>JAZHRO010000054.1:21267500-24010000 GCA_037157565.1 Thalassia testudinum | reverse complement strand
GCACAGCACCAGACGACGGAGAGGGTCTCCAGACGTCCGGAGTGATAGTCGGACATCTGGAAACTAAGTCCAGACGGTTCAGCAGGCTTCTGGACGTCTGAAGGACCGCGCAGGATCAAGGTATGACCTGAGTCATCGTTTAAGACGTCTGGAAGATGTTCCAGACGTCTAATTTTGGGCAGACTTATCGTTTTTTACCCATTTAGGATCCGTTCGAAGTCCGTTTTCCACGTTTCAAGTTTCGTTCTTCTCAGATTTAGATCCTCTACCTATTTACAGTAATTATATCATGTTCTAAGTAGCTCCTTGTAATTTATCCTTGTGTTAGAACCCCGTTCCATTGCAACTCTGGGGGTTGCGGAGGCGCGCGGGCTTGCCGATCATGCCCCCAGAACTCCCGATTTTGCGAGTAGAGTGGCCCTTTTAATTATTTATCAAAAATTATGCACTTGTGAAATAATTAATAGAGTCTAGGATATTGCATGAACCCTAGGACTAAAAGACTAGATTGAATGATAGATCCTAGGGTATTGCATGAATCCTAGAATTGGAAAACTAGATTGAATGATAGATCCTAGGGTATGGCATGAATCCTAGGTCTGGAAAACTGGATTGAATATATATACATTGCAGTCTTGAAAAAATAGAAAGGAAACGATAACTGCCTGTAATTGGTTAACAGCTGCCTGTTTATGAATGAATAATTACGGTTTAGAATATGGGCTATATGAATATAAAGCTGAAATGATGAAACCTAAATTGGCTGAGTTAAAAGAGCATGAACCCTACGGGGAATTAGGAGTAGAACTCCTGGAAAGTGAATGGAATATAATTGGGGAAGTGAGCTGGCCCTTGAGTACGGAGTGCCAAGGAGAGCGACTGTCCCCCTGTTTAGTGCAGAGCGGAGCTAGCTGCCCCAGGGACCCGCGGTTAGGTCTGGCCACTTTGTATCGACTTTTGACCCTCGTGTACACAGTACCGAGGAGAGCCACTAGTGTAGGGAGAGCACTAGCCACCCCACGGGTCCCGGGGTTCTGCTAGCCTCCTACACCGACTTGTTAGGCCCACTGGGCAAACCAGGGTAGTCAGGTGAGAGTGCGCGGACTGTGGAGGGGCAAGCCCCCTGTTTAGTTACTGTGGAGGGGCTGGACCCCTGTTGCTGAGCGGGCTCTGCCCTATACTGGTTCCGTGCTGTGCTTTGGGCGCACCCGTTAACGGAAACGACTGACCGCGTGCCAGTGTGGGGTAACTACCCGTGCGTTTATCGCGAGTGCCGTAGTCACCGTTACGTCTGTCAGCGACCTTGGGGTGATTGACTGAGGGTAGGATCACCACGGGGGACTCTCCCGGGCAGGGGAGCACCACGTGTTACTTCTACTTTTCAGGAAAGACTGCAATCAAGATCGTTCCCACGAGGAACATTCAAGATCAAGAGAAAGATCTGAGGAATAACTCAATAACGAGTAAACGGAAAAATAAAGAAAGAAATTAAAAATATAACAGCTACTGTCCACCTTACTATTTCCTTTGCTTTTAGTTGCCACTCTACTTAATGTTTCGCTGACGTGCCACCTTTGTCACCTTTTCAGGACCAGGTGTTCAGCAACCAGAGCCGGCGGCTGCAGAGGGTGCTGGGCCTAGTAGAGCCCAGTAGTTTTTACTTGTGTAGTACCCACTGTACATTTCCTTCTGTTGTAGTGAGTAGTTTCTGTTACCCCTGTACTCTTTTATTGTGAGCATCATGTTTATGTACATGTTTATTTCTTTACTGTTGTGGTGGTGTATACTGTAGTAGTTCTTTTCTTTACTGCTGTATTTTGTTACTGCTAGTTATATGCATGGTGAATGTGGTTTATTTTACTGCTCTTTTGGTCACTTTTTCGTTGGACGACTGGGTCTTGGGATCAGTTGAGTCGTTCGATTATCGTGTCTCGTAGGGATTCGGGAATCGGGTCGTAACAAGATGGTATCAGAGCAAGGTCGTCCCGAGAAGTGAACCAACTGACTGGAAAATAACCAATTCACGTGTCTGTAACTAGAGTAGCTACCACAACGTTTCTTTTGACATATGTTCTTAGACTTCTCTGTTAGATTTCGATTCGTCTTGACGTGTTTCCTTTCTGTAACACGTCTCCTTGCAGGAGATGTCTCGACGCGGGACTAGCGAGGTGGGCCGCGGGCGCGGCCGAGGACGAGGTCGGAGGGGTGGGTGTGTTGAGGTCGACGTTTCAGTAGACCAGCCACTGCTCCCGGGCATTTAGGCCCAGGACCTCGCCTAGCTAATACGGGACATCGTGCGAGAGGAGCTCCACCCGCCGCCACGAGCGCCTCTCCCTGGGGCTGCAGAGAGGGAGTCCTCTGTGGGACCACGTGACGAACGTGGCGCTGGACGCGGGGGAGGGGATGGGCTGCCACCGCCCCCACCTTCCTCCGACACTTCTGTGCACGAGGCTTCTTTACCTGGACGTGCACCAGCATCTCCACTGCAGCGCCACTTCGAGCTTTTCGAACAGTTCCGGAAGCTGAAGCCCCCCTCCTTCAAGGGGGATGAGGACCCGACCGAGGCGAAGGACTGGCTTGAGCAGATCGAGAAGGTTTTTGACACCCTTCGCCCCCCAGTGGAGTGCCCGTGGCCTTTGCCACGTACCAGTTGGAGAGCGCGGCACACAGGTGGTGGAGGGCGGTCAGGGGACAGGAGAGGGACGAGCCGACCTGGGACCGGTTCGTCACTCTCTTCTACGAGCAGTACTTTCCCCAAACATGGCAGGACCAGAGGAGGCGGGAGTTCCACACTCTCCACAAGGGAACGATGACCGTGAGCGCGTACCGCACGCGTTTTCTGGAGTTGTCTCGCTTCGCAGCGACAGCAGTGGCCACTGAGGAGGAACGCCTTTAGAGGTTCACCGAGGGGCTCTGGCCTGCGATTCGGGGGTATGTCAAACCCCTGAAGCTGCCTACGTTCTCGAGGGTGGTGGAGGCAGCTATGATATACGAAGAGACCAACCCGTCCGCACGAGATACTGACAGCGGGAGGAAGAGGCCTTATTAGCCAGACTTCTCACAGGGCCGGCGAGAGAGGAGACACGTGGCACCCGCAGGAGAGCCGTCACGTTTTACAAGGCCATCAGTGGCCTTTGGGGGCCCTCGACAGGGGCCAGTTGCTAGCACCGGACCCCCGCCCAGCCGACAGTAGGGACCCACTGAGGGCAGGAGTCGGGTTCCCCTCTGCTACTAGTGTGGCCAACCGGGCCACATCAGGAGGGACTGCCCGTCTAAGGCAGGAGGTCAGTAGATGCTTCCCGCGCCGAGCACTGGAGGGCAAGCAGGAGGCCGCGGGTTCCAGGCGCGAGGAGGAGGACAGCAGTCAAGGGGAGGGTACCGGCCAGCAGCTACCCGTCCGACACAGAGTGTGGCTACTTCGTTCGCATCTAGGGCTAAGGGGCGTATCAACGCCCTGACACACAAGGATGCCAGAGCTTCGGGATCAGTGGTGGCAGATATGGTTTCAGTTTCCGACAGACTCGTTTACACGCTTTTCGATTCCGACGCTACGCACTCGTTTGTTGCCGCCAGTTTCGCGGTTAGTTTGGGGCAGGATTGTATGCTGTTAGAAGATCCGTTCATGATCAGAGGTTTGAGTGGTCAGCTGTTTGTAGTTGAGGAGGTATACACGGGTTGCGAGGTCAGTGTTGGGGGACACAGACTTCCCGCTGACCTGATTATGATACAGATGGAGGACTTTGGCGTAATTCTGGGGATGGACTGGTTGTCCGCTTACCACGCCTTGGTGGACTGTTTTGAGAGAAAGATCATCTTCTCCATATCGGAGTTGCCTTCTTTCGAGTTCCACGGTCAACCAGTGGACGGGGGCTTCAGGTGCATTTCTGCACTTCGGGCGGCGAGACTTTTGAGCCAGGGGTGTGAGGGCTTCCTAGCTTGTGTGGTGGCAGAGCCCAGCCCTGTGGCAGACTTCCAGAGTATCCCGGTGGTCAGAGAGTACCCCGACGTGTTCCCAGACGAGTTGCCAGGACTACCGTACGAGCGTGAGATCGAGTTTGAGATCTCACTAGTACCAGGGACCAGCCCCATCTCCACAGCACTGTACAGGATGGCACCACTTGAGCTGCGAGAGCTCAAGTCTCAGCTGCAGGATCTTTTGGAGAAGGGCTTTGTGAGGCCCAGCGCATCTCCCTAGGGAGCCCCGGTACTGTTTGTAAAGAAGAAGGATGGTACCCTACGCCTTTGTGTGGACTACCGACAGCTGAATAGGGTCACCATCAAAAACAGGTATTCACTGCCGAGGATTGATGACTTGTTTGACCAGCTGCGAAGTGTCACAGTATTCTCCAAGATCGACTTGAGGTCTGGGTACCACTAGTTGAGGATCAAGGAGGCAGACGTCTCCAAGACAATTTTCCACACCCGGTACGGACACTATGAGTTTCTGGTCATGTCGTTTGGGCTGACCAATGCCCTCGCTACCTTCATGGACTTGATGAACCGGGTGTTTAGACCGTACTTGGACGAGTTCGTGGTGGTATTCATTGATGATGTGCTCATTTACTCTCGAGATCAAATGCAGCACGGACAGCACTTGCAAATGGTTCTGGACACGCTGAGATGACGTAGGTTGTACGCCAAATACAGCAAGTGCGAGTTCTGGTTGAGGGAGGTGACCTTCTTAGGTCATGTGATCTCTGGGGATGGCTTGACTGTGGACCCAGCTAAGGTCGAGGCAGTGCTCAGGTGGGAGAGACCGCACACGATTACTGAGATTCGCAGTTTCCTAGGACTGGCAAGCTACTACAAGCGGTTTATCAGGGGCTTTTCACAGATTGCACATCCTATGACACAGTTGACCCGGAAGGACATGTCCTTCACTTGGACAGATGTCTGTGAGGCGTGTTTTCAGGAGCTGAAGGAGAGGCTGACTTCGGCTCCCGTGCTCACCATCCCAGACAGTAGTGGCGGGTTCGTTGTGTACATGGACGCCTCTTTGCAGGGGTTAGGGGGTGTGCTCATGCAGAGGAGTCATGTTGTCGCCTACGCTTCGCGGCAACTGAAGCCCCATGAGCATAGCTACCCTACCCACGACCTGGAGCTGGCAGTTGTCGTCTTCTCGCTGAAGACCTGGAAACACTACTTGTACGGTGAGACCTTCGAGATTTTCACAGATCATAAGAGTCTCAGATACTTGTTTGATCAGAAGGAGCTCAACATGAGACAGAGACGTTGGTTGGAGCTCCTGAAGGACTATGACTACAGCATTTCCTACCACCCGGGAAAGGCCAATGTGGTGGCTGACGCCTTTAGCCGGAAGGCGCCCGCACACTTGGCCCGTTTACAGGTGCAGAGTTGGAGCCTCTTGGAGGAGATGGGCAGTTGGCGACCCCTAAAGTTACGGGGGCACTGTGGGGCAGTGACTGTGACACGATACACAAGGCCAGAGCTGATAGATCGCATCATCACAGGACAGATGGCCGACCCGTACTTGCAGTCCTTGCGTGACAGAGTACTGTCAGGAGATCCTGGAGACTTCTCTTTTACCGACCAGGTGCTGCGCCTGAGGGGACGTTTGTGCGTTCGCAGGGACGATGAGCTGTTGAGAGAGCTCCTGACTGAGGCACACAGTTTCAGATTCACCATACATCCCGAAAACACGAAGATGTACCATGACTTGAGACGCGACTTTTGGTGGAGGGGGATGAAGCGGGATGTGGGTGAATTCGTGCAGCAGTGTTTAGTGTGCCAGCAGGTGAAAGTCGAGCATCAGAGGCCTGCAGGGCCGCTACAGCCACTTCCAATGCCAGAGTGGAAGTGGGAGAGCATCACCATGGACTTGGTGGTTGGCTTACCTGTTACCCAGCGAGGACACGACGCAGTCTGGGTAATCGTTGACAGATTGACGAAGACGGTGCGTTTCTTTCCGATCCGAGTCACCTTGGGACCAGCACATTTGGCAGAGAGGTATATCCATGACGTAGTACTTCTACACGGAGTTCCGTGGGAGATCGTATCCGACCGGGATACCCGCTTTACGTCCCAGTTTTGGGCTGAGTTTCAGTAGGCCCTAGGGACGCAGTTGAGGTTCAGTACAGCATACCACCCCCAGACAGACGGACAGTCTGAGTGCACGATACAGACACTTGAGGACCTTTTGTGTGCTGGACTGGAGGGGCTCTTGGGAGGAGCACTTGCCCCTGGCGGAGTTCTCATATAATAACAGTTATCACTCGAGCATCAGCACGGCACCCTTGAGTTGGGTTGGGGTGGGGACCAAGTGGGAGGTTGGTCCCAGGCTGATCCAGCAGAGTCAGGAGGTAGTCGCGCAGATTCACAGGTGACTCCGCACTGTCAGGAGCAGGCAGAAGAGCTACGTAGATCGGAAATATAGAGAGGTGCAGTTTGAGGTTGGGGACCACGTCTTCCTTCGTGTTTCGCCCATGAAGGGTCTGCAATGGTTTGGGGTGAGAGGGAAGCTTGCGCCGAGGTTCGTGGGGCCCTTTGAGGTCCTGGAGCGGGTTGGACTCGTTGCTTACAGGCTTGCCCTCCCTCCCCAGCTTTCTGGTGTGCACGACGTGTTCCACGTGTCCAACCTCAGGAAGTACGTCGCCGATCCCAGTCACGTCCTGAGTCACGAGAGCGTCGAGGTGGGCGATGACCTAACCTACCTCGAGCGGCCAATGCAGATTCTCGACAGAGCCGTCCGCAGTTTGAGAAGGAAACAAGTACCCCGGGTGAAGGTTTTGTGGAGGAGCCAGCGATACGAGGAGGCTACCTGGGAGCCTGAGGCGGCGATGCGGGAGCGGTACCCGGAGCTTTTTGCGGGTACGTCTTTTCGGACCGGCTTCGGTCCTCTTTGAATTTGTTATGCATATATCGTTCTTTTCCGCACCCTAGTTAGTGCAAGTTTCGGGGACGAAACTTCCTTTGAGTTTATTATATTGTTATAACCAGGGCATCAAACGTCGTTTAAGACGTCTGGAAGCCTTCCCAGACGTCTGGAATTTAATTTTTTCGGCGTACGGGTTCGCGTCTGCGCGCATGCGCATACAAACTGAACCGCCGCCCTCCTTCTTCTCTTTCCTTCCTCCCTGCAGATGCAGCCACCTTTTTCTCTTTCTCTCTCCCCAAGGCTGCCTTCAAATACCCCCCTCTCCTCTCCCTCACCCTCACTCCACCGCCTTCTTCTTCTTCCTGTCAGCGAGAGAGTGAGCGAGTAAGGGTAGCCGCAGCGGCTGCTGTGAGTGCGTGGGGAGTAGGGGCTACTGCGAGAGGGAGAGAGAGCTCAATCGCGAGGTTGCGAGCTCGCCGGAGCAGCCAGGGCCGGCCGGCGGGTGCGCAGCAGGCGCGTGGTACTGGGGAGGAGCTATTGCAGCTTAGGCAGCAGGCGAGCGCGGCGCGGCACGGCCATGCGCTGCGGGCAGAGGGTGAGGAGGTCCTGATTCTGGGAAAATGTCCCAGAATCAGACGTCTGGACATACGTCCAGACAACGCAAGAGACATCTAGAGGGAGGTCCAGACGTCTGAAAGGTACAATATTTTTACCTTCCTTCCTCTTTCGCGTGTACGGCCATGCAGCCGTTCCGCCGAAGGCTTCTGCATCGTTTCGTGTTGAGGACGGCCGCGTGTGTGTGCAGGACTCGTTCGAGAAGGCGCAAGGGCACGCCATCCCACACAAATCGAACGTCTGGGCACAGCACCAGACGACGGAGAGGGTCTCCAGACGTCCAGAGTGATAGTCGGACATCTGGAAACTAAGTCCAGACGGTTCAGCAGGCTTCTGGACGTCTGAAGGACCGCGCAGGATCAAGGTATGACCTGAGCCATCGTTTAAGACGTCTGGAAGATGTTCCAGACGTCTAATTTTGGGCAGACTTATCGTTTTTTACCCATTTAGGATCCGTTCGAAGTCCGTTTTCCACGTTTCAAGTTTCGTTCTTCTCAGATTTAGATCCTCTACCTATTTACAGTAATTGTATCATGTTCTAAGTAGCTCCTTGTAATTTATCCTTATGTTAGAACCCCGTTCCATTGCAACTCTGGGGGTTGCGGAGGCGCGCGGGCTTGCCGATCATGCCCCCAGAACTCCCGATTTTGCGAGTAGAGTGGCCCTTTTAATTATTTATCAAAAATTATGCACTTGTGAAATAATTAATAGAGTCTAGGATATTGCATGAACCCTAGGACTAAAAAACTAGATTGAATGATAGATCCTAGGGTATTGCATGAATCCTAGGACTGGAAAACTAGATTGAATGATAGATCCTAGGGTATGGCATGAATCCTAGGGCTGGAAAAATGAATTGAATATATATACATTGCAGTCTTGGAAAAATAGAAAGGAAACGATAACTGCCTGTAATTAGTTAACAGCTGCCTGTTTATGAATGAATAATTACGGTTGAGAACATGGGCTATATGAATATAAAGTTGAAATGATGAAACCTAAATTGGCTGAGTTAAAAGAGCATGAACCCTACGGGGAATTAGGAGTAGAACTCCTGAAAAGTGAATGGAATAGAATTGGGGAAGTGAGCTGGCCCTTGAGTACGGAGTGCCAAGGAGAGCGACTGTCCCCCTGTTTAGTGCAGAGCAGAGCTAGCCGCCCCAGGGACCCCGGGTTAGGTCTGGCCACTTTGTACCGACTTTTGACCCTTGTGTACACAGTACCGAGGAGAGCAACTAGTGTAGGGAGAGCACTAGCCACCCCACGGGCCGCGGGGTTTTGCTAGCCTCCTACACCGACTTGTTAGGCCCACTAGGCAAACCAGGGTAGTCAGGCGAGGGTGCGCGGACTGTGGAGGGGAAAGCCCCTTGTTTCGTTACTGTGGAGGGGCTGGACCCCTGTTACTGAGAGGGCTCTGCCCTATACTGGTTCCGTGCTGTGCTTTGGGCGCATCCGTTAATGGAAACGACTGACCGCGTGCCAGTGCAGGGTAGCTACCCGTGCGTTTATTGCGCATGCTGCAGTCACCGTTACGTCTGTCAGTGACCTTGGGGTGGTTGACTGAGGGTAGGATCACCACGGGGGCTCTCCCGACCAGGGGAGCACCACGTGTTACTTCTACTATTCGGGAAAGACTGCAATCAAGATCGTTCCCACGACGAACATTCAAGATCAAGAGAAAAATCTGAGGAATAACTTAATAACGAGTAAATGGAAAAATAAAGAAAGAAATTAAAAATATAACAGCTACTGTCCACCTTACTGTTTTCTTTGCTTTTAGTTGCCACCCTACTTAGCGTTTCGCCGACGTGTCACCTTTTCAGGACCAGGTGTTGAGCAGCTAGAGCCGGCGGCTGCAGAGGGTGCTGGGCCTAGTAGAGCCTAGTGGTTTTTACTTGTGTAGTACCCACTGTACTTTTCCTTCTGTTGTAGTGAGTAGTTTCTGTTACCCCTGTACTCTTTTATTGTGAGCATCATGTTTATGTACATGTTTATTTCTTTACTGTTGTGGTGGTGTATACTGTAGTAGTTCTTTTCTTTACTGTTGTATTTTGTTACTGCTAGTTATATGCATGGTGAATGTGGTTTATTTTACTGCTCTTTTGGTTACTTTCTCGTTGGACGACTGGGTCTTGGGATCAGTCGAGTCGTCCGATTCTCGTGTCTCATAGGGAGTCGGGAATCGGGTTGTAACAGGAACTAAGTCCAGGCGTTTCAGCGGGATTCTGGATGTTTGAAGAACCACACAAAAACAAGGTATGACCTAAACCATCGTTTAAGACGTCTGAAAGATGTTCCAGACGTCTGATTTGGGGCAGACTTGTCATTTTTGACCCGTTTAGGGTCCGTTCGAAGTTCGTTTTCCGCGTTTCAAGTTTCGTTCTTCTCAGAATTAGTTTCTCTACTTGTTTACAGTATTTGTATCCTATTCTGAGTAGTTCCTTGTGTTTGATCCTTGTGATAGGACCCCGTTCCGTTGCGGCTCTAGGGGTTGCGAAGGCACGCGGACCTGCCGATCACGCCCCCAGTACTCTCAATTTTGCGGGTAGAGTAGCTCCCTTTAATTGTTTATCAACAATTATGCACTTGTGAGATAATTAATAGATTCTAAGGTATGGCATGAATCCTAGGACTGGAAAACTAGATTGAATGATAGATCCTAAGGTATGGCATGAATCCTAGGACTGGAAAACTAGATTGAATGATAGATCCTAGGGTGTGGCATGAATCCTAGGAACAGAAACACCAAAACGAATGTCGTGAATATATAAATTACAGTCTTGGAAAAGTAGAAAGAAAAATGAAAATTGCCTGTAGTTAGATAACGGTTGCTGGTTTATGAATGAATATTAGCTGTTAAGAACATGGACTATATGAAAATAAAGCTGAAATGATGAAACCTAAATTAGCTTAGTTAAAGAAATATCAGCATGAACCCAATAGGGAATTAGGAGTGGAGCTCCTAAGAAGTGAATGGAATAGAACTGGGGAAGTGAGCTGGCCCTTGAGTACAGAGTACCAAGGAGAGCGACTGTCCCCCATGTTTAGTACAGAGTGGAGCTAGCCGCCCCAGGTACCCGAGGTTAGGTCCGGCCACTTTGTACCGACTTTTTGCCCTCGCGGACACAGTATCGGGGAGAGCTACGAGCGTAGGGAGAGCACTAGCCACCCCCCGGGCCCCAGGGTTCTACTAGCCTCCCTACACCGACTTGTTAGGCCCACTGGGCAAACCAGGGTAGTCAGGCAAGGGTGCGCGGGCTGTGAAGGGGCAAGACCCCTGTTTAGTTACTGTGGAGGGGCTGGACCCCTGTTACTGAGAGGGCTCTGCCCTATACTGGTTCCGTGCTGTGCTTTGGGGCGTGGTCGTTAACGGAAACGACTGACTGCGTGCCAGAGCGGGGTAGCTACCCGTGCGTTTATCTCGCATGCCGTAGTCACTGTTACGTCTGTCAGTGACCTTGGGGTGGTTGACTGAGGGTAGGACCACCACGGGGGACTCTCCCGGCCAAGAGAGCACCACGTGCTACTTCTACTTTTCGGAAAAGACTGCAATCAAGATCGTTCCCACGAGGAACATTCGAGATCAAGAGAAAGATCTAAGGAATAATTCAAGAATAATTAAATGGAAAAAAATAAAAATAAAAATAAAGAAAGAGATTAAAGATAACAGCTACTTGTCCACCGTACTATTTTTCTTAGGTTTTGGTTGCCACTCTACTCAGCGTTTCGCTGACGTGTCACCTTTGTCACCTTCTCAGGACCAGGTGTTGAGCAGCCAGAGCCGGCGGCTGCAGAGGGTGCTGGGCCTAGTAGAGCCCAGTAGTTTTACTTGTGTAGTACCTAATGTACCATTTCATCTGTTGTAGTGAGTATTTTCTGTTACCACTGTACTCTTTTATTGTAAGCATCATGTTTATGTACCTGTTTAATTCTCTACTGTTGTTGTGGTGTGTACTGTAGTAGTTCTTTTCTTTACTACTGTACTTTTGTTACTGCTAGTTATATACATGGTGAATGTGGTTTATTTTACTGCTCTTTTGGTTACTTTCTCGTTGGACGACTGGGTCTTGGGATCAGTCGAGTCAGTCCGATTCTTTTTGTCTCGTAGGGATTCGGGAATCGAGTCGTAACACAACTGCTGCACCCGACCGCTCAGCAACACCTGAGTACAGACTCGAAACTATACATCAGAGAAAATTGAGTAGAGTAGACAACTAAACAAGTGGTAACAGCAACAGGAATACAGAAAAAGGACACTATATCAACAGTTCATTCATTTATAGTTTATTTCTTAGCTAACTCCATTCATGTACCTTGCCCATGTTCATATAGTTCACAATTCGTAAATCGACATCTCTAGCACAAAATGATCTCGCATAACTTCTTGCAGCACAAGATTGGTATAAGGTATCCTCCTGGCCGGGAAGACCGCTTATACACATCGAGTCGCCACACTCCATCACCCTGGGGTCATTGCGGAAAGGGGTGACAGCTACGTCGTGTAGCGTGAATACGTACAAGCGCTGCATACGCTAAACCACAAACAATCAATGACCCACCCTCTGGCCAAGAAAGAACCGAACCTCAAGCCCTACATCCCGTTATCCTAGTTAGCCGCTAAGCCTAACCAAAGAGTCGTGGAGAGGCCAGGAACTCCCCAAACCAGCCCCTAAAACCAGTTTGAAGGACCAAACCTACAGCCAAACTCCGGCAAGTAGTGGGGCTAAAACTAGTTATCTTATCCTTTTAATTCCTGACATATCCATCACATTGATTTATAGTCAATTCCAGATAACTGTATCTTATTTTCATCATATTTAATAATCTGACATTATTTAGTCCAGGATTATCAGATATTCACATTAACCTCAAAGGTATTTACTGATAATCTCCAAATTACGATAGTGGTTTCATACCATTTATCAATCAACGAACCCAACAGAACTTGTTGTACAGAAATCAGAGTTCGTTTTACGCATGCAATAACAAGGGTATATATAATTACTAATTCTTAATCATTGTCATAAAAATAAGTCTTTTCTTATTTAAAGTGCCCATAAGTCAGGGAAACTACTAGAGGGTTCAAAACTCTACAAATCAAAGCAGTATACGCGAATAATCATCTTAGATAGGTCCACAGGTACCCGAAAATCGATTGAAGTCGAGAAAAGAAAAGACTACTCTACCTAATGTCACTAGAGGGTCACGGTGACTCCAAATCGTGAACATAGGGCCTGGGACAATTTTCACACCTGCCTCAGGATCCGTGCGTGCACCGAGGATAAGATTTGATTCAAACAAACAACAGGGTTGGAAAACCTAATCATGTTTCTGATTTTTCACCAAAGAACAGTACTCAAAAGTGAAAATAAACCACATCAACATGTAGTACACATCGATACGATTCCAACGGTACTTTATTTGTTAAGATCTGAGGTTAGGAAGCTCTTGAACTAGTTGAAACAGTACGAGGGCATCCCAAACTGCTTCTAGACCGTCGATTCAACCGAGCCAGCCACCCGCAACACGCATCGCTCGTCGATTTGTCGGCATACTCCGTCGCGGATGACGTCGCGCTCGTCCGATACACGCCACGCGTCACGATCGCCCGCGCCCGTGCCTACTGCCTCCACGTGTCGCCCGGGCGATCGCCCACCACCTGCGTTGCCGTCATGCGTCACGCGTCGCCTTTCCGTGCCGCGTCGCCACCTCCGCCGCAACAATTGTGATGGAAATCCTAGGTTTTTTGGATTTGCACCCGAGTCCCTGGGGAAAATTTTTTAATTTAAATGAAGGAAAAGCTTAATTTAAGAGACTTAGAGAAGATGACAACCCAAGGACCCAAAGGAGTCCTTATATAGGCTCATAGGTTGTTGCAAATAAGTTTAGGAGGGTGAAATACCCAAATTACCGATAGGGTTGGGTCCACTATACATTTAGGTCCTTATTAACTTCTTTTGGCCATAGCTAGATCTATACACCTTGGATTTACGCGAAACAAGCGTCATCGGAAAGCCTGCAACGAGAGAAATCCAACGGTATCATATATGACACCGTTTCGACAACATTTGGTTGGCTAGGGGTTGACTCGAAATATGCATTTTTGTCAATTTAGAGAGGTGCTGACACTAGCACCGAACCACAACTTGGTTTGCAAGTTCGAATTGACCTGGATCATCTTGAAATGAGTCGGAACCTAGATTTTGGGACATTACAAGAGGTCTTCCTGCTTCCATTACGAGAGTTCAAGGTACCCAATTTGTTGAAGTGCGTGGGAGAGAAGGCCTCTGGTCTACTACCGGCCAACTTGTTGAGGTCAGAGGCGTCCCTGGTGTTGCAAATGGAGACGGAGCACCTAAACCACTTATGTTGCTGCTCCTTCTTGTCAGTCTTGGGATCATGTTGTTGTGGGTGGTTGTTGTTACAACCCGGTTCCTGAATCCCTACAGGACCCGAGACCGGCTCGACTCGACTAATCCAAGACCCAGTCGTCCAACAAGAAATAACCAAAAAGCAGGAAAGTAAACCACATTAACTATGCTAAGTAACTAATAGTAAAAGAGCACAGCAGTAAAGGAAGTAAAAGCTGCTAACAGTACATATCACCACCACAACAGTAAAGTAGAACAAAGTACGGAATAGAAATGATAACAACAGTCTAACTCACTAGCAAAAGGAAGTACAACAAAAACAAGAACTATTGCTGGGCTCGACTAGGCCCAGTACCCTCTGCAGCCGACGACTCAGGTTGCTTAACTCCTGGACCTGTAAAGGGGTACGAGTAAAATGGAGTCAACGAACGCTGAGTAGAGTGGTAACCAAACTAGCTAAAGCAGTAAAAGCTAAAAGGAAATTTTATCTTTTCCAATTATTTTATTATACAAGTCATTTCTTTTTCACCCATTGGTTTACTTTTCAGATCTCTTTCTTGATCTTGCATGTTCCTCGTAGGAACGATCTTAATTGCAGTCTTTTCCAAAGAGTAGAAGGCACACGTGGTGCTCTCCTGGTCGGGAGAGTCCTCCGTAGTGATCCTACACCCAGTCAATCACCCCGAGGTCACGGACAGACGTAGTGGTGACTATGGCATGCGCGATAAGTGCACGGGTAGCTACTCTGCACTGGCACGTGGTCAGTCGTTTCCACTATCCATCCATCCACCTTCTTCCTCCAGCGAGAGCGAGGGCAGCGAATTGCTGCCAAGTGCAGCGGCGAAGAGGAGAGGGGCAGCGAGAGAAGGGAAGAGAGGAGAGTGCACTAGTCGTGAGGGAGCTCGCCGAAGCAGCTTGAGGCCAGTCGGGCCTGCGCGAGGTGGAGTGTTGAGTCGGGGAGGTCCTCCCCGACGCTACTACAGCTAGAGCAGTGGACGAGCGAGCACGGCGTGGCCGCGGGCAGCAGGAAGAAGACGAAGGAGCTACTGATTCTGGGATTTTTCCCAGAATCAGACGTCTGGCCCTACATCCAGACGACGTAGGCGACGTCTGGAAGCAACTCCAGACGACTGAGAGGTACATATTGCGCCTATGCCTCCCTTTTTGCGGATACGGCCATGCAGGCCATTCCACCAAAGCTCTGATACGTGCCGTGTTGAGTAGATTTTGGGTGCGCGTGCAGGATTCGCTTCGGGAAGGCGCGGGACACGCCCTCCCACGCGGTTCAGACGTCTGGGCGAGGCACCAGACGGCGGAGAGCGTCTCCAGACGTCCGGAGGGATAGTCGGATGTCTGGAACTAGGTCCAGACGGTTCAGCAGGATCCCTGGACGTCTGAGGAGCAGCGCAGAGTGAGGTATGAATCTGGACCCCTTTTAAGACATCTGGAAGGTGTTCCATACGTCTGATTTGGGTCAGAATTGTCATTTTTGACACGTTTAGGGTCCGTTTGATGTGTGATTTCTGCGTTTAAGATTTTGTTCTTCTCCGTATAAGTTTCTCTACTTGTTTGAAATACTTTTATCCTGTTCTGAGTGATTTCTGTGGTTGATCCTTATGTTAGGACCTCATTCTGTAGAGGATTTGGGGTTTGCAGAGGCGCGTGGACCTGTCGATCAAGCCCCCATTACTCCCGATTTTGCAGGTAGAGTGGCTTCCCTTGGTTAATTACAAATATAAATGCATATCTGGAATAAATGATAGATCCTAGGGTATGGCATGAATCCTAGGACTAGAAACACTAGATTGAATGATAGATCCTAAGGTATGGCATGAATCCTAGGACTAGAAACACTAGAACGATTGTATTGAATGCCTGAATTGCAGTCTTGGATGAGTAAATAGAATAATAATAATTGCCTGTAATTGGATAACAGCTGCCTGTGAAATGTAGAGTACTGTTGTTAGTGACTGCTACATGTAATTCCTGTTGTTTGAAATTAAATACGAGCTGCCTGTATATAATTAGAAAAGAAAAGATTGAATGTTGGGAACACGAGTTACCTGAAAATAAACTTGAAATGATGAAACCTAGTATGGCTTGGCCTGAGAAACATGAGCATGAACCCTACGGGGAATTAGGAGTAGAGCTCCTGGAAATAAGTGGAATGAATCTAGGAATGTGCTGGGAAGTGTGCTGTCCCTTGGTTACGTGGTACCAAGGGAAGCACACGTTACCTCTTAGTGCAGAGCGGAGCTAGCCGCCCTAGGGTTGAGACCCGGGGTTAGGTCTGGCCACTTTGTACCGACTTTTGGCCCTCGTGTACACAGTACCGGGGAGAGCTACTAGTGTAGGGAGAGAGCTAGCCACCCCACGGGGCCCTGGGTTCAGCTAGTCGTCCAACACCGACTTGTTAGGCCCACTGGGCAAACCAGGGTAGTCAGGCGAGGGTGCGTGGACTGTGGAGGGGCGAGACCCCTGTCTGGTTACCGTGGAGGGACTAAACCCCTGTTACTAAGAGGGCTCTACCCTATACTGATTCCGTGATGTGCTTTGGGTGCACCCGTTAACAGAAACGACTGACCACGTGTCAATGCGGGGTAGCTACCCATGCGTTTATCGCGTGTGTCGTAGTCACCGTTACGCCTGTCAGCGACCTTGGGATGGTTGACTGAGTGCAGGACCACCACGGGGGACTCTCTCGACCAGGAGAGCACCACGTGCTACTTCTACTCTTCGGAAAAGACTGCAATCAATATCGTTCTCACGAGGAACATTCGAGATCAAGAAAAAGACCTGATAAATAAACCAAGTGATGAAAGAAAGAATAATTAGTTAAATAAAGAAAGAAATTGAAACAACAACTACCTGTCCACCTTTATTGTTTCTCTTAGTTAGTTGGTTGCCACTCTACTCAGCGTTTCGCTGACGTGTTGTACTTACAACCTTTTTTAGGTCGAGGTGTTGAGCAACCAAAGCCTACGGCTGCAGAGGGTGCTGGGTCCAGTAGAGCCCAGTAGTTGTACTTTTGTTGTATCCCGTTTTTTGTAGTAGTGAGTATTTTGTTGCACTTTTGAACTCTTGTATTGTAACTTCATATTCCTGTACCTGTTTAAAATTCTCTACTGTTGTGGTGGTGTGTATTGTAGTAGTTTACTTCTTTACTGTTGTACTTTTGTTACTGTTAGTTGCTTGCATGGTGAATGTGGTCTATTTTACTGCTTTTTGGTTACTTTCTCGTTGGACGACTGGGTCTTGGGATCAGTTGAGTCGGTCCGATTCTCGTGTCCTATAGGGATTCGGGAATCGGGTCGTAACACTAGCTCTCTCCCTACACTAGTGGCTTTCCCCGGTATAGTGTATGCGAGGGCCAAAGAAGTCGGTGTAGAGTGGCCAATCCTAACCCCGGGTCCCCACCCAAGGGCGGCTAGCTCCGCTCTACACTAAACAGGAGACAGTCTCTCTCCTTGGTACCACGTACTCAAGAGCCAGCACACTTCCCACTCACATTTCCAGATCCATTCCATTTATCCATAGGAGCTATACTCCTAATTCCCCGTAGGGTTCATGCTCGTATTCCCCATGTTATTCCATACCGGGTTTCGTCATTCACAATTCTATTCTCAGATTATACCATGCAGCTCGTATTTTCACAATTTACGTATACAACAAGTAATGTCACAGGTAACTGTTTAACTAGCACAGGCATTTCATAATTCACAGGCAGCTCTTATTTATTAACAGGCAGTTGTTTACATTTCTATTCATTCATTTAAGACTGCAATCTCAAACACGCATTCAAACATTGCAAGTACTTCCCATCCTAGGATTCTAGTTATCCAATTTCACATATGCATACATGTCTTATAATTTAAATAAGGGGGAAACCACTCTACTAAACAATCCGGGAGTACTGAAGGCTCGAACGGCAGGCTCACATGCCTCTGCAAGTCCCGAACACGCAACAGATCGAAATCCTATACCAAGAAACATAACACAACGGAATGTTCAGAATAGTATAAAAGGCCTTCTAACATGTAAATAACTCACAAAGAATCCACAGATATCTTGTTTGCGTAAAACAGACCTCAAACGGACCCTAAATTGGTCAAAAACAGAATTGCAGACCTAAATCAGACGTCTGGCACAAGGTCCAGACGTCTTAAAAGTAACCAGGGTCTTACCTCAGGTTCCTACGTCGACTTCAGACGTCCAGAACCCTTACTTGACCGTCTGGACCCAACTCTAGATGTTCGACCTCTCCTCCAGTTGTCTGGGAGTGCTTCCGGTCGTTTGGTAAGCTATCCAGCCATCCGAAGCGCGTGGAAGGGCGTGTCCCGTGCCTTCCCGAAGCTATCCCTGCACGCGACAGATGGATCACCCACTTTTAGCCATACAAATTGACTTTGCGGTGTGGCCTGTATGGCCGTAACTGCAAGAGGAACGTACCTTCGCGAAGCTCTGCTTTCAGACATCCGGTGTCATCACCGGACGTCCAACCCGTCGTTTGGACGACACGCCAAACGTCTGATTCTGGGACAAACCTAGAACCAGACCGACCTCCTACTCCTCTCGCCACGCGCAACTGCGGCCTCTCCTCGTCTGCAGCTCCAGCTGCAGCAAAGTGTCGGGGACGTCTCCCCGGACGCACTCCTCCCATATGCACCGCTCCGGCGGTGCGTCCTCCGGTGAGCCTCCACGAGCTTGCGAACACAAGCTCCTACTCTCTTCACGCCGCCTCTCTTCGCCCCTCGCTCTCACACTTGCCCCTCTCATTGCAGTGGAGAGGAAGCAAGGTGGCGGTGGTGGAGTGGGGAAGAGAGGAAGGGGGGAGAGGGGTTATATAGGGAGTGGGGTTAGGGTTCGGGTGGAGGAGAGAAGAGGGAGAGAGAAAAGAGTGAGACTGTCTACGCACAGCCAGCGTGCAAACGCGAAGTTGCGTAAAAAATTTTCAATTTCCAGACGTCTGGGAATGGGTCCAGACGTCTTAAAAGGCTTAGAACAGAATGGGTCTTTACAGTTGTTGGAGAAGAGGCCCTTGACGGATACCCATGACGGTGGCGATCGCAGTGGCTTCTCCTCAACCTTGTAGGGATGGTTGAGGCTCTAGTGGCTCCACCTCGTTGGTCTCTTTGCTTCTGCTATTTTGGGAGGGAGAGTGTTTCCTCTGTTCAGGAGGCTATCTAGTGAGAGGTGGCACCTTCTAGGAGGGTGGGAGAGACAAAGAGGAGGAGATGGGCTTTACAAGTGCCACTCAGCAGCAGAAGCAACATCAACATCGTCGTCCACAATCTCCCTCAAGCGCAATCGCTCCCCCGCGGCCTGGAAATGCGAGACGAAGCTTGAGGCCATGCTCGTCCTCTCCCTCGGCTTCACCATCAACTCCCTCCACGATGATGAGTTCCTCTCCCTCCCCTCCCTTCTCGAATCCTGCGATGACTACATCGTCATCCACAACTACATCCTTTTCCTCTGGTGCCGCACCTTCTTCTGCTCCTTCCTCTCCAAGTCCGGTGTCTTCCTGACCATCTTCTCCGCGTACGGCCCCCTTGTCTCCTCCGCCTACGACTTCTTCTTCCTCAACTGCTTCATCAACTTTGGCATCTCCCCCGCCCTCTGCCATTCCTCCGCCTCCTCCATCCTCATTGACGATGCAAGCCTCACTAGCCTCTTTGCGGCCTTGTAGCTTTGCAACTTCGACCTCCGTGTCCTCGTCCTCGAGGCCCATGCCTACCCTGGTAGCCAAAGTAAGGGGAGAAGGAGAGTAAGGGGGAGGAGGACATGTGAGGGTTTAGGGGGAAAATTAAAGGAGAGATACATTTGGGGATGAATATATAAATTTTCATATCTTTTAATATTTTTCTTGACGTTTTCTGTTGGATTTAACGGAGCAGGGGCGTACGACCTTAAAAGAATAACTTTATAGAGGTATATACGTAAATATCAAAAATATAAAGATATATACATCTTATTGAAAGTTTACAAGGATATATATATATATATATGTAAAAATCCTTAATTTATATTATTATTAATCACCAAAATTTACTCATTCCATTATGGAAAAAATATCTCTTCTCATAATCCAATTAAAGTAGTCTCATTATATAAACAAAAAAAATAAAAATCTCTCCTCCCCTAATTTGATTAATGCCATCCCATCGTAAAAAAGAGGATGCCAATACAAAGACGTAAAAATTGTGTATTTTAAAATGCATTGACGTGACATATCGATGTAAACTTACCATCAATTATTTTATATTAGTGTAAAATCATCTAAAATCATTTAATATTAGTATAAAATCACTACATGATTATTTTACATAGATATAAAATCATCATCAATCACTTTTCATCGGTGCACCATATACCACTTTAAAATAATGTAAAATCACCATAAAGTACTTTACATTGATGTAAAATCACGTCATGATCATTTTACACTGATACAAAATCACCCAAAATTTCTTTGTACTGGTGCCAACCGATATATCACATCAGCATATTGCAAAACATGTTGCATGATACATTTTTATATATTTTAGCAAATAAAATCCTCTCCCCTCCTTCCCTTGTAATTAATTTTTCTTTTTAAAAGCATGACCAGGCAAAAAAAAATCTTTTACCCTCTGAACAAATTTCACAAAAAGAATATTCACTTTGTTTCCAAAGCAAATCTTAAAGAACATTCCACCATTAGATATTTTTACTTTAAAATCACTCAAATGGTTGTCCATAAAAGAAAATTATGCATGACCATTGGTGCGTTTCTTTTGAAATTTTGACAATATTTAATAATTTATATTACTATTAATCTTCGTATTTAAGGCAAATAAAAGTTGAATTACACACTAAATTTTATTAGAGTTAACTTTTTAGATATTTAATTAAATTATATATTATAATTAAATACATGAAAATTTTATAACCTTTCCAGACGAAGTGCGAGTACGTAACTGATTTAATTAAATCCACACATTTGGTAAGAAACCACCTACGATAGCCTGCTCCCCCCGCCCCACATCCAATGAGGCAACAACGTATTCCCCCCACCTGGTCAGCAAAATCTGATCGGGGCGCCTCTCCGGCATCTCTCAACCCCACGAGATCTCCATTCCCATTTAAGGCTCAAAAACCTAGTCCCACCGCCCCCAACCCACGCACCGTCAGATGACGTGCCTTAAACTCTCAACCCCGCTTCCCCCACCATATATTAGCCGCGGCGCTCCTCCTTCCCTCCCCGGAGGGGCGGGAAAAAAAAAAAAAGAAAAAAAAGGAGAGACCGATAAAGCGAGAGAGAGAGAGAGAACGACATCGAATGCCACCGCTCGACTCTCCTCCTGAAAACAAGTAAACAACAAACACCATCAGATCTCGGAACCTGCTAATCGAGCGCTCGCTCCGATCGCACGCACCCTCTCGAAGCCCTAGATTTCGAAAATCGGCTCGTTGATAGAGGAAGCGGCGGGGGAATGGCGAAGGAGAGGGCGGTGGCGGAGGGGGTGGAGGAGAGGGAGGTGTCGGACGGGTCGGTGGAGGAGATCTCGGAGGAGGACTTCAAGCACGAGGGGGGAGGAGGAGGAGGAGGAGGAGGCGGGAGAAGCGGGAGGCCCTCCTCCTCCTCCGCTAGGGTTTGGCGGAACCACGAGTACGTCCAGTTCCCGCGGTACCTAAGCCGCAACCAGATGCTCTCGAGCTTCGCCTGGATGCAGGCCGTCAAGAACAAGCCCCTCGGCCTCTCCTTCGGCGAGTCCCCGGAGGCGGAGAGGGACGAGGTCTGCGTCCTCTCCGACAGCGGCGAGGAGGAGGCCTCCGCCGCCGCCGCCGACGACGACGGGGAGAAGGAGGAGGGAGAGCTCGAGGAGGGCGAGATCGACGACGTCGGCTCCCCCGACGTCGGGGAGGGGGAGAAAGGAGGCGCCGATGCCGATAAGGAGGAGGAGAAGGGAGAGGGGATCGGTGCGGATTCTGCGAAGGCCGCGGAAGCGGAGGATCCGGTGGTTGGAGAGGAGGAGGAGGATATGGAGTTGGAGGAGCCGGAGGATTTGGACCAGCGCGTGGGGTCGATCCTGGAGGATTTGGAGAATCTGACCGAGGACGAGGTTGAGAAGTAAGTTGGGGGTTTCGGGTTTTGGAATCGTGCTCATTAACTGCGGCATTTAAAGAACCCAAATAACCTATTGAAACTGGCTTTGCAAGTTACAAGCTCTGGTTGATTGAGAAGCCAGGGATCGGTTACGATGATAATGAGCGGGCGGGGGTAGGAATCGTTATGGAGATGGATGCTGTTTTTGTTACTAAGAGGTGTCTTTTTGTGGTTGCGAATGTAGATCGTTCCATGGGGCATGCTCTCGGGTCCTACGAGCGGCGGGGAGGCTGCAGAGGATGGCTCTGGAGGGGCACGCGACATTCATGGATGCTGTTATCCAGCAGGCATTTGTGACGATTGAGACTATTCATTCTGTAAGGCCATTGTGGTATTTCACTTCACCTGAGGTTGGGTTTACACAATACGGGAGTGCTGAGTATGGTGTTTTGTTTGCAGGTTTATTTGAAAACCAAGGAGAAGAATAAGGGTGCGCATGCTTGGTGCGAATTTTTATGCTTGCACGTGCTGAACTTGCTTGATTTAACTTCATTAGGAGTAGAGCACTGAATGTTTTTGCTAACACTGTTGGACATAGGTTTCTTTCGCGCATAAAGGACCTTCATTCAGCCCTTTTTACGGCCGAACAGATGAAAGAGGTTTGACTTTGTTCATTGGTTTATGGGCGATTGCTAGTTGTTAGATGTTTTATGAGACAGGTTTTCTTTGTTTCAGATTAGTGACATGATTCCTTCTCTAGAATCTGAAGTGATCAGCAAGATCAAAGTCAAGCAGCTGCCTTCAACGGCAACATCTGCCGGTGTAGCTGCTGATGGGAATGGGGTGCCCCTGCATACTGAATTATCTGAATTGAAACCAACACATGTAAGCAATAGAAAGGAGTTTAGCCCATATTTGGATCCCCATGCAAATCACAATGAAAAGGGTTTCCTTCCTCCAACACAAGAGATGGAGCCCTCTTCGGTTGCTCCAATGGCTTCTTTCGTAAACCAGAGTGTTCCCTCTCAGCCAGCAAGTAGGAAGCTTGAGGAACCCTATAACTTGGCATACTCATATTTAACAGATGCATTCACAGCTGTTTCGAGCTATCATAAAAAATATGATCGCATGTCTATCCTCTCAAATGATCGGCTTCCTAGTCCCACACCTTCCGAGGATGGTGATAATGGTGACAATGACATTCATGGTGAAGTTTTCAGCACTCTACCTGTTTCTGGTATGAATTCACTTCCATTTAGTTCAACTGTATCAGTTCCCAGCTCCAGAGGTGTCTACACAGATTCTCCAAGTGGTATGGGACCTGGATCTTATGGAACATCAAGCCAGCTAAGCCATGGAGTAAAACCCGTTAGCAAAGTTTCTGCGAAAAGCAGAGATCCTAGACTAAGGCTTGCCAGCCCCAATTTTGCCGGTGCATTGCAATCAGACAAACAAAGCTTGACCGTTGAACCCAATGAATCCAAGTTTGGACCTTCCCAAGTGCCTGCTGCTGATCCCAGAAAGCATAAGGCGATAGATGGTTCTTCCTATGGAGATCACCCTCCGAAACGACAAAGGAATGACTTTATGAATTCTAAAGGTTCACAGTTTATTGCTGGCAAGGGTGGATGGTTGGAAGATAATGGGAGCACACCTGAGCAGTCTGTGCAAGCCAATCAACCTATGGGATGTGCAGGAATTGAAACCACGAAATCTGACACTGGAGCGAATGGTTGGAGAATCAGACAAGATTCCACCAAGGTTATGGAGGCTGCAAATGTTGCAAGTAACCATGTGCAACCAACCAGTTCTGCTCCTCCTGTTATTTTACCTCCTGTTTTGAAAGATATTGCTGTAAATCCTACAATGCTTTTGGAACTGCTAAGGGCAGCACAAAATCAAAAACAGACAGGTACTGCAGGGGAATTGGCACCTGGTTGTTCCAATCCAAATAAGCCAATGGTACCAGTCATCTCTTCTGAAAATGTTTCTTTGAAGATTTGTCAACCTGAACAAAAGGTGGATGCAAAAATTCCTCTTCCTAGTGAAGCAATGGTGAGTCTGTGAAGCCCATTTTGTCATGTCTCTGCCTACCCGCTTAAACTTTTAAACTTTCAGCTAGTTAAATATTCTACTGTAATCTCCATGCGTTAGACTTGTTCTGCTTTTCACAATTGGCACCGTGGTGGCTGAGTTGACCAGATAGGCTATGCGTTTGCATCACTGCCTGCATATAAGTTAAAAATTACAATTTTGCATGTAACCAGCAATCATAGTGCAGGCTAAGATTTAAAATTTTGGTCTCTTGTGCATGGAAGCTATGTTACCTTGTCTTAAACATGGAATTT
Organism: Thalassia testudinum; assembly: GCA_037157565.1. NCBI lineage: Eukaryota > Viridiplantae > Streptophyta > Magnoliopsida > Alismatales > Hydrocharitaceae > Thalassia > Thalassia testudinum. The sequence continues at coordinate 23,985,745 of JAZHRO010000054.1, read as the reverse complement.
TACTTAAATCATGAACTTGTCAACCATTTAGTTATTCATTTTTCCGCAAATAATCATATATTGGATGATGTCATTTATGTTTCTTGTGGTGTTTTCTTACGATATATGTGTAGATATCTTCATATCATTCAGGTGCTAGACCATAGGATTTGTAGGACATCGAGTTACAAAGTTGCTCAAGTTTTTTAAGACTTCGTTTTGCTGTAATTCATACCTGAGTTTTTTTTTTCAGGTATTGGATGAGGCTTCTTGTAGTTGTTGATTCATTATTAGAGGCTGTTCTCTCTGATTATAAAATTGTCTTACCGTTAATATTTTCATAAAAGAACTTTGAATATTTGAATTATGACATAAAAGGCAAGTTTGTATTTAATGGAAATTGGCAAATTCGCTCATATAAATTTGATGGATATGTAAAACCACACTGACAGCATTGTGTCCTAGGTCCATGTGATAGGTTGTGTAATCCTCCATGCTATATAGTGGTAGATTGTGATAGATATTAGCATTCTTCAACTTTTGAGAAAGGATACTATTCTGTCTCTCAAGATTGATTGGTTCAGGATCTCCACAACTTCCAGAAATGATGATATCTTGATTTGTGATTTTTTTTTATTATATTGCTTCTATTCTGCAGAATCCTGTAGTTGATACTGGAAAGCTACGTATGAAACCTCGTGATCCTCGGCGTATTCTCCAAAATAGCATGATTCAGAAAGGTGAACAGGCGACAACTCCACACATAATGACCAATGGACCTTCCCCATTTAATGCTCAGAACAGCAAAGATACTGTAAGTGTTTGTGATCAAGGGGAGCAGGCACAGACCAGCAGTATGCCTTATCAGTCAACAACAGCACCTGATATTACACCTCAATTTACCAAAAATCTAAAAAATATTGCCAACATAATGTCCTCCTCGCAAGGTGCTGCTATAAGTTCTGCAACTCCTTTGGTCAATACTCTTTCAACTTCCACCAAGATTGATGATTCCGTAGCTAAAGTTGTAACTAAGGGAGCAAATGAACAACAAGGTTCATTGGCTGGTGAGAGGACTTCTTCTGATGCTTCTCATTCACCTGACCCATGGGGTGATGTAGATCATCTACTAGATGGGTATGATGATCAACAAAAGGCTGCGATTCAGAAAGAAAGGGCAAGACGGATTGAAGAGCAGAATAAAATGTTTGCTGCAAGAAAGCTTTCCCTTGTCCTGGACCTTGATCATACACTTCTCAATTCTGCGAAGGTAGAATGCATAACCAGATTTTTTCCCCCAACCTACTATTTGCACTTAATGCTGAAGTCATACATGTGGTGTTTTCTGGCATCAGTTTGCCGAGGTGGATCAAATACATGAAGACATTTTGAGAAAGAAGGAAGAAATGGATCGGGAGAGGCCACAGCGACATATCTTCCGTTTTCAGCACATGGGCATGTGGACCAAATTACGCCCTGGGATTTGGAATTTTCTAGAGAAGGTATATTGCATAAAAGTTGTTTGCCCCCTCTTTTCTAAAGAAAGTTGCTCCGTGTAGGTGTGTGTGATTTTATTACAAAATTATTTCAGCTTAGTAACTGTATCTTATCTCTGAATCACCTTAGGCTAGTAAACTCTATGAGCTTCATCTTTACACAATGGGAAATCATCTTTATGCTACTGAGATGGCGAAGGTTCTTGATCCCACTGGAGCCTTGTTTTCCGGGCGTGTTATTTCAAAGGGGGATGAGAATGATCTACTTGATGGTGATGAGAGGGTACCCAGGACCAAAGATCTTGAAGGGGTCAAGGGGATGGAATCTGCTATTTTGATCATTGACGATTCAGTAAAGGTCTGGCCACATAACAGGCTCAACTTGATTGTTGTGGAGAGGTACTTTTGCTGGCGGTCTCATTTTATTCTCAGCTCTACAGATGTTTCTTCTTATGTTTCACTCTATTGGACAAATTCAATGCAGATACACATACTTCCCATGTAGTAGACGACAATTTGGACTTCTGGGTCCTTCCTTATTGGAGATTGATCATGACGAAAGACCAGAAGATGGAACACTTGCCTCTTCACTAGCGGTTTGATTTTACAAGCAATTACCTAGGGTGTTGATGATATCGTAAAGTTCTTATAGGTTTTTCTTTTTCTGGGGTTTTGAAACAGGTTATTGAAAGGATACACCAAAACTTTTTCTCATGCCCCTCCCTTAACAACATTGATGTGAGGAATATACTTTCCATTGAACAGCGGAAAATCCTAGCTGGCTGCCGGATAGTTTTCAGCAGAATTTTCCCAGTGGGTGAAGCTAACCCACACCTCCATCCCCTGTGGCAAACTGCAGAACAGTTTGGCGCTGTATGTACCAACCAGATTGACGACCAGGTCACTCATGTGGTTGCCAACTCGCTTGGAACTGACAAGGTCATTTCTCGCCACAGAAATGCTACACTAACCATTACAAGACAGAAATATATTCCAACTTAATTGCATTTCCTTTTCATAAAAAATTCTTGCATTTCTCATACGTTTTAGCGTTTCAGGTCAACTGGGCACTGTCTACTGGGAGATTTGTTGTTCATCCTGGATGGTAAGTGCCGATGCACCTTGTGTACGTGGATTCTTTCATTCTGGGCAGCATCGGATAGGAAGTCTGCTCCTTCACTCCAAATCACATACTTGATGGTTAATTAAATGCGTCACCCATCAATTTTATTAGTCTCGAGAGCCTAACTATCTATGTCCCTCTCTTTTTCTTTGACAGGGTTGAAGCCTCTGCATTGCTATACAGGAGAGCAAACGAGCATGATTTTGCAGTGAAACCTTAAAAAACCCTATCGGCTTCCCCTGTCTAAATTCCCTTGTGCGTCCCATGAAACGCATAAATCATACCCTTCTCACACACAGGGCTGGAAGAAGCGAACATCACCTATTTCGCCCCCACCCCAATGACGAAGAAAATTGTTACCCTCCCCAACCTCAAAGGTAAAAAGACGGAAGGGGGGTAGCATAAACCTCAATCAATCATTAACTTAAATGGAAGTTTCGGGAGGGGCATAACTCATAAGATATTTTGACCTGATCGTGGTTAACAAAGCCCTGAATGAACGAATGATGAAAGGAACCGAATCTAACAGGTCACGATTATTTAACCGGGAAATTCGCAACTTTATGAAGTTGTGAAGGTAAGTGGAAAGTCTGACCAACTTGTAATCCAAAATCAATGTAGATGAATTTTGCTTTTCCGGGGATTTTTTTTTGTACATTTATGGTATAATCATTCCTTTAAGCACATCGGTGCTTTAGCCGACGTAGGTATGTGGAGATGAAAGGGAAAGTTGAGGACAAGAGCGATCTGAAATCCGTAATTATAGAGCGCTACAGATCTCAAATTACCCGTGCACAAGTTTGTTTATTACAGAACCGAGGGACTTCGTTAGTGTAAAGGCAGAAATCTCTGTTAATTGGGTTGGTCACGTGTTTTTGTTTCGGAGGGTATCTACGATAGTGGCAGCTTCCGTTTCCGAATCAATTATAATACATTATTTAAAAAATAAAACTAAGTGGTCGGTATTTAAATCGCTTGCTTTGGAACCGTTTAGCAGAACAAAATTCTGGCGTATAAGATTGAGACGTGTGGACTGTGGGAAGCACTATGAAAGGGTTTGTTAGGGTACCTCACTGGATAAGAGATTATGAGATCAGATCAAATACCATACTTATGACATTTACCTTCAAAAAAAAAATGTGGGAGGCGGTAGGACATCGTATTTAGGCTTGAGGGCGCGGTGAAAGAGCCCTGGACCACCGTTCTTCCTAGTGGAATTGAAGTCCTAGGGTGATGTCACTCTAGAAGGGTATCGTATCCCTACAAGAAAGTGGACCCCTTGACGGTGGGTAATTCTGTGGCATACCGGAGCTTGATCTTGGCACGCACAAGAACTCGTTCAGGGTTGAGGTGATTGTCAGCGATCTGTTTGGAAGAAAAGCAATCTAAATAGAAAGATGGGAAAATTCCTTTCAGATGCTTGAAAAATACGGCCTTTATGGTGTGGATGACAAGGAATGGGAAATTTAGGGTTGTCCTATTTGGTGAAGTGGGAGATGATATGACGGGGACTTTAATTTTTGGACAAGGGATTTAGTTAGGAGAAAAGGGTGTAAATCTGGAAAGATTAAGATTGATGATGTTTAATATTTTTGCTTTATATGTAATTTGCGAAAGCTTGAAGTAATTTAGAGAGTAGGTCCCTAACATTGTCTTTTCTAAAAAGACAATCTTTTGTAAAAATACGAGTACTAGATTTCACTTTCAAACATGTGCAACAATTAAGGTCTAATGTCATAGAACCATTTACAGAAGCATCGCATGGTAACACATGTAAGGTCAATGATCTTAATATTTGGCTTTTCAACTTGACCCTTGGAGCTTATGTTTTACTTTTAGATAAAGATGATGGAAATCCTTCTTCAATGTGCATCTTTCTTGTTACTTTGCCCTGAACCTTATGTATGAATCTCAAAACCCTAGTCCTTAGCTCTGCATTTTACGAGTAATATGTTACCCAACTCTGGCATTTACCTAAGAAGTAATCCATTAGGGTATTTGGAAGCCCCTTTTTGTAAGCAATTGAGGCCTCAAAGGAAGGATTGCATGACTCATGATGAGTTGCACTGCATTTTCTTTGAATAAAAAATGTCATAGGTTGGTAGAATATTCTTTTAATAAATAGGTAACAAGACGTGGCGATGGCATCCAACATGATGCTAATTTTTTTTTGGAGACTTAAAACCTTGTGCATGAAAAGGAAAATGGTTAATGTCAATTTTAAGGATGGTTCTATAGTTGGGGATCTCTTTCATAAATTAATGAGAAGTTTGTTGTAGAATCTCTCCATCAATGATGATGTCATCATCCATGGTCATTAAGTAGCAACACTAATCACAATTTATGGATCTAGGTTATTTATAAACTTATAATGGTTAAAAATTGTAAGTTGGTAATACAACTTAGATAAATAAACTAATATTTTAAAAATTAGATCGAATTTGCTGGTTGAATTGTTCAGATTGAAAATAGGTGAGAAATTGATTGAACTAATCAATTTTTAAAATTGAAGTTTGAATCATGGTGAATCAATGTGAATTTAATTTAGCTAGTCAAGTAGATTGAACCAAATCATTAACTCAACTACAAGAAAAAAGACAAAAGTTACATCCATCCACACTCTACTCCTCACATTGCCCTTGCACGTACCTCCCTCAAACCCTAATTGTTGCCTTCCTTGCTAAATGCTACCCTTCCTTCCCTCTCTCCTCCCTTTGCTAGGTGTCACCACACAAGGTCAGCGTTTGCTTAACCCTCCTCCCTTTCCTCTACATCCCTGCACAACTCTTGATGATGAAGTAAAGTGGATGGGTTGATGATGGAGATTGTAACCTACATCGTCAATGGTTTCAAATCTAAGGTCTCCCAACATGGCTGGCTCCTTGAGCTCCTCAAGTCCCTCAATGTCAAAATCATTTTCTTCTAAGTAACACAAGAATCACACTTCCCTTTTCCTTGGGTTACTATTGCTATTAAGATGACAATGGTTTGGAGAAAAGGTCCCAATACCAATGGTGGTTAAGTGTTGACATTATATTCATAACAAGTTCAGATAGCAAGGCTTGAAGTTCCCTATCCAAAGCACAAATCAATGCTAACTTCAAGTTGCTCTCTCTCTCTCTCTCTCTCTCTCTCTCTCTCCAATTTCATATTACTTGATCTTAAAAGATTCCACATTCATGAATAATTCAATGTTGAAGGAAAAAATCCATCTGCCACCACAACTTACTCTTTTGTAATACAAGCAAAGTAAAAAGTGACATATACAAAATAACTTGTACAGGTTCTTTGGCTTTATAACTGTAGATAGAAGTATTAAAAGTTGTTAATACTATTTAGTGTGAACAAGGGACATGAAATGTAAATTGCATATTTAATCACTTGGATGCTACTCAGTAAGAAACCTATGGCTCTTTGTTTGTAGCCTTTAAATTTTATAAATACTGAAGATGTATATAACATTTGCGACAATAATGACCATACTTATTCATATGCTAGGTGTGTCCAACTCAGTTCGACCTAGTTGGACAAATGCAAACTAAGTCTAAGATTCTTTAGTTTGATTTTTTTTTATTAAGCCTAAATGATGACATCCGACTCAAACCATTGGTTAAATTATAAAAAATCAAAATTGGAGTTTGACTTTCTTGACAACTGATTTGATTTTTAAAACCTTGTCATAAATTGCAATTAGTTTTAATTTGTTTTAAAAAAATAATTATGTACTCATAATATCATAAACATATAAATAAAAGAAATATAAAGTAAAATAAGAAACCTTATAAGGACAAGGAATCGACTAAAACAAAGGGCTAACTATTAATATTTATTTATTCTAATTTCCTTATGTCTATCTCTATTAGTCCTATCTCTTTACCATTTATTTGTTGTATTTTATCTTATTCATCTATTTAGATGTTTTCACTACCTACACCGATTATGTCTATTTATACTTGTTATCACTAGGTATTAACATAAACTCACACAAGTACCATATACTTCTATACGATCAATAAGTTACTAAGTTTGTACTGAGCCATCTTAAGGTTCCTCAATACTAGTGCATATCTCTACACCTAACACTACCACATTGTAAATTGGAACCATTGTTCCACAAGCCTGCCTGTATTGCAAGCCTCGAAGTACAATGGCTTAGGAGACAATCAAATACAAGTTATAGTTACTTAGCCAATCTTGCAAATCATAGTTTCATAGCTAAATGCTATGACACATGAATCTTGAAGCATCTTTTAGAAGGTTCATTGAGGCCAACAAGTTCTACCATTACCATGGAAGTCTTCAAGCATGACACCCAAAATTCTAATATTAACTTAGCTTGCCTAATAGACAAGGGTACAATTCAAGTTAGGTAGGGTTCCGTAGTTGATAGTCAATCAATCAAGGCTTGACTCCTTTTCATTTAAGAGTCATTATCTTCATTTATCTGTAATCTACTTTGTAAGGTCTATTTCCCTAACTTAAAATTTAATAATTGTCTAATGTTGAACTCTCACCTTAAGTAGGGTTTATTGAGTCATTGCAAACTTTAACCTAACTAACTAAGGTTTATAAGCGTCATTAGATGTGAGCTAAGTGAACATATATCTTAGCTTAATAGATACTATTTCCAAGCTTTTAGGTCAACCTAAATTAAGAATAATCATCTAATGGCTTATAATCCATTTATTTCAAATCAAGCCAATATTTGACCCACTAATTGACTCTCATTAGTAATGGTTGACTGGTCAATTTGGTCGTATTTAATTTTCTTTTTTTTCCCTTGAATTATGTATTTTCTATCATAGATCTCATAGATCACTTCCCACAACCCCTATATTTGGTCATGCTAAGCCATCTCTAATTAATCCCATTTGATCCCTTTTGGCCTAGGTTGTATGAACTATATAATACAAATAAATATATAAATGAACATGAAACATAAATTTAGAATATGCAATAATCTCACGAAAATTTCAACGGCCAATCATACACAAGAGTCATTACATCATTAAGAACTCCAAGTTGAGTTTTGTAGCTAATGCATTTATTTGTAAGAACTAAATCTGATTTCTACATTGTTATCAATCAAATAACCCATCAATGTTTCCATTGATTGCCTAGGTTACCTATAAGTTGGATATTTAGATTGCATATCCTAGTCCTCCTTGCATTTCAACTCCAGTACTATCCTAGACTTACCTTGCCTCTCATACCTTTCATTATCTAATTTAGTCTACGATCATTTTATGATTCAATTTGTACATAATCTCTTGATATATAGTGTTGGCCTTATCTCAATCATCTTTTTCTAGGTGTGATACTAGAACATTAACATCTCATGCTAGGAATGATAAGCAATACTCAATTATTAATCTAGGTGTGGTCACAACATACTAACATTTTTTTGTCGGGTAACACTTCTAGGTTACCAATATTGAACCCAAGTAACCTATCACACTCCTAGCTTGAGACTAAAGGATTATAAAACAAAGTTGTCTCTTAGCCAACCTCATATATTTGTCCTCTAGTTCCCCAATTGAACATGTGTTATGTTAACAGCTCTACTAAAGGTGGCTCATTGGGTGCCATCAAAATCTCATTGCTTCCTCGATAGCTTCTATGACTCCTTAAAACTTCAGCACCTATGCAAGAGATCTTCACCTCCAAATAGATATGGGTACCCACATATCCAAGCATCAGTAATTGGTCTCATCTAATTAAGTGTTGGCTTTGGGTTGTGGCTTAGCTAAGGAATTGGCATGTTATCTTTGACACCTACAAATGTAAATCATGAGTAGTAGGAACTTGCATCCCAAATCATTCACTTCATAATATGTATTTCTACCTTAATGTTTGATGTCTAATCTTTTCAAGATTCCTCCCCACAAAATCCATGCCATGAGACCTTGGTAACACCTCTTCCAAGTTTGTTGGCACGTTTAATGTGTTTCCCTTAAGTTGCAGCACGCTAGGCTATCTATTCATGGTACTCTATACAATTGCTTGATTACCCACTTTGGTATCCATTCTTTTGTCCTTAGCCAAGTTTATTGCGTTTGACCAACCATTTTGCACACCAAATCATGAATAATCTGTTGGTGCTAGAGCACCACGATCATTTGTTTTGATGATAACAAAACACGTGTCATTTAATATTTGCGCTTTGAGTCCTAGATTTCAGGTCAATCGCAAATGGATACGTGATTAGATGGAGTTCGAGCTCGCATCCAGGACGGATTGGAGGAGCTCGATGGAGAGCAGAAGAGATTCGCGAGGAGCGATATATTGAAGATGGAAGGAAATGAAGAATATGATAGATTTCCTTCTTTTGTACTTGTTGTATTTTTCGTTTCTTTTGTTGCTCTTTATTTCCTTAGAAAATTATGTTAAAGAGCCTCAAAGTACCCTAACAGTAGTCCTAGGAACACCCGCACAACCCTAGGATACTTAGGTTTTCTGTAGAGAACTTAGAAAACCAATATAGGGTTCAAATAGAGTTTCCAGACGTCTAATTCCAAAATCAGACGTCTGATAAAGTATTTTAAGACGTCTTACTGTTGTTTCAGACGTCTGATAACTGTTAGGCTGGACATAGCTAGTTCTGTCTGATGAAATCAGACGTCCAGACCTTAGACCAGACGTCTTAGGAGACGTCTGATGGATTTGCCAGACGTCCAATTAGTGGACCGTTGGCTGGCTTAGCAAACACTCAAGAATGTGACCGTTAGAGCCTTATCAGACGTCCGTAGGACTTACCAGACGTCTGATAATTGACCGTTTTGCCTCGGCTGACCCAAAATCTCTTCTCAGAGACTTTCTAGCCGTTGCAACGTTTGGAAAATCCATTCCCACAGTAAAAGTAGGTTTCCAGACGTCCAGACATAGTGTCAAACGTCCTATATATCGTCTGATGGACTTGCGCAAAAACCCTGTTTAGATCTGACCCAAGTCAGGGAGAGACCCGCCCAAAATCAGACGTCTGACCTTGAAATCAGATGTCTTAAAGTGAAGTTCCAGACGTCTGATGCCAGAATTAGACGTCTGATAAGCTTGTCAGAACAATGATTATTCCTGATTTCGGGTTGATTCTCTTGGGCTTTGTTCCCAACGGCTATAGAACATTTCCTAAGCCTTCCAAAGCCTTCCTAAGGCCTCTATAAATAGAGGGGAACCTTTGCAACATAAACACACACCTAGATACACTAAGAAACACCTAGAGACACCAAGATACACAAGAAGCAATTTGTATTACACTTTCCACTCTCTTGTGTCCTAGCTAGTTCTTGCTCTCCAAGCTCAAGCTCCATTCTCTTGAGAGCATCAAGCTGTTGCGCACCCGCTCTCCCGCCGTAGTTCACGAGAGCGAAGTTGCGCCATCGTGTGGCTCATGCACCGCGTCATCAACTCGACGCACTCCTTGCAAAGGGGAGTTTCCTTATTCCTACAGAAGCTAGGTTCATAATTACTTTGTTGGCTCTATAGGACTTGTTGCTTATTTTATCTTTGTTATTTGGTTGGGTATTCGCTTTGCAAATTCCCGTCTCCTTCGCGAGACAAAATCCTTCTCGTGAAGAGAAAGGGTTGAGGTACGCTACCCTCGTTTAAGTAGCGTGGTTGTATTGAGGTTGAATCACCCTCGTTTAAAGTGATTCGGTTTAGTGTATTTTGATCAACTTGGTTGATCGGAAAATCCTAACTCGAGAGGGTTAGGTGGTGGTTTTCACCCGGTTTGGGTTTCCACCTAAAAATTCTTTGTGTACTTTGTGTGATTGCATTTTGTGAAGATTGTTTATTTTATTTCCGCAATTATTACGTCACCCCTCCTGGTAGGACCCCGAAATTACAGTTGGTATCAGAGCAGGTTCTTACAAGATCGGAGTAACATCCGGCAAGAAGATCATGGAGGGAAGCATAGCCGCAATCGGAATCTTCGAAGGGCAGTCCACCGTCCGACCACCCTATTTCGACGGGAGGGACTTCGGATATTGGAAGTTGAGGATGAAGACGTGGCTCCAAGCCACTGAATTCGAGATTTGGGGATGTTGCGAAACCCCATACGAGATCCCGAAGCGACCCCAAGGAGGTTACTCGCAACTGTAGATTCGAGAGCTTTCACTCAACGCAAAGGCAATGAATGCCTTGTATTGCGCGTTGAGTCTGAAGGAGTTCGAGAAAATCCAAGAGTGCACCACCGCCCACGAGATATGGAGGAGGTTGGAAGGCACTCATGAGGAGACAAGCTCGGAAGAAGATCACGAGAAGGAGGAAACCGCTTGCTTTGGTTTCATGGCCAGAGGAAGCAATAGCGACAGCAAAAGAGGAAGCGACTCCGACAACGAGGTAAATCTCGATCTACAAGAAGCTTTTAATGAACTTTTTGAAGTTAGTAAATCACTAAAAATAGAAAACAAAAGTATTAAAAAGAACCTTAGTTTTCTTAAAAATGAAAATGATAGGTTAGAAAAACAACTTAAGGACATAGAAGCTAGTCCTAGAATTGATAACCTATTATTAGAAAATCATAATCTCATCAATGAAAATAATAAATTGATTGAGGAAAATGTTAGTCTAAAAATAGAAATTTCTGATTTAAAGACTAAGATGAATATTATAGAAAATGAACTTGCATGTCTTAGGGAGAAATCAAATAAATTGATAAATAGGGTAGATAACCTATATAGCCCTAAGGTTGAGAAAGGATCTCCGTCAAGGAGACCCGCTAACAGATCCGGATCCAAGCCCACTTGGATACCGAAAAAAGAATTAGAATCTTATTTTGTAGGGTTCAGGGATAATTACAACACAAAGGACTGGACCTACAAACTCAAAGCTGGTCAACTCAAGTTGGGAGAACCAAGCAGTAGACCAAGGAGGAGAACAAGAAGACCGACGAGACGGCGAACAAGCAACGGACCCGCCGCACGTCAACCACCAGATTGGAGACCGGCGCCAATGCTCGAGCCTCCAAGCTACGGATGGGAGCCCCATCCGATGTGGCATCCACCACCACCATTAGGGCCATTTTATTGGCCATGGTAGGTGAGGTAAAAATTCTTGACCCTATCTTTGTTTATCAGTAGCATTTAGATAGGGGAAGTTAAAATTTATGAGCTATTGTCAATTTTTAAGGGGGAGATATAAGGTAGCTAAATTTCCTTTAGAAAGGGGGAGAAAAATAATAGCTATCTTGTTGTTATAAACAAAGGGGGAGGCATTACCTTTGTCAAAAGAAATTTATAGAAGAGCATGTCTTAAGGGGGAGTTATAGGAAATGTAAAATCAATTAAACCTTTTTGATAATGTCAAAAAGGGGGAGGATTTTCTACATTATTATTTATGATTTTGTCATCATCAAAAAGGAGGAGATTGTTGGTGCTAGAGCACCACGATCATTTGTTTTGATGATAACAAAACACGTGTCATTTAATATTTGCGCATTGAGTCCTAGATTTCAGGTCAATCGCAAATGGATACGTGATTAGACGGAGTTCGAGCTCGCATTCAGGACGGATTGGAGGAGCTCGATGGAGAGCAGAAGAGATTCGCGAGGAGCGATATATTGAAGATGGAAGGAAATGAAGAATATGATAGATTTCCTTCTTTTGTACTTGTTGTATTTTTCGTTTCTTTTGTTGCTCTTTATTTCCTTAGAAAATTATGTTAAAGAGCCTCAAAGTACCCTAACAGTAGTCCTAGGAACACCCGCACAACCCTAGGATACTTAGGTTTTCTGTAGAGAACTTAGAAAACCAATATAGGGTTCAAATAGAGTTTCCAGACGTCTAATTCCAAAATCAGATGTCTGATAAAGTATTTTAAGACGTCTTACTGTTGTTTCAGACGTCTGATAACTGTTAGGCTGGACATAGCTAGTTCTGTCTGATGAAATCAGACGTCCAGACCTTAGACCAGACGTCTTAGGAGACGTCTGATGGATTTGCCAGACGTCCAATTAGTGGACCGTTGGCTGGCTTAGCAAACACTCAAGAATGTGACCGTTAGAGCCTTATCAGATGTCCATAGGACTTACCAGACGTCTGATAATTGACCGTTTTGCCTCGGCTGACCCAAAATCTCTTCTCAGAGACTTTCTAGCCGTTGCAACGTTTGGAAAATCCATTCCCACAGTAAAAGTAGGTTTCCAGACGTCCAGACATAGTGTCAGACGTCCTATATGTCGTCTGATGGACTTACGCAAAATCCCTGTTTAGATCTGATCCAAGTCAGGGAGAGACCCGCCCAAAATCAGACGTCTGACCTTGAAATCAGACGTCTTAAAGTGAAGTTCCAGACGTCTGATGCCAGAATTAGACGTCTGATAAGCCTGTCAGAACAATGATTGTTCCTGATTTCGGGCTGATTCTCTTGGGCTTTGTTCCCAACGGCTATAGAACATTTCCTAAGCCTTCCAAAGCCTTCCTAAGGCCTCTATAAATAGAGGGGAACCTTTGCAACATAAACACACACCTAGATACACTAAGAAACACCTAAAAACACCAAGATACACAAGAAACAATTTGTATTACACTTTCCACTCTCTTGTGTCCTAGCTAACTCTTACTCTCCAAGCTCAAGCTATGAGAGAGCTAAAACCTTAAGGGTTAATTTATTTGGGAGGTTAATTCTTATTTACTTGAGGAGTTAACCTGTATGGTCATAACTCGAACTTTGGGGTCCTTAATACTAATTTGCCTGACACAAATTTGGAGGTGTATTAGTAAAACTAACGTTAATTTCATACCTCTGCCACACCTAAACCCTCACTCTCTAAAAATAGATTTTAACACTAATTAAAGTAAGTACCAACGGTTAACATAATAGCTTAACGTCAATTTAAGTAAATAAAAATTAATATTAATATTACTTTGTAAGTAAATGAAAATAATAATTAATCTCAATTTCATATTTCTTAATATCAATTTTTTAACCCTACTAATAAACTAGAAAAAGTTGCCCTTGGATTGAGACCATTTGGCCTATGACCTTCACAGGTTGTCCTCCATTTGATGCACGCTCCATTGGTTCATCGATGTATCACCAAAGTATTCTAAAGTCAATAACTTCGTCCTATCATCCCTACATTCAATCCAATTGGAAGATATTTCTCGTTGACTGTTTCATGCATCCCTTCTCGTGGAGTTGACGTCTTCTTTGTCGGTCATATGTCTTGTTGGTCCACTTACCTCCAACCTCTGATAGCCCAATGATCGCTAACCTTTCTTTCCTTTTTGTCATCCACTTGAGCCACCACTACTTCCCACGCATCATGAGTCCCAATGTCTTGCAAGCAGAGAGTACTATTAAAGACCCTATTTGGTTATGGAGCATGGGGATGAGTATCTCATGTGACATGGAGTGGAGGAACGATATATGCACACTAATATAGGTCACACAATTTATGAAAATTTAACTTATTACATCTCTCTCTGCTCTAACAAAATAACAATAATAAATAATCTAACATTAAATGTAAAAAATAAATAAATAACATCTCTCTCTCTCTACTTTTATATCATATCAACATATAAGTTATAATACATTAATTTATCTATCACATCTATTACTTATCCATCTTAACACTTAGCTAAGATCAAGTGCAATCATAAGCACCACTTTCCTTCTCCCATGGAATTTCTCTACTAGAGTTCTCTCTCTCTCTCTCTCTCTCTCTCTCTCTCTCTCTCTCTCTAATTCTTTTCTCTCTCATCTGTGCAGACCTTTGGCCTTATAATTCCGACTTCCCCTCAAAAGGCCTCCTCCTTTTCTTTTTATGGGAAAAAAGCTTTCATTCATGAGCAGCCAACCAAACAAGATGGAATAGCTGAGCTATCCCAAGAACAAAATACATCAGACCGAAATCTATACTTAGCCAGAGTGCGCCAACGTAACTTGCAGTCTTGGAACGTGAAAGACCTTGAAGGATAGAAAGCGCCTAAGAAGGCACTAATAGTGAGAAATAATATAAAGCGATATCCATGGTGGTTGCCAACCAGCAATAATTTGACTAACCGGGGATGAGGCATCACTGAGAATGCAGCCACCGGGAGTAGCCAAAGGCAAGGCAAAACGAATGCCTTGGGTCTTGTTTGGATGCGGGATAAAATACTATAAGGATATGTTAAAATAAAATAAGTGAAAATAGTGTTTGTTTAGGTAGTGGAAGAAGGATATGGTTAAGTATAGAGTTAAATGATTGAAATATTAATGTGATGTTAGTGGATATTTATTTACTAATGTAAGTGGGAATGAAGAATGTTAGTGAGTATTTATTTAATATTAAAAGTGAAAATGAAGGATGTAGTGAGCATTTTTTAATATTAAAAGTGGAAGTAGAGAATAATTGAAGTATTGATGTGATATTTATGTTGAAACTTAGGAAAAACTTGGGATAACCCAATGTTGGGGTTAACCCCACTGACGGGGCCTTGAAGAATAGCGAAAGATTCGGATTCTTCGACATTGGATGAGAGGAACTTGCTCGTCTTTGCTGCAATAAAGCAGCCATCTCCATCAACTATCACAGCAGCTACACAAGAATGTGAATCTTTTACCGCAGCATCAACAATAACTTTGCAATGACCATGTACTTCAGACAGCAGGGGATTATCCATCCGAACAGAGGTATCGGCATCTGTGGTCAGGACTGCAGAATTTACAGTGGAGTCCTCAAGATACTGTTCGTGATACTTCACAGAAGCAATAATATGAGCAGCAAGCTCTTTAACATTATCCCCTTCATTACCATGCACCCGAGAGCATCTATTTATCCATAGGAAGTATGCCACAAAAAATGGCAGCATAGTATTGGCATGAACTTGCTGAAAGTGTTTACTGATTTGCAAATATATATCAAACCAATTTCCAAAGAAAGAATCTATTCTAATTCCAAGGATGAACCAAAGTGCCCTTGTGAAGGAGCAATCAAGAAATATATGGTGGGCATCTTCCACTTCCCTCCCACAATAAATACATGAAGGTTGTATTGCAGGTATTCCCATAGCCAACAAAGAGGTTGTAGAAAGAGCACCTGTCAAAGCTTTTCCAAAGGAGGAGTTTGATACGTGGAGGGAGTTGTAAGGCCCATATCTTTTTGCAATTTTGAAGAGTTGAAACATCCAGATTGGAAGACTTCTGGAAGAAACCCAGCAGTGAGTGATAAGCTGACCTTCTTGGTGTAAATATCCCTTTAGGATGTTGTGACCATATAAGGCAGTCAGGCTTGTTCCAATGTACAGGCGTAGCTTTTTGTTTATTCACTATTTCAGCAGGAAAATTTTCATCAATGAGATTTGGATTCCAACCTTGGCCATCAGAATCAATTAAGTCTTTCATCGAGTTAATATCATGCTGTCCAACAGAGTTTAGCTGTAAAAGGGGCATCATAGTCTCTAATCCACCTGTCTCTCCTTATTTCTGGCTGTTTCCCATCTCCAATGAGCTAGTAGCAACCCATGATAACAAGCTCTGAATAGCATATAGGGCCTTCAAGAGAGGAGAATCTGCAGGCCTAGGAATATAATCCCAAAAGGATCCTTGAGGGAAATATTTAGATTTTATCTGCGATTGCCAGATACCTTCTTCATTAGTAATTAACTGCCACCCCATCTTCTGCTAAATTAGTAAGTTGAGCACTTCTAAATCCCAGACCACCCAAGTGTTTTGGGAGACAAATGGATTGCCAACTTTTGGGGTAAAAATGCCTAACCCCCTTCTCATATCCCTTGCCAATCTGTCAATGCTATTAGTTAGCTTTTTGGGAAATAAGTGAGTATACATCAGGTGGTTGTAAATGGAGAGTAAAGAGGACTGCAGTAATACACTTCTTCCAGCCTGAGAGAGACATCTACCTTTCCAACCTCCCAGCGTCCTTTGACATTTTCCAATGACCAGCACAAAAGGCGATTGCTGTCCATTTGAATGTATGATTGGATTTCCCAGATATATTTCATTCTTGTTCATATATTTAATCTGAAAGGGTGAGGAGATAGCCTTCCTATTTGATTCCCTTCCAAAATAAACTCTGGATTTAGTATAATTGACCTTCTGACCTGAATATAATTCATACATCTTCAGAAATTTCTTCAGCTCTTGTACCTCCTCCAAAGAAGCCTTGGGAAAAAGGGTAGTGTCATCTGCATACATAACATGGGATATTGGATTGGCATCTCTAGATATCTTGTATCCTAAAATTTTCCTGCAATGAAGAGCAATGGAGAGAGAGCGGGAAAGAAATTCAGTGCAGAGTGTAAGAGAAATGGAGATAAAGGGCACCCTCAAAAGGCCTCCTCTTGATTGGTTGATGTTGGGAGGCTTAATAACGTGACTTCTGTTGAAACTCCTACTTGGCTTCCTAAGGCGTCCTTCTCTCGACGAGGGATAAAGTTTAGCATTTAGGATGGGACAAATTTTAAGATACGAGTACAAAAATGTAAATAGTATCGCATTTCAAACACTGGGGGGGGGGGGGGGGGGGGGGGTGGGGAACCAAAAAAATCAAATTTAGAAATGGGACCATGCCACGTGTCCCCCCTTCACGCAAAAAATTTATCGTGTGATGGGATCTATTATTGCTCAAAAATCCATCATCAATTCTAAACAAAATAAGAATAGGTGTAAAACAAAAAATAAATCCATGCAAAATCAAAATGCATTAGTGTAAGATGAAAATACACATATTCAATGGCTTTGCACTGGTGCAAAAGTAAAAAAATGACTTTCAAAATTATTTTATACTAATACAAAATTACCAAAATCACCTTTAAATTATTTTACACAATGACAAAATCACAAAATATACTTTAGAATCATTTTGCATCATGTAAAATAACAAAAATCACACACAAAAAAAAAAATCGATCCTCAGGGAGAGAGAAGGTCCCAACACTCTCGCACAAGCCCCAACAACTGGACTTGGCAGGACTCAAATGGGGAACCCCTTGTTTGGCAAAGCCTTATGAGTTGGGCCAACCATCAACCGAGTTGCCTATAACTCCTAAAAAATCACAAAAATCATCTTTAGAGTATTTTTGCACTGATGTAAAATCACAAAATATATTTCAAAATCATTTTACACCAATACATTTTGATTCAAAATAAAAAATCACCCTTATACTCGTCAACTCATAAAGCAGTGATAGCTTTTTTGAGTGAGGTGGGGGAGTCTATTACATAACAAAATTTATGTTACCTTTTGCATTTCTTTACATCAAATACTAGCTACATGATGGGGACTACATCCGTAGCATTCCGATGTTGCAAAACATGTCATTTTTATCATTTTTCTATAATTTGGCTAAGTTTTAATAATGTTGGTGTAAGTAGTGGGACAATGAGAGTAAATATAATAAATAAGTTGATGCAATTTAAATATAAGAAGAAAATTGTAGTTTATTTATTTTATATTTTATATTAAATTTTTTTATTATTATTTTGTTGAAAAGTGAATTGAATGAAAGTTAGATGGGATAAATAAATTAATATATTGTATATTAAGATTTAAGATGATATTTTGATATTTTTTGTAATTACGAGCATCATGTATTTTCCAAGTCACCTAATCACCACTCTTTTCACTCTTCCAATCCAGGCTCCTTATGAGTCTTTTAAACAGTTAAGCAGTAAGGCCCACAGCCTATGCTCTTTTAGAAGATCCCATTCCTCTTGATCTGAGTATCTAAATCAAAATGTTTAGGCATCTAACTGTTTCGCAGTTTCTTGGATCTGTTCCTCGATGGAATTATTTTTGAATAGAAACAAAAATGGAATGATTTTTTATATAATTTCAAGAATAATATAATCATCATATCATCAATTAAAATGACAATAGAAAAGATAAATGATGGAGAGGAACCTGAATCCATCACAACAGAAGATTTGAAGAGATCATAGAGATCCTCTAGAACCATGAGGTTTGCTTCTCTAACGAGAAGCGATGGTAATGGTGCTTCCAGAGTGTTCGAAGAGTGAAAGCGGAAGAAAATTGAATGAGAGGCCATTGTTAACGTACCTCTTGGGTTCTATCATGGGTCCTTCATATATTTCTGCGATGAGATGTATAAATCAAATGTCTATTTCATTCTTACTCCTCCAAGGACCATACCTGCAAAATATGAAATGACAATTCCACCTATCACGGAATTTCATTTCCCTTAGGATTTCTATATATTAAATCTCATATCTTAATGAGATGTGAATGGTTAATTTACATAATTAGATCGCTTTAATGATCATAAATATAATGTCTAGTGTGTGTGTATATAATTTCGTAATAATAATATATGTAGTTTCGCATAATGATTCTAACACACTTAACTTGCGTTAGAGTTGTTATTAAGGTCTAGGTCTAACATGACTCCTTTAATACTTAAACATGTTTGTGGGGACATTTCATAGATGGAGTTCAGGCAGCTTGGTCAGATTCTCCATAATGTACCTATAATCTTAAGCTATCAAAATTCCACTAGATTTCACTAATCAAACTATAATCATGTAACTGAGGCTTGGTTCTTCAATATCTTAACTTTATCATCTATATGGGTTACTCTAACTACCGAATTAATTTTATAATTTTCCATTAATTATAAATAAGCAAATTATCAGAGATTTAACATGCTAATTTAACATATTTTACTGGAATGAGAAGAACAACTAGTAGAACAATTTAGATCCTCCAAACTAGTTTCATTCTATGCTATATACTTCCCCCCTTAGGTGCTTCAGCATCGTTTTTCTAATTTTATGTTCATTTGTGCAGTTGAATATTTCGACTCCACAGGGTCACTAGGGTAGAATTTTGCATGAAACCGCCCTTCTTCTCTCCTGTTCTTCTTTTCACGGCCCTCTAATTTGCTTTAGAAAACTTGAATATATATATATATATATATCCCCTTTTTTAAAGTGAAGGTTTCCCGTAGAAATGCTCTTAAACTTTGACCCTTTCTTTTTCTTTCTTTTTTATTTTGATCCTTCTTTGCAAGTTTATCACTTGATATAATCTTTTAGGGTTAGTTCACTTAATAGGTTGACCCTTATTTACTTGTAGGGTTAACCCACTTTTGGTTAACATGGGTTAAGAGTTTTTAACATTGATTTATCTAACATCAGTTGCACTGATGTTAGGTAAACTCGTGTTTAAGTCCCACGATTTTGTTATGCTCTCATGGTTTTTGATTTAAATTCTTAATATCACTAATAAGTAAATACCACAAGGGTTAACACTGTAACTTAATATCAATTCAAGTAAACATAAATTGGTATTAACACCACTTTGTAAGTAAATACAATTGAGGGTTAACACCAGTTTCACAAGGAAGTGGTACTAAGAAATGTGAAACTGGTGTTAACCCTCAATTGTATTTACTTGTAGAGTGGTGTTAACACCAATTTGTATTTACCTAAATTGGTGTTAAGTTGGAGTGTTAACTCTTGTGGTATTTACTTATTAGTGGTGTTAAGAATTTTAATCAGAAACTACGAGAGCACAACAAAATCATGGGACTTAAACATGGGTTTACCTAACACCAGTAGCAATTAGTGTTAGACAAATCGGTGTTAAGAGCTCTTAACCCGTGTTAACCAAAAGGGGGTTAACCCTCCAAGTAAACAAGGGTTAACCCCTCAAGTAAACTAACTCTTAAGTCTAGTTTACAGTGGGGGTTAACCCCTGTTTACCAAGGGTGATAACCCAACCCCTGTTTGAGCTCTTAATTAACATGGGTTATCCCAACTCGAATTAGGAGTTGGCTTAACCCCCGTTTTAACCCCTGTTTTCTCTGTCCTTGAAGTGGTGCCTCCCTTGTGACTAATTTTCCGAGCTGCCTTTTCCACTCATTTCGCTCTCGCGATGGATATCAAGTGGCGGCAGTCAGCACTTATAAAAGCACTTCGCGAGGTGAGCAACGGAGCTCAAGTTCGAGGAACCCCTCGCGAAGCTCATTCTAGAAGTCATCATATTCTTTTTTTCTTCTTCTTCTCCGTAACGTTATCACCACCCCGTCTCTTATTCACCTTCTTCTTCCCCTGCAATCCATCGCGGCTACCTCATAGTCGACTACACACTTGCCATCCGACCTCCATCGTTATCACCAACACCACTAGCAAACTCATTGTGAGCTCATCGTCAAGCTCCCGCCAACCCTGCTGCCCCTCGATAGCTCCTTCCACGACGGGCACCCATCACTGCTACCATTCTCTTTGACATTTGACTGCTTCCGACTATCTCACGTCATTCTATCATTACCCCAAACTCCCTTTCCTCTACCAGATCCAACACCACCCACAGCACCGCCAGAGATCACCCCCCGTGCGCGCATCGAGTAGGGAAGCCCATCCCATGTGTTTTCTATAATTATTTATTCATTTTTTTAACCTCTCCCTCCGAGGAGGCTAAACTCGACCTCCGCTTGCTTAACTTGAATTATGAACATTTAACAATTATGCATTTTGATAACTCATAAATTAATCAAGTTCTCTACGTATTATTCTTCTTCCAATTCAACATTTCACATAATTTATTTTTGTTAAAAATTAAAACACCAACTAACTTATTTACCAATTTAAAGGCAAATATACCTTTTGCCACTTCATCTCTCATTCTATCCCTTATTCCTAAGTAAACATCCTCTTTTTACATCAAAGGATAACCCTCATTCCTAACACTTGTTCAGTAAACACAAACATAGTTAACCTTTCTTTGGAAGTAAATAAAAACAGAGGTTAACCTTTGTTGTAACTTAACTAACGCGAGTTAGCTAACCAATGTTGTAAACTAATCCTTAGGTTGTGTTTGGTACATGAGTTAAGGTACATAACCTAAGTTTGTCTATCACTTAACCCGTCACTTATTTGCATCGTATTAAGGTGACATAACTTGATGCAAACTTATTACATCTCTTATATGGAATAAGTTTAACTCGCCTAAACTCTCGTATATCAAAATTCGCATATTCCACTCATTTCTTATTCTCCTACTCATTCTACAAACTTATTCCCCTTAATGATCACTAAGCTTCCATCAACTTTGTCATGATAAAAAGCCATGGAATAAACAACTTTAACTCCAAGCTGAGAACTTGTTAGTCACCATAATAATACAAGTAATTACCTTCGAAATTTGTATATGTTACGTAGAAAAATGACGAGTCAGCATTAAGATTGTCTGATGAATTAAATGAATGGATCATGGATTTGAACAAGGATTTCCTACTTCTTGTTAGGCCTGAGTCCACGCTCAAGTTAGTCCATCGAGCTTGAGGTTTTTTTAATAGCCTTGAACATAAATTATTTGCGATGTAGGCAGGGTCGGACTAACATCGCATGCAAAAAAAACCTCTAGATTAATGATTTTGTATATTTTAAAGTCACGTATAATTATTCTTATCGAGTCCATTAGCAAGCTTGCTTGTGTTAAAATTTTGCCTGTTTAATAGTTCAACGTGTTATTAATAAACAAGTACACATGCATGCACGCATACACTTATCAAGCCCAAGTTCAGTTGAGCTCATTTAGGCTTGGGCTTATCTCTATGGTAGCATTTGGGAAGTGTGGTCGGCAAAGTGGGATAGAAGCCAATATAAGGACACCTTTTCTGCTTAGGTGTAAGGAATGTCATTTTATGTGATAAGTTGGGGTTATTTCACATAATGTTCGTTAAGAATGTTGGAAAAATCAAGGGTTGTGAGAGGATGGTGGGAGAAGTTATCTTGCCATCTTAATTTCAAGGGAAGGAGGGGATTAGAAAAATGTAAAAGAAGTCAAGCAGTTCTAAGATTATATAATCTTAAGATTATGGATTCTCAATTGTAGGATTTCACATTTTATCCCACATACAAAACAATGCCTATAAGATTATTGAGTTTGATGGCTAGGGCTTAGCTAACGTAGAAGGAGTTCATATTTCATTTAATAAAGCCTCACACATCCTTGTTGAATGACCTCGAACTGATCTATACACAAATTAATTCAAGATCCCTCATCAGGAAAGAATTACTAAGAATATAACTAAATCCATAACTAGAGTATCGCAATTCCAGCTAAGGGAGGGGTTTGTGCTTTAGGAAAAGCACAGAAAGTGAAGGAAAAGAACCTCGACAAAAAATTTTCCATTGAAATTTCAGCATTTGTGCATTTCATGAGATTTTTCTTGGATTCTTCTACCTTCACTATGTAAAAGGTGATCTTTCCAACAATTTTCCCTAGAAAAACATTTACCCCAGGTAGTATTCCACAAACTACTCCATGCATGTTCATTCCCGAGGCACAACACGTGTCTTGTAGACGCAGCACGAGCTTCTTGCTAAGGAGAATGTTTTTGCTTTTGCCTCTTCTACCCCCCTTTCCGCAATGTGTTGTTATCTTTACTACCAGTCCACCCTTTCCCGGCACTCTCTGTTTGTTGTTTGGTGTGCTATGTAGCCTCCTAGCCTCCTCCTGTGAGTCCACTTATGTTTTAGAGTATAAGAGTAATAGTATAGAGTTTATGCTTTGTGCTACTTTACCTCTCAGTTGTTCTTGCCGTGGCCTTTTATTCGTTGGTGGGATGCTTGGGTTGTGTGTTGTTTGTGTTTGTTTGCCGTGTGGTGTGCTGTTGTAGCCTCCTCTTGTAAGCCCACTTATGTTTTTACAGTAGAAGAGTAATAGTATAGGGTTTATGCTTTGGGTTGCTTTACCTTGAAGTTGTTCTTGTCGTGGCCTTTTATTCGTTGTTGAGCTGCGTGTGTTGTTTGTGGGTGTGCCATCTGTGTGCTGTTCGATGTTAGTGGCCTGTGTGCTGTTTGTGGGTGGGCTGTTTTCTTTACCACTTCGTTGCCCATGCATGTTTCAGTTCGTTGTATTCCTTCTCCCCTTCCTCCTTACCACCTTATGCCTGCTTGTTTTACACCCTCGTGGTCTTTTATGCTTCGTGGGATGTGTGTTCCTTCCATATGTGGGTTGTGTGTTGCCTTCATGTTGTGTGTGTTGGCTCCTACTGTACGTGGGCTATAATGCATGTGCTCTGTGCTCCCATTAAGATGCAGTGTGCAGTCGAAGCACTGTGTGTGCGTTGTTTTGTGTGCTGTGTTCAGTCATGTGTGATGGACCTTAGAATAAGTGGCGTACCTGGGTTGTTCAGAATGGTGGGCCGATGCACTATGCTGTGGGTCGTTAGCCTTATTGGGCTTTCCGTGGGTTGTGCTTGAACCTCCCGCACCCATTCACTCGTAGACGCGCGTGGAAATGAACTCCAATGGCTGAAATGGCCTTTTTCAGAGCACCACTGTCATGGAATAAAGCATAAAATTCCTCCTATATATACTATTACTCTTTTCCCTACTCACCCCTCATAAATCCATGGAAACCTACCAAATACATTTATAGGGCCTTGTGAATTTTGATTATAGTAAATCTTCTTATCTTTTCTATTATATCAACTTTTCCTTTATTTACATTGAAAGCAAAAACACATTGTTTCCATTTTTTTTTGTTTAATTTCCATTGTAGTACAAATGCATTGTTTTTTTCCTATATAAGCACAAACACCTAAAATTTTGATCGAAGAATATTCAATTTCCTTTACTTTTTGTTTGAATCCCACGATCACTTTCCTCCTATTTCTAATTTCAAAATATATTTCCTACTTTATTGATCAAGCTAGTGTATTTATACTTCAAAAATATATAATCTTGAAACTAAATCACCAAATAATTATAAATTTGACTGGTATATTTATCATTTTACAAGAAGCCAAAAGAGAGATTAGATCTGTAAGATTTTCCATTTAATTCATACATAAATCTCGTTTAAAGAGAATGCAATCATGGAGCATGTAGTTGATTCAATTTCATACACAAATTAGGAAGAAAAAAATGAGAATTGAATTCGATAACTCTACATTCATTTTTAAATGAACCATGAAAACCATTTTAATCTATTCATAAATTAATAAAAAATCAAATCACATGCAATTAGTGTGTTTCTATTAAGATTAAATCACAATTCAAATTCACTTCACAAATATTTCACCAAAATTCACTCTTGGAATTGAAATTTGTTCAAAGACTACATTAATCACAATAATCTAATATGGAATCTTGTTATAATCTATTATAATTCATCTCCAAGTGATTGATGACAAGGAGTAGTACATAGATGAATTGAAGAAGTAGATCGCAATGAAGATTGTTGTAGTTGAGGGGAGTGATTTTTAGAGCTTTGGAGTTGGAGATCTCAAATGGTGTGCATGAAAAAGGTTTTGGATTTTATGTTCTAGTTTCCTATTTATAGATTTTTAGAAGACGTTGAATTTTCTCTTTGAGGTTTTCCTTTCGTAAACTTCCATTATCATCTATCCAATCACCTTTGGTCACTTATCTAATCATTGAAACTTTGACTTGATCAACATTTGCATATCTTCTCACTAACATGACAGGACTATTAGTATATACCTAATTCTAATGATGTGTAGGTTCGTTGGACTTATTTATGGTACGCACAAAAAAAGGTCTTTAGTCTTAAAGGGTCATTTTTGTAGATTCATTGATTTTGGTGTGTGTAGCCTTTCCATTTCATTCGCATAAATTGTATAGCTTTTTTTGAATAGTCTATTGTCTACTAGATTCTTTATCATGTTGTTAGTTTTTTATTTTTGTAGGAAAGTCAATCTTTCAAAACAATTTGATCTTTGCTTAATTAGTTGAATGTTTTCGATGTTTAAGTGGAGGCAAAAATCCATATAATTGAAAAAAGGCTTGTGTTTTGTTATTGTATTCAATGTTTAGGTAGAGTTGGCCTTTTCTAATGGGTATTTAAACATAGATTGATTATAAGGATCATAATCCTCTTTTCTTGAAAATTAGTTGGTCCTTTCACCCTTAAAAGCTACCTAAATGTTGCCAATTCTTTTAAAGTAGAGGGAGTTAGCTTAATTTTTCTATACTTGTTGATGGCTTTTTAGTTTTTATCTTTTCTTTTGCATAAGAGAGGGTACTTAAACTTTGGTCATTTTTTTTTTATTTTAGAGATTATGAGAGATTGAGTTCCAGGTTTAGTTTAGATTAATGATCTTTAAATATACTTGAACTCCAAGCTGTATAAGCTATTCAACATGATTGTTTTAATCAGGTTGTTTCTTCTAGTAGAGTTGTCTTTTTCTTGATTTTGATATATCTTACTTCCTGCATTTTCATAATTTTTAGATGAAAAGAATACATTATTTGATCATAAATTATAAGAAAATCATATAGAATATTTGAGTAAATTTTACCCCTTATCACCCACACATACCTCACCTCATACAATGAATTCAACCATAGATTGAATGCAACTATTGTAAGGTTTGTTCCCCCATGAAAAGCCTTTCATTTCCTTCTACTTCCATATTAAATATCTTGATCATATTTCCATCTTTATGTAAGTTTATATTATTGATATTATTAATAAATACGATAAAACAATAGGTTCAAGGGTTTCCATAACTTACAAGTGATAACACTACTATGACAAGGTAATCCTAAAGCATACTAAGTCATAGGAATTAATTTTCCTTTCTTTTAGCCCATCATCCAATCATGACTTGATAAAATGTTATGATTTAAGTTTTAAAATAAAAGATATAATCTAAACTAGTAGCTTAAAAGAACTTTAAAAGAATAAATTTTACTCCTAATTTAACGTGGGAATATATTAGATTGTTGTTTTAGTGAGTTATAAGAAGAAAATTTAGATGAAGTAACAAAATTTACTTAAGTTATAACTAAGACATATGATTTCGTTAGTTAGTGTATATCTATATTGACACATTTTACTAGAAGTTTTCAATAAACTTTAATATTATATGAAAGGACATTGCTTTGATGATTTTTTTTCTTTTTATTTTTTTACATTTTTGAGAAGAAAGATTGATGAATACAAGACTTTGATCTTATGACCTCTTTAACATCAGTGGGGCTATCCTATCATAAAGATAATTACTTTGATGGCTACTTTGATCATCTTTACCAACAAATTTACATAATTCGTAATTGGATGCTTATTTCAAGAAAAACGTTTCGTGCACGATCGGAGCCTCTCATTCAATGTAGATTACGTATCACAGTACTCTTCAGTAAATACAAATAGATAAAATATTTTCTTATGGAAAAAAATATAATTAAAATAAACATCAAATTCCACCACCTCTCATCCAGTTTTCCATCTTGGTCAAAGCTCCTCCCTCCCCGTTGATCAAAAAGATGACCTCCCCTCCACTTCCGTAGTCCCCGTCGAGATCTACACCTCCACTTCTCCTCCACCTCATCCCCGCCGCCGCCGCCGCCACCGCCATGGAGTCGCGCCGCCAGGGGAGCCCGGTGTTCTCGCGCCAGCGCAGCGGCGACTCCGCCAGCTCCGGCTCGTCCTCCCCGGGGATGTCCCCCGCCCACCACCGTTCCTCCTCCTTCGCCGCCCCCGGTCGCTCCAACGTCAAGCGCGCCCAGAACGCCGCCGCCAGGGCCGCCGCGGCGCGACTCGCCGCCGTTATGGCCGCCCAGACGAACGACGAGGACGAGGACGAAGACTACCTCCCCCCAGCCAGGGCCTCCACCGGCGGCGGCTTGGGGTGGAGGAGAGCGCCGCAGCGCCAGGTCGCCCCGCCGGCGCCGGCGGGGGCCAACGGCGGCGCCGGAGTAGCCGCGATCTCGCAGAGGGCACGGAGATCCCCCTCCCCCGCGGTTCGTGGAATCCAACTTGAAATCCTCTACCTTCTCCTGTGCTTCTTCTCGGTTCGAAGAGCTCGACTTACGGGAGTGTTAACGGTTCGAAAACACGAGGTCGGGATGCGATCTTCGTGGGATCGGTGACTGCGTGCTCGACCTGCTTAGGAGGAGAGAAAAGACAGTACGCGATGAAGAAATTGAATGGCCACAAACCATATGTTCCATTGGGAATCGAAGTGTGATGACTGTAGTTGACCAAGAGGATTGGAATGGTGCAATTGTAATTGAACAGGACGATTACATTGTTGTGTTGGATACCACCGGGGAAGCACTTGTTACTAAACTTCGCTAGCAATTGTGGCATCCCGTGTTGTCGAAAGGCTTCCTAATGATGGTAACATAGGATTTACAATGATAGATGATATGCAGTAGAAGTCAACCCACAGGAGTAGAGGTCAATGGGGTTATGGTGCTTTTTGTATGTGCATGTGTGTGTGTGCATGTGCATGTGTATGCCCTCAAGGTTCGTAACGATCCTTAGAAAGTGTATTGATGAAAAATTGAGAAGTACATGAATCGCAAAACTCTTGTTTGGATCTTTGGAAAATTTCTCTATCAAAGTGTAGGGTGCTGGAAACAAATTGCATGGATTGGATGTAAAGTAGAATAAGGTATTCCTCATTTTGTTTCAGCTTGGAATGGATTATGAAGAAGAGAAAATAAAAGAATTATTTGGAGTTGATGTGTTCTTTAGAGATCTCCTCTATCAAAGTATAGGGCACCGGCAACAAATTGTTTGTATTGGATGAAAAGTGGAGTAAGCTATTCCTCATTTTGTTTTGGCATGAATAGATTATGAGGAATAGGAAATAAAAGAATTATTTGGAGTTGATGTGATATTCATCCCCAACGTTAGTAATGATCCTTAGAAAGTGTATTGATGAGAAAGTGGGAAGCACGTGAATCGCAAAAATCTTGTTTGGATCTTTAGAGATCTCCTCTATCAAAGCATAGGGCACAGGCAATGCATCGTTTGGGTTGGATGTGAAGTGGAATAAGCTATTCCTCATTTTGTTTCCGCATGGAATGGATTTATGAGGAATAGAAAATTGAAGAATTGTTTGAAGTTGATGTGATACGGTTAGTGGAGGAATAGATCTTGTTTCACCTTTTTGGTGGAATAAATTCAAGAGAGTTGTTTCTTGATGTGATGCTGTTCCTCCTTTGGGGAGGCATAATATCTCATCCTGGAATAAGTTAAGTGGAATTGCCAGTGCCTTGGAGGGATAATGCAAGAGATGAAATGGAGATACCCTTGAATTGGAGAGGTACTCCACTCACGAAGCCTTGAACTAAGGGGTACTAGAAGATTTCTTCCAAGTCAAGTAACCATGAAAAGTGCTGCTGGATGATCTACCTTATGAAATTGATTACATATGCTTAGGTATAGAGTAATAAATGAACTTTATAATTCTTGTTATCGTACTTTGGTAAAGCGATGTGTGTTCAGACTCACCGATGTCTGTCACTTTCTGGCAGGATGCTTGCATTTTTAAATGAGGGAATCTGCACATGTTGGTGTGACGATGCATGTGCCTTATTTTAACATGAGTTTGTTAGGTTGCACATATAGTAGTTTTCCTTTTGACTGTACTTTTTATGGACTTTTAAGTCAAAAGAAGTACACCCCCACCTCCTCCCCCCCACCCAACTAGCACCACCACCGCCACCGCCCCATAAACAGCACCATTTTGGGAACAGCATTATTGATGTATGGATTGATTCCCTCTCCCCTTGAAAGTGCTTTGCAGCCAAATTGCCCACAACAAGGTAAAAGGGAGCACTTGCTCATTCTTCAATCTGAAAGAACCACTTCTGAAGATTTTACAAGAAGCTACTGCCCAAGTGTGGTCAATCTAGGAAATATGAACCTGCATCTAAACTTCTCTTTCAAATGGACAAAGAAAAAACAAATGCCAACAATCCTTCATGCCACCTTCACACAAGTAAAAGTGGCATCCAACTCTATAGACAACTTAAAAATATAGACTTTTGTCATCAATCTCTCACCCCCAACAACTAGGAAAGATCTTCACCTTTAACAGAGCCTAATGTCTCAAACCAACCTACATTCATGAAGGAAATGACCATTGGGCTCCTTCAATGATTCATGCATGATACGGTAAGCAAAGTTTGTAGGGAAAGCATCATCCTGCTATTCAATGCCTACTGAAGAGGTTGACCGTTGAACACCCTCCAAGTCCTTGTTGTACCTGCAAGAAATCTACTACTCTGATCAGATATGTTCCCCAGGAAAACTGGCATGCAAGAACCACCCTCCCTTCAGCACTAGCAGGTTCCCAACATTCAACCACCAAAGCATGAAGATCTAATTCTACAGCAGCCTCGAAACTTGCTTCATGGAACGCACCCCATGCCAACCAATCGCCTAGCCAGAATTGACAAATCTCTTCATTCCCTAAATGGCCATCAAAGAAACAATCCACAAGAGGCATAACCTACATTAGCCTCCTCAAAAGGAGGAAACTCCCCTCACCAGGGCCATCTTACCTTTATTCCTTAACAAGCTGTCAATATATAGTAACCTCAGACCCCATAACCCAAGCTAGATACTTCATTAAGAGAGCGTGATTCACTGTCCCAAGATGAAGAATGCTCACACCTCCTTCAAAGGTAGTTTTGAACGCATCATCCTAGGCTACCAAAACTGTCCCCCTACCTTCTGCTGTAGGTACCTTCCAAAAAAATCTTCCATGAATGGACTCCATCCTTTTTCTCATCCTGGCATTAGAAGAATGGACCTATGAAATGGAGGAATGGCTGGGAAAACATATTGGATCAGGATAATCCTCCTCCCTTTTTTTTAAAAAAAAGAAGCCTTCCTATTTTCTCTCAAAAAAAAAAAAAAAGAAAAAGAAAAAAGAATGGACCCATAAAATTGAGGAATGGCTGAGAAAACAGATTGGAGCAGGATAATCCTCCCCTCTTTTGAAGGAACTTCTGATATCCAACCTTCTAGCATTTTCTCTACCCTGTCCATTGTTGGCATCCATCTTCCACACTCAAATTCCTACAGAAAGAGGCAAACCGAAGTATGTTGGTGGCAAAGCACACCCTGATGGTTAATCCCTACACATTGAATAGCCTTATCATCCTTCATCACGAATGGAACAAAGGAAGATTTATCCCAATTTATCCCAAGTCCAGAGAAGTAACCAAATAGATTTTCTGTATGTTCAATTGATCCCTCCGTGAAGAAGACAGTAGCGTCCATAT
Source organism: Thalassia testudinum (assembly GCA_037157565.1). Taxonomy (NCBI): domain Eukaryota; kingdom Viridiplantae; phylum Streptophyta; class Magnoliopsida; order Alismatales; family Hydrocharitaceae; genus Thalassia; species Thalassia testudinum. The sequence goes on along the minus strand of JAZHRO010000054.1, from coordinate 23,955,181 downwards.
ACTAAAAAATGGAATTACTTTCCTGCCACTACCCGGAAGCCTGTAATTAAACCATGACCTCATGCAGCAAAGGTACAAATGGCAAGAGCATCCATTGCCAACACAAGCAAAAGTGGAGCAAGCAGGCATACCTGGCGTATGCCCCTCGATATCAAACTCCCCTCTGGCTTTCCATTGACTGGGACTAAAAAAGTGTTATCATTGTAATAAACATCTTCATTTTCATGCTACTCATAAATCTGGAAAACCTCATCATGTAACAATCTACATAGAAAAGACCAACGTGGTGAATTGCAAGTCTTTAACAATTTACTTTCTAGAGTCTCTTATCCTTTTCTTTTGAAAGTTGATTATCTTTGTTGCTATGGCAATGCTGCCTAGCAAATTCTTGTTGGGAAAGAAAGCAAATTGAACCTGATTGATCAAGTCATCCACCACCTCACTTAATTTGGTAGCAAGCCCCTCGAAACAATAAGACAAGTTGCATTGGATAAAAAGCTTGTTCTCTCATCCTCAATTCTTCTATAGCAAACTCCTTTGATTTGTTCAACCATCAGACCTAGTGTTGTTAACCTAAAATTTCCAAATCATCTCCATTGCAACAAGAACAACAGCTGACTAGAGTTCCCTGAAGAAAAAGAATAGGAAATCCATTTGGGCCAGGAACCTTTCTGCATTAAGTTGGCCAACAACTCCTTGGCCATGGATTTTGAAAAAGAATGCAGCAACCAAATGGACCAATTGATGGATGATGTCTTAGCTCCTCTACCTGTCATATCCAAATTTCCCTGTGATGGTGCTACATTAGATCCCTAAAACTCTGTACAAAGTTCACCTAATCTGACTCTTCAAAGAGTAAGATTCTTGAACAGGAGGACTCCACCTTGTAAGCTGATGTTTATAGACAGGGCATCCCTCACCAGACACATATCCAAACAGGCCGAAGCTTTATCAAACACCTATCATAATAATGAGAAGAAAATTCCAAGCTTCTACAAGTCCATGAAGTCGCTAATTGATCTATAAACACCCCACCATTGATTCTTCTATTCCCAAGTCCATTGCAAGTAAAGTACTTGATAGGGTCGCAACAATTCTTTGCTAAATATCCTTGGTCATGGCACCTGTAATAGATAAGCCTCTTCTCTTGAGAGTCTAGACAATCCCTCGTCAACAACCAACCTTCTTAATCTTCCCTCAAACACATGCCATCCATCTCCCACCACTCTCACCTCCTCCCCACCCCAGTTAGTAGTTGATGGCCCATAGCTCTTACACCTATCGCCTCATTTCCTTTCAGCTGGCGACCTTATGATTCATATATCTTCTTAGTGTACTTTAAATTGTAAATTTATTAATTCATGCATTTATGGATGTAAGCCCAACTTGATTTTGGTGCGACATAGTTGCCTAGGAAAGATCCATGCTCAAATATTCCATAGAGTCGAGCTTGAGTTCTTGAGTCGATAAGGGCTCAAGCTTGAAGGGTATTATATAAACCCAGTGGATGGACAGAGGCTATAAAGTACTGTTGGAACTTCCAAATTCCATGACGTAGGTTCGAATCAATGTGATAAAGAAGAAAGCCAAATTCTCATATTAGGAGCTTTGGATGGCCTATCCACCACTCTTCTTTTGAACTGGTCTAGTCTGGCAAAAATTCTCATATTAGGAAGGTGGCAAAGGAAGTGTTAAGCGTGTCTAAAGGAGGTGTTCCAGGACAAAAGGAGGTTTGGTGGTGGAGTGAAGAAGTGTAGGGGAAGCTTAAAATTAAAAGAACCTACTTTAAAGCCTTATATCGAGATAAGACTGATGAAAATATGGAAAAGTACAAAAGAGCAAGGAAAGAAGCAAAGAAAGTAGTTAGTAAAGTAAAAACAAAAGCTTGGGAACATTTTTATAAGAAACTTAATTCTAAAGAAGGTGAAAAAGATATCTTCAAGTTAGCTAAAGTAAGAGAGCGGAAAGCAAAGGACCTTACATATGTAAGGTGCATCAAGGATGAAGAAGGAATGGCGCTTATAGTTAGTGAGGATATAAAGACAAAATGGAAAAGATATTTTCATAAGTTTTTTAATGAAAAATAAAATAATGATATCATCTTAGGAGAATTAGCCAACTCAAAAGATTATGTGAATCGGGCAAGTTATCGAAGAATACAAAAGAAAGAAGTAGAAGAGCTTTGAAGATGATACAAAGTGGGAGGGTTGTTGGGCCTGATGATATTCCTATAGACGTTTGGAGAGTGATGGAAGAACGGGGCATAACTTGGCTCACAAAATTATTTAATACTATTTGGAGAGACAAGAAGATGCCAGAGGAATGGGGAAAAATTTTGTGGTACCTTTATACAAGAACAATGGAGACATACAAGATTGTTCCAACTATAGATGTATTAAATTGATGAGTCATACGATAAAACTTTGGGAGAGAATAATTGAAAGAAGGGCGAGACAAGTCTCTGTAGTAACTGAAAATCAGTTTGGCTTTATGCCAGGTCGGTCTACTATTAAGGTAATATATCTCTTGAGACGTATGATGGAGACCTACAAAGTCAAGAAGAAGGATTTACATATGATTTTTATTGATTTGGAGAAGGCCCATGATTCTGTCCCAAGAGATATCTTATGGAGAATTTTGGAGAAGAGTCAAGTGCCAGTTTTATATATCAACCTCATAAAGGATATGTATTATGGAGCTGCAGCTTGTGTAAAAGCTAAGGATGATTTTATGGACTACTTTGATATCATGGATTGACTTTAAGCCCTTATCTTTTTGCCTTGGTCATGGATGAGTTCACGAAGCATATCCAAGCTGAGGTGCCATGGTGTATGCTTTTTGCTAATGACATTGTGTTGGTTGATGAAACAAGAGATGGAGTGAACAGAAAACTTAAGCTTTGGAGAGAATCCTTGGAAGATAAAGGATTACTCCTAAGTAGGACAAAGACTGAATATATGGAATGCAAGTTTAGTAGTAGAGGGAACAATGAAGGGATGGATGTAAAAATTGGAGAAGAGTGCATTCCAATGAAAGATGTTTTAAAGTACTTGGGATCCATTTTCCAACAAGATGGTGGAATTGATGGAGATGTTACACATATAATTAATGCAGGGTGGTTGAAATAGAGGGGTGCATCTGGTGTTTTCTGTGGTAAGAAGGTTCCTTTAAAAGTTAAAGGAAAATGCTATCGAGCTGCGGTAAGACCAACCATGTTGTACGGTTCTGAATACTAGGCTATTAACTATAGGCATGTATAGAAGATGTCTGTGGCAGAAATGAAGATGTTAAGATGGATGTATGATCATACAAGAAAGGACTATATTTCAAATGAGATTATTAGAAAAAAAGTTAGGGTGGCATCGATAGAGGATAAAATGAGAGAGGTACGTCTAAAGTGGTTTGGACATTTACAACGAAGGCCACTAGATGCTCCAATTAGGAGATGCGAGAAGTTGGAGGCTGAATCCGTTAAGAGGGGGCGAGGAAGACCAAACAAGTGTTGGAAGGAAACTATTAAGTATGACCTCATTTACTTTAATTTAAGTTTTGAAATAGCTGAAAATCGTTCTGTGTGGAAGCAAATAATCCGTATAGCCGACCCCACTTAGTGTGGGGAAAGACTTGATTGTTGTTGTTGTTTGAAAGTAGGACTTTTCTTTTTTGATGCTTTGAATAGCCTAGTGTCGTACACAAGAGATGACTTGCTAAATGTACTAAAGGTTCTTAGAACAAATCAATCTTAGGCCAGTATTCTTTGACATTTACCGGACAATCTTCAACAAAAGCATACCATTTCCCTACTTTCTGTATAACCTTTCATGTCGATTTCATACCGTCCCTGACTATGCCATCAGAGAATTAAAGCTTTGACCTGTTGCTGCTTCTTAGCATTTATGTATGTATGTGTGTTGAGGGGATAATGGATATTTATTTTTTTTCTTCCGAAAAGATAAGGGTATATTTGTTTGATTTGAAAAATATGTAATATCAGTGCCAAATTGTTTGCAAATTCTCCTCTAATTCCCTGTCCCAGGTCCCTAGTACTAACATCCTCAATGGTCTTGTGACCCAATGCTTACCAATAATCCACCTAGCCTGATTCACTTACTTCAATTCTTAAATGTATCGACAATGTTGCATTCTCTCTCTCCCTCTCTCATTTACATTATGTTGTTGAGGTAATTCTACATCAGACTTTTCCAGTAGCTCATTTACAGTTGTTAAATTCTATAAATATGTTAGCAACTTATCTTGTGCTTATCCATGGGCCCGCTAGTGATCTAGCTTGTTAATGGGCTCGCTAGCTTGCTTGAGGTGAATGGGCCCAGGATCCAAGCTAGTCTGATAGAGTTTGACTGAGCTTGAGTCTAAGCTTCAGAGCCTGACTTTATTGAGCTTGATCTTGAGCCTAACAAGGATTGGTTTATTGGGCTTGATGGACAACCCTACAAGGATGAATGCACAGATGTGTTGGGCATGTGCCATTGTGCTCAGTTGGAACTACCATGATAAGTGACATGCACTCCCAATTTATGCATGCTTCTTTCTGACATGTATTGCAGGATTTAGTATTTGCGCCAATTGCGTATCTTATCTGTGAGTGTTTGATGTATGTTTCACTTCCTATAATACATGGTTTTCCCTCTTGTAAGGCAACATGCTTCCAGAACGTCTGCTTGTAGGTGGGTATGTTAAAAAAAAAACCTGCTTGTATGGTAGTTTATTGGAATTGGATTTGTTACAAACTTCCTAGGGTCACTTCTGTGTGAGAATCTGATATATGTTGCACTTTCTGTAGCAAGGCCTTTTGCCTCCTATGGTGATGTCAATTATATGTGTTGCATGTTGAAAGCACATACTCCTATGACATGACTCTTCAGATGTTTTGTATGGTGGTTATGAGTGTTATACAGCACATATTGCAGCTTTGGTACTGCAAGTATTCGTACCTTCTGTGAATTGGCATGTCCCTGATTTTGTATCTGTCCATGCACTAAGCATGCTTTTAGGGTACCTTTCAAAAAAGCAGGCTTGTAGGGTGGCAGCTTCTCGTAAGCTTTTCAGCATGGCCGCTTTATTGTGAGTCGGGTTAGTGCCTTAAATTAAAGAATTATCTCTATCATAATGTGATGCATGTCCATAATTTATGTATCTGCACATGTCCAAAGCACTTGCTTATATACTGTGGTTCTTTTTGAATAGGAGTTTGTTGTATGCTTATAACCTAGTTCCACCTCAAAAGGCTTGTTTGGGATGTGGGTTTGAGGCCTGTATACTGCATTTGTTAGGTTTTAGCCCGAGGGGAATTTACCCCGTGTTTTCCCTTTGAAACCCGGGATGAGATCAATTCCGTGAGGAGGTGGAATTGAGGTATTCCATGGTTTATCCCGCCTAACGTATCCCGTGTGCTACTGCAGAGGACGAAAGGTGAGGAGTCGGTGTTGGGGGTGATGTGGACGAAGTGATGGAGGGAGAGGTGGGAGGCGTCGGCGGCACAGGAGGAGGTGGAGGTGGCAGAGGGGATGCGGTGGGAGAGGTCTTCTGGGGGTAGGTAGGGGTCGAAGAGTATGAGACGGAGGGAAGCGGAGGTGCGGGCGGTGTCAAGGCTGAGGAGGCGGTTGTTCTTGAGGGAGGAGTATGTGAGGGCGCGGACAAGGAGGGATGGGGAGGTGAACGTATGTTGGGCGAGGAGGCGATTGTTCTCGATAGTTAGGGCTTCTTGAGGAGTTCGGGGGAAATGGGAGATATGTTCTTCTCAATATCAATAATTTATTATTACATTGTAATATTTATCATAAATATCCAACTCAACGTAAGGGTGTAATGGTCTATTCAAAGATTTTTAACTAACTTTCCCTCCAATTCTACCACATAACTACCAATTTATCCCTCAACACCATCCCCCTTACCAAACACCCATAACACTCCAAACACAGGATACCACAAATTTGTCCCTTTACATGACCCATGATTCTCCCAAACACCAAAGCCTGTTTATCCCACGATAAACCCTCTATCCCTTACACAACATAACTTATCCCTCAAAATTTATCCAGCGATCCAAACACAACCAAAGGGTGTATGTCTAGGAAGGAGATCTAACCCTTAAAGTTTTCACTAAGTATTCTGCTGAGGAGAGAGTGAGTACCGGGTTGCTCATCTTTGGTTTTGCATGTCCTCAAATCACGCCCTCACACTTGATTTTATATCATACTACATCTATAATTTTCGTTCATTAATTTACAATCTTGTAATTGTCGAAGGTGGTCCGTTGTAATGGTTGCATGTTAGCACATGTCATACACATTCCGTCGATTTTACTGTGATCGTGATAAAGACTTGTCATCGTCATTGAACTAACTTTCGATGCCATCATTTCGTAAGGTGATTTGCCTCATCTAAGATTCGAAATATCAATTTCGATGCGGTTTCGATAAATTTCCAAATGCCCATTTTGCAAGCATGTCGATGCAAGCTGATAAAAATGATAATAGTCAAAATGATTAGAATATAAAAGTAACTACTTCATGGATAAATATTTTCATTTAAGTCCTAAATCTTATCGTTCACTTATTATGTAATATGTCGATATATTACCTGTGCATCTTGCAATAGGAGTAACAACAATAGCAGGAGTAGCAGCATGCCGCTGGTATGCCGAGCTTACCTGCGGCATGCCGGTGAAACACCTGCGTTTCGACAACTTGAGCATGTCGACATGGCATATCTTCAAAAATTGTCATTTCGCTGTCATGTCGCCGGCATTTAAACCACTGACATCCGTCCGATTATTTGATGGTATTAATCCATCAGTATCCTCAGTCAAGATTTTGTCTCATTCGACCACCTAAGCCTCAAGTAGTCGGGCTTGTCGAATGCCTAAGTATGGGTAGGCACTTATCCTCCTAATCAGATTTGGTAGTTTGCTCTCCTACCCAAGCGAGGTGGTTCATCCATCTTCCCAACAAAGGCGGTTCACCTGCCTATCTTGATGAGGTGGTCAACTTATCCGTTTGGGCGAGAATCCTTTTATATTTTGGGGATCAACTATTGGGTTGAAGGGTTATCATGGGTCTCTTTTAGTTGAACCTACAAGAGGAATTTTTTTCTCTCCCATCAGTTTCGTGCACCTAATAAAAATATGGGAGAAAGATTTGAGGTTTCCTTTGCTTTTTTGTATTTGTGTGGGGATAGTTTTTTTTTTTTTGTTTCATCTCTTTGATTTTTTTAGGTAGTGATAAGGGTTGGACTTCGATCCACTCCCCTCGACTAGTCTAGTGGATGAGCTCGAGCAACCTTGAACCTTAAAAGGGGTTCGGACATTATTCTTGCAGAAGGCTTAGGGTTCGGATCTAGCCCCTCGAAAGAGTAGGGCTTGGACAACATTGGGTCATAGTGACAGGTTCCTAATGTGATGGGGTTCATGCAACACAAGGATCAGATACAGTTGGGTTTGGACACCGCGTGACCCAATTCGGTACCAGATTAATTGATGGTGTAAAGGACAAGGCGCTGCCATAGTCAAGGGCACCCATCTCTGCTTGTTAAAAGATTTGTACCAATTGACAAAACTACATTTGATAGGGCAACATAATGCCAACTGTAGGAGCTCTTGAAGTAGTCAATCTAACGGGGTCATCTTGAAGGACTAACCACCACCACCACGACTTTCAGGCCTCAACCTACTCTGACCCCTCACCTGTAGGTAGTTGGTGACCAAATATAAAAGGTTGATGAGATCTTAAGAGGAAGAGGAAGAGGCTGGTGCTTTGAATGCTATCTACTTGACTGTTAACTCTTCTTCTCTGATCCCAGACATTCAGCTATGCTTAATTTGATCCACCAATCTTCTCTTGTAATCCACTATCTCAAATAACGAACTAAGAGACCTACATCTCTCCCGAGACGTAGCACCATTATTTTAGGGCATGAACTTGGTAATTGATCCCTTGTATGCTTGCGTGTGCAATTGTCTCCTTCCCATCCTGAACCCTTGTGCTAAATCACCTCAGGCCATCGTTCACCCTTGTTTGGTGGTAGGCCATAAGTTGAATTGAGCTTGTGGTTCTCCCTCGTAGGACTCGTCAGGTTGGACCATGTGCAGTGATATGTAATATATTATTATTCCTAAGGGGAAGAAATTTGCGTTGTTGAGTTCCTGTTGGACCTTTCCTTGATTTGTTGTTCTTTATTAAATGGTGATGGAGAAGCTGGCATTGAATATATTTGCTTCTTTGAATGACAGGCACACCTGCCCAAACATCGTTGCCTAAAGCTCTTGCCACATTTACATCTTTCAATTTTTATTTTATTTTGTTTTTACTAAAATAAGTGACTGTGAGTTTGACAAAATCCTTTAAAAATATAATGGTTATGCTCCACATTTGAGTTTGGTGTCTATTACTGCTTGTCTTCTTAGCATGGATCATTGGGGGCTGTTGTTTTGTAGTTACTACAGTTGCATGATACATTTGCATTTGTTGCAATGTATCCACTGTAAAAAACATAGTTTCCTTAATTTATTGCAAATCAATGGCAGGTATTACATTTTTTTTTGTTTTTTTGTTATTTTGCTAATTTGACTTTGTGTGGTTTACTTAGCTAGGTCGTAATGCCATGGAGCATTCAGCAACAGTTCGCCCTACATCTGCTGGAAGATCATCATCAAATCAAGTTCGAACAACTATGCTGCCAACTAAAACGCCAATAAGGACTTCGTCTCCAACTCCTGCAGCCGACCCTATCAAAAAAATTCCTGCAGTCGATCCTCCTGATAAAAGCAAAGAGAGAAGGTATCCAAAGGCTTTCTTTTCAATCCTCTTTTTTATTGTAAATCAAATATCCTTTCAACATGTGCTAATATTACAACATGAGTCTAATAGTAAGCCTAATTGAAAAAATATGATCTTATTCAGATGGCCCTAATGAACTCATATCAACCACCCAATCACAAGCCTTGAATATGTGGCATCTATAAGGATATTACATGCAATGTCACCGTTGTTAGATATAAGGATGTTGAGAGAGATGAATGTTGTTTTTGGGAATTGGATAATGTGTGAGATCCAATTATAAGTATTTTAGTCTCACATAATGAAGTGGAAAAAAATAGAAGTGTGTGGTGGCCTATAAAAGGGCCCTTGTACCCCGCATTTATCTCTAAGAAGAAACATCATGAGATCACGCTCATGAGACGCTTCTTCTGTGGTTTTCTCCCCTCTTTTTGCAGATGGATTTCCATGTAAACTCAAATGTTCTATATTGCGATGCTTTGATTTCGTGTTTGATTTATTCGATTATTTATTTAAACATGGTATCAGAGCAAATCCATTCTATGAGGTTTCTTTATGAGATTTGTTCCATACACTCTTCAAGTCTTAGTTTGATTGTTATTCGTCTCTACATTGGTCATGGAGAAAATGCTTAATGAGCATTGATTGACTGAGCACTCAACATCGATGATGAGCAAGTTCTTTTGGGATTTCATTGATTATCTGTTATTTGATCTTTACTTTAATATTGTGTTCAAGATGAGTGAGATTTCTCTTGCATATGTTGGTTCATCTTGATCTTTGTCCAAAGGAGTCATCACTGACGATGATGTTGACTTGGCAATTACCGTAACCCTAACATAGATTTGGGAGTTGTGGGTGGCCGACCCCTCTCTCTTGGCTTGGCCCCACGTGGGGACCTCAACCCATGTGCATGGTGGCTCGAAGCAAGGCCTTTTTTGTGTTTGTGATCAAGCGGTGCTGCCAAGGCTACTAATATAGTTGTGGCGTGCCGGCCTGGTATCCATTGGAGGCAATCGGATGGACTTTTTTTTTGTGGCCTAAATGAAAGGGCCATGAAGGAGGAGTATGTGAAGGGTGCCATCAAAGTGTGGCCCTAACTATGGTGCTAGAGATGGCATGGAAGGTGGCATCCTCAACAGCAGTGATTTAAATGTCGTTGGCATGCCATCAGTAAGGCCTTTTTTTGAGAAAAGCCCATGTCGACATAGTAAAGTTGTCAAAATGCTGGGATATCGTTGGCATGGATGGTATGCCAGCGAAATCAATTATCATGCTGAGGCTGCTGCTGATTTTTTTGACTACTGTCATTTTCGTCGGCGTGCCCTCGGCATTTTCACGGCGTGCTCTCGGCATGCTCATTAAAAAACGGGCATTTCCACGACGTGCCCTCGGCATGCCCACGAAATGCACACTTAGAATTTCATCGGCACGGTGTCGAAATCAACATTTCGAACCTTGCTCAGCAGTAAGGATGAAAGCTTTGCTATGCTTTAGTGGGTGGTGTGGTTGGTAGGGCTCATCGGGTCCTTACGGTGATGGGTGGCATTCACAGCAAGATTGACCTAGATTGCACATAGTTCACCTTATGCAGGTGGGTTCCATGTGCAGTAGCGACATGTTTTTGGGTTTCTTGGAACCCAAATGAAGGTGTGTTGGAAACCATGAGCAGTGGTGGTGGAATTGTCGAGTTCAGGAGGTTATGACGACACGATTTCACGTTCAAGCGGCACACAATGGCTGGTAGAATTCGAGAGAGAGGGAGAGAGAACTCTTTGTGTGTGCTATGGAAGGTGGAGAGCTCTCTTAATCCTGTTGCCATCTCCACTCCTATCATCTCACCTCTCCTCTCCTTGGATCTACACTGTAGCTATGTTGGAGATCTCATCGGTGCTGATTGTTTGGGTTTCGTGGAACCCATCGCGTGGAAGGATATAAAAAAGAAGAGTGGTGGTGGCTTTGCAAAGGGTTCAATTGAACCCTAAAAGCATTGGTGATTTTGTAAGTTCTTCCTTGATCTTTCTTTTATTTATAGTTTGTTGCCTTGATGGCTAAAGGTGAAAAAAAGGAGGAAAAAAAGGAAAGATAAAAAAGGGAAAGGAGGGAGTTTGAGTTTAAAAAAAAAGGAAAGGAAAAATAAGGTAGTTGATGAATTAAAAAAAGGAGAAAAAAAGGAAAAAAATGAAGTGGAAAAGAAGAGGGGGTGAATATGTTCTTTACTTATTTTTCTTCTTTATGTTGTTTATTCTCTTATATGGGCATGAGAGAAAAGGAGAGTGTGAGTTAGTCTATTGTGACCCTATATGAGGGAGACTCATTTTTTGAGGTCCCCACATGAGAGAAGCTTCCTATTGGCCCCTATATGAGAGGAACACTTTCTTGGTTCCTATATGAGAGGTCTATTAAGAGATTTTTGTATGGGAGAAATCAGTCTTGAAGTCTCCAAGGGAGAGGCTCACTTTGAGTTTCCATGTAGGAGAGGTCTAATCTTGAGGTCCTCCAAGGGAGAGACCCACTTTTTAGATCTTTAATAGGGAAGACATCAGCATCAGTTAAGGTTTCTAGGAAAGAGACCAATCGGAGCTACAACTTCAGCAATTCATCTACCAAACTCCATCTTTGCTGATGTGTCGTTATTAGTACACTCGCCTACAACCCAGAAAGAGGATGCAGTTGTCGTCATTCACCTAGTGGAGAGCCATGACCTGGTTGCATTTATTGAGCGGTGTGTTTTGCTTTTAAGAGTGAGGATTTATGTTGTATAAGCTGAGTATTCCATGATCTAGCTTGAGGGGGAGTGTTGAGAGAGATGAATGTTGTTAGGTAATTGGATAATGTGTGAGTTCCAATTATCAGTGTTTTAGTCATACATAGTGGAGTGGGAAAAAGAGAGGTGTGTGGTGGCCTATAAAAGGGCCCTTGTACCCCTCATTTATCTTTGAGAAGAAACATCATGAGATCACGCCCATAGGAGCACTTCTTTCATAGTTTTCTCCCCTCTCTTCATAGAGGGGCTTCCACGTAAACCTAAGCGGTTCACATTACAAAGTTTTGATTTCGTATTTGATTTATTTATTTCAACAAAGGGCTTGAAATTTAGGACATAACTTTAAATATGTTTAACACACTTTTTATTTATTGATTTCTTCTATGCATTTCTCCTTGTCACCTACCTATTTAATGTTAAAAGTAAATGTGTTAAAATTTGCCCAATATTACCTATGTTGAAAGGCTTTACTAAACATTTCTCAATTAGATTCTTCTTAAGCTTACATTTAGGGTTTATGATGTCCAAGAACAAAGAAATTATTTAATAAAAACTTCTATCCAATAGATTATAATCCATCTCACATCTTCTCTACTTTAATTTGCACCATTTTTTTGACAAGAATTTTAATGTGCATTATGACATCACAACATTATCATTGTAATTGCCCCCTTTAATATGGTATTGGAAGTTTTTGGCTTTTGTTTTCTATTTTAAGGGCCTTTTGTGATGTCATATTGATCAGTGTTGTCAAGATGCTCACTTAGATGCTAGTCTAAGGCGAGGCGAGGTGAGGCATTAGTGCCTCAAGAAGCCTTAGGCAAGGGGATTTCTCATGAGTGATGCTTAGGTGAGCACCTCATGTTAAGGTTTTTGGTGATGAGGTGAGTGCATAAAGAAAGACCTGTTAAACCTCCCCTACCTGATTTAAAAAAAAAACCCTACAACCTCCACCATAACCCATCATGGAATTTTTCTCTTGCCCATTCTTCCGTCAAGCACTCTTCCTTGCAGCTAAAGACTCCCTATCACTGCTTGAGCAACCTCTCCTTGTTTCCGCTTGAGCAAGCTCTCTTGACCTCCCCATCTCCAAGTGTTGGAGACCTCCCATCTCTTTCTTTGGTAGAGGTATTCTCTCTCTTGCATCTTCTCATTTGCTCTTTCTCCCTCTTAGGTATGTAGGCTTCGGGGCATGGGTTAGGTTTTCTCTTGATTTCTGGCATTTGGGGATGATATTGCCATTTCTTTGGGTTGTTTTTGTTAATCTCAAGTGTCATTTCTTTTAATCAAGCTCATTTGCCTAGATTTTGGTTAGTTTTCGATGGAAATATTGGTTACATGTGTAGCTTCAAGCATTTTGGTTAGTTCATTATGTGTATCTTCAAGCATTTTGGTTAGTTCATTTTGTGTAGCTTTGAGCAACTGGGAATTTGTGGTTGTAGGTCCTACTGTTTGGCATTTGCAGTCTTATTGTTTGTTTTTTTTTTTTGCTAATTATATTTTGCTAAGAATTTATGTGTGAAGATGTGATAAAACTTATTTGATTAGTGTATATATTTTTTTTGAAAAGGGGAAGGATGACTATAGAAGTGGTAGTAGCCATCCGCTTTAATGAAACTTAAAGAAGGAACATACTTGCAGGTAATTAGTCTAAGAAGCAAAAAAAATACAAAGATTCCCTTACAACATTTTCTTGATAAACCCTCTCGCTTTTATAGATTGCATGATTTATCTGCTTTCAGGCAGGCCACAATGCAGCAACCACCCTAACTCAGGTTGTAGGTTCAGCCAACATACCACTCCTGAAGGCAAACAAAAAATTGTGAGTTGCTCCCGTCTAGATTGGGAAGTCCCAAATCCCTCATTTGGTCTTTCACAAAGTTACAAAGCAACATGATATGTTGCACAGATTTTGCATCTTGCCTACATAATGGATAAGCACCATCAATTTTTGATAGGGATGCAAGTTTTGGTAAACCCGACCCGGACTTGACCGGGTTCGGGTATGGGTTTTATCCGAAAAACTCGATAGGGTATGGGTATGGATCAATACCCGACTTGAGTACATGAATAACATCCCTATTTACCTGAGATATATAAATATCTTCCCAAGTTCCTCATTCCCCCAACCCTAATCTCTCTCATAATTCTCTCCGTGATTTTGAAGGTTAGGAGTACTTCTGAAACTTCTATGGAATATTATTTTTGTGGATAGAGATCTTTTATTTGAAATGTACTTGTACTTTGATTTTTTTTGTATTTTGTATTTTTTATTTTTGATATTGACAAGGCTCTTTTTGTAATAATTTCAATAGAGATCAATAAAATTGGAGTAACTTGAGCCCATATGTGACAAGTTTGTTAAAAATAAACAATTGATGAATTGTGCTATAGATTTTTTTCTTCTTTGACTCCAATGTGGATACGATTTGGTTATAAGAATAATTTATAAATGGGTACCCGATGGGTAGATGGGTGTGGGCATGGGTTTGGATTTTTGTGCCCAATGGGTAAATGGGTAGGGTATGGATTTTGTAAATAGATGTGGGTATGGGTTTAGTCAAACATGACTTGAATCTGATCCGTTTGCATCCTTAATTTTTGACATCCACCTCATTAGCCTAATCCTGGTGGTCAGTTTGTCTCTTTGCAATAACCACATGAAAGTATTAACCTTCAGTGGCACCTTCAACTTCCAGAACAACCTGCAGTCCACACCCAAGAGCGCATCACTTGATGTTAACACTGCTTCAAGGATCCAGCCATGTACCCAAGCTAATTGATCCGATTTCCCCTTAACAGGCCAAAATTCCTATAGAGATGCTAAGAACTTGTGCAAGTCCGCCAATCTTGCATTTGAAAGACTCCCCTTGAAAGTAGGCAGCCAAGCTCCTCCTTTGATGAAGGGGCCATCCCAAGCGCTTGCAACTAACACCTTTTTCTCCAATGCTCAGGCAAACAATCTGGGGAGCTTTAATGTTAGATCTCCTACTCCCTTCCAATTGTCCTCCCAGAATCTGAAGGTCTCTCCTCCCCCCAAAATAGGCTTGAATGAGGATGAGAAGCGATCCATGACCTTGGCTAGACCTTGTCAGAAACTTAAAGCACCCCGCAGGGTGAGCTTTCTTTCCTCCCAACTCAGTGTCCTGCCATAAGAGTGCCACATCACCCGACACCACAAACAATAGCTTAACAACCTACTTTAAAGGCAAGGAGTCACCAAAATCTCGTAAGTGCAAGACCCTGAGACCACCTTGTTCGATTGGTCTACAAACCTCCTCCCAATTGACCAAGTGCAGAAATCTACCTTCCTGGTTTGAACCATTCTAAAAGAATCTCCTTCTAATGGTCTCAATTTTCCTGATGATCTTCTTTGATGGTTTAAAAATCAAGAAATAAAAGATTGGAATAGCTGAAAGAATAGACTTTAGGAGAACCAAGTGTCCTCCACGGGAGATGGGTTGGCTTTTCCAACCTGAAAGCCTTTTTTCAAGCTTATCAACTAGTAAGGCCTAGTCATTAGAGGAAGCCTGCTTCCCTTTCAGAGGTGACCCAAGGTAGAGAAGGGGAAGGCTTGTAGGCTTCGTATCAAGGGCAGAGGAGCAGGCACATTTTTCTTCGTCTGTTAAGTTCAATGAAATGAAGACATATTTGGTGTGATTCATTGAAAGATCAGAGACTTCACCAAACATATGGATTAAGGAGTCCAGCTACTCAGCCTTCGTACCCCCTCCCTCAATGAAGAAAAGTGTCTTCAGCGCACTACAAGATCAGGGATACTAAATCAGCACTCGATGCCAAGGTAAAGGCTTTCAAGAGGCCGCCTTTACAGTTCTTAAAGGGTATCAAAGCTAGTGTTTGCAGCAAGGATATACAGAAGAGGTGCCAATGGACAACATTGCCTGACACCTTTCTGTAGCTGAATCCACATCTCAGTAGGCCTTCCATTTACGAGGGAGAAGTGGTAGTGATGCATCTTTTCATCCACGCAATCCATTCATTCGAAAAACGTCGATGCCTAAGCACTTACAACAAGTAGGCCCAAGAGCTGGAGTCATAGGCCTTGGAGAAGTCAACCTTTTACAAAAAACTACTCACCCGCTTTTGCTTCCATGAGGTGACCATCTCCTTTACTAAGATAAAGGACTCTTACAGAGATCTTCCACGAATGAAAGTTGATTGGATTGGGTAAATGAGATCAGGTATCACCTGCCTCAGCTTGTTTGCTAGAATCTTTGCCATAATAAGATAAATCGAATTTGAGAGGGTAATGGGATGGAAATGCTCTATCGTCTCAGCTCTTGACCTTTTCGATAGAAGGAAGATAAAGGATATGTTCAGCATTTCAAAACCAAAATTACCATCAAAGAACTCTTTGCACATCACCATGAAGTCTTCTTTGATGACCTCTCAGAATTCTTTATAGAAGAGCATGGGAAAATCGTTAGGACTTGGTGATCCCTCTGCCTTCAAACATAGTAGTAAGTACCTTTGCCTCCGACACTGCTTTTAGTAGATCGGTTGCCCCTTCCTGAAGCACAGGCAAATATGTGTCCACCCAATGCCAACTGCTCGGACCATTCCTCCTAGTGAACTCATAGAAGTGTGAGTCTAAGACTTGCATGATTTGCTCCCTCCTTGTCACTAACTAGTCACCAACTCCCAAGGAGGTAATGAGATTTATTCTTCTCCTGGAGATGGCTGCTAGGTGAAAAAAATGAGTATTGGAATCACCTTCTTTCAACCAAAGTTGTCTTGACTTTTAACGCTAGTCCATCTCCTTCTTGAAGTCTTCTTGAAAAACCACCCCTTGGAGGCTTTTCCTGTCCTCCTCCTTGGTTCTGAGGTTGCTAGCATCTTCAACCCTATCAAAGGTAGCAATCCCCTGCAAGGCATTAGATTTGGACTTTTCTCTTCCTTCTCTCAAGTTTCCTTTTTGAAAGTAATCAACTTAGATCTCAAGTTCAACAACTTTTCTGGCAAGGATCCTGTGGTAGAGGGCTAAAGCAGAAGGTTGCACTTCATCCCACTTTTCTTTTGCCAACTCTTTAAATCCCGGTTCCAAAAGCCAAGACTTATCAAAGTTGAAGTACGAGGTGAACTTTTCGTCCTCATTTTTCTCGTTTAATTAATTTTGGGTGGTTATCAATAAGATAACCACCCTTTCTCTTTTTTTTAAAAAAAACTTTACATCCTCATTTGAAGACCAAATTAGTGGGGTATGGTTGGAGAAAGGTCTTGGCTTTGCCTTGACATTAGCTAGCTAGAACCCGTTTTGCAAGCTTTACTGAGCACAAAAAGTGATCAATCTTTGACTTGGCCTCGGTTGAGTTCCTCCAAGTGTAGGTCGTGCTTGATATCAACAAATCATACAACTCCAACTTTACCAAAAGATCCACAAAGGCCTCAATAGCCCTATCAGCTCATCCAATTGGTCTATCTTTGACGAATAAGGTCACATTAACGTCCCTACCAAGTAACTAGGGTTTGTCATCTGCAAAAGCTATTACCAAATGAAGTTCCTCCCACATCTTAGCCTTAAGAGCTCTACGCAATGTTAGTAAATAGTCATGAATACGAATGTAGCCCCATCTGAAAATTTGCTAAAAACCCTTGACAAAGTCCATCTACCCAAGTTTTGTGAGATAAGTTGAAAATCAGATCCCTTTCAAGCGACCATAAGGCCACTTGACCTGCCCACAGAGTTGATCGCCAGAAATGAATCATAAATGTTACCTCCTATCTCACTCTTCATGGTCGACTCCAGATCTTCCGACTTTGTTTCCTGAATCGATAGGAAGTTCGCCTTCCAATCAACAACATATCGAAAAAGGCCCCCCCTCCTGTCGGTGCTACAGAGGCCCCAAACATTCAAGGTGAGGACACTAACGATTGATGATTGCGGTAGACCCTCTAGTAATTTCATCAGCAATAGCCTAATTCCAATCATTGGTGCCACAACCAAGTCCGAAGAAGGCCCCCCTTTTCTTTAGCAGCTTTCTCTTTTTGTGATGGGGCCTTCTTGAGGTTGTACTTGCACTTGTAGATCAAACAGAGTTTAGGCGATAACATGAGTCTCCATGCATTAGGGTGGTTGCGCCTCCTGGTTTTGATGAGTTGTGAAGTTCCAACTTCATCTGAAACATCGGTTATCGCCACTAGGGTGGCTCCCTGGTCTAATAAGGATCCATTGTTAAGCAACTCTTGAGTCTTGCTCACGGTTGTCGACAATTGGGGTAGAACTTTTCCCTTGCGGAGGGTCATCGCACTGGTCCTTGGCCTTTAGTAGAAGGGCATAGATCGAATAAGCAACACAGCAAGGGACATCGACACTGCTATCAACAACATCGATGCTAGGGGGTCTACCTCCCCCCCTAAACGACACCAATCCTGTCAGGTCCACTCACTTCATTGCCCTTAAGGAGCTTCCCTCCCCACAAGGCCACCCAACACCTGGTGAAGCAAGGAAAGGCCGATAGGAGATTTGTGGAGTATTAAGGGTGAGGTGCTCTTCACTTGGGAAGGAAGGAAAACCTCTTGGGCCCAAAGTAGGTCTAGTTTCTAAGGCCTTGACGCAGAAAGGAGAGGGTAGTTAGCACCATATTTGGATTCTGGAAAACTCATGTTGTTGGCCAAAAGCGGTATAAAGTGCCAACTTGTGCTTATCAGCCACCTTAGACCCCATGCGTCTCGCTTCGATTGCCCGAAGCCCCTTGGAGGAGGTGCCATTAAGGCGCAAGAAGCCCTTCCATTTTCGAGGTAGGATTAGTCCTTAGGACACCTGAGGTCTCGCCCTCTCTCTTAGGCTTTCAAACACGCCGAAAGACTTCTTGTCTTCCCCTCATTGCAAATCGACGCACTTGCTGTAGCCCTCGGTGTCATTGAAGGAGACATCGGTTGAGCCACTGGGGCTGGAGGAGATGTGGTCACCACCCTAGCATAGCTCCCTGGAGTCCGATCGACCTGCTTGCTGCGGACAGATGCCAACCGTGAGCAACCACCCAATTGCAAGATGACCCTCTTAGGGATCCAATAGTCAATGGAGAGTTCAATTAGGGCATTCCCCTTCCTCAGATCCTTTGAATTGAGCCCCAATACCAAACTTGTACACTATTAAGGAAATAGTCTCTAGGATCTACAAATGCAAGGGAATTCTAAAGAAGGATATCGGCAATGCAACCTTGGTTGGTGGGCATTCATCCAAAGCCCCATTAGTAGGTGAAAGCCTGCTCCATCGCACCATGCCTCCCTCGACCATTGTTATCATATAGTAAAGAGGTTCAAGGAGGTTTAGGTCCAATGCGAATTGTAGCATCTTATGGTTGTCGATGACTGCTATGTTGTCCTTGCCTCCAAATCGAACTTCTAAACAATAACTCTCATTTCCACTAGCTTTGGCCTCCCCTTCACCACCTCACCACCTCACCTACTAGAGCCGAATTCAAGAAATGCTTGTTCGAATGCAGTTGTGGAGACCACGGGACATAGACCTTAAAGCTTAGGGCCCCTGGGGTTGGGTCAGGCAAATAGTTTGGGCCTACCAATGTTCTTTGCCCCTTCGTCAAATTGCAAGTGGCTCTTCGGTGACTAACACCCCTGCACCAGCAGCAAAGGATGGGGTCACGGTAGTCTCTCGCAAAGTGCCCCTTCCCTCGATACTTGAAGCAAACGACCTCTGAAACCCTCCTTGGGCAACCCCCATTTCCACCCTCTTCATGTACATCCTACCTCGATCGAAACCCCTTCTCTTGCACTCCCCCTCTCCTATGGCCTCTCTCCATCTGCATGTTCCCCTTATTAATATTTTACATATTTAAATTTTTGCGCTTCATTTTTCTCGGACGAGCACCTAAGTGAGTGCCTAACGCCTTCACCTTTCAGCGCCTCTCACCTTTGACATCATTGATATCGATAAGGGCCAAAAAGGCCTTAAGTGATCCCTTTCAAAAACAAAGGCCTCAAGTGATGTCATCTTTAGTTTGGGACCAAGAATAGATAAAACCAATTATTAGATGGAGTTCTTGGGTCATTACATGGATTACCATCTCATCTACCTTTTCCAATTCTGTAGTTGTCACTTTATGAGTCATTAGATAATTATGTAACCACTTCTCTCATTATATAAAGAGGAGGTGGGGCTTAAGGAGGACATCACAACTAATCTCATTTCGTGAGATTTGGAGATTTTCTAGTTACAAGTTGTCGCCTCTTCATCTCCACCTTCCGTACCTCTTCTTTATTGATGTTCATGTATTTCATACATCATTAATGAAGCAATTGGGGTGCCAGACCCTATAGTTGGCTTGGGATTGATTCCTCTTTTCATAGGGATGCCTCATTAAAATATCATTTTGTAGATGTATTGCTTGTATGATTGCTCATTTTACATATTAAAACAACCAATTTCTTGACAATTTTAGTTCTTTATTTCTTGTAACAAACAAAACATTATTGGTTGGTGCAATAAATGATTTTTATTAGGGTGTCAAATTTTGGTTGACTTAATAGACCCAACTTGGTAGACTAGGCCCAAATCGGACTTGATTAGTTAACAGGTCAGGTCTTAAGTGAGCAACGTGGATCCATTTGGCTAATGGGTCAGGTATCAGGTATGAAATATGGATCCATGAACAGCCCAAATCGGACTTGATTAGTTAATGGGTCAGGTCTTAAGTGAGCAATGTGGATCCATTTGGCTAATGGGTTAGGTATCAGGTATGAAATATGGATCCATGATCCTATTTGGTTCATGGATTAGTTCTCGGGTAAGGATAGTTGGACCCATTTGTTTAACAGGTTAGGTCCGACCAACTCGTTTAAGGTTGGGTACAACATGAATTGGGTCAGGTCAAACCTCTCCTATTTGACTTCCCTATCTTTGATGGTGGGCATTGCGGCATCCATCAATTTTTTTGGAGATGTATATGTAAAAGTACTTATTTATGATATTATAATTATTTTTTTTGTATATAATGAGTTTTTAACTATTTGGACCATGTGTGTTTACTTTGTCTTGCTCATTTGGATGGAGCTATGTCCAGAAATAAGGTGGATATGGATAATGGCAATGAATGCATATACCTGACCTCGCTTAATGAAAAAAATCTTGGTTTTGGGTTTTGTGGGCGTTTTAAGGTGATCTAAATGCCCAAGATCCAAATGTAAGTTTAATTGAGAATAATTGACCTTGCTAAGTTCTTAGCTCTGAACCCATTTGTAACCAAGGTACCGATAAAAATGCATCTCTCCAAAGCAAAGAGTCGTACTCCTCAACCCTTGTAAAGCTTAGCTGACTGCAATGTGAATCTTAATTATGTGGAGCCAGACTTAGGATGTTATAACATATTCCTTTTTAATTGTCAACAACATCATCAAGTTTCAAATATGGACCATGTTATAACCAGGAATTGTGGCTTAGTTGTTGCATTTTGGGGCTAACTCATAGCTACAACAACGTTGGACAAATTGGCTTGAGTAGGGAGGCCTAAAGTTGTCATTAACCACTTCTTAGTTTCAACATGCATACACTGCAAGTATTTTGTCAACATGTTTACTCTCTCCAGATGAATTGGGGCTGACTATGGAGGTTACTGTGGCCTCATGGGGCATTGATGAGTGGATGCAAGTAGGGATTCCATCTTGAGCAATGGAAGGGGACCCCAGTGGAGAGAACGGTAGGGAGGAAGAGTGCGGAGCCCATAAAGTGGGTGGCAGGAGTAGTGGGCAAGTGCTTTCTAGGCCACCAGGCAGGGAGTTGGTGGAGGAGGGGAGACTAAGCAAGTACAAGAAATTGGCCCTACTTTGCTTCTCAGTGCGAGTCTATAGTGCAAGCTGTAGTGAAGAGAAAGCGAGCTAACTCATTCTGTTTCGCTTCACATATGAGCGTTTAGAGGTGCTTAAATCTTTCTCATTGGACTTCTGGGTCTAGACTAGTGTAAACAAGGTAACTATTGGGAACAACATGTTGCATTTGTGCCCTGATGGAACTACTACAAAAAATGTACCAATTCTTTAAAAGTGAACTTTTAACAAAAAAATCTTAGGGTTTTTACATAGATGCCTTTACAACTTTTTGCTATTACATTGATACCTCTATGATGTTTGCAATAATATGTATCATGTATACTCTACGAAGTTGCATCATTTTACACCTTTCTCCCTTGAATTGTTGGTTGTCAAAAATTTCATAAATGTTATGGGTCATGACTCAATATAAAATTTGTTTCTCATTCGACCTCTTCAATCTGTCCCTTTCTCATCCTTAGCAGTCAATCCTCTCCTTCATCATCCCCTGCCTCCTTCCCCTCTTGCTACTAACATACAATCATGCAGATATTGCTCTGTAATTCTGATGAGGGGATTACTGTTGAGATGTCATGGACTCATAGCTCTGTAGGTTGCAAGGGCATAAGCTGGAGGACTGCTAAAATGCTTCTGTTATTGGAACATATCTTTTTTAAAAAGCTTATTGGAACATATATTGGTGCCTAATTGAATTGTCCAGAAATAAATCAGTCAATTCCTAATATTACCCTTCTCTAAAAAAATGTGACAAGATAACTCCTTTCTCCCAAAAGTACAAGCTAGTTTGACTAATTATCCAGATCTTTCTTTCAACTGGTTAATACATTTTCTTTACATTGGTATATATTTTTGATACTGGCTTATTTATCCATGTTTGATGGGATCCTTAATTTCTCTTTGATGTGGTCAAAAACCTTCACCTGGAAAAGTGTAATTTGCAGACTTCTGAAAACTTATATTTTTGTATAACAAATGTTTCTCATCTGATATAGGTTTCCGACAGATATTAGGCTCAGAGATGTGATGAGTACTGGAACTCGTCGAGAAGCATCAGAACTTAGAGATGAGGTATTAATTCAACCTTTTTTGTATGTGAGGGATGTATTTGTCTAGATGGCATTGCAAGATCTTGTTAGTATGGTATAGAATTTAATTTGACATCCAAAAGCAGTAGCTTGTCTGAAGTTTCATTTAAATTGGAATCACATAACTCCCTTGATCAAGGGCTTCCCATGTTGGCTGCTGAGCTCCTTTTAGCAGTCTTATGAAATTTCAGGATTACCATCGCATTGTAAGACCTAACTATGGATGGAATTTTGATTCAATTGGACAATTCCATGTTGCTGATCCTTCATCAAAGGGTCAAGTTTTTAAGCAAATCATGACCACATAAAAGTCTTCAAAATTTGTCCCCTTGATAAAGGGTTTGAGAGTCTCCAATTGAAATGAAAATTTGTCTGTATGTAGTTAAAATTTCATGTCAATAATTGTTAACCTCCTACTTTATGGTAGCGCTCTTGTAATAAGGTTTCTACATTCCAATTTAAGCTATGTAGAGGTGCTTGCAAAAGGTCATATCAGGCTCATCTTTTGTTTTCTGAATTATCGTAGATGATTTTTCTAGATGATGCAAGGTAACTCCATATTTTCTTTTTTGATTTTGCAGCTTGATATGCTACAGGATGAGATGGATCATAACCGTGACAAGGTAGAATTATTTTGAAGGATGGTGTTCTCTTTTTTCGGATTTTGCATTCAGGACTCAATAAATGTTTAGCGGATTTTTCCATTCAGCTTCGGCTTGCAGAAGAAAGGTGTGAAATAGCTGAGGCTCGTGCAAGGGAACTTGAGAAACAGGTACTGCCATAATTTGCATAAGTTGATTGGTGAATGAACATTTGATGATAGATTGCTAAGTATTAAAAGAGGATTCAAGAATATTCGGACTCTTGAGATATGCCAGCCAGCTACTTGGGATGAAGTGGAGAACCCGTCTTATTTGTTTGTTGTTTTATCAAATAACATTAGAAAATTCAAAGTTTTCAGTCCACTATTTAAATCAGAAATCAGCTGTGGGTGTTTACCTGCTCACAGAATTCAATTTCAATGTAGGAATGAAATTTCCTTTCCTTAAGCTGATCTTTTTATATATGAGGAGGGGGTCTGCCTTTTATTTAATAAGTCCATCAATGTCATAGTGTATGCATGATTTTCTGATTAATTTGGACTGTCAGAGCTTTTTTGGGTGAAGTATTCTCTATCACTTCTGAATTTCTGCTTTCTCATCATTCTAATTCCTAACTGCAAGCTTTAGTTAATTACAGATGCTCTTCAAGTTGCAAGTGTATCAATCCTCCTAAAATGCATCATTCACTTCTGCCTTTATTCATTATACACATGCCATTGAACGGTGACCATGGTTATGGAAGCTTAGTATACGACATATATGTGATTTTTACTTTTTATGCACCATAAATATAGCTTTATTTGTCTTCATTTTCAGTACTTTATTTGTATTTAACAGGTTGCAGCTCTTGGGGAAGGAGTATCTCTTGAAGCCAAGCTGTTGAGGAGGTAATTCTTGGTCCTTGAGATCTCACATTTGTTCATGGTTGTTTTATTTTTCTGTGGTGACATCCTAGATGATTTATTCTACAGGAAGGAAGCAGCATTGCGCCAAAGAGAGGTAATCATGTGCAAGGAATCGGGGGAACCTAAGCTATTAGCATAACAGTTCTTATAATCTGTATAATTTCCTGTTGGGGCATAAAACCACAGTCTATATGGGAAAGTTGATGTTTCCTTTCGATACTGAAATGGTGAACATCTAGAGTTCTATTCCTCGTGACTTGTGAAATTCCTTGCTTTATACTTTACCTTCCAAGAAAAAGGTATGTGGCATATGTGGAGATTTTGATAACTAGAAATCATTGATTTCAAATCTCAAAGAAACATATATAGTTGATCCCTTTATATAGAGAAGGATCAATTCTAATCTTAATCTTAAACATGGAAACAAATCAAATTCTAATAAATCAAAACATATCCCTACAATTTGGAAAGTGATAATTCTATTTTTCTAAATAATCTAACATTGCCCCCAAGTTGAAGTGTGCAATGCTTAACTTGTAGTAGTAGTAAAGTAGCAAGAGTGCTCCCTCCATTTGACGCAGTTTGGGGCTGGAGCATGTAGATAGGCGTGCAGGTAGATTAGCACCTAGATACTTAGGCACACAAGTAGATTTTAAGTGTGCATGTAGTCGTCTCTTTATCGGTGAATACCTAACCCCCTTGGAGTTGGAAAAAAAAACTAACTTGGAGACCTTTAGTCAGTAGACGATCCCAAGCACCACACCATAGGGGCGAGGATCCTAAGTACAAACACTGTAGGGGAGACGATCCCAAGCATTGATATGGGAGATGATCCCAAGTATTAATAGTCGCCTTACACCATCAAAAATTCTTCACACTAGGACATGACAAAAAACTGATGTGGTGCATTTACAGATGGGGTTGAGCACGTGGCTCAGTTAACCACCACTCATCGACATCTTCAGGGTCGATCACGATGTGGCTTCAGGCTTTAGTAGAGTCCTTTGAGCTAGTAGAACTCCCCCTTAATGCAAGCAATTGGAGGAGCACAAAGTAGGGTAGATTGCAGCAGAAGTAGCAGTCGTCTTAGTAGTTGTTGTAGTTGAGTAGCAGTAGGACACAATGACTGTAGCAAAGGTAGTGACCACACAATGGTTGTAATAGTAGTAGCGACAAAGCATGGGAAATGTTCGCAAGCAGAACTATTGACCATAAGATTTGTAGCAACAAAAGTAGTAGAAGTCTTGCTCCTCAGAAGAGACTGTTGGCGCAGTAGTTTTCATAATTTTTTTTTTCAATTTTCAATGGGAAAGTTTGAGGTGTCCAAGGACTTTCCATGGGGGTTGTAGGGGGTAGAGCCCTACGGTGGTATGAATCGGTAGCAATAGGGGATTTTGAAACATATCATTAGACCGCTTGGATCTTAAGTCCAGCTTGTTGAACCTACAACCACATATAGGGTGACACAACGATAGCATCATTGACAACAACAGTACCAATAATATCATCATCGACACCAACACAGATTAGGGTGATGAAGAAGGCTAAATCAGACTGCTGAACTGGGCCAAAACTAGTTTGATGTTCTCGCGTGATGTTGCTTGGCCACACAGTAGCCCTTATCATGTAATAAGGGCCTATGCAGCGATGTAGGGACTGGATTGGTCCCCTTTGATCGACGCTGTGTTTAAGATAGGCCAAGCATTGACACTTGGTGGTGCCTTGAGTGTAATGAAGATTGACGCAGAGAGAAGAATTGAGATGAAGATCTTAATAGTAGAGCGACACATGATGTTGCAAATAGAAGTCATGAGGGCTGCACATACACCTTGAGGCAGGGAGGTGCTGGCGACACCCTTAAAGCATGGTGGAACACATTGGAGTCCTAAGATGGACCTACTTTGATACCATGTGGAGATTTTGATAACTAGAAATCATTCATTCCAAAATCTCAAAGAAAATAAAGAGGTATCCTTTTATATAGAGAATGATCAATCCTAATCCTAATCGTAAACATGGAAACAAATCAAATCCTAACGGTAAAGGGTGGAAAAAATAATGTCTCTTATTCAACTAATGAGCCCTAGCCGCTCTATTATAGAAGAGGTGTTGGAAAAATTACAACGGGACACTCGACTAATTAAGAAATAATATTACTCTCAAAAATACCTAATAACTCTATTATTTAATAACTCTCACACTACCCCCCCCAAGTTGGAGCATGCAATGTCAAACGAGGGGTTCCCCCCTAACCCAGGCAGTCGGTGGAGCGACAATGGTAGATGGAAGTCAGAGATCAATTGTAGATGACGAAGTAACTGCTATCTGCATTCCCAACTACTAGTTGTGTGTCTACATATACGCCTTGCATACGACACCACCTATGTAAGAAATCACGACTACAACTCAGGCGCTATTGCTCCCACATCCAAGAGTCTGAAGATGATGGGGCTTGATCTTCTTGAGTGCACATAAGGCCACACGGGTGCCATTGCTCCTACATCCTGCAAGTTAGCGTACAATATTTGGTTTCTCCAAGCGTGCATAAGGTTACCTCATTGCCATTGTTCCTAGGCCCCAAGAGCCAACTGAAACACTTTAGGTGCGTGAGAGTGCACCCCATCGACATGATGATGCAGATATTTGCCTTTGCTTCTTGAAGATGCCTTGGGGTGTAAATGCTAGTCCCTTTCGTGCGACTGAGGCCCTTCTCACATGAGAGGAGACTCATCACACAAACCAACACATCTTCAATGCGATCTTTAGATCTAGCGGCCACCAAGGATTGTTCAAGGTTGCACATGATAGTATTGGGCCCATTGGAGCCCTTGTTGGTAGCGCTGGGGGCTTTGGGCGATGCTCTGGCGACGTGGCGGTGCTCTGGCGAGGAACTAGTGCTAGGGTTTGCCCCAAAAACAAGGTATCTACCTTAGGATTCCAACAAGACCAATAGATCTCCCTTTAATGAGGGGGAGGGGGCTTAAAATAGGGATTTGAACCCCCCTAATAGCTGGCAGCGCTGGAGCCAAATTGGCTTGTCGACGATGATTGTGTTGACCGATGGTCACCGTAGGGGGTGCAGTTGGTTGGTGATGGGTCGACAATGACCCCCCTCAAGGTTGATGCTGATCGGAGCAGCGGTCGATGGCGATGGTGATGATCTTCGATGCCGAAGAAGAGGGTAGGCAGTGAGTTCCAGCATTGAGGAGAATAAGAGAACTAGAATGGTGGTAAAGAAGAGAGGAGGAGATTGACATGGAGAGGAGGAGCCTCTTTGGTGGCTCGTCGGAGATCGGTGGTGCCATCGGAGACCCCCTCCCCTCTAACTTTTCTTCTCTTCTAACCCTAAGCCATAGAGATTGGTGGCTTTGATACCATGTGAATATACGGGATGAGAGCAAAGTAAAGTTGGTGTGTGGAGACTCCACGCGTGGATCGTTGGGTGCAAGAACTGAGAAAGGGATCATGGCAAAGGGAGTTGGAGAGAATAGAATTTTATTGATGCAACTCAAGGGAAATAAGTGATTGTTGATCTTTATTTAAAGAGATCTTATTCCTATACCTAAAATAATTCTCAATCAAAACAAATTAAATCCTAAACAAACTCAACCAATCAACTAATCCTAAATTATCTCATTCCTGAATTGGACTCTTACTAATTAAAAGAAATTATCACATGTAGCACAAAACTTGACATGTAAGCTTCCAATTTTAATTTGTAAATAGGCCACACGACTTTGACATGGACCCGCTGACATGTGTCCTTTGACATGGACCCGCTGACATGTGTCCTTTGACATGGACCCGCTGACACGTGTCCATGTGGCAATCCACGTTGAACCACACCTTCACACTCCCCCTCAAGTTGAGGCCGAAGTAGGGTGAAGACTTGGCTAGCTTGACTCGGTGATGGTGTGGTAAGATGGTCCACCATTTTCTTTTGGTGCGATTGTGAATTCTCTTGCCGCCTCTGTAGTCGTCGCTTTTTTGACAATCTCTAAAGTTGTGGCCATTGGAGTCGTCATCTTATCTTTGTATAACTTGATAGACGTTCTCTGCCATCTTCTTGGATGCATTCATGATCTCGGGTGTCTCCAAATTTTGAGTGCTTATAAAGATTAAAGAGTACCTTGCCCTCTCCAGTCGACACTTGGGCCTTGTTCTCTGCCATCTTCTCCAAACAACATCCCTATGCATCGCATGAGACACTAGATGCAGTAGCGAGAGGGCTCGCTAGGAATCCCCTACTTGACTCCTTGAGCCTTGCATAGGGTGCCAAGGTTTTCCAAGACATTCTCAAGAGAACTACCCATGCCAATTGAAGAAGCCACAGATCTCGTGGCTTGATGTTAATGCTTGGAGAGTTCATGCACAAGACAAAGTTATCTCGTGCCTGGGTCTCTCCTCCTTTCTCTCTTCCAAGCACGCTCCTTAAATCTTGGGAAGGATCCTCTTTCATTCCATGTTAAGGGTGAAAAAAATAAAGTCTCTCATTCAACTAATGAGCCCTAACCTCTCTTTTATAGAAGAGGTGTTAGGAAAATTACAACGGGACACTCGACTAATTAAGAAATAACATCACTCTCAAAAATACCTAATAATCTTATCATTTAATAACTCTTACACTAACAAATCAAAACATATCCCTGCAATTTGGTAAGAGATAATTCTACTTTCCTAAATAATCTCCAACAGAATACATGGATGACTTTATCATGTTAGAAATTCTTGGTGTTATTGAACTCCAAAGAGCTGAGACTAGGTATGATAGACTTCAATGGAGGCAAAGAAATCCATGCAGCTAACCTCATGTGATGTGGAAAAAAGGCTTGGTTTTGGGGTATGCAACTCCAGATTTTTCTTATTTGTATTACAGGTGCTTCATGACTTATTGATTTAGAGTTCTTAATTAAATGCATAACACTTCTCCAAACAAAGGGCTGGAACGTTGATGTTTCAATTTTGGTGCTCCATTATTTATTGGACGAAAAAAGATGCACCTTGATTTCAGGACTTCAGCTATGGCCTGTCTGAGAAATGTATCTTGGACATTGTGTTGCCTTTTGCAGTTCATCCAGATGCTAAAGACCAAGAGTCCTTAATTGAAGAGTTCAATTTTCCTATTCTGTATAAGTCAATTTAGATTTTGCTTCCTAATAGTACAGTGAGTGAAAAGTCTTTGCTGGGTTTCATGGTTGTAATGAGTAATGACACAATTCTTTCAGGCTGCTCTCAAGGCTCTAGCACAGACCAAAGATGGAAGAGACAAGGAGTTGTCATCTCTGCGACTGGAATTGGCGGTAAACCAGTCTGTTCTGCAATCAATGTTCTTCTAGATCATTATTGTAGCAGGTATCATTCATTAGTCATTTCTTGAAGCAGACTGTAAAAGACGAGATTGCAGCGGCTTCAGATCAACTACAGGAAGCTGAATCTGAGGCAAAAGCTCTTCGATCAATGACACAAAGGATGATTTTGACACAAGAAGAGATGGTATCTGCTACCCTTCTGATGCTTCCCTGGTTATTTTTGGTACCAACAGAAGCTAAGAATTTTAAATTTTTGTCATATTTTAGGAAGAGGTTGTTCTCAAAAGGTGTTGGCTTGCTCGTTACTGGGGTTTAGCTGTCCGCTATGGTAAATCTTTCTTTTGGGTTGGAACTTTAAGAAATTTTCAGAAATGTAATTTTTCTGGACATGGTTAGCACCACAATATGTGGATAAATGAGATCTTTAGACTGATGGTTGAACCTCATTACTTTTAGGTGTGCATCCTGATATTGCTATATCAAAGCATGAGCACTGGTCCTCACTAGCTCCACTTCCATTTGAGATTGTGATTTCTGCTGGACAGAAGGCCAAGGAAGAGTCCTGGCGTGGAGGTAAGCATATGTTATGAGTCTGTATGTCACCAGACATTTATAGATATGAGATGATGTCTTGCAACAGTAATCATTTTGTTTGCTGACATGCCCTCTTGGGTTGCTCAGGTGATGATGATCTTGAGAGGAGAAATAAAGTGGACTTAAATGATATTACTGGCGAAGGCAATATTGAGAGCATGCTTTCAGTTGAGAAGGGCTTAAGAGAATTAGCTTCTTTAAAGGTTCTTTTCTCATGATTTCATTTCAGCTTATTTAAAGGAAATACTCAAGATTAGTTTAGTTTAAATGTTACTCAAAATTGACTCTTTGGATTTATTTTGAGACTGACATTTGTCTTAGTTGTAAATTACAATCCTCTGTTTAGTTTAAATGTTACTCAAAATTGACTCTTTGGATTTATTGAGACTGACATTTGTCTTAGTTGTAAATTACAATCCTCTGTCTTTTGTCGTATGGGCTTAGTTGTGGAGTTTCCTTTCTGCCCTTCCATTCATTTCCATGGGAGGATTGAATAGGCGTCAGCAAAATGCATTGGAAGGAGGGAACTACAGAGAGGAAACTGATGGGAATGGTTCTCTTGTAATTCTTGTGCACAAATTCCATGCTAATGAGAATTTAGCTATTTTCTATCCCTTTCATTTTACTGGTGGTACATGCTACAATTGCCCATTCATGCTCATGCACATAGCCTGTGCACATGGTCTCGCTATTATTCAGAAAGATATGAGGGAAATCTCATGCTAGAATTGCTGTTTCTGTTAGGTAGAGGATGCTGTTATACTTTCCATGGCCCAGCGCCGCCGACCTAACTCAGTTCGATTGTCTATACCAGGTTTGACTCAGTCTTGTTTTCTGCATTACTTTAATTATTCCTCAGTGGAGGATGATTTGTGGGAGGTATTTAGCTATTCTTGTTTCAAAATGGGGATTGCCGTCTTTAAATATGGTTTTATTTTAAAATTTTCAGATTCAAAATTACCTGGGGAACCAAAATACATGGAGGCATTTGGTATGAATTGACCTTTTTAATTTAACAAAATATTCTTGGTTGCAGCTAGTATCTGTGAAATAAATGTCTCAGCATCATTGGTGCTTTTTGCTTTTATTTATTCATCCATCTTTTGTCCATATCAATTAGGTCTTATCTATGTCATTCATTCCTGCTTTCTTGAAATTTGATGCATTTCAAAACTGGGATTTTTTTTTTTTTTGCAGAGTTGAGCCAAGAGGAAGCAGAGGATGTCTTGTTTAAGCAGGTATCTAGCAGTGCTTTCTTAAGTCCCTTGCCTGTAAAAGCAATAACTGCCACTGATACAAATCCATAACACGGATAACATTTACAACATTCTGAGGAAAAATAAAGTAATGATCACAAACACTGGTAGCATATCATTTTTAGTGAGTATTGTTAATGTGGTATGGATGCAAGAATATGCTGTCATATTCTCTTAACAATGTAATTTAATTATGGGTGCGCTTGACTGCTTGCTGCACCTGCATCTACCATGTAATTGCAACAGTGTCAGAGTGCTTCCTCTAGAGACTGCCAGGGTGTTTCTGTGTATGGGGCTCAATCCCAGCTTAAGTCTTTCTAAGGAAAGCTTGCTTTATTTTAAAATGAACTAGCTTTTTTATATACTGTATGAGTAGTAGTAATTTCTAGTATATCATATTAATATCTATTTTATTTATAAGCTTCTTCCAATGTAAATTTGTGTATGTATCTATTATAAATCACACCCTCTTATCCTTGTGTTTTTGTCAACTTATTATCTGTGTTCAAACTTTGTATCGATGTAGGTCACACATATTTATTCATATTAGTATAGTTTTGCATCTATTTATAGACATACATACGGATTTTTCATTTAAGCCTAAGGCCCATTTAGCTTTTTCATTTAGCTTTTTGCAAGCTAATGCTTCTACAAATTTTAGTGATTTGTCTTTTTTGAAGTATTTTTCTTTAAAATGAGCAATGTAACTATTTCTGTCCTCAATGAAATTATATATATAAGGGAAAAGCCCTTTTCCTGTGTGGGCTATTCCAATTTTGTGTCTTCAGCCCCTAACATTTTTGTGTAGCCCTTCATATCTATAACCCTTTTTTCTGTCTCTGTATGCATTTGGTGGGATGGGTTTTAGGGGTGGGCTTTTCTTTTTTTTCTTTTGGGTGGGGGGGATCATCGGATAACTTCAATGACCTGCTTTGCTGGTCCAGTAAATGTCCATATTTCTCCATGTTGGCAATAGTTCATCTTGTTTGACACAGTTTTCTTCTTGGGGTTACTTCTGACGTGCTCTTCTTTTTCATGTAGGCATGGCTAATCTATTTTTGGAGAAGGGCTAAGGTCCATCATGTGGAAGAAGATGTTGCTGAAGAGCGTTTACAGTTTTGGATCAACCGTCTCGATCAAACTCAGAACTCGCACAATGCAATTGATGGTAAGTTGTATTCAATCTAGATGCACTATAGTTGCATCCTTGCATTCGAAGTGTGTGATCCTTTAGGATGTTTGTTTCATGCATGATGAGCCTTGCAAGAAAAATTGCAGTGGTGTTGGATGGGACCTAAAGCAATCTTGCTTCCTTGGAGCTAAGTTCAGGTTTAATCTGATTTGATTCAAGGAAGGCTT
The DNA here is from genome assembly GCA_037157565.1 of Thalassia testudinum. Lineage (NCBI taxonomy): Eukaryota > Viridiplantae > Streptophyta > Magnoliopsida > Alismatales > Hydrocharitaceae > Thalassia > Thalassia testudinum. Next base: position 23,922,705 of record JAZHRO010000054.1, on the reverse strand, counting down.
GATGTTGGTTCTTTTATCATTCTGATCTACATTATGCAATTGCCATTACTTCACGAGAACTTGGAGATGGGAAGAGCTGAATTTTTTGGACCTTGGTTACATACAACCACGTCCAGAAGATTGAGATGGGACCACCGAAAAATTTAACCATCTGATTTAGGGTCAAAAGTTTCACTTTGCTTCCATTTCTAGTTTCAAAGTGTAATCAATGCCATGCCTCCTGTATAAGCCAGTCCTTGTTTAAGTTGATCTTGCCTTAAAAGTCATGTTCTAATTTTCAGTTGGCAATCCACCATGTCATCTCTATTGATTGTTTCAGTGGAACGTGGCCTGATTGAGCTAAAGAAGTTGGGGATTGATCAGCAGCTGTGGGAAGCTTCTAGGAGAGAGGATCAAGCATACATAAACCAGAAAGAAGCAGCAACGGCACACCAAACAATGTGAGCCGATTGCTTGTAAAAATGTATAATTTTATTAAATATTTTTGAGGCAATTATTGTTGTACTTTTGCTCATGCAAGTAAATCATTTAGAAGGGCAATATCATATTTGACAGTGGGGAGATTGCATCGTTTAGAGGAATTACATTCATTATATGTCTTCTTTTTTTGAACAAGTGCTTGTATGGAGATCGTGCTTTGATTGAAGGCAGTGCAAATTGGCTCTTTTTTGCAACAACATTAAGCATCTTTTGTAGGTTAGAACTTCAAGAGATGCAGTGACAATATTTTTAATCTTTTAGAAATAATAGACAATGTCTTGTGAAGTTCTAGCTTTTATTGTTGAAATTGAACTTATTTTATGCTTTATTTTTGCTCTTTATGATTTATTAGTTGTATGTGGGTCCAGCTGTAGATTTCCAATCCTTTGTATAATGAGGATTAGGATTTCTATTGAAGTGGATCTTCTCTAACTTGGTATTAGAGTAGCAGGTGGTTTGTATCTATCTTGATTCCCCCACCTCTTTTCTTCTCTACCAAAAAGAAAAAAAGAAAAGAATAGGGGGATAACATAAAAAAAAACTAGATCTCAATCTTTGCCATCAGAGACTCCTCGAAGGTGCTGCCATCATTGTTGGAGGGCCCTCGACCAACTGATGACCTCTCTGGTCATCGTTGCCAGTCGCTGCCAGTCAGCTCCGACTAGATCCAACTGGATTTGGATCTAAATCTGTCGCTAAGAACATCTTTTGCATCTATTGTAGTGCTGCAATTGTCTTAGTGGCCATGTGCATCTCGATGAACCCCTTGCTAGAGCATTGGGACCCTAGTGGTGGACCCTTGCAGGAGGGTTATAGGTTCCAGGAGATGCGTCCCTGACTGGCCTCTTCTCTTAGGCAGTTGCTAGCAGCCATAGTGGTTGCTGCCAGTGCCTAGGGTTGCCTGGCAATCTTTCGTGGTCGCCATTGATCTGTTGTCAATTTCGTGGCTGTTTAATCCTGTTTTGCTCCTAATTTGATGTATTAGGCATGTGTATTCACGGTTATCGTGTCTCTTAGGATTTGGTTGGAGTGAAAATGGCTTCAAAAGATGTGTTGACATGACATTAATGCGTATAGGAAGGAAGCAGTTGTTCTATAGTTTTGGGTGGATTAGTACTAGAGTACACAACAATGCAATCCTAGATGTTGACCATGTCGGAGCTTCCGACACTAGAGAAGGCATATGGTAGGGTGAGTTGGATTGTCGTACCACTTGATACAAAGGAACTCAACTCAGAAACCTCAACAATAGGGATAATCATGCACGAAAGGACATGGTGGGGCCGTGGTTCTTAGGGTCACGGTTGTCGTCTCTGCAGCTATTATGGCATGTTTGCCTTCTTTGAGAATACATACCGGTCTAAGCACGATTGGCCAAGATCTTCTAATAAGGTAGTTGTCTTTACTGAGTCCACTGGAGACGCTGTTACCATAGCCAAGGTTGATTATAATGACTTTTTGCAATGCTTTGCATAGTTGTCTACCTCTACTCCTACAATCTCTGCCCCCTCTGATATGATTGCCTTTGCATCTCCGTTAGGTATATTAGTCGCTCTTTCATCTCAATCTACTAATGTGTGTGATTCAGATTGGCTAGTCGACTCAGGCGTATCTTGTCACCTATGTGATGATCGGCATCAATTCATACGACTTCAACCTGCTCTTAAGGATCAAACAGTTCAAGTGGCTAACTAATGTAGCCGAACCTTTGAGAAAAGTTTTTTTTCTTTTGTTTTTTTTTTTCTCTCTTTTTCCACCCCCCTTTATCTAACCAAAACTTAGATTTGGAAGCTCCAAACTCTCACATGGGGTTTCCACAGGAATCGGTAAATGTCAACGATGGCGAAGTGTCGAAATAGGATCAGATAGGGGAGTAGTGTTGTCAATTGGCGGATGGTGGCATTTGAGGGTTGCAAGATGAGACAGACATGAGGAGGTGGAGTCTAGCTTGTGGATGGTGGTGGTGCCTTGTTGATCAAAGGAGGTGCCTAGTGGTGTGCTTATGGTGGATCCGGTGGTTGCTTGTAGGGTTGAAGCACGAGTAGGAGCGGTTAGACGCTAGGCAGCGGATGGAGGTGGTAGTGCTGGTGAACGCGAGTGGGTTGAGGGGGGCATGCACGGAGTTGTGAACGGGTGGTTGTGTGGCATGCATAGCTGCTAGTGTGGGTGTGTTGGTTTGCGCATACATCAGGGGTGGGTAGTGGATTGAAGGAGAGAGGGTCTAGTGGTGATGGGAAGAGGTTTATGCACGGACCATAGGGAGGGAGGGAGGATTTGGTAATATTTTGAAGAATTTGCATATTGATCCTTGAACTCTATGTACTTTGTACTCTGTTGCATCACTAATTTGCATATTGATCCTTGCACTCTACATAATTTGTACTCTGTTGCATCATTGACATACATCACTCACTTGTCACTGGTCAGGGGGAGGTTTTAGTTACCCTTGACATGTGACAAACAAATGTGTTGCTTGTTTCAGATTTTCCTATTAGCCTATTATATCTTAGTAGAATTATAAAGGATCTTAATTATTGGGTGATATTTTTCCCAGTCTTTTGTATTTTTCATGATAGTTTGATAGGGAAGACAATTGGTGGTGGCTGTGAAGAAGGGAGGTGTCACTTGCTCGAGTCCCCTTATGCTAGCAATGTTTCCCTTCCTACTGCACTACTTTGAGTCTTTAGTGTCACCTTTACTTTGGTCATCTCTCATGTCCAAGCTCTGGGGCATGATTCCTTAGCTGTCTCCTAGTTCCAAGATTGACTGTGAAGCCTACTAGTTAGGAAAGCACCACCAGAGTTTTGATTCACCTAGTTAGAGTTGGGGTTTGGAGTCTTTATTTGAGTTGTTACATATGGATGTCTAGGATCCTAGTTGTGTTCTTGATTGCTTGAGATACCATTTTTATTTGGTAGTGGATGATGTTTTTTCTCGTCTTTCTTGGGTGTTTCTTATGAAGTCCAAGTTTGGTGTTGGTATTCTTATCAAGAACTTTACTTTGGAAATAAATAATTAGTTTGATGTTAAGATAAAAATTGTTAATTCTAATAATGTTCTTAATTCTATACTGGCCTCTTGTATGATTTCTACAAATCCTAGGGAATTAACCATTAGGCTAGTTGTTCGATACATCTTAGTAAAATGTGATTGTAGAGTGTAAGCATCTTCATCTCTTTTATATTGTTATGACATTGTTGATTCACAATGGTGCTCCTTCTATTTATTGGAGGGATGCTATTTTGATGCCTTGTTATCTCATCAATTGCATGCCATCTTCTATAATTTATGAGTATATTCCTATCTAGCTCTTGTGTCTTATTAGAGACTTGTTTTCTATTCATCCCTAAATCTTTGGTTGTGTTGCTTTTGTTCATTTATCAGGTTCGGATAGTGACAAGTTAGCATCGAGGGCAATCAAATGTTTGTTATTTGGGTATTCATGAACTCAAAAGGGGTATCGTTGTTATTTTTTTTAAAAGGTATCGTTGTTACGATCCCCTTCATTAATGGTGCTATGCCAGTGCAAATGTTACCTTCTTTGAGTCAATACCTTATTTTCCTACTATTATGGCATTTAATGTTGTACTCATGCTGGTTCCCCCTATTGCTCTAGGGGACATCCCTGTTACACCATTTGATAATTGCAGGTACAAGAGTGTTTATCATCGTTGTACCTTCCCTTTTGAGTTGCAACAATTGACCCCTAAGGTAAATGTAGAGATGTTATCTATCGATGATGGGTTTCCTAGTGATGGTATATATTCTATGTAGTTAGATGCGGACACTACGGATGATTTAGATGTGCCTATAGACTTGTGGAAGACTCCACATTGTTGTACATTACATCCTATATCCAAGCATGTCTTAGTGGTGTGTCTTGGATCATTGTTTTGATGGTTTGCTATGGCATTTCCTACCATACCTATTCCCACCTTATGTTGTTGGGGTTTTCTTGATTCGAGGTGGAAGCAAGGTTATGGAAGAAGAGATGAAAGCACTCTAGTCACAAGGAACTTGGAACTCATGGAACCACCACTTGATGTGACAATATGATTAGAGTAGTGACAAAGGGCTTTAGCCAAACACATGAGATTTCTTTGATACATTCTCTCCCATGGTTGGGCTTCCTATAGTACAAATTCTCACATCAACTATAGTACGATGAGATTGGCGTCTCCATTAGTTGGATGTAAAAAATGCATTCCTGTATAAAGACTTACAAAAGGTAGTGTATATGCAACAACTACTTGGATTTGAGTCTTAGGGGAAGTCTTTCAAAGTGTGCTAGTTGTGAAGGTGATATATGGCCTGAAATAGTCCTTGAGCCTGACTTTAGAAGCTATGTGAGGTTGTTGACACTTGGATTTCACAGATTATCTTCAGTTGATCTTCATTGTTTATGCAACAGACATCTTAGGGGATAGTGCTGATGCTTGTCTATGTCAACAATATGATGCTAGTGATGATACTTAGGGAATCTGCAACCAACAATTTTGTGACTAAGGACTTAGGTCCTCTTAGGTACTTTCTTGTCATCGAGGTGGCCCATAGCAAATGAAGTGTAGTTCCATTGGAAAGAAAGTGTCATTGATCTTTTGCAGAAGATTAATATATTGGGGGCAAAACCACCTTTTTTTAGGTAGTAGGGGTATCCCAGTTGGGTCTCCCCATCGCCGTAAGACCCTCCCTATGCGGGGTGTGCGGGTTTGAGCCCACGGCTTGCCCATACGTGCATAGGGTCCAGACGGCGGTGTTGCCCACTAGGGTTCTCTGTCTGGCTCGTCGACTACGGCTTCGCGAGACGGGCCCCTCGAGGTTTACCTCTAATTGCATAGAGGGTTCCTCGATATCAAAAAAAAAACCACCTTATATTCCTATGCAACCGAAGGTTCATCTTTATGATAAGAATGCATCACCAATTGATGCTCATTAGTTTAGGACTTTGGTCGAAAGCTTTTATATTTGACCATTATGAATCTTGACATCTTACTAGCACTTGGAAAACACATCAGTTCTTACACAAGCCAATCGAGGCATTGGAATGCCGTAATGTGGTACTTATGTACTTGAAGTTATAACTAAGGGAGGGACTCTTCTTCACAAAAGGCACATCCTTTGACATAGTGGCCTACACAGATGTAGATTATGTAGGGTGTTTTGTGGATAAAAAGTTCACAATAGGATTCTGTACTTATGTTGCCGAGAATCTAGTGACCTAGAGGAGCAAAAATCAAGGAGTTATCTCCAGATTGAGTGCTGAATTTGAGTATCGCGCCATGGCTCAAACAACAAAAACAATGTTGTGCATATGATTTGCGTTATGTGATTTACATATTCTTATTGATTCTTCTATAGAGGTGCGATGCGATTCCAAAGTTGCTTTCAACATTGCAAATAATTTTATATTCTATAAAAGGACAAAGCATGTGGAGGTGGATTAAGATTACATAAGAAATTCAATTAAGAAGGGTCTCATCGAAACCGTTTATGTACCTTTCTAAGATTAGACGACATATATCTTCACCAAAGCACTTCCAAAGAGCTTGTTTGACAGGTGTTCCAAGCTAAGCATGATAGACATCTATACTCCAACCCCACTTATGCTTTATTTTTGCTCTTTATTACTTACATGAGGGCCCAACTGTAATGTTTCCCAATCCTCTATATAATGAGGACTAAGATTTCTAATGAAGTGGATCTTCCTTATTTCTAACTTTTATTTTTTTTTGAAAGAGGAAAGGGTAGTTATTCAGAATGATAACTACCCAAATATATTAATTAGAAAGACAACAGCCTCCACCAATATAAAGGGCAAACCCCATGTCCCCCACTTACAAGGATCCACTCCAAAGATTAAATAAAGAAATTATAGACTCCACAAAATTCTCCACATAAGGCCTCTGGCCTCTGAAGACCACAGCATTCCTGCCCAACCAAATGCCCTATAACACTGCCAACGGCCTGGCCCTCTCCTTCGTACGGAAGACAACCTGACCAGCATCACCCCCTCCACTTCTGAAACTGTGCCAAAACTCTTCAAAAGGCCAGCATTTCCACCACCCTGCTCCCACCCGACTCCATATCTGCACCACAAATGGGCAGGTGAAAAAAAGGTAGTCAATCTCTTCCTCCTCACCTCCACATAAAGGGCACACCTTACTCTTTCCAGGAGCCCACCTCGCCCGCCAAACCTTTGTCACAAGTCTCCTCCTAAGCAGCCAGACAAAGATCTTGACCTTTAAAGGACATGCGGCCTTCCAGAGCTGTCTGCAATCCCTCACTAGATCCAAATCACCTGTGGAGTCTCCGCTGGACAATCTTCTGTAGATAGCCCCCACCGAGAAATCACCTTCATCCCAGCCAAACATATCAGTACCGGAAGCCGATTGCAGCGGTGTGGATTGACTAGCGCGCTTGCCAGACGATTGCTAACTTTTATTGCATGGAAGGTCTAGTCTTTTCTAACTTTATTGCATGGAAGGTTTAGTCTTTATTGCATTATAATTATCTCAAGGATTTTAAGAAACACACCTTGAAGTGTTTTAGGCAAAAGCCTCAAGGTGAGGTGTAGATTCAAGCTCAAGGTGGTAGCATCAGGCTCTGTTTAGTTGAGGTGTGCGCCTCACTTTTTCGAGGCAGTTATGTGGTGGTGAGGTGTCCCCTCATCTTTCTTTTCTTCTCTCTCTCTCTCTCTCTCTCTGTTTTTTAATAAAGGGAACATCACATAGGATTACTACTTAATATGGCTACTAGGCAGTACAGACAGGGAGGTGGCAGCATGTCTACTGACCAAGTCCCTCCAAGCTTATAATTACAACATATTTGTATAATATCATGAGCTAAAGCATTGTAATTCCTGGGGAAATATTGTAGCTCTACATCAGGAAGTTCATGGATCTTGTCCTTGCACTTCCGCAAGATGTCTTCCGCCTCCCATTTTGGAGATTGGAGTCTGATTGTTATACATCTTGCAACGAAAAGTGAATCAGTAATGAATAATGTAGATTTCCCATCATCAGCTTCTGCATTGTTGATTGCCAAAAGTAGAGCAAAACCTTCTGCCAAAAACAGGGAGCGGGAGGGAAGAATGTGAGCCACAATCCAGAATATATGATTGTTATAATTTAGACAAACAGTAGCACCCACCACCAGGTTATCACGCCATGTAGCATCCTGGTAGGTCCTGTTTTAGAAAAGAGATGCAACCTTCGTAGGGGTTGGAAATCACATTAGGTTGGGTACTATCTTCATCAGGAGCAGAATTATTTTTGAGGACTATAGGCTGAGAAAAGCTCCAGGTTGGAGGCATGTTCCATGATTCGCTTAACACAAGGCCTTTAATTTTCAAAACTATTCTTGCACCTCACATCCTCAAAAGCCACAAGGCAATAACCATATCGAGATGTCAATTCCTCGTCGACTTGAGGAGTAAAAGCAATTTTCAGAGGATTGAGGATGGCTTAACATCATGGAAAGCTTTTACTATGCTTTGGTGCATCTGGTTGGAGTGCAATAGCGTAATCTTCCCTAGGGTGAGATCTTCTGTTGAGTGAGTTATCTATCGCTTTACTGCCCTTTATACTTACTGGTGTAATTAACTCCTTATAATGAAAGCGGAGGTTAACATCCCTTGTTAACCCCTTTTTTCCTTAAAAAAAAAAACAATTTCCAGAGAATAACACTTATCATTAATTCGCCAACCAAAAGAGAACCAAAAATCCCTTGCCAATGGGCATTTTGATAAACAGGTGAGTTAAGGTTTCCAAGTCCCTCCCCACTGAAGTAGCAGAGACATTGCTCACAGTGCAGGAAGTGAATGCAATGTTTTCGTTAGCTAGAGCATCCATAGCAATTTTCCAAAGGAAAATTTTAAGTCTTGGGTTAAAGTCACGTGCCATATTTTTCTGATCCATTTAATGTGAGCTTGTCCATTGGATGAATTAGAGGAGGCAATAGCAGTAAGATGTTGATAAGCAGATCTCACCATTTTTTTTGTGGTGCTTATATCACTTTATGACAATGTGATTGTATATGCAGGTCTATTATGCATTGGGCAATGTCCATTGGGAAGGTATTATGAATAATATCTTCATTCCAGTGATTTCCATTTGCTGGAAATAAGTCTGCCACTTTTTAAGGCATATTCATATTGGCATTGATTGTTATAATTGGGCTTTCCAAATTAGGAATACATCTCACACCAAATATTAATTTCCATGGGACCTCACTTTCCAGAAGCAGCAAGAAACAATTGCTCCTTGATGTTGCAGAGATCTCGACAGCAGACTGATTGATCATATTTATACTCAACATCCCAAAACTCTCCATTAGGAAAGTAGATAGCTTCAATGGTTTTTCGCATAAAGGAATTATCTTCGTGGATCATTCTCCACCCCACTTTCATCAAAAAAGCCTTGTTGTTACGTTTAGATTTATGGAATCCAAGACCTCCTTAATGCTTAGGCAAGCAGATCTTGTCCCAAGATATGGCATGTAGTTTCCTCCCCCCTTTTGCCGTCGTCACCAGACGTTTCTAAGCATGGAATCAATCAGATTATGCTTTCTTTTAGAGAAAATGCAGGTAGACATCAAATATGACAAAAAAGAATCAATAGAGGATTTAACAAAAACCAACTGTCCAGCCTGAGATAAACTTTCAATCTTCCACCGTTGTAATTTATTGTGAATCTTCTTTTCTACAATATTGGAGATAGCTGACTTGATTTCCTTTCCTATAATGGGAATTGTCCTTCCCGAAATCATTGTGTTGTTCACATATTTTTGACTGCTTCCTATTGTGAAGTTGGGGCCTATACTAAACAGGATAGATGATTTGTTAAAGTTTATTTTTTGCTTAGAATGGTAGCAGTAGAACTCTAGAATCTTACCAAATTTGGAAGCTTAACTGATTGTTGCTTCTCCCGTAAGGATGGTATCATCAGCATGGACCAAATTGCAAGTGGAGGGGCTGATTTGGCCAGCTTGACTCCATGAATTTCTCCACTTGAAATCGGTTTCTGTATCATTCTGTTGAGGAATTTAGTTCCAACTATGAATAGAAACGGGGATAGAGGACATCCCTGTCTTAGGCTGACCTTTGGAATGATCTTGGCATGAGGCTCTCCATTAGTAAGTATGGAATTAGTTATTTGGAGATGCAACAACATATAAGTTTCCAGACGATGACTTCAGGAACTCTGAGTTGAGCTAGAAGGTTAGGATAAATTTTTATTCCATCCTATCGAAGGCCTTCTCTATATTTAATTTAATGAGCATGAAGTCCTTTCTCCTTGTACTCTTATCCATATTGTTGGAGATCTTGTGAATCTCCACATTGGAGATCACAAGATCTCACGTGGAGTAGAGAGCAAGGAAGTCCTCCTTACCTAAGTTATCGTGTTTCTTTAATTTGGCTCCTAGTTTTAGAATTACTTTTTTAAGGAAGTTTGTTATGTTTGAGATTTATTATGATTAGAGGTATGATTTTCCTATTCTAGAAGATTGTATTAGGATTGGAAAGTAGGATTGATTTCTCTATATAAAGAGATCATATCTTGTTGTTTCTATTTGAGTTCTACAATAATAAAACTCCAAGTACTAATTTTTTCATGTGGTATCAAAGTGGGAACGGTCCTAGGAACCGTCGACCCTCCCTCCTGCACATGATCTTCTTTGCATGTTCTTTGTGTGTGCCATCACTACATGTCTCCTTTGTGCTTGCAGCACACACACGTGCAAGTTTCTTCGGTTTGCGTGCAAACCATTAATGTACAATATAATCCGTGCACACAACTTGCGTGCGATCAAATTCTCCCCGTGCACAATCCACATGCGCGTTGTACAAGTCCACTGCATGCACCAATGCATGCCATCGCTCAATACCTGCATGCACCAGCACACGTCATTATTGTCCTTTGTGCACATTGCACGTAGCCTAGTGCACTACTCCCCTGCCATGTGCACGTAAGCATGTGGTTGATTTACTGCTAAACCCATCATCCCGTAGCATGAAAATTACCGAGGAGCAAGGCCTCCTCTACTGGTACTTGGGAACATTTTCCATATGCAATCGTTACTTCTCCTATGGTCTTCATCCAATTCAATTTCAATTTGTACTTGGGATCGACTCCTACAATCAATGCAACAGTGCATAGAATTGTCTTCTATTAAACTATCCAAGTTAGCTTTTGCTCCAACTTCGCGGGTGTTGGATGTTCCCTGATGAAGAGAGACCATTTGCATGCTTGAAGAAGTCGGTGAGCTTGCAAAAATATGTGCGTGATCGACATGCATGCTTCAGCCTTGACCACCTCAAATGGAGGGAGTGCCTGCCAAGTACTACCCCTTGTCCAGTTCGAAGATCGAAGACTGTTCGTGTGTGCAAGGCCTACACACGTACTACTGCTTGGTATTTTCTCATAAGTTAAGATGTCCAACTGAGGGGGGAAAGTGTTGGAGATCTCATTAATCTCCACGTTGGAAATCACAAGATCCCACGTGGTGTCTTAAGTTATCTTTTTTCCTTAATTTGGTTTTTAGCTTTAGAATTATAGGTTTGTTATGTGAGAGATTTGTTATGATCAGAGATATGTTTTTCCTCTAGGATTGAAAAGTATGATTGGTCTCTCTATGTAAAGAGAACAAATCCCATTATTTCTATTTGAGTTTTGAAATAATAGAACTCCAAGTACTAGTTTCTTCACGCATATAATGAAGGACCTCTTGCTAGAACATACAATGTTATCAGTACTCAAAATCTGCCTTTGAGATAGGCTGTCTGATTTGTGGAGATGACTCTATCGAGATGGCTTTCAAGGCACTGCACCAAGATTTTTGCAATAGTTTTATATCAAGTGGTCTAAGGTCTTTTGTTTCTCCAGGGGGTATCTTTCTTGGGAATGAGTATAGTAAATGTTTCATTGATTGTAGAGGGGAAATCACCTTCCAAAAAATGTTCTTGTACAGAGTTGATCACATCAGATTGGACATATGCCCAACATTGTCCGAAGAAAATGGGGGGAAGCCCATCACGACCAGGTTATGGGATATGCATTGAGAAGAGGTTTTCCTTCACTTCCTGGTACTGGGGATTCTCACTAATTCAGATTGTTCCACCACGTTGAGCCAATCTGTGGGTTCAAAAATTATGGGAGTGCATTTGGATATAATGGGTCTGGCAAAAAATATTTTGATAATGTTCTAGGAAAGCTTTAATGATATCCTCTCGTTCTCCGGCTTCTCTACGATCACCCAGATCCAAGTAATTTTCTTGTGATTGTATGAAAATCGGAAATATTTTAATCATCTTCCTTACCCACTTCGCCTGTCGGGACCGGAAGATTTCTTCTCTTTGCAGAATCTGATCACGCTGTACTTTCAAGGCAGATTCTTTGATAACATTCTCTTCATTCCCGCTTTGGCTTTGGATTTCAAGTATTTGTTTTTTGATGTTCTTCATTTGCTCAGATTGATTGCAAGACACTTTTTTGTTCCATATCTTTAATTCCTTTTGAATATTACAACATTTAATCCATAATATTCCCACTTGGTCTGGATTTACTCCAATGTTTTTTGACCGTATCTTTGAAGGTGTCATTAGAAACTCACAGGGCTTCGAACCTCCATGGTCCTTGCACTCGATCCTTTTCCTCTCTAATGTAAGTAGGATTGACCGGTGGCCACTTCTGATTGTAGGCAAGTAAGATACACTTGCAGGCAGATGCCTTCAAAAATCAATCCTTTTTTTTTTTCTCTTTTGTGAGAAGGTAAATGTGGTACACGTGAGATTTGATCCTATGAATGCCAGTGAGGTATTCTATCACCAAGTCAACTCCTTGGTGACAAAAATCAACCTTCATTTCACTTGCTAATGCCCAATCTTAGTTTTCACATCCACACCACCCCACCGCGCCCCGCCCCCCCCCCTCCCAAAGACACACACACACAAAATTTATGAACTGCAGTGAGGCTGTACCTCCCATTCTCTTCCTCCGCCACGATGGCATTTTGATCCCCCATACAGACAACACAACACCGTAGTGTAATGAACTAATGATAGACAAGATATTCATCCAAAAGTGAAACTTATTTGCTTTGCATGGAGTACTATGATAAGCCTAAAAACTCATGTATTATGCATGCCTAATGATGCTTGTTCTTACATTATCTAGTGTAAATAAGGTTGTGTTTATGGCATTTAACATCATTGTTATGGATTTATTTTCTTTCTATTTTTACGTTTGTAGAGAGCAAGATGCTACGGAGGAAAGTGTATGGAAGAAGAAGAAAATTACTTTGATGGGGATGATGAGGGAGTAGGACGAGACCTCCGATACCATGAAACTATACCCTTCATTTGCATGAAATCTCATCACACTTAAGGATAGTATATGAACATATTTAATGCATTAAATATTAGATAGCACCATCCATTTTCATCATATGACCATTAATGCTCATTGATCTCAATCAAAGCTCAGTTCCCCCTCATGTTACTCCCATTTTCCCCTCATGCACAGACATTAATTCCACCACAAAATGGAATGGCCACTATATACTAACACCCTACCTAATTAACCTGACATTCCCATCTACACCCACAGTCCCAATTAACTGCTCACTCCACGTCAACATATCACTCAACACAATCACATCCACTTTAACACACATTAACACATACTCATATACTCAATGCACCATTCATCTTAATTAAACACACAAATTGCACTCAACGCACACAATACACGTACACACGATCACCAGTAGAACACCCCATGCATTCACGCACACATACATTCCACAATTAATCACATGTCTCCCAATGCACACACGTTAAAAGCCCACGTCCTCTTTCTTCTTCTTCCCGATCTTACACATATATGTCATCTCATTCCAAGTTCGCCCGTTTTCTCCCATCTCATTCCCTCTCTATTCGGATCTCTCTCTCGACTCCCTATCCTCTTAGCCACATCCATCATCACCTATCTCCCATCTCCAAATATTCCACCATCATCACAATTATCAGCACCTCTGTTATGTCATCACCATCACCTCTGACAACAACGAGGCGTCATCTCAATCCATGTCGTCACCCTCGCACTGTGGCTACCCTTCTGTTGTTTCCAGAATCACTTGTAGCAATATAATCAAGGGAGGAAGATGTGATCGCTACGATGGCAATTACTTATGGTACTCATGGCTTCGTCCTGGGTGTCATTGTTCATGCATTGTACATAGGTCGAGACTCAGATCCATTTTCATGAGAAACTGTTTTCTTGGTTTTTTTGTTCTTCATATTTTTTTAGTAATCGAACTTGTGACTCATTTTGTACATCTTGTACTTCTTTGATTTTGACAATAAATACTATTAAAAAAAATATTTTGACAATAAATTTGATACAGCTCTTTTGCCTAAGATGTCATTTTTATTTACAATTTTTCCTTTGACCTTTATTAGTTAATTGATTTGCAATGGGGTTAGTCGAAATCTGTGTTAGTCTATACACAGTTTGTTTTATATAATATGGCTTGAGCCTACGACCAAATATGAATTAAGCTATAATCTTAAAAAATAAATATCGGAGAGATTAGGAGAGATCTTTTCCATTAAGATTAGCTTTGTAAATCATGAAGATTATCCAATTCTTGATGACTTAATTCATTCGCATTTTCCTTGCATTAGCTTACATGTTAAAATCTCATTTGCATCATTTCTTGGAGACAAATGAGATCGTCCTCACACCTACCCTCATATCCATCTTATATGATGTATGAGGTGTGGATGTCATGTGAATGAGGTAGAGTCACGTGGAGTTATGGATAAAAAAGTTTGAATCACATTTTTAACACTTAAAAGTACTATTACTATTTTTAGTTAAGATAAGAGAAGTGTGTTATCTTTCTATCTTCTAGCACTTTTATTCTTTTGTGATTGGTGATTGTTCACATGTATCTATTAGATTCAAATTTAAATTTCAGTGGAGGAAGAGTGAAGATAAGGAGAAAGTAAATCATTTTTAAAGTATTTTTAATTTGTTATGACTAATGTACACCTATTAATTGAAATACCTTATATTATCTTTCTCATGGCAATAAGTCAACATCACCGCACATTATCATGTGTTTCATGTATGCAAGGAAGGCTTGGCATTGATCATTGATTCATTGGTCATTAGTTCCTTACACTCCAAACACCCTCTCCAACCAGAAAACCTCCATCCTTGTGAAAATCATCAAGGCATAATAGAGTGTTGTTGGCACCATCATATGTATCTACTAACATAACTTCCAACGAGGTTGATACTATTGGCAGAATTGTTGGTGCAATTGGCATAATTTATTGTTGTTGTATGCTTGAAATAGTGAAGTATAATATATTTGAAAAATACAATAAAATACTAATATTGGTGCTTATGGTATCACTATAGGCTACTAGTATTCGCACTATTAAAGGATTGTTAGTGTTGCCAGGATTTCCATACTGTTGGCATCAATATTAGTGTTTTATGTTCAAAATATTGAAGTGCAATACATTTCAATTATACAATAATATGCTAATATAGATGCTTACGAAACCATCATAGATGCTAACGATACCATCGTACGTTGCTATTATTCATCCTATTTAAACGTTTCTCTTATTAGAGTCTTACATGATACCTTATGCCCCATTTTTGGTGTTATTGACACCATTGTATGTGACTACTAATACCAGTACTTCTAATAAGGGTTTGGGGTATTGGTGTTGTTAGCACCATTGTTTGCAATATAAAAAGATTGTTGGTGCTTTTGGCACCGTTGTTGGTTTGGTATGCTCAAAATATTGAAGTGTAATATATTTGAAGTATATAATAAGATGCCAATATAGGTACTTACGTCATCATCGGTATTAATGACATGATCATAAGTTGCTTGTGTTTATCTTATTAAAGGATTATTGCGCTATTAGTAGGGATTGTTTGTGCTATCGACACTAATATTAGTGTTGCATATTCGATGATGTCGGTGATGTTGGCTTCCTCACTACTATAAGTCATTGCATGTTTACATAATTTGACAGCACTCTTTCTACTCATGACATATAATGTACTCACTAACAAGTTGCACAACAATGTTGGAACACTAAATATATAAGAAAATGCTATAGAAGATATTAGATGGACATAATATGATGACATTACTTCCATAAGCATTGTTTCATTGGGCAGGTCTTAGAAGGGTGTCGTCAGCACCTTCCACCATCTCCTATGAAATGTAGCACGACCCAAACACAAAAGAGTAAAAAAACAAAAAGTCTAATGGTAGAAATGGACTTACACGCTATTAGAGTTATAACGAACGCTACATATGTAAGGGTGTAGACAACACAAAACCACACTTACATTAAGAGGAAAAACATGAAGAAGCTCGACAGAGGTCAGTCTTGGTGTCGACGGAGCTTAGGGATGGATGAGGAGGAGCTTGGCGAAGGTTGGGGTCGATGTCGGTGGAGCTCAATAGAGGTCAAATCTTTGGGGTTGGAGAAGGATGAGCTCCAAGGCAGAGGAGGAGGAGCTAGACAAAGCTTAAGCTAGAGGGGGAGGAGCTTCGAGGAACTCGTTGGAGGACCTCGAGTTCAGAGGAGGTTGGGGTTGGAGGAGGAAGAGGGGGTTGGGGCTAGCAGAAGTTGGGGCCATGGAGCTCAAGGTTGGAGGAGAAGCTCGACGAAGCTTGTGGCTGGAGGAGGAGGATATCTGGTGTTAGCAGAGCTTAAGGTTAGAGGAGGACCTTTGGTGTTGACGGAGCTTGGGGTTGGAGGAGCTCATTGGAGGAGGATGGGGCTAGCGGAGGTCGAGATCATGGAGATCAAGGTCGGAGGAGTTAGCAGGCCAGGTTGTTGTTTGCTGGAGAGTTATTAGTGGGGGTAACAGTGGATGTGGGTGGGTAGTCGGGGAGGGGGAGTGGGTGGGATGTCAATTTTTGAATTCAAAATTGGTAGATCCTATAATGGAGAGGGGTAGGGATTACATATGAAATCCTACTCCATAAGATTGGATATAGTGTGGGACATATAATGGAGGGTGTATATCATTACTGTTTCTTAGATGGTAAATGAGTAGTTCATACTCTCATTAGGGTTAGTTTTACTGCTTGATATCCTCTGTATAACTTCAACTTGATTCTCCATTACCACGTAGTTTGATTTATCTATTTTTAAATTACACTTGGAATGACGAAGCGATCACAGCATAAACTGATGCATAAAAGTTTCCAACGCTTCTGCTACCCCAGGTGTGGCCAAAATTTGGTTGGTGCGGTTATCCTAAATCGTGCACTCCACGTCCTGAGTCCAGAAAAGAGCAAAGGCCCTTTGGACTTTCCATGTCCAGCTACCCAATGCTAGCTGTCGAGGACGCCTGAATTGTCTGCATTTTTCTTTGGATGTTGCCTTCCTTTATTTTGGTTCCAGAGATGAAAGTAATCAAGGCAGGCTTTCATACTCCGGCGGAGGTTTTGAGGCTACGAATTGCCTGGTACTTGCGACAATTCCATCACATTAGAGTCGACTCATGGCGTTCCCTGTAGCTGTCAAGGCATAGCAACAGGAATCCAATTATTAGTGTCAGCTTCTTGTATGGTATCAAGAGAATAATTGCCTTCTCCTTTCAGACCCAACTCCTTTCTCCTTCTATCAGTGATGGGTCTCGGAAGCCGTCAAAAATTTTATCGAATGTGAGATATATAACAGAGTCAAAAGAAAAATTAAAATAAGTAAATATCCACGTGAAAAATGTAAGATTGATAATCCAATATCATTCGATACATATAGGTGTACGTTTGGAAAGAAAATTTAATCTTCAATGTATCCACTGTGTCTAAAATAAAGGATACAAGTTTTCTCCTCGACTCCCGTTCCATTGGGGTTCAATTGAGTTTGCCCTCTCCACTCACCATGTAGGTGAGGGGTTCTTTCATACAGTGTAAAAATAGACGGTTAAGGCGGTGAAGCTTGACTTGCGTAATTGTCAAAGAAGTGCAGTGAACTTGCATCTCTTCGCCCGACTGGATCAAGTGAACTGAAGTTCGGTCGACCTGATCACGAAACTCTTGAACTTATTTCACGAGCCTCTCGAACTTAGGTTCTAGAATGTAAGGGGACAATCTCTGCTGGGCGCTTGGACGGACAAGTTTGCATGTGAGTACTCTTGCCAGGAGGGACCAGCCTTCTATATGCACAATGCCAGTGGTTTTTTTCCCTTCTCCGCCTTGGGTCGGTGGATGCTGTGAAATGATATTAACTTGAGAATGCAGTGGACCCACGCCCATATTATTTGCTACCACCAGAACCAGCTGTGAAGCAACATCTTATTCCCATTGGACCATAGTGCGACATGCGGATGCCAATGGGCCTGTTAAGCTCTTCCACACGTAGACCTAATTCCCCAACTGCTTCTTTGACTTATATCTAGGGGCCACTTCTTGGTTTTCTAAATTTTACTTATCTGAGGTCTGCAAGCGGGTTCTGATGTTGATTGACTTCTTCAATACTGCCTACGTGTCTCCGATCGATCACACCGTGGCTTGACCTTTGCCAAGAGTCGTCCTGATCAAACCTTGCTAGCTATATCCACAATGTCTTTAAGCTTGTCCAGGAAACCCTTGTATCCATGTCCATATGCAAACAATAGAGGTGCAGCATCGAGGAAGCCACTCGTAGAAATAACTTGAAAACAGGAGCTAACCATGTGTCTAGGGCAAACGTAACGTTAGACACCATGGAAACCTTGACAATTATTTGAATCCTTGCCTTACCATAATGAGTACCCTAGTTGAACTCATGGCGAAGGTTGTTAATGGATGATGGAAAGGTAGTAGGTATATGGATGGATGATGGAGTTGATGCATGATTGAGTGGAAGCTCCAAAGGTAGACTCAGGAGAGAATGAACTAACTCAGTATGCCAAGGCTACCGAGAGAGCAGCTGTCCAAGGAGGAGAGAGTCGAGCCCTTTGCGAGATTGTCGCCTCATCTAAGAATTGCATTGTTTGGAGGATTAAGGCTCTTAGCTAGGTTTAAACAGATTCAGAGATTTTCTCATTTAATTGTTTATTTTCGAGACTCTTGGTTTCTTTTTCCTTATATGGTGACATGATGCCTCACACATAACACATGCAACATACTCCCAAATTCATCTATACACATGCACATATACAGTGACTTACGTACACAGACATGCATGCATGCATGAACGCTACATTTTTTGTTTGGTAGGATATATGTGGATTTTATGTATGCATGTGAAAAATAAATACACAACAATAGCATGGATGCATGCTTTGTCCAAATAATAGCATCACTAAGATCTCGCTTGGCAGAAGGTTCCGTGGGATAAGGGTACTATTCAACGTTAAATTTACCGTAGCATTTGAAATTAGCATGGATTGAGGTTAAAATTGAGAGAAGAGGTAATCATTAACTATCGATTATTAATATTATATTAAAAAATATTTATTTATTAAAAAAATTATTAAATAAATATACACTAACATTATATTACTCTAATAATCATTTTATCTTATTATTTATTTTTAATACTATAATCAAATAACTTACAACTTATCCTTACAATAATTTCTATTTATATAACTCATCCTCGTGCTGCACGTCTACCATGCAAAGCACGGGGTTCTATGCTACCTAAATAGAAAAATTATTTCACATCAATAACCTGTGCTCTTCACATATTAGGATGGAGTAAAGTGACATGGAAATGTGCTCCCTCCCTCCCCACTTAAATGTGCATCCTTCTGCTTAATATTATGTTTTTATATCGTTGATTGCTTGAAGACTTATGCCTCGTCTCAACGATATATTGTTAACATTATTGTTTTTAAGCCTTGATTACTTCCAATTAAGTTACTGTATGTCGTGAATAGCCATTGTCTCTAATGCCGATACTTTCATTCCTTCTCTCTGGTACGACCACCATTGAACTACCTTCTAGGCCACATGAACTCGTTTACTGAACAGGGCCACAACATTGGACACATGACCTACAACTTTAGAGGATCCGACTGAACCCGTATACTTACATAGGTCCAAATGGGTTAGGGTCCGTGGGTCCTTAGGCAGGCCCATATATTTAAAATAGGCTCTAAAAATAAATAAATGGATCCAAAGGATCTACTTGACCTCATCTACATTTGACTTGTTTACTAATTGGGTTGACCTGACCTAGCTAACCTATTTCTAAACAGGTCTTGATCCAGATTTGGGTTCACTAGTTGGGTTGAATCTAGATCTGTTAAATAGATCCGAGTTAGGTTTGATAGCACTATCCTTTAGGTCTTTGCTTTCCCTCTATTCTTTACATCTAATCTCACACCATCAAGGCTCTTGAACCTGTACCTAAACCATCACCGCAACCCGACCTCCAATTTCCTCTCTCCCTCCTTTCTATTTTTTCATTTTTGGTGGAAGCATGGTCGTGAAGCATTCCATAAATTAGCACCGAAGGGGGAATAGACTGGATAGTGCCTCTCACAACCAAAACAATGCGTCTAAAGTACAAAGCCACATCCTCATTTAGCAGATAAGCCACAAGAAATAAAAGTCTGAAATATAGGCCCAAAATATTTGAAGTAGCAAACAAAACAGTTTTTTTTCCTCTGGCGCCAATCAAAGTGCCGAGCATTTTTGCATAACATTGCTCGCTAAAAGCATGTTAGAATGGGAAGGAAGAGAACATTTGGGGTGGTGATGGGATATAACTGTCGGTATGATCACATCAACATCTGAGATTATTGGATGATCAAAGTCACAGCCCCTGATACTGCCAGGTACATTATCTTTAGCAGAGGATTTGTAGTTAGGGAAACCGGCGGCATAACTTGCCATTTTGCTTTCACGCAATCGAACTGCAACACGTGGGATTCGTCTTTTTTTTTTTTTTTTGTTTTGAAGATGAGTAAAGAAAATGTGTGTCCTAATGTATTTTTACAACTAATGTTCCGTATACAATAAAATGTATTGATATATTTTAATTTTTAATTGATACGTTTTATTAAAAATTTAAAACGTATCAATTAAAAATTAAAATATATCAATATATTTTAATTTTCAATCATTTCTTTTACCTACGTTTGTAAAGTGATTTTTTATTTATGAAAAATAATTTTTTATTTAAAAAATAATTTTTTATCTTTGAATTTTAATTTTTTATCTTAAATTTAAAAGTGAAAAATTAATTTTTACGTGAAAAATCATTCTTTATAAATTCTAAATCCAAAATTTATAGGTGAATCAATTTTCAATTTTCAAGTGAAAATAATTTTTTTACTAAAGTAAAAAATCACTTTTTATAAGTTATAAATTCTAAATTTTAAATCTTAAATTCAAAATTTCACTTTTTAAGTAAAAACATATTTTTCATTAATAAAAATTAAAATAAAAAATCAAAATATAATATACTGAACGAAAATTAAAATAGATCAATATATTTTATTAAGCATAAGACTTAAGTAATAATGCACATTTTTTTAACTTTTATCTAATATTTTTACGCCAAATTTCTCAGCTGAAGTGTTGAGCTGCGTACAACATCAAGCTCTTTGAATAAGGATAGCAAAGGGGCTTGAGTCTAATATTCGATCAATAGATACCAATCAAACCAAGAACATGGTAGGTTACTCTAAGTCCGCTAGCTGAAGAATTATGAGAGTAATCATAAATGGAGGGATAACTCACATCCTACCTATAGAGGTGTATTGCCTTGTATACTGGAGTACAAGGGAGATTAATTACAGCCATTTTCCTTCTCCATGTTGGCGGTATCTCTTTTTTCCTTTTTTTCGAGAAGGTAACTACATGAGTATGACATTTGATAGCTTGACTTTTAACATGTCAATAAGGGGCTCTACCATGGAAGTTATCCCCTGGTAGCATTATAGTGATACTTGTGCAAACAAATCATGAACATATTGGAGTTGTTCCCATCGTTAGCGGGACATGCGTAGCTGCCACGTTTTCCAAGTCGCTAACATTGTCTGATTAAATGGCCAGGTTTTACAAACGCTATAGCGACATCAAAGGGATTATAACCATTAATTCAAGATGACATGGAACTATTATGACCCCTATCAGCCATGTTGCGATCACGTCCTTGTTATTATTTGCACGTGGCATCCATGGGTCAAGACGTGGACCTTCGTCTGTTAATTTCCAAGATGCGGTCGAGGGATTGGAAATCTTTCTCCTTGGAAGCAAAGTAGGGTAGATTTGGATCCTAACCCCAAGTAGTACCAAGTTTTATTGTGGATGTTTGGGTTAGATCTCCTCCATTAGATCTGAATATCTCTTGCTTATTGGGCCATTCCATGATCTAGGAAATCCTCGCATCACCAGACAACATGAAAATTTGTAACATGAAACGAATTTGTCTGAAAAATCAAGGTACCTAACAACTAATTGCAGAAAGTATCGGATGATCCCCAAATTATTATCAAGAACTGAGTTCTTTTCGGGACAAAAATGTAATAATGGCTGTAAGGGAACTCTACAACTACAGCATGGAGTAGTTATAATTTGCTATTGTCTAAGTGTCAATTATCCAACAATAAGAAAATTTACATGCTCAGTTACAGGAGATTGAATCTGATGACATCTGCATACCAGTGAGCAATGCGAAATTTCTCAAGCACAAGCTACTCTCACTCATCAGCATGCCATCTGTGGGTGTATATCTGCACCTTAATCCAGTCACAAAATGTTGTGACCTTTTTTTTGGTCAAAGGTAAAAATGGGATTGTGATACATTGAAGCTATACAATACAGCAGCTATTTTCCAGAGAAGGTGCATTGTCTGCATATCCTGCTACCAACCCAAATGGTACATTTTTGCTATTTGCAGTGCTATCATCGAAAAATCTCCTTACACCAGTCATATCCTTCTCAAGTCAGGACACTCCCTGCTGATGAGCCTGTAAATCCTTAGACAGAGAAGATATGTATTGAGGCATTTTTCCAAATGTTATCCGCTCCAAAAGATGCCCTCATGCCTTTCCTCTCCAAGCATTGCAATTGCCATCTCTATAGTCTTGTCAACAAGAATCTATCTGCAAGGTCAAAAGATGCAAAAATCTTCAAGAATAGATCAACAACTCGAGATCACCCATACAATACATCGACATCCCCCTTTCACCAATAATCTTTGCAAGAACAGAAACCATCCTTGAAATGGTGGAATCGACTGGAATCCCTGATGACAATCTCACGCATCGTGGTTTTTGATACCAATTTGCAGAAAGAGTGACAGCCTCTGCATATCCTTAGGTTCTTGAAGATGGTGATGGGGCTACCACCAGGAGTGGATATAAGTCCAAAAGCAACTGCAAGCTTCTCGCTATGGTCAAGGAGTTGATGCTTCCGTTCATCAAGCAAGTCATGTGGCGTGTCATCTATCCGAGATGCATGTTTGGAAGGTGTCCCTTGGCCTAGTTTCTCCAGCTTCGCGTAGATCTCTGCTGCTTGCAGATGGTGTCTGTCCCCTACGATGAATCTATGCACCTCTCCTCTCACCATCATCCAGCTGCAGCCAACCTCCTTCAGGATGCCCCTTTCATTCATCAATCTCCTAATGGAAGCCGCATCTTCCATTCTCCCAGACGAGGTGTACAAGTTGAACAGAAGGATGTAGGCAGCCGAATCCTTTGCTTCCATTTCGAGGAGATGCTCACCAGCGATCCTCCCAAGTACTACATTCGAATGGCTCGCGCAACCCGATAACAAGACCTTCCATGTCATTGCATTCGGTTCAAAAGAACCTCCTTTGATCAAACCCAATGCCTCTTCCAGTCTGTTCGCACGGCAGTATACATCAACCATACAATTGAAGTGACTGGTTGCCGGTCTCACACCATAAACAACCTCCATCGAATCCAGATATTTCCTCGCCTCAGAGACCAGTCCAGAATGGCTACAGGCAGTAAGAACTCCAGCAAATGTCACAGCATTCGGCTTGACCTCCGACCTACGCATCCTACCGAAATGATTCAGAGCTTCTGATGCACGACCATGATATGCACAACCGCATATCATGGCAGTCCACAAGACAGTGTCGGGTTTCTTGATCGAGCTAAACACTTGACGTGCGGCGTCAAGGTCCCCCGATCTGGAGTACATGGTCATTAGAGCACTCTCGCCGTAGAGCTCCGACACGAGGCCTCTCTTGATCGCATCAGCATGCACTTGCGTGCCCGAACTCGAATCAGCGAGAGCAGTGCATGCTTGGAGAACGCTAGTATACTGGAACGAATTCATCACGTCGGGACTACCATTCCTCAGATACTTAAACGTCTTGATGCACTCCTCGAATTTACCCATCTGGGAGTATCCATTGATGAGGGCGCTCCAGGAGTGGCCGTTGGGACACGAGATCCGGCTGAATGCGAGCTTAGCATATCCGATCAACCCGCATTTTACGTAGAAGTCAACGAGCGGCGTCCCGGCGGAGACATCCGCATCCATGCCGAGCTTCACAACGAGGCCATGGACCTGCCGTCCTGACGCCAAATCCTCCATCCCCGAGCAGGCCTTGAGGACGATGGAAAAGACGAAGGGATCCAACGCGACGTCTTTGTGCATCATCTCCAAGAACAAACCCAGCGCATCTCCTGCCCTCTCCTCCTCCACGTAGCCAACCATCATCTCCGTCCACGCGACGGCGTCCGTCTCCTCCAGCCGTCTGAGGACGCGAATGGAGCTCTCCAAGCACCCCAACGCCACGTACATCTTGAGGACCTCGGTGGCCACGGAGTCGTCGCCGACGGCCCTGGTCTTCACGAGGTAGGAATGCACCTGCCTGCCCAACCCGACGGCATGGTGGTCGGTCAACCCCACGGAGACGAGCGTATTGAAGAGCGCGCGATCGGGAACGATTCCGGCCGAGAGCATCGCGGAGACGACACCCACCGCTTCTGTGATCAGACCACTCTGCGCGTACCCGAGAACAATCGTCCTCCAGGCGCTCGCGCTCCTCACGGGCATTTCGTCGAGCACCTTCCTTGCGCGATCGAAGCACGAGCAGCCAACGTACATCTCGAGCAAGCGTATCCCAAGTGACCCGTCGGGTTCTCTGCCCAACGCTCTCCTGAGCCTGTCGTGGAAGAAGGCGCCGTGCTGCGGCGACTTCCACCTGCCGCAGGCGTCGAGGAGCTGTTCGTAGAAGGAGGTGCGGATGGAGATACCGGAGGCCTCCATGCGGCGGAGGAACTCGAGGGCCTCCTCGAACCTCCCTTGCTTCGCGAGGGACGCCAAGTGAAGGTTCTCCACGAGGCCCCTCGGCGCGGGTTCGTCGAGGCGAGTGGGGGGAGGGGAGGAGCGGTTGAGGGACATCCAACTCGGGATTCGAGCAGAGGAGGGGGTCGAGATCGAGATCTTGGGTTTGGCTCGAGCTCGGGGTTTGGTTCGTGGTGGTGGTGGTGGTGGTGGGGAGGGTGGCAGGAAGGAGGAGTGGGAAGCCAACCCCATGGCGTTTCCGCGAGAGAGAGAGAGAGAGAGGGGTACCGCAGCACGTTTAGAAAGAAGGGGGGAAAAAAAAAAAAAGGAGTCCCTCATGTCTGACGTGGGGGATTTGTGGCCGTCGATTCTATCGAGGAGGAGATCTTGGTCGTTCGATTGAGGTGGCGTGAAAGATCGGATGCGCATTTAGATAGGGGTTCACGGAGTCCAACAAGCCGAGTTGGGCTGGGCTCGATTGACCTGACGTGGGCTTGAACTCGTTGATCTGGAGTCAAACCTGGCTCAACTTGAGAAAGACCTGGGGCTTGATTGGGTTTGGGCTCACGTTGGCTATTGACCCAGATGGAGTGGTTGAGCAGGTTGTCCTTCGGGGGAGATCTGAAGGTTGGCCTCGAGAAAATTTACAGACATAAGTACAACAATATTAGATGCTATTCGTCGGTAAGTACATATACCTGTTCCCGGTTAGCTTTACTTGGCTTGAGATCAACCTCCTTTTCGAGATATCCCACTAAAAAACAAAGGCAGAGCTTGGAGGCCACTATCCTAAAGGTAACAATTTTGTGAAGGTTGGAATTATTTGTAAGGCAATATAATATACTCGGTTGAGCGTACGTTGTTGCTCCGTTCTGGGTATCAAGCAGGTTGGAATTCTATACACGAAAGTGAGATGAGAATTTCTGACCATGCAAGCACGTAGAGTAATCAAATTCTGGTTTGATGGTAATAACGTGACCTTACATGGACGGCGGTGCGTTCTCGGGGAGAACCGTCGAGAGTCATTGCTACTGGGGGCGGGGAAGGAAAATTTGAGCTACGTGACAGTAGCGTGTCTTATTTTAGCTGGGCTTTAAATGTGTCCCAACAAAAACCTCCGGGCCCAGCGAAGGGGACAAGTGCTTTCGGCCTGAATAAAGATGTGGTCTCGTATTTGGATCGACTAATCTCATCACATGAATGCAAGTGTTGCGGCCAGGCTTATTCCTTCCTTGCATTGATTGTCGAGTCTTATCCTATTCCGAGAATAGGACCCTTCTAGCTTGTGTAATAGGATGGGTACCAACCAGAGGGAACCGCTAATCTTGACTTTACTTGCCTCGTAAGCACGTAAAGATGTAGTAAGTTGGATAACCAATAGTCTATGAATCATACAATTAGAGTCCAACGTAACCTACCAATCGGGCCTACAGGGATGGACTCTATCCAGATTTGAAATAGGAATAGGTTCGATCAATTAAGTCGGCACACTAAAGGAATGAGAGAGTTGATTACCTAGTTCTACTAGAAATATTCTCAAAATTCACTAAGTATGTTTCAAAGTATAAAATACAATAATATCTTCCTTCTCTCTTCACACTTTTATGCGTGTGTGTCCATTCCTTCCCTGGTTCCCCATATTTATGAGTTATCCATCCTGAATCACACGTGGCCTAGCACAAGGTCCTCGGGATGTGGAAGTCATGGACACATGAGTAGTTGATTAGGGATAACCGTCATGGAACTACGATTCCTGAAATCTCAGAAACGTGGGCCCATTAGTAACTGATATTCTATTGGTGAGTAACTCAAGAAGACGCCCCACCCATCGGTGAGGCGGGAGGAGAGTGTAGGTCATATAACCTTCAAGGTGACTTGAAGTCACTCTACTTAAGAGTCCGCCTGACTTACTAAGAGTCCATCTAGTTTGACAGGTGATGTCGGCTTATACCTACCGACTAACCCATCTGAGTGAATACATGCGCCCAAGTCTTACTGCTGGATACAAGATTATAGTTGCACGAGCCTTACTCGCTCGGCTATGCCTAGACGGGCCTGGGAGTTTTAACATTTCATTTGTATGTATAGAATTTGATCGTCAATACTTATTGGGCCTCGTGAGGCCTTTTGAACTTTATTGCTGGGATCTATTGGGCTGAGGTTGATGGAAAGATTGTTTTTTCCTTCGTCACCTCTACCTTTGTGGTAAGAGTGTCCGTTGAATGCCCGTATGTTTTGACCCACAATTTCCTTGTCAAATACGATGTCTTGTGCGTAGTCTCTCTGTGATATGTGAATTCAACTACAAACAGTAATTATTCCAGCACAACTGGAGCACAGGAAGGCATTTTGAAGTCTTGCTTAAGGGTATCTATAGGAGATCTGACGCCTCATTTTGTGCAAACTTCTTTGGAGCCAGTTAGTAGAGCTGTAGCTACTGCATGCCATTACGATACAGAATTTACGGATCTGAAATCTAAAATAACGATTGGAGATGAAGTCTTAGGCCCAAGAGTGATCCATCGCACGAAATGGAACAGGGAGATTAGGGTGGAACATTGGGCATGGCGGAGTTAAGCCCTACTGGTAATTCAGCTCAAAAACGCCTTGGCCCGACCCAAATCAGAAGTTTTTCTAGGCTGACCCAAGCCTAGCATTTACTTTTGAATTGGGCCGGGACAATACCAACCAAAACTTGAATTGGGTCCAATCGGCCGAAACTATATGTTCGTACATACATGCATTACACATATATATGTATGCATATTACACATATTTACATACACATATATAATCGTGATTAAGGAGAGAAAAACTCCAAAAGTTATACGTGTTCGCATGAGGCACGAACAAAGAAGTTAATGCATGGGTTCACTTGGTATCGAGACATTCGTAGTTCTTACAAAAAAAAAAAAGTGGTAGTTGTATTTTTTTCTATAAGAAAATAATATATTAACTTAACTTTTAGAAATTTGTCCTAAGTAATCAATGGACCTAACTGAGACCTGAAATACCGGGCTTCTTTGATTGATGGAGATTTTCAAACCTTCGGCTCGGCTCATGGCTCAAAGAAAATAACAAAAAGGTATATATAAAAAGATGTTTATTATTTGATTTATATAGTTTGTAAGGATATATAAAGAAAGCATAAGGTTATTTTTGAGGATTTCTATGTAAATATGAAATGTACAGAGGGTTACACATCTTTAATATATATATATATATATATATATATATATATATATATATATATATATATATGTGGGGGTTAGGAGCGTACAAGCAACCTATAAATATGTGTGGTAATTTCTTCCACTACAAATAATATTTAAGATTAAAAATTTGAAGATTAAAATTATTCCACATATTATGTATCGAATTTAAAATCAATGTGATATTCCTAGCAGATATGTCAAAAGGGGCTCATTTTTCATAACTTAAATATTACGAAATTTAACCCTAACGGATATAGGTATCAAAAGTGTCATGTTAACTTCAAACTTTGTGCATTTCATGTTCATATAGAGTAATTTTAATTATCAAATTTTTAATTTAAAATATTACTTATAGTTGAAGATATTATTACATATACATAACTTACATGTAAATCACCAGAATGCGCTCTTCTTCGTACGTACATATATATATATATATATATATATATATATATATATATATAGAGAGAGAGAGAGAGAGAGAGAGAGAGAGAAAAGGAAGGAAGCGTGAAGGTCCCTGTACATGATTTTGGTAAAACTTACTTCATATCTTCCATTATATATAACCAATTGTTTAATCAAGATATATCCTCTCGTACTCCACAAAAATTTGTTGTATACGTGTATACCAGCAACACTACAAAAAGAAGCTGATTCAATCAAAAACTACATGATGAAGCTTTTAGTTTTTTAATTTGAAAGAAATTTCAAAAAAAGGCACCGCAGAGAGAAGCCTGACATACAATCAAGAAAATAAGCTAGGCATTCATCCCCACGTCTTTGCTTTAAAGTTCCTTGCTAGAGGTTCTCGCCAACAAATATCCTTTGCAAAATGTAGATCGATTTCCAGCCATTCCCAGCATATATATACCAAGTATTATTTCGAAGAAATATTTGGAGTTACCATATATTAGGGCCCATTTCTGACATAAAGCTGCGAGGGGCATCTTCTAGTTCTTCCCTTACCCGTGCCTTTTCTTCCTAAAGTTTAATGTACGAATTACCAAAAATCTGACGCTTTGGGTATGAGCAGCAGATGCATACCCAACAATGCCACATATGATGGTACGGCTAAGATCATTCCCATGAGATAGCCACATGCAAAGTGACCAATGATCAATACTGAGTCATATTGTCTTACCACGCTGAGATAAAGACGTAAATCTCACTTAATTTGATCTTTTCCTTCGGTGAAAACTCAAGTAAGCTTAAGCCCAAATATCCAAGTGACATTTTGTGTTCAGCTCGCGACTGACTGTTACGGGCGTTTTACGCATTCTACCATCATTTTTACCATTATTGAACTACTATAATCTTGATGCTTGCTTTTACATACGCATCTGATAGCTATAGGTTGAATGCATTTGACAGGGAATATAGAACTGCCCCAACCATGTGATGTATGCATATGGATAAATTCACAGCTGGAATATATATTTGTATATCTCTTTGTTGCATTCACGATCATGCGCGTTCTTTTCTACTTGTATGTGTTCTACGTACGTTAAGAAGTGAAATCAGGGGCCTATTGCGACGCATTTAATGGATTTGTTTCTTACCCGCAATGATCACAGCGTGCACATGGCGTAAGAAAAGACGAGAGTGGTAGTTTTCACCCTCGTCCCTCCGGTAAGAGGACCATCGCGTCGGGTAGATTTTCCCACGCCCTTGGCGTTAATAATTGAGAACGTTACGCAAACGCAGGAGGACCGCAACGACAGACGCGCCAATTAATAGGATGGATCGGCACCAGTTGTTGTCCCCTTGAGATGTGGACTCGAAGGTCTGTGTTGCATGGACGACGATCTTGTTGATGGTGACTATCTTTGGAACGTACTGGTCAAGCCATAATCCGGTACCTACGCTTGGATGTGTCCGTCTGTTCTGATCAAATTTCAAACATAAGTACGTATAGAATCAAACCTGCACAAACAACAATGTATGCTAGCTCTTTGTGTCCCTTATCTGTCAGCAAGTTATGAAAAATGTATTGAAATTTCACTCCTAATTAACTATATTTCACAGTTCTTATCTCATGTATATTTTGTGTGTAGCGTACCCTCAAATACCAGCATAATTGGATGTTTCTAAAAGTGTTGGTTCCGGGAAGCTCTCCTTCGTTTTGAGAGAGAGAGAGAGAGATTACGTTTGAGCTCCGATCGATCTTACATGGTCAATCGGACTCCCCCCAAGCCTCCGGAAGTCCCCTTCTCCCTCGTGGACCTCTCCTCTCCATTGCGTGACCTCTCTCTCCAAGATGCAAAGACATGCATAGCCGGTCGTGCTTGTTTGGCCTCGACTCTTCGCGACGACGACGGTGGTGATATGAGGTTGCATGGGCGTTGGTAGTGATCGTGTTGTGTTGCCATGACGTGGAATGCTGAGGCAAGCTGACGAGCTGTGGCGAGGCAAGCTGCGATGTCATAAGCTGTGACGAGGAGTTTGGTCTGACGACATGTCAAGTTACGTGGTGTGATGTGACGTGGTGTGCTGCAACGTCCAACAAGAGGCGGCATGGCGAGGCAGTGTTTGTGTTGTTGTGGATGATTTTGCTTGTTGGAATAGTTTAGTTTTCTTTTTCTTTTTTTTTAGTGTAGCTATATTTTGTTAAGGTATACATGTAACCCTATATTTATCACGATCAAGATTTATGATATGAGTCAGTAGTTGATTTATTCGATTTCTCTTTAATATAATTTTTGAATTTTTAATTTTGTAGCACTTTACCGTTCTAAGTATAAGTTACTTTCCTTCGAAAATTCAATTGATTCCCTATTTTTAAGAAGTTTCTTCTTCTTTTCCGTTTGTTTCTTACCTTATTTTTTGAATTTTAACCTACCCCCATTTTGATGGAACGTAACTTTCTTCTCTCGAGTACGTCGTACTTCTCTTTCTTCTCCTTCCCCCCTCAGGATACATCTTTATGTATAGGATTTTTACTTTCAATGAAATCTTTATTCCTAAATTAAAAAAAAAAAACAAAGGTAAGAGGTGTATAGAATTTTTACTCGATTTAAAGCACCATTGTCCCTGCCACCAGAGCGCTGACATCTCGATAGTCTAGCTATTGGAGAAAGTATATATATATATATATATATATATATATAATGACTTAAAACTTTTGTGAGAAAATTTGAAAAATAGGTGGTCCAAGAATAGTAACCCTCGAGTAATGCAGGTTGGGACTTGAGTTTGGATTCCTTCTTTCATAGTTAGTGCCTACTATTAATTGAGTTGTACCTTAACGTATAAGGTAGATCTTCCTTGATAAAGAGTATATTGAAGATTATTAGTGTTTAATTAAAGAGATTTTTACACAAATATCATAAAAATGTACACCTTGTTTACATTAACATCAATTTTGTGCCAATTCCTAGAAGAATCTGGATTACTTATTCATGCTTTCGGATTAATGGTGATACGAGAATTAACATGGCTCACATTTCATACCAATTAACACAAGGATCGTCATATAAATTGGCATTTGTCTAAATGAAATAAATTTTTTATGACACTAATGTAAATATAAACTTTTTTATATCATTTAAGTAATTTTTAAAATTTTTATGATATTTATGTAAAAATCTCTCCATTAAAATGATTTATTTTGTTAAGAATTAAAATGGAACCTGAAACTCTTCATTCTTACGTAGATTGGTTATGATTAGCAGAGTTTTGCATGCATAGACTGACCTTGATTAAAACACAGGGAATGACCCCTTAACTATCTGACAAGCTGATTTGTAAAAGCAGACATACAGCTTACCCTTACACCTGCTTGAAGTAAACAGCATGTGTTAACCTCTCTTGTAAATTAAATAAAAAGAAAGGTTACCAACTCTCGTAGTTTGGTAAATCTAGACTTTCCAACACTTCAAATAAATTAATCCCTAGCGTTCGAGATATAAGGACTCTTCCACACGAAGACTCTTGGCCTCGTTCGATGCTCTCTCTCTTTGCGTGAACAAACTGCAGAGGTGACTAAACTGACGACATAAGAATGGAATGATTTTGACAGACTGCTAAAAATGGCAGTCTTATCCTAACGAGATGAAGTTGTGAACGCTGATACGATTGTATGCATCATATGTGACTCCATTTGGAGAATCCTGTTAGGAAAAAGTTCAGGAACTTAACAGTAAGTAATTTACCTTTAATTTATGATAGATCTGAACAACAATTAATTTTAATTGAATTTATATCTGAATGAGTATGGTATATTAGTATCGATATCTCATATAAAAAATATCGGAATTAGTTGACCAATATCGGTATTCAAGTCAAATTATTTTAAGTTTCATATTGAAAGAAATATCGATACTTATGTCAAGTACTGCTATCTATAGTTTACTGTTTGGAATTCAAGCTTAAATAAGTACTCATCCAATACTCATAATTTATCAGTACTTGCAATAGGTACCAGTACACATAAGGTGTTAGTATCACTTCAGGAACAAATTGATCTCAACGAGTATCGGTACTCATGAAGAATATCTGTACTTGTTAAGTACTGGATACTTTGCCTATACCGGTACTTGTAAGCTACAGGTTCTAGTGACCTCAAGTCTAGAACATGCTTTGAGACTCATGTATACCGATACTCACGATGAGTACTGGGTATATGCAACTGCCAGTTTTGGACTTAACACAACCTAGAGTCAATCTGTAGCCTGCTGGTTCTGTTACTCATGAATAGTACCAGTACTAGCAAAGTACAGTACACTTAAGGGTCTAAAATTGTAATGCCTAAGTACTGATATCCATTTAGAGGTACCGGTACTACCTGCAGTTACGAGATGAGTGATGAGGGGCAAAAGTCCCATTGAATCCAAAATTCCGCACCCGACCCGACAAAGGATCCGGCTACCCGGACACGAGGTGCACATGCAGAATCGGCACCCTGTCCCGCCTAAGATCAACCAAATCCCCAGTCAACACCATCCCGATCTGCCAAAAGATCCTGCGCAGCAAGGACAGAAGATACGAAATGATGGGCCTGATCACCTGCATCCTGACAGCTACCATATAGCCTGACAAGTAAGGGTACCAGAACCCGTCAATGAGAGTTATTCCCCATATTATAAATAGAGAGGGGGACACCCCCTCGGTCGCAGGGAGCGAGATCATGTAATGTGTACCTAGAAAATTATAGCCCATAGTTGGGACGATCGTCCTCCCCCCAAATATACACCCCTTGTGGTGGAACTGGGTCACCAAACCCCTATTCTCCCATGTGTTTGCTAGTTGGTCGTCGATTTCTCCCCTTAAGTAACGGATGCCTATGGCTAAGTAGCACCTCCTATGGTAATAAATCTTTTGGTAGGACTTCCGAGGCCAATCCAATGGCACCGTCTGTGGGAAGAGTCAACGAAAGAGCTATCACTCTACAGAGCATTTGATCTCTAGGAGCAAGGGCCCTTCTGGTGCCCTGCTACGACCCCCAAGGATGAGAGCTTTTGCGGTGGTCGTCACCACCCGTGGTCCCACTCGCAGCTCTCCTCCCTTTAGAAGAGGCTGGTTGGGGCATAATGTCTACACGCCTTGGTGACCTCGGCTTGTTGCCCGAGGTCCCCCAAGCTAGACCTTCCTTCTCGAAAGCGCAGCTCGGTCAAGAGGAACCAGGAGCCAAGTCTTGTGGTCCTAGACACACGCCCATGCCAGCCACCTGCCCATGTGGACATGGAGGAATGGAGGTCCCTTGCTGGAGGCGTCTGGAACGCCAGGCACGGCCCAGCACGGAAGAACGAATGAACCTGTCTTGCACGTTGCTCCCTAAGGAACAATTCTCGAGGCGAGCCAATGCTCGACCATCCCACGGGAGCTTCCCACTAGGCTCCTCCAGTGGCGGTCGCCCGGCAAGGGCTCGCGTGCGGATCTTCCCTCGGCCAGTCAGACAACCCCTTTGAGGGTGTGAGGAGCAGGCCCCAAGAGTGCTTCGCCAAGCACTCAGGGACAAAAGGCAACCTCAAGAAGCTATTAGGAGTTGAGCAGCAGAGGGTTGAGCCAGCCTGGTCTTGCCCGGTGTAGCTCGAGGCTCGGCACTGCTTCGAGTCGGACCTCGTGACACGGTGGGCCCACGGTACCCCGAGCCACTCCGTCTACATCGCAAGTGTAGGTGCAATACACCCAACCATGCATCCATATACCCAACAAGGAGCCATGGAGTGAGGTGACTCCCCTTGTGGATCACCCGAAGGGCACGGTGTTGATGACACCCACAACTAAAGGCGAGTGTGCCCCCGGATAGGCAAGTCGTAATGCCTGACTGAGGAAGAGCCTCCTCCCACTAGCGAAGAGCAGCTCTCCTAGGGACAACACTTGGTCCCCCAAGAGCCATAGTTGCGGAATGCCCCAGGCGATGAGGTCCCTCGTCTAAAGAAGAACGAGCTCCCTTGTCCACACGCTAAGCGAACGTGCCTAAGACGGATCGGTTCATGAAGGAGCGCTCCCACGTAGACCAATACGATTCCTTGATGAAGACACCCCCCTGACCATGAGGTAGGCGAGCATGCTGGAAGGGGGACAAACCTTGGACTAAGGTTCACCACCCCCAGGTCCCGTAAGGCTAAGGAGAGGAAGGCCCATAGGGCACTTCGGGAGTCACCCTGGGGAGGGACCCCGGCGTAGTAGCCGACGCCGCCTTCGCTGCAAGCTAAGAGCCAGGTAGGTTAACATCCCATCCAGAAGGGCAGGCGAAGTCACCTAGATCCCCCGTTGGGTGGCCATCGCCGCCGAAACCTTGGCAGTAGCACTCGTGCCACTACAGGTCCTCTCCTCCTATGACCTAAGCCTATTAGTGCAAAGGTTGAAGCAACCTCGAGCCAACATCACGCCCCCTCGATCTCCATTGGGGTGAGAAGGAAACGGCCAAACCTCCCCATGTTCTGGCGGAGAGCTTTAGGCTTGCTTCAGCAAAAGCCACCCTCGATAGGGCAACTCCGAGCCCATCAGATGGCACACTCCCTTGACCATTGGCCAGGCAGAAGTCTCCACCATGACGCCCGCAGGTAACTGAGGACTTCGCCTCTGGCCACCCGAATGCGACAGCATGGAAGCCGAGGTCTCCGGGAGCAACGTCGTCTGAGACAGTTCAACTATCCGCGCAGCTTCCGACAACAACGCCTGTGATGCTTGAATACGCTCAGGCTAGGCCGCCATCCAAGCCACCCCTTCCGACTTAGCATGCCCACTTCAATGGGATTGCCTTCCTCTTCTCCCATCGCCCATTCCACTTACGACCCTTCGGCAACCAAGGGTAGAGGAGAAAGAGGAAGGGCATGACCCTCCGACATTCCAACTCAGAGAAGGACAGATACCCTAACCGAGTTGCCAAACCTAGCATGGTCAGACTGATAACAAAACTAGGAGGCTCAACCGTTAAGACTTGTGTCATTAAGCCATTTTAGGACGTTCGTACTTTAGGTCAGACGTCTAGACTGAGGGTCAGACGTCTTGCAAGACGTTTGGACTCATTCCTAGACGTCTGAAAATCAAAATTTTCATGTACGTCCTCGTATCTGCGTGCGTGCTGCGCGCAGACAGTACGCGACCCTCGCTTTCTTCTCCTTCTCTCTCCTTTCACTGACGCAAACCCTAACCCCACACCTTAATTAACTCCCTCCTCTCCCTCACACCACCCCCCACTTCCAGCCACATTCTCCTTCCTCCAGCGAGAGCAGCTAGTGCAGCCGAGCGAGAGCGGCGGAGCGGAGGAGCGTTGTGAGAGGAGAGGAGCAGCGTGAGAAGGAGAGGAGAGAAGGCTTGCGAGCTCGCGTGGGAGCTCTCCGGTGAGCTCACGGCCAGTCGGCGCGTGCGCAAGGCGGAGGAGTGCTTCGGGGAGGTCCTCCCCGACACTGCTGCAGCCGGAGCAGCAGGAGAGCGAGTGTGGCGCAGCCACGTGAGGCGTAAGAAGGCGAAGGCGGGTGGATTTTTCCCAGAATCAGGAGTCTGGAGAGACGTCCAGACGACGTAGACGACGTCTGGAGGTGGTTCCAGACGACTGAGAGTTAAGCTTCTCGACTTACAACTTCTTTGCGGATAAGACCATGCAGGCCGTTCCGCCAAGGCACTGTTTCGTGCCTTATTGAGAATATTTTCGTCGACGCGTGAAGGATTTACTTCGGGAAGGTGCGAGACACGCCCTCCCATGCAGTTCGGACATCTGGGCGAGGAACCAGATGATAGGAAGCGTTTCTAGACGTCTGGAGAGGTGGTCGGATGTCTGGAACTGGGTCCAGACGGTTCAGTGGAGTTTTTGGACATCTGAGGAGTAACGCAGAATTGAAGTATGGCTCTGGACTCTTTTAAGACATTTGGAAGGTGTTCCAGACGTCTGATTTGAGTCAAAATCCCTATTTTTGACCCGTTTAGGGTCCGTTTGAGGTCTGACTTCCGCAATTAAGATACCGTTGTTTCCAGTATGTTTTCCTATACTTGTTGGAATACTTTCTATACTATTCTAAGTAGTCTCTTTTGATTTATCCTTATGATAGGACCTTGTTCCGTTGCGGGTTTGGGGTTTGCTGAGGCACGTGGACCTGCCGATTAAGGCCCCATTACTCCTGAGTTTACTTATAGAGTGGCTTCCCCTTAATTTAATTGAAATTAAATTGCATGTGTGAAATGAATGTTTATAACCTAGGATATGGCATGAATCTTAGGATGAGAAACACTTGAAATGTCTGTAATGGATGATTGATTTGCAGTCTTGAATAGATAGAATGATAACAATTGCCTGTAAATAAATAACAGCTGCCTGTGAAATGTAAAATTCTAGTGTTAGAAAACTGTTGCATGTGAATTTCTATTGTTACGGTAAATGACATAATATGAGCTGCATGTATATAACTTGGAAATGGAAAAGTGAATGTTGGAAATACGAGCTATCTGTGAATCAACCGAAGATGGAATAGAGTTACAAATTACATGTGTATAACCTGAGAACGGAAATAGAAATGATGAAAACATGTATGAAATGGCCTGAGGAATATGAGCATGAACCCTACGGGGAGTTAGGAGTAGAGCTCCTGGAAATAATTGGAATGGAATTGGAAATGTGAGTGGGGAGGTGAGCTGGCCCTTGAGTACGGAGTACCAAGGAGTGCGACTGTCCCCCTGTTTAGTGCAGAGTGGAGCTAGCCGCCCTTGGGTTGGGACCCGAGGTTAGGATTGACCACTCTATACTGACTTTTGGGCTCTCGTGTACACTGTAACGGGAAGAGCTACTAGTGTAGGGAGAGAGCTAGCCACCCCACGGGACCTGGGGTTCAGCTGGCCACCCTACACTGACTTGTTAGGCCCACTGGGTAAATCAGGGTAGTCGGGCGAGGGTGCGTGGACTGTGGAGGGGTGAGACCCCTATTTGGTTCTTAGGGGCTAGACCCCTGTTACTGAGAGGGCCATGCCCTATACTGGTTCCGTGCTGTACTTTGGGCGCACCCGCTAATGGAAACGACTGACCACGTGCCAGTGCGGGGTAGCTACCCGTGCGCTTATCGCGTATGCCGTAGTCACCGTTACGTCTGTCCGTGACCTTGGGGTGGTTGACTGGGTGTAGGACCACCACGGAAGACTCTCTCAGCCATGAGAGCACCACGTGCGACTTCTACTCTTCGGAAAAGACTGCAATCAAGATCGTTTCCACGAGGAACATTCGATATCAAGAAAGAAACCTGATAAATAAACCAAGTGGTGAAAGAAAGAATAATTAGTTAAAGAAAAAAAAGAAATTGAAAAACAACAGCTACCTATTCACCTTACTACCTTAGTAGCTGGTTGCCACTCTACTCAGCGTTCGCTGACGTTTTTGTACTCATAACCTTTTTCAGGTCCAGGTATTGAGCAGCCAGAGCACACGGTTGCAGAGGGTGCTGGGCCTAATAGAGCCCAGTAGTTGTAGTTCTTTTGTACTTGTTTGTAGTAGTGAGTAGCCTCTTGTACTTTTATATTCTGTACGTTTTCGTTCTGCACTTTATATTCCTGTACCCGTTTACTTTCCTACTGTTGTGGTGGTGTGTACTGTAGTAGTTTACTTTTTTACTGTTGTACTTTTGTTACTGTTTGTTGCTAGCATGGTGAATGTGGTTTATTTTACTACTTTTTGGTTACTTTCTCGTTGGACGACTGGGTCTTGGGATCGGTCGAGTCGGTCAGGTCTCGTGTCCTGTAGGGATTTGGGAACCAGGTCGTAACATCGACTGACTGCCCACCAGCATGTGTCCATCGCCAAGAATCTCTCGTCACATACCTGGCCCCTTCAGAAGGAAAAACCTTAAGTTGCGCCCACCGCTACATGCCACATTAAGGCGGCCCGGATGACAATGGCAGTAAGTGGGCCAGTCGGCCGACCACTAGTACACGCTCACCGTAAGGCCCTCTCGATGCATGCACAATGACCACTAGTACACGCTCCAAGGGTGGTAGCAATGCGCGGAGGCACGACGACCTAGCGCAAACTCCCCAGGGTAAGTCAAAGTGACCCAAGAAGCTTGCGCTAAGAGAGGAAAGGGGTGCCCAGTCCAAGCATTTGATCGGGGGCTAACCTAGAGGATCTATTATGCGATTTCAGAGCCATAGCTAGACACTGCACTCTCGGCACCCCCCACTCCCCTTTCTTGCCCTATGACGTGACTAAGTTTGTTGGGGATAGGAGGATCCTAATCCCTCCAGAGGTCTAGGGACGATGGCCCCCAAAGGGACCTGCTTGCTCAAAGGCCACCTCGCAAGGCTATTAGAGACCATGGTGTCCCTTTAAGTCCCCATGATGACAAAATCGCCCTTGGGTTCCACGCGTGATCTCAGCCACTCTAAAGGCTGCCCCGTAGCCACCAAATTCGACACTAGGGCCCAACAACCTACCGCAAAGGTAGCAAGAGGCCTAGCTTGTCTTATCAAGGATGGGATTTCACTTCCTGTGATGAGTTATCACTGCTCATAGAAAGTGATGGCTACCCTCAGCCCTCACCTGGCAATTCGCCTCTAAAGAATGCCCAGGACAAAATTCCGGTTCGCCAAGCCTCCCCCTTAAGATAGTGAGAACTCGGATGGATGCGTTCGATGCTCCCTTTATTGCTGCCTCCTCAAGCCGGCAAGCCACCTCTTAAGGTCAACGAGAACTCAGATGGATGCCTCCGACGTTCCATTTATTGCTGCCTCTTCAGGCTGAAAAATCACTTCTTCAGGTCAACGAGAACTCATACGTGTTCGACGTTCCATTTATTGTCGCCTCCTCAGGTCTACAAGCCACTTCCTCAGGTCAACAAGAACTCAAATGGACGTGTCTGATGCTCCATTTATTGCCGCCTCCTCAGGCCAGCAAGCCATCTCTTCAGGTTGGCGAGAACTTGGACGGACACGTTCGACTTTCCATTTAATGCCGTGTCCTCAAGCGGCAAGACACCTCTTCAGGTCGGTGAGAACTTGGACGAACGTGTCTGAAGTGCCATTTATTGCTATCTCTTCAGGCCAGCAAGCCACCTCTTTAGATCAGGGAGAACTCGGGTGGACGCGTCCGTTGTTTCATTTGTTGCTGTCTCTTCGGGCCGGCAAGCCACCTCTTTAGGTAGGAAAGAACTCGGACGGACGCCTTCGACTTTCCATTTATGTCACTTCTTTAGGCCAGCAAGTTACCTCTTTAGGTCAGTGAGAACTCGGACGGATGTGACCAACGTTCCATTTATTGCCGCCTCCTCAGGTCGGCTAGAACTCGAATGGTTGCATTCGACTTTCCATCTAATGCCGCCTCTTCAAGCTGGCAAGTCACCTCTTCAGGTCAGTGAGAAATCGAACGGACACGTCCGACGTTCCATTTATTGCCACCTCTTCAGGTTGGCGAGAACTCGGACGAACATGTTCGACGTTACATTTTTTACTACCTCGGCGAGCCGGCAAGCCACCTCTTTAGGTCGGTGAGAACTCGGACGGACGCGTCCGACGTTCCATTTGTTGCTACCTATTAAGGCTAGCAAGCCACCTGTTGAGGTCGGCGAGAACTCGGACGGATGCGTCCAATGTTCCTTTTTTGCCACCTCAACAAGCCGCCAAGCCACCTCGTCAAGTAGGCAAGCACTCGGACGGACGCGTTTGACATTCCATTTATTGCTGTCTCTTCACATCGGCGAGAACTTAGATGGATGCGTTCGACGTTCCATTTATTATCGCTTCCTAGGCCGGTAAGCCACCTCTTCAGGTCGACGAGAACTCGGACGAACGTGTCCGACATTCCATTTATTGCCACCTCTTCAGGCCAGCAAGCCACCTCTTCAGGTCGACGAGAACTCGGATGGATGTGTCCGATGTTCTATTTGTTGCCGCCTCTTTGGGTCGGCAAGCCACCTCTTCAGGGTGGCGAGAGTTCGGACGAACGCGTCCGACGTTCCTTTTTTGCCACCTCGTCAGGTATGTGAGAACTCGGATGGACGCATCTGATGCTCCATTTATTGTCGCCACTTTAGGCTGGCAAGCCACCTCTAAAGGTGGACAGAAACTTGGACCAATGCCTATATATGTTGCCATCTCTTCAGGATGACAAGCCGCCTTTTAAGGTCGACACGAACTCGGGCAGATGCATCTGACCCCTTTTTGGCTGTCCCCCACCCACCTCATCAGGTTGGCTACGACTTGGATGAATCTATCCAAAGAGCCAACTTTAGCCACCTCTCGGTGAGAACTCGGGCGGACGAGCCCAACGTTCCTCTCCCTGCCACTTCTTAAGGACGGCAGGCCATTTCCGAAAGTTGGCCCAAGCTCGAACGGTTGCACAGCTGCCCCTCGAGACAAGATCAGCCACCTCTTAAGGTCGACACAGCCGAAACAGCACAACGCTCCCTTATACCATCACCTATTCAGGATGACAGGCCACCTTTCTGGATCGGTTGGGGCCCGAACAGATCTTTCCCTGCAGTCCTAACAATTGTCGCCTCCCAAGGCTGGCAAAGTTACTCCTAATGGTTGACACGAACTCAAGAAAAGGCACTCATGCCCCACTTATCGGTTGCCAGAACACCATTCCCTACTTATAGTGACTGGGACATCAGCTATCTCAGTTGGTAAGGACTAAGGCCTATGCGCCTGAAGGCTCCACACACCAGCCACTGGCAAAGTCCTAGCTGCTTTGTGAGCGTGTCGCTGCCTGACCAAATAGCGAGGGCTTCGGCCGCCTCACCCAATGACCACCATGCTGGCCACCGGAGGCTGAATTGGGACCTCAGTGTCCCATGCCCCGGGTGACGCAACATCATGCAGCGCCCGAAATACAAGGTTGGACCCCCATGGTCAATGCCTCACCCGATGTGCCTCCGGACCTTCGCCAACAAGAGTCCGACAACCCACTCCTGGCTCTCGTCACCACTTACCATGGTCCACCCTATTCCTCGACCACCCTCTACGAGAAGCCTTAGGCGACGACCACCTTCACGGGCCAACCCACGTGAAAGTTCCCTGACGCTCTCCCTATTCGGAGGCATAGTCAAACAGGCAGGTGCCCGACAATACCATGCCTCGTGGCCGCGATGACGATAAGGACGAGCCTAGTAGCAAAAGGGTTGCGTCTAGAAAGCGGCCAAACAACCAATCACCTTCATGGAATCAGTAGGCCCCCCAGCTGCTGACTCCCGAGCACTCGTGATGAGAACCTCATCATGAGCCCTAACTAGCATATTTTGATTTGATAAAATGAACAAAAGCTCCTACATAACCTAAAGGAAGGCCTAATTTAGGGAATTACTGACCTGAAAGGAAAACATGAAACAAGGGGTAAAACTGTAATTTACCATTGCAATACATCAATGGGATTTCTAAGAGTCTAGACATAGGTCAATTGGACTTAATAAGAGAAAAAGTGGGATGGTTCAATCAGATAAGGGTTATTGTGAAATTTAAGAATTAAATGACATTCTGTAACTAAAAAAAATTCACTTTAACTCACAAGGTTCCAGGCAAGATAAAAATAAACTAAATCCTTTAAAATTCATGAAAAAATATCCCTTAGTGTTTAGAACCTTCAATTTGGCTTTTGACCTAGATTGGGTTCCATGCCCAATATTTGACCTAATTTGGGTTTTGTGAAAAATGTCCAGTCAAACGTGGTCAAACCTAAAATCCAACTCCACCATTAGACTCCTTAGGTCCAAATTAGATTTATACCAAAATTTGGACCTAAGGGAAGGTCGTCTTGAGCCACTTTGCAAATTGGTCCACTAAATTACATTTAGACCCTCAACTTTTTGAAACCCTTGCAAATCCCCCCCTAACTTCTTCGTTTCTTTCTTCATTTTGGTCCCTCTGCCATTGCAGCGGGGACCCATACCTCCGACAACTTTGCACGGAGGTTCTCTCCTCGCTTGCATAGGGAGCCGCACCCAGATTTGAAAGGGGAGCTCCCTACGAAGCCCCCTACCGCATCGGCAGCTCCCCATGCCCTGAAACCCCTCATACCTCTCATGTGAATGCTCGAGAGGTATGGGTCTCCCTCCGGCCTTACCTCCAGT
Organism: Thalassia testudinum; assembly: GCA_037157565.1. Taxonomy (NCBI): domain Eukaryota; kingdom Viridiplantae; phylum Streptophyta; class Magnoliopsida; order Alismatales; family Hydrocharitaceae; genus Thalassia; species Thalassia testudinum. Next base: position 23,880,269 of record JAZHRO010000054.1, on the reverse strand, counting down.
GTGGCATTCCCGCCTCCTTCGTGCGTTTCCCGCTCTGCCACTCCTATTTAAGGAAGCCTAAACCTCGTCGCTTCCTTCAAGCTTAATTTGGCCAGAGAACTCCCCCAAATTTGTCTCCTCCTCACTCCGGCCAACTACCCTTGGCTTCCGACGACTCTCCCTCCCTCTTGTCGCGCTGCCACAGTACCAGTGGCAGAGCCAGCTCCGCCGTTCTCCTCCGCACTATGCCGTACCAGCGCACGTCCTCTGACCCTCTTTGTCGTCGCCGTCATCTCTCCCCTGGGCCTCTTCGTCTCCGACGACGGCAGACACTCGCCTTCCGCCCCCCCCTCGCTCCAAACCTGTTAGTTAAGTTCCTCTTCCTCCCCTCTCTATTTCCCCCTTATCAATTTTTAGTTTCGATCCCTCAACTGCCACTACCACCACCATCGTTTCCACCTCCTGCCACCAACTTCGGCGAGGTCACTCCACCCCCACAGTCCATCTCCCTCCTCAGCGACCGATCCCAAAGCACCGCCCTGACTCACTGATCATCCTCCGCACCTTCACCAATCGCCACACACACTGCAATCTTCCCTCGAACACACCCACCTGCACATCCATAGTGTGCCCTAGGCACGCTCCCACCGGCGTTCCCTTGCCTCGCCGACCACCTCTGCACATTCGCCACACCTTGAAGAAGCTCCCCAAGGCATTTGACAGGGCCGCGAGGTTGTGTTCATGTGTTTCAGGTGTAACCCTCCGCCGCCATTAGCGACGACCCGAAGCTTCCTTAAAAGCTTCTCCAGGCCCCAGCGCTCTAGGCCCCCAGGTCCAGAAGTCGCGGCTTGGTCTCTGGTTGTCGGTCGTCGCTAGTGTTTTAAATTCTAGACGTTGTAGTATATCACGAGAAGCTGCTACCAGTTTACAATTTATTACTTGGAAAAAGTTTCTCGAGGTCGAACTCAGGGAGCAAACTATGATTCCAGAAGCATATGAATTCACAATATTGTTTTACAAAAATTAAGACAAGAGGGGAGAGAGAAAGAGGGCGAAAATTCTCTTCTTGGCTTTTTCTTCTTCTCTCTTCTTTTCTTCAGCCAGCCTATCTTCTTCTTTCTTATTCTTCTCTTCTTTGCTGCAACGGCTTCCTTTTCTTTCTTTCTTTCTTTCTTTCTTTCCTCAGCTGCTAAGGCCTTCTTCTTCTTTCTTCTTCTCTGCTTCTCTTCTTTCTTTCTGTGTCTTCTTGTTCTTTGCTGCCGAGGTTTCTTCCTTCTCTTTTTTTTTCTTTCTCTTTCTCTGGCCTTTCCTCTGCTCTTCTCTTCTGCTTCACTCCTTCCTTTCTTTCCGACGTCTGATTCAGAAATCAGATGCCTTAACTGCTTGGTTGCTATAGTGCTGCTCTTCCTCTTTTCTTCAACTTCTTTCCTTCCTTCTTTCTTCTTCTCTTGGGCTAAGTCTCAGCCGCTGCTCTTCTTCTTCTTTCTTTCTTCCTTCTTTCATCTCTTCAGCAGCTTCTTGCTTCTTCCTCCCTCACTTGTTCCTGCACACACACACAAGCTCAGCGCAAAACCTGCCCTACCCTCTCCCTGCGTCTCTCTCTCTCTCTCTCTGAATCTCACTTTGGTACGCTCTCCCAGAGCTGGGTTATCGGGTCGGGTCGTGTGCCCGGGTCCAGGTGCACCAGCGTGGGTGGTGCGCGAGGAGTGCACAGGAGGGTGTCGGGTCGGGTCGCGCCAGATCCGTGTGATGAGCTCACGGACGAGGGCGGTGCTTAGGTGAGGGACTAGTGGTGGTATGACTAGGTTTTGTTGTTTGTTATAGAAATGGCATTGTAGTACAGTTAGTCATTGCCACTATTACAGTTTTACTCGGAAATAAAAGGTTTCCCGAGGTCGAACTCAGGGAGCAAACTATAATTCTAGAAGTACAATGTTTCCGTTACAAAAATAAGAGAGAGAGAGAGATTGGTCTCTTGGCTTTTTCTTCTTCTCTTCTTTCTCACTTGTCTTTGTCTTCTTCTTCCTCTCTTCTCTTTGCTTGATCGTCTTCAGCTCATCTGTTCTTTCTTCTACTTTATCTTCCTTCTTTCTCTTTCTCTCTTTGATCTTCTTCAGCTTTTTGTCTTCTTTCTTTTTCTTCTGTTCTTCTTCTTTTCTTCTTTGCTTCCAGCTGCGGCGCCTGTTCTTCTTTCCTTCTTTTCTTTTTCTTCAGAGCGTCGTCTGATTCCTCAGTCAGATGACTTAAATAGCATCTGCTACAGTGCTTCCTCTTCTGCTTCTTTCTTCTTCTTCTTTTCTGTCCTTCTTCTTCTTCTTCTCTTCTCTGCGGTCTTCTTTCTTCTCCTTCCTCTTCTGCCTGCACACTCACATAGCCTGGTCAGAGCAAAAACCTAACCCTACCCTCTCTCTCAGATTTCGCTCGTAGGATCACTCTCCTAGAGCCTGGTATTCGGGTACGGATTTGCGCCCGGGACCAGGCCCACCGGCATGCGGTGGTGGGCGAGGAGTGCAGGTCGGGTATACGGGTCGGGCAAGGTCCGCGGGGGGTGGTCGCGGACGAGACTGGGTAAGCGGGTGAGAGGGACCTCACCCCGTGTGACTGAGGCGATAAGCCTGAGTCACTTTTACAATTTATGCGCAGGCACGGCTTCGAAATCCCACGATGTGGGACTATCTTCTGTGCTGTCTTCGCACGCGCCCGCGGGACGACTCCACCTCACCCTCTGATCAGCTGCAGCTGGTGTCGGTGCCAACTGACGAGGCAGGAGTCTTCGCGGACTTCGCCCCAACCTGCAGCACCTGGGAATCTGGGGCTACAAGGCCTGGAGCTTACCTCGAAGCTGCTTCAGTCGTCGTTAATGGCGGCTGGAGCAGCGAACCTGTTAGACAGAAACACGGCCCTTCGACCTAATCAAACAAGCGGGGGACCTTCGTCGTGGCACGACGAAGGTGGTGCGGGGTGTGGCAGGTCGTGGGATGGTGTCTGGCGGCTGGGCTATGTCTGATAGCGACCAGAAAAATGGGTCTGTTAGGTGGAGTGTGATGGGGGTGTGAAGCGGTAATGGGTGGGTGGAGGTTGCTCAATGTGGTGAGGCGGAGGTTCTGTGAGGGTCGGCGAGGCGTGTGGGGCTGTGGAGCGATGGGGGTGTCTCGCCGGAGGGTAGCCGGAGATGAAGGAGGTGGCGGTGGTCAGGAGTGGTCGAGGGCTTAATTGAATGTAAAATAGTGAGGAAAAGAAAGAGGGGGAGGTGGGGAGAAGTTCTAACTTAGATGTAGAGACGAAGGGGGCCGGAGCAGGGCGGCAGTCGTATCGACTGTCGCCAGCGAAGAAGATGCCCAGAGAGAGAGGGCAGCGGCGAGGAGAGAGCGGGAGGGCACGCGCTGGGTACGGCGCGATGCGGGAAGAGCGGGCGAAGGCAGCTCTGCTGCTGGTATTGCAGCAGAGCGATGAGGAGGGGGAGGAAGAACCGTCGGAGCTAGAGGGCTTCTGTAGGAGTGGGAAGAGAGGAAAGGTGGGGGTGTTTCTCCGTCAGGACCGAGCTCCCCTCTTCTGCAGGCGGAGGCGACTTTTATAGAGGCGAAAGCGGAGAGGTGGGCGGAGGGAGGCGACGTGCCTCCCTCGCCGGAGGACGGCCGGAGTAGGGACCCATACCTTCCGCGCGTTCGCACGGAAGGAATGGGCTGTAACAGTGATCATGGAGGTGTCCCTACGACAGTAGACGTCGCAGGGAACACCTCGTTGAAAGGGCAGAGGGCCTCCCTCACCCTGCGCGGCTCCATGCTCCGCGCAAAGTCGCCGGAGCATGGCGCTGCTCAGGGTTTTGCAGGGAGGACCCAAATGCAAAGAACGATGAAGACTTAGGGGCCAAAATGCGAGGGTTTCAAAAGTTGAGGGTCAAAAAGTACTAGATGAGGACCAAAATGCAAAGTTGGTCAAGAAGGTCTCTTCTTAGGCTCAAATTTTTATGCTTTACTAAATGGGACATAAGGATTATAATGGTGAAATTTATTTCTAGATCATACCTTGTTTGACTGGTAAATTTACATAAAAACCCAAATTAAATCATTAATTGGGCATGGTTCTCAATGTAGGTCAAAGTGGGTTCCCAAGGCCAAATTGAAGGTTCTAAATCCTAGAGATTATTTTTGTATGAATTTTAGAGGATTTATTCGATTTTTTATTTGCCTTGAACCTCGTGAATTGAAGTAGGTTTGTTTTAGGTTTACAGGATGTCATTTAATTCCTTGGAATTGCTGTAGCCCTTGTTGGATCAAATCGTCCCACTTTCCTTCTTATTAGGTTAGTTTGACCTAAGTTTGGATCCTGAGTTACCCTGTTTACTGATTGTGTTGGTGAAATTACATTTTTACCCCTTAGTTCCTGTTTTCTTCACAAACTCAGAATTCCCTGAGTCAAGCCTTTCCATAACTTATGTAGGAGCTTTTACTTGAAAATCTAGATTAGATGGTGCGAGTTTAGGGTTTATGACGAGGTGCTCATTAGGGACCTCACCCCAAGTGCTTTCGGAGGCGAATAACCTCTAGCACTTTTTCAATTTATGTGTGGGCGTGCGCCCACACACTTCCGAGGTGGGACTAAAGTCCCACTGCTTCGCGTGCCTACAGGCGAGAGCCTGTTGGCAATTGGGCAACAGCGAAGGCTTCACACCCCCAATTGAAGTTCTGGGCACACTCGCGGAAGTACCTCGCGGTGCCTGGTGCCTTCACCTGGTGCTGAAGAGGCCTGGAGCTGCTCGCCAGGCAGCTCCTGCTGTCCGACAATGGCGGCGAGGAGGCCGAGACCTGAAATCACAAAGACGGCCTCACGGCCACATCAGACAACGCAAGGAGCTTCGCCAAAGGACGACGAAGGTGGTGCGGGGTCGTCGTGGTGGGAAAGTGGATGAGGCCGTGTGCCTAGGGCACACTGCAGAGGTGCAGGTGGGTGTGTTCGAGGGGTGGTCTGAAGGTGAAGGGCGGGGAATGGAGTAGGGGAAACGCTTGAGTGGAGTGAGGGGGAGCTTCTGGGATTGTCGGCGAGGGGTGAAAGGGCCTGTGGAGGTGGAGCGATCTCGTCGGAGATGGTGGCTAGAGGTGGAGCAAATGGAGGTGGTCGCGGCAGTCGAGGGGTCTAAAATGTCAATTTAAGAAGGGAAAAGTGAGAGGAGAGTAAGGAGAAGGTTCCTACCTACTTAGTCGACGAAGAGGGAGAGGAAGACACCCGGCTCGTGCCTGCTGGAGTTGGGGACGAAGGTGCCCAGAAGAGGAGTAACGGTGACGAGGAGATCTAGAGACGCCAGCTGGTGCGGCCTGGCGTGGGAAGACGGGGCAGAGTGAGCTCTGCTGCAGGTATGGCAGCAGAGCGATGAGGAGGAGGAGGAAAAATCGTCGGAAGCTCTGGCTGTCTAACCAGAGTGAGAGGAGACGAAGGAGGGGGGTTTTCTTCGGCCAAAACTAGCTTGAAGGAGACGGCAGCCCCTGCCGCTCCTTATAAAGTTGTTGGCGAGGAGAGGGTTCTGAGGGAGTGACGTGGGGTGCTCGCCGGAGATGGTCGGAGATGGAAACCCATGCCTGTCGTGTATTCGCACGAGTGGCATGGGCAGCCGTCGGTCACAGGGGAGGGTCCCTGTGACAGAGGACGACGCAGGGAACCCCCCATTTGTTCCTGAGAGCAGTTGCCACACCCTGTGCGGCGCCATCCTCCGCGCAAGGTCGCCGTAGGTATGGTGCCTGCGCAGGGTGGCAGGGAGGACCGTTTTGCAAAGAACGAAGGGGAAGATAGGGGCTAAATGCAAGGTTTTGAAAAGATAAGGGTCAAAAAGTAATTTAAGAGGACCAATTTGTAAAGTCGGTCAAGATGGTCTTCTCTTAGGCTCAAATTTTTGTACCAGCCTAATTTGAACTTAAGGAATTCAATGGTGTAATTTGATTTTAGGTTTGACCACGTTTGACTGATCAATTTGTGCAAAAATCCAAATTAAGTTAAAATTTGGGCATGGTTCTCAATTTAGGTTAAAATAGGTTGTAAAGGATAAATTGAAGGTTCTAAACCCTAGGATGTATTTTTCTATGAATTTTAGAGGGTTTAGTTGATTTTTACTCTACCCAGAACCTCATGAATTAAAGTGGATTTATTTTTAGGGTTATAGAATGTCATTTAATTCGTAGAAGTTGCAATAACCCTTTTCAGATCAGATCATCCCACTTCCTTCCTTATTAAGCTCATTTGGCTTGTGTTTAGACCCTTAGATATCCTATTTTTGTAATGCATTGGTAAAATTACAGTTTTACCCCATATGACTTGTTTTATTCTTCAATTCAGAATTCTCTGAGTTAGGATTTTATTTAGGTTTTGTAGGATCTTTTTCACACTTATTTAGATCAAATTATGCTAGTTAGAGTTTATGATGAGGCTCTCATCATACCCCCATGCCTATCTTTTGCTAGTCCTTTAGTAAAATTTTAAGGTTTTAACCTTTGTTCTAGACCATGAATTTCTTATCGAGTTTAGATAAGTGCTTTTTCTCTTGTAACCTTGATTAGGTCAGAATGCCAACCATAGGACTAAAAGGTACTCTAGTGCCAACCAAGATCCAGATCTGTCTAGCTTTAGCCTCAGTCCTTAGCAAAGGTTTTTAAGGCCTACAGGAACTAACCTAAGGTTTATTGGACTTCGTGGTTAAAGCACCCGTGCTTGAGATAATTTTAGCTTCGGTTCAGTTCGCAGTGCATTTTGTAAGAGAGAGAGGTAGAAGATTTATATGTTTGGAGAGTTTTCTCTCTCTTTTTCTTTTTAATTCTAGCTTAGGATTGGCTTCTCAACACGGTCTATATCAGATTCCTTGTCCCCATCATCAATCCTCAAGGGTCCCTGGCAGTCGATGCTTCAAGATAGCACTGCCCATGGTAACCCCCAGAACCCTGGCTTTCGAGATTTCAAGATAATCCCATCCATGGTGTTCCATGGCCGAATTCAAACCCTGGCAATTGACACTTCGTGATAATGCCATCCATGGAATCTGAACTAGTAGAGTGCTTACATGCCCCCAGTAGGATATGTAAATATCTTAAGTGACAAACACCGAGGAGATGATATTTTGTTACGCATCTTTGAGGGGAATTTCCCACCTCTCGGTGCTGGGAACTCGTCCAAATCAACTTGTGTTGATTGGCCGCTCCTACTCTAGGTGATATTTTCAGAATTTTTGAAATGCTTCTGCGTGATTTTGATACTTTATGCTTACTGAACCGGACTGTGTGTGAAATTTGGGTTCTTAGGTTACTGAGTCCCGTAAACCAAAAGTTAGTTAACGAGGCTAAATACTCCCTAAGCCTTGGACTTAATACTTAAGCTTTTCATTCTCCTCAACCTCTTGAGGAATATCTAGATCTTAATGGGTACTAAGAGTCTATCCAAGAATGCCTAAGGTTTGCGATTTTACTAATCTTACTGTGCACTTTCCTTTTCTTTTCCTGAATGTGGTCTAGAACTTAGGTTAATTCCTTAATTTCTTACTAATGACTATCTCTTTTCTTTCATGTTGTGCTCCTTTTTATCATTTTGTTCTTTTTCTCCTCCTCCTTTGTGAAGTCCACAAAAATTTCTTTCCTCCTCTCATTTTATTGTTCTTTTTCAATTTTTTTTTTAATTTTTATGGTGTTTTTGGTATATGTGAATTTTTTTGTTTAAAACCTTTTCTTACGAGTTTTGCACTTTCATACCCCCCATGCCTAAGATTTGCAATGTCATTGTAACCTAGGAGGGTTTTTATTTAGCTTAGTTCATACATTGGGACAGATATTTTGGTGAGCGAATGGGTCGGGGTGATTGTTACGGATAATTTCTAATCTCAGATGCAAGCACCTGAGGTGGAGTCGGCTGTGCTAAAGGATGAACCTTAAATGCGAAGAGGTGTCAGAAAAGGTTTCGGGTTTTTCAAAAAGAATGACCGGCTACCTCCCGTTAAGCGTTGAGTTTTACACTATCGGCTGGGTGCAATATGGTCAGGGAGAATGGAGGATAAATGATGACTCAACCCAATCTGTAGAGGTTACATCGATAAACGGTTTGAGTCTCTAATCGTTCACGATGAAAGGTTCAGAATCGTGGCTGAGCAGACTGATTTCGACGGCTCAATTTCAAAAAACCTGTCAGACAAGATATGGTCTAACCCACTTGGATCGCAATTTCCCAGGGATGAGTTTGAGTTGAGCATCAAAGAGTAGGACCTTCTGACCAGGATGAAAGATCTTTCTAGATATGTGCTTGTCAAGGAAGGCTTAACCCGCTCTTTGTGGATTTGCGAGTTCTCGTATGCATCAAGGCGTAATTCATCGATCTCGCTTATCGGAAGCTTTCTGTGGGTTCCAGCCTTAGAAAGATCTAAATTACAACTCCGTACTGCCTAATAGGCTTTGTGCTCCAGTTCGACGGGAAGGTGACACGCCTTCCCGTACACCAGTCTAAAAGGAGACATGCCTAATTGGATTTTGTGGGCAATCCTATAAGCCGACAAAGCTTCCGAAAGTCGGGACGACCAGTCCTTCCTGTCAGGTGGAACAGTAACCTGTAGGATTTTCTTGATCTCCCGATTTGATAGCTCAGCTAGACCATTAGTCTGGGGGTGGTAAGAAGTAGAGATTTGGTGAGACACCCCGTATTTGGTCATCAGTGACCTGAACTGAGCATTGGTGAAATGGGTCCCTCCGTCAGAGATGATTGCACGAGGAATCCCGAATCGTGAGAAGATATTGTGATGAATGAATTTGATAACGATTTTATGATCACAGGTTCGGGTCGGGATGGCTTCAATCTATTTGGACACATAGTCCACAGCAAGCAGAATGTACTCGAAGCCGTCCGAAACAGGAAAGGGGCCCATAAAATCAATCCCCCAAATATTGAAGATTTCGCCTACGAGAATCGGCTGCAAAGGCATCATGTCGTGATGGCTCATGTTGCCCAAGGTTTGGCAACGACTGCATGCCTTGCAGTGATTGTATGCGTCCTTGAATAAAGTGGGTAAATAAAAGCCGCACTGGAGGATTTTGGATGCGATTTTGTGCCCAGAGAAGTGGCCACCTCATGCCTGGTCTTGGTAGAAGGAGAGAATATCATCGATTTTACCCTCCGGGACACATCTTTGGATAATTTGGTCAGCACTTATGCGGAAAAGGTGCGGGTATTCCTAGATGTAGTACTTGGCATTAGAGCGCAACTTGTCTTTCTTGGCCTTTGGCCAATCAGACGGGATCTGACGAGTTGCCAGGTAGTTTACTATATCAGCAAACCATGGAAGGCTAGTACCAATAGTCAATAAATTCTCATCCGGAAAATGCTCCGTGATGGGTTCAGAGGGGTTGATAATGTCAGAAGGAAGGTGAGACAAATGGTCAGCTACCAGGTTCTATCTTCCCGCCTTGTCGCGAATCTTGAGGTCGAATTCTTGCAACAACAAGATCCACCGGATTAATCGAGGCTTCACGTCTTTCTTGGCAAGGAGATGCCTTATAGCTGTGTGATCCGAGTAGATGATGACGTGAGAACCCAGGAGATAGGATCGGAATTTTTCGAGGGCAAATACTACGGCTAGCAGCTCTTTCTCCGTAACTGTATAGTTACGCTGAGCCTCGTCAAGCGTCTTGCTAGTGTAGTAGATGACCACGGGTTTCCCGTCAACTTTCTGCCCCTGAACCACTCCTACAGCGAAATCAGATGCATCGCACATGATCTCGAAGGGTTGAGACCAATCAGGGGATTGTAGGATCGGGGCCTGGGTGACTCGATCACGATGGTTCTCAAAAGCTTGAGTGCATTCCTTGGAAATCTCAAAGGGCACATCCTTGGAGAGAAGGGTAGTTAGGGGGTGCGCAATTTTTGAGAAATCAGGGATGAAACAACGGTAAAAATCGACGTACCCCAGAAAGAACGGATGTCCCTGATCGAGCTAGGCATAGGAAGTCGAGAAATCAGATCAACCTTGGCTCGATCCACTTGGATGCCTTTCTCAGAAATTAGATGACCTCGGACGATCCCCTCAGGCACCGTAAAGTGGCTCTTTTCCCGGGAAAGAACCAGATTTACGTCGATGCAATGCTTGAGTATATGAACCAAGTGCTGGAGGCAATCATCAAATGATGCCCCGAAAGCTGAGAAGTCATCCATGAAGACTTCCAGATAATCACCTACCATATCAGAGAATATGGCAAGCATGCACCACTGAAAAGTCGGGGTGCATTGCAGAGATTGAAAGGCATCCTTCGGAACGCGTATGTCTCGAAGGGGCAGGTGAACGTGGTCTTCTCTTGGTCCTCAGGATGAATCGCCACTTGGTTATGACCGGAGTACCCATCAAGAAAGCAGAAGAATCTATTTCCCGCTAGCTTCTCGAGAATCTGATCAATGAATGGGAGTGGAAAATGATCCTTCTTTGTGGAGGAATTGAGTCTTCGATAATCAATGCAGACTCTCCACGAGTTGGCTATTCAGGTAGGTAAGACCTCTCCGGTTTCAGTCGTAATGGTGGTGAGCCCTGCCTTTTTAGGCACATCCTGGATTGGGCTTACCCAACGACTGTCGGAGATCGGGTAGATAATCCCTGCATCTAACCACTTAATGATCTCCTTTTTCACGACCTCCTGCAGATTGGGATTCAAACGTCTCTGCATCTCACGGGAAGGTCGTGCGCCCTCTTCACAATAGATACGATGTGTGCAATAAGAGGGACTTATTCCAGTCAAGTCATCGAGAGTCCAACCAATGGCTCTGTGATGTTGCTGGAGAACAGCAATCAGACGGGATTCCTGATCAGGAGTGAGCTTGGAATTTATAATCACAGGAAATGTCTGATTAGAACCCAAAAAGATGTACTTTAAATGATCAGGATGGGGTTTGAGTTCAAGGATGGGGTTATCAGCAGCAGTAGCGGGTGTTTCAGAGTGAGTGTGAGGTACAAGGATAGGAGTTATGGGTTTGTCTGAATCAGGGTCTAACTCCTCTAATTGCGGTTCAAGATCTTCTTGTGGTTGATGAGGTATAATCAGGTTATTCTTAAATTGTGTTTCATCAACCAAAGCTCTAATATCACAGATTTGTTCAATGACATCGTAATTGATCCCCTGTTGGGCCTTAAAGATATCAATTTTGAGAGTCTGATTCCCAAATTTTAGTTATATTTGGCCCTCCTCACAACTAATGTTGACCCTTGCAATGGCCAGAAAAGGTCTCCCTAGTATGATCGGTGTGTCCCTTGGGTTTTCAGGTGCATCCATGTCTAAGACTATGAAGTCTACAGGGAAATAGAAATCCCGCACCCTTACAATAACATCCTCAAGAATCCCTTTTGTTGACTTGATAGATCGATCTGCTAACTGTAGTGTCACCTCAGTTGGTTTTAGCTCAGATTCTTCTAGGTGGTTGAGTAAGGATGTGGGTATCAAGTTTATGGAAGCACCTAAGTCTAACAATGCTCTATCGAACTGGGTTTCACCTATTTTGCATGAAATCAGGGGAGTGCCTGGGTTTTTTGCCTTGGGTGGGAGTCTGCTCAGGATTACAGAGCTGGCTTGCCCTGATAGTACAATTGGACTCCCACTCTTGGTTCGCGGCTTACGCTGAGGTGTACATACATTCTTCAAGAATCGTGCGTAAGTCTGTATGTGGCGAATCGCATCCATCAAGGGGATGTTTATTTAGACCTGCTCAAAGAGCTTGACCAGGTCCTCCTTAGGAGCCACGGATTTTGTTGTCCTCTTTCCCTTGGTCAAGGCCTCGGGAAATGGAACCTTGGTTGGTTCCTCTAAGATAGGTCTAGGTTTTTGATTTGGGACAGGGATGGGAACATCATGGATTACTGTCCTAGGGTTTGGGTCACTGCCAGGCATGGAGTGGTCTGGATAAGGTGGATCTTGGGTCTCCTTACCACTACGGGTGGTTACAGAATTCAATCCTGCCTGGTTCTGGTTAGGGTTTGGTAGGATGGGTTGCTGCTGCTGGTAACCTGCATAGGAAGTTGAAGCCTCCATCCTGTCAGGTGAAGGAATAGAGTGGGCCTGGTAAATCATGTGTGCTTGGCCCGGGTTTGGGTTCATAACGTGCTGTTGGGTCGGCACGCTATTAGGGTTAGGAAGAGGCTGAGAAGGAAGTGTGCCTGGTTGGCGAGAATTCGCCAACTGGGCCAGTTGGTTTCGAACCTCTGTGATTTCATCCTTGTGTTGCTTTTGAATAGCCGCATTCGTTCTTTGAATGTCAGCCAGAGTCTGAAGGATGAGGAACATTTGGTCTTGGTTTGGCCCGGATGGATAAGTAGGGTTGGGCCGAGGGTGAGGCGGCTGGTAAGGACGAGGTGCTTGTGGATGGCGCTGAAACGATTATCTCGGATTTTGGGAATTCCCTGCCCACTGGAAGTTGGGATGGTTTCACCATCCAGGATTGTAGGTATTGGAAAATGGGTCATTCTGGATGGCGTTGAGGTCCTCGCAGGTCTGAGGAGCCTCAGAAAAGTCAGAGGATGGGGGAGTGAAATTCCCCCAGCTAGTATAGAAAGGGTCAGAGATTCCTCCGATCCGAGGTTAGATGGGGGTGGATACGAGTCCACCCCAGGAGAAGGTTGGTGGAAAATGTTTTGCAAAGTCTCCCGTGCGGAAGGAGGATGTGCAAAGGAATTCTGTGCAGAGGTAGCTCGCTGCAAGTGCTGAGTCAGCTCATCCACCTTCTTCTCAATAATAGAGACCTTGTCCAATTCCTGCGTCTCGTGTGCTCCCCTAAGGTTCGTCGATACGCAGGTATTCGTCCTGTCGAATAGTCCCATGGAGTCATTATTGATGGAGTTCTCGCACATATTCTCGAGAATCTCCCACACGGTGTCTTCAATCTGACCCTTGATATTCCCTTTGCAAGTTGCATTGACGAACAATCTAATATCCTCATGGAGTCCCTGGTGAAAAGACTGGACTTGTTCCCATTTAGGAACTTCGTGATGGGGGCACTTCCTCATGAGATCCTGAAAACGATCCCATGCCTCATGAAGAGGTTCTCCCGTCTGTTGCGTGAAGTGGGTAATCTGATGGCGCAAGGCATTGGTCCGACCAATGGAGAAGAACTTCAAGAACTCGGACTGAAGTTCCTCCCAATTGTTGATCGGCCGGGTCTGTGTTTGGTACCAATGAGCGGCCTTGTCCATAAGGGAGAAAGAGAACATCTTCATAAGGAGAATATCCCGATTTTGTGCATCTGACTCGAAAGTCTGGGCCAGATGCTTTAGCTGTTTAATGTGCTGGAAGGGGTCATTAGAATTAAGCCCATGGAATTTAGGTATGGCATGAATCATGTTGAGCTTCAGTTCAGAATCAGGTCCTCTAGTCGGGATTCTGACTCGAGGCTCAATAGCCACCGCAACGGGATTATAGTGATCTCGCATCATGGGACGTTGTGGTGGGTGCATGAAGTTCTGGAAGAGGTCATTGAAGAGGCCATTGTGGAAGAAGAAGGTGAGTTGGGTTCGGAGTCGGAGGAGAGGTCGATGTGAAGTGTTGTTTGCTCGAACAAGGGCATTGAGGCTCGGCCTCGAGGAGAGTGAATTTCTAAAGGAGGTTTCAAGGACCTTCTACCAAACATACATTGATGGAGAGGATGAGTTTAGCAGGTGCTGGACCCAATCAAGACACCCAAAATGTTGGGTGACTATAGAGGTTCGGGACGGATGGACCCCTTGATCAGAAGGTCGTCCACCTGAGAATTACCTGGGCAATCGGAGAGGGTGAGTCTCGCGAAGACCCCTACATGGTAGAGTGCCCCCACGGGTTATAGGGTTTCCCCCACCCGACCTCTCCTGTCACTGAGATTCCAGGTAGACCAGAATGGGGACCTTGACCTCTTAAGTCTACCACTTTTAGCTAGGATCAAGGTGCTTTGGGTTTTTACTTGAACTTTAACCTTTTGAGTGCAAAGAGTGACCTAAGTTAAAGGTCGGTTGATCCAAGGGATCAACTTCACTTATTAGTTCCTTTGAGAGCTTATTAGGTCTTGTCTTTTAAGGTTCAAGTGACTTAAGAGCCAAATTTCTTAGGATTTTTCTTGATAGATGTTTTCAAGCAATGGCTTAGGGACACTTCTTTTGGGAATTTTCCATTATTGCTTAGAAAAGTGTGTCTCTAAAATCCTAGCTTTGAACCTTATGTTGGCTCTAATCGGTCCAGGTAGTTGCCTCTAGATTAGATAATTAGGGCTCAAGCAAGAAGGTTTTAGCCCTTACTACCTTTTAATGGATGTACAGATAAAGTATGTTAAAGTTTTAAAACCGGCAACTTTGGTGTTTTACTATATATGAAAGACAGGTTATTCCTAAATTGCTTTTTGTCTTTTTCTTCCTCTTTGGAATTTAGGGGTTTAAATGAGAGGATAGAAAAGTACCTGTCCTTGGTGTGGTTGTTGTGCGGCTGCTTGTTTTCTTTTTGATTTCCTGTGCCTGCACAACAAAAGAGAAGAGATTAGTCAATAGAAAATCAAAAATTGTGAATCAATAGCTTCTAGAATGGCCGTTGCTCCCCGGCAACAGCGCCAAAAACTGGTTGCAGGTCGTCGCTAGTGTTTTAAATTCTAGACGTTGTAGTATATCACGAGAAGGTGCTACCGGTTTACAATTTATTACTCGGAAAAAGTTTCTTGAGGTCGAACTCAGGGAGCAAACTATGATTCCAGAAGCATATGAATTCACAATATTGTTTTACAAAAATTAAGACAAAAGGGGAGAGAGAAAGAGGGAGAAAATTCTCTTCTTGGCTTTTTCTTCTTCTCTCTTCTTTTCTTTAGCCATCCTATCTTCTTCTTTCTTCTTCTTCTCTTCTTTGCTGCAACGGCTTCCTTTTCTTTCTTTCTTTCTTTCTTCAGCTGCTAAGGCCTTCTTCTTCTTCTTCTTTCTTCTTCTCTGCTTCTCTTCTTTCTTTCTACGTCTTCTTCTTTGCTGCCGAGGTTTCCTTCTTCTCTTTTCTTTTCTTCTCTTTCTCTGGCCTTTCCTCTGCTCTTCTCTTCTGCTTCACTCCTTCCTTTCTTTCCAATGTCTGATTCAGAAATCAGACGTCTTAACTGCTCGGTTGCTACAGTGCTGCTCTTCCTCTTTTCTTCAGCTTCTTTCCTTCCTTCCTTCTTTCTTCTTCTTTGCGGCTAAGTCTCAACCGCTGCTCTTCTTCATCTTCTTTCTTTCTTCCTTCTTTCTTCTCTTCAGCAGCTTCTTGCTTTTTCCTCCCTCACCTGTTCCTACACACACACAAGCTTAGCGCAAAACCTTCCCTACCCTCTCCCCGCGTCTCTCTCTTGTTGGTGCTAGAGCACTACGATCATTTATTTTGATGATAACAAAACACGTGTTATTTAACATTTGCAATTTGAGTCCTAGATTTTAGGTCAATTGCAAATGTAGACATGCTTAAACGGAGTTCGAGCTCGCATCCAGGACGGATTGGAGGAGCTTGATGGAAAACAGAGGAGGTTCGCGTGGAGCAACAGATTGAAGATAGAAGACAAGAAGAATAGGATAGATTCTTTTTAATCCTTTCTTGTATCTCTTATCTTTATTTTCTTGTTCTTTTTATTTTTCTTAGAATATTATGTTAAAGAGCCTCAAAGTACCCTAACAGTAGTCCTAGGAACACTGGCACAACCCTAGGATACTTAGGTTTTCTGTAGAATACTTAGAAAACTAATATAGGGCTCATACAACATTTCCAGACGTCTAATTCCAAAATCAGACGTCTGATAAAGTATTTTAAGACGTCTGACTGTTGTTTCAGACGTCTGATAACTGTTAGGCTAGACATAGTTAGTTCTGTCTGATGAAATCAGACGTCCATACCTTAGACCAGATGTCTTAGGAGACGTCTGATGGACTTGCCAGACGTCCAGATAGTGGACCGTTGGCTAGCTTAGCAGGCACTGCAGATTATGACCGTTAGAGCCTTATCAGACGTCCTTAGGCCTTTCCAGACGTCTGATAAATGACCGTTTTGCCTCGGCTGACCCAAAATCTCTTCTCAGAGATTTTCTAGCCGTTGCAACGTTTGGAAAATCCATTCCTACAGTAAAAGTAGGTTTCCAGACGTCCAGATATAGTGCCAGACGTCCTATATGTCGTCTGATGGACTTGCGCAAAAACCCTGTTTAGATCTGATCCAAGTCAAGAAGAGACCCACCCAAAATCAGACGTCTTAAAGTGAAGTTCCAGACGTCTGATGCAATAATTAGACGTTTGATAAGCCTGTCAGAACAATGATTGTTCCTGATTTCAGGCTGATTCTCTTGGGCTTTGTTCCCAACGGCTATATAACCTTTCCTAAGCCTTCCAAAGCCTTCCTAAGGCCTCTATAAATAGAGGGGAGCCTTTGACACACACTAAGACACACCAAGAGAAACACAAGACACACTTAAGCAACATAGTTCCACTCTCTTGTGTCCTAGCTAGCTCTTGCTCTAAAAGCTCAAGCTCCATTCTCTTTAGAGCATCAAGCTTCGCGCACCCGCTCTCCTGCCGTTGTCTACGAGAGCGACGTTGCACCGTCGCGTGGCACATGCACCGCGTCATCAACTTGACGCACTCCTTGCAAAGGGAAGTTTCCTATTTCCTATAGAAGCTAGGTTTAAATTCCTTTGTTGGCTCTATAGGATTACTTGTTTTATTTTTGTCTTTTGGTTGGGTGTTCGCTTTGCGAATTCCCGTCTCCTTCGTGGGGCAAAATCCTTCTCGTGGAGAGAAGGGGTTGAGGAACGCTACCCTCGTACTTGTAGCGTGGTTGTATTGAGGTTGAATCACCCTCATTTTAAGTGATTCAGTTTAGTGGATTTTGATCAACTTGGTTGATCGGAAAATCCTAACTCGAGAGGGTTAGGTGGTGGTTTTCACCCGGTTTGGGTTTCCACCTAAAAATAATTGTGTACATTGTGTGATTGGTTTTCTTTGGTGAGATTGCTTTATATTTTATTTCCGCATTTATTACGTCACCCCTCTTCGAAGGGAAAACTACATCTCTCTCTCTGAATCTCTCTTAGGTACGCTCTCCCAGAGCCGGGTTATCGAGTCGGGTCACGTGCCTGGGTCTAGGTGCATCGGCGTGGGTGGTGCGCGAAGAGTGCACAAGAGGGTGTCGGGTCAGGTTGCGCCAGATCTGTGTGATGAGCTCACGGACGAGGGCGATGCTTAGGTGAGGGACCTCACCCCAAGTGCTTTCGGAGGCGAACAACCTCTAGCACTTTTTCAATTTATGTGTGGGCGTGCGCCCACACACTTCCGAGGCCCGCAGGCGAGAAGTTGCTGGCAATTAGGCAGCAGCGAAGGCTTCGCGCCCCCAATTGAAGGTATGGGCACACTCGCGGAAGTACCCCGCGCTGCCTGATGCCTTCACCTGGTCCTGAAGAGGCCAGGAGCTGCTCGCCAAGTAGCTCTTGTTGTCCGACAATGGCGGCGAGGAGGCCGAGACCTGAAATCACGAAGACGGCCTCACGGCCACATCAGACAACGCAGGGAGCTTCACCAAAGGACGGCGAAGGCGGTGCGGGGGTCGTCGTGGCGGGAAAATGGCTGAGGCCGTGTGCCTAGGGCACACTGCAGAGGTGCAGGTGGGTGTGTTCGAGGGGTGGCCTGAAGGTGAAGGGCGGTGAATGGAGTAGGGGAAATGCTTGAGTGGAGTGAGGGGGAGCTTCTAGGCTTGTCGGTGAGGGGAGAAAGGGCCTGTGGAGGCGGAGCGATCTCGTCGGAGATGGTGGCTAGAGGTGGAGCAGATGGAGGTGGTCGGGGCAGTCGAGGGGTCTAAAATGTCATTTTAAGAAGGGAAGAGTAAGAGGAGAGTAAGGAGAAGGTTCCTACTTACTTAGTCGATGAAGAGGGAGAGGAAGACGCCCGGCTCGTGCCTACCAGAGTTGGGAACGAAGGTGCCCAAAAGAGGAGTAACGGCGACGAGGAGGAGATCCGGAGACTCCAGCTGGTGCGGCCTGGCGTGGGAAGACGGGGCAGAGTGAGCTCTGCTGCAAGTATGGCAGCAGAGTGACGAGGAGGAGGAAAAATCGTCGGAAGCTCGGGCTGTCTGATTGGAGTGAGAGGAGACGAAGGAGGGGGGTTTTCTTCGGCCAAAACTAGCTTGAAGGAGACAGTAGCCCCTGCCGCTCCTTATAATGGTGTTGGCGAGGAGAGGGTTTCGAGGGAGCGATGTGGGGTGCTTGCCGGAGATGGTCGGAGATGGAGACCCATGCCTTTCATGCGTTCGCATGAGAGGCATGGGCAGCCGCCAGTCACAGGGGAGGGTCCCTGCGACAGAGGACAATGCAGGGAACCCCCCATTCGTTCCTGAGAGCAGTTGCCATACCCTGCGTGGCGCCATCCTTCGCGCAAGGTCGTCGGAGGTATGGTGCCTGCGCTGGGTGGCAGGGAAGTTCGTTCTGCAAAGAACGAAGGGGAAGATAGGGGGTTAAATGCAAGATTTTTAAAAGATAAGGGTCAAAAAGTAATTCAAGAGGACAAATTTGTAAAGTCAGTCAAGATGGTCTTCTCCTAGGCCTAAATTTTTGTACCAGCCTAATTTGAACCTAAGGAATTCAATGGTGTAATTTGATTTTAGGTTTGACCACGTTTGACCAGTCAATTTGTGTAAAAATCCAAATTAAGTTAAAATTTGGGCATGGTTCTCAATTTAGGTTAGAAAGGTTGCAAAGGCCAAATTGAAGATTTTTCCATGAATTCTAGAGGGTTTAGTTGATTTTTACTCTACCTAGAACCTCGTGAATTAAAGTGGGTTTATTTTTAGGGTTACAGAATGTCATTTAATTCCTAGAAGTTGCTATAACCCTTTTCAGATCAGATTATCCCACTTTCTTCCTTATTAAGCTCATTTGACCTGTGTTTAGATCCTTAGATACCCTGTTTGTGTACTGCATTGGTAAAATTACAGTTTTACCCCTTAACTTATTTTATTCTTCAATTCAGAATTCTCTGAGTTAGACTTTTCTTTAGGTTTTGTAGGAGCTTTTTCACACTTATTTAGATCAAATTGTACTAGTTAGGGTTCATGATGAGGCTCTCATCAGTCTCGCACACGCACACCTCCAGGCAATTGGCCTAGTGAAGCACCTAGCTGCAGCAATCGAAGGTAAGCCTCCTGCTAGCGTGCAAGCAGAAGCGGGTGGGACTTTAGTCCCACCTCAAAAGTTCGCAACGTAGGAGAATCACTTAAATTGAATTTGTGTTTTAGCTTGGTTGCCTCCAAATACGAGGTGAGGTCCCCTTGCCCGTATACCCGCCTCGTCTGCGACCCACGCTACGCGAACCCGACTGACCCGTTTACCTTGTACTCCTATCGCACCACCCACACTGGTGTGCCTGGACCCGGGCACGCGTACCCGACCCGATTACCCGACTGCTCTGAGAGAGCAAAGAGAGAAATTTAGAGAGAGAGATGCGGGGAGGGTAGGGGGTAGGTTTTGCTTCTCTGTGCTATGCAGGGAAGAAGGAGGAAGAGGAAGCAGCTGAAGACTTAGTTGCAGAGGAAGAAGAGGAAGAGAAGAAGAGGAGGCGCCGCAGCTGAAAGAAGAAGAAGGCAGAAGTAGGAGCCAAAGAAGAAGAAGAGGACCGCAGAAGCCAAAGAAGAAAGGTAGCTGAGAGAGAAGGTCTGCAGAAGCCAAGGAAGGAGGAAGAAAAGAGAAGGAAGGAGCTGCTGCAGAAAGGAAGGAGCTGCAGCTGAGAAGGAAGAAGAAGAAGAAGAAGCCTGAAGAAGCACTGTAGCTGATCACCACTTAGGGCATCTGATTCACAAAATCAGACATCTGAAGACAGAGAAAGAAGAGAGAAAGCAAAGAAGAAGGAGAAGAGAAGAGGAAAGAAAAGAGAATCTATTTCTTTTTTTTTGTCTCTAGCATTTATATTCCTTGCATCGGTATTGAACATATTTGAAATTGTGATTTTTTGCTTCTAAATACCAATTTGATCCCTAAGTTTAACCTTGGAATGTTTTTGAATTTCGAGTAATAAATAAATAAAATTTGATAATCGTTTTCGCGATAATACTACAATGCATATCTTTTCTAAATTACGAGTCCAAGCGACTGTCACCTCACCTCTGAAAAGAGGCCGAAGTGATGGATCGCGATCCAATACCTAGGTCTAAGACAACCCTCACAGAAATTCTACAAGGCCCTCCCGCTTTGGTCGATTGATTCCGTCCTGACGATGATAACTAGCTGGTCCAGAGAAATAACCTCTCGGGAGAAACGACAGTCTCAAGCAGTGCACGTGCACAAGCCCTGCTGGCAGTTCTGGCCTCAAGTCTCCCTCGTTGAGGACAGGCGTCCCACCACTCCTATGAAGGGCACCTTTACCCGACCCCCAAGAAGGACAAGCAACAAGTATCGCCAGAGAAGGGCTTACCCTAGCTAAAGGCCCTCCTAAGAGACCCAACTGAGCATTCCCTTGAGGGAACAACATGACTTAGTAGGAGGGGCCCTAACTCCCCCTGGCCCTTAACAAAAGGACAAGGGACAGCATCGTCAAGGCAGACATAGTCCCTTGCCCCCCGTGCACTAGCAAGAAGGGTTGACGCGACACAGGCGTAGCCGGAGCACCCTATTAACTCCACCCAGGGCAAGCTCCGTCAGATGTCGATCGATTCCAACCCTAAAGCCTCCAAGGCTAGTAGGGACCAACCCCTTGGGCCGATATGGACCCTGGTCCATGTGCCCCGAGGTTCAACACACTGCCCACTTGCGAGAGTCTGGGTCACCCTACCCTCAAGAGGCATCTGCTCATCAAAGTGAAGGGCAAGGGTCTGGCCCGCCTCCGCTAACGATCGCCATTTCACGAAGGGACAATGGAGTGGGACCGTAGTGAAGCTAACAACCCCATGTGATGCAACGCCACGTGAAGGTGCGAGCCTGGCTTCCCGTTCCCTTTAGGCCACCTCCTAAGGTCCCCCCCCGTGGGCATCCTTCGAGGAAAGCCCTCGTAAGCAACCGACCCTCGGAGGAGCATGCAAATGGGCTGGAGTGTCCCGCATAAAAATCTAAAAGGCAAGCCAGGATCCTCTGCCCCCTCCTGCAACTGCCTCGCGAGATGAGTCGATCAAAGGCAAGGTACCTGTTGCAGGAACCCTTATCCCAACCATTACATGGTACAAGCGCTACTTACCATGTAGCCTTGGTGCAGTTTCTCAAAAGCAAATGTCCCCCTCCTGCTTGCTGAGGGGAGTGGCTAGACTAGGTGCTGGGTAGCTAGTTAGTCCAAAAAGACTACAAAGAAGATCGCCATGGTCAACCGCTTGTGTATTTATGATGCCAGCCATAGGTGCCCATCCACTACTACGAATGGCCCTCCTTACGGGCATCCCACTAGGCCCCGCTAGCAATAAACCGAAAGAAAGTAATAGGAGGAGCATCTATGCCAAGTTGTTCGCGTAAGCGAAAGGGATCAAGCCAAGCCTCCTAAAACGCTGTTCATGAAACCTGTGCGAGTGAATCCCACGCAAAGAAAATATTCTCACACTTGGCATACGAGCAGTCCATATAAGGAATAAAATAGTATATCATTTCATTTCCTTTACAACAAACATAGACTGTTACATTATCCAGATCATTGTCTCTGGACAAGTAACAACTAAAAAGGGACAACCTAATATAAGGATACTAGCAACAACACCCAGCGGCACCTGCCTATCGACCACAAAGATTGAAGGCGACACTGCGAAGTATCATGACCCCTAGAAATGGGGCAGATACCTCTAAAACTTCTTCCTCCCCCAAAAGGAGCTTGCAACAAAAGGCAAGCGACTATGCAAGTCCAGAAGGACCATGACCCCTTAGACAGGGGCCCTCATCCAGCTCTGCGACCAGCAACTAGATTGGCCGAGCAAGCTACCTCATCCTGTGGCTAACCTCACCCAACTCCTTTGGCCGGCAAGACACTCCAGCCCAGCCTCCTTCGCCGCGTTCGGCACCTCCCCAAAAAAGCAAGCAAACATTCAGGTGAACGCATGTCATAGAAGAAGAACTGCTCGCCGTAGTCTTTGGGTTAGAAAAGTTCCAATCATACCTTCTGGGATCCCACGTGACAGTTTACACCTACCATTCGGCTATCTGACATATGTTGGCCAAAAAGGATGCCAAAGCCAAGCTCATCCGATGGATCCTTCTCTTACAAGAATTTGACCTGGAAATACGTGAGAAAGCCGGGTCCAAGAATGTCGTAGCCGATCACCTATCTAGACTTTGCTCGGACCACATCGGACCCTCATTATCCTTGACTGACACCTTCCCTGATGAACAACTTCTAGCCATGCAAGGAAGAAAGCTACCCTGGTATGCCGACTTAGTCAACTATTTGGTGGTAGGACAGACTCTGCACGGCTGGTCCAAACAGCAACGGGATAAGTTCTTGGCTAAAGCCAAGCATTATTTCTGGGATGATCCTATGTTGTTTAGACTCTGTGCTGACTAGATCATTAAGAGGTGTATTCCTGAAGAGGAAGTCTAAAGTGTGCTATCCTTTTGTCATGACCAAGCCTATGGTGGCCACTTCTTTGGGAAGCAAACATCTGCAAAAGTTTTACAGTCTGAATTTTATTGGCCATTCTTATTCAAGGACGCACATAGCTTCGCTAAGACTTACTCTCAATGCCAGACATTAGGGACTATGACTAGAAAGGATATGATGCCCCTCTAGCCCATTCTGATTGTCGAAATTTTTGATGTTTGGGGCATCGATTTTATGGCTCCCTTCTGATGAGAGACTCATCCTGATCTCTAATTACCCCTAATTAACTAGTCTTCCAAGTTAATTAGCTAAGGATATGGGTATATAAGGGTTAATTATAAAATAAAGGATAGTTAGTAAAGAACCATAAAATAAGTTAAAAATTATATTTTATCATTTGATTAACATTATTAACATTCTAATTAATAATTGGACTCGAAATCTTATTAGCCATTCTCTTAATTAATAAATTAAGTAACTTAAACATAATATATACATAAGTATATAACAATTTAAGTAATTGTACTTAATTTAATAAATTAACCTAAAAAGGTTAAAAATGTAAATTCAAGGTCTAAACATAATAATTACCTTATTTACTAACATATATAAAAAGTTGAAAAAGATCTAAGTTAAAATAAACCTTTAAAACCAGAGTTTACATTTAGGTCCTTACTACCCATTGCAATCGGGTCCTTAATTTTCATATAGGTCCTTAAATTTCACTGCACTTAGGTCCCTTTCGTCTTCTTCTTTAGCCAATTGAACGGCTGACGACGGAGAGTGACTCCACTGTGTGATCACCGCCCTACCGACGTCATTCTTCCTTTTCCAAGCTCTTGGAACTTGTGCTCACCACCCCATCTTCATCCATCGGTCTGGATTACTCCGAAATCCTAATTTCTGGTGGGAGTTAACCTCACCGTCATTGGAGACGATGCCAAGGGTTAAGCTCCCCAAGCTTCTTCTTCGTCCAGACCTTGCCACCTTCTTCGTCGCCATTCACTATAAATACCCCCTCACCCCCTCGATTTCTCTCAAGTTGGCTCCCTTCCCTCTTCTTCACTGCAGTCGTCCTCGATAGGTTATTCTCTCCGCAACTCCGGCAACTCCCCACACCATTCTCCGACTTCCTCCGTCCATCCTGATTAGCTGAAGAACTCCGTCGAGGTCTGCCGCATTTCTGGACACAAGCGCTGACCAAGGAGCTCCTCTGCTTCATCTTGCATTCGCCTGTTGGAGATTCTTCTTAATCCCTCTAATTTTGTCTTCCGCTATGAGCCATCTGTGGAATCCCGTTGACCCCTTCGTCCAGGTAATAGTAGATTAGGAGTAAGAGTAGGAGTAGGATAGTTTAGGTAGGTAGTTAGATAGCTTAGTCGTTATTTCAGAGTTTAATGTTTGTCTTCTTCGACTTCGATGAGTTCCTTGAGCTCGCCAAAGTCATGTTTTGTCTTTTTAAGCCATTGTCCACCTTCCTCTAACCCTCACGACCACTTCTAATTCATTAAAACTCAAATTTAATCACTGTTTGTCTAATTCATCTTCACCTTCAACAGACATTGTCACTGTCCATGGCGACAGTATCTAAGCTTAGATCCAACTCCATAGGGTCCACCACCTATTCACAACCTAAGGACCCTATTTTACACTTTAATTTGTATAATTACCACCTATAATCTAAACGCCCAATTTGTAATTAAGCTCCTAAGCTCGCTGTCAATGATGGCTTAGGAGTAGTTGAATCTCTTAATTAACTATATAATTTTTCTCGCAATTACTCTTTGACTAGTCTCAGCCATTCAATTGAATGGGAGACCAAGTCCTGTGCTTCAATCCACTTAAAATTCATTCAAATTGAATTTATTGTTTAATCATTCATGTAATGGATTAAAGAAGAATTAAATGCAATTCTGAGGTTCCTTGCAACCTCAGAATCCTCTTTAAATCAAAAATGGCGCAATTCTTCATTCTAAACACATTTTTCATCTTTTCTGGACTCACCGGAGCTCCGGTGAGTGAAATTCGATCTTCAGTCTTTAGAACTTGTTGAGAAGCTCCATAACAACATAATTTTGATCACTGATTTGTTTGAGGTTGTTTATTTGAAGATTTAGCAACTGGAGCTTAGATTATGATCTGTCTTCTCCAACTCCGGCAAAGTTGGAGAAGCCTGTACAGAAGCTTAAGAACCACATTTAACAGGTCTAGAAACTTCAGTGCAGTACACTGAAGCTAATTTTGCCTTCAAATCTGTGTAACAAACCCCTGATTACTCTAACAAACAGACCACATTTTTAGTTCAGGTGACGAACCTGAAACCCTAGATTCTTAGGTTCAAACATCTATCTAGGGGGTTGAGCAAGTTTCTGAGGATGAAAGGATCCTATCTTAGGCTTTGATTTCTTGTGAAGAGGCTTAGGATAGAAAGTCAAATTTTGAAGCCTTATAGTCAACCCTAAGGAAGAAACTCTGACTCTGAGATTAATTTGATAAATTGATGAGTTAGAATTGTTTCTGAGATCTTATTGAATGATTTTAGAGAGGTTTAAGTGAGCTAAGATCTGTTTATTTGATGGAATTAACCAATTTCCAGTTTGGGAGGTTTTCGAACCCAAACTGATAGCAGTGCCTTTCTGATGAGATTTGATCATAAATTTTGCCCCGATGAGCTTGTTACATCCCTTAGAAGCTATTCCAATCGATTAAGAATGATCCTTAGTGTTTATTACACCTTTCTTCATCTAAAATTCCTCTCTCTGAAGCTTCCAGAGAAGCGTTGAGCTTCTGTGCTTCACTTGAAGATTCTGAGAGCTTAAAACCTACACAAACAGTTGCGGAATCATCTAAAGGATCTATTCAGACCCTTAGATAAGCTAAAATACCTATCCTATAGACACCGTAGATTTAAAACCATTTCTAGTCGTATTTAACTTATAGGAACCCCCTAATTTCACCTATCAAATCAGAGAGGAAATCATCCTCTAAACCTCAAATTGACCCTGGAATCCTATAGAGCTACCTTAGAGCTCTCCATTAAGCTTTATTTTGCTTGATTTGGAGCTCTAAATAAGGAGAAATCTTCATTTGAAATTCGGTCTGGAGGGGGAAAGTATAGTCCCATACCAGAAGTTCTCGAGCGGCTACCTTAGTATAAAAGTGTTTTGTATTATAAGCGATTTAGTCGTCAGTGCTCGACGCGAAAAGAAACTATCTGACATTTGAGCATGCGTGTGTGTGTGTGGGCGAGTGCGCTTGCGGGTGTGCGCCTGAGTGGGCGTGTGTGTGCGATTGGCCCTGGGAGGGCGAGGCCTGGGAGGCGTTGAGCCGGTTTGGCTCGAGAGAGAGGGTCGGTTTGGCTCAAGAGAAAATAAATCGAAATTAAACCCTAATGAAATTAGGTGAGGACTGAGTAGGGTCTGGTCCTACCTTGATCTTAGGGTGCTGTGTATCCTCAAATGGACCTTGCCGCAAATCCTAAACTAATTTTTGGCTGAAAAGGAAATAAACCCAATTCAATGAGAAGGCAATGTGTTAAAGGAAGAAGCTAAGGTTTAGAGTTAAGGAAAGAGAGAAGGCTAAGGAAGAAGAAGAAAGAGCAAAGGAGATGGCAGATAGAATAAATCGCAGAGAGAAGGAGAAAGCTGAGCAGGCACGAAAGGAAAGATAAGGAAGAATAAGGGAGAAGAAGAAGAGCAGGAACAGAAGCAGAACAGAAGAAAGAAAGAACAAGGAAAGAACTCAAAAATATAAGAGAAAGAATAAAGTTAAAGAAAAAGAAAAGAGAGAGAGAGAGGCTGAAGAAATAAAGAAAAGATTTACCTTCTTATATTCTCTTGCTTTTAATTGTAATAAGGCATATGTTTTGAATGTATAAATCTTATATGCCTTTAATCATTTGAAATAAATGTTGAGAATAAGAGTTCATATGGGATTTTGCATGTTATTCTATTTTAATCAATTTTTAGCAAAATTCATGCTTCCATAGTTAACTTAAATATACCTCCTATACTTATAAAGAAAAATAAAGATAACTAGTGAATTTAGAATGAATTATACCTCCTAGCGAACGACCTGAACTCAACCACTAAAATTTTTTCTAAAATGTTAGGTTAATTCGACCCTATACTACTAATCGACACAACTTCGAGTTAACTTAAGTGACTTTTCTTCTACTCTTAATTAAGTAAAATTAACTTAATTAACTGAGTTGAGGTAAGAAACAGATCACCTTCCCACCATCCAACAGCTATGAGTACATATTAGTCTCAATGGACTATGTCTCAAAATGGATCGAAGTCGTAGCCACCCGAAGATGTGACCATAAGGCTATCATGGGCTTTGTTAAGCAAAGCATCTTCTCTCGGTTTGGGATACCGAAAGCCATGATCAGTGATGGTGGGAGTCACTTTATTCATGCCTAATTCCGTGCCTTACTTAGAAAATATGATGTTACTCACCGCATTGCCACCCTATATCACGCGCAAACAAATGGGCAAACTGAGGTCTCTAATAAGCAGATTAAGAATATTCTGTAATAGACTGTGAGACCTGACCGGAAGGATTGGTCCACATGATTGGATGATGCCCTTTGGGCATACAGGATCGCTTTTACGACCCTGATAGGCATGTCGCCTTATCGATTGGTCTTTGGCAAGGCTTGTTACTTTCGATCGAGTTGGAACACCGGGCATACTGGGCTGTGAAGTAATGCAAAGTGGATTCCCAGTTGGTCGGAGCTCAAAGGACTCTCCAACTCTCCGAGCTCGAGGAAATCCGTCGGGATGCTTGATGAGAGGCTCATCATGGCTTCTAATTACTCCTAATTAACTAGTTTCCTTAGTTAATTAGCTAGGAATATGCATATATAAGGGTTAATTATGTAATAAGGGACAAATCATTAAAGGACCTTAAAGTAAGTTTAAAATGCTAAATTATAAGTCAATTAACATCACTAATAACGTAATTAATAAATGAACTCGAAATACCATTAATTAGTTACCTAATTAGTATCTTATTTAACTTAAATATAATTTAAGACCTAAGCCTTTAATAATTTAAGTAAGTTAATAAGTAAATAAATTAAATAAATGGGTAAAAAATGTGAATACAAGGCTTTATGTAATATTTAGCTAAGTTATAAAAATATATATAAAAAGTCAGAAAAGAAAATAATTTAAATTAACCTTAAAAGCCTCTGTTTGCATTTCGATCCTTGGAATTCGTTGCATTTGACTCCACTCCTTTCACCTAGGTCCTTAGCTTTCCTCGCATTTAGGTCCCTATGTACACTTTTCTTCATTTCATCTTTAGCTGCTTGAACGGCTGACGAGCGGCGGTGAAGACACCTCACAATCACCTCACATACGGCGTCCTTTCACCCTCGCTAAGCTCATGGAGCTTGCACTCACCTTCTTCATTTCATCCCACGGTCTGGATGATCTTCAAATCCTAATTAAGGTTAGAGAGTAACCTCACCGGTGTTGGAGAGGACGCCGATGGTTACCCTGCATCTAGACGTATTCCCGTTCAGATTAATCCACCTTCACAGTTGCCGTAACCTATAAATACCCCTTGACCCCTTCGATTTCAAAGGTCGGTCCCCTATCCTTCTTCCCTAACTGCGGCCGACAATAGGTTATTCCTCCTCTACCTCCGATGACCTTGCATCCCCCTATTGGAGCTCCTTTGCGTGAGAGACTCGTCTCTCTCACTTCCTCTTCTTCTCCGGAAGGCTGTGACAGGGCCTTGGAGCATCATCTCCATTATCTCGATGCTTTCAACTTCTCGTCGGAGCTCTATCTTCAACCCTCTGATTTCGTCCTCCATTACACACCTTTAGACGAAGATTCTTCCCCCTCTCTTCGTCCAAGTAACCGTATATTACTTAGTGTAGCTTAGATTAGTGTAATTAGCTTAGTAAGATTAGTTTAGTTAGACTTCTAGTACTTCCTTCCTCATCTCTGGCAAGGCCATGTCCGGGCTTGCCGGGCCCTTTTTCATTGATCCAAGCACAATTCCACTTTCTTTACCTTTATACGATTCATTTCACTTTCTTCCTCTCACTGTTACCACCTACACCGCCCAAACCACCTCATCGTCACCGGCGACCTCTACTGTCTATGGCGGAGGTCCCCGAGCCTTATACACCTCCATTAGGGTCTTCCATCGCTAGAACGCCACCCTAAGGCCCTTCCCGACCACAGATCTACCTTAATTGTCCACCTTATCACCTAAACCACTTCACATGCACCTGGACACTCCACTGTCCCTAAAGTGTCTAGAAGCTTTCTCACACCCAATTAAGGTCCATCATCACTTCCCTAACACCTAATGACCTTAGAAATTCCATTAATTCTCCTATAGAGCAACGAATAGAAAATGCCTAAATTCCCCCTTATTTCTGAGCTCGTCGTCAATGGCGGCTCAGAGATGAGTTAACCACCTAATTAAATAGTCCATTTATATCGCCTCACCATATAGAACTCTTTCCCTCACTTAATTGAGTGAGGGGATACTCTCTGAGTTCCACTAAACTCAGAACTTGCACTTTCTAAATTCATTGCATATCTTCTGTTATGATCATCAATGGAGTTAATTTGTGAGTTCCTGATTTGCCTTGTGATCTCAGGAAGCTCTTGAGACCCTTAACGGTCAAATTCATGAAGATCTGCACTCTGTCAATCACTTTCTGGGCTCACCAGAGCTCCGACGAGAAAAAATTGAGTTTCAACCCTTGATAGGCCTCAAGGAGCCCCATAATGCACAACTGGGGTTTATGGATTCTGATTTAGTGATTATTTTGTTGATTTATTGCCTGGAGCTCAATAACGACCTTTGTCTTCTCCAACTCCGGCAGAGTTGGAGAGATCTCTTCGCTAGGTTTCAAGCCTCAATTTTAGGTTTAGAAGCAAGAGCAGAGCCTTTATACTTCATTAGTGATCTTTGATTCCTTCGAGAGTCTCTGGTTTGTTTTGTCAAACAAACCTCATTTCGTGTTCAGGTGATGAAGTTTGGGTCCATAACGAACCTAATCAAAACTAGGTCTTGATGGCCTGAATCAATTTCTAAGGAAAAATAGAACCGATCTAAAGTTTTAATTTGATATGATAGAACCTGATTTGGAAAGTCAACTATATGGCTATATTGGTTAAACTCCATGTCTTAAGTGATGACGGAATGATCAATTCGATGGTTAAATCGATAGAAATGATTCTTGGGATGTTGTAGAGTGATTTAGAGTTAATTTGATCGAGTTTAATCAAGGTTTTAGTGTGATCTTAGTTTCTGCTCAGTATGGGTTTTTCAGAACTCCATACTAAGTTCTCCCTATTCTTGGCAAAATTTGGATGCCAAGGTTGCCTAGATCAGATCGTAACAACCGGTAAGGGTTGTTAATTCTGTTGTCAGATGTCATTAGCTCTATGATGAGCTATTCAAAGCTTGAATCAAAGCTCTGGAGCTTCTGTGTGAAGCTCAGAAGCTCATATCTCTTTCTACAGCTTCCCGAAGCCTCTTCTATCCTTCAATAAGAGTGGAATCCCCTCCTGAATCGAGTCCGGACCTCATCTGGAGGACAAATGCCTTGCTGCAGGTCCTTAGACTTGAGTTCACCTCCTGAAGGCCATGAATGCCATGATGAACCTCCATCTTCGCCCTTCTAATAGAAAGGTTAAATCTGGTCCGAGAACCAAATTGGTGCTAGAATCCTGTATAGCATCTAATTAGCTCTCGATCGAGCCTTTGCTCGATCAGATTGAGTCACTGAGCTGGTCGGAATCTTCATCGAAAGATTGGCCCGGAGCTGCCGAACATAGTCCCACATCGGTAGTTCTGGAGGCATCCCTTGCTATATTACGATTTTCTTCACTTGACGATTCGGTCATCAGCGTAGGGTGTGAAATGAAACTGGCATTGGGTGTGGGTGTGTGTAATGCATGTGCCTGCGTATGTGTGTGCGTGTGCGTGTGCCTGTGGGCGTAAGCGTATGGGCCCGTGTGTGGGCGTGTGGGCCTGGGAGGCCGATTACTGTGTATGAGCTTAAAATGAATAAAATCCACCAATTGAGAACTCGACCCAAGCTTAAATTGGGTCTGGTCCCGCCCATTGGGCGCTGTGTATCCCCGAACGAGCTTGGGCCACCCATTAAACATTAATTTTTATAAATTGAAGATTAAATGGGTTAAGTGATTGATGAGAACCTCATCATGAACCCTAACTAGCACAATCTAATCCAAATATGTGTGAAAAATCTCCTACAAAATCCAAAGAGAGGCTTAACTCAGAAAATTCTGAGTTAAAGGATAAAATAAATCATTAGGGGTAAAACTGTAATTTCACCAATGCAGTATGCAAACAGGGTAATTAAGGGTCCAAACATAGGTCAAACAAGCTTAATAAGAAGGGAAGTTGGATGATCTGATCTGAAAATGGTTATAGCAACTTGTAGGAATTAAATGACATTCTGTAATCCTAAAATAAACCTACTTTAATTCACGAGGTTCGAGGTAGGATAAAAATAAACTAAACCCTCTAAAATTCATATAAAAATATCCCCTAGGGTTTAGAACCTTCAATTTGGCCTTTGAAACCTATTTTGACCAAAAATGAGAACTATGTCCAATTAATGACTTAATTTGGGTTTTTGCACAAATTGATCGGTCAAACATGGTCCAACCTAAAATCAAAATTCACCATTAAAATCCTTAGGTTCAAATTAGTATAGTATAAAAGCTTGGGCCTAAGAAAAGATCATCTTGACCAACTTTACAAATTGGTCCTCTTAATTTACTTTTGGACCCTTCTCTTTTGAAACCCTTACGTTTAGGCCCCCAACTTCTCGTCGTTCTTTGCAGAACGGTCCTCCCTGCCACTTCTGCACAGCGCCATGCCTCCGGCGACCTTGCGCGGAGGATGGCGCTGTGCAGGGCAGGGCGGCCGTCCTCTGGAACTGACGGGGGGTTCCCTGTGACGTCCTCTGTCGCAGGGACCCTCCCCTACCCTCTCTGGCCACTCTCCGGCGAGGCTGGCACGTCACCACCTCGGTCCCCTCTTCACGCCAAGGCCTTTATAAGGAGCGGCAAAGTCTGCCGACTCCTTCAAGCTTCCTCTGGCGAAGAAATACCTCGCACTTCATCTCTTCCTCCTCCGGTCAGAGCGCCCGAAGCTTCTGACGATCTCCTCCTCCTCCTCCTTGTCGCTCTGCTGCCCTACCTGCAGCAGAGTTTACTCTGCCCTGTCGTCCGCGCCAAGCCGTACCAGCTGGCACCCTCCGACTGCCTCCTCGTCGTCGATACCCTCCTCCTGGGCATCTTCGTCCTCAGCTCCGGCAGGCACGAGCCGGGTGCTGCTCTCTCCCCCTTCGTCGAGTAAATAGGTACAAAGTTTCCTCTCTCTCTCCCTTGTATTTTCCCCCTTCTAATTTGCCATTTCAACCACCCAGCCGCCACTGTCAAACTCCATCTTCCCCATCTCCGGTCGCCTTCTCCAGCGAGGCCATCCCACTTCCACAGACCTCCTCACCCCTCGCCGACTACCCCAGAAGCTCCCCCTCACTCCACTCAACCGTCACCCTCTCTCCATTCACTGCCAATCACAGCCCGACCACCCCCCGAACAGACCCATTTCCGCGCCCACATTCTGACCTAGGTCCACCTCCATATGCGCTCTCGCACCTCGCCGACCCCCGCACTGGCTTTGCCACACTCCGGCGAAGCTTTCCACGTTATCTGACTTGGCCAAGAGGTCGTCTCTGTGCATTCAGGTCAGTAGCCCCTCACCGCCATTGTTAAGCTGTTGCAGCTCCTTCGTTCGCAGCTCCAGGCTTCCTCCAGCCCAGGCGCACATCCCAGGTAGCGCGGATTGCTGCTGCGAATATGCCCAGGCTTTCAATTTGGGTCGCAAGCCTCGCGGCTACCCCAATTGGCTAAGAAGAAGAAAAGAGAGAAAAAGAAGAGAGAAGAAGCCAACAAAACTCTCTCTCTTATTATTTTTGTAACAAAATTGTGAATATTTATGCTTCTAGGATTCTAGTTGCTCCCTGAGTTCGACCTCGGGAAAGCTTATTATTCCGAGTAAAAAAATTTTCTGTGGTAATCTTGTAACTGTTTTGTCATATACTACATCGATTGTAAACCATAAATAAACATAAAAATGAAATACGCGACACAGCCATTACCAGTTTTTGGCACCGTTGCCGGGGAGCAACGGCTATTCTAGAAGCCATAAGATCTCTATTTTTGAGTTTCTACTAATCTCTTCTCTTTTGTGTGCAGGCACAGGAAATAGGACAACAAGCAGCCGCACAACAACCACTCCAAGGACAGGTAATTTTCTATCCTCTCACTTTAACCCCTCAATTCTAAAGAGGAAGAAAAAGAAAGAACAAGCAATATAGGTATAACCTGTCTTCCTTACCTAGTAAACCATCAAAGCTGCATGTTTTTCAATTTCAACCCACTATTTCTGCACACACTATTAAGGGTATTTAAGGGCTAACACCTTCTTGCCTGAGCCCTAAATTACCCAACAAGGAGCTAACTGGACCAAGTAGAGCCAACATAAGATTTAACATTAGGGTTTTAGAGACACACTTCTTAAGCAAGAATTGAGAAATCCCAAAAGAAGTGTGCCTAAGTCATTAATTGAAAATACTTATTCAAAGAAACCCTAAAGCAATTTGGCTCTTTAAAGACACTTGAACCCTAAAGGACAAGACCTAATAAGCTCTCAAAGGAACTAGTAGGTGAAGTTGACCCCTTAGGTCAACCAACCTTCAACTTAGGTCACTCTTTGCACTCAAAAGGCTAAAGTTCAAGTAAAAACCTAAGCACCTTGATCTTAATTAAAAGTGGTACACTTAAGAGGTTAAGATCCCCATTCTGGTCTACCTGGAATCTCAGTGACAAGAGTGGTCGGGTAGGGGAAACCCTGTAACCTGTGGGGACGCTCTACTGTGTAGGGGTCTTCGCGGGACTCACCCTCTCTGGCTGCCTAGGTAATTCTCAGGTGGACGATCTTTTGATCAAGGGGTCCATCTGCCCCGCACCTCTATAGTCACCCAACATTCTGGGCGTCTTGATTGGGTCCAGCACCTACTAAACTCATCCTCTCCATCAGTGTATGTTTGGTAGGAGGTCCTTGAAACCTCCTTTAGAAATTCACTCTCCTCGAGGCCGAGCCTCAGTGCCCTTCTTTGAGCAAACAACACTTCACATCGACCTCTCCTCCGACTCCGAACCCAACTCACCTTCTTCTTCCACAATGGCTTAGCCAGTTGAGGAAGAGAACAATCTGGAACACCAGCTCCAGTGACTCAATGACCTCTTCCAGAACTTCATGCACCCACCGCAGCGTCCTATGATGCGGGACCATTATAATCCTGCTGCGGTGGCTATTGAGCCTCGAGTCAGAATCCCGACTGGAGGACCTGATTTTGAATTAAAGCCCAATATGATTCATGCCATACCTAAATTTCATGGGCTTAATTCTAAAGACCCCTTCCAGTACATAAAACAGCTAAAGCATCTGGCCCAGACTTTTGGGTCAGATGCGCAAAATCGGGATATTCTCCTCATGAAGATGTTCTCCTTCTCCCTTATGGACAAGGCCGCTCATTGGTACCAAACACAGACTTGGCCGATCAACAATTGGGAGGAACTTCAGTCCGAGTTTTTAAAGAAGTTCTTTCCCGTTGGTCAGACCAATGCCTTACACCATCAGATTACCCACTTCACGCACCAAACGGGAGAACCTCTTCATGAGGCATGGGATCGCTTTTAGGATCTCATGAGAAAGTGCCCCCATCACGGAGTTCCTAAATGGGAACAAGTCCAGTCTTTTTACCAAGGACTCCGTGAAGATATTAGGCTTTTCGTCAATGCAACTTGCGGAGGGAATATCATGGGTCAGCATGAGGACACCGTGTGGGAGATTCTCGAAAATATGTGCGAGAACTCCATCAATAATGACTCCATGGGGTTATTCGACAGGACGAATACCCGCGCATCGATGAACCTTGGGGGAGCACATGAGACACAGGGCCTATCCGCATCAGTCGACCTGGAATTGATGGCCAGTCGATTGGACAAGGTCTCTATCATTGAGAAGGAGGTGGATGAGCTGACTCAGCACTTGCAGCGAGCCACCTCTGTGCATAATTCTTTTGCACAGCCTCCTTCCACATAGGAGACTGTGCAAAACATTCTCCACCAACCTTCTCCTGGGATGGATCCGTATCCACTCCCATCTGATTCTCGGATCGGAGGATCCTCCGATCCTTTCTATACTAGCCAGGGGAATTGCACTCCCCTGTTCTCTAACTCTTTGGAGGTTTCTCAGACCTGCGAGGACCTCAACGCCATCCAGAATGATCCATTTTCTAATACTTACAATCCTGGATGGCGAAATCATCCCAACTTCCAGTGGGTGGGAAATTCCCCAACACAAAGACCACCCTTTCAGCCCTGTCCACAACCATCTCGTCCTTACCAGCCGCCTCAGCCTCGGCCCAACCCAACTTATCCATCACGGCCAAACCAAGACCAAATGTCCCTCATCCTTCAGACTCTGGCTAACATTCAGAGAACGAATGCGGCTATTCAAAAACAACACAATGATGAACTTACAGAGGTTCGAAATCAACTGGCCCAGTTGGCTAATTCTCGCCAACCGGGCACACTTCCTTCCCAACCTCTTCCTAACCCTAATAACGTGCCGACCCAGTGGCGTGTTATGAACCCAAACCCGGGCCAAGCACACATGATTTATCAGGCCCCCTCTGTTCCTTCACCTGACGGGATGGAGGCTTCCACCTCTTATGCAAGTTATCAGCAGCAACCCATCCTATCAAACCCTAACCAAAACCAGGCAGGATTGAATTCTGTAACCACCCGTAGTGGTAAGGAGACCGAAGATCCACCCTATCCAGACCACTCCAAGCCTGGTAGTGATCTGAACCCTAGGATAGTAATCCAGGACGTTCCTATCCCTATCTCAGATCAAAGACTTGGACCTATCCTAGAAGAACCAACCAAGGTTCCATTTCCCGAGGCCTTGACCAAGGGAAAGAAGACAACCAAGCCCGTGGCACCAGAGGAGGACCTGGTCAAGCTCTTTGAGCAGGTCCAAATAAACATACCCTTGATGGATGCGATTCGCCATGTACCGGCTTACGCACGATTATTAAAGAATGTGTGTACACCTCAGCGTAAGCCGCGAACTAAGAGTGGGAGTCCAATTGTACTGTCAGAGCAAGCCAGCTCTGTAATCCTGAGCAGACTCCCACCCAAGGCAAAAGACCCAGGTACACCCCTGATTTCCTGCAAAATAGGTCAAACCCAATTCGACAGAGCATTGCTAGACTTGGGTGCTTCCAAAATCCGATACCCACATTCTTACTAAAACACCTAGAAGAATCTGATCTAAAACCAATTGAGGTGACACTACAGTTAGAGGATCGATCTATAAAGTCACCTAAAGGGATTCTTGAGGATGTTATTGTAAGAGTGCGGGATTTCTATTTTCCTGTAGGCTTTATTGTCTTAGACATGGACGCACCTGAAAACCCTAGGGATACACCGATCATTCTAAGGAGACCTTTCCTGGCTACTGCTAGAGCCAACATCAGTTGTGAGGAGGGCCAAATAGAGCTGAAATTTGAAAATCAAACCCTAAAAATTGACATCTTCAAGGCCCAACAAGGAATCAATTGCGGTGTCATCGAACAAATATGTGATATTAGGGCTTTGGTTGATGAAACACATTTTGAGAATAACCTGATTATGCCCCATCAACCATAGAAAGATCTTGAACCGCAATTAGAGGAGTCAAACCCCAATTTAGACAAACCCATGACTCCTATCCTTGAACCTCACACTTACCCTAAACCACCCGCTACTGCTGATAACCCCATCTTTGAATTAAAACCACTTCCCGATCACTTGAAATACATCTTTTTGGGTTCTAATCAGACTTTTCCTGTGATTATAAATTCCAAGCTCACTCTTGATCAGGAATCCCGTCTGATTGCTATTCTCCAGCAACATCGCAGAGCCATTGGATGGACTCTCAATGACTTGACTGGAATAAGTCCCTCTTATTGTGCACACCATATTTATTCAGAAGAGGGCGCACGACCTTCCCGTGAAATGCAGAGACGTTTAAACCCCAATCTGCAGGAGGTCGTGAAAAAGGAGATCATCAAATGGCTAGATGCAGGGATCATTTACCCGATCTCCGACAGTCGTTGGGTGAGCCCAATTCAGGTGTGCGTAAAAAGGCAGGGCTCACCACCATTACGACTGAAATCGGAGAGGTCATACCTACCCGATTAGCCAACTCGTGGAGAGTTTGTATAGATTACCGACGACTCAACTTCTCCACGAAGAAGGATCATTTCCCACTACCTTTCACTGATCAGATTCTCAAAAAATTAGCGGGAAATCGATTCCTCTACTTTCTTGACGGGTACTCCGGTTATAAGCAAGTGGCTATTCATCCTGAGGACCAAGAGAAGACCATGTTCACCTACCCCTTCAGAGCGTATGCATTCCGAAGGATGCCTTTCGGTCTCTGCAATGCACCCGCGACTTTTCATCGGTGCATGCTTGCCATATTCTCTGATATGGTAGGTGATTATCTGGAAGTCTTCATGGATGACTTCTCAGTTTTCGGGGCATCATTTGATGATTGCCTCCAGCACTTGGTTCATATACTCAGGCGTTGCATCGATGTTAATTTGGTTCTTTCCTGGGAAAAGAGACATTTTATGGTGCCTGAGGGGATCGTCCTAGGACATCTGATTTCTGAGAAGGGCATCCAAGTGGATCGAGTGAAGGTTGATCTAATTTCTCGTCTTCCTATGCCTAGCTCGATCAGGGACATTCGTTCTTTTCTGGGGCACGTCGATTTTTACCGTCATTTCATTCCTGATTTTTCAAAAATCGCGCGCCCCTTGACTACTCTTCTCTCTAAGGATGTACCCTTTGAGATCTCCAAAGAATGCACTCAAGCCTTTGAAAACCTCCGTGACCGAGTCACCCAGGCCCCGATCCTACAATCCCCTGATTGTTCTCAACCCTTTGAGATCATGTGCGATGCATCTGATTTCGCTGTAGGAGCGGTTCTGGGGCAGAAAGTTGACGGGAAACCCATGGTCATCTACTACGCTAGCAAGACACTTGACGAGGCTCAATGTAACTACACAGTTATGGAGAAAGAGCTGCTAGCCGTAGTATTTGCCCTTGAAAATTTTCGATCTTATCTCTTGGGTTCCCACGTCATCATCTACTCGGATCACATAGCTGTGAGGCATCTCCTTGCCAAGAAGGACGCGAAGCCTCGACTAATCCGATGGATCTTGCTGTTGCAAGAATTCGACCTCGATATTCGCGATAAGGCAGGAAGATAAAATGTGGTAGCTGACCATTTGTCTCGCCTTCCTTCTGAGATCGTCAACCCTTCTGGACCCATCACTGAGCATTTCCCTGATGAGCACCTGCTGACTATTGGTACTAGACTTCTAAGGTTTGCTAATATAGTAAACTACTTGGCATCTCATCAGATCTCGTCTGATTGGCCGAAGGCCAAGAAAGACAAATTGTGCTCTGATGCCAAGTACTACATTTGGGAAGATCCGTACCTCTTCCGCATAGGTGCCGACCAGATCATCCGGAGATGTGTCCCAGAAGGTGAAATCAATGATATTCTCTCTTTTTGCCATGACCAGGTATGCGGTGGCCATTTCTATGAGCACAAAACCGCATTGAAAATCCTCCAGTGTGGCTTTTATTGGCCCACTCTATTCAAGGACGCATACAATCACTGCAAGGCATGTAGTCGTTGCCAAACTTTGGGCAACATGAGCCATCGCGACATGATGCCTTTGCAGTCGATTCTCGTATCCGAAATCTTTGATATTTGGGGGATTGATTTTATGGGACCCTTTCCTATTTCGGATGGTTTCGAGTACATTCTACTAGCTGTGGACTACGTGTCCAAATGGATCGAAGCCATACCGACCCAAACCTGTGATCATAAAATCCTTCTCAAATTCATTCATCAAAATATCTTCTCACGGTTCAGGATTCCTCGTGCTATCATCTCTGACGGGGGGACCCATTTCATGAATGCTCAGTTCAGGTCACTGATGACCAAATACAGGGTGTCTCACCGAATCTCCACTCCTTATCACCCCCAAACTAATGGTCTAGCTGAGCTATCAAATCGAGAGATTAAGAAAATCCTGCAGGTCACTGTTCGGTCTGACAGGAAGGACTGGTCGTCCTGACTTCTGGAAGCCTTGTGGGCCTCTAGGACCGCCCATAAAACCCAATTAGGCATGTCTCCCTTTAGACTGGTGTACGGAAAGGCATGTCACCTTCCCGTCGAACTGGAGCACAAAGCCGATTGGGCAGTACGGAGTTGTAATCTAGATCTTTCTAAGGCTGGAACCCACAGAAAGCTTCAAATCAGCGAGATCGATGAATTACGCCTTGATGCGTACGAGAACTCGCGAATCTACAAGGAGCGGGTTAAAGCCTTCCATGACAAACACATCTCTAGAAAGATCTTTCATCCTGGTCAGAAGGTCCTACTCTTTGTTGCCCGACTCAAACTTTTCCCCGGGAAACTGCGATCCAAGTGGATCGGACCATACCTTGTTCGACAGGTTTTTGGAAATGGAGTCGTCGAAATCAGTCCGCTTAGCCATGATTCTGAACCTTTCATCGTGAATGACCAGAGACTCAAACCGTTCATTGATGTAACCTCTACTGATTTAGCTGAATCATCAATTATCCTCCATTTTCCCTGAGCATATTGAGCCCAGCCGATGGCGTAAAACTCAGCGCTCAACGGGAGGCAGCCCATCATTCTCTTTGAAAAAACTTAAAACCTTTTCTGACACCTTTTCGCACTTAAGGTTCACCCTTGAGGACAGCCGACTCCACCTCAGGTGCTTGCATCTGAGATTAGAAATCGTCCGCAACTGTCACCCTGACCCATTCACTCATCAAAACATCTATCCTAATGTATGAACTAAGTTGAATAAAAACCCTCCTAAGTTACAATGTGGACATTGCAAATCTTAGGCATGGGGGGTGTGAAAGTGCAAATCTTGTAAGAAAGGTTTTTAACAAAAGAATTCACATATGCCAAAAATACCATAAAAATTAAAAAAAAAATTTAAAAAATAATAATAAAATGAGAGGAGGGAAGAAATTTTGTGGACTCTACAAAGGAGGAGGAGAAAAAGGAACAAAATGAAAAGAAGGAGCACAAAATGAAAGAAAAGTGATAGTCATTAGTAAGAAATTAAGGAATTAACCTAAGTTCTAAACCACATTCAGGAAAAGAAATGGAAAGTGCACAGTGAGATTAGTAAGAACGCTAACCTTAGGCATTCTTGGACAGACTCTTAGTACCCATTAAGATCTAGACATTCCTCAAGAGGTTGAGGAAAATGAAAAGCTTAAGTATTAAGTCCAAGGCTTAGGGAGTATTTAGCCTCATTAACTAACTTTTGGTTTACGGGACTCAGTAACCTAAGCACCCTAACTTCACACATAGCCTGGTTCAGTAAGCATAAAAATCAAAATCACGTAGAAGCATTGCAAAAATTCTGAAATGACACCCAGAGTAGGAGAGGCCAATCAACACAAGTTGATTTGGACGAGTTCCCAGCGCGGAGAGGTGGGAAATTCCCCTCGAAGATGCGTAACAAAATATCATCTCCTCGGTGCTTATCTCTCAGGATATTTACATATCCTACTGGGGGAATGTAAGCACTCTGCTGGTTCAGATTCTATGGATGCTATTATCTCGAAATCTCAACAGCAAAGGTTCTGGGGGTTACCATGGGCGGCGCTATCCCGAAGCATCGATTGCCAGGAACCCTTGAGGATTGATGATGGGGACAAGGAATTTGACACAGACCGTGTTGAAAAGCCAATCCTAAGCTAGAATTAAAAACAAAAAGAGAGAGAAAACTCTCCAAACATATAAATCTTATACCTCTCTTTCTTACAAAATGCACTGCGAACTGAGCCAGGGCTAAAATTATCTCAAGCACGGCTGCTTTAACCACAAAGTCTAATAAACCTTAGGTTAGTTCTTGTAGGCCTTAAAAACCTTTACTAAGGACTGAAGCTGAGGCTAAATAGATCTGGATCTTGGTTGGTACTTGAGTACCTTTTAGGCCTATGGTTGGCATTCTGACCTAATCTAAGTTTCAAAAGAAAAAGAACTTATCTGAAATCATTAAGAACTTCGTGGTCTAGAATAAGGGTTGAAACCTTAAAATTTTTCTAAGGGACTAGCAAAAGCTAGGCATGGGGGTATGATGAGAACCTCATCATGAACCCTAACTAACACAATCTAATCCAAATATGTGTGAAAAAGCTCCTACAAAATCCAAAGAGAGGCTTAACTCAGAAAATTCTGAGTTAAAGGATAAAACAAATCATCAGGGGAAAAACTGTAATTTCACCAATGCAGTATGCAAACAGGGTAATTAAGGGTCCAAACATAGGTCAAACAAGATTAATAAGAAGGGAAGTGGGATGATCTGATCTGAAAAGGGTTATAGCAACTTCTAGGAATTAAATGACATTCTGTAACCCTAAAACAAATCTACTTTAATTCATGAGGTTCAAGGCAGGATAAAAATCAACTAAACCCTCTAAAATTCATAGAAAAATATCCCTTAGGGTTTAGAACCTTCAATTTTGCCTTTGAAACCTATTTTGACCTAAAATGAGAACCACGCCCAATTAATGACTTAATTTGGGCTTTTGCATAAATTGATCGGTCAAACATGGTCCAACCTAAAATCAAAATTCACCATTAAAATCCTTAGGTTCAAATTAGTATAGTATAAAATCTTGGGCCTACGAAAAGATCATCTTGACCAACTTTACAAATTTGTCCTCTTAATTTACTTTTTGACCCTTATCTTTTGAAACCCTTACGTTTAGGCCCCTAACTTCTCGCCATTCTTTGCAGAATGGTCCTCCCGACCACTTTTGCACAGCGCCATGCCTCCGACGACCTTGCGCATAGGATGGCGCCGCTCAGGGTAGGGCGACCGTCCTCTAGAACAGACGGGGGGTTCCCTGCGACGTCCTCTGTCGCAGGGACCCTCCCCTACCCTCTGCCATCAACTATGCCTCTCGTGTGAATGCACGAAAGGCATGGGTATCCTCTCCGGCCACTCTCCGGCGGGGCTGGCACGTCTCCACCTCGGTCCCCTCTCCGTGCCAAGGCCTTTATAATGAGCGGCAAGGTCTGCCGACTCCTTCAAGCTTCCTCTGGCGGAGAAATACCTCGCACTTCGTCTCTTCCTCCTCTGGTCAGAGCGGCCGAAGCTTCCGGCGATCTCCTCCTCCTCCTCCTTGACGCTCTGCTGCCCTACCTGGAGTAGAGTTTACTCTGCCCTGCCGTCCGCGCCAAGCCGTACCAGCTGGCACCCTCCGACTGCCTCCTCGTCGTCGATACCCTCCTCCTGGGCATCTTCGTCCTCAGCTCCGGCAGGCACGAGTAGGGCGCTGCTCTCTCCCCCTTCGTTGAGTAAATAGGTACAAAGTTTCCTCTCTCTCTCCCTTGTATTTTCCCCTTCTAATTTGCCATTTCAACCACCCAACCACCACTGTCAAACTCCATCTTCCCCATCTCCGGTCGCCTTCTCCGGTGAGGCCATCCCACTTCCACAGACCTCCTCACCCCTCGCCGACTAAATCAGAAGCTCCCCCTCACTCCACTCAACCGTCACCCCCTCTCCATTCACTGCCAATCACAGCCCGACCACCCCCCGAACAGACCCATTTTCACGCCCACATTCTGACCTAGGTCCACCTCCATAGGCGCTCTCGCGCCTCGCCGACCCCCGCACTGGCTTCGCCACACTCCAGCGAAGCTTTCCACATTATCTGACTTGGCCGAGAGGCCGTCTCTGTGTATTCAGGTCAGCAGTCCCTCGCCGCCATTGTTAAGCTACTGCAGCTCCTTCGCTCGCAGCTCCAGGCTTCCTCCAGCCCAGTCGCACATCCAAGGTAGTGCGGATTGCTCCTGCGGATACACCCAGGCTTTCAATTTGGGTCGCGAGCCTCACGGCTGCCCCAATTGGCCACAGCTTCCTCAGCCGCAGGTGCAAGATTTGGAGGAGGGACTTTAGTCCCACCTCGTAAGTGCACGGCTGCGTGCCCACACTTATAATGAAAAAGTGTATTGGGCTTGTTGCCTTCGATACACAGGGGTCAGGTCCCTCTCACCCCCACGCAGCGCGCCACGCGCTCGCTCGCCCTCGCCCGCGCTCATGCCCCACGGGTCTAGGCCGGATCCGACTACCCGACCAAGCACTCCTCGCCCACCACCGCACGCTGGTGGGCCTGGTCCCGGGCGCGCTACCCGAACCCGATTACCTGGCTCTGGAAGAGCATTCCTAAGAGAGATTCTGAGAAAGGGAGAGATGCGGGGAAGGGGTTGGGGTAGGTTTTGCACTGACCACTGTGTGTGCACGCAGGAAAGAAAGAAGAAGAAGAAGCAAGTTAAGGAAGAGAGGAGGAGCGACCGAAGACTTAGCCGCACTGAGTAGCTGAAGAAGAAAGGAAGGAGAGGAGCTGAAGATGAAGAGAAGAAGCCGCACTGTAGCAACCCACAGTTAAGTCGTCTGAGCATCAAATTAGACGACGGAAGGTCAACGGCCAGAGCAGAAAGAAGAGGAAAAGAAAAGGAGCAGAAGCAGAGAAGAAGAAGAAAAGATAAGGAAGAAAAAGAAGAAAGAAGACACAAGAAAAGAGAAGAGAAGAAAGAAGGAAGCGGAGAAGAGAAAGAACAAGGCAGGCTGAGAAGAAAGGAAGACTCTGCAGCTGAAAGAAAGAAAGAAAAAGAGAGGAGAAAGAAGAAGAAAATCACCACAGCCGTAGGCTAAAGAAGAAAGAAGGCAGGAAGAAAAGAAGAAAGAAGAAGAAGAAGAGGAACGGCCAAG
Source organism: Thalassia testudinum (assembly GCA_037157565.1). Taxonomy (NCBI): domain Eukaryota; kingdom Viridiplantae; phylum Streptophyta; class Magnoliopsida; order Alismatales; family Hydrocharitaceae; genus Thalassia; species Thalassia testudinum. Next base: position 23,836,806 of record JAZHRO010000054.1, on the reverse strand, counting down.
AAGAAGAAAAGAGAGAAAAAGAACAGAGAAGAAGAAGAAGCCAACAAAACACTCTCTCTCTTATTATTTTTGTAACAAAATTGTGAATATTTATGCTTCTAGGATTCTAATTGCTCCCTGAGTTCGACCTCGGGAAAGCTTATTATTCCGAGTAAAAAAAATTTCTGTAGTAATCTGGTAGCTGTTTTGTCATATACTACAACGATTGTAAACCATAAATAAACATAAAAACGAAATACGTGACACAGTCGTTACCAGTGATTGTGAAAAATGACTAAGTATGGTGGATATAATAGAGCACAGTAAAGAGAACGTGAGATGCTTAAGAGGGAACTTAAGAAAATTGGCTAAGTGTTGCAGTTAAGAAGGGAAAAAGAGAAGAGTAAAGAGAGTAGGAAAACTGAAGAGAAGAGAAGCACATAAGGCTTAAGAAGGAGAGCTCAAGAGAGAGAGCACAACAAAAGAAGAAAAGAAGTAAGAAGAGAAGGGCTGAAGGAATTAAGAATTGAAAGAAAGAAATGTAAAGAGAGAATCAGACGTCCCTCCATCATTTCAGACTTCCAATTACTATTTTTAAGAGGTCCAATCTTCTTATTAGACGTCTAATGTGTATATTTATTGAAATATTCTCTTTCAATATTTTGAGCTTAATTGATGTAATAAGGCATTTGTACTCATTGGATTAGCATTTTTCTTGCCTTAATCTCTTGTAATTAGATGTAATGATATAATAAACATGTTTACTTGATTCTTAATGACATTGTATGTGTAAATGTGTTTCTTTCTAATGGAATGTTGCATGTTCTTATTTGAATATCCCTTGTGCAATTATTCATGTACTTAAACTATTTTAATCATAATCTGATTGATTAAGTAGTTAGTAATTTATGCTTAGGAATTAAATGGTGAATTAAGCTTACTATTATGCCTCCCAGTAAACGACCTGGACTCAACCAGTTAAAAAGAACTTAAAATCTAAAATGTTAGGTTAACTTAACCCTATACTACTCACGTCATTAATTCGAGTTAACTTAAGTTGCAATTAATTAAGCCTAAATAACTTAATTAACTATGTTGAGGGTTTAACGTACCAACGCTTATGAGAACAATCGACTTTGCAAAGAAAAATGAAAGCCGTCCACGACAGACACATTCATAAGAAAACCTTTGAACCCAATTAGCAAGTCTGGCTTTTTGATGCAAGACTTAAACTTTTCCCCGGGAAGCTGAGATCGAAGTGGATAGGACCATATTAGGTGGTCAAACCTTATCCTAATGGGACGGTTGAAATTGCAGATCCTAACAATGGGCAATCCTTCACAGTAAACGGCCAGAGATTAAAACATTATCTTGCCCAGGTTCCCCCAAAGGAAGTAGTCACCCTCATTGAGGGTTGACATGGAGCTTTGTCCAGCTTGAGGCAATAAACTCAGCGCTTCCTGGGAGGCAACCCAGAAGATTCAGGCTGATCAGGTACACTGCGGTACTCAGGTGATTTCTTTTTTGTACCCCCTTTTCATACATTTATTTGCCAATGAGGACATTGTCTGACTTAAGCATTGGGGGTGGTAATTCGCATTCTCTGAGTTTATATTATCAGCTTGAATTATATATATATATATAATTAGGAAGGAAAACTTAGGCATTAGGAGCTTGTCAACTATGAGAAATAATATGAGAAGAACCTGATCACTTAGACTTTTCAGGCCTTCAGGCTTAATTAGCCCCGGTGTCCACTAAAATGTGGATTTAGCCCAAATCCTCGCAACCTTAATTTACATTAATCTGATCAATAAAGAAAGGTGATAAGTATACGACTTATCAACCTACCCTCTAACTTAAAGGGACTTTTAGTCTAAGTATATGCACACATTTTTGCACTGACTCACTCCTTGGAGATTCTAACAGAAATTGGGTAGCTAATGAACCTTTTAGGGTGGTATGGCTGGCAAGTTGTCATGGGTAGCAGCCTATTAGTCGGTTGTCTAGAGCCCAACTACAAGACCATTCTCTTTTATTGCTTCTAGGTAAATCTTAGATCAGGGAAGCCACCTACTGAAAAAAAAATAGAAAAAAGAAGAAAACAAAAATAAATAAGCCACACTTCACCGCACGAATATGGCTAGCAAGTGGTCGTGGGTAACAGCCCATTAGCCGGTTGTCCAGAACCCAACTCACTAAATGCACGAAGAAGCCCAAAACACTTAAGCAAGAAGCAGGGAAGTAGAGAAATCCGGGTAGATATACACTAGAAGCACCCTTGTGTTGACCCCACACAAAATAAAAGTAAGGAGAAAGCTACAGATCAGACAGATACACCTTCAGGCAAGCATTCCTTTTCTGGTCACCTAAGGGCGTAGAAACTGAAGTCTGTTTTGATTACCATTGAGTGAGTCTATCACAATTTCACACCAAAATGCTTAGCACTTAGAATCTTTTTTGAGTTATGGGTGAGTTGGATAGCTGTAAAAAGCTACCTGCACACTCTCAACTCCAAAAATCGAAAAAATTAGAAAAGATAAAAAAGAAAAAAAAATATATGTATACATGCTTTAAAGCGAGGACTTGGGGGGTTTGCATTTTGGCAGATACACGAGTGCTGTTTAGTCTCTGTGGATTAGGCTCTTAGTATATGTTTCCCCCCGTTGACAAGCAACATATGTCTAAGCAATTAGTTTCTAATTCCGACTAAAAATAACGGCTAGGATAGACCTTGCTAGGGACTAGAAAGGGATAAGCATGAGGGTATGATAACTCTGCATTTAATGATCATAATTCCATCAACCATAGTTTATTTTAGGGGTATATGTGCACTAATAACATACCATGATGGGAATCGGAGCACTGCATGCATTGCAAATTAAAATTGCTTATACCTTAATGTTTAATGGCCATATGTACAATACATGTTGAAACAAGCCTCAGATGAGCAATCGGATCGCATGGATGGATTCAGATCGACGAATGGCATCCAACGGACTCGAAATCACTTAAATCCGACAAGCGGAACTCCCTCGACCTGCCCAAGAAGTTTTGGTCGTTGATCATCAGATCAACGGTCCACAAGCAGCCACGTGGCACCATCTGCCGCGCCTTCACCCATGCTGCTGCCATGCTCATCATGCAGAGTGCTCTAAGCCGTCCAATCCAAGGATCGGACGGCTGACGACCCACCATCCTCGCCAACACCATGCCCTCCATCATGCCCAGATGCATCTCGATCTTCCGATCGTCCAACGAACGGCTGAGCGTTCGCTCAAAACCACGACAAAGCGCAAGCGCACTGCAGCGGTTAGCACCCCTCCATGCTCGCCAGGGATGCACGATCGAGAAGCATCAGTTGCATCCGCGCATGTGATCAAAATTTAGTCGTTGAGGCACGTGCGAACGACGGAGATGAAGGCCACACGGCGCAACAGAAGCGCGTGGATGTGCCCGGGCGAGAATGCGCGGGATACACAACACGCACCCACGCGAGTTCTCGACCGTCGGTTAGCGATTAAGCAGTTGATGCACGCCCACCACGCGAAGGCACACACACTTGCGAGTGGCATGGACGACGTGGTGCGCCCTCAGCCGATGGCAATCCACGCCTTGGATCCAACGGCTGAGGACAGGCGAGTGCGGATTGAGGGGAAGAGGCACGTGCACGCCTTTAGACCGACGGGTGGAAGGGCTTCACTAACACTTATGGAATGGGTTTAGCGACGTCCCAGACGTCACTAAAACCTCCTCTATATAAACCTCCTCAACCACCCCATTCAAGGGGATTGAATTCACACACAGTCTGCAAGCAATACTGGCCCTCTCCTAGCTCTACCAAGCATCCCATATCTGCCCCGTAGTTGTCAAGCCGCTGACGGAGCCCCCCTTTCACCATGGCCGCCTTGCCTCCTCCTCACACTCTCTTTACTTTAGGTCTATGTTGCACTTGTTTAAGCTTTCATCTATTGTTATAGTGTAAACAAACTCTAATTGTATGTAATATGTTGATGTTGTTTCGTATATCATAGCTCACATCCTCTTAGAATGATTGTCATGTTTTAAACCCGAGCTCTAACCCAACTCTCTCTCTCTCTTTCTCTCGTTTTCTCGCAAGTAAGCAAACCAAATATTCCTGTGACAACTAAAGCAACAACTAACTCAATTTCACGCCTCTTCGTGTTCAACACTTAAACTCACCAAATCCACATCTTAAATTAAAACCAACGTCGCAAACGCATGCTACAATGACATAATTAAATAAACGCATTTCGCACGCGTCACTCATCGCAGCTAAAATGGCCAAGTTAAGCTAGAAACTAAATTAAACACTACAAAATTAACACAAAGAAAGGGTTAAGTGTAGGAAATAGAGAAAAAGACCTAAATCACCAAATATGTGTTAAAAATGCATAATTAGGTCATTTATTGAGATATTCTTTTAATAAAGACAAAATGATGATCCTATTGCACATTAAACACACAATTGAACTGAAAAGATCAAATCAAAAGTGAAATTACCTTCTAATATGTTTAATTAAGCTTGAATAAAAACTTGGTAGCATTTAGACATCAATATGACCTTCATTTAGAGATTCACATTTAGGTCTTCCATTCATTATAAAAACTCCAGGGACCTATTTGTTGGTTGTAAGGATCTAATTGTAAGAGTCCAGGGACATTTCACAGTTCTGCATTCATTTTATACCACTTTTTGCTTCTTCTGCAAAATTTCTACCGATTCACCTGAGGACTATCTCTGTAAAATGCCCAAAACACCTGCAGTCAGCAGTGCACCTCTTGGTGCACTGTTCATTGAAGAACAACGCACATTAGGGTTATTTACGCCTTGATCCACTTGATCTGCGGCTTAAACTGATTCAAAGCTTCGTAAGATTTGTTGCTTGGCCTTACCACCATCTCCAGATCCCATCCAACATCCCTTCTTCGATTTGGCTCTTCCTGCTGATGTAAACACATTTACACTACTTAAAATGTCTATTTATGCATGTTCTTAAGCATAGGATTGCATTTCATGATATAAATATTGCATTACATGCATCATCTTGCATTTAGAGTAGTTTGAATAAAATGGAGGTTAATTGTCTCCTTTTATGTGCTTGGACAGGGCAAATATTTTATCGGGGCCTCGGATCAAAGATCCAACCGTATGGATATGATCAGGGCGACGATTGGAGTTCAACGACTCCAAGATCGCCCTAATCAGGCATCCGTAGCATCAGATAGAGACCGGGGAACCCTAGAAGATCAAGGGCCAGGATGGTGTAAATCCACACTTCAGATGGAAAATCCGACCACACGGATGAATTCGGATCGACGATCGCAGCCGAACGACACAAAAATCGAGTCAATCCGACATCCGTGGCACCATCTACAACTTCCAGAAGATGGACGGCCAAGATAGCGCCACGTGGCGCCATCCCAGCCGCCCAATCGGCCGCAGGAGTCCTGTGAAGATCGCGCACCGTCTCCTCTCCGCCGTTGGATCTCGATCCAACGGCTGCGGTCGCTCGCGTTTAAAAACGTCCGCGCGACCATTTCGCCCGCGTAGCGCAGCGGCGACGCAGCTGCGGGCGAAGCGGAGGTCGCGGGTTCGAGCCGCGGTGAGGGGGTCGAAGGCGCGGGCGAGCGGGCGCGCACGAGCGTCAGATGAAGATCCAACGGCCGCGCGCGCCCGATAGCGCCGACGCGCAATTGGACGCTCTGGTGGGCGCGCGATCGCACGCGGGCGGGCGCGCTACGCAGCGGGCGCGGACGCGATCTAAGCCGTCCGATCTCGCGATCGGACGGCTGAGACGACGCGGACGTGCGTATGCGTTACGCGCACAGGCCAGCCGAGCGGGCGCGCGTGGGCGCGGCGGCGACGGCGACGGCTGGGCTTTAGCGACGGTTTTATCCGTCACTAAAGACCCCTTATTTATTATTTTGAAGATGTAATGTCCATTTTGCCCCCACTCCTTGCAACTATAAAAGGAGACCCCCTCCATACGAAATTTTCATCCCTTCCTTCTCCTCTCTACCTCTCCAAAGCTCAAGAGAAGCTTGTCCCACACCCAGGATGCTTCTCGCGAGATAAAGTCCAAATTTTCGTCCCCCTTCGGAAGTGGATCCCGCGACGACGACGGCGTGCTGCTTCGTTCCCGTTCTTCTGCTTCGTCCTCCTTCGTCCCGCTTCGTTCTCCTTCGTCCAAGCATCGTCCCGTCCGGCTCGTCCTCCAAGCGACCGTCGAGGAGGATAACTTCTCTCTCCCATTCTTATTTACAGCTTTTCTAGTGTAGAATTTTCCTGCTTTATAGTGTAATTGATTTTCCGCTTTCTAGTGTAACTTTCATTTCGTTTGCTTGTATAAACAATTGAAATATTGAATGAATGTTCTCTTTCTCTCTCTCTCTCTCTTAGTTTGATAGCTCCATTGTAATTATTTCGCCTTGTTTATCAAAAATCCTAAAAAAACATAATTGCGAATATAGATCAACGTAGCCTCCCTGAGTTCGACCCGGAATTCTTTTTCGGTTTAAATCTTATTTGTTGAACACGAATCCTTCGCTTTCGAACTACAACGACGGGTTTTCCAAAACCAAACACGTTAGCGTAGATTCTCGTTCAACATTTTGGCGCCGCTGCCGGGGAGGCAACGATTTCCGATCTTTTCTTCGCATTTCTTGCACTTTATTTGTTTTCTAACTAGCTTTCTCTTGTGTCTATTGTTTTACATAGACCTCCATCAAGGAATCAACAAGCGGTAGACTGGAGTAAAGTGCAGTTGAAGACAACTGTAAGTGCTCCCCCATTCTTTCCCCCTCCATAGATTTCATTCGCCACATTAAATCCAAATTCCAATTAACTTAGGTGTTTGCATAAATCCTAGGAATAGTTTGGTTGTTTGGATTTCTACTCACACTCATTTCACCCTCATTCATAAAAAAAATAATAACAAAAAGATAATTTTGTGGGGTAACTTTCAACAAACACACAACACACACCCACATTCAAGGCACTTGATTAACTTGATTTGTTTTCTACTCAACCGGGTTCTGATCTGTGGAACCGGTACACACAGAGCAACACATAACAGAGTAGAAATCATTCTAGGTTAACCATCTTTGAGTGCCTAACTTAGTGGTGCAATTGTGGCCAATTGTTTGAGTTGTTTGGGCCGCACCACTTTATTTAAAACCAACTCATCAAGTAGCTCCTCCTTAGGGTTTTCAATCTAGGTATATTCTAGGCACTCCGCTTTCTTTCTGATTTTAAAGGAAAACTATCTTCACTCGTGTTTTACAACTTGGTTTGCCTAGAAATTTGATTGCAATTCACCTAATTTGAAACCCTAAAAGCTACTTAAGCAGGATTTGAACATTAAAATTCACACATTATAAATAATCTTGCTTGAAAACCCTGGTTGTGCACGCACTTACACAAATTTCAATCAATCATTAAGGGCACAACCCATTATAAGGGCCCATCACATTCCATAAGCACCACAATCCCAGGCCGTAATAAAATTGAGTAGACGTTGGCCCTAAGGTTTGATTCGCTCTTCAAGGCCTAGTCTGAGATTGTTTTTGATTAACCTACTTGTACTGATTAATCTGATGTCTAGCTAGGGGAGTAGCGTCAAACGACCGCGGCTGGGGGGTACACTAGGAACCGGAGGCGAAAGCCAAAGGAAGAACCTTCTCCCCAGTCCCTCCTTCTAACTGGTTGGATTATACAGACGCAAGTAGAGTAAATCAGTTACAGTCTTAAGGCTGGTGTTGGGAGTCAGTAGATCCTTAGGCTACCTCACTTAAGGACAGCCTTGTTGTGTTGTACTGCAGGGTCCCTATCCCCGGTCCTTCCGACCTACTCCTAGTTTATGCTGGGAAGACGGTCATTGAATCCCCGATTAGAAGGACCATTAGAACATTCTAGGAGGCGCAAGTTAGATTTTGGTCAATTTGATCCCATGGCCGAACAACAGCCTCTTCTGCTTGGAAATCCACAGGAAGAATTTCGAAGGCAGCTGGAACAAATGCAGAGAATGCAAGAATGGTTCCAGAGAATGCAGGGCGTTCAGCCCTTGAAGGATTTTTATGATCCTTCAAATTACGGGGAACGTCCCGGCATCCAGATTCCAGCCGGTGACGTAGAAATCAAGCCCCAGGTGTTAAGCCTGATTAAACATTATCATGGGCTTGGCTTCGAGGATCCGTTTCAACACTTGGAGGACTTGACCACTTTGGTCCAGACCACCAAGTCTCGAAACGTAAACGAGGAGCAAATGATCATGAGGCTCTTCCCTCACTCTCTTAGGGATAAGGCCGCGCATTGGTATAGGACAATAGGAAGACCAATTACAACTTGGAATGAGTTGAAATCAGCCTTTCTGAAGAAATTTTTCCCAGTCGGTCGTACCAATGCTTTAAGACGGGCAATCACTACTTTTACCCAGCGGCCGGGGGAGCAGTTTCATGTGGCCTGGGAGTGATTCCAGGACTTATTGCGGAGGTGTCCACACCACGAGGTGCCGAAATGGCAACTCGTGCAGATTTTTTATCATGGGTTGACTGAGCAACTCAGAAACCATGTGGATGCTTCTTGCGGAGGCAATTTCCTTAATAAAGATGCAGATAGTGCACATGATTTATTTGAGGAAATGAGTGAGAATTCAATAAATCATGCCTCCATGGATACTTTTAACCGGTCCCAACAACCCAGATCAAATGTCAATGAAGTCCATGACTCTCATTCATTTGATATGGAATTGATTTGTAATAAACTTGACAAAGTGGACTTGGTTGCTAAAAGAATGGAAGAGTGGATGGCTGGCAATTCTATGAACAACTCTCAATCCACTCAATCCCAAAATTCGGGATTCCATTCCTCACGAGCTCTTTCTGGACGGGAGTTCGTGAATCAACTTGATGCGACTCAACCTATGAGTCAGCATTTTTCGGAACCCCATGGGTTCCCAACTGGGGCCTTTGATCCCAGTTTTTCTAATCCTTCCTTTTCTTTCTCTCCATCCTCACTTTATGAGGATGTCTGTGCTGTACAAGAGAATGTTAGATCCAACCCCTACTCGAATGCCTATAATCAAGGTTGGAGAAACCACCCTAACTTCTCTTGGAAAAATCCGGGGCAACAGACCTGTAACGAGCACGTGCCCCAGACGTCTTTTAAGACGTCTGGGAGGTGGCCCAGACGTCTGTAAAGACGTCTGGGATCACATCCAGACGTCTGACCAGACGTCCGGGATAGTTTACAGACGTATGGCGAACAGTTATGCTCGCACGGGATATTCGTCTGCGCGCCTGTGCGCGCAGACCTGCGATCCTGCATCTTTCTCTGCGGCGGCAGGCGACTGCGACCGTCTCTCTCTCCTCTCCGCGCGGCGTTAAAAGGGGGGGGGGGCGCGCCTCCCCTCCCGTCTCCACCATCCTCCTCCTTCTCTCCTGCCTGTGCGCGACAGCGAGCGGACGCGAGGGCGCAGCGGCAGCGGCAACCGCAGTAGGCGCGGAGGAGCTGCGGCGTGCGAGGGCGGGGCTCTGCCGTGAGGGCGAGCTCGCCGGGAGCGGCTTGGTCGGCCGGCGGAGGGCGCAGGGGGCGCAGAGCGTCGCGGAGAGGGACCTGCTGCGGGCGGAGCAGCGGACGCGCGAGGTGCGACGCGAGCGGCGTCGCGAGCGGAGGCCGAGCAAGGTTCTGATTCTGGAAAAATTTCCAGAATCAGACGTCTGGACTGATATCCAGACGGCAAGGTCGACGTCTGTGAGATCATACAGACGTCTGAAAGGTGAGTTTCCGCTTTCCTCTTCTTTTTGTCGACTGACCGTACTGAGGGAGGAGGGTTGGCTGTGCGCAGGTGTTCTGATTCGTCATCCTTTGCGAATCAGACGTCTGGAAGTTGTACCAGACGGCGGGAGTGACCTCCAGACGTCCGGAGTGACCATCGGACGTCTGGGATCTAGGAGAGACGTCCCCACAGACTTCTGGACGTCCGGGGAACCAAGCCGAACAGGCAATTCTCTGATCCACCGTTTAAGACGTCTGGAAGGAGTTCTAGACGTCTGATTTTGCACAGTATTGTCTTTCTCGACCCGTTTAGGGCCCGTTTGGGCTCCGTTTTCCGCGATTCGAGTTGCGTTCGTTTCAGAATTTATTCCCCTACCCGCCTACAGTAGCTATACACTGTTTTGAGACACTCCTTGTGTTTGATCCTTGTGATAGGACCTCGTTCGGTTGCAGTCTTGAGAGTCGCGGAGGCGCGCGGGATTCCCGATCACGCCCCCATTACTCCCGTTGTACCTGGTAGAGTGGTTTTAAGTATTAATAAAATCTGTTAAAGTATGGAACCATAACTAGAACCTAGGGCATTGCATGAATCCTAGGAATGAGAAATATATGGAATGATAGCTCCTAGGTGTTGCATGAATCCTAGGGCCGGAAAACTAGATTGTATGATAGATCCTAGGATATGGCATGAATCCTAGGATGGAAAAACTAGTGGAATGTATATTACTGCAGTCTTGGAAAAATGGAAAGGAATATATATAAAGCTGCCTGTAAATTTAATTAACAGCTGCCTGTTATGCATAAAGAATCATGTTGAGATCATGGAATGTGAGAACGTGAATCTGGAAAGTGAAACATATGATGTTCTGAGATAAAGAGCTGGAACCCTACGGGGAATTAGGAGTGGAACTCCTGGAAAGAAAAGGAATGGAACTGAGATGTAGTTTGTACTGTCTCTTGGGTACGCAGTACCAAGGGAAGTACTTGTACCTGTTTTAGTGCAGAGTGGGGCCAGCCGCCCCAGGGACCCGGGGATAGGCTTGGCCGCTCTGTACCGACTTGTTGGCCCTCGTGTACGTAGTACCGAGGAGAGCTAGTAGTGTTAGGAGAGTACTAGCTACCCCACGGGCCCCGGGGTTCTGCTAGCCTCCTTCACCGACTTGTTAGGCCCACTAGGGCAAACCAGGGTAGTCAGGCGAGGGTGCGCGGACTGTGGAGGGGCAAGGCCCCGGTTTGGTTACTGTGGAGGGGTTGGACCCCTGTTACTGAGAGGGCTCTGCCCTGGTTCCGTGCTGTGCTTTGGGCGCACCCGTTAACGGAAACGACTGACCGCGTGCCAGTGCGGGCTAGCTACCTGTGCGTTTATCGCGCGTGCCGTAGTCACCGTTACGTCTGTCAGTGACCCTGGGGTGGTTGACTGAGGGTAGGATCACCACGGGGGACTCTCCCGGCCAGGAGAGCACCACGTGCTACTTCTACTGTTGGAAAAGACTGCAATCAAGATCGTCCCACGAGGACATCCGAGATCAGGTAAAGGATCTGAGAAGTAAATGAAATAGTGAGAAAAATTGAAAGATGTAAATAAAGGAAGTAATAGAACATAACAGCTACTGTACACTCTACTGTTGCCTTTAGTTAGTTTGCCACTCTACTCAGCGTTTTGCTGACGTGTTACACTCGTTACCTTTTTCAGGACCAGGTGTTGAGCAGCCAGGGTCGGCGGCTGCAGAGGACGCTAGGCCAAGTAGGGTCCAGTAGAGTTACCACAGCCTTGTACCTTCTTTTGTTTCTGTTCTAGTGAGTAGTTTTGTTTCCACTGTACCTTCTTTACCTGCAGTTTTTGTTATATGATAAATGTTGTTTTACTGTTGTGGTGGTGCCTACTGTAGTAGTTTCTTTCCTTACTGCTGTACTTTCTTACTGTTAGTTATATTCATGCTGAATGTGGTTTATTTTACTGTCTTTTGGTTACTTCCTCGTTGGACGACTAGGTCTTGGGATTAGTCGAGTCGGTCCGGTTCTCGTGTCTCGTAGGGACTCGGGAACCGGGTCGTTACAAGATGGTATCAGAGCAAGGTCGTCCCGAGAAGTGAATCAACTGACTGGAAAATAACCAATTCACATGTTTATAGCTAGAGTAGCCACCACAACATATCTCTTGACATGAGCTCTTAGAAGTGTTGTTAGGTACCGTCTGTTTGACGTTTCCGTTTTGTTTCGCGTCTCCTTGCAGGAGATGCCTCGTCGTGGGACTGGCGAGACTGGCCGCGGGCGCGGCCGAGGGCGAGGTCGGCGAGGTGGACGTGCTGTCGTTGACGTCTCGGTGGACCAGCCACCACTCCCTGGCATCCAGGCCCAGGACCTCGCCAGACTGATACGGGATATTGTACGAGAGGAGCTCCACCCACCGCCCCGAGCACCTCCTCCTGGGGTTGCAGAGGGGGAGTCCTCTGTGGGGCCACGCGGCGCTGGACACGAGGGAGGGGATGGGCCCCTGCCGCCCCCACCTTCCTCCGACACTTCTGTACACGAGACACCTTCGCCTGGAGGTGCACCAGCACCTCCCCTACAGCACCACTTCGTGCTTTTCGGACAGTTCCGGAAGCTGAAGCCCCCCTCCTTCAAGGGGGATGAGGACCCGACCGAGGCAGAGGACTGGCTTGAGCAGCTGGAGAAGATCTTCGACACCCTTCGCCCCCCGGTGGAGTGCCGCGTGGCCTTTGCCACGTACCAGCTGGAGAGTGCGGCACACCGGTGGTGGAGGGCGGTCCGGGGACAGGAGAGGGACGAGCCGACGTGGGACCAGTTCGTCACCCTCTTCTGCGAGCAGTACTTTCCCCAGACGTGGCAGGACCAGAGGAGGCGGGAGTTCCACACTCTCCGCCAAGGGACGATGACCGTGAGCGCGTACCGCACGCGTTTCTTGGAGCTGTCCCGCTTTGCAGCGACAGCGGTAGCCACTGAGGAGGAGCGCCTTTGGAGGTTCACCGAGGGGCTCCGGCCTGCGATCCGGGGGTATGTCAAACCCCTGAAGCTGCCGACGTTTTCGAGGGTGGTAGAGGCAGCCATGACTTACGAGGAGACCAACCCGTCCGCGCGAGAGACCGACGGCGGGCGGAAGAGGCCCTTTCAGCCAGACTTCTCACAGGGCCGGCGAGAACGGAGACACGTGGCATCCGCAGGAGAGCCGTCACGTTGTGCAGGGCCATCAGTGGCCTTTGGGGGCCCTCGACAGGGGCCAGTCGCCAGCACCGGACCCCCGCCTAGCCGACAGCAGGGACTCACTGAGGGCGGGAGTCGGGTTCCCCTCTGCTACCAGTGTGGCCAGCCGGGCCACGTCAGGAGGGACTGCCCATCTAGGGCAGGAGGTCAGCAGATACTTCCCGCGCAGAGCACTGGAGGGCGCGCAGGAGGCCGCGGTTTCCAGGCGCGAGGAGGAGGACCGCAGTCGTGAGGAGGGTACCGGCCAGCACCTACCCGTCCGACGCAGAGTGTGGCTGCTTCGTCCGCACCTAGAGCTGAGGGGCGTATCAACGCCCTAACACACAGGGACGCCAGAGCTTCGGGATCCGTGGTAGCAGGTATGGTTTCAGTTTCTGGCAGACTCGTTTACACGCTTTTCGATTCCGGCGCTACGCACTCGTTTGTCGCAGACCGTTTCGCAGTTAGTTTGGACCAGGATTATACATTGTTAGAGAACCCGTTCGTAATCAGAGGTCCGAGTGGTCAGCTGTTTGTAGCTGAGGAGGTGTACACGGGTTGCGGGGTCAGCATCGGGGGACACAGCTTGCCAGCTGACCTGATTATGATACAGATGGAGGACTTTGGAGTGATTCTGGGGATGGATTGGCTGTCCGCTTACCACGCCTTGGTAGACTGTTTTGAGAGGAAGATTGTCTTCTCCATTCCGGAGTTGCCTTCCTTCGAGTTTCACGGGCAGCCAGTGGATGGAGGTTTCAGGTGCATTTCGGCACTTCGGGCGGCGAGACTTTTGAGCCAGGGGTGTGAGGGCTTCTTAGCTTGTGTGGTGGCAGAGCACAGCCCCGTGGCAGACTTCCAGAGCATCCTGGTGGTCAGAGAGTACCCCGACGTGTTTCCAGACGAGTTACCAGGACTACCGCCCGAGCGTGAGATCGAGTTTGAGATCTCACTAGTACCAGGGACCAGCCCCATCTCCACCGCGCCATACAGGATGGCACCGCTTGAGCTGCGAGAGCTCAAGTCTCAGTTGCAGGACCTTTTGGAGAAGGGTTTCGTGAGGCCCAGTGCGTCTCCCTGGGGAGCCCCGGTACTGTTTGTGAAGAAGAAGGATGGGACCCTACGCCTTTGTGTGGACTACCGACAGCTGAATAGGGTCACCATCAAGAACAGATATCCGCTGCCGAGGATTGACGATTTGTTTGACCAGTTGCGGGGTGCCACGGTGTTTTCCAAGATCGACTTGAGGTCTGGATACCACCAGTTGAGGATCAGGGAGACCGACGTCTCCAAGACAGCTTTCCGCACCCGGTACGGACACTACGAGTTTTTGGTCATGCCGTTTGGGCTGACCAATGCCCCCGCTGCTTTCATGGACCTGATGAACCGGGTGTTCAGACCGTACTTGGACCAGTTTGTGGTGGTTTTCATAGATGATGTACTCATCTATTCTAGAGATCGGACGCAGCACGGATAGCACTTGCGGATGGTTCTGGACACTCTGAGACGACGCAGGCTGTACACCAAATACAGCAAGTGCGAGTTCTGGTTGAGGGAGGTGACCTTTTTAGGTCATGTGATCTCTGGAGATGGCCTGGCGGTGGATCCCGCCAAGGTCGAGGCAGTGCTCAGGTGGGAGAGACCGCGTTCAGTCACTGAGATTCGCAGTTTCCTGGGACTGGCAGGTTACTACAGACGGTTCATCAGAGGGTTTTCGCAGATTGCACGTCCTATGACACAGTTGACTCGGAAGGATGTGCCTTTCACTTGGACAGACGCCTGTGAGGCGTGTTTTCTGGAGCTGAAGGAGAGGTTGACCTCGGCTCCCGTGCTCACCATTCCTGACAGTAGTGGCGGGTTCGTTGTGTACACGGACGCTTCCTTGCAGGGGTTAGGAGGTGTGCTCATGCAGAGGGGTCACGTGGTCGCTTACGCTTCGCGGCAACTGAAGCCCCATGAGCATACCTACCCTACCCACGACCTAGAGTTGGCAGCTGTTGTCTTCGCGCTGAAGACATGGAGGCACTACTTGTACGGTGAGACCTTCGAGATTTTTACAGATCACAAGAGCCTCAGATATCTTTTTGACCAGAAGGAGCTCAACATGAGACAGAGACGTTGGTTGGAGCTCCTGAAGGACTACGACTGCAGCATCTCCTACCACCCGGGAAAGGCCAATGTGGTGGCTGACGCCTTGAGCCGTAAGGCGCCCGCACGCTTGGCCAGTCTACAGTTACAGAGTTGGAGCCTTTTGGAGGAGGTGGGCAGTTGGCGACCTCTAGAGTTACGAGGGTACTGTGGGGCAGTGACGGTGACACGGCAGACCAGACCAGAGTTGATAGACCGCATCATCACGGGACAGATGGCCGATCCGTACTTGCAGTCTTTGCGCGACAGAGTACTGTCAGGGGACCCAGGGGACTTCTCTTTCACAGACCAGGTGTTACGCTTGAGGGGACGGCTGTGCGTCCCCAGAGACGAGGAGCTGTTGAGAGAGCTCCTGACTGAGGCACACGGTTCCAGATTCACCATACATCCCGGAAACACGAAAATGTACCATGACTTGAGACACGAGTTCTGGTGGAGAGGGATGAAGCGGGATGTGGGTGAGTTCGTGCAGCAGTGCTTAGTGTGCCAGCAGGTGAAAGCCGAGCATCAGAGGCCTGCAGGGCCGCTTCAGCCGCTTCCAGTGCCAGAGTGGAAGTGGGAGAGCATCACCATGGACTTGGTGGTGGGCTTACCTGTTACCCAGCGAGGACACGACGCGGTCTGGGTAATAGTGGATAGGTTGACGAAGACGGCACGATTCTTGCCGATCCGAGTCACTTTGGGACCAGCACAGTTGGCAGAGAGGTATATCCGTGATGTGGTGCGACTACACGGAGTTCCGCGGGAGATCGTATCCGACCGGGATACCCGCTTTACGTCCCAGTTTTGGGCTGAGTTTCAGCAGGCTTTGGGGACGAGGTTGAGGTTTAGCACGGCTTACCACCCCCAGACGGACGGACAGTCGGAACGCACGATACAGACACTTGAGGATCTTTTGCGTGCCTGTGTACTAGACTGGAGGGGCTCTTGGGAGGAGCACCTGCCCCTGGCAGAGTTTGCATACAACAACAGTTATCACTCGAGCATCGGCATGGCTCCCTACGAGGCTCTGTACGGACGGAAATGCACGGCACCCTTGAGTTGGGTTGAGGTGGGGACCAAGTGGGAGGTTGCCCCAGGTTGATCCGGCAGAGTCAGGAGGTAGTTGAGCAGATCCACAGACGACTCCGCACTGTCAAGAGCAGACAGAAGAGCTACGCAGATCGCAGACGCAGAGAGGTGCAGTTCGAGGTTGGGGACCACGTCTTTCTTCGTGTTTCGCCCATGAAGGGCTTACAGCGGTTTGGGGTGAGAGGGAAGCTCGCGCCGAGGTTCGTGGGGCCCTTCGAGGTCCTGGAGCGGGTTGGACCCGTTGCTTACAGACTTGCCCTTCCCTCGCAGCTGTCTGGTGTGCACGACGTGTTCCACGTGTCCAACCTCAGGAAGTACGTAGCCGATCGAAGCCACGTACTGAGTCACGAGAGCGTCGAGGTGAGCGACGACCTGACCTACCCCGAGCGGCCAGTGCAGATCCTAGACCGAGCCGTCCGCAGGTTGAGACGAAAGCAAGTACCCCTGGTAAAGGTTTTGTGGAGGAGCCAGCGGTACGAGGAGGCTACCTGGGAGCCTGAGGCGGCAATGCGGGAGCGGTACCCAGAGCTTTTCGCGGGTACGTCTTTTCGGACCGGCTTCGGTCCTCTTTGAGTTTGTTATGGTTATTTGGACATCTTTTTCCGCACCCTAGTTGGCGCAAGTTTCGGGGACGAAACTTCCTTTGAGTTTGTTATATTGTAACGAGCGCGTGCCCCAGACGTCTTTTAAGACGTCTGGGAGGTGGCCCAGACGTCTGTAAAGACGTCTGGGATCACATCCAGAGGTCTGACCAGACGTCCGGGATAGTTTACAGACGTCTGGCGAATAGTTATGCTCGCACGGGATATTCGTCTGTGCGCCTGTGCGTGCAGACCTGCGATCCTGCATCTTTCTCTGCGGCGGCAGGCGACTGCGACCGTCTCTCTCTCCTCTCCGCGCGGCGTTAAAAGGGGGGGCGCGCCTCCCCTCCCGTCTCCACCATCCTCCTCCTTCTCTCCTGCCTGTGCGCGAGAGCGAGCGGACGCGAGGGCGCAGCGGCAGCGGCAGCGGCAGTAGGCGCGGAGGAGCTGCGGCGTGCGAGGGCGGGGCTCTGCCGTGAGGGCGAGCTCGCCGGGAGCGGCTTGGTCGGCCGGTGGAGGGCGCAGGGGGCGCAGAGCGTCGCGGAGAGGGACCTGCTGCGGGCGGAGCAGCGGACGCGCGAGGTGCGACGCGAGCGGCGTCGCGAGCGGAGGCCGAGCAAGGTTCTGATTCTGGAAAAATTTCCAGAATCAGACGTCTGGACTGATATCCAGACGGCAAGGTCGACGTCTGTGAGATCATACAGACGTCTGAAAGGTGAGTTTCCGCTTTCCTCTTCTTTTTGTCGACTGACCGTACTGAGGGAGGAGGGTTGGCTGTGCGCAGGTGTTCTGATTCGTCATCCTTTGCGAATCAGACGTCTGGAAGTTGTACCAGACGGCGGGAGTGACCTCCAGACGTCCGGAGTGACCATCGGACGTCTGGGATCTAGGAGAGACGTCCCCACAGACTTCTGGACGTCCGGGGAACCAAGCCGAACATGCAATTCTCTGATCCACCGTTTAAGACGTCTGGAAGGAGTTCTAGACGTCTGATTTTGCACAGTATTGTCTTTCTCGACCCGTTTAGGGCCCGTTTGGGCTCCGTTTTCCGCGATTCGAGTTGCGTTCGTTTCAGAATTTATTCCCCTACCCGCCTACAGTAGCTATACACTGTTTTGAGACACTCCTTGTGTTTGATCCTTGTGATAGGACCTCGTTCGGTTGCAGTCTTGAGAGTCGCGGAGGCGCGCGGGATTCCCGATCACGCCCCCATTACTCCCGTTGTACCTGGTAGAGTGGTTTTAAGTATTAATAAAATCTGTTAAAGTATGGAACCATAACTAGAACCTAGGGCATTGCATGAATCCTAGGAATGAGAAATATATGGAATGATAGCTCCTAGGTGTTGCATGAATCCTAGGGCCGGAAAACTAGATTGTATGATAGATCCTAGGATATGGCATGAATCCTAGGATGGAAAAACTAGTGGAATGTATATTACTGCAGTCTTGGAAAAATGGAAAGGAATATATATAAAGCTGCCTGTAAATTTAATTAACAGCTGCCTGTTATGCATAAAGAATCATGTTGAGATCATGGAATGTGAGAACGTGAATCTGGAAAGTGAAACATATGATGTTCTGAGATAAAGAGCTGGAACCCTACGGGGAATTAGGAGTGGAACTCCTGGAAAGAAAAGGAATGGAACTGAGATGTAGTTTGTACTGTCTCTTGGGTACGCAGTACCAAGGGAAGTACTTGTACCTGTTTTAGTGCAGAGTGGGGCCAGCCGCCCCAGGGACCCGGGGATAGGCTTGGCCGCTCTGTACCGACTTGTTGGCCCTCGTGTACGTAGTACCGAGGAGAGCTAGTAGTGTTAGGAGAGTACTAGCTACCCCACGGGCCCCGGGGTTCTGCTAGCCTCCTTCACCGACTTGTTAGGCCCACTAGGGCAAACCAGGGTAGTCAGGCGAGGGTGCGCGGACTGTGGAGGGGCAAGGCCCCGGTTTGGTTACTGTGGAGGGGTTGGACCCCTGTTACTGAGAGGGCTCTGCCCTGGTTCCGTGCTGTGCTTTGGGCGCACCCGTTAACGGAAACGACTGACCGCGTGCCAGTGCGGGCTAGCTACCTGTGCGTTTATCGCGCGTGCCGTAGTCACCGTTACGTCTGTCAGTGACCCTGGGGTGGTTGACTGAGGGTAGGATCACCACGGGGGACTCTCCCGGCCAGGAGAGCACCACGTGCTACTTCTACTGTTGGAAAAGACTGCAATCAAGATCGTCCCACGAGGACATCCGAGATCAGGTAAAGGATCTGAGAAGTAAATGAAATAGTGAGAAAAATTGAAAGATGTAAATAAAGGAAGTAATAGAACATAACAGCTACTGTACACTCTACTGTTGCCTTTAGTTAGTTTGCCACTCTACTCAGCATTTTGCTGACGTGTTACACTCGTTACCTTTTTCAGGACCAGGTGTTGAGCAGCCAGGGTCGGCGGCTGCAGAGGACGCTGGGCCAAGTAGGGTCCAGTAGAGTTACCACAGCCTTGTACCTTCTTTTGTTTCTGTTCTAGTGAGTAGTTTTGTTTCCGCTGTACCTTCTTTACCTGCAGTTTTTGTTATATGATAAATGTTGTTTTACTGTTGTGGTGGTGCCTACTGTAGTAGTTTCTTTCCTTACTGCTGTACTTTCTTACTGTTAGTTATATTCATGCTGAATGTGGTTTATTTTACTATCTTTTGGTTACTTCCTCGTTGGACGACTAGGTCTTGGGATTAGTCGAGTCGGTCCGGTTCTCGTGTCTCGTAGGGACTCGGAAACCGGGTCGTTACAAGACCCAATTCCGACCCAGCAATTATGCTCCGCAACGACCAATGGGTCAGGGTCAAGTATATACTCAGTTGCCTCCGAATCAGGTCAATCAGCCAGCTTGGAATGCCCGTCAACCCGCAGGGCAGGCTGATTTGAACCATCAAATAGTAGAGATGCAAGGATCTATGCTCCAGCTCATGCAGCAAATGAAAAACTCACTGGACAACTTGCAATCCGGGCACATTGCTAACTCTCGCCAACCCGGATCTCTACCATCCCAACCCGTACCCAACCCACGAAACATTACGAATTCGGGCAATCAAGCCCAAGGGTACGGAAATCAGAGGGACCCACACGCGCATGCTCAGGTGGTTGAGCAGGGTTCCTCATCTTCTTCTTCTGTAAATCAACAATTCATGGTCAATCAAGTGCCTCCAATCTTTCCTAACCCTCCTCAAGACCCAAATTCTTACGCTTCTGCAAATTCTGTCACTTTGAGAAGTGGTAAGAAGACTCAGGATCCACAACCACATTATTCTAATCTTTTGAATCCTGAAGAATCTGAGGAGAGAGAAGAGAATTCTAAAGGAGAAATCAAGGCTCAGGAATCCGATTCCAAAGATCTGACTCGTGTTCCTTTTCCTGAAGCCTTAACCAAAGCAAAGAAGAAGAAGTCTGTTGATAGCAATGAGGAGCTTCTGAATTTATTTAAGAATGTTGAGATCAATATCCCGCTCCTTGATGCTATCAAGCACATACCGACTTACGCAAGATTTTTAAAGGAATTATGTACACAAAAGCGTAAGTCGAGAGAATCTGTTCCGAGGAAGGTGGTACTCTCCGAGCAGGCTAGTTCTGTTATCCTGCACTACCTCCCTCAGAAAAAGAGAGATCCTGGTGCTCCTTTGATTTCTTGCGTTATCGGAGATTACACATTTGATAGAGCACTTTTGGATCTCGGTGCATCCATCAACCTAATTCCGACTTCTCTTTACGAGAAGTTTGGGTTAGGCGAACTTCGGCCAACTTCAGTAACGCTACAGTTAGCGGATCGTTCGGTCACAAACCCGCGAGGCGTTATTGAAGATGTTATAGTTAAGGTCAAGGATTTCTATTTTCCTGTAGATTTCCTTGTCCTTGACATGGATGTACCAGATAATCTGAGGAACACGCCCATCATTCTGGGGCGTCCGTTCCTGGCTACCGCAAAGGCCAACATTAATTGTGAAAGCGGTAGCATGGAAATCGCCTTTGGGGACCAACGTATGAAATTAGATATTTTTAAGGCGATCAATAAATTTGAGGATTGTGGAGTTATTGAGGAACTTGATGAGGATAATGTTAATATTGAAACTTGTTTGACAGTTTCTTCAATTGAAAGTTCCTCTTTGGTTGATGAATTTGACCCGCAACCCTCTGACTTAACATCTTCGGAAGAGGTTACTGATTTTGTCCACTCACAACCTCTCCCTCTTGTTGAATCTTCAGCATCTACCCGACCATCAATCATCACCCCACCCCAGCTCGAATTGAAACCATTGCCCGAGAATTTGAAATATCAATTTTTAGGACCTCAGAATACGCTCCCTGTGATTATCAGTGCTAAATTGACAAAGGAGCAAGAGATTAAATTGATTAAGGTCCTAAAGGAACATAAGGAGGCAATTGGTTGGACCATTCATGACCTTAGGGGGATCGAGCCATCTTACTGCAATCATAGAATATTCTTGGAAGAGGGATCCCGCCCTTCTCGCCAGATGCAGAGGAGATTGAATCCAAATATGCGAGAAGTGGTCAAAAAGGAAATCATCAAGTGGCTCGATGCAGGAATTATTTATCCAATCTCTGACAGTCCCTGGGTAAGTCCCGTTCAGATTGTTCCAAAGAAAGCCGGGATTACTGTTGTGACTAATGAGAAAGGAGAATCTGTCACAACTCGTTCAGCTTCATCTTGGAGAGTTTGTATTGATTACAGGAAGCTGAACACTGCCACTAAAAAGGATCATTTTCCCCTGCCCTTCATTGATCAAATCCTGGAAAAATTAGCCGGGCAGAAGTACTTCTGTTTTCTTGATGGTTACTCGGGATACAACCAAGTTCCTATCCATCCCGAGGATCAGGAAAAAACTACTTTCACCTGTCCCTACGGAACCTTTGCTTTTCGTAGGATGCCTTTTGGGTTATGCAATGCACCTGCGACTTTTCAAAGGTGTATGCTAGCCATATTTTCCGACATGGTGGGAGAGTTTATGGAAGTCTTCATGGATGATTTCTCCATTTTCGGAGAATCATTTGACTCTTGTTTGGTTAATTTGGAAATGATTCTTAAGCGATGTATCAAGACACGATTGGTCCTTAGCTGGGAAAAGAGTCATTTCATGATCCAAGAGGGCATCGTTTTGGGTCATGTAATCTCTGAACGGGGAATTGAAGTGGATAAAGCTAAGGTTGATGCTATCGCTAAACTTCCTCCTCCCACATCAGTTAAACAAATCAGATCATTTCTTGGCCATGTGGGATTTTATCGAAGATTCATCAAGGACTTCTCGAAGGTTGCCCGCCCTTTGAGCAATCTTCTTGCCAAAGAAACACCGTTTGTTTTTGACGAATCATGCCAAAAGGCATTTGATTTCCTAAAAACGGCGGTCACCTGTGCGCCAATTTTGCAACCACCTATTTGGACAACCCCATTTGAGATCATGACCGATGCTTCTGATTACGCGGTCGGGGCTGTCCTGGGTCAGAAAATTGATCGAAAGCCCTTTGTCATTTACTACGCTAGTAAAACTTTGGATGAAGCCCAGAGGAATTACACTGTTACTGAAAAGGAATTACTCGCTGTAGTATTTGCGTTGGAAAAATTCAGGGCTTATCTCTTGGGGTCTCATGTTATTGTTTATACCGACCACTCGGCCTTGAGACATCTCTTGGCTAAAAAGGATGCTAAACCCCGGCTTATTCGTTGGATTCTTCTTCTTCAAGAATTTGATCTTGAAATCAAGGATAAAACCGGGGTACAAAATGTGGTGGCGGATCATTTGTCGAGACTCCTAGGTGATTCTTCTTGTCCGGACATTCCGATTACTGACATTTTTCCGGACGAAACCATTCTTACAGTTTTAGGTGTCCACACCCCATGGTTTGCTGACATTGTTAACTATTTGGCCGTTGGTCAAATCCCCCAGGATTGGACCAAGCAACAACGGGATAGACTCAAATCTGAGGCCAAATACTACTTTTGGGAGGACCCTGAACTGTATCGCATCGGCTCTGATCAGATTATTCGCCGATGCATACCGGAGAATGAATTCAACAGTATACTTGAGTTCTGCCATGCATCTGGGTGTGGTGGACATTTCTCCGGGAAAAAGACGGCTGCAAAAATTTTGCAATCTGGCTTCTATTGGCCGTCTTTATTCAAGGATGCCCAGGAATTCTCACAGTCATGCCCTCGATGCCAGGCACTCGGGAGCATAACTAAGAGAGACATGATGCCCTTAAACCCTATTCTTCCTGTCGAAATTTTCGATGTTTGGGGCATTGATTTCATGGGACCCTTTATCCCTTCATTTGGACATCAGTACATTCTTGTCGCTGTTGATTATGTGTCTAAATGGATTGAGGCAATTCCCACCCGAACCAATGACCACAAGGTGGTCATCAACTTTGTCAAGAAAAATATCTTCAGTAGATTCGGGATTCCGAGGGCTATCATCAGTGATGGTGGCACTCATTTTACTAATGCCCAATTCCGGAGTTTATTGGCCAAATACGGGGTTAATCATCAATTTCCACACCTTACCATCCCCAAACGAATGGACAAGCCGAGATCTCTAATCGAGAGATCAAGAACATTCTGCAAAAAACGGTTAGGCCCGATCGCAAGGATTGGACTCAAAAGCTTGAGGACGCTCTTTGGGCCTACCGTACGGCGTATAAAACACCTATCGGCATGTCTCCATTTCGTCTGGTGTATGGAAAGGCGTGTCATCTACCCGTACAGATTGAACACAGGGCATTCTGGGCAATCAAACAATGCAATCTAGATCTAAATCTAGCTGGGAAGACCAGGAAACTCCAACTATCTGAGTTGGAGGAGCTTAGAAACGATGCTTATGAGAATGCCAAGATCTACAAGGCTCGGACCAAAGCTCTACATGATCAAATGATTTCCCGCAAGAGCTTTGAGCCAAACCAGAAGGTCTGGTTATTCGATTCTAAACTTAAGCTCTTTCCTGGTAAACTTAGATCTAAATGGAGTGGCCCATTCATAATTGATCAGATCTTTCTAAATGGTGCCGTTCAGATTTCTGACCCAAAGACGGGTAACACCTTTAAAGTCAACGGTCAACGTCTGAAGCCTGTTGTTGACCATAATCTTCCAGAACCCGTTTCAGACTCTGTTGCTCTAGCCATTCTGTGACTTCTTTGGCTGGACTTCGCCTAGCTGACGGCATTAAACTCAGCAGTTGTACATATAACACAAGGCTGATACGAGCTTCATATCCAGGTGACATCTTTCATATTCTACCCTTTCTTTCATGTCACTTTTTCAATGAGGACATTGCATCAGCTAGGCATGGGGGGGTGGATTCATTTTTGAATTAGTTGGTCAGCTTTGTGAAATCCATATAAATTGTTCTCTTTCTCTCTCAAAAAAAAAAAAAAAAAAAAAAAAATTAGGAAGGATTAGTTGGACATTAGGACTTTTCAATCTTAAGAAATTTTACATTAGGATCTGAACACAAAGACCCCTCAGGTCTTTGGACTTAATTAGCCTGTGTATCTACTAAAATGTGGATTTGTCTTTGAGTTCTCGCCATCTTAATTCTATTATAATTGGAATAAATAAGTTTGGGTGATAAGTACACGACTTGTCAACCCACCCTCTGATTTAAGGGAATTTTGAGTTTTAAGCATCTACACACTTTCTTTGCACTGACTCGTTGCTCGGCAATTTTAATGGAAATTGGGTAGCTAATGAACCTTCTAGGGTGATATGGCTGGCAAGTTATCGTGGGTAACAGCCCATAGGTAGGTTGTCCAGAGCCCAGTCACTGGACCTTTCTCTTTTTGCTGCCTTTAGGTAAATCTTAGACCAGGGAAGCCACCTACTTAAAAAAAAAAAAAAAATCAAAAAGGAGAAAAGAACAAAAAGAAATAAGCCACACTTCGCCGCACGAGTATGGCTGGCAAGTTGTCGGTGGTAACAGCTCATCGACCGGTTGTCCAGAACCCAGCTCAGAAAATGCACTAAAAATTCCTAAAACACTTAGGAAGAAGCGGAGAAGTAGAATAAACCGGGGAGATATACACTGGATTCACCCTTGTGTTGACCCCGTTAAAAAAAATAAAAGTAGGGAGAAAGCTACCGGTTGTAAAGATACACCTTTAGGCAAAATTCTTTTTGAGGTCACCTAGAGGCGTAGAAATCCGAAGTCTGTTTTAATTGCCGGTCAACGAGTCTATCACAATCACAATAAGATGCTTAAAACTTAGGGTTCTCATCAAATCTTGGGTGAGCTGAATGGCCGTAGAAAGCCACTCTTAAACCCTAAAATTTGAAAATCCAAAAAAAAAAAAAGAGTAAAAACAGAAAAAGAAATTTTTATTTGAATAAGGCAAGGCTTGAGGCGGTCTGCATTTTGGCTGATACCCGGGCACTGTTGTGTCTTTGAAAGTTCAGTTCTTAAGTAGACAATTTCTTAATGATTGAAAATAACTCAGGTCCAAATAATCTAACCTAATTCTTTTATAAATAGCATATAATTTTTGCTAGGGACTAGCAAAAGATAGGCATGGGGGTATGATGTAAACACATTTACACTACTTAAAATGTCTATTTATGCATGTTCTTAAGCATAGGATTGCATTTCATGATATAAATATTGCATTACATGCATCATCTTGCATTTAGAGTAGTTTGAATAAAATGGAGGTTAATTGTCTCCTTTTATGTGCTTGGACAGGGCAAATATTTTATCGGGGCCTCGGATCAAAGATCCAACCGTATGGATATGATCAGGGCGACGATTGGAGTTCAACGACTCCAAGATCGCCCTAATCAGGCATCCGTAGCATCAGATAGAGACCGGGGAACCCTAGAAGATCAAGGGCCAGGATGGTGTAAATCCGCACTTCAGATGGAAAATCCGACCACACGGATGAATTCGGATCGACGATCGCAGCCGAACGACACAAAAATCGAGTCAATCCGACATCCGTGGCACCATCTACAACTTCCAGAAGATGGACGACCAAGATAGCGCCACGTGGCGCCATCCCAGCCGCCCAATCGGCCGCAGGAGTCCTGTGAAGACCGCGCACCGTCTCCTCTCCGCCGTTGGATCTCGATCCAACGGCTGCGGTCGCTCGCGTTTAAAAACGTCCGCGCGACCATTTCGCCCGCGTAGCGCAGCGGCGACGCAGCTGCGGGCGAAGCGGAGGTCGCGGGTTCGAGCCACGGTGAGGGGGTCGAAGGCGCGGGCGAGCGGGCGCGCACGAGCGTCAGATGAAGATCCAACGGCCGCGCGCGCCCGATAGCGCCGACGCGCAATTGGACGCTCTGGTGGGTGCGCGATCGCACGCGGGCGGGCGCGCTACGCAGCGGGCGCGGACGCTGAGACGACGCGGACGTGCGTATGCGTTACGCACGCAGGCCAGCCGAGCGGGAGCGCGTGGGCGCGGCGGCGACGGCGACGGCGGGGCTTTAGCGACGGTTTTATCCGTCACTAAAGACCCCTTATTTATTATTTTGAAGATGTAATGTCCATTTTGCCCCCACTCCTTGCAACTATAAAAGGAGACCCCCTCCATACGAAATTTTCATCCCTTCCTTCTCCTCTCTACCTCTCCAAAGCTCAAGAGAAGCTTGTCCCACACCCGGGATGCTTCTCGCGAGATAAAGTCCAAATTTTCGTCCCCCTTCGGAAGTGGATCCCGCGACGACGACGGCGTGCTGCTTCGTTCCCGTTCTTCTGCTTCGTCCTCCTTCATCCCGCTTCGTTCTCCTTCGTCCAAGCATCGTCCCGTCCGGCTCGTCCTCCAAGCGACCGTCGAGGAGGATAACTTCTCTCTCCCATTCTTATTTACAGCTTTTCTAGTGTAGAATTTTCCTGCTTTATAGTGTAATTGATTTTCCGCTTTCTAGTGTAACTTTCATTTCGTTTGCTTGTATAAACAATTGAAATATTGAATGCATGTTCTCTTTCTCTCTCTCTCTCTCTCTCTCTTAGTTTGATAGCTCCATTGTAATTATTTCGCCTTGTTTATCAAAAATCCTAAAAAAACATAATTGCGAATATAGATCAACGTAGCCTCCCTGAGTTCGACCCGGAATTCTTTTTCGGTTTAAATCTTATTTGTTGAACACGAATCCTTCGCTTTCGAACTACAACGACGGGTTTTCCAAAACCAAACACGTTAGCGTAGATTCTCGTTCAACACCTGCCCTCCTTTCCTCTCATCGTAACTGTCCTTGACCTAAATGCCTAATTTCACCTCACGATGACTTGAATCATTCTGAAGCTCTACTTAAGCTAACTCTCAACTCAGGCGCACGCCTAGATCGCTCCCTCCCCCTGAATGGTCCCATTCTTCCACGCCCTCAGCTCCCCTCACCTCAATTTCATCGGTCTGTGGTGACAGCATAAGCTTTCCTCCCCTTTTCAATCGCCTCAGTTCGCTGGCCGTTGGCTCTTGGACACCACCATCTTCAGCTGATGGGTCTCCTCCCCTTTCGTCGTCATCAGCCAACGGCGGGTGACCTTGGACACCTCCTACTTTCAATTAGATAGATTTACATGCTTTCTAGGAGTAGAATTAGTATAGTTTTACTTCTTTCTAGAGAATTGATTGTTAGATTAGCTTAGGAGTTTGATAAATTAGCTAGGATCCACTTCTCTCTGATCAATTCAGATCAGAGAGGCCTCCATGCACATCATCATCACCATTAATCACCCCTTACATTCCACTTTATCACTTTCTTCTTCCCATGATTTTGATTTCACAAATCACCCATTCATAATGGTCTAATTTCAGACCTGAGAACCCAGGTTCTCAGATCTAAAATTAGCGCCAAAAATCACTTTGGTTGGTCTCCCATCCATTTCGCAATTCCACAAAGACCCCACAATCTTGTTCTCTCAACTCGAATTGCTCGATAATGTTTAAAATGGTGTTTATTATTCAGATCAGTGATTTGGAATTCATTTGTGGTTTTATCGGATTTAATCGAGCATTTTGAGATTGAATTGGTTTGATTTTAGGTGAATGTAAGGATTTCAATCTGTTTGAGTTTTGTTTCAAATTAAGGATGAGCATATACCTAATTTCAACCCTATGTTGGAGAGCTCTATCAAGAAGAATCAGTCTCCCTGATTTGAGATGGAATAAGGACCCA
Source organism: Thalassia testudinum (assembly GCA_037157565.1). Classification (NCBI taxonomy): domain Eukaryota; kingdom Viridiplantae; phylum Streptophyta; class Magnoliopsida; order Alismatales; family Hydrocharitaceae; genus Thalassia; species Thalassia testudinum. The sequence goes on along the minus strand of JAZHRO010000054.1, from coordinate 23,808,878 downwards.
ATAGGTCTTGATCAATCCACCAAATCACCTTGAACTCCCATCAATGGTGTTCAAGGACATTGAGTGGAGAGGTCACCAAAAGACCCAAAGTAAAAGCCCAATTGGGGCGACATTTTACCCTCCATATAACCAATTTCATAATTTAATACTGGAGGCTTGGAATTGGGAATGAAGAAGATTTGAAATGGTTTTTACAAGGGGATTGAAATTCTATATTTTTAAATGTGATTGTCAAATCTTCTTTTTTGATTTCAAAAAGGTTTTAAGATGAGAAATACTCCCTGATTTGGATATTTTGATCCCTGATTAGACTTTCTTAAGTCTGCTCTTGGATATTCTTGGGTTGAAATTGGCATTAGAGCAACTGAATTGATGATCAGAGTCACAGCAGCCTTTGAAATATGTTTAAGACGTCTAGATTGAGCTCATTCAGCTGTTGATTCAGTTGTTGTAGCAGCTCTGTTTGGTCTGAAATAACAATAGGATAGTGGCTGTGATTTATGAATTTAAGTAGCTAGCATGTTTCAGTGATATAGGTATTATGTACAAGCTTTCCTATATAACCAATGTCTTTTAATCTCTGCTGATAGCTTGTAATTTGACTTAATTCCCCCTTTGGAAGCTATAAATGTGCCCAACTGTCCAAATTCAAAATGAATGGAAATCTAGGTTGAAATTCATGCTTATCTAATTGAACAACTTCCATATCATGTTTAGAACATTTCTGAATGCTTCCACTGCCATTTCACTACTCAAACACTCATTTAGGCCTTAGATTTCATTAAACAAATCTTTTTTAGGCCTAAATTGTGCTTCATTTGTAAATAAATAAAAATACTATAAAAATTCCAAAAAAATAAAATAAAGATGTAGCGAGTAATATTAGGTATATTTTTAGGTGTGTATCAAATTTCAAGATATTCTGAACCTCTAGCTTGTTAGAACATATCAGCCGACGGTTCAGTCTACTTTCAAAGTTAATAAGAGACATTAACTTCAAAGACACTAAAATCATTTTCTTCTCTCTCATCTCTTTCTTTCTCTCGCATCCCTTATATCTACTAAAAATCATAAAAATCAGAAAGACCTTAAAAACTCCCAAATATACTATGTGTGCTATACGTATACTTGTATATACTAATTAAATCTAAGCTATAAGTAAATATTGTATAATATGTATATATTGTATATAAATAGCTTATATATGTATTCTATGTAGTAAATTAAGTATTTAGGATAATTTAATGTATATATAACTTTATTGTATTATCTTATATTAATTTATATAACTTAAATATATAATAATTAAGTAAATCTACAAACCTATTTAAATGTACATATCTGTATATCATACAATACATATGTATTTATATATGTATTATGTACCATATAACACCTGTAATATAATTTAATTATATAAATACAGTAAATAATTAATTTATTAAGTTATTAATTAGTTTACTAACTTAAAATAAAATAAATTAGTAAATTATGTTATTAATGAAATAATTTATAATGTATATTTGTATTATACTATTTTAAGAAAATTAAAATAATTTAACTATATTTATACTGTATTATATAATTTATACCTAATTTATATGTAAAGTACTCTAAAACTAATATTTAAATGTATATAAATTAAAATAAAACTTGTAAAATATCATAAAATATGTATTAAATAATTTAACATGTATCTTAATACTGTATAATGTTAATTTGATCGTTAATTATGTAATTTATACTTTAATTAACAGATTAACTTATAAAATAATGTATATAATTTGTAAAGTTCAGCTAATTTATTTATATAGTATTTCCCTGCATGGGTCTGATTAGTTAATTATGTGGTGCATAGCTAGGAACTGTGCATTGTGCATGTGTCTGATTAGGCCATGTAACGAGCCATAAAATAGTTAAAATGCACCTAATGATAACTAGGGTGGCCCTAGTAGAGGTCTGATTCGACCCAGTGATGGGTGTTGTGTATCCCTTGAAAAGGCTACCCGCCAATTAAATCATTTTTGGCCGATCTGAACTGGTTCAGAACCGATCTAAATAGAAGAAGAGACAGCTCGAAATTATCTAAGTGTCCTTAGTGCCCGTGCCTGCGTAGTGTGTGTAGTATGTGTTCCCTCTACGTGTGTTGTTTAGTGTATATATGTGTACATAGAGTATATGTATACTGTATATATGTAAATATGTAATTAGTAAAGGTTGTATATAAAAGTATAGTAATATTGTTTGAGCTATTATGTATATAAATAAAAGATAGTTTTAGTGACAGATATATTCATCACTGTAGATATATAGTATTTTATGACAGTATAGATATTAATTTTTATAGTTTTCTAAGGTTTTAGTGATATCTTTATACGTAGCTGTAGATATATTATATGTTACTGTAGATATTAGTAAGTTAAGTTAAGCTAGAATAATACATATTATTACTTGTTATTGTATATATAACTAAGTATTATTATTATAAGCTGTAAATAAATAATATAGAGTAATTATAAATGGCTTTTTATGTTTGTTTCTATATAATTGTTTTCAAACATTATAATTATTTCTAATTTATTCTTTCGTATAAAATTGATTTATTCTTTTATTATTTGATTTATTCATTCATTATTGTATATAAAATCAATCTTTTTGGAATTAAAGAATATTATTTACTTAGAGAGTGATGTATATCAATAACTGCCCCCCCAGTAAACGACCTAAAATAAACTAGTAAATATTAAGTATATAAATAAAATTGACGTGACAACGATTTGTATTTGTGATATATACTACAACAACGACATTTAAATTCCCTTTTCTTATACGAATCGGTGGTCAGCGATCATATTTTTGGCGCCGTTGCCGGGGAAAAAAACCCATCAACAGCGCTTTATTGTGATTGTTTGACGACTGTCGCATAAAGCCGATTACCCTTATTACGACCCGGTTCCCGAATCCCTACAGGACACGAGAATCAGACCGACTCGATTGATCCCAAGACCTAGTCGTCCAACGAGAAAGTAACTAAAAAGTAGTAAAATAAACCACATTCACAATGCAAGTAACTAACAGTAACAAGAGTACAGCAATAAAGAAAAGAACTACAGCAGTACATACCACCACAACAGTAGAGAATTACAAATAGGTACAGAATATGAAGATTACAATAAAAGAGTGCACGTGAAACAGAAATACTCACTACAACAGAAAAATGGTACAAAAGTACAACAACTGGGCTCTACTAGGCCCAGTACCCTCCGCAGCCGCAGGCTCTGGCTGCTCAACACCTGGTCCTAAAAAAGGTGACAAATGTGACACGTCAGTGAAACACTGAGTAGAGTGGCAACTAGCTAGCTAAGAAAATAGTTAAGGTGGACAAGTAGCTATTATTTCTAATTTCTTTCTTTATTTCTCTATTTACTCATTCTTGAATTATTTCTCAGATCTTTCTCCTGATCTCGAATGTTCCTCACGGGAACGATCTTGATTGCAGTCTTTTCCGAAAAGAAAAGTAGCTCATGGTGCTCTCCTGGTCGGGAGAGTCCCCCGTGGTGGTCCTACCCTCAGTCAACCTCCCCAAGGTCGCTGACAGGCGTAACAGTGACTACGGCACGTGCGATAAACGCACGGGTAGCTACCCCGCACTAGCACGCGGTCAGTCGTTTCCGTTAACAGGTGCGCCCAAAGCACAGCACGGAACCAGTATAGGGTAGAGCCCTCTCAGTAACAGGGGTCTAGCCCCTCCACAATGACCAAACAAGGGTCTTGCCAATTCATAGTCCGCGCACCCTCGCTTGACTACCCTGGTTTGCCCAGTGGGCCTAACAAGTCGGTGTAGGATGGCTAACAGAACCCCGGGGCCCGTGGGGTGGCTAGCACTCTCCCTACACTAGTAGCTCTCCTCGGTACTGTGTACACGAGAGCCAAAAGTCGGTACAAAGTGGCTAAACCTACCCTGGGTCCCTGGGGCGGCTAGCTCCGCTCTGCACTAAACAGGGGGACAGTCGCTCTCCTTGGTACTCTGTACTCAAGGGCCAGCTCACTTCCCCATCCACTTTCCCAGTTCCATTCTATTTATCTTCCAGGAGCTCTACTCCTAATTCCCCGCAGGATTCATGCTCATCTTTCTCTGGCCAAGCCATTTTTAGATTTCATCATTTCAGTTTTATTCTCATATAGCCCGTGTTTCCAACATTTAATATCAATTTATATACAAGCTGCTCAAATTTAGTTTTCAACAACAGGAATCACATGTAGCAATCACTAGCAATAGTACTCTATATTTCACAAGTAGCTGTTACCTAATTACGGGCAATTATCATTATTCTATCTTCTTTTCCAAGACAGCAATTCAGTATTCACGACATTCGTTTCAGTGTTTCTGTTCCTAGGATTCATGCCACACCCTAGGATCTATCATTCAATCTAATTTTCAAGTCCTAGGATTCATGCCATACCCTAAGATCTATCATTCAATCTAGTTTTCAAGTCCTAGGATTCATGCCACACCCTAGGATCTATCATTCAATCTAGTTTTCAAGTCCTAGGATTCATGCCATACCCTAGGATCTATCATTCAATTCAGATATGTATTAATGCTTGTAATTAACTAGGAGAAGCCACTCTACCTGCAAAATCGGGAGTAATGGGGGCGTGATCGGTAGGTCCGCATGCCTCTGCAACCCCCAGAGCCGCAACGGGACGAGGTCCTAACATAAGGATCAATCACAAGAAAACACTCAGAACAGAATACAAGTACTTTAAAAAAGTAGAGGAACTAATTCTGAGAATAACAAAATTTTAAACGCGGCAATCGGACCTCGAATGGACCCTAAATGGGTCAAAAACGACAACTCTAACCCAAATTAGACATCTGGAACACCTTCCAGACGTCTTAAAAGATGGTCCAGGTCATACCTTACTTCTGCATTGCTTTTTAGACGTCTAAGATCCCGCTGAACCGTTTGGACCAAGTTCCAAACGTCCGTCTATCACTCTGAATGTCTAGAGACTCTCTCCGCTGTCTGGTGACTTGCCCAGACGTCTGATCTGTGTGGGAGGGCGTGTCCTTGCACCTTCTCGAAACGAAACCTGCACATGTACGCAAACACTCTCAACACGACACGTCTCAGTGCTTTCGGCGGAACGGCCTGCATGGCTGCATCCGCAAAAAGAGAAAGATGAGAATATCGTACCTTTCAGACGTCTGGATCTCACTCCAGACGTCACCTGCGCCGTCTGGACGTAGGTCCAGACTTCTGATTCTGGAAAATTTCCCAGAATTAAGACCTCCTCACCTTCCGCCTGCTGCGCACGGCCGCGCCGCGCTCGCCCCCTGCTGCCTGAGTGCAGCAGCATTGGGGTAACTGTCCCCAACACCACGCTCCTGCTGCGCGCCCTTCGGCTGACCCTGGGCTGCTCCAGCGAGCTCGCTCTCTCTTCCTCACATGCTCTGCCTCTTCTCCCTCTTGCTGCACCTCCTCCTCCCCGCGCGCACCCGGCAGCAGTTGCTGCCCTCGCTCTCTCACTCTCACGCTAACACTGGAAGAAGAAGGAGGAGACGGTGGAGTTGTGGGTGAGGGAGAGGGAAGGGAGGAGAGGGTATTTGAAGGCGTCGGGGGAGAGAGAAAAGAAAAGAAGAATGCCTGCTGGTCGGCAAGCGCAGTCTGCGCCCTCACACGAGCAGACTCGCAATCGTACGTCGCAAAAATTTATTTCCAGATGTCTGGGAAGGCATCCAGACTTCTGACCAGACGTCTGGACCAACTCCCAGACGTCTTAAAAAATGTTTGATGTTGTGGGTCTTAACAACCCTCGAGGGTGTAATGTCTTTTTATCCCCTGTGACTCACCAGTTCCTGAGAAATCAAATCCCCCAGGATACAACGTTGATCCTCCGGTAGTGTAACTGCACCAATAAAACTACCGGTTAAGAATCCCGCGCGTTATTACATGTCGGGGATTCAAAAAGCCTTTCGTGTACCACCAGAAAGGGTAAGATGCTTCGAGCCACGACCTCTCAAAGCAACAATGGAGTCTACCCCAGCATCTTGAGTTGGGCGAAACACCGCCTCCTGTGGCCGTCTCTGGCTCGAGCTAATATGGCCCACGCCTATGTTCTGCCGCCTTCTGAGGTCGGCAATGACTCGAGCCAAAGCGCCCCATGCCTAACCTATGTTACCTCCCAAGATCGGCAAAGGCCCAGGCTCACACGCCCCACACCTAACTGCTGCCGCCTTGTAAGGCCAGCATCAGCTCAGGCTAATACGCCCCATGCCTATGTTCTGCTACCTCCTAAGGCCAGCATCGACTCGGGCCAAAGTTCCATGCGCCTGACCTCCGCTGCCTCCTAAGGCCGACAAAGGCTTGAGTCCATACGCCCCACACCTAACTTCTGTCACCCCTAAGGCTGGTAAGGGCTTGGGCTCACACACCCTAACAAGGAACCTCTTCCGCGCAACAGGAAGCGGATGAAGGCCAATTAACTCCCCAAGCATAAATGTTCCCCCCGCTGCAATATAGCGAAATGGACATCTGGGGGCATCACCTATCGCGGAGTTTTGGCCATTCTCACTACTTTCTCAATAATTCACACCAGCTAAAGAGTGGGGGCATATGATGAAAGCCAAAAAGTGCTCTTGGATCCAAAACTTCGCATCGATCGGCAAAGATCCAGCTAGCCAGACACGGGGTGTACAGACGGAACTGACACCCCATCCCACCTGAGATCAATCGAATCCCCAGTCAACACCAGGCCAGTTTGCAAGATGATCCTGTGCAGCAAGGGTAGAAGATACGAAATGATGGGCCTGACTGATGAGAGCCTCATCATGAGCCATAACTAGCTCATTTTGTCCCAATAAAGAGAATAAAAGCTCCCACATAACCAAGTAGAAGGCCTAAATGAAGGAATAATTATTCTGGGAAGAAAACATGAGATATAGGTTAAAACTGCAATTTTACCATTGCAGTAAATAAATGGGATTTCTCAAAGGCAAAACATAGGTCAAATGGTCTAAATGAGATAAAAAGTAGGTTGAATCAATCAGAAATGGATTCATGTGCAATCCAGGAATTAAATGACAATTGGTAACCCTAAAACAGACCCGCTTAAAGCAACAAGGTTCCGGTCAGGATAAAAATTAAGTAAACCCTCTAAAAATCATGGAAAAATATCCCCTCGGGTTTAGAACATTCAAATTGACCTTTGGAACGCCTGGTCACGGGCACGCGATCCGACCCGTTAACCCGACTCTAGGAGAGCTTGCTGAGGGTGGTTCTCAGAGAAAGAGAGACACGCGGGTGTGGGTAGAGGGGTTAGGTTTTGTTGTACCTTGCTGTGGTTGTGCAGGGAAGGAAGAAGTGAAGGAAACACTTAGCCGCTGCTAGCAAAGGGAAGAAGAGAAGGAAGTGGAAGGCAAAAAGGAAGAAGGAAGGAAGCCACTGAAAAGAGCAGAAAGAGGCGAAGGAAAAAGAGAAGTGTAGCAGAGCCAAGGAAGAAGAACCCTTCGCAGAAGAAAGAAGAGAGTCCAAGACAGAAACCAAGGAAGAAGAAGAAGGCAGAAGAGAGACTGTAGAGAAAGAAAGAAATATCAGAATCAGAAGAGAGAAGAAGAATAATCAAAGGAGGAAAATACTTTTAAGACGTATGATCTTGTCATCAGACGTCCAATTTTACTCTTTTGCCTGGATTACTTTTTAAATGCATTTGAATTAAACTTTTGAGTAAATTAGAGTGTTCAATTACATTTGAGATTAGTAGTAAATTCCGATTGCTCCCTGTGTTTGACCTCGGATACTACGATTTTCGAGTAATAAAACTTTTATTTGTTGACGACGCTTGATCACCTATACTACGACGCAATAATTGTTAAAACACAATTGAGTACCGCACGTCAACATTTTGGTACCGTTGCCGGGGAGCAACACGTAATTTATCACTAGTCTCTACGTTCTTTTTATCATATTGAACACTAACTTGCCCTACTTTGCTTTGTTTTGATCTTGCAGGTATTTCACAAGAAAATCCCTCCCCCAAGTCAACCACTCCAGGGCAGGTAATTTCTTTTCTTCCTTAAACCATTCCCTAAATCCTGAAAAGACAAAAGGAAGAAAATCAATTTAGGAATCAATTGCCTTCTTTATATAGTAATCACCATCTTTAAGGCAAATGTTTCCTAATTTTACGAAAATTTTTTCAAATTTTCTTGAAGTTGGAGTGATTTTTTAGATTCTATCCCACAAATTCATGTGCCTAATAGAAATAACGCTTAATATCTACGGACAACACGCTTCTTGCTTTCAAGTCCAAAGAGAATTTCTGTGAAAAAGAAAAAAGGATTGGAAATAGAACTAAATTAGGGTTTCTACAGTAAGATCTTGGAGTGTTAGTCACACATGCCTGCATAAAAGGAAATAAACCTTCCCGCATCAGCGTGTCACCCAAGACCTTGATTGAAGAGATCTAAACAAGACAAACCCTAAAGAAAAAGAAGCTCTAAAATCACTTGAATCTTAAAATTTTTGGACCTAATAACCTGGGAGTCAAATCAGGGTGATCTCTAGGCTCCAAACCTAGAATCATTCTGCCATCTATAGGTGAAGTTGACCCCTTGGGTCAACCAACCTCTAAATTAGGTCACAATATCAAAACATCTAAAGTTCAATTGAGAACCCTAAAGCACCTTTGAAATAAAAGTGGTAGACTTAAGAGGTCAAGGTCCCCATTCTGATCTACCTGGAATCTCAGTGACAAGAGAGGTCGAGTGGGGGAAACCCTATAACCCGTGGGGATGCTCTACCATGTAGGGGTCTTTGCGGGACTCTCCTTCTCTGGCTGCCCAGGTAATTCTCAGGTGGATGACTTTCTGATCCAGGGGTACCATCCGCCCCGAACCTCCATAGTCGTCCAAACATCTTTGGGTGTCTTGATTGGGTCAAAAACATCTCCAGTCCCTCATCTTTTCTCTTTAGAGCACACATACACATTTTTAATGGGACTCGTTACTCAGATTTGATCGCTTCATAACTTGATTCTACATCTTGATTCAAACTCTGATTCTACATCTGGATTCCACCACCTGATCCAAATATGCAGCCAAACCACTTAGGACCACCATTCAAGAAACCTGAATATCAGAGATCCATAAGAAATAAAATGATTGAGGATGCCCTGAAATTCTATGAAAAAGAAGAAACCTCAACACCAGTAGGAAACATTCAGGTTGATGTCCCTACAACCACAACCTTTATCATAACTTGTGCCCAAGTACTATTAGCAGAAGCCACAAAAGGATCAACCCATGACTTGATCATTACTGCATATATTGAGATAGAAAAACTGCACAATATTGAATACCTTCAATGTATGACAAATCCTCGACTTTGGAAGCAACACCAAGATAGTCTTGAAAAATGGGAAGAGATAATGAGATTAGTAAAACAAGTTATTGACCAGAAGTACCCATATATACCACAAACAGAGGATGAACCATCTTGGGACAACATCGAGGATCAATTTGATCTCGGGTTCGAGGCACAAAATGGTTGTGGATTCCCAACCCAAATGGAGTATAATGTGCCTAATATTGAAGAAGGTTGGGAAGCTCCAAATGCAGGAAAATACAATATTGAGCCCATTTTAGAATCCCAAAACTCCTGCAATAATGAGAGTAGAGCTGAACCTCTCGAGGGTGTAAATTCCCTCCCTTATTCTGAAAAGGTGACCCTCGAAGGTTATTCGGACCTAGATTCTAGTAATTCAACCCACATCCTAAGCCTAGAACCTAGATCTGAAACCTATTTTGAAGATTTCAAGGCCCCATATGAAGAAGATCAATCTTTCAATAAAGAATATGATTTTGGGTCTTTATTTGATGAATATCCCTCGCCAATATCCTCAGAGGAACAAATCGATTTTTCGGAAGTCATGCCAATCTATGACACAGAAATCGAGGAGTTGGACGAGTGGGGTTTCAATTGGGTTTGCCCTACTAGCTTAGAACTTGAGCCTCTACCAGATAAGGATACCTTTTTAAGCTCAGAATTAACATTTAGGCTAGACCCCAATCAGGCTGCTGAGTATACAACATATGATTCATTCTATGGTGGAACTCATGATCTTGAATCTCATTCAAATTTTGATTTTCGCAAACTCTCCGACGATTTCGAATCTGACCATAACATCGGAGAAAATCTGCTTCCTGATTATAACAAGCCAATTTTCTTTGAAGCCACCGACTCCACATATACAGAACCAATCAAAACCCGTTCTCTACCCCGACCCGTAACCGGACTCAATTTATATTCTGATTCACCTCTCACTGAGCCGTTTGCAGATGATTCAACTCCATATCTATATTGGGTATCGGGCATTGATCAGACCGAAAAATAGGAGCCAACATTCTTTGATCACCCCTGTAGGGATTCCACACCTTACATTGATTATTTTTCGGAACCCTACTTTGACCAGGCTGATTCGACTCAGCCTAAACCTGAGTTTTCACTTCCATATTCATTTGAACTTCACTACATATGGTGGGTTCAACATCTGTTGATCTACATCTATCAACCCACCAGACTTATTGGGTTTGGGCTGCATCATCAGCCGACTGATCTTAACAAGCACCTGGTTGGATCGACCAGGCTCTTAAACAAGGTACTTGTTTTACAAAATTCTGTTGATTTGACCACTCCATCTCCACCCCATTTTCCGCTCGGCTGAAGGCATTAAATTTAGCGCTTAACGGGAGGCAACCCGTCATCCCAAAAACAGAGACCCGTCTGATTATCCATCTATACTCCACGTCCATTGCACCTTGAGTTCAGCCTTAGACAGTTGATCCCACCTCTGGTACACGTACCAGAGCCTGAAATCGTTCGTATCAGTCATTCCCGACCCATTCACCCACCCGATGTATCCTGTTCTAAGTCCTTGTCCTCAACACTACTTCACACCCTCCGTTTACAATGAGGATATTGCAAAACTTAGGCATGGGGGGGTGATAAAGTGCATACATACAGAACCAAGAAAAAAGTCAGGAGTCTCACACACAAAAAAAAATTGCATATGTCAAAAACACAAAAAAATAGAAAAATTATGAAAAAGAACAAAAAATTGGGGAGGGAGGAAATTTTGCGAGCCACATATTCATAAGGAGAAAAAGAGCAAAAATGACAAAAGGAGCACAAAATGAAAATAAAAAGAAATAGTCATTAGTAAAAGATTAAGGAATTAACTGAAGTTCTATACCAGATCAAGAAAAGAAATAAAAGAAAAGTGCTAAGGAGACATAACAAGAGATTAACGGGAACGCTGGTCTTAGGCCTCTTGGGCTAGATTCTTTAGCTTAAAAATTCACGTATCCGCTAAAATCTGGATAATCCTCAAGAGGTTGGGGAAAATGCGAAGCTTAAGTATTAGGTCTAAGGCTTAGGAAGTTTCGACCTCGTTAACTGACCTCCGGTTTGCGGGATTCGGTAACCTAAGCACCCCAAATTCACACACAGTCAGGTTCAGTGCGCATAAATATCAAAATCACGCAAAAGCGTTTAATGTTCTGAAAAAGTCACCTAGATTAGGAGCGGCCAATCAACACAAGTTGATTTGGACGAGTTCCCAGCGCGGAGAGGCGGGAAATTCCCCTCGAAGATGCGTAACAACATATCGTCTCCTCGGTGCTTGTCTCTTAGGATATTTAAATATCATACTGGGGGCATGTAAGCACTCTGCTGGTTCAGATACCATGGGCGGCATTATCACGAAATGTCGATCGCCAGGGCTAAATTCGGCCACGGAACGCCATGGGCGGGATTATCTCGAAATCTCGAAAGCCAGGGTTCTAGGGGTTGCCATGGGTGGGGTTATCTCGAAATCTCGATAGCCAGGGACCCTTGAGGATTGATGATGGGGACGAGGAATCCAATACAGACCGTGTTGAGAAGCTAATCCGAAGCTAGAAATAAAAGGAAAAGAGAGAGAAAGCTCTCCAAACAAATAAATCTTCTATCTCTCTCTTACAAAAACGCACTGCAAACTGAACTTAGGCTAAAAATGTCTCAAGCACGGATGTTTTAATCGCGGAGTCCAACAAACCCTAGGTAAGTTTCTGTGGGCCTTAGAAACCTTCACGGAGGATTGAGGCTAAAGCAGGTCAGGTCCGGAGTTTGGTTGGTACTTGAATACCTCTAGGCCTATTGTCGGCATTCCGACCTAATCACAAAAAAAAAGGAGAAGCACTTATCATGATTGTTGACAGACACTCAGGGTCTAGAATGGAAGTTAAAACCTTGAAATTTTGCTAAGGGACTAACAAAAGCTAGGCATGGGGGTATGATGAGAGCCTCATCATGAGCCATAACTAGCTCATTTTGACCCAATAAAGAGAATAAAAGCTCCTACATAACCTAGTAGAATGCCTAAATGAAGGAATAAGTATTCTGGGAAGAAAACATGATATAAAGGTTAAAACTGTAATTTTACCATTGCAGTACATAAATGGGATTTCTCAGAGGAAAAGCATAGGTCAAATGGTCTAAATGAGATAAAAAGTGGGTTGAATCAATCAGAAATGGGTTCATGTGCAATCCAGGAATTAAATGACATTTGGTAACCCTAAAACAGACCCGCTTAAAGCAACAAGGTTCCGGTCACGATAAAAATCAAGTAAATCCTCTAAAAATCATGTAAAAATATCCTCTCAGGTTTAGAACATTCAAATTGGCCTTTGGAACCTAGTTTGACCTAGATTAGGGTCCTAGCTCATTAATTGACCTAATTTGGGTTTTTATGTAAAATATCCAGTTAAATGGGGTCAAACCTAAAATCCAAATTCATCATTGGATTCCTTAGGTCAAAATTAGGTTTGTACCAAAATTTGGACCTAAGGGGAGGTCATCTTGACCCACTTTGCAATTTAGTACACCCAAATCACATTTTGGTCCCTAACTTTTGAAAATCATCTCATAGAGTCCCCTAACTTCCTCACCAACCTTGCAATCAGGTCCTTCCACCATTATTGGGGCAGGATCCTTCTCCGGCGAGGATTAGAGAGGGAATACTCTCTGATTCCTCAGAGATCCCCTCCTAGAAATGGAAGGGAGATTCTTGAGGAATTCCCTTCCATCTGAGGCCAGTCATGATCCTTGATTTGATCCCAATCTCTCGTGCAAACGCATGAGGGATTTGGGTATCCACCCACTTTCCTTCTCTGGCAAGCCGTCGGAGACAAAGGCGTTCCCCCCAAGCTCTGAACACATGGCCCAATGCCCATAAAAGAACCCCCCAAACCCGACCGCTCAATTTCAGCTCGACCTGGCTGGGGTTTCACCTCAGATTCGTCTCTTCCTTCCCGGCCAGGGTACCCAGCGAGCTCCGGCGAGCCCCCCTTCCCTTCCTCTTCGCTCTGCCACAAAACCAGTGGCAGAGACTTCTTCCTGATTCTCCTCTATGTCCCGCAATACCCGCGCACGCTGCCTCAGACCCGTCGTCGCCGTCGTCCTCCCCCACTGGGCATCTTCTTCTCCGGCGACAGCAGGTACAGCCGTCCGCCTCTCCGCCCCCTTCGTCCCTACAATTAGGTTATAACTACTCCACAACTTCCCCACTTTCTTTTCCCCATTCTATTTCACTTGATTGCCCCTCAACCGCCGCCATCCACCGTCACCTTCCTCATCTCCAGCCACCCTCCGGCGAGGCGCCCTTATCGCTCCGCAGCCCCACACGCCTCGCCGGCCATCGCAAAAGTTCCGCCTCACCACACTGAACACACTCCGCCCCTCCACTGCCACGCTACACCTCCACAACGCACCCCCGAACACACCCATCCACCCGACCACAGGGCGACCTAGGAACGCACGCCTAGGCCACCCCGCGGCCTGCCACCTTGCCCTTCACCTTAGCCGTGACAAGGCAAAGGTCCCCCGGTGATCTGATTAGGCCGAGAGGCTCGTTTCATGTCTGACAGTTCTCAAGCCCCTGCCGCCATTAACGGCGACTCAAAGAAGTTCCAAGCTCGCTCCAGGCTTCAGGACCGCAAGGCTTCAGGTGCAGCTCACTCGGGGAAGCACTGCGAAGCTATCTGACCAAGCAAGAGACGCTGCGACGTCCGCAGCTGTGGCAACTGCAGGAAGGATTTCTGCGGGTGCACGCGCGAGAAGGCAGCAACCAATAGTCCCACATCAGTAACTTACAAAGCACTGGCATGCTTTATATTGTTTTTGTGATATCGTTTTATCGCCTCCAGTCACACCTACTTCCCGGCGCCTCATCCGTGATTTCACCACGCGGATCTGGAGCGATCCGACCCGACCCTGAGCACACCTCGCGCATCACCCACACACCGGTGCGCCTGGTCACGGGCACGCTATCCGACCCGTTAACTCGACTCTGGGAGAGCTTGCTGAGGGTGGTTCTCAGAGAAAGAGAGACGCGCGGGTGTGGGTAGAGGGGTTAGGTTTTGTTGTACCTTGCTGTGGTTGTGCAGGGAAGGAAGGAGTGAAGGAAACACTTAGCCGCTGCTAGCAAAGGGAAGAAGAGAAGGAAGTAGAAGGCAAAAATGAAGAAGGAAGGAAGCCAGTGAAAAGAGCGGAAAGAGGCGAAGGAAAAAGAGAAGAAGTATAGCAAAGCCAAGGAAGAAGAAGAAGAAGGCAGAAGAGAGACTGCAGAGAAAGAAAGAAATATCAGAATCAGAAGAGAGAAGAAGAATAATTAAAGGAGGAAAATACTTTTAAGACGTCTGATCTTGTCATCAGACGTCCAATTTTACTCTTTTGCCTGGATTACTTTTTAAATGCATTTGAATTAAACTTTTGAGTAAATTAGAGTGTTCAATTACATTTGAGATTAGTAGTAAATTCCGATTGCTCTCTGTGTTCGACCTCGGATACTCTGATTTTCGAGTAATAAAACTTTTATTTGTTGACGACACTTGATCACCTATACTACGACGCAATAACTGTTAAAACAAGATCGAGTCAGTCGCGTCAACATTGACCATGTGCACCCTAACAGCTACCATGTAGCCTGGCAAGTAGGGGTACCAGAGCTCGAGGTTGACATGGGGTTGGGTAGGTCCCTTGTGTCTACTACCACTCTTAAAGGTGATGGTGTTTGCCATGGCAAAATGCTGTTGGTTAGTGCCTTGGGGAGGGTTGGGCAAAACAGAAGGCTCCTAGTTGATTATGGTAGGAACTTGGTTCACTCCGGGAGGGGTTGGGTAGCCTGATAGATAGCATGAGCTTGAGCATGAGATTCCCCATCATTACCAAACCCTTGGGCCCAGCACCTCGGTTCTGAACATTCCTTGGGTTTGGTACAGATTGTGACGGTAGAGATCCGGGCTGTCAGTTGTTTGTACTAAGTCCGGATTGCAAGGTGTCCAGCGAAGTTTTCATCTGTTGTATGAGCTGGAGCATTGACCCTTGCATTTCTACCATTTTTAGGTTCAAGTCAGCCTGCTCGGCAGGTTGTTGAGCTTTCCACAGGGGTTGATTAACCTGATTCAAGGGCAATTGAGTATATACATGACCCTGACCCATTGGTTTTTGCGGTACATAGTTGTTGGGTCGATATTGGGTCTGCTGCCCCTGATCTTTCCAAGAGAAGTTAGGACGATTTTTCCAACCAGAATTGTAGGAATTCGAATAAGGGTTGGACCAAACATTCTCTTGCACAGCTTGAGCATCCTTATAAGATGAGGATGAAGAAGGATCAGAAAGACTGGGATCCAAGGCCCTAGTTTGGAACCCATAAGGTTCCGAGAAGTGTTGGCTCGAAGGTCGAGCCGGCTCCAGTTGGTTCACAAACTCCCATCCCATAGGAGCCTACGAAGAATGGAATCCCGATCCCTTGGATTGAGTGCATCTAGAAAAGTTAGAGTTTTCGGACATCCACTCTTCCATTCGTTTAGTAACAAGATCCATCTTATCTAATATATTGCAGATCAATTCCATATCAGATGTATGAGAATCTTGGACCTCGTTGACATTTGATCTAATTTGTTGGGATCAATTGAAGATTTCCATGGAGGTGTGGTTTAAAGAATTTTCGCTCATTTCCTCAAACAAATCATACGCGCTATCTGCATCCTTGTTGAGGAAATTGTCTCCGCAAGAAGCATCCACATGATTACGGAGTTGATCATTCAACCCATGATAAAAAATCTGCACAAGTTGCCATTTAGGCACCTCGTGGTGTGGACACTTCCACAACAGATCCTGGAATCTCTCCTAGGCCTCATGAAATGGTTCCCCCTGCCACTGGGAAAAAGTGGTAATTACCCGTCGCAATGCATTGGTTCACCCAATTGGAAAGAATTTCTTCAGGAAGGCCGATTTCAAAGCTGTCCAGGTAGCAATCGGTCTTCCAATGGTACAATACCAATGTGCGACCTTATCCCTGAGTGAATGGTGAAAAATCCTCGTGAGCATCTGTTCTTCATCCACAATCCATGATTTGGTGGTCTGAACCAGAGTGATCAGGTATTCCAAATGTTGGAATGGGTCCTCTGAGCCAAGCCCGTGAAAGTGTTTAATTAGACTCAAAACCTGGGGCTTGATCTCAACATCTCCAGCAGGAATCACAATGCCGAGACGATCCTCATAATTTGAAGGATCATAAAAATCCTTCAAGGGCCAAGCACCCTGACCATTTATTCATTGGAACCATTGCTGCATCTGCTACAATTCTTCCAACTGCCTCTGAATCAGCTCTTGCTGGTTCGAGAGCAGGGGAGGTGGTTGTTGATCAACCATGGGATCTACTTGGCTAAAGCTCAACCTCCACCTCTGGGAATGGTCTAAAGGTCCTTCCAATCTAGGGTTCAACGACCTCCTTCCAAGCATACACTAGAAGGAAGTTGGAAGGATGGGGAAGAAAAGGGGTCCTGCAGCACAAAAAATACAAGCCTGTCCTTAGGTTGGGTAGCCTAAAGGTCTATAGACTCTCAAAATCCACCCTAAGACTATGGACGATTTACTCTACTTATGTCCAGGCAATCCAACCAGTTAGGAGGGACTGGGGAGAAGGTTCTTCCTTTGGTTTGCGGCTCCGGTTCCTAGTGTACCCCCCAGCCGCGGTCGTTAGACGCTACTCCCCTAACTAGACATCAGATTGACTAGTATAAGTAGGTTAATCATGAATAATCTCAATCTGGATCCCGTAGAGTGAACCAGTCCTTAAGGCTAACGTCTACTCAATTTTTGTTAGGCTTGGGACAATGGTGCTTTTGGAATGTGATGGGCCCTTAATGGGTTGTGCCCTTAATTATTTGTTTGAGAATGTGTGAATGTGCACAACCAAGAGGTTTTCAAGCAAGATTATTAATGATGAGGTGAGCTTTAGGGTTTGAATCTTGCTTAGTAGCTTTTAAGATTCAAATATTAGGTGTTTTCAACCAAGTTTTGTAAGGCAAACCAAGTTTCTTTTTGAAAGTACGTGTTCAAGTATTTTCCTTTAGAAATCAAGAAAAATATGGAGTGCCTGGCTTGACCTAGTTATTGAATCCTATGGGACAGTTACAAAATGAACCTCTTTTAGATTAAGTGGTGCGACTCAAACGATTCAATCAATCAACTCAAATACACCACCAATTATGGCACTCAAAAATGTGGTTATCCTAATATGATTTCTACTCTTTTATGTGTTAAATTCATGTACCGGGTCCAAATGTAGATGAAAATCAAGTTCGATTATGTGCCTCAAATGTGGTTGTATGAAGTGTGTATATTGATTTTTCCCACAGAAAATATCTTTCTTTTTCTATTTTAAATGAGGGGGTGGGGTGGATGAAGGTGGCAAACAAGACAAACAAAGTCTAACTTAGGGTTTATGCAAACACCTAAGTTGATTAGGTCTTGGTTGTGAGTGTGGCGAAATGAACTAGTGGGGGGGAAATGTGGGGGACACTTACAAAACACTCTACCCGCACTTTACTCCGATCTACCACACTTGGATCTCCATGCTAGGGTACCTGCAAGACAGTAGATCAAAGATAAGCAGGGTTGGTGCTATGTAAATGCAAAGAAGCGCAATCAACAATAAAGTAAATTCCGTTGCCTCCCCGGCAACGACGCAAAATGATCGCACGTGTTTTGCGAGTTTAAAATCAGGGTTACAAGTAACCCGTCGTCGTAGTTGCAAAACTCGTGATCAAAAAAATTTATATCGAAACTCGAAAAGTGAGTCCCAGGTCGAACACGTGGAAGCGACATTTGCTTTAATTGAAAACCATGCTTCGATTTGTTTCTTTTTTGTATTTTAGGGTTTTGATATTTTTTTTGTATTTTTTTGAAAAGAGGACAAGTAGAATGAATCACAAGATAGAAATGGAACAAATATGATATATATATAATCCAATGTCGATTACAATGAACTATGAAAGCATAAAAAGAGAGGGGAGTGAGAAGAAATCTCTCGAATCGGCTATTCGGTGAGACGATGGTTCCTGGCGAAAGCTCGGACGAAGGAGGTGAGGAGCGGGACAACGGAGGTGAGATGCAGGAGGACGTCGGGTAGAGGAAAGCTTCGGCGTGGCTCCGGAATGGAGGAGATGTGCTAGAGCTTGGGAGCGTTGGTAGGCTTGGGAGGAAGGCCAGACGACGGAGGTGAGATGCAGGAGGAGCCTTAGGAGCTTGAGAACAAGCTCTAATGGAGCGTTGGTAGGCTTGCTAGAGCTTGGGAGTAAGTGGGAGTAGAGTAGGTAGAGATGGCTTGGAAGGGAGGGGGTGTAGGTCCTTTTATAGTGGAGGAGAAGAGGCAAAAATAGGTATGGGACCATTAATGACATTGAGGCCATCCCTGGAAGCGTCGCTGTAGGAAGCTCATGCCCGCTTATGCCAACAGCTGGCTTTGCTAGCGTGTGAAGAATTAGCAACGACTATAAGCGTCGCTGTAGGTCCAGCTCATGCGTTGCTGGCGCTACACTGTGCCTCCCTTTGGCGCACGCATGCACGCTCACGCGCTGGCGCTATGCTATGCGCATGCACGTCTTCGTGCGCGGGTGCACACCAGTGTTGTTGCGCGCATGTGGTGGCACGTGCGCTGTTCGTATCGCTTTTGTGCGGGTTTTAAAGAGAATATGACGTTGTAGTATAGCCGACAAAGCGTTCAAACAAATAAAGAATTTTATTACTCGAAAATCGGAGTATCCGAGGTCGAACACAGGGAGCAAATGGAATTTACTACTAATCAAAATGTAATTGAACACTTTAATTTACTCAAAATGTCAATTCAAATATGAATGTATGCGCTTAAAAGTAATTAGGACAAAAAAATGAAATTGGACGTAAAAGTAATTAGGACAAAAAAATGAAGTTGGACGTCTGATCTGGTGATCAGACGTCTTAAAAGTATTTTCCCTTTTTCTTTTGCTTTCTTTCTTCTTCCGTAGTCTCTTTTTCTTCTTCGTCTTCTGTCTTGCCTCTGCCTTGCTCTTCCTTCTTCTCCTACGAAGGCTTCTTTCCTCTTCCTTCTCTTCCTTGCCTTGCCTGCCTTCTTCTTTGGTCCTTCTGTTCTTCCTGCCTTTCCTTCTTCTTTCTTCTCTTCTTCTTGCGGCCAAGTCTTTCTTCCTCAACGTTCAGCCTGTGCCTACACAGAGCAAAACCTACCCTTTTCCCTCTACCCGCGCGTCTCTCTCTCTAAGCAGTTCACTCATGGACGCCCTCCCAGAACCATACGAGTAATCAGGTCGGATTCGCACCCGGGACCAGGCGCACCTGCAGGTGGGTGATGCGCGAGGAGTGCTTAAGGATAGGGTCGGGTCAGATGCCACCAGATCCGCGAGATGAAACTGCGGACGAGGCGGGCGTGAGGGCAAGTGAGGGACCTCACCCCTGTGCTTTCGAAGGCGTTAAGGCTATATCACAAAAACAACTTATAGCATACCCGCGCCTCGCGATTCCACGATGTGGGACTAAAGGTTCTGCCCTGATTTCACGCGCCCCCGCAGACCTGCGTGCAATCGCCAAGGCTGCTAGCTTTGCAGCGCCCTTTGCTGAGCCAGACCTCTTCGCCCTGCTCGCCCGAACCTACTGCGCCTGGAGCCTGGAGGACCTGACGCCTGGAGCTGCGTTGGAGCTTCTTCAAATGTCGCCAATGGCGGCAGGAGCTGAGATCTTGTCAGACACAAAATAAGCCTCTCGGCTCAATTAGACCAGCTAGGGACCTTCGCTGTAGCATGGTGAAGGTAGTGAGCCATGCTGCAGGCCGCAGGATGGCTTAGGTGTGCGTGCCTAGGTCAACCTGTGGCCGGATGTGTGGGGTTGTTCGGGGGCTACTATGGAGGTGCGGAGTGGCAGTGGAGGGGTGGAATGTGTTCCTGGTGGTGAGGCGGAGCTTACGAGATGGTCGGCGAGCCGTGTGGAGGGGCGGAATGGTGGGAGCGGCTCGCCGGAGGTCGGTCGGTGATGTGGAAGATGAGGGTGGTCGGCGACGGTCGAGGGTCGATTAGATGAGATAACAGGGGGAAAAGAGAGAGGGAACTACGGGGAATAGTTCTAACCTAATTGTAGGGATGAAGGAGGACAGAGGGCGGACAGCTGTACCTGCTGTCGTCGGAGAAGACGCTGCCCAGTGGGGGAGAACGGTGGCGACGACGGGGCTGAGGCGGCGTGCGCGGGTACTGCGCGACGCGGAGGAGAGTCAGGAAGATAACTTTGCCACTCGTTTTGTGGCAGAGCGAAGAGGGAGGGGAGGGGGGCTCGCTGGAGCTTGCTGGGAATTTTGGCCGGGCAGGAAGAGATGAATTGGAGGTGGAAACTCGACCAAATCAAGCTGAAGATGAGCGGCCGGAGGTGTGGGTTCTTGATGAGAACCTCATCATGAGCCATAACTAGCTCATTTTGACCCAATAAAAAGGATAAAAGCTCCTACATATCTCAAGGAAAGGCGTAACTCAGAGAATTCTGAGTTTGAGAAGAAAACAAGTCATAAGGGGTAAAAGTGCAATTTTACCAGTATAATCTGCATACAGGGTAATTCAGGGCCCAAACATAGGTCAAAACAGCTTAATAAGAATAAAAGTGGGATGAAATGATCTAGCAAGGGCTACAGCAATTCCAAGAGACTAAATCTGTAACCCTAAAACAACCCACTTCAATTCACAAGGTTCGAGGCAAAGTAAAAATAGAATAAACCCTCTAAAATTCATAGAAAAATAATCTCTAGGGTTTAGAACCTTCAATTTGGCCTTTAGAACCCATTTTGACCTACATTGAGAACCATGCCCAATTAATAACTTAATTTGGGTTTTTGCGCAAATTGACCGGTCGAACAAGGTTTAAGATGAAAATAAAATTCACCATCAGATTCCTTAGGTCCTAATTAGTCATGTATAAAAACTTGAGCCTAAGAAGAAACCTCCTTGACCGACTTTACACTTTGGTCCTCATATATTTACTCTTTGGCCCTCAACTTTTGAACCCTCGCATTTTGGCCCCTAACTCTCCTTCGTTCTTTGCAATCAGGTCCCTCCTGCAAAACCCTGCCAGCACCATGCTCCGGCGACCTTGCGCGGAGCATGGCGCCGCGCAGGGTGAGGTAGGGGACCTGGCAAGTGAACCGGGGGTGCCCTGCGTCGTCAGCCGTCGCAGGAGCACCCCCCTGGTCATTGTAGGCCACCATACCGGCCGTGCGAACGCACGGACGGTATGGGTTCATGTTCCGACCATTCTCCGGCGAGGGAGACACGTCGTCTCCCTCTGCCTTCCTCCCTGCTTCATCCCTATAAATACCCCCCGCCGCTCTACCGACGAGGGCAGCCTGGATCTGACGGAGAAAACCCCCAGCTTTCTTCTCTTCTTCCTCCGGCAGACGCTCACCAGCTCCGGCGGCTTCCTCCCCCTCCACCTCTTCGCTCTGCCGCAATACCAGCAGCAGAGACTTCCTCCCCTGTTCTTCCCGCGCCACGCCGCACCCAGCTGGCGCCTCTCCAGCCCTCTGCTCGCCGCCGCCCCTCTCCCTGAGCATCGTCTTCTCCGGCGACAGTCGATACGACTGTCGCCCTATTCCTCCCCCTTCGTCCCTGCAAGTAAGCTAGAGTTACTCCCCTTCTCCTCCTCTTTCTTTCCCCGCTTTCAATTTAGTCAATTAAGCCCTCTACCGACCCTGTTCACCCTCACCCTCTTCGCCTTCGACCACCCTCCGGCGAGCCGCTCCCATCACCTCAGCGACCCACACGGCTCGCCGACCACCGCAGAACCTCCGCCTCCTCACCCTGATCCTCTTCCGCCCCTCCACTTCCCACCAAACACCCTCTGCAGATCCACCGAACACACCCACTTCTTCTCTCACAGTTTGACCTAGGACGACCTGTTGGCTCCATCACGCCCCCTGCAGCCCCCCTGACCACCTTCGCCGTGCCACGGCGAAGGTCCCCCGCCTGTCTGATTTGGCCGAGAGGCCGTTCTTCTGTGACCAGGTGACTCGCCCGCCGTCGCCATTACTGCGCAGGCAGAGCTGCTTCACCTGCAGGTGCAGGCACGCCTTCGCCCAGGTTTGACTCCCAGGTTGCGCAGGGACTCTCCGCGAAACGTCCCAGGTTCACAGATGGGGCGAAGGCCGCGCGGGAAGCCACGATCGCCCACTGCTCCATCCGCGACGCGCGCTCAATTGGGGTGGGACATTTAGTCCCACCTCGGAACCTCTCGGAGGCGCGCGGACGCATAAAGGCAAAAAGTGCCTTATGCTGTCTGCCTCCTGACCACGGGGTGAGGTCCCTCTCACCCGACCCGACCCGGCCTCGTCCGTGACCACGCTCCGCGGACCTGGCCCGACCCGATTAGACCGACCTGCACTCCTCGCCCACCACGCACGCCGGTGGGCCTGGACCCGGGCCTGACCCGAACCCGATTACCCGGTAGCTCTCTGGGAGAGCTTCCGAAGAGTGATTTCAGAGAGAAAGAGAAACGCGGGGGAGGGGGGTAGAGTAGGTTTTTGCCCTCTGATGCTGAACTCTTGAGCGTGCAGGCACAGGTGAAGGACTGCGGAAGAAGAAGAACTGAAGCGGCACTGTACGTCCTGAAGACAGGTAAAGACAAAGAAGAAGAAGAAATGAAGAGAAGCAAGAAGCAAGAAAAGAAGAAGAAGATCTGAAGAAAAAGAAAGAAAGAAAACAAGGAAGAACAGAAGACAGAAGAAGAAGAGCACGAGGGGAAGATCTGAACAAAGCAGAAGAAGAAGAGAGGTCAAGGCAGAAAACCAAAAAAGAAGAAGAAGAAGGAGATCTGAAGAAAGAGAAAGAAAAAAAAACATCACAACAAATTCTTTCCCTCTCTCTTTATTTTGTAAAAGAAACATGTATATCTCTAGAATACGACTTGCTCCCTGAGTTCGACCTCGGGAACTCTTTCATTTTTCCGAGTAAAAAAATTTTTATATGAAACGTTGGTAACAACCGGCTTTACTACAATGTTATAACAAATACAAAACCGACGTCCTTCATTTTGGCGCCGCTGCCGGGGAGCAACGGCTATTCTAGAGGTAAACATTCCTGTTTCTTTTAAGTTCTGATAATCTCCTCTCTTTTGTGCAGCTACAGGAACTCAAGAAGACAAGCAACCACACAACCACTCCGAAGACAGGTAAAATCTTTTCTCTCACAATTAACCCCTACACTCTAAAGAGGAAGAAAAGAAAAGAACAAGCAATATAGGGCTAACCTGTCTTCCATACTTAGTAACCATAAAAAGTTGCATGTTTTCAACTCATCACTCCTGCACACTATTAAGGGTATTTAAGGGCTAACACATTCTTGCTTGAGCCCTAATTGCCCAACAAAGAGTTAAATGGACCAAGTAGAGCCAACATAAGGTCAAACATTAGGATTTCAGTAGAGACACACCCCTTAATCAAGAATTGAGGAAATCCAAAAGAGGTGTGCCCAAGCCATTGATTGAAAATAATTAACAAGAAAAATCCTAAACAATTGGCTCTCTCTAAACACTTGAACCCTAAAAGACAGGACCCAAAAAGCTCTCAAAGAAAACAAGAGGTAAAGTTGACCCCTTTGGGTTAACCAACCTTAAATTAGGTCACTCTTTGCACTTAAAAAGACTAAAGTTCAAGTGAAACCTTAAGCACCCTGATCTTAAAATTGGTAGACTTAAGAGGTCAAGATCCCCATTCTGGTCTACCTGGAACCGCAGTGACAAGAGAGGTCGGGTGGGGGAAACCCTGTAACCCGTGGGGACGCTCTACCGTGTAGGGGTCTTCGCGGGACTCTCCCTCTCTGGCTGCCCAGGTAATTCTCAGGTGGACGATCTTTCTGATCAAGGGGTCCATCTGCCCCGCACCTCTATAGTCACCCAACACATTTTTGGGTGTCTTGATTGGGTCCAGCACCTTCTAAACTTACCTCTCCCAACAGTGCATGTACGGAAGGAGGTCTCTAAGACCACCCTTAAGACCTCCATTAGAAATTCGCTCTCGTCAAGGCCAAGCCTCGACGCCCGTATTTGTGCAGCAACACCCTCACATTATTCTCTCTTCTGATTCAGAACCAAGTTCTTCTTCTTCCCCCATCATGGCTCAGCCAGTTGAGGAAGAAAATAATCTGGAACACCAGCTCCAGCGACTCAATGACCTCTTCCAAAACTTCGTGCACCCACCGCAGCGTCCTATGATGCGGGACCACTACAATCCTGCTGCGGTGGCCATTGAGCCTCGAGTTAGAATCCCGATTGGAGGACCTGATTCCGAACTAAAGCCCAACATGATTCACGCTATACCTAAATTCCATGGGCTTAATTCTGAAAATCCCTTCCAGCACATCAAACAGCTAAAGCATCTGGCCCACACTTTTGGATCAGATGCGCAAAATCGGGATATTCTTCTCATGAAGATGTTCTCCTTTTCTCTTATGGACAAGGCCGCCCATTGGTATCAAACTCAGACCCGGCCGATCAACACTTGGGAAGAACTTCAATCCGAGTTTTTGAAAAAGTTCTTTCCCGTTGGTCGAACCAACGCCTTGCGCCATCAGATTACACACTTCACTCAACAATCAGGAGAACCTCTCCATGAGGCATGGGATCGTTTTCAGGATCTCATGAGGAAGTGCCCCCATCACGGAGTTCCTAAATGGGAACAAGTCCAATCTTTTTACCAGGGACTCCGTGAGGACATCCGCCTTTTCGTCAATGCAACCTGCGGAGGAAACATCATGGGTCAACATGAAGACACCGTATGGGAGATTCTCGAAAACATGTGCGAGAACTCCATCAACAATGACTCCATGGGATTATTCGACAGGACGAATACCCGCGCAGCGACGAATCTTAAGGGAGCACATGAGACGCAGGGCCTGTCCGCATCAGTCGACCTGGAATTAATGGCCAGTCGATTGGACAAGGTCTCAATCATTGAAAAGAAGGTGGATGAGCTGACTCAGCACTTGCAGCGAGCCACCTCTGCGCGTAACTCCTTTGCACAACCTCCTTCCACACAGGAGACTGTGCAAAACATCCTACACCGATCCTCCCCTGGGATGGATCCATATCCATCCCCATCTGATTCTTGGACTGGAAGATCATCCGATCCTTTCTTCACCAGCCGGGGGAACTCCATTCCTCCTTTCCCTGATTCTCAGGAAGTTCCTCAGACCTGCGAGGACCTCAACGCCATCCAGAACGACCCATTCTCCAACACTTACAACCCTGGATGGCGAAACCATCCCAATTTTCAGTGGGCGGGAAATTCCCAAACCCAAAGACCACCTTTTCAGTCCCGCCCACAGCCCTCTCATCACTACCAGCCGCCTCAGCCTCGGCCCAACCCTACTTATCCATCAGGGCCAAATCAAGATCAAATGTCCTTAATCCTTCAGACTCTGGCTGACATTCAAAAATCGAATGCGGCCATTCAAAAACAGCACAAGGACGAGCTTACTGAAGTTAAAACTCAGCTGGCCCAGTTGGCAAATTCTCGCCAGCCAGGCGCACTCCCGTCCCAACCCCTTCCTAACCCAAATAACGTGCCAACCCAGAAGCGCGTTATGAATCCAAATTTAGGCCACGCTCAATGGATTTATCAGGCCCCTACTGCCCCATCTCCAGACGAGATGGAATCCTCAACTTCGCGTACGGGATTTCAGCAGCAGCCACCCCTCCTACCAAACCCAAACCAAAATCAGGCCGGATTAAATTCTGTAACAACACGTAGTGGTAAGACAACTCAGGACCCGCATTATCCAAACCACTCCCAGCCTGATAACCATGACCCTAGGATAGTTAGCCAAGGTACCGCTGCTCCAGACCCACAACCTGGACCTATCATAGAGGAACCAACCAAGATCCCGTTTCCCGAGGCCCTGACCAAGGGAAAGAAGACCACCAAACCCGTGGCCCCTGAGGAGGACATGGTCAAGCTCTTTGAGCAGGTCCACATAAACATCCCCTTGATGGATGCAATCCGCCACGTACCAGCTTACGCACGATTTCTAAAGAATATATGTACACCCCAGCGTAAGCCGCGAACCAAGGGAGGGAGCCCAATTGTTCTGTCAGAGCAAGCCAGCTCTGTAATCCTTAGTAGACTCCCACCCAAGGCAAAAGATCCTGGAACTCCCCTGATCTCCTGTAAGATAGGTGGTACCCAATTTGATAGAGCATTGTTAGACTTAGGTGCATCTATAAATCTGATACCCACATCCTTACTTGACCATCTGGAAGAATCTGAGCTGAAACCAACCGAGGTGACATTACAATTAGCAGATCGATCTATAAAGTCACCAAAAGGGATTCTCGAGAATGTTATCGTGAGAGTGCGGGATTTCTATTTTCCAGTGGACTTTATAGTCTTAGACATGGATGCACCTGAGAACCCTAGGGATACACCAATCATTCTAGGGAGACCTTTCTTGGCTACTGCTAGAGCCAACATCAGCTGTGAGGAGGGCCAAATAGAGCTTAAGTTTGGAGATCAAACACTGAAAATTGATATATTTAAGGCCCAACAAGGAATTAATTGCGGCGTCATCGAGCAAATTTGTGACATCAAGACTTTGGTTGATGAATCACACCTCCAGAATGACTTGAGTATGCCTCATCAACCACAGAAGGATCTTGACCCGCAAGCAGAGGAGTCCAATCCAGATGTGAACAACCCAGTAACTCCCACCCTTGAACCTCACATCTATACTGAACCACCCGCTGCTGCTGAAAACCCCATCCTTGAACTGAAACCCCTTCCTGCTCATTTGAAATACATCTTTTTGGGTTCTAATCAGACCCTTCCTGTGATCATCAATTCCAACCTCAGTCCTGAACAGGAATCCCGTCTGATTGTTGTCCTCCAGCAACATCGCAGAGCCATTGGATGGACTCTCGATGATTTGACTGGAATAAGTCCCTCTTATTGTACTCATCATATCTATTCAGAAGAGGGCACACGACCTTCTCGTGAAATGCAGAGACGCTTAAACCCCAATCTGCAGGAGGTCGTGAAAAAGGAGATCATCAAGTGGTTAGATGCCGGGATCATCTACCCGATCTCCGATAGTCGTTGGGTGAGCCCAATTCAGGTCGTGCCTAAGAAGGCAGGACTCACCACTATAACGACTGAGACCGGAGAAATCATTCCTACCCGATTAGCCAACTCGTGGAGAGTCTGTATAGACTACCGTCGACTCAATTCCTCCACGAAGAAGGATCATTTCCCACTACCCTTCATTGATCAAATTCTCGAAAAACTAGCGGGAAATAGGTTCTTCTGCTTTCTTGACGGGTACTCCGGTTATAACCAGGTGGCAATCCATCCTGAGGACCAAGAAAAGACCACATTCACCTGCCCCTTCGGAACATACGCTTTCCGAAGGATGCCTTTCGGTCTTTGCAATGCACCCGCTACTTTTCAGCGATGCATGCTTGCCATATTCTCAGATATGGTAGGTGATTATCTGGAAGTCTTCATGGATGACTTTTCAGTTTTCGGAGCATCATTCGACGATTGCCTCCAACACTTGGTCCAGATACTCAGGCGGTGCATCGACGTGAATTTGGTTCTTTCTTGGGAGAAGAGCCATTTCATGGTGCCTGAGGGAATTGTCCTGGGACACTCAATTTCCGAGAAAGGTATCCAAGTGGATCGAGCTAAGGTTAATCTGATTTCTCACCTTCCTATGCCTAGCTCGATCAGGGACATCCGATCCTTTTTAGGGCATGTCGGTTTTTATCGACGATTTATCCCTGATTTTTCAAAAATCGCACGCCCCCTGACCACTCTTCTCTCCAAGGATGTTCCCTTCAAAATCTCCAAGGAATGCACTCAAGCATTTGAAATCCTGCGTGACCGAGTCACCCAAGCCCCGATCCTACAGTCCCCTGATTGGTCTCAACCCTTTGAGATCATGTGTGATGCATCCGACTTCGCTGTAGGAGCGGTTTTGGGGCAGAAAAATGACAAGAAACCTGTGGTCATTTACTACGCCAGCAAAACACTCGATGAGGCTCAGCGTAACTATACAGTTACTGAGAAAGAGCTGCTAGCTGTAGTATTTGCCCTAGAGAAGTTCAGATCGTACCTTCTGGGTTCCCATGTCATCATATACTCAGATCACACGGCTGTGAGGCATCTCCTTGCAAAGAAGGACGCGAAACCTCGATTGATCCGATGGATCTTGCTGTTGCAAGAATTTGACCTCGAGATTCGCGATAAAGCGGGAAAACAAAACGTGGTAGCTGATCACTTGTCCCGTCTTCCTTCTGAAATGATAGACCCTTCCGGACCCATCACTGAGCATTTTCCCGATGAGCACCTGCTGACTATTGGTACTAGCCTTCCATGGTTTGCTAATATTGTAAATTACTTGGCATCTCATCAGACCCCGTCCGATTGGCCGAAGGCCAAGAAAGACAAATTACGCTCCGATGCCAGGTATTACATTTGGGAAGACCCGTACCTCTTCCGCATAGGTGCCGATCAGATCATCCGAAGATGTGTCCCGGAAGGGGAAGTCAACAATATCCTCTCTTTCTGCCATGACCAGGCATGCGGTGGCCATTTTGCCGGGCATAAAGCCGCATCAAAAGTCCTCCAGTGCGGCTTTTACTGGCCCACACTGTTCAAAGACGCATACAGTCATTGCAAGGCATGCAGTCGTTGCCAGACTTTGGGCAACATGAGCCATCGCGACATGATGCCTATGCAACCGATTCTAGTATGCGAAATCTTTGATGTTTGGGGGATTGATTTTATGGGCCCCTTTCCTGTTTCGGATGGTTTCGAATACATTCTGTTGGCTGTGGACTACGTGTCCAAATGGATCGAAGCCATACCGACCCGAACCTGTGATCACAAAATCGTTCTCAAATTCATTCATCAACACATTTTCTCAAGGTTCGGGATTCCTCGTGCAATAATCTCTGATGGGGGGACCCATTTCACAAATGCTCAGTTTAGGTCACTGATGACCAAATACGGGGTGTCTCACCGAATCTCTACTCCTTACCACCCCCAAACTAATGGTCTAGCTGAGCTGTCGAATCGGGAGATCAAGAAAATCCTGCAGGTCACTGTTCGACCTGACAGGAAGGACTGGTCGTCCCGACTTCCGGAAGCATTGTGGGCCTATAGGACCGCCCACAAGACCCAATTGGGCATGTCTCCCTTTAGATTGGTGTACGGAAAGGCATGCCACCTTCCCGTCGAACTGGAACATAAAGCCTATTGGGCAGTACGGAACTGTAATCTGGATCTTTCTAAGGCTGGGACCCACAGAAAACTCCAAATCAGCGAGATCGATGAATTGCGCATAGACGCGTACGAGAACTCGCAAATCTACAAGGAGCGGGTTAAAGCCTTCCACGACAAACACATCTCGAGAAAGATCTTTCATCCTGGTCAAAAGGTCCTACTCTTTGATGCCCGACTCAAACTCTTCCCAGGAAAACTGAGATCTAAGTGGGTCGGACCATATTTGGTCCGACAGGTTTTTGGAAATGGAGCAATCGAAATCAGTCCACTCAGCCACGATTCTGAACCTTTCATCGTGAATGGTCAAAGACTCAAGCCGTTCATTGATGTAACTTCTACTGATTTGGCTGAGGCATCTTATATCCTCCTTTCCCCTTGAGCTTATTGCGCCCAGCCGATGGCGTAAAACTCAGCGCTTAACGGGAGGCAGCCCGTCATTCTCTTTGAAAACCTGAAACTTGTTCTGACACCTTTCAGCACTCGAAGTTCACCCTTGTAGACAGCCGACCCCAACTCAGATGTTTGCATCTGGGATTTGAAATCGTCCGCAAAAATTCAACCCGACCCATTCACTCATCCAAATTTCTATCTTAAGGAATGAACTAAGACCCCCTAGGTTACAATGAGGACATTGCAAATCTTGGGCATGGGGGGGTAGGAAAGTGCAAAAACGTGTAAGGAAAAGGTTTCAAACAAAAAATTCACATATGCCAAAAAAAAAAAAAAAAAAAAAAAAAAATCTTCGAAAAAGAATAAGAGGAGAAGAGGAGAAGGAAAATTTTGTGAAGGAGAAAAGAAACAAAATGAAAAAGGAGCACAAAATTATGAGAAAAAAGGTGATAGTCATTAGTAAGGGAACTAAGGAATTAACCTAAGTTCTAGACCTCATTCAAAAAAATAACTAAAAAGTGCACAATAAGATTAGTAAGAATGCAAACCTTAGGCATTCTTGAATAGACTCTTAGTACTCATTAAGATCTGGACACTCCTCAAGAGGTTGAGGAAAATGAAAAGCTGAAGTATTAGGTCTAAGGCTTAGGAAGTATTCGGCCTCGTTAACTAATTTTTGGTTTACAGGACTCAGTAACCTAAGCACCCTAATCTCACACACAGCCTGGTTCAGTAAGCGTAAAAATCAGAATCACGCAGAAGCGTCGCAAAAATCTGAAAAGAACACCTAGAATAGGAGCGGCCGATCAACACAAGTTGATTTGGACGAGTTCCCAGCGCAGAGAGGCGGGAAATCCCCTCGAAGACGCGTAACAAAATATCATCTCCTCGGTGCTTGTCTCTTAGGATATTTACATATCCTACGGGGGGCATGTAAGCACTCTGCTGGTTCAGATTCCATGGATGGCATTATCTCGAAGTGTCAATTGCCAGGGTCTGGATTCGGCCACGGAATACCATGGATGGGATTATCTCGAAATCTCAATAGCCAGGGTTCCGGGGGTTGCCATGGGCGGTGCTATCTCGAAGCATCGATCGCCAGGAACCCTTGAGGATTGATGATGGGAGCAAGGAATCTGATACAGACCGTGTTGAAAAGCCAATCCTAGGCTAGAACTAAAAAGAAAAAGAGAGAGAAAACTCTCCAAACAGAAAAACTTTCTATCTCTCTCTTACAAAACGCACTGCGAACCGAGCCAGGGCTAAAATCATTTTAAGCACGGGTGCTTTAACCACGAAATCCAATAAACCTTAGGTTAGTTCTTGTGGGCCTTAAAAACCTTTGCTAAAAGACTGAGGCTAAGGCTAGACAGATTTGGATCTTGATTGGTACTAGAGTACCTTTTAGGCCTATGATCAGCATTCTAACCTAATCTATGAAGGCACTTATCTAAAACTATTGAAAACTTCATGGTCTAGAACAAGGGTTGAAACCTTAAGTTTTTTCTTTGCTAAGGGACTAGCAAAAGCTAGGCATGGGGGTATGATGAGAACCTCATCATGAGCCATAACTAGCTCATTTTGACCCAATAAAAAGGATAAAAGCTCCTACATATCTCAAGGAAAGGCGTAACTCAGAGAATTCTGAGTTTGAGAAGAAAACAAGTCATAAGGGGTAAAAGTGCAATTTTACCAGTATAATCTGCATACAGGGTAATTCAGGGCCCAAACATAGGTCAAAACAGCTTAATAAGAATAAAAGTGGGATGAAATGATCTAGCAAGGGCTACAGCAATTCCAAGAGACTAAATCTGTAACCCTAAAACAACCCACTTCAATTCACAAGGTTCGAGGCAAAGTAAAAATAGAATAAACCCTCTAAAATTCATAGAAAAATAATCTCTAGGGTTTAGAACCTTCAATTTGGCCTTTAGAACCCATTTTGACCTACATTGAGAACCATGCCCAATTAATAACTTAATTTGGGTTTTTGCGCAAATTGACCGGTCGAACAAGGTTTAAGATGAAAATAAAATTCACCATCAGATTCCTTAGGTCCTAATTAGTCATGTATAAAAACTTGAGCCTAAGAAGAAACCTCCTTGACCGACTTTACACTTTGGTCCTCATATATTTACTCTTTGGCCCTCAACTTTTGAACCCTCGCATTTTGGCCCCTAACTCTCCTTCGTTCTTTGCAATCAGGTCCCTCCTGCAAAACCCTGCCAGCACCATGCTCCGGCGACCTTGCGCGGAGCATGGCGCCGCGCAGGGTGAGGTAGGGGACCTGGCAAGTGAACCGGGGGTGCCCTGCGTCGTCAGCCGTCGCAGGAGCACCCCCCTGGTCATTGTAGGCCACCATACCGGCCGTGCGAACGCACGGACGGTATGGGTTCATGTTCCGACCATTCTCCGGCGAGGGAGACACGTCGTCTCCCTCTGCCTTCCTCCCTGCTTCATCCCTATAAATACCCCCCGCCGCTCCACCGACGAGGGCAGCCTGGATCTGACGGAGAAAACCCCCAGCTTTCTTCTCTTCTTCCTCCGGCAGACGCTCACCAGCTCCGGCGGCTTCCTCCCCCTCCACCTCTTCGCTCTGCCGCAATACCAGCAGCAGAGACTTCCTCCCCTGTTCTTCCCGCGCCACGCCGCACCCAGCTGGCGCCTCTCCAGCCCTCTGCTCGCCGCCGCCCCTCTCCCTGAGCATCGTCTTCTCCGGCGACAGTCGATACGACTGTCGCCCTATTCCTCCCCCTTCGTCCCTGCAAGTAAGCTAGAGTTACTCCCCTTCTCCTCCTCTTTCTTTCCCCGCTTTCAATTTAGTCAATTAAGCCCTCTACCGACCCTGTTCACCCTCACCCTCTTCGCCTCCGACCAGCCTCCGGCGAGCCGCTCCCATCACCTCAGCGACCCACACGGCTCGCCGACCACCGCAGAACCTCCGCCTCCTCACCCTGATCCTCTTCCGCCCCTCCACTTCCCACCAAACACCCTCTGCAGATCCACCGAACACACCCACTTCTTCGCTCACAGTTTGACCTAGGACGACCTGTTGGCTCCATCACGCCCCCTGCAGCCCCCCTGACCACCTTCGCCGTGCCACGGCGAAGGTCCCCCGCCTGTCTGATTTGGCCGAGAGGCCGTTCTTCTGTGACCAGGTGACTCGCCCGCCGTCGCCATTACTGCGCAGGCAGAGCTGCTTCACCTGCAGGTGCAGGCACGCCTTCGCCCAGGTTTGACTCCCAGGTTGCGCAGGGACTCTCCGCGAAACGTCCCAGGTTCACAGATGGGGCGAAGGCCGCGCGGGAAGCCACGATCGCCCACTGCTCCATCCGCGACGCGCGCTCAATTGGGGTGGGACATTTAGTCCCACCTCGGAACCTCTCGGAGGCGCGCGGACGCATAAAGGCAAAAAGTGCCTTATGCTGTCTGCCTCCTGACCACGGGGTGAGGTCCCTCTCACCCGACCCGACCCGGCCTCGTCCGTGACCACGCTCCGCGGACCTGGCCCGACCCGATTAGACCGACCTGCACTCCTCGCCCACCACGCACGCCGGTGGGCCTGGACCCGGGCCTGACCCGAACCCGATTACCCGGTAGCGCTCTGGGAGAGCTTCCGAAGAGTGATTTCAGAGAGAAAGAGAAACGCGGGGGAGGGGGGTAGAGTAGGTTTTTGCCCTCTGATGCTGAACTCTTGAGCGTGCAGGCACAGGTGAAGGACTGCGGAAGAAGAAGAACTGAAGCGGCACTGTACGTCCTGAAGACAGGTAAAGACAAAGAAGAAGAAGAAATGAAGAGAAGCAAGAAGCAAGAAAAGAAGAAGAAGATCTGAAGAAAAAGAAAGAAAGAAAACAAGGAAGAACAGAAGACAGAAGAAGAAGAGCACGAGGGGAAGATCTGAACAAAGCAGAAGAAGAAGAGAGGTCAAGGCAGAAAACCAAAAAAGAAGAAGAAGAAGGAGATCTGAAGAAAGAGAAAGAAAAAAAAACATCACAACAAATTCTTTCCCTCTCTCTTTATTTTGTAAAAGAAACATGTATATCTCTAGAATACGACTTGCTCCCTGAGTTCGACCTCGGGAACTCTTTCATTTTTCCGAGTAAAAAAATTTTTATATGAAACGTTGGTAACAACCGGCTTTACTACAATGTTATAACAAATACAAAACCGACGTCCTTCAGTTCTTATATAGGCACTAGGCCAGTCGTTCAGGGCTTGGAGGGCACGCCATTGCCTCTGATTGCTCGCCGGAGTAGGAAAGAGGTTAAGATACCCAAATCCCTCGTGCGTTCGCACGAGAGATTGGGTTCACACCAGAGGTTGTGATTGGCCTTAAATGGAAGGGAATTCCTTAGAGAATCTCCCTTCCATTTCAGGGAGGGAATCTCTGAGGAATCAGAGAGTAATCTCTCTCTAAACCTAGCCGGAGCTTGGTTCTGCCCTAACAATGGCGGAAGGACCTGATTGCAAAGGTGGCGAGGAACTTAGGGGGCTCTCTGCAATGATAATCAAAAGATAGGGACCAAATTATGATTTGGGTGTACTAAATTGCAAAGTAGGTCAAGATGACCTCCCCTTGGGTCCAAATTTTCGTATAAACCTAATTTTGACCTAAGAAATCCAATGGTGAAGTTTGATTTTAGGTTTGACCTCGTCTGACCGGATATTTTGCGTAAAAACCCAAATTAGGTCAATTAATGTGCTAGGACCCTAATCTAGGTCAACCTGGGTTCCAAAGGCCAAATTGAGTGTTCTAAACCCTATAGGATATTTTTCCATGATTTTTAGAAGGTTTACTTGATTTTTATCCTGACCGAAACCTTGTTAATTTAAGTGGGTCTGTTTTAGGGTTACCAAATATCATTTAATTCCTAGATTGCACATAAACCCATTTCTGATTGACTCAACCCACTTTTTATCTCATTTAGCCCATTTGACCTATGTTTTGCCTCTGAGATATCCCGTTTATGTACTGCAATGGTAAAATTACAGTTTTAACCTTTAATTCATGTTTTCTTCTCAGAGCACTTATTCCTTCATTTAGGCCTTCCTCTAGGTTATGTAGGAGCTTTTATCTTCTTTATTGGGCTAAAATGAGCTAGTTATGGCTCATGATGAGGCTCTCATCATGCGTGCGCATGTTCGGCCTGGGTTGCGCCACGTGGCGCAATTTGGGTCATCCATCTTCTTTTCATTGTAGGGGCTACTATAGAGGACGAATTGAGTTGATTTTCGCACCGTTAGGCTGCAATCATCGACTCGAATTCATCCATACGGTCAGATTTGTCATTTGAAGATTCAAATTATGTCATAGTCCCTTGGCTGTTGATCTTCCTCGGACTGCATATGGTGCTACGGGACTCCAATCGAGGCTATTTCAGAGGTGTTGGACTCCGATCGTCTTCTTGACCAGATCCGTAAGGTCGAATCGTCAATCCGAGGCTCCGAAGTAAATACCCTTCTCTCTTGACCACAAAAAGGACACAATTAGCCTAAATTATACACAACTACTCTAAATGCATAATGATGCGTGCTATGTAATATTTATAACATGAAATGAAAATCTAAGCCTACGAACATGCATGAATACGCATTTTACCCTGAATAAATGTGTTTACTTCAGTATAACCGAAGACCTTGAGCTTTTCTGACCTCCTAAAGGTGAGTATAGAATCCCGTGTCTTTTGCAAATATCTGAGTATTCTCTTAGCTGCTCTCCAACGGTCTTTTCCTGAGTTTGCCAAGTATCTGCCCAACATGCCTATAATGTATGCCAAGCCTGGTCTAGTACAGACCTGTGCATACATTATATTGCCTACGGCAAATGCATAAGAAACTGTTTGCATCTCTCATTTGTTCCAATCACTTATGGGACACTGATTAAGACTGAACCTGCCTCCCTTAGCCAAAGGAGTATCCAGTGGCTTGTAATCTTGCATTCCATACCTTTTGAGTATCTTATCTATATAGCTTCTTTGGGATAAACCAAGAATATGGCGAGAATGATCTCAACATATTTCAATCCCCAAAACAAATAAAGCATCTCCAAAATCTTGTAGATTCCCTACTAGGAAGGGGTGACGTAATAAATTGTGGAATAGAATATAAACAATCTCACAAAAAATTCAATCACACAATGTACACAATTATTTTTAGGTGGAAACCCAAATCGGGTGAAAACCACCACCTAACCCTCTTGAGTTAGGATTTTTCGATCAACTAAGTTGATCAAATCCACTAAATGAATCACTTAAACGAGGGTGATTCAACCTCAATTACAACCACGCTACTTTATACGAGGGTAGCGTACCTCAAACCCCTTCTCTTCACGAGAAGGATTTTATCCCACGAAGGAGACGGGAATTTGCAAAGCGAATATCCAACCAAATAATAAAGTAAAATAACAATAATCTTATAGAGCCAACAAAGATGATCTTAACCTAAGCTTCTATAGGAATTTGGATGCTTCCCTTTGTAGAGGTACGTCGACTTAACGCGGATGCGTGAACCACGCAGTAGCGCTTCGTCACTCTCGTAATCGTCGGCAGGAGAGTGGGTGCACAATCAGATCAGCTCTCTAGATGTGGCACGTAAGCTTGGAGAGCAAGAGCTTGCTTCTTAGGATCAAGAGACACAAAATGGTGTGAAAGTGAGTTACTAGGACTGTCTTGTGTATCTTGGTGTGTATTGGTGTGCAAGAGGTTCTCCTCTATTTATAGAGGCCCTAAGAAGGCTTTGGAAGACTTTGGAAAGCTTCCATAGTCGTTGGGTGCAAAGCCCAAGAGAATCAGGCCGAAATCAGGGTTAATCATGACTCTGACAGGGTTATCAGACGTCTGATCCTGGCATCGAACGTCTGGAAAACCAGTTCAAGATGTGTGGGAACAAAGTCAAACGTCTGATTCTAAGCGGGTTTCTTTACTGACTTGAATCAGATCTAAACAGGGTTCTAGTGCAAGTCCATCATACAACACACAAGACGTCTGGTACTATGTCTGGACATCTGGAAACATACTTTTTCTGTGGGAATGGATTTCCAAGAGATTGTAACGGCTATAAGATCTCTGAAAAGAGATTCTGGGTCAGCCGAGGCAAAACGGTCATTTATCAGACGTCTGCGAACACTTACGGATGTCAGATAAGGCTCTAATTGTCATATCCTTCAGTGTTTGCTAAGCCAGCCAACGGTCCACTAATTGGACGTCTGGCGAAGTCATCAGACGTTTGGACTAAGGTCTAGACGTCTGATTTCATCAGACAGAACTAACTAAGTCCAGGCTAACTGTTATCAGACGTCTGAGTCAACAGTCAGACGTCTTAAAAGTATTTATCAGATGTCTGATTTTCAGATTAGACTTCAGAAAAAGCTGTTTGAATCCTATTTTGGTTTTCTAAATTTTCTACAGAAAACCTAAGTATCCTAGGATTGTGCAGGTGTTCCTAGGACTACAGTTAGGGTTCTTTAAGGCTCTCTAACCTGAATCTAAGTAACAAAATAAAGAGAAATAATAAGAAACAAAAATACAATGAGTACAAGGAAAGGAAATCTATCCTATTCTTCATCTCCTTCCTTCTTCAAGCCATCGCTCCTCGCGAAGCTCCTCTGTTTTTCGTCAAGCTCCTCCAATCCGCCATGGATGCGAGCTCAAACTCCGTCTAAACATGTCTTCATTTGCAATTAACCTGAAATCTAAAACTTCAAGTGCAAATGTTAAATGACACGTGTTTTGTTATCATCAAAATAAACGATCGTGGTGCCCTAGCACCAACAATCTCCCCCTTTTTTATGATGACAAAATCATAAATTATAATGCAAAAAATCCTCCCCCTTTTTGACATTATCAAAAAGGTTTAATTGATTTTAAATTTCCTATAACCCCCTTAAAACATGCTCTTCTATGAACGAGTTGAATTTCTTTTAACAAAAGTAATGTCCTCCCCCTTTTTATAACAACAAGATAGATATTATTCTTCTCCCCCTTACTAAAGGAAATTTAGCTAACTTACATCTCCCCCTTAATAATTGACAATTAGCTCATAGTTTTTAACTCCCCCTAGCTATATGCTAATGATAAAGAGATAGGGTAAAAAGGGTTTTACCTCACCTATCATGGGCAATAAAATGGCCCAAATGGAGGTGGTGGATGCCACATCGGATGGGGCTCCCATCCGTAGCTTGGAGGCCCGGGCATCAGCGCCGGTCTCCAATCTGGCGGTTGATGTGCGGCGAGTTGTTCGGTTGTTCGTCGTCTCGTCGGTCTTGTTCTTCTCCTTGGTCTACTCTTTGGTCCTCCCAACTCGAGTTGACCAGCCTTGAGCTTGTAGATCCAGTCTTTTGTGTTGTAATCACCCTTGAAACCTACAAAACAAGATTCTAAATCTCTCTTCGGTATCCAAGTGAGCTTGGATCCGGATTGTTAGCGGGTCTCCTTGACGGAGATCCTTTCTCAACCGTAGGGCTGTATAAGTTATCTACTTTGTTGATTAATTTGTTAGAGTTTTCCCTAAGACATGTAATTTCTTTTTCTATAATTTGTATCTTGGTTTTTAAGCTAGAAACTTCTAATTTTAAATTAGTATTCTCCTCAATCAATTACTGATAATACCACGCAAGGGGGTAGTAATTAGGTTGAATATGGCCCATCTTTAGAATAAAAGGCACAACATAAAGTAGAATAGGAGCATTGCATGCATCAAGTACCAAGATTGCTTATAAACTGTATTAATGGCCATTTGTGTAAAGCATTTGTCAAAGCAGGCCTCAGATGAGCAATCGGACCGCACGGATGGATTCAGGACGACGAACGGAGTCTAACGGACTCAAAATCGGCCAAATCCGACATCCGGAGCTCCCATAATGGGCCCAAGAAATCCTGACCGTTGACTTGGAGATCAACGGCCTAGAACGCGCCACGTCGCCCCGCCCCCGCCGCCCGCACGCCCCCAAGCCAGCCAAGGACGCATCTCGGCCGTTGATCTTCGATCGAACGGCCGAGATCCGCGCGCTCGCCCGCGGTCGCCGCGACAAAGCGCGGGCGTGGCGCAACGGTTAGCGCGCACGCCCGCGTCGCGGCGACGCGCGTTCGAATCGCGCGGAGCGGAAATCACTTGCGGGCGAAGGGCGTGGCAAAATTGAGCCGCGCGATCAGAAGCGAGCGGCTAGGATCGCGCCACGCGGCGCGACGACAGCGCCCCACCTCCCACGCGCGCGCGCACGCCGGGCGGAAACGCGCGCGCGCCGCACGCCCGAAGCGCGATCCTAGCGCAGGCACGGGAGGATCTCAGTCGTCCGATCATCAATCGGACGGCTCTCGTTCGACGTCCACGGATCGCGCCTGATGAGAGAGAGGGGCGGGCGGCTGACCGGCGGCAGAAGGCCTTCACCGACGTATATGGAAGCGGTTTTAGCGACGTTCTGGATGTCGCTAAAGCACATTCTTCTTTTAGGAAGCCCTTAACTCTATTTAAACCCCCTTCTACCACCATTCAAGGCATCCTCTCCCACTTGCAACTACTCCACTCCTCTCCTAGCTAGTCTTAGGCACTCTTGTAATCGCCGGAGACGACGAGCCGCCGACGGAGCCTCCTCCACCGCCGTGGCTGCCTCGTCGCTCTCCACTCTCTCTCTACCTCTCTCTCTCTTTTAAGCTTTCATTTACTTTTGTTGAAGCATGTATTTAATATTGTAAACCATGAACTATGAATGCATGTTTAATGAAATTATTTTTCATTTAGTTGCCTTTTTAATTTCTGTTTAAAGTGCATGATCAAAACCAAGAGCTTTCTAACCCTAAACTCTCTCTATCTCTCGCTTTTCAAAACCGTTTCTTTCGCAAGCAAAACTTCGCCTTTTTCGTGACAACAAGTGGTAAACAAAATCCGATTTCCACGCCTCCCTGAGATCGACACTCGGACTCACCTCCGTTTACTTCTTTTAAAACCGACGTATCAAGTGCAACTATAACGACACCTCTTAACACACACGCACGAAGGCACGTCAGTTTTTGGCGCCGTTGCCGGGGAGGCAACGGATTTGTTTTATCACCTCCATTCCACCTTCATTCTCATATCTTCTAATGCCCTATTTTCCTTTTTACTTGACGGTTGCAGGAATTCGGCGCATGGACGGCAAAGCGACGCATTCCACTATGGTAGCAAGGAAGTAGGCGCCTCGAGGACCGATAGTAAGTACTCTCTCTCTCATTGTTTGCTTGCGTGAAAAATCTAAAAAAAATCATAAAAACTAAAAAAATTGGCGTGGTAAATGATTGCTTGACCCACATTCTTAACACATCACCCTACAAAAAAATGTACACTCTAATATGCTGGATAAATTCTTGGAGTGCTCTTTTCTCTTTCTCTTGAGTGGTGTTTGCGAAGCCACCGTGAGTTGACCTGGGCCGCACCACTCAACCCTAAAACTGACTCATCTAATAGAAGCTGCATGATTATCAGGATGAGTACACTAGGGTTTTAGAGCCTCTACAAAAAGGAAATCTACTTTCACTTAGTTGTGTGCAGAACTTGACGTGCCCACTGAAACTTGTTTGAAAAAAAATTAAGACACGTCAACCCTAAAAAGTACTTAAGTAAGGATGAACACTAAAAAGACACTATATCTTAACAAATCCTTGCTTGAAAATCATGTTTTGCTAGAAGCACACACTTTGAAAGTAGAACATTAAGAGGCACCACCCCAATCAACGCCTCATCACATCACCCTAAGCACAAGCACTATCCTAGCCCTTTAAAACTGAGTAGACGTGCCCTAGGCAGGACTGAGTTAAGTCTCAAAAGGTGAGGTTTTGTCTGCTAGGCACTTGGCTTTCATTCCCTTGGTAGAATCTGGTGACTAGGCTGCGGGGCAGTGTCAAACGACCGTGGTTGTGGGGTCTATGGAACCGGAGGCGCAAGCCAAAGGAAGAACCTTCCCTGCAATCCCCTCGTAATCAACCTGGCCAGATTAGCCTTGAGAAGGGAAGTCCAGTGCTTACGGACTTAATCACCCTTTGTGAGATTTCTAGGTCTCCTAAGGAATACACCATAAGGATTAGGCTTGCGTGCTTGATTGAAACACATTTCTCGCATCTGTCGCCCTCCGCATCCCCTCCAGTTCTTCTCTAGTGTATGCACGGGAGGCGCTCACTGCATCCCGAATTGTGTGTTTTGGGGCAGGAATCTAGGCGACGTAATTCTGTTGAAAACATGGCTGAACCTAGGGTAGATGAGGCTGAAGATCAACCCCCACCAGATGCTATGGCTGTCGTCCAGGCTCAAATCAATGCTAACCATCGGCTTCAGCAACGACAAATCCACACCATCATGCAAGCCATACAACGGTTACAGAACCCGCAAGAACAACCACCACCTTTCAATGACATACCAGGACAACCACCACTTGATTTACCACCATTTCAGAACCAGCCAAGACCCCTCCGTGATTTCTATAACCCTTCTGCCATTAGAGTCGAGCCACACCTTAGGATCCCCGAAGGGGGAGACGATTTTGAGCTAAAACCTAATGTATTAAGTCTAATCCAGAGCCACTTTCATGGAAGCTCAAATGAAGACCCCTTTCAGCACCTAGAAGATCTCGACCGCATAGCAAGAACAGTAAAACCTAGGAACATTAGCCTTGATATTGTTCTAATCAAGATGTTCCCTTTCTCATTAAGAGACAAGGCTTCTCATTGGCTTAGAACCCTAGGTAGACCCATCACCACCTAGGAGGAACTGAGGCATGCATTTTTAAAGAAATTCTTCCCCATAGGAAAGACCAATGCCCTCAAAAGAGCTATCACTACCTTCACACTCCAGGGTGGGGAACAATTTCATGAGGCGTGGGAAAGATTCAATGAACTTTTGAGGAAATGCCCACACCACGAAGTTCCAAGGTGGCAATTGGCCCAGATCTTCTACCACGGTCTGGATAGCAACCTACGGAACTTCGTCGATGCCTCATGCGGGGGAAACTTCCTAAACAAAGACGAGGAGAGCGCGTTTGAGCTCTTTGAGTCTATGAGCGAGAATTCGCTCAACAATGCCTCCATGAACCAGTTTAACAGATCCAATCAACCCCGTGGTGGGATTTATGAGGTGCAAGCAAATTCTGGAATGGTTGACATGGACATTATTGCCAAAAAGTTGGATCGAGTGGAATTGGTGGACAAGAAGATTGATGAGCTTCTAAACCAGACCAGGAACCCCTTGCAGACTTTCACCCTAGCAAAAGGAGCACATAATGTTGACCTGGTCCAACCCTTCACCCAACTAAACCTGGAACAACCCCCAACCATGTTCCAAGGAGGGACCTTTGCTCCCTCGACCCTTGATTACTCCCTTCCTTCTTCATCAACATCGGCTATTCTAGAAGATGTGCAAGCCGTCCAAGGATATGCAAAACCTGACCCTTTCTCCAACACTTACAACACCGGCTGGCGTAATCACCCCAACTTTGGTTGGACAAACCAGAAACTACCGCAATTCCAAAACCAGCCCAGGCCAAACCAAC
Source organism: Thalassia testudinum (assembly GCA_037157565.1). Lineage (NCBI taxonomy): Eukaryota > Viridiplantae > Streptophyta > Magnoliopsida > Alismatales > Hydrocharitaceae > Thalassia > Thalassia testudinum. The sequence continues at coordinate 23,766,286 of JAZHRO010000054.1, read as the reverse complement.
AGCCACACTTGCCCCCTATCAGCAAGGACCACCAGTTAGACCCCAATATAACCAAAATAGGGCGGCCCCTCCCCCACAAAACCAAATGGACACCCTAATAAAGATGATGGCTGACATGAACCAAAAACATCAGGAAGAAATGGCCTTGGTAAAGGGACAGTTAAGCCAACTCTTGGACTGTAAACAGCAAGGATCTCTACCTTCCCAACCACAACCAAACCCGCGAAACATAATTAACAGAGGCCCCAATTCGCAAGGGTTCCAAGGCAACCCCGGGCAGGCTCATATGGTCCAACAGGCTCCACAAACACCTCCTGGGTTTGGCGCCTCTTCATCCTCATCTTCTCAAGGATCACCCCATGGCCCCAATGCCTCTGCGAATGCGGTGACCTTGAGAAGCGGCACCAAAACCCAGGATCCCAAATGGCCGACTCTCCCCGAGACTTTACCCGACTTAGAAGAAGCACCAACCAAGGACCCAAACATGGAACCAATCCAGACACCCTATCCTGAGGCCTTGGAAACAATCAAGAGAAAAAAGAATACTGTGGAAACTGAGGAGCTGATGAAAATTTTTAAACAAGTATAGATTAATATTCTGCTTCTAGAAGCTGTCAAACACATCCCCGCTTACGCCAAGTTCTTAAAGGATGCCTGTACACCCAAGCGTAAGCCGAGACCTCAAGCACCTAGGAAGGTTGTACTCTCTGAGCAAGCCAGTTCCGTGATATCAAGCAACCTTCCACTCAAACGAACTGACCCAGGAGCACCCCTGATTTCCTGCAACATCGGGGACATGACATTTGATAGAGCGCTCCTGGACCTAGGTGCTTCTATCAACCTAATTCCCACAACCTTGTACCACCAATTTGGTTTTGGGGAGCTGGCACCAACCCCTGTCACCATCCAGCTGGCGGATAGATCAGTGAAAACCCCGAAGGGGGTTGTCGAGGACGTGATTGTACGGGTCAAGGACTTCTATTTCCCAGTCGACTTTTTGGTGCTCGACATGGAAGTCCCTGAAAAATTACAGAACGCACCCATAATCTTAGGCAGACCTTTCTTAGCCACGGCTAAAGCAAACATCGATTGCGACACGGGATGTATGGAAATTGCCTTCGGAGACAGGAAAATGCAATTAGATATCTTCCGGGCAACAAAGTCTTTTGATTGTGATTACATTGAGGAACATGATCCCGTGGAAACTTTAATCGACGAATGCCTTACCCTCAATTCTGTCTCAGACCACCAAACCCGTAGTTCTGACTCGCCACCATCATTACCTGTGGACCTCTGTAAGGCTGAGTATCATCACATGACACCATTTGAAGAAATCAATGTTGATCAACTACCGCCCTTTCCATTCCCATCGACTGTGGTCCCACCCGCACCTGAACTTAAACCATTGCCCGAGAATCTCAAGTACGTCTTCTTGGGACCTGGCCAGACCTTCCCAGTGATTATTAATTCCCATCTAACCAAGGATCAGGAACTAAGGTTGACTGCAACTCTTTCAGAACATCGGGCCGCCATTGGTTGGACCATCTCAGATCTAAGAGGAATTAGCCCCACCTATTGCACCCACAAGATTTACCTGGAAGACGGGGCCCGACCTTCCCGCCAGATGCAGAGACGGTTAAACCCTAACATGCGGGAGGTCGTTAAAAAAGAAATTATCAAGTGGCTCGACGCCGACATCATCTACCCTATCTCTGATAGCCCCTGGGTGAGCCCCACTCAAGTGGTTCCAAAGAAGGCTGGGCTCACCGTTGTCACTAATGATCATGGAGAATCCATTCCCACCCGCACCACCACCGCATGGCGGGTGTGTATTGATTATAGGAAGCTTAACGAAGCCACTAAGAAGGACCACTTCCCCTTGCCATTCATTGACCAAATCCTTGAAAGATTGGCAGGGCAGAAGTATTTTTGCTTCCTGGATGGATATTCAGGATATAACCAAGTCGCATTTGCTCCGAAAGATCAGGAAAAGACCACATTCACTTGCCCGTATGGCACATTTGCATTCCGTCGAATGCCGTTCGGGTTATGCAACGCACCCGCGACCTTCCAGCGTTGCATGCTAGCCATTTTTTCAGAAATGGTGGGTGAATACTTGGAGGTCTTTATGGATGATTTCTCTGTATTCGGGAATTCATTCGACCATTGTTTGAGCAACTTGGAGAAAATCCTGAAACGATGTATCGAGGTTAACTTGGTGTTAAGTTGGGAAAAGAGCCATTTTATGGTTCAAGAAGGAATTGTCCTCGGACACATCGTTTCGCATAAGGGCATCGAGGTAGATCGAGCTAAGGTTGATTTAATTTCCAAACTTCCTCCACCTAGTTCGATCCGACAGATTCGTTCTTTCCTAGGACATGTTGGCTTCTACCGAAGGTTCATCAAAGACTTTTCCAAACTTTCCAAACCCTTGACCGACCTTCTAGCCAACGACGCAACTTTCCACATGTCTCTTGATTGCACCCAGGCTTATCATACCCTCCGGGACTTAGTCTCCACCGCACCTGTACTTCAACCCCCAGACTGGTCCCAGGATTTTGAGATTATGTGTGACGCATCAGATTTTGCCATAGGCGCTGTCCTGGGACAAAGGCAAGACAAGAAGTCCGTGGTGATCTACTACGCGAGCAAAACGTTGGACGAGGCCCAGCGTAATTATACGGTCACAGAAAAAGAGTTGCTTGCTGTAGTCTTTGGACTGGAAAAATTTCGATCATACTTGCTGGGATCCCACGTGACTATCTACACCGACCATTCAGCCATCCGGCACCTGTTGGCCAAAAAGGACGCAAAACCCAGGCTCATCAGATGGATCCTGCTTTTGCAGGAATTTGACCTGGAAATCCAAGACAAGGCCGGATCGAAAAATGTGGTGGTTGACCACCTGTCAAGACTTCATCCAGACCACATTGGACCCTCCCTACCTCTATCTGATACCTTCCCTGATGAACACATCCTAGCCGTGCAAGACAAGAAAATGCCATGGTATGCTGACTATGTCAACTACCTGGTTATAGGACAAACCCCGCACAGCTGGTCCAGACAGCAACGGGACAGGTTCTTGACTGAGGCCAAGCACTATTTCTGGGATGATCCCATGCTGTTTCGCCTCTGTGCTGATCATATCATCAGGAGGTGCCTCCCCGAAGACGAGGTTCAGAGTGTGCTTTCCTTTTGTCATGACCAAGCATGTGGCGGCCATTTCTCTGGCAAGAAAACAGCTGCAAAAGTTTTGCAGTCTGGATTTTATTGGCCGTTCCTATTCAAGGATGCACACATCTTTGCCAAGACTTGCTCACGATGCCAAACACTAGGGACAATGACCAAAAAAGATATGATGCCCCTTCAGCCCATTTTGATTGTCGAAATTTTCGACGTTTGGGGTATCGATTTTATGGGCCCCTTTCCACCATCCAACGGCTTCGAGTATATCTTGGTCTCGGTAGACTATGTTTCCAAATGGATTGAATCCGTCGCCACCCGACGATGCGATCACAAGACGGTCATGGACTTTGTAAAGAAGAACATCTTTTCCCATTTTGGAATACCCAAGGCCATGATCAGTGATGGTGGAAGCCATTTTATCCATTCCCAGTTCCGTGCCCTACTTAGAAAATACGGGGTAAACCACCGCATTGCCACCCCGTATCATCCGCAAACAAATGGGCAGACTGAGGTCTCAAACAGACAAATCAAGAACATTTTACAGAACACTGTGAGACCTGACAGGAAAGACTGGTCCACACGACTTGATGATGCCCTGTGGGCATACAGGACCGCTTTTAAGACCCCGATAGGCATGTCACCTTACCGCTTGGTCTTTGGCAAAGCTTGCCATCTCCCTGTCGAATTGGAACACCGGGCTTACTGGGCTGTTAAGCAATGTAACATGGATCCCCAGTTAGCTGGTGCGCAAAGGACTCTTCAATTATCTGAGCTTGAAGAAATTCATCGGGATGCCTTTGACAATAGTCGGCTATATAAGGAGAAAATGAAAGCCGTCCACGACCGACTCATTCATAGGAAAACCTTTGAGCCAAACCAACAAGTCTGGCTATTTGATGCACGCCTGAAACTCTTTCCAGGGAAACTTAGGTCCAAATGGACAGGACCATTTCGGGTGGTCAAGCCCTATTCCAATGGGGCAGTCAAAATCGCCGATCTTAATACCGGGCACACCTCTACAGTCAATGGTCAAAGATTGAAGCATTTCCTGGCCCAGGTACCCCCCAAGGAAAGTGTCACCCTTGTTGAGGGCTGACACCAGGCACCGCCCAGCTGGAGGCGTTAAACTCAGCGCTTCCTGGGAGGCAACCCAGTGGATTCAGACTGATCTGGTAGTTTACGTCACTCAGGTACTATCTTTTTGAACCCTTTTGCATCCATGCATCTGCCAATGAAGACATTGTCCAACTTAAGCATGGGGGGGGATGGTAAACTGCATAATCCTGAGCTTAATTAATCAGTCTGAATGAATAAAAAAAAAAAAAAGAATTTAGCAAGAAAAACGTAGGCATTAGAAACTTGTCAATAGTGGGAAATAATACAAAAAGAACTTAAACACTTAGACTTTTCAGGCCTTCAGGCTTAATTAGCCCTGGTGTCCATTAAAATATGGATTTAGCGGCGAACCCTTGCAACTTTAAGCTATTCTAATCCACCTAATAAATAAGGTAATAAGTATACGACTTATCAACTCACCCTCTAACTCAGGAAAACTTTGAGTCTAAGCATCTACACACATTTTTGCACAGACTCACTTCTCGAAGATTTTGACAGAAATTGGGTAGCTAATGAACTCTCTAGGGTGGTATGGCTGGCAAGTTGTCGTGGGTAACAGCCCATTGGCAGGTTGTCCAGAACCCAGCCACAGGCCATTTCTTTTTCACTGCCTCTAGGTACATTTGAGATTAGGGAAGCCACCTACGTAAAAAAAATAATAAGTAAAAAAAAAAAAAAAAGGGAAAAGAAGAAAAGAAAATAAACCACACTTCACCGCACAAGTATGGCTGGCAAGTGATCGTGGGTAACAGCCCATTGGTCGGTTGTCCAGAGCCCAGCTCAATAATTGCACAAAAAAAGAAGACCAAAAACACCTAAGGAAGAAGCGGGGAAGTAGTACAAGCCGGGGAGATATACACTGGAAAATCCTTGTGTTGACCCCAAGTAAAATGAACGCAGGGAGAAAGCTACCAATCGAACAAATACACCTTCAGGCAAAAATTTATTTTCTTTTCCGGTCACCTAGAGGCGTAGAAACTCGAAGTCTGTCTCAATTACCGTTAAGTAAGTCTATCACAACATTCACACCAAGATGCTTAGCACTTAGGGTTTTGACCGAGTTTTGGGTGGGTTGGGTAGCCGTAAAAAGTTACCAACCCACACTGAATTCTAAAAATTCTAAAAAGACATATATAGATATATACGTATACATAAGTATAGTTATATATACAAAGCAAGGATTCGGGCGATTCGTATTTTGGCAGACACCCGGGCGCTGCTTAGTCTTTGTAGATTAAGATCTTCGTATAGTTCCTCTTATTGACAAGTAACGAAGCGCCTAAGCAATTACTTCTTGAATTCGCCAAAGAAATAAAGGCTAGAATAAACCTTGCTAGGGACTAGCAAGGAGTAAGCATGGGGGTATGATAATACCACGCAAGGGGGTAGTAATTAGGTTGAATATGGCCCATCTTTAGAATAAAAGGCACAACATAAAGTAGAATAGGAGCATTGCATGCATCAAGTACCAAGATTGCTTATAAACTGTATTAATGGCCATTTGTGTAAAGCATTTGTCAAAGCAGGCCTCAGATGAGCAATCGGACCGCACGGATGGATTCAGGACGACGAACGGAGTCTAACGGACTCAAAATCGGCCAAATCCGACATCCGGAGCTCCCATAATGGGCCCAAGAAATCCTGACCGTTGACCTGGAGATCAACGGCCTAGAACGCGCCACGTCGCCCCACCCGCACGCCCCCAAGCCAACCAAGGACGCATCTCGGCCGTTGATCTTCGATCGAACGGCCGAGATCCGCGCGCTCGCCCGCGGTCACCGCGACAAAGCGCGGGCGTGGCGCAACGGTTAGCGCACACGCCCGCGTCGCGGCGACGCGCGTTCGAATCGCGCGGAGCGGAAATCACTTGCGGGCGAAGGGTGCGGCAAAATTGAGCCGCGCGATCAGAAGCGAGCGGCTAGGATCGCGCCACGTGGCGCGACGACAGCGCCCCACCTCCCACGCGCGCGCGCACGCCGGGCGGAAACGTGCGCGCGCACGCACGCCCGAAGCGCGATCCTAGCGCAGGCACGGGAGGATCTCAGCCGTCCGATCATCAATCGGACGGCTCTCGTTCGACGTCCACGGATCGCGCCTGAAGAGAGAGAGGGGCGGGCGGCTGACCGGCGGCAGAAGGCCTTCACCGACGTATATGGAAGCGGTTTTAGCGACGTTCTGGATGTCGCTAAAGCACATTCTTCTTTTAGGAAGCCCTTAACTCTATTTAAACCCCCTTCTACCACCATTCAAGGCATCCTCTCCCACTTGCAACTACTCCACTCCTCTCCTAGCTAGTCTTAGGCACTCTTGTAATCGTCGGAGACGACGAGCCGCCGACGGAGCCTCCTCCACCGCCGTGGCTGCCTCGTCGCTCTCCACTCTCTCTCTACCTCTCTCTCTCTCTCTTTTAAGCTTTCATTTACTTTTGTTGAAGCATGTATTTAATATTGTAAACCATGAACTATGAATGCATGTTTAATGAAATTATTTTTCATTTAGTTGCCTTTTTAATTTCTGTTTAAAGTGCATGATCAAAACCAAGAGCTTTCTAACCCTAAACTCTCTCTATCTCTCGCTTTTCAAAACCGTTTCTTTCGCAAGCAAAACTCCGCCTTTTTCGTGACAACAAGTGGTAAACAAAATCCGATTTCCACACCTCCCTGAGATCGACATTCGGACTCACCTCCGTTTACTTCTTTTAAAACCGACGTATCAAGTGCAACTATAACGACACCTCTTAACACACACGCACGAAGGCACGTCAATTACCTATTTTCAAGGATTAGGTTTTGATTTTCTAATAACAAATCATCATCTTTAGGACTAGAGCTACTTTCTAGGTCCTTAAGTTTTATTTCTAACCTATCACTTTCAGATTTAAGAAAGCTATGTAACGACCCGATTCCCGAGTCCCTACGAGACACGAGAACCGGACCAACTCAACTAAACCCCAAGACCTGGTCGTCCAACGAGGAAGTAACCAAAAGAGCAGTAAAATAAACCACATTCAACATGAATATAACTAACAGTAAGAAAATACAGCAGTAAGGAAAGAAACCCCTACAGTATGTACCACCACAACAATAGAACAACATTCATAACATAATATGAACTGCAGGTAAAGAAAAGTACAGCGGAAACACGAACTGCTCACTATAGTGGAACCAAAAAGAGGTACAAGAGAACAGTGGTAACTCTACTGGACCCTACTCGGCCCAGCGTCCTCTGCAGCCGCTAACCCTGGCTGCTCAACACCTGGTCTTGAAAGGTAACGAGTGTAACACGTCAGCAAAACGCTGAGTAGAGTGGCAGCTAAATTAAAGAAATAGTAAAGTGTACAGTAGCTTTTTAATTTTATTTCTTCCTTTATTTACGTCTTTCTATTGTTTCACAATTTATCTATTTCTCAGATCCTTCACTTGATCTCGAATGTTCCTCGTGGGAACGATCTTGATTGCAGTCTTTTCCGAACAGTAGAAGTATCACGTGGTGCTCTCCTGGCCGGGAGAGTCCCCTGTGGTGATCCTACTCTCAGTCAACCACCCCAAGGTCACTGACAGACGTAACGGTGACTACGGCACGCGCGGTAAACGCACGGGTAGCTAACCCGCACTGGCACGCCGTCAGTCGTTTCCATTAACGGGTGCGCCCAAAGCACAACACGGAACCAGTACAGGGCAGAGCCCTCTCAGTAACAGGGGTCCAACCCCTCCACAGTAACCAAGCAGGGGCCTTGCCCCTCCACAGTCCGCGCACCCTCGCCTGACTACCCTGGTTTGCCCCAGTGGGCCTAACAAGTCGGTGTAGGAGGCTAGCAGAACCCCGGGGCCCGTGGGGTAGCCAGTACCTCCCTACACTAGTAGCTCTCCTCGGTACTACGTACACAAGGGCCAGCAAGTTGGTACAGAGTGGCCAGTCCTAACCCCGGGTCCCTGGGGCGGCTGGCTCCGCTCTGCACTAAACAGGGGGACAGTCGCTCTCCTTGGTACTCCGTACTCAAGGGCCAGCTCACTTCCCCAATTCTATTCCATTCACTTTCCAGGAGTTCTACTCCTAATTCCCCGTAGGGTTCCAGCTCTTTAACACAACGCATTCCGGTTTCACCTTTCCAGTTTCACGTTCATACATCCCATATTCTTAATCATGTTTATTTATTCATAACAGGCAGCTGTTAATTCAATTCACAGGCAGCTATTGTTTCCTTTCCACATTTTCCAAGACTGCAGTATTCATACATTCCACTAGTTTTCCCATCCTAGGATTCATGCCATATCCTAGGATCTATCATACAATCTAGTTTTCCAGCCCTAGGATTCATGCAACACCCTAGGATCTACCATTCAATCTATTTCTCATTCCTAGGATTCATGCAAAGTCCTAGGTTCTATTTATGGTTGCATAATTTAACAGATTATACTTAACGCCACTCTACCGGTTACAACAGGAGAACTGGGGGCGTGGTCGGGAATCCCGCGTGCCTCCGCAACCCCCGAGACTGCAATGGAACGGGGTCCTATCACAAGGATCAAACACAAGGAGTTTCTCAAAACAGTACATAGCTACTGTAGACAGGTAGAGGATTTAATTCCGAAAAGAATGCAACTCGAAACGCGGAAAACAGGACCTGAACGGGCCCTAAACGGGTCGAAAACGATGAAAAAGTGCAAAATCAGACGTCTGGAACTTATTCCAGACGTCTTAAAAAGTGGATCAGGGGTTACCTTGCTCTGCGTGGTCTCTCAGACGTCCAAAAGCCTGTGGGGGCGTCTGGCCTAGTTCCCAGATGGCCGATGGTCACCCCGGACGTCTGTAAGTCTCTCCAGTCGTCTGGCACTGCAGCCAGACGTCTGATTCGCGTTGGATGCGAATCTCAGAACCTGTGCGTACCCATCTCTCTCTCTTAGTACGGTCAGTCGAAGAAAAGGAAGAAGACGGAAATAACTCACCTTTCAGACATCGGGACAGTCTTCCAGACATCATGCCCGTCGTCTGGCTATCAGCCTAGACGTCTGATTCTGGAAAAGTTTCCAGAACCAGGGCGCAACTCGCCCTCCGCTCGCGACGCCCGACCGCGCCACGTCTCGTCCGCCTGCTGCTCGAGCTGCAGCAGTCCTCCCACGTCGCTCCGCGCCCGCTGTGCCCCCGCCGGCCGGCTCCCGCTGCCTCGGCAGGCTCGAGCCCTCACGGCCGATGCCTCCTCCCCCGCGCAGCACCTCCTCTCGCACCCGCCGCGGCTGTCGCCGCCTCCGCTCACTCGCGCTCGCTCTCGCGCACCGACTGGAAGGAGAAGAGGAAGGGGGCGGAGGTGACGGGAGTGAGGGGGAGGGCGTGGCCTTTTAAGGCCGCACGAGGAGGAGAGAGAGAGCGCGACAGAGGGTGCAGGAGGGAGAGGGAAAAAGAGGGAGAGGGAATTTTCGCAGGTCTGCGCGCTCAGGCGCGCAGAAGAATCGCGCGTGCCAACAATAACCGATTCCCAAATGTCTGGAAGTGGTTCCAGACATCTGGTCAGACGTCTGGGTCACTTCCCAGACGTCTTAAAAGACGTCTGAAGTGCGCGTTCGTTACAAAGGTTCTTTTTAATGCCTTTGTTTTCTATTCTTAATGATTGACAAACATCAAATTATTCATTAAAAGCTTCTTGTAAATCAAAATTTACCTCGTTGTCTGAGTCGCTCCGCTTTCACTATCGCTATCACTTCCTCTGGCCGTGAAACCAAGGCAAGCGGTTTCTTCTTCTATAGACTTTTCTTCTTCCTCTTCCTCCAAGCTCGAATCGTCCCAAGTGGCTTGGAACGCCTTCTTGTTAGACTTCTTTTCCTTCTTCTTTTCCTTTTTGAGAAGAGGGCATTCTGGTCGCAGATGCCCTTTCTCATTGCAGTGGTAGCAACATCTCGGGCTCTCCTTCTTCTCCTTCTTCTTTGATTCCCTACACAACTTGAAAAATTTTTTAAGTAAAATTTTAAAGTCTTCGTCGTCGGAACTTACCTCGCTATCCGACGTAGCTTTGAAGGCGAGAGTCTTCTTCAGTTTTGGCTCCGGTGTATCCTTCTTCTTCTGCTTCAAATTTGTCTCGTAGGCCATTAGATTGCCTAGGAGATCTTCCATGTTGAGCTCCTCTACTTCGTTCTCCTCCTCGATGGCGGTGGCTTTCTGTTCCCACTCTGATCCGTGGGAACGAAGAAGCTTCCCTTGAAGCTCCCCCTTGATGAAAGTCTTCCCTAAAGCTTTCAAATTATTTACAATGAGAGTGAACCTAGTGTTCATCTCACTTAAAGTTTCGTTAGATTTCTTGGAAAAAGACTCAAACTCTTGTGAAAGTAAATTGAGTTTAGAAGTTTTGACCTTAGAGGTACCTTCGTGAGTTACCTCGAATGTGTGCCAAATCACGTATGCGGTGGTGCATTGCGAGATTCTATTGAACTCCGCCGGGCTGAGCGCCCAGTACAACGCATTCATAGCTTTCGCATTGGGTGAGAGTTCCCGAATCTGCTGCTGTGAGTAGCCTATGGCGGGTCTTTCTGGGATGTCAAAGGGGGTCTCGCAACGGTCCCATATTGTAAAGTTGGTGGCTTGAAACCACGTCTTCATCCGTAGCTTCCAGTAGCTGTAGTTGTTCCCGTCGAAGTAGGGTGGTCAGACGGTGGACTGCCCCTCGGAAATCCTGCTCGCTAACATGCTCCCCTCCATAGGATCTTCGCCGGAGTGTAACGTCGAAAATGCGAAACCTACTCTGATACCAATTGTAGACTCCCTACTTGGAGGGGGTGACGTAATAAATTCTGGAATAGAATATAAACAATCTCACAAAAAATTCAATCACATAATGTACACAATTATTTTTAGGTGGAAACCCAAATCGGGTGAAAACCACCACCTAACCCTCTTGAGTTAGGATTTTGCGATCAACCAAGTTGATCAAATCCACTAAATGAATCACTTAAACGAGAGTGATTCAACCTCAATTACAATCACGCTACTTTATACAAGGGTAGCATACTTCAAACCCCTTCTCTTCACGAGAAGGATTTTGTCCCACGAAGGAGACGGGAATTCGCAAAGCGAATACCCAACCAAATAACAAAGTAAGATAACAACAATCCTATAGAGCCAATAAAGATGATCTTAACCTAAGCTTCTATAGGAATTAGGATGCTTCCCTTTGCAGAGGTGTGTCGACTTGATGCGGATGCGTGAACCACGCAGTAGCGCTTCGTCTCTCTCGTAATCGTCGACGGGAGAGCGGGTGCGCAATCGAATCAGCTCTCTAGAAGTAGCACGTAAGCTTGGAGAGCAAGAGCTTGCTTCTTATGATCAAGAGACACAAAATGGTATGAAGGTGAGTTACTAGGTGTGTCTTGTGTATCTTGGTGTGTATTGGTGTGCAAGAGGCTCTCCTCTATTTATAGAGGCCTTAAGAAGGCTTTGGAAGGCTTTGGAAAGCTTCCATAGCTGTTGGGTGCAAAGTCCAAGAGAATCAAGCCGAAATCAGGGTTAATCATGACTCTGACAGGGCTATCAGACGTCTGATCCTGGCATCGAACGTCTGGAAAACTAGTTTAAGAATTCTGGGAACAAAGTCAGACGTCTAATTCTAAGCGGGTTTCCTTACCGACTTGAATCAGATCTAAACAGGGTTCTAGTGCAAGTCCATCAGAAGACACACAGGACGTCTGACACTATGTCTGGACGTCTGGAAACCTACTTTTTCTGGGGGAATGGATTTCCAAGAGATTGCAACAGCTATAAGATCTCCGAAAAGAGATTTTGGGTCAGCCGAGGTAAAAAGGTCATTTATCAGACGTCTGGGAACACTTACGGACGTCTGATAAGGCTCTAACGGTCATATCCTTCCGTGTTTGCTAAGCCAGCCAACGGTCCACTAATTGGACGTCTGGCGAAGTCATCAGACGTCTTCTAAGATGTCTGGACTAAGGTCTGGACGTCTGATTTCATCAGACAGAACTAAGTCTAGCCTAACTGTTATCGGACGTCTGAGTCAACAGTCAGACGTCTTAAAAGTATTTATCAGACGTTTGATTTTCAGATTAGACGTCCAAAAAGGTTGTTTGAACCCTATTTTGGTTTTCTAAGTTCTCTACAGAAAGCCTAAGTATCCTAGGGTTGTGCAGGTGTTCCTAGGACTACAGTTAGGGTTCTTTGAGGCTCTTTAACATGAATCTAAGTAACAAAATAAAGAGCAACAATAAGAAACATAAATACAACGAGTACAAGGAAAGGAAATCTATCCTATTCTTCATCTCCTTCCTTCTTCAAGCCATCGCTCCTCACGAAGCTCCTCTTTTTCCGTCAAGCTCCTCCAATCCTCCATGGATGCGAGCTCGAACTTCGTCTAAACATGTCTTCATTTGCAATTAACCTGAAATCTAAAACTTCAAGTGCAAATGTTAAATGACACGTGTTTTGTTATCATCAAAATAAACGATTGTGGTGCCCTAGCACCAATAGATCTTTCATGTCAAAATGTTTGACAAGAAATTTCTTGGTGTCTAAAAGGATACTCATATCATTAGTAGCAAGCAAAATGCCATCTACATACAAAACCAAGAAGATATACCCGCTCCCACATAACTTATGGTATATACATTCATCAGTCATATTCATCCCAAAACCAAATGAGAGAATCACTTGGTGAAACTTAAAATACTATTGTCTAAATGCCTACTTGAGTCCATAGATGGATTTCTTTAATTTGCACACCATTCCTTTTGGATTACCTGTAACAAAATGTTCAAGTTGAGCCATATAAATGGTTTCCTCAAAGTCACCATTAAGGAATGCAGTCTTCACATCCATCTGATGTAACTGAAGATCAAAGTGGGCCATAAGTGTCACTATAACCCTCAATGAATCCTCAGAAGAAATAGGAAAGAATGACTCCTTATAGTTAGTTCCTTCCTTTTGGGTAAAACTCTTAGTGACAAGATGCACTTTGTATCATTTCACTTTTCCTTTCGAATCCTGTTTGGTTTTAAAAATCCATTTGCATCCAACGGGTTTCTCACCTTCTGTTAGTGGAACAACATCTCAAACATCATTGTCTTTTATAGACTTCATTTCTTCTTCCATTGTCTCAATCCACTTTTCATGATTCGAACTTTCCATTGCCTGACGGAAGCTGATTGGTCATCCTCCATCATCCCAATGTTCGTTTCATGCTCCTGAAGGTATATGATGAAAGACTCATCATTTCTCTTAAATACCCCTAATTAACTAGAATCCCTAGTTAACTAGCTAGGAATATGTCTATTTAGGGGTAAACTATAATAAAGGGATAAAATGTTAAGGACCATTAAAATACGATAAAAACACTAAATTAAATAACAAATAATATTAATTATAATTTAATTACTAATTTGGACTCAAATACTACACATTTAGAAAGTTTACTGGTATCTAATTTAACTTAATCATTATTTATACCTATGTATGTAATTAACTTAAGAAATTTAATCAATTAAAAAAATAAAGCTAAAAAGGTCAAAAATGTAAATTCAAGGCATATATATAATATTTATCTAATTTATAATTATATAAAAAGTTGAAAAGGAAATAAATTAAAATAAGCCTTGAAAACCTCAGTTTACGTTATATTCCCTAGGTTTCTATTACAATTGAGTCCTTTTATTCACTTTTAGGTCCTCAAAGTTTATTTACAAATGGGTCCCTGTGAACACAACTCTTCTTTTTCTTCATCATCTTCTTCCTCAGTGTACTGAACGGCTGAGGGCAGCCGGTGACTGCACCACTCGACCACCCATCATCCTACGTCACATCTCTTCTGCCACTGCTGCCATTGTTCAACTCACCACCTCCTTCACATCCGACGGTTCAGATGCACCTCTAATCCTAATTAGGTTAGGTGAATAACTTCACCAGTGTCGGAGACGACGCCGGTGGTTATCATGCACCTAGACACAATGCCGTCTAGGTTCAGCCCCCTTCCTTTACCGCTGTCACCTAGACACAATGTCGATCAGTAGGTCTTCTTCACAAGCTCTGGAATCTTCGTTCTCCATCTCGAGTGCTACTGTCAAGGAGCGTTGATGAGAACCTCATCATGATCCCTAACTAGCATATTTTGACCTAATAAAGTGAGCAAGAGCTCTTACATAACCAAGAGAAAGGCTTAATTCAAGGAAACACTAATCTGGGAAGAGAATATAAAACAAGGGGTAAAACTATAATTTTACCATTGCAGTGCATCAACGGGATTTCTAGGGGTCTAAACATAGGTCAATTGGACTTAATAAGAGAAAAAAGTGGGATGGTTCAGTCAGAAAAGGGTTATTGTGAAATCTAGGAATTAAATGACATTTTGTAACCCTAAAACAAACCCACTTAAATTCACAAGGTTTCAGGAAAAATAAAAATCAATTAAACATCTAAAATTCATGGAAAAATATTCCCTAAGGTTTAAAACCATCAATTTGGCCTTTGGAACCTGTTTTGACTTAGATTGGAGTCTATGCTCAATATTTGAGCTAATTTTGGTTTTTGTGCAAAATATCCAGTCAAACATGGTCAAACATAAAATCCAACTTCACCATTGGATTCCTTAGGTCCAACTTAGCTTTCTAAAAAAATTTGGACCTAAGGGAAGGTCATCTTGACCCACTTTGCAAATTGGTCCACCAAATTATATTTAGACCCTTAACTTTTTGAAACCCTTGCAAATCCCCCCTCAGCTTCTTTTCCTCTTTCTTCATTTTGGTCCATTTGCCATCGCAGCAGGGACCCATACCTCCGGGGACTTTGCACAAAGGTTCTCTCATCGATCTCATGGGGAGCCGCTCCCAGATTTGAAAGGGGAGCTCCCTACGAAGCCTCCTACTGCATGGGCAGCTCCCCATGCCCTGAAATGCCCCATACCTCTCGTGTGAACACTCGATAGGTATGGGTCTCCTCCGGCCATACCTCCGTCATGGTCTTCCCGCCGTTTTCTCGCGGCTCTTCCCTCTTCCCTTGCCAATTTAAGGAAGCCCAGATCCCTCCGCTTCCTTCAAGCTTGATTTGGCTAGAGAAATCCACACAAATTTGTCTCCTCCTCAATCCAACCAACTGCCTACAGCTTCCGGCGACTCTCCCTCCCTCTTCTCGTCGCTCTGCCACAGTACCAGTGGCAGAGCCATCTCCGCCGTGCTCCTCCGCACCGCGCCGTACCAACGCGCGCCCTTCCGAGCCTCTTCCTCATCGCCGCTTCTTCACCACAGGGTCTTCGTCTCCGGCGACAACAGACACCTGCCGCTCGCCCTCCGCCTCCCCCCTTCACTCTAAACACCCTAGATAAGTCTCTCTCACTCTCTACATTCTTTTCGCATCTTTATTTCTTTCAAATGACCACTGCCGCACTCCACCACCATCATCCCCTTCACCTCCGGCCACCACTCCGGCGAGTTCGCTCCACCACCATAGACCACCTTCCTCCTCGCCGACTGGTCCCTAAGCACCGCCCCGACTCACTGATCATAACCCCCCATTTACAACACTCCGCCACTCACACAAACGCACCCCCAAACACACCCACACATACGGTCACAGTGTGCCCTAGGCACGCTCCCACAGGCGTTCCCACGCCTCGCCGACCACCTCTGCACATTCGCCGCACCCTGGCGAAGCTCCCTGAGCTTTTTAACATGGCTGCGAGGCCATTGTCATGATTTCAGGTCCAGGGGCTCGCCGCCATTGACGCGCATTTCGAAGCTTCCTTGCAAGCTTCTCCAAGCCGTGCCCACTCCAAGGCACAGTCCCAGGTCGCACGAAGAGCTTTCGCGAACATCTCTAGGCCTCAAATTGGTGTCAAGGGCCGTAGCTGCAGCTGTAATCAAGAGCAACATCTGCTGCGGCCGCGCGCAAGAAGAAGGTGGGACGTTTAGTCCCACCTCGGAAGCTGACAAGCAGGTGAAGTGAAATAAATTGAAAAGTTGTTCTCACCTTTTCGCCTTCGAACCACGGGGTGAGGTCCCACTCACCCGACCCGACGCCTCGTCCGCGATCACACCCCGCGGACCTGGTGACCCGACCCAACCAGCACACCTCACCCACCATCGCATGCCGGTGGGCCTGGTCCCGGTCACACTTACCCGACCCGTTTACCCAAGAAAATCTCTGGGAGAGCTGTCCTAAGAGCGAAATAGAGAGAGAGAGAGAGAGAGAGAGAGAGAGAGACGCGGGGAGGGTAGGGGGTAGGTTTTGCTTCTCTGTGTTGTGCAGGGAAGAAGAAGAGGAAGCAGCTACAGGAAAGAGGAAAAGCAAGGAAGAAGAAGGAGACAGTAGAGGCCAAGGAAGGAGAAGCTAAAGACGCCTAAGGCAAAGAAGAAGGAGGAGGCGCAGCAGGTGAAGAAGGGAAGAAGAAGAAGCCAAAGAAGGCTGAAGAAGCACTACAGCAGATCACTAGTTAAGGCATTTGATTCACAGAATCAGACATCTGAAGACAAGAAAGACAGAGAATGAAGAGGAGAGAAAGCAAAGAAAAAGAAAGAGAGAAGAGAAGAGAGAAGAAAAGAGAAAAATCTATTTCTTTTTACTCTCTAGCCTTTATATACAATGCATTATTGAACATTATCTTTCAAGTAAATTTTGAGAATTGTGATTTTGCATCTAAATACCAATTTGCTCCCTGAATTCGACCTCGATTTTTTTGAATTTGATAATCGTTTTCGCGGTGATACTACAACGGATATATTTTTAAAACACGATCTCGGTGCGAAATTCAACGATTATTTTTGGTGCCATTGTCGAGGAGCAACGGACGTTTTAGAACCTTTAATCATAATTTCTGATTTATTACTGACTTAATTTCTCTCTTATTGTGTTTGTTTTAGGAAAATTCGAGGAGAGAAAAGCAGCTGCACAACAACCACACCAAGGAACAGGTAAACTCTCATTAGCCCTCTCTTTTAATCCCCTCAAGATCTAAAGAGGAAAAACAAATAAAAATCAATTTAAGGCTACCTGTTTCCATATTTAGTAAGTCACAAAAGTTGCCTGATTTTTAATTTCAACACATTTCTAATTGCATATCCACTTAAGGTAACTAGGGCTAAAACCTTCCTGATTGAGCCCTAGATACCAATTTCTGTGGCAACTAAATTGGACCAACTAGAGCCAACCTAAGAATTCCAAGCTAGGGTTTTACCAACACACCTTCTTCTAAGCAAAGAAGCAGAAATTTCAAAAAGAGGTGTGCCTAAGACTTATTTGAAAAGACCTATCCAATAGAAACCCTAAGTGAATCAGGCTCTTAATCTACTTGAACCATAAAGGAAAGGACCTAAGAAGCTCTCAAAGGAACAAACAGGTGAAGTTGATCCTTTGGGTCAACCAACCTTTAAATTAGGTCACTTTGCACTCAAAAGGCTTAAAGTTCAAGTGGAATCTTAAGCACCTTGAACTTAACTAAAAGAGGTAGACTTAAGAGGTCAAGGTCTCCATTCTGGTCTACATGGAATCTCAGTGACAAGAGAGGTCAGGTGGGGGAAACCCTATAACCCGTGGGGACACTCTGCCGTGTAGGGGTCTTCGCGGGACTCCCTCTCTGGCTGCCCAGGTAATTCTCAGATGGATGACCTTTCTGACTAAGGGGTATCATCCGCCCCCGAACCTTTATAGTCACCCAACATATTTTGGGTGTCTCGATTGGGTCCAGCACATTCTAATCTCCTCCAATCCTTTAGTGCATGTTTGATAGGAGGTCCTTGAAACCTCCTTTAGAAATTCACTCTCCCCAAGGCCAAGCCTCGGTACCCTTGTTTGTGCAGCAACCCCACCACATAGACCTTTCCTCTGACTCAGAACCTAGTTCTCCTTCTTCGTCCATCATGGCACAGCCTGTTGAAGAAGAAAACAATCTTGAGCACCAGCTTCAGCGTCTAAATGACCTCTTCCAGAACTTCATGAACCCACCGCAGCGTCCCATTATGCGAGATCACTATAATCCCACTGCGGTGGCAATCGAGTCTCGAGTCTAAATCTCGGCTGGAGGACCTGATTCTGAACTGAAACCCAATATGATTCATGCCATACCAAAATTCTATGGGCTTAACTCTGAAGATCCATTCCAGCATATCAAACAGCTCAAGCATCTGGCCCAGACCTTCGGGTCAATTGCACAAATCGGGATATTTTGCTCATGAAGATGTTTTCTTTCTCCCTCATGGACAAGGCTGCTCATTGGTATCAGACTCAGACTCGTCCAATCAACACATGGGATGAACTTCAGTCTGAATTTTTGAAGAAGTTCTTTCCCGTTGGTCGGACAAATGCCTTGCGCCATCAGATTACTCATTTCACCCAGCAAATGGGAGAACCTCTTCATGAGGTATGGAATCGATTTTTGAATCTCATGCGAAAGTGCCCCCATCACGGAGTTCCTAAATGGGAACAAGTCCAGTCTTTTTACCAGGGACTCCGTGAGGACATTATATTATTCGTCAATGCAACTTGCGGAGGGAATATCATGGGTCAGCATGAGGACACGGTATGGGAGATTCTCGAGAATATGTGTGAGAACTCCATCAACAATGACTCCACGGGTTTATTCAACCAGACGAATACCCGTGCATCGACGAATCTTAGGGGAGCACATGAGACGCAGGGCTTGTCCGCATCCGTCTACTTGGAACTAATGGCCAGTCAGTTGGACAAGGTCTTTATCATCGAGAAGAAGTTGGACGAGCTGACTCAGCATTTGCAGCGAGCCACCTCTAAACAGAACTCTTTGGCACAGCCACCTCTCACAAGGGAAACTGTGCAAAATATCTTTCACCAATCTTCTCAGGGGATGGACCCATATCCACCCTCGTCTGACTCCTGGACAGGAGGGACCTCCGATCCACTCTACTCTACTCAAGGGAACTCTGAAGCCCTATACTCTGACTTCCCTGAGGTTCCTTAGATCTGCGAGGACCTCAATGCCATCCAGAATGACCCATTTTCCAACACCTACAACCCTAGATGGCGAAATCATCCCAATTTGCAGTGGGCGGGAAATTCTCAAACTCAAATACCACATTATAAACCCCATCCACAAGCCTCTCATCCTTATTAGTCGCCTCAGCCTCGGCCCAACCCCACCTATCAATCTGGGCCAAATCAAGACCAAATGTCTCTCATCCTCCAAACACTGGCTGACATTCACAGAACGAATGCGACAATCCAAAAATAACACAAGGATGAGATCACAGAGGTCCGCAACCAACTTGCCCAGATGGCGAATTCCCACCAACCAGGCACACTTCCTTCACAACCTTTGCCAAACCCTAATAACGTGCCAACCAAGAGGCGCGTTATGAACCCAAATCCAGGCCACACAGACATGATTTATAAGGCTCCTTCTGTTCTATCACTTGACAGGATGGAAGCTTCAACATCTTGCACGGGTTATCAACAGCAGCCACTCATTTTACCAACCCCTAACCCAAACCAGGCAAGATTAAACTCTGAAACAACCCGTAGTGGTAAAGCAACCCAAGACCCGCCCTATCCAAACCACTCAAAGCCTGGTAGTGAACCAAGTCCTAGGATAGTTATCCAGGATGTCCTTATCACAGATCAAGAACCTGGACCTATTCTAGAGGAACCAACCAAGGTTCCATTTCCCAAGGCCTTGACCAAGGGAAAAATGATAACTAAACCTGTGGCTCCTGAGGAGGACCTAATCAAGCTCTTTGAACAGGTCCAGATAAACATCCCCTTGATGAATGCAATCCGCCACGTACTAGCTTACGCACGATTCTTGAAAGATGTGTGTACACCCAAGCGTAAGCTGCGAACCAAAAGTGGGAATCCTATCATACTTTCAGAGCAAGCCAGCTCTGTAATCCTGAGTAAACACCCACCCAAGGCAAAAGACCCAGGCACTCCCCTGATCTCATGTAAAATTGCTGAAACCCAATTCGATAGAGCATTGCTAGACTTAGGTGCCTCCATAGACCTAATACCCACATCCCTGCTGAACCACCTTGAAGAGTCCGAGCTTAAACCAACTGAGGTGACATTGTAGTTAGCTGATCAATCCATTAAGTCACCTAAAGGAATACTCGAGGATGTTATTATTAGGGTGCGGGATTTCTACTTCCCAGTGGACTTTATAGTTCTAGATATGGATGCACCTGAGAACCCAAGGGATACACCGATCATACTAGGGAGACCTTTTCTAGCCACTGCTAGGGCCAACAAAAGCTGTGAGGAGGGCCAAATAGAGTTGAAATTTGGGAACCAAACTCTTAAGATTGACATCTTTAAGGCCCAACAAGGGATTAATTGCAGTGTTGTAGAACAAATATGTGATATCAGAGCAGTGGTTGATGAACCGCATATTGAGGATAACCTGATTATCCCCAATCAACTACAAGAAGAACAAAACCCGCAATTAGAGGAATCTGAACCCGATCTAGATGCACCCATATCTCCTACCCTTATTCCTCACACACACTCTAAACCACCTGCTGCTGCTGATAATCCCGTCTTGGAACTCAAGCCCCTTCCCGATCATTTGAAATACATCTTTTTAGGTTCCAATTAAACGTTTCCTGTGATTATAAACTCCAGACTCACACCTAATCAGGAATTCCGTCTGATTACTATTCTCCAGCAACATCGTAGAGCCATTAAATGGACTCTCGATGATTTGACTAGCATAAGTCCCTCTTATTGCACACACCACATCTATTCCGAAGAGGGTGCACGACCTTCGCATGAGATGCAGAGACGTCTGAACCCAAATCTGCAGGAGGTCATGAAAAAGGAGATCATTAAGTGGTTAGATGCAGGGATCATCTACCCGATCTCCGACAGTCGATGGGTGAGTCCAATCCAGGTTGTGCCTAAGAAGGCAGGACTCACCGCCATCATGACTGAAACCAGAGAGGTCATACCGACCCGTATAGCCAACTCGTGGAGAGTCTGCATTGATTACAGAAGACTCAATTCCTCCACGAAGAAGGATCATTTCCCACTACCGTTTATTAATCAGATCCTCAAAAAACTAGCAGGAAATAGATTCTCTTGCTTTCTTGACGAGTACTCCGGTTACAACCAAGTGGCAATCCATCCAGAGGACCAAGAGAAGACCACGTTCACCTACCCCTTCAGGACATACACGTTCCGAAGGATGCCTTTCGATCTCTGCAATGCACCCGCGACTTTTCAGCGGTGCATGCTTGCCATATTCTCTGATATGGTAGGTGATTATCTGGAAGTCTTCATGAATGACTTCTCAGTATTTGGGGCATCATTTGATGATTGCCTCCAGCACTTGGTTAAAATACTCAGGCGATGCATTGACATGAATCTGGTTCTTTCCTGGGAAAAGAGCCACTTCATGGTGCCTGAGGGGATCGTCCTGGGACATCTAATTTCAAAAAGAGGCATCCAGGTTGATCGAGCCAAGGTTAACTTGACTTCCAATCTCCCTATGCCTAGCTCGATCAGGGACATCCGATCTTTTCTGGGGCACGTCGATTTTTACCGTCGATTCATCCCTGATTTTTCAAAAATCGCGCGTCCCCTGACCACTCTTCTCTCCAAGAATGTACCTCTTGAAATCTCCAAGGAATGCACTCAAGCATTTGAGATCCTTTGTGACTGAGTTACCCAAGCCCTGATCCTACAGTCCCCTGATTGGTCTCAACCCTTTGAGATCATGTGCGATGCGTCTGACTTCACTGTAGGAGCGATTTTGGGGCAAAAAATTGATGGGAAACCCGAGGTCATCTACTACGCTAGCAAGACACTTGACGAGGCTCAGCGTAACTATACGGTTACGGAGAAAGAGATGCTAGCCGTAGTATTTGCCCTTGAAAAGTTCAGATCATACCTCCTGGGTTCCCGTGTTATTATCTACTCGGATCACACTGCTGTGAGGCATCTCCTTGCGAAGAAGGATGTGAAACCTCGATTAATCTAATGGATCTTGCTGTTGCAAGAGTTTGACCTTGAGATTCGTGATAAAGCGGGAAGACAACGTGGTACCTGACCACTTATCCCGCCTTCCTTCTGAGATCATCGACCCTTCCGGACCCATCACAGAGCATTTTCCTGATGGGCACCTCCTGACTATTGGTACAGGGCTTCCATGGTTTGCTGACATAGTAAACTACTTGACATCACATCAGATCCCATCTGAATGGCCGAAGGCCAAGAAAGACAAATTGCGCTCTGATGCCAAGTATTACATTTGGGAAGACCCATATCTATTCCGCATAGGTGATGACCAAATTATTCAGTGATGTGTCACGGAAGTCGAAATCAAAGATATACTCTCTTTCTGCCATGACCAGGCTTGCAGTGGCCATTTCTCTAGGCATAAAATCGCATCAAAAGTCCTCTAGTGTTGCTTTTACTGGCCCACAATTTTCAAGGATTCATACAATCACTGTAAGTCATGTAACCGTTGCCAGACCTTGGGCAACATGAGCCATCGTGACATGATTCCTTTACAATCGATTCTAGTATGCGAGATTTTTGACATATGGGGGATTGATTTTATGGGACCCTTCGCTATCTCGGACGGCTTCAAATACATTTTACTCACTGTTGATTATATGTCCAAATGGATCGAAGCCATTCCAACCCGAACCAGTGATCACAAAGTCGTTATCAAATTCATTCACCAAAACATCTTCTCACAGTTCGGGATTCCTCGAGCGATCATTTCTGATGGAGGGACCCATTTCACAAACTCTCAGTTCAGGTCACTAATGACCAAATACGGGGTGTCGCACCGAATCTCTACTCCCTATCACCCCCAAACTAATGGTCTAGCGGAGCTATCAAACTGAGAGATCAAGAAAATCCTCTAGGATACTGTTCGACCTGAGAGGAAGGACTGGTCATCCCGGCTTCCGGAAGCTTTGTGGGCTTATAGGACCACCCACAAGAGCCAATTATGTATGTCACCTTTCAGACTGGTGTACGGGAAGGCGTGTCACCTCCCCGTCGAATTGGAGCATAAAGTCTATTGGGCAGTATGAAACTGCAACCTAGATCTTTCTAAGGCTGGAACCCACAGAAAGCTTCAGATAAGCGAGATTGATGAATTACGCCTCGATGCCTATGAAAACTCACGCATCTATAAAGAGCGGGTTAAAGCCTTTCATGACAAGCACATATCTAGAAAGATCTTTTACCTTGGTCAAAAGTTCCTACTCTTTGATGCTCGACTCAAACTGTTCCCGGGAAAGCTGCGATCCAAGTGGATCGGACCTTACTTAATCCAACAAATCTTTGGAAATGGAGCCATTGAGATTAGCCCACTTAGCCACGATTCCGAACCCTTTGTCGTGAACGGTCAGAGACTCAAACCGTTCATTGACATGACCAATACAGATTTGGCTGAGTCATCCTTTTATCCTCCATTCTCCCTGAGCACATTACGCCGAGCCGGTGGTGTAAA
Organism: Thalassia testudinum; assembly: GCA_037157565.1. NCBI lineage: Eukaryota > Viridiplantae > Streptophyta > Magnoliopsida > Alismatales > Hydrocharitaceae > Thalassia > Thalassia testudinum. The sequence goes on along the minus strand of JAZHRO010000054.1, from coordinate 23,742,570 downwards.
ACTCAGCGCTTAACAGGAGGCAACCCATCATTCTTTCAAAAATTTGAAACTTTTCCTGACATTTCTTTGCACTTTAAGGGTTCATCCTTTAGAATAGCCAACTCCACCTCTGGTACTCGTACCCGAGATTAAAAATCATCCGCAACAGCCACCTCGACCCGTCCACTCACCCAACACCTATCCTAATGAATGAACCAAGCTGAATACAAACCCACCTAATTTACAACGGGGACATTGCAAATGTTAGGAATGGGTTGTTATGAAAGTGTAAAATGTATGAAAACTCATAACAAGAAAAGGTTTCAACAAAAAAAAATCACATATCGACCAAAACAAAAACTGAGAAAATGAGAGAATTTTTGTGGGCTATACAAAACAGGAGAAAAAGAGCAAAATGTTAAAAAGGAGCACAAAATGAAAAAGAAAGAGATAGTCATTAGTAAGAGATTAAGGGATTAACCGAAGTTCTAGACCACATGAAGAAAAGTAAAGAAAAAAAGTGCAAAAGAGACACAAAGATATTAGTAGGAAAGCTGACCTTAGGCCTTTTTGGCCAGACTCTTAGTACCTGTTAAGATCTGGATATTCCTCAAGAGGTTGAGGAAAATGCAAAGCTTAAGTATTAGGTCTAAGGCTTAGGGAGTATTCGGCCTCGTTAACTGACCTTTGGTTTGCGGGACTCGGTAACCTAAGCACCCCAATTCACACACAGTCTGGCTCATTGCGCATAACTATCAAAATCACACAAAAACATTTTAATGTTCTGAAAATGTTGCCTAGATTAGGAGCGGCCGATCAACACAAGTTGATTTGGACGAGTTCCCAGTGCGGAGAGTTCGAAAATTCCTACCGGTGCTTGTCTCTGGACAACACCGTCTCCTCGATGCTTGTCTCTTAGGATATTTACATATCCTACCGGGGGTATGTAAGCACTCTGCTGGTTCAGATACCATGGATGGCATTATTACGAAATGTCAATCGCCAGGGTATGGATTCGGCCACGGAATTCCATGGGCGGATTACCTCGAAATCTCGAAAATCAGGGTTCTAGGGATTACCATGGGCGGTGCTATCACGAAGCATCGATTGCCAGGGACCTTTGACGATTGATGATGGGGACGAGAAATTCGATACAGACCGTGTTGTGAAGCCAATCCGAAGCCAGAAATAAAAAGAAAAGAGAGAGAAAACTCTCCAAACAAATAAATCCTCTATCTCTCTCTTCCAAAAATGCACTGCAAACTGAACCAAGGCTAAAATTATGTCTCAAGCATGGGTGCTTTAACCATGGAGTCCAATAAACCTTAGGAAAGTTCCTGCAAGCCTTAAAAACCATCGTTGAGGACCAAGGCTAAAGCTAGACAGGTCCGAATCTTGGTTGGTACTAGAGTACCTTTAGACCCATTGACGTCATTCTGACCTAATCAAAGAAGAAAAAGCACTTATCATAACTAATGAAAGAAATTTATGGTCTAGAATAGAAGTTAGAACCTTAAGATTTTGCTAAGGGACTAACAAAAGCTAGGCATGAGGGTATGATAAGAACCTCATCATGAGCCCTAACTAGCATATTTTGACCTAATAAAGTGAACAAGAGCTCTTACATAACCAAGAAAAATGCTTAATTCAAGGAAACACTAATCTGGGAAGAGAATATAAAATAAGGGGTAAAACTGCAATTTTACCATTGCAGTGCATCAACGATATTTCTAAGGGTCTAGATATAGGTCAATTAGACTTAATAAGAGAAAAAGTGGGATGGTTCAGTCAAAAAAGGGTTATTGTAAAATATAGGAATTAAATGACATTTTGTAACCCTAAAACAAATCCACTTAAATTCACAAGGTTGCAGGCAAGATAAAAATCAACTAAACCATATAAAATTCATGAAAATATATTCCCTAGGGTTTAGAACCATCAATTTGACCTTTGGAACCTATTTTCGCCTAGATTGGAGTCTATGCCCAATATTTGACCTAATTTGGGTTTTTATGCAAAATATCTAGTCAAACGTGGTCAAACCTAAAATCCAACTTCACCATTGGGTTTCTTAGGTCCAAGTTAGGTTTATACCAAAATTTAGACCGAAGGGAAGGTCATCTTGACCCACTTTCCAAATTGGTCCACCAAATTATATTTAGACCCTTAACTTTTTGAAACCCTTGCAAATCCCCCCTCAGCTTCTTCGCCTCTTTCTTCATTTCAGTCCCTTTTCCATCGCAGTAGGGACACATACCACCGGCGACTTTGCGCAGAGGTTCTCTCGATCTCATGGGGAGCCGCTCCCAGATTTGAAAGGAGAGCTCCCTGCGAAGCCCCCTACTGCATGAGCAGCTCTCCATGCCCTGAAACACCACATATCTCTCGTGTGAACTCTCGAGAGGTATGGGTCTCCTCCGGCCATACCTCCGGCATGGTCTTCCCGCCATTTTCTCGCGGCTCTTCCCTCTGCCCTTGCCTATTTAAGGAAGCCCAGATCCCTCTGCTTCTTTCAAGCTTGATTTGGCTAGAGAAATCCCCCCAAATTTGTCTCCTCACTTCGGCCAACAGCTCACAGCTTCTGGCGACTCTCCCTTCCTCTTCTCGTCGCTCTACCATAGTACCAGTGGCAAAGCCATCTCCGCCGTACTCCTCCGCGCCGCGCCGTACCAGCGCACGCACTTCCGACCCTCTTCCTCGTCGCCGCTTCTTCACCACAGGGTCTTTGTCTCCGACGACGGTAGACACCTGCCGCTCACCCTCCGCCTCCCCCCTTCGCTCCAAACACCCTAGATAAGTCTCTCTCACTCTCTACATTCTTTTCCCCTCTTTATTTCTTTCAAACGACCACTGCCGCACTCCACCACCATCATCCCATTCACCTCCGGCCACCACTCCGGTGAGTTCACTCCACCACCACAGACCACCTTCCTCCTCGCCGACCGATCCCTAAGCACCGCCCCCACACACTGATCATAACCCCCCATTTACAACACTCCGCCACTCACACAAACGCACCCCCGAACACACCCACACACACGATCCCACAGGCATTCCCACGCCTCGCCGACCACCTCTGCACATTCGCCGCAACTTGGCGAAGCTCCCTGAGCTTTTTAACGTGGCTGCGAGGTCATTTTCGTGATTTTAGGTCCAGGGGCTCGCCGCCATTGACACACATTTCGAAGCTTCCTTGCAAGCTTCTCCATGCCATGCCCACTCTAGGGCACAGTCCCAGGTCACGCAGAGAGCTTTTGCGAACATCCCAGGCCTCCAATTGTTGTCGAGGGCCGTAGCAGCAGCTGCAATCGAGCGCAACATCTGCTGCAGCCGCGCGCAAGAAGAAGGTGGGACGTTTAGTCCCACCTCGGAAGCTGACAAGCGGGTGAGGTGAAATAAATTGAAAACGTGTTCTCACCTTTTCGCCTCTGATTCACGGGGTGAGGTCCCACTCACCCGACACGACGCCTCGTCCGCAATCACACCCCGCGGACCTGGTGACCAAACCCAACCAACACACCTCGCCCACCACCGGATGCCGGTGGGCCTGGTCCCGGGCACACTTACCCGACCCATTTACCCGAGAAAGGCTCTGGGAGAGCTGTGTCCTAAGAGCGAAATAGAGAGACAGACGTAGGGAGGGTAGGGGGTAGGTTTTGCTTCTCTGTGCTGTGCAGGGAAGAAGAAGAAGAAGCAGCTACGGGAAAGAGGAAAAGCAAGGAAGAAGAAGAAGAAGGAGACTGTAGAGGCCAAGGAAGGAGAAGCTAAAGATGCCTAGGGCAAGGAAGAATGAGGAGGAGTGATGAGAACCTCATCATAAACCCTAACTAGCACAATCTAACCCAGATATGCGAGAAAAAAGCTCCTACATGACCCAAAGAAAGGCTTAACTCAGAGAATTCTGAGTTTAACAATAAAACAAATCATAAGGGGTAAAACTGTAACTTCACCAATGCAGTTTGCAAACAGGGTAATTAAGGGTTCAAACACAGGTCAAACAAGCTTAACAAGAAAGAAAGTGGGATGATCTGATCTAAATAAGGGTTATTGTAACTTCAAGGAATTAAATGACATTCTGTAACCCTAAAACAAACCCACTTCAATTCACGAGGTTCGAGGTAGGATAAAAATCAACTGAACCCTTTAAAATTCATATAAAAATATTCTCCAAGGTTTAGAACCTTCAATTTGGCCTTAGAAACCTATTTTGACCTAAAAAGAGAACCATGCCCAATTAATAACTTAATTTGGGTTTTTGCACAAATTGGCTGGTCAAACATAGTCCAACCTAGAATTAAAATTCACCATTAAATTCCTTGGGTTCAAATTGGTCTTGTATAAAAACTCGAGCCTAAGAAGAGACCTCCATGACCGACTTTACAATTTGGTCCTCTTCATTTACTTCTTGACCCTTATCTTTTGAAAACCTTGCATTTAGGCCCCTAACTTTTCATCATTCTTTGCAGAACAGTCCTCCCTGCAACTTCTGCGCAGCGCCATACTCCGGCGACCTTGTGCGGAGCATGGCACCGCGTAGAGCAAGGTTACCGACCTGCAAAGCAGAAGCAGGGTTCCCTACGACGTCCTCCATCGCAGGGACTCGCCCATGCCCTCTGCCGACCACCATACCTTCCGTGTGAATGCAAGGAAGGTATGGGTGTCACCTCCGGCTTTACTCCGGCGAGGCTGGCATGACGCCAGCTCGCCCCTCCCTCTACGCCAACCCCTTTATAAGAAGCAGCACACCCTGCCGGCTTCGACAAGCTTTTCTTTGACGGAGAAACCCCCTCCCTTTCATCCCTTCCTCCTACGTCAGAAGGCCCGAAGCTTCCGGCGACTTCCTCCTCTTCCTCCTCGTCGCTCTGCTGCCCTACCTGCAGCAAGGTTTGCCTTGCTCCATCGTCCGCGCCGGGCTGTACCCGTTGGTGCCCTCTGCCTGTTTCCTCGTTGCCGCACTCCTCCTCCAAGGCTTCTTCTTCTCCAGCTTCGGCAAATACGAGCTGGCTGCTCCGCCCTCCCACTTCGTCTAATACTTAGGTAAATAGCTTCCTCTCCATTTCCCTTGCATTTCCCCCTTTTTAAACTGCCCTGTCGACCACCAAACCGCCACTGTCCAGACCATCCTCTCCACCTCCGATCACCCCCTCCGGCGAGACCATCTCACGTCCACAGACACCCTCGCACCTCGCTGACCACCGCACAAGCTCCCTCACACTCCACTCTACCGATTCCCTATCTCCATTTACTGCCAAACGCCACCCGACCACCCCTCGAACAAACCCACCTCTTCGGCCACAGTCTAACCTAGGGCTACCTCCCCACATGCCCTCGTGCCTCGCCAACCCCCGCACTATCTTCGCCGCACTCCGGCGAAGCCTCCCCCGTATTCTGACTAGGCCAAGAGGTTGTTTGTGTGATTTCAGGTGCATGCCCCTCACCGCCATTGACGACGAGCTACAGCAGCTTCACCTGCACCTACAGGCGCTCTCCAGCCCAGGTGAGCGTCCCAGGTCGCGCGGGTTGCCTCTACGAAGGCACCCAGGTCTACAGCTGGGGCGAAGACCTTGAGGGCTGCTGCAATTGGCCGCAGGTAGCTGGCCTGCGGGTGCCTATTTGGGAGGTGGGACTTTAGTCCCACCGCGGAAGTGCGCGGCCAAGCGCCCGCACTTAAATTGAAAAAGTGCCTAAGGCTATTCGCCTTCGAACACGGGGGTCAGGTCCCTCTCCCGCGCGCTACGCGCCACGCGCTCGCTCGCCCTCGCCCGCGCTCACACCACGCGGGTCTAGGTAGGATCCGATTACCCAAACCACGCACTCCTAGCCCACCACCTCACGCTAGTGGGCCTGGTCCCGGGTGCGATACTCGCATCGGATTACCCGACTCTGGGAGAGCGGTCCTAAGAGAGAAATCTGAGAAAGAGAGAGATGCGGGGAAGGGTAGGGGTAGGTTTTGCTCTAACCCTTGTGTGAGCGTGCAGGAACAGAAGAAGAAGAAGGGAAGCGGCCGAAGCCTTAGCCGCTCAGGGCAGCTGAAGAAGAAGAAGCAAAGGAGAGAAACAGAAGAAGAGAAGGAAGGCACTGTAGCAAACCTACAGTTAAGTCGTCTGACCACTGCATCAGATGATGGAAGGGCAGCGGCGAGAACAGAAAGAAGAGAAAAGAAGAGGAGCTGTAAGGGAAGAAAAGAAAGAAGGAAGTAGAGAAGAAAAATAAGAAAAGAGAAAGAAGAAAGAAGACATAGCCGCAAGCAAAGAAAGAAAGAGAAGAACAGAAGAAAAGAAGCAGAAAGAAGAAGAAGGCTGAAGAAGAAGAAGTCAGAGAAGAAGAAAAAGATTACCACAGCCGCAGAAGAAGAAAAGAAAAGAAAGAAGAAAGGAAGACTTTGCAGGAAAAAGAAGAGAAGAAGATTAGCTGGAAGAAAAAGGATAGAAAGAAAAGGAAGAGAGAAGAAGAAGCCAAGAGAACTCTCTCTCTCTCTCTTATTTTTGTAACATAAAAGGGAACTTAATTAGACTTCTAGAAGCATAGTTGCTCCCTTAGTTCGACCTCAGGAAAACCTTGTTCCGAGTAAAAAAATTTTATAATAGTAATCTGGTAGCTATCTTATTACATACTATAACGATTGTAACTTAAAGTATAATAAACGTAAACAAGCCAACCGGACACTATTCTTGGCACCGTTGCTGGGGAGCAACGGCTATTCTAATAATCTCTTTTCTCTTTTGTGTGCAGGTACAGGAAAATCAAGAAGCAGCCGCACAACAACCACTCCAAGGACAGATAACTTCTATCCTCTCACTATTAACCCCTAAATTCTAAAGAGGAAGAAAAAGAAAAGAATAAACAATATAGGTATAACCTGTTGTTGAATGTATACGAATCGCTACGCTAACGTGTTCGGTTTTGGAAAACCTGTTGTTGTAGCTCGAAATCAAAGAATTCATGTTCAACAAATAAAATTTATACCGAAATTAAAATTCCGGGTCGAATACAGGGAGGCGGACGTTTGATTTAAAAACTTCGCGTTTCTTTTTATTTGTCACGGAATAATTCAATTTAAAACTATCTAATTATTTACAATAAATAGAAGAGAGAGAGAGAGTAAGAGAGAAAGAGAATATTACACAGAGAAATCAAAATGAGATGTGAAATAAACAAGGAATTTATCATTGAGGAGATTATTCATTACAACTAGAAAGTATAAAACAATTACACTAGAAAGCAATAAATTTACTCTAGAAAGCATTAAAAGAATGGAGAAAGAAATATCCTCCTCGACGATTGCTTGGAGGACGAGCAAAAGTACACTAGAAAGCAGTAAATTTATACTAGAAAGCAGTAAAAAGAATAGGGAGAGAGAAATCCTCCTCGACGATTGCTTGGAGGATGAGTCGGACAGGACGACGTCTGGACGAAGGAGAACGAAGCAGGACGAAGCAGAAGAACGGGAACGAAGCAGCACGCCGTCGTCGTCGTGGGATCCACTTCCGAAGGGGAACAAAAATTGGACTTTATCTCGCGAGAAGCATCCCGGGTGTGGGACAAGCTTCTCTTGAGCTTTGGAGGGGTAGAGAGGAGAAGGAAGGGATGAGAATTTTGTATGAAGGGGGTCTCCTTTTATAGTTACAAGGAGTGGGGGCAAAATGGACATTACAATTTCAAAATAACAAATGAGGGGTCTTTAGTGACGGATAAATCCGTCACTAAAGCCCCCAACGTGGGCATAGCTTCCGCGCCCACGCACACCGTTTTAGCTGCCCGCGCGCTCAACGCCATCGCACGCACTTTGATTCTCAGCAATCGGACGGCTTAAGATGCATCTCCGCCCGCTGCGCTGCGCCCGCCTGGCGCATGCGATCGTGCGTGACGCCGCGCGTTCAATCGCGCGTGAACGCTATTGGGCGTGCGAGGCCGTCCGATCGTGATCCAACGCCCGCCTGCACCCAATCACCCGTGCCTCCAACCCTCTGCTGTGGCTCGAACCCGCACCCGCCGGTCGCGTAAGCGCGCTCGACCGCTGCGCAACGGGGCGCGGATGGTCAAGCGGATGCTTTTAAGCGCGGCCGACCACAGCCGTTGGATCAAGATCCAACAGCGGAGAGCGAGCGGGTGCGGGGCCTTCGTAGAATGCGTGCGGCCGTTTAGGCGGCCGAGATGGCACCACATGGCGTCATCTTGGCCGTCCATCTTCTGGAAGTTGTAGATGGAGCCACGGATGTCGGATTGACTTGATTTTTGTGTCGTTGGGCTGCGATCGTCGATCTGAATTCATCTGTGTAGTCGGATTTGTCATCTGAAGTGTGGATATTCACCATCCTGGCCCTTGATTTTCTAGGGTTCCCCGGTCACTATCTGATGCTATGGATGCCTGATTAGGGTGATCTTGGAGTCGTTGAACTCCAATCGTCACCCTGATCACATCCATATGGTTGGATCTTTGATCCGAGGCCCCGATAAAATGTTTGCCCTGTCCAAGCACATAAAAGGAGACAATTAACCTCCATTTTATTCAAACTACTCTAAATGCAAGATGATGCATGTTATGCAATATTTATATCATGAAATGCAATCCTATGCTTAAGAACATGCATAAATAGATATTTTAAGTAGTGTAAATGTGTTTACATCACCTGTCTTTCATACCTAGTAACAGCTACATATTTTCAAACCACTATTCCTGCACACACTATTAAGGGTATTCAAGGGCTAACACTTTCTTACCTGAGCCCTAATTGCCCAACAAGGAGTTAACTGGACCAAGTAGAGCCAACATAGGAATTAACACTAGGGTTTTAGAGACACTCCTTAATCAAGAATTGAGAAATCCCAAACAAAGTGTGCCTAAGCCGTTGATTGAAAATACCTATTCGGAAAAATCATAAGTAATTAGCTCTCTAAAAATACTTGAACCCTAAAGGATAAGACCTAACAAGTTCTCAAAGGAATCAATAGGTGAAGTTGACCCCTTGGGTCAGCCAACCTTCAACTTAGGTCACTCTTCGCACTCAAAAAGCTAAAAGTTCAAGTGAAAACCTAAGCACCTTGATCTTAAATTAAAAGTGGTAGACTTAAGAGGTCAAGATCCCCATTCTGGTCTACCTGGAATCTCAGTGACAAGAGAGGTCGGGTGGGGGAAATCCTGTAACCCATGGGGATGCTCTACCGTGTAGGGGTCTTCGCAGGACTCACCCTCTCTGGCTGCCCAGGTAATTCTCAGGTGGTCGATCTTCTGATCAAGGGGTCCATCTGCCCCGCACCTCTATAGTCACCCAACATTTTGGGTGTCTCGATTGGGTCCAGCACCTGCTAAACTCATCTCTTTCAACAGTGTATGTTTGGTAGGAGGTCCTTGAAACCTCCTTTAGAACTTCACTCCCCTCGAGGCTGAGCCTCAGTACCCTTCTTTGAGAAAACAACACCTCACATCGACCTCTCCTCCGACTCCGAACCCAACTCACCTTCTTCTTCCACAATGGCTCAGCCAGTTGAGGAAGAGAACAATCTGGAACACCAGCTCCAGTGACTCAATGACCTCTTCCAGAACTTCATGCACCCACCGCAGCATCCTATGAGAAAGTGCCCCCATCACGGAAGTTCCTAAATGGGAACAAGTCCAGTCTTTTTACCAAGGACTCCGTGAAGATATTAGGCTTTTCGTCAATGCAACTTGCGGAGGGAATATCATGGGTCAGCATGAGAACACCGTGTGGGAGATTCTCGAAAATATGTGCGAGAACTCCATCAATAATGACTCCATGGGACTATTCGACAGGACGAATACCCGCGCATCGATGAACCTTGGGGGAGCACATGAGACACAGGGCCTATCCACATCAGTCGACCTGGAATTGATGGCCAGTCGATTGGACAAGGTCTTTATCATTGAGAAGAAGGTGGATGAGCTGACTTAGCACTTGCAGCGAGCCACCTCTGTGCATAATTCTTTTACACAGCCTCCTTCCACACAGGAGATTGTGCAAAACATTCTCCACCGACCTTCTCCTGGGATGGATCCGTATCCACTCCCATCTGATTCTCGGATCAGAGGATCCTCCGATCCTTTCTATACTAGCCAGGGGAATTGCACTCCCCTGTTCTCTAACTCTTTGGAGGTTCCTCAGACCTGCGAGGACCTCAACGCCATCCAGAATGATCCATTTTCTAATACTTACAATCCTGGATGGCGAAATCATCCCAACTTCCAGTGGGTGGGAAATTCCCAAACACAAAGACCACCCTTTCAGCCCTGTCCACAACCATCTCGTCCTTACCAGCCGCCTCAGCCTCGGCCCAACCCAACTTATCCATCAGGGCCAAACCAAGACCAAATGTCCCTCATCCTTCAGACTCTGGCTAACATTCAGAGAACGAATGCGGCTATTCAAAAACAACACAAGGACGAACTTACAGAGGTTCGAAATCAACTGGCTCAGTTGGCAAATTCTCGCCAACCAGGCACACTTCCTTCTCAACCTCTTCCTAACCCAAATAACGTGCCAACCCAGCGACGCGTTATGAACCCAAACCCAAGCCAAGCACACATGATTTATCAGGCCCCCTCTATTCCTTCACCCGACGGGATGGAGGCTTCCACTTCCTATACGGGCTATCAGCAGCAACCCATCCTATCCAACCTTAACCAAAACCAGGCAGGACAAAATTCTGTATCAACCCGTAGTGGTAAGGAAACCCAAGATCCACCTATCCAAACCACTCCAAGCCTGGTAGTGATCCCAACCCTAGGACAGTAATCCAGGACGTTCCTATCCCTGTCCCAGATCAAAGACCTGGACCTATCCTAGAAGAACCAACCAAGGTTCTGTTTCCCGAGGCCTTGACCAAGGGAAAGAAGACAACCAAGCCCATGGCACCTGAGGAGGACCCGGTCAAGCTCTTTGAGCAGGTCCAAATAAACATCCCCTTGATGGATGCAATTCGCCACGTACCGGCTTACGCACGATTCTTAAAGAATGTGTGTACACCTCAGCATAAGCCACGAACCAAGAGTGGGAGTCCAATTGTACTATCAGAGCAAGACAGCTCTGTAATCCTAAGCAAGCTCCCACCTAAGGCAAAAGATCCTGGTACTCCCCTGATTTTCTACAAAATAGGTGATACCCAATTCGACAGAGCATTGCTAAACTTGGGTGCTTCCATAACTCTGATACCCACATCCTTACTTAGCCACCTAGAAGAATCCAAGCAAAAACCAACTGAGGTGACACTACAATTAGCAGATCGATCTATAAAGTCACCTAAAGGGATTCTCGAGGATGTTATTGTAAGGGTGCAGGATTTTTATTTCCCTGTAGACTTTATAGTCTTGGACATGGACGCACCTGAGAACCCTAGGGATACACCGATCATTCTAGGGAGACCTTTCCTGGCTACTGCTAGAGCCAACATCAGCTGTGAGGAGGGCCAAATAGAGCTCAAATTTGGAAATCAAACCCTAAAAATTGATATCTTTAAGGCCCAACAAGGATTCAATTACGGTGTCATTGAATAGAGTTGTGATATTAAGGCTTTGGTAAATGAAACGCATTTTGAGAATGACCTGATCATACCTCATCAACCACAGAAAGATCTTGAACCGCAATTAGAGGAGTAAAATCCAGATTTAGACAAACCTGTAACTCCTACCCTTGAACCTTACATCTACCTTGAACCACCCGCTGCTGCTGATAACCCCGTCCTTGAACTGAAACCCCTTCCTGACCATTTGAAATACATCTTTCTGGGTTCTAATCAGACCCTTCCTGTGATTATAAATTCCAAGCTTACTCCCGAATTGGAATCCCGTCTGATTGCTATTCTCCAGCAACATCGCAGAGCCAATGGATGGACTCTTAATGATTTGACTGCAATAAGTCCCTCTTATTGCACACACCATATTTATTCAGAAGAGGGTGCACGACCTTCCCGTGAAATGCAGAGACGTTTAAACCCCAATCTGTAGGAGGACATGAAAAAGGAGATCATCAGGTGGTTAGATGCAGGGATCATCTACCCGATCTCCGACAGTCGTTAGGTGAGCCCCATTTAGGTTGTGCCTAAAAAGGCAGGGCTCACCACCATTACGACTGAAACCGGAGAAGTCATACCTACTCGATTAGCCAACTCGTGGAGAGTCTACATAGATTACCGACGACTCAATTCCTCCACAAAGAAGGATCATTTCCCACTACCTTTCATTGATCAGATTCTCGAGAAATTAGCGGGAAATTGATTCTTCTGCTTTCTTGACGGGTACTCTGGTTATAACCAAGTTTCTATTCAACCTAAGGACCAAGAGAAGACCACGTTCACCTGCCCCTTCGGAACATATGCATTCCGAAGGATGCCGTTCGGTCTCTGCAATGCACCCGCAACTTTTCAGCGGTGCATGCTTGCCATATTCTCTGATATGGTAGGTGATTATCTGGAGTCTTCATGGATGACTTCTCTATTTTTGGGGCATCATTTGATGATTGCCTCCAGCGCTTGGTTCATATACTCAGGCGTTGCATCGACGTTAATTTGGTTCTTTCCTGGGTAAAGAGCCATTTTATGTTGCCTGAAGGGATCGTCTTAGGACATCTGATTTCTGAGAAGGGCATCCAAGTGGATCGAGCCAAGGTTGGTCTAATCTCTCGCCTTCCTATGCCTAGCTCGATCAGGGACATCCATTCTTTTCTGGGGCACGTCGATTTTTACCATCATTTCATTCCTGATTTCTCGAAAATTGCGCGCCCCCTGACGACTCTTCTCTCTAAGGATGTACCCTTTGAAATCTCTAAGGAATGCACTCAAGCCTTTGAGAACCTCCGTGACCGAGTCACCCAGGCCCCGATCCTATAATCCCCTGATTGGTCTCAACCCTTTGAGATCATGTGCGATGCGTCTGATTTCGCTGTAGGAGCGATTCTGGGGCAGAAAGTTGACGGGAAACCCGTGGTCATCTACTACGCTAGCAAGACACTTGACGAGGCTCAGCGTAACTATACAGTTACGGAGAAAGAGCTGCTAGCAGCAGTATTTGCCCTTGAATAATTTCGATCTTATCTAATGGGTTCCCACGTCATCATCTACTCGGATCACACAGCTCTGAGGCATCTCCTTGCCAGGAAGGACGCGAAGCCCTGACTAATTCGATGGATCTTGCTATTGCAAGAGTTTGATCTCGAGATTCGTGACAAGGCGGGGAGACAAAATGTGGTAGCTGACCATTTGTCCCGCCTTCCTTCTGAGATTATCAACCCTTCCGGACCCATCACGGAGCATTTCCCTGATGAGCACTTACTGACTATTGGTACTAGACTTCCATGGTTTGCCGATATAGTAAACTACTTGGCATCTCATCAGATCCCGTCTGATTGGCCGAAGGCCAAGAAAGACAAGTTGCGCTCTGATGCCAAGTATTTCATTTGGGAAGATACGTACCTCTTCCGCATAGGTGCTGACCAAATCATCCGGAGATGTGTCTCGGAAGATGAAGTCAATGATATTCTCACCTTCTGCCATGACCAGGCATGCAGTGGCCATTTCTCTGGGCACAAAACCGCATCGAAAATCCTCCAGTGTGACTTTTATTGGCCCACTCTGTTCAAAGATGCATACAATCACTGCAAGGCATGCAGTCGTTGCCAAACTTTGGGCAACATGAGCCATCGCGACATGATGCCTTTGTAGTCGATTCTCGTATGCGAAATCTTTGATGTTTGGGGGATTGATTTTATGGGCCCCTTTCCTGTTTCGGATGATTTCGAATACATTCTGCTGGCTGTGGACTACGTGTCCAAATGGATCAAAGCCATACCGACCCGAACCTGTGATCACAAAATCGTTCTCAAATTCATTCATCACAATATCTTCTCACGGTTCGGGATTCCTCGTGCTGTCATCTCAGACGGGGGAACCCATTTCACGAATACTCAGTTCAGGTCACTGATGACCAAATACGGGGTGTCTCACCAAATCTCTACTCCTTATCACCCCCAGACTAATGGTCTAGCTGAGCTGTCAAATTGGGAGATCAAAAAAATCCTACAAGTCATTGTTCGGCCTGACAGGAAGGACTGGTCGTCCCGACTTCCGGAAGCTTTGTGGGCCTATAGGACCGCCCAAAAAACCCAATTAGGCATGTCTCCCTTCAGACTGGTGTACGGGAAGGCATGTCACCTTCCCGTCGAACTGGAGCACAAAGCCGATTGGGCAGTACGAAATTGTAATCTAGATCTTTCTAAGGCTGGAACCCACAGAAAGCTTCTAATCAGCGAGATCGATGAACTACGTCTTGATGCGTACGAGAACTCGCGAATCTACAAGGAGCGGGTTAAAGCCTTCCATGACAAGCACATCTCTAGAAAGATCTTTCATCCTGGTCAGAAGGTTCTACTCTTCGATGCACGACTCAAACTTTTCCCTGGGAAGCTGCGATCCAAGTGGGTCGGACCATACTTGGTCCGACAGGTTTTTGGAAATGGAGCCGTCGAGATCAGTCCACTCAGCCATGATTCCGAACCTTTCATCGTGAACTGTCAGAGACTCAAACCGCTCATTGATGTAACCTCTACTGATTTGGTTGAATCATCATTTATCCTCCATTTTCCCTAAGCATATTGCGCCCAGCCAATGGCGTAAAACTCAGCGCTCAATGAGAGGCAGCCCGTCATTCTCCTTGAAAACCTAAAACCTTTTCTAACACCTTTGTGCACTTAAGGTTTTCCCTTTAGGACAGCCGACTCCACCTCAGGTGCTTGCATCTAAGATTATAAATCGTCCGCAACAGTCACCCCGACCCATTCACTCATCAAAACATCTGTCCTAATGTATGAACTAAGTTGAATAAAAACCCCCTAAGTTACAACGAGGACATTGCAAATCTTAGGCATAGGGGATATGAAAGTGCAAAAGCTTGTAAGAAAAGGTTTTAAACAAAAAATTCACATATCCCAAAAATACCATAAAAATTAAAAAAATTGAAAAAGAATAATAAAATGAGAGGAGGAAAGAAAATTTTGAGGACTCTACAAAGGAGGAGGAGAAGAAAAAGGAACAAAATGAAAAGAAGGAGCACAAAATGAAAGAAAAGTGATAGTCATTAGTAAGAAATTAAGGAATTAACTTAAGTTCTAAACCTCATTCAGGAAAAGAAATGGAAAGTGCACAGTGAGATTGGAAAGAACGCGAACGTTAGGCATTCTTGGATAGACTCTTAGTACCCATTAAGATCTAGACATTCCACAAGAGGTTGAGGAAAATGAAAAGCTTAAGTATTAGGTCCAAGACTTAGGGAGTATTTGGCCTCGTTAACTAACTTTTGGTTTACGGGACTTAGTAACCTAAGCACCCTAACCTCACACACAGCACTAGTTCAGTAAGCGTAAAAATCAAAATCACGCAGAAGCGTTACAGAAATTCTAAAAATGACACTTAGAGTATGAGCGGCCGATCAACACAAGTTGATCTGGACGAGTTCCCAGCGTGGAGAGGTGGGAAATTCCCCTCAAAGATGCGTAACAAAATATCATCTCCTCGGTGCTTGTCTCTTAGGATATTTACATATCCTATCGAAGGCATGTAAGTACTCTGCTAGTTCAGATCCCATGGATGGCATTATCACGAAATGTCAATTGCCAGGGTCTGGATTCGGCCACAGAACACCATGGATGGGATTATATCGAAATCTCAATAGCCAGGGTTCTGGGGGTTACCATGGGCGGTGCTATCTCGAAGCATCGACTACCAGGAACCCTTGAGGATTGATGATGGGGACAAGGAATCTGATACAAACCGTGTTGAAAAGCCAATCCTAAGCTAGAATTAAAAAGAAAAGAGAGAGAAAACTCCCCAAACAGATAAATCTTCTATCTCTCTTTCTTACAAAACGCACTGCGAACTGAGCCAGGGCTAAAATTATCTCAAGCACGGGTGCTTTAACCACAAAGTCCAATAAACCTTAGGTTAGTTCTTGTAGGCCTTAAAAACCTTTGTTAAGGACTGAGGCTGAGGCTAGACAGATGTGGATCTTGGTTGGTACTAGAGTACCTTTTAGGCCTATGGTTGGCATTCTGACCTAATCTAGTTTGCAAAAGAAAAAGCACTTATCTGAAATCATTAAGAACTTCATGGTCTAGAACAAGGGTTGAAACCTTAATATTTTGCTAAGGGACTAGCAAAAACTAGGCATGGGGGTATGATGAGAACCTCATCATAAACCCTAACTAGCACAATCTAACCCAGATATGCGAGAAAAAAGCTCCTACATGACCCAAAGAAAGGATTAACTCAGAGAATTCTGAGTTTAAGAATAAAATAAATCATAAGGGGTAAAACTATAATTTCACCAATGCAGTTTGCAAATAGGGTAATTAAGGGTCCAAACATAGGTCAAATAAGCTTAATAGTAGCGCTCTGGCAGCGGTTGGGTTTATTATGGTTTACAATCGTTGCAGTACAAATCAGCTACCAGATTACTACAAATTTTTACTCGGAACAAATTTTCCCAAGGTCGAACTCAAGGAGCAACTAGAATTCTAGAAATATAAGAGTTCTCAATTAGGTTACAAAAATAAGAGAGAGAGAGAGAGAGAGGGAGCTAGAGTTCTCTTGGCTTCTTCTTCTTCTCTCTTCCTTTTCTTTCTATCCTTCTTTTTCTTCCAGCTAATCTCCTCTTCTTTTTCCTGCAGAGTCTTCCTTTCTTCTTCTTTCTTTTCTTTTCTTCTTCTGCGGCTGTGGTAATCTTTTTCTTCTTCTCTGACTTCTTTTCTTCTTCAGCCTTCTTCTTCTTTATGCTTCTTTTCTTCTGTTCTTCTCTTTCTCTTTCTTTCCTTGCTTGCGGCCGTGTCTTCTTTCTCTTTTCTTCTTTTTCTTCTCTGCTTCCTTCTTTCTTTTCCTCCCTTACAGCACCTCTTCTTTTCTATTCTTTCTGTTCTGGCCACTGCCCTTCCGTCGTCTGATACAGTGGTCAGACGACTTAACTGTGGGTTTACTACAGTGCCTTCCTTCTCTTCTTCTTCTATTTCTCTCCTTCACTTCTTCTTCAGCTGCCCTGAGCGGCTTAGGCTTCGGCTGCTTCCCTTCTTTTTCTTCACTGCTTCTTTTCCTTTTGTTCCTGCACGCTCACACAAGAGTTAGAGCAAAACCAACCACTACCCGTCCCCGCGTCTCTCTCTTTCTCAGATTTCTCTCTTAGGACCACTCTCCCAGAGCTGGGTAATCGAGTGCAGGTATCGCGCCCGAGACCAGGCCCACCGGCGTGTGGTGGTGGGCGAGGAGTGCACGGTTTGGGTAATCGGATCCTGCCCAGACCCACGGGGCATGAGCGTGGGCGAGGGCGAGCAAGCGAGTGGCACGCAGCGTACGGGAGGGACCTAACCCCTGTGTTCGAAGGCGAATAGCCTTAGACACTTTTCCAATTTAAGTGCGGGCGCTTGGCCACACACTTCCAAGGTGGGACTAAAGTCCCACCTCCCAAATTAGCGCCTGCAGCTGAGGAGACCACAGGCAATTGCAGCAGCTCGCGACGCCTTCGCCCCAACTGCAGGCCTGGGTGCCTTCACAGAGGTAGACCGCTCGACCTGGGGTGTGCACTTGGGCGGGAAAGCGCCTGCAGCTGCAGGTGAAGGAGCTGATGCAGCTCAGTAATGGCGGCGAAGGGGCTCCGACCTGAAAGCAGAAATACTGCCTCTTGGCCCAGTCAGAATACGCAGGGAGCTTCGCCGTAGTGCGGCGAATGCAGTGCAGGTGTTGGCGAGGCACGAAGGCTCATGTGGAGGTAACCCTAGGTCGAACTGTGTGCAAGGGCGAGTGTGGAGCTCGCTGATTTGAAGCTTTCTGTGGGTTCCAGCCTTCGAAAGATCCAGATTACAGTTCCGTACTGCCCAATAGGCTTTATGCTCCAGTTCTACGGGAAGGTGACATGCCTTTCCGTACACCAGTCTCAAGGGAGACATGCCTAATTGGGTTTTGTGGGCGGTCCTATAGGCCAACAATGCTTCCGGAAGTCGGGACGACCAGTCCTTCCTGTCAGGCCGAACAGAGACCGGCAGGATTTTCTTGATTTTTCGATTTGACAGCTCAACTAGACCATTAGTTTGGGGGTGATAAGGAGTAGAGATTCGGTGAGACACCCTGTATTTGGTCATCGGTGGCCTAAATTGAGCGTTTGTGAAATGGGTCCCCCCATCAGAGATTATAGCACGAGGAATCCCGAACCTTGAGAAAATGTTTTGATGAATGAATATGAGAACGATTTTGTGATCACAGGTTCGGGTCGGTATGGCTTCGATCCATTTGGACACGTAGTCCACAGCAAGCAGAATGTATTCGAAACCATCCGAAGCAAGAAAGGGGCCCATAAAATCAATCCTCCAAACATCAAAGATTTCGCATACGAGAATCGGCTACAAAGGCATCATGTCGTGACGGCTCATGTTGCCCAAAGTCTGGCAATGACTGCATGCCTTGCAGTGACCGTATGCGTCTTTCAACAGCGTGGGCCAGTAAAAGCCACACTGGAGGACTTTGGATGCGGTTTTATGCCCAGAGAAATGGCCACCGCATGCTTGGTCATGGCAAAAAGAGAAGATATTGTTGATTTCCTCTTCCGGGACACATCTCCGGATGACTTGATCAGCACCTATGCGGAAAAGGTATGGGTCTTCCCAGATGTAATACTTGGCATCAGAACGCAATTTGTCTTTCTTGGCCTTCGGCCAATCAGTCGGGATCTGATGAGATGCCAAGTAGTTTACTATATCAGCAAACCATGGAAGTCTAGTACCAATAGTTAGCAGGTGCTCATCAGGAAAATGTTCCGTGGTGGGTCCGGAAGGGTTGATAATCTCAGAAGGAAGACGGGACAGATGGTCGACTACCACATTTTGTCTCCCCGCCTTGTCGCGAATCTCAAGATCGAATTCTTGCAACAGCAAGATCCAACGAATTAGTCAGGGCTTCGTGTCCTTCTTGGCGAGGAGATGCCTTACAGCTGTGTGATCCGAGTAGATGATGACATGGGAACCCAGGAGATATGATCGAAACTTTTCAAGGGCAAATACTACGGCTAGCAGCTCTTTCTCTGTAACCGTATAGTTACGTTGAGCCTCGTCAAGTGTCTTGCTAGCGTAGTAGATGACCACGGGTTTCCCGCCAGCTTTCTGCCCCAGGACCGCTCCTACAGCGTAATCAGACGCATCGCACATGATCTCAAAGGGTTGAGACCAGTCAGGGGATTGTAAGATAGGTGCCTAGGTGACTCGGTCACGAAGGTTTTCAAAGGGTAGTGTGCATTCCTTGGAGATTTCAAAGGGTACATCCTTAGAGAGAAGAGAAGTCAAGGGGCAAGCGATTTTCGAGAAATCCAGAATGAAACGACGGTAAAAACCGACGTGCCCCAGAAAAGAACGGATGTCCCTGATCGAGCTAAGCATAGGAAGGCGAGAGATCAGATCAACCTTAGCTCGATCCACTTGGATGCCTTTTTCCGAAATTAAGTATCCCAGGACAATTCCCTCAGGCACCATGAAATGGCTCTTTTCCCAGGAAAGAACCAAATTCACATCGATGCATCGCCTGAGTATCTGGACCAAGTGTTGGAGGCAATCGTCAAATGATGCTCCAAAAACTGAAAAGTCATCCATGAAGACTTCCAGATAGTCACCTACCATATCTGAGAATATGGCAAGCATGCACCACTGAAAAGTAGCGGGTGCGTTGCAAAAACCGAAAGGCATCCTTCGGAAAGCGTATGTTCCGAAGGGGCAGGTGAACGTGGTCTTTTCTTGGTCCTCAGGATGGACTGCCACCTGGTTGTAACCGGAGTACCCGTCAAGAAAGCAGAAGAACCTATTTCCCACTAGTTTCTCGAGAATTTGATCAATGAAAGGTAGTGGGAAATGATCCTTCTTCGTGGAGGAATTGAGTCGGCGGTAATCCATACAGACTCTCCACGCGTTGCCTAATTGGGTAGGAATGATTTCTCCGGTCTCAGTCGTTATAGTGGTGAGTCCTGCCTTCTTAGGCACAACCTGAATTGGGCTCACCCAACGACTATCGGAGATCGGGTAGATGATTCCGGCATCTAACCACTTGATGATCTCCTTTTTCACGACCTCCTGCAGATTAGGGTTCAAACATCTCTGCATTTCACGAGAAGGTCGTGCGCCTTCTTCTGAATAGATATGAGTACAATAAGAGGGACTTATTCCAGTCAAATCATCGACAGTCCACCAGATGGCTCTACGATGTTGCTGGAGGACAGTAATCAGACGGGATTCCTGTTCGGGATTGAGGTTGGAATTGATGATCACAGGAAGGGTCAAATTAGAACCCAAAAAGATGTATTTCAAGTGAGCAGGAAGGGGCATCAGCTCGAGGATGGGGTTATCATCAGCGGCGGGTGGTTTAGCATAGACGTGAGGTTCAAGGGTAGGAGTTACTGGGTTGTCCAAATCTAGATTCGACTCCTCTGTTTACGGGTCAAGATCTTTCTGCGGTTGATGAGGTATAATCAGGTCATTCTAGAAGTGTGTTTCATCAAGCAAAGCCCTAATGTCACAAATCTGTTCGATGACACCACAATTGATCCCTTGTTGGGCCTTGAATATGTCAATTTTCAGGGTTTGATTCCCAAATTTGAGCTCTATTTGGCCCTCCTCACAGCTAATGTTGGCTCTAGCAGTAGCCAAGAAAGGTCTCCCTAAAATGATGGGTGTATACCTAGGGTTCTCAGGTACGTCCATGTCTAAGACTATGAAGTCTACAGGAAAGTAGAAATCCCGTACCCTCACAATAACATCCTCGAGAATCCCTTTTGGTGACTTTATAGATCAATCTGCTAATTGTAATGTCACCTCGGTTGGTTTTAGCTCAGATTCTTCTAGATGGTCAAGTAAGGATGTGGGTATCAGATTTATGGAAGCACCCAAGTCTAGCAGGGCTCTATCAAATTGGGTATCACCTATCTTGCAGGAAATCAAGGGAGTACCAGGATCTTTAGCCTTGGGTGGGAGTCTGCTTAGGATTACAGAGCTAGCTTGCTCTGACAAAATAATTGGACTCCCACTCTTGGTTCGCGGCTTACGCTAGGGTGTACACACATTCTTTAAGAATCGTGCGTAAGCCGGTACGTGGCAGATTGCATCCATCAAGGGGATGTTTATGTGGACCTGCTCAAAGAGCTTTACCAGGTCCTCCTCAGGTGCCACGAGCTTGGTGGTCTTCTTTCTCTTGGTCAAGGCCTCAGGAAATGGGATCTTGGTTGGTTCTTCTAGGATAGGTCCAGGTCTTGGATCTAGGACAGGGGTAGGAATGTCCTGGATTACCATCCTAGGCTTGGGAACACTACCAGGCTTGGAGTGGTTTGGATGAGGTGGATCTTGGGTTTCCTTACCACTACGGGTCGTTATGGAATTAAGTCCTGCCTGGTTTTGGTTGGGATTGGGTAAGATGGGTTGTTGCTGGTAGCCTGCAAAAGAAGTGGAGGCCTCTATCCTGTCGAGTGAAGGAACAGAGGGGGCCTGATAAATCATATGGGCTTGGTCCGAGTTTGGGTTCATAGTGTGCCGCTGGGTTGGCACGTTATTCGGGTTAGGAAGAGGTTGGGAAGGAAGAGTGCCCGGCTGGCGAGAGTTTGCCAACTGGGCCAGTTGACTTCGTACCTCTATAAGCTCGTCCTTGTGTTGCTTTTGAATAGCCGCATTCGTTCTTTGAATGTCAGCCAAAGTCTGAAGGATAAGGGACATTTGATCCTGATTTAACCCTGATGGATAAGTAGGGTTGGGCCGAGGCTGAGGCGGCTGGTAAGGACAAGGGGGTTGTGGGCGGGGCTAAAAGGGTGGTCTCTAGGTTTGGCAATTTCCCGCCCATTGAAAGTTGGGATGGTTTCGCCATCAAGGGTTATAGGTGTTGGAGAACGGGTCATTCTGGATGGCGTTGAGGTCTTCGCAGGTCTGAGGAACCTCTAGAGAGTCAGAGAAAGGGGGGATGGAATTCCCCAGGCTGGTGTAAAAAGGATCGGATGGACCTCCGGTCCGAGAATCAGATGATGGATATGGGTCCATCCTAGGAGAAGATCGATGGAGAATGTTTTGCACAATTTCCCTTGTGGAAGGAGGCTGTGCAAAGGGGCTATGTGCAGAGGTGGCTTGATGAGAACCTCATCATGAGCCATAACTAGCTCATTTTGACCTAATACAAAGGATAAAAGCTCCTATATAACTCAAGGAAAGGCTTAACTCAGAGAATTCTGAGTTTAAGGAGAAAATAAGTCATAAGGGGTAAAAATGCAATTTTACCAGTATAATCTGCATACAGGGTAATTCAGGGTCCAAACATAGGTCAAAGCAACCTAATAAGAATAAAAGTGAGATGAGATGATCTGGCAAGGGCTACAGCAATTCCAAGGAACTAAATGATAATCTGTAACCCTAAAACAAACCCACTTCAATTCACGAGGTTCAAGGCAAAGCAAAAATGGAATAAACCCTCTAAAATTCATAGAAAAATAATCTCTAGGGTTTAGAACCTTCAATTTGACCTTAGGAACCCATCTTGACCTACATTGAGAACCATACCCAATTAATAACTTAATTTGGGTTTTTGCGTAAATTGACCAGTCAAACAAGGTTTAATCTAGAAATAAAATTCACCATCAGATTCCTTAGATCCTAATTAGTCATGTATAAAAACTTGAGCCTAAGAAGAAACCTTCTTGACCAACTTTACACTTTGGTCCTCATATATTTACTTTTTGGCCCTCAACTTTTGAACCCTCGCATTTTTGCCCTAACTCTCCTTCGTTCTTTGCGTTCAGGTCCTCCCTGCAAAACCTGCCAGCAACATGCTCCGGCGACCTTGCGCGGAGCATGGAGCCGCGCAGGGTGAGGGGGAGGGTCTGGCAAGTAAACCAGGGGTGCCCTGCGTCGTCAGCCGTCGTAGGGACACCCCCCTGGTCGCGGTAACCCACCATACCGGCCGTGCGAACGCACGGACGGTATGGGTTTCCATCTCCTGCGTCCTCCGGCGAGGGAGACACGTCGTCTCCCTCCGCCTTCCTCTCTGATTCGGTCCCTATAAATACCCCCGTCGCTCCACCGTTCTTCCCAGCTCGATCCTGATGGAGAAAGACCCCAACTTCCTCTCTTCCCACTCCGACAGGAAGCCCTCCAGCTCCGGCGGCCTCCCCTCTTCCTCCTCGTCGCTCTGCCGCACTACCAACTGCAGGGTTGCTCTCCCTCGCTCTTCCCGCGCCACGCCGCACCCAGCTGGCGCCTCTCCGGCCCTCTGCTCGCCGCCGCCCCTTCCCCCGGGAATCTTCTTCTCCGGCGACAGTCGATACGACTGTCGCCCGCTCCGGCCCCTCCTCGTCCTGCTAAGTAGGTAGAACTCCTCCTCTTCCTCCCATCTTCCTTTTCCTCACTTTAAACATCTACTGTTGCCCTCGATCCCGACAAATCACCCTCACCTTCTCCGCCTCCGGCCATCCTCCGGCGAGCTGCTTCCATCACTCCAGCATCCCACACGGCTCGCCGACCTGCACATAATCTCCGCCTCCTCACCCTGATCCATTTCCGTCCCTCCACTTCCCCCAAATCGGTTTAAGTGTGCAGGCACTGTAGCGGATCACCGAGGGTAGAGATAGGTTTTGCCCCTCTCTGATCAAGCTGTGTAAGTGTGCAGGCACAGGTGAAGAAGAACCGTGGAAGAAGACGAAGGCTGAAGGAAGGAGGATCACCGAGCGGCACTGTAGCAGCGGCGGTTTAAGTCGTCTGATTGGAAAATCAGACGACGTCCTGAAGGCAAAGAAGGAGAAGGAAGGTGAGGCAGAGGAGAACACAGAGAGACAAGCAGAAAGAGCTGAAAGAAGAAGGAGAAAGCAGAGAGGCCAAGACAAGAACTGAAAGAAGAAGAGCACGAGAAGAAGAAGGTCTGAAGAAAGGAAAAGAAGAAAGGAAAAGAAGAAAGAAAGAAGAAGAAGAAGAAGAACAGGACCACAAGGGAGAAGAAAAAGAAAGAGACGAGCAGAAACAAGAACTGAAAGAAGAAGAAAAGCATCACTACTGCTGCAGATAAAGCAGAAGAGCCAAGCAGAAGAAGATAGGCAAAGAGAAAAGAAGAGAAGAAGAAAGAAGCCAACAAATTCTCTCTCTCTTTCTCTTTATTTTTTTTGTACAAGAAACTTGTATCTCTAGAATACAACTTGCTCCCTGAGTTTGACCTCGGGAACTCTTTTATTTTCGAGTAACAAATTGTATTAAACTGGTAATCACCTCTCTATACTATACTACGACGAAATAATAAAACTATAGAGGAAGGTAGCCCACCAGTTTTTGGCGCCGTTGCCGGGGAGCAACGGCTATTCTAGAGGTAAACATTCCTGTTTCTTTTTAGTTTCTAATAATCTCCTCTCTTTTGTGCAGCTACAGGAAATCAAGAAGACAAGCAACCGCACGACAACCACTCCGAGGACAGGTAAAATTTTTTTTCCTCTCGCTATTAACCCCTAAACTCTAAAGAGGAAGAAAAGAAAAGAACAAGCAATATAGGGCTAACCTGTCTTCTATACTTAGTAACCGTAAAGAGTTGCATGTTTTCAACTCATTAGTCCTGCACACTATTAAGGGTATTTAAGGGCTAACACATTCTTGCTTGAGCCCTAATTACCCAACAAAGAACTAACTGGACCAAGTAGAGCCAACCTAAGATTCAACATTAGGGTTTTAGAGACACACTACTTAAATCAAGAATGGAGAAAATCCAAAAGAAGTGTGCCTAAACCATTGATTGAACATACTTATTCAGAGAAACCCTAAACAATTGGCTCTCTAAACACTTGAACCCAAAAAGAAAGGACCCAAAAGCTCTCAAAGGAACAAGAGGTAAAGTTGACTCCTTGGGTCAACCAACCTTAAAATTAGGTCACTTTCTCACTCAAAATACCTAACAGTTCAAGTGAAACCTTAAGCACCCTGATCTTAAAATAAAATTGGTAGACTTAAGAGGTCAAGATCCCCATTCTGGTCTACCTGGAATCTCAGTGACAAGAGAGGTCGGGCGGGGGAAACCCTGTAACCCGTGGGGACGCTCTACCGTGTAGGGGTCTTCGCGGGACTCTCCCTCTCTGGATGCCCAGGAATTCTCAGGTGGACGATCTTTCTGATCAAGGGGTCCATCTGCCCCGCACCTCTATAGTCACCCAACACATTTGTGGGTGCCTTGATTGGGTCCAGCACCTTCTAAACTTACCTCTTCAACAGTGTATGTACGGAAGGAGGTCCTTAAGACCGCCTTTAGAAATTCGCTCTCGTCAAGGCCAAGCCTCGACGCCCGTGTTTGTGCAGCAACACCCTCACATTATTCTCTCTTCTGATTCAGAACCAAGTTCTTCTTCTTCCCCCATCATGGCTCAGCCAGTTGAGGAAGAAAATAATATGGAGCACTAGCTCCAGCGACTCAATGACCTCTTCCAAAATTTCGTGCACCCACCACAGCGTCCTATGATGCGGGACCACTACAATCCTGCTGCGGTGGCCATTGAGCCCCGAGTCAGAATCTCGACTGGAGGACCTGATTCCGAATTAAAGCCCAACATGATTCATGCTATACCTAAATTCCATGGGCTTAATTCTGAAGATCCCTTCCAGCACATCAAAAAGCTAAAGAATCTGGCCCACACTTTTGGATCAGATGCGCAAAATCGGGATATTCTTCTCATGAAGATGTTCTCCTTTTCTCTTATGGACAAGGCCGCCCATTGGTATCAAACTTAGACCCGGCCGATCAACACTTGGGAAGAACTTCAATCCGAGTTTTTGAAAAAGTTTTTTCCCGTTGGTCGGACCAACGCCTTGCGCCATCAGATTACACACTTCACTCAACAATCAGGAGAACCTCTCCATGAGGCATGGGATCGTTTTCAGGATCTCATGAGAAAGTGCCCCCATCACGGAGTTCCTAAATGGGAACAAGTCCAATCTTTTTACCAGGGACTCCATGAGGACATCCGCCTTTTCGTCAATGCAACTTGCGGAGGAAACATCATGGGTCAACATGAAGACACCGTATGGGAGATTCTCGAAAACATGTGCGAGAACTCCATCAACAATGACTCCATGGGATTATTCGACAAGACGAATACCCGCGCAGTGACGAATCTTAAGGGAGCACATGAGGCGCAGGGCCTGTCCGCATCAGTCGACCTGGAATTAATGGCCAGTCAATTGGACAAGGTCTCAATCATTGAGAATAAGGTGGATGAGCTGACTCAGCACTTGCAGCGAGCCACCTCCGCGCGTAACTCCTTTGCACAACCTCCTTCCACACAGGAGACTGTGCAAAACATCCTTCACCGATCCTCCCCTAGGATGGATCCATATCCATCCCCATCTGATTCTCGGATCGGAGGATCATCCGATCCTTTCTACACCAGCCCGGGGAACTCCATTTCCCCTTTCCCTGATTCTCAAGAGGTTCCTCAGACCTGGGAGGACCTCAACGCCATCCAGAACGACCCATTCTCCAACACTTACAACCCTGGATGGCGAAACCATCCCAATTTTCAGTGGGCGGGAAATTCCCAAACCCAAAGACCACCTTTTCAGTCCCGCCCACAGCCCTCTCGTCATTACCAGCCGCCTCAGCCTCGGCCCAACCCTACTTATCCATCAGGGCCAAATCAGGATCAAATGTCCCTAATCCTTCAGACTCTGGCTGACATTCAAAGAACGAATGCGGCTATTCAAAAACAGCACAAGGACGAACTTACAGAGGTTAAAACTCAACTGGCCCAGTTGGCAAATTCTCGCCAGCCAGGCACACTCCCTTCCCAACCTCTTCCTAACCCGAATAACGTGCCAACCCAGAAGCGCGTTATGAATCCAAATTTAGGCCACGCACAATGGATTTATCAGGCCCCTACTGATCCATCTCCAGACGAGATGGAAGCTTCAACTTCTTATGCGGGATTTCAGCAGCAGCCACCCCTCTTACCAAACCCAAACCAAAATCAGGCCGGATTAAATTCTGTAACAACACGTAGTGGTAAAACAACTCAAGATCCGCATTATCCAAACCACTCCAAGCCTGATAACCATGACCCTAGGATAGTTATCCAAGATACCACTGTCCCGGATCCACAACCTGGACCTATCCTAGAAGAACCAACCAAGATCCCGTTTCCCGTGGCCTTGACCAAGGGAAAGAAGACCACCAAACCCGTGGCCCCTGAGGAGGACCTGGTCAAGCTCTTTGAGCAGGTCCACATAAACATCCCCTTGATGGATGCAATCCGCCATGTACCAGCTTACGTACGATTTCTAAAGAATATATGTACACCCCAGCGTAAGCCGCGAACCAAGGGAGGGAGCCCAATTGTTCTGTCAGAGCAAGCCAGCTCTGCAATCCTCAGTAGACTCCCACCCAAGGCAAAAGATCCTGGTACTCCCCTGATTTCCTGCAAGATAGGTGGTACCCAATTTGATAGAGCATTGTTAGACTTGGGTGCATCCATAAACCTGATACCCACATCCTTACTTGACCATCTAGAAGAATCTGAGCTAAAACCAACCGAGGTGACATTACAATTAGCAGATCGATCTATAAAGTCACCAAAAGGGATTCTCGAGGATGTTATCGTAAGAGTGCGGGATTTCTATTTTCCAGTGGACTTTATAGTCCTAGATATGGACGCACCTGAGAACCCTAGGGATACACCAATCATTCTAGGGAGACCTTTCTTGGCTACTGCTAGAGCCAACATCAGCTGTGAGGAGGGCCAAATAGAGCTTAAGTTTGGAGATCAAACACTGAAAATTGATATATTTAAGGCCCAACAAGGAATTAATTGCGGCGTCATCGAACAAATTTGTGACATCAGGACTTTGGTTGATGAATCACACTTCCAGAATGACTCGATTATGCCTCATCAACCACAGAAGGATCTTGACCCGCAAACAGAGGAGTCGAATCCAAATATGAATAACCCAGTAACTCCCACCCTTGAACCTCACATATATACTGAACCACCCGCTGCTGCTGATAACCCCATCCTCGAACTGAAACCCCTTCCTGCTCACTTGAAATACATCTTTTTGGGTTCTAATCAGACCCTTCCTGTGATTATCAATTCCAACCTCAGTCCTGAACAGGAATCCCGTCTGATTGTCGTCCTCTAGCAACATCGCAGAGCCATCGGGTGGACTCTCGATGATTTGACTAGAATAAGTCCCTCTTATTGTACTCATCATATCTATTCAGAAGAGGGCACCCGACCTTCTCGTGAAATGCAGAGACGCTTAAACCCCAATCTGCAGGAGGTCGTGAAAAAGGAGATCATCAAGTGGTTAGATGCCGGAATCATCTACCCGATCTCCGATAGTCGTTGGGTGAGCCCAATTCAGGTCGTGCCCAAGAAGGCAGGACTCACCACTATAACGACTGAGACCGGAGAAATCATTCCTACCCGATTAGCCAACTCGTGGAGAGTCTGTATAGATTACCGCTGACTCAATTCCTCCACAAAGAAGGATCATTTCCCACTACCCTTCATTGATCAAATTCTCGAAAAACTTGCGGGAAATAGGTTCTTCTGCTTTCTTGACGGGTACTCCGGTTATAACCAGGTGGCAATCCATCCTGAGGACCAAGAAAAGACCACGTTCACCTGCCCCTTCGGAACATACGCTTTCCGAAGGATGCCTTTCGGTCTTTGCAATGCACCCGCTACTTTTCAGCGATGCATGCTTGCCATATTCTCAGATATGGTAGGTGAGTATCTGGAAGTCTTCATGGATGACTTTTCAATTTTCGGAGCATCATTCGACGATTGCCTCCAACACTTGGTCCAGATACTCAGGCGGTGCATCGATGTGAATTTGGTTCTTTCCTGGGAAAAGAGCCATTTCATGGTGCCTGAGGGAATTGTCCTAGGACACTCAATTTCGGAAAAAGGTATCCAAGTGGATCGAGCTAAGGTTGATCTGATTTCTCACCTTCCTATGCCTAGCTCCATCAGGGACATCCGTTCCTTTTTAGGGCATGTCAGTTTTTATCGTCGATTTATCCCTGATTTTTCAAAAATCGCGCGCCCCCTGACCACTCTTCTCTCCAAGGATGTTCCTTTCAAAATTTCCAAGGAATGCACTCAAGCATTTGAAATCCTGCGTGACCGAGTCACCCAAGCCCCGATCCTACAGTCCCCTGATTGGTCTCAACCCTTTGAGATCATGTGCGATGCATCCGACTTAGCTGTAGGAGAGGTTTTGGGGCAGAAAATTGACGGGAAACCTGTGGTCATTTACTACGCCAGCAAAACACTCGATGAGGCTCAGTGTAACTATACGGTTACTGAGAAAGAGCTGCTAGCTGTAGTATTTGCCCTAGAAAAATTCAGATCGTACCTTCTGGGTTCCCGTGTCATCATATACTCGGATCACACAGCTGTGAGGCATCTCCTTGCAAAGAAGGACGCGAAACCTCGATTAATCCGATGGATCTTGCTGTTGCAAGAATTTGACCTTGAGATTCACGACAAAGCGGGAAAGCAAAATGTGGTAGCTGATCACTTGTCCCGTCTTCCTTCTGAAATAATTGACCCTTCCAGACCCATCACTGAGCATTTTCCCGATGAGCACCTGCTGACTATTGGTACTAGCCTTCCATGGTTTGCTAATGTAGTAAATTACTTGGCATCTCATCAGATCCCGTCCGATTGGCCGAAGGCCAAGAAGGACAAATTACGCTCCAATGCCAAGTATTACATTTGGGAAGACCCGTACCTCTTCCGCATAGGTGCCGATCAGATCAATCGGAGATGTGTCCCGGAAGAGGAATTCAACAATATCCTCTCTTTCTGCCATGACCAGGCATGCGGTGGCCATTTCACCGGGCATAAAACCTCATCAAAAGTCCTCCAGTGCGGCTTTTACTGGCCCACACTGTTCAAAGACGCATACAATCACTGCAAGGCATGCAGTCGTTGCCAGACTTTGGGCAACATGAGCCATCGCGACATGATGCCTATGCAACCGATTCTAGTATGCGAAATCTTTGATGTTTGGGGGATTGATTTTATGGGCCCCTTTCCTGTTTCGGATGGTTTCGAATACATTCTGTTGGCTGTGGACTACGTGTCCAAATGGATCGAAGCCATACCGACCCGAACCTGTGATCACAAAATCGTTCTCAAATTCATTCATCAAAACATTTTCTCAAGGTTCGGGATTCCTCGTGCAATAATCTCTGATGGGGGGACCCATTTCACAAATGCTCAGTTTAGGTCACTGATGACCAAATACGGGGTGTCTCACCGAATCTCTACTCCTTACCACCCCCAAACTAATGGTCTAGCTGAGCTGTCTAATCGGGAGATCAAGAAAATCCTGCAAGTCACTGTTCGACATGACAGGAAGGACTGGTCGTCCCGACTTCCGGAAGCATTGTGGGCCTATAGGACCGCCCACAAGACCCAATTGAGCATGTCTCCCTTTTGACTGGTGTACGGAAAGGCATGCCACCTTCCCGTAGAACTGGAGCATAAAGCCTATTGGGCAGTACGGAACTGTAATCTAGATCTTTCCAAGGCTGGGACCCACAGAAAACTCCAAATCAGCGAGATCGATGAATTACGCCTAGACGCGTACGAGAACTCGCAAATCTACAAGGAGCGGGTTAAAGCCTTCAACGACAAACACATCTCGAGAAAGATCTTTCATCCTGGTCAGAAGGTCCTACTCTCTGATGCCCGACTAAAACTCTTCCCAGGAAAACTGAGATCCAAGTGGGTCGGACCATATTTGGTCCGACAGGTTTTTGGAAACGGAGCAATCGAAATCAGTCCACTCAGCCACGATTCTGAACCTTTCATCGTGAACGGTCAGAGACTCAAGCCGTTCATTGATGTAACTTCTACTGATTTGGCTGAAGCATCTTATATCCTCCATTCCCCTTGAGCTTATTGCGCCCAGCCGATGGCGTAAAACTCAGCGCTTAACGGGAGGCAACCCGTCATTTTCCTAAAAATCCAAAACTTTTTCTGACACCTTTTTGCACTTAAGGTTCACCCTTGTAGACAACCGACCCCACCTCAGATGCTTGCATCTGGGATTAGAAATCGTCCGCAAAAATTCAACCCGACCCATTCACGCATCCAAATTTCTGTCTTAAGGAATGAACTAAGCTAAATAAAAACCCCCTAGGTTACAATGAGGACATTGCAAATCTTAGGCATGGGGGGGTATGTAAGTGCAAAACTTGTAAGAAAAGGTTTCAAACAAAAAATTCACATATGCCAAAAATACCATAAAAATTAAAAAATTTTCGAAAAAGAATAAGAGGAAAAGAGGAGAAGGAAATTTTGTGAAGAAAAAAAAAAAAAAGAAACAAAAGAAAAAAAAAGGAGCACAAAATATAAGAAAAAAGTGATAGTCATTAGTAAGGAACTAAGGAATTAACCTAAGTTCTAGACCTCATTCAAGAAAATAACTAAAAGTGCATAATGAGATTAGTAAGAACGCAAACCTTAGGCATTCTTGGATAGACTCTTAGTACCCATTAAGATCTGGACACTCCTCAAGAGGTTGAGGAAAATGAAAAGCTGAAGTATTAGGTCTAAGGCTTAGGGAGTATTTGGCCTCGTTAACTAATTTTTGATTTACGGGACTCAGTAACCTAAGCACCCTAACCTCACACACAGCCTGGTTCAGTAAGCGTAAAAATCAGAATCACGCAGAAGCGTCGCAAAATTCTGAAAAGAACACCTAGAATAGGAGCGGCCGATCAACACAAGTTGATTTGGACGAGTTCCCAGCACGGAGAGACGGGAAATCCCCTCGAAGATGCGTAACAAAATATCATCTCCTCGATGCTTGTCTCTTAGGATATCTACATATCCTACTGGGGGCATGTAAGCACTCTGCTGGTTCAGATTCCATGGATGGCATTATCTCGAAGTGTCAATTGCCAGGGTCTGAATTCAGCCACGGAACACCATGGATGGGATTATCTCGAAATCTCAATAGCCAGGGTTCCGGGGGTTGCCATGGGCGGTGCTATCTAAAAGCATCGATCGCCAGGAACCCTTGAGGATTGATGATGGGAGCAAGGAATCTGGTACAGACCATGTTGAAAAGCCAATCCTAGGCTAGAACTAAAAAAAAAAAAAAGAGAGAGAAAACTCTCCAAACAAAATAACTTTCTATCTCTCTCTTACAAAACGCACTGCGAACTGAGCCAGGGCTAAAATCATTTCAAGCACGGGTGCTTTAACCACAAAGTTCAATAAACCTTAGGTTAGTTCTTGTGTGCCTTAAAAACCTTTGCTAAGGACTGAGGCTAAGGCTAGACAGATTTGGATCTTGATT
Source organism: Thalassia testudinum (assembly GCA_037157565.1). NCBI lineage: Eukaryota > Viridiplantae > Streptophyta > Magnoliopsida > Alismatales > Hydrocharitaceae > Thalassia > Thalassia testudinum. The sequence goes on along the minus strand of JAZHRO010000054.1, from coordinate 23,710,249 downwards.
GGTACTAGAGTACCTTTTAGGCCTATGGTCAGCATTCTAACCTAATCTGAGCTCAAATGAAAAAGCACTTATCTAAAGCTATTAAGAACTTCATGGTCTAGAACAAGGGTTGAAACCTTAAGTTTTTGCTAAGGGACTAGCAAAAGCTAGGCAAGGGGGTATGAAGAGAACCTCATCATGAGCCATAACTAGCTCATTTTGACCTAATACAAAGGATAAAAGCTCCTATATAACTCAAGGAAAGGCTTAACTCAGAGAATTCTGAGTTTAAGGAGAAAACAAGTCATAAGGGGTAAAAATACAATTTTACCAGTATAATCTGCATACAGGGTAATTCAGGGTCCAAACATAGGTCAAAGCAACCTAATAAGAATAAAAGTGGGATGAGATGATCTGGCAAGGGCTACAGCAATTTCAAGGAACTAAATGATAATCTGTAACCCTAAAACAAACCCACTTCAATTCACGAGGTTCAAGGAAAAGCAAAAATGGAATAAACCCTCTAAAATTCATAGAAAAATAATCTCTAGGGTTTAGAACCTTCAATTTGACCTTAGGAACCCATCTTGACCTACATTGAGAACCATACCCAATTAATAACTTAATTTGGGTTTTTGCGTAAATTGACCAGTCAAACAAGGTTTAATCTAGAAATAAAATTCACCATCAGATTCCTTAGGTCCTAATTAGTCATGTATAAAAACTTGAGCCTAAGAAGAAACCTTCTTGACCAACTTTACACTTTGGTCCTCATATATTTACTTTTTGGCCCTCAACTTTTGAACCCTCGCATTTTTGCCCCTAACTCTCCTTCGTTCTTTGCGTTCAGGTCCTCCCTGCAAAACTTGCCAGCACCATGCTCCGGCGACCTTGCGCGGAGCATGGCGCCGCGCAGGGTGAGGGGGAGGGTCTGGCAAGTAAACCAGGGGTGCCCTGCGTCGTCAGCCGTTGTAGGGACACCCCCCTGGTCGCGGTAACCCACCATACCGGCCGTGCGAACGCACGGACGGTATGGGTTTCCATCTCCTGCGTCCTCCGGCGAGGGAGACACGTCGTCTCCCTCCGCCTTCCTCTCTGATTCGGTCCCTATAAATACCCCCGTCGCTCCACCGTTCTTCCCAGCTCGATCCTGACGGAGAAAGACCCCCACTTCCTCTCTTCCCACTCCGACAGGAAGCCCTCCAGCTCCGGCGGCCTCCCCTCTTCCTCCTCGTCGCTCTGCCGCACTACCAACTGCAGGGTTGCTCTCCCTCGCTCTTCCCGCGCCACGCCGCACCCAGCTGGTGCCTCTCCGGCCCTCTGCTCGCCGCCACCCCTTCCCCCGGGCATCTTCTTCTCCGGCGACAGTCGATACGACTGTCGCCCGCTCCGGCCCCTCCTCGTCCTGCTAAGTAGGTAGAACTCCTCCTCTTCCTCCCATCTTCCTTTTCCTCACTTTAAACATCTACTGTTGCCCTCGATCCCGACAAATCACCCTCACCTTCTCCGCCTTCGGCCATCCTCCGGCGAGCTGCTTCCATCACTCCAGCATCCCACACGGCTCGCCGACCTGCACATAATCTCCGCCTCCTCCCCCTGATCCATTTCCGCCCCTCCACTTCTCCCAAATCACCCTCTGCAACTCCACCGAACAAACCCATCTCCCGACCCACAGTCCGACCTAGGGCAGCCCTTAGGCTCCGCCCCGCCGCCTGCACACCCCCCGACCACCTTCGCCGTGCCACGGCGAAGGTCCTCCGCGTTTCTGATTGGGCCGAGAGGCCGTTTTTCTGTGGGCAGGTACCTGCGCTCGTCGCCGCCATTGTTGAAGCGAAGCAGCTTCTTCACCTGCTACCCCAGGTGCGCCACGCCCAGGTTACGCTCCCAGACAGTGCGAGGCGCCTTCGCGAAGTACCAGGCTGCAGTCGAGTCGAAGCTCTCGCGCGAAGCCCCCGCGCTTCGCCTCGACGGCCGCTGCTTCCTCCGCGCAGGCACCGAAATTGGGGTGGGACATTTAGTCCCACCTCGTAACCTTTCAAAGGAGAGCGCCCGCATAAAGGCAAAAAGTGCCTTATGCTCGTTGCCTCCTGAGCACGGGGTGAGGTCCCTCTCACTCACTCGCTCTCTCGACCCGGTCTCGTCCGCGACCACGCCCCGCGGACCTGGCCCAACCCGACTTAGACTGACCTGCACTCCTCGCTCACCACGCACGCCGGTGGGCCTGGACCCGGGCGCGACCCGTACCCGGCTACCCGGCAGCTCTAGGAGAGCTATCCTATGAGCGGATTCTGTGAGAGAGAGATGCGGGGGAGGGTAGAGATAGGTTTTGCCCCTCTCTGATCAAGCTGTGTAAGTGTGCAGGCACAGGTGAAGAAGAACCGTGGAAGAAGACGAAGGCTGAAGGAAGGAGGATCACCGAGCGGCACTGTAGCAGCGACGGTTTAAGTCGTCTGATTGGAAAATCAGACGACGTCCTGAAGGCAAAGAAGGAGAAGGAAGGCGAGGCAGAGGAGAACACAGAGAGACAAGCAGAAAGAGCTGAAAGAAGAAGGAGAAAGCAGAGAGGCCAAGACAAGAACTGAAAGAAGAAGAGCACGAGAAGAAGAAGGTCTGAAGAAAGGAAAAGAAGAAAGGAAAAGAAGAAAGAAAGAAGAAGAAGAAGAACAGGACCACAAGGGAGAAGAAAAAGAAAGAGACGAGCAGAAACAAGAACTGAAAGAAGAAGAAAAGCATCACTACTGCTGCAGATAAAGCAGAAGAGCCAAGCAGAAGAAGATAGGCAAAGAGAAAAGAAGAGAAGAAGAAAGAAGCCAACAAATTCTCTCTCTCTCTCTTTATTTTTTTTGTACAAGAAACTTGTATCTCTAGAACACAACTTGCTCCCTGAGTTCGACCTCGGGAACTCTTTTATTTCCGAGTAACAAATTGTATTAAACTGGTAATCACCTCTCTATACTATACTACGACGAAATAATAAAACTATAGAGGAAGGTAGCCCACCATGGCTCGCTGCAGGTGCCGAGTTATCTCATCCACCTTCTTTTCAATGATTGAGACCTTGTCCAATCGACTGGTCATTAATTCCAGGTCGACTGATGCGGACAGGCCCTGCGTCTCATGTGCTCCCCTAAGATTCGTCGATGCGCGGGTATTCGTCCTGTCGAATAATCCCATGGAGTCATTGTTGATGGAGTTCTCGCACAAGTTTTCGAGAATCTCCCACACGGTGTCCTCATGTTGACCCATGATATTTCCTCCGCAGTTTCATTAAAGAAAAGACGAATGTCCTCACGGAGTCCCTGGTAAAAAGGTTGGACCTGTTCCCATTTAGGAACTCCGTGATGGGGGCACTTTCTCATGAGATCCTGAAAGCGATCCCATGCCACATGGAGAGGTTCCCCTGTTTGCTGAGTGAAGTGAGTAATCTGATGGCGCAAGGCGTTGGTCCGACCAACGGGAAAGAACTTTTTCAAAAATTCAGACTGAAGTTCTTCCCAAGTGTTGATTGGCCGGGTCTGAGTTTGATACCAATGAGCAGCCTTGTCCAAAAGAGAAAAGGAGAACATCTTCATGAGAAGAATATCCCGATTTTGCGCATCTGACCCAAAAGTTTGGGCCAGATGCTTTAGCTGTTTGATGTACTGGAAGGGATCTTCAGAATTAAGCTCATGGAATTTAGGTATAGCATGAATCATATTGGGCTTCAATTCGGAATCAGGTCCTCCAGTCGGGATTCTAACTCGAGGCTCAATGGCCACTGCAGCAGGATTATAATGGTCCCGCATCATAGGACGCTGCGGTGGGTGCACAAAGTTTTGGAAGAAGTCATTGAGTCGCTGGAGCTGGTGCTCCAGATTATTTTCTTCCTCAATTGGCTGAGCCATGATGGGGGAAGAAGAAGAGCTTGGTTCAGAATCAGATGAGAGAATGATGGGGTAGGGTTGCTGTGCAAACACGGGCGTCGAGGCTTGGCCTTGACGAGAGTGAATTCCTAAAGGAGATCTTACGGGTGGTCTTAAGGATCTCCTACCGTTCATGCACTGTTGGAATAGATGAGTTTAGAAGGTGCTGGACCCAATAAAGACACCCAAAAATGTGTTGGGTGATGATGAGAGCCTCATCATGAGCCATAACTAGCTCATTTTGACCTAATAAAGAAGATAAAAGCTCCTACATAACCTAGTAAAAGGTCTAAATTAAGGAATAAGTGTTCTGAGAAGAAAACATGAAATAAAGGTTAAAATTGTAATTTTACCATTGCAGTACATAAACTGGATTTCTCAGAGGAAAAAAATAGGTCAAATGGTCTAAATGAGATACAAAGTGGGTTGATTCAATCAGACATGGGTTTATGTGCAATTTAGGAATTAAATGACATTTGGTAACCCTAAAACAGACCCGCTTAAATCAACAAGGTTCCGGTCAGGATAACAATCAAGTAGCCCTCTAAAAATCATGGAAAAATATCCTCTAGGGTTTAGAACACTTAATTTGGCCTTTGGAACCCAATTTGACCTAGATTAAGGCCCTAGTTCATCAATTAACCTAATTTGGGTTTTTATACAAAATATTCAGTCAAACGTAGTCAAACCTAAAATCCAACTTCACCATTGGATTCCTTAGGTCCAAATTAGGTTTGTACCAAAATTTGGACCTAAAGGGAGGTCATCTTGACCTACTTTGCAATTCAGTACACCCAAATCACAATTTAGTCCCTATCTTTTGAAATCATCGCAGAGAGCCCCCTAAATTCCTCGCCACCTTTGCAACCAAGTCCTTCCGCCATTATTGGGGCAGAATCCTTCTCCGACGAGGATTAGAGAGGGAATACTCTCTGATTCCTCAGAGATCCCCTCCCAGAAATGGAAGGGAGATTCTCTGAGGAACTCCCTTCCATCTAAGGCCAATCACGATCTCTAGTGTGAACCCAATCTCTCGTGCGAACGCACGAGGGATTTGGGTATCCACCCTCTTTCCTTCTCCGGTGAGCCGGCGAAGGTAATGGCGTGCCCTCCACGCTATGAAAGCACGGCCCAGTGCCTATAAAAGAACCCCCAAACCCGGTCGCTCATTTTTAGCTTGACTTGGTCAGACTTCCACCTCAAATTTTTCTCTTTCTTCTCCGGCCAAGGGTCCAGCGAGCTCCGGCGAGCCCCCTTCCCCTCCCTCTTCGCTCTGCCACAAAACCAGTGGCAGAGTCATCTTCCTGATTCTCCTCCGCGTCGCGCAACACCCGCGCACGCCGCCTCAGCCCCGTCGTCGCCGTCGTCTTCCTCCACTGGGCAGCTTCTTCTCCGGCGACAGCAGGTACAGCTGTCTGCCTCTCCGTCCCCCTTCGTCCCCACAATTAGGTTAGAACTATTCTCCTCTATCCCCTCTTTCATTCCCCTCACCTTATTTCATCAATCGACCCTCGACACCACCTGACCACCCTCATCTTCCACGTCACCGGCCGACCTCCGGCGAGTCACCCCCACCATTCCACCCCTCCATACGACTCCCCGACCAACTCATAAGCTCCGCCTCACCACAAGAAACACTCTCCGCCCATCCACCATCCCTCTACGCCTCCGCCACAGCCCCCCGAACACCCCCACACTTTTGGTCACAGGACGACCTAGGCACGCACGCCTAGGCCATCCCACGACCTGCTTCACCATGCACGACCTTCGCCGTGCCACGGCAAAGGTCCCCAACTGGTCTGATTAAGCCGAGAGGCTTGTTTTGTGTTTGACATTATTTCAGCCCCTGCCGCCATTGACAGTTGAAGCAGCTTCGAAATAGCTCCAAGCTTCAGCAGCTCCAGGCTTCAGGTGCAGTGGACTTAGGCAAGCACTGCGAAGCCATCTGATCCCGTAATCAACACCAACTGAGGCTGCAGCTGTGGCGATTGCACGAAGGGCTTCTGCGGGTGCGCGCGAGAGCAAGGTGGGACTAATAGTCCCACATCGTGAAGTTACAAGCGGCTGAAGGGGTATAAAGTGATTTTGTGTTATTAGCTCTTCGCCTCCGAACGCACAGGGGTGAGGTCCCTCACCCAACGCACGCTCGCATCGTCCGCGGCTTCATCTCGCGGATCTGGTGGGCTCCGACCAGACCCTATCTGAGCACACCTCGTGCATCACCCTCACGTCGGTGTGCCTGGTCCCGGGTGCGAAATCCAACCCGATTACCCGCGGCTCTGGGAGAGCGTCCTTTGAGTGAATTGCAGAGAGAGAGAGGGGCGTGTGGGTAGAGGGAAAAGGGTAGGTTTTGCTCTCTGTGCAGGCAGGCTGGGCGTTGAAGAGAAGAAACTTAGCCAAAGAAGCAAAGGCAGAGAAGAAGCCTTCGCAGAAGAGAGAAGACAAGGAAGAAGGAGAGACTGCTGAGAAGAAGACAGAAGAGAAAAGAAGCAAAGGCAGGAAGAAGAGAGATTGCAGAGAAGAGAAGAAAGAAGAGAGGCCAAGACAGAAACCAAAGAAGAAGACCAAGGAAGAAGAAGCCTTAGCAGAAAAGAGAAGAGAAGAAGGAGAAGAAAGGTTGAAGAGAAGAGACAGAAGACCAAGGAAGAAGAAGAAGCCTTCGCAGAAGAGAGAAGAGAAGGAAGGAAGAGAGACTGCAGAGAAAGAAGAAGAAAGGCAAAGTGAAGACTGCAGAAGAAAGAAAGCAAAAGAAAAAGGGAAAACATTTTTAAGACGTCTGATCACAAGATCAGACATCCAATTTTACTCTTTTGTCATAATTACTTTTTAACCGCATACATTCATATTTGAATTCAAGTTTTGAGTAAATTAGAGTGTTCAATTACATTTAAGATTAGTAGTAAATTCCGATTGCTCCCTGTGTTCGACCTCGGATACTCCGATTTTCGAGTAATAAAATCTTTATTTGTTGACAACGCTTGATCACCTATACTACGACACAACAACTATTAAAACACGATCAAGCCAGCGTCGCTTCAACAGGTGACTACAAAGGTGCAGGGCAGATGGACCCCCTTGATCAGAAAGATTGTCCACCTGAGAATTACCTGGGCAGCCAGAGAGGGTGAGTCCCGCGAAGACCCCTACACGGTAGAGCGTCCCCACGGGTTACAGGGTTTCCCCCACCCAACCTCTCTTGTCACTACGGTTCCAGGTAGACCAGAATGGGGATCTTGACCTCTTAAGTCTACCTCTTTTATTTTAAGATCAAGGTGCTTAAGGTTTCACTTGAACTCTTAGGTATTTTTGTGAACAAGGTGGCCTAATTTGAAGGTTGGTTGACCCTAGGGGTCAACTTCACCTGGTGATTCCTTTGAGAATTTAGGCCTTGTTTTTTTTTAGGGTTCAAGTGTTTAGAGAGCCAATTGTTTAGGGTTTCTTTGAATAGGTATTTTCAATCAATGGCTTAGGCACACTTCTTTTGGATTTTCTCAATTCTTGATTAAGGGGTGTGTCTCTGAAACCCTAATGTTTTATCTTATGTTGGCTCTACTTGGTCCAGTTAACTCCTTATTGGGTAATTAGGGCTCAGGCAAGAAGGTGTTAGCCCTTAATTACCTTTAATATTGTGTGCAGGAATAGTAATTTTGAGAACATGCAACTATTACTACGTATGAAAGACAGGTTATACCTATTTTTTCTTTCTTTTTCTTCCTCTTTAAAATTTTAGGGTTTAATAGTGAGAGGATAGAAGTTACCTGTCCTTGGAGTGGCTGTGGTGAGGCTGCATCCTAATCTTTTTTCCTGTACCTGCGCAAAAGAGAGAAGAGATTATTAGAAACTCACAAATAGAAATTTTATAACTTCTAGAATAGCCGTTGCTCCCCGGCAACGGCGCCAAAAAATGGTAAGGTGGCAAACCGCGGCGCTGCTTTTGTGTCTTTATTATAGTATAGTTGTTATAGTACAAGATAAGACAGCTCCGGTTGTCATTACCATAGAAAGTTTTTTTACTCGAAAATAGTTTTCCCGAGGTCGAACTCAGGGAGCTACTAGAATTCTAGAAGTATAATGCTTTTATTACAAAAATAAGAGAGAGAGAGAGAGGTAGAGAGGTAGATTTGTTTCTTGGCTTTTTCTTCTTCTCTTCTTTCTCTCTTTGCTTGATCTTCTTCAGTTCTTCTTCTTCTTTCTTTATCTTCTCTTCTTCTTTATTCTTCTTTTCTTTTCTTCCTTCTTTTCTTTGCTTTCAGCTGCGGCACCTTCTCTTCTCCTCTTCTTCTTTACTCTGTCTGCAGAGCTTCATCCGTCGTCTGATTTCTCAATCAGACGGCTTAAGTGGTGTCTGCTACAGTGCTTCCTTTGTGCTTCTTCTTCTTCTTGCTCCTGCGGTCTTCTTCTTCTTTCTCCTGCGGTCTTCTTCTTCTTCCTCTTTCTTTGAGCGGCCAAGGCTTCAGCCACCTTCTTCCTTCTCTGCCTGCACACTCACACAACTGGTCAGAGCAGAACCTACCCCTACCCTTTCCCACGTCTCTCTCTTTCTCAGATTTCTCTCATAGGATAGCTCTCCCAGAGCCGGGTATTCGGGTACGGGTATCGCGCCCGGGACCAGGCCCACCGGCGGCGATGGTGGGCGAGGTGTGCGCAATGTCGAGTATCCGGATCCGGCCTAGACCCGCGGGGTGTGAGCGCGGGCGAGGGCAAGCGCGTGGGGCGCTCGTGCGTAAGGGACCTGACCCCTATGTTCGAAGGCGAGTAGCCTCGAACACTTTTTCAATTTAAGAGCGGGCTCTGAGCCGCGCACTTCCGAGGTGGGACTAAAGTCCCACCTCCCAGACTAGCGCCCGCAGGTGAGGAGCTCGCGGCAATTGCAGCAGCTCGCAAGGGGTTTGCCTCAACTGCAGACCTTGGAGTCTTTGCGGAGACACTCCGCACAACCTGGGACCAGTGCCTAGGTGAGGTCGAAGCTGCAGCCGCAGGTGAAGGAGCTTCACCTGCTCAGCAATGGCGGCGAAGGGGGCGTGACCTGAACACAGAAATACGGCCTCTCGGCCTAGTCAGAAGATGCAGGGAGCTTCGCCGGAGTACGGCGAAGCCAGTGCAGGTGGTGGCGAGGCATTAGGCGGTGTATGGTGGCAGCCCTAGGTCGGACTGTGGTCGGAAAAATGGGTCTGTTCGGGGAGTCTTTAGGTGTCGTGTGGCAAGGAATGAAAAGGGGGAGGCTGTGCAGTGGAGTGAGGGGAAGCTTCTGAGGTGATCGGCGAGGAGTGAGGAGGTCTGTGGAGGTGGAATGGGCTCGCCGGAGAGGGTGGTCGGAGACGGAGCAGGCGGAGGTGGAAGTTGTGTGTGGGGACGCGAAAATATAAATTGACAGAGGGGAAATTTAAAGGAGGAGAGGAAGATTTTACCTAAGTTTTGGACGAAGGGGGGAGGGCGGAGCCACCGGCTCGTGCCTGCCAGAGCTGAGGAAGAAGAGGCCCTGGAAGGGGAGATCGACGACGAGGAGGCAGGCGGAGGGTGTCGGCGGGTGCAGCAAGACACAGACGAAAGGGTTAGGGGAACCCTGCTGCAGGTAAGGTAGCAGAGCGACGAGGAGGAGGAGGAGTTGGCCGCCGGAAGCTGCAGGCCGTCTGTCGGAGCTGGAGAGGATGAAGTGGGGGGTTATTCTCCGTCAGAGACAGCTTGCCTCCTTCGACTGGCGACAGCGGTCTTTATAAAGGCGAAGGTGGAGGGGTGGGCGCAGGGAGGCGACGTGCCTCCCTCACCGGAGAATGGTCGGAGCAGAAGCCCATACCTTCCGCACATTCGCACGGAAGGTGTGGGCGATGGCAGATATCATGGTGGTGTCCCTGCGACAGCAGACGTCTCAGGGAACACCCAGTTCAACGGGCAAAGGGCCTCCCTCACCCTGCGCGGCGCCATGCTCCGCGCAAAGTCACTGGAGCATGGCGCTGCTCAGAGTTTTGCAGGGAGGACCTAAGTGCAAAGAAAGACGAAGATCCTAGGGGTCAAAATGCGAGGGTTTCGAAAGTTGAGGGTCAAAAAGAAATAGATGAGGACCAAAATGCAAGGTCGGTCAAGAAGGTCTCTTCTTAGGCTCAAGTTTTTATGCATAACTAAATGGGACCTAAGGATTCTAATGGTGAATTTTATTTCTAGATCAGACCTTGTTTGACCGGTCAATTTATGTAAAAACCCAAATTAAATCATTAATTGAGCATGGTTCTCAATGTAGGTCAAAATGGGTTCCCAAGGCCAAATTGAAGGTTCTAAACCCTAGAGATTATTTTTCTATGAATTTTAGAGGGATTAGTAGATTTTTACTTTGCCTCGAACCTCGTGAATTGAAGTGGGTTTGTTTTAGGGTTACAAAATGTCATTTAATTCCTTGGAGTTGCTATAGCCCTTGTTGGATCAAATCATCCCACTTTCCTTCTTATTAGGTTAGTTTGACCTATGTTTAGATCCTGAGTTACCCTGTTTACTGATTGTGCTGGTGAAATTTCATTTTTACCCTTTATGACCTGTTTTCTTTACAAACTCAGAATTCTCTGAGTCAAACCTTTTTATGAGTTATGTAGGAGGTTTTTCTTGCATATCTAGGTTAGATTGTGCCAGTTAGGGTTCATGATGAGGTTCTCATCAAGCAGCCGGCTCGTATCTGCCGGAGCTGGGGAAGAAGAAGCCCTGGAGGAGGAGTACAGCGACGAGGAAGCAGGCGGAGGGTGCCAGCGGGTACAGCCCGACGCGGACGAGGGAGCAAGGCAACCCTGCTACAAGTAGGGCAGCAGACCGACGAGGAGGAAGAGGAGGAAGTCGCTGGAAGCTTTGGGCCTTCTGACGGAGGAGGAAGGGATGAAGGGGTGGGAGTTCTCCGTCAAGGAAAAGCTTGAAGGAATCGGTAGGGGGTGCCGGTCCTTATAAAGGGGTTGGCGTAGAGGGAGAAGCGGGCTGGCGAGGTGCCAGCCTCGCCGGAGTGAGGCCGAAGATGACACCCATACCTTCCGTGCGTTAGCACGGAAGGTATGGTGGTCGGCAGAGGGCATGGGCAGGTCCCTGCGACAGAGGATGGCGTAAGGAACCCCGCTTCTGCTTTGCAGGGCAGTAACCCTTCTCTATGCGGCGACATGCTCCGCGCAAGGTCGCCGGAGCATGGTGCTGCACAAAGTTTGCAGGGAGGACCATTCTGCAAAGAATGATGAAAAGTTAGGGGCCAAAATGCAAGGGTTTCAAAAGATAAAGGTCAAAAAGTAAATGAAGAGGACCAAATTGTAAAGTCATTCAAGGACGACTCTTCTTAGGCTCAAATTTTTATACAAGACCAATTTGAACCTAAGGATTTTAATGGTGAATTTTCATTCTAGGTTGGACCATGTTTGACTGGCCAATTTACGTAAAAACCCAAATTAAGTTATTAATTGGGCATGGTTCTCTTTTTAGGTCAAAATAGATTTCTAAGGCCAAATTGAAGGTTCTAAACCCTAGAGAATATTTTAATATGAATTTTAAATGGTTTAGTTGATTTTTATCCCACCTAAAACCTCGTGAATTGAAGTAGGTTTGTTTTAGGGTTACCGAATATCATTTAATTCCTATAAGTTGCAATAACCCATATTTAGATCAGATCATCCCACTTTATTTCTTGTTAATCTTGTTTGACCTGTGTTTTGACCCTTAATAATCCTATTTGCAAACTGCGTTGGTGAAATTGCAGTTTTACCCCTTATGATTTGTTTTATTCTTAAACTCAGAATTCTCTGAGTTAAGCCTTTCTTTGGGTCATGTAGGAGCTTTTTCTCACATATCAGGGTTAGATTATGTTAGGTAGGGTTTATGATGAGGTTCTCATCACTTAACAAGAAAGAAAGTGGGATGATCTGATCTAAATAAAGGTTATTGCAACTTCCAGGAATTAAATGACATTCTGTAACCCTAAAATAAATCCACTACAATTCACGAGGTTCGAGATAGGATAAAAATCAAGTAAGCCCTTTAAAATTCATAGAAAAATATTCTCCAGGGTTTAGAACATTCAATTTGGCCTTAGAAACCTATTTTGACCTAAAAAGAGAACCATGCCTAATTAATAACTTAATTTGGATTTTTACACAAATTGGCCGGTCAAACATGGTCCAACCTAGAATTAAAATTCACCATTAAATTCCTTAGGTTCAAATTGGTCTTGTATAAAAACTTGAGGAAAAGAAGAGACCTCTTTGACCGACTTTACAATTTGGTCCTCTTCATTTACTTTTTGACCCTTATCTTTTGAAACCCTTGCATTTAGGCTCCCAACTTTTCATCATTCTTTGCAGAACGGTCCTCCCTGCAACTTCTGCGCAGCACCATACTCCGGTGACCTTGTGCGGAGCATGGCGCCGCGCAGAGCACGGTTACCGTCCTGCAAAGAAGAAGTAGGGTTCCCTGCGACGTCCTCCGTCGCAGGGACTCGCCCATGCCCTCTGCCGACCACCATACCTTCTTTGCGAACGCAAGGAAGGTATGGGTGTCATCTCCGGCCTTACTCCGGCGAGGCTGGCACGACGCGAGCTCGCCCCTCCCTCTACGCCAACCCCTTTATAAGAAGCAGCACACCCTGCTGGCTCCGGCAAGCTTTTCTTTGATGGAGAAACCCCCTCCCTTTCATCCCTTCCTCCTACGTCAGAAGGCCCGAAGCTTTCGGCGACTTCCTCCTCTTCCTCCTCGTCGCTCTGCTGCCCTACCTGCAGTAGGGTTTGCCTTGCTCCATCGTTCGCGCCGGGTTGTACCCACCGGTGCCCTCCGCCTGCTTCCTCGTCGTCGCACTCCTCCAGGGCTTCTTCTTCTCCAGCTCCGGTAGATACGAGCCGGCTGCTCCGCCCTCCCACTTCGTCTAATACTTAGGTAAATAGCTTCCTCTCCATTTCCCTTACATTTCCCCCTTTTTAAACTGCCCTGTCGACCACCCAACCGCCACTGTCCAGACCATCCTCTCCACCTCCGATCACCCCCTCCAGCGAGACCATCTCACGTCCATAGACACCCTCGCACCTCGCCGACCACCGCACAAGCTCCCTCACACTCCACTCTACCAATTCCCCATCTCCATTTACTGCCAAACGCCACCCTACCACCCCCCGAACAAACCCACCTCTCCGGCCACAGTCTGACCTAGGGCTACCTCCACACACGTCCTCGCGCCTCGCCGACCCCCGCACTATCTTCGTCGCACTCCGGCGAAGCCTCCCCCGTATTCTGACTGAGCCAAGTGGCCGTTTGTGTGATTTCAGGTGCGCGCCCCTTGCCGCCATTGACGACGAGCTGCAGCAGCTTCACCTACAGCTGCAGGCGCTCTCCAGCCCAGGTGCGCGTCCCAGGTCACGCGAGTTGCCTCTGCGAAAGCACCCAGGTCTGCAGCTGGGGCGAAGACCTCGCGAGCTGCTGCAATTGACTGCAGGTAGCTTGCCTGCAGGCGCCGATTTGGGAGGTGGGACTTTAGTCCCACCTCGGAAGTGCGCGGCCAAGAGCCCGCACTTAAATTGAAAAAGTGCCTAAGGCTATTCGCCTTCGAACATAGGGGTCAGGTCCCTCTCCCACACGCTGCGCGTCACGCGCTCGCTCGCCCTCGCCTGCGCTCATGCCACGCGAGTCTGGGCAGGATCCGATTACCCAAACCATGCACTCCCCGCCCACCACCGCACGTCGGTGGGCCTAGTCCCGGGAGCGATACCCGCACCTGATTACCTGGCTCTAGGAGAGTGATCCTAAGAGAGAAATATGAGAAAGAGAGAGACGCGGGGAAGGGTAGGGGTAGGTTTTGCTCTAACCCTTGTGTGAGCGTACAGGAGTAGAAGAAGAAGAAGGGAAGCGGCCGAAGCCTTAGCCGCTCAGGGCAGCTAAAGAAGAAGAAGCGAAGGAGAGAAACAGAAGAAGAAGAGAAGAAAGGCACTGTAGCAAACCTACAGTTAAGTCGTCTGACCATTGCATCAGACGACGGAAGGGCATCGGCCAGAACAGAAAGAATAGAAAAGAAGAGGAGCTGTAAGGGAAGAAAAGAAAGAAGGAAGCAGAGAAGAAAAAGAAGAAGAAAAGAGAAAGAAGAAAGAAGACACAGCCTCAAGCAAGGAAAGAAAGAGAAGAACAGAAGAAAAGAAGCAGAAAGAAGAAGAAAGCTGAAGAAGAAGAAGAAGTCAGAGAAGAAGAAAAAGATTACCACAGCCTTAGAAGAAGAAAAGAAAAGAAAGAAGAAAGGAAGACTCTGCAAGAAAAAGAAGAGAAGAAGATTAGCTGGAAGAAAAAGGATAGAAAGAAAAGGAAGAGAGAAGAAGAAGAAGCCAAGAGAACTCTCTCTCTCTCTTATTTTTGTAACATAATAGAGAACTTAATTAGACTTCTAGAAGCATAGTTGCTCCCTGAGTTCGACCTCGGGAAAACCTTGTTCCGAGTAAAAAAATTTTGTAATAGTAATCTGGTAGCTGTCTTATTACATACTATAACGACTGTAACTTAAAGTATAATAAACGTAGACAAGCCAATCGGACACTAAGGCGCAGCAATTGAAGAAGGGAAGAAGAAGAATCCAAAGAGGAAAAGAAGAAAAGAGAAGGAAGGAGCTGCCGCAGAAAGGAAGGAGTTGCAGCAGAGAAGAAAGAAGAAGAAGCCAAAGAAGGCTGAAGAAGCACTGTAGCAGATCACTGGTTAAGGCGTCTGATTCACAGAATCAGACATCTGAAGATAGGAAAGATAGAGAAAGAAGAGGAGAGAAAGCAAAGAAAAAGAAAGAGAGAAGAGAAGAGGGAAGAAAAGAGAAAAATCTATTTCTTTTTACTCTTTAGCCTTTATATACAATGCATTATTGAACATTATCTTTCAAGTAAATTTTGAGAATTGTGATTTTGCTTCTAAATACCAATTTGCTCCCTAAATTCAACCTCAGAATAGTTTTTTTTGAATTTCGAGTAATAAATTTGATAATCGTTTTCACGGTGATACTACAACGAATATATTTTTAAAACACGATCTCGGCGTGAAATTCAGCGATTAAGCGCTGCCTCCCTCACCCCCTCTTCTTCTCTTTCGCCCTGCCAACGACGATTGAGTGCGCCACAGCTTTGTATTCTCTCTGCTTCCATCGGCTGGAGTTGCTTTCCTCACCAAACTCTAGATTTCGATCTCATTTTCGCCCTGCCAAAGGTGGATTCGCTCACCTCCTTTGTGAGGTAAGAAGATCTAACAGTCAGGAGTAGGTTAAGCTTGTTATTTTGGTAAGTTACAGTAGTAAGAGTAAGTAGCTCAATTTCTCACCTCTCTTGAGCTCAATTCTGACCTCGCTGGACCTCGATTCACCCTTTCCTCCACCTGAACTCCTTCTACTCTCCACGATCATCCTCCTCTTCTTTCCTCATTATTTTATCAGCTGACTCGCCTAGTCCAACTTCACCTTCATCGGTGACCTCCGCTGTCCATGACAGAGTTCTCCGAGCTAATCCATAGTTAATTGGAGCCCTTCACCACCACTACATCACTATAGGGCCCCATTCTTGCTTTTAATTTGAATAAAAATCACATATATTAGAAATGCCCAAATCACCTCAACCTCTTGAGTACACTGTCAATGGCAGCACCGAAGAAGTTCTTCCACCTAATTAGCCACTCATTAACCATCGCCACACTCCATTGATCGATTCCCCTCACGCAATTGAGTGAGAGGATCATTTCTAAGTCCCAGCAAACTCAAATTGTATTTCTACTAAATTCGAAGAATATATTCTGATTTAATCTCCAATTGTTTTAATTGTTGTGCTCCTGAGGTTCCTTGTGACCTCAGGAGTCATTTAAGACTATTCTTGATCTATTTCGTGGAGTTTTGAACTCCAATTCCTCTTTTTCTAACTCGCCGGAGCTTCGAGCTTCATCCTTTGAAAGTTACTGAGAAGCTCTAGAATGCTCCTATGATGTCTTAGGATCAAGAATTAGTGATTTAATTTGTGTTTATATGATTAGAAACCATCTTCGATCGTCGTCTTCTCCAACTCCGGTAGAGTTGGAGAGACTGATTCCGTTAGGTTTCTAACAAATTGATAGGTCAATAAGCATCAGTAGTTCCTTAGGAGTCTGTTACAGGTCTTGATTAGGTCTTAGAACTCCTAGAATCTTCTTCCGAACACAAGTACCTTTCACCTCAAGCGGTGATGCCCGAGAGCACCTCCATACCTAACAAAAAATGATTTTGAGGTGCCGAGCAAATTCCTGAGGTTGAATTAGGTCAATTTAGGGCTTGAATTGGATCTATGAAGCCTTGGAGTAGAAATTCAAACTTCAAGCCAATTAGGTCAAAATGAGTTGAATATGAGGAACTTAGGCTTGATTTCATGATTAAATGGGTTGATTGAGTCCAAGATATGATTCAGAATATATTTGAAGTAATCCGATTGTGTTTTATTTAGGATTGAGAGAGTTTTAAGGATATGAACATGTTGGGTTGTTTTAGAACCCAAACACTATTTGCAGTGTTTTTGTTGAGACTCAAACCCAAATCCTACCCAAATCGATTGCTTTTTACCTCCTGAAATCATTCAGATCAGTTCTGCATTGTTTCATCTCTCTGTTAGCATTTTCCTCTGAGTTTCAAAACGAAGCTCTTGAGTTTCTGGCGACACCTGAAGCCTCTGCCTGACATCTAAACCATTCCATTAGGTGCGGAATGATTCACTGAAGGCATTCAAGCCTTCAGTTGAGAGCAAAATGCCCTTCTGCAAGTCAAGAGACCTGCTGTTCTCTTCTCTATGGCTATTCCACCTTGTTGGAACAGGCCACTTCATCCCTGGAATAGATGGATCAGAGTTGATCCGAGCATCAAATTGATGCTACAATTAGGTAGGGCACACAAACAACTCTCAATCGAGCCTTTTCTTGATCGATTTGGACACGTGAGTCGCTGGGAATCACCATTGGAAGTTCAGCCAGGAGAGAAGATGGTCCCACAATGGGAAGTTGCGAAGTGTTGCACTGCTATAATATGTTTCCCTACACTGGACCACTTGGTCGTCAGCGCAGGGCACCAAGAAATCTGATGAGCATTATATGCTCATGCGTGTGCACGTGCCCAGGTGTGTGTATGCACAGGTGCATGCATGTGAGCTCGGGCGTAGGCGTGTGAGCAGGCCTGATTGAGCCCATTATTGTGCAATGTGAATAATATACAAAAATCCACCTAATTAAAAAACTAGGCCTGAGCTCTAGTAGGGTCTAGTCCCACTTAATTGGGTGTTGTGTGTCCCCGAAAGAACTTGGGTCACCCATTAAACATATTTTTGTAAGTGAAGAGTAAAGTGGGCCTTAATTGAGCTGAAATCAACTAACTATGGAACTAAAAAAGGCACAGTATGAAAGGTATAAGGAAAAGAAGAAGAGAGAGAGGTTAAATTGGTTAAGGAAAGAAGAGGAGAAAGATAAGAAAAGAATTAGAGAGGCAAAGGCTTAAATTTGTAAAGGAAGAATAAGAGAAGAGAATGAGAGAAAAAGATAAAAGGAAATAAAGAAGAAGAGAGCTCACAAGAGTTAAAGAAGAAGAATTCGTAAAGAGATTAAAGAAGAGAAAAACTGAGAGGAGAAAATTGAAAGAAGAAAGTAGGCTGAAGCTGCTATATTACATATTTTTTAGCTTTTAACGCTGTAATAGGCATGATAAACTCTTGTAATTGCACTCTATGCCTTATATTTTTGTAAGAAAATTGTAATAAACAATGTTACATTTGATTTTTTTTCAATGATAAATCTTTCTTATATAGTTGTTCTTATTAATGGAATATCGCATGCTTTTATTGTCAATATATTGTGCAATTATTCATGTGCTTAAAATATTGTTAATTATTAATATGATTGATTAAGTAGATAGTAATTATGCTTTAGGAATTAATGGTGAATTAAGATTACAATTATGCTTCCCAGTGAACGACCTGTACTCAACTAATTAAAAAAGAATAAAAATCTAAAATGTTAGGTTAACTTATCCCTATACTACATTCACAACATTAATTCAAGTTAGCCTAAGTTACTTTTTAAAATACTTAATTAAGTCTGATAAGCTTAATTAGCTGTGTTGAGAAATAACACATCAGCATACCACACAATCATCTGAAATGGCACTCCTTTTCCTAGTGGATCTCCTTAATGGCACGGTTTCTGTATGTGTCTAAGGCTGCTCTATAGGGGTTAAAACTGCATTATTGTCTTCATTGGAGTTATCTTGAGCTATGTCAAAGACATGTTCCTCACTAACCTGAGTAACTTAAGCAGGAATAACATGGTTTCCTCTTCAAAGACAAAGTTCTTAACCCTATCAACTTGGGCAAACTCAACACTTGCAAAGAACTTGGCATTACTAGACTCAAAAATAGTCTAAGTTGTGGGATTATAAAATTTATATCATCTTGACATTTCAAAATACCCAACAAAATAACAGCTAACAGTTCTTGTGTCTAATTTCTTTTCATTTGGCGTATAAGGCCTAGCTGCAGCTGGACATCCCCACACATGAAAATGCTTGAGATTGGGCTTTCGCCCAGTCCATATGGGTCATGTTAGTTGCCTTAGTTGGGACTTTGTACATTCAAAATGTAAGATGCAATCTTTAAGGCCTCTTCCCAGAGTGAATCTGATAAGGAAGAATGAGCAATCATGCTCCTTACCATGTCCTTAAGTATCTTGCTTCGTCTCTCAGCAACACCATTCTTCATAGTGGGCGAACCCAGCATGGTGTACTGAGGAACGATACTAGATTCATCTACGAACCTAGCAAACAGTCCTGGACATTGGTCACCTAATCCATCATATCTGTCGTATATTCATCACCACGGTCAGATCTGACAGATTTAATCCTTCTGTCGAGTTGATTCTCAACTTCGACTTTATAATTTTGGAACATGCCCAGCGACTGTGCCTTTTTATGAATTAGGTATCATCTATGAATGTGATAAAATATTGTTAACCATTCCATGCAAGTGTAGGACATGGCCCACAGATGTCTGTATGAATTACATCCAAGATACCATTTAACCTGTTGGCTTCAAACTTCCTTTTATTGGTTTGTTTACCCTTAATACTTCTTGTGCCACTAACACTAATGACCAATACTAATACGTGTAAACTATAGGTCCTGGTGACTGTAAGTCTAGAACCTGATCTGGGACTCATGTATACCAGTACTCATCATGAGTGCCGGTATATGCACGTCACAGTTTTGGACTTAAGATGACCTGGAGTCAATCTGTAGCTTGCATGTACCGATACTCATGAATAATACCGGTACTAGTAACCTACAGTACACTTAAGGGTCCAAAATTATAATGCCTAAGTGTCGGTACCCGTCTAGAGGTACCGATACTACCTACACACACATATATATAAATTGCATATTTATCTAATACATATACATATACAAAATGCATATATGTCTACAAAGACAAAGCATGAAACATAAATAAAAATCACATTCAACGTACAAATGCAACAAGATATTTAAAAGACTAGAAGCAATCATTCATTGATAGAAAATTTGAACAAGTATGAAATAATGTTTAACACAACTACTAATAAAATGTTCGACTAATTAAAGCAAATACGAAACCAAATCAAATAACAACCGATCCAACAAAGCTTAAACCTAATCAAGCTAGTTATATAATGAGTTGGAGCAAGTAATCAGAATCCATAATCACTTTTGATGTGCTTCCGCAGGAATGCACCTAACTCTGCATTGGTGTGCACGACGTTCTTGAAAACTGTCCTCCAAGCATTGTAAGTGAAAACATCTGCCAATACGAGTAAATCATCAGGTGTGATGTTTGGCACTCGCGTACGCAATATCCTCATGCACTCATGAAGTTCATCCGCGGTGTAATCAACCCTTAGTGCTAGGGAAATGTGGTGCTTCACTAACGTCCTCATCAACTCAGTAAACTCATTCGTCATAAAAGTTGTAGAAGCACTTGCACTTAATGCCCCATTCTTCCTACGTTTTCCCCTGCTTGTAGTAGTCCCTTCGGAAGCATGCTTCGAGCCTTATGGCTCACATGATGGAGGTGGAGGTTCACTTGCATGCATTTGACTATGGACATTTAACTATGGTGAGGGGTTACTTCACACATATGGGATATCATTTACGGAACTCCTACAAAACGTTGATGCATAAATGAGGCTCACATGTTTTCACTAACCGTCGGGTCATAAGGTATGAAGGTGGTACCTAATTAAGGATTGATCGTGTTTTGTCTTGCATCAAAATAACCCACATCCTTATGGGAATCTTGAATATGTTCCTCATTATCTTCCACCACTTGCTCAGGGATAGTGGATGACATTGCATGCTCTTTAGTTGTGGTATCTTTATCAACGATTTTGTGGGCTTCCTCAAAAAATATGAACAGCATACCACATAATTCCTCATTTAAATAGGTAAACTTTAATTTTATTAGATGTCGAAGAATTGAATGGGAAATTACTGCTGGAAAATATTTCATCACCTCACTCCACACGGATGGAGAATGTGCTATAGGATAACCACTAACAGGATCAATCCCCAACCACTCTTGTTGTATAGTTGGACATTCAACGTATGTTTTTTCTTCAACTCCTTCCATCGACTAAGGATTTGATTGTGCTCATATGGCAATCACGTAGCCAACACGAACTTCTTGTCTATCTCACCCCATGCCATGTGTGTAAATGACCCCTTTTGTCAACGTCCTTGGGTATGCTGCTCCTTCAAAATCTTCATCAACTCGACTGTACTCACATTATCATATTTCTTTGCCTTCTTCGTACTGGAAGTTGAACGAGGGGAAGATGTCATTCTATAAGGGAATGACATGGATTAACATAAACCATCGGTGGATGACATAAACCACTGGTGTAATTTAAGTCATCCACCGATGAAAAATGTCATTCACACACCTCCTCTTGAATTAAATTACACCAGTGATATTTAAATATAAATATGTAATGTTTAAATTTTTATTAAATGATTTCAAGCTATATAAACTTTCATTTCGAAATATTTATTATGTATAAAGGCACGTAACCTATGTGTAATTAAACAGCACACTCTCCATCGTCGATGTGTGTTTGTATTAAGTTATACAATAAACTATCATTCATTCCTTTTTTTCAAGAGAGCATCACCTTTCACTTCTCTTGCTATTTTAAAGTGGGTTTGTGGTGTCTTCGAGCTTTCTTAAAAGAGAGAGTCTTCTTCCCTGACTCACTCTCTCCTTCGAGCGAGTGCTACAGTTGGGGCTCGGATTGGCCTCTTGGGGTCAATCGGGGGCCCTCATTCTTGCCAAAAGTTTCTCCTTCCTTCCCTAGGACTATCCTCATAGTTGGTGGCGACATGTACAGCATGAGGTGGTTGAGCCGGGATATGGCGACAATGTCTGCAGGGGTCGATGATCAGTCTTGAGCAATGTGAGGCTTGGCGACTGATGCTCCTTGTTCGAGGCTCCAACTGTGCGCTTCCGATCATGGATCAATCGGTGCTAGGAAAGATCTTCGTCGAGGTTTTGTTGGCTGGGATCATGGCATGCGGTTGGGATCGTGGTTGGATCAGTCAGTGCAGCGACATTTCGTCAACAACAGGGACTCGTCGGTGATCTAGCTGGTGTGCAGCGGCTGGCTGGTGCTAGGATGGGTCCTTTTGGTCCCAAGGATGGATTGGTCGACGCTCAGGTTGAACCCTAATTGTTGTTGTTTGGTTTATATGTTGGTTTGACCATTTTGGTGTATGTTGCTTAGTTCTGTTTGTTGGTTTTGCTTCCCCTTAGGAGATGTCGATGTTCTCCTTGGGGGTTTGATTTGGGGAACATGCGAGAATATGTGCTTCTTACCACCAGGAATGTCCGGACGATGTTCCGATGCTTGGCTTTGGCTGGATTTCTTGTTAGCGCTGACAACTAGAGGTTATTCTAGTAGCGCTGTCATATCTATAAGCATATTGCGGTGGTTGATTTCCCGATCACTGTTTAAACTCCATGTTGGTGATGCTTCTCTTTATTTATTTTAGACTTAGGTCGAAGTTTTGTTTCAATTTTCTTTCCCTTGTGAGATGACAATATTTTCTTTTCGATCTTTATATCACTTATATGATTTTAATCCCTATGAATAAAAGCTTCCTTTGAAACAAAAAAAAAAAAGTAAGTTTGTTGTGCTT
Organism: Thalassia testudinum; assembly: GCA_037157565.1. NCBI lineage: Eukaryota > Viridiplantae > Streptophyta > Magnoliopsida > Alismatales > Hydrocharitaceae > Thalassia > Thalassia testudinum. Next base: position 23,688,184 of record JAZHRO010000054.1, on the reverse strand, counting down.
TGTACTTCTCCAGTGGAATATTTTTCTTTGTTCACATTTTATTTTGTTATATAAGTTGTTATCTCTTTTGTTGCTCTTTAATTAAATGATTCAATGGTTGATTAATTAAGAGGTCATCTGATCAAATCACACATTTATCACATTTATCCTCTAAGACAAGAGGTCGTGGAAGCGTGAGAAATATCCAATGATGAGTTCTGGCAAGTGTCGTTACTGTCTACAAAGATGTTGAATGGTGGTATTTTTTTTTGGGATAGGGTAGATCCAAACTTGGATCTTGTTATATTACCTAAGAGGCTGCTATGTAAAGGATGATAGATTTAAAAAAAGAAAAAAAAATAATGATCATGATTGATGGATTAAATATTTAATATATCATTTAATTTGACTCTTATTTATATCAAATTAAATAGATTTAATCCAACATAAAATTATTTTATTGTTTTTAAAATAATTTTAATTTATCAAAATATCCAAACAAATTAATTTACTTATTTTAATATGTATTTCATTCCTTCCATATATCCTATAAATTTATTTTTCTTATCAAATAAGATCTAATTATTTTATTCTTACACCAGTAGAAACTTCAGGAGCAACTTCTACCGATTCCACGTCCAAGTAGATATATATTCTTAAAAAAAGATGTGGGGCAAAGGCTATTGCCATCGCATGAAATTAAGGTCACGTCCCCTCTAATCCTGGACCACAACTGAATATCATGTGAAGAGTACTGTATAACATATGTTTTTTTCTCAATCGTTCCTTGTTTTTTTTTTTTTTTTTTTTTTTTAAAAAAAAGGGCTGTACCTCTCGACGACTAATTAGTTATGTTTATTCTCTTCAACCAAACCTCCCCAGACATAGGATCCCTTGTCTTATTCGGTGCATATTACCCATTTGGAGACCTCCTCAGTAAGTAGGTATGTAGGACGGAGCCACATTTGCTATCTACCTATGCACCTAATTACCAAAAAAATTATACGAGGATCCAAGTTGGAAGGAACGTTCCCTGGTGGCCAGTAGTTACATGTAGGTCCACGCATGGGTAGGCTCGATCGGATGGGTTGGAACCTAATTTATATCTATCCCAATGTTCATAGGCTGAGAATTTTCGACTCAAGTCAACCCATCTGATGACCTAAACTAAGTAGGAATTCTCAACTCAAGCCAACCCATCTAATTAACTAAACTAAACAAACCTGATCTATAAAATGGGATAGGTTGGGTTGAAGGTAGTTGTTAACTAGTTAAATTATTAGACTTTTTTTTACATGCATTTTCTATGTAGTGTGAAAGAATTAGGGAATTGAGATCCATTAAAGAGATTGGAAGAGTTGGAGAAGTGCAACCGGGAAATTGGGGATATGAAGCAGTGGTTAAAAGGAGTAGGTAGTGGGTTTTAAATTAGAATGACTCCAAATTTAATATGATAAAATGTTATTTTATTTAAGGAATGACAAAAATTTCATCCTTGTGTACGCTATATATAAAGGATATTTTGAAAAGTAACAAATTCGATCATATGCACTTTATTGTGGGTTAGGAATGGCAATGAGCTGATCAAAATTTAACTTGACTCAATCCATTGAAACTCCTGACTTAATCCATGTATGCGATGGTTACACCAAATATCTTTTGTCTCTCTTAGTGTATATGCACTAATTAATCGGGAATTCTTGCAGGTTAGGAACTAATAGAAGTTGAGAGCTAGTTTACTTAGAGGATTAGAAAAGTAGTGTTAAGAAATGTGAAATCAGTGTTAATCCGTATTTATGTTTACTTATAGAGTGGTTTTAACATTATTTTGTGTTTACTTGAATTGTTTTTAAGTTGTGCTATTAATCTTTATTACGTTTACTTGATAGTGATGTTAAGTATATAAAATATGAGGGATGTCAGAGATACGAGTAGTATATAATTTTAACATAGGTTTAACTAACACCAATTGAAACTGGTGTTAGATAAACCCGTGTTAAAGTGGATAAACCTGAGTTAACAAATTGAAAGTTAAGTAGTCAAATGAACGAGGGTTAACCCTCCTTTTGAAGGATTAACCTCTCAAGCAAATTAAGCCTAAATGTCTCAGCAACTTGCCCAGCAAGCCTGAACCCTCCCGTGAGAAAGTTCTCCACCACCCCCCACACCCCCCCCCTCCCCCCCCCCCCCAAGTCGTTTTCATCCATCTCCTTTCTCACTAAGGCGACCTCAACCCTCTCGCTCTCCACCCCCACGGCCTTTTGATGAGACTATGCTAAAGATTGTGTCAATACAATCGAGATCTTACCAATTTATTTCAACTTCATCATTCTCATTTGTGCATATCTATGACAGTTGACGGAATCTCATTTTTGATGACATAACCATTACCTTTCAACGTGGACCTACGTTTGGGATGAATTTGTTTGCTTGAAAATATTCCTTTGATATTTTTTTATCTTTTATTATTTCTTTGTGTAAATTTTATTCTTCATCTATTTAGGTGTATTTACCTTTCCCATCTTATTGTGAATATTTTAATTTTTCCTTCTTCCTTCTCCTTCAAAGTTGACTCTTCTTATTATCTCTCGTTATCTTTAATAAAATATTTCATATTTCCAAAAAAAAAAAAAAAAGCCAGAAATTCTTCTTTCACGTAATAAATCAACATCCCGTACTCCTGATGTTTCTTACATGTAACTGTTAGATTAGTTAATAAAATTACTGGCTTCTCCTGACTAGCATTTTTTATGTTAATTGGAATCAACGAAAACAAAATATATATTCCTTTGGACTACCCCCAACTTGTACGTGCCTCAGTGAAAAGTCAAATTTCCTTTTACCCCCCATTACAACTTAATGAAATAGAGAAAAGAAGGCAATCAACATTTTGCTTAATTAGTTAAAGAGAATCCACTCTCCTTTAAGTGCACGTACATGGATTCGTATTCAGTATCTTGTACGTGTCCCCCATGTTCTCCACCCTATCACTACAGCAAATTATACCGAAGGCAACGGTAAAATAAGATGATTAATGTCAATCATCTTTAAATTTCACGACTTTAAACAATTTGATGTTATGTCCTTCAAGAATTACGATGGCAGTTTAAAATCCTCACTAATTTATCGTAATAACAAACAAATTATTGGCTTTATCTTTTTTGGATCACAGTGAGAAAACTCGTTGTCCCTTTTTCTTCCTGAATATTGTTAAGTATACGGTATTTATCATAACAACGAATTAGTTTATTGCTATTTTACATCCGTAAGCAAAATGAAAATTTGTCATTTTAATAATATATCGACCTTTAAGCTTCTTCGAGGCCTTTAAGTTATTACGTCGATGACTTCGTGAAAAAGTTATTGTTTACCAAAGGCAAGCTTATCATGCTATCAGAATTACTTACATCACCGGTTACACTTATTTTTTGATTATTTTCTTCAACTTCTGTGATTGAAGTGCTTTTGAAAGTTCTCCCTGTTGCAAATGTTCTTCATCTTCTCCTGCCACAGGTAAAGTTGTTCATTCGATTGAAGGGCTCCATGGAGAACGATATCCAATTTGAGGTAAATCTGGCCATCTACCAATTTATGTCCACGTTGCGATGGCAACCTTGAAAATAATAAAAATAAATCACCTTTCATTAGTTGGATTTGCTCCATCCTATCCACAGCTCGATCCCTTCATCTTTTAGAACGTCCATCTCAAGGACACCAATAAGAATGTCACATACGATGGGTATGCAGGCGAGTAACTCTCTCATTTTTTTTAATATAATATTATCAAGTAATCAAAGGAAAAATACATACTTTGTTTGTCATATAGATAAGAAATTTTGAATTACTCATCCATGCACCATTTTAGAAGAAAATGACATAAGATATCCATGGAAAAGATATCACGAAATTGACATGGAGAATAGTAGAGTAATATAGATCGAGTGAGAGGAAAGACTCGATCCACCCGTCGAATGTAGATCCTCTTAGATCTATATGTGAAATTTAGATAAGAAAGAGTTAAAGATAATTCGTCCAATGACTATTCATAAGAAATTGCAGTGAGAATTGCTATAAGTAACGGATGGGGAAGGAAGTACGGATGGAAAAATGGCGGTTCCATTCTATATCTTCCAACAAGGTGTTGAGTTTGAATTCTTGTGGTGTCATAGAATCATAGATACTCAATTTAGAAGGAATAACCACATTCCTAGTTAAGTGATTTTTATCTTATTTCAAGTTGCAAGTTATTTTCATTTTGAGATCGGATGGACATCGCCAAGAAATGAATGACCTGATCTCAATTTTAGGCATTCATGAACCTTGATCAGATATCAAATACATTCCTAAAACGAAGTTAAACTCTAATTCCAGCTCTCGTTTATTTGGTGCAATAAGAAATGATTTTTTTAAGTTAAAAAAAAAAAAAAAAATGGCAATCCATCTTCGTTTCTCCGAAATTCCCAAATTCGTATCGATGTCCATATTTGCCTGGATGAGTTTTTGAGATCCATATTCATCGTAAAGAAAAAAAATAAATAAAATATCTTTATCTTTGCGTCCATGCTGGACGGTGTTTGAAACTTAATATCTTATAATATCTACTATCAACAGATGTGGATTAATCCTCATCCCCATTCGATCTGGACATGCTCATTGTGCTACAACAGCTGGAAATTCTCCAGAATGAACGGTCTAGATTAAGTTGGGGTGGGGGGGGATACAAGTAGTGGGACTTTTGAGTCTTCCAATATACCCCAAGTCTGTGTATCTCCAGGAAAATTACAGTGCCCCATCCCTGCCGTCTACAGTTATGCTTTTTAGGCCCACAGGATCCAATCGCCACCCCAACCAGAAAAGCCACGTCTAATCTCTATTGAGATGTGCACAGTGCACCTTCAAAGGCCCTAATGAACAGCTCTAAACAGTGACGGACATCCAGCGGTACACATGACGAGGCCCTCTTCTGCCGAGGACATCAACCTCACACCAAAGACCGATTGCCTAGATTTGGGGTAAGTGACAAAATAGGGTAGCAGCACCACCCATGTTGGCATGGCATGCTATTGAGAGAAGCATGTCTTCTTCCCGTGGCCTCCCACATCCCCACCTTAATTGTAAGCATCATCTTCCCGAATTGAGGCCTTGGGCCAACCCCAATTTCCTAATTTTGTTTTTTTTTGTTGCCCAAGTAGGTTTGTTGGCCACTGGCCTTTGCAGCCTTTTGGCCCCTTTGCTTTATTATAATGTTAAAGCAAAACTTAAAAGACATCCAAGGACCGTGTCTTGCTTTCCAAATAGGTTCCCAAACTACAAAAATGGAAATTCGGATGCATTGCTACAATAATGTCAAACGGGAGCTTGTTATAGCCAAGAATTTTCTCATCCAATCTCACGTGTGAAAACATGCCAAAAGCACGTCTCTAGGGCTATTACATTGTGTATCACTGCATGGAAAGTCCTGCATTGCCCTAGAGTCATGAACGAAACGCAAACGTTTCATTTCCAACGATGTGGTGAGGGAGGGAATCATGCGTTTCTAGATTGGTGAAGGAGGCCGTTAGCGACCAAGAAAAGCAAGACGAGCACCCTTACATGCTCAAGTGCTTCCACATTAACATGATCACCCATGTGCATTGCTGCATGGAAGGTCCTACATTGTCCCAATGCCACAAACTAAACGTGAATTCTAAGTATCCAACCGTGTGGTGAATGAATCATGCGTTTCTAGATTAGTGAAGGGAGCCGTTAATGATCAGGAGAAGCACGAGGAGCCCTCTTTTATGCTCGAATTCTTCCATGCTAACACAACCACCCCTCTTATTCTTGTTTATTGTGTTAAATAGCGACAACATCCTTAAAAAAATCTATCTCTACTTCCTACTTACGTAATCACACCAATCAAGATGTTCAAGCAGCATTTCTACTCAACAATCACCCTTAACTAGACTCCAAATCTTCTCAAGTCTCAATCACCTCCAAAACACGAAACAAGACAAAACTAGCCCCACATAATTGGATTCTACAAAGCACACACCATGGCTCAAGCTCCGAGGACCCTTGCGTAGCTTCAATCCATCCTTAATTGTCCCTGAAATTAGAAATAAGTACAAGGACCCATAGGAAAATGTCTCAAAAGAAGAATCTTCTCTTAACGGATCCACAATACCGCAACCTCAAGGGGTGCCGATGCAAATGAGGCTCTGGTTAATTTATATATAACGAGCATAGAGGAGGGAGAGGGAGGGAAGAGAAAGATAGCAAGCGAGAAAGCAAGGTGGGGGGGCCACAGCAGAGCACAGCAGAGAGAGGCGCCACGGAACAGAGACGCCACACCACACGTCTCCCCCTCCCTCCCTCCCTCCCTTCCCTCCGCAAGCTGTTCAGCAGCACCACCTTCCCCCTCGAACGTTACTTCAAACACCTCCCCTCCCCCCACGTGGCCACTCCCCACCGAAACCACCACCTGCTTGTGGGTGTCACCACCACCACCATTTACCCATCTTCCCCCCCACCCACCCCCCCACCACTTCCATAGCAAAGACAAGTGCAGCGAAGATGCTTTCCGGCGTCGACGGCTCGCTGTGGATGGAGGACAACCCCGATCAGGTTGACCCCAAGGAGGCCATGGGTGGCAAGGACGACGACCACGTCGCCCTCTCCTCCTCCACCTTCAACTCCATGCTCGACGACGACTGGTACCTCGCCTCCACCAACCCCCCCGACCTCCTTCCTCCCCAGAACACCACCACCGACGACGACGATAACGCCCACCACCACACCATGCACGCCCCCCTCTGCTTTCCCCTCCCCCTCTCCTTCCCCGACTCCTTCTCGCCCTCCCTCGACCCCTCCCCACACAACGGCTTCTTCCTCCCGCAGAAGGGCGCCATCTCCTCCCTCCTCGGCAACATCTGCGGCAGCAATGCCCCTTTCGACGCGGCCTTCGACGTGGGCTTCGACCCTTCCGCCTTCCTGACGGGTACCCACGTCGCGTTCGGTGGAGGTGGTGGTAGTGGAGGGGTCACGGGGGGACCAAGTGGGCTGATGGGTGGTGGCGTTGCAGAGCTGAGCCCCGCGCCGCCACTCCCACCGGCGCCCCACCACCTGCTCCACCCCGGGGGGCCCACCACCTTCGCGGGCTCCCCCGCGGCGCTGCCGCCATGTGGGCTCGAGGGCCCGCAGGTGTTCCCGAGGTCCTCGAAGCTGCTGCGGCCGCTGAAGATGTCCCCGCCCGTGGGGGAGCACCCCACGACGCTGTTCCAGAAGCGCGCGCTGGCGCTCCGGAAGGGCGGCGTAGGTGCGGAGGGTGAGGCGGAGAAGGGTAGGAGGTGGAGCGAGGAGGACGACCTCGACGAGGTCAGCATCGATGGGTCCGCGCTAAATTACGATTCCGACGAGGTCACCGAGGCTGCGCCGGCCGCGGCAGCGGCGGTGGAGAACGCGGGGGAGAGCGGTGGGAATATTGTGGGCGGGACCAATTCGAATAATTCGAACGGCACGGTGACCGGTGTCGGAGGGGGAGAGCAGAAGGGGAAGAAGAAGGGGATGCCGGCAAAGAACCTCATGGCCGAGAGGAGGAGGAGGAAGAAGCTCAACGACAGGCTCTACATGCTGAGATCCGTCGTGCCCAAGATCAGCAAGGTATACTGCCATTTTTCTCCAATTATATATACTTGTTTTTTTTTTTTTCCGGAATAAATGTTCGAGGCATGAAGACGACTTGGTACGAGTGATCTTACTTGGATCTAGCCTCTTATTATTGAATCAATTCACAAAGAAATTGAAAAGAGAGAAAAACAAAAAAGGTAAAAGAAAATAATGTGGGAGCCTTTAGGGTAGTTTACCTAGCGGATTAACCCTCAAAAAGAGGTGTTAACCTCTATTTACTTGAGGGGTTAACCCATATGGTGGAAACCTAAGTTAAGGATCCTTTAACACAGATTTTGCCAACAATAGTTCTCGGAGGTGTTAGTGAAATAGGTGTTAACTCTATAACTCTCCCACACCCAAGCCTTATTCATTAATTTAACATCACAAGAGTTAAAACTGCAGTAAATAAAAATTGATGTTGCCATTTTGCAAGTAAACAACAATAAGGGTTAACATTAATTTCACATTTCTTAACATCAATTTTCTAACATTTTAAGTAAATTAGCTCTTAGTTGCTCCTGTGGTCCAACGGGCAAATGCTGAAATTCTCAAATGGTAGAGCTAAGGATTCCATGCTATTTGGAAACCTCTGAGAGAGAGGAGGAATTAAGAGAAGGGACCTTTTGCCCTGGATGGATGCATCTTCTCGAAGTTTAGTGCTCCAATCTGTTTATAGGCACTCTGGGAATGGAATTTGATCCGCTACCTGTAACAAACCGTAACCCACTATCCTTTCCGAATGTCGTCGATATAACGGTTCTTCCTCTGGGGATCAGAGCGGGCTGGGTGATGCTGTTATAGATTAATTTAGTTTGATCACTTTATGGTTTGCATCTCTTTCCATGGGATTGTATATTTGTATGTCAAGTTGTTCTTGGCAGCACAGTCGGTTTCGTGCTTGCAATTTGATGATGCTCATTGGATGGGGCATTGAATGGAACAGATGGACAGGGCTTCGATTCTCGGTGATGCGATCGAGTACCTGAAAGAGCTGCTGCAGAGGATCAACGACCTACACAACGAGCTGGAGTCAGCACCATCGGGCTCTTCACTGCCTGCATCTAGCAATGCAAACTTACACCCGCTGATGCCCACTCCTCCTACTCTGCCGACCCGGGTGAAGGAGGAGCTCCACTCAAGTTCCTTAGCGAGTCCTAACAGCCAACCTGCCAGGGTGAGATTTCTTTACTTATTTGCTTCTGTGTACCAATAGAATCAAAATTCAATCTTTGATGACCATCAAGTTCTTTGTGTGTGGGGATATTGTGTTTGACTCATGAGAGGTTTCCGTAACATTTGCGTTCAGATTAAAATCATAGACATAATTTGCTTGAAAATTCAATAGGATCTCCTTAATGGTTTTGATGTGCAGAATATGGAAGTCTACATTTTCCGCATTCATGACTAAGATGTACATTTTCCAGAAAAGCTGGGATTCATATGTTACCTTTCTCGGTGTGGGAAGAAAATTTGACTCAATGTCTCTGTCCAGTGATCTTCCTAGAAAATTATTCTTGGCCATACGTTCATTTTGCTTGAAATTTACTTGTTTTTCTTTAGCAATTGAGCATGTTATGTATCTGCCCCTTACAGTTTTTTCTGCATGGAAAAGTTCTAGTTTGCGATTTTAGGTGCTTATGAAGTCGGTCACATTTTACGTTGGAACGATTTGAAATCTCTGGCAGGTTGAGGTGCGATTGAGGGAAGGCCGGGCCCTCAACATCCACATGTTTTGCGCACGTAGGCCTGGACTGTTGCTATCGACAATGAGGGCGCTCGACAGCATGGGGCTCGACATACAGCAGGCTGTCATCAGCTGCTTCAATGGCTTTGCCTTGGACATTTTTTGTGCAGAGGTATAGCATTGTGATCTCTGGGTAGTTTTCTCGCTGAAATAGGATTTCTGCTTGTGCACTCCGCTCCTGTTTAATCGTGTTCCTCGAATGGTTCCAACAGCAATGCAAGGATAGCCCCGGTGCGCTTCCAGAGGAAATCAAAGCCGTGCTCCTGCACTCCGCGGGGTTCCATGGCACCGTATGAATCGACAGTTCACCGCAGCTTCACCTCGATGCCCAAGCATAGGCAGCCCTCTTTTGGGCAAAAGCTTTGAGGGGCGTTCTTGATGTTTGATAGGCTTATGCTTCTGAAAGTGGCCTTTGCAGCTCTGAAGTTTCTTAATTTTTTGTGTTTTTTGTGTTTTTTTTTTTTTTAATTTCATATCCCAATAAGTGTTTTTGGTGCTTGGATGAATTTGTTTTTTTTTTGCCTGTTGTTTCCAATATGTCTTTGGTAAGGCTTTTCAGTTTCTGCTGAAGAGTTTTGGTTTCAGGAATCTCTGGACTGGTGTCCATTTCCTGCTGTCCTTTTACCATTTGCTGAGGCAGTTGGTGGTGGCATCCATGATGGCAGGGTGGAAAATAGGCTTAGTGATTGTGTTGAGACGTCATTTTCTAGATCGAGACCTGAGAGAAATCGAGAGAAATCGACCCGATCCCAGGCAACCATTCAAGATGGTTAAGATTAAATTAGACCATTATTTCTTACATATTTCTTAACCTACCTAAGCACAACATAGTTTTTGCGTGGTACCCTTTTTCTGGGGCGTGAGTCCATTTGAGTTCAAGAAGCTTGTTAACTTGATACCAGCTGGAGAGGACTCCAAAACTTTTACAGTTTATGCACATGGAATTTTAGAATTGACACGAGATCTCTCGAAAATCTTATTATTTTGCGAACTTCATACGAGTTTAATCTATTTAGAAAGAGCATTAGTCATGGGAGAGTGGATGATGCCATCAAATGTCACGAGAGGAAAAACGATCCATAACCATGGGACCAGGCAATAGGACTAGCTATCATTGCCCATACACGTGGCTGGCTCCAATTTCATGTTTTGTAGGATCTGGCAAACCCTAATGGAATATTGCATTCTATGTCACTTGATCTTTTTATTTTTTTTGACTTAGATTTTCTATTAATTGGAAAGGAATCGGCTACAATAACATTAAATTTTGAAGAAGAAAAGAAAAGGACAATCAAATTCCTTCCGTCTAAAGCTGGGAACATTATGCCCAACTTCATGAGAGATAGGAGGACTCTAAATAGGGAGATAAAACAAGTAGAAATTAAATAAAAAAAAGAAAATAAATTAAAAAAAAAAAAAACTCTCGCAAATAAGTTATATCAATACAACACTTAGCTTCGCATTTTAAGATGATGACGATGTCATTGAAGAAGTGCTTCAATGATCCACTTCAACGAGATATGGGAAGGCTCACAATTGAAGAAGATTTAGCGAAGTCTCCTGTGAAGCTCCGAATTCTAGCATGGTTCCAACAAAAGGGCTACGAAAGGTAGTCGACAATGGCCAAGTATTCCATCCCAACGCACCCTCATCTCTTTCCTACCATCACCCCTCTTCCCACCCCCCACGTAAGTCGAAATGGAGAGGGAGAAGGAGCATGAGCTCTAGAGGATGCGGGAGGCATTGGGAGTCCCCTGCCAGAGCTAGAGCTGAGAGGAAACAAGAGGTTGGGGGTGAGATATTGAAGGAGTTGGAAGAGATGGCGAAGTTGTGACATAGAAGTAGCAACCAGACAAACCTGAGCTTGAGAGCATGGAGGGTTGGAATGATGAGATCGGCGAGCAGAGATCAATTGAGAACTTAAGCAAAGTTAGGACTCAAAAGAGGTGAGCAATAAAAGAGATCACTAGATTAAAAACAATTGTAAAGGTAACAAGTTTCTTTAGAATAGTATAATGTTGAAGATAAGTCACCTTTGTTCGGTCACTTTTGAGTAATATATTTACCCTTTGCTAAAATAAAAGTGAGTAAATCAGTTGGGGAATTTATGAGGCTTAATAAAGATGCAAATGAAAAGATATTTCTTTAGCATGTCAAATTTAGTAGTTTTAGGCTGGGTTTTTTCTTTTTCTTTTGTTAAGGGTTTTAGATCGGCTTGGTTCATCCTGATACGAAGGCTTCCTCTTTTAGCTCCAGTTGTTGAGCATGGACCATACGAACTTGATGTCCAGGAAATAAACATAAATGTCGAATTACTAATAAATGTGCATGGAGTGGAGAACGAATATACGGTTATTTAGGATTAGCATGGTTGATGTGCGTGTGCCTGTGCACACGTTGCAACATAAAATATGTATAAATTTGGAGATGCATATGTACCTCCGCGACGGCTGGATGTAAGCTTTGTGGGGGTACCAAAACGTAAAAGATGCCGTATGAGTAATAAAAAATAATAACAATAAATTTATAAGTGTGGATTACGTCAGGTGTTCTTTCTTTATTTAAAAAAATAATATAAATATTGTCGTCGGATGAAATTTATCATTATTCATCGTCACTTCTAAATAAATAAAGAATAAAATTATTTTTCAAATAAGATAAAATCATCAAAATTATTTTATATCATTGTAAAATGATGTTAAATTTACTTTAGAATCATTTTATATTAGTATAAAATTAATTTATATTGGTGTAAAATTATTTTATACTAAATTATGTTAGTCAAAAATTAAAAATCATCTTGTACTTACTACAAAGTGATGGTCTTTTTTAAGTAAGGTAAACCACAATGTAGTAAAATTTATGATATTTTTTTGATTTTTTTATATTAAATACCACTTATACGTAAGGATGACATTTATCATAACGATGCATTGAAAAATATGTAATGTTATATATCTTCATATAGTTTGACATAGAAATATGCACGCAGAAGAATAGTTGGAGGAAGGGAGGAGAAGTGGTGTAAAAGATGGGTAGATTAATTAACTGGGTGCCTTAGTAAAAAGTGGGTCTTTTATCATGATAATATTATCTATTTTTATATATTAAAAGCGAGTCACCTTATATCATGTGTCACTCCCTCACCCCCTCTACCCCTGTCCCTCTCACTCCCCACAAACACATACACACACTCTCTCTCTCCTTCTCTCTCTCTAACTAAACATCTCCAATAACCCCTTCGCCAACGTTGTCCTCCACCTCCACTCCACCTTCTCCCAACAGCTCTCCCATGCCCCTGACTCCCTCTCCACGCTTGAGACCACCTACCTCGAGCTCAAGCCTGACCGCGACAGCAGGCATCGCGCCCCCGATGCCCCTGCCCCCTCCCCCCAACTTCCTCAACCCACTTGGGTGCTCTCCCTTCATCCCCCTCCCCTCCCATCCTTATCCCCACCACCTCCTTCTCCACCTCCTCCCATGGTGGCCCTCGACCCCAACCCTATCTCTTCCGCCTCCCCATCAATAGAAGACCACGCTACTAGTCACATGAACCTCGCCGACGAGTTGGTGGTCGAGCAGTGATGAGGTGTGGCTCATCATAGCTAAAATACCCAAGTTAAATTAGAAACTAGGTTAAACACTACTGAATTAACACATGAAAAAGTTTAAGTATGAGAAATAGTGAAACAAACCTAAAACATCAAATCTGTGCTAAAAATGCAAAATTAGGCCATTAATGAGGTATTCTATTCATTATTGTAAAATAATGATCTATTTGCAAATTAAACAAACATTTGAGTTCAAAACTTCAAATCAAAAGTAAAATTAACTTACTTAATGTTCAATTAAGCTTAAGTAAAAACTTAGTTGCATTTGGACATCATTAGGACCTTGTATTTATTAGATTACATATAGGTCCTCAGGTCACAAACATTTTATTCTTTTAAAAACCTTCCAGGGATAATTTGAAAGCTACAGGGGCCTCCTTGCAAATTCTAGAGATGGCTCTGTAGAACTTCTTAGCCACTTATGGATTTTGCCACAATTGTTCTACCCCTCCAACAGACTTGCTGTGTTGCAAGTCCACTGTGGCCGAAGAACATGACCAATTTAGGTCGTCCATCCTTTACTCTCTCAATCTAATAGCTATCACTATTACGACCCAGTTCCCGAATCCCTACAGAACCCGAGACCGGCTCGACTCGATTAATCCCAAGACCTAGTCGTCCAACAAGAAATAACTGAAAAGCAGGAAAATAAACCACATTCACTATGCAATGTAACTAACAGTAAAAGCGTACAAGCAATAAAGGAAGTAAAAGCTGCTAGTCAATACATACCACCACAACAATAGGAAAGTATAACAAAAGTACAATAATAGGAACAGTAAACAAAAGTCTGAAACTCACTAGCAGAAAAGAAAGTACAACCACAATATGAAAACTACTGCTGGGCTCGAATGGGTCAAGCACCCCCTGCAGCCGGTAACTCGAGCTGCTCAACTCTTGGACCTGTAAAGGGTTATGAGAAAACGGGGTCTGCGAACGCTGAGGTGAGTGGTAACTAGACTGTCTAAAGCAGAAAAAGCTAGCAGGTAAATTTATCCTTTCCAATTATTTATTTTACAAGTAATTTCCTTTCACCTCATGGGTTTACTTTCAGATTTCTTTCTTGATCTCGCATGTTCCTCGTGGGAACGATCTTGATTGCAGTCTTTTCCGAAGAGTAGAAGGCACACGTGGTGCTCTCCTGGCTGACAGAGTCCCCTGTGGTAGTCCTACACCCAGTCAACCACCCCGAGGTCACAGACAGACGTAGCGGTGACTACGGCACATGCGATAAGTGCACGGGTGGCTACCCCGCACTAGCACGCGATCAGTCGTTTCCGCTAATGGGTACACCCAAAGTACAGCACGGAACAGTATAGGGCCTAGCCCTCTTAGAAATAGGGGTCTCGCCCCTCAGAACCAAATAGGAGTCTCGCCCCTCCACAGTCCGCGCATTCTCGTCTGACTACCCCAGTTTGCCCAGAGGGCCTCACAAGTTGGTGTAGGGTGGCTAGCTGAACATCGGACCCCGTGGAGTAGTTAGCTCCCTCCCTACACTGGTACCTCTCCCCGGTACTACGTACACGAGGGACAACAGAAGTCGGTGTAGAGTGGCCAATCCGAGCCCCGGGTCCCAACCCAAGGGCGGCTAGCTCCACTCTACACTAAAAAAGGGGCAATCGCTCTCCATGGTACCACGTACTCAAGGGCAAACACACTTCCCATTCACATTTCCAGGCCTTTCCATTCATCCACAGGAGCTCTACTCCTAACTCACCGTATGGTTCATGCTCATATTCACCATATTATTCCATACCAGGTGTCATCATTCGTAATTCCGTTCTCGTATTATACGCATGCATAATTGCATAGCAAAAATACACCAGTAATTATGCCATCTTATGTTATTTCCTGGCACTTCCATTACATCTTATGTAGCTATAGTTGCATTTGTAAATAAACACATGCATGCATTTATTGAGAGGGGAGGAGAGTATGAATAATTGGCCATCTACTTAACATCTTCATCAAGTGTTGCATTGCAATTTCACCATTTTCATTTTTTATTTTGACTTTGAATTCTTCTCCCTCGCGCGGTTGCAGGACATGGGGCATGCACCTCTTTGCGCCACTCATCCACCAGCAGCATGGCTGGACATGCAACACCAGCAGCATGGCTATGGCAAGCTCCCTCTTCTTTAAAAAGCCTTGTCCTCCCCCTTGCGCAGGGGAGCCGAAACACACACCACCTACAGACACTGTCCTCCACCGTCAGGCCAACCTCCACCCCTCTCCCTCTCCATGCGTAGTATCTCTTTTCACTGAACAGACACACTGCGGGCAGGAGAAAGCTCACAGTGGTCCCACAACACCACTGTGAGTTCCACCACCGCCCAGCTCCTTCGAGAGCAGGTGGGCGTGGTGGTTTCACCTTCTGTTTTCATCGCTGAAAGCCCTCACCGCCATTGCCAAAGCTTCAAGGTCAGAAGCTCCTTCAACGCGCACGCCGGCCTGCGGCAGCTACCGGCTACCGCACGCACGCCAGCAGGCCTTCGCAGCTCTTTCCACGCGAGCAAGCACTTTCCAGCGTGCAAGCACTTTCGAGTGCGCCCGCGCAAGCGAAACCGGCTGCTACTTGTCGGCAGACCGCACGCGCACTGTAGCGCGCGGTCTGCGCAACACTGTAGCCACCAGCTCACTTCTCACTTAGCCGGTGGCAGCGCACTCTCTCTCCTCGCCCGCTACCCGCTCCAGACGGTCGCCCGCGTCTGCGCCCGTGCCCGCTCCTGCCCGCAGCGCTGTGCGCTGCGCTCCCACACCCGCCAGCGCACAAAGACAGCACGCGCGCCCCCTCCAGCACCCGCGCGCAGCCCTTGTGCACCTGCGCGTGCCCTGCTCGCCAGACGACTTAACTTCGCCCTCTCTCTCAAACTCACCCGCCAGTGCACGCACACACACACTCACTTATATACACTCACGTGTACTCTCTCACACACACTTGTACACACACACATACCCTTATAAACTCACACCTACACACATATATATTTATATATCCACTCACATATATACATAAATATATATATATATATATATTACTATATGTATATCTATATAGTTATAAATAAATATATATATACACATACATATATCTAGATATATATATACACAACTACATATATACCTATATAGTTATAACTATATATCTGTGTGTGTGTGTGTGGGAGTGTGTGCAGAGGCGCTTGCTTTACGCGGGTATCGGGGAATATCAGCAACTGGTGCAGATATTCCCGCGATATAATGCATGGTGGAGTGACTAGTGCGAGGGCGTATGGATACAGGTAGGTGATGTGTATGTAAATATACATATATATATATATATGTATATTTACATACACATCACCTACCTGTATCCATATATATATGTATATTTACATACACATCACCTACCTGTATCCATACGCCCTCGCACTAGTCACTCCACCACGCATTATATCGCGGGAATATCTGCACCAGTTGCTGATATTCCCCGATACCCGCATAAAGCAAGCACCTCTGCACACACTCCCACACATCCGTCCTACACTTTACGCGGCACTTCGTCTTGTTGGTTGCGTCTTACTAGACGTGGACCACCTTGATACTATGCTACACTCCATTTTCACTTCCACCACCATCCCTATATATAATATATACATATCTATATATATAAAGACCGTATTTATTATATTAAGCTAAAGTATTCCTTTCTCTACAAGCAACCTACTTTATTTTTATTTCTCTTTTGTTTCCTGTTATTTAAAAAGATAAAAAAAAGAGTAAAAGAGAAAAGATAATTCTTATCTTGCAGGTACTTGGCCTTGCGAATAGCAGGACCAGTTTTTTTGAAAAACCTAAGTTGGCTCAAAGCCAAGAACAATTTGGTTCAAAGCCAAGAACTTGATTTTGAGGGTGTGTCTCAAGGACAATATTATCAACAAAAAAATCTTAAATAGAAAAAAATAAAAACATAATAAACGCACGGAAGAGATACATTCTAGGAAAGGAGTAGAAACCTCTTCACCTTTAATTCCTGCCTCCCTGATATCGACCTTGGGCCTAAAAGTGACCAAGATAAAATTAAGTAGGCCATGTTAAAAAAATTTTGTGAAAGATGGTTAGACTCGATTTAGGTTAACCCACTATACTAACTTCAACGATAATTTCACCATATTAACACAGCTTATTCGAGTTCTACCAATGCAGCTCATATTTCCACAATTAAACACATGCAACAAGCGATATCACAGGTAACAGTTTAATTATCTTAGGCAGCTTGTATTCATTAACAGATAGTTGCTAACAATTTAGCTCACTCATTCATAAATGCAATTTCAATCACGCAAGCAAGCGGTTCAACCATTTCTCATCCTAGGGTTCATGCAACATTCTAGGTTTCCAGTTATCTAATTTTCATAGATGCATTCATATTTTATAAGTAAAATAGGGGGAAACCACTATACTAGCAATCCGAGAGTACTGGGGGCTCGAACTGAGACTCACGTGCTTCTGCGAACCCCAGACATGCAATAAATCGAAGTCCTATACCAAGGAACACATCACAATGAAATATCCATAACAGTATATAAATGTTTCTAACATGTAGAGGAACTCACAAGGAAATAACAGATATTTCGTTTGCATAAAACGGATCACGGTTGGACCCTAAACGAGTCAAAAACGTGTTTGCAAACCCAAATCAGACGTCTGAAACCAAGTCCAAATGTCTTAAAAGTCATCAGAGACTCACCTCAGGTTCCTATGATGACCTCAGACGTCCAAAACTCCTCCGCTATCGTCTGGACTCAGTTCTAAACGTCCGACCAATCCTCCGGTCGTCTGGTAAGCTATCCAAATGTCCAAAAAGCGTGAGAGGGCGTGCCGCGTGCCTTCCTAAAGCTGCTCCTACTCACGACAAAGCAGTGCACCGCTTTTAGCCAAGCAGATCGCCTCTTCGGTGCGGCCTGCATGGCCGTAACCGCGAGGAAGACGTACCTTCGCGATACACCCACTTTCAGACATCCAGTGTCGTTGCCAGACGTCCATCCCCTCGTCCGGAAGGCACTCCGGACATCTGATACTGAAAAAACTCCAGTATCATACCGCGCTCCCGCTTCTCTTACCACGCTCCGCCGCAGCTCCTCCTGCTTCGCTGTAGCTCTGACTACTGCAGAAGGTCAGGGACAAAGCCTCAACGCTCTCCTACTCCCGCACGCATCGCGGTGGCCGTGCAAACCTCCGGCGAGCCTCCATGAGCTCGCGACCTCGACCCTCTCCTCCTCGCTCTCACTCCCTCTCTCTCGCGCGCCTCACTCACGGCAGTGGAGTGGGGAGGAAGGTGGTGCTGGTGGAGTGGAGAGGATAGGAAGGGGGGTGCTTCTTATAGGCGAGGGGTTTAGGGTTTGGCGGGGGAAAAAGAAGAAGAGAGGAGAGAGACGGACGTGCTTCTTATAGGCGAGAGCATAAAGCAACTGCGCGTACAGAATTTTCAATTTCTAGATGTCTAACTGACAATCTAGACGTCTTAAAAGGCTCAAATCAGAACGGGTCTTTACAATTACCAATTCAAAGCTTCACGTGCTTCGGTGCGTGAAGTGTTACGATCCGATTCTCGAATCCCTATGAGACACAAGAATCGAACCGACTCAACTGATCCCAAGACCCAGTCGTCCAACAAGAAAGTAACCAAAAAACAGTAAAATAAACCACATTCACCATGCATGTAACTAACAGTAACAAAAGTACAGCAGTAAGGAAAAGAACTACTACAGTACTTACCACCACAATAGTAGAGAATTTAAAACAGGTACAGAAATATGATGTTTACAATAAAGAGTACAAGGTGAAACAGAAATACTCACTACTACAGAAATACAGGACAACAAAAGTACAACTAGTGGGCTCTACTAGGCCCAGCACCATCCGCAGCCACAGGCTCTGGCTACTCAACACCTGGACCTAAAAAAGGTGACAAATGTGACACGTCAGCGAAACACTGAGTAGAGTGGCAACCAACTAGCTAAGAAAACAGTAAAGGTGGACAAGTAGCTGTTGTTTTTAATTTCTTTCTTTATTTCTCTAATTACTCTTTCTTGAATTATTTCTCAGATCCTTCTCTTGATCTTGAATGTTCCTCGTGGGAACGATCTTGATTGCATTCTTTTCCGAAAAGTAGAAGTAGCACGTGGTGCTCTCCTGACCGGGAGAGTCTCCCGTGGTGGTCCTACCCTCAGTCAACCACCCCAAGGTTACTGACAGACGTAACAGTGACTACGGCATGCACGATAAACGTACGGGTAGCTACCCCGCACTGGCACGTGGGCCCGTGGGCCTAACAAGTCAGTATAGGACGACTAGCTGAACCCCGAGGCCCGTGGGGTGGCTAGCTCTCTCCCTACACTAGTAGCTCTCCCCGGTACTGTGTACGCAAGGGCCAAAAGTTAGTACAAAGTGGCCGGACTTAACCCCGAGTCCCTGGGGAGGCTAGCTTCGCTCTACATTAAACAGGGGGACAGTCGCTCTCCTTGGTACTCCGTACTCAAGAGCCAGCTCACTTCCCCATCCACTTTCCCAGTTCCATTCTACTTATTTTTTAGGAGCTCTACTCTTAATTCCCCGTAAGGTTCATACTAATATTTCTCAAGCCAAGTCATACCAGGTTTTATTTTTTCAGTTTCATTCGCATATAGCCCGTGTTTCCAACATTTAATATCAGTTTATATACAAGTAGCTCAAATTTAGTTTCCGACAACAGGAATTACATGTAGCAGTTAATAGCAACAGTACTCTACATTTCACAGGCAGCTGTTATCCAATTATAGGCAATTATCATTATTCTATCTACTTATCCAAGACTGCAATTCAAGTATTCAAGACAATCGTTTCAGTGTTTCTGTTCCTCGGATTCATGCCACACCCTAGGATCTATCATTCAATCTAGTTTTCAAGCCCTATGATTCATGTCATTCCCTAGGATCTATCATTCAATCTAGTTTTCAGGTCATAGGATTCATGTCATATCCTAGGATCTATCATTCATCTTAGAGATGCATTAATGTTGGTAAATAACTAAGGGAGCCACTCTACCCGCAAAATCGGAAGTAATGGGGGCGTGATCGGCAAGTCCACGTGCCTCCGCAACCCCCAGAGCCACAACAGAACGAGGTCCTAACACAAGAATCAATCACAAGGAACCAGTTTGTAATTCTGGATGGGAATTGGAGATTTTGAGAGGTTGACGTCTTTTATAGTATAGGAATTATTTGTACAAGCATTCATGTACTGAATTTGGATTTTAATTTAACCTGAATTGCTTCTAATCTTGCTTAAATTCTGTTGTCAGTTAATGTTTCTTGTGTAAAACTATCCAAAGGAGAATTTTAATGAAATAAATTAAAAAATCAAGCTTAACTGCCTGTACATGTTTCATGTAGCGCATTGAGTGTTTTGAGATGCCTATACCATACTTCCAGCCACTAGAACTCCATTCAAGGCCTTAGGTTCCCTTTTGAAAATCCTTTGAAAGCCTAAAATGTATCAACTTTGTAAATAAATAAAAATCAAAAAAATTTTCAAAAAAATAAAATAAACTTATCTTAGTCAAGATTAGGTATATTTTTAGGTGTGTGCCAAGTTTCAAGGCATTCTGAGTCCCCAGCTTGGTAAAACATACCATCAAACGGTTTAGTATACCTTGAAACTTAACAAAAGAATAAAACTTCAAAAACAACAAAAACAACTCTCTATCTCTCATCTCTTTCTTTCCCTCTCTCCCCCTATCTCTACTATATATATAAAACCCATAAAAATCAGAAAATACCCAAAAACTCCTAAAAATACCACGTATATTATTTATATACTTGTATATATAACTTAAATTGAACCTATAAGTAAATATTGTATAATATGTATAAAATGTAAATAAATAACTTATATATGTATTCTATGTATTAAATTAAATATTTAGAGTAATCTAATATATATATAACTTTATTGTATTATTTTATTTTAATTTATGTAACTTAAATGTAAACTAACTAACTAATTATACAAACCTATTTAAATGTACATATATGTAGTTCATACTGTACATACATATTTATGTATGTATTACGAATAATATTATACTTGTAATTTAATTTAATTATATATATACAATAAATAATTAGGTTATTAAGTTAAATAGGTAATTTATTAAGTTAAAATAAAATAAATTAGTAAATTAAGTTAATACTAAGAGAATTTATAGGGTATACTTGTAATAGATTATATTAAGTATTTTCAACTTATTTGTATCATATTTATACTGTATTATAGTATTAATAGTTTATTTATATGTATAACTAGCTAAAACATGTATTTAAATCTATATAAATTAAAATAAATATTATAAAATATAATAAAAATATGTAATAAATAATTTATTATATATATTAATATTGTAGCAAGCCAATTTGACAATTAATTAACCAATTTGTACTGCAATTAGCAAATTAAACTCTAATTTAACTTGTATAAACTGTAAATTTTACCTAATTTAATTATATAATAAACTAACTTATTTTTGTAAACTAACTACATAATTATGTAGCCCTATGTAAGGGCTCTACAATCCCATAATTTAATTTTAATTTAGATTAAATTATGGCCCTCAAATTGAGGGCCAAAATCACCAAATGAGACACAAATTCGCGCGACCGCAACACCCATTGGACGCTCGTATTTGTCTCACATCAGTGGCGTGAGAGCGCTCGCTCTACCTTATATTGTTTTTGTGATGTTGCCTTCCCAGTCGTCAGGTGCCAAGCACCAATACACACATTACTTCTCTCTCTCTCTCTCTCTCTCTCTCTTGATCTAATATGGCGTGAGCGTATATGGGTGCGATCCATGTGCCGGGGGTCGTGTACTGTGCATGGGCCTGAGTGGGTCCAAGAACGAGCATTAAACCGGATTGAAACAAACCAAATTAACAACTAGGGTAGCCCTAGTAGAGGTTTGATCCCACCCAGTGATGGGTGCTGCGTATCCCTCAGAAAGGCCGCACGCTCACTAAATAAATTTTTGATCCGGTTGAGGAACGAATCGAGCCAGTCTGAACCGACTGAGAAGAGAAGAGAAGAGAGTTGAAATTTCGCTAAGTGTAGTCTCTCTGCCTATGTGAATGCATGTGTGTTATGGGTGTTGTGTGCATGAGTAGCATGTGTGTGTTTGTGAGTATGTCTATATATATAAGTATATGTATATAAATAACGTAATATAATGTAAATAAATAATGCATACCGTAAATAATATAGTATAGTATATATAAGTATGTAAAGGTAATAAGCTTGTTTAAGCTCTTATATATAAATGTATATAAAACTAGAGATTTAGTGACAGATGCATTCGTCAATGTAGATAACTATAGATGTCAGTAAAGATAAGTATTTTATCTTATATTATGTATATTATTTTACTAAGGTTTTAGTGACACTTATATATGTTACTGTAGATATTAGTATGTTATAATGATTTAGTATAGTAAGTATTATTAACTATTTTTATATCTATACTTAGGTATTAACTATATTAGTTATAAACAACTAACATAGAGTAGTTGTACACAATTTTAATGCTTGTGTGTACATTTGTTTCCAAGCATTATAATGTATTTTAATTCATTCTTTTGTACATAGTTAACTAAATTCTTTTATTCATTAATTCTTTCATTTATTTTTGTAAATAAAATCAACATTTTTGAAATTAAAGAATGTTTTTGGACTTAATGAGTGATGAATATCAATAACTATCTCCTAGTAAACGACCTGGAATAAACTAGTAAAAATTAAGTATATAAATAAAATTAACACGACATCGATTTCTAATTGTGACATATACTACAACAACGACAATTTAAAACCCTTTTTAATGTGAACCGGTCGTCGTGCATCATATTATTTTGGCGTCGTTGCCGAGGACAAAAACCCGTCAACAGCGCTCGGCCTTGGCGGCGTTGAAAAAAGTCGATTAAATGGCAACAGAAGCTCGGTGGCGGCTATGGCCTCCTCAACACAAACAGGAAGCTCTCCTCTGCTCCCTGCCCCACGTATGTGTCGCACCCTCACCTTCTCCCTGCTTTTCCCCAACCCACCCAAGGGTTCCCTTCATCCCCTTCCCCTCCCCTCCTCATTCCCACCACCACCACCTCCTCCTCCCATGGTAGCCCTCGACCTCCTCCCCCACTCTTCCCCTTCCCCATGAACAAAAGACCCCACCATCGGTCACATGAACTTCAGCAACGAATTGGTGGTCGAGCAGCAGCAGATGTTCGACGGCAGCTGTGGCCTCCTTCGCACACCGAGGAAGGTCTGGTCTACTCCCTGCCTTATGCCCCAGAAGAACCCAACTCCGATTGGGTACTACTACTTCGACGGCACCATCCACCACGGTCCCCAGCATAATGACTTCCAGTTGACCTAGGCGAGAACCCTCCACCTTAGATTTCCCAATAATAACCCATTAGCATTGGGAAGGCATTGAGTTTATGGCGAAGACCTTGATCTTCCCCTTTTGCTTGAGAGGGATGAAGATGTCTTTCAACGATGCATATTTTTGTGGAAGGTAAGGACACCGTTGAAGGTGCAGTTCTTTGCTTGAGAATCCCACATAGAGAGGATTGTCATAAAAAGTAAGAAGGTGTAAATATATGGTTACTCTATTTTTTTGAGTTTTCTCTTATGTTGTTTCTAATTTTATAATAATGCATGTGGGAATGATTTCTTATACATTCTATTTCTTTTGAGGTAAATAGCCCTTTGGATTCCTTCTCCACTACTGGAGCAATGTTTTTTTCTTTTTTTAAGGGGAATAAACATTCTATTAAAATGAGAAAAATCCGATACAAAAGTATGCACCCCCACAGGAGAAGGAAGAGAAGAAAAAGCCTCGTTAGAAGACAATTCGTCTTCAATTTTGTATTTTAGCATCATCTCACCAATATATAAGTTTTGTGGCCTTTACCTAACTAAATATAATTCTACCTAATCTAAAGATGACTATCGCACTGCGAATTCTGGGTCAGGTGATTAGTAAGTTGTTGATTGGGGTGGTTGATTTTCCAAATCCACTCATAGGTTTGTGTAATGACCCGTTACATTTTTAGCCGAATAAGACGTCTGGAGTTCCAGTCAGATGTCTGGACCAGTTACCGGACGTCTGAAAGTGATATTTTCGTACAATGCTTTACGCTCTGCGCGCGGGTGACGTGCAGAGACCGCTCTCTCTCTCCCTCCTTCACCCCCCTAAACCCTAACTCCCCTCTATATAAACCCCCTCCCTTCCCCTCTCCTCTCCTCCTTACACCACTCAAGCCACTGCCACCTCCACCATCTCCACGACAGCCACATTCCCCTCCCATCCCTGCTGCTGCTGCCGCGGTGACGAAGAGAGGAGCCGGCGAAGGGAGGAGCGAGAGTGAGAGAGTGCGAGGGAGTGAGAGCGGCGGAGGAGGAAGACGACCGCGGGAGCTCGGTGGAGCTCGAGGAGGAGCTCGTGGGAGATAGGAGGAGTCGGTGTGGAGCTACTAAAGCTTTTGCAGCTGCTAGAGCTACCACTGCGGGTGGAGGGCAAGCGGGGCGAGTGGCTTGAAGAGGCTTTGATATGGGAAATTTTCCAGTACCAAACGTCTGGAGTGAAGTCTAGACGACTGGCAAGGCACCAGGACGTCCGGAGATGAGGCCGGACATCTGAAAGCACGTATATCGCAAGGTACGTATCTTCCTGCGCCATGCATATTGCAGCGCAGGGGATGTCGACTGACTGTTGCGTCTGCGGGTGTTCGTACGTAGGTGCAGGCTTTGGGAAGGCATGCGGTGCACTTTCCCAGGTACTTTTGGACGTCTGATCACGTCGCCAGACGTCCGAAGGTGCTTCCAAACGACCGGAGACCTTGTCCGACGTCTGGAACTGCCCCCAGACAGTCGCAGAGGGATTCTGGATGTCTGAATCGGCCGCAGGGAACACAGGGTGAGACCTCACATCTTTTAAGACGTCTGCGACTAGTCCCAAACGTCTGATTTTGATTAGTAACTACGTTTTTGGCCTGTTTAAGGCCCAAACGGAATCAGATTTCCGCAAACGAAGTGCCGTTGTTTTCCACTCGAGTTCCTCTACATATTCGTGTTGAGTATCTAATGTTTTGAGCTCATTTAATGTACATTGGTCTTGGTATAGGTTACCAGTTGGTGGCGTGTTCGGGGCCCGCGAAGGTGATGAGATCTGCAGCACAGGCCCCCATTCCTCCTGTGATACTCGGTAGAGTGGTTTAACCCAGTTTTTAATATTTAAATAAGAATGTGCTTGGTTGGAATAATCGGATTAAACTCTAGGATGTGGAATGAACCCTAGGGTAGAAATGAATGAGCATGTTTGAGCTGTACTGTTTACTTAAATGCATGGTTAAGATAAATTACTAGCAAATGCCTTCAGTATAATTACGAGATGCATGTTAAAATATGAGCTACCTGTATGTAAATGAAAATTGAACTGTGGTACCACAAGTTACATGTTCATGATTGAGAACTGAATTATGAAAACACGAGCTGCCTGTATATGGATGAGGAACGAGTTATGAAACATGAGATCTGGACCTTAATAAATGAGATGAATATGAGCATTAACCCTACGGGAGATTAGGAGTAGAACTCCTGTAGATAAACGAAATCTGGAATATACATGGGAAGTGTGCTAGTCCTTGTGTACGCGGTACCAAGGAGAGTAACTGTCCCTTTGTAGTGTAGAGCGGAGCTAGCCTCCCTTGGGTTGAGACCCAAGGCTAGGATTGGCCACTCTTCACCGACTCCTGTTGGCCCTCGCGCACGTGGTACCGAGGCATGCTACTAGTGTAAGGAGGGTGCTAGCCTCCCCACGGGCCCCGGGGTTCAGCTAGCCGCCCAACACCGACTTTGTTAGGCCCTTTATGCAAACCGGGGTAGTCAGGCGAGGGCACGCGGACTGTGAAGGGGTGAGACCCCTATTTGGTTCTGAGGGGCGAGACCCCTATTCTGAGAGGGCAAGGCCCTATATTGTTCCGTGCTATACTTTGGGCGTACCCGCTAGCGGAAACGACTAACCGCGTGTCAGTACAGGGTAGCTACCCTTGCGCTTATCACGCATGTCGTAGTCACCGCTACGTATTGACAGTGACCTCGAGGTGGTTGATTGAGTGTAGGACTACAACGGGGGACTCTCCTGGCCAGGAGAGCACTACGTGTACATTCCACTCTACGGAAAAGACTACAATCAAGATCGTTCCCACGAGGAACATGCAAGATCAAGGAATACCTGGAAACTTGAGAAATAAATGAACCAGAAACACCTAAATGAGATAAATAAAAATGAGAAGTAAATCTGTTGTTATTTTACTATACTTGCATTTAAATAATGTAAACAACATTCTACTCAGCATTCACTGACTCTATCTTTTAGTAACTCTGTTCAAGAGCAGGAGTTGAGCAGCCCAAGTTTCCGTCTGCAGAGGGTCCTGGGCCCAGCCGAGCCCAGCCGTAGCGTTTTTTTCAGCTCTTTTGCCTTTCTACTGTTGTAGTGAGTAATGGACACGTAGTTTACTATTCCTGTTAATTTTTGCTTCCTTCACTTTTTTGTTGTTGTTGTGGTGGCATGTACTACGTTTTGAGACAGTTGTTCTACCATCTTTATTGCTTCGTACTTTTCTTCTGCTTAGTTATATTGCATGTGTGAATGTGATTTATTTTTCTTGGTAATTCTTGTTGGACGACTAGGTCTTGGGATTAGTCAAGGCGAGTCAATCTCAGATCCTGTAGGGATCTAGGAACCGAGTCGTAATAGTTCGCAATGAAGAATGAAGATAAGATTGGCACAACTACTTTATTACACATTTAACTGCATTAGTTTCATGTCATCATATTTCAACATTCACCCCTCGCAATATTGTTGTAGCATCATTGATATTGTATTGCAAAATATTGATGTCATAGCACCCATATATTGTAAAATTAAAAAGGTAAAGAGATGCATGTTGTAACATGTGTCTCTTGCGTAACAAAATATATCAGTATATTTAATTTTTAATTGATATATTTTAATTATCTACTGAAACACATTAATTGAAAGTTAAAACACACTGGTTGAAAATGAAAATACATTAATTGAAAATGGAATTTGACTTAAAAGGCGAAAAGTGATTTTCACTTATGGGTTTTGGATTTAGGATTTAAGATTTATGATTTAAGTTACAAAAAGTTATTCTTCACCTATGAAATGTGATTTTTTGCTAAAACAACAATTTTTCGCCTTAGGATTAAGGTTTAAGATTTAGGGTTTAAGAAATACAAACCCTAAATATTGACCACTAAATCCTAAGCCGTATGGTAAAAAATAACTTTTCGTAGGTAAAAAACTTGAAATAGGTAAAAATTGGTTTAAAATGAAAATTAATTGGTATATTTTCATTTTCAATTAATATATTTTGTTACAACCCGATTCCCGAATCCCTACAGGACACGAGACCGGATCGACTCGACTGATCCTAAGACCCAATCATCCAACGAGAAAGTAACCAAAAAGCAGGAAAGTAAACCACATTCACTATGCTAAGCAACTAACAGTAAAAAGGTACAGTAGTAAAGAAGTAAAAATTACTACAGTACATCTCACCACCACAACTGTAGAAAGTAACAGGGTACATGAACATAAAGTACGGAACGTAAAAGTACAGAACATAAAAGTACAAGAGTCTATTCACTACTACAAACGAGTACAACAAAAGAGCTACAACCATTAGGCTCTACTGGGCCCAGCACCCACTGTAGCTATAGGCTCTGGCTGCTCAACACTTGGACCTGAAAAGGGGTTATGAGTACATAACGTCAGCGAACGCTAAGTAGAGTGGCAACCAACTAACTAAAGCAGTAAAGGTGGATAGGTAGCTGTTGTTTTTCAATTACTTTCTTTAACTAATTATTCCTTTTTACCACTTGGTTTATTTATCAGGTCTTTTTCTTAATCTCGAATGTTCCGCATGGGAACGATCTTGATTGCAGTCTTTTCCGAAGAGTAGAAGGCACACGTGGTGCTCTCCTGGCTGGGAGAGTCCCCCGTGGTGATCCTACACCCTGTCAACCACCCCAAGGTCACAGACAGACGTAATGGTGACTATGGCACACGCGATAAGCGCACGGGTAGCTACCCCGCACTGGCACGCGGTCAGTCGTTTTCGCTAACGGGTGCGCCCAAAGTACAGCACGGAATAATATAGGGCCTAGCCCTTTCAGTAATAGGGGTCTAGCTCCTAAGAACCAAATAGGGGTCTCGCCCCTCCACAGTCCGCGCACCCTCGCCTGATGAAACGCTGACGGCAACCGGGTTTTATTGTTATAGCGTTGTAGTATAGCCAGTTATTGCCAACATTTCAACTATAAAATTTTTTACTCGGAAAATAAAAGAGTTCCCGAGGTCGAACTCAGGGAGCAAGTTGTATTCTAGAGATATACATGTTTCTTTTACAAAAATAAAGAAAGAGAGAGAAAGAAATTGTTGTCTTTTCTTCTTTTCTCTTTGCTTCTCCTCGTCTCAGATCTTCTGTTATCTTTTTCTTCTTTATCTGCAGTGGTGATGTTCTTCTTCTTCTTTCAGCTGTTCCTGCTCTTCCTTTTTCTTCTGCAGAGCGGGTCCTGTTCTTCTTCTTTTTCTTTCTTCAGATCTTCTTCTCGTACTCTTCTTCTTTCAGTTCTTCCCTTGTTCTTTTGTGTTCTCTTCTGCCTCGCCTTCTTCTGTTGTTCTTCAGAACTCCTTCTTTCTTCTTTTCTTTTTCCTGTCAGGACGTCGTCTGATTTTTCAATCAGACGACTTAAACTGCTTGTTGCTACAGTGTCTCCCTCAGCTTCCTTCTTCTTCCGCGGTCCTTCTTCTTCACCTGTGCCTGCACACTTCAGAGTTTACGTCAGAGGACAAGACCTACTCTACCCTCCCCCCCCCGCGTCTCTCTCTCTCAGAAACCGCTCATGGGATAGCTCTCCCACAGCTGCCGGGTAGTCGGGTACGGGTCGCGCCCGGGTCCAGGCCCACCGGCGTGCGTGGTGGGCGAGGAGTGCAGGTCAGTCTAAGTCGGGTCGGGTCAGGTCCACGGGGCGTGAGCGCGGACGAGACCGGGTAACCGGGCGGGTGAAGGGAACCTCACCCCGTGTGCTGAGGCAGTAAGGCTTATTCACAAAATTAATTTAAACGGTGAAAGAGTTGTGAGGCTTACCGATGTGGGACTAAACGGAGGCCTCTCCTCGCGTGCGCCTGCTGGAAGACCGCGGCCTTGCTTCTGCAGCTGCAGCTTCGATTTGCGTCGGTTGCTGGCTGGCTGCCTTCGCAGGAATCCCCGTAATCCGCAGCAGCTGGAGACCTGGAGTCCTCAAGCCTGGAGCGCGGGAGAAGCTGCTTCAATGTGGCGTTAATGGCGGTCGAGCCTCAGAACCTGTCGGACACGAATATGGCCTCTCGGCCTGATCAAACTGCTGGGGAACCTTCGCCGTGGCACGGCGAAGGTGTGGAGCTGTGCAGCAAGCCGCAAGGTGGTGACTGGCGGCAGCCCTAGGTTGGACTGCAACCGGAGAAATGGGTTTGTTTGGGGGAGCGTTACGGAGGTGTGGAGTGGCAGTGGAGGGGTGGGGGGTGCTCAGTGTGATGAGGCGGAGGTTCGGTGAGGGTCGGCGAGGCGTGTGAGGCTGTGGAGCGATGGGAGCATCTCGCCGGAGGGTGGCCGGAGACGAAGGGGGTGACGATGGTCAAGGT
Source organism: Thalassia testudinum (assembly GCA_037157565.1). Lineage (NCBI taxonomy): Eukaryota > Viridiplantae > Streptophyta > Magnoliopsida > Alismatales > Hydrocharitaceae > Thalassia > Thalassia testudinum. Next base: position 23,658,421 of record JAZHRO010000054.1, on the reverse strand, counting down.
CGGTTGAGGGCTTAATTGAACAAATTGAAACCGGGGAAAGAAAGAGGAGAGGAAGGGAAGTAGTTCTAACTTACTTGCAGGGACGAAGGGGGAGCAGCAGGGCGACAGTCGTATCGACTGTCGCCGGAGAAGAAGATGCCCAGGGGAAGGGGCGACGGCGAGCAGAGAGCCGGAGAAGCGCCAGCTGGGTGCGGCGTGGCGCGGGAAGAGCAGGGAAGAAATCTCTGCTGCTGGTATTGCGGCAGAGCGAAGAGGAGGAGGAGGAGGAACCGCCGGAGCTGGTGGGCGTCTGCCGGAGTGAGAGGAGAGGAAAGTTGGGGGTTTTCTCCGTCAGATCCGAGCTGGGAAGAACGGTGGAGCGACGGGGGTATTTATAGGGACCGAATCAGGGAGGAAGGCGGAGGGAGACGTCGTGTCTCCCTCGCCGGAGGACGCCGGAGATGGAAACCCATACCGTCCGTGCGTTCGCACGGCCGGTATGGCGGGTTACAGCGACCAGGGGGTGTCCCTGCGACGGCTGACGACGCAGGGCACCCCCGGTTTACTTGCCAGGCTCTCCCCCTCACCCTGCGCGGCGCCACGCTCCGCGCAAGGTCGCCGGAGCATGGTGCTGGCAGGTTTTGCAGGGGGGACCTGAACGCAAAGAACGAAGGAGAGTTAGGGGCCAAAATGCGAGGGTTCAAAAGTTGAGGGCCAAAAAGTAAATATATGAGGACCAAAGTGTAAAGTTGGTCAAGGAGGTTTCTTCTTAGGCTCAAGTTTTTATACATGACTAATTAGGACCTAAGGAATCTGATGGTGAATTTCATTTCTATATTAAACCTTGTTTGACCGGTCAATTTATGCGAAAACCCAAATTAAGTTATTAATTGGGCAAGATTCTCAATGTATGTCAAAATGGGTTCTGAAGGCCAAATTGAAGGTTCTACACCCTAGAGATTATTTTTCTTTGAATTTTAGAGGGTTTATTCTATTTTTACTTTGCCTCGAACCTCGTGAATTGAAGTGGGTTGTTTTAGGGTTACAGATTATCATTTAGTTCCTTGGAATTGCTGTAGCCCTTGCTAGATCATCTCATCCCACTTTTATTCTTATTAAGTTGCTTTGACCTATGTTTGGACCCTGAATTACCCTGTATGCAGATTATACTGGTAAAATTGCATTTTTACCCCTTATGACTTGTTTTCTCCTTAAACTCAGAATTCTCTGAGTTAAGCCTTTCCTTGAGTTATGTAGGAGCTTTTATCCTTTGTATTAGGTCAAAATGAGCTAGTTATGGCTCATGATGAGGTTCTCATCATACCCCCATGCCTAGCTTTTGCTAGTCCCTTAGCAAAAACTTAAGGTTTCAACCCTTGTTCTAGACCATGAAGTTTTTAATAGCTTTAGATAAGTGCTTTTTTATTTGAGCTCAGATTAGGTTAGAATGCTGACCATAGGCCTAAAAGGTACTTTAGTACCAATCAAGATCCAAATCTGTCTAGCCTTAGCCTCAGTCCTTAGCAAAGGTTTTTAAGGCCCACAAGAACTAACCTAAGGTTTATTGGACTTTGTGATTAAAGCACCCGTGCTTGAAATGATTTTAGCCCTGGCTCAGTTCGCAGTGCGTTTTGTAAGAGAGAGATAGAAAGTTTTCTGTTTGGAGAGTTTTCTCTCTCTTTTTCTTTTTAGTTCTAGCCTAGGATTGGCTTTTCAACACGGTCTGTATCAGATTCCTTGCTCCCATCATCAATCCTCAAGGGTTCCTGGCGATCGATGCTTCGAGATAGCACCACCCATGGCAACCCCCGGAACCCTGGCTATTGAGATTTCGAGATAATCCCATCCATGGTGTTCCGTGGCCGAATCCAGACCCTGGCAATTGACACTTCGAGATAATGCCATCCATGGAATCTGAACCAGCAGAGTGCTTACATGCCCCCAGTAGGATATGTAAATATCCTAAGAAACAAGCACCGAGGAGATGATATTTTGTTACGCATCTTCGAGGGGATTTCCCGCCTCTCCGCGCTGGGAACTCGTCCAAATCAACTTGTGTTGATCGGCCGCTCCTATTCTAGGTGTTCTTTTCAGAATTTTGCGACGCTTCTGCGTGATTCTGATTTTTAAGCTTACTGAACCAGGCTGTGTGTGAGGTTAGGGTGCTTAGGTTACTGAGTCCCGTAAACCAAAAATTAGTTAACGAGGCCAAATACTCCCTAAGCCTTAGACCTAATACTTGAGCTTTTCATTTTCCTCAACCTCTTGAGGAGTGTCCAGATCTTAATGGGTACTAAGAGTCTATTCAAGAATGCCTAAGGTTTGCATTCTTACTAATCTCATTGTGCACTTTTCAGTTATTTTCTTGAATGAGGTCTAGAACTTAGGTTAATTCCTTAGTTCCTTACTAATGACTATCACCTTTTCTCATAATTTTGTGCTCCTTTTTCATTTTGTTTCTTTTCTCCTTCACAAAATTTCCTTCTCCTCTTTTCCTCTTATTCTTTTTCGAAAAATTTTTAATTTTTATGGTGTTTTTGGCATATGTGAATTTTTTGTTTGAAACCTTTTCTTACAAGTTTTGCACTTCCATACCCCCCCATGCCTAAGATTTGCAATGTCCTCATTGTAACCTAGGGGGTTTTTATTTAACTTAGTTCATTCCTTAAGACAGAAATTTGGATGAGTGGATGGGTCGGGTTGAATTTTTGCGGACGATTTCTAATCTCAGATGCAAGCACCTGAGGTGGAGTCGGCTGTCCTAAAGTGTGAACTTTAAGTGCAAAAAGGTGTCAGAACAAGTTTCAGGTTTTCAAAGAGAATGACGGGCTGCCTCCCGTTGAGCGCTAAATTTGATTCCTTCAGCCAAGCGGGAAATGCGATGGAGAGGGGATGGTCAAATCAGCTAAGTTTTGTAATACAAGCACCTTGATTAAGAGCCTGGTTGGTCCAACCAGGTGCTTGTTCAGATCAACAGGCTGATGATGCAGCCCAAACCCAATCAATCTGGTGGGTTGATAGATGTGGATAAAAAGGTGTGGAACCCACCATATACTATGAAGCTCAGATGGATGTGGAAGTGTAAACGCAGGGTTTGGCTGAGTCGAATCAGCCTGGTCAGAGTAGGGATCCGTAGAATAATCAATGAATGATGCGGAAACCCTACAGGGGTGATCAGAGAATGATGGAGCGTGGTATGTAGTCTGATCAGTGTTCCAAACCCGATGTGGAAATGCAATCGGCTCGGTGAGAGGTGAATCTGAATAGAAATTGAGTCCGGTTGCGGGTGGGGGTTGGGAAGAGGTTTTGATCCGTTCTGTGTGTGCGGACGAGGTGGCCATTGTGTACGAGGGCTCTACTAGAAACGGATGATAGGTGGTTTCTTGTAGAGAGTCCTCTGGGTAACTATCAAATGCCGGAAGAGTGTCTGTAGGATGAAAGAAATCGGATTCGAGAAAAAATTTGGATTATGGGTTGCAATCACTCTTGGCATTTTCTCTTTTTGGTTCCTGAGGATCGAGAAGGAATGATTCTGTGTTATCAGTGATCTCGGGAATCAGGACCTCAGAGTTGCAGTCAGAGTCATGTGAACTGAGGTCGTAGATGGGCCTGGCGTGTTCAGGAAGGGGAATCTCTCCGCAATTATAGTCAGATTTGAAATTGTCGGAGAGTTGGCGAAAATGAGATTCATGATCATGAATTCCACCACAGCAAAAATCCTCAGATGTGGAATCAGCAGCCTGATTGGGGTCTAGCCTATATGTCAATTCTGGGCTCGAAAAGGTATTTTGTCTAGGCTCAAGCTCCAAGCTGGCAGGATAGATCCAATTAAAATCCAACTCGTCCAACTTCTCAGTCTCTGTATCATAAATTGGCATGTTCTCTGGAAAATCGATTAGATTTTCTGAAGATGTTGGAGAGGGATATTCATCAAATAGAGGCCCGGAATCATATTCTGTAAAAATTTGATCTTTCTCATAAGGGGCCTCATAATCTTCCCAATAAGTTTCAGATCTAGGTTCTAGGCTTAGGATGTGGGCAGAATTATTAGAACCTAAGTCTGAATAACCTTCGAGGGCCACCTTATCAAAATAAGGGGCGGAATTTATACCCTCAAAAGGTTCAGTAGTGATCTCATTATTGCAGGCGTTTTGGAATTCTAGGCTTGGCAATTCATGGTCTAAGTTTGGCTCATCATTGTGTTCTCCTGCAATATCCCAACCTAATTCAACATTGTCTTCTATCTGGGTTGGGATTTCACAACCACTTTGTGCCTCAATCCCGAGATCTGGGAAACTGGATTGTTTCTTAATACTGTTCCAAGATGGTTCATCCTCTATTTCTGGTATATACGGGTATTTCTGGTTGATAATTTGTTCTACTGATTTCATCATTTCTACCCGTTTTATAAGGGCATCTTGGTGTTGTTCCCAAAGTACAGGATTTGTCAAGCATTGAAGGTATTCAGATTGGTGTAATTTTTCTATCTCAATGTATCCTGTCATGAGCATATCTCGGGTTGATCCTTTTGAAATTTCAGTCAATAGAATTTGGGCACAGTTTATGATGAAAGTTGTGGTTGTTGGAACATCAACCTGAATGTTTCCTATTGGTGTTGAGGGTTTATATTTGATTTCATAGATTTCAAGGGCATCCTCAATCATTTTATCTTTCATGGATCTCAGATATTCAGGTTTTTTTTTACATGGTAGTCCTGCTAGGTAATTAGGCTGCATTTTCGAATCAGGTGGTGGAATCAAGATATAGAATCAGAAGTTTGAATCGAGATGGAAGAAGGGGATTTTGTTCAGAATCAGAGGAAAGAGGGGTTATGTGAATGATTTCTGCAAAAACAAGGGAGCCGAGGCTTAGCCTCGGGGAGAGTGAATTTCTATAGGAGGTTTCAAGGACCTCCTGCAAAATACTGAAGGACTGGATGAGATAAGCAGGTGCTGGACCCAATCAAGACACCCAAAAATTGTTGGGTGACTATAGAGGTTCGGGGCTGATGGACCCCTTGATCAGAAAGATCGTCCACCTGAGAATTACCTGGGCAGCCAGAGAGGGAGAGTCCCGCGAAGACCCCTACACGGTAGAGCGTCCCCACGGGTTACAGGGTTTCCCCCACCCGACCTCTCTTGTCACTGCGGTTCCAGGTAGACCAGAATGGGGATCTTGACCTCTTAAGTCTACCAATTTTAAGATCAGGGTGCTTAAGGTTTCACTTGAACTTTAGTCTTTTAAGTGCAAAGAGTGACCTAATTTAAGGTTGGTTGACCCAAGGGGTCAACTTTACCTCTTGTTTTCTTTGAGAGCTTTTAGGTCTTGTCTTTTAGGGTTCAAGTGTTTAGAGAGCCAATTGTTTTAGGTTTTCTTTTGAATAGGTATTTTCAATCAATGGTTTAGGCACACTTCTTTTGGATTTTCTCCATTCTTGATTTAAGTAGTGTGTCTCTAAAACCCTAATGTTGAATCTTATGTTGGCTCTACTTGGTCCAGTTAGTTCTTTGTTGGGTAATTAGGGCTCAAGCAAGAATGTGTTAGCCCTTAAATACCCTTAATAGTGTGCAGGACTAATGAGTTGAAAACATGCAACTCTTTATGGTTACTAAGTATGGAAGACAGGTTAGCCCTATATTGCTTGTTCTTTTCTTTTCTTCCTCTTTAGAGTTTAGGGGTTAATAGCGAGAGGAAAAATTTACCTGTCCTCGGAGTGGTTGTCGTGCGGTTGCTTGTCTTCTTGATTTCCTGTAGTTTTCTGCACAAAAGAGAGGAGATTATCAGAAATTAAAAAGAAACAGGAATGTTTACCTCTAGAATAGCCGTTGTTCCCCGGCAACGGCGCCAAAATGAAACGCTGACGGCAACCGGGTTTTATTGTTATAGCGTTGTAGTATAGCCAGTTATTGCCAACATTTCAACTATAAAATTTTTTACTCGGAAAATAAAAGAGCTCCCGAGGTCGAACTCAGGGAGCAAGTTGTATTCTAGAGATATACATGTTTCTTTTACAAAAATAAAGAAAGAGAGAGAAAGAAATTGTTGTCTTTTCTTCTTTTCTCTTTGCTTCTCCTCGTCTCAGATCTTCTGTTATCTTTTTCTTCTTTATCTGCAGTGGTGATGTTCTTCTTCTTCTTTCAGCTGTTCCTGCTCTTCCTTTTTCTTCTGCAGAGCGGGTCCTATTCTTCTTCTTTTTCTTTCTTCAGATCTTCTTCTCGTACTCTTCTTCTTTCAGTTCTTCCCTTGTTCTTTTGTGTTCTCTTCTGCCTCGCCTTCTTCTGTTGTTCTTCAGATCTCCTTCTTTCTTCTTTTCTTTTTCCTGTCAGGACGTCGTCTGATTTTTCAATCAGACGACTTAAACTGCTTGTTGCTACAGTGTCTCCCTCAGCTTCCTTCTTCTTCCGCGGTCCTTCTTCTTCACCTGTGCCTGCACACTTCAGAGTTTACGTCAGAGGACAAGACCTACTCTACCCTCCCCCCCCCCCCGCGTCTCTCTCTCTCAGAAACCGCTCATGGGATAGCTCTCCCACAGCTGCCGGGTAGTCGGGTACGGGTCGCGCCCGGGTCCAGGCCCACCGGCGTGCGTGGTGGGCGAGGAGTGCAGGTCAGTCTAAGTCGGGTCGGGTCAGGTCCACGGGGCGTGAGCGCAGACGAGACCGGGTAACCGGGCGGGTGAAGGGGACCTCACCCCGTGTGCTGAGGCAGTAAGGCTTATTCACAAAATTAATTTAAACGGTGAAAGAGTTGTGAGGCTTACCGATGTGGGACTAAACGGAGGCCTCTCCTCGCGTGCGCCTGCTGGAAGACCGCGGCCTTGCTTCTGCAGCTGCAGCTTCGATTTGCGTCGGTTGCTGGCTGGCTGCCTTTGCAGGAATCCCCGTAATCCGCAGCAGCTGGAGACCTGGAGTCCTCAAGCCTGGAGCGCGGGAGAAGCTGCTTCAATGTGGCGTTAATGGCGGTCGAGCCTCAGAACCTATCGGACACGAATATGGCCTCTCGGCCTGATCAAACTACTGGGGAACCTTCGCCGTGGCACGGCGAAGGTGTGGAGCTGTGCGGCAAGCCGCAAGGTGGTGACTGGCGGCAGCCCTAGGTTGGACTGCAACCGGAGAAATGGGTTTGTTTGGGGGAGCGTTACGGAGGTGTGGAGTGGCAGTGGAGGGGTGGGGGGTGCTCAGTGTGATGAGGCGGAGGTTCGGTGAGGGTCGGCGAGGCGTGTGAGGCTGTGGAGCGATGGGAGCATCTCGCCGGAGGGTGGCCGGAGACGAAGGGGGTGACGATGGTCAAGGTCGGTCGAGGGCTTAATTGAACAAATTGAAACCGGGGAAAGAAAGAGGAGAGGAAGGGAAGTAGTTCTAACTTACTTGTAGGGACGAAGGGGGAGCAGCAGGGCGACAGTCGTATCGACTGTCGCCGGAGAAGAAGATGCCCAGGGGAAGGGGCGGCGGCGAGCAGAGAGCCGGAGAAGCGCCAGCTGGGTGCGGCGTGGCGCGGGAAGAGCAGGGGAAGAAATCTCTGCTGCTGGTATTGCGGCAGAGCGAAGAGGAGGAGGAGGAGGAACCGCCGGAGCTGGTGGGCGTCTGCCGGAGTGAGAGGAGAGGAAAGTTGGGGGTTTTCTCCGTCAGATCCGAGCTGGGAAGAACGGTGGAGCGACGGGGGTATTTATAGGGACCGAATCAGGGAGGAAGGAGGAGGGAGACGTCGTGTCTCCCTCGCCGGAGGACGCCGGAGATGGAAACCCATACCGTCCGTGCGTTCGCACGGCCGGTATGGCGGGTTACAGCGACTAGGGGGGTGTCCCTGCGACGGCTGACGACGCAGGGCACCCCCGGTTTACTTGCCAGGCTCTCCCCCTCACCCTGCGCGGCGCCATGCTCCGCGCAAGGTCGCCGGAGCATGGTGCTGGCAGGTTTTGCAGGGGGGACCTGAACGCAAAGAACGAAGGAGAGTTAGGGGCCAAAATGCGAGGGTTCAAAAGTTGAGGGCCAAAAAGTAAATATATGAGGACCAAAGTGTAAAGTTGGTCAAGGAGGTTTCTTCTTAGGCTCAAGTTTTTATACATGACTAATTAGGACCTAAGGAATCTGATGGTGAATTTCATTTCTATATTAAACCTTGTTTGACCGGTCAATTTATGCGAAAACCCAAATTAAGTTATTAATTGGGCATGGTTCTCAATGTAGGTCAAAATGGGTTCTGAAAGCCAAATTGAAGGTTCTACACCCTAGAGATTATTTTTATATGAATTTTAGAGGGTTTATTCTATTTTTACTTTACCTCGAACCTCGTGAATTGAAGTGGGTTGTTTTAGGATTACAGATTATCATTTAGTTCCTTGGAATTGCTGTATCCCTTGCTAGATCATCTCATCCCACTTTTATTCTTATTAAGTTGCTTTGACCTATGTTTGGACCCTGAATTACCCTGCATGCAGATTATACTGGTAAAATTGCATTTTTACCCCTTATGACTTGTTTTCTCCTTAAACTCAGAATTCTCTGAGTTAAGCCTTTCCTTGAGTTATGTAGGAGCTTTTATCCTTTGTATTAGGTCAAAATGAGCTAGTTATGGCTCATGATGAGGTTCTCATCACCTGACTACCCTGGTTTGCCCAGTGGTCCTAATAAGTCGATGTAGGGTGGCTAGCTGAACCCCGGGTCTCGTGGGGTGGCTAGTTCTCTCCCTACACTAGTAGCTCTCCCCGGTACCGTGTACGTAAAGGCCAAGAAGTCGGTATAGAGTGGCCAATCCTAACCCCGGGTCCCAACCCAAGGGCGGCTAGCTCCGCTCTGCACTAAACAGGGGGACAGTCGCTCTCCTTGGTACTCTGTACTCAAGGGCCAGCTCACTTCCCCACTCATGTTTCCAGATCTATTCCATTTATTTCCAGGAGCTCTACTCCTAATTCCCCGTATGGTTCATGCGCATATTCCTCATGCCATGCCATACCAGGTTCCATCATTTCTAATTCCATTCTCAGGTTATACATATGTAGCTTGTATTGTTATCATTCACATTTCCATACTCAGGTTAAACACAGGTAGCTCATATTTCCATCATTCTCATTACCCTTCTCAATTTATATGCATGCAGCTAGTATTATGTCATTTAATGTATACAATAGGAAAGTTACATGCAACAGTTAATTAGTGATGTAAACACATTTACACTACTTAAAATGTCTATTTATGCATGTTCTTAAGCATAGGATTGCATTTCATGATATAAATATTGCATTACATGCATCATCTTGCATTTAGAGTAGTTTGAATAAAATGGAGGTTAATTGTCTCCTTTTATGTGCTTGGACAGGGCAAATATTTTATCGGGGCCTCGGATCAAAGATCCAACCGTATGGATATGATCAGGGCGACGATTGGAGTTCAACGACTCCAAGATCGCCCTAATCAGGCATCCGTAGCATCAGATAGAGACCGGGGAACCCTAGAAGATCAAGGGCCAGGATGGTGTAAATCCGCACTTCAGATGGAAAATCCGACCACACGGATGAATTCGGATCGACGATCGCAGCCGAACGACACAAAAATCGAGTCAATCCGACATCCGTGGCACCATCTACAACTTCCAGAAGATGGACGGCCAAGATAGCGCCACGTGGCGCCATCCCAGCCGCCCAATCGGCCGCAGGATTCCTGTGAAGACCGTGCACCGTCTCCTCTCCGCCGTTGGATCTCGATCCAACGGCTGCGGTCGCTCGCGTTTAAAAACGTCCGCGCGACCATTTCGCCCGCGTAGCGCAGCGGCGACGCAACTGCGGGCGAAGCGGAGGTCGCGGGTTCGAGCCGCGGTGAGGGGGTCGAAGGCGCGGGCGAGCGGGCGCGCACGAGCGTCAGATGAAGATCCAACGGCCGCGCGCGCCCGATAGCGCCGACGTGCAATTGGACGCTCTGGTGGGCGCGCGATCGCACGCGGGCGGGCGCGCTATGCAGCGGACGCGATCTAAGCCGTCCGATCTCGCGATCGGATGGCTGAGACGACGCGGACGTGCGTATGCGTTACGCGCGCAGGCCAGCCGAGCGGGCGCGCGTGGGCGCGGCGGCGACGGCGATGGCGGGGCTTTAGCGACGGTTTTATCCGTCACTAAAGACCCCTTATTTATTATTTTGAAGATGTAATGTCCATTTTGCCCCCACTCCTTGCAACTATAAAAGGAGACCCCCTCCATACGAAATTTGGATCCCTTCCTTCTCCTCTCTACCTCTCCAAAGCTCAAGAGAAGCTTGTCCCACACCCGGGATGCTTCTCGCGAGATAAAGTCCAAATTTTCGTCCCCCTTCGGAAGTGGATCCCGCGACGACGACGGCGTGCTGCTTCGTTCCCGTTCTTCTGCTTCGTCCTCCTTCGTCCCGCCTCGTTCTCCTTCGTCCAGGCGTCGTCCCGTCCGGCTCGTCCTCCAAGCAACCGTCGAGGAGGATAACTTCTCTCTCCCATTCTTATTTACAGCTTTTCTAGTGTAGAATTTTCCTGCTTTATAGTGTAATTGATTTCCCGCTTTCTAGTGTAACTTTCATTTCGTTTGCTTGTATAAACAATTGAAATATTGAATGCATGTTCTCTTTCTCTCTCTCTCTCAATTTGATAGCTCCATTGTAATTATTTCACCTTGTTTATCAAAAATCCTAAAAAAACATAATTGCGAATATAGATCAACGTAGCCTCCCTGAGTTCGACCCGGAATTCTTATTTCGGTATAAATTTTATTTGTTGAACACGAATCCTTCGCTTTCGAACTCCAACGACGGGTTTTCCAAAACCAAACACATTAGCGTAGATTCTCGTTCAACATTTTGGCGCCGTTGCCGGGGAGGCAACGATTTCCGATCTTTTCTTCGCATTTCTTGCACTTTATTTGTTTTCTAACTAGCTTTCTCTTGTGTCTATTGTTTTGCAGAGACCTCCATCAAGGAATCAACAAGCGGTAGACTGGAGTAAAGTGCAGTTGAAGACAACTGTAAGTGCTCCCCCATTCTTTCCCCCTCCATAGATTTCATTCGCCACATTAAATCCAAATTCCAATTAACCTAGGTGTTTGCATAAATCCTAGGAATAGTTTGGTTGTTTGGATTTCTACTCACACTCATTTCACCCTCATTCATAAAAAAAGGAATAATAACAAAAAGATAATTTTGTGGGGTAACTTTCAACAAACACACAACACACACCCACATTCAAGGCACTTGATTAACTTGATTTGTTTTCTACTCAACCGGGTTCTGATCTGTGGAACCGGTACACACAGAGCAACACATAACAGAGTAGAAATCATTCTAGGTTAACCATCTTTGAGTGCCTAACTTAGTGGTGCAATTGTGGCCAATTGTTTGAGTTGTTTGGGCCGCACCACTTTATTTAAAACCAACTCATCAAGTAGCTCCTCCTTAGGGTTTTCAATCTAGGTATATTCTAGGCACTCCGCTTTCTTTCTGATTTTAAAGGAAAACTATCTTCACCCGTGTTTTACAACTTGGTTTGCCTAGAAATTTGATTGCAATTCATCTAATTTGAAACCCTAAAAGCTACTTAAGCAGGATTTGAACATTAAAATTCACACATTATAAATAATCTTGCTTGAAAACCCTGGTTGTGCACGCACTTACACAAATTTCAATCAATCATTAAGGGCACAACCCATTGTAAGGGCCCATCACATTCCATAAGCACCACAATCCCAGGCCGTAATAAAATTGAGTAGACGTTGGCCCTAAGGTTTGATTCGCTCTTCAAGGCCTAGTCTGAGATTGATTTTGATTAACCTACTTGTACTGATTAATCTGATGTCTAGCTAGGGGAGTAGCGTCAAACGACCGCGGCTGGGGGGTACACTAGGAACCGGAGGCGAAAGCCAAAGGAAGAACCTTCTCCCCAGTCCCTCCTTCTAACTGGTTGGATTATACAGACGCAAGTAGAGTAAATCAGTTACAGTCTTAAGGCTGGTGTTGGGAGTCAGTAGATCCTTAGGCTACCTCACTTAAGGACAGCCTTGTTTTGTTGTACTACAGGATCCCTATCCCCGATCCTTCCAACCTACTCCTAGTTTATGCTGGGAAGACGGTCATTGAATCCCCGATTAGAAGGACCATTAGAACATTCTAGGAGGCGCAAGTTAGATTTTGGTCAATTTGATCCCATGGCCGAACAACAGCCTCTTCTGCCTGGAAATCCACAGGAAGAACTTCGAAGGCAGCTGGAACAAATGCAGAGAATGCAAGAATGGTTCCAGAGAATGCAGGGCGTTCAGCCCTTGAAGGATTTTTATGATCCTTCAAATTACGGGGAACGTCCCGGCGTCCAGATTCCAGCCGGTGACGTAGAAATCAAGCCCCAGGTGTTAAGCCTGATTAAACATTATCATGGGCTTGGCTCCGAAGATCCGTTTCAACACTTGGAGGACTTGACCACTTTGGTCCAGACCACCAAGTCTCGAAACGTAAACGAGGAGCAAATGATCATGAGGCTCTTCCCTCACTCTCTTAGGGATAAGGCCGCGCATTGGTATAGGACAATAGGAAGACCAATTACAACTTGGAATGAGTTGAAATCGGCCTTTCTGAAGAAATTTTTCCCAGTCGGTCGTACCAATGCTTTGAGACGGGCAATCACTACTTTTACCCAGCGGCCGGGGGAGCAGTTTCATGTGGCCTGGGAGCGATTCCAGGACTTATTGCGGAGGTGTCCACACCACGAGGTGCCGAAATGGCAACTCGTACAGATTTTTTATCATGGGTTGACTGAGCAACTCAGAAACCATGTGGATGCTTCTTGCGGAGGCAATTTCCTTAATAAAGATGCAGATAGTGCACATGATTTATTTGAGGAAATGAGTGAGAATTCAATAAATCATGCCTCCATGGATACTTTTAACCGGTCCCAACAACCCAGATCAAATGTCAATGATGTCCATGACTCTCATTCATTTGATATGGAATTGATTTGTAATAAACTTGACAAAGTGGACTTGGTTGCTAAAAGAATGGAAGAGTGGATGGCTGGCAATTCTATGAACAACTCTCAATCCACTCAATCCCAAAATTCGGGATTCCATTCTTCACGAGCTCTTTCTGGACGGGAGTTCGTGAATCAACTCGATGCGACTCAACCTATGAGTCAGCATTTTTCGGAACCCCATGGGTTCCCAACTGGGGCCTTTGATCCCAGTTTTTCTAATCCTTCCTTTTCTTTCTCCCCATCCTCACTTTATGAGGATGTCTGTGCTGTACAAGAGAATGTTAGATCCAACCCCTACTCGAATGCCTATAATCAAGGTTGGAGAAACCACCCTAACTTCTCTTGGAAAAATCCGGGGCAACAGACCCAATTCCGACCCAGCAATTATGCTTCGCAACGACCAATGGGTCAGGGTCAAGTATATACTCAGTTGCCTCCGAATCAGGTCAATCAGCCAGCTTGGAATGCCCGTCAACCCGCAGGGCAGGCTGATTTGAACCATCAAATAGTAGAGATGCAAGGATCTATGCTCCAGCTCATGCAGCAAATGAAAAACTCACTGGACAACTTGCAATCCGGGCTCATTGCTAACTCTCGCCAACCCGGATCTCTACCATCCCAACCCGTACCCAACCCACGAAACATTACGAATTCGGGCAATCAAGCCCAAGGGTACGGAAATCAGAGGGACCCACACGCGCATGCTCAGGTGGTTGAGCAGGGTTCCTCGTCTTCTTCTTCTGTAAATCAACAATTCATGGTCAATCAAGTGCCTCCAATCTTTTCTAACCCTCCTCAAGACCCAAATTCTTACGCTTCTGCAAATTCTGTCACTTTGAGAAGTGGTAAGAAGACTCAGGATCCACAACCACATTATTCTAATCTTTTGAATCCTGAAGAATCTGAGGAAAGAGAAGAGAATTCTAAAGGAGAAATCAAGGCTCAGGAATCCGATTCCAAAGATCTGACTCGTGTTCCTTTTCCTGAAGCCTTAACCAAAGCAAAGAAGAAGAAGTCTGTTGATAGCAATGAGGAGCTTCTGAATTTATTTAAGAATGTTGAGATCAAAAAATCCACTCCTTGATGCTATCAAGCACATACCGACTTACGCAAGATTTTTAAAGGAATTATGTACACAAAAGCGTAAGTCGAGAGAATCTGTTCCGAGGAAGGTGGTACTCTCCGAGCAGGCTAGTTCTAGTATCCTGCACTACCTCCCTCAGAAAAAGAGAGATCCTGGTGCTCCTTTGATTTCTTGCGTTATCGGAGATTACACATTTGATAGAGCACTTTTGGATCTCGGTGCATCCATCAACCTAATTCCGACTTCTCTTTACGAGAAGTTTGGGTTAGGCGAACTTCGGCCAACTTCAGTAACGCTACAGTTAGCGGATCGTTCGGTCACAAACCCGCGAGGCGTTATTGAAGATGTTATAGTTAAGGTCAAGGATTTCTATTTTCCTGTAGATTTCCTTGTCCTTAACATGGATGTACCAGATAATCTGAGGAACACGCCCATCATTCTGGGGCGTCCGTTCCTGGCTACCGCAAAGGCCAACATTAATTGTGAAAGCGGTAGCATGGAAATCGCCTTTGGGGACCAACGTATGAAATTAGATATTTTTAAGGCGATCAATAAATTTGAGGATTGTGGAGTTATTGAGGAACTTGATGAGGATAATGTTAATATTGAAACTTGTTTAACAGTTTCTTCAATTGAAAGTTCCTCTTTGGTTGATGAATTTGACCCGCAACCCTCTGACTTAACATCTTCGGAAGAGGTTACTGATTTTGTCCACTCACAACCTCTCCCTCTTGTTGAATCTTCAGCGTCTACCCGACCATCAATCATCACCCCACCCCAGCTCGAATTGAAACTATTGCCCGAGAATTTGAAATATCAATTTTTAGGACCTCAGAATACGCTCCCTGTGATTATCAGTGCTAAATTGACAAAGGAGCAAGAGATTAAATTGATTAAGGTCCTAAAGGAACATAAGGAGGCAATTGGTTGGACCATTCATGACCTTAGGGGGATCGAGCCATCTTACTGCAATCATAGAATATTCTTGGAAGATGGATCCCGCCCTTCTCGCCAGATGCAGAGGAGATTGAATCCAAATATGCGAGAAGTGGTCAAAAAGGAAATCATCAAGTGGCTCGATGCAGGAATTATTTATCCAATCTCTGACAGTCCCTGGGTAAGTCCCGTTCAGATTGTTCCAAAGAAAGCCGGGATTACTGTTGTGACTAATGAGAAAGGAGAATCTGTCACAACTCGTTCAGCTTCATCTTGGAGAATTTGTATTGATTACAGGAAGCTGAAAACTGCGACGATTGGAGTTCAACGACTCCAAGATCGCCCTAATCAGGCATCCGTAGCATCAGATAGAGACCGGGGAACCCTAGAAGATCAAGGGCCAGGATGGTGTAAATCCGCACTTCAGATGGAAAATCCGACCACACGGATGAATTCGGATCGACGATCGCAGCCGAACGACACAAAAATCGAGTCAATCCGACATCCGTGGCACCATCTACAACTTCCAGAAGATGGACGGCCAAGATAGCGCCACGTGGCGCCATCCCAGCCGCCCAATCGGCCGCAGGAGTCCTGTGAAGACCGTGCACCGTCTCCTCTCCGCCGTTGGATCTCGATCCAACGGCTGCGGTCGCTCGCGTTTAAAAACGTCCACGCTACCATTTCGCCCGCGTAGCGCAGCGGCGACGCAACTGCGGGCGAAGCGGAGGTCGCGGGTTCGAGCCGCGGTGAGGGGGTCGAAGGCGCGGGCGAGCGGGCGCGCACGAGCGTCAGATGAAGATCCAACGGCCGCGCGCGCCCGATAGCGCCGACGCGCAATTGGACGCTCTGGTGGGCGCGCGATCGCACGCGGGCGGGCGCGCTACGCAGCGGACGCGATCTAAGCCGTCCGATCTCGCGATCGGACGGCTGAGACGACGCGGACGTGCGTATGCGTTACGTGCGCAGGCCAGCCGAGCGGGCGCGCGTGGGCGCGGCGGCGACGGCGACGGCGGGGCTTTAGCGACGGTTTTATCCGTCACTAAAGACCCCTTATTTATTATTTTGAAGATGTAATGTCCATTTTGCCCCCACTCCTTGCAACTATAAAAGGAGACCCCCTCCATGCAAAATTTGGATCCCTTCCTTCTCCTCTCTACCTCTCCAAAGCTCAAGAGAAGCTTGTCCCACACCCGGGATGCTTCTCGCGAGATAAAGTCCAAATTTTCGTCCCCCTTCGGAAGTGGATCCCGCGACGACGACGGCGTGCTGCTTCGTTCCCGTTCTTCTGCTTCGTCCTCCTTCGTCCCGCCTCGTTCTCCTTCGTCCAGGCGTCGTCCCGTCCGGCTCGTCCTCCAAGCAACCGTCGAGGAGGATAACTTCTCTCTCCCATTCTTATTTACAGCTTTTCTAGTGTAGAATTTTCCTGCTTTATAGTGTAATTGATTTCCCGCTTTCTAGTGTAACTTTCATTTCGTTTGCTTGTATAAACAATTGAAATATTGAATGCATGTTCTCTTTCTCTCTCTCTCTCTCAATTTGATAGCTCCATTGTAATTATTTCGCCTTGTTTATCAAAAATCCTAAAAAACATAATTGCGAATATAGATCAACGTAGCCTCCCTGAGTTCGACCCGGAATTCTTATTTCGGTATAAATTTTATTTGTTGAACACGAATCCTTCACTTTCGAACTCCAACGACGGGTTTTCCAAAACCAAACACGTTAGCGTAGATTCTCGTTCAACAATTAGTACAAGTACTTCATATTTCACAGGTAGCTGTTATTCATTTACAGGCAGTTGCTATCATTTCTATCTACTCATTTAAGACTACAATTCATTCATCCAATACAGACATTTCCAGTATTTCTCATCCTAGAATTCATGCCGTATCCTAGGTTTTAATCATTCATTCCACACATGCATTCAGGTTTATAATTAAATTAGGGGAAGCCACTCTACCAGTAAACCCAAGAGTATTGGAGGCTTGAATGGCAGGCTCACGTGCCTCAACAAGCCCCGAACCCGCAACGGAACGAAGTCCTATCACAAGGAACAAACATAATGGAACTATCAGAATAGTATGGAAAGCC
Source organism: Thalassia testudinum (assembly GCA_037157565.1). Lineage (NCBI taxonomy): Eukaryota > Viridiplantae > Streptophyta > Magnoliopsida > Alismatales > Hydrocharitaceae > Thalassia > Thalassia testudinum. The sequence goes on along the minus strand of JAZHRO010000054.1, from coordinate 23,641,362 downwards.
TTCTAACAAGTAGAGGAACTCACAAGGAACACAACGGTATCTTATTTGCGTAAAACGGACCCTAAACGGGTTAAAATAGGGTTTCTGTCTCAAATCAGACGTCTAGAACAACTTCCAGATGTCTTAAAAGTGTTCAGTAGCGTACCTCAAGTTCTGCATCAATCTTCAGATGTCTAGGAGCTCTTCTGGGCTGTCTGGACCCAGCTCCAAACGTCCAGCCACCTCTCCGGACGTTTGGAAGTGCTTCCAGCTGTCTGGTACATCGTCTAGACGTCTGAAATGCGTGGACGGGCATGACCCAGATTAGAAGGAACTCACAAGGAACACAACGGTATCTTATTTGCGTAAAACGGACCCTAAATGGGTTAAAATAGGGTTTCTGTCTCAAATCAGACGTCTAGAACAACTTCCATATGTCTTAAAAGTGTTCAGTAGCGTACCTCAAGTTCTGCATCAATCTTCAGATGTCTAGGAACTCTTCTGGGCTGTCTAGACCCAGCTCCAAACGTCCAGCCACCTCTCCGGACGTTTGGAAGTGCTTCCAGCTGTCTGGTACATCGTCTAGACGTCTGAAATGCGTGGACGGGCATGACCCGCACCTTCACAAAGCAAATCCTGCACGCCACCACGCAATCTTCTCAAAAAGGCATGCAACAGGATAGCAGCGGAGCGGCCTGCATGGCCGTATCCGCAAAGAGGACGTACCTTCGCAATGCCCTCTCCTCAGACGTCTGGAACAGTCTCCAGACGTCCGCACCGTCGTATGGACGTTACTCCAAACGTCTGATTCTGGGAAAAACATAAAACTAGAACAATCTCCCGCACGCTCTCGTTGCGCGTGGCCGCATCTCGCCTCCTCGCCTGTAGCTCCGTTTGCAACAGGGTTGGGGATGATCTCCCCGACGCACTGGTGGGACTCGAACAGGTAGTGTTAATATGGTGAAATTAGCGTTGAAGTGAGTATAGTAGTTAACCTAAATCGAGCATAACCATCCTTTTACAAAATTTTTAACCTGGCCTACTTAATTTTATCTTGGTCACTTTTAGGCCCAGGGTTGAACTCAGGGAGGTAGGAATTAGAGGTGAATAAGTTTCTACGCCTTTCCTACAACGAATCTCTTCAGTGCGTTTATTATGTTTTTAGTTCTTTTCTTTTTAAGATTTTTTTGCTGATAATTTTGTCCTTGAAGTACACCCTCAAAATCAGGTCCTTGGCTTTGAGCCAATTTAAGGTTCCAAAAAAATTGGTCCTGCTATTCGCAAGATCGAGTACCTGCAAGACAAGGATTATCTTTTCTCTTTTACTCTTTCTTTTTTTATCTTTTTAATAGCAGGAAACAAAAGAGAAATAGATGTTGCTTGTAAAGAAATAAATATAGTGTGTGTGTGTGTGTGTGTAGGGGTGGGGGTGGAGGTGGAAATGACGTGTAGCACAATGTCGAGTTGGTTGACGTTTAGGAAGACGCAACCAACAGGACAAAGTGCCACGTGGAGAGTAGGATGGATGTGTGGAAGTACGTGGGGAGGCGCTTTCTCTACGCGGGTATCGGGGAATATCAGCAACCGGTGCAGATATTCCCGCGATATAACGCGTGGTATAGGGATACAGATAGGTGATATGAATGTAAATATATATATGTGTATATATATATATATATAGGGTTGTAATTATATAGATGCATAGGTAGTTATGTATATATATATAGATATGTAACTATATATAGAGGTATATATATATGTATATATAACTAGATATATATGTATATATATAACTATATAGATAGATATATATATATATAGTAATATATGTATATAGATATATATATAGATATATATGTACATGTATGTATGTATTTATGTTTATAGATATATATGTATATATATATGTATATATGTATAAATATATATATATAAATATATATATAGTTATGTATGTATGTATGTATACTTATATATGGTTGTATAAATATATATATATGTATATATATAAAAGATATATATGTATATGTATATAAGTATATATAGGTGTGTACAAGTGAGTGTGAGTGTACAAGTCAGTGTGTGTGTACGAGTGTGGTGTGTGTGTATGAGTGAGGGCGTCTACTGGAGCATGTGGAAGTGGGAGTGTGAGTTATGATGTCAGGCAGCCGCAGACGTCATTTGATGGCACGGATGCGTGCAGGCGCAGGCGTGCAACGGCACTCACGCGCGCTAGAGGAAGCAAGCGTAAGGGAGAGCGCAATGCAGCGAGCTGCGTAGCGCAGTGCTTCGCATTGTGGGCTAGAGCGGGAGTGGGGCAGACGGGTGCAGGCGCTAGAGCGGAAGCGGGCAGGCGAGAGCATACGCAGGCGCAGGCGTGCGCTACGGGCTGGAGGCAGTAGTGGTGCGGAGAGAGAGCGCACGGTGACCGGATAAGTGAGAAACTTTCCGGTCACCGCACTGTAGCTATAGTGCCGCGCAGAAACGCGTGAACAGTAGCTACAGTGCCCACAAGGCTTCGTCAACCCATTGCGGCCGATTCTGCATGCGCGGGCGCGTTGGAAGGCGCCTGCGCACGCGGAAGGAGCTTGTGCGGCTGCTGTTGAGCTTTGAAGCTTGGAGCTGCGGCAATGGCGTGAAGGGCTGAGCGATGGAAACAGAGAGCGGAATCCACCACACCCACCTACTCTTGGATGAGCTGGGCGATGGTGGGACTCACAGTGGTGGTCGTGGGAACACTGTAAGCCTGTTCCTGCCCGCAGTGTATCTCTTTAATGGGAAGAGGTGATGCGTATGGAGGGGAGAGGAGAGGAAGATGGCCTGGCGGAAGGATCTGCGGGTGTGTCTCTATGTGCCAGGCCCTCTATGCAAGGAAGCGGGGAGGGCTTTTTAAAGGAGAAGGAGGCATGCAAGGATCTTTCGCTTTAAAGTCGTTTGCAGTTTAATGTGGTGGAAAAATTGACTAATCAATATTTAAGAAAAAATAACCACTCGCAGAGGAGCGGGTCGAATCCACAGGGAGGCAATGACGTATTAAAATTCGCACCAATTAAAAATGTTTGTTCGTAGTTAGTTTGGACAAGAATCAAGCCAAAATTGCCTTTAGATTAAGGTTTAAGCAAGAAACAATGCTGAAATAGCAATTCTAAGAAACTAGAGGATATTTTCCGCAATGCAGAATCAATAAAATATGATTAAAAAGTGACAATGGTAGAAAATGTAATTTCTAATTGACGATTTACTGTACCAAAATAGGGGAATTTTTCCCCTTTGTCTTGCGCGACGAGGAGCGGATGGCCAGGCGCAGGAAGCTCGGAGGAGGTCCCTTGGACCAAGGGCTTCGAATCGGTGGTGGCGGCGAGTTGCGCGACGGCCGGAGGTGGCCGGACGAGCTCCGGCGGAGGTGCTGCAGCCGGTGAGCGTGCGCGGCCTGTTGGCGTGACAACTGCCGCGCGCTGCTGCTGCGGGGGTGGCTGCTGCTGCTGGCAGGCGCGGGCTGATGCGTGTGGAGAGCGGGTCTGCAGGTGCGGGGGTGGCTGCTGTTGGTGACGGGCACGCGGGCGAAGGGCTCTGCAGGCGCAGCTGAATGGCACTTGTCTGCAGGCACGGGGAAGGAGGTTTGCGCTGGTCTGCAGGCGCGGGGAAGGGCGGTCGGAGTTCTGCAGCTGTGCGCGGGTGGCTGCTGCTGGTGGCGGGCGCGCGGGCGAAGGTGTGCGCTGGTCTGCGGGCGCGGGAGGATGGCGTGGGCTGCAGGCGCGTGGAGAGCGGGTGCAGTTGGAGAGTGCTGCAGGCTGAGGAGGGCGTGGGCTGTTGGAGGTGAGCGGGTGGCTCTGTAGGCGCGGGAAGAGGGCGCTGCGTGGAGAGCGGTTGCGGGTGGACTTCAGATGGGTACACAGGCGAGTGGGTGGAGGTGAGCGGGTAGCTTCAGACGTCCGGGAAATTTCTCGGACGTCTTAAGTTACTAAAGGGTGGTTGAATCAGTAGCTGTGGTGGTGGTGGTTGGCGACGACGGCGAGGGAGATGCACGCTAAGGTGCTCACGGTGATGCGGACGAGCTCCGGATGGCGGTGTGGCCTGTCACACCACACGCCCACGGTGGTGGAGACTCGCCGCCACATTAGAGGCCGGCAGTATGGAGTGGAAGAGAGAAGGTCTCTCTACACAGTGGTGGGTCGGTGGTGGAGGCCTCCCGAGCTCGGCTGCCTCCCTCCTCCTTTTGTAGTGGCCTGCACACATTTGAAATCATCCGCCCGACCAGATCCACCACATCCGCTCCCCCTTGAATGGGTTCTTCACTGTGGCCGTTCGGCGTTGGAGCAACAGCCAGCCGTTCCTGCAAGAAGAAGAATAAAGAAAATAATGTTAAAATATTAGGGCCATTTATATACAGACCCTCAACTTTTATGTTAATAAAAATAATGTACCTAATTGGTTATCCAATTAGATAAATGACATTCTAAGCTAATTCTAAATGCACTTAAAATATGAATGCAATGCATGGATTATGTAATTAAATTAAAACTATGAATTAATCTATTTACATCCTAGTTTATACTAAATAAATGTTAGAATTAACCTAATGTGTAGGCACTTAAATACTTAAATAGCTCACAACTATGGGCTAATCAAATACCCACATGCCTAGTTTTTGCTAGTCCCTAGCAAAATTAAGCGAAACCTAGCACTCCAAGTAGACTAGTCAACTCACTTAGTCTTCCTTCGTAAGCATATTAAGTTCAGGCTCTAGATCCAAGGTTCCTAAGTAGTTGCTAAGTTACAGACTAGGTCGGCTAAAGACGAGTTGCAGGCACAAATTTTCCTGATTTCTGACTCTACCCTAAAGTTTATTGATCCCTGAGATTAAAGCATCCATGCCTGTGCATTGGTCTGAGTTATTTGAGTTAAAGGATTTTATATATATAAATATATATATATACTTTTTTTTTTTATTCTTCTAAGTCTAACCTCAGATCAGCTATCAACACGGTCTGTGTCGGATTCATTATCCCCATTACCATACCTCGAAGGGTACCTGGTTTTCGATACTTCAAGATAGCACCGCCCATAACGACCCCAAGAACTCCTGCCAATCAACACTTCGAGATAGTATCGCCCATGGATTTCTTAAGCGAATTCAGGCCTATGGCAATCGGCACTTCGAGATAGGGCCGCCCATGGTACCTGAACCGTGCAGTGCACTTACATGCCCCCAGTAGGATGGATATCCTAAGAGACAAGCGCCGAGGAGGTAATATGTTATCATCGCATCCTCAAGGTGAGTATATACTCCACCTCTCCTGCGGAGGGAACTCTTCCAATCAAAATGTGTTTTTAAGCCTCTCTTAAGTCAAAACTAAGTGAACCAAATCTCTTTTCAAAAAGACAGAAATTAAGTTGATTACCAGACCAAGTGTGTGAAATTTGGATGCTTGGGTTACAAGGACCCGTAAACCAAAAAGTAGAATAAGACTCCAGGTACTACCCCACCTTTTAACTTAAACCCTAGTTTCCCTTCCTCAACCTCTTGAGGAATGGTCCGCAACTTAACTCCTACTTAAGTTTTTAAGTCCACAAAGGACCCTAAAGGTCTAAAGCTAGTAGCTCATTTAGCTTCTAAAGTTTGACCCTAGAATTAACTTAGTCTACCCTAGAGTTCTGATTTGCTTAAGACTGCAAGATCTAGCCAGTTAAGCTCAAAACCTTTTTTTTTATATGTACAAATGTATGCAATTATGCTATGTATATCCCCAAGTACACCCCCCCATGCCTAAAATCTGCAATGTCCTCATTGCATAGAAGGATATTACCTGGGTTAGAGCTAGGCTGAATAGCCAAAGAACCTGTAAATCAGGTTCAAGAATTGCAGAAATAGACCCTAAAAAAGAGCAAAGCAATGTTGGCCTAGAAAATAGGTAACCTAGGATGTTGGCGAGCTGATGATGAATCCCGATAGCAAATGCTCGCCCAACTAAAATGGGAATGAAATCTTCCCAGGTCACCAGAAGAGGTTCTAAAGGATAAACAAGTAAAACAACCTCCAAAGGGGTAGGGGGAGGATGACAAGGATCCTCCAAAAAGAATGGGGAAGGAATGGTACAGAGATAAACCCCCAGGGTAATGGACTGACTAAAGAAATCATCAATCCATACCCGATACTCCATTACAGGAAATATTGGTCTGTTAAGCCCGCTGGTCAGAACAAAAGTGAGTAATTTTCTAAGGCAAGGATCGTCTAGGGTCTCCAAGTTACGAGGTTGTGGGATGGCCATAAGATCTAGGTTGGGTTTAATCAGCTCGGTGTCCATCCCAAACACTCTTTCTAAATCCTCAATTTCATCCCTAGCATTCCTTGCACCATCACATGTATCTTCCTGCTCTTCATCAGGAGTCACAATTTCGCTTTCAGATATAAGCGAATCAGAGGGTGACTTCGAAGTGAATGAAGGTAGGTTGGAAGCAACAGATCTAGGGATTATCCGATCAATGTCATCCTCGGGTGTTACGAACGCGCGGCGTCAGACGTCTTTTAAGACGTCTGGGAGGTGGCCCAGACGTCGGACCAGATGTCTGGAACCCCTTCTAGACGTCTAGGATTCGATTTTTTTCGACACGCGCGGTTTCGTCTGCGCGCCTGAGCGCGCAGACCTACAAACGCACCCCCCTCTCTTTTTCCCTCTCCCTCCTGCGGGCGCAGGCTGCGCCCCTCTCTATCGCTCTCTCTTTCTCTCCCCGCGCGGATTTAAAAAGCCTCGCCCTCACTCTCACCTCCGCCCCCTTCCTCTTCTCCTTCCAGCCAGTGCGCGAGTGCGAGCGCGAGTGAGCGAGCGGCAGCGGTGGCAGCCGCGCGAGTGCGGGAGGAGGTGCTGCGCGAGAAGAGGAGGCGCTCGGCCGTAAGGGCGAGCTTGCTAGGGCTGCTAAAGCCGGCCGGCGGGGGAGCAGCAGAAGCAGGGTGACACGGGAGCCTGTTGCTCGACCAGCAGGCAGACGAGACGTGGCGCGGCCAAGCGTCGCGAGCGGAGGGCAAGTCGCGCCCAGGTTCTGAAAATTTTTCCAGAATCAGACGTCTAGGCTTCCAACCAGACGACGGGGAAGACGTCTGGAGGACTGTCCAGACGTCTAGTAAGTAAGTTATTTTCGTACCTTCTTCTTTCCTTCGACCGTCCGTACTGAACACGAGGAATGGGTACGCGCAGGTTCTGAGATTCGCTTCCAATGTGAATCAGACGTCTGGCAGTGGTGCCAGACGACTGGAGCGACTTCCAGACGTCTGGGGTGACCATCGGACGTCTGGGAACTAGGCCAGACACCCCCGCAGGCTTCTGGACGTCTGAGAGACCACGCAGAGCAAAGGTAACCTCTGATCCACTTTTTAAGACGACTGGAAGAGGTTCCAGACGTCTGATTTTGCACTGTTTCGTCGTTTTCGACCCGTTTAGGGCCCATTCGGAGTTCGTTTTCCGCGTTTCGAGTTGCATGCTTCTCAGAATTTAATCCTCTACCCGTCTACAGTAGTTATATACTGTTTTGAGAAACTCCTTGTGTTTGATCCTTGTGATAGGACCCCGTTCCGTTGCAGTCTCGGGGTTTGCGGAGGCACGCGGGATTCCCGACCACGCCTCCAGTACGCCTGTTGTAACTGGTAGAGTGGCTTTTAAGTTTATTAGTATAATCTGTTAAATTATGGAACCATAAATAGAACCTAGGACATTGCATGAATCCTAGGAATGAGAAACTAGAATGAATGGTAGATCCTAGGTTGTTGCATGAATCCTAGGGCTGGAAAACTAGATTGTATGATAGATCCTAGGGTATGGCATGAATCCTAGGATGGGAAGAACTAGTGGAATATATGAATACTGCAGTCTTGGAAAATGTGAAAAGGAAATAATAGCTACCTGTAAATTGGTTTAACAGCTGCCTGTTATGAATAAATGAGCATGTCTGAGAATATGGGATGTATGAACGTGAAACTGAAAAGGTGAAGCCTGAATGTGCTGAGTTAAAAGAATTGGAACCCTACGGGGGATTAGGAGTGGAACTCCTGGAAAGAGAAAGGAATGGAACTGAGAAAGAAAGACGTGGTAGTGTGCTGTCTCTTGGGTACGTAGTACCAAGGGAAGTACCTGTACCTGTTTAGTACGGAGCGGAGCCAGCCACCCCAGGGACCCGGGGTTAGGTCTGGCCACTTTATACCGACTTGCTGGCCCTCGTGTACGTAGTACCGAGGAGAGCTACTAGTGTAGGGAGGTACTAGCTACCCCACGGGCCCCGGGGTTCTGCTAGCCTCCTACACCGATTTGTTAGGCCCACTGGACAAACCAGGGTAGTCAGGCGAAGGTGCGCGGACTGTGGAGGGACAAGGCCCTTGTTTGGTTACTGTGGAGGGGTTGGACCCCTGTTTCTGAGAGGGCTCTGCCCTGTACTGGTTCCGTGCTGTGCTTTGGGTGCACCCATTAACGGAAACGACTGACCGCGTGCCAGTGCGGGTTAGCTACCTGTGCATTTATCGCGCATGCCGTAGTCACCGTTATGCCTGTCCGTGACCTTGGGGTGGTTGACTGAGAGTAGGATCACCACGGGGGACTCACCCGGCCAGGAGAGCACAACGTGCTACTTCTACTTTTTGGAAAAGACTGTAATCAAGATCGTTCCCACGAGGAACATTCGAGATCAAGTGAATGATCTGAGAAATAGATAAATTTTGAAACAATAGAAAGACGTAAATAAAGGAAGAAAGAAAATTAAAACAGCTGCTGTACACTTTACTGTTTCTTTAGTTTAGCTGCCACTCTACTCAGCGTTTTGCTGACGTGTTACACTTGTTACCTTTCAGGACCAGGTGTTGAGCAGCCAGGGTCAGCGGCTGCAGAGGACGCTGGGCCGAGTAGGGTCCAGTAGAGTTACCACTGTTCTCTTGTACCTCTTTTTGGTTCCACTGTAGTGAGTAGTTCTTGTTACCGCTATACTTTTCTTTACCTGCAGTTTCATATTATGTTATGAATGTTGTTCTACTGTTATGGTGGTATATACTGTAGTGGTTTCTTTCTTTACTGCTGTATTTTCTTACTGTCAGTTATATTCATGCTGAATGTGGTATATTTTACTGCTCTTTTGGTTACTTCCTCATTGGACGACCAGGTCTTGGGATTAGTCGAGTCGGTCCGGTTCTCGTGTCTCGTAGGGACTCGGGAATCGGGTCGTTACATCGGGTTTTTGTTCTTTACTCAAATCTTCCCCGGAGCCTATATGTGAATCCACATAAATCTTAGAAATTGCTTCCGAATTTTCCATCATTTTATCATGAGGAGAAATATCATCAATGGGTGTGCTAAGGAAACCTAATTTGGTCAAATTTGTGACATCCTCAGGGGCTAACTCTTCAAATAAGACATAATCACCCTTAGTGTCACTCCAAATCTTGAATGTAGGTTCCTCATATAATTCGTCTTCCTCCTCATCACACAATTCATCATGTACCTGAGGTCTAGAATCATTTAATATCTTAGCAGATCCCCTAGGATGCTCTATCTGAGGTAAATGGTTTACACTGGTAACATCAGACTCCTCAGATGGGTCAATTTCTTTAGGGTTAGGTTCCCTAAGGGTGGGTTTGAGTTCCATATCGTGATCAGAAGGGAGGGTAGGATTAACAACTTGACTTTGACCCACTTCATCAAATGTCACAAAAATACCATCATCTGGGTCGAGGTCTTCCAATGGTACCATCATTCCCTTCTTTTGACTCCAATATAAATCAGGTGGATACTCAACCCTATCATCATCTTCCTCGGGTTGCCACCTTTCTTCATCCAATGCATAGCTACTTTCATGTGTATTTTACTCCCACCTAAAGTGTAGATCTCTCAAGGAAGTGTCATCTAACGGGGAGGTTTCAAAATCGATCCTCGAAAAGTAGCTATTCTCCCCAGAATTTCCCTCCAACTTAAAGTGTAGCTCTCCCACGGGAGATGCATCTATTGTAGAGGGGTGTACGTCATCCTCAATGGGGTAGATTGGGTGGCTAATTTCATCTCTTTCTTGTTGGCCTGCTCTCAAGGATTCTCCTAACAATTCATTCATTTCGTTTTGCATTTTCTGTATTTCCATCTTCAAAGAGGAGAGGTCATTTCTATCATGAGAGAAGTCAGGCTCAGGCTTATAGTACCCAGGAGTGTTTGTCCAACCATTATACTTTTTCAGGGAGGGTGGGTTGGGTATTTCTTTGGTATGTGGGATATTGGGCAAAGCAAATCCCGCTCCTGAGTTCTGCTCACTGATTTGGGGCTTAACTAGGCCAATACTCCTATAATAGGAGTAAAACGGATCCAATGATTGTCATTATATCCATCAAGGAATGGACCATCTCGGCGTCTAGGATCGAAGGATGCAGAGTGGGGGTGAGGGTGTGGGCAAGATGTGAAAGGATGAAAATCAATGTGGTCCATTCTAACTCACACTTCAGTCAGAATTCCCCAAGCAAAACACAATTCGAAAAGGACCTTTTAGGTCTTTCCCAATTTAGGCTTTTGATTTTAAGTCAGATTGCAGGGTGACAATACAATTTGTTCAATCAATTTACACGCCTATTGTCGACCTACCGGCTCGCCTAAGAAGACCTAGTTGGAGCTTAGGTGTTCTTCCCCTAAATCTCAAATGGTCAAGTAATCCAAAGACAGAAGATCGAGGGATGCAAGTAGGCCTAAGCCTTCCTTTGAAGCTGTGCTTTCGCGGTGCTTCTCAATTACCCCCAAAAATCCGTGACAGGGTATCCCCCTCTTTGGATTTACAAAACCTTTGATCTCAAGTTCCAAACACTTCAGAATCCAACGATAGGAGGGCTCTTGTCCTAGTATTTCCAAACCTAAGGGCTGTCTAGAAGCATGCCGTGGTGCAAGTGAAATAAGTGTGCATACACCGCAAAAGATTTTGAATTTTGAATCGCACACCAAGTTTGAAAATCAAATCCTTGGTTTTAAAATGTCCCTCCTTTAATTAGTCCTTTTTCTAGAAAATATGTGACCACTTGTTTAATTTATTCAATACAAATTAGGTGGTCTTCGCATTAAGTCCAAATGCAATGCATGATCAAGAATAGGATGCAAAGTAAGAAAATGCATACCTTTCTTCCAGCAATCAACGATGCAAGAACGCACGCAATGCAGAGAAGTAAATCTAGAGGCTGCTCATACAAACCTAAATGGTTCGTCCTAGGGCAAGCAGCTTCTAGCAGGCAGCTCTATTTTTTTTATTTTTTTTTTGGAACTACTTATGCACAAGCAAATAAAAAGTAATAAAAAAAAACCTAAATCTAAAAAAAAGGGAACAGACTCGCAAAAATTACCCAACACGGGCCCAAAACAAAATCGGGGAACAGACCCCTCAAAATATGCCCCAGAACAAGGGTTTCAAACTAACTGCAATGAAAAATTAAGTCTACAGTCTTAATTCTATTCTAATTAAACTAGCGACTAAATACAATGGTGTCCGTCGCGTCCTCGTCCTTCTCCTCCTTTCAGAATTGCTCGTCCAATTCTCCTCTGGCGACGTCCAGGATCGCCTCTCACAGTGGCTAATTCTTGCACAAATTTTATCGCACAGAAAAGAAAATAATAAATGGTCAAATCACTGTGCAATTGACAAATAATCAAAATAAAATCAGGCGAAATTATTGCGTCTGTTGCCTCCCCGGCAACGACGCCATTTGACTCATCGATCTTTCTCTTTAAATTCGTTTGCAGTTTAATGTGGTGGAAAAATCGACTAATCAATATTTAAGAAAAAAATAACCACTCGCAGAGGAGCGGGTCGAATCCACAGGGAGGCAATGACGTATTAAAATTCGCACCAGTTAAAAATGTTTGTTCGTAGTTAGTTTGGACAAGAATCAAGCCAAAATTACCTTCAGATTAAGGTTTAAGCAAGAAACAATGCTGAAATAGCAATTCTGAGAAACTAGAGGATATTTTCCGCAATGCAGAATCAATAAAATATGATTAAAAAGTGACAATGGCAGAAAATGTAATTTCTAATTGATGGTTTACTCTACCAAAATAGGGAAATTTTTCCCCTTTGTCTTGCGCGACGAGGAGCGGATGGCCGAGCGCGGGAAGCTCGAAGGAGGTCCCTTGGACCAAGGGCTTCGAATCGGTGGTGGCGGCGAGTCGCGCGGTGGTCGGAGGTGGCCGGACAAGCTCCGGCGGAGGTGCTGCAGCCGGTGAGCGTGCGCGGCCTGTTGGCGTGAGAACTGCCGCGCGCTGCTGCTGCGGGGGTGGCTACTGCTGCTGGAGGGCGCGGGCTGATGAACGTGGAGAGCGGGTCTGCAGGTGCGGGGGTGGCTGCTGCTGGTGGCGGGAGCGCGGGCGAAGGGCTCTGCAGGCGCGGGTGAATGGCGCTTTTCTGCAGGCGCGGGGAAGGAGGTTTGCGCTGGTCTGCAGGCGAAGGGAAGGGCGGTTGGAGTTCTGCAGCTGTGCGCGGGTGGCTGCTGCTGGTGGCGGGCGCGCGGGCGAAGGTGTGCGCTGGTCTGCAGGCGCGGGAGGATGGCGTGGGCTGCAGGCGCGTGGAGAGTGGGTGCGGTTGGAGAGTGCTGCAGGCTGAGGAGGGCATGGGCTGTTGGAGGTGAGCAGGTGGCTCTGTAGGCGCGGGAAGAGGGCGCTGTGTGGAGAGCGGTTGCGGGTGGACTTCAGATGGGTACGCAGGAGAGTGGGTGGAGGTGAGCGGGTAGCTTCAGACGTCCGGGAAATTTCCCGGACGTCTTAAGTTACTAAAGGGTGGTTGAATCAATAGCTGTGGTGGTGGTGGTTGGCGACGACGGCGAGGGAGATGCACGCTAAGGTGCTCACGGTGATGCGGACGAGCTCCGGATGGAGGTGTGGCCCGTCACACCACACGCCCACGGTGGTGGAGACTCGCCGCCACAGTAGAGGCCGGCAATATGGAGTGGAAGAGAGAAGGTCTCTCTACACAGTGGTGGGTCGATGGTGGAGGCCTCCCGAGCTCGGCTGCCTCCCTCCTCCTTTTGTAGTGGCCTGCACACATTTGAAATCATCTGCCCGACCAGATCCACCACATCCGCTCCCCCTTGAATGGGTTCTTCACTGCGGCCGTTCGACGTTGGAGCAGCAGCTAGCCGTTCCTGCAAGAAGAAGAATAAAGAAAATAATGTTAAAATATTAGGGCCATTTATATACAGACCCTCAACTTTTATGTTAATAAAAATAATGTACCTAATTGGTTATCCAATTAGATAAATGACATTCGAAGCTAATTCTAAATGCACTTAAAATATGAATGCAATGCATGGATTATGTAATTAAATTAAAACTATGAATTAATCTATTTACATCCTAGTTTATACTAAATAAATGTTAGAATTAACCTAATGTGTAGGCACTTAAATACTTAAATAGCCCACAACTATGGGCTAATCAAGGAGCAAGCCATGCCCTAAGCCGCGTGGAGAAGAAGTTCAAAGCAGATAAAGAAATAAAGAAGGTGAAAATTGCGATGCAACCCTTGATAATGACGTTAATTACAAGGCCAATTATTTACTTTCCTCCCCTCTCAAATAAATGCATGCATGTGTCAATTTTTACAAATGCAACTATGGCTATCCAATATGCAATGGCAATGCTAGGAAATAACACAAGATGACATATTTATTGGTGTATTTTTGCTGTGCAATCATACCCCCATGCCCCTCTTTTGCAAGTCCCTAGCATAACATTTTGTATTGTATTTAGAAATGATCTTTTGCTGAAGATTTTCTTCTGAGGCGACATAGGTGTGTTTATTTGTTGGATATTGTGAGAACCAATTGTAGAGAAGACTACCAGTACTTTAAGTCTTACGTGACATAGACCATCTCTCGACTAACCTGGACTCTTGATATTTAAACCTTAAGAACGATTTCCAGGACTCAGGAGGTTTTTGCCATACTCAAGAACTTAAGAGATTATGGCTTGTGCATAGTGAAGGATCAAGACTAATCAGATGAACATTAAGACTCAAGCCCAGGGTTTCATGAATCTTTAAGTGCAGGTTAGTCCCAGTTTCAGCTCGTGTTTTCGGATTAACTCTTAAAAAGATGACAGAAAACTCAACTCCCATTTTATCACATTTGTGACTCAAAGAATATATGGTAGAAACAGGGTATTTGTAACTTTGCCCTGAAACATTTTTAGGGAGATGAATTTACAGACATTTGCGAGATATACTGACTTATTTGCATAGTTTTTTTTTTTAAAACACATGTCAATATATCTCTTATAACTTTATTTGGAGGAGCACACTTTTCTTTTGGTGGGAGAGTTTCTTTTTTTTTGGTGGAAAGAGTCTCTCCTAAACACAAGACTAAAGCCTGGGATAAAAAATCTACCCGGGCGCACAGGTAAGGACTCCACCTTCCCTAATGAACACTAGGGTCGGATCTTATGTTCACCTAGTCTTTCTTGATATGTGTAGTGTGAACCAATATTACTTAGGTTCTCGAGTAGAAGCAAGCCAACGGATCCTGTACTGATGTCTCGGGTGCAAGAATACCTCCTTAGGAGAGATTCTGATCTATCTTGTCAATGCTCATGTGAATAAAGCTGAGCCTAAGCGAATCAAGCTTCTGTGGCCTGGAAAGTCTTCAAAATAGTGGTTGAATATCTATAAACACTTATTGTATTTTTGTTTCAGCTTTCAAATCATTACTAAACACCTTTTTTTTTTTCTATGTACACATTTATAGATGATGGAAGCTACATGATACCATATAATACCAGGATCCTACGGATGCCTATCCACCCCCCCATGCCAAACGATGCTATGTCCTCATATGCATGCAAGGAAGGGTAGAGGAAGGACCAAAGATCAGGTAACGAGAGCTGAGGTGCAAGGTATTTAGCAGGGTGGTAGGGTGGGTGGATGGTGGGTGGTGAAGTGAAAAGGTGCGAAGTGAAGTGTTTGTGATAGTGGTGGAGTGTTGTTGGGGTGCCTCCCAACAAGCGCTGAATTTAACTTCCCCAGCTGGACTCAGAATGAGGCACGACATAAGTTACCCTCCAGCAGGGCAACAGTTTCTCCAACGGGGGCAGGCTCATGAGTAAGATAAGGTTTCAAACGCTGCCCATTGACCGTAAATTTATGCCCAGATTTGGGATCTTCAATTTCAACGGCCCCGTTGTGAAATGGTCTCGAGACCAGGAAAGGACCAGTCCATTTGGACTTCAATTTCCCTGGAAAGAATTTGAGTCGGGCATTGTAGAGCCAAACTTGCTGAGATGGCTCAAATTCCTTCCGCCGAATACGGCTGTCGTGAAAAGCCTTAGTACGATGCTTGAAAGTTAAGGCAGAATCATAGGCTTCACGACGGAGCTCTTCCAGCTCTTGGAGTTGGAGTTTCCTTTCTCGACCACACAGGTCTGGGTCGAGGTTACATTGGCGAACCACCCAATAAGCGCGGTGCTCCAACTCCACGGGCAAATGACAAGGCTTCCCATAAACGATTCTATAAGGAGACATACCAAGGGGAGCCTTGAAGGTGGTCCGATACGCCCACAGTGCGTCAATCAGCTTGTCGGACTAATCCTTACGGTCAAACCGAACCGTTTTTTGGAAAATTTGCTTGATTTGCCGGTTCGACACCTCAGCCTGGCCGTTCGTCTGAGGATGATACGGAGATGCGACATGATGGTGGACTCCATATTTCCTCAGAAGTGCCCGAAAATAAGCATGGGTAAAGTGGCTTCCTCCATCCGAGATAATGGCTCGAGGGATCCCAAAGCGCGTAAAAATGTGATCTTTGACGAATCGAGTGGATATGACATGGTCAGCATGGCGCGTGGGAATAGCCTCGATCCATTTCGAAACATAATCAACAACCACGACGATATATTGGAAGCCGTTGGAAGGAGGAAAGGAACCCATGAAATCGATTCCCTAAATGTCGAAAATTTCAGCAGCTATGATAGGTTGCAAGGGCATCATGTCACGACGTGACATTGACCCTAGCGACTGGCACCTAGTGCAATGTTTGGCATAATTGTGTGTATCCTGGTGAAGGGAGGGCCAAAAGAACCTGCACTACAACACTTTGGCTGCAGTTTTCCTCCTAGAGAAATGACCTCCGCAGGCCTGATCATGGCAGAAGGATAGCACACTAGGGAATTCATTGTTAGGAATACAACGACGAATGATCTGATCAGCACCTATTCAAAAAAGAAGTGGATTATCCCAAAAATAATACTTTGCTTCTGCCATGAGACGCTCGCGCTGGTTTTTAGGCCAGCCACGCGGAAGGGAACTAGAACCAAAGTAATTGGCAATGTCGGCATACCAAGGTCCACTTGCCACATTGATTGCCAATAGGTGCTCATCGGGAAAACTCTTATTAATCAACAGGGTAAGTCCAATGTGGTCAGGGTCTAGTCTCGAGAGATGATCGGCCACAACATTCTGGGATCCGGCCTTATCGCGAATCTCAATGTCAAATTCTTGGAGCAGAAGGATCCAACGAATCAATCTAGGCTTGGCATCCTTCTTGTGCATGAGATCGCGAATGGCCGCGTGATCAGTGAAAACAATAACATGTGAGCCCAGAAGGTAAGAGCAGAATTTCTCCAGCCCAAAGACAACCGCCAATAGTTCTTTCTCAGTGGTAGTATAATTACACTGGGCCTCGTCCAACGTCTTACTGGTCTAGTACACCACGAAGGGGTGTCTATCGCGTCTTTGTCCCAGGATGGCTCCGACTGCAAGGTCGGAAGCTTCACACATGAGTTCAAAGTCGAGGGACCAATCAGGTGGCTGGAGAACAGGGGCCTTGGTGACAGCATCATGCAGCTACGTGAATGCTCGTATGCAGTCGGGGCCCATATCAAAGGGTACGTCGGTCGATAGAAGATGAGTTAAAGGTCGAGAAATCTTGGAGAAGTCTTTGATGAATCTCATATAGAAACCGACGTGTCCCAGGAAGGAGCGGATTTGTTTGGCAGAGCTAGGCACAGGTAAATCAGCAATTACATCAAGCTTAGCTCTGTCAACTTCAATACCCCTATCGGAGATGATATGCCCGAGAGTAATTCCCTCGTGTACCATAAAATGACTTTTTTCCCATGAAAGCACGAGGTTCACATCAATACATCTCTTAAGGATATGGGTCAGGTTGGCAAGACAGTCCTCAAAAGAGGGTCCAAAGATCGAAAAGTCATCCATTAAAACCTCGAGAAAGTCACCCACCATGTCATGGAATATTGCCAGCATACATCTCTGGAAAGTTGCTGGCACGTTACAAAGTCCGAACAGCATCCTTCTAAATGCAAAGGTGTCGAAGGGGTAGGTAAAGGTGGTTTTCTCTTGGTCCCGGGGATCAATTGCCACCTGGTTATATCCAGAGAACCGTCCAGGAAACAGAAAATTTTATTTCCTACTAACCGCTCCAGGATTTGGTCAATGAAAGGTAGCGGAAAGTGATCTTTCTTAGTTGCAGCATTGAGTTTCCTATAATCTACACACACTCTCCAAGATGTAGGAGTGCGTGTAGGGATGGATTCGCCCCTGTCATTGACACAGATGGTGAGTCCCACCTTTTTGGACACAATGTGAATTGGACTCACCGAGGGGCTATCGCTGATCGGGTAGATTATACCCGCATCCAGCCACTTAATAATTTCCTTTTTAACGACCTCCCGCATGTTGGGGTTGAGACGTCTCTGCATCTCACGGGAAGGTCGAGCCTCCTCCTCTGTATATATACGGTGAGTGCAGTAGGAGGGGCTAATGCCAGTTAAGTCTAATAAAGACCATCCAATGGCTACCTTGTGTTCCATAAGGACCATTGTTAGTTTGCACTCTTGCTACCTGGTCAATTTTGAACTGATGATTATGGGGAGCATTTCATTTGGTCCAAAGAAAATATACTTAAGCGTATCAGGCAGCTCTTTCAGCTTGGGAGTGGATGGTGAAAGATCTGGCATTTCTTGGGACGAGAGTGTCCCAAACGGATCAGAAGTAAACAATTCAGGAGGAAGAAGTTGGCCCTCAGATTGGCCAAGAAGAGGGGCATCTTGGATAGATGAATCCAAAAAGGGATAGCCCCAGTGAGCAGTATGTGGGCTCAAGGCCCCAGTGTGGAGTTGCAAATCCGCCTGATTTGGCAGGAAAGAAAGGGCAATCCGGTCTTCAAGAGTGTGGACCGGCGGTGAATAGCCCGAATATGACTTAGACCACGAGGTATGGGAAGTGGAGAAAACCTCGTCAGAAGTCTAGTCAAAAGAAGGTGCGGGAAAAGGGAGGAATGGGGGAACGTCACAATATGTATCGGTCAGGCAATCGTCAGTGTTTAAAGGCAATCCGCAGTAGTCAGAATAGGTCCCAATTAGTCTGATACATGCGCTGATGGCCATGTTCTCGTTAGACGTGTCATCCTCGATGCAGTCGCAATCAAAGCTCTTGGCTGCCTTGAAGATGTTAAGTTTGAGCTTCTCAGATCCAACGGCAATCTCAATACAGCCTGACTCGCAGTCGATATGGGGGCGGGCTATGGCCAAGAAAGGTCGACCAAGGATGATCGGACAATCAAAAAGTGAGCTTGGAACTTCCATATCCAAAACAAGAAAGTCAACAGGAAAACAGAGACTGTTGACCCTAACCATCACGTCTTCCACCACACCCTTTGGAATTTTGACAGAACGATCTGCCAACTGTAACATGACAGGGGTGGGTTTCAGATTTCCTAAGGCAAATTTTTCGAGCATGATGGTTGGTATAAGATTGATAGAAGATCCTAGATCAAGCAAAGCACGGTTAAAATTGCAGCCTTGGATGCTACAAGAAATAAGCGGTGTGCTCGGATCTTTCTGCTTCGGTAGTAGATTTGACAGTATAGCACAACTCGCATGAGGCGAGAGAACCACCGGATTCTTTTTTTTCTTTAACAGTCGCCTGGGTGTAGTGCAGTCTCTGAAAAATCGGGCGACAGTAGGTATGTGGTCGATAGCCTCTAACAGGGGTACCTTGATTTCAACATCCCTGAATAAATTACGAAGGTTATCAAAGGCCTGCGTATTCTTTTTCTTGCCTTTTGGCTCCCTCAGTTGAGCCTCAGGGAATGGGACTGATTCTGGCACCAGTTTGGGTGTATCGACCTTTCGCAAATGTGATGCGCATCCCGAATGAGAGGGCGATGAAGAAGATGGGCCAGGATCAGGTCGAGGTGGATCGACGGTTTGCTTACCTCTCCTCGTAGTAATCGCATTGGATGATGCGGGTCCAGTGGGATCATAAGGCGGAGGAGGGTTCACAATAGGGACATAAGAGTGAGGTGCTGCCGCGGGATTAGCCTGAAATCCCGGTGAAATGCTCGTAGCCTGCAGAATCTGATGAACATGCCCCTGAGAAGGTCGTACCTGTGGTTGAGGACCATGGGGTACGAAATTTCGCAAGTTGGGAACAGGTTGGCCTGGAAGAGTGCCCTAAGATTGAGTCACCATGCGTAGTTGGCTGATCTCAGCAATCTGCTGTGCCAATTGGTGCTGAAGAGAGGTCATGTTCTCTTCATGGCGCTTTGACATTTCCGTCACCATTCGCATCAATTTCTCAAGAGGACTTGATGCGTGTTCTGTTTGCAGTATGCAAGGACCCGATGGCAGATTCGCCACAAGATTAGATAGAGCCCTTGGGATGACGGGTGCAGCATTGGCCCACCCGCGGGGTTTTGGCGCTACGAATTGCTGGACCATGCGAAGTTCGGATGATTTTGCCACCCTGGGTTATAAGTAGCAGAGAACGGGTTGTTCCCCAGGGCACAAGCGTCTTCATAGCCAAAAGACGAGTTCGCATGTAAGTACGCATCCGAGCACACGGAGGCTTGGTCCTCCATGTCAAAATACTGGCTTGTAGAAGTCAGATCCACATGACTTACCGAATCGCTCGGCGCGACGCTCGGTAAGGAAGATCTTATGGGGTCTTTAGGGATAAGCCTAATGTTGGAAGAATTGGGATTGTGACGAAGTGGTGAGGTAGGGGTGTTTGCCATAGAACGGGTGGGATTGGCCAGAAGCTTGTCCAGCTTCTTGTGCACGACGGAGACTTCATCCAATTTCTGTGCGATAAGGTTAAGATCAGTGATGAATGGGAGGGTCCCGTGTCAACCTCATGAACATTACGGGGCAGGCTGGTACGATTAAAGGCGACAATGGAGGCACTGTTCATTGAGTTTTCACTCATGTTTTCAAATAATTCGAATGCTCCATTTTCGTCTTTATTCATGAAATTCCCTCCGCAGAAAGCGTCTGCAATCTGCTTCAAAGTCTCATTTAGCCCATAATAGAAAATCTGGGCTATATGCCACTTAGGCAGACCATGGTGCGGACACTTCTGGAGGAGGTCATTATACCTCTCCCAAGCCTCATGAAACTGTTCGCTGTTTTGTTGCATAAGGAAGTTATAGCACGGCGAAGCGCATTGGTTTGCCCGATTGGGAAGAATTTCTTAAGAAATGCTGTTCGCATCTCTTCCCAAGAATAGATGGTTCTCTCAAGGGAAGAGATGCTTTATCCTGCAACGAAAATGGGAACATTTTCATGAGGACTATTGGTAACCCGATGTTTCTCGATTTAACAGTTTCAGCCAATCGGGTTAGGTCTTCCAAATGGAGAAAAGGATCTTCACTTGCAAAACCATGGAAGTGAAAATTAATTAGGCCAATTATATTGGGTTTCAATTCAAGGTCATCCCCGCCCATGGGGACCCGAATTTGTCTTATGATCTCTGTAGCAGCGGGATTCTGATAGGAGCTAAGAGACCTAGGCTCTTCCCGTTCGGGTGGGTTCTGCATTTCCTCCAAGGCTTCCCTAATGGCTTCAATTTGCACATTATACATTTCTATTTGGGCTTGGAGGCAGGTTATGGGATCCATGGCTCCACCACCTAGTGGGTTTTGAGGGTGGTTTCCTCCCTTGGGATTTTAGGGGTGGGCGTGCAACCATGTCTGTGGAGGAGGATGACGATTCGATTTCTGTTCTTCTAAAATTATCAAACAATTCAAACAATTCAAGGTTTTGTGACCTCCTCCCAAACATACACTACTATAGGAAGAATTGGGGGGATACGAAGGGAAAAGGAGATGAGAGAAATGACGCCGCAAAGGTACACTTGATGACAAATCAAGACAATCAATGCCCTAACCTCTATAGTGTGCCCTTAGATCTAAAGATCTAAGTTACCTACTATCACAATCTACGGAACCAAATGCGAGCACCATGGAACCACCGGGCCAGATTGAAAGGCCGTTTGCCCCAGTATTAGACACCTGATAGCACGCGGGAACCCTCACCAGCATGTAGGCGCTACACGCAGGTAGTTAGACCTCAAATCCTTAATAAGGGTCAAGTTGCTACCAGTTTTAATTAGAGTCTTAGGATCAAGTGCTTCTGGAATGTGAAGGGCGTTGTTTACGGGTAATGCCCAAGTGCTTTGATTTTAAAAAGTGTGTAAACCAAGCATGCAACGGGGAAATCTCCCCGAATTGAAGTTTTAATTGGTGAATGGTTTTTAGAGTTTCAGCCTTAAGTAGTATGGATTTTAGGATTTTGCTGAATTACCAATTCAATCAATCTCCGAATTTTTGAGTAAATACAAGTTTTTCTATGACCAACAAACCCTTCTTCAAAGTGAGTTAGTTAATGCATGCTAAAAATGCAATGGGCTTCCCTGGGTGGAAATTTCTATGTATGGATGCACGAGTCAATTTTAGGTTAATGTTAAAGGGAGCCAAAGCACTTCAATTCAAGTGCTCCCAATCACCAAAATGATGTTCCACAAACAAGGCTCAACCACAAGATAAAGAAAATCAAAGTGTTGGGGTTGAAGTATTCGGGATCAAATCTTAGGCATGTGAAAGGTCGTGGTGGGGTTGGAATCAACTCAATTCCAAGCCTCCCCACCAAAAATGTGATCCCGAATTGCGGATAAATGAGGCAAAGAGGGATGGCAATCAATCTATTTATTTTTTCCTCAAAGAGTACTTTACACGGCGAAAGATTCAAGAATCAAGATTCTTGGATCTTCTCTATGCGAAGTTTGGAAGGAAATCCAGAGCGCTAGGAGTGATGGCAAACAATCAAGAAAGTGATTTTTAATCCACTTGCCCCAAGAGATCCCAAGAAATTTTTTTTTTTAGGTTTTTTTCATTAATGTGACAAGTAGACCTAAGTTGCTAAGAGAGAGAGACTTACTTATTCAGCAACGTGGGCGAAGCTCCAATGCGGTGTCGGCGACTTCTCGCTCTCTTTACCACCTTAAATCTGCCACGTCTCCGACTTCCTCTGCTTGCCTCCTCCTTACAACTGGTTCACCTGTATACCAGCAAACAAAAACACCTGTGAAGAGAAGGGTGTGAGAAGAGAAAATTAAAGGAATGGAGTAGAAACTTACCTGTATGCGTATCTCCCCGACAACGGCGCCAGAAAAAGGATGGTGGGACTCGAACAGGTAGTGTTAATATGGTGAAATTAGCGTTGAAGTGAGTATAGTGGTTAACCTAAATTGATCCTAACCATCTTTTTACAAAATTTTTAACCTGGCCTACTTAATTTTATCTTGGTCACTTTTAGGCCCACGGTCGAGCTCAGGGAGGCAAGAATTAGAGGTGAATTAGTTTCTATGCCTTTCCTACAACAAATCTCTTCCGTGTGTTTATTATGTCTTTGGTTCTTTTATTTTCAAGATTTTTTTTCTGATAATTTTGTCCTTGAGGTACACCCTCAAAATCTGGTCCTTGGCTTTGAGCCAAATTGTTCTTGGCTTTGAGCCAATTTAGGGTTCCAAAAAAACTGGTCTTATTATTCGCAAGACCGAGTACCTGCAAGACAAGAATTATCTTTTCTCTTTTACTCTTTCTTTTTTTTTATCTTTTTAATAGCAGGAAATAAAAGAGAAATAGAGGTTGCTTGTAAATAAATAAATATAGTATATATATATATATATATATATATATATATATATATATATATATAGGGTTGGGGGTGGAGGTGGAAATGGCGTGTAGCACAGTGTCGAGTTGGTTGACGTTTAGGAAGACGCAACCAATAGGACGAAGTGCCGCGTGGAGTGTATGATGGATGTGTGGAAGTGCGTGCGGAGGCGCTTTCTCTACGCGAGTATCAGGGAATATCAGCAACTGATGCAGATATTCCAGTGATATAACGCGTGGTGTAGTGATGAGAGCCTCATCATGAACCCTAACTAATACAATTTAATTTAAATAAGTATGAAGAAGCTCCTACAAAACCTAAAGAGAAGCTTAACTCAAAGAATTCTGAATTGAAGAGTAAAACAAATCATAAGGGGTAAAATTATAATTTTACCAATGCAGTACACAAACAGGGTATCTAAGGATCTAAACACAGGTCAAATAAGCTTAATGAGGAAGGAAGTAGGATGATCTGATCTGAAAAGGCTTATAGCAACTTCTAGGAATTAAATGACATTCTGTAACCCTAAAACAAATCCACTTTAATTCACGAGGTTCGAGATAGGAAAAAAATCAACTAAACCCTCTAAAATTCATGAAAAAATATTCCCCAGGGTTTAGAACCTTCAATTTGGCCTTTGCAACCTATTTTGACCTAAAATGAGAACCATGCCCAATTTATGACTTAATTTGGGTTTTTACGCAAATTGACCGGTCAAACGTGGTCAAACATAAAATCAAATTTCACCATTAAATTCCTTAGGTTCGAATTAGGCTGGTACAAAAATTTGGGCCTAAGAGAAGACCATCTTGACTGACTTTACAAATTGATTCTCTTGAATTACTTTTTGACCCTTATCTTTTGAACCCTTACACATAGCCCCCTATCTTTCCGTCGTTCTTTGCAAAACGGTCCTCCTTGCCACTCTGCGCAGGCGCCATACCTCCGGCGACCTTGCGTGGAGGATGGCGCCATGCAGGGTATGGCGCCCCTTATCAGGAATGAACGGGGGGTTCCCTACGTCGTCCTCTATCGCAGGGATCCTCCCCTGTGACCTGCGGCTGCCCATGCCTCTCGTGCGCACGCACGACAGGCATGGGTCTCCATCTCCGGCCATCTCCAGCGAGCTCCTCACGTCGCTCCCTCGGGCCACTCTCCTTGCCAGCACCTTTATAAGGTGCGGCAGGGGCTGCCGTCCACTCCAAGCTAGTTCTGGCCAAGAAAATCCCCCTCTTTCGTCTCCTCTCTCTCTGGTCAAACTGGCCTAGCTTCCGGCGAACTCTCCTCCTCCTCGTCACTCTGCTGCCATACATGCAGCAGAGCTCACTCTGCCTCGTCGTCCCATGCCAGGCCTCACCAGCTGGCATCCTCAGATCTCTTCCTCATCGCCGTCACTCCTCCACTGGGCATTTTCGTCCCCAACTCCAGCAAGCACGCGTCGGACAATCTTCCTCTCCCTCTTCGTCGATTAAGTAGGTATGAACTTTCTCCTTACTCTCCTCTCACTTTTCCCTTCTTGAATTAGTATTTTAAATCCCTCGACTGCCACTACCACCTTCATTTGCTCCACCTCCGGCCACCATCTCCGGCGAGATCGCTCCACTTCCACAGACCTTTCCACCCCTCGCCAACAAGCCCAGAAGCTCCCCCTCACTCCACTTTAGCATTTCCCCTACACCATTCACCACCCTACACACTCTGAGCACACCCCGAACACACCCACTTCCACGCACGCAGGTTGCCCAAGGCGCACGACCACAGGCGCTCTCACAGCACGTCGCCCCTCGCACCGCCTTCACCACACTCTGGCGAAGCTCCCTGTGTTGTCTGATGTGGCCGTGAGGCCGTCTTCGTGATTTCAGGGTTCACCCTCCTCGCCGCCATTGACGAGTTGCAGGAGTTGCTTTGCAGGTAGCTCCAGGTCTCTTCGGCTCCAGGTGCGGGCTCCAGGCAACACGGGGCACGTCCGCAAAGGCACCCAGGTTCTCAATTAGGAGTGCGAAGCCTTCACTGCTGCCTAATTGCCAGCTACTTCTCGCCTGCAAGCGAGAGTCCCACCTCGTAAGTGTACAGGCGAATACCCACACTTAAATTGAAAAAGTGGTATAGGCTCTTCACCTCCGAATACACACAGGGTGAGGTCCCTCACCTATCACTGGGTCGCGTCCGCAGCACACCCACGCGGATCTGACCCAACCTGACACCCTCCTGTGCACTCCTCGCGCACTGTTACGAATGCGCGATTTCAGACGTTTTTAAGACATCTGGGAGGTGTCCCAGACATCTGGGATTCGGTTATTTTCGGCACGCGTGTTTTGTCTACGCGCCTGAGCACGCAGACCTGCGAGCGTCTCTCTCTCTCTTTTTCCCTCTCCCTCCTGCGCACTCTGTCCCGCTCTCTCTCTCCTCCTCGCGCAGCCTTAATAGGCCACGCCCTCCCCCTCACTCCCGTCACCTCCGCCCCCTTCCTCTTCTCCTTCCAATCGGTGCGCGAGAGCGAGCGCGAGTGAGCGGCTGCGGCGACAGCCGCGGCGGGTGCGGGAGGAGGTGCTGCGCGAGGGAGGAGGCGTCGGCCGTGAGGGCTCGAGCCTGCCGGGGCAGCGGGAGCTGGCTGGCGGGGGCTCAGCGGACGCGAGGTGACGTGGGAGGCCTGCTGCAGCTCGAGCAGCAGGCGGACGAGTCGCGGCGCGGCCGAGCGTCGCGAGCGGAGGGCGAGTTGCTCCCTGATTCTAGATTTTTCTCCAGAATCAGACGTCTGGGAGTACAACCAGACGGCGTGGAGGACGTCTGGAGGACTGTCCAGACGTCTGAAAGGTGAGTTATTTCCGTATTCTTCCGCTTCTTCGGTTGACCGTACTAAAAGAGAGAGGAAATGGGTACGCGCAGGTTCGATTCGCCATCCAGCGCGAATCAGACGTCTGGCAGTGGTGCCAGAATACGGGAGTGACTTCCAGATGTCCTGGGTGACCATCGGACGTCTGGAAACTAGGCCAGACGCCCCCGCAGGCTTCGGGACATCTGAGGGACCACGCAGAATAAAGGTAACCTCTGATCCACTTTTTAAGACGTCTGGAAGAGGTTCCAGACATTTGATTTTGCATTGTTTCGTCGTTTTCGACCCGTTTAGGGCCCGTTCGGAGTCCGTTTTCCACGTTTCGAGTTGCGTGCTTTTCGGAATTTAATCCTCTACCTGTCTACAGTAGTTGTATACTATTTTGAGAAACTCCGTGTGTTTGATCCTTGTGATAGGACCCCGTTCCGTTGCAGTCTCGGAGGTTTCGGAGGTACGCGGGATTCCCGACCACGCCCCCAGTACGCATGTTGTAACCGGTAGAGTGGCATTTAAGTTTATTAGCATAATCTGTTAAATTATGGAACCATAAATAGAACCTAGGACATTGCATGAATCCTAGGAATGAGAACTAGATTGAATGATAGATCAAAGGGTGTTGCATAAATCCTAGTGCTGGAAAACTAGATTGTATGATAGATCCTAGGATATGATATGAATCCTAGGATGGGAAAACTAGTGGAATATGTGAACACTGCAGTCTTGAAAATGTGGAAAAGAAATAATAGCTGCCTGTAAATTTGTTTAAACAGATGCCTGTTATGAATAAATGAACATGATTAAGAATATGGGATGTATGAACGTGAAACTGGAAAGTGAAACCTGGATGTTCTGAGTTAAAAGAGCTGGAACCCTACGGGGAATTAGGAGTGGAACTCCTGGAAAGAGAAAGGAATGGAACTGAGAAAGAAAGACGTGGTAGTGTGCTGTCTCTTGGGTACGTAGTACCAAGGGATGTACCTGTACCTGTTTAGTGCAGAGCGGAGCCAACCGTCCCAGGGACCTAGGGTTAGGACTGGCCACTTTGTACCGACTTGCTGGCCCTCGTGTACGTAGTACCGAGGAGAGCTACTAGTGTAGGGAGGGCACTAGCTACCCCTCGGGCCCCGGGGTTCTGCTAGACTCCTACACCGACTTGTTAGGCCCACTAGGCAAACCAGGGTAGTCAGACGAAGGTGCGCGGACTGTGGAGGGGCAAGGCCCCTGTTTGGTTACTGTGGAGGGGTTGGACCCCTGTTACTGAGAGGGCTCTGCCCTGTACTAGTTCCGTGCTGTGCTTTGGGCGCACCCGTTAACGGAAACGACTGACCGCGTGCCAGTGCGGGTTAGCTACCTGTGCGTTTATCGCGCGTGCCGTAGTCACCGTTACGCCTGTCCGTGACCTTGGGGTGGTTGACTGAGAGTAGGATCACCACGGGGGACTCTCCAGGCCAGGAGAGCACCACGTGCTACTTCTACTGTTCGGAAAAGACTGCAATCAAGATCGTTCCCACGAGGAACATTCGAGATCAAGTGAAGGATCTGAGAAATAGATAAATTTTGAAACAATAGAAAGATGTAAATAAAGGAAGAAAGAAAATTAAAACAGCTACTGTACACTTTACTGTTTCTTTAGTTTAGCTGCCACTCTACTCAGCGTTTTCCTGACGTGTTACACTCATTACCTTTCAGGACCAGGTGTTGAGCAGCCAGGGTCAGCGGCTGCAGAGGACGCTGGGCCGAGTAGGGTCCAATAGAGTTACCACTGTTCTCTTGTACCTCCTTTTGTTTCCGCTGTAGTGAGTAGTTCTTGTTACCGCTGTATTTTTTTTTTACCTGCAGTTCATATTATGTTATGAATGTTGTTCTACTGTTGTGGTGGTACATACTGTAGTGGTTTCTTTCCTTACTGCTGTATTTTCTTACTGTTAGTTATATTCATGTTGAATGTGGTTTATTTTACTACTCTTTTGGTTACTTCCTCGTTGGATGACCAGGTCTTGGGATTAGTCAAGTCGGTCTGGTTCTCGTGTCTCGTAGGGACTCGGGAATCGGGTCATTACATGCACCACCCACGCCGGTGCGCCTGGACCCAGGTACATGACCCGACCCGATTACCCGGCTCTGGGAGAGCTTACCAAAGAGAGATCCAAAGAGAGAGAGAGATGCGGGGAAGGGGTAGGGTAGGTTTTGCGCTGATATTTGCGTGTGTACGTAGGAGAGAAGAAAGAAGAAGAGAAGCAGCAGCCAGGACTTAGCCGCAGGGAAGAAGGAAGAAGAAAGAAGAAGGAAGAAGAAAGTGAAGAAGAAAGGAAGGAAAGAAGCTGAAGGAAAAGAGGAGCTGCACTGTTGCAACCGAGCAGTTAAGTCGTCTTAGCGCTGAATCAGACGTCGGTGAAAAAGGAGAGTCAGCAGCAAGAGAAGAAGAAAAGAAAGAAGAAGAAGAAGGGCTAGAGCAGAAGAAAGAAGAAAAAGAAAGAGGAACTGCAGCTGCTGAGAAGAAGAAAGAAGAAGATAGGCTGAAGAAGAAGAAAGAAGAAGCAGAGAAGAAGAAAAGAAGAATGAAGAAGAAAACAAGCTGAAGAGAAGAGCAAGCTGAAGAAAGAGAAGAAGAAAAAGCCAATTACCCTCTCTCTCTTTCTCTCTCTCTTAATTTTTTGTAAAACCTTATATATTGTGAATTTATATGCTTCTAGAATTTTAGTATACTCCCTGAGTTCGACCTTGGGAAACTTTTCATTCCGAGTAATAAATTGTATTAGACTGGTGACCGTTTTTGTCATATACCATAATAACTATAATAACCACATCAACAAAGACGACAGCCATGTAGGGATACAAATAGGTGATATGAATGTAAATATATATATGTGTGTGTGTGTGTGTATGTACATATATATTTATATATATATAGATAGGGTTGTAATTATATAGATGCATAGGTAGTTATGTATATATATCTATAGATATGTAACAAGATATATATATATATATATATATATATGTATTTATAACTGGATATATATGTATATGTATGTATGTATTTATATCTATAGATATATATGTGTATATATATGTATATATGTATAAATATATATATATATATAGTTATGTATGTATGTATATATACTTATCTATAGTTGTATAAATATATGTATATATATATATATATATATATAGGTGTATACAAGTGAGTGTGAGTGTACAAGTCTATGTGTGTGTACGAGTGTGGTGTGTGTGTATGAGTGAGGGCGTCTGCTGGAGCGTGTGGAAGTGGGAGTGTGAGTTAAGATGTCTGGCAACCGCAGGCATCGTCTGATGGTGCGAATGCGCGCAGGCGCAGGCGCGCAAGGGCACGCGCGCGCGCTGGAGGAAGCAAGCGTGAGGGAGAGCGCAACGCAGCGCGCTACGGGCTGGAGCGGGAGTGGGGTAGACGGGTGCAGGCGCTGGAGCAGAAGCGGGTGGGCGCGAGCGTACTCGGGCGCAAGCGTGTGCTACGGGCTGGAGGCGGTAGCGGCACGGAGAGAGGGCGCGCGGTGACCGGATAAGTGAGAAACTTTCCGGTTACTGCACTGTAGCTACAGTGCCCGCGCAGCTTCGTCAACCGGTTGCGGCCTGTTCTGCGTGCGCCGGCGCGCTGGAAGGCGCCTGCGCACGCGAAAGGAGCTTGCGTCGGCTGCTGCTGCTAGTGCCGTGCTGTTGCTGCTGCTGAGCTTTGAAGCTTGGAGCTGCAACAATGGCGTAAAGGGCTGAGCGATGGAAACAGAGAGTGGAATACACCACGCCCACCTGCTCTTGGATGAGCTGGGCGGTGGTAGGACTCACAGTAGTAGTCATGGGATCACTGTGAGCCTGCTCCTGCCCGCAGCGTATCTCTTCAATGGGAAGAGGTGCTACGTATGGAGGGGAGAGGGGAGGAAGATGGCCTGGAGGAAGGATCTGGGGGTGTGTCTCTATGTGCCAGGCCCTCTGTGCAAGGAAGCGGGGAGGGCTTTTTAAAGGAGGAGGCATGCACGGCCATGCCCTGGGCTGCGTGACCAGCCATGCAGCTGGCAGGGCATGCGTTGGCAAAGAATGGCGCTAAGAAGAGCAAGCCATGCCCTGAGCCGCGCAGAGGATAAGAAGTTCAAAGCAAATAAAGAAATAAAGAAGGTGAAAATTGCGATGCAACCCTTGATGAAGACGTTAATTACAAGGTCAATTATTTACTTTCCTCCCCTCTCGAATAAATGCATGCATGTGTCAATTTTTACAAATGCAACTATGACTATCTAATATGCAATGGCAGTACTAGGAAATAACACAAGATGGCATATTTATTGGTGTATTTTTGCTGTGCAATCACGCACTCCTCTTCGTGCCCGCGCTGCTCCGGTCGTGCGCTCCCGGCGAGCTCCCACACGAGCTCATGAACTCACTCTCCTCCTCTCCTCATGTCGCTCCTCGACGCCACTCTCGCTCATGCCGGCTCTCTCGCTAGAATGGAGAAGAAGACGAAGATGGCTGGTGTGGGGAGAATGAGAGAGGGGGAGGGGTTTATAAAGTTGGGGGTTTAGGGTTCGTTGGAGGGGAGAAGAAGAGAGAGACGAGGAAAACGAGAATACTGTCTGCGCACAGCCCGCACGTAGATGCGAGCTCGTACTCAAAATTTTTGATTTTCAAATATCTAGGAAGGTATCCAAACATCTGACCTACTGTCCAAAAATCTTAAAAGATTCAAACAATATAAATTTTAACCTATTTGAATCTTTAACCGATAAAAAATTAAAATATATCGATTAAATATCAAATTGTACCAATGTATCTTATTAAACGGGAACATAAGTTACAAAAAGGTGTTAACACACGTTTCCCACCCACATGCTACCGTAAACTTAGCATCACTGACAATGCTATGCAGCAATTAGAAACTAATGGGACGAGTGGGTTGCATCGTGCGGTTAAAAAAGATTAATAACCGTGCAAGTTCGTTTCCTGAACAGTTCCCTGCTTTATTTGCAAAAGCATAAAGTGCTTGCACAACCCTCTATGTCAGCCTTTCTCAAACCTTTAATAGGCTTACTTAGGAATTAATATAAATACTAAGGTTAATTTTGGCAGTGGGATAACTCCTACCTTGGTATAAAATAAGAGTGTGATCATATGTTGGGAAGAGTATTTGTTTAAAGGTATGCGATGATAGGATTGAAATGATTAATATAGTAATATATAATAATATGATATTAATAAATAATTTTAATATTATGAGATGGGTACGAGTGAATTAATATATAATATCGTGAATGTATTTTAATAAATATATTATATATGTTGGTGTAGATATAATATATATGAATACTAATGTAATACATTGGATAATTTAAAAATGATATTTTAATAGATATTATTATTGATAGATTAGGTAAGATAAATTATATTCCTTTGATCTTAAAATATACTTTGTCGTTGTCTTTTAACTTTATGATAAGCCTTGAACTCTTTCGCTACCACACGATCGTCTTCCTCTGTTGCCGTTCTTAAAAAAAAGCCCAGCAATCAAATCCTGCAATAAAGGTTTAGTCTTTCCTTTTCCCTTTTCATGTTCGTGTTACGAAAGGTCGCTGCCGATTTCTACACCTTCTTTGCGTGTACCACGAGGTCTAGAAATTTGTGCATGTTGGCTTATGATAAAAAGCTGTGCATAAATCGTTTCTTGCGTTTGGAAGCACATATGTGGAATGGACTTCGCATGGACTGTGACATTGACCCCATTTAACAAAGATTTTGAAGTAAACTTCACATTACATTTATACGAGGGTTTATTTACTGGCCTATTTAACTCCCTTTTAAGGGGTTTGTCGTTGTGTACCGACCTTCTTAACCTCTCAATGCAAAACCGAGTTTCGTCTATCTAAGATCATGCTATGCTAACATCAGTCAGAAGGGATGTAACTAAAATATGAGCTTCAAACTCTCTAACATGTCTTTCCCAATAATTTCAAGTAAATAAAAATTGCCGTTGACCTATATCTTCGAAGCATGCAGGAATAAAGGTTAACTGAAACTTAGGTTCTATAGCTTTCAAGTAAATTAATCCTAATTTTATTTATTCTAATTCATAAATTAAGTTCATCATGAATATAAAAGAAAAATACAACACCATCTTCGTCAACATTAAAGGATTTCCTTGGTTTAACGATCTTTTAACAATTTATATAGCAATTTAATATTCCATTAAATTTAGCATCACACCAAACCTTATTTCATTTGCGTAGATTTTTGAAGCTTTGAGCATCGACACTAGGATGGTCATGTTCTGTGTTCCGTGACTGTTCTTTTAGAAGGTAACAGTAGATTAAATGGAATCTTCAATCAAATTCTACCGTAGGTAAATTTAATGTAATTTAAATGATTATAGTAAGAGTTATAAAATTAAAAAGAAAAGGAAACCAAAAAGTTACACAATCTTAACATCATAACTTCCAGATTCATGGACAAGTTATTCTCAACTCATCTAAATGCTTGAATCATTTATTGGATAGATCTAATAAAAGCATCTTTTGTATAGAATGAATAAAGTTAAATTTAATTTATAATGTAAATAAAAATTATTTTACATGCTTTATGCTGTCTTAGGCCAATTATTACCAAAGGGTGCTTACAATCCCAAGGTGAAACCGATGGACAACCAGTCAATTTAGAGTCCAAAGTAGAAATTCCAAGGGGGTGACTGCACAGGAGTACGTAGTGCTTCCCCATGCTCTGACCAAATGGTCTTTAATCGAAGTGTTATCCAACATGTTTCGGTTAACCATTATGGTAAATAAATAATATAACTTATGAGAGGCTATTATATCAATTCTCCCATCATATATCTCGCCTAACTCACTTCCAATGTAAATAAAAGGAAAAATCATATTCGCTTGTCCATCACACCTATCCCTATTGACTTATTTCCTATGTTAAAGAGATAAAAATTAGTAACACATTAACTTAATCACTACGTCAACCTTCCACTAACCCATCACTCAAGCCACCACTTTCAAACGTTACAACTTACAAAATTTTGTCTAATCATAAATTTTAAAGTCTAATTTACTTGAAAAATTAATCCCTCAAAAGAGAAGCTAATCTCCATTTACTTAACTACTTAATCTATAATTTGCTAACTCAAATTTATTTATTTTAACGTAGATTTATCTAAAATTAATTTTAATTAGTATTAGTTAAATCCATATTAAAATTATACATCACTCATATCTCAGACATCCTTCATATTTTATATACTTAATACCACTAATAAATAAATGTTACAATAATTAACATTACAACTTAACACTAATTTAAGTAAGTACAAATTGATATTAACACCACTATATAAGTAAATACAATTATAAATTAATAATAATTTCACATTTCTTAATACCCCTTCCTAATCATCTAAATAAACTAACCCTAAACGTTTACTAAATAGAGTCTGAAGGTCAATCCCCAATCATTTAACAGAGTTGCTCTATCAACTTCTGAGCTAACTTTTAAAATATCTCAAATCGGCAATTAGTTGGCTAACCAAGGCTATTCATGCACGGTTGTCAGTCAAGTCCCAGAGTGGAAGCAGCTTTTTAGTACTTGATCTTCATGTTTCATTTCATCTATCTATTACATTTTCATTGATAGCCATAATCTCGTTTCATTTTGTCATCCGAACAAAAATTTGTTAGCTTTACCCTAACCCCATCCCCCAAAATCAAGCCTAACGAACATAATTTAAGTAGTGGGTTTGAATTCAAGTTCAAAGAGACTTGTTCCATGTAAACTTGAGTTTCAACTTGAATAAATTTGGAAAAGTAGGTTCAATTTTAAGCTTGGTTGGGACTCAACCTACCATTAATGAATCCTTCGAGGAGACCATCATTATTAGAAAGCCATACAACTACTGGACATCCTCACCGAGAGTATTCCATCCCAATCAAAACCACCTTACTACTTAGCCTAAATCAATCCATCTCATAAAATGGGTCAGGTTGAACTAGGCTATCAGCCAAACAAATTATTCGACGTCTTTCTCATATATTTTATTTGATGTCAAAAAGGTTAAATTCATAATGCATCCGTTAATTAGAAAGGAAGCAAAAGAGTGAAAGTAAAAGGGAGTGAGAACCTAAATGGGGATTGGGGGAAGGCAAAGAAGGTGGGGAGGGTGAACAGTGAGAGACTGAGTGGGGATTATGATGGTGGAGCCAAGGGAGGTGGGGGTAGGCAAATGCCACCTTAAATCCACCCTCCATTATAAAATATCTACCATACTAAAGAAAATTCATTAGGAGTTCGACCCTTCAAATGGACATCAATTTACATACTATCTACCACAAATAAAGTTTAAAAAAATCTAAGAAAGGCAAAAGGATAAATATAGCAGTACAATCTTTAAATTAATACTACATATCTCCCTCTCTTATTTGTAATATATTATCTCAGTGTACTTGCAAATTAGGAAATAATGGGAAATAATTTATTGTAAATTGGATAACAATTTAATTTAATTTTAAAGGAGAAGAAAATAGTAAAAGTAAAATAAAATAAAAAGAGTGAGAAAGAGAGTAAAATAGTCCCACCTTGTCAACTTATAATTTATTTAGATAGCTGAAAATTTTTATAAACGATCAAATTTTACTCTTACCACGCTTGTGATTTTCACAATCAGTGGGCAACCGGGAATTGGGGGCATGAGATTACAGCTGACGTAAGTAACTTTCTTACAATAGGCTTTGGATTGGAATAGATTCAATTAGAATTATGTCTAAGTTATTCTTCTTCTTTTGAAATATATTTCATTGATAGAAAAATGGGAAGCACCCATTACAGAGGATGCACCTTAAAGAGAAGGGAGAAGAGAAAATCCTAAATGTCTTAAAGAGGTGAAAGTTACTCTTCGTAGAAATAGAAGAAATCAAAAGCACAAAAAATTAATAGATAAGAAATAAATGAAAAAGAAAACAAAGCGTCCTGAATGGCAACCAAACGACCTCTCAAAAGAGGACAACCCCACGCTTGTAAATACGGCAAGCGTCAACAAGATAAACTCGAAGAATGTGCTTAACAAGAAGTCAAATTACCACGAATCGAAGGTCAAAAATGACCACTGACAAGAGTCAGTAGACTCGACCGTAAAAAGCTCAAGGTCACATGTAGTTCCCAACAAAACAAACCTAAACTAAAAAAAAAACAAAGAAAAAGAACAAGACTAGACACAACCACACCAACAGAGACCGCCAAAACAACCGTCGATCATCAACTGGACTCGTAGCCACACTCGCCATCCGCAGCAATGCGCTGTCGAGGAGCCACCGCACGTCGAGGTCGAATAGACGCTAGCCGCACATCCACCGCACAACATTGAGGAAGAACTCCGAGGATCAAGGTCGAACACAGAGTGCCACACGTCAAGCATGTTCGAACCTTATTCCACATCTTGTTTTGGTGTTAACAAAATTATTATGGATTAATGTTTGCAATTGAGTGTTTTTCAGATTTAGGTAAAGATCAAGGCAAACAGGAAGTGAAGGAGGCAAGATGATAAGGATGAGTCGAAGTGAAGAACATCATCTTCGACCTTTACTTTTTTTGTTTAAGTTTTTTTTATTTATAGAATATATGCCTCTTAATAAAGAAATATAACTTAGATCGTAAAAATAATTAGAAAAAAATTATGATTAATATTGTGATCATTTTCAAAGAACGTAATTAATTAAATCACTTAAAAAATGTACTTGTTAACCCATAAGTACCGATACTAAAGTTTAGTACCGGTACATATGTGTTAAGACCTACGACATCAAACATTTTCTAAGACGTCTGGACGCCTTCCCAGACGTATAAATATAAATTTCTGCGGCGTACGATTGCTAGTCTACACGCGTGCACGTGCAGACTGCGCCCGCCGACCTGCAGGCGTTTTCCTTTTCTTTTCTCTCTCCCTGATGCCTTCAAATACCCTCTCCCCCTTCCCTCTCCCTCACCCACCACTCCACCGTCTCCTCCTTCTTCCAGTGTTAGCGTGAGAGTGAGAGAGAGAGGGAAGCAGCTGCTGCCGGGTGCACGCGGGGAGGAGGAGGTGCAGCGAGAGGGAGAAGAGGCAGAGCGCATGAGGAAGAGAGAGCGAGCTCGCCGGAGCAGCCCAAGGCCGGCCGATGGGTGCGCAGCGGGAGAGTGGTGCTGAGGGAGTTACCCCGGTGCTGCTGCAGCTCAGGCAGCAGGCGGGCGAGCGCGACGGGGCACGGCCATGTGCAGCCGGCTGAGGGCGAGGAGGTCCTGATTCTGGGAAATTTCCTAAAATCAGACGTCTGAAAGGTACTATAGGTCCAGACGGCGCAGGTGACGTCTGGAGAGAGATCCAGACGTCTGAAAGGTACGATATTTCTCATCCTTCTCCTTTTTGCGGATGCGGCCATGCAGGCCGTTCCGCCGAAAGCTCTGAGACGTGTCGTGTTGAGAGTGTTTGTGTACACGTACAAGTTTCGTTTCGTGAAGGCGCAAGGACACGCCCTCCCACACAGATCAGACGTCTGGGCAAGTTACCAGACGGCGGAGAGTGCCTCCAAATGTCCGGAGTGATAGACGGACGTCTGGAACTAGGTTCAGACGGTTCAGCGAGATCCTAGACGTCTGAAGAACAGCGTAGAGTAAGGTATGACCTGGACCACCTTTTAAGACGTCTGGAAGGTGTTCCAGACGTCTAATTTGAGGCAGGGTTGTCGTTTTTGACCCGTTTAGGGTCCGTTCAAAGTCCGATTTCCGCGTTTGAGATTCTTTTCTTCTCAAAATTAGTTCCTCTACTTGTTTAAGGTACTTGTATTCTGTTCTGAGTGGTTTCTTGTGATTGATCCTTATGTTAAAACTTCGTTCCGTTGCGGCTCTAGGGGTTGCAGAGGCATGCGGACCTGCCGATCACACCCCCATTACTCCCGATTTTGCGGGTAGAGTGGCTCCCCTTGATTATTTACCAACATTAATGCATCTTTGAGATAAATAATAGATTATAGGATATGGCATGAATCCTAGGACTTGAAAACCAGATTGAATGATAGATCCTAGGGTGTGGCATGAATCGTAGGACTGGAAAACTAGAATGAATGATAGATCCTAGAGTGTGGCATGAATCCTAGGAACAGAAACACTGAAACGAATGTCGTGAATACATGAATGGCAGTCTTGGAAAAGTAGATAGAATAATGATATTTGCCTGTAATTGGATAACAGCTGCTTGTATATGAATGGATACTAAATGTTGGAAACACGGGCCATATGAGAATAAAACTGAAATGATGAAACTTAAAATGGCTTGACTAGAGAAATATGAGCATGAACCCTACGGGGAATTAAGAGTAGAGCTCCTGAAAAGTAAATAGAATGGAATTGGGGAAGTGAGCTGGTCCTTGAGTACGGAGTACCAAGGAAAGCGACTGTCCCCCCTTATTTAGTGCAGAGCGGAGCTAACCATCCCAGGGACCCAGCGTTAGGTCTGGCCACTTTGTACCGACTTCTGGCCCTCGCGTACACAATACCGAGGAGAGCTACTAGTGTAGGGAGAGCGTTAGCCACCCCACGGGTCTCGGGGTTCTGCTAGCCGTCCTACACCGACTTGTTAGGCCCACTGGGCAAACCAAGGTAATCAGGCGAGGGTGCGCGAACTGTGGAGGGGCAAGACCCCTGTTTGGTTACTTTGGAGGGGCTAGACCCCTGTTACTGAGAGGGCTCTGCCCTATACTGGTTTCGTGCTGTGCTTTAGGGCGCACCCGTTAACGAAAATGACTGACCCCGTGCCAGTGAGGGATAGCTACCCGTGCGTTCATCGCGCGTGCCGTAGTCACCGTTACGTCTATCAGTGACCTTGGGGTGGTTGACTGAGGGTAGGACCACCACTGGGGACTCTCCCGGCCAGGAGAGCACCACGTGCTACTTCTACTTTTTGGAAAAGACTGCAATCAAGATCGTTCCCACGAGGAACATTCGAGATCAAGAGAAAGACCTGAGAAATAAACCAAGAAAGAGTAAAATAAAGAAAGAAATTAAAACAACAGATACTTGTTTAACTTTACTGTTTTTCTAAGCCAGCTGGTTGCCACTCTACTCAGCGTTTCGCTGACGTGTCACCTTTGTCACATTTTCAGGACCAGGTGTTGAGCAGCCAGAGTCTACAGCTGCGGAGGGTACTGGGCCAAGTAGAGCCCAGTAGTTCTACTTGTGTTGTACTTGCTCTACCGTTTTTCTGTTGTAGTGAGTATATTCTGTTACACTTGTACTCTTTTATTGTAAGCATCATATTTCTATACCTATTTTAATTCTCTACTGTTGTGGTGGTATGTACTGTAGTAGTTCTTTTCTTTACTACTGTACTTTTGTTACTGTTAGTTACATACATGATGAATGTGGTTTATTTTACTGTTCTTTTGGTTACTTTCTCGTTGGACAACTGAGTCTTGGGATCAGTCGAGTAGATTCGATTCTCGTGTCTCGTAGGGATTCGGGAATCGGGTCGTAACAATGTGAGTTACAGGTTTGGGTTTTTTCATAAAAACAAACCTGTATCCTGCGAGTACCAGTACTTATGATTAGTACTAGTAGTGGAGGTAATAAGTACCGGTACTAATGATCAGTACCGGTACAAGTGGGTTATAGATTTGTGTTAAAAGTTTGAAACCCAAATCCAAAAGCAACGAGTACCGGTACCAATTAGCCGTTGGCTCAAAATTGAACAGCTAGAAAATTAATTTTCACTATATAAACGTTGGGATTTAAACCCCAACGTCTAGTAGACATCCCAACTAGGTCCTAACTCTGTAAATAAACCCTTGGACCCTTAGTATGCACATAAGAAAAGAGAAGAAAAATTCCTAGAGTTATATTTCAAATTTCCACCATATTTTCAAGAGAGAAAGAAGAAGCTTGTCATTCACTCTCTCTACATTCTTACAAGCTCAACGACGTATTTTTCTCACACGTCTACGAAGCAATTCACGTCCATCCTAGGCTCTCAAATTGGTATTCATTTTAATTACTGTTGGGAGACATAGGAATTTTTGTTGTAAGAGTTCTCTTTCTTACACCAGTTCTTATTTGTATCTTGAGCTCGTTGCTCGTTGGGTTGTAACAAACCTGTTTTTGTACATGGATTGAGGTAACCCATTAATTACCTCGATTTAGTAAATTGATTCTCTCAGGGTTGAGGGAATCAGGTTAAAAACCCTAAGCTAGGTGGCTTAGGTAGTGGAATACCTAAGAGAGGGGAACCACTATACATATTGTGCCTATTTTTGTGGATTGATATTTATGCAAATCTTTTTTGTATTACAAATATTTTGTTTAAGTATTTGTGCGCATATCCTATATTTTAAATCCTATCAAGTGGTATCAGAGCCCGGTTACAAGAAGATGTAACAAATCGACTTGCGATGGCATCATTCTTAAGGCACACCGAAGGACAGTCATCTACCTGTCCTCCCTATTTCGATGGAATGGACTTCAAGTATTGGAAGAGGAGGATGCAAGTCTTCCTCAAAGTAATGGATGAGGAGGCTTGGACCCTCATTTGAGAGAAGTACTCGAATTTGGAGCCACAAGGAGTAGCGTGGACAACGGATAAAAAAAAAAGGATCATGAGCAACGCAAAGGCGATGAACGTACTTTATTGTGTGTTGTCAAGGGAAGAGTTCAACCGAATTTCGACATGCGAATCCACATACGAAATTTGGAACACTCTCGAGGTAACCTATGAAGGTACAAACTAGGTAAAGGAAACTTGTATCTCAATTCTAACTGAAAATTATGAGTGTTTCAGGATGACCAAAGGAGAAACGATCAAAAACATGTACACAAGGTTTGGGCAAATAGTTAACCCCCTAAAGAACCGTAGAGTGAAGTTCACGAAAGAGTAGCTTGTAAGGAAGATCTTAAGATCTCTTACAAGTGATTGGTCTCCAAAAACCATAGCCATCCAAGAGGCAAAGGACCTCTCCACTCTCCCCTTAGATGATCTAGTTGGTAGCCTTATGGTTTACAAAGTTCAAATGGAAAACATGAAGAAGAACGAGGAGGAGAAGATGTCTACCAAAAGGAAGAATATTGCTTTTAGAGCAATTAAGGAGGACTCGGACTCCACAACCTCGGAATTCGAAGATAAAGAGATGGAGATACTTACAAGAAAGATTCAGAGATTTCTTCAAAAGCATGGTAAGCAAATCAATAAAGTTTCAACTAATGTTATTTGTTATGAGTGCAAGAGAAAGGAGCACTTGGGGAAGGATTGCCCTATGAACAAGAAGAAGAAAGACAAAAGGAAAGAAACAAAAGAAGTCAAGAAGAAGAAGAGGAAAGCTTTAAAAGCAACATGGGATGATAGCAACTCTGACATGGACACCGACTTTAGAGAATTGAATGACGACGAGGTCGCTCATCTATGTTTGGCAGCAACTACGGAAGATATGGACAATGAGGTAAACCCTAATTTCTCTTTTGAAGAATTATTAGAAGCTTATGAAGAACTATATCATAAAGCTAAGTCATTTGAAAAAGAAAATAAGGTTTTAAAGAATAATTATCAAACATTAGAATTAGAAAATTCATGTTTAGAAATGGAATTAGAAACGTCAAAAGAGACTACTAATCAATTGAATGTAAAAATAGTAGAGCTAGAAGATATTTATGAGCATTTTGAGGGAACTTTAAATAATCTTATAACAACAATTAGGTTAAATACTGAATTTTGTGATACAATAAAATCAAAATTTCAAAGTAAAAAAAATACACAAAATGAATCGCATGCACTTAGACATGCATGGATGTACCAAAAGGTCAAAAATCCTAAGAATTATAAATCTAACATAAGAAAGGTCTATAAATCTCAGAATTTGAAATGTACTAACCCAAAAGGACCCACAAGGAAATGAGTACCTAGAAACGATATTTTACATTGTTTTACAGGGTCAGATCAATGGGATCAACACGATCAATGAATGTTCAAGGAGAAAAATGGAACACTCCGACCATTCTACAAACTACATGAAGATCAACAAAGGTAGACTCATGGAGCTTAGTATCCACAAACATCATTCTACTACAGGTAATTTTTTTGGTATGATATTTTTTTTACCCTTTCATTTTTTGGTGATTGACAAAAAGAAGGAGAAGAATAAAGAGCAAATATTAATATTTTTAGGGGGAGCATATATTAAAGGGAAGGATTAAAGTAAAAGTTTTTCCTTCATATAACATTGTTAAAAGTTATTTTTTCTTATAATTGTTTATTTGTAAGATAGTTTTGTCTGCACCAAAAAGGGGGAGATTGTTGGAACCTTATTCCACATCTTATTTTAGTGTTAACAAAATTATTATGGATTAATGTTTGAAATTGAGTGCTTTTTATATTAAGGTGAAGATCAAGGCAAACAAGAAGTGAAGGAGGCAAGATTATAAGGATGAGTCGAAGTGAGGAACATCATCTTCGACCTTTAGTTTTTTAGTTTAAGTTTTTTTTATTTATAGAATGTATGCCTCTTAACAAAGGAATATAACTTAGATCGTAAAAATAATTAGAGATAAATTATGATTAATATTGCGATCATTTTCAAAGAACGTAATTGATTAAATCACTTAAAAAGGGTACTTGTTAACTCACAAGTACCGGTACTAAAGTTTAGTACCGGTACATGTGAGTTACAGGTTTGGATTTTTTCATAAAAACAAACCTGTACACTACGAGTAACGATACTCATGATCAGTATCGGTACTGGAGGTAACAAGTATCAGTACTAATGGTCAGTACCGGTACAAGTGCTTTACAGATTTGTGTTAAGAGTTTGAAACCTAAATCTAGAAGCAACGAGTACCGATACCCATACTTTAATACTGATACTAGTTAGTTGTTGGCTCAAAAATGAATAGCTAAAATATTAATTTTGGCTATATGAACGTTGAGATTTAAACCCCAACGTCTAATAAACATCCCAACTAGGTCCTAACTCTATAATAAACCCTTGGACCCTTAGTTTGCACATAAGAAAAGAGAAGAAAAATTCGTAGAGCTATATTTCAAATTTCCACCATATTTTCAAGAGAGAAAGAAGAAACTTGTCATTCACTCTCTTTACATTTTTGCAAGCTCAACGACGTGTTTTTCTCACACATCTACGAAACGATTCACATCCATCCTAGGCTCTCAAATTGGTATTTATTTTAATTATTGTTGGGAGGCATAAGAATTCTTATTGTAAGAGTTCTCTTTCTTACACCAGTTCTTATTTGTATTCTGAGCTCATTACTCGCTGAGTTATAACAAACCTATTTTTGTACTTGGGTTGAGATAACCCGTTAATTACCTCGATTTAGTAAATTGATTCTCTTAGGGTTGAGGGAATCAAGTTAAAAATCCTAAGCTGGGAGGCTTAGGCAGTGGAGAGTACCTAAGGGAGGGGACCCACTATATATATTGTGCCTATTTCTGTGGATTGATATTTGTGCAAATCTTTTTTCTATTACTAATATTTTATTTAAGTATTTATGCGCATATCCTATATTTTAGATCCTATCAAAGCGTTGAGGCCAACTCCGTCGTTGACGATCTGCGTCGCACTTGCACCGGTCAACCCCAGTACGTCACCGCACACTGCTGACGAAAACACACCAAGGTCGAAACGTCGAGCTCGACCGCATCGCCACATGACATGGCACGTCAACCCCCACTCGTCGACCTCACGATGACCGCTCAACAAGCACAGCACCTCACCGTGAGCCCCCTCGACCACGCTGCAACATCGCTACCGCAATGGACACTATGAGTGGTCAATCACCATGCATGTCAAAGTGGAGGCTCTACCGATGAAGAGGGTAGGTCCGAAAAGGGAGGGAGGGAGATCCAATTGTTTAGGAGGCTCCGATCGGCCTCGTACGACCGATCATGGACTCAACGGAAAAGAAGAGGTTCTCTACAGAGGAAAAGAGTTGGTGGGAAACGGTGCGAGTTGACGTAAACCAAGAAGTTATGTATAAGTTGTAAGTTGGGTTACTTTGGCTTAATCCTTTAATCCAACCCAACCAGTATTTTGACATGTTGGATAAAATATAACTTTAACCCATCAAAATCCCAAACCTAAAAAACTTCAGTCGGTGAGGTTAAGTTAGACAAATTGCAAGTTGAACTCAACTTAGGTACAACACTACCAACAAAATGAAATTCTTTGCATCATTATATAATCCCTTAAGAATCCCCAGTAGGGAACTAAATGGTACTTTACCAAACACTCAAAGATCTTTTCCTCCGTTGTTTTCGATAAAACATAGAATTATCACCAACTTGTCATAAATCAACTAATGCACCATAAAATAAATTGCAGCAGTTGAAGCCACTGAAATTGGGATAAGCAATATACATGCTAGGAAGAAGAAAACTCGAGTGCCCCTTTACCGGTCCTCCACGAATGCCTAGATGGTTGTCAAAATCTATGCTAGTGAAAAAAAGAAAGAACGAGTGGAATATTAAGGCGGTATTTGTCTCACGTATTAAGTATTTAATATGTTACTTAATATATTTAAAATTTATTACAGATTAAGTAAATTTAATATAGATTAAATTAAATTATTTTATCATTTCTATGGAATAATTTTAACACATTAAAATATCTAAACGAATTAATTTATTTATTTTACTATTTACTTTATTTTTTTTTTATTTCTATACTTATTCCACAAATTTATTTCACTTACCAAATAAAACCTAAGGAAATTAATCCGTCAATTCCTAATTTATTGTACAACCCATTCCTTTAGCTTTTTGTCTAAGGTGTATTTCTTCTACCATATTTTTAACTTAGGGTTTTGTTGCCATTTGCTACGTTACAAACTCTCCCAAGTTTACTTTCCAATAATTTTACTAGCTTTACTGGTTACCCTTTGGATCTACTAGCTCCTTCATTATTTAATTGTTCTCAATATATCATGCCTTCCAACAGTACCGTTTAACACTAAGCAACTAGCCACCGTATCCATGACTCCTATCTTTTACGAATTATAAGATTCCATATTCTACCATCTCAATCCCATTGGCAAATCCATACTAAGAGATAATAGGCTCTACCTGAATAACCACCCAAGTGTGGCCATAGCACAGCAACATTATCACCAGGTAACTTCATAGATTTCCCACCATCATTTTCAACCTAGGTAACCATGCATCAATCTAAACCTAAGGCTAGAGTACATCTATAAATAAGTCGTGGCTCATGGCCATTCTAGTAAATCGACTCCTTAGTCTCCAAATATTAGTATGTGTCATATTGAAAAGCTTATTAGGAAGTGACTCATCAAGGCCAATAGAGTCTTGTTGCTCCTTCAATAGCCTTCAATTGGACACCCCTAAATTTCAGCAATTCTGCAAGAGGTCTTCACTGCCAAATGGATCAAACTACCCATAGATCTAGGCATCGATGCAACAATAGGTCTGACCGAATTAGGTCCTTGCATTGGATCATTTACTGACTCATTCAATCAACCATCAACAATCGTAAGTCCTGGGCATTATATCTAAGACTTCCTTTCATATCCTGGCTTTCTAACCTAGTGTTTGCTTTCTAATATTCTTTAGGATTCTTATCTTTGGAGTCCATGTCCATGACCATTGGACACACCATTTCCAAGTTTATTGACACACATTTATGTTGTTCACCAAATTTATAGCATACTAAGTTTAAGTATTTATAGCCTTGCGGCATGTGGACAACTTTTTTTTTCTATTTTGAAATAAATATTTTATTTCAAGGGAAGTTACCTATACAAAGAGACACGTCTTGTAGGAAAAGGAAAAAGATAGAGAATTCTTACCCATAAATTAGAGAAATACGTCTCGTGAAAATAGAGGAATACAAAACAAAAAACAAGACTAAGAAATAAAGGAAAAACAAAATGAAAGTACACTTATATCGGGAATTGGACGAACTTTCGAAGGAGATCAACCCTATGCTCGTAAA
This sequence comes from Thalassia testudinum, assembly GCA_037157565.1. Classification (NCBI taxonomy): domain Eukaryota; kingdom Viridiplantae; phylum Streptophyta; class Magnoliopsida; order Alismatales; family Hydrocharitaceae; genus Thalassia; species Thalassia testudinum. The sequence continues at coordinate 23,596,603 of JAZHRO010000054.1, read as the reverse complement.
ATGGCAAAGTGCCAGCGAGATAGAATCTCGAAGATCTCACTAACGAATAATCGAATAAATCGACCCTTATATACATCAGGAAACCCTGCCATGATAACCGGGGTCACACGTGGTCCACAACAAAAACAGTCTAAACTACAAAAAAAGAAAAAAAAATGGATCTACCAACAACAGTGCACGACAACAAGAAAAACTTAGTTGTCGAAGGAGAGCCGCCACCCGCCAAAGCCCTTTTCGCCGCTGCCATGCTATCCGACTAACCACGAGGAAGAACCGCAGGCCACGTCGTACGAAGGAGGGGGTAGCAAGTCCGCTGGTCGTCGCACGTGTCGAGTAGGAACCAACCATTAGCCGAAGCTCACGCCGCTGCAATGCATGAGAACAGCCGTTGCCAGCCACCAACCCAACCACGGATGGAGGAGAACCACTGGCCGTCGCATGCGTCGAGCGAGGATTGACCATTGGTTGAAGCTCTCGCTGCCACAATGTGTGCGAGCAGCTGCTGTCGACCACCAAAGGCTCTGCATGTCACGCACGAAGGAGAAGGGAAGACCCGAAGGGAGGGGAAGGAACTCCGACGAGAGGGTAGGGCCTCAATCTCCCTCAATCAGACCATTTAAAATGGATTCATACTCAACCTTTCCCTAAGTTCTCTATGGTTTCCCACTAAGCCCATATGGGGTTTTAAACTTGAATTCAAGCATTTAAGTAGAAATATCTAGATCGAAACCCATAAAAATGGATAGATACAAATTCCAAGTAAGATCGAGTGTGACTCGCCATGAAACCTTTGAGTTTGGGTTTAATAATGCGTTGGCACTCGATACACGACCTAGGGTCATCATCTCCCTCATTCGAAGAACTTTCATCATTGATTTGAGACAAAATGACATTCCTTCAAGAAATACGAACCCAAAACCAAGCAAACCTCACGAAGGAAGATTACTCCTTACCTTCAATTCGATTCGTGGAATTGGGGCTCTCTACTTATAGCTCCTCATGTCTCACGCTTGCCACCACCCTTTGCTCGTTGTATGCCTCCATCCATCAGACACTTTGCCAAACTATAGGAGAGCATCATTGGATAACACCATGATCGCTAGCTCTCTCTTCTTGCATTTAGCTTGCTAAGTTAGCTTTCGTCGGGCGATTCCTTAAGCCCTTCTCGTGCCATTGGCCTTCATTCAAACCAAGTCATCAAAAATCGACATCCAAGGGCCTCACTATTGCCTCTCTCTTTCTCCCCCTTTTTCTAAAGTCCAGCAAAATATCTCATGTGAAAAACCACTTACGTACACAATCCTTGGAAGCTCTCATAGCCCATTCCTTGTCATAAAGCCAAGCCTCCAATTGTCTTAAGAGTGGTGGCGCTAATGACATTGAATTCATCATGATCAGCTATTGACTAGCTACTTTGGACGTCCCCAAGTATAGATGTCTAAAATTCTTCCTTCCATCATCTAAACGATTCGAGCAGGTGAATAATGGCATGCCTTTATTTGTTGTGTGCCCACCCATTATTAGTTGCCTAATCAAACTCTTATCGGCAATTGATTTATTAAGCTTTTGGATAACAAACCTCCATTTTTACACATTGGTAGGATAGGAGCATTAACATATATATTCCAGATGTAACTTGTTCTTGTGCTCGTCAGAACATAAAATTTTACAATTAACCTACTTTCACGTTAATTTTGAGAAAAGATCGCCATATAAAACATTCCAAACTAATCATTACTTATTCATACGACAACAATAATGGTGAGGGAAGAAATTAATTATCCCTCGCAAGATCATGTGTGCATGCATTTGAACAAGGAGTGAGTATGTTCCTTGGCACAGCATGGTGCAGTACATACATATGAACAAATGACGCTTTTGTTTTATACAATTTTTTTTTTTTTTTTTTTTTTTTTTTCTGAAAGAACCGCATTTTATTGGCAAACGGAACAGCCTCCCGAGGACGTACGAAGGCAACAACTTCCAGAGATGGCCAAAAGATTGAGCCAAACAAAAAAGGAAAAAAACAAGAAAGTTCCAGAGTTAAATGCCAGCTCGCTCTTCAACCAAATGCCCCCGACACTTGAGGTGATGACGTGCACCATCACGAAGTACGGACGACTGTGCATTGTTACGCACGTAATAAGTAGTCGGGACATGTAGGACGTCTATCTCAGCGGTGCTTTGTCCAGACTTTAAGCTTGGCCCCATCCGAATCATGACATCAACCTAAAAAGAGAATAATAATGCAAAAAGAAAAAAGAAAAAAGAAAAAGGCCACAGTGATCGAGAATCTTCGGATGGAGGCCCTCAACACCCGAGCTCCTCTCCATCAACTCCACGTTAGGTTAGGATTTTTCCAAATTCAATTTAACCCATAATAACGGATCGAGCTGGACGGAATAGTTAATTACTTAAAATTTATGTTTATTTTCCAGATATTCTTTATATACCTTTCTTATCTATAAATTCGTAAATAGCTTATACTGTGTAACAAAGTAAATAAAATAAGTGAAAATTAAAAAGAATCTCGATGAAAAAATAAAGATATATTCTAACAAAAGTAAAAGGCAACGTAGGATGGCAGGGAGTTGAGGAATCGGTGGCGAGGTATTTGAGGGTGAGAGGTAGAAAAAGCAAGTAGGGGGTCGTGGAAGGAGTGGCGGGGGTTTGTCTGATACAGGGAGCAGGGGATGGTGAGATGTTGATGGATGGGTAGAGTGTGTTGTAAGGAGGAAAGGTAGCCATAGTTGATGAGGGATGTAGGAGAGGAGTGCACTGGACGATGGCGATGGAAGTTGACGAAATTGCGGCGTTAGAGGTGATGGGGGGGTAGGGGAAAATGTAAGGTTTTTGTTTTGTTTGACCGTTGGCAGGAGAAGGTAGCATCAGGAGGGAGATAAAAATAGTCAATCTAATCTTTTTATCTCTCACTTTAACTGCAATGTTTTTTAAAATAAATAAATATTAACATATATAATATAAATATATATTATTAGATTGTATCCGATGGTAGATTTGGTCGAATTGATTGAATCTCGAATACAATTCAATTAGATTGAAAAAATTTTAAAATTGATCTAATCTATCGTAACTTTCGATCCAATTAAATAGGTTTAAATTGGAACGAGTTTCGAGTTGGACCTAATCTACGTGCACCTTCGTCATTTTACAAGATAGGCCAGCTAGATAACGTGGTAATCAAATATTAAGATGCCCAACTTGGGTTCGAATGTCAAGCAAATGGTAAGGCCCAAATATTATCATATAAAACTTGGTCTTCAGAATCTTGACTGCTAGATTATCTGATTGGCTTATCTAATTTGGAGGTCTTGCTTGAAGTAAGATTTGATTCATTTGAATGTTAGACATCGCAACTGATTTGCTTAAACGATGTGTGAATTAAAACATAAAAATTAGGAACCTAAAACAGATTTTACTGATCACGGCACCTTGATTTTGCTTAGGGGAAATTTAGGTTGGACCGTGAAGGGCGGAGCACTCATCGGTTTGGGTATCACGATGGACGTAGGGAGTTGGAATAAATATGACCTCTCACACCACTCCCTACGTCGGGAGAAAAAGAACATGTACATGGGTGAGACCTTTTTTCACAAAGTTTGATCCGCATCGACGAGATCCTTCACGAAGAAAATGCCGAAGCAGAAAGAGGAGGACCTGAAAGCCTGATAAAGCGGTTCCTTTTACTCACTGCAAAGTAAGGAATCTTCGGGAAGTGATGGTGGAATTTTTTGAATACGAACCTTTATATGAAATTTCACAAAATTTTGTACATATTAACGAGCCCCTTTAAGGCAGTCAAGTCGACATGGAAGGGGCCCAATTTGCCGGTAGAAGGAGGAGGACAAGCGACAAGGAAGGACGACATGGAATCTCGAAGAAAAGGAGTCCACTGGGTCTCATTGCACCAATAAGGTAATTGGGCCCCATTAAGGCCCAGAAGGTCAACGGGATTATCTGGGGCCCATTACTTAAATAAAGAAATTTTTGTGCTTGTGCACCTACTCCGGTGATCCCTCGCTCAATGCATAGGGATCTCAGTGGAGCATATGCTTGGATCTGATTTTGGTAAATATCGAATTCATCCCTATTTAGAAGTTCATACTCCACAGCTACTACAATTATTTAGCATGAAAAACCTGTCCCATACCTAACGTACTGTCTCATATAGCTATTTGTATATATTTATAATGAACCTCGGATGTCATCGTGCTACCGTTGGCTATTAAATATTTCGTAGAATTGTAGGAAATGAAACACAGTTATGAAAGATAAGAATAAGTATGCAACAACATGAAAATAATAAATTATTGACTGAGAAAGAAACCACTCCAACCCTCTAATCCTGTAATCTACGATCTCAATTGGCCTGTAAGCTTAACCAAAGAGTCGTAAGGAGGCCAACAACATCTTAAACTAAACCTTAGAACTTGTCTAAAAGGTCCAAAGTTACAACCAAAATCCAATGAGTATCAAGGTTAAAAACCATTTATCTGATTTATTTAATTCCCAACAAATCCATCGTATAACATTTAATCCAAATAAATGTATATTTTATTTTCATCAAATCTAGTCCTATTTACTAATTTCACATCCTTAAGTCCAAGATGGACAAGTATTCATATTACTTCTAATATTATCAATTTACAGATAATTTCTATACTAAGATGGTGATTCTATATTACTTACCAATTATAATTTTGACGGAACTGGTTTCACATATATTCAAAAATCCTTCGAAATTTTATATTACTAAATCCAAGATTAACAAAATCCTCATTATCTTCCAACCAATTCATTTACAGGAATTTCTGAGTTCATGACAATATTCCCATATTATCCGTTTAATAAAGAACATCACAGAATTTGTTTTACATGCAATAACAAGGTATACATGATCATTAACCCTTAATCTTTTTCATAAATCCAGTTATTTCTCATTAAAGTGCCCATAAACTAGGGAAAAGATCAGAGTTATTTTACACATGCTATGACAGGGACATATCCAATTGTCGTATAATTCGTTAAATCACAAGAATCATTTCTAAATAATTTGATGGTTAATTAAAGCAAATTAACTATTCACAATCCAAGTCACTGACTTAATTTATAACATCCATTTTTACCATTTAAGTACTCCAAAATACCAAGAACACAAAAATGAGTTCCAATCTCATCAAGAGGCAAAAACTCACACTTAACGATGCAATACGTAAATAAAATCACTATGTAGACAATCGCATGAGAAAACGGAGAGACTACTCTACCTAATGTCACCGGAGGATCACGATGACTTCGAACCGTGCAACAAGGCCTAGGGGCAGTCTTCACACCCCCCTCGAAATCCGTGCATGCACTGGCGAAAGACCTGATTCAAACGAACCAACAACAGGGTCAGAGAACCTAACCGTGTTTCTAATTTTTCACTAAAGGAACAGAACTCAAAAGTGAAAATAGATTATACCAACGCATAATACGTGTCGATACGATTCCAATAATACCTTATTTATCGAAATTTTAGGTCAGGAAGGCCTCGAAATAGTGCACGAGGTCCTGAACCAAATTGATTCAAGCGAACCGATCAACCGGTACACGCGTTAACACGTGTCGCACATCGGCTTGCTAACCCACGTGCTTGCAACCGTACAACACGTCACGCGTCAACAATCGGCGCTTCCCGCACGCTCGCACTTGCCGAGCACGCAACCCGCGTCGGCAGCTGCTGCGCCATGCTGCCGCATCGTTTTGCAAATTTTGTGGTGATAAGCTCACAAAACTCGGAATTGCAACGGAGTCCCTAAACGAAAATTTTTAAATTTTAAAGGGAAAATTCAAGGTTTTCCTTCTCTATTTCTCTCTTAATTTGAGAGGCTTAGTGATTAATGACAACCCAAGGACCCAAGGGGGTCTTTTTATAGGCCAAAGGTTTCTCGGGATTAGGATTAATGGAGTGAAATACCTAAAATACCCCTAAGGTTGGGTTCACCTTACATTTACATCCTTTTTCACTAGTTTTGGCCATAACTTGAGCTATACACCTCAAAATCACGTGAAATAAGCTTCGTCGGAAAGCTTGCGACGAGATGAATCCAACAGTATCATACATCATACCCTTTAGACAACATTTGGATAAAGGTTGACTCGACATACGTAGTTTTTGTCAATTTAAGGAGGTGTTGACATTAACACCGAACCACAACCAGGTTTCGTGGTTCAAATTGACCTAAACCACTTTGAGATGATTCAAACCTGGATTTTGGGAAGTTCCATTAGGGTTTAGGGTTTAGTCTTTAGTGTTTATGGTTTAGGATTTGGTCTTTAGTGTTTATGGTTTAGCTTCTCTAAATCCTAAACCATAAACCTTAAACCCTAAGGTGAAAAATCACCTTTTAAGTAGAGAATCACTTCTTATACGTTAAATCACTTTCTATAAACCTAAGCCTTAAACTCTAAATCCTAAACCCACAGGTTAAAATCACTTTGTACAAGTGAAACCACCCTTAGAATAATTTTGTACCGGTGCAAAGTAGTTTATTACCAATGTAAAATTATTTATCACCTGTGCATTTTAGTTCAAAATGGTGTGGTGGTTTTTTGAATGTGGAAGCACCCACCAAATAATAAATTTTATGCTCTTTTGCTTCTTTATATTAAATTTTAATTATCATGTAGGCTCACATTCACAACGCTCTGTGAACCACGAGAACAAGACCTACAAAGTCGCGACATCACTTTTTGCATCACTGTTTGCGTTTACCTACTTTTTAGCTTTTTTTTCTACTTGGCCTTCCTACGGTACCTCCCCTCTTTCTCAACCCTTTCTCCATCACTTTCCCTATCCCCCCCGCCCACGTCTCTCTCTCTTGAGCTCTCTCTCATCTTTCTTTTTTCCTCTCTTATTTCACTTTTCTTTTATATTGTTTAACACATACATCTATTTCAAATTTCATATTTAGCATCGATCTTCTCATCTTATACTCTTTTATTAGAGATCAATATTAAATATATTCCTACGAAAATACGAAATAATAATTACATAAAATCGGATAATATAGATTCAATCTAAGACACCAATTAGGAAATGAAATGCATCGAGTAATATATTTTGTAACATGTAGTGTGTTTTGATTTCCGATCGGTGTTTCTTTTTTCTCATCGGTCGGAAATCAAGATACACCGAGCAATACATTTTTGAAAATCAAGATACACCGAATAAAAATCATGTTATAATTTCATATAATTTACTTTTACACTCACATAGGGATTAATTTTTACACTCCCATAGCAACATACGATTTAAAAACTAATTATAATTTATTTTCGTCCATTACAAGCGAATTCTCTTCCGATCAACTACAGAAGCTTGGAACTAGAAGGCTATTCGGGGCAATTGCCTCTTTTAATTTTTAGTTTTTTATTTTGAGACTTTTGTATAGTTACCAATTAGTCGAGTTAATGTTCATACTCCTAGCAACGAGGAAAAGAAAATGTGAAAAAATAAAGAAATGCATGTCACAGTATATTTTACAATATATAAAGTAAGAGTTTTAATTGATGTGTTTTGATTTTTTATTAGTAAAAATTACTTTTTATATGTAAAATACTATGTTCCAAGTGAAAAAACATGTTCAACCGGTGTGGTTACATTTTAAATAGGTGTATTTTGATTTTCAATTGGTAGAAAATTACTCTCACAAGTGGAAAATTATTTTCCACAGGTGTATTTCTATTTTCAATCGGTGTTTTTTCATTTTCAACTGATGTGTTTTCATTTTCAATCAGTATGTTTTTATTTCCAACCAGTGTGTTTTGGTCGTGAGGATCCACAAATTGCAAAACCCATTGCAACATGTGTTTCTATACTCACAGCCAAGGAAAAACTTTCAATTAAGTTCAAATTGCTAAGGTCTCATAAAGAACCAAGAACAAGTTCAAAGAGGCTCAACTAACAATGGACCAAAAATACAACCAAGCAATGTTCGACTACCTGACCCGACAACTTCTGTATCAGGGAGAATAAGTGGACCTGCCATATCCATCTAACAAATACAAGTGGAAAGGAAAAGTTCCTAATCGACTCACAGGTCCGTCAAAAAGGCTCCCCATCCGCCTTAATTATTAATCAATCGAACTTACGATCCCCTACCTTGTCAATTAGGCATACGAACCCTAATTCGAATAAACAGCCTAGCATACGGATTACAAGTCTACCAAGAGGTAGGCAGACGACGATGACCATATTTATTACCACATCCCCAAGGTCAAAAAGGAAGTGAGTCACACGTTGTATAAAGGTCGCAATCCGATGATTGAGCTCCCAACTGTTATGACCACGTCTTAAAAATCTCACTTCAACTAAATTATGTGCAATGTAGAATTCCCAATTTTAAAAGGGGGCGATGATCCCTATAATGTAGGGACACACACATAACTAGAGAGAGAATAAAAAGTGATTCATTGTATTTTCTACTTAGTAGAAAGTTTAGAGAGTAACTATACTCTTCATAAACATACATCTTTTATACGTGAAACTGAATTACTAAATTCTTTGTTTACTTGTGTGATTGTTTGTTTTTAGTGAAGAGACCTTTTTTCCAATTCTAAATCTAATAGGGCTTAGAAAGAAAAGCTTCGATAACTAACCATTGTGGTCAACCTAAATTCCTAACTGCATCGATCTTCTTGGTCTTCCTCCATCTCCCGACATCTCATCTAATTTCATGCTTAAACTTAATTTCGATCAATTGAAGTTGTTTCTTTTTTTTTTTTTGTAAGAATGGTAATTTTTCATTAATGGTAGGGCAACATTACAGCATACAAGGTAAATTGGATAAACACCAAGAACCCCAAACATTCTCTCGAATAAAATACGCAGCAAGATTGTGAGCCTTGGAGACCAATTCCTTATTGATTTTCATGACAGTAATGGAACGGTGCTCAGAGATAATTTTAAGGCAATGAAACACATGATGTTTAGACTTCCATCAATATTATAATACATTCACGATGTAACTCACAAGAGCAGCAGCATAATTGAAAATTATCGCATGAGGGTGAGCCAAACTCAAAGCAAGGACGAGGCCTAGAAGTGAAGTATAACAATATATTCAGCTTCATCCAAATCAGCAATGAAATAATTAACAACCTTTACCCTTAATATCTATCCATGTGCATCAAAAATTGACATAAGTTCTTAGAAGTACAAAAATCCTCACAAATCATCCTAAACAAATCATCTATGCCGTGAAATGCCTCGCAAAGGAATGAAGTGTCGTGTCCGCTCATAGGTTCCGAATTTTTTTTTTTGGTAAGGGGAGGGGTGCAAATTTTAGCGTGAAAAGTTTTATTGATTACCGACCATCGCAATTTAAAACTTGGCACGCTGCGTCTACAGTTGTTTTAATGATATCTTTTTGGTGTCTTTTGTCCTCAACGCCGTGTCAAATGGCCGCTTTCGACTCGCCAGAAGCTTTTCTGAAACTGCACCTCACGGGGGACACCGTCTCTCACATGGTCTTCGTGCATGTGCTGTCCACGTCCTTAATAGGTAAATTTTTCTCACATAACAGTTGTAGCAAGTTGACAAAATTTTAAATTTAAAAAAAAAGGGGGCACAGGGCGACAAGTTTTGGATAAATTGCGTGTAAGATCTCGAATTATTTGGTAGGATTGAAAAGGTGTTCTAAATCATGCATGAGTAAAATTTTAAGGTTTAATTTATTTGAAGGTTAATCTTTTAAAAATGAGGTTAGTCTTTATTTACTTTGTTACTTAATCTTTAACGTATTAATCTAAGTTTAGTTATTTTAATATAAATATATTTAATATCAATTTCAATTATCGTTAGTCAAATCCGTGTTAAGATTATACATCACTCATGTTTTTGATATCTCTCGTGTTTTATATATCTAGTAACATTATTAAGTAAACGTGACATGAATTAACACCACAACTTAATAAAAATTTAAGTAAATAGAATCTGATGTTAATATCACTCTACAAATAAATATAATTAAGGTTAACATTAATTTCATATTTCTTAACATCACTCTTCTAATCCTTAAAATAAACTAACCATAAATACCACATCAAGATTTTTGTTCCCCCTTTCTACTTTATACGACCCATCGGATTATAGTCTCACGTTCAATTTGGAATCCCTACTTAAATTTTTACCTAAGTAACCCAAGACCCCAAATTACATTTATAATCACAAGCACCATATTAACTGAGGGAATTACAGACAAAGCCCATGCACCAACATTGTAAAGGAGATTTATGCATATTGAATACGAGCAGAGGGAAAATAAAAGGAGAACATCATTCTTTTCCTTAAGGGAAATCCATTATTTTCTTGTAAATTTTACGGGTGCTCAAGGTTTTGCAATTGTATCAGCTCGCTCCTCTCGGATCTTACCTCGAAAATCAAAGGAACTTCCTTGATCCTCTCACTTCCTTAAGTACCAACAGTCGGGATGTGTACTAACATGCCGGAATACATCTCTTTTTAGATGATAATATATGGCGTTTAGAAGGAAGAAAGTTGGGTTAGCCACTTTGGAACAAAAACGTGAATTGAATGGAGAAGACATACCATTGTTATAGGTTCAATAATTTGAGTGATTGTGTCCATTTTGAAAGCTCTAGTAGACCCAGGGATAATTTAGGGTTGTTAAAATTATTCAAGATCTGTTGTTGACTGAGGTTGAACTCGATAAAAGGTTGATTCAAATTTAAGTTGCAGATAAATAAATTGAATCTAAGCTAGCTCTTAGGTTTGCATGGATAATAAAATTAAACTTAAACAAGGTATATTTACTTAAATTTAATTTGTTAAAAATTTGATAATTATGTCCATATGTATGTGTGTATTTATATATGTGTATAAAATACATAAATATAAGATATTGATTTGTAAGCTTTATAAAGAAAATGAAGAAGGTCCTTTCCCTCCGACGCTGCCCTTCTCTGCGTTAGGTTCGACTTCACTTCCCTACCACCCAAGCCAACCCTCTCACACCTCCTCCCTCTTTGGCCACCACACCTTCCCTCCTCATCGACCACCTCCCTATCCTGACCATTGTCGCCCACCTCCCTCCTTCACCAACTTGACCACCCCACTCTTCTTTAGCCATTGTCAACCAAGCACACCTAGGGCTATTAGAAAAGGCTTGATTTCGATAGTTTAAATTCGATTTGTTAAAAGTTTAGCTCAGATTTGACTTATGAATAAACCAATCAAACCTGAATAAAGGTTTAAGCTTACTTAGATAAATAAGTCAAACTTAAACAAGATAAATTCACTTAAAGTTCGATTCGTTAAAACTCTGGCATCATGTTAGATTGGGCTGATCTAGTTAGATTATGAATTGAACATACCAACCCTCTTATATGACATATAGACTTCTTGGCTCGACTACTAGTAAAGCTTAATCAATCTATGAAGCTAACAAGTTAATTATCCATCTATCAAAATGGAATCCCATGGATCCATTTAATTTATTAAAAGTTAGATTGGCTTTTGGATGTCGCATTCTTCAGCTATTTAAGTCTAATTTACCAAGCTTCCTAGCTGCTCTACTCTCCTTCCATCTCTGGCTCCTCCTTATGTCGCTGCTACTGCAAGGGGGATGGTCTTCGTCCTTTTTTCTCGTGGTGCTTGTTGGGGTTTGAAGGAGGTCAACGAGGGATGTGATTGATCTGTTGGAACCCTAGCTTGAGCTCCACCTCCTCACTCCTGCAGCTTTCCTCGTTAAGACCATGCTAGAGGCCATGGGTCACACGACTGACATGTTGCTGACTTATGTTCAACTCTCATGCCATTGGCCTCTCGTTGGCATTGATTGCTAAAGCCTCTCATATTCGATGTCATCATCGTAATCTTAAGAAAATAAACTTCCTCTCCAACTTGCTACGTTTGGATAATGGGGGGTAATTTCTTTGTTTCTTTATTTATTCTTTTTCTTTGTTTTATAATGTGGTCCTCGTGTTTGGAGTTCCCCCACTTTTTAGGGTGGAGTATTTTGTTTTTTGTTTTCCTCCCTCTTCAAGGGGATATTTTGTTCTCCTTCCTCTTCGAGGGGAGTGTTTGGTTTTCTTCTTCCCTCCTCTCTTGTAATCTCTGTGTTCCCGTTGATAGAGTTTCGTATTAAACAAAATAAAAGGATGATAGCGTTAAAGGAGGTAGAAGAGGAGATACATCGGAGAAAATGGCAAAAAGACAAGGATCTAGACAAGAACATATCCCTAAGAGTCCCTTTACGTCGTAGGTATTTTATATTTTTGTAGGATATCTCATATTTACGAAGAAAAATAAATATTTTTTTTTTTTATCTTAGATATAAATTTGAGTAAGCAATGAATTATCTCATATTTAAATACCTTACCATCTCAATTTATTTTTATCTTACTTTTTATTTACGTAAACAGCCCTGTAGAATATATTCCGTAAAGTAAATTAACCCTGGAGGTGACAAAACGCACACAAGGCATGTTTGGCATTTGGCAAGGCAAGATCGTCTTATGTGGAGGAGCTTAGCACGGATTGTATTCGGGGATGAAACAAGAAACAATATTGTACGACCAATAGCAAACAAAGATGCTCGTCCGCGATGTCACGGACGACAATTCCGACGCTAGAGGTCGCAGGAAAACGTCGAAATAATCTTGTAAGCGTGCTTCTAACTGGTGCCACTCGAAAAGGCTGATCAAGATGTGATGCTCCATTTAGCCAATCCAAATGATTTTTCTCTTCTGTTTTATAGAAGGAAATCGAAGAAGCCATGTAATAATCAGATTCTTTAGGGCCAAACCATAAACATACTAATCCGGGTTCTAATTACTAAATAAGAAAAAGAGTAGGCACATGAGTAGGAAAGGAGATGAAAAAGGGAAGAAGAGTCCCAATTCAAAATAAGATAGACAAATACCAAACCCTAATCTCCGTCATTTAATCCCTTCAAATTTTCATCTCTCACGTCTAAATAAGAACCCCTCCTAGGCTTTTACATCACTAACAAAATCAAAAAATGTTCTTTGATCTCTCTGGGACCCATTTGGCAGGGGAACGTAAAAAGATAAAAAAAAAAAAAAAAGTTTTGACATATATATATCCCTAATAATATTTGTAAATACATATAACCCTCACTTTAATACATGTCCAACGGCCGATATTTGTATAAAGGAGTAATATGCTCATGTGTTAAAAGGTGGAGGTCCTTCCTCCCAAACCCTACCTTGACCATGTCATCGTCCTCCTCCTCCTCCAATGGTGTGCCTCGCCCTCTCCCCCACAACCGGCAAACGACTCCAACCTCCTCCTCCAAACGCACGAGTGGTTCCCCTTCTCCCCCCACCTGCACCTTCACCTCCCTCTCCGCCTTGCTCCAAACCCGTGTCTCCTTCTGCAAACACCACCACCAATGCCAACACGAAGACACTGCCTCCCCCTCCCTTTCTAGCGACAACCCCCTCACCACCTCCAACAGCCAGGTCGTCATCAGCACTGAGTCCCTCTTCCTCGTGGTCTACCTCCTTGTCAACTCTGTCTACGTCCTTGGCGTCTCCCTTACCAACCCCAACCCCTCCCCCAACGTTTTCAAGTGCACCCACACCATCAACCAAGCCGTCTTTGTCATCATCACTACCTACCATGGCGTCGACGTCTCCCCCGGGAAGCTCTCCCGCAAGTACCCCAAGTTCTACGTGACCCTCGACCTCATCCTCCTCGGTCAGGTCGGCCCCCTCCGCCTTTCCCTCCTCCTCGCCTCCATCCACGTTGACTCCGTCACCAAGATGCTCCTCTCTGGCCTCGACTTCGAGTCCCACACCCGCAGCGCCCTCCTCCCCTAGTCCAACTCCTCCCCACACAACTGCTCCTACACCAGCTCCCTCCTCCTTTGAGCTCCTCCCTGAGACCCTCATTGCTAGCAAAGAGGTCAAGGCAGGGCAGCAGCAACAACAACAACCTCCTCCCTCCCCTCCTCCACCCTTGACGACCAACCCAAGCCCACCCCCGAGGACCACCCCTCCTCCTCCGTTGCCCTGACAAGAGCAAGGACCCCTTTGCTACCAGCGACGCCCTTAGCAAGTCCCTCAAGGAGGCCCTTGTCAACGACTTCAAGAAGACCACAAACTCCTCTGCCAACCCCACCTTGCTCGACGTCACCACCCTCTCCACCTTCACCACCACCGCCACCAAGTCCACCTTCATCAGTGTCAAGGGATACTACAACAGCATCAAGTAGGGCAACGAGGGTGCCTCCCCTTCCAAGACCTTCGAGGGCTTCTACTTTCTAGAAGTATTTTTTACTTTTCAACTTTACAATAACGATCGTTACAACTAGCAAGTGACGGAGATTAATTGAGGATTACAAATGAAAAGTCTTGGAACATATATCAAAATCTCAAAAAGTTAGGATATTTTGAATTCGTGGAACAAATGAAAAAATCTTGTGTCGGTTTTGTTGGGATAGAAAGTCAAAATTAAAATAGGTGTTTTTAAGTCAGAAGTATGCCACGTCAAAGTATCACCGGGAACAAAAAAAATAGAAATTAAGAGACCTACTTCCAGCCTTGTTTACTTTAAGAATTTCCACAAACAAACAAAAAACGGAGTAATTAATTCCTACATGCAAATAGCTATCAAGGGCTGTTTGTTTGGCTGAATGATGGGAAAATTAGAATTGAATTTCGTGTTTGACAGTTTTTATTTGGGTATTAGTAAATTTTGAAATTAATGGGTAAATTTTGGAATAAACAAATTCCGTCGAAGATATAAAATTCGTTTATTTCGCTGGTTTATTCTGTCTCTCTTATCTTCCTCTCTCAACTACACCACATAAAATTCGTTTATTCCTCCTACAAAATACCTCAGGCGGAATAAATACTTTTAATTCTTCGATGTGACAACAAACAAACCAAATACTTAGACGAAATAAAAATCCTAATTCCTCCTACTCTTTTACATCATTTTTTATCCTTCCTAATTATTCCTCCAACCAAACAAACCCTAGTATTTTCCACAGTTGGTTGTATGTGGTTCTATAACTTCTCTCTCTGAAGGGTCTGTTTGGTTGCAAGAAGAAAACTACAGAACTAGTAGTGGGATTGAAGGGAAAGGGGGGGATCATGAAGAAAGCAGGGACTTTGTTCGTTTGGTGAATTAAACACCTAAGGGGCTTTTTGTTTGGTGGAATAGAGGGGAAATTAGGATTGAATTTCGCATTTGGTAGCTTTTATTCCGACGTTAGCAGATTTCAAAATTGAAGGGTGAATTCCGGAATAAACGAATTCCGCCAATGAGGTGGAATTTGTTTATTCCGCTGATTTATTCCAACTCTCTCATCTCTTTCTCTCAACTTACCATATAAAATTCATTTATTCCTCTTACCAAATACCTCAGACATAATAAATACTTTTAATTTTTAAATGTGACAACAAACACAACCAAACATTTAGGTGGAATAAGAATACCTAATTTCTCGTACTCTTTTACATCTATTTTTTATCCTTCCTAATTATTTCTCCAATCAAATAGATCCTAAAGGAATAAACATCACATAATTGAACATATGTAAGGAGTACAATAACTCCAGCATTTCGATAGAATTATTTTATTTTAAAATTAAGAGTCTGACTTTGAAATAAATTAATGTCAAAATTATCAAAGACAAAGGAGAAATTATTGGTTCAATTCCTCAATTCAAATGGTACTTAAAGTCTAGTTTAACCTTTTTTTTGAAGGCTAACCCTCATTTACCAAAGGACTTAACTCAACCTCACTTTATCTCTAAAACCTAAGATAAGCTAACTCAAGACCGATGGAGGGTTGAGTTAACTCTCCTTATCGATGTTTTCTATGTTTTCATCTCAATACAACATTCCTATCCTACCTTTTTTACTCTCATGTTTAATGGGTTAATATATTTTGATTAATAAATATTTTAATATAATTAGTGAATAATTAAGTAGTTAACATTATTTTAACATATACTTAAATCATAATAATCTATCTAACGTGATTACTATTACAAGGTAAACATTTGCAATGTAAAATAACTAATTTACAATAATAATAAAATTTATTATTTTTTATTAAATTAATTTGTAATAATTAATGTATTATTGAAATTCATAACTACTACATGACTATAGTATTAATTTATTTATAATTTCAACATGTAGTTAAATAATATTATTATCACTATAAATTAATTAATGACTAATGAAATTATTGTGTACTTCCTAGTTAACAAATAACATAATTATAAATTACAATATAAGATAATTAATATTTAATAAATAAAATAATTACAACTATATTCCATTAACATGGGCTATGATACTCTTTATCACGTAATATTTGATTTTAAATTTAAATATCATTGATTACATTTGAAATATCATCCATGATATTATATAAAAATGATTCATGAATTAATTTATATTATATTTATTTAATATAAAAATAATTCATCAATTAATATATCTATCATCTTAAGAATAAATATATATTTTCTCACCTTAATTTTCATTTTAACTCTCATGATCAAGTAAACACTCATCTTTTACACCACAGGTTAATCTCATTCATAACCCTTATTCAGTAAACATAAATATAAGTTAACCTCTTATCTCAAGTCACTACAAATATGAATTATCTCTCGTTGTAAAGATGTTAACACATATTAACTATCCTTTACAGTAAATTAACCCTAAGATAATGAATTTTCATTTAGGAACAACATGCAACAGTCCTACCGGTAGCTTTCTGGGAACACCCATATCCTGATAGGGTGTAATTCCTCCTTTCCATATCGGGCGTTGGGGGAGCTGCAAACTTCGCATCTCTCTGTCAAAGAGAAGTAGTAAGCGGAAGGGAGAGAAGTTGAAGATTAATTGCAATACTCTCCGAAATAGATTTACATAAAAAATTTATAAAAATGTATTATGGGATATAAAAAAAAAGTTAAAAATTATTATTTGACAACTTTAATTTAAGTAATATAAGTGATTATTGTAGATCTACTAGATTTATACTTAATAAATTGTCAATATTAATTTTTTTTAACTGCACTTAAACGTACCCCAGGTCGTTACATAAATCATCTTGTGTGATATTTCATAGAAAGCCATGAATCATACTCCTTTCCATACCCATTTTCACACCACGTGACGTCATAAGGGGTAGGGAGGGTTGAAACTCCTCGCCAGCAAGTCATAAGGAGTAAGGACGGTAGGTCGTTTTTTTTTTTTTTTTTTTTAATGTTTTACTTAAAAAAAAAAACTAGGATAGGTCTTCCTTTTCTTTTCCTTTATTTTTTTTTATTCATTTTTCGTTCAGTTTGAAGCGGGTGGGGTGGGGGGTGGTGGGTGTGTAGGATACGTGCTGGTTCTTGGAAAGGACTCGAATCCATCCATAATAATAATTATTATGAAGCCGCGTGGGATTTCAGAGAGGTTGCTACTGTTCACTATACTGCAATAGTCTTCACGATGTCATTTAATGTAATTATCGTGATGATCGAACTCGATTTCGCACGACCTCGCACCTCTCTCTGTCACAGCTCACTGATCTCTGTCCGGTGAACACACTCCCCCGCCGGTACCCAACCCACTATCTTCCTTGCACTTCCCCTGCGGTGGCCACCGGCATCCATGGAGGCCAACAGCGTCGCCGGTCGCGCCACCAACCACGCCATCAACGACAGCGGCTCCGGCATCCGCCCCCTCCCTGTCGATATGCCCAACTTGCTCATGGCTCCTCGACGAGCTCACCCAAATCGAGGCCAGCCGCACCGCCGGCCGCGCTCGCGAGAAACACCTGCCTCACCATCGCCGCGTCGAGGCTTCAACATTCCACCGCCCCCACTCCCGTCCACCACTCTCTCCCGACAGCTCCATCCACCTCCTTTCCCGTCCCCATTTCCACCCCTGTCCTCCGCCGTCGCTTCCCGTTTCTCTCCACTTTCCCTTCCTTCCTTCCTTCCTTCCTTCCTTCCTTCCTCCTCGAGCATTAGCAACAGTAGAAGAAGAAGAAGAAGCAAAAGAAGGTGGAGAGGATCCGCCAGATCGTGAAGTAGATGGAGAGGTGGCGCACCCTAAACCTCGGTCGTCGCGATCTAACCACAACCCATCCCCTAGGTCACCTCACGATCTACGTGGGAGCCAAGAGGAGCCCCTGGCGCTGGCTCGTGATTTCCTTGCAGTACCTCAACCTCTCGATCTTGAGGTCCCTCTCCCCTTAGCAACGCCTCCCGCAAGTTCACTCTCCACCTCTCTCCTCTCCTCTCCTCTCCTCCTTCCCATCCTGTATGGTCCTCTCAAGGATGGCACTCTTTGATTAGGATTTCTGTCTCGCAGATTTTGGTATAGCTTGTGAAGAAGAAGCACATGTTCGAGACCAAGTCATGCATCTACCTGATGTTGGTTAACCGGATTCAAGCGTTCAATCTGGCCCCTACGGCCAGATCTAGCGCCCGGACAACTTCGTGTCCGGCCACTGAGCTCATCGATTCCGTCCTCGATGTAATCCGCAAGGAGGCCGCGAACTGCGACTGCCTCCAAGGTATTCGACGAAATGCTGCAGATATGGGGAATTGCAGACGTGGGGTATTCGACAAAATGCAAGCTTGGTTTTCTTCTACTTTACTCCTTCAAGATCCTTCCCACCTCCATTTCCAAGGTTCATTCGTATTATGTATCTCTATGTTCCACCTTCTGGCTCCTCGGTAGAGAGCGATTGGAAAGAAATGCACTTCTTTTGTTGGGGTGTTTTTTTTATTAGTCAAGAATGTTTTTTTTATTACATGTACCGGATATACTCAAGAGAAGAAATCACGCTTATCGCTTCAGGAAAGAGGAAGCTTGCATACTCAAGTCAAGAGTTTTCTTTTTTCTTTTTTTCCCTTTTGTTGCAGGTACTGGATCACGACTCATGATTGAGAAAGCTATGGAAGTGGTTAGGTTGAAGGAGAATCGAACATCTGGTTGCAGATTCATGATCAGGGGGATATTTCTACCGATCTGTAAGTTTCCTACTAATCTATGATATGCAGGTAATTGGCTCAGATTTGATCTTTTTGCTGCCTATTTTTGCAAATCTACAGGCTTTGATGAGATCTTGGAGTTTTTTCTGACTTCCGGAGCTGTTCTATCGAGAATTGCAGTTATATGAGCTGAATTGGCTGGTGTTTGCAATTTTGGGTACTCCTTCATTGGGCAAGCACTGAGATGGTTATTTTCTGGATGGGTTTGTACAAGAATTGCATATGGAAAGCGGTGAGACGTGGATTGGCTTAAGTGCTAGTTTAGATGGAGGATAGATTCTATGTGATAAATTTTTTACAAGGGTTATCCTTCATTTTTATTTGAAGTCATAGAGGTTATCCTGGTGGATTAACTTGTGACTATTTGGAAAGTTTATGAATTAACATGTGAAAATATATAGAATAACTCAAAAAAAATTTATCCCACATCAATCCCAGAATAACTTATCTCGAGTCAAATCCTCTTAATCCAGGTCAAAATATCATTCACACCAAATAAGGTTAACCCTTATGTTGATGGATTATCGCCCACTTACCAAACTAAACCTAAGTGTTTGATGTGTTTATATGGCAAATAAATGAATAGGAATTAGATCGACGTTATATGAGTTGGGGGTTGGACAACAAAATGTGTTTCATAAGTAAAATGAGAGGGTAATTAGACGGTGGAAATTGCATGTGATACACATTTTGATTAGACACTCATGGTATTAAAATTAATCTTAGGTGGTGGGTCTTCGTTATACATTTATGTCCATATCCTTCTAGACACATGTTGGCACCTCATCAGTTCCCATTGTTATGAAATGCTCTTCACCCTCACTCTTATCTCACCATGTTTACCACTGTCAATACTGGATTAATCATTTGATTAAAATCACATCAATTAAGTTTATGCACAGCCTTAACCTCCATTAGCATATATGTTGCACAAAAATATTGATCGTTAATTGAGTGTAATGTTTTCAAATTTGAGTACAGGTGATGCTTTCAGTTCAAATTCAAGCCATGTTTTCTGAAGCATTTGATGATTGAATATTGTTCCTTTATTAGGACACCTTTTGCTAATGATACGGTTTGGGTCTTAAGATTTGATTTTAAATTACAAATTTTTAAATTTCCCTTTTGAAACTTGGGAAAAGATGTATGTTCAATTTGAGTTTGAGAATAGATTTGATTTAGAACTTCTTTTAAGTTTATCCTGATCTTATAATTTTGTATATTTAATTTATTTTCACATTATGAAATGTTGATTCTTGCTGGGTAGCATAGATTACGGACTAGCATGCCTCCATTAGAATTTGGACTTAATCTAAAGTTTGCGGTTTTATATTGTTAGTGGATATTCTAGTTCATTGTATGAAAGCTTCTTATCTCAATTTTGAAGTTCAGTATTTGCTTTTGTTGATCAGACACCACAACCTTCGTGGGAACTTCGCTGGAGTCGATTTCATCTTGGCTTCTTAATCCCAACAAGCATGGAAGCATTTGACGACAAGTTAGAGTGAAGCAATATTTTACATCATCAATTGCTTTTCCCAAAATTATCGATGAAAGTTCCATAAATAAGAAAGAAGAGATGTTTTGTCAAATTTTTCTTAGATTACTATCTTTTATTACTCTTTTTTATTATTATTGTAATAATTTCATTACCATTCTTAATGTACGTACATTGCAGCCTTTTCTTTCTGAGGTTTCCAAATTTGTTTTCATTCCTACGGCAAGGCGTGGGTTACAAACCGGTTCATATTTAATGGCCGTATTTGAAGAAATAAAGGGCTCTACTTTTGTTGAGGGTTTGAGATTGAAACGGAAAAGAAATGGTTGAAGGGTCAGCTTGGACCGTACCTTTTGGGTAGAACTGTAGAATAGGCCGGGTCGGATCCGACCCAACTTATACATGTTGTACCCGCATTAAAATGAGTTGGATTTAATTTGACCCATTTAATAATCGAGTCTTAGGGTGTGGGATTGCCTCCAACCTGCCCATGAATACTAAAATCGACCCAACTTATTTAATAAGTAGGTTGGTCAATTTAATCAGGTTTAGGAATTTAACTGGGTACGTGGGTATAATCGGGTGGTTGCTGTTGCTTTTTTGTGCGCGGTTGGAAATTATGTTGAAAAATAGATAGATGATTGAATGAGCAAATTTGTGAAATAAATCACCTATCAAATAATTTTTTGTGTAAAGTAAACTTAGAGCAACGATTTACAGAAAAAGGGTAACAGTAATTTACGGATGTCTAGACCCGATTGATGGAGGAATATAATTTTGGCCTTCGGTTCAAAGAATCTGCACACGATAAATATAATAGTTCCATAATTTATATGTTTTAGGGCAAAGGTTTCATTTAGGGGTAGCGACCGTAAGTTTCCATAAAACTGATTTGAATTTAACCTAATTTAACTCAAACTGAATGGTAAAATTTGATTTGAATCTAATTTTGTTTGGGTATAATTTTATCTTAAAATTTTAATTATATTTAAATATAAATATGAGTATAGATTTATATTTGATTATTAGACCTGAGTATTTAAATAAAATCTTCATTTACTCATGATATATAATTCTCACTCGTCTCTCATTTTTCTGATCTTAATTCTCTTCTAATTTTTTCCATAATTTTAAAAGTTTGGATTTATTTTGAAGTTTCAATTAAACATTTGCTTTTAAAATAGAGACCTTATATTTGAAATGTATTTTTATTTTTTATTTTTTATTTTTTATGTATCTTTCCTGAACGATTTTTTTTGTAATAATTTTAAAGAGGATGAATAAAATTAGAGTAATATGAATCCATATATTTTGAATTTCTTAAAAAGAAGTAATTAATGAATCAAATTTATAAATAAATATCTAATGAGTAGATTGATACACTATAGGTAAATAATATTCGATGAGTAAATGATATAAATTTGAATTTTTATATTTAATAGATTAATAGGTAAGATATAATTATAAATTTAAAAAATGAGTATGAATATATCCAACCCATTTACATCTCTATCTAAAGGTGCACGTTCGGCTTGGCCAAGCAAAGTTAGGACTGAGCCCATTTAGTTATATGGCCCACAGCCACGGTACAAGCTTGATAATTTTTCAGAATTTTCTGCCCAAGTCGGCCAAAATAAATGGGTTGGCGCTGGATTGGGCAGGTCATATGCACAGAGTTTACATCCATTTCTAAAATATAATAATTTAAACCAGGTTTTACACCTTCGATAATTAATGGAGAGGTAACAAGGCATATTTCTCAGAAATGGATGCACGGGATTCCGATCGTTATAGTTCTCATATATAATAGATTTTAGGCCTCTCCCAGGTCCTCTCCAATGATCTTGCCCCCTTTGCTTTTTTAGGTCGAATTCGCTCATCCACCACTTTCATATCATGGCACCGTCACTTTTCCTAACTCCTCTAGTAGCTTGCCTCTAACCTCCCCTCTCCTTTTGGCTCTAGCTCTAGCGTGAAGTCATCAGTAACCATCTCTGTGACTCTTTTGTCGAGATTACATTAGAGTTTGAAGTTACATATGACTAAATCTTCGTCGAATTTTCTTCGATTGGGGTCTTGCTTATATCTCGTCGACGTAAATCGCTGAAACTTCTTCGTTGGTGACATCGTCATCTTACAATGTGAAGTAATCATTGAATTTGTTGCATCTTATTTAAAAAGATATTTTCTTTAATTTTTATTTTCATTTTCTATTTAATTTTCTACTTTTTAGTCTCCTGATTAAAAATTCCTCCGTCACAAGTCTCTCTCTCTTCCCTTTAGAAGTAATCTCTTCGGTACTTTATGGTTCTTTTAGCTGTCACAATCGAAGGAAATGCCCCAAAGTTGACGCATTATTATTTCTTTTATTTGGAACAGTGGCAACTTACCACGATGTGGATTGATGCTTATCTATGGTCATGCGCTCAAGTTCCGATTTTTAAAAATAATAATAAAATTCCTGGATGCTTCCGTGGTGTATTACAAGATCTGCGAGGTGACAAGTGAAAAAGAAGAAGAGCGAGAGATATCAGTGCTAAAGGGATCAGTAAATTGGTAAAGCCTCCTCATTGTCATCTTGGGATAATGAGATCAAACCCTAGGCCATATGGACACCATACTTATCTTTCCAAAAAATTACGAGATTTTGTGTAAGTAAAATGTCACGCGTAAAATGAATCAGGTCCTGGTCTCCCCTCACAACTTGGGGAATTTGAAAATATGTTTCGACGGATAGGCATGTGCATGCTTAGACATCGTAGATCCATAAATTATAAGGAAAGAATGTAAAAGATTCAACCACACATAAACTCAGAAAATTGCATCTAAACTAGAAATTAGATAAGAGTAATTTACATTGAGCTATTTACATAGGTCAGCTGCAGGCTATAACTTCATATTCGTTAGAAGGAAAGAATGTAAGGCCTAATTTACTTAAAGGGTTAGCTATTCAAAAGAGGGATTAACTTTCGTTTATTTAACTACTTAATCCCTCATTTGCTAACTTGAATTTGACAACTTTAATACGAATTTATCTAACACCAATTTCAACTAGTGTTAGTCAAGTCCGTGTTAAAATTATACACCACTTATGTCTCTGACATTCCTCATATTTTATATATCTAACACTACTACCAAGTAAATATCATAAGGATTAACAACACAACTTAACACCAATTCAAGTAAACACAAATTGATGTTAGCACCACACCACAATTAAACACAATTACGAGTTAACACTAATTTCACATTTCTTTACACTACTTTCCTAACCCCTGAAGTAAACTAACTCTAAAAGATTCAACCACGGATAAACTAATAAAATTGCATCTTAGCTAGAAATTAGATAAGGGTAATTTACATCGAGCTACTTACATAGGTTAGCTAACTTTGGATTAGCTGGGACATCAGAACGAACAAATCAAGATTGTAGATCTGACAAACTACACTCCTCAAGCTCTAATTATACAAAGTAAAGAACAAGTTCTATGAGTTAGACAAGCCTTTTTTTTTTTTATTTGAGGTTAACAAGGGAGATCCATTTCTTTCCTCAAAGATATAACACTCCACTTACAGAGAAAAGAAAAAAGAAAAAACGAGAGGGAGCAGCAGCACATAATATTAGTTGAGCAGATAAAGGGAAGAGCCACCATGTACAGGGATGATGTTTCAAAACGCATAAATTGATACGCGGATAGGCATGTGCGTGCTTCGACATAGTAGATCCATAAATTAAAGGGAAGAATGCAAAAGATTCAACCACAGAAACTCAGAAAATTGCATCTTAAATAGAAATTAGATAAGAGTAATTTACATTGAGCTACTTACATAGGCTAGCTGCAGGCTATAACTTCGGATTAGCTGGGACAGGATATCGGAACGAACAAATCAAGACTCTAGATCTGACAAACTACACTCCTCAAGGCTCTAATCATACAAAGTAACGAACAAGTTCTATGAGTTGGACAAGCTGCTACATAGATAAAGGGAAGAGCCACCATGTACAGGGATGATCTATAATCTGAATGCAGCATTAAGCCAGCTGGATCCGGGAGAAACCAGAAGCAACACTTGCAAAAGTGCAATTTGTATGGCCGCTGCTAGTGAAGGAAATATGCAACTACAATCACTCGCTGATGAAGGTAAAACTTGATCCATCCCAAAGAGCTTATGATCGTTTTGGCCTTGGGTTCAGAAGTCTGGCAATATAATTCCTGGAAAAATCAGTTCCTAGGATAGCCATCATCAAAAGAACTGGCTGACAAACTCCAATAGGTAATTCCAGAGTTTAATTGGATCAAAAAAACTAGCAGAAAAAGACTAAAAGTAAATTTCTTTCCAGAGGTACTTTACATCCATAATGTTTGACACCAAAATAGAAAGAATTCCCTAATTAATCGAATTCTATAACATTACATGAAGACCATACAATTTCCACAAAAATGCACGAACTGCTAAGCAAACCAACTAAAGCCTGTTGGTGCCGAAAGATTTTACAACATAGACCTATACAAAGTTGACCAAAATGATTGGAAGTAGCACTTTAGTGGCTTTACATTTTCCAGTGATTGTGCATCATCGCTATTCTATTCATTTCTCATTAATGTCTGTTTCTATAGATATTGACATCCCCCTACCCTTCCAAAAGAAAACTGAAAAATGGTATTGTTTCCTCCTAAATCTTTGTAATAGAAGTCATGTGAAAATATAGCAATATTTAGTTGCATAAAGATATTGAGAGAAGACAGATGTAGAGTTATCGATACACTAGAATGACAGACCTAGGAATCCAGGGCAAAGATTGCATGATACACTTTCCAACTACGTGGAAGCACCTTCCAGTTTACTGCATCGGTTTCTTGAGTTCATTCCCTAGACTTCCTCACGGGTGTACATGAAAATCTTGTGAACCATGCAACAAAACTCTCTGATTTGCACCCAAATTAAAAGAAATGAGATTAGTTAGGTTAAGAACAGATCATGTCAACTATCATAGCTGCCAAAATGCGAAAAAATGGACAAAAGATCAGATACTCACTGCCAGGGATCGTTGCGAACAAGCATCATATCCCCTTCATTATCTGTATAAACCACAAGCCAACTTTTGTTTGAAGACATCAGTTCACCCTCAAATTCAAACATTCTATCCAACTCAGCAATAAGTTCATCATAGCTACTGAACTTTGTGAGATCAACAGAACGACCGAGAGCAATCCCTTGTTTATGTACCTCAAACAGTGGGCAAATATATAATCAAAACTTACAAGAAAATCCTTGATTTCATTTGTGGACAGAATTGAAGTGCATAGAAAATATCATGCCAAGATATCTTCTAATTCTTCATGCACCATCCAACACAAAATGAAAAAAGAAAACTGAATGCATATCTACAATCAATAAATCGATGTCTGAGATTAAAATCATGACTGCTGTGGATTCTCCAACAATAAAGAATTATGATCTTGTTTCTAGGCATCTGAAACCAAAATTGGATAGAAGTTACAGTAACAGTAAGGGACCAACCACCTTTGTGCATGTCCTTGATGAGCCACCATGAGCACTACTTTGAGGATCTTTAGGAAGCTGCCACTGCAGCTTGGAGCATAACTCATGTTCACTAGACAGCATTATGTCACCAGATTTATATTTAGACAGCCCAAGCTGCTTGTCTAAGGTCGTCAAATTGTACCATGCTGTTGGCATAACACAAGAGCCTCAGATCTGCACTTCAGCAATACGTGATGGCTCTTGCTTAGATGGTGCTGCAATGCTATCCAAATGGATCCCAAATATCTTACAGCTTCCTATTCCATCTGATTTCACCAGTTCATTTGATGCAGGATCATTAGCCTGGGCTATTGATATTAGTGGTAGGATTGCATTCTCAGAAGGAGGCATACACGTCAACCAATAAGCAGATTTCTGTTTTCCATTATCATATCCCCACAATCCTTGATGGGATGAAAAATTGCCACAAAAGGAGGTCAGATTTTCAGAGCTGCAACATGGCCTTCCATGAGATTGGGAAAGTGCCCTTAGGCTCGAATCAGCTATCGGCAAATGTGACGAATTCATTGGACATGGGCCCCCAACCACGTCAAATTTGCTTGTCAAATCCACTGAGTGATTTCCCCAAGAAGTAACTTCTCTAGAAACTGTTGCATGCTTAGCTCCAAAACCCCGTGATAAACTTCTTTCATCATGCCTGCATTTTATATTTGTAGTTGTATCATTTTTCTCATTATCACATGCAGCACTTCCAGACATAGACTTTTGTACAGAAACAGACTCCATGCTTTTTGATATATTGCTGTTCAATTTTGTCACTTCCCGGCCATGAAAGGATCCCAACACTGCATGTGCATCAGAAGAAGGCTCTGCTGTGGCTTTCACAGAAGCTGGAATGCAAGTTTATAATCAATCACAAAAAAAATAACCAAAACTCACTGCGGCAAATTCCATCCCATCATACCTTCCCTGGTAATGATTAAGGAATCTGAGGACAAAGGGAATGCATTTGCCCTTGTCCTTTTGGTTCTTGATGTTGGAGCAGTTGACGGTTGGGTTATGGCAGGCTCTATTTCCCAAGGGGAAACTCTATTTGGTTGAGGGGAAGAAGATGTTTCATTGCATTTTACCTGAACATGAAAACTTAATATTACAATAAGAAGGAAAGGTGGGGATAAATTTAGCACAAGAACACCTGGAGGGATCTCCATTTTGATCCAGCCCATCTATTAGGATCTATATCGCTAACACCAACAATTGTGCCAGTAAATCTACAAGGTGACCTACAACTATCACATCATTTCTGGATACAAGTAAAGGAGGGTAGAGACAAAGGTGAACAAGGACATACAATAAATTTTTACCTTTGTTCAGGAGTGTCTTTGTCGTCAAACCGCATCTTGAACCTCATTCTTATTGCATGGTTATTTCTTGTAGACTCCAGATATTGACAATATGGAATGATGAACTCCGAGGGACTCGTCCTAGCAAAACAGAAGAGAATACAATGGAGCTCCTGCTAAACAATGGTCTCCTTTAACAGAGGAAGAACCAATCGTACTATCCTAGCATAGCTAAGATTTGTAGGTTGCAAACTTAGACCAGCATCAACTTATCCAAGAAAAGAAAGGCATTTCTTTAAAATCCATAAACAAAACACCTTGGCTTGTAGTAAACAGTGAACATTGTCGCAGTTGTAACAGCATGCCATGCAGTTGCAAGAACTCCAAGATGCATACTATGACTAGACATGTTGGATGAAGGGATGGCATTTTGCTGCCTCATTGCATGTCTTACCCCAACTTGAAGATTCCCATTTTCACCTCTACAATTGAAGATTTCATCATTTACCAGCTTCAGCCTAATAACATCATAAAATTGAAAACAAACTACATATACTGATAGGAAAGCTGTGAATGTTGACCTCAGAAAAATAAAAGCATCTCCAACGACAAGCCTTTTGGCGCTTACAAAGGCACTCTAACCATTTTGAAGTACATGCCTTCTAGGTTGACCTGCAATCACCAAAAGTAAAACCACAATCTCACACATACAAATTAACCAAAGAAATACTTGCAAAGTGATCCTAAAGGGTCCGAAATTGCAATGTTTTTTTTTTTTCCAAATACATTCCTTCTGTATATTTTACAACAAAAATGAGCACACAGTTCACCTACCAAATAAATCAAAGCAGCCAATGAATCATTTTTAAGACCATAAAACCTCCATTGTATACCTGTGAAGTAAATCACCAAGAACTTCACTGGGATCAAAAACAAGATCCATAGACAGATATAGCTTCAAGCATCTATAATACACGTAGTTTTTACATATGAATTTATTTGGATGATAAATATCTAAGTACTCATATAATCTTTAAGAAAAATTGAGATATAAATAAAACTTGTGCATTTATTCTCGACTAAAATAAACATGTACTTCACATATCAAACAAATCAAAGCGGTCAATGACCCCTCGGAAGACCCAAAACACCCCCCTCCCCCCCGATTTCATACATCCAAGAACTTCATCACACCCAAAAAAACAAAAAAAAAATGAAAAAAAAATGATCAATGAATACAGTCACTTCAACAGTCAGTTAATGTACATCTGATTTCAGAGGAAATAAGTAGAGGTGCTCGTGCTCACCGCGAAAGATGTGACGGAAGTGCCACTCCATGCCATGCAAGTCCCTGGCCACAAGCTCTTGGCATGGTGGCTGTTTGCTCATGTCCTGATCACAGTACTCCCACAAAGACGACGCCAAACATATCACCAAACACCGCCATGATAATAGAATCAACAACAACAATAGGAGCTACCGCAAGCCCGATCGCAGCGGAGGACGTACCAGAGGAGGAAGGCACTCATCGGCGTGCCTCCTCAGGACGGAGAACCCGCCGTGCGTGCTCGTGTCCGACGCCGTCAACGTCTTGCAGAATGATCGCACACCACGGGGCCTCCGTGGGACCTCTGCCGCGACGGGTTCCTTCTCCAGATCGCTCCCCTCCTGCCGAAAGCATTCCAACACCCACACAACCAGAGTTCACCTACCGATCTCCCACATTCCGCAGAACATCAACGACGGAACTCTACCAACTCACTGCGAAGGCCTCGCTCTCCGGGAGCAGCGTGATCTGCGCAAAGACCTCGTCCGTGTCCACCTCCGCCTATAGACACACACACACACACACAGCCATCGGCCCCCACTTGAGGTCCAAAGAATAATCACATGCACAACATACACAAACGCAAAGAGAAACCTTCAATTGGACGTTGATGACGCGGCAGGGGATCATGGGAGGGAGGTCATACACCGGCATCTGCCGATCATGGAGCTGATTCGTGAAGGCCTCCACCTGGAAGAGAGAGCAGAGGCAAAGCAACCCTCTCAATACCACCAATTCAAACTTACTCAGGACATCCGCGCGGAGCGGCCCCGATTAGGCTCGGGCTTTGGTTACGCGGGTGATTCCGCGAGGCGAAAGCTTCACCTGCTCGATGTGGCCCTGCGGGAAGTAGAGGACGAGATCGCCCTGCCGAGGGACGGTCGCAAGCGGCCCCGCGCACAGGCGCCAGAGCTCCGCATAGAGCGCGTCCTCCACCGCGTCTGCAGCGGACACGGGAAGGCGTACGCGAGAGAGAGAGAGAGCCCTCCCAAGAAGTGGGGGCACGGGGATTTTCAATTGACGGAGGACGGGGTACTCCCAGAACCTCTCGTGGCCGTCGGATCGGCATCGGACGGTCCCTCGTCGCCGCCGTCTTCTCTCGCGGCCGTTTCCATTGTTGAGCAGTTAAAGTTACACCGAAGCGGGGGGCGTCTCTCCTTTTGGTCCCCTCGAGAGAAAGAGGGAAATATAGCCATATAGGTAGTGGAGGTGGGGAGGAAGGGTGGTGAGGGGCCTCGGAGAGATCGTACGGTGGGGTGGGGGAAATCACAGCAAAGGGCGGTGACCAGACTCTACTCTAGCCATAAAGGACGGCTTCCGGTTCGGGGAATGCGACAGGTGCAGGGGTGGCGGGAAATCTCAACTCCACGTCGAACTTCCATGGGGAAATTACGAGAATGCCCCCCCGGGACAAACTGTTCGAGGAGTTCAGTTTATTTGTTCTCGAGCTAAACCAGATAACACAACGACCCACGGGATGGGGATATCCCAACGACCGACGCAAGTGGGCACCAAAAGCCATATTTCCTCACGAAATTTTAAGCAACCGCCACCATATTTACCTTAAAGAAAAAAAAATCCAAGCAACTGATGGAAGAAGAAATTGGACTTGGTGTAAGAAAAGACGGATCCCACGTTAAAAAGTGGAAAGATCTGCTTTGTAATGAGAAGGAATTTAATTAGCAGGGCATAAGTGACGTAAGATCCATTGAGCTTCATTAAAATGTATACCAATGTATAGTGGTACAATTTCATATCGATTGATGCTCTCTACTTTGAGGAATTGAAGTATACAAAATCATTTTGGCTATATCATTAGGCTACTTAAGTGACAAGGGAAGAAAAGTCCTCTCACTTGAGTTTTACTCGATAATGAAGGTATCTTGAATTGATTGCACAGGCTCAATCTGAATATTTGATAAGCAAATTCAACTCGACTATTCAAGAGGTGGATTCAATCCAACAACCCAAGAAATAGATAGTTGATTAACCAGTTAATGAAGACTTACTTGCTTAAATGAACTTGCTAGGTCATCTTAACCCCACCCCACCTAGCTATGGTTGCACATGTTGACGACATCTGCCTAAAGGCACTGGTGACAGATAGGTAGGAAGAAATTGTCATCTGACTGGTTTAATCAAGTGAATTAACATAACCTGGCTGGCAACAATTAATTGCCCGTGGAAAGGATCATGTCTTCCACTCGTCATAATATGATTATAGTGCGGTTGCCATTGGAGGGATGGTTATTTGAAAGATGTGTCATTGTGGCTTAAGGAAATTGTAAAATCATGACTGATGAACCAATGTGGTGTCCAGGCATGCATAGTTACAACCCCAGGGAATCAAATCCACAAGAATAAATTTCCCCTACGTAAAGAACAAGGAGATGGAGGAGAAAGGCATTCAAGTTAGGGACAGTTGTTACGAAGGAAATTTTTAAAAAAGAGGCATCATTTCCCAACTAAGTAGAACTTCGCACTAAGCTTTGGGATGGGTTTTTTTTTAGGGGAGTCCCTCAATTTTTGAGATATTTAAGTTTAGATAATTTGATTTGGGCCGCTACCCAAAAAAGAAAAAGTAGATATTTTGGATCATAATAGAGACTAACTTATCACTGAACAAATTGCAAGTACTTTCTTTGGTAAAGTTTTACCTCAATTACCATTACATGAGTTCTCATCTCAAGCTTTGAATTTTATCAAACTAGTGTTGCACACAGATCTTCAACAAAATATTTCAAAAAAACATAAATGTACATTAATACAAAATCTCGTGCATTCTTTTATTAAATTATATTATATCGATGATATTTTAATTTTAAATGAAATATAATATGTGAGGGTGATTTAAATATCGTCGGCATATTATCGGTAAGATTTTTTTTTGAAAAAAACTCATGTCAATATGGTAAAGGTATTTAAATATAGGAATATCACCAGCATGGTTGATATGCCCTTAGCATGTCATCGACATGATTGACATCTCGTCGACATGATTGGCATGCTAGCAAAATCGATGGTCATCCCGAGGATACTATTGATTTTTTTACTACTTTTGTCATTTTTATCAGCATATATCGACATGCCCTCAGTATTTCCACAGCATGTCCTCAACATGTCCATCAAAAAACAAGTATTTCCACGACATACCTTCAACATGATCACCATACATACACTTAAAATTTCATCGATACGACATTTAAATTGATACTTCGAACCTTCATATGTGATATTCAATTATAAATCAAATTCATTAGTGTTATATAACAAATATTATCGATGATATTTACTTTTTAAAAATTATATGAAATTTTGCATGAGCTATTATATTTCTAAATCACAGTCCTTTAAAAAATCATTAAAAGGTGTTTTTAAAGTTCTGAGTGATTTTGATCGACGAAAGTTATAATTTGTTGGTTCATGCACTCCTTTATTCTTCTACATTTTGTAAGATATTTTAATGTAGAACTCAGGAGATTAGAATGGAGATTAATTTAATTGAATTATATAAACGCAACGTCACTATATGTAAATTATATTAATATGCATGCAAGGTTGAAGAGAACAGGTATTTAGGTGCTAACATGATTTTGAATGTTGTTATAAAAAAACAAAGTTCCTTCTAGGTAATTTATAAAAATAATCTTTAAAAAATTTTGTAATAATAATTTGTACCACTACTTGAGTTTTTTTCCCCTGCCTCCATCCCTCATGCATGTATCATAAGTTGATAATGTGGATAATTTGTTGTCTAGAAATGCAAATCAAAATCAGGATTTTTTTTGCAAATAAAAATGATAACTTATCATAGAATAATAAATTAAATGTCAAATAATGTAATCATATGTGAAGTATTGAAATAAAAAAAATAGAATCTAGTGAGATCGCCAAAGAAAGTATATAATCCAAGCCTAACTCATCGAGTGAAATCAACCTATGACTTCTTTAAAATTCTATCTATTCATCAAGAATTCTTAACATTGGAAAATATTTAAAATTTCAATTAATGCATTTTCAACCTTCGGGAGTTAAGTCCAATTTGATAGGTTTATTGGCAAGTAAAGAATGAATTTTGAATCTCATTGTAGATTTTTTTAAATGCTAAACTAAACTACACTTTTTCATATTTAGAAAAAAAGATCTACGATCAAAACTAATCCTTTTGTTTCAATTTTTTTTTTTGATAAACCCTATTATTTTTCGCTTGAAATCAAAACCTAGTTGCCCTCTACTATTTGAATGTTCCTTCGACATACTCTCGTTTGTGGCTCAAAATAGGTCCTTCAATTTTTTTTTCCTAACCGCCCTCCCTCACAAAAGAAAATAAAAGATAAGAAGGTCACTGATAAAGAACAAATCAATGTATTCCAATCGCAAGACCTCAAAACCCAAGGAGCTTCAAAATAATAACCCCCTTTGGGCTTGCATAATTCGAACTTTTTGGCGGGCCAATCTTTCTTTTTCTATGCCTCCTCCCACCTGATGCCCTTGCGTCTGCTTTCCTGGAGCTTTGTTCCCGCTACAAGAACATCTAATTTGAATTGAAGGGGGAACCGGATCAGATGTGGGGGGTGCCATTACGGGAAGCGGGGATGGAAGCATCAAAGGTGGCACGGGGGCCGTACGGGCAGAGGTGTACGGACGGGGGCATCGGGGTCGCAACCAGTGTCAAACGCGTGGGACTCGAACGTGTCTCCCCGCAACGCGACCCCGCGCAGCCGTACGGGTGGGACCTGACCCGATTCAATGACTCCAGTCACGGCCACTAGGTCGAGCCAGTTGGCCACCGTACCCTCCCATCGATTTCCTTCCATAAGCAAGATTATCTACGAACAGGAGATCTGAGATCATCTGCACGCGTGAGCGACAGCGTAAGGTTTTGAGGGTTGAGGGCCACATGGAGGAGAAGATCCAAAATTGGAGCCTCGGAGGGATACGACCCTGTGACTCTTGCAGCGAGGCCCTTCTGAAAAGAAGGAATTGATGGCCGGCCTACCTATCGGATGATAACCCTTATTTTAAGAGTTAAAAGTGAAATGTCCACTTTCTCTTGCTTTCCCAACTAGTGTCTTCTACCGAAGTTCTCTCGTTGGAGTAGGTTTTATCAACCAACCTCCCTTCAATTCACACCTCCAATTACAAAGTAGCTGAAAGCTCCAAGAGAGATAAAATAAAAAAAAACAAAAATAAAATAGAAAAAACAAGAAAAAGAAGAACGTGATTTCATTTTCCTTTCTCCTTTTTCTGTAGACCTATGACATGAATCTCCTTTTATTTGGAAGATATACATATATCATCCAATTTATCATCCTTAATACATCCTCTAAAAATATATTAGAAAATCAAAAGGAAGAAATTCAACGCATCATATATGTGCATCGTAAACTATAATGTGCACATTGTAATACTAATGTAACACCTCTAAGAATAATTATATACAGTAGACTTATAAAAGTAAGTGGTGGAATATAGAAAGATTAAAAATTATTAATTGACAATTTAGATTTAAGTATTTTAGATGATTGTTTGAGTTTAAATCTATACTCAACAAATTGTCAAGATTAATTTTTTTTATTTGACTTGGATTTAGGTTTGAGTCGTTACAAATGATATTCGAGCTAAACTCCCTCTAGTCAGAGGAAATAGCTACCATTAGAATGATTAAAAAGTGCATTATGAGATGAAGTTGTCATTACTACTGAGAATTTATTAATTAATTTATTGAATCCTTACAAGGACGTCAGGATTTTAAGCGGAGAGATGATAACACCCCTACGAATAATGCAACATAGTAAACTTGTAAATGTGAGTGGTGGGATTTAAGAGAATCAAGATTTAATACTTGATAATTTAAACTTAAACATTTTCGATAATTATGTAGCTTTATGTAGTCTATACCCAACATGTTATCGAAACTAATTTTTCTCATTTGACTTGAATTAAGGCTCAAGTCATTACAACTAATAATATAGCATCAACATCATAGTAGGGAGAAGCAAACCGGCAACATCTGAGGGTTGAAATTGTTATCCAAGTGGATGCGGCATTTAAAGATAAAAGATCTATTGCGGTTGCAATATACTTATTGCCTGGGGACCTCATTTTTGATGTTGTTGCCATGCAAACAGAGGACTCTTCTCTAGAAGAAGTTAAAATAAGCATGATCAAAGTTGGCTTAGATCTTACTGACACTTATGCATATTATAAGATCCAGATATATAATGATTGTGCAAACATTGTTCAAATAATCTTAAGTAGGTAAGATCTAATTTGAAGGAAAAAAATCTCCATCCATAAATGTAGAAAGCTTATATGTGCCAACAACAATGTAACCCTTACTAATATTTCTAGAACAAATGTTATTGTTGCCCACACTCTTCCGAAGGATTATCACAGGGGAGAGTACATATGAAGTTGATGTAATACAACCCTCCGTTCAACTATTACCTTTCCAATGAAGCAATGAAATGTGCCTCTACGCTGTTGCCTATCAAAAGAATAAAAAGCATCAACATCATAGCATATGCCCGTGAATATGTACCATATTAGCATTTTTTATCCTATGGGCAGTATAGACACACAAAGTGCTTGTCGATGTGACTTGGATGGAGAAAATTGGGTGTGCATGTATACGAGTGTATGGCCAAATTAGTTTCCACTTTCTAAATTATAGCATTCTAATGATTCATCTGGTGCACCTGGTTGAAACGTTATCACAAGACGAATTAGTTTTGAGGCTAGCATAAAAATTAACGGAAAATAAAAATAAAAAAATGCATCGCTGTTTTTCGACACTACTGCCAAAAAAAGTCAAAAAAAAAAAAAGTCACTTTCTCGTAATAAATAAAAAATTTAAGAAAATAAATAAATGAATATTTAGTATATTTTAATTTTTCATGATATCAAGCGATATATTTTAGTTTTACATATATTTTGAATTTTCACCGGTATCTACGTATTGATTTTCTACATGAAAAATTAAAAGACATCAATAAAATATTTTCAACTAATATATTTTTATTTTTTATTTTCTCATAAAAAATGAAAGTTAAAAATTCAATTGAAAAATATAAGACAGTGATCGGATAGTTTGTTATAAAATATATTGTTTGATATATTTTGATTTTCAATCAGTATTTTAGATTATATTTATATTATCTTATTTTATATATATATTATTGTATACTTTCTTGAAAACGTACTCAATATTTATCTCTAATTAAAAAATACAAAACAAGGAAAGTGATGATCGAGATAAAATTCGAATCGAACATACGCCTCGAACCGTGTAAAAAAAATATAAAATAAGGAGAAAAAAAAGAGAGATAAAGAGTCAAAGAGAGAGTGTGTGTAAGAAAGAGAGGGAGCAACCCCACTTGAGAGAGAAAATTATCATAGCAGTCAAAATGACAAAAAAAATCCATGGTATGCAATGCACAACTAATGTGTTTTTATACATATTGCCCTGTTTGTTTTATGTGTTAAGTGTTTAACACGTCACTTAATATATTCGGAAATGAGTTAACACACCTGAAACTTAACACGTCTGAAAATGCGTTAACGCACCTGAAACTAATTCCACTCCTTTCTGTAGAATAATTCTAATACGTTACTTAATACGTCTAACATTCAAACTGATTAATTCATTGATTCCATCATTTATTTCACTTCTTTCTTATTTCTCTATTTATTATATAAACTTATTTTCCTTATCAAATGAGATCATAAAAATTAAATAAGTCTACGGTGATTCTTTGATGAGCTAGATATTCTCTTGATCTATTTGTTTTCGTTGCAGGGATGCTTCTGTCAGGTCAATTTTATGTTTACCCTTCTTAAGTTTATTGAATTTCTAACTATTTTATTGTCTCTATACGTGGATCTTGTTACCCGCTAAACTGTTGAGAAGAAAAGTGATTGGAAACAAATATCGTCCATGCATGTATGGCAGCATAGTGTCGAGTCCATTGTAAAAGTTCGATGGACCAAATAACTTGTGACTCGTAAAGGCATACATAGATTCCTCTAGCCATGTTCTTAAAGGCATTCGACAGCATATTAAGCTCACAATTTATAGCACTTCTTATTAGCGTTTATGTGAGGGAGGATCATATAGAATTGAAGATAGGAGTATATACGTTTGCATCAAGACCCAAGTGTGAAAAAACATGTCATTTTTTCTGAGTTAACTTTAGTCCTAAGCGAAAGCGCAGACGTACATTAATGTGAAAAATTCACGCGAAAGTTCTTACATTCCCCTCATAATTAAATATTATGAGAGACGTTTAATTTTATGACAAATATCATCGATCGTATTTTAATATAATAAAAAATAAATAAATGTATGTATTATAACTTTATAACATATAAAATAAGAATGGTAATTTCAATGGGTGTATTATAATTTTTTATTAGTAAAAATTATTTTTTATAAATAAAAAATTATTTTTTAAGTGAAAATTTATTTTTTAAATATGAAAAATTACGTTTTAAGTAAAAATTTATTTACCATCAATAACGAATTAAAATACACTGGTGTATTTTAATTTTCAATTAATATTTTTCTTTTTCAATCAGTTAAAAGTTATTTTCAATCGATGTGCTTTGATATACTTAATTTTTAACTATTTCAACTAATTGATTCTAATCACACAATACAAATATGTTACAACATATATTTCCTTATTTGTATCCTTTAATATACATCCATTCTTCAAAGAGCATAAGAACAAAATGTGTAAATTACTTTTCGTGTGGATTATCTGTCGCCCAAAGTAAATAATTACAAAACTTTTCAACCCTATTAAATAAAGTCAAAATATAGGGAAACACAAGTCCTAACGTAAAAAGTGACGTGGGGATATTTTGAGTGTTGTTTTCATTCTTTACACACCGTTGAGAATGTGTGCTTACTTGATAATTGATATTTAATGTAAATAAATAAAATAATATAAGGTTTATTACGTGGTAGTCCCCACTACATTCAAAAAAATCACCATAGCACTTTAACATAAAATGCATAGTTGATAAATAACTTTACACCGGTGATAAACTACTTTGCATCAATGATAAATTATTCTTGGTGATATTACATCGGTGCAAAAGGATTTTTCACCGGTGATAAATTATTCTAAGGTATCTATGTACCGATGTAATATCATTCTGCATCGATGATAAATTATTTCAAGGGTGGTTTCACCTGTCAAAAATGATCTTGCACCTGTGTAAAGTGATTTTGACTTGTAAATTTAAGATTTAGGGTTTAGGTTTATGGAAAGTAATTTCACATATAAGAAGTGATTTTTCATTTGAAAGGTGATTTTTTACTTTAGGATTTAGGGTTTACTAAACTCTAAGGGCTAATTTGGATGGAGGGATAAATTTCATAGGATAACTTTTTTATAGCTGGGTTATCCTCCATTTTTTTTTTGAAGTCAGAAAGGTTACCCTTGTAGGTTAACCTGACTGTTTCGAAAGTTTATAAGTTAACCTATGAAAACACATAGGATAACCAACAAAAAAAGTTTATCCCACATCAACCTCACAATAACTTATCCTGAATTAAGTCCTCTTAACTCGGGTAAAAATATCATTCCCACGAAACAAGGTTAACCCCTATTTTGATAGGTTATCCGTGTTACCACACTAGGCCTAAGGTAGAAAAATCACCTTTCAAGTATAAAATCACTTGTCATAGATGAGGAAATACTTGAAATTTAATTTTACACCGGTAAAATCTTACCTGTATAAAATTAATTTAAAGATAAAAGTAATTTTACACAGATGCAAAATAAGATTATTTGAGTAATTTCGAAGATAATTTAAGTGATTTACACATGTACCAGAGTAATTTACATCTATATCAAAGTAATTTATTATTAATTTTAATTATGATAAATCCCACCATATATCAATACTTTTTTACATTAATTAAAAAAAACATAAATCAAGACCACATTACAAATCAAACTTATACATTAACTTTTGCATTTCAAAACTCACATCTAAAATCCACCATCTCAAAACTTTCTCATGGCCACGCAATTCATCGCTTTTGTCCGGTAAAGAAAAGAGAATTATCCCTGCCCTGTATTAATCAACCTAACACTCTTCGATGGGTCAGAATCTGAAACATGATTTCATGGAAGCTCGGAAATAAAGCAACACCAAACCGTGGATGCTTTCAAACGTGATATATTTACGATCTTTAATATAAAAGTTACTGTAGCGGGCTCTGTCAGATTATTTATTTATTTTTAATTTTTCTCTTCTTTTCTCACTCTTCTTTTTCTTTTATTTCTATACTGTTGTCTCCACTCTGTTTGGCTTAATTTATTTCTATAGTATTGAATACATACATTTGTTTTAAATTTTAACTTTATTATCGATCTTCTTATTTTATTTTTTTTAATTAAAGATATATATTGAGTAAAATTTTACAAGAATATAAAATAATATATAATTATATTGATATTTATAAATATAAAATCAGATCAATCTACATTCAAAATAAAAATATATTGGATAATTATTTTTAGTTAGGACAAGTTAAGAATCATGATATACTGACTTTAATTTTTTAAAATCATGATATATTAAGTTTAATTTTTCAAATGAACTCTCACATTACATTTTTCTAAATTTTTTCATGTCTAAATTAATTTTTTATATTTATAATAATTAATTTTTACACTCTCGCGATAATGTACCAACTAAAAATTGATACAAATTAAAATTGATGCACGGACACATATGGCACACATTTATACAAGCATGGCCACCGGCGAACTATGTTTGCTCGATGAAAACATTTCCAATCATACGCCACAAAGGGCATACATTACGCCAATTTCACGTCTTGCTTGTGGTTGTGGTCCAAAGGGCCACCCCATTTAACGTAGCCTCCCTAAGCCTACACAGGTGCGTTTGGCAAGGGTTTCAAGGTTGATTACGGGCGGGTTTGGAGCTAGAGTGAAAAAAAAAAAAAAAAAGGTTAACTTTCTCTCGTTATCATCTCTTCTATCAATTGAACACACACGTATGGTAAAATATATTTATTTTAATATAATATATTTATTAAAATACATTCATAATAATATTACATCAACTTATCTGTACCCATATTATAATATTAAAAATATATTAAACAAATACCTTATCCAACTTAATCCATTTTAATTCTAACCTACATCTACATGAATCCCTCGCCAAATACAACCTTAGATTTCCATAAAATGCGTGGGAGGAAAATCAGCTTCATGTTTCAAGGTTCGCCGGCCCACCACGAGCAGTCCGCCATGATGAGATTCAAATTCAAAGGAACGACGGACGCACACACATCGATGCCAAAGGATGCATGGTTGATGATGGGTTTTGGTAGAGTGGAAGGGGGGATCGATTTCCTGCAATGACTCGAAACTTGAATTTCGGTAGGATTGAACTTTTTATTACGTATTTATCTTATATAATTTCGTGAGTGAGTTATTTTAAGATTGAATCCACTGATTTAAGATTGTTTAATATGGGGAGAGAGGGATGAGATTATATAATCCTTTGATTTTATCTCTCTCGGAATTGAATCTTTTCTATACAATCCCACCGATAAATATTCTAACTAACTAAATGAAAAATTAACTCCTCTAAACTATTGATTTGATGTAAAAATATAAACAAACGTAAAATAACTGTAATCTCATAATTAATTTACAATTTCACGTACACAATTTACATTTCTTGAAACTCAATCCTCAGGAAACAGTGCCATGGAGATTTCGAGAAAAACAAAAAAAATCTCTCAAGGAGGCCCCAGGTCCAAGCAACGATTCCAGCGTGGTCTTCACTGCGGCAGCAAGCGAGGGCACGAATGTCGGGGCGTCCGTTGCTATAGGTCCAAACAATGTGCTGCGTCCAAGCAGTGATCTCTGATTGCTGCATGCACTGCTGTGCTTTCGGAAGCCATCGAACGTCAAAAAGTCATGCGCCTCTTGCCCTTCCCTCCTCGTGGTTTTCTGGGGGAAAGGAGAGAGGGCATTTATTTAGTCGTTTTCTCATAACGAGTGAGGTGAGGGGGAGGAGTACAATTTTGCATTTCAAGTGTAAAGGATAAGAGTCGTTAAATATTTTATATACACAAATGATATAAAATTTAATGTATGTAATGTTATGTATTAGATTATATTATATTTTTTAACTTCACATGTCAGAGTTGGCATCATTAAATTTTTTTTAACTTGATTAGTTTAGATGAAATCCATTGTGTTACCATGTTTCTAAATAAATCGTGAAGGACATAGTACAAGAATAGATATATGCAAGAGTAATGCATGAATAGTATATTAATGTAAATGTAGAATGTAACGTGAACATAAATATATGATATAACAAAATTGTAAAAATAAAGTAAATGATGCAGTTAAATTAGATACGTAGTAATATATATTTTTTTAAAAGAATATAAATATATAATAAAAGCGATTAATTAAATAAACACAGTAACAATCCATTTTTCTCTCTCTCTTTTGATTTTAATAAACAATAAGAAATCAATGTACATAAGACCTACGTCAATTGGTATAATATATAAGCTAATCCGATTCAGAGGGAAGAAGCAACAAACAAGACAATGGATGGTTAGATGCAATGTAATAGAAAAGAAAAATCAGACAAGACGCATTCAATTAGACCATGCAAACCAAGTATTTAACGTAGCAGACTAATAAGGCATCAAAGAGGAAAGATGTAAAAGATACAAGGAAAAATAAAAATCCACAAAAGATAAACGGAAACAATGCCAACCAAATTGTTAACAAATTTGAATGAATAAAAAACTTGCCAACAGCACGTCACCAATCTAGAGCGATGCGAGGGAAAACAAAAAACGAGCACTCTCCCTTTCAGACTTCCACGCTACCGGATAGATACCCAAATAAAATATAGCAAGTAATAAAATTGTGCCAGCTATTAAAGGGCATAAAAGGAAAACAAAATGAAGATATTGAGTTGAAACGACCTTTTCAAGGGTTATTAAATCATTTCTAGAGTTTGTGAGGGATTTGTTACAATTTACAATCTCCTATAACTTATATAAGGGTCATGTAGGTAAAATAAGATTGGTGGGGGGATATTTTAACAACTTATCATGGTCCCACACCTTTCCGACGCATACCCTAACCCTAACCCTAATCTACACCAATAAAACTATCCCATTTCTCGATTCTCGTGCCCTACACTAACATCCTCCCTCTCCCTGCGGCACCATCTCAACCCCCTCCTTCCCCTTTCTTCCCGCGTCTCCTCTGCCATGTAAGGAGCTGAGCTGCTGGAGCTCGAGCCCGCAAAAAGGAGGAGCTACTAAAGCTTGGCCGCGAAGAGGAGTTCGTGGGGAGCTAGCAGCATGTTGGGAGCTAGCTGCTGCAGCTCCTGCACGAAGAGGAGTTGGCTTGTTGCGAGTAAAAGGCTCATAAACTGTCCTGCGGAGTCATTTTTCCACAGAATCGGATGTTTAGATACTCCAACAGACGTCTGATCAAATGTCCGGAGCTTCCACAAGACGTATGATACCGCACAAAATCTGAGGTAACACCCTGCTCAAGACTTGTGCAAGAGTTTCGATGTTTTCCTTCTCTACACTGTAGGCGAAGGACTGATCGCCTCGGTGTATGTGTGCTGCACAGGGTGCAGGCTTTTTCCCGCGACGAGAAGGTTTGCGCAGGGCTCTGGGAGGAGTTTCTCTGCATATCAGACATCTGTATCTCTCAATAGATGTCTGACTGGACGTCCGGAGGTAGCACTAGACGTCCGATAAAGCCGACTCAAATGGTAAAGTCCTGTTCGCCTGTTTCCTTTTCGTACATGATGTTTATAAGTGACTATACGTCACTGTGCGCATACAGAGCCGTTGGGAAGGTGCGCAGCCGTGACGTCGTAGACACTTTATGACGTCTAAACATCTCTCCAGAAGACTGACACCCGTCCCAGACGTCCGAGTGCACTGCCAGATGTTTGGAAAGATCCCAGGACAACCGCGAGGACTTCCAGACATTCGGCCTTCAGCGCAAAACGCAAGGTGAGCTTCTTGTTTGGGACCTCTCCTAGACGTCTGATGTTAGTCTGATTTGATGGATTCAGGCACCAGGCAGCCGGTCCAGCTGGACCCGCCTGCCTGGTCCTGTTCAATTGAACCGGGAAGGATGTTTGGGTCGGTTCAGGACCCAAACGAAGTCGATTTTTAGTAATTAAGGTACTGTTGGGTTCCTATTGGAAATCCCCATGTGATGAAGCCTTATTCTAGCTATTTTGGAACTCTTTTTCCTATCTCAAGAAATTTTAAAATGATTGACCTGACTGTCAGTGTTAA
Organism: Thalassia testudinum; assembly: GCA_037157565.1. Classification (NCBI taxonomy): domain Eukaryota; kingdom Viridiplantae; phylum Streptophyta; class Magnoliopsida; order Alismatales; family Hydrocharitaceae; genus Thalassia; species Thalassia testudinum. Next base: position 23,553,498 of record JAZHRO010000054.1, on the reverse strand, counting down.
TAAGACGTCCATCCGTGGTGTGCATGTGACCCGCAGAGGCTACGTGGTCCGTTGTTCGTGCCCCAACACCTCCCGATTACTCTTGTAGAGTGATCCTTATTATCCCTTGTGAATTAAATGATGAAAGTGCACATTATTTAGAACTAATTGGTTGAACCCTATGATGTATAATGAACCCTAGGGCTGAGATAAAAAAATGAAAAATTATACATGTCGTGAATGTTAAATTTTGGTATTATTTCTGAATATGATAAATTACGAGCTGCCTGTCTACATTCATTGAATCATGACTTGAACTGAAATACATGTTGTATCATGTTTAGCTTGACTGATGAGATAATTGTCGAATTGTGAAACCATGAGTTGCCTGTTATACCCTAAGTTTATCATGATATGAATAGAGGCACGTGTACTGTACGGAAGTAAGAAATTACTATGCACGAACCCTACGGGGAACCAGAAGTGTAACTTACATGTACGAAATTAATGTCGTTGGAAGTAGTTGGCCCTCGCATACACGGTACCGAGGAGAGCTACCGTACTTAGTGTAGGGGAGAGCTAGCCGCCCCACTGGGCCCGAGGTTAGGACTGGTCCCCCTACATTGACTCTTGTTAGGCCACTGGACAAACCGGGATAGTTGGATGAGGGTACGCATACTGTAGAAGGGAGAGACCCTTGTTTTGAGAGGGTAAGGCTCTGTATTGTTCACATTGTACTTTTGGGCGTACCTGCTAGCGGAAACAACTGATCGCGTGCGAGTGCAGGGTAGCTAACCATGTGCTTACTGCGCGTGCCGTAGTCACTGCCACATCACGACAATGACCTCAGGGTGGTAGATCGGACATAGGACTACCACGGGGTGCTCTCCCGGCCAGGAGGGTACCACGTATACGTTCTACATCGCGAGAAAACTACAATCATGATCGTTCCATTAAGGAACAGGAAGATTGAGAGACATTATGGACCTTTTGCTAGAAAAATAATAAATGTTAAATTAACTGCCAGATAATTAGATAATTACATGTAAATCTGTGATTTTCTTTATTGTGTAAATGACATAACTGTTGTATATGCCACTCTACTCAGCGTAAGCTGACTTCCCGTTATATATAATCATGTACAGGTCAAGGAGTCGAGCAGCTAGCACCACCGACTGCAGAGGGTGCTGGGCCAAGTTGAGCCCAGCCTTTGTTTCCAGGACTAGTTCTTTTTCAGCCTTTTCTACTGTAGTGAGCGCTTCTATTTCATGCTGTACTCGATTTTGTGAGCTTTTATTATCGCGATGGTTAGTTTTCGATTATGTTTACTGTCTTTTTGAGCATCAGTTACTTTCGATGCTTCCTTTAATTATTCTAGCCACTTGCATATATGTGATGGGGACGTTGTGACTAGCTTTTGTTATAGAAATAGCGTTGTAGTACAGCTAGGTATTGCCATCATTACATATATTTTTTTTTACTCGGAAAATAAAAAAGTTCCCGAGGTCGAACTCAAGGAGCAAGTCGTATTCTAGAAGTACAAATTCTTATTAAAAAGAGAGAGAGAGAGATGAAAATTTGGCTTCTCCTTTTTCTCTTTCTTCCTCTTTGTCTTCTCTTCTCTTCCTCTCGTGCTCTTCTTCTTCTTCTGTTCTTCAAATCTTCCCCTCGTGCTTGTCTTCTTCTGTCTTCTGTTCTTCCTTGTTTTCTTTCTTTCTTTTTCTTCAGATCTTCTTCTCGTGCTCTTCTTGTTCTTTTCTTGCTTCTTCTCTTCTTTCTTCTTGGTTGGATGATCCTGTCCTTCTCTTCTTCTGATTTTTGCTTCTCCACTTGGCCTTCAGGACGTCGTCTGATTTTCCAATCGGATGACTTAAACCGCTGCTGCTACAGTGCTACTTGGTGCTCCTCCTTCTTCTTCATTTATTCTTTCTTCGTCGGTCTTCTTTTTCTTCCGCAGTCCTTCTTCTTCTTCACCTGTGCCTGCACACTTCACGGTTTACACGTCAGAGGGCAAAACCTACTCTACCCTCCCCCCCGCGTCTCTCTCTCTCAGAATTCACTCTTCGGAAGGCTCTCCCAGAGCAACCAGGTAATCGGGTACGCGGGTCTCGCCCGGGTCCAGGCCCACCGGCGTGCGGTGGTGGGCGAAGAGTGCAGGCCGGGTTAATCGGGTCGGGCCAGGTCCGCAGGGCGTGAGCGCGGACGAGGCCGGGTAATCGGGCGGGTGAAGGGGACCTCACCCCGTGTGCTGAGGCGATAAGCCTACAACACTTTTTCAATTTATATCGGCGCGCCGCTTTGGAGCCTTCCGAGGTGGGACTAAATGTCCCACCCCAATTTAGCGCCTGCAGCTAAGAAAGCTGCAGGCAGTTGCGGCTTTTGCGGAGCTTTCTCCCCAGCTGCGAGCCTGGGCAGGTGCGCGAGGGCTGCCTTGGCTCCTGGGGAGTCTGACCTGGGCAAAGCGAGGCTGCAGCTGCAGGCGGAAGCAGCTCCTGCACAGCAATGGCGGCGGAGGACGGGTGACCTGTTCACAGCAAAACGGCCTCTCGGCCTAATCAGAAGGTGCCGGGAGCTTCGCCAGAGTGCGGCGAAGCTCGTGCGGGTGGTGGCGAGGCGTGGGGCGGTGTGCAAGGGCTGCCCTAGGTCGGACTGTGGCTGGGGGAATGGGTTTGTTCAGGGGGTCTGCAGGTGGCGAGTGGCGGGAAATGGAGGGGCTGAGGTTGATCAGGGTGAGGAGGCGGAGGTTTTGTGAGGGTCGGCGAGTCGTGTGGGGTGGTGGAATGACGGGAGCGAGCCGCCGGAGGATGGCCGGAGGCGGAGAAGGTGAGGGTGATTAGGCGGAATCGAGGGCGACAGTAAAGGTTTAAAGTGAGGAAAAGGAAGAGTGGAGGAAGAGGAGAAGTTATACCTACTTAGCAGGACGAGGAGGGGCCGGAGCAGGCGACAGTCGTATCGACTGTCGCCGGAGAAGAAGCTGCCCAGGGGAAGGAGCGACGGCGAGGAGAGGGCCGGAGAAGCGCGCGCTGGGTGCGGCGCGGCGCGGGAAGAGCGAGGGAAGGCAACCCTGCTGCTGGTAGTGCGGTAGGGCGACGAGGAGGAGGAGAAGCCGCCGGAGCAAGGGGGCGTCTGTCGAAGTGGGAAGAGAGTAAGTGAGGGGGTATCTCCGTCAGATCCGAGCTCCGAAGAACGGCGGAGCGACGGGGGTATTTATAGGGGCAAAACCAGAGAGGAGGGCGGAGGGAGACGACGTGTCTCCCTCGCCGGAGGACGCCGGAGGAAGGATACCCATACCGTCCGTGCGTTCGCACGGCCAGTATGGGTGGTTGCAGCCATCAGGGGGGTGTTCCTGCGACGGCTGACGACGCAGGGCACCCCCATTTGACTTGGCAGGCTCCCTCCCTTACCCTGTGCGACACCATGCTCCGCGCAAGGTCGCCGGAGCATGGTGCTTCTCAGGTTTTGCAGGAGGGACCTAAACGCAAAGAACGAAGGAGAGTTAGGGACCAAAATGTGAGGGTTCAAAAGTTGAGGGCCAGAAAGTAAATGTATGAGGACAAAAGTGTAAAGTTGGTCAAGAAGGTTTCTTCCTAGGCTCAAGTTTTTATACATGACTAATTAGGACCTAAGGATTCTGATGGTGAATTTTATTTCTATATTAAACCTTGTTTGACCGGTCAATTTACGTAAAAACCCAAATTAAGTTGTTAATTGGGCATGGTTCTCAATGTAGGTCAAAATGGGTTCCTAAGGCCAAATTGAAGGTTCTAAACCCTAGAGATTATTTTTATATGAATTTTAGAGGGTTTATTCTATTTTTAATTTTCCTCGAACCTCGTGTATTTAAGTGGGTTTGTTTTTAGGGTTATAGGATGTCATTTAATTCTTCGGAGTTGCTGTAGCCCTTGTTGAGTCATTTCATCCCACTTTTCTTCTTATTAGGTTGTTTTGACCTATGTTTGGACCCTGAGTTACCCTGTTTTCAGATTGGATTGGTGAAATTGCATTTTTAACCCTTAGTTTATGTTTTCTTTGTAAACTCAGAATCTCTCTGAGCCAAGCCTTTCTAAGGTTATGTAAGAGCTTTTATTCTCTGTATTAGGTTAAAATGAGATAGTTATGGCTTATGATGAGGTTCTCATCAATATGGTTTGTGTTGGTTTCGTGCTATGGGTTAGTTTCTCATTGGACGATTAGGTCCTGGGAGTTAGTTGAGGCGAGCCGTTTCCGAGATCCCAGAGGGGCAATATTTGGGTCGTAACAAGATGGTATCTGAGCAAGGTCATCCCGAGAGATAACCCAATGGATTGAAAGTAACCACAGATGTGCGTGTAGCTTAGATAGACATCACAACGTGCCTTCTTGAATTACGTGTCTGCGTCTTATTCTGAACTTGTATCTTTGACAATCTTTGTTTGTTTCCCTTCCATCTCCATGTAGGAGATGCCTCGTCACTGAGTACGTGGAACCAGCTATGGGCATGACCGTGGACGCGGTCATGGAGGTGGACATGTAGGGCCTGGGGCAGGGGCCGACCCACCCCTCCTTTTGAGCATCCAAGCTCAAGATCTGGCTGACCCGACCTGATACCCGTGCACACCTCGCCCACCACCGCACGCCGGTAAACCTGGTCCCAGGTGCATATACCCGACCCGATAACCCGGGTGGCTCTGGGAGAGCGGTGACCTGAGAGAGAAAGAGAGAGAGAGAGAGAGAGAGAGACAGGGAGGGTAGGGGTAGTTTTTGCATAACCGTGCCTGTGCAGTGAAGAAGGAGGAAGTAGAAGCAGCTGCGAGGAGAGGAAGAGAAGAAGAAGAGGCATAGCACAGAACGCAGAAGAGGAATAGGCTGAAGACTTAGCTGCAGAAGCAGGAGTTGAGGAAGAAGAAGGCACAGTGTAGAAGGAAAGAGGAGCTGAAGAAGAAGAGAGAGCCAAAGTGGAAGAGAAGAAAAGAGAAGGAGCAAGCTGCTGTAAAGAGGAAGGCCAAGCAAGAAGAAAAAGAAGAAGCTAAGGAGAAGAAGCAGCAAAAGCAGCCAAAGAGAAAGGAAGAAGAAGACGTGCACTGTAGCAACGCTACTTAAGGCGTCTGATCCATAGAATCAGACGACTGGAAACAGAACTGAAGAAAAGAAAGAGAGCAAAGAAGAAAAAGAAAAAAAGAGAAGGAAAATTCTACTTTTATTCTCTACACTTTTTGTAAAGTATTACAGTATTGTAAATTGCGATCTTTTTGCTTCTAAAAATCATATTTGTTCCCTGAGCTCGACCTCGGAAAATTTTCAAGTTTCGAGTAATAAATAAAATCAAATTGATAAACACATCAATGAACCCTACGGGAAATTAGGAGTAGAGCTCCTGTGGATAAATAGAATGGATCTGGAAATGTGAGTGGGAAGTGTGCTAGCCCTTGAGTACGTGGTAGCAAGGAGAGCGACCATCCCCTGTTTAGTGTAGAGCGGAGCTAGCCGCCCTTGGGTTGGGACCTGAGGTTAGGATTGGCCACTCTACACCGGCTTCTTTGGCCCTCACGTACACTATACCGGGGAGAGCTACTAGTGTAGGGAGAGAGGTAGCCACCCCACGGGGCCCAGGGTTCAGCTAGCTACTGTACACCGACTTGTTAGGCCCACTGGGCAAACCGGGGTAGTCAGACAAAGGTGCACAAATTGTGGAGGGGCGAGAACCCAGCTTGGTTCTGAGGGGCTAGACCCCGTGTTACTAAGAGGGCTAGGCCCTATACCATTCTGTGCTATACTTTGGGCGTACCCGCTAGCGGAATCGACTGATCGCATACTAGTGCAGGGTAGCTACTTGTGCGCTTATTGCGTGTGCCGTAGTCACCGCTACGTCTGTTGATGGCTGGTGTATGACCGACCGTGGCTAGGTCTTTTGTTTGTTATAGTAATGTCGTTGTGGTACAGGTAAAATAGCTACGGTTTGTCATTGCCACTATTACAATTTTACTCAGAAATATTTTTCTTCCGAGGTCGAACTCAGGGAGCTACTAGAATTCTAGAAGTACAATGCTTTTATTACAAAAATAAGAGAGAGACAGAGAGGTAGATTTTGTTTCTTGGCTTTTTCTTCTTCTCTTCTTTCTCTCTTTTCTTGTCTTCTTTTTCTCTTCTTTTGTCTTCTTGATCTTCTTCAATTCTTCTTCTTCTTTTCTTCTTTTCTTTTCTTCTTCTTTCTTCCTTCTTCTTTCTGCTTTCAGCTGTGGCACCTTTTCTTTTCTTTTTCTTCTTCTTTGCTTTGTCTGCAGAGCTTCATCCGTCGTCTGATTTCTCAATCAGACGGCTTAAGTGGCGTCTGCTATAGTGCTTCCTTTGTGCTTCTTCTTCTTCTTCTTGCGGTCTTCTTCTTCCTGCGGTCTTCTTCTTCTTCTTGCTTCTCGCACCCTGTCCCTGCACAAAGAACAAAACCTACCCTGTTCCTCTACCCGCACGTCTCTCTCTGTAAAGCACTCACAGGACACTCTCCCTGAGCCGCAGGTAATCAGATCGGGTTTCGTGCCCGTGACCAGGCGCACCGGTGTGTGGGTGATGCGCGAGGTGTGCTCAGATAGGGTCGGGTCGGATCCGCCGGATCCGCGTGATGAGCTCGCAGACCGGGCAGGTGAGTGGGCGCAGGACCTCGCCCTAGTGCTTTCGGAGGCGGCCAAGTAAAAGCACAAAATCAATTCATTGCGGCACAGCGTTTCGAAATCCCACGATGTGGGACTATCCTCTACGCTCTTTTTGCGCACGCCCGCAGGACGATTCCACCTTGCTCTCCGCTCAACTGCAGCCACTATCGGTGCCAATTGATGAGGTGGAAGTCTCCGCAGACTTCACCCCAAGCTGCAGCACCTGGGACCCTGAAGCTGCAGGGCCTGGAGCTCGCCTCAAAACTGCTTCAGTCGTCGTTAATGGCGGCTGGGGTGGCTACCCTGTTAGACAGAAGCACGGCCTCTCGGCCTAATTAGACTAGCGGGGGACCTTCGCCGTGGCACGGCGAAGGTGGTGTAGGGTGCAACAGGTCGTGGGGCGGCGTCTGGCAGCGGGGCTAGGTCGGACAGCGACCGGAAAAATGGGTCTGATCGGGGGAGTGTGGTGGGGGTGTGGAGCAGCAATGGGTGGGCGGAGGTTGTTCAGCGTGATGAGGCGGAGGTTCTATGAGGGTCGGCGAGGCGTGTGGGGCTGCGGAGCGATGGGAGCGTCTCGCCGGAGGGTGGCTGGAGACGAAGAGGGTGACGGTGGACAGGAGCGGTCGAGGGTTTAATCAAATGAAAGACAGTGAGGAAAAGAAAGAAGGGGAGATGGGGAGAAGTTCTGACCTAGTTACAGGGACGAAAGGGGCCGGAGTAGGGCGGCAGTCGTATCGACTGTCGCCGGAGAAGAAGATACCCAGAGGGAGAGGGCGCGCGTTGGGTACGGCGAGACGCGGGAAGAGCAAGCGAAGGTGGCTCTACTGCTGGTATTGCAGCAGAGCGACGAGACGGAGGAGGAATCGTCGGAGCTGGTGGGTTTCTGCCGGAGTGGAAAAGAGGAAAAATGGGGGTTTTTCTCCATCAGGACCGAACAGCCTCCATCGACAGGCGACGGCGGTTCTTATAAAGGCGAAGGCGGAGGGGTGGGCGCAGGGAGGCGACGTGCCTCTCTCGCCGGAGTATGGCCGGAGTTGCAACCCATACCTTTCACGCATTCGTACGGAAGGTGTGGGTGATGGCAGAGGTCATGGTGGCGTCCCTGCGACAGCAAACGTCGCAGGGAACACCCGATTCAACTGGCAAAGGAACTCTCTCACCCTGTGCGGCTCCATGCTCGGCGCAAAGTCGCCAGAGCATGGCGCTGCTCAGAGAGTTGCAGGGAGGACATAAGTGTAAAGAACAACGAAGAACCTAGGGGCCAAAATGCGAGGGTTTCGAAAGTTGAGGGTCAAAAAGTAATAGATGAGGACCAAAATGCAAAGTCGGTCAAGAATGTCTCTTCTTAGGCTCAAGTTTTTATGCATGACTAAATGGGACAGAAGGATTCTAATGGTGAATTTTATTTCTATATCAGACCTTGTTTGACCAGCCACTTTACGTAAAAACCCAAATTAAATCATTAATTGGGTATGGTTCTCATTGTAGGTCAAAATGGGTTCCCAAGGCCAAATTGAAGGTTCTAAACCCTAGAGATTATTTTTTTATGAATTTTAGAGGGTTTATTCGATTTTTACTTTGCCTCGAACCTCGTGAATTTAAGTGAGTTTGTTTTTGGGCTATAGAATGTCATTTAATTCCTTGGAGTTGCTGTAGCCCTTGTTGGATCAAATCATCCAACTTTCCTTCTTATTAGGTTAGTTTGACCTATGTTTGGATCCTGAGTTACCCTGTTTACTGATTGTGTTGGTGAAATTGCATTTTTACCCCTTATGACATGTTTTCTTTACAAACTCAGAATTCTCAGAGTCAAGCCTTTCTATGAGTTATGTAGGAGCTTTTTCTTGCATATGTAGGTTAGATTGTGCCAGTTAGGGTTCATGATGAGGTTCTCATCATCTATCTGTGACCTCGGGGTGGTTGGCTAAGTGTAGGATTACCACGGGGGACTCTCCCGGCCAAGAGAGCACTACGTGTGCCTTCTACTCTTCAGAAAAGACTGCAATTAAGATCGTTCCCACGAGGAACATGCGAGATCAAGAGATTTGAAAAGTAAACCAATGGGTAAAAGGAATGACTTGTAAAATAAGGTAACTGGAAAAGATAAACTACCTGTTAGCTTTTACTGCTTTAGTTGTTAATTACCACTCTACTCAGCGTTCGCTGACTTTGTTTACTCATAACCCTTTTCAGGTCTAGGTGTTGAATAACCCGAGTCACTGGCTACAGAGGGTGTTGGGCCCAGTCGCGCCCAACAGTAGTCTTACTGTTGTTGTACTTCCTATTGTTAGTGAGTTCAGACTCTTGTTACCGTTTACATTCTGTACTTTGTTTCCACTTTACTGTTGTGGTGGTGAAATGTACTGTCAGTAGCTTTTACTTCTTTTACTGCTTGTACTCTTTTATTGTTAGTTATTTAGCATAGTGAATGTGGTTTACTTTCCTGCTTTTTAGTTATTTCTTGTTGGACGACTAGGTCTTAGGATTAGTCAAGTCAGCCCGGTCCCATGTCCTGTAGGGATTCGGGAACCGGGTCGTAACACACCTCATCTTCCTTCCCCCCCCCCCCGCGGGGATATCCTGCATCTCCACCACCGTGAAGAAGGCATGCACTGTGGACTTTAGCGAGCACCATGGTCTCTGCGCACCTGCCTCCTGCCTTCGTCTTGTCGACAGTCGCACAGTGACATCGTGCGACCACCACCGCGAACCCCCTCACCGCGCAGCCGCACCAGCGCACAAGCCAGACCACTGCGCGCCCCCTCATGGCGCATATCACACCACGCACCCGCAATCCCTTACCTACGCCAACTCCAACCCGCGCACGCGTAGCAGGCCTCACTTTCCAGCCAGCTTGCGCATTCCTCCTCTTCGACATCTTCTTCTTCTCCACCGGCCTTGTTCACAGCCACCATCACCGGCCACTTCCCTCGCTACCGACCTCGCCTAAACGCTCCCCCTGCCCTCGTCGAGATCACCAGCTCCATCCTCGTCACCGTGACAGTCACTACGACAACCACCACGACCATCGCAGCTTCGTCTCCATCTTCCACAACCTTCGCACCTTCACGTGAACCTATCAGCCATCGGCCTTCCCCACCCCGTGCAGCCCCCTCCGGTCTCCGTTCTTGTCACCGACACCACTGTTGAAACGCCCTCGCTCCACCGCTGCTCCCCTCCGCTTCACGCCACCAGCCGACACCTGAGCACGACCTCCTTAGGACCCATCACCGACGTCATCTTCCTCATCCGCCGGCGACCACCGGTGACCACTCACTGCCGCACCGCCACCAGAGTGTTCCTCTCCTCCGACCCAGCTCCTCCGACGACTCTTGCAGCCAGCCGCGCCCGCTCCTTCACACTAGGAGAGAGGAGAAATCCTCTGCTTCTCCTCCAATTAAAATTTACCATCCGTGCCATTGCAGGGGAACACTTTCCCTTATTTAATGAATTAAATTATTAAGGTGAATTTGCGTAGCCATCCTTCTATTTAATCAAAATTGCTTGCATATGCACATCTCTCATGAATGATTTAATACATGTGATATATATTATGGTGAACAAGCTATATTCTAGAAATTAGTATTTATAGTGTTTACAGTATCAAGATCATTATTTTACATGATATTATATAGTGATGATTTTCCATATGCACACCTGTATTCTTGATTAATTATTTAAAGCAAGAAATCATGTTGAAAACACGTGCACCAATTAGTATGCATACACATTGAGATTCCCGAATAAATGAAGCGCAACGCACTAGTTTAAATAGGCTAATTCCTCCATGTGCAGACGACCTAACTCTTCATGGTTAGTTTTGAGAATTAAAATATTTTGAAAAGCGATTTTCTACCACGCGATTACATACAACAACACATGATGAGGACCTCATCATAAACCCTAAACTAGCACCATCTAACCTAGAATTGTGAGAAAAAGCTCCTACATAACTTATAGAAAGGCTTGACTCAGAGAATTCTGAGTTTGTGAAGAAAATAGGAGCTAAGGGGTAAAAATGTAATTTCACCAACACAATCCGTAAACAGGGTAACTCAGGGTCCAAACATAGGTCAAACTACCCTAATAAGAAGGAAAGTGGGATGATTTGATCCAACAAGGGCTACAGCAACTCCAAGGAATTAAATGACATCCAGTAACCCTAAAACAAACCCACTTCAATTCACGAGGTTCGAGGCAAACTAAAAATCGAATAAACCCTCTAAAATTCATAGAAAAATAATCTCTAGAGTTTAGAACCTTCAATTTGGCCTTGGGAACCCATTTTGACCTACATTGAGAATCATGCCCAATTAATGATTTAATTTAGGTTTTTACGTAAATTGACCTGTCAAACAATGTCTGATCTAGAAATAAAATTCACCATTAGAATCCTTAGGTCCTATTTAGTCATGTATAAAAACTTGAGCCTAAGAAGAGACCTTCTTGACCGACTTTGCATTTTTGTCCTCATCTATTACTTTTTAACCCTCAACTTTTGAAACCCTCGTATTTTGGCGCCTAAGTCTTCATCGTTCTTTGCATTTAGGTCCTCCCTGCAAAACCCTGAGCAGCGCCATGCTCCGGCGACTTTGCACGGAGCATGGCGCCGCGTAGGGTGAGGGAGGCTCGCTGCCCTTTCAGCGGGGTGTTCCCTGCGACATCTACTGTCGCAGGGACACCTCCATGATCTCTGCGGTAGCCCATGCCTTCAGTGCGAACGCACGAAAGGTATGGGTCCCTACGCCGGTCGTCCTCCGGCGAGGGAGGCACGTCGCCTCCCTTCGCCCACCTCTCCGCCTTAGCCTCTATAAAAGCCGCCTCCGCCTGCAGAAGAGGGCAGCTCTGTGCTGACGGAGAAACACCCTCTTTTTCCCTCTCTTCCCACTCCGGCAGAAGCCCACCAGCTTCGGCGGTTCTTCCTCCTCCTCCTCGTCGCTCTACCGCAATACCAGCAGCAGAGCCTCCTTCGTCCGCTCTTCCTGCGTCGCGCCGTACCCAGCGCGCGCCCTCTCGCTCTCTCCTCGCTGCCGCCCTCTTCCTCTGGGCATCTTCTTCTCTGGCGACAGTCGATACAACTACCGCCCTGCCCCGGCCCCCTTCGTCTCTACAACTAGGTCAGAAACACTCCCCACCTCCCCCTCTATCTTTTCCTCACTATTTTTCATTCAATTAAGCCCTCGACCACTCCTGACCACCGTCACCCCCTTCGTCTCCAGCTACCCTCCGGCGAGACGCCCCCATCGCTCCATAGCCCCACATGCCTCGCCGACCCTCACAGAACCTCCGCCTCATCATACTGAGCAACCTCCGCCCACCCATTATCGCTCCACACCCCCACCATACTCCCCCGAACAAACCCATTTTTTCGGTCGCTGTCCGACCTAGCCCCGCCGCCAGAGGCCGCCCCACGACCTGCTGCACCCCGCATCACCTTCGTCGTGCCACGGCGAAGGTCCCCCGCTAGTTTGATTAGGCCGAAGGGCCATGTTTCTATCTGACAGGGTCGCCACTCCAGCCGCCATTAACGACGACTGAAGCAGCTTTGAGGCGAGCTCCAGGCCCTCCAGCCCCAGGTTCCCAGGTGCTGCAGGTTGGGGCGAAGTCTGCGAAGACTTCTGCCTCGTCAGTTGGCACCGACATCGGCTGCAGCTACTCAGAGGGCGAGGTGGAGTCGACCTGCGGGTGCGCGCAAAGACAACACAGAAGATAGTCCCACATCGTGGGATTTCGAAACGCCGCCCACACATAAATTGGAAAGGTGCCTTAGTCTTTTCGCCTCCTGACCACGGGGTGAGGTCCCTCTCACCCGCTTCACCCGGCCTCGTCCGCGACCACCCCCCGCGGACCTGGCCCAACCCGCATACCTGACCTGCACTCCTCGCCCACCACAGCACGCCGGTGGGCCTGGACCTGGGCGCAAACCCGTACCCGAATACCCGGCTCTGGGAGAGCGATCCTACGAGCGAAATCTGTGAGAGAGAGACGCGGGGGAGGGTAGGGTTAGGTTTTTGCTCTGACCAGGCTATGTGAGTGTGCAGGCAAGACAAGAGGAAGGAGAAGAAAAAGAAGGAAGAAGCAGCCAAAGCCTTGGCTGCTCGAAGCAAAGCAGAAGAAGAAGAAGGACTGCAAAAAGAAGAGGAAGAAAGAAGCAGAAGAGGGAGCACCAAGGAAGCACTGTAGCAGATGCTACTTAAGTCGTCTGATTGAGAAATCAGACGACGCTCTGAAGAAAAAGACAAGAAGGAAAGAAGAACAGGCGCCGCAGAAGAAGAAAGAAAGAAAAGAAGAAGAACAGAAGAGAAAGAAAGAAAAGAAGAAGGAAGAAGACAGAAGAGCTAAAGATGATCAAAGCAAAGAGAAGAGAAGAAGAAGAAGAAGAAGAAAGATTGCAAGAGAGAAAGAAGAGAAGAAAAACCAAGAGACCAATGTACTTCTCTCTATCTCTCTCTCTTTCTCTCTTATTTTTGTAACAGAAACATTGTACTTCTAGAATTATAAGTTTGCTCCCTCAGTTCAACCTCGGGAAACCTTTTTTAAGTAAAAATTTAGAATGATGGCGACAACCGTAGCTTATACTATAACGACTATACTATAATAAATACAAAGCACCACGAGTTGTCTGCCACTCATCTTTCAACACATCATTTTATGTTAAAGTTTTCAACGAAAACGAAGATCGCCTTTTCACCCTCTCTACATTGACAATGGGAAATGGTGAGCAACTCTTATTTCCTGCAGATGTCGTATCTAAGTTATTTTATTTAACCATATCCGGCTAGAGGAAAATTGAGTCCAAAAAATTGCTCTAGCCTTTATATATAATTTATATATGAAGGCAGGGAGCATGAAGCTTACTTGTACTTAAGTTATGTGAAGTTTAGGCATATTTCTATACACAATCAATGTTTAAAGATGAAAACTTAGGGATTGAAACTATTTAGTGAAAACATAAAGTGTATAAATTTTCATTAAAATTGGATGACCATAGCACTTCCATCATATATGACTAAATTTCGTATTACTTAGGCCATTGAAATTGAGCCCCCTTAGATATAGGAGGTCGGAGTGTCAAATTGACTTAAAATTTTGTACATAACATATTCATATAGAGTAATCTTAATCTACAAATTTTCACTTCAAAATATTACTCGTAATGAAAAATATTAGCTAAACTTCACTTGAGTTATGTGCAAGTGATATCAATTAAGCTTCACTTAAGTTATTGATGCGTGCAGAATGCGTTGATTTAATTATGTCATTGTAGCATGCGTTCGAGATGTTGGTTTTAATTTAAGATGTGGATTTGGTGAGTCTAAGTGTCGAACACGAGGAGACGTGAAATCAGATTAGTTTGTTGCTTTAGTTGTCATAGGAATGTTTGGTTTGCTTGTGAGAAAACGAGAGAGAGAGAGAGAGAGAGAGAGAGATTAGGGTTAGAGCTTGGGTTTAAATCATGACATTCATTCTAAGAAGATGTGAGCTATGATATAAGAAACAACATTAACATATAGCATGCAATTAGAGTTCGTTTACAGCTACAACAATAGATGAAAACTTAAACAAGAGAGACATAAAACTAAAGTAAAAAGGGTGTGAGGAGGCGAGGAGACCACGATAGTAGGGGGCTCCGTCGGTGACTCAACAACTACAGGGCGGATATGGGATACTTGGTGGAGCTAGGAGAGGGTTAGTATTGCATGAAGAATGTGTGTGAATTGAATGCCCTCGAATGGGGTGGTTGAGGAAGTCTATATAGAGAAGGGGCTACCCATTGTCGATGAAACCCCTCGCCCGCCGATCCAAGCGCGAGCACGTGCTTCTTCCTCCGCGCGATCCACGTGGGCGCAACGTGGGTCGTCCGATCAAAGATTCGTCAGCTAAGATCGAGCCTTGAGCATTGGGTTAGATCGCGCTGCATGATTCAGGTGCGTGCCTTGCACTTGATGGCGCACGTCTGCATCGAGCGTGTGAGAGCTTGCCATGTAGCCCGTCTTAGAGCCATTCGATGGTATCGGGCGATCTTAATCGGATGCGATGCTGGTTGGAGCGTGATTTGGGGCGCAGCGGGGGTGACGTGCGGAGGACGCGTATGTTTAAAAGAGTCGTTATAGCTTGCGCTCGTAACGTCGATTTTAAATGAAGAAATGGATGTGAATCCGAGTGTCGATCTTAGGGATGCATGAAAACCAGATTTTTCTTGTCACCTAATGTCACGGAAATTACGGATTTTTGCTTGCGAAAAGACATGGGTGAAAAGCGAGTGAGAGGGAGAAAGAGAAAGAGAGAATAGGGTTAGAAATTCTTCATTCACAACATGCAACTTAAACATAAAAGAGGGCAAGTAACTAGATAAGGAACAACTTCATTTGACATGCAACTTTGGTTTTATAATTACAACACTAGATAAATGCTTAAACATAAATAAAGTAAAGATTAAGATAAAGAGGGAAAGGGAGAGAGAAGATGGCGAGGCAGCCACGGCGGTGGAGGGGGCTCTGTCGGTGGCTCGTCGGCTCCGGCGATTACAACGAGAGCTAATGGTTGCTAGGAGTGAGGTAGAGCATTTGCAAGTGGATTGAATGCTCTTCATGGGTGGTTGGATGGAATTTATATAGACCAAAGGGTTTTCTAAATTAAGTACGGGCTTTAGCGACGTCTGAGACGTCGCTAAACCCATACCAAATCCGTCGGTGTAGCCCCCTTCGCTCGCTGGTCGCTTGCGTGAACGCGTGCTTCTTCGCACACAATCCGTGTGCACGGCTTGAGGGTAGTCCGATCGCGGATCGAACTGTCGATGTCGCTCATGGTGCTCGCACACGGATCGCGCCCATGCTCCTCACGCCATCGAGGGCATCAACTTTGGACGCATGAGATCGTGCCGCGTCGCTCGCTGCCTGTCGTTTGATCACACATCAACGGTTGAAATCACGCGGGCGCGTTCTTCCTCGAATTTGCAATGCGATCGGCACCTCGAACCCGCGTCTCACTGTGCGGGGGTGAGGCGCGGACCGCTGCGCTGCGCCTACTGCTTTGTCGCAGAGACGAGCTGCAGTCGCTGCGCGGATTGCCGTTGGATGAAGATCCAACGGTCGGGGGCTACTGCTGCTACGGTTGAGAGGCGCGCGGATGCGTGGTTCCCAGCTGATAGGATAGCTTAAAATGACATCGCGCGATGAAGGTGGTTGCGTGCGTAGCACGGCTGACATGTGGCGGCCCCATGGCCGTTGATCATCAGATCAATGGTCAAAATTTCTTGGGCCAATAATGGGAGCTCCGGATGTCGGATTTAGCTGATTTCGAGTACATTGGACTCCGTTCGTCATTTTGAATCCATTCGTGCGATCCGATCGTTCATCTGAGGCATGTTTTGACATATACTTATACAAATGGCCATTAATACTCTTCTATAAGCAATCTTGATGTGTGATGCATGCAATGCTCCCATTCCTATTTATGAAGTCTTATCTGTGCATTTTGCTCTTAAGATAAACCCAAATTGACAGATTTATCACCCCAAGATACAGTGTTATCAGGGGGTCGAACACTCACCGCTGCTTAAGAGTGCGAGCCTTCGATTACTGTGCTGCCTTCGCGAATTGGTGCAAAGGTGAGATCAGGCACGAGCAATTTCGACCGTTGGATGGAGATCCAACGTTCAGATTTCGAAGTCCTTTGGGCGCGCTGGAGATGAGGTGCAATCAAATCTCACGAGTCCTCAGTCGTCAAATTTTTAAGGTCGTTCGATGCTAAGAGAGGGCGATGGATGCGAGCTGGTGAGCACCACATGGCTCATTTTGGGTCGTTGATCGTCAGATAAACAACCAAAACTTCTTGGGCTAGTCGAGGGAGCTCCGGATGTCGGATTTAAGTGATTTCAAGTCCGTTGGACTCCATTCGTCGATCTGAGTCCATCCGTGGTGTCTGATTGCTCATCTAAGGCCTGTTTCAATATGAACTTGTATAAATGGTCATTTAACATTGATTTCTAAACAATCTCAATTCGCGATACATGTAATGCTCCCATGGTCATTATGGTGTGTTATTAGTGCACATATATCCTCAAGATAAACCCTTGTTGACGGAATTATCATCATCGAATGTAGAGTTATCAGTTATGTACAGGTGAGCTTCACATTCACTTTTCTCTTTATATATAGATAATGTAACCATCAAGTTATTTTAGAAGATATAGGATAGGTGTTGCATCATGGACTTTTTTTTTTAAATGTTTACATCTTGGTGGTTTTTTTTTTTTTGAAAAATCTAAATCAAGAAAAGGTCTTCCCTTGTAAAAGAACATGTGTAATATTTTGGTTTCATCGAACCCAAACCGATTCAAACTGACTCGAACCCAACTCAAACCTGATCTAATTTAGGTGGGTCATGGGTGGGCATTTTATTGACCCAAATAGAACAACCCAAATCCACCCAAACCAATCGAACGTCTACCCCTACATACACATGCAACGAACATAGACTTATTTGTGCTCACACACTCTTGCTTACAAATGCCTTTAAGTTTGCATATCTAATCTTTTTCATTAGGAGTGTACATAGGTTAGGTTCAGCCCGAATCTAACTCAACTTAACCCGATTGGGTTGGGTTACGTTGAGAGTTATAGTAGGTTGGGTTGGATTGTTTAAACCTTAAACAATCCAACCCAACCCACAATTCAATACAACTCAATTTATAATTTATACATACATATATATTGTAAGTATATAATATATAAGGGACGTCAAGCTACAATGAAACCCTTAGACTTGCCGATGGGCTAAGGGTCCCATCGACCCGATGCTTAACCCACAAAATGAGTAAGTTTGGGATTCAATATTTTTATCATGACCCAACCCGGTCAGACCCTTTAACTGACCTAATTTTAAATGGGAGGGCTTGGGTCTCCAATTTACAACCCGACCCAACTTAGCTCGCAAATCATTAATATTTAAAATCAGGAACTTCAAGAATCTTAACTTGGAACTCCAATAATTCCAATCCCATCCATTAGTTGCCAAATTTTACATCTTTTTAACCATTATCTTGGTTCCCCAAAATCTTCACCCCTCTCCAAGTATCATATGAGATGTCCTATAACCACTATCTAAAATTATGAATTATCTATTTAACCTGAGCTACGAGAACCATCTATTAAATCAGCAACCACCAACTCTTCCACCGTCTATTCCTTTGTTTTATTTTTTTGTAAATTATGAATCAAGGACCTTTAGTGTGACGACCCGAGTCCCGCCAAGCGACGAACCAAGGGTCGCCACGTGCTAACAACTAGCACAACTTGCCCACAAGATCGCAGTCACCCAGCACATAATTATAAAATATAAATATAGCCAGCAAATAATTCATATTACATAAATTAAATGAACATAATTAGATAATGACTTGAGAATTTACCGCAAAACATAAGTATATAAGTCTAAGGAGATGCACAATTGGAATCATCTTACGAACTACCAAGTATACCTGAGTACGGTACTCAAAAACACGTTAGTAAAAACTGAGTATAGTGGAAACAACAATAGCAGTGTAACAGTAACCGAATAGAAGAGAAAATGGGTACTAGAACTTTGATTAATTGATTTATTAGACATCTCGTTATCTGGTTCCGTTTCGTATATTGGAAGCCTAATTTATTATAGTCGATAATTTATCAATCGACGTCTCAAGGTACGTAGTGATTTTCGTTTAACTTCCTACAGTGCAAGACCGATATAAGCCACCCTGGTGGCCTGGAAGACCGCTTATACCCATTGAGTCCCAGCTCTCCATCACCCTAGGTCATTGCGAAAAGGAGTGGCGGTTATATCGTGTAGTGTAAACACGTACAAGCGCTATACATGTTAAATCATAGACAATCAATAACCAACCCACCGACTAAGAAAGAAACCACTCTAACACTTGACCCTACAATCTGCTATCTCGGCTAACCGTTAAACCTAACCAAAGAGTTATAGGGAGGCCAGGAACTCCCTCAACCAACCTAGAACCTGTCTGAAAAGACTAAAGGTACAGCCAAAATCTGGCAAATAGCGAGTTGAAACCAGTTATTTAATTCCTTTAATTTCCGACTGTTAAGACCCGTGCTGTTTAAGCATTTTAAGACGTCTGGACTGTGGGTCAGACGTCTGGTCAAACGTCTGGACACCTTCCCAGATGTCTGGAAATCAAAAATTTTAAGTATTCGAGCTGCGCGCAGATAGTACTCTCATTTTCCTCCCCTCTCTTTTTCCCCCCTCCAACGAACCTTAACCCCTAACTTTATAAACCCTTCCCCCTCTCTCGTTCTCCCCACATTAGCCATCTTCCTCTTCTCCACTCCAGCAAGAGAGCTGTCGCGGGCAAGAGCACGAGAGCAACGTCGAGGAGGAGCGATGCGCGTGCGAAGAGGAGTGCGTCGAGGGAGTCCTCCCCGACGCTGCTATAGGCGAGGAGGCGAGGCGTGCCCACGCGCGACGCAAGAGACCGGAAGCAGGGTCTGGTTTTGGGTTTTTCTCAGAATCAGATGTTTGGAGTAACCTCCAAACGACGGAGCGGACGTCTGGAGGCAGTTCCAAACATTTGAGGTGAGAGTTTCGCAAAGGTACGTTCCCTTTGCGGATACGACCATGCAGGCCGCTCAGTAGGAACACTTTGCATGCCCTTTTTGAGAAGATTTGGTGGATTTCGTGCAGGATTTGCTTTGGGAAGGCGCGGCACGCCCGCCCACGCATTTCAAACGACTAGAAGCACTTCCAGATGTCCGAAGAGGTGGTCGGACGACTAGAACTACGTCTAGACGGTCCAGAGGAATTCCTAGACATCTGGGGTGGATGCAGAGACTGAGGTACGATACTAGACACTTTTAAGACGTCTGGAAGTTGTTCCAGAAGTTTGATTTTGCGTCAGTAACCCTATTTTGACCCGTTTAGGGTCCATTTTACGCAATTAAGATACTGTTGTGTTCCTTGTGAGTTCCTCTACTTGTTAGAAGGCTTTCCATACTGTTTTGATAGTTCCCTTGTGATTGTTCCTTGTGATAGGACTTCGTTCCATTGCGGGTTCGGGGCTTGCTGAGGCACGTGAGCCTGCCGTTCAAGCCCCCAATACTCCTGGATTTACTGGTAGAGTGGCTTCCCCTAATTTAATTACAAACCAGAATGCATATGTGAATGAATGATTAGAACCTAGGATATGGCATGAATCCTAAGATGAGAAATGCTGTAAATGTCTGTATTGGATGAATGAATTGCAGTCTTGAATGAGTAGATAGAAATGATAACAACTGCCTGTAAATGAATAACAGCTTCCTGTGAAATATGAAGCACTTATGCTAGTTAACCGTTGCATGTAACTTTCCTGTTGTATATGTTAAATGACATAATACGAGTTGCATGTATATAAATGGAGAATGGTAATGTGAATGGTGGAAATACGAGCTACCTGTGTATAACCTAAGTATGGAAATGTGACCGATAGCAATACAAGCTACATATGTATAACCTGAGAATGGAAATAGAAATGATGAAACCTGGTATGGTATGGTATGAGGAATATGAGCATGAACCCTACGAGGAATTAGAAGCAGAGCTCCTAGAAATAAATGGAATGGATCTAGAAATGTGAGTGGGGAAGTGAGCTGACCCTTGAGTACGGAGTACCAAGGAGAGCGACTGTCCCCCATGTTTAGTGCAGAGCGGAGCTAGCCGCGCTTGGGTTGGGACTCGGGGTTAGGATTGGCCACTCTGTACCGACTTCTTGGCCCTCGCGTACACGGTACCGGGGAGAGCTACTAGTGTAGAGAGAGAGCTAGCCACCTCACTGGGCCCGAGGTTCAGCTAGCCACCCTACACCGACTTGTTAGGCCCACTGGGCAAACCAGGGTAACCAGGCAAGGGTGCACAAATTGTGGAGGGGTGAAACCCCTGTTTGGTTTCTAGGGGGTAGACCCCTGTTACTGAGAGGGCTAGGCCCTATACTGTTCCATGTTGTACTTTGGACGCACCCGTTAGCGGAAACGACTGACTGCGTGCCAATGCGGGGTGGCTACCCGTGTGTTTATCGCGCATGCTGTAGTCATCGTTACGTCTGTCCGTAACCTTGGGGTAGTTAAATGGGTGTAGGATCACCGTGGGGACTCTCCCGGCCAGGAAAGCACCACGTGTGCCTTCTACTCTTCGAAAAAGACTGCAATCAATATCGTTTCTACGAGAAACATTCGAGATCAAGAAGGAGACCTGATAAATAAACTAAGTGGTGAAAAGGAATAATTAGTTAAAGAAAGTGATTGAAAAACAACAGCTACCTGTCCACTTTTACTGCTTAGTTAGATAGTTGCGACTCTATTCAGCGTTTGCTGACTTTGTGTACCCATAATCCTTTTTAGGTCCAGATGTTGAGCAGCCCGAGTCTATGGCTGCAGAAGGTGCTGGGCTCAGTAGAGCTCAGTAGCTGTAGCTCTTTTGTTGTACTTCTTTTGTAGTAGTAAGTAGACTCTTGTACTTTTATGTTCTATACTTTTACATTCTGTACTTTATGTTCCTGTACCTTGTTACTTTTCTACTGTTGTGGTGGTGATATGTACTGTAGCAGTTTTTACTCTCTTTACTGCTGTACCCTTTTACTGTTAGTTGCTTACCATAGTCAATGTGGTTTACTTTCCTGCTTTTTGGTTACTTTCTTGTTGGACATCTGAGTCTTGGGATCAGTCTAGTCGGTCCGGTCTCATGTCCTGTAGGGATTCGGGAACCGGGTCGTAACACCGACAAATCTGTCGTATTAATTATTTAATCATTTCCAGATAATTGTATCTTTTATTAGTATCTAATTAAACCATATTAACAATTGTACTTTTAATTCCATGATTGATATTCACATTTTCTTTCAACTTATTCGTTTTCAAGAAATTTTCAATTTTTTATCGTGATTACATTTAAATTATTATTTAACCATCCTAATGGTTCAATTTTAATAAAAATATAATTTCTTTTGTACATGTGATCATAATGTCGTACAAAGCAAGTTAAATACTTTATAATTAATTTACTTTATGAAATTATTTAATAAATTATCGTTAAGTCCTTTTAATTTAGCAGTTAGTTAGATTACTCTAATTATTCACCTTCTAAGTCAACAACTTGATTTTCATCATCAATATTTAATATTACAATACCTAAAGTAATAAGAATTATACAAACGGATCCGATCCCAACAAGAGTCAAGAATACACATTAAACGATGTAATACACAAGGAAGTCACGATGTATGAAAACTATACGGGAAAAGAAAGATATTACTTTACCTAATATCATCAGAGGATCACGATAACTCCGTAATGTACGTCAATTATTTCTCGTTTTCTATTCTAAGGACTTACGTAGTATGTATGTGCTCCAAGACTAAATTAATATGAGTATACGTAAAAAATAAATTAAAATGTTATAGACTTTATTGAAATTTTTTTGATAATAAACAATTTTTAAAATCAAATTTAAAATCTACCACCATACAATTTGTATCGAGATGATTCCGACAAATCCTATGGCGCAAAAAAACGGATGTTGTGTGACCCCATATCAGATTAAATGGAAAATCAACGTAAAATCAAAATTGCTAGCCTCAGGATACGCGCGCCGCTGACGTCAGCCAATGACTCACGGGCTCCTTCCCCCGTGAGTCTCTGTCACGCGCGCCTTCTCCCCGAATTTTTTTTTTTCCTTCCGAGAACGTGCACGTGAACGCGCCTCTCGTTCTCCCTCCTACGCGTCTTCCCTCTCTCGTCCCGATTTCTTCCTTCTCTTCTTTACCATGATTTCTACTTTTCTCTGCACGCTCTCTCTCCCTCTGCGGCAACCCGCTTTCTCCCTATCTCTCTCTCTCTTTATTTCTCGTCTCTCTTTGCCCCCTTTGCACGACCAACTCCACCATTGTATTTATAAACAATTGAACCGACCTATCACTCACTTTCATTTTTTTATTTATTAGCATTATTATTAACATTACTGTTATTATTATTATTTACCCATTATTTTATCTAACAACCGTAATTTTGTAATTTCTTTTCACCTAACTTACAACACAAAATCTAAATTGCCGTAAAACGGATTTCATCAAGAAATTTGTGACGAGTAAGATTTAATAATATTAATTTCAACGTATTTTGGATATATATTTTTAAGGTTACCCTATTTAATAAAAACGTAATTTTTTTAAATTTTGAAGTACACATATCCCATTCATATTTGAAAAATAACAACGAATTCATCTCGATGTGCTTACTGTAAGTAGATTCAATAAGGAAAAACACATTGATCAATATATTTGATAGCTAATGTAGTACGAAGTAATAGATTAGAAGTTGGTAATAGAGATTAGAGATTGAACTACTAGCACAATGATATATCATTACTTATATTTTTTCTAAATTTTATATACTTTATAAATTTTCTAGGATGTATTTTCATTAAGGATTAATACTTTAGAAACTTCAGTACTTTATTTTTTATGTGAATGATGAACCCCCATAACTTTTATAACGTTTTAACTAAAGTAGATTTAGTTCTTATTATTCCTTTCACTTATAATTTTTTTTAGTATAGTTATGTTTATGTTTTCGATCATTCGTATTGTATCTTTATTTAAGTTTGTTTTTAAAATTTTAAAGTATTTTATATTTGACCCATAAGTCAGCCTAATCCTGATCTGACCCTCAGAAACAAGGCTTGGGCCAAGCTTATAGGCCCATAGGTCAATTCAACTAGGACTTGGACCAAGGCCTTTGAAAGTTCAGCTTGGTTGACTTGACTCATAATCAAGTCTAAAAACTCTTATCTCATCAACATCTCCTCACTCTTCCAAATTCTCAATCACATCCCTTACCGTTTCACCAACCTTTCATCTCTCCTTCCTCCTAAATTCCCAATCACAATCCCTTAAGTCATCGTCTCATCAACCCTTTATCTCTCCCACCTCCATCGACTCCAGGTGGCACCCTCTCCTCTCTTCAACTCAACTCTAAGCGATGCCCTCTTCTCTACTTGGTGGTAGCCGACGACCTCTTGCACATTTTAGATAACCCACCTCTTCTTTCATCTTCCTCTTTGCAAGACTCTGGCTTAGCTCCACCACTCCCTTTCCCTACTCCTCTCCCCTTAATGACCCTTCCCCCACCCGCTACTATCATCAAACAACCACCTCTCCTCTCTTCTTTCCCCACATAGATCACACCACCACCACCAGAGCACCCCCTCTTCTTCCTCATAGCAACCCTTGAGCTTGGATTGAGTCCTAATCTAACTCACAAACAATCCTATTTTTCATGGTTAAGCTTTGTTTCAAACCGCATTGTCCGAGCTTCCTGACACTTCAGAATATCCATATATATTTGAAAAGTTTTCATAGAATTTATGTTTATTTTGTTTTTCAGTACAAGCCGAATGGTCACGAGAACTTTGTTGGTCCTTAATTCTTACCCGCCCGTTAAAGGAATAAACAGAAGAAGTGTACTCCATGGGCCTAATGCCGGTCATTGGATTCGGCCCATGTGCTCCATTTTTCCGGAAGCGTCAATCCGAACTTTCGAAAATTACCGGAATTTGCCCAGTTAAGTGCTTCCTGATCTCGACAATGTGATTTCCCTTCAACCAAAACTCCAGAAAAAGAATAAATTTCATGGTTAATGGCAGTTCGAGCATTTGGAACCATTAACAATACTAAAAATAATGCTAAATCCAGGGAATTGAATAATATTTTTCAAAAAATAAAAATTTAAATATTTTAAGTGATTATTATTATCCAATAGGTTTGCCATCAAATAAGTTGGTAAGGTTAATTTTTATTACCTTAAGTTAGGTCCACGTTATTATATTTTTAAGGATATGAGTATAAAAATATATATTGTAACGTATGATCAAGAATTAAATAGTTAAAAATTAGAATTAATTGATTAAAAATTAAAAAATTGAAAAATATAGATTAAAAATAATTTTTAATTGATTTAAAATTAAAATATATCAATTAAAAATAAAAATATATTGATATATTTTATTTTTCACGGATGAAAAATGATCTTTCGTTTAGAATATAAATTTTAAATCCATGAAAAATAATTTTTCTCTTAGAACATAATTTTTCATTAATAAAAATTAATTTATATCAATAAAAATTTAAAATACATCAATCAAAATCACCACTTAAACCCATACCTTACAAAATATATTATACAATACGTTTAATATAAATAAAAAAGTATCAACTAATTTACCTACCATCTTAAAAAGTAATCATATCTTTTCTAATCTTATCCTTTATTCCAATCTCCATATTCAATTAAACAACTTCCTTTCACATTATATGTTAACTCACATTCCTAACTTTTATTCAATAAAAACAAACTCAAATTAACTAACCCAAATAAGAGTTATCCTAAGTTACAAAGATCTAACTCAAATTAACTAACCTTTACTGTAAATTAACACAAAAGAACATCAGCATCTATGGGATAAACAGGATGGGTTGACGGTTGACCTGATTCCACCGTGTTACAGGTATTTGTCCAATGAGCACCTCCTCCCACCTTTTTGCGGCCTAAGTGCCGTTGCACCTAGATTTTTTTTTTCCTTCGTGAGGTAATAATCCATGTAGAAACTGCCTGCAATGAGCCCAACCAGCGAAGGTATGCACGCGACAAAGCTAACCAACCTAACCCACTTAACCCACCCCTCCCCAATGCCAAACACATTTGTTAACCAAATCCAGACCCCACTTGCACACACCCTTCCACGCACCCAATCCGACCTTTCCCTCTTCTCTCTTTTAAAAAAGTTTATTTGGACAGTATTAATAAAAAAATGATATTAAGGAAAAATGACTCTTAAGCTGCGTTTGTCAGTCGACTTACAGTCGAAATAGAGAATATGGGGAGGCTTAGGAGGGTGTTTGCGGGTGAAATGCATCTGATATAAGATCCACTATTTTTTTTTTTTCCACATATAATTTAAAAAATATTATCTAATAATTACAATTCATTGTATTAAAATCTACTAACTCTATCCTTTTTCATAAAATCAATATATCAATCATTACAATCTTACCAATCAAATACCTTCTTATACTTATTCCATTCCAATTCTATTATAAAATAGCACTATCCTCCCACCAAACACAATCTTATTTCACTTCAATTCTATCCTGGAATAACAGTATCCCTTTACCAAATGTAGTCTTATTTTACTTCAATTCTATCCCGAAATAACACTATCCTCCTACCAAATGTAACCTTAAGGCTGCGTTTGGTTAAGAGATAATGTTATCTTTTGATAGAATTTGAGTGGAATAAGTAAAAGAGGGTGTTTAATTAGTGGGCTTATAATGATTAGGGGCTTGTAATTATTAGTATGGTGATGTGCTATTAGTGGGTGATATTGTAATATTATAATATGGTGTGAGTAAGTATATTATGTTGCAGTGGAAATATTTTAATATATATTGAAGTTGATGTAGGTAGGTATATTATGATGTGAATAAGTATTGATATTGGTGTGATATAGGAAATGGTGTTGATGTGATGTGTATGAGGAATTGTGAAATTCTTTTAAAGAAACTTTTAACCTATTTCTATCTCACCTGTAAGTCCTTATCCCACCCGCTAACCTACTATCAAATGCAGCCTAAGTGTCGACTTTGTTGAAGAAAAGTTGACGCTTGAAGGGTCAACTTTGCAGCTCAACCCCCTTCCTAATGATTACGAGAAACTGGTGTTATTCTTAAAAGTAAAAAAAAAATCATTCCTACTAATTTTTCTTTACCAATGATGCTTGCTACTCCATGTGCTATTTCACAACCACAATCATAAGAAAAAAATAAAAAAAAAACACTTTCAAAGGATGCAAACATCATCCTCATTTCCCACTTCATTTCTACAACGACAAAAATATAAAGTATGCATTTCGGCAATAGATCGCTAAGAAGATATATTTCACATCTACAAGGAGAGCTACATGAGTTTCAAACAAATAAAAAAAATCTATATATCATAAGGGAACCTATGTTCTATCTCAATCTCACAAGTTAAACGATCAAAATTTAACATTCCCATTATATTCTTTTAAAGCTTCTTTGTCAATCATATTTTTGTAAGTATATAACAAACATAAGATATTCCGATTTTCTATACTTAATCTAAAATAAGTTAATTTCAATATCATGTACGTAAATTATACATTATAAAATAAGACTTAACGCATCATCCTCCAAATAATCATTTAATCGAAAATCACATTCAAAGGTTTCATTTAACATATTATTTTTATTTACATCAATCTACTTGAAACTCAATATCTATTTATAAGTAACATGTCAAGGACCCCCTGCGAAAAAAATACAAGCAAATGTAAAAAAATTATGGCACTTATACAAATCTCACTTCCATTCAAGCAAACATATAATTTGAATTTCATTCCAAATTTCCACTACGCAAAATCACACCATAGCCAGAAACTCCACGGACCCAGTCACGGAAATCTATACTCGTAGCCTACATCCAACGCAACATACCATGCCTATCCCCCACAAAAAAGAAAAAAAACCCAACAAACCACCAAAATTACAAAAAGAACCAAAGACCAACCAAAGAACAAAAACAAGGAAAGCTGATCACGCAACGTCCAAAATTATTTCTAAGATCAAATCCAATCTCAATTTCAATGCCATATGAGATGTATATTTATCTTGAGTACCGTTCATCCAAATGTTCCTCCATCCACCCTTCATCCACACCACCTAATGCAATGAATATCCACCCAATGGATTCATTAATATAATGAAAACCTCTCCTCGCAACAAACAAAAAATGATTTTAAACAACATCAATCAACATCTACCCATTTAAAGCCATGTTGATCTAAACCTATCATCACCCTTAATTTAAACCACCACAAATCATTACTCTCACACATGGCTCAAAATATCCCAACATGGAAACCCCACTTTCAACTAACAAACACAAGTTGAAATACATAATAAAAAAATCCTAACAATACCTTTGATGTAAGAGGGAGGCGAGTACGCTGTTGATTGCTGATGAGAGGACATACAAAGGTACTCATCGATAACGAGGGTGCTTAGAGCTAGAAAAGAAATAATGTAAGAGGTAGGAGAGTTGTTGCATAAAAAGGGAGGAGGGAGGGGGGTAGGGCAACCTTCAAACACTCAATAGCCACATTTGTTTAAACAATTTTACTTAATATGTTTTCTTATTAGTTACTTAACTATTAAATTTTGAGAAGCAAATTCTCCCAGCATAAATTCATAACTTAATCTACAACCCCTGTTAGGGTCTGCCATCGAGAGAGAACCCATGTATTTTTCTACCTTAAAATGATGATCAAACAGAGGATGTGACATGTTTGACCAAAAAGACGTGTGATGAGATTTGGATAAACTAATATTCTTAATTTGTGAGATTTTTACATAAATGTCATTGTAAATTTTTAAAATTATTTTATGTTATTGAGTTGCAACTATTGTTATTAATGTCACTAAAAAGTACAACCATATTACGAGAACACTCCTTGGGTTAAGGTCTGTCTAATTTGAGTTAACAAATGTTTGTTGCTACTGTTAACCTTTTCCCCATCGTAACCAAGCATTATAGGAGCTCGTTCCTTATGCTTTAATGTTGAATCATCCTTATCTCAATGAAATTCATTCGAGAGCTCGATTAACAACAATAACAACAAAAATAGCAACAACAACAACAACAACATCTGTAGTAACAACAAGAACAACACCAACAACAGCAACAACAAACAACAACAGATTAGCAATATCAATAAGAAACAACGACAATAGCAACAACAGTTGTAGTAACAAGCAAGAATAGAGTACGGAGTCTTGTGTGAACCTTGATGATCTCGAGGTCTTGAGCACCCAGTTCTATGTGGTTGTCTGGTGGGGGACGTTATGCGCCACAGAGGAAAACCCCTATTGGCTTGGAGGAAGTTGCCATAGTGTGTGTGGAGCTTCACCTGGATCCCTTCCTGCCAAGGCTCCCATTCCATGGATAAGCAGAGGCGTTGTGGGATGGTCTAGAGGACCTTCTTATCTATGACCTTGAGGAGGAAGGGCATGTTTGAGGCAGTGAGGTAGTGGCTGTAGACACTCTTGAGGTGGAGAGCATTGGAGATGCCCTTGATGGGCTCCACGATCCATTGCATGACGTGGATGAAGCCATCGTGGTCCTGTCCTTCACAACAAGGCACTTGTCGTGGTGGTTATGTGGCCACACCACCTTCGCCTTGTGGAACATGTCCATATTAGAGTGAAGGGCAGTGAGAACGGTTGGGATTAATTTTGAGTTTGGGGGAGAGGGATTTTTTTAATGGGTCTACACGCGATGTGTTTAGGGGGGTAGGAAGCCACAGAAGAATAAGAGTGTCAACGAGAAGGGGAAGGAGGGTGGGGGAGGAAGATCATGTCTGAGGAGAAGGTCGAAGGAAGAGGAAAGTGGAGCAGCTTGCGTAGTCGATGATGGAATTGTCGAGAGGAAGGAGAATGAGACTCTCATCCCTATTAAATTAGATCCGTCAGATCCATCCTCAAAGATAGATTAAATCACCAACGTTTATTTCCCTCGAGATTAACACTTTTAACTTAATTCAAGTTAACTTTTCCATAACCTCGGTTAGTAGACTAACAGAGAGATAACGGGATGACATTCACGTTAATGGTATATGTTTTACAATAATATTAATAGTAATAGTTGCAATTCAGTGAGATAAAATTAATTTTAAAAATTTACAGCGACATCAATGTAAAAATTCCTACTTTTTTTTATTAATGTCATCCGTAGAAATTTTTATCCTTTTCTCTCGCATCACACCTTCACCTAACTCCCGGCTACCCCACCCTTGCAACGCGCTTTCTCCCGTCTCCCCTTTTCCCCAGCCTCACCTTTGCTCACCACTCGCGTGGTGCCTCGCTGGGCAATGGGGGCGTGCTTCTCTAGCGAGAATCGTGGGGGAAGGCAAGCCGTGGGCGGCGCCGAGCTCCACGCCCACGACGGCGGCGGCGGCAAAGACGCGGCGGACGCCGTTGACCACATGCTCAAGTCGCACGGCTACAGCGGCCTCTCCTCGCAGATCGAGGTAACCTCCAACGGAGAAACCCTAGCGCTCTGGACCGGTTCCCTTCGCATCGGGTCCGGATCCTCTTGTCGTTTCTTCGTGCGTGCATGTGTAGGATCGTCCGTGGAATGGCCCTCTTCCCCGTGGAGGACGAGTTGCGAAATCGCTACTTATAGGAATAACCAATGTGATGCGTTTACTGTATGCGTTGCCGGTTCCTGGATGGGGGCTTGCGATGGCATTGGATTGAACTAGAATTGTCGTTAGCTCTAGATAGATCTTGCATTTGGGAAGCTGCTTATCCAATCCGAGTAGCATTCTAGATATGGACAGGTTGTAGCAGATCGGAGTAGTCGATGTGCAGAGTTCTTGTGCAGTTATTAACGTTTACAACATCTGCAAGAGGGATATACTTAGTACTTCTAATGGGACGATTGGAAGTGTATCGTTAAAGTAAATAGAAATATGCTATGATGTAACTTTCACGTAGAACTGAAAATTATTGGATTTATGTTTTACCGTGAGGGACGTATGTTGTTGTTGAAAAACTGTTGGTATTTGAATAAGGGACAAAGTATGTTAAGACATATTAGTAAAATGTACTGATATTTATAGTTACATCAGATCACATATTAGGTTTGATTTATCAATCCTTGAAATCTAATTGGTTCGTCTATTGCATTCTTTTTTTTCAATGTCCTAGCTAAATACAACTTTTATGACTACAATTAGCTCCAGTAACAAATGAGTAGAACATGCATGACTAATATGATCCATGTGGATGCCCTACCCATGATGCAAGGATCGTGACTGAGGCAAGGTATCTTGATGCCTTCTGCTGAACATTCCTTGCTATGCAGCTTGTTTTCTCTCCTTCCCATTTCATTCTGTTATTCTCCTGCTGGCTGTAGCCTGTACCCTTTCTTTCACAATGATCGTGGCATCAGTCTGAAGTGCTTATGGCTACACATTTACTCTCTCTTCTTCGCAAGTCTATGCAGCGGAGGTGACCTACTTGGAGACCTTGAACTCGACTCCTCCTTATTATATTATTCTCAACCCGTGATCTTGCTGTTAAAATAACCACGTGCTTTTCAACTCCTAGTTGTTGAGATTCTTTAAATCCTTAGGGGCCTTACTGTAATTAACCAACTTCTAACTTAGGATGGACCTGAACTCTAACATGTCTCATATGAACTTCATATTGAATGGGTACCGGTACTGGTATACTAGTACTGGTATCACATATACTGAATACCGATACTGGTTCAGTAGTACCGGTATCCATAAACCACCGTTATGAGTTCTATATCCAAACAAGTACCGATACTAATACCAAGCACCGGTACTCATAAGCTATAGTTTAGAACTCATATCCAGATGAGTACTCGTCCAGTACTCACTATGTACCGGTACTCATGTTGAGTACTGATACTTAGTGAGTATTGGTATCTCTCTAGGAAAGAACTAGTCTCAACGAGTACCAGTACTCATGAAGAGTATCGGTACTTGTTGAGTACTGGATACACCACTTGTAGCCTACCAGTACCGGTACTAATAACCAGTACCAGTACTTGTAAGCTACATGTTCTAATGACTTCAAGTCCAGAACCTGACCTGGGACTCATGTGTACCGGTATTCTTGATAAGTACCGATACATGTAAGTCACAGTTTTAGACTTAAGTCGACCTGGAGCTGATTTGTAGTTTGCATGTATCGGTACTCATGAAGAGTATCAGTGCTAGCAAGCTACAGTATACTTTAAGGTCCAAAACCTGTATCTCGTCTGTACCGGTACTCACGAGTACCGATTCTTATTACGGTTACAAAATTTGTTACGAGATTTTCTGAGAATTCGAAAAGCTAAATCTAATCATATATGTGATCTGATGATTACATGACTGAATGACAAATAAATAGATGCATACATGTCCAAACATGACTCATATAAACAAAATATAAACATGAATCTCTGATATATTTAAGCTCTATTTAACATGCGTCGAGTATAGAAAACATACCTGGGTTCATATTTACTGTAAAAGAAGAGGCCACGAGTTAGGTTCTTCCAAAGGTGTTCTCACCTCCTTTAGATCAAGAGTAATCAGGAGATAACCTTCTCCTATGACAGCAGCCACCTAGCCCCTCTTGTCTCTCTTTTCCTTCTCAACACACGATGGGGATGGTGGAGTAGAATAAGGTCAGAAACCCTTGGGGACCTAACCCCTCCAAATTAGTAATTAGGCAAAACTAACTATCATCAGCAACTTACAAATCTGCCCATTGAGGAATTATAATTGCAAACCCGGTCTTTACACATACATTAAACCAAACCACACCATCGTTTTGCATTTTATACTCATACCCTTAATAAAACTTAAATTGATCACTTTAATTGATGGGCATTTACATGACAGTTCATAATCTTTATGTTGAATGATTATATCTACATATATAAATACATATACTAATCCATACGTTGGATTATGATCCAACACTAGTAACTTAATGCTTCATATTTATGAAGCACCGAAGGAATTCCTTTCTTTCTTTCTTTCTTTCTTTTGAACAAGCCAAAAGCTTCCATTCGAACATTCATTTCAAAATACAAAAAAGGAGGGCAAGGCAAGTATAAGAAGATCCTCGCAAACAGCACAAAATAGAGCTACAACCAGATAAAAGCCTTTTTAAACCACAGCCTTTAACAACCAAGGCAGATCAATATCAAAATAGAACAAACTACCACCGAAAACCTAAGAACAGAACAGAGCAGCAAAGATCTCATGTTGCCACTTCCAAGTCAGGACTGGGAGATGTTTAAATTCGTCACTTTAGAGGAGGGTCCTGAAGCAAGAAAATAACAATTATAAGAAGGGAAGGGATGTATTATTTGATAAAAGATCGTTTGCTTGTAAGAAGTCTTTGAAGTAGTGAATACTTTTGAATCTCTGAAGATAGCTTTACACTGCTCTTTCCAGATAAACCAAAGGGCTGTATCAAGCAATGCCTTCGTAATTAAGGAAGCTTCAGTTTTTTTGGAGCAAGATTGTACTATTGTAGATGATATTCCCACAGGAAAGGAGGCCTCCAGTTATGTGTAGGCCGGAGAAATGTAAGAAAATTTCAAATAAAAGTGCAGACTGACGTTAAATGGGAGAAGGTCTCCATACTATTTTTACAAAGTTAGCATCTATTTGCTAAAGAGAAGCCAGCTTTTTTTAGCATCTCTTGTCTTGGTAGTTTGTCTGAAAGAATTACAATTACTTGTTAGATTTACACACATTATTATGTATTTAATGCACAATCTGCTTTCTCAAAAAATAAAAAAAACATAAGTTCATTTTTTTGCATGTACATCACTACAAAGTGATTTTTTAATTATTTACTTCGATTAAGAAATCTCAGAATATCTTCCTTTTGACCTTTAACAAATGCTCCCTGAAAGAGATAGTTGCCTTTTTCTCATGCTGTATGTCGACATAGTTTGGTTCTTCTAAGTGTATCTTAATAAATTTGGCATCTGATGTGTTATACTGCAGTTATATATTTGTTGGGATGTGTAGCACTTCACCTTTGTCTTTCATGCTTGTTGACTGGAGTGTGCTTTCTTTTCACAATCTGATCATTTGGCTATTCTGACATTATGCTAAGCATACAAACCCTTATCCCTCTTATTTCCTGCACCATGGGATTCTAAACAATTGCCTTGTATTTTGTTTACATTTAGTTATAAGGGAGGAAAATAATTGTACTGTCTGGCCATTTTTTTCCAATTTTTTGTTTTTAGATTTGTTTTTGTTTTAATTTACACCTCCTAACTAGCTCAGATCAAAGATCCCTATATTGAAGTGCCGCGATATCTGAATATATGGGAACTTCACTTTGGGACCATATAAGACAGGGATGGCAGCCCCAAGAGATTTGTATGCTTCTTTCAATTAATAGTAACCATAAAACTTGAGAAGATTTAGATCCTAATACTTGGATTCACATAAGAAACTAAACTGCACAAAAAAGAGGCCCAAAGTATTTCATGCTGGCCATACATGTGAAAAATGGCACTTTTATGGTGGGTTCCGAATTCTAGGCCCTTGATAACTGGGAAATCCATAGATATCATAGCTTCTACTTGTTGCAGTGCGTTGAAGGTTTTGTTTGTACTTCCCTGAGATTATTCCATTAATGAATACTTAAGGTTTGCCATTGGTTGAATGGATGCTCTTAGAAATCCAAAATAGATATTCCTATTATCATATTGTAGTATGTTTCTTGTTGCAATTTTTTATGCCTACCATCGTTCATCACATTGCATGTTGGTAATCTGGTCGCGTTTTGAAGATTATAAGAATCAGTATGGTGTTGCCCATTTAAAATTCAGTTCCACCATTATGCCAATTAATAACTGGGTACGTTGGCATGTGTTGCAACTTTCTGCAGTTATCATTATCTGCTTCCAGTTTGCGGGACCGGGACATTCTCTCTAAGGTTGGTTATTATTTTCACAAATCTGTCAGTAATTTTTTCCTTGGAGGAATTAAATCCGTAGTATGTTTTATTTTTGGCTTTCGCTGAGCTTTGAGATTCTGTTATTCAGAAAATATACCGTAAATGATGTAAATGAGGATCCATATGCAGTATAATAGCAATATTTTTTAAAAGCATTAGCCTAGGTGATGGGAAGGGTGGAATTATCGCAAAATTAATTATTATGCTTATGGAGAATGGTTATAGCTGCAAACAAAGGCCATGTATGTGTTGAATAAGATATACACACACTGTGAAAATTCTCCACATGGAATGGAAAAACCATGGCAGTGTATGCTCCACATGCCCTAGTGCCCACTAACATTTAGGGTTTGCCTTCACTAGAACGTCAAAAAGAAGAAGGGTGTGCTACAATATTTATAGGATGGAACACGTGGACCCACACCCAAGATGCACATACTCGTTTTACACCACTCAACACTTCGCTCAACTTGGGCATAAATTTCGGATATGTTTAACTTACCTATATTCTTCTCAAATTGTTTCGGGGAAATTCTTTAATGAAGACATTGGCCACCAAATCTTTTGATTGTATGCAAGAAGGTGCAAATCTCCCAAATCCATCTTCTCACAGTTAAAGTGCCTGTCTATTTAGCCTACTTGGTCTTATCGTGTATGACCGGATTGCTGGCAAGGTTGATGGCCACCTTGTTATCATAGTAGAGCTTTATGGGTATTCCAAGTTGAATTCCGATATCAGCAAGCAAGATTATGATCCACAGCATTTCAATAACACTTATGGCAATCTCTGTACTACACTTCCATGTTGGATTTTGTATGGACTGTTTGTTTTTGGCTTCACCATGAAACAAGGTCCTTGACAACTCTTTCATAAAAAAACAAGGTACCCAACAAGTTATAGTAATACTGAGTGGTAAACTACTTATCATCCATAGATTCTACCTAAGTAGCATTGGTGTAAGCCTCGACATCCAAACTGTCTCCCTTGGTAAATAGTAGACCATTTCTTAAATTCTTCTCCAGATAACTGAGGATCCGGTTAATTGCACCAAAGTAAACATTTGTAGGAAGTAGGAACATGCATGAATTGACCGATTGCAATGTCTGACCAAGTTAAGATAAGATGAACTAATCTATTCTTAGTTGACTTGTTTGGTTGCCTCCCATCCTTTAAACAAGAACATATTTCCTTTGACACATGGGGAGGCTATCCTTGGACCTTACAATCTCTATTTCAAGGAAGTACTTTAACCTATCCAAACCTTTGATTTCAAATTCACAAGCAAGATGACGCTTAATTTTGTCAATCTCCTAATCATTCCTAATGATAATCATGTCATCAATGCACACAATTAGAAAGGTAGTCTGTGTTTTGCTTCACGAAAAAGGTGTTGTCTCCACATTGTTCTAAATGCCCATGCTGTTCCCATGACATAACAGCAAATGGCCTCTTTTTGATATGGGCTATATCAACATACAGTAATGTCGAATTGTAGGAGTGACATTGTTGAGTTCGATAGTATGTCGACAATTTCAATAAAGTGGATGAGGTTAGGTATAGCTTTTAGACTATTTTCATATTTTAAAGTCAACATGGGGCCTCATTAACCCATTTCCATCCATTACTATTATTTATCTTTAAGATATTTTAGCTTCTCTAAAGTCAAATATGATTAGATTTAAGCTAAATCTTTTGATTGATTGATTCTATTGTGGATTTTAAGGATTACATTTGTAGATCCACGAGTTTATGGTAGATTAACTACTTCCATGATTATCTAATCTAATATGTTATTTAGAGTTAGGTTATATCATAGGATTTAATGCTTTAATTTTTTTGATAGGATAAATATTTATTTATCAAGTTTTGCTTTCAAAGGATGAGGTGATGACAGAATTCTAGGTGAGGAATAGGGGGTTCAATAGGTTGAATAAATTATATATATATTTTTGAAGGCAAAAAAATGGAGAAGTACCTTAAAGGTACTCACCCAGGTATATTAAAATATCCAGGAAGATTACATGATATTACATTAGGATGCGCTATCCTACAATACCAACTGGGTGGAGATAGAAGAGATAACATTTTCAATATAGGGGTGCCTCCCCCTAAAGACAACCCCATTCCTCTTCAGCTAAATGCCCTAGAGGGTGGCCAAAACCTTTGCTTGTTCTTTCCTTGACTTGAAGGTATTACATCTTGTTTGTGCGAAAGCCTCTATGGAAGGATTCCCAAAAAGCCTCAGAGGAGGTCGGGTTCACCCAAGAGGGTCCTAGACTGTGCCACACCTGCATGGCAAAAGGATAGCGGAAGAAGAGATGGTCGCTGCATTCCTTTGATTGTAGGCACATCAAGCAAGATGTGTCTTTAGCTGGTGCCCAACATGCACATCGTGCCTTCGTGAGGATCCTGTCATGCCTTAGGAGCCAGGTAAAAAAATTAATCTTTAGCGGGCAATCTGCCAACCAGAGGAGCCTGCAATCCCTTAGGAAGTCAACGTCCACCAGCTGGGGGGTAGATGTTAACTTGCGATAAGCCTCTCTTACAGAGAAGTCACCACCATCCCATCCAAGTGCATCCTTATCGGACTCTGGCTCCCATCCCTCCAGGGCCCAAAGCATTGCCTGGAGTTTCTCGCAATGCTAGTCTGAGAGGGCCTTGTGGAAGGATGGACACTAGGCACCCTCCCAACAACCACTGATAGAAGCCTCCTTGTCAGCTACTCGTGACTCGTGAGAACAATCATGGGAATCTGCTGCTCAACGAGTCGTCTCCCTAACAGTCATCCATCCAGAATCTGAAGTCCTCCTTGTTTCCAAGAACAGGGGTGAACCAGCCCCTAACCTTCGGCGCCACCACAGCCAGCCCCCTGAGAAAAGATGACACTCTAGTTGCAGGGGAGAGGAGATTCTCCCAAGAGAGGAAGGTGCCGTAGCATCTTCGCATAACTTCATTCAAGAGGCCCTCTTCTCCGCCCACCAATCTGGAGATCTACTTGTTGAGGAGGCTCATATTAGCTCCATCCAGGATTCTAACCCCAAGCCCCCCCTCGTTGATGGGTCTGTAGACCTACTCCCATGTGACCAGTCTCGCCCCCCGACCGGTGTTACCATAGTTGGTCCACAAGAAATCGCGCTTAAGGCCAATGATCTTTTTCTCAATCTGCCGGGGGATCTTGAAGACCGATAAAAAGTATGAAGGAATAGAGGAGAGAGTCGCCTTGAGGAGAGTTAGTCTACCTCCCCTGGAGAGCAACCTGGATGCCCACCCTGTTAGCCTCTTCTCCATCCGCTATAGAAGTGGGACCCAATCCTGCATGCTGAGCCTCCTGTCTGTCAGGGGGAGCCCTAGGTAAGGGAGGGGGAGATTTCCCACCTCTGTGCCGAGGGAGACCCTACACGCCTGCTGGTCTTGGAGGGACAAATCGAGAGGGATAAAGGTGGATTTGCCATAGTTAATCTGCAATCCTGATGCCTCCCCAAACATGCGGAGGACAAGGCGAAGTCTCCAGGCTTTTAGAGCAGGCCCCTCCACAAGTATCAAGGTATCATCCGCGTATTGCAAGATCAGAACCTCACACTCTGCTCTCGCCCTGAATCCTCTGAATAAATAATCCTTGCGTGCAAGATCTCTCCAAAGCTCTGGCCAGCGCATCTGTTGCTAGGACGAAGAACATGGGAGCTAGCGGGCAACCCTACCTGACTCCCCTCTGCGATTGTACAGCCATTGACCAACACGGAGAAGGAAGTAGTGGTGATGCAACGCTTTATCTAGTCAATCCACTTGCTCGGGAAACCTCTTTTGGCCAAGGATGACCAAAGGAAGGACTACCGCATCGTGTCAAAAGCCTTACTGAAGCTGACCTTCCAGAGGAAGGCCCAGGTCTTCAGCCTTCTCCAGCAGGCCATGGCCTCCGAGGCCACCACAAAACCGTCAAAGATTCCTCTGTCGGGGACGAAAGCAGTTTGCACCTAAGAGACGAGGTTAGACAACAACTCCCTTTGTTTGATAAGGCTTTGGTGACGATGAGGTAGGCCACGTTGGAGAGCTCTATCAGCCTGAAGTCTTCAATTGCTTCGACACCTTCCTTCTTTGGGAGCAGGAAGAGGAAGGCTCGATTCAACTTGTTGAAGCCAGCGTTCCCTTCTTCAAATTCGGCCACCGTCCACATCACGTCATCCTTCACCACAGGCAAAAACTCCCGATAGAAGTGCACATGAAAACCATCTGAGCTCGGGCAGCCATTCGCATTGAGGCCTTAGGGCTTTTAATCTCATCTTCTGAGAACCTCTCCATAAGGGCCTCAGCCTACGACTCGAAGATGCACTTGGCATCTTCCCCAATCCAAGGCTAAGAGCCCTCCAATGTAGTGCCTCTTATATGTTTCTACTATCCAAGAAATATGGGGTGTGGAGGCCATTGAAGACTTTAGACTGATAGCGCTCTCCAATGCAGTGCCTCTTATTGTGACCAAGACACTAGCCAACATGCTCTAGGGAGTAATATAGGATATTATTTCACTAATACAAATAGCTTTTGTCCTAGGAAGAAGTATTCTTGATGGCTTTGTCATGGCTTGTGAGATGCTAGCTTGGTGGGCATATCATAAAAGGAAGGCATTTTTGTGGGAGGTAAACTTTAGAAATGCCTATGATTCGACGCAATGGTCTTTCCTGTAGGCTTTCTTGCTGAAGAGAGGATTCCCCAGGTTTGGAATCTGGATTGATTGGATGAACCATTGTGTCATTACTACCCCTTTCTCTATTCTAGTCAATGGCAATCCTGCTGGCGGTTGGTTGTAGGCTTGTAGCCAAGGAAAGGGGTTAGGTAGGGTTGCACATTAGCACCCATGCTCTTTGTTTTGGCAACCAATGCATTGG
This sequence comes from Thalassia testudinum, assembly GCA_037157565.1. Taxonomy (NCBI): domain Eukaryota; kingdom Viridiplantae; phylum Streptophyta; class Magnoliopsida; order Alismatales; family Hydrocharitaceae; genus Thalassia; species Thalassia testudinum. Next base: position 23,514,390 of record JAZHRO010000054.1, on the reverse strand, counting down.
TAAGGGCCACATCTAGGACTTGTTCGGGGGTATCTTTTGTGGATTCACGACAGTAACCCACACTTAGATTCTGGTTTTGCAGTATGCGGACGACACACTTTTTTATGGAGGGATCTGTGGTTAAGGTGAGGAGACGGCGCATCTTGCTAGAGATGTTTAAGGAGGCTTCATGGTTGAAGATTAATTATACTAAATCCACTTTTATTCTTGTGCAGATGTCTAGCAAGGAGGCACAAGAATGTGCCACAACTTTATGCACTGCAGTTGAGCTTTTACCTATGTGTTACCTGGGTCACCCGTTTTTGCATGGATGCATTTGTGTTCGAGATTGATGCCCTTTAATGGAGAGGAGGCTTAGTCGGTGTGCCTCCAAATTGCTATCTAAAGGAGGTAGATTTGTTATGATCAAATCAGTTGTCTCTTCGATTTCAACTTCTTGTCTGTTTTTATGCTCCCTCGGAAGATAGAAGGGCTGCTCGCAGGTTTGATGCGAGATTTCTTCTACACTAACTTCGACGCAATAGGGAAGGGTGCAAGGTTGGTAGCTTGGGAGGAGTTTTGTAGGCCTTTAAAGGAAGGGGGCCTAGGGATCTGACATTGAGACTTTCAATGATAGCCTCCTTTTTAAGTGGATCAACAGAATTATGCAGTGTAGTTAGGACCTCTTTGGATGGGTGTTTGAAGCATGCTGTGGACCTCTGCTAGACTGGGAACTATTAGAGTCACCTGCGAGAGGCATGTTTTACTTTTATGAGGGCCTAGCAATGGTTGCACCCATGGTAAAGTGTTTCTTGTCTCCTTTGGTGGCTACAGGGGATCTGTTTCATTTTTGGAAAGATGATTGGATGGGAGATGGTTTGCTTTGTGATAGGTTCCATGTACTCTTTGCAGTGGTTGCAGACAAGGGGGTTACAATAGATGGTTGTTGGGATGGCTCTTGGTTCCCAACTTTTGTGGGTAATCTTTCTCAGCAACGGTTGGAGGACTTTCAGGCATTGCTATAGCTACTCTATGGTTATGCGCTAGAAGGAGGGGTGGACGCAGGGCACTGGGATGGAGGGGAGTTTTCAGTTAGAGAGGCCTACTCTAGATTGTAGAATGTTGAGTATATAGCAAATATTGATTTCTTCAGACATTGCATACTCATTTGGTCAGGAGATTGTCCATTAAAGATTAAAATTTTTGCTTGGTTGATGCGGAAAGGTCGGCTTATGTCAAGGGTATGGAGGGCTAGATGAATGCCGGAGGCTGACCGGACTTGCCCTTTGTGCAAATCAGGGGATGAAGACATTGATCATCTAATCTTTGGTTACACATTTTCTTCTTAGATGTGGATGAAGATTGATTTTGAGTGGATTGATTAAACCAACTATAGTTTTGGAGTTCTTTTAGGCGTGAGAGGTTGGATGCAGGTCATAATGTCTTCACACTGAAATGGGAGAAAGCCACGATGTTGGCAATACTTAGTTGGGAAGGAATGTTGCCATATTCAAGGGATAGATTTTCTACATTGGGAATTTTGTTTTTAGCATCTCAACACTTTCATTTTTGGGAGACCTTGTAACATTTTTGTAATTGCTGTCATTTATAGCCATTAATGGATTATTTTCTAGGTGATTATCACACAAATAATCACCCTTCCTGTTTTCAAAAAAGTAAATTTATGAATTCAATATGTCACAATCATTCTGATAGAATTCTGACGTTCTTTGAAATGCCTGTTTTTGTGGATGTCAAAGTCATTAAAATTCAATGTTGAAATTCTAGTATTTTCTTGACATGCCTTGGCATGCCTTCGAAATGGATATTGATAGAATCATTGAAATTGCTTTGAAATCGATGTTTAAAACCTTACTTCATTCCCTTGTATCCTTCATTTTTCATAGCAAGGCAAAGACGTTCCATCCATGCTTTGGGAAACTGCTTCAGTCCATATACAAGCCTTTTTGAGCTTACAACATTTGTTCATATTTGGGAGGCATACTCATATAGATGAACTTCCTTCAAGCTTCCATTTAAGAAGGTATTTTTCACATCAAGTTGAGCATGCTTTGATGAGTACTAAATTACAATGGGTAGAATGATTTGTATACTACAGAGTTCATCCTACCAAATATCCAATGAAGGACAAACATCAAATAGGGAGCCACTTTTACTACCTAGGTTGTTAAGCTAGCTGAATCCACAACCAGTCAGATGATAAAGTTGAGACCAATACAATAGTACCTCTTGCCTCAACAAATGATATAGAAGTGGATTGGCCATGGTAGTCTTAGATTTGGACTGAAAGGAAATTGACGGAAATAAATGCTTTAAGCTCCCTCTAAAATGAAGAGCATACAACAGATCCAAAGAAGATGTTGTTAGCGTGACAATGCTTTGTAATTGTGGGTATCTCATGACCCACTTTAGTTACCCAAGCTTTTCCTTGCACCTTTTTGGCTCGTTGCAGTGAATGCATGATTGGTATTTTTCTCAACCATGTCCATGAACATCACTTTTGCCATCATGATCACCAAAGGCCAAAAGCTACATCTCTTGAACCAAAGAAGTGGTCTATAAAGTACTAGATGATTGAGAATTAGCATCTATGTTGTAAAGATGATTGTAAATAGTCCCAAGATTGGGCTTAGAGTTAGAGGGGTAGCATCTAATTCTCAACTGATTGACAACTAGCACTAAGGTCGTCTAGAAATGTATTATGCAGGAATCCAATTAAATTCTTGCTAACTAGTAAGGTAGGACAAGTCAAAGGGCTGATATGAATTTAGTACTGGTGAAGTCATGTGGTAGTGCATGCGTATGCAAGTGCGTGAGATCGAGTGGATCTTCCACGAGATCTCACGTGAGATGTTCGTTGATCAATTGTGGTAAATTTTGTTAAGGATTATTTATTATGTTTGTCAAGTTGTCAAGTTATGTGGTTTAGCAAAATTGTTGAGTCTAATTTGAAAATTGCAACTAGGGGAGGTGAATAGCGCGAAATAATATAAATGATAATTAAACAAATATAAGACAATTGCACAAAATCACTCACTACAAGAGACAAATAAATTTTTATGTGGAAATTCAATCCAAGTAAAAACCACCACCTTAGTTTCCTAATTTAGGATTTTACGATTGACCAAGTCGATCAAATCACTAACGTATCACTTGAACGAGGTGATACAAACTCAATACAACCACATTGCTTTGGATAAGGGTATTGTATCTTAATAACCACTCTTCTCCACAAAGAGTATTTTGTCTCCAACGAATATGGGAATTCACAAAGTGGATACCTAAACAACAATCGAAACAACTTATAGAGCCCAAAAGTAAAGTTAAACTTAGCTCCAATAGGTACAAGAAATTTTCCTGAAATGGAACTGGAATGGCAGAGTGTGCAGTGAAACAAAGCTCTCAGATGTAAAATGCAAAGCTTAGAGCACCAGAGTTGAAATCCTATCTCTTGATCTCTTACTTGGTTGATCTCAAATGTAGCTGGAAGAATTTAGCTCACAAGTGTTTCTCACTTCTCTTATGTTGTATATGAACTTTAGGAGTGTTCATAGGTATTTATAGAACTAGTAGTGACACTCTAGAGGTGCTTAGGGACAGCAAATACCCGTTAGAACATTTAACGTTGTTATTCATTGTAATAGGTTTCTGGGAAATCGAGCAAACTTGTCAGACAGCAGTAACCAGTCAATGCCTAGTCGAGGTACTGGTACTGGGTCGATCGACCAACCACAAATATTGGTCGATGCCCTTAAATGGGTGAAGGTAGCCACATGTTGTCTTCTATTATTAGATGACTAACAATCGACTCATCCTATATTGGTAGGTCAACGTTCGGTCATCTGGTTACAAAGGGCTTTCTAAGTTCTGATTCCCTGGAACAATCTATAAGTCAGCAGGTGTGCAGAATCAGGCGATGCTCTACTAAAGGACTGGTCAACACTTGGTTGACACCTAAGGGGATTTTTTAGGGTAATTATTTGAGTAATTAAGGTAATTAATGGTCTTAGGTTCCCGAGTAAAATGAACATTAAAGCCTCCAATGTCTAGAGGATAGGTCAACAACTGGTTGACAGCCGGTCAACGCCTTATAGTGTAGCTAGTTGGTGGGTCTATCAATTAGTCGAATGGCTACATAAGGTCTAGTTGATGCATAAACAAATTGGACGACACCTAACTATCGTGTTGGGTTGATCTGATGCTATTAAGTGTTAATTTTGGTTTTCAGGCTCCTTAACAGTTATTTAGGGTATTTAACTCTATTTTAGGGCTATTTAATAAATATCTAGGAAATGAAAAAAAGTGAAAAGAATTACAACAATTACAACAAATTAAGTCTATCATATTCTTTCTTCTTTAAGTCTTCATGCCTTCGACCATTCTCTTTGATGCTTTTGTCCATTAAACTCCATGCTTTCAAGGAGCTTGAGCTTAAACCTTCATCCAGCTTCTTTCAATTGCATCTAACTTGAAACCTAAAACTCCAAATGCAATTGTTAAATAACACGTATTTTGTTATTATCAAAATCAATGATTGTGGTGTGTTAGGACGAAGCCACTAACATAATTAGGATTACGATTGATTGAGTCCCAATTTACTTTATTTATCGAATTCATTAAGGTGATTGGATCTCTGTAAAAGAGACCAATGCACTAAGTTGTTTTTTTTGAGTTCTATAAAAAAAATTTCTCTAATTCTCATGTGGACTCCTCTCTCTTCTTCTTCTCCCATGCATGAGTCTCTCGTGCCTCTGGTGCAACGAGCCTCCATATTTCGTTACAAGTACCATGGTTATCTAATATACAAGAATTTCCATCTTCTCTTGGAATCAAAACTTTCTATAATTAGAACCTTTTTTGATCCAATCCATTGTGAATGCTTTTAAAAGAGAATTTCAGATTTCATTGAAAACTTACAGCAAGGCTAAAAAAAAAGAACTGAGGTATGACACACAACATATCTACAATTGCATTGAAAATAGCATAAGCCTCAGCAATTTGGCGAAGAAAAACTAGTTGAATCAAAGGCAAATTCAGACGTCTACGGATGAAACTAAAGATATTAAGCATAACAAAGAGTTTTTGCAGATCATTTTTGTATGGAGTGATTGATATAAGGAAAGGAGAAAGTGAAAAAAGAAGGGAAGGTAAAAAACACTTTTTCTCTCCATTCCTTCCAATCCAAAATCCATCCATTTTCAAAGGGGTATTAGTTCTTTTACGAGGTCCAAATGGCACATCAAGAGGGTTGACAAATAGATTACTCCTCATGTAGGTTTTCCATAAGCAACCGCTCTTTGATTGGTGGACCATATGCACAAGTAGATACTTGCTACTTAGGAGTGATCATATTTGTTTGGATACTTTTTGGCTAAGCTATCTTAGATCTCCTTGACATTCTTCTTGTATTACATGTAGCAACAATCTTAAGCTAGATGCTATCCACGAATAGTTCATAACAAGGCAGTTATCCTACTCCCACTTCTAATTGTCTGCAATCGTGGAAACAAGATTTTCATCCTTAAAAATACAATTTCTTCCAAGTCCTTACAAGGATGTGGGGAGTTTAAGACTAAAGAATGTATGGAGGAAAAAGGAATAGTTTTGATTTCAGATTGACAACGTTCAGCCTAATAAACATGGTCTGAACTATAACAAAAATGGTGGATGGCAAAGGTTTCACCTCAGCCTCATAACATTTTGAAGATGCCATGTTGGGCTGAAAGAAAAGTAACACCAGAAGGAAAAAAAGACTGACTAACAATCCGGTCAAAATCTTCTAAATATTCCTCATGCTATAAAGGGTATGCTATTTTCATTAATGCACTATACTAGCAGATAAGTCATATTGCATGCATCTTAAGTGATGACAAGTGGATCTATCTCCACATGCATCATACCTAGCACTATCGTGATCACATACATGTCAGCGAGAGGAATACTCATGCAATTGCCATGCATGCAATTAACATGCTCCCATATGTAGCACGGGTGCTGCTGCTTACATTCTACAAGCTACCCAGAGATGCTAGGAATAACGTATTGTGTGTTTTAAATTAAACAAATGATCAAATACATCATAAAAGCATCACAAGAAAAACTTGGGTTGACGTGGAAAATCCCTTTCATAAAGCGAACAGAAGAAATATGGGAGAAGAGTTGCGTTGTACATGATCTCCTATTGTTTCTTCTTAAAGAATAAATGAGTACATAAGCTTCTACATGTAGGCCACCAGGCATCTCTCAAATTATTATGTACATTATGTGGGACTTAGCACATAATTAGATCATCATAGAATCTAGTAACCCACTAATCAAGTAATCTCTCTCAACACTGCTTTTTAAGTTGGAGCATGAAATACTCAGCTTAGTATAAACAAATTTGCACTCTTATAAGCATAACACCACTGGTATATGATGCAACCTAGGTTATGGCTCTTCTTGACGAATGATGGCAGAGCTTTATCCTTGTTCTTGCTGGTAATGGAAATGTTAAAGATGATATGTTAGTTGCAAGTTGGAGTTTGGAAGATGAACCGTTGAATTTGAGCTTCGACAAACCTCTCTCTCGTAGAGTCTTAAAAAGAGTTGGTGCCTTTTTCACATGAAGACCTCTGGTAGCATATATTATTATGTTTGTTTGTATGTTCTTTTTTGGGTTTTAGCTCATCAGGGGTAGTTCTGTATTTTTACTCTTTTGATCTCTCTTTATATAAGGGAGCCTAGGGTTTTCAATAATGATTTGAATCAATTCAATCAATTTGGTATTAGAGCATCGATCCTAGACCGTAGCTCTAGGTATCCTACCCCTAAAGCCTCTAAACCCTATCACCCCACGCCCTCTCCTTCTCCCAACGGCAGCAGTAGCAGGCCTCACCGATGACGCTCCATTAGTGGCAAATCAGCAGCAGCGGCGGCGCTGGGTGGTGTTGTAGCAGACTCGGTGGTGTTGGGTGGCATTGCAGCAGCCTCGCACGCCTGACCCAGCGCAACGTGGTCAGCAACGAGTGGCGAGGTCTGCAGTGGCAGTTCTGCTGCTGTGAGGAGTTGGTAGCCCCTCTCCAGGGCTACTTATCTTCAGATCACAAGGGAGAGAGACACCTAGGTCCTCTTGGGGTCATCTCAGGCGTTCTCCCTGCACCTAGGTTAAGTCAACGCTTGTCCAAGGGGGCTTTCCGCAAGGATGTAGGTCTGAATGCATTTGGTTTCAGATCTACTGATGATTTCTTGGTTGTAGAAGGTTGAGGCTTACGGATTGTGAAGATGGCTTCAAATGATTTGCCCGGGGTGACATCAGGCTCTACTCTGGACATCGGGGTACTTAAGAATTTGTTTTTTGGTCCTGTTGTCAAGTTAGACGAGACCAAATACCCATGGTGGTCCCAGATCTTTCTTATAATTGTCAGGGGTCATAAGAAGAGCCATATTCTTACGGATCCGGAACCTGCAAACAAGACGGGTACGAATGCCAACTGGGATAGTGACAACACCATGGCTTGTGCATGGCTTATGCAGACAGTTATTTCTTGGATAGGGGATGAGATCATTTATTATAGTACAATGAAGGAGATGTGGGAGTCCTTGCGTGACACTTGCATGCCAAGAACTCTGCATGAGTTTTTCAAGTCTTTTATGACCTCTTCCACTTGCGTCAGGAAGGATGCACGTTGCCACAGTACTACTCTCTCATGAAGGGAATGCTAGAGAGGCATCACTCCTGTCTACCGGGGTGTGTCTGTGAATCTTGGAAGAGTTTTAGGAGACAACTGGTAGTCTCCCTCTCTTTGGCAGGCCTTGGACCTGAGTATATGGTAGCCAGAGATTAGATCATCACTGCTCTTGAGGTAGACTCAGCAGAGTTGCAGTGCGCACTCCTGCTCCTGACTCTGGTGCTTAGACGTTTGCACTGGTCGCGATCCCTAGACATGGCAGGGGTGCTCCCTCTACTGCATGTGGTTGTGGACGCAGACGCTCTTCTGGTACACGTACTAGGACTTAGTATACCTACTGTGGTAGATTTGGTCACTCTGAAGCTACATGCTGGCAGAAGCATGGTTGGTCACTTGTGGCCAATCAGGCAGCCGAGATCATAGATAGAGTTGTCAGTCCTGACGTTAGTTCTTTGAGTACAGAGATTGAAAACCTGCGACAACAGATTGCTCATGTGACTCAGACATCCTCTTCTTATTGTTCAGACACTGCAGCTATTGCTACATCTTCTGAGGCACCTGCGATTGGTATGTTATCACTCTTGTTTTTTGGTGACTTGTTGATTGATTCTGGTGCATCCAAGCACCTATGTGGCGACAGGAGCTTTTTCTTTTAGTTGGCACCAATTACACCAGCCAGGACCGTACATGTGGCAGATGGGAGGCATTCGTCATTGGTTGGCAAGGGACATATGTCTTTATCTCCTACTTTAAGATTGGCAAATGTTTTCTATGTGCCTGATTTTCTTTTGAGTTTATTATCTGTTAGCAGTATTACTAGAGATTTGAACTGCTGAGCTACATTTGATGCATCTTCTTGTGTCTTATAGTTCACCGAGAAGACGATTGGTGGAGGACGTGAGTAGGGGGTGTATTGTCTGAGCCGTACTGTTGTTGCTGCCTCTGCTACCCAGGGTCTTGCTTTTGCTGGATCTCTTCTCCAGTGACATCACCGCCTTGACCACTTGCTTATTGATCACCTCAGATGTGTCTTGCCGCGCACACCATCCACTACTGCTCTCACTTGTGATGCTTGTCAGCTGGACAAGTACCATAGGGTTAGTTTTTCTAGTTCTACTTCAGTTTCTTCTGTTGCTACATTTGATTTGATTTATATGGATGTATGGGGCCCCAATCGTACTTTTGATCGACTTGGGAATAGATATTATCTTGTTTAAGTAGATGATTTTTCCCGTGTTTCCTAGATGTTCTAAAAAATAAGCCTGATATGGGACAAATTATTGAGAATTTTGTTAAAGAAATAAAAACTCAGCATTCTTATTTGGTGAAACATTTTCGGGCTGATAATGCCTTATAGCTTTGTACTACTCGCTCGTGTACTTTCTTTTCCAGTTGCGGCATTATTCATGAGACTACATGCCCCCACACTTCTCAGCAAAATGGTGTTGCTGAGAGGAAACATTGCTATGTTCTTGATGTTGCTCGTATATTGATGATTTATCATTTGGTTTCCTCTCTTTACTAGGGTGATGCTGCTTTGACTGTGTTTTCTAATCAATAGGATGTCTAATGCTGCTTTACATGAATGAATTCCATTGCAAGTTATGTATCCTGCTCGACCTTTGTTTCACGTCACATCTCGGATTTTTGGTTGTGTTGCCTTTGTCCATCTGTTAGAACTGGGTCGGGATAAACTAGCATCGAGAGTAATTAAGTGTGTTTTACTTAAGTATACTCGGATGCAAAAAGGATATTGGTGTTTTGATCTGATTACTTCTCAGCATTTTGTTTCGATGGTTGTTACTTTTCACGAGGCGATACCCTTCTTTTCCACTTCTGCTGCTGAGATGCCTTCTGAGGCTGATATGGCTCCTATGCCATTTATTCCCATTTGCTTTAGGAGTTTTCTTGAGATTCTTGTCCCTACTACACCACCACCACTACCACTTGCTACGCAACCCTTTCCTCGTTTGACTGGACCACTTCAGACATATGTTCGCTCCCATACTACTTAACAGGGCCCCCCACCCTCGCCTTCACCATCAGCTTCTCAGGTGAGTCCTTTAGACACCGACGTGTGTTTGCCATGTGCTGATCGCAGGGATAGGACAGATGATGTGGCATGTGATGATCGTGATCTTTCGAAAGCTATTCGAAAGAGACAACGGTCCTGCACTACTTACCCCATGGCTAGGGCACTTGCTATTGACAGCTTAGCTCTCGGGATTGCTGGATTCACTTAGGCGTTGGTTGCTACTCAGATTCTAGCGACTCATTGTGAGGCCATGCTTGGTCCAAAATGGCGGGCAGCCATGGAGGATGAGATGGTCACTCTTAGAGGCCATGGGACTTGGGAGCTCATTCTACTTCCAGATGGTGCAACACTTCTTGGTTGCCGATGGGTATTCACTGTGAAGTTTAACCTAGATGGAGGTGTTGCCAGATACAAAGCACACCTTGTGGCAATGGGGTTCACCCAAACCTATGGGGTGGATTTCTTTGACACCTTCTCACCAGCTGCCAGACTTCCTACAATACGGGTCCTTGCTGTAGTGGCAGTTTGGCTAGATTGGCCTTTGCATCAGTTGGATGTGAAGAATGCTTTCCTCTATGGTGATCTCCAAGGGAAGTCTACATGCAGTAGTCACCTGGCTTTGAGGCTTAGGGGGAGTGTGTATGCTGACTACGGAAGGCCATCTATAGCCTTAAACAAAGTCCCAAAGCCTGGTTTCAAAGGTTGTCACAGGTTGTAGAGGCAACTGGATTCAGGAGATCGACAACCAATTTCACTCTCTTTGTCAGGAGGACTGGATGAGATACTGTAGTGCTTCTAGTTTATGTTGATTTAATTGTCACAGGAGATGATGAGTAAGGTGTTGTTGAGATTAAGCGCATCCTAGTAGAGCAGTTTGCAATGAAGGATTTGGGAACTTTACGATACTTTCTGGGTATTGAGGTTGCTCGCAGTAGAAAGGGTGCAGTCCTATCCCAAAGGAAGTATGCATTCGATATCCTGCAGGAAGTGGGTATGCTTGGGGCCAAGGAGGCCAATATTCCTATGGACCTCAAGATACCACTTTATGATGAGGATGCACAGTTGGTGGACAATAGACAGTATAGGCAGCTTGTAGGCAAGTTGCTTTACCTCACTATCACGAGACCAAATATCTCTTTTGCGGTGGGGAGATTGAGTCAATTCATGGCCAAACCAACTCGTTAGCACTGGATGTAGCGTTGATGGTGCTCTAATGCATCAAGAAGGCTCCTGTCAAGGGTCTCCTCTTCTCCAAGGGGTCTTCTATGACCTTGGTTGGCTACTCTGATGCGGACTACGTCGGATGTCATGTGGACCGCAAATCCACTACTGGGTTCTGCACTTTCTTGGCAGGAAGTTTGATCATGTGGAGGAGCAAGAAACAAGGCATAGTTGCAAGATCTAGTGTCGAATCTGAGTATAAAGCTATGGCTCATACGACTACAGAGATGATGTGGATTAGGTTCTTATTGACTTGCAGATATAATTTTCTAGCCTATGGAGATGCGATGTGACAACAGAGCAGCCACCTTTATTGCGAGCAACCCAGCATTTCACGAGAGGAGGGAGCATGTTGAGGTTGATTACCATTATATCATGGATATCATTCAGAAGGGGTTGCTATACACCACTCCAGTCACATCTGAGAAGCAAATTACAGATATTTTTAACAAACCCTTAGCAAGATCTTTATTTGATTTACGTATATTTAAGCTAAGTATGATAGATATTCATGCTCCAGCTTGAGATGGAGTGTTAGCATATATTATTATATTTGTTTGTACTATTTTTTTTTGGGTTTTAGCTCCTTAGGGGAAGTTCTGTATTTTTACCTTTTCAGTCTCTCTCTATATAAGAGGCCTTTCCTTGGAAGCCTCATGAGTGGGCCTTTTCTACACGAAAACCTACAACAACGCTACTCTCATATGGAAACTAAGAATCAGGCCTCTCCCATTCAAAAACCTCCATAGTAGACTTCTTTCATATAAGACATAAGTGTAAGTTCCTCTTATATATTGACCAAATCAAGCTTCTCTCACGTAGGGTCAACAAAGAATGAGACATAAGTGTAAGATCCTCTTATATATTGACCAAATCAAGCTTCTCTCACGTAGGGTCAATGAAGAATGAGTCTCTCTTGTATGGATCCTCAACAGGCTCATTCACCAACACCTTTTCTCGCATACTTGTTGAATTAATAGAACTCTAGAACCAAGTTGGAAGGAAAAATTGAATAGAGAAGAGTCTTTCATCTTTTCTTACTCCATTTTTCCTTTTTCCTTTTTATTTTTTTAATTTCCACTCTTCCTTTTTCATTCTCTATTTTTTTTCTATTTTTTTGGTTTTTTCACCTTTTTTTTTTCTTTCAATCATCTTCCCTTCATTTTAGTGGAGACTTCTTGAATATTACCATGCTGAGTGCTCCCTCATCGTCCAGATTTGCAATCCAAGAGGGACCATTGGAGTTACGACCCTAGTGTTTGTTAAACACCAAAGGTGCAATCTTTACATCAAAGATTAGCTTTTATTCATGGAATCTCGAAGAGGAGTAGACCTAAGTAGTAAAGTTGCAATTTTCAATCTGGTTTACCCTTTTAGACAAGGTTCAAGGAGTTCGTATGTGGTATGCGGTCAGTTGGGTCACCGCATAGAGTATGGTATTCCGACGAGTATACGGGTTTACATTTTTTATTTTTAAAAAATATAAAATATCTAGTTAGCTTATTAAAAATTGTGTTATACATAATATTATAACTATACAACTATCAAGTAGTATAATAGAAATAACATAGTTAATACTCCAACTCTTTAATTATTATACAACTTAGAATATAAAAGATTAGACATCTTAAAAAAAGAAAATGTAGATAGTAGAATCTAAATGTTCATTTTATTATCACTAAACATAAACAATAGATCTAAATGAAAATTAAATCAAAAACCTCAAATCAAACTAAATCGAAACAAATTATCAAGAATCTAAAATAAAATTTAGATTAAAAACCTAAAATTAGTCCCAAGAACCTAAAATGAACCCTAAAATAAAAACTTAAAATCAAATGTAAATCAAAACAAAAAAATAAATTGTACAATGGATATCATGTTAAACAATACTTAAAAGGCTAAAAAGAAGAAATCTCTCAAAGTCTCAAATCAAAATTATCTAGTATATACTTTAAGAGCTTGGCTTACTACTACTACGAACCAAAAGAATCCTCACCGCTGGCGCAACCTCCAACCGAAGAAGCTTGATGTCACTACCATTCGAAGAAGCTCACCTGCGTCGCTGAATATGTTACTTGTTGATTGCCTCTCATCGTTGATGTCGTGCGAAGAAGCTCACCTCGCACAATGGGTTTTGGTGGGTGATGGGGGTGTGATGGCTTCCTAACGAGGGTTTTGGTTTTAGGGGTTTTGTGAAGAGGGATCCAATGGGGGTTTTATTTTTGGGGGTTATTGGGGGCTTAATGTGTCAACAAAGAGTGGGGTATCATGGGTGAGGGTATCGGGTAAATGTAGGTTTTCTTGAGAAGAGCTCATTAGTGGCTCTATCGCAAAATTGGGTGAGTGTGTGGTCAAGTAAACATTTACTTGGCCTGCCCACTCTACTAGACTTAACTACAGGATCGCATGGCACTACTAGATTCGAGAAGGGGTTTACTAACGCCTATGCGGGCGCCCACTCAGCCTAAGTAGCCGATTTCTTGAACACTTCTTTTAGATATGTCAATCTTAGCAAATCTCCTACATGAGCACGTCAAGCATCCTTTGCTTTGCATTGCACAAGTTTTGCTTGATCTTCTCCCTTGATTCTGGTGGGATACTTAGAGCCTCGCTGGTTGTTCCCAGTGGACAATCACGAGGTGAAGGGGGGAGATTGTGGCTCTTTGTATTGCCATCAATCATCCGTACATTGGCGCTCTCAAGCTTTGATGAGGATGAGACTGATGGTTGGCACAAGGGAGCAAAGGAGATTGACTACTCATACTCACATAGGTCATGGAGATTCTTTGGGATGCTCACCATCTTTGTAGCCATTTCTCATAGCAACAATGAGAAAACGGATCCAACCTTGATGGTCCAAACAACCATAAGAGATGTGCACCCCCCCCCCCCCCCCCCCCCCCCGGTCGATGATCAAAGAACTGAGGAACTGCCGCACCAAGGTGGTCCATGTGTGCAGGAAAGGTACCATCAACCAGCCATAGGAACCCTAGAATAAACTTGGGTCTTTGATACCATGTAACATCAAAAGCATCACAAGAAAAACTGGGATTTACATGGAAAACTCCTCTCACAAAGAGAGGAAATATCATGGGGGAATCACTCCCTTTAGGTGAAATCTTCTATTATATCTTCTCAATGAATAAAGGGGTTCAAAAGCCACTATATAGGCTACTTAATAACTCTCAAGTTCCCATGCTTGAGTAGACACATAATTGACCGTCACAAAATTGGGTAACCAACAATGAACTCATCTCCCTCAACAATGTGCTTGCATTGAGTGCTTGCTCGCACAGGTGATTGCATTGAGTGCTTCCTTGCACAAGCACTCGGGTTGAGCACTGTGTTACCACTGCAATGCTGTTGCTGCCTTTGTGTTTCCATTGCTCTTGTTGCTTCTTCTCATTAGATGAAAAAGAATTGAGTTGGCACTGAGAAAATGGTTTTTTGGTGAAGGAAAAAGGGAAGAGACAACAAGGATGGTGTTCAACTACTACTCTAATACCATGTTGAAGAAAGTGCACAATTGTTTAGGTGGGAAAGTACAAATGGCCATCATAAAGTAATAAAATTAAGAAACAGAATGACATGATATCAAACATCTTTTTTAAAAACCACAATACATGCAAGCAACATTTATGTGTTGATGGTACGTGGGGTATTAATGATCCCAGGTCTTAAGCAGGCAACAGGTCTTGATCTGCTTATGCCTTAACTACTTGGGGCGGTTAGTCATCTCCTCTCAAACATTATTGATTGGATTGATCCAAACATCATCCAGCGTGATCTGTTAGTAAATTCTCTGTGCATGAAGATTTTTACAACCGACAAAATAAAATGATGTTGTCAATATCATACTATTTAAGGGGAGCTGCCAGTTTCTTCCTGGTCACTTTATTGGTCAATATACTTCCACTCTAGTTTCTGTTTTTATGCTTGAAATAAGTAAAAGTGGTTCTCTATTCCAGAATTCATAACTAAATGGAGGGTGCTTTCTACCGTTTTTTTAAAATTTCAGTCAAAGAAACGCCCATTTATAGTTGTCCTTGAATTTATCTATTGTCTTTATTTCCTGGCCTTCTTTTCTAGAGTGATCCAATGGCAGTCATATATTCAAAAAGACAAGATGGAACACTTGAGGAGATTGGTCGAACGGAAGTTATATTGAATTCACTGAATCCTAGATGGATTACAAAGTTCACTACTATTTACCAATTTGAGGCTGTGCAGACTTTGGTGTAAGCTTCGCATATTTTCCATGTTCTGCAATGGTTTGTTTTTTCTGAGACATCTGTACTGTATCCTTTTATGGCCTGTTTTTTTTTTTTTTTTCTTTTAATCTATTGTCTCAGTGAGATCCTTCGTGCATTATGCAGGTTCTGTATCTATGACATTGATACAGAGTTTCACAATGTACCGGTAAAGGTATAACACTTTTCTGCCTCGAACTCAATGTAATCATGTAGTTTAGTCTTGGCAACTGAATGGTAGATCACTTCTTTGCCCAGTAGAAGGATCTAAACAGTTATATTTGCTCCAATACTCATAGGACATGTAAGGTTAACATGCCCATCCATTAGATCTTGATTTAGACGTCCTACCATGTGCTTGCTCACATGCATGTTTCTGTTTTACGCAATTTTTAGGATAAATATTATTACTTGGATACCCTAAACTCTACTAAAGATTTTAACAAAATTGGAAATTTTGCATCTGTGAAGCTTCTGAACTTCAAAAATCATCTATGCTGTGAAGTGGGTGGAATTTGGCTTTTGAGACCAGAGGCTGCACATTATATTATAATTTCTTGGGAGGTTCAACTTAGCTGGCAATTTGCTCTGATAATTTTATTTTGTGAGGTTGTATATCCTATAAAATTAAGAGTGAATGTTAAAACTAGAAAGGCCCATTCTCCTGGATCCTTTTGTTTGCTTTTCTGTCTTTGTTTGTTTTTTTTTTTTTCCTCTTTTTTGTTTTTTTGTGCACAACCTGTGATAGCCATTACTGCCACAATTCATCCCCACCACATTGGAGGTCAATAAGAATATAGGAAGATTTTGCAGTTTTTTTAAGGTTGTGAAGAGCACAATTGCTAATTATCCACAAGATGTAAACGATGGCTCACTTGCTGAAATCAATTTTCAGACTATTTTTAGATTATAACTGGTAGCCTTTGATTCTTATATTGCAAGTTTGATTCTTCTATTCGTTGCAGTTTCTGTTGGTCACCCTGTTGTCATGACTTGTATAGACAAGCCTTAAGAAATTAGATTGTGTATGTTTTTTTTTTTGAGAAGACAATTAGATTGTGTATGTTGCATAAACCAAGAGTAAAAGAGACAGAGCATTCTAGTCGTTGGTTCTTGTAATAAATATCAAATTATTGTATACATATGTCATCTCAAGCTTGAATAACATACTAAGTTAGAAGTTCTGTTCTTTAGATGCTTAAGTTGGAGGAGCAGCAATTTCTTGGTGAAGCTAGCTGCCGTTTGTCTGAGGTATTTTCTCTATCTAATTGGTATTTGTCCATTTTGTACCATTGCTAATTGTTACTGTGTCTTCTCAGTACACTCTGCCCTGCCTGTATATGTGTCAGCTTAAACTATTTTAATACAAACTGGTCCAAGTGTTTCATTTTCCCATCTGTTTGCCAGCATTCATGCAATACATGGTTCTGTTGCATGAAAACTTGAAGGATGATGCTGGCTTGAGCTTCAGTTATATTCTTTATTTTTGGGGTTTTCATTTTTTTCGGGTTAGATATGTTCTTTGCTATGTTGGCATTAAATCCTTTCAATATTATAATTCTTTTTAAAGTCAGAGGTCAGAGTCCCTCATTGCAGATATTGAAAATAAGTCTCCTTGTGTCCCGTAGGCAGTCACCAAGCCCTCTAGGTTTGTCACGTTAAGTCTGAAACGAGAAAACAATGGAGGAGAAGCGCATCATTCAAAGTTGGGTGAACTTACAGTGCAAGCTGAAGAGTCTAGTGGTTCAAGAAATATTATAGAGATGACATTACAATGCTATGATTTGGAAAATAAGGATATGTTTTCAAAAAGTGTAAGCATCTTTACCTTTCTTGAAGAAAATTACTAGTAGAGGTACTTTTTCCATCTTGGTTAAAATAAAAACTGACTCATGCCTTACAGGATCCTTTCTTGGTGTTGTCCAGAATCACAGATAGAGGTATGCCTTTACCAATATTCAAGACGGAGGTGATAAAGAATGATCTCAATCCTAGATGGAAGCCCGTAGTTTTGAACCTTCAACAAGCTGGAAGCAAGGCATGACCGACTCTCATCATTTTAATTTTCTGTCTTTAAGATAGATGGCGAGAATAAACAGCTGTTGATTGCTTATATGCAGGACAAGCCTCTGATCATTGAATGCTTCAATTTCAATGGCAATGGCAAACATGATTCTATCGGGTAATGGCTATATTGTTTTAGAGTTTCGTCACAACATTGTCTTACACAAGATTTTGTATGGGCAGTCATTGTACATGGGCAACGGAAGTTCTTTAATTTGCCTCGTAATTGTTTGACAGAAAATTGGAGAAGTCATTGGCTGATTTGGAAATGCTCTATAACTGTAAGCAGGGAGAGAACTTTTTTGCACCATCCACTGTAGGACGTGAGCAGCATAACAAGGTCTTTTGTCTGTTCTGTTTTGAACTTGGGACATTTCACAAACTCCGCTGGCAATCTGCTTAATTTGCTGCTTGATAACCAGGTGTTGAAGAGCAAGTTATATGTCAAGGATTTTTCAGAACGTTTAAGGAGAACATTTTTAGATTACATTGCCAATGGATGTGAGCTGAACTTTATGGTAGCAGTAGACTTTACTGGTAGAATGCCTACACACATGTTCTTCTAGGCTTTCAACTTGTGGGAATTGCTATTTTCCTATGATTTTCAAAAAACTATAATTCTAAATTATTTTATACCTCCTTGATTGTCAGCTTCAAATGGAAATCCCCGACTACCTGATTCGTTGCATTACATGGATCCATCAGGACGTCCAAATGAGTACCAGAGAGTGAGATTTTGCCAATGCTAATTGTGGACACTCTTGGTTGTATTTCTTATGAGTTTAGCATCTTTAAAATAAAATAGATACATCTGACAATGGTTTGTAACCTTGTAGGCTATACTAGAAACTGGAGAGGTTCTACAGTTCTATGACACAGATAAACGGTTCCCTGCTTGGGGCTTTGGTGGAAGGCCAATTGATGGTCCTGTTTCTCATTGTTTCAACTTGAATGGAAGCACGCAATATTCTGAGGTATATATCTAAAGAAGAGTTTCGAACAGAAAGGTTTCAATTCCTCTTTTAACAGGATCCTTTGACATGACATTTGAAAGAAACTTGAACTACTTTTATGTGGACTACATGGATTTACACAGGTAGATGGTATCCAAGGGATAATGGCAGCTTACTCAAGTGCTGTTCGAAATGTGTCCTTGGCAGGGCCAACCTTATTTGGACCGGTTATCAACACGGCAACCTTGATAGCTACCCAATCCCTTGCACAGAGTGGGCTGAAATACTTTGTCCTGCTAATAATAACAGTAAGAAAGAAAGTGACATAAAGACAAACTATTCTTTCTAGTTCAAGGATCCTTTACCCAAGTTTTACCTGTTTTCTTGCTGCCTGATCTCAAAAAGATAAAATCATGCCATTTCTTGTTAGGATGGAGTGATAACTGATATTCAGGAGACAATAGATGCATTGGTGAAAGCATCGGATCTGCCTTTGTCTATTTTTATAGTTGGAGTGGGTGGGGCTGACTTTAAAGACATGGAGGTCTGCATTTTATTCAAGCTTTATAATTTGTTGAATTTATCAGTATTCTTTCTATTCAAACATATCTTTGCAAACTGTTTTTCTACTTGTTTGAGAGGTGGATTTCTACTGCATTGGTGAAATTTCATTCTCTGCAGATCTTAGATGCGGACAAGGGGCAGAGACTCGAGAGTTCAGTTGGAAGGATTGCATCACGAGATATAGTTCAGTTTGTTCCAATGAGGGATGTCCGAGGTATGAGTCATAACAGATATTTTCCTTATCCTATGGTGAATTTTCCTGTCAAAGTCTTGTCTCTGGGTCAGATGCTTTACGTTCTGACCTTCTCTTGCACTAGGGGCCTATCTGGTTACAGCAACTAATTTGAGTACATGGAATTCTTTTCCATGTAAGAACAATTTCTTTTATGCAATCCGTACGGTGAGCCATGGAGGGTGTTGGAAGATTCTAATGTAACTTGCATTTATCTTGGGTAAGGCGGTTACCGTAAAATCAAATTTATGTTAATATGATGGCTAACATCTTAGCCAAATGTCAATTCTAACCTCATATCCTTCATGCAATTAAACCATACACTAGAGAGCCCGTAGGGATTGTTGGTATGTACAAAATTTCAGGAATATCTAGTTTTCGATCTAAAGATGCCATGCCCAGGGCCTTTGATTTCTAGCAACAATGTGGTAAAGGTTTTGATTAAGTGAACAACTGGTAGTTTCATTGAGAAGAGAAAAGTTTGAGATTCTACTAATCATGCGATGCATGCAGGTGGTGGACAGATCTCAGTAATTCAATCCCTCCTGGCTGAATTACCCTCACAATTCTTGGAGTACATGGAAAAGCGAATTACTTAGAACTTCGGCATTTTGTGTATAGCTTCTACCACTACTCATTTTGGTCTTAGCCAGAGATCGCCATTGTTTGCTGCAACATTTTCAGATTTCTACTGAGATGCCCTTCTCATACTTCTGGGCTTTCATACAAGTCTTTGCCATCCTTCTGCATCCATCGTTCTTGCAAATTGGAGCTGTGCCGAGACCTGTCCCAAAAGGTGCAGTATGTAGAGAAAGGAACGGTACTGGTGAGTAGTGGCAAACAATTAAGGTACTTCTTGTCCGCGTTGGTTGTGGAACGGAATTTGCAAACATGAAAAATATGATATAATTGAAAGTTTTTCTTTGTAAGAGTAGATGATTCAAGGTTCTTTCCCTCTTATATTTATGTACTACCAAGCAATTTCTCTTCTGCCTCATCCTTATTTGTGCTTGGGTAAGGGATATACTGAAATCCGTATTAGCAACTTAGCTTGAACTAAGGGGAATATAGCACAATCTATTAAACCATTCTTGATTCGGGAAAAATAAAGCATTTAAATGTTAGATCTTTTTGATCCTTAATAATTGGTGTGGACGATTGAAGATGCTCAAATCCAATTTTTATACGTAATCATTCTTAAGTCAAGTGGATCATTCTCATTTCAATTGTTACCGAAGTGGGACCAACCTTACGATATATCTACTTTCACATTGGACCATTCATCTACTCAATTATGTATCCCTTTTCATGTAGACATAGCGCGCGCTTCAGTATGCATTTTTTTGGTCGTTTGAGGTAGCTGCAAGGTATTTGATTTGCCAACTTGTCTTTGATAGTTTACTGGAATTTGTTCCCTCGTGATTACTGTAGCTATGGCAGACGTGGTTGTTTTTCTATATGAACTTGCATGATTGGAACTTTGATCGTGATTAAGTGGCTACGAGTTCAAACAGTGACAAACATAGAGGCCAAATCATCGAGTCAGTGATCAAGCCGTCGAGGCCAATGCATTCTCAAAGGGGAGGAGAATCCTATCAGGTCAAAAAAAAAAGTCAAAATTATTCTTCCCTAGTCTCCCAAAATGAGGAGGTACTTACCATAGAATTGTCTATACTCCTACCAAGGCAATACAGATGGTCGGATGGTATGACGTCAATTTACGAGCAAATTCAAGTACTTATTCAGAGAAAGGGAAAAGTAAGGGAATAGACTATCTTTTACAGAGATGGCCGAACAATATGTGCATTACTGTAAGAAAGGATATCTATTCTTTAATGGAATTTGTATTCGGACTCCGATATGGATGCCCCCCGTGAATCGTGAACACCTATGTTGCTACGCTGATGCAGCAACTTTTATTCATGCTTCTTGCATTCCACCTTTTCTGGATCCATTTGGTTGCAGGAATTGTTTGGTCGATTCCTTGTTAGGGTACAAAAATTATGCAAGAGAAAATTAGAGGTGAAATTATTTAATTTCTTCTTCCTATTTTTGATAAGCCCTT
The DNA here is from genome assembly GCA_037157565.1 of Thalassia testudinum. Lineage (NCBI taxonomy): Eukaryota > Viridiplantae > Streptophyta > Magnoliopsida > Alismatales > Hydrocharitaceae > Thalassia > Thalassia testudinum. Next base: position 23,493,333 of record JAZHRO010000054.1, on the reverse strand, counting down.
GATGTGATATGGTTTTCACTCGAAGCCCTATTTTAATACCGAATTTTCACTCATAAAAGCACCTAATCTCTCTACTTATTTTACAAATTTATAATTTTTTTTATAACTTTTTTTTTTATTTCCAACTATCAAAGGACTCTAAAATATGCATCAAAGAACCTGTCAAGAATATGCTCACATTTATTCTTTCGGCAGAGAAGAGATGCTTGACACTGTTAAAGAAAAGATACATATGCAACTTGATTCATGTTCGTTATTTTTCACTGTTCCTTTGTCAAAATAGTTCCTCTATGAAGGAGACTTACTTGCGATATCAACTTATCTCAAGGTATAGATTATTTCATGATTTCTTTTCCAGGATGCCCTCTTCATAATTTTTGCCCAGCTCCAATATAAAAAGCTCATGTATCACAATAATTATCACATTCCAACCCACTACTTAGCTAAGCACCACTTATATTCGGATACATTTTATCCTATGATGAAACATAGCCTTGAGTGGCTAGTGAATCATGAGTAACTAAAGAAAAGGTTCATGGAGGCTGCATGGTGAATCTCTAGTAAACTGGACTGTGATCTAGTAAGAGAGCAACACTTGGATCCATAACTGGTTCCTCTTTTCATAAGGGTATAGCTGCAATTGTCACGAAATGACAACATTCTACAGCTGGCCTTCTCCTGCAGTCTGTCACGGTCTTCACTTGACCCCCAAGCCGTGCACCAACCTGCCCATCTTCTGCTTTGAGAGGGACCTAATGGCGCCTCAAACCACAAAAGAGGATTCTCTACTTGACCTGATCGAATCCCAATGTATTTTTCGACATCAATGATACTAACAAAATGCGACTTCATGATAGTTTTTCCTTATTTAAATTAAGTTCAATTATTGCTGAACGACCATTTTAACCTTTTCATTAACTTAATTGCCCGGGTTTCACTACGCCACGGTTAATAGAAATGAAAACGACGAAATGGGTGATGATCCGCAATGTCGAATTCAGATTAAGGAGTCCTTGGTTCCAAATAAATAGTTGGATCCGCTTGATTTTAATTAAGGGCATGCACTTCTAACGTGGCTCATGGGACCTCGATTCGAATTGCTCGGCAAACCTGGTGAACGATGTATAATTCCGAACAATCATCGATCAGCAAAAGAATGCCCCTGCCCTCACAAACTCCAAATATCAATGAAGGCGTTGATATGTCTCAAAAGGCCAATCATCATGATCCTGCTATCGAACCTGTTCCAACTTGACCTTCCAGCCCTCATTTTTGTTTGCCATGTCGTTGGAGCTGATGATCTCCTTGTTGGTGATGATGTGTGCAACATCTGCTACGAGATAAACAATGCATGCAATTGGGAATCCTAGATTTCCAACAGTTCCATGGGGATAATTTTGTTCCACCTTCCCCTATGGAACAAATATGTTTGCCCAAATGTACAAAATTTCAAAACGCCGCACATTTTATAATGCATGATGTGATCTCCTTTGTGTAACTTAACTCATATTTAATGTAAAGAAATTTAAAAAATAACGTAAATTTTATTATGTGATATATTTCACCCCACTTAATTAAAAAAGTCACAATTTTGTGTGAGTTAGTGGATATAAGGATATTTGTTGATTTTAAATCAAAATATATCGGTGTAAAATATTTTTGTATCAATGTAAAATAATTTTAAAATATATCTAATGATTTTACACTCATTTAAAATAATTCTAAAAGTAATTTTAGTGATTTTACTCTAATATAAAATTATTTTAAAGATAATTTGTATCGATATAAAATTATTACACCTATGGATTTTATCTAAAGTGTCGACCACTTCTTTGAACATGATAGACCCTACAACATAATATATAATGTTAATATTTTTAGGAAAAGAAAAAACAGGTGACATATTAATTCTACTTCTAAATTTATCATTTTTTTATTATCCTTCAACTCCTTACATTACAAAATATATCACCCTGTTTATCTTTATACTCGCACCCAACATGTTTCATGATTTATTTCCTGTCAGAAAATTTCAATTCATGTTACAAGGGATATCCCGCCGCGCATTCCATCATCTAAACATGAGCTCAAACTTATCACCCACATTTTTTCAGCAGTCATCCCAAATAAGGAAAGAGAGGATTCCTTGATTTTATTCCTCCAAAATACATATAATTTATTCTCTCCTCCCGATTCCATCATCCAAGTAAACCCTTAAGTCTGTCACTCCCTCTCTCTTTTTTTCCGAAAGAACCCTCGAGAAGTTCTATTCGGATGGTGAAATAAGCAACAGGTTAAATATGATATAATTTAAGCATATATTTTGAACTTTCAACTTATTTTGCCCATAATTTGTTATTCGATTATTTCATTTGGTTTAAATAATTGGATGGCGCAACAAATAGCACATCAGAGGCAACCGATAAATTAATATGTTCAAAGTAGGGATGTGATTGTAATTTATTTGCATTATATTCATGTAATATATGAAGTTAGGTATGCAAATTTTGTTTGCAGGGGAGGTCAAATCCCTCACAAGAGAATCATATAAACGTTTTGGAAAAAAAATGGAGGCTTCGCCTTCCCCACCTGTCTCCCCCCTTGCGGTCTCACTCACCTTCACCAACACGAAACACCGCCATCATCCTCCTCTTCCTCCTCTCCTCAAACCACCCTTATCTCCTCCCCACCCCCAAAACCTAATTAAGCAACATAGCTCCATAGAAAAAGTGGATCCAAGAAATGGCAAGAGACCCTTTCCTCCCAACTCCCCGGAAGAGAAGGAGGAAGGCCCCCTACGCTCCCCCGCCTACGCCGCCGCCGACCTCGACGCCACCGCAATGGTCTCGGCCCTCTCCCACGTCATCTGCACCAGTGCCCAACAAGCTCAAGCCCTCCCCAGCTCGTCCACCACTCCCCTTTCACTGAGCCCCACACCTCCCAACAACCAACGTCCTCTTTCACTAGTTTACGGTACTAAATACATATGCGTGCATGGATCTATATATCTACACCCAAACCAATATGAAAACTTCCAGAAATATGCGCGCGCTGATATATATAGAAATTAGCCTAAATGCCCACTTACATACGATATATAGATGCATACATGCATACTACTCTCCGCTAAGAACTATAGAGAAAAGACAGATATAGATAGGCTTAGAAGATACTTATGTTGATTAAAGACAGCGAGTTCCGTCAGAACCATTTGATCGGCTCTCTATTTGAAAAGGCACCAATAATTTCCATATATTTGAAACCGACGCTGTTCCGATCTTATTCGATGCTTGATGGTTTCTATTAATTCATCGTTGACCAAATCATCCGCGGAGGTACAACTATGCCGTGACAAGTGGCAGAGTGTTCTTGCTATGTATCACAATCTCGTCGCGTGTCATCAGAATTGGCGACTGATCACGGAAACGTGGATGTATATGTGCAGTTGGAGGGACCATCGAGGGACCATCGAGGCGATACAGGGGGGTGAGGCAGCGGCGGTGGGGGAAGTGGGGGGCGGAGATACGCGACCCCAACAAGGCGCAGCGGGTGTGGCTCGGCACATTCGACACGGCCGAGGCCGCTGCCGCTGCGTACGACGAGGCCGCGCTGCGGTTCAAGGGTGCCAAGGCGAAGCTCAACTTCCCGGAGCGGGTCCGGGGATGCAGTCCGGGCCTCGGGCTTGTGGGACGGAGTCAGGTCCCGTCTCCGCAGCCGTCGTCGCGTGCCGCGGCATACCCGGACCTCCTGCGGTACGCGGAGCTCCTGAGAGGTGTGGAGCGTAGCGAGTCGGTTGCTTTGATCTCGTCGTCGTCGTCGTCGTCGTCGTCGTCGTCGTCGACGGGGCCGTCTTCCGCGGGATACTCTTCGTGGGGTCTCGTGGGAGGTTCTTCTGCTTCCGGTGAGCAAAGCAGGGAAGAAGGGCGGTAGGGAGTGTGGGGTTGTGCATGTGGTGCAACTCCATGACAGGTCCGCTTGTAAGTTTTTCTGTATGTATCCAGTCAAGTTAATTTCCTGTGTGTACAGGAGATGGCTCGAACAAATTAAGCAGTTCATGTGATCTTGATGCTTACGGAGTTTGGCATGGGAGTTCCTTCCACCTCATGTGTTTTTCCCTTGATTCTAATTACATAGAGAATGAAAAGACTAATCAAAGTGCTTCATGTGATTTTGATGCACATATGTGAAGTTCGGTAGGCTTCGTACTTTGAGATTGATTGTTGTTTTTTCTGCTTCAATTTCATGTTGTTTAATTTCATTTACTTTGACTTTTGTGCTTTGGGGGATAGCCTTCGTTGCAATCCGTTCCTACCTTATTATTTGTTGGGGGTTCGATGAGAGGAGTAGTCCATAAAATGCATTACATTGCGGCAGATGCTGTAACAAAATTGACCAAAGGTGAGGAATATCTTATGCAGAAGGTAACGAATAAATCGTTGTGTTATAATTTGGTGATGAATAATTTATTTGTTGTCAAAATCATTGTTATACAAATTGTTGTTAAACTTATAACAAATAACATATTCGTTGGTAAATTCAAGATAATAAATAAAATCATCATTAAAATCATCACTTATTTTAGGTTTAATAAGGATTATTTTTGTTGTCTTGTGAAAGTATATGACAACGATTAATTCGTCATAGTATACAATGCTGAAATAAACATATATATGAAATAAATAATATATGCATTTTCAACGTTCTCACATATATCAAAAATATTAAATTAAGCAAGTTAAACGTGATTTGACGAGATCCAAAATAAAATAAGAACAAATAACATGAAATAACAAAAATTAACAAAATGAGAATTGATTAAATTTTACTCTTATCGAAAAACCCATTAAAGACTTCATTTATAAAAGGTATCATCCCTTACAATATCGGTGGGTCGGAGTTTGATGAACTCCTCCCATGATACAACAATCCACCTCCAAGATTCGGTGCACTAAAATCTTGGACGTCCTCGAAAATCACCTCAGGAGAACGAAACTGAGGTAATTTAGTTTCCAACCAAATTCCTGATTAATCAACCAATTTAATGGTTTGATCAATCAAAAAACTTCTCGTGGATTTCTCAATCTTATTGTGCAAGATCGACAAAAGTAATTGGAGACCTTCCTAGCAATCTTACGTAGAACGAATGCACCAAGAAAGAGAGACAAGAACGAGAGAAAGAAGGAGAGAGTGGAGAGAGCTTTTTACTTTTATTGTGTGTCAAATGAGAGCTCCCTCATGGCTTTTATATAGAGCCCATTACAAGACGTTTAAGGAAATTTCTGTTTTATGGAAATACGGTAATTGGTTGATCAATTAAATTCATTGATCGACTAAAATAATTGGTCGACCAATTTTACATCTGATGGACCAATTCAGATCAAAATCTCACTGATTTCAACATGAATTCTCACATCACCATATAACAATTACATCTCAATTGATGCATTTAGGCTCTCAAATCCAACAATCCCCCACAAATTCTTCGTTGAAATTCAACGATAAATTCCTTAGCTACCACACTCTGCTTTCAGTAAAGGTACCTTCCGGTTTGAACCCTTATCTAAGTCATCCACCTTCATCACCATAGGAATAAACTGAAACTAGTCTTGAACTCTAGACCTTTGATGTGGGGTGTATAGTGGTGACAACAGAATGAAATTCTTGGTGATAATCTTCAAGGTTGGCACTCTTAAAGGCCATGTACCTTTCCCTGTTTCATGAGTGTAATCAAGAAAGACATTATTCCCTTACTTGTGGCCCACAGTAACACTCACATAGGTGACGTTCTCTAAGGATGCACTACTTCAACCTGCCAAGAGGCTTGAACCCATTCAGAGTCTCTGCTCTTCCTAAATTTGCAATTTAAGGTATTCAGGCTTCCAGGGATTGGACTCAGATACAAAAACATCTAACAATGAGTGCCTACCAGTTCTCCATACAACTTGTTGTTACCACATTGAACCTACATTATGGGATCTCCACTCAGTTAGGTTGGGTTGCTGCTGCAGGTGAACTCTCAATGAGTCTCAGTCCCATCCCAAGCCTAAACTTAAGGACTAAAGATCTCTCAAGTCCTTTAGTAAACGGATTTGCTGTGTTATCATTGGATCCTATAAATACCATAGCAATCACTCTTTGAGACACTAAATCCCTTACAAACTTGAGTCTGATTAGAATATGTTTCTTTGTTTTTTTATTAAACTTCGAGCTCTTAATATTTGCTATAGCAGCCACGCTATCACAATGTAAAGATATCACAGGAATTGGCTTACCCACTATAGAAATTTCTATAATAAGTCCCTTTAACCATTCAACCTTAATTCCAGTGGTGTCCAAAGCACATAGCTCAACCTTAAAGGTAAACCAAGCTAAAATGGTCTGTTTTGTAGACCGCCAAGAGACTGCACCGCTTCCAAAGGTAATGACATACCCTGTAACACCATTACTCCCGGAATCCTCCATTTGACTAATTCAACTTGCATCACTATATCCTTCCAAAACTGAAAGATATTTATCATAATGCAAATTAAGGAAAACAGTTTCCTTTAAGTACCTAAGTATTCCGTCTAAGGCATCCTAATGAGTATGGTCAAGATAGCTTGTGTATGTACCCAACTTAGACACGGAAAAAGATATATCCGATCTAGTACAGTTAGCCAAATACATCAAGCTTCCAATAATCTGTGAATATCTTAGTTGTGAAATCGACGTTCCACTTTTATTCTTATAGAGAGTTTTTGATGAATCGAAAGGAGTGCTTACAGCTTTAAATCTTCATAGTTAAATTTCTCAAGAGCCTTCCCAACATAATGAGCTTGAGAAATAGCTATCCCCTCCACTGACCCAATCAGTTTGAGGCCTAGAATCACATTTGTAACACCCATATCCTTCATCTCAAACTTACTACCCAAAAATAACTTAGTTTCATTCACAATTCCAATGTCTGATCTAAACAATAATATATTATCTACATATAGGCATAGGACAATACACATATTACCCTTAATTATAGAGTAGAAACACCTATCAAATTTGTGACCAACAAAGCCAAAAGATAGTGTAATCTTATCAAACTTTTCATGTTATTGCTTGGGTGCTTGTTTCAAATCATAGAGAGATTTAACAAGCTTAAAAACCTTTTTCTCATTCTTAGGAATTACAAATCCCTCAGGCTGGTCCATATAGATCTCCTCCTCAAGATTGCCACGAAGAAAGGTGGTATTCACATCCATTTGGTTGATAGTGAAATCATAAATAGAATCCAATGCAATAAGCATCCAGACATTAGTCATCCTAGTTATCGGAAAATAGGTATCTGATATAAACACATTTACACTACTGATAACATTACATAAGGGGGTAATAATTATGTTGAATATGGTCCATCTTTAGAATAAAAGGCATAACATAAGTAGAATAGAAGCATTGCATGCATCATGTACCAAGATTGCTTATAAATTGTATTAATGGCTGTTTGCCTAAGCATTTGTCAAAGCAGGCCTCAGATGAGCAATCGGACTGCATGGATGGATTCAGAACGACGAACGGAGTCCAACAGACTCAAGATCGGCTAAATCCGATATCCGGAGCTCCTACAATGGGCCCAAGAAGTTCTGACCGTTGATCTGGAGATCAACGGCCCAGATTGTGCCACGTCAGCCACGCCCCCACCGCACGCGTGCCTTCAGGCAGCCGAGGACAAATCTCGATCGTCGATCTTCGATCGAACGACTGAGATCCGCGCGCCCGCCCACGATCGCCGCGACAAAGCGCGGGAGTGGCGCAACGGTTAGCGCACACGCCCGCATCCACGCGACGCGCGTTCGAGCCGCGCGGGGTGGAATTTGAAGGCGAGCGAAGGGCGCGGAGAAATTGGGCCCCCCTATCAGCTGCGGGCGGCTAGGATCTCGCCACGCGCCACGACCGCAGCTCACGAGTGCCCACAAGCACGCGCACGCCGGGCGGAGACGCGCGCGAACACGCATGCCCGAGGCGCGATCTCAGCGCGGGCGAGGAAGACTCTCAGCCGTCCGATCTTCAATCGGACAGCTCTCGTTCAGCGGCCACGGATCGCGCGAGGAGAAGGAGCGAGGCGGGCGGCTGACCGGCGGCTAGAGGGCTTCACCGACGTTTTTGGAAGCGATTTTAGCAACGCTCTTGACGTCGCTAAAGCCCCTTCTTATTTTAGGAAGCCCTTAACTCTATTTAAACCCCCTCCTACCACCATTCAAGGATTCACTCCCCCTTGCAACTAGCCTACCCCTCTCTTAGCTAGCCTTAGGCACTCTTGTAATCGCCGGAGTCGACGAGCCGACGGTGGAGCCCCCTCCACCGCCGTGGCTTCCTCGTCGCTCTCCACACACACTCTCTTTCTCTCTCTCCCTCTTTTAAGCTTTTTATTATTTTTGTTGAAGCATGTATTTAATGTTGTAAGTCATGAACTACAAGCGTATGTTTAACGAAGTTATTTTCTTGTTCAGTTACCATTTTAATTTTTGTTCAACTTGCACGATCAAAACAAAGAACTTTTTAACCCTAAACCTTCTCTATCTCTATCTCTCTCTCCCGTTTTTCAAAATCGCACCTTTTGCAAGCAAAACTCCGCACTTTCTGTGACAACAAGTGGTAAAGTAAAAATCTGATTTTCACGCCTCCCAGAGACCGACACTCGGACTCACCTCGGTTTAATTATTTTAAAGCCGACGTTGCAAGTGCCACTATAACGACACTCTTTAACACACACACAAAAGCACGTCAACTACTTAAGATGTCTATTTATGCATGTTCCTAAGCATAGGATTGCATTTCATGATATAAATATTGCATAACATGCATCATCTCGCACTTAGAGTAGTTTGAATAAAATGGAGGTTAATTGTCTCATTTTATGTGCTTGAACAGGGCAAACATTTTATCGAGGCTTCAGATCGAAGATCTAACCGTATGGATGTGATCAGGGCGACGATTGGAGTTCAACGACTCCAAGATCGCCCTAATCAGGCATCCGTAGCATCAGATAGTGACCGGGGAACCCTGGAAGATTAAGGGCCAGGATGGTGTAAATATACTCTTCAAATGACAAATCCGACCACACGGATGAATTTAGATCGACGATTTCAGCCCAACGACGCAAAAATCAAGTCAATCCGACATCCGTGGCACCATCTGCAACTTCCAGAAGATGGACGGCAAAGATTGCACTACGTGGCACCATCCTGGCTGCCCAAACGGCCGCATACATTTTCTGAAGACCCCGCACCCGCTCCCTCTCCCTCTCCGCCGTTGGATCTCGATCCAACGGCTGTGGTCAGCCGCGCCTAAAAGCGCCCGCTTGACCACCTGCGCCCCGTAGCGCAGCGGTCGAGCGCGCTTACGCGAGCTGCAGGCGCGGGTTCGAACCGCAGAGAAGGGGAGGAAGGTGCGGGCGTGCGGGCGATGGCGAGCATTGGATCGTCATCGGACGACCATCTGCGCTCAATTGAGATCATGTGCGATTGAACGCGCGGCGTCACGCGGCATCACATGCACCAGGCGGGCGCACGGCGAGCGAGTCAAGCGCATCTTAGGCCATCCGATCTTGCGATCGGACGGCTGAGATCCGATGAACGTTCATGGGCGTTGAGGAAGCGGGAAGCTGAGGAGGCGCGCGTGGGCACGGGTGCTACGCCCACGTTGGGGGCTTTAGTGACGGATTTATCCGTCACTAAAGACCCCTCATTTATTATTTTGAAGATGTAATGACCATTTTCCCCCCACTCCTTGCAACTATAAAAGGAGACCCCCTCCATACGAAATTCTCATCCCTTCCTTCTCTACTCTACCTGCCCAAAGCTCAAGAGAAGCTTGTCCCACACTCGGGATGCTTCTCGCGAGATAAAGTCCAAATTTTCATCCCCCTTCGGAAGTGGATCCCGCGATGACGACGGCGTACTGCTCCGTTCCCATTTTTCTGCTTCATCCTCCTTCGTCCTGCTTCGTCCTCCTTCGTCCAGGCGTCGTCCCGTCCGACTCGTCCTCCAAGCGACCGTCGAGGAGGATTTCTCTCTCCCTATTCTTTTTACTGCTTTCTTGTATAGATTTACTGCTTTCTAGAGTAGTTCTACTCGTCCTCCAAGTGATCGTTGGGGAGAACATTTCTCCCTCCATTCTTTTAATGCTTTCTAGAGTAAATTTATCGCTTTCTAGTGCAATTGTTTTATACTTTCTAGTTGTAATGAACAATCTCCTTAATGATAAATTCTTTATTTATTATACATCCCATTTTGATTTCTATGTGTAATATTCTCTCTCTCTTACCCTCTCTCTCTTCTGTTTATTGTAAATAATCAAACAGTTTTTAATTAAATTACTTCGTGACAAATAAAAGAAACGCGTAGTTTTTAAATCAAACGTCCGGCTCTCTGTGTTCTACCCGAAAATTTCATTTCGGTATAAATACTATTTATTGGACACGAATTTTTCGCTTTCAAACTACAATGACAGGTTTACTAAAACCAAACACGTTAGCGTAGCGATTCGTATGTTCAACATTTTGGCGCCGTTGCCGGGGAGGCGATGATCTTTGATTTCTCTTCGCGTTTTGTAACTTACAAATCATTTACCTCACTTTTCTCCTTTCTTATTGTAATTGCAGGTACTCTTTTGAGACGAGCAAAAGCGGTAGATTGGAGTAAAGTGCTGTGGAAGGTTTTGTAAGTTATCCCCCATTCTTTCCCCCTGCATAGATTTCATTCGCCACATTAAATCCAAATTCCAATTAACCTAGGTGTTTGCATAAATCATAGGAATAGTTTGGTTGTCTGGATTCTTACTCACATTCATTTCTCCTTCATTTATATAAAAAAAAACAAAAAGATAATTTTGTGTGGTAATTTTCAACAAACACATAACGTACACCCACATTCAAAGACACTTAACCGAATTGATTTGTTTCTACTCAACTTGGTTCTGATCTGTGGAACCGGTACACATAAAGCAACACATAAAAGAGTAGAAATCATTCTAGGTTAACCATCTTTGTGTGCCTAACTTAGTGGTTTATTTGTGGCCAATTGTTTGAGTTGATTGGGCCGCACCACTTCAAATAAAATCAACTCATCAAGTAGCCGCCACTTAGGTTCAACTCTTAGGGATTTATCAGGCACTCCATATTCTTTTTAAGCCTTAAAGAAAAACATCATCACCTGTGCTTGTAAAACCTGGTGTGCCAACGAAACTTGTTTGAAAACACCTAAAGTTGAATCCTAAAAGCTACTAAGCAAGATTTGAACCTTAAAATTCACCACTTCAAAAATAATCTTACTTGAAAACAATTGGTTGTGCACGCACACACAAATCAATCAATCATTAAGGGCACAACCCATTTAAAGGGCCCATCACATTCCAAAGCACATTCAAACCTAGCCCTAAATAAAACAGAGTAGACATTGGCCTTAAGGATTGGACTCGCTCTTCAGAACCCAGAACGAGATTATTTTCGATTTGTCTGTTTCTACTGTTCAATCTGATGTCTAGCTAGGGGAGCAGAATCAAACGATCGCGGCTGGGGGATACACAAGGAACCGGAGGCGCAAGCCGAAGGAAGAAGCATCTCCCTAGTCCCTCCTTCTAACTAGTTGGATTGAACTGACGGAAGTAGATAAAATGGTTCCTCTATCTCGAGATGGGTTTTGGGAGTCTATTGGTCTGTAGGTTAACCCAATTAAGGACATGTTTGATTGTTTGTATTGCAGGGCGCCTTTCTTCCTCCCGTGTCTCATGAATCCTTCCACATATTTCACGTATTCCCGCTCTTTCCCTCCTGTTGTGAATTACCCTCAACATGACGATTATCCCGACCCGTATTGTAATCAACCATCAGTCAGTTGGGATAATTCGAATTGGGGATACAATTCTGAACCTCCGTGTTTAGGGTCTTACCCCGAGCACTTTGATTCTGATTTCTATCCCTGTCAGAGCTACATTGATTATAGATCGTCTTCCTTTCATGAACAACCTAATACGATCCACAATCAAGAAGGATACACCGATCCTTACCCATCCTCTGATTTCACTGCCTTTAGGTCATCACCATCTTTTGAACAATCTGAAATGACCTATTACCAAGAAGGGTATAACGAATCTCAATTCGTTAATTCCTCTACATTGATGTCAAACTCGCCCAATCCTGAACCAACTCATTTGGTTCAGGTTAATCAGGTTCTGTTGGTGCTAGAGCACAACGATCATTTGTTTTGATGATAACAAAACACGTGTTATTTAACATTTGCAATTTGAGTCCTAGATTTCAGGTCAATTGCAAATGAAGACGTGTTTAGACGGAACTCGAGCTCGCATCCAGGACGGATTGGAGGAGCTTGACGGAAAATAGAGGAGGTTCGCGTGGAGCGAAAGATTGGAGATGGAAGACAAGAAGAATAGGATAGATTCTTTTTTATCCTTTCATGTATCTCTTGTATTTATTTTCTTGCTCTTTATTTTCCTTAGACATTATGTTAAAGAGCCTCAAAGAACCCTAACAGTAGTCCTATAAATACCTGCACAACCCTAGGATACGTAGGTTTTCTGTAGAACACTTAGAAAACCAATATAGGGTTAAAACTGACTTTCCAGACGTCTAATTCACGAATCAGACGTCTGATAAAGGATTTTAAGACGTCTGACTGTTGTTTCAGACGTCTGATAACTGTTAGGCTGGACATAGTTAGTTCTGTCTGATGAATTCAGACGTCCAGACCTTATACCAGACGTCTTAGGAGACGTCTGATGACTTTGCCAGACGTCCAGTTAGTGGACCGTTGGCTGGCTTAGAAGACACTCAAGAATATGACCGTTAGAGCCTTATCAGACGTCCATAGGACTTCACAGACGTCTGATAAATGACCGTTTTGCCTCGGCTGACCCAAAATCTCTTCTCAGAGATTTTCTAGCCGTTGCAACGTTTGGAAATCAATTCCCACGGTAAAAGTAGGTTTCCAGACGTCCAGACTTAGTACCAGACGTCCTCTATGTCGTCTGATGGACTTGTACAAAAACCCTGTTTAGATCTGATTCAAGTCAGGGAGAAACCCGCATAGAATCAGACGTCTGACCTTGGAATCAGACGTCTTAAAGTGGCCTTCCAGACGTCTGATGCCAGAGTTAGACGTCTGATAACCCTGTGAAGTGTAATCATTGTCCTGATTTCGGCCTGATTCTCTTGGGCTTTGCACCCAACGGCTATGGAAGCTTTTCCAAGCCTTCCAAAGCATTCCTAAGGCCTCTATAAATAGAGGGGAACCTTTGTAACACACAAACACCTAGAGAGACATATACACACTAAGACAAACACTTTGCAATACACTAAGATCAAGTATTTCCACTCTCTTGTGTCCAAGAAGCACTTGCTCTCCAAGCTCAAGCTCTACATCTTGAGAGCATCAAACAGTTTGCGCGCCCGCTCTCCCGCCGTAGATAACGAGAGCGACGTAGCGCCATCGCGTGGCACACGCACCGCGTCATCGTCGACGCACTCCTTGCAAAGGGGAGTTTCCTATTTCCTATAGAAGCTAGGTTCAATTTTGTTGGCTCTATAGGACTGTTGTTTATTTTTGTATTTTGGTTGGGTATTCGCTTTGCGAATTCCCGTCTCCTTCGTGGGACAAAATCCTTCTCGTGGAGAGAAGGGGTTGAGGAACGCTACCCTCGTACTTGTAGCGTGGTTGTATTGAGGTTGAATCACCCTCGTTCAAAGTGATTCGGTTAGTGGATTTGATCAACTTGGTTGATCGGAAAATCCTAACTCGAGAGGGTTAGGTGGTGGTTTTTACCCGGTTTGGGTTTCCACCTAAAAATCTTTGTGCACATTTTGTGATTGCTTATTTTGTGAGATTGCTTTATATATTTTCAATTCCGCATTTTTTTTACGTCACCCCTCCTAGAAGGGAACCTTCAATTGGTATCAGAGCAGGTTTTCCGCCGACAGGAGTAACATCTGTGGAAAGATCACATGGAGGGAAGCTGTTCCACAAGCAGGATTTCCGAGGGGCAGTCCACAACCCGTCCGCCCTACTTTGATGGGAACAACTACACCTACTGGAAGTTGCGGATGAAGACGTGGCTTCAAGCCACCGACTTCACAGTCTGGGCCAGGTGCGAGACCCCCTTCGACATCCCAGAGAAACCCGCCGGAGGATACTCGCAGCAGCAGATCCGGGAGCTCTCTCTCAACGCGAAAACAATGAACGCGTTGTATTGCGCGCTCAGCCCGGAGGAGTTCAACAGAATCTCGCAATGCGCCACCGCATACGAGATCTGGCACACACTCGAGGTAACTCATGAAGGTACCTCTAAGGTAAAAACTTCTAAACTCAATTTACTTTCACAAGAATTTGAGGCTTTTTCTATGAAATCTAACGAAACTTTAAGTGAGATGAACACTAGGTTCACTCTCATAGTAAATAACTTGAAAGCTTTAGGGAAGACTTTCATCAACGAGGAGCTTCAAGGGAAGCTTCTTCGTTCCCTTGGACCGGAATGGGAATAGAAAGTCACCGCCATCGAAGAGGCGAACGAAATGGAGGAGCTCAACATGGAAGATCTCCTAGGCAATCTGATGGCCTACGAGACTAAGTTGAAGCAGAAGAAGAAGGATACACCGGAGCCTAAACTAAAGAAGACTCTCGCCTTTAGAGCCACGTCGGATAGCGAGGTAAGTTCCGACGACGAAGACTTTAGAATTTTACTTAAAAATTTTTCCAAGTTTTGTAGGGAATTAAAGAAAGAGAAAAAGGAGAAGAAGGAAAGCCCGAGACGTTGCTACCACTGCAACGGGAAAGGGCATCTGCGACCGGAATGCCCTCTTCTCAAAAAGGAGAAGAAGAAGGAAAAGGAGAAGAAATCTAAGAAGAAGGCGTTCCAAGCCACTTGGGACGATTCTAGCTCGGAGGAAGAAGAAGAAGAAAAGACCATAGAAGAAGAAACCGCTTGCTTCGGTTTCATGGCCAGAGGAAGCGACAGCGAAAGCGAAAGCGACTCAGACAACGAGGTAAATCTCGATCTTCAAGAAGCATTTAATGAACTTTTTGAGATTAGTAAATCACTTAGGGTAGAAAATAAAGGCATTAAAAAGAACCTTAGTTTTCTTAGAAATGAAAATGATAGGTTAGAAAAACAACTCAAGGACATAGAAACTAGTCCTAAGGATAATAACCTATTATTAGAAAATCAAGACCTCATCAATGAAAATAATAAATTGATTGAGGAAAATGATAGTCTAAAAATAGAAATTTCTGATTTAAAGACTAAGATGAATACTATAGAAAGAGAAATTGCATGTCTTAGGGAAAGCTCTAACAAACTAATCAACAAAGTAGATGATTTTTATAGCCCTAAGGTTGAGAAAGGATCTCCATCAAGGAGACCCGCTAACAAATCCGGATCCAAGCCCACTTGGATACCAAAGAAAAAATTAGAATCTTGTTTTGTAGGGTTCAGGGATGACTACAACATAAAGGACTGGACCTACAAGCTCAAGGCTGGTCAACTTAAGTTGGGAGAACCAATGAGTAGACCAAGGAGGAGAAGAAGAAGACCGACGAGACGGCGAACAAACGACGGACCCGCCGCACGTCGACCACCAGATTGGAGACCGGCGCCGATGCCCGGGCCTCCAAGCTACGGATGGGAGCCCCATCCGATGTGGCATCCACCACCACCATTCGGGCCATTTTATTGGCCATGGTAGGTGAGGTAAAATTCTTAACCCTATCCTTTTTATAAGCATTTAGATAGGGGGAGTTAAAAATGATGAGCTTATTGTCAATTTTTAAGGGGGAGATACAAGTTAGCTAAATTTCCTTTAGTAAGGGGGAGAAAAATAATAGCTATCTTGTTGTTATAAAAAGGGGGAGGACATTACCTTTGTTAAAAATAAATAGAAGAGCATGTTTTAAGGGGGAGTAATAGGAAATATAAAATCAATCAAACCTTTTTGATAATGTCAAAAAGGGGGAGGATTTTTATGCATTATTATTTACGGTTTTGTCATCATCAAAAAGGGGGAGATTGTTGGTGCTAGAGCACCACGATCATTTGTTTTGATGATAACAAAACACGTGTTATTTAACATTTGCAATTTGAGTCCTAGATTTCAGGTCAATTGCAAATGAAGACGTGTTTAGACGGAACTCGAGCTCGCATCCAGGACGGATTGGAGGAGCTTGACGGAAAATAGAGGAGGTTCGCGTGGAGCGAAAGATTGGAGATGGAAGACAAGAAGAATAGGATAGATTCTTTTTTATCCTTTCATGTATCTCTTGTATTTATTTTCTTGCTCTTTATTTTCCTTAGACATTATGTTAAAGAGCCTCAAAGAACCCTAACAGTAGTCCTAGGAACACCTGCACAACCCTAGGATACGTAGGTTTTCTGTAGAACACTTAGAAAACCAATATAGGGTTAAAACTGACTTTCCAGACGTCTAATTCACGAATCAGACGTCTGATAAAGGATTTTAAGACGTCTGACTGTTGTTTCAGACGTCTGATAACTGTTAGGCTGGACATAGTTAGTTCTGTCTGATGAATTCAGACGTCCAGACCTTATACCAGACGTCTTAGGAGACGTCTGATGACTTTGCCAGACGTCCAGTTAGTGGACCGTTGGCTGGCTTAGAAGACACTCAAGAATATGACCGTTAGAGCCTTATCAGAGGTCCATAGGACTTCACAGATGTCTGATAAATGACCGTTTTGCCTCGGCTGACCCAAAATCTCTTCTCAGAGATTTTCTAGCCGTTGCAACGTTTGGAAATCAATTCCCACGGTAAAAGTAGGTTTCCAGACGTCCAGACTTAGTGCCAGACGTCCTCTATGTCGTCTGATGGACTTGTACAAAAACCCTGTTTAGATCTGATTCAAGTCAGGGAGAAACCCGCATAGAATCAGACGTCTGACCTTGGAATCAGACGTCTTAAAGTGGCCTTCCAGACGTCTGATGCCAGAGTTAGACGTCTGATAACCCTGTGAAGTGTAATCATTGTCCTGATTTCGGCCTGATTCTCTTGGGCTTTGCACCCAACGGCTATGGAAGCTTTTCCAAGCCTTCCAAAGCCTTCCTAAGGCCTCTATAAATAGAGGGGAACCTTTGTAACACACAAACACCTAGAGAGACATATACACACTAAGACAAACACTTTGCAATACACTAAGATCAAGTATTTCCACTCTCTTGTGTCCAAGAAGCACTTGCTCTCCAAGCTCAAGCTCTACATCTTGAGAGCATCAAACAGTTTGCGCGCCCGCTCTCCCGCCGTAGATAACGAGAGCGACGTAGCGCCATCGCGTGGCACACGCACCGCGTCATCGTCGACGCACTCCTTGCAAAGGGGAGTTTCCTATTTCCTATAGAAGCTAGGTTCAATTTTGTTGACTCTATAGGACTGTTGTTTATTTTTGTATTTTGGTTGGGTATTCGCTTTGCGAATTCCCGTCTCCTTCGTGGGACAAAATCCTTCTCGTGGAGAGAAGGGGTTGAGGAACGCTACCCTCGTACTTGTAGCGTGGTTGTATTGAGGTTGAATCACCCTCGTTCAAAGTGATTCGGTTAGTGGATTTAATCAACTTGGTTGATCGGAAAATCCTAACTCGAGAGGGTTAGGTGGTGGTTTTTACCCGGTTTTGGTTTCCACCTAAAAATCTTTGTGCACATTTTGTGATTGCTTATTTTGTGAGATTGCTTTATATATTTTCAATTCCGCATTTTTTTTACGTCACCCCTCCTAGAAGGGAACCTTCAGGTTGAACATAAGGTTCTGGCTAACTTGGGAAATATCATTCAATCTTAAGAAGTTTAGCCAATACCTTGCATTGAGAGATTGGAGCCCCTGATTGAAATGATTGATGATTTGAATAAGTCTTTATTGGATTGGCTCCAGGACGTTAAGGATAAGAACCCGGGTGAGTTTCTACTTGGAAATTAGCGAAATTGAGGATGAGATTCGTGGTTGCTTTGATTCAATCTTGGGATGATTCCCACGATGAACCCTCTTCAGGAAAGCCAATGACAGAACCCGCTCAGGCACCTGTTGGGGGGGACACGTGTTATGACCAGATTGAATTAAAGCGACCAATTAAGGAAGATCTGATTTCTTCACCTGAGATCCCTGAGCCGGGTTACGAGGAAACGTATGTCTCCTAGGAACAGAAAGTGACAACTGATTTTGGGACATACATTGATACGGATCCAGATTTCTTTGATGGTGAAGATTCAAGTTGCGAAGTCTCACGCAAGTTTTCTGAACACGATTTCTGTGAGACGATTGGGCCTGAGGAATCTGATAGATCATTTGATAGCCCAATAACTGAGGAAACAGATCTTATTAGGGCACACATTACGGATCTAGAATCGCATTTTCTAGATGAATCAACTCAATGCCCTGATTATCAGTTACACCCCGTTGAGCTTATCGATAATTCTGTTTCTGAGATAATTAGACCCAAGTCAATTCTGATTCTGCCACATCATTTAGACTTGGAGATTTCAGACGGGGTGATTAACATGCAAGAGTTCTTAGAATTTAACATTCGGAATGAGGAGGACAGGAGCTGGGAAGTTCTGATTTGGGAAGTTAATTTTAGAGGAAATGGAAGATTCAGTCGAAGGGTTCCTTTTAAGCTGAAACCATCAAATCAGAACCTTTATGACATTTGTTTCAAGGATGTTCAACTCAAGCACACATTCAACGATTATCCTTTTGAGCTTCAATTCTCTGTAACCCGACTTTTTGGTCTTGGGTTGCATCCTCATAAAACGTAGGCCCCACCTCGCTTACATTCTGATTTTAGGTTTTGGGTAATTTTTATTCAGAACCTAAGATATTCTCGATTATGGGGGACGGGTCTGCACCACAATCTGTTGATAGGTCAGAGGATTCTTCTATTTACTTTAATTCTGACCTGCACTTGTGAATTCTTCACTTCTTTTCCTTGTATAGTGTGACTAGCTGAAGGCACTAAACTCAGCACATATACAGTTTTTCTTAATTTTCATCTCCGAGCGGACCGGACATTCACGTAATTCAGGTGCTTTCTTATCTTTTCCACTCTGTTTTATGTCTTTTTAATACAATGAGGACATTGCATTAGATAGGCTTGAGGGGTGGATATTCATCTCTGAATTCATTCGTCAGCTTTGTAGATTTGTTTTATTTTCTTTTATAAAAAGAAAAAAATTTCGAATTAGGAAAGAGAATTTTGGTTTAAGAAAATTTTCAATCTTAGGAAATACTACATTAAGATCTGAACACAAAGACCCTTCAGGTCTTTGGACTTAATCAGCCCGTGTATCCACTAAAATGTGGATTTGTTTTTCGAGTTCTCGCCAACTTGAATTTTATTTTAATTGAAGTAAATAAGTTTGGGTGACAAGTACAAAACTTATCAACCCGCCCTCTGATTTGAGGGAATTTTGAGTTTCTAGCATCTACATACTATCTTGTCACCGACTCATTGTTCGGTGTTTTTAACGGAAATTGGGTAGCTAATGAACCTTCTAGGGTGATATGGCTGGTAAGTTATCGTGGGTAACAGCTCATAGGTAGGTTGTTGAGAGCCTGGTCACTGGATTTTTCTCTTTTCATTGCCTTTAGCTAAATCTTAGACTAGGGAAGCTACCTACTTAAAAAAAAAAAAGAAGAGAAAAAAAAAGAAAAAGAAAAAGAAAAGGAGAAAAGAAGAAAAGAAAAAAAAGAAATAAGCCACACTTTGCCGCACGAGTATGGCTAGCAAGTTGTCGTTGGTAACAGCTCATCGACCAGTTGTCCAAAACCTAGCTCAGTAAATGCACTAAAAATTCCCAAGACACTTAGGAAGAAGCGGAGAAGTAGAATAAATCAGGGAGATATACACTGGATTCACCCTTTTGTTGACCCCGTAAAAAATAAAAGTAGGGAGAAAGCTACCAGTTGTAAAGATACACCTTTAGGGAGAATTCTTTTTGAGGTCACCAAGAGGCATAGAAATCCGAAGTCTATTTTAATTGCCGATTAATGAGTCTATCACAATCACAATAAGATGCTTAAAGCTTAGGGTTCTCATCAAATCTTGGGTGAGTTAAATGGCCATAGAAAGCCACTCCTAAACCCTAAAATTTGAAAATAAAAAAAAAATTAGAAAAGAGTAAAAAGAGAAAAAAAATTTTTCTTTGAATACGGCAAGGCTTGAGGCAGTCTGCATTTTAGCTGATACCCGGGCACTGTTGTGTCTTTGAAAGTTCAGTTCTTAAGTAGACAATTTCTTAATGATTGAAAATAACTCAGGTCCAAATAATCCAACCTAATTCTTCTATAAATAGCATATAGTTTTTGCTAGGGACTAGCAAAAGATAAGCATGGGGGAATGATGTAAACACATTTACACTACTTAAAATGTCTATTTATGCATGTTCTTAAGCATATGATTGCATTTCATGATATAAATATTGCATAACATGCATCATCTTGCACTTAGAGTAGTTTGAATAAAATAGAGGTTAATTGTCTCCTTTTATGTGCTTGGACAGGGCAAACATTTTATTGGGGCCTCGGATTAAAGATCCAACCGTATGGATGTGATCAGGGCGACGATTGGAGTTCAACGACTCTAAGATCGCCCTAATCAGGCATCCGTAGCATCAGATAGTGACCGGGGAACCCTAGAAGATCAAGGGCCAGGATGGTGTAAATCCACTCTCCAAATGACAAATCCGACCACATGGATGAATTCGGATCGACGATTGCAACCCAACGACGCAAAACTCAAGTCAATCTGACATCTATGGCACCATCTACAACTTCCAAAAGATGGACGGCAAAGATGGCGTCACATGGCGCCATCCCGGCCGCCCAAACGGTCGCATACATTTTCTGAAGACCCCGCACCCACTCCCTCTCCGCCGTTGGATCTCGATCCAACGGCTGTGGCCAGCTGCGCCTAAAAGCGCCCGCTCGACCATCCGCCCCTCGTACCGCAGCGGTCTAGCGCGCTTATGCGAGCTGCGAGCGCGGGTTCGAACCGCAGCGAAGGGGAGGAAGGTGCGGGTGTGCGGGCGATGGCGGGGGTTGGATCGTCATCGGAGACCCCCTCCATAGGAAATTCTCATCTCTTCCTTCTCTTCTCTACCTCTCCAAAGCTCAAGAGAAGCTTGTCCCACACCCGGGATGCTTCTCGTGAGGTAAAGTCCAAATTTTTATCCCCCTTCGGAAGTGGATCCCGCGACGACGACGGCGTGTTGCTCCGTTCCCGTTCTTCTGCTTCGTCCTCCTTCGTCTAGGCGTCGTCCCGTCTGGCTCGTCCTCCAAGCGACCGTCGAGGAGGATTTCTCTCTCCCTATTCTTTTTTCTGCTTTTTAGTATAGATTTACTGCTTTCTAGAGTAGTTCTGCTCATCCTCTAAGCAATCGTCGAGGATGACATTTCTCCCTCAATTCTCTTAATGCTTTATAGAGTAAATTTATCGCTTTCTAGTGTAATTGTTTTATACTTTCTAGTTGTAATGAATAATCTCCTTAATGATAAATTCTTTGTATATTATACATCTCATTTTGATTTTTATGTGTAATATTCTCTCTCTCTCTTACCCTCTCTCTCTTCTATTACTGTAAATAATTAAATAGTTTTAAATTGAATTACTTCGTGACAGATAAAAAGAAACACGTAGTTTTTAAATCAAACGTCCTCCTCCCTGTGTTCGACCCGGAATTTTCATTTCGGTACAAATTTTATTTGTTGAACACGAATTCTTCGCTTTTAAACTACAACGACAGATTTTCCAAAACCAAACACGTTAGCTTAGCGATTCGTAAGTTCAACAGTATCGAAATAATCTATTCCTTCCATTTGCTTGAACCCTTGGCAACAAGTTTAAGATTGTATTTTTCAATAGATCCGTCAGGCCTAAGTTTTCTCTTAAACACCCACTTGCACTCAATAGTAGATGTAACGAGCGCGTGCCCCAGACGTCTTTTAAGACGTCTGGGAGGTGGCCCAGACGTCTGTAAAGACGTCTGGGATCATATCCAGACGTCTGACCAGACGTCCGGGATAGTTTACAGACGTCTGGCGAACAGTTATGCTCGCACGGGATATTCGTCTGCGCGCCTGTGTGCGCAGACCTGCGTTCTGCCCTCTTTCTCTGCGGCTGCAGGCGGCTGCGACCGCCTTCTCTCTCCTCCCCGCGCGGCGTTAAAAGGGGGGAGGGGGGCGCGCCTCCCCTCCTGTCTCCACCATCTTCCTCCTTCTTCTCCTGCCTGTGCGCGAGAGCGAGCGGACGCGAGGGCGCAGCGGCAGCGGCAGCGGCAGTGAGCGCGGAGGAGCTGTGGCGTGCGAGGGCGGGGCTCTGCCGTGAGGGCGAGCTCGCCAGGAGCGGCTTGGCCGGCCGGCGGAGGGCGCAGGGGGCGCAGAGCGTCGCGGAGAGGGACCTGCTGCGGGCGGAGCAGCGTACGCGCAAGGTGCGACGCGGGCGGCGTCGCGAGCGGAGGCCGAGCAAGGCTCTGATTCTGGAAAAATTTCCAGAATCAGACGTCTGGAGTGATATCCAGACGGCAAGGTCGACGTCTGTGAGATCATACAGACGTCTGAAAGGTGAGTTTCCGCTTTCTTCTCCCTTTTTGTCGACTGACCGTACTGAGGGAGGGGGGGTTGGCTGTGCGCAGGTGTTCTGTTTCGTCATCCTTTGCGAATCAGACGTCTGGAAGTTGTACCAGACGGCGGGAGTGACCTCCAGACGTCCAAAGTGACCATCGGACGTCTGGGATCTAGGAAAGACGTCCCTGCAGACTTCTGGACGTCTGGGAAACCACGCTGAGCAGGTAATTCTCTGATCCACCGTTTAAGACGTCTGGAGGGAGTTCCAGACGTCTGATTTTGCAAAGTATCGTCTTTCTCGACCCGTTTAGGGCCCGTTTGGGCTCCGTTTTCCGTGATTCGAGTTGCGTTCGTTTCAGAATTAATTCCTCTACCCGCCTACAGTAGCTATACACTGTTTTGAGACACTCCTTGTGTTGATCCTTGTGATAGGACCTCGTTCGGTTGCAGTCTTGAGAGTCGCGGAGGCGCGCGGGATTCCCGATCACGCCCCCATTACTCCCGTTGTACCTGGTAGAGTGGTTTTAAGTATTAATAAAATCTGTTAAAGTATGGAACCATAACTAGAACCTAGGGCTTGCATGAATCCTAGGAATGAGAAATATATGGAATGATAGCTCCTAGGTGTTGCATGAATCCTAGGGCCGGAAAACTAGATTGTATGATAGATCCTAGGATATGGCATGAATCCTAGGATGGAAAAACTAGTGGAATGTATATTACTGCAGTCTTGGAAAAATGGAAAGGAATATATAAAGCTGCCTGTAAATTTAATTAACAGCTGCCTGTTATGAATAAAGAAACATGTTTGAGATCATGGAATTTGAGAACGTGAATCTGGAAAGTGAAACATATGATGTTCTGAAATAAAGAACTGGAACCCTACGGGGAGTTAGGAGTGGAACTCCTGGAAAGAAAAAGGAATGGAACTGAGATGTAGTTGTACTGTCTCTTGGGTACGCAGTACCAAGGGAAGTACCTGTACCTGTTTAGTGTAGAGTGGGGCCAGCCGCCCCAGGGACCCGGGGTTAGGATTGGCCGCTCTGTACCGACTTGCTGGCCCTCGTGTACGTAGTACCGACGAGAGCTAGTAGTGTTAGGAGAGTACTAGCTACCCCACGGGCCCCGGGGTTCTGCTAGCCTCCTTCACCGACTTGTTAGGCCCGCTAGGGCAAACCAGGGTAGTCAGGCGAGGGTGCGCGGACTGTGGAGGGGCAAGGCCCCGGTTTGGTTACTGTGGAGGGGTTGGACCCCTGTTACTGAGAGGGCTCTGCCCTGGTTCCGTGCTGTGCTTTGGGCGCACCCGTTAACGGAAACGACTGACCGCGTGCCAGTGCGGGCTAGCTACCTGTGCGTTTATCGCGCGTGCCGTAGTCACCGTTACGTCTGTCAGTGACCTTGGGGTGGTTGACTGAGGGTAGGATCACCACGGGGGACTCTCCCGGCCAGGAGAGCACCACGTGCTACTTCTACTTTTGGAAAAGACTGCAATCAAGATCGTCCCACGAGGACATTCGAGATCAAGTAAAGGATCTGAGAAATAAATGAAATAGTGAGAAAAATTGAAAGATGTAAATAAAGGAAGTAATAGAACATAATAGCTACTGTACACTCTACTGTTGCCTTTAGTTAGTTTGCCACTCTACTCAGCGTTTTGCTGACGTGTTACACTCGTTACCTTTTTCAGGACCAGGTGTTGAGCAGCCAGGGTCGGCGGCTGCAGAGGACGCTGGGCCGAGTAGGGTCCAGTAGAGTTACCACAGCTTTGTACCTTCTTTTTGTTTCTGTTCTAGTGAGTAGTTTTGTTTCCACTGTACCTTCTTTACCTGCAGTTTTTGTTATATGATAAATGTTGTTTTACTGTTGTGGTGGTGCCTACTGTAGTAGTTTCTTTCCTTACTGCTGTACTTTCTTACTGTTAGTTATATTCATGCTGAATGTGGTTTATTTTACTGTCTTTTGGTTACTTCCTCGTTGGACGACTGGGTCTTGGGATTAGTCGAGTCGGTCCGGTTCTCGTGTCTCGTAGGGACTCGGGAACCGGGTCGTTACAGTAGAACACCCTAGGGCCTAGAGGTAAATCAACCAACTCCCAAATGTCATTAGAGATGATTGAGTTCATCTCGTTCTTATTGGCATCTTTCCAGTGCTTAGCTTCAGAGGAAGCCATAGCAACACGATAAGTGGGGGTCTTACCCTCGATTTGGTAAGTAATAAAATCACGTTCCAAATGCTTGTCAATTCTTGGTCTTTTACTTCTCCTAAGTTCAGACTCTTCTACTTGATTGGATTCAGAACGGGAAGAGCTAGCCCCCACACTAGACATCCTTTCCACTTGACCAGGAATAGAACCAGATGTGGTAGCTAGATCATCTGAAGTCATATTTTGAGGTAATCTAGTCTTCATAAGGAAGACATCCTCAAAAATTGAAGCATTGTAAAGCTCAACAATAGTGTTGACATCTACGCCTGAAATCTCAGATTTTATAACCAAAAATCGGTAGGCATAGTTATTATCAACATATCCCAGAAAGATCGCATCAACTGTCTTAGGTTCAAGCTTCTTCCTCTTGCGTTCTGGGATAATCACTTTTGCAAGGCAACCCCACACTTTGAGGTATTTCAAACTTGGTTTCCTGTTTCTCCAAATCGCAAATGGACTACTTTCCTTATGCTTGAGGGGAACTCTATTCAGAACATGCATGTCGAATTCAAAGCTTCCCCTCACATGTAAATAGGTAATCCTGAGCTCTGTAAGAAAGCGTTGACCATGTCAGTTAGGGTCCTATTCTCTCGCTCTGCTATCCTATTAAATTGAGAGGAATATGAGGCCGTCACTTCACGAACTATACCAAAAGCTTTGCACTGTTCATCATATAAGTTGGACGTATATTCCCCTCCTCTATCTGACCTCAGTCTCTTAAAAGTTTTCCCAGTTTGTGTTTTTGCTTCATTCTTGAAGATAAAGAATTTACTTAATGTCTCATCCTTAGACTTTAAGCAAATACACATAGCAGTATCTACTACTGTCATCTATAAAGTTGATAAAATGCTTTTTATTGTCATTAGTCAATACACCGTTAAACTCGTAAATATCCGTGTGCACGAAATCTAGAATCTCAGTATCTCTAGCAATAAAGTGAAAAGGCTTCCTAATTTATTTAGCCTGTACACATATCTCACATTTCTTAGTTTTATCTTTAATGTGTTTAGGAATTATATTTAATTTCATCATCCTTTTTAAAGAATTGAAATTTACATGATCTAATCTACCATGCCATATATCACAAGATTCAATATTATTGCAAACAGATTAAACCGAATGAAACTAAAATTATTTAGAGCATTTCTAGATAATACATCCACATCACATCTCACTCTAAATAATAGATCAAAATTTGCCAAATACACCTTTCCAAAAAATATTCCATGTCTCAACATAACAACTTTATTACATTTAAAATTTAACTCAAAACCCTCTCTAACTAACAAGAAACCAGAAAGAACATTCTTTTTCATAGTAGGAACATGCAACATCGTGTGTAGTGTCCAGACTCGCCCTAAGGAAAACTTCAAGTCCACGCGTTCGATCCTAGCACCTTGGCTGCAGAGTCGTTCCCCATCTTCACAGTCCCGCCACTGCAGGCCTGATAGGAAGAAAAGAGGGATCTGTCAATACAAATATGTACATTGACTCTAGTATCCACGAGCCATTCCGTAGGATCATGAATAACATTGAGTTCGATTTTTATTGAGACACACCCATCATTAGGCCCAACTTTCTCAGTGATCACATTCACTTGAGGATTCCCATTTGTGGTCTTCTACTGAGCTTTACTAGAAGGGCAATCATTCTTCCAATGCCCAACCAGCCCACAGTACCAACATGATTTCTTTTTTGATTTCTTTTAGATCTTGGGTTTGGCCTTCGTTTTGTTTTTATTGTTCTTATGTTTATTCTCCTTGCCCTTAGATATAATGACATTCACCTTAGACTCCACAGGCATTACAGGTTTCTATTTCTTATGTTCTTCCTCAATAACAATAGCTATCATCAACTCATCTAGAGAAATCTTCCCCTTCCTATGCTTGAGAGTCATTTCGAAGCCCTCCCAAGATTTAGGAAATTTCTCAATGATAGACATGACTTGAAACTTCTCAAGAAGCTTCATTTCAGCCTCTGCTAAACCATGGAGCAAAAATAGAAATTCATTTACCTACTCTGATATTGATCTACCCTTAGCCATTTGGAATTTAAGGAATTTTGCAACAGAGTATTTTTCAATACCATGATCCTCGGTATTATACTTATTGTCGAACTCCTCCCATATCACAATGGATGTGGATGTGCTATATACATCAAACAACACATTGGACAATGCCAATAAGATGCAACCATACAAATACGGTTGCGTTCATTTCACACATCCACCACCTTTTGGCCTTCAGGAGTGGGTTTTTTATTATCTAAAATTGGGCAATCGATTCCCAACATCGAGATTAAACCAATGGTGGTCAACTAAATTCACATGCTTTGTTGCCAACGCTTGAAATTTTGCCCACCAAATTTCTTGTGAATACCAGATAAGTCTACACATGATATGAAAGTCATTTCCAATATCCTAAATATTTAGATCTAAGCGATACTACTCGCCGGTTCGCAGTTTAAAAAGATATTCACTGTAGTATATTTGAAATCATCGTGAAAACGATTATCAGTTTTATTACTCGAAATTCAAAAACTTCCGAAGTCGAACTCAGGGAGTAAATTGGCATTTTAGAAACTTAAGAGCACAACTTTCAATTAAATATAGAAAAGCAATGACCAATTCAATCACAATTAAGAAGTAGTTTCAAAAGAAGAACTAATGCCAAAAATTGAACATCTGATGAAAAATCAAACGTGTTAAAAGGGTTTTGCTATAGTGCTTGGATGTGATTTTTTTTTGGCCTTCTCTTTCTCTCTTCTTCTCTACGGTTGTGCTTCTTCAGTCTTCTTTAGCTTCTTCTTCTTTCTTCTCTTGGCTTTCCTCTGTCTTCAGCTTTTCTTCTCTGCTGTGCCTCTTCTTTTTTTTTCTTCTCTGTTGCAGCTCCTTCTTCCTCTGCCTTGAGCTTTGGCTGCGTCTTCAGTTTTTCTTCCTTGGCCTCTGCAGTTTCCTTCCTCTTTCTTCTTCTTCTGATTTCTGTGGCTAAGTCCTTCCTTCTTCTTCTTTGCCGCTCCTGACTTCAACCCTTCCTCTCAAGCAGCACCTTCTTCTCCCATGGCTGCTCCTGCCTTCAGCTTCCTTCCACAACTGCCTCTTCCTTATCCTTCTTTCCATGCACAAAGCAAAGCAAAACCTACCCGTACCCACCCCCGCATCGCTCTCTCTCTATTTCTCTCTTCGCTCTTCTTAGAGCTAGACAATCGGGTATACGGGTTAGGTTATGCGCCCGGGTCCAGGCACACCGGCGTGGGTGGTGCACAAGGAGTGTAGGGTAAACAAGTCAGCTAGGTCCGCGTAGAAGTGGTCGAGGACGAGGCAGGTGTATGTGGGCGAGGGACCTCACCCTGTGCACTGGGGCCAAAGAGCTAACAGCACAAAAATATTAAAAAGCACTTACCTTGTGCCTGAGTTTCCGAGGTGGGACTAAATGTCCCACTCGCTTCTTCACATGCCCGCAGGGAAGAACTTCGCCCAATTGCTGCTGCGGTGATTCCTCTTCAGGCCTCTCACTTGTTTGGATGCGTGCGCGAGACCATCACTCACCGCCTGAACTCGTTCGCCTGGAGCGCAGCAGCTTGGGGCGAAGCAACAAGCAAGCTCGCTCGAGCTTCAATGGCAGGGAGGGGGCTGACACCTGTTGTTAAGACCCGAGACATCAAACACACTTTAAGACGTCTGGGAGTTGATCCAGACGTCTGGTCAGACGTCTGGAAATAAATTTTAGCGTGTGTATGATCGCGAGTCTGTGCGCGTGTCGCGTGTAGACTGAAACCTGCCGCCCTCTTCTTTTTCTCTGTCCCCTTGCCGACCTGCATCTGCCTTCCCCCACGCCTTCAAATACTCCTACCCCTCTCCCTCGCTCACCACACCACCATCTCCTCCTTCCTCCAGCATGAGAGCGAGAGCGAGGGCAGCAGCTACTGCCGGGTCCAGTGCAGCGAGAGGGAAGAAGAGGGAGAGCACGCGAGAAAGAGAGAGTGCCCGCCGGAGCAGCTCGAGGCCGACCGGCGTGCGCACGGAGGAGAGTCGTGCTGGGGAGATCTCCCCTGGTGCTACTGCAGCTCGAGCAGCGGGCGAGCGGCTCTGTGGCGAGCGCGCGCGCAACGGGAAGAAGATGAGGAGGTTCTAATTCTGGGAATTTTTCCCAGAATCAGACATCTGGACCTACACCCAGATGCCGCGGGCGACATTTGGAGGGAGCTCCAGCGACTAAGAGGTACGAAATTTCTCCTCTACCTCCTTTTGCGGATACGGCCATGGGCACGGCACCAGACGACGGAGAGCATCTCCAGACGTCCGGAGAGGTGGTCGGACGTCTGGAACTGGGTCCAGACGGTTCTGCAGGATCCATGGACGTCTGAGGAGCAGCGCAGAGTGAGGTCTGACCTGGATCACTTTTTAAGACGTCTACATGTTGAGGATTAAGGAGGCAGATGTCTCCAAGACAGCTTTCCGCACCCGGTACGGACACTACGAGTTTTTGGTCATGCCATTTGGGCTGACCAATGCCCCCGCTACCTTCATGGATTTGATGAACCGAGTGTTCAGACCGTACTTGGACCAGTTCATGGTGGTATTCATTGATGATGTGCTCATCTATTCTTGAGATCAAGCGCAGCTCGGACAGCACTTGCGGATGATTTTGGACACACTGAGACGACGTAGGTTGTACACCAAATACAGCAAGTGCGAGTTTTAGTTGAGGGAGGTGACCTTCTTGGGTCATGTGATCTCCGGGGACGACTTGGCTGTAGGCCCAGCCAAGGTTGAGGCAGTGCTCAGGTGGGAGAGATCGCGTACTGTTACTGAGATCCGTAATTTCTTGGGACTGGCGAGCTACTATAGGCGGTTTATCAGGGGCTTCTCGCAGATTGCACGTCCTATGACACAACTGACCCGGAAGGACATGCCCTTTACTTGGACAGACGCTTGTGAGGCATGTTTTCAGGAGCTAAAGGAGAGGCTGACTTCGGCTCCTGTGCTAACCATCCCAGATAGTAGCGGCTAGTTCGTTGTGTACACTGACGCCTCTTTGCGGGGATTAGGGGATGTGCTCATGCAGAGGGGTCACATTGTCGCCTACGCTTCGTGGCAACTAAAGCCCCATGAGCATAGCTACCCCACCCACGACCTGGAGCTGGCAGCTGTCGTCTTCGCGTTGAAGACTTGGAGGCACTACTTGTATGGTGAGACCTTTGAGATTTTCATTGATCATAAGAGCCCTAGATACTTGTTTGATCGGAAGGAACTCAACATGAGACAGAGACGTTGGTTGGAGCTCCTGAAGGATTATGACTGCAGCATTTCCTACCACCTAGGAAAGGCCAACGTGGTGGCTGACGCCTTAAGCCGGAAGGCACCCGCCCACTTGGTCAGTTTACAGGCGCAGAGTTGGAACCTCATGGAGGAGATGGGCAGTTGGCGGCCCCAAGAGTTACTGGGGCACTGTAATGCAGTGACTGTGACACGACAGATGAGGCCAGAGCTGATAGACCACATCATCACTGGATAGATGGCCGACCCGTACTTATTGTCATTGCGTGACAGAGTGTTGTCAGGAGACCCTGGAGACTTCTCTTTTACAGACCAGGTACTACGCATGAGGGGACGTTTGTGCGTTCCCAGGGACGAGGAGCTGTTGAGAGAGCTCCTGACTGAGGCACATGGTTCTAGGTTCACCATACATCCCGGAAACACAAAGATGTACCAAGATTTGAGACGCGACTTTTGGTGGAGGGGAATGAAGCGAGATGTAGGTGAATTCGTACAGCAGTGTTTAGTGTGCCAGCAGGTGAAGTCCGAGCATTAGAGGCCTGCAGGGCCATTGCAACCACTTCCAGTGCCAGAGTGGAACTGGGAGAGCATCATCATGGACTTGGTGCTGGGCTTGCCCGTTACCCAGCGAGGACACGGCGCAGTCTGGGTGATCGTTGACAGATTGACGAAGACGACACGTTTCCTGCCAATCCGAGTCACCTTGGGACCAGCACAGTTGGTAGAGAGATATCCGCGACGTGGTACGTCTACACGGAGTTCCACGGAAAATCGTATCCGACCGGGATACCCGTTTTACGTCCCAGTTTTGGGTTGAGTTTCAACAAGCCCTGGGGAGGCGATTGAGGTTCAGTACAACATACCACCCCCAGACGGACGGACAGTCTGAGCGCACGATGCAGACACTTGAAGACGTTTTGCGTGCTTGTGTACTGGACTGGAGGGGCTCTTGGGAGGAGCACTTGCCCCTGGCGGAGTTTGCATATAATAACAGTTATCACTCGAGCATCGGCATGGCACCATACGAGACTCTATACGAACGGAGGTGTACGGCACCCTTGAGTTGGGTTGAGGTTGGGACCAAGAGCGAGGTTGGCCCCAGGTTGATCCGGCAGAGTCAGGAGGTGATCGAGCAGATTCACAGGTGACTCCGCACTGTCAGCTTCAGACAGAAGAGCTATGCAGATCGGGAACGCAGAGAGGTGCAGTTTGAGGTTGGGGACCACGTCTTCCTTCGCATTTCGCCCATGAAGGGCTGGCAGTGGTTTGGAGTAAGAGGAAAGCTCGCGCAGAGATCTGTGGGACCCTTTGAGGTCCTAGAGCGGGTTGGACCCATTGCTTACAGGCTTGCCCTCCCTCCCCAACTTTCTGGTGTGCACGACGTGTTCCACGTGTCCAACCTTAGGAGGTAAGTAGCCGATCCCAGTCACGTCCTAAGCCACGAGAGTGTCGAGGTGGGTGACGACCTGACCCCAAGTGGCCAGTACAAATTCTCGACAGAGCCGTCCGGAGACTGAGACGAAAGCAAGTGCCCCTGGTGAAGGTCTTGTGGAGGAGCCAGCGGTACGAGGAGGCTACCTGGGAGCTGGAGGCGGCGATGTGGGAGCGATGCCCAGAGCTCTTTGAGTGTACGTCTTTTCGGACCTGCTTCGGTCCTCTTTGAGTTTGTTATGCGTATATTATTCTTTTTCCGCACCCTAGCTAGCGCAAGTTTCGGGAACGAAACATCCTTTGAGTTTGTAATGTTGTTAAGACCCAAGACATCAAACACGCTTTAAGACGTCTGGGTGTTGGTCCAGACGTCTGGATGCCCTCCCAGACGTTTGGAAACCCGTCGCCCTCTTCTTTTTCTATCTCCCCTCGTTGACCTGCATACGCCTTCCCCTACGCCTTCAAATACCCCCTCCCCTCTCCCTTGTTCACCACACCACCGTCTCCTCCTTTCTCCAGTGTGAGCGTGAGAGCAAGGGCAGCAGCTGCTGCCAGGTGCAGTGAGACGAGGAGAGGTGCAGCGAGAGGGAAGAAGAGGGAGAGCGTGCGAGAAAGAGAGAGAGCCCACCGGAGCAGCTCGAGGATGGCCTGCGTGTGCGCGGAGGAGAGTCGTGCTGGGGAGATCTCCCCTGGTGCTGCTACAGCTTGAGCAGCGGGCGAGCGGCTGCGTGGCAAGCTCGCGCGCAGTGGGAAGAAGACGAGGAGGTTCTGATTCTGGAATTTTTCCCAGAATCAGACGTCTGGACCTACACCCAGACGACGCGGGCAACGTCTGAAGGGAGCTCCAAAAGACTAAGAGGTTTGACCTGGGCGCCCTCCCATGTAGTTCAGACATCTGGGCATGGCACCAGACGGCGGAGAGCGTCTCCAGAGGTCCGGAGAGGTGGTCAGACGTCTGGAACTGGGTCCAGACGGTTTAGCAGGATCCTTGGACGTCTGAGGAGCAGCGCAGAGTGAGGTATGACCTGGATTACTTTTTAAGACGTCTAGAAGGTGTTCCAGATGTCTGATTTAAGTCAAAGTTATCATTTTTGACCTGTTTAGGGTCCGTTCGAGGTCCGATTTCTGTGTTTAAGATTCCGTTCTTCTCTTAATTAGCTCCTCTACTTGTTTGAAATACTTGCATCCTGTTCTGAGTGGTTCCTTGTGTTAGGACCTCGTTCTGTTGCGGCTTTAGGGGTTGCGAAGGCACGTGGACCTGCCGATCACGCCCCCATCACTGCCGATTTCGCGGGTAGAGTGGCTCCCCTTAGTTACCTACAAATATTAATGCATCTCTAAAATAAATGATAGATCCTATGGTATGGCATGAATCCTAAGACCTGAAAACTAGATTGAATGGTAGATCCTAGGGTATGGCATGAATCCTAGGACCTGAAAACTAGATTGAATGATAGATCCTAGGGTATGGCATGAATCCTAGGACCTGGAAACTAGACTGAATAATGGATCCTAGGACGTGGCATGAATCCTAGGAATAGAAACACTGAAACGAATGTCTTGAATGCTAGAATTGCAATCTTGGATAAGTAGAAAGAATAATCATAATTGCCTGTAATTGGATAACAACTGCCTGTGAAATATATAGTACTATTGCTAGTAACCGTTACATGTAATTCATGTTGTTTGGAAACTAAATTTGAGCTGCTTGTATATAAATTGATATTAAATGTTGGAAACACAGGCTATATACGACTAAAACTAAAATAATGAAACCTAGTATGGCTTGGCCTGAGAAATATGAGTATAAAACCTACGGGAAATTCGGAGTAGAGCTCCTGGAAACGAAATAGAATGGAACTGGGAAAGTGAATGGAGAAGTGAGCTGGCCCTTGAGTACGGAGTACCAAGGAGAGCGGCTGTCCCCCTGTTTAGTGCAGAGCGGAGGTAACATCCCCAGGGACCCGGGGTTTGGTCTGGCCACTTTGTACCAACTTTTGGCCCTCGCGTACACAGTACTGGGGAGAGCTACTAGTGTAGGGAGAGAGTTAGCCACCCCATGGGCCCCGGGATTCTACTAGCCGTCCTACACCAACTTGTTAGGCCTACTGGGCAAACCAGGGTAGTCAGGCGAGGGTGCACAGATTGTGGAGGGTCAAGACCCCTGTTTGGTTACTGTGGAGGGGCTGGACCCCTGTTACTGAGAGGGCTCCGCCCTATACTGGTTCCGTGCTGTGCCTTACTAGCACCCGTTAACGGAAACGACTGCCCGTGTACCAGTGCGGGGTAGCTACCCGTGCATTTATCGCACGTGCCGTAGTCACCGTTACATCTGCCAGTGACCTTAGGGTGGTTGACTGAGGGTAGGACCACCACGGGGGACTCTCCCAGCCAGGAGAGCACCACGTGCTACTTCTACTTTTCGGAAAAGACTGCAATCAAGATCGTTACCACGAGGAACATTCGAGATCAAGACAAAGACCTGAGAAATAAATCAAGAAAGCGTAAATAGAGAAATAAAGAAAGAAATTAAAAACAACAGCTACTTGTCTACCTTTACTATTTTTCTTAGCTAGCTGGTTGCCACTCTACTCAGTGTTTTATTGACGTGTCATATTTGTCACCTTTTTTAGAACTAGGTGTCGAGCAGCCAGAGCCTACGGCTGCGGAGGGTGCTGGGCCTAGTAGTGCCCAGTAGTTGTACTTTGGTTGTACCCATTTTCTGTAGTAGTGAGTATTTCTATTACAGTTTGTACTCTTTTATTGTAAACTTCATATTCTGTACCTGTTTCTAATTTTCTACTGCTGTGGTGGTATGTATTGTAATAGTTCTTTTCTTTACTGCTGTACCTTTGTTACTGTTAGTTACTTACATGGTGAATGTGGCTTATTTTACTGCTTTTTGGTTACTTTCTCGTTGGATGACTGAGTCTTGAGATCAGTCGAGTCGGTCCGATTCTCGTGTCTTATAGGGATTCGGGAACCGGGTCGTAACACCTGTCAACACGAATATGGCCTTACGGCCTTGTCAAAACACAATAAAACCTTCACCGTGTCACGGCGAAGGTGAGGCGGGGGTCAGTGTGGCTCAGAGCGGCCTAGGCATGCGTGCTTAGGTCGGACTGTGACCGTGGGTGTGGGGTTGTTTAGTGGAGGTGTGGAGTGTGTGTGGCGGGTGGTGGAGATGGGGAAAGTTCTCAGTGGAGGGTGGCGGAGCTTCTGAGGGGTTTGGTGAGGTGGATGGAGGCATGGAGCGGTGGGCAGACCTCGCCGGTGATCTGGTCGGAGGTGGGAACGATGGTGGTGGTAGTGGCAGTCGAGAGGTCGAAAATAGAAACTAATAAGGGGGAAATGAAGAGGGAAGAAAGAGGAACTTAACTAATGGACTTGAAGCATAGGGGGGAGGCGGAGGGCAAGCGACACGTGTTTGCCGTCGCCGGAGACGAAGGCCCTGAGATGGAGAGGCTACGACGACGAGGGGAGTCAGAGAAGCTTGCATGGGTACAGCGCGATGCGAAAGAGTGAGGCGAAGATGGCTCTGCCATTAGTACGGTGGCAGAGCGACGAGAAGAGGGAGGGAGAGTCGCCAAAGTCTGCGAGTAGATGGCCGGAGGAGGAGGAGACGAATTTTTGGGGTTATCTCTGGCCAAAATAGGCTTGGGAGGTGCGGAATGATCTGGGCTTCCTTAAATAGGCACGGGCAGGAGGTTATCTGCAAAGGGGACGGCCAAAAGTCATCGCCGGAGACATGGCCGAAGTGATACCCATACCTCTTGAGCATTCACATGAGAGGTATGGGGCGATTCAAGGTATGGGGAGCTACTCATGTGGTAGGGGGCTTCGTAGAGAGCTCCGCTTTCAAATCTGGGAGCAGCTCCCCATAGAAATGAAGAGAAAACCTCCTCGCAAAGTCGTCGGCAGCATGGGTCCATGCTGCAATGACAGAGGGACCAAAATGAAGAAAGTGACAAAAAGTTGAGAGGGTCTTTGCAAGGATTTTCAAACATTATGGTCTAGAATGTAATTGGGTGGACCAATTTGCAAAGTAGGTCAAGATGACTTTCCCTTAAGTCCAAATTTTGGTGTAAACCTAATTTGGACTTAAGAAATCCAATGATGAAGTTGAATTTTAGGTTTGACCAAGTTTGACTGGATATTTTGCATAAAAACCCAAATTAGGTCAAATATTGGGCTTAAACCCCAATCTAAGTCAAAACAGGTTCCAAAGGCCAAATTGAAGGTTATAAATGTTAGAGGATATTTTTCCATGAATTTTAGAGGATTTAGTTGATTTTTATCTTTCCTGGAACCTTGTGAATTTAAGTGAGTTTGTTTTAGGGCTACGCAATGTCATTTAATTCCTAAATTTCATAATAACCCATTTCTGACTGAACCATCCCACTTTTTCTCTTATTAAGTCCAATTGACCTATGTCTAGACCCTTAGAAATCCCGTTGATGCACTGCAATGGTAAAATTACGATTTTACCCCTTGTTTTATGTATTCTTTTTATATCAGTAATTCTCTGAATTAGGCCTTCCTTTAGGTTATGTAGGAGCTTTTGTTCTCTTTCTTAGGTCAAAGTAAGCTATTTAGGGCTCATGATGAGATTCTTATCAGATACCTTCTCTAATATTATTGAAATAAACGCATATAAGAAATAAAATATATATATGCATTTGCAACGTTATCGCATAAATAAAAAATATTAAATCAAGAAAGTCAAACATGATTGGATAAGATCCAAAATAAAATAAAGAACAAATAAACAAAACGAGAACAGATTATATTTTACTCCGATCAAAGCGCTCATTAAGGACTTCCCTCAGAGAAGGTTTTACCCCCCACAATACCGATGTGTCGGGGTCTGACGAACTCCTCCCACGATACGACGATCCACCTCTAAGATTCGATGCACTCCGATCTTGGATGTCGTCGAAAGCCACCTCAGGAGAACGAAGTCGAGACAATTTGGTTTTAAATTGGCATTAATAGGCCAGCATAGCTGGTGCGCCCGTTCCTCGTAAATCGCTCTCTGTGCGGGGTACGCGGGTTCGAAACCCCGCAGCTGGCCCAAACATGCATAGCGCTATTGCGGGTGGATGTGCTGTTGGTGTGTGTCCAGCCACCCCGACTTGACGCTAAAGAGTGGCCGTGGCTCTGACCACGGAGGAGCTCCGTGGCAAGCGAGTAAATTCGGGGCCCCCTTCTGTTTCAAAAAAAAATTTGGTTTTAAATTAAATTCTTTATTTATCTACCAATTTAATGGTTTGATCAACCAAAAAACTTCTCGTGGATCTCTCAATCTCGTGCAAGATCGACAAAAGTGATTGGGGACTTTTCTACCAATCTTACGTCAAACGAATGCACTAAGAAAGAGAGACAAGAACAAGAGAGAGAGGGAGAGAGTGGAGAGAGCTTTCTACTCTTGTTGTGTGTCAAATGAGAGCCCCCTCATGACTCTTATGTAAAGCCCACGACTTGATGTTTAAGAAAATTTTCATTTTATGGAGATACGACAATTGGTCGATCAATTAAGTTCATTGATCGACCAAAATAATTGGTCGATCAAACTTCACTATTTGGTCAACTAAACCAATTGATCGACCAAACTAAATTCATCGATCGACCAAAACAATTGGTCAACCAATTTTACATTCTGATTGACCAATTCAGGTCAAAATCTTGATATTAAAATCGTAGCCAAAGAGTCCAGGTTCCAAGTTCCAAATTGATTATCACCTGAGCCCAAGCCCGAGTCGAAGCCAAGGTAGGGTGGGGAGTGCGCATGCGTGCATGTCTCCAGCACCACCTTTCACTCTTTGTTACATAAGCTGTGGGAGGTAGAAGCCTTTTACACTCACACAAACCAAGAGGTTTATCCACTTCCAGTATGGGACTAAAAACCTCTCCCAAATCTTACTGATTTCAATATGAATTTCCACGTCATCATATAACAATTACATCTTAATTGATAGAATTAAGCTTTCAAATCCAACATACAATAGATAGCAAAGGTAATAATCATCCTTTAGGATATATCTTCTTTATAACTAAATGTAATTTTTCAAATAAGCAAACTTCCGACAACATTCATCAAAAGATTTTATGAAAATCTTTGAATATCGTTGAATATTTTGAATAAGTTTCCAATACAACATACACCTAAAAGAATTTCACATGATGACACCATAAAAAAAAAAAACAAAAGAAAAAACTAAACTTTTAATAAAATTGAAAGGAACAAAAATAAAGATTTTCAATGTGAAATCTATTAGGGACAATTTAAGTGGTACAAATATTTCCAAACTATAACAATTCCCTTGAAATCCAATGTAAATGCTTTGATGTTGAACTTTTTGTACCTTGTAAGCGCAAGTATAGGTGGTATGAGATCATCTTTGTCCACTACAACCACCAAGTACATGATACAATTGAGAAAATGACACAGCAAAGAAATACATTATGTAACATTTTTTTATATTAGAGGAAAGAGGACGGCAACTCTTGACACTAAAATCAAAATTTATCTATGCAAAAAGCGTAACCCATGATTTAGACCCTAAGTACAAAACACCAACCATGTTGTTCAAGATAACCCTACCTGCAACATAGATCAAAGAAATCCAAAATACTAAGAGTGTTGACAAAACATTGTGAATAGATGAAAGAAAAGATATCATTTACAAGTAGATATAAGAAATTCTACCTAAAAAGTGAAACATAAAAATAAGCACTACTTAAAATGTGAAACATTAAAATAAGCAACATTCTATCTTTCAAACCCTCACCAACATTACCATCAGTAACTCCTTACAATCTCACTTTTATTTTTCAATTCAAGCGCACACTTAATACCATCGGACACAGATTCGAAAGCAAATAAGCTCAAGATCCTA
Source organism: Thalassia testudinum (assembly GCA_037157565.1). NCBI lineage: Eukaryota > Viridiplantae > Streptophyta > Magnoliopsida > Alismatales > Hydrocharitaceae > Thalassia > Thalassia testudinum. The sequence continues at coordinate 23,454,922 of JAZHRO010000054.1, read as the reverse complement.
ACATTCTCCACCAAACAACTAAATCACACTCCACAAAATCACATGCCAATCTCATTCCACTCCATCCCTCCATTGCTCCCTAAATAGAACATATCAAAGGAAATGAACAATTAGAAGTATTTCATCAAATGGTTAGAAGACATTTCATCAAACACCTATCCAAATCAAAGGAACCAATCACTTTGAAGTATTTTATCAAACAATTGAAAGACATTTCGTTAAGTACCAATCCAAAAGGATGACAAAAATAATTTTAATCATTTCATCAAACACCTATCCAAGAGAATAAATCCCCTTCCTTCTCCATTGATCAATTACTCTTTATCAAAACCATATCCCCTCATAGGAGGCATTTATATAAAATCAACATAAATGATCTACGATTAAACAAATTAGATGAAATAGTTATAACCTAAAATTAAAGATTCAAACACAACTCAAACGATCTAAGTTAGATGGGATGATTGACCACCATCAATGCATAACAGGGGGATTTCATGTGCATGTGATGGGGTCAATGCCTGTCTGGCACCCCACCATTGGAGAGTCAATGGTCTAAGTTTTCGATGCATGGGGTTTGGGTTTGATCTGTCAAACGGAAAGTACAAGGTAATTATTTACGCACACTTCCATACGTCATCAAATTGAGGAGGGAGTTGGTTAAAAATTTGGATGTGAGATCTTTACCTACTTTGACAGCTACAATGATCCTTGGGGATCCAGAGTTGCTAGCTATATATATATATATATATATATATATATATAAAACAGATATCGATTCCATGTGGCGATAAAGGTATAGCCGTACATTCTTGGACGAGGTCGCTTACTGGAAAATTGAGAGATGAACAATGTTTTAACTATAGGATGAGCCCCGCCCCATCAATGGATTAATTCAACACAGATATTAATCGTGTTGACCAGACACAAAGGTCACGTACCCATCTCGTGGACTTGAATGGAAGGATGTGCATTTGTGGTGAATCAGCTCCCCAAGAACTGAAATGTTAGTATTCGGGTGTTAAACGAAGATTACGAGGGAGGGGATGTAGTCAATAATATGTGGTGGACGTTACCACTACATCGCCCCTGTCTTCCTCGAGTTGGAAAACCTTTTACATTGAGTGGATCGTCCATGGGGAAGAACCTTTTGCATCCCGTGAATCAATCTTGGATGGCACAAAGCAATTATCTACGTACCAATTTATCGTGCTAAGAGATATATGCTCTTGTGGCTTCTACCATCCAAGGTAGAGTTGAGACCCTACATGTTAAAGTTAAACTGAATGTTCAGCATTAATCGCAGCCCATCGAGTCCATATATAAGCTATGAAAGTCATCCATGTTGGGGGAGTCTTGCTTTAAGTGTAGATATGCAGATGAAACATTCTTCCAAACTACAGAAGTCAAGTAACTTTGATATCATATTAATGTGATCTATAATGGTATTTTGACAATAGAGACCAATAAGCTTGAGGTCAAACTCTTGTGTCTAACTTCCAATTCACCAGAGGCACAAGGAACCACGTGACAAGGGACCACGTGATCTGTTTTCTAGGTTTGGTCTTAGACCATGACTTTCCACAAGTTGAATCTTAGACACTTAGTTAGGTCGGGTTTTTCTTGTAGTATCTGAGTCAAGAGTTCAGCTATGAAATCCTCTGGTAAAAAATCAATAAAGAAATTTTCATAAAATGAAAAATACGACAATACTGTGGTCTAACATGATAGCAAATAGGATGCCAAAATGACCGAGGTATGGGGATGGGAGGTATTAGAGATGGAAAGAAACTTCTTTGTCACCTCCTTGGTGAATAGTTTTAAATGTTCCAGGAATTTTACATGAACTTTGATTTTGGTCAATTCTACTATCATAGTTCGACGGCTTAATCACTTAAATTAAGCCTAGATCGTTGGATAATTGGCCCATAACTCATTAATCGGACCAAACCAATTGCACTAGTTCAATATAGGGTTGGAGAGTTTCCACGGATCCACATCCCGATTACTCGTTCAACGGGCCTATTTGGGTCACCATCATCTCTCTTCTTCTCCTACTTCTTCTTAGTTTTGAGTGCTGTTTGTTACATAACCTTCCATTTTTCAATAAACTCAATATTGGCTTCTCCAAATTCAGCGAGCCTTCCCTCCCTCTCGAAGGTATACACTCCCATGCATGTATGGTGTAGAAAAATAAAAGCAAAATAAAACTAAAACGATATCGAGGCATCACCTGATAACACTTAGAGTTTACGTAAAAACTCTTCTCACGACGAAAGGAAAGAAAATCACGAGAGAACCTCAGTAGGTAAATAGTTAATACTTTTTCTCCAATAACTAATAAATAGAGATATACGAACCTTTATTTAAATTACCACAGATCACTCACACTAATGGTATGACATATATATATCTTCCAATACTTTCGTAGGATTATATACTTTTCCCAATCTTCGGAGGATTAAAAATAAAAATCATGGCTGCTTAGCTGTGGAGTCTGTTTCTGCCCTACTAATCCTAAGATGTTGTGCCTTCTTGTAGGATGGAACAAAGTCAACCAAAAGAAAGAAGCCCATCGGACAAGACCACAAATCGGGGAGAAAAAGAATGGCTTCCTGTTGAGTTAATTAGGCCACTAATTGAACGGACATAATATTCAGGCCCCACTCGACATATTTAAATTCCAAATTGGTCCCCACATCCGGTCTTCACTCACTTCACAAACAGCGATTTGGACTTCGTTTGCATTACTGCAACTTGGACGGGGGATGACACCATCCCGGGATAAAATAAGAGAAGCATATAAGTTACTGAGGAAATTTGGTCGGAGGGAAAAGAATAAATAGAGGAATAAACTTATTAATATGCTAATATGATTTTAGTGGATAATATTTTAATATTATGATATATGAGTTTCCAATGAGTTGACATGAGGCAGTAAATATAGGTTAATATATATTTTTTAATATATATTAGTATTAATGTAATGTAATAAGATAATTAGAGAATAAATATAATAATTCGATATATGTTGATGTTGATTTGATAAGTTAAGATAAGTTGTGATTGAATAAAAATAAAACATACGTGCATAGCACCAAGTAAAAGGTGGAAGTTTGTTTCAGTATGCGTGTAGCATAACAATCCGTGATAACAAATATATTAACATACAAGATAATAAATTGGAAAAATCGAGAAAAATCAATTAACAAGATGCATAAAAATCGAAATGAAACAGGTTAGATATTACGGTCAAAACATCTCTCGGGGACTGCCCGTAGAAAGGTTGCACCCCACTTTATGGACACACAAACCAGGTGAGCCACTTCGAGAGTACGACATTCCCCCACCACGATCGGTGCGCTCTGCATGTGGTCGTCCTCGGATGTTGCTTCTCAAGATGGTTGCCGAGAGAAGGTGAACCGTGTTGCACCGCTGCAGAGAAATCCAAAAGAGTATGTGAAACACTCGCACGCATGCGATAAGCCAGTGTTTCAACTCCTTGAGTCATAACGTTATGGAATATAATGACTAATAATTTATTAACCAATTAAGCTAAAGAATTAAAGATATTTTTGTTAGTAAAAGGGTTGTGTGTTAAGAAAGGATCTAAATTTTAAATTAATTCTCACTCGATTCCACCGTACCTGATGGGGCAAGGCATGTGTGTTGTACATGTTGTCCCTCCCTTCTAGTGCTTTGCTATTTAAGTTTTTTTTTTTTTTTAATGAGTAAGCAAAATTAATTACAACCTCAAAGGTTACATGAAAAATCAGGTCAAAGCGATGATCCAAGTACAAGAGAATCAACGCAAAATCTTGCTAACTTGTGAGCCAAAACAACCCATTTGAAATGACCCATTCCCAGGATTGTTTGACATTTTCAAAAATTCATAGGGATTTTTATACAGTTTTTACCCCCTAGGTTTTTATATTGGAGTTTATGAGGGGGACAGGAAAATGGCAGAGATGTTCTTACAATTTTTCCACCACCATCTCCCTCCCACCCGTAACATCTCCTCCCCCTCACCCCTCACGCACGACCGCCGTGCCATCCCCGGAAGCCCCCCTACCTCACACCATGCCGCTCCCCCATACCCTTCCCCATGCCTCCTCCACCCATATAAACCCTCCTCCTCCTCTATTTCATTCCCACACCACCGTAGCTGAGTGGGAGCGACGGAGAGAGCGAAGAGCAGAGGAGATAGGAGGGCCTGGGAGGAAGTCGGAAGGCGGAATGGTGCGACGAAACGAGGCGATGTTGCCGCTGCTGCAGTGAGAGAAAAGATTCAGAAACGGTTCTGCGGAATTATTTTACCGTAGAATCAGACGTTCGGAGTGACCTCTAAACGTCGATTCGGATGTCCGAAGGTAACATCAGATGTCTAGTAGAGTAGTTTTCTTTCGATTATTTTTCCTGCCAAGTTCTAATCGTGCACACGCATATGTCAAAGGTCGGGACGCACACTGGTGTGAAGACCGAAAGGGTTTCAGACGTCCGGACGTGTCTCCAGACATCTGAAGACACCCTCAGACGTCTGCACAAAGTTTCAGACGTCCAGAGAAAGGCACCCCGAGTAAGGTATGCCTGAGAGTCCATTTAAGACGTCTGGGACTTTTCATATACGTCTAATTTTGGTCAGAGTTATTTTTTGAGGCCTATTCAGGGCCCAAACGGTGTCGGTTTTCCCAAACGAAATGTCATTGGTTTCCGTTCGAGTTTTTCTACATAATGATACATTGTTCTTGCCGTTCTGAGCTCATTCTGACATATGGGTCAATGTGATACGTCCTCCATTCGTGGTGTACACGGAACCTGCGGGGATTGCAAGCTCCGTCGACTATGCCCCTACATTTGGCGGTTATCATGGTAGAGTGGTTCTCACCCAAATCTCGTAATTAATAAATTGCGTGCGTAGAATTAAATTGAACCTACGATGTGAGATAAACACTAGGAAGAGAAAAATGCATGTTGCCATACAATATAGTCGATCGAACACTAGGTTGTGACATGAACACTAGATCTGGAAGAAATACATGCGAAATCAATAAATGATTGGATCACCGTGATGAAATCATGAGCTTCCTGAAATAAACTATGTCATGAATGGAAATACATACTTGTACTAAGTAATTGACGACGAACCAGATATGGGAATAAGAAAGTCCATGTACGAACCATACGGGAAATTTAAAAAGAAACCAGTAATACTGTAGTACGGAAAACTTGTGGGTTTTAGGGCATGTCCCCTATAGGCAATTGTTCGGACTTGGTTAAGGGAAGTGAGTTAGCCCTCGTGTACGTAGTACCGAGGAGAGCAACTATCCCTTTTGAGTAGAGATGAGCTTGCCGCCCTTTGGGTTGAGACCCAGGGTGGGTTTGCCCACTCTACATCGACTCCTGTTTGACCTTCACGTACGTGGTACCGAGGTGAGCTACTTAGTATAGAGGAGAGCTAACCGTCCCATGAGGCCCAGGGTTAGGCATGGCCACCCTACACAAACTCTTGTTAGCCCGTTGGGCAAACGGGGATAGTCGGATGAAGGTACACGAACTATGAGGGACGAGACCCCTGTTCTAAGAAGGCAAGGCCCTATGCTATTCCATATTGTACATTTAGGCATACCCGTTAACGGAAACGACTGACCGCGTGCCAATGCAGGGTAGCTACCCGTGCACTTATCATGTGTGTCGTAGTCACCGTTATGTCGCGACCATGACCTCGGGTAGTAGACTAAGTGTAGGACTACCACGGGAGACTCCTCTGGCCAGAAGAGTGCCACGTGTACATCCTGCACTACGAGAAAACTGTAAGCAAGATCGTTCCTTTAGGGAATAAAAAGATTAAGAAATATTATGAAACCTGATTAGAAAGGCGATAATTGGGATCGAGTGATAATAAACTGTTAAATGCATGTTAGCTACTTGTTTAAATTTTATGTTTTAACCACCACTCTACTTAGTGTTAGCTGACCATAGAATTTTATAACCTTATTCAGGTCATAGATTTAAGTAATCAAAGCCACCGGCTGCTGAGGGCACTAGGCCCAGTCGCGCCCAGCTGTAGTTTCCTGCCGTTTCTTTTACAGAATTTTTTTTTGTTAGTATTAAGTACTTGTAGCTCATAGTTGTTTTCAATTGTATCCTCTACCAATTGTGATGGCTATGTTCTATACTTTCCACTGTAGATTGTGAGATACTAGTGGATTACTATTTTCTTTCCTTATTTTCAGTCAAATATTTTCTGTTTAGTTACATTACTTGTGTAATTGTGGAATGATTATGGCATTTGATTCTTTTTCGTTTGACGACGGGGTCTTGGGGTTCATCGAGGTGAGCCGTTCTCCTATCCTGTAGAGAGTCGGGAGTGGGTCGCGACAAGATGGTATCAGAGCAAGGTCATCCCAATAAATGAACCGAATGATCTGGAAATAATCACGCTTGTAATTATAGCTAAGATAGCCATCACAACGTACGGTCTTGATTATCACTTCCGAGTCTTACTTTCCCTCTGTAATCAAAGTGTCATTGACAGTTTCCAGTAGACTTGTTTACGTACTTTTCGATTCTGGTGCTACGCATTCGTTTGTCTCTATGAGTTTCGCCGTCAGATTGGGATCAGGCAGTGTGCTACTAGAGGAGTCGTTCCTGATTAGAGGCCTAGGTGGATAGATATTTGTCGCCGAGGAGGTTTTTCTTGATTGTGAGGTCGCTATAGGGGGACACAGTCTTTCCATTGACCTGATCGTGATCCTGATGGAGGATTTCGATGTGATCCTAGGGATGAACTAGCTGGCTGCTTATCACATCCTAGTAGACTGCTTTGGGAGAAAGATCGTCTTCTCCATACCAGAGTTGCCTCCTTTCGAGTTCCATGGCCAGCCAGTAGATGGAGGACTCAGGTGCATCTCTGTACTTCGGACAGCGAAGCTATTGAGCCAAGGGTGTGAGGGCTTTCTAGCTTGTGTCATAGTAGAGCCTAGTCCCATGGCTGACTTGCAGAGTATGCCGGTAGTCCATAAGTACCCCGATGTTTTCCCAGAGGAGCTGTCAGGACTGTCACTTGAGCGTGAGATCGAGTTTGAGATCTCACTAGTACCAGAGACCGACCCCATCTCTACTACACCATATTAGATGGACTCACTTGAGTCGCAAGAGCTCAAGTTTCAGTTACAAGACATGTTAGAGAAGGGCTTTGTGAGGCCTTGTGCATCCCCGTGGGGAGCCCCTGTCCTGTTTGTTAAGAAGAAGGACGGTATCCTTCGACTGTGCGTAGACTACAGACAGCTGAATCGGGTCACTGTCAAGAATAAGTACCTACTACCTCGCATCGACGATCTCTTCGATCAGCTGAGAGACACCACGATATTTTCCACCCCTTCTGGCATCAATATCAAGATCTTTGATCTCTGCCCAATCCTTAGTTAATCTTAACACTGGTAAGCGGCATCTACATTCAGGAGGAAGATCTCAAAATTGAACCCAAAATCTAACCTTTTTGAAACAATACTCAGAAGGCCTCATCTCTAGTTCCAACAGCTGTTAGAACTATATCTCCGTTGAAATGCTAAGGGCTTCGATTGAGTACTAACCTGAGATCTCCTTTAGAAGTAAACACCGCCATCCATATTCCGTCAGCAACTTTGAGACCGCTAGTGGGTTTTTCAATGTCCAAGCTTTTGAGATAACTTTGGAAACAGCAACTTGACATGTCTTCTTGGAGGAGTAAATGTGGAAGTATAAGCACTTGGTCCAGCTCTTTGGATCTTTGAGGTCTTCTCTGCTCATTCTGACAGAAACTTACATTCCTCTTCTTTAAGCAGTGATTGGATACCATTTATGAGGTGGAGCTCCTCCTCCTCCATGTCTGGCAGGAACCACGGACTGAAAAAACTTAATGCAGATGTCAATGAGAGATGCTGAACTGATATTAGACAATGGAGAATAAGAGATGCATGAAACATATGAAAGAGGGAGACGGATGTCTTTAGTAAAACTCCTGGTACCATCACTTAGAGTGGGAAGAGGGCTCCCAGCAGAGGGGGAACAGAAAGGTCCTCTTGCTATTTAAGTTATGGGAAGTGCGTAATAATGTACCTAGTTTTCACTCAGTTTTGATATAGCATTAAAAAATGCCACTCAATCCTTGATTTCAACATGACTTTCCTTATTTTATCACTAAATAAATACACCTAAAATTAGTATATTGACTCCTCGAATCATCACGATATATTCCTTTAATTCTGAGATTTAAACAGTACCTTGGGCAACGTCTGGTTGAAAAATATTGGATAAATCCTCCATAAGATAAATTCAAATTTATTCCATCACATCAAATGAACATTAACATCCACTGAAATATAATCCTTTCAAATTATCTAATTACAACATATCAACATCAATAAATATAAAAATATTATCAACTCTAACATAATATATCAATTAAATATATTTATTAGATGATATCAATCCACCCCACACTCACTGTATCAATCATTTTCATTTATCACTTATCCTATTCCTCTAAACAAACACCAAACACAAGTCACCCCACATCTGTTTAATTGATATCAATTATTCGATTTTGCAACTTTTTTCTGGCAACTTGCTAATCAATCATGATCTTTATTTGCTGGACTGCCGCAAAAAAGTTGTTGGATTCAATTATTAAAAATCATTGCTGATGCATAGTCCTAAAGTGGGGTTAAAGCGCGGCCTGGATTTTATTGGTCTCCGGTGATTTTATAGATTTCCGTTTCATACGATTGGTTTCTACTTTTCATTTTTGGTCTAATCTATCACTTATTACATAAAATATATAACTGATATTGTACTTATTAATTATTTTCTATTTCTTTATTATTTCCGTCACGATTAGGTTTGGATTCCATTGGGTTACACATAAAAGAACTATATGTGTGCAATTTAAGTACGTTAAAGAAGTGTACACAACTCAAACCTAACACCTAAATTCGGATCCTTCCATTTAGGATATTCTTAGGTTTGTGCTTGGATGTTCGGGTCCTCTCCCTCTTACAAACCCTAACTGATCAGCACCTATTTGGGGGTGTCAATTACCCATCCAACATCGGTTGGGGCCCCCTCACTCTCCCCTTGTCTCCAACCCCTTGCCCCCGTACATCATCACCCTTTGAGCTCCTGTGTGTAGTACTCCCTCGTCGTCACTTTGGGTTCCTATCATCATGACTTGCAATGGCTCCCCTTTGGCACATGGTCCCACCATCGACCAACGATGGTGATGTCGATGCTTGCCATCAACTTCTTGGTGGCCTAGTGACAGTGTTGTTAGAGGATGTTTGTGGGTCACCTCCCTGCAAGATTGGCCTTGTTGAGATCTCAACTATGTATGGATTCCATGAGTGACTCTTCATCTCTCTCAATGGATCCACTCCACCACCAACCATCCACGGGATTTTTGTTCAACCCTTCGACTATTTAGCTTGTTCTCTTTTTCTTTTTTGTTGTTGTTCATTCTCTTTTCTGAACTCATTTATTGTTGTGGACTATATATATCTTCTTACATTTTTCACAAATTTTCGTAAGTCATCATTCTTGTAATGACCCAAAATCTAATTGAGTGCATTGGGGAGGCATTGATTATCTTCCATGTACCACTCTCTAAATAATGCAAGAAAATCACCATTTGAAGTCATGGAAATCAACGGGAACTCGTGTTAGATCCGTGGGTGCTAATTAAAATATTTAGAGATCACTGTATCATAAATATCAAAATGAGCATTAATTTTTTATCGTCTAATTTACTGTTGATCTTGATGAAAATACTTCTTACATCATATAATAGTTTCAATAATTTTACTAATTATCATCCTTAATAAATTCTTTTTATAATAATTATTTTGTTACGTTATATTTGACAATCACTTTTAAATATAATACGTAATATTCGTATAGTTTTTTTGTATCGACCTTATTATCATTCTCATTTTCCATGATCCATAATTTATTATAACTTATGTTACACATGTTAAAATTCATGTAATCATTCATTTTATCATATAGAAGTGGTAGGACATTTTGACGTTGATTATGCGAGATATGTACTCAATAGGGAATCCACCACTGATTTTGTACCTTTGTAACTGGTAATCTGGTTACCTAGAAGAGTAAGAAATATGAGGCAGTTTCTCACTCCAATGCAGAGTCAGAGTATAGGACAATGACCTAGATTGCTACAAAGATAATCTAGATATGATCTCTACTGCATAATTTGCATGTCCAAATTGAAGAACTTATAGAGATAAGATGCGACAATTTTACAATTACATACAACAAGTTGTAATACTTATACAAATACATAAATTTGTAGGTAAAATATCAAAAATACAATAACACTTGCCACCACTGAAAATTAGATAAACGATTGTTCACGATCAAAGAAATAAAGCATTACAATTTTTTTATCACGATACTAATTCATAAATTAAGGGGAGGACTTGGCATAATGAGTCGTGTAAATGGTCTAAACTCCTAGATTTATATCTATCTGAGTTTGTAAATCAAAATCTACCCATCTCGAAACTAAACTACGAAATTTTAACCACTCCAATTGGGGTTGAGTTGCATCGTAGGAAGTCTAATCGACATATCTATTATTTGGCAGGAAAAATAAATTCGTAAAATAAGTTGAAGAAATAAAATAAATGTTGAAATAAATAAATAAATTTGTTTAAATATTTTAATAAATTAAAATTTTTTATTGAAAAAGATAAAATAATTTTATGCCTACTTAATCGATATAAATAAAAAATAAATTACATACTTAATTCATCAGTCAAACACAACCTAAATTCCCACCAAGTGCAGCAGGGTAAGTGAAAGTGGGCTGCATGAGCCATTAGACTATTTAAAGTGCGCCACTAACGCATATTTCCCTGCAATAAGGATTCCACCTACAAAGGCCCCTTTGGAAACCAAACAAACACGCAACGTTCTTGCGTTTCGAGGTTTTAAAAAGAAAGAACACGTACGTGCGAATGGCTTTTACTGGGTGCGAGTTTTAACCCACTCCTCCACGTACGTGTCCATTATTTATTTTAGAAAAGCAATCCAAACATTACGGGCTCTGCCATCACTTAAACAAATAATAATAATCTATCGCACCACAGTTTACAAAATCAAATTATATCTGTTAAAATTTAAAACATACTAATTAAAATAATATTTTACCAATAGAAAATAATTTTCAACCTTAAAAGTAGAGATAAATATTAAGTCGAGTTCTGACAGGTCAGACTCAACTCAACCTAAGTTTATTTAATAAATAAGTTAAAAATAATAATTTAAGATTTGATTTAAAATAAATTTTCTTAACTAAAATATGACCCGATCTAAAAAAATAATAAATTTAGGTTGAGTTAATCTATTTATTTATAATTTAATTATTTATTTTACTTATACTTATAAAATAATATAATTTTATATAAGTAAGAAAAAATAATTTATAAAAGATAATTATCTTTTTTAATTATGTAAATAATTAGATTATTATATTTATTTTTTATATATATTGAAAGATCTTTAAATCCTCGTAGAAATACATTCAAATAAAATGATTAATTACTTACATTACAAATATTTGATTTGAATATTCAATATATATGATATATGAGAAGGTAACCAAGTATAATAAGTAAGTGGATATTATAATAAATAATAAAATTACTTATTTTATGTGTTTATATTTAATTTAAATTTAGTTGATCATGATTTCTTTAGGACAAGCAACCAATAGTTTATTTCTGGTTTGAGTGAGATGAAAGATTATATTGTACAACTTATACTTGTATAAAACACAAAGGTTAAAGTTTTATTAGTTAAAAAATAGAAAGAGTAATCAATGTTTATTTTGTGTTTAATATATGATACATATATGACATATATTTTGATAGATAAAATAAATATATATACATATATGACATATATTAATATAATTGGACCAACAAGGTAAGCCTTAAGGTGACTCTATAAATAGGTCAATGAGTCAAGTTGGATTTGAATCACCTCAACACAAAGCTTAACTTATTTAATAAATAAGTCATATTTATAACGTAAGTCTAACCTAAGTTAATTTTAGACTCAGACTTGAACCAACCCAATTGGATTGGGCCTCAAGTTGAGTCGTGTCAAGCTGACCCAATGCTTATCCTTATTGGAAAGTGATTTTCCATTGACAAAAAATAAAATACACTAAATATTTTAGCTTTCCACCAGTAAAAAATAATTTTTCACTAGAAAAGTGATTTTTACACGTGGAAAATAATATTTTACTTATACAAAAAAATTTTATTTATGAAAATGAAAAATATACCTATTGAAATAAAAATTGAAAAGGGGGTATTTCTGTTAATACGTAGATCTACTAAGCACATCGTAAAATACGTTGCACCGTACCTCTCTTTACATGTTCTTTTTTTACTATTTTTCAAAAGAAATATATGGGCCTCAATCGGGTCACCACGAAACTTGATCTCATGGACCAATTCCGGTCAAAAGCCCAAATGTTACATATGTGGGCCTAAATTATCCCACCCCACATCCATCCACACAAAGGGAGCACAGGACCACCACCCCCACACCCGACCAAGAGCAATGGCGCTCCTCCTCTCTTCCCTCCCCTTCACGCCCCTTGCTCTCCGCCACCGGAGCTCCGTATCCGGACCCATACCACCCGTCCGTTTCAGTCCCCACCGCGCATCCACCGTCGATGGAGGAGCCGCCGCCTCTGCCTCGCCCGCTCTCAGGGCGACCTCCGGTCGTCTGTCCTCCACCTCCGGTCGCAGCTTAGCGATCATCCCCAGTTCTAGGGCTACGGGATTGGGGAAGAGGTTGAGGTGTAGAGCTGCAGGCGAGGGGTCGGAGGTGTATACGGGCGTCTACGGGCCGTGGACGGTCGATCCCTCCGACGTCCGCGAGGTGTGTTCTGGAAATTCCCGGTTGGATTATGTCCGATTAGCGTTCGGTCTGTCGTAGTGTTTAAACTTTACATTCGTTTGAGCGTTTAAGTCAGTTGTGCGTTTTTATCGGGTGTGTAAGAGGAAGTATAGAAGAAAAATCGAAATTAGAAGAAGGTGGAATTGGTTTATTCCGAAATTGAGAGTGAAATTCGACAGTAAACTAATTCTGAAGTTTGCTGTCTTAAACAAGCAACTGGTCACGCTACACTTGTTAATGAAGGATGCCTAAGTGGCCAACTTGTAACCACGATTTCCAGCAACTACAAGCTGCATGATTGGCTTATGGTTGGAAGTTAACCGTTTGGCAGATTTTGCATGTGCCGATCTTAACATATGAATCTGGCATCATAGACCCATTTGGTTGTGGAAGAAGAAGTGGAGTTTTCTAAGTGGCAGTGCATGAATAATACATTTACAGTAACATGAGACACACTGTTTACTAGAACCATCAACTCAATTCTCTTCCCAACTAACACCATTTTCCAACAAAATAACACTGAAAAATAACCCAACATTTAATATAAACCAAATAAACAACAACCTCGCTCTTACAATACATTAATCCATCTATCACATTTGCCACTTACTATACCACTGACACCATCACCTCTCTAACTTACCCTATCTTAACACTTACCAAGGACAACTACTAACCTACAACCAAATGGAGATTTTGCTCCGGATGTGCATATGAATTGCAACCTAATTATTGGTTGCCTTTTTATGCTTAACTTGATAGACAGTATATTTATCCTAGGAACATAGTGAAAGTTTGTCCAACATCGGATTGATCGCAGGATGTATTTTCTAAAGTGGAGATTCATTACATTTATGGTGCCCTTAATGCCTACTATTGCTTTACCCTTGGATTGCATATGTGGATTTTGTATACTTCCCTCCCGTTTGCTCCCATAAGATTCTTGGTTGTTGATACACATGCCCTCTGCAAACATAACGTATTTCTTGACTCTCTAATCCAGATCGAGGAAAATCTATTTAGTTAAATTAGTATTCAAGAAATTTTTTGTTAATGGCGACATAGTGGAATATTTCAAAAACTGCTAAACCTAGTATATATGGGATTTCAGTGATCACCATCAATCCCAAGGATGCCTTTTGCATCCAGTGATCATGATGCCAGTGTAGATCTTGATTAGTTGGTGATCTGTGCATCTTCTATTATAGAAAACATTTTGGAAGAGACAAACTTGGAAACCACGTTTGAATAGTACAGTCAAGTTGGAAAAGCAGGGAGAGCTATTAGCTTTTGGTGAAGTTCTTGTGAACATATGTTTGCATAGGAAATTATCTACTGATGACTAATTGTTCGGCTAGCTTGCTTAATATCTCCAAAGCGATGCTTTGGACCTAAACATACAAGCATGTGAAATATTTGCACTCTCAAAAGTTTCAAAAATTACTTTCCATGAGATCTTTAATTGTAAACAAAGAATGATTTTGTACTTAAAAGACTTAAGTTTGGAAGAAAAATATTTACGAATAGAGATTTTTTTTCCAATAAAAGTTTAATCATAGTCATTATTTTCTCCAACTCTGTTCTTGGTATTTTCTTGTAAAATCCCTTTCAAAAAAAAAAATCTTGTAAAATGTCTGATTCGGTGGTAAGCAATTCACCATCACAAACTGAAAGGAAATAAATGCCTTTTTTCTTTCCCAATTATTGACTTTAGCTCCAGATCCTCAGGTATTACACAATATTCGAATGTTTGATAAGAAGTATAACTTGGGTTATATTCGGATTGTGACATCAAGCAATTTAGTCAAACACTAAGAGTCAATCAATTGCACTGTGTAGACGTGTTTACGTTATCTTATGTATCCTCCTGAAGATCAAAATTTTCAACTTCAGGAATTTGCCAATAAATTTGTGAGAATTTGCGGAAGCTAAATCATGTGGAGATGAGAAGAGGAGAAGAGAGGGAGTTGTTGGCATGAGAGGAGAGGAGAGGTTGGCACAGGAGAAGGGGAGAGAGGAGAGGAGCCTTGAGAAAAATAGGAAATATTATTATTGACTCGAAGGCAAATGGAGGGATTGCTCTCCTTTTAAAGAGAACAACTCCTCCTACAAAAAAAGAAAACAGCCTAACAAACCTAATTATCTAAATATGTAAAACAGAAAATAAACACCAACAAAACATGCCACAGTTGGCTTAAAAATAACTTGCATGCAAGCCAAGAAATCTTAATGCCTTGTGGCCGACAGGTAGGACAACTCCATGCCACATGGACAGTTCCACGTGGCCAAGGTGACAGTGGACTGTCCACGTGGCATTTATTTACCGTAAACTCTAACAAATTTGCTTTGTCATTTTTTTTAATAGGTGGTCTCATACAGAGCAGGACTTGTAACTGCTGCTACATCATTTGTACTAGCAGCTAGTGGTGCTTTTCTGCCCGAAGGCAATGTATTTGGAGATGTGCTAAAGCAAAATATCGACCTCCTATATGCTCTTGGTGCTGGGAGTCTAGGAGTTTCGCTATATTTGATCCACATCTATGTGACTTTCCTAAAACGCTTTCTACAAATACTTTGGGCAGTTGGAGCTATTGGATCACTTGCAACTTACCTAAAACTTGCTCAACCTCTTGATGAGAGCTTGGTAAATTATGTCATCCATAATCCAGTGGCTGTTTGGTTTATAGGACCTCTTTTTGCATCATTGACTGGACTTGTTTTTAAGGAAGGTAAATGAGTGATTCCTTTGTCTTCGTTTGATACTGTCAGGCATGTCAACTTTTACTATTTAATGACTCAGTAAATATTTAAATGAACATGGAAAGCATTAAGAAATTCTCCTAATTAATATCAACATGACATTAAACTACTTTGCAGAAGAGAAGAATATTGATCTGTCTTAAAGATGATGGATTTGTTTCTGAACTGTTAAGGTCTAAGACTGTGGCATGCTTCCATGTGATGATTGATGTCACCTGCTAGTCACCTAATTGAAAAGCTTTTTAGGCAAAACTAGTGAAAGTTTCAAGGTGAAGTTTGTTCAGGAGATAAGCTGGCATCCTGAAACTTCCACAGAAAAAATTATGGAGACCTGTCAGAATATTAATTTCCAGATTTAATCTGATTTACAAGAAAATGCGTGGTCTATTTTCAGGGGGAAAAAAAGAAAACAAAAGAAAAGATTATCTGGGGAATCTTCTTGCTTGTATATGCAGCATCTTGTAGTTCATTGATTTCTTTTGATAAGTGGTGCTACTCAACATGCATGTTAGGCTTCGTAGATTGTTAACAGTTAAATTGGGAGCTTAAATGGTGCCGTAAACTGTTGTTGAATTCCTATTGATGTGATGCAGGTCTTTGTTATGGGAAGCTGGAAGCAGCAGTCCTGACATTTATTATTCCTGCTCTCCTTTTGGGCCATCTGGTGAGGACCCTCCACTTGTTGAGTTCTTTCTCAACTGAGAAGTGTACTTAAAAGTTTATGATGGTTCATTAGTGCATCTGAATCTAAAATTAATTGATACCATAGATCCTTTAATTTTGCCCATGATCGCAACCTGCTTCAAATGTCATTCCTTGGAAATAATTTACTTCCTTTCCATCGTGACCAGCACCATTCCCTTCTTGCTATAAACTTCCTGTTCCTGTGGATGCATTCTTATTGAGTAAAGTGTTGTTTTACATCCCCAGTCAGGACTCATGGATGATGGAGTGAAATATGGCCTCTTGGGTGTATGGATGGCTCTGTTTGTGATATTTGCTGCCAGGAAGTTCACGCAACCTGTTAAGGTTCAATTGATTGTTCTCGGTGTCAAAGTAGTTAAGCAGATATTTCTTGCTAAGGAATCACTCATTGTTCCTTTCACTTTTCCTTTGATTTAGGATGACATAGGGGACAAATCCGTGTTCATGTTCAATGCCCTCCCTGAGGAGGAAAAGGAGGCTCTCCTCCAAAAACTTGAGGAAATGTCTGGCGAGAAGCTTAATTAGCAAGAAAAGAACATGGGTTGATGTTGTTGAGAAGCTGACACCAAGAACGCTTGATATCAGTCTCTGCTTTATCACAATAGTTCACCCAGCTGATGTGGTATAATTTCATGTCGGCAGTTTGCCACTTGCAAGTTATTGTGCATACAACAAAATTATGTACCTGGTAGTTCCTGTTGGGTTCTACTTTGTTCTTCATACATGTTTTGACTAATGTATATCTCTAGTCCTGACGTTGTGATTATACACCCTTATTATTTGGAGTATATACTTACTACTGCCATCTATCTCTATTCCAGTATTCTGATTATCATACTCTTTTGAAAGATGGGCACCCTACCTATCGACCAAAAGCTGTTTCTCCACTGAATCTTCCTACACTCGCATTGCCATGAAGATA
This sequence comes from Thalassia testudinum, assembly GCA_037157565.1. Classification (NCBI taxonomy): domain Eukaryota; kingdom Viridiplantae; phylum Streptophyta; class Magnoliopsida; order Alismatales; family Hydrocharitaceae; genus Thalassia; species Thalassia testudinum. The sequence continues at coordinate 23,437,563 of JAZHRO010000054.1, read as the reverse complement.
CACCAGTGATTTTCACAAAGTATGAGGTGACACTGGCAGTACTGAAGTTTGCATTTCCTGAATAACTCAGCGAGCTTAGGTTCCATGCATATTTGATGCCCTTTCTAAGAAGGCAGCCTGAGCATTGGATAATGCTATGTCATACTATAGCTTGAGGCATTAAGCTTGAAACTTGTATACTGTATCAGACATGCTGATGGTCTGCAATTCTTTGCCTTGAAACTTTGGGCCAGGAGCAGGATTGATAGAATAGGTAGGAATGTAAATGGGTTAGGTTTGGGTTGGATTTGATTAAATCCATACATATTTATAAAATTCATATCCATAATCTACCCATTTATCCATCGGATACAAAAATTCAAATACATACCTATATATCCATTGGGTATCCATTGGATATCTATTTATAAATTAACCTTACAATCAAATTATCCTCATATTAAAGTTAAAAAGAAAAAATATTTATAATACAAGTCATCAATTATTTACTTTTAACAAGCCTAAAACATAAGGGTTTAAACTACTCTAATTTTAGTGAATCCTATTGAAATTATTACAAAAAATAATCTCAAGGGATTCACTAAAATTAGAGTAGCCCATTGAAATTATTACAAAAAATAATCTCAAGGGAAATATTTCAAAAATAAAAAATATAAAGAAGGATAAAATACAGATACATTTCAAATAAAAGATATTTATCACATAAATAAATGTTCAATGGAAGTTTTAAAAGTACTCTCAATGTTCAAAATCATGGAGGGAATCATGAGAGAGATTAAAGTGGGGAGAAAGTGGAACTTAGGAGGGGATTTATATATCTTAAGTAAGTAGGGATTTTATTCGGATACTTAGGTTGGGTAATCGGATATAGATCTTTACTCATATCCATATCTAGTCAGATTTTTTGGATAAAATCCATACCCGAACCTTATCGGGTTTGGGTTAGGTTTTACTCATTTTTTTCGAGTTGGATTAAGTTGGGTTCAGGCTGGGTTTAGTAAAACTTGCATCCTTAAGAAGAGGTGGTAAAACCTTTGGACTAAGAGGCTTTCAAATTGCTTGTTTTATGTCTTCATAAGGAGTTAATCTTGAAAGCCAACCAGCCTTAGTAGGAAACAACGATCAATCTTATTTCTTAGAAAATGATCCAATGCCTCTTTATAGAGAGAGAGATTTGGGTAAATAATAGTGTATGTCCATAAAAAATATACAAAAAAGTGGTAAAACAAATATAGATAAATAGAAGTCTCAACACTCTCCCTCAAGCTGGAGCATAGATGCTAATCATGCTCAGCTTGGAATAGCAATAGTCAAGCGTCGATCGAGGTAGAGGCTTTATAAATGCATTGGCAGTCTGATCCTCGGATGCAACATAAGTGGTATATAACAAACCACGCTATATGAGATCTCTGGTATAGTGGCAACCAAACTTAACGTATTTGGTGTGCTCATGGAACATCAAGTTGTTGGCTATGTATGTAACTGTACAATTGTCGCATCTCATCTCTATAGGTTCCTCGATCTAGACATGCAAATCTTGTAGTAGAGATCGTATTTAGGCCATCTCTATAGTAGTCTAGGCCATCGTCCTATACTTTGACTCTGCATTGGAGCGAGAAACTGCCTCATGTTTCTTGCTTCTCTAGGTAACCAAATTACCAACCATAAAGGTACAAAAATCAGTGGTGGATTCCTTGTCGAGCACATATCTCGCATAATCAATGTCAAAATATCCTACCATTGTCATAGGAGAGCCTCTCTGAAAGAGAATACCATGACCTGGTGCTTTCTTCAAGTATCTCAGAACCTACATAGCTGCCTGCCAGTGCAACTTCGTCGGCTTCTCCATAAACTAAGTTTGCCTACTACCAAGGCAATATCAATTATGGTAATAGTAAGATATAACAGCTTGTTCATAAGCTGTTTGTATGCTCTACTATTAGCTACCTTTTGTCTCTTCATCATGAAGACATGCCTTAGGATCTATAGGAATATTGGCTAGCTTGAACCCCAGCATACTTGTCTCCTGAAGAACACCCAACGCATACTTGTGTTAAGAAAGAACAATCCCATCTCTGTTCCTAGCTACCTCAATCCCCAAGAAATATCTAAGTTGGCCCAGATCCTTCATAACAAACTGCTATGCAAGAGACCCCTTGACCTGTCTTATCCCAGCCTCATCATCGCCAGTGATAATCAGATAATCTACATAAACCAGTAGTGCTACCACATCATTCTCCATTTTGTTGACAAATAGAAAGTGCTCTGAAGAAGATCTTTGCATCCCCATTCTTTGCAACACATCGAGAGCTTCTGAAACTAGACACTTAGGCTTTGCTTCAAGCCATAGATGGCCTTCCTAAGTTCACACACGCTCCCCCTAAACCTCAAAACCTGGGAGCTGCTGCATGTAAACCTACTCATGAAGATTGCCATAAAGAAAAGCGTTCTCCATATCAAGCTAGTGTAACCGCCAATCTCTGTGAGCCACAACAGAGATAAATACCTGACCAGTGGCAAGCCACACAATGGGGGAGAAAGTATCAAAGAAGTCCACCCCATAGGTGTGGGTGAACTCCTTCGCCACCAACTTGGCCTTATACTGTAAAATAGACCCATTTGGGTTATAATTCAAAGCAAAGACCCATCTGGAGCTAACTAGTCGTGCGCCTGTAAGAAGAGAGGTGAGTTCCCAAATCTGTCTACTCCAAAGCACTGCCATCTCGTCCTCCATGGCTTGATGTCACTTTGGATCAAGCATGGCTTGCAGGTAGGTATATAGAATGGTGAGGTTGTAAGTGTCTGGTAAAAGCTGCCAAACTGAGAACCAAGACCATCGGAAGCTAAACTGCCTACAGCACAATATCTGGACTCACACATGCAGGGTGCCTTCCTAATGACAATAGGCAGGTTAGAATTATCCGGTACATCTGACTGAATCTCTGCAGAAGGAACCTCACTACTATTATGATCTGCACTGTCCGGAGGATCAGGTTGAACTATACTATCACTGTCATCAAAACCCATCTCAATTGCCAATGGAGTATGAGTCACTGGTGTTGGCGATGGCCTCTGTAGTTTCACATGAGGTCTACAATATGTGTGCAACGAATCATGCAATCTTTGGAAGTCATCCAAAGGGGTAGTAGAGCTCGAAGAAGTCAACTGAGCTGTGAAGATCGGAATCACCTCAAGTGGAGCAAGAGGAATAGGCATGAGTGCTGCATCATCATGAACACTCATCTGTGTTGCAATTGAAAAATATGATGTCATCTCATGAAAAGTTACATCAACGCTAACATAATGCCTATAGTGGATGGGATCATAACATCGGTACCCCTTTTGACTTCTGGAGTACCTTAAGAAGACGCACTTAACAACGCGAGGAGTAAGCTTGTTACGTCTTAGTGATGGCATATGAACAAAAGTAACACACCCAAAAGTTCTGGGAGACACATGGAAAAACTCACCATCTTGATGTAACAGAAGAATCGGTATCTGCTCATGATAGCTCGAACTCGACATTCTTTTAATGAGGTAGCATGCCGTCAAAATAGCATCCCCGTAATATCTCTGTTGAACACTGTGGTGGATAAGAGAAGACTGCAGGCAGCCTCTAACAAGTGTCTGTGCTCCCACTCTGCAATCCCATTCTGTTGTTAGGTATGGAGACAAGTGGTCTGGTAGATAATCCTATGAGTCCTATAGAACTCCGTAACAGTGTAGAACTCGAGGGCATTATCTGTCTGTACAATCTTCACAATGGTAGAATACTGAATCTTGATCCCCAAGAGAAGAGCCTGTACAGCACTTCCAACATCTCCCTTATTCTTCAGAAGAAACACTTAGGATATTCTAGTGATATCATCAACGACAACAAGATAATAATGATTTCTCATCCTATCTGGAACTCTACTCAGTCCCCAAACATCCATATGGAGTAACTTAAAAGCAGTCATTGATCCAAGAGAAGTACTGGCATGAAAAGAAGACCGATGATGCTTACCTAATTGGCAAGCATCACACCTAATAGTGGTAGTAGGTGGAATATGTGGAATAACCCTCCTGAGATAATCCAGAGGAAGGTGACCTAGACGAATGTCACTGTAAGGTACTCTCACCATCATACCTACAGTCTCCTACCAATGGCTCCTAGCCAAGGTAGACCATTCTCCTCTGTACCTATGGCGATGGTTTTCTTAGTGAACTTATCTTGGATAATGCATCCAACTTCACAAAAAATAATCCTACAATGAAGATTTTTCACGATCCTACTCACGAACAACAAGTTCATAGGAAACTTCGATACATATAATGCTCTCGGCAGCCACAACGTGAGGGTCACCAACACTTCCCCCTAGCCAACAACAAGAGCGTGCCGGCCATCAGCAACTTGTACCGTTCTCCTTAGTACAACAGAACTGAGTGACCAGAAATAACTCTAATCCCCACAAAGATGCTATAAAGCACCGGAATCAACTAACCATATTGCACAATGGTGACTCTTGTCATGCTCCTGTAGCATCAACCCCGCATACTCTATCATCCCTGTCATAATAGAGGTATCCAATGCCATCTCTGCTCCTCCTAAGATTGGCATTGTGCCTAGCAAAGATGAAGTGGGTCACCAAGTGCTAGGACTTGCCATCTTAAGCTGAATAAGCGGAGGAAAAATGCCACTAACTGATCTGATATGAAGAGGTCCCCTTGTGATGCTACAGGGTGTGCATGGCTTTGGGAGAGCCCTACACAATCGCAGCAAAAAGAAAAACCCTCTGTTTTGCGATCCAGAGGAGCACCACCACCAGGAGTACCTCTCACGCCTCTAGATACTTCACTAGAGAGCCTTGCTAGACTGGCTGAGGCTCCTGTGTTATTACTCGGAGTGCCTCAGGAACTACAGCAACGTGCAAATCTCCCACAGGAACAGACTGCGCCACCCACAGGACCTGCTCCTCCGCCTGAAACCCTTGAGGTGATGCAGCAGTGTGCGAATCCTCTCCTATGACCCCTGTGGCAAATCACCCAGGGGTTTAGCACCGCCTGGGGCCTTGTGGGCTCCTACTCGACTATCCCTGTCAGTGGAGAGAGCCAATGAGAAGCCCCTGCATCGATGGAGAGAGAAGCAGAAGGTTGGCGACAGTGGAGGGAAGAACAAGGCTTTTGGTGTTAGGATTTAGGAGGGATTTTTTGATACTATAACCTGGCCTAGGATTGCACTCTGATACCAAGTGGGAAATAATGATCAATCTTGTTTCTTAGAAAATGACCCAATACCTCTTTATAGAGAGAAATTTGAGTAAATAACAGTGTATGTCGAGATCAAAATAAAAATAACAAAATACACAAAAGATAGTAAAACAACTATAAATCTTAAAAGTCTTAATAGCCTTCTCCAGTGTATTGTCATCTTTGAAGATAATTTCATTGGTTCAAGGAAGATGTTTGAGTAGTCCTGAAAAAAAGGGTTGGAGAGGCAAATGAACCGACGATCACAAGAGCACATAAACATGGGAGTGAAAAGGGGGCTTTGGGAAATGAGTGTGAACCCTTGTCCGATTTCCCCCAACCCTCTTCTCCGAGGACCAAATCCTCCACCAAGAAATCAAAGTTGGCCCATTTTAATGTTGTTTGGATCATAGCAGCCAATGCTTACAAGATTATAAAAGTAATACTACAGGCTATTTAATTGAAATCATGAGATTCATTTTTTTGGACAAAGTAGGCCACATTTTCACCTAGTTATTCAGTAAGATGTATCCAATTGCTTGCTATACTTATGATTGTGTTCGTGCAATCTCCATGTCTAAGGACAGTATTATCATTATATTGCATGATTATTCATGTTCTTTTCCCATCCCAAATAAAATCTGTAACCCATCTCGCTGCATGGAAGGATCTCTATTATCCCTTTGAGGAGGGGGGAATCGACCTATGCAACTATGAGAATTTACAATTTGTAGTGACTTGCACGTGGGTCTAGAAGTATACTCCGATTGTGACTCCATTTGATTAAGGTGGATGGTCTTCACTCATTGTAATTTTCTTATCGTTGTTAAAAAGCCCACTGATTCTAGAGTTTGGTTCCTAATTGTTGCTTTTAAAAATCAAATTATTTCCTATTTCCATGACGATGGAGGATGGTCTTGACCCACTTCATTAGATGGCACATTATCTTATTCTAAACTATGGGACAAAGTGAGGTCCAAGAGGTCCCAGTTACACATATGGAAGTTCATATGAGGTTCCAATTATATTCCAAAGTGGGGATGCTGTTCATGGTTGGTTGCTAAAGGCAAGTTACTCACACTTGGAAGATTGAAGGAATGGGGCATAGAGATTAATCCTCTTTGTCCCCTATGTTTAAATCATGAAGAAACCATCCAACACCTTTTTCTTCCAATGTCCCTATCCTCAATCCCCCTTCACCTTGCGATGTTTGGGAGATGGTAATTAAGGATCCCTCCGTCAGAGACATGGTAAGGAACTCACGGAAGCATGCATCTGGTACCTATGGAGGGAGTGCGACACCCGGGCCCATAGAGAAACATCTTACATGCTAACCAACATCCTGGCAAGAGAGATGATTTCTGTATACTCCTTATAATTTTATTATTTGATGTTTTTGCCTTTTAGGGGGGTATTGCCCTTATTTACGTGTAAATTTGATAGTATGGTAGTGTACCTTGACATTTTTGGTTGGTGACCACTTAGTAAAATTACCCATTATTCAAAAATATGTTCTTGTTCTACTACCCGTCTAACCTTCTCTAAACCCAGTATCTAGCTGTGTGTGTGTGCGTGTGAGTGTGTGTGTGTGTGAAGAGAGCACAAAGAGAACATCGCTAATGACATTATGAATTGCCAGAGTATATTAAAGGTTCAATTGATTTTGATGGTCCGAAATCAATGACTTCAACAATCTCTCTGAAAATAACTCTTACCCATTTATGCTAGAAAGTAACACTTAATTGTTTCATGTCCATTTTTCAAGTAAAATTCTTCCCTATTTTGAACATTTGAAGTTTTTAAATCTTTGTTCTTGTTCATATTTTTGCTAGATGAAGTGGAATTGGTTCACAAATGAGAAACATCAATTAAAAGTCAAAAGTGACAAATGATTTTCTTCATATCCACAACTCCTATAAACAATGTTTAAGAATAGTATTGCTTTGAAGTCATGTGGAATGTCTTTGACAACATCCCGAATTAGAGAAAAGAAATCCTACTAAGTAAAAAAATAACCTTCAAATTCTAATAAAGAGTACTCATGATTTTACGTAAATACCTTGCATATCCTTATTGAAAGGAACACATTGTCAATCCTATTTGACATAATTTAATAAGAATATGAGAAGAATTTGACATTATTTTGCAATGTAATATGAACCTTACATAAAAGATTAAAACATCGAACCCTTACATGATCCTGACATACAAAATTGGAATAATAAAGCAGGAAAACTCTACCATCTTATGTCCTTATACAAAACAAGCATACTTATCTAAAACAATGTGCAAAGTAAAGTACTATAGTGAAAATCATATTACATTAAAAGTGCAAACTTAGTGGGCAAATATGAAAGTATAACCTTCTCAAGACACTTGTTTAAGATCCATCAAGGAAGTTGGTCCATAGCCTTATATTGAAGGGATAAATAATATAAGTGGTTGATAACGTAATGATAAGAATGTAAGCAATCTAAACAGTATTATGATCTTACTTTATAATTAATATTACCTACTATTAGACCTTAATTATAACCTTTGCCCTTAACATAGGGATATCCAAAGCATGAATCTTCTAAAAAATTTCAAATTCAATTCCTAGTCAATAAATATAAAATTAAGTTACATGACTAAAATGCCTAAGTAATTTTTACTTACCATAATGTATGTTTGTGCTACACCCTTATTTTTCTTGAATAAGAAGGTAATGCTACCTGAATTATCAAGATATGGAATAAATTATTCAGAATATAATGAATCCATAGTAGGTGATGAATTCAACAATAACATTATCCTAAAATCTTGAGAAACACAGCGCATGTTATTTCTTGCATGAAAATCAATAGAATCATATGCTTTGGATTAAAGATTAATGATGCTACGACATCCATGAAGGTACAAAACTTTCTATGATAATGACATCTGAGAAAAGCTAACAAAGAAAGTTCTTCTCAACTTCACTATTCCTACAAACTGTCTAAACTCAATAGAAATCTTAGCGAAAAGTTCACTTGTTGAACTAGAGTTTGATCAAAATTACATCAAGTGCATTTTCCATTTACCTTAAACTTCTAGAAACTTTTTCCATCATTTGAATGTCAAATTTCACACCAAAAATGAGAACTTTCTGGTAAAATTTAAAAGGAGGAAAAAAAGTGTACCCGTATGGAATTTCGCCATTACAATATCCAATTTCCAACAAAGTTCAAAACTCTAAGGTTGATGTGGACTTCAATGAAAAATAATGGTGAAGCATTCTATTCAATAATCATCTCTCCCTATTTGGGCCCTGCCACAAGAAAATCAACAAACACGCTTAGTCTCCCATATTGGATTACCATTAAGGATTAGAAACTCGTAAGTTATTGGAGTTCATTATTCAATATCGTGCCTTACCAAGGGCTAAATATATTAGCATTTAGTCCCACTACCATAAATCTCAACCGTATATGATAAGAATTGACATATTAAAAATGCAGAAACCTAATGCAACATATAAAATAGCCCAAATTTTGATATTGTGTAAATTGCATCCAATTTTCCAAGTCGGCAAACGTACATTTTTTTTATTTTGAGTGGTCTTCCCCAAATTCCCATGCAAACATGAGATTATTGAAAAATTCAAAAGGTCTCTAAAAGTAACTCAAATGGATAGCAATAGAGAACAACACCCAGTACTCGACCACCTAAGCCTTCCTTATATAAAAACGAAGCTCACAGCCTCATCTTAAGAAGTGCGAAGCACTTGTCCTTCGTCACCACGAAATGCACCAGTCAAGGTATTAAAATATCCCAAAGTGACACCTTTAGCACTCTCATTCAAACACCACTTACTTTAAACTCATCAATTACGATGCTAAACCTTAAATCCCACGAAAGAGATGGCATCAGACTCCTTTTAAGACAAGAGTGATTTTTTTAACAGAATAAAAGTATATAATAGGAAATGGCACAAGTAACTCATCCATTTAGAAATAAGGCGTTGGAACAAACGGAAATGTTGCAGAACAACAAGTCATAGACTCAATGTGTGCAATAAATCTAAATGTATCTGAGAGAGATATTTCTATGAGAAGTAATAAATCGAGGTAAAATTATTACTTGAGATGTGACTTAAATCCCAGCATAGGTGGGGCCCTCAGGCGTAGACTCTCTTACCGACCTTCCGAGTAGGCACCTCCTTCGTAATCCTTGCCTCTTCTTCCGCATACTTCTCCCATTCCATAACTAACCCATCTTCCATCATCTTCAACCTAAAGCATATGAAGAATTGCTCTATGTGCATAATATTATAGAAGGGAAAATGGATTAAGCCTAGTAGCTGTTCCGACGATTTTAAGTGACAATTTATGAAATTTTAGAATTCAAATAACATGAAAGAAAAAATAATCAAAATTTACCGCAGTCCAATAAAGTATTCTAATTTTTGATAATTTACATGGTAGCGAAAGACTAAATGCTAATGAAAGAGATAATCACCGTCCAATTCAAATTTCGTGAAATTGTAGTACTTTTTATATTATTTATTTATATTTTATTTGGTAAGGGGGATGATTCCATCGAAATAAGAGTTAATCTTGTTTTGTGAGAATGATATTTTAACTTGAGAAGTTATTTTAGAATTGATGTGAGATAAGTTATTTTGATGGATTATCATATGTATTTTCGTAAGTTAATTTAAAAATTTTCTAAACAGTTACAAGTTAACTCATCAGGCAAACAAAAATAAAGGATAACCCATCTGTAAAAAATTTATCTCATAAAATTTATTCTTTCATTCAAACTAGCCCTTATAATTTAAAGAGTGTCAGATAATAAATAATTTCTAATCATCTTTGAAATCTTGGAGTTTCCATTAACTCCATTTTACTCTATTAAAAATGATCATGATTTTCATCTTTATCTCCGTCAAAATTTCACACCCATGAGTTATTACCAAGGTTCCTAATTGAATTATGACTTGCATCAAAGGAAAATGATGAAGATAATATGGAGGAATATGACCACTAAAAAGGCAAAAGGTCCATTTTTCCCTAAATAATGTAAATTGAGAAGGAAAGGAAAGAGAGGGGCATCCACACATTGTCCATGCTAGTACTTTACCCTTCATAATATTAAAATTAACGATCCATGAGGAGGTCTAGTGGCGGTGATGCGGATGAGATTGAGATAGCATCGGAGCTTCTCCAGTAATGTTGCATATATATATGGTCAACAGCTCCATTGCCACCTCAAAGCACTCAACATCTACCACTTTCCTCACATGCATGCAGCAACCTTGAAGATGATTTGAGGGACATTAAGATTGATTAGAACTGTTAATTTTGAATTCGGGAAATTGGAGCAGTTCCATTCAAATAAATAATTACACAAAGAGACAAAGATGGTTTGGTGACGTACCAGTCTCACCTCTAACGATGTATATTTGGCGAGAGTACTATGACTCTCAAATTCTAGTATGTTCTTCGTCTTATAAGAATATAAACAGCACACTCACTTGCTCTCTACACGCACGTGCCCCTGTTAGCATGGAACTCCTACCATCTTGGTCGTGTTCGATCAATTTGCTTTTATTTTATTACTCGAATACAAAAATTCTCCAAAGTCGAACTCAAGGAGCAAGCTTGATTCTAGAAGCGTAGAAAATCACAATTTACAATAATATACAGTTTTACAAAAAGATTAGAGAGAGGAAGTAAAAATTTGTCTTATCTTTTCTTCTTTGTTCACCCTTCTCTCTTCTTCTTTCAGTCTTCAGACGTCTGATTCTGGGAATCAGACGCCTTAAATAGTCACTTGCTACAGTGCACGTCTCCTTCCTTTCTCTGTTGCTGCTGCTTCTGCTCTCCTTGGCTTTTTCTTCTTCTCTTCTTTGTTCGGCTTGGCCTTCTTCTTTGCGATAGCCTCCTCTTCCTTCCTTCCTCAATAGGCTTTTCCCTTTTCTACTTCAGCTACTGTCTTCTTCTTTCTCTTCTTTTTTCTCTGCTGTTGCTCCTGAGCCTTTTTCTTCTCTTCTCTTCGGCTGTAGCTGCTTTTGCAGCTAAGTCCTCAACCGCTTCCTCTTCTACTTCCTCTTCCTCCTTCTTCAGTTTCTCTGCACAAGCATGGTTAGGCAAAACCTAACCCCTACCCTCCCTGTGTCTCTCTCTCTCTGTTTCACTCCAGGGTTCGCTCTCCCAGAGCCTACTCGGGTATGCAGGTCGGGTAACGCGCCCGGGACCAAGCCCTCTAGCGTGCGATGGTGGACGAGGTGTGCAAGGCTTGGGTAAACGGGTCAGGCCAGGTTTGCGGGGGTGTGGTCGTGGACGAGGCCAAGTAAGCGGGTGAGAGGGACCTCACCCCGTGTGACAGAGGCGATAAGCCTTAGTCACTTTTTCAATTTATGCGCCATGGGGCACTTGCAAACTCAAGAGGTGGGACTAACGTCCCACCCTTCTGCCTGTGCGCCCGTAGCCACAAACGCGAGCAATCGCCACTCCAGCCAAGGCGTCAAACGGCAATTGAGGACCTGGAGCTGTGCGCGGAGGTCTTCCACGCAACCTGAGCTCATCTCCTAGAGTTGGAAGGGCCTGGAGCTGCTTGCAAGCTTGCTTCAAGCTCGGCGTCAATGGCAGTGAGGGCTCGGGACCTGAAATCAAGAATACGGCCTTGCGGCCCTGTCAGAACGCTCGGTGAGCTCCAGAGCATGGCGAAAATACTACGGGGGTTGGCGTGGCTCAGAGTGACCTAGGCGTGCGTGCCTAGGTCGGTCTGAGTCTGTGTGAGTGGGTCTGTTCGGGGGGAGGCGACAGTGGGTGACGCGGTCAGTGGAGGGTCTCAGGGTGATTAGTGGGTGGAGGTGATGCTTTTGAGGGGTCTGGCGAGGTGGATGGGTGTGGGGAAGTGATGGAGACACCTCGTTGGTGATTTGCCGGAGGTGGAGGAGATGGTGGTGGCTTGCAGATGTCAAGGGGTTTGAATAGCAAATTGGCAGAGGGGAAATAAAGAGAAGAGTAAGAGAAACTTATCTACGAGTCCAGAGTGAAGGGGGGATGCGGAGGTGGTGAGCGGCCGGTGCTGCTGTCACCGGAGACGAAGGCACCCAGGGGAAGAGACGGCGATGAGGAAGAGGGACTGGAGAGCGCCTACTGGTACGGCGCGGCGTGGTGGAAGACGGCGGAGGTAACCCTATCACTGGTATGGTGGCAGAGCGATGAGAGAGGAGAGGGAGTGTCGCCAGAAGCTCTGGGTGAATGGCCGGAGTAGGGAGGAGAGGAATTGGAGGGGATTCTCAGGCCAAATGGAGCTTGAAGGATGCGGCAAAGGGTGTTGCTCCTTAGATAAGCGAGGGCAGGCCGGCAGGCGCGCGAGAGCGGTGGGAAAAGCCTCGCCAGAGGTATGGTAGTTGGATACCCATACCTCTCACGCGTTTACACAAGAGGTATGATGGACGAAGGGCATGGGAGCCAGCCCTTGCCATAGGGGACAACGCAGGGAGTCTCCCTTTTAAATTTGGGGCCAACTCCCCATGCAAGCGCGGCGCCATCCTCTGCACAAAGTCGCCAAAGGTATGGCCTGCTGTTGTGGGTGGCAGAAGGACCGGATTGAAGAAAATGACAGGAAAGTTGAGGGGGTAGTTGCAAGGTTTCAAAAAGTTAAGGGTCAAAAAGTAATTATTGAGGACCATTTTGTAAAGTGGGTCAAGATGACCTTCCCTTAGATCCAAATTTTGGTATAAACCTAATTTTGACCTAAGGAATCCAATGGTGAAGTTGGATTTCATGTTTGACCACGTTTGATTGGATCTTTTGCATAAAAATTCAAATTAGGTCAAAAGTTGGGTATGATTCTCAATCTATGTCAAAATAGGTTCCAATGGCCAAAATGAAGGTTCTAAGCCATAGGGGATATTTTTTCATGAATTTTAGAGGGTTTAGTTGATTTTTATCTTACCTGGAATTTCGTGAATTAAAGTGAATTTGTTTCAGGGTTATAGAATGTCATTTAATTCCTAGGTTTTGTCATAACCCTTTTCAGATCAAATTATCCCACTTTTTCTCTTATTAGGTTCACTTGACCTATGTCTTGACACTTAGAAATCCCGTTCATGTACTGCAATGGTAAAATTACAGTTTTACCCCTTGTATAATATTTTATTCTTTGCTCAACAATTCCCTAATTTAGGCCTTCCCTTAGGTTATGTAGGAGTTTTTGTTTAATTTATTAGGCCAAAATGTGCTAGTTAGCGTTCATGATGAGGTTCCCATCACATCTATCTGTAGAGTAGATGACGCTCGTACTGTAATACATGTAGATTTCTTGGGTAGTGGTAATTGTAGTCAATCGAATGGTCATCTAAATTAATTACCATGTCATCATGTTCTCATAAAAGCAGGGTTGTAAACTTAATGGTCAATAATCATCTTTTTCCAGGTTGCATAAAAGTAATTTCCCACCTATTTCTAAGTTAGGTGGAGCAAATTGGTCCACCTAAACCATCAGGCAAGCAAGGACTTATTCCTCCTGTTCTCCATCCATTAATGGAAGGTTTGCCATCCGACTACTTCAATCAGACAAAGAGACTTGTCAGACCAGCTTAGTTAGCCGGATAAATCTTTTTCACTTGCTTTTATGTAGGCGGGATTTACACAATTTATTCATGTAAGAAGTTGGGCATATGCCTTAATGGGCATGAAAAGGCCTTTATTAAGCCTATTTGGCCATTTACTGAGAAGAGGTTATTCCCTCCCTCATCAAAGATCTTTGTTGATGCAGCGATTAAGGAGGGAGATCAAAGAGGGAGCCACTGTGAATATACATCATTAATGAAGCTTGCAGAAAAGCATGCAAGCATGATGTATCAAGACGAAAGTTGGTTGATCTTGGACGCCTTGAGATCGATCGTAACCATCACAAGGAAGTTGGTCTTGTCATCCTCAAGGACCATCTGGATGGGGGAGTCGGCAAGGCTAGTGGAGAAGTAGGAACCACCAACGGCAGTGGTGCGTATGGAGATTATGAGTGGAGTGGTTGAGACCATGAGATAGTTAACGTCCATGGAAAGGTTTGAGAAGATGAGGTGAAGGGAGCCAAGGTGACAACGGATGGGAAAGCAGGGGATGGGGGAGGTGGAGGTGAAGGTGGTGGAGGGCACTAGTGCATTCGGTAAGGGTTATGTTCAATTAGCTAGCTTGTTAGCCTTTCAGTTGTACAAAATTGCAAAAGATGCCATTACAAGCTTTGTTAGACAATGGGGAAATGTTGCTGTAACATTGTGAATGGTACCTATCCCCACCGAGATTTAATGTATTTAAGGATCCCATCAATGAAATAAATCTTTTTGCCAGCACAGTGTCCTACAAAAGGAATAGATTTGTCAATTTATGAATCAATCCAACCTTACTAGAATTTTAATCTTTTTGTTCATTTCAATCCAACTTATGGGTTACTAATTCAATGGCAGATGTTTGGATTAAAATGTGGCTATTTTTACACATTTAAATCATGCAGCAAATTTTTTTAGACTTTTGAAGGAATTTGTAAGACCATTCCTGAAAAAAAAAGCATGTTATATCCATTTTTAATGTAAAATTTTGAACCAGTATAGCCTTAGGCTCCTATATCCTAACCTAGCAAATCTTATTTGGCTATCCTTTTATTCTTCAATAAATACTATTTTGGATAACCAATGTGCATCGTAATATATCCACCATTAGATCTAAACCATAAGGACCTAAATTGACTATCTAAATCCCCATCTTAAAACCCTAAACCGAATTCGTAATAACCTGACACATGTTTAGTATTTTGGCTATAACATTTTCATATCAAATCTAAATTAAGTGATTTAAATTGCATTTGAAAGCTGATTTTAAGGGCTACAACTTTACTTTTATATGTAATTTTAACTTCGAAATAAACATAGGCCAAATATTCGAGACAAGTGAGGGTAATTGATGATAACGTCATCATCAACCATATCTAGCTTTAATTAGTCATAATCAAGGACTAAATGCTTCTACATAACAGCCAGAGGATCATAATTCATTGCATAATCATTCTGAGAGAAAGACAGTAAAGTAGGGGTAAAACAGCAGTTTTAACAGCATATCTTAATTGCAGAAAAATCATGGGATTTCTCAGGGGTTAATTAAAGGTCAAATGGTATTAAATGTCTAACAAGTAGGTCCGTGCAGACAGAAACGAGTTTTTGCACGTTTCGAGAATTAAATGACATTTGAAACCCTACAAACAGACCTGCTTGATTCACTGAGGTTTTCGTTAGGATAAAATTCACCTAAACCCTATAAAAATCATAGAAAAATATTCTCTAGGGTTTTGTACCTTCAATTTAACCATTTGAACCCAATTTGACATAAAACAGAGTCTCAAATAAACAGTTGCCCTAATTTGGATTTGCACAAATTACCCAGACAAACTTGGTCAAAACCAAAATCCAACTTCACCATTGGATTCCTTAGGTCCAAATTAGGTTTGTATTAAAGCTTGGGCCCAATCAGAGATTGTTTTAACCTAGCTTGCAATTTGATCCAGTCGGAGTCTTTTCTCTCACACAGATGCCCCTAACTTTTGAATTCCTTACAAACAGGATCCTATCTTTGTCGTCACTCTTTGCAAATAGGTCCCTCTACTATTATCGTGGAGGAATGCTTCTTTGGTGACCTTTGATTGAAGAGAACTCCTTCTCTAATCAATGAATCCCTTCCAAAATTGGAAGGGAGATTCCTTGAGAAGTTCTCTTTCCAACGGATCAAGTTTCAATCTCCACCACCTTCCCAATCTCTCATGCGAACGTATGAGAGATTCAAATATCTTATGAGTTTCCTTCTCCAGCGAGCTTTCCAAGCTCACAAAGCTTGATTCCCAAGCTAATCCGACTCCCTAAGGCCTATATAATTGGCAAACCACTTTTTCCCACGCTCGAATTTGGCCTAGAATCCCTCTATTTCATCCCTCCTCTTTGGCCGAGTAGCTCCTCGATGTCCGGTGATCTTCCTTGACCTCCCTCATTGTTCACCCGCAATACCGGCGGTGGATTCATCTTGTTTGTCTTCCTCTGCGTCGTGTCGTACCAGCCGACGCGTTGCTCTCCGTTGTCCTCACCGTCCTACCCTCACCGAAGCACCTTCTTCCACGGCGCCGGCCTGCCAACGCCGGTGCCAATTCCTCCCTTTCATCCATTAGTTTAGGACTAGATTAGTCTCATTAGTTTCCTAGGTTAACTCCCATATCCTAAAACCCAAAAACATCCCTTGACGCTTACGCAAGCCACTTTCATCCTTCGCTTCGGCCACTCCTCCGGCGAAGCCCTCCGCTCACTCCATTACTCTAAACGGTTTGCTGAACCTGCCTACACCTCCGCCTCGACTCCACAAACCAAACCTCTATACCTATTTGCCCTTCCACCCACACAAAAGTGCCACCGAACAACCCATCAATTTCCGACCTAATCTGCCTTCGTCATGCTCACCCACGACCTCTCACTGCACTCCACTGCCACCATCGCTCTCGCCGCATTAGCGCGAAGCTCCTGAGCATTTTAATTGGGGCATTTACCCCATATTCTTATTTTCAGGTGCCCTCGCCAAAGCTCCGCCACCGTCGTCCTCGTCACCTTCGTTCTTCGAGCTTCAGGTGTCGCGAGCCCCAAGCAACATCCCTAGGCTGTGTGGAAGGCTTCCAAGCACATGCCCAGGTGGTCAATTAGGCACCACTACAGACACTACTACTCCAGTTGAACGCGTCTCCACAGCAGCTGTGCGAGGAGGAACCCTGTGGGATTTAGTCCCACATTGGGCGTGGAGAGGTGTGTGGCATCACTTAAGTTATTTTTCTCGCGTCAGCTTACCACCTCAAGTAACACCAGGGGTAAGGTCCCCGCACACCCCACACGCCTCGCCCATGACACTACTCCACACGGGCCTAGCTCCGAACCCGATAACTCGCCTAAGCTATACTCACACCTCGGCTGCGACCCACGCCCGCAGCCATGGTCCCGGGTACGCATTCACCCAATTACCCGAAATGCCCGGTTGCCCCTGCGAAAGAGAAGGGAAAGAAAGAGAGAGAGAGGGGGGGAAGGGAGGTTTTGTTCTTCTGTGCTTTGGCTAACACTTAGTTAAAATTCGAGCCCTTTCCCCTGTGCTTGGAGAAGAAGAAAAGGAAAAGGTAGAGAGGAGGAGGTTGAAGAAGAAGACAGGCAGAGGAAAAGGCAGAGAGGAGGAGGGTGAAGAAGTACAGTGCCCTCTTGGCACTGTAGTAGTGGATACTTAAGTCATCTGATTAAGAGTTCTGTCATCGGATGGAGTGCACTGTGCACTAATGCTTGCATGGATTTAAAGTGGTTGATACTGTGCAAATATTTAGATCATTAAGTAATTATTATATGTGTGTCTAAGCTAATCATTGGTGATCCAAATCACCATTATTTTTCTTTAGATGTCTTTTTGCCTCATTAAATCCTTCATATACTCATGTGTTACATTGAATATTAGTTTTGAGTAATTATTTATGCTCATTTATATTATTTGTTGAGATTAGTGCATGAATTCTATATTTGCTCCATGTGTTCGACCTCGGACTTATATTCTAGTTACAAATTGTATTTGTTATAGAGCGATTGATGCGTTACTACAACGAACGCATATTTAAATCTCCTCAATAACCCTGCAAACAGTAATCCTATAAGGTTGTTCCAACAACCTCCGTCCTGAACTTCCTTTAATTTCCACCCTCCATCATCCTACTATTAAATCCTAGCCCTCCATTAAACACCTAGGAAACTCTATAAATAGAAGCCTACCATCCCCCCTTCCTACTTAGTTTTCCTTAGTTTAGAATAATCATCCATCCTCTCACTAACTTCCACAGCTTTCCTATTTAATCTACCCTCTCACCTCCATTAGAAAGCTTTTCCACGTCCAGACTCTGCCTCATCCTCCTGGTGGTTATTCTCCTCATCGTTTGCCTTTGCCTCATCTCCATCTCATCTTGACGGAGGCTGCATCAATAGACCACGCTCCATCTAACTTATTTCTAGTTTCTAGTTCTTTTCTAGTTGTAGTTCTAGTAAATTTCTACTTATTCTAATTCTAATTGTAGTTCTTGTTCTAGTAGTTCTAGTTGTATTATGGACATTTATTTTAGTTAAATTAAGGTTATATTTCTACTCATCTTATTTGGAAATCATATTTCTCACCCTGATGAGAACCTCATCATATGCGAGAAAAAGCTCCTACATAACTCATAGAAAGGCTTGACTCAGAGAATTCTGAATTTGTAAAGAAAATAGGTCATAAGAGGTAAAAATACAATTTCACCAACACAATCAGTAAACAGGGTAACTCAGGGTCCAAACATAAGTCAAACTAACCTAATAAGAAGGAAAGTGGGATGATTTGATCCAACAAGGGCTACAGCAACTCCAAGGAATTAAATGACATTCTATAGCCCTAAAACAAACTCACTTCAATTCACGAGGTTCAAGGCAAAGTAAAAATTGGCTAAACCCTCTAAAATTCATATAAAAATAATCTCTAGGGTCTAAAACCTTCAATTTGGCCTTGGGAACCCATTTTGACCTGCATTGAGAACCATGCCCAATTAATGATTTAATTTAGGTTTTTACGTAAATTGGACGGTCAAACAAGGTATGACCTAGAAATAAAATTCACCATTAGAATCCTTAGGTCCCATTTAGTCATGCATAAAAACTTGAGCCTAGGAAGAGACCTTCTTGACCGACTTTGCATTTTGGTCCTCATCTATTACTTTTTGACCCTCAACTTTCGAAACACTCGCATTTTGGCCCCTAGGTTCTTCGTCGTTCTTTGCACTTAGGTCCCCCTGCAAATCTCTGAGCAGCTCCATGCTCCGGCGACTTCGCGCAAAGCATGGCACCGCGCAGGGTGAGGGAGGCCCTCTGCCAGTTGAACCGGGTGTTCCCTGCGACGTCTGCTGTCGCAGGGACACCACCATGACCTCTGTCATCGCCCACACCTTTCGTGCGAACGCACGGAAGGTATGGGTTGCAACTCCGACCATTCTCCGGCGAGGGAGGCACGTCGCCTCCCTGCGCCCACTCCTCCGCCTTCGCCTTTATAAGGACCGCCGTCGCCAGCCGACGGGGGCAGCTCGGTCCTGATGGAGAAAAACCCCCATTTTTCCTCTCTTCCCACTTCGGCAGAAACCCACCAACTCCGACGGCTCCTCCTCCTCCGTCTCGTCGCTCTGTTGCAATACCAGCAGCAGAGCCACCTTCGCCCGCTCTTCCCGCGTTGCGCCGTACCCAGCGTGCGCCCTCCCGCTCTCTTCCTCACCGCCGCCCTCTCCCTCTGGGTATCTTCTTCTCCGGCGACAGTCGATACGACTGCCACCCTGCTCCGACCCTTTCGTCCCTGTAACTAGGTCAGAACTACTCCCCATCTCCCCCTCTTTCTTTTCCTCACTGTCTTTCATTCGATTAGACCCTCGACCGCTCCAGTCCACCGTCACCTTCTTCGTCTCCGGCCACCCTCCGGCGAGACGCTCCCATCGCTCCGCCGCCCCACACGCCTCGCCGACCCTCGCATAACCTCCGCCTCATCACGATGAACAACCTCCGCCCACCCACTGCCGCTTTACACCCACTCATCGCTCCCCCGAACACACCCACACCTCCGGTCACAGGGCGACCTATGCACGCACGCCTAGGCCGCCCCACGACCTGCTGCACCTCGCACCACCTTCGCCGTGCCACGACGAAGGTCCCCCGCTGATCTGATTAGGCCGAGAGGCCCTTTTCGTGTCTGGAAGTTTCGACGCACAGCCGCCATTGACGCTGCATTGAAGCAGCTCCACGCACGCTCCAGGCTTCAGAACTCCAGGCCTCCAGGTGTTGCGAGGTCGGGAGGGTAGTGCGAAGGCAGCTAACCTAGCAATCGATGCGAATAGAGCCTGCAGCTGAGGAAGCGAAGCTGCGGTCTACTGCGGGCGCGCGCGAGAAGAGCGCTGAAGATAGTCCCACATCGTGAGTTTACTAAACCCTGCAGTAGTATAAATTGATTTTGTGCTTTCTACTGGTCGCCTCCGAAAGCACTGGGGTAAGGTCCCGCACCCACTCACCCGCCCGGTCTGCGGGCTCATCACGCGGATCCGGCGGATCCGACTCGACCCTATCTGAGCACACCTCGCGCATCACCCACACACTGGTGCGCCTGGTCACGGGCACGAAACTCGACCCGATCACTCGCGACTCTGGGAGAGCATCCTGTGAGTGCTTTACAGAGAGAGAGAGAGACGTGCGGGTATAGGGACAGGGTAGGTTTTGCTCTTTGTGCAGGGACAGGGTGCGAGAAGAAGAAAGAAGAAGAAGAAGACCGCAGGAAGAAGAAGAAGAAGACTGAGAGAAGAAGGAAGAAGAAGAAGAAGCACAAAGGAAGCACTATAGCAGACACCACTTAAGCCGTCTGATTGAGAAATCAGACAACGGATGAAGCTCTGCAGACAAAGCAAAGAAGAAGAAAAAGAAAATAAAAGGTGCCGCAGCTGAAAGCAGAAAGAAGAAGGAAGAAAGAAGAAGAAGAAAAGAAAAGAAGATAAAGAACATAAAGAAGAGAAGAAGAAGACAAGCAAAGAGAGAAAGAAGAGAAGAAGAAAAAGCCAAGAAACAAAATTTACCTCTCTCTCTCTCTCTTATTTTTGTAATAAAAGCATTGTACTTCTAGAATTCTAGTAGCTCCCTGAGTTCGACCTCGGAAGAAAAATATTTCTGAGTAAAATTGTAATAGTGGCAATGACGACAAACTGTAGCTATTTTATCTGTACCACAATGATATTACTATAACAAACAAAAGACCTTGCTTCGGTCGCACTGCCACTATTTTTGGCGCCGTTGCCAGGGAGCAACGGCTATTCTAGAAGTTATAAAATTTATATTTGTAAGTTTCTAATAATCTCTTCTCTCTTTGGTGTGCAGGTACAGGAAAAAATTAGGACGCAGCCGCACCACAACCACTCCAAGGACAGGTAACTTCTATCCTTTCACTATTAAACCCTAAAATTTTAAAGAGGAAGAAAAAGAAAGAAAAAAATAGGTATAACCTGTCTTTCATACGTAATAATAGCTGCATGTTCTCAAAACTACTATTCCTGCACACAATATTAAAGGTAATTAAGGGCTAACACCTTCTTGCCTGAGCCCTAATTACCCAACAAGGAGTTAACTGGACCAAGTAGAACCAACATAAGATTAAACATTAGGGTTTCAGAGACACACCCCTTAATCAAGAATTGAGAAAATCCAAAAGAAGTGTGCCTAAGCCATTGATTGAAAGTACCTATTTAGAGAAACCTTAAACAATTGGCTCTTTAAACACTTGAACCCTAAAAAGAAAAAAAAACAAGACCTAATAAATTCTCAAAGGAATCACTAGGTAAAGTTGACCCCTAGGGTCAACCAACCTTCAAATTAGGTCACCTTGTTCACAAAAATACCTAAGAGTTCAAGTGAAACCTTAAGCACCTTGATCTTAAAGTAAAAGAGGTAGACTTAAGAGGTCAAGATCCCCATTTTGGTCTACCTGGAACCGCAGTGACAAGAGAGGTCGGCTGGGGGAAACCCTGTAACCCGTGGGGACGCTCTATCGTGTAAGGGTCTTCGCGGGACTCACCCTCTCTGGCTGCCCAGGTAATTCTCAGGTGGACGATCTTTCTGATCAAGGGGTTCATCTGCCCCGCACCACTGTAGTTACCCAACAAATTTTGGGTGTCTTGATTGGGTCCAGCACCTTCTAAACTCATCTATTCCAACAATCCATGAACGGTAGGAGATCCTTAAGACCACCCTTAAGATCTCCTTTAGGAATTCACTCTCGTCAAGGCCAAGCCTCGACGCCCGTGTTTGCACAGCAACCCTACCCCATCATTCTCTCATCTGATTCTGAACCAAGCTCTTCTTCTTTCCCCATCATGGCTCAGCCAGTTGAGGAAGAAAACAATCTGGAGCATCAGCTCCAGCGACTCAATGACTTCTTCCAAAACTTTATGCACCCACCGCAGCGTCCTATGATGTGGGACCATTATAATCCTGCTGCGGTGGCCATTGAGCCTCGAGTCAAAATCCCGACTGGAGGACCTGATTCCGAATTGAAGCTCAATATGATTCATGCTATACCTAAATTCCATGGGCTTAATTCCGAAGATCCCTTCCAGCACATCAAACAGCTAAAGCATCTGGCCCAAACTTTTGGGTCAGATGCGCAAAATCGGGATATTCTTCTCATGAAGATGTTCTCCTTTTCTCTTATGGACAAGGCCGCTCATTGGTATCAAACTCAGACCCGATCGATCAACACTTGGGAAGAACTTCAGTCCAAATTTTTGAAAAAGTTCTTTCCCGTTGGTCGGACCAATGCCTTGCGCCATCAGATTACTCACTTCACTCAGCAAACAGGGGAACCTCTCCATGAGGCATGGGATCGCTTTCAGGATCTCATGAGAAAGTGCCCCCATCACGGAGTTCCTAAATGGGAACAGGTCCAATCTTTTTACTAGGGACTTCGTGAGGACATTCGTCTTTTCGTCAATGCAACCTGCGGAGGGAATATCATGGTTCAACATGAGGACACCGTGTGGGAGATTCTCGAAAACATGTGTAAGAACTCCATCAACAATGACTCCATGGGATTATTCGACAGGACGAATACCCGCGCATCGACGAATCTTAGGGGAGCACATGAGACGCAGGGCCTGTCCGCATCAGTCGACCTGGAATTAATGGCCATTCGATTGGACAAGGTCTTAATCATTGAAAAGAAGGTGGATGAGCTGACTCAGCACCTGTAGCGAGCCACCTCTACGCATAGCTCCTTCACACAGCCTCCTTCCACACGGGAGACTGTGCAAAACATTCTCCATCGATCTTTTCCTGGGATGGATCCATATCCATCATCTGATTCTCGGATCGAAAGGCCATCCGATCCCTTCTACACCAGCTCGGGGAATTCCATTCCCCCTTTCTTTGACTCTTTGGAGGTTCCTTAAACCTGCGAGGACCTCAACGCCATCCAGAACGACCCGTTCTCCAACACCTATAACCCTGGGTGGCGAAACCATCCCAACTTTCAGTGGGAGGGAAATTCCCAAACCCAAAGACTACCCTTTTAGCCCCGCCCACAACCTCTCGTCCTTACCAGCCGCCTCAGCCTCGGCCCAACCCTACCTATCCATCAGGGCCAAATCAGGATCAAATGTCCCTTATCCTTCAGACTTTGGCTGACATTCAGAGAACGAATGCGGCTATCGAAAAACAACACAAGGACGAGCTTACAGAGGTCCGAAATCAACTGTCCCAGTTGGCAAATTCTCGCCAACCGGGCACTCTCCCTTCCCAACCTCTTGCTAACCCGAATAACGTGCCAACCCAGCGGCGCGTTATGAACCCAAACCCGGGCCAAGCCCATATGATTTATCAGGCCCCTTCTGTTCCTTCACCCAACGAGACGGAGGCTTCCACTTCTTTTGCGAGTTACCAGCAGCAACCCATCTTACCCAATCCCAATCAAAACCAGGCAGGACTTAATTCCGTGACAACCCGTAGTGGTAAAGAAACCCAAGATCCACCTTATCCAAACCATTCCAAGCCTGGTAATGATCCCAAGCCTAGGCCGGTAATCCAGGACGTTCCTATCCCTGTCCCAGATCAAAAACCTGGACCTATCCTAGAAGAACCAACCAAGGTTCCGTTTCCCGAGGCCTTGACCAAGGGAAAGAAGACTACCAAGCCCGTGGCACTTGAGGAGGACTTGGTCAAGCTCTTTGAGCAGGTCCACATAAATATCCCCTTGATAGATGCAATCCGCCACGTACCGGCTTACGCATGATTTTTAAAGAATGTGTGTACACCCCAGCGTAAGCTGCGAACCAAGAGTGGGAGTCCAATTGTTCTGTCAGAGCAAGCCAGCTCTGTAATCCTAAGCAGACTCCCACCCAAGGCTAAAGATCCTGGTACTCCCCTGATTTCCTACAAAATAGGTGATACCTAATTTGATAGAGCCTTGCTAGACTTGGGTGCTTCCATAAATCTGATACCCACATCCTTACTTGACCATCTAGAAGAATCTGAGATAAAACCAACTGAGGTGACATTACAATTAGCAGATCGATCTATAAAGTCACCAAAAGGGATTCTCGAGGATGTTATTGTGAGGGTACGGGATTTCTACTTTCCGGTAGACTTCATAGTCTTAGACATGGACGTACCTGAGAACCCTAGGGATACACCAATCATTTTAGGGAGACCTTTCTTGGCTACTGCTAGAGCCAACATTAGCTGTGAGGAGGGCCAAATAGAGCTCAAATTTAGGAATCAAACCCTGAAAATCAATATATCTAAGGCCCAACAAGGAATCAATTGCGGTGTCATCGAACAAATTTCTGACATTAGGGCTTTGGTTGATGAAACACACTTCCAGAATGACCTGATTATACCTCATCAACCGCAGAAAGATCTTGACCCGCAAATAGAGGAGTCAAATCCAGATTTGGACAACCCAGTAGCTCCTACCCTTGAACCTCACGTCTATTCTGAACCACCCGCCGCTGCTGATAACCTCATCCTCGAACTAAAGCCCCTTCCTGCTCACTTGAAATACATCTTTTTGGGTTATAATCAGACCCTTCTTGTGATTATCAATTCCAACCTCAATCCCGAACAGGAATCCCGCCTGATTGCTGTCCTCTAGCAACATCGCAGAGCCATCGGGTGGACTCTCGATGATTTGACTGGAATAAGTCCCTCTTATTGTACTCATCATATCTATTCTGAAGAGGGCGCATGACCTTCTCGTGAAATGCAGAGACGTTTGAACCCCAATCTGCAGGAGGTCATGAAAAAGGAGATCATCAAGTGGTTAGATGCCGAAATCATCTACTCGATCTCCGATAGTCGTTGGGTGAGCCCAATACAGGTTGTGCCTAAGAAGGCAGGACTCACCACTATAACGACTGAAACCGGAGAAGTCATTCCTACCCGATTAGCCAACGCATGGAGAGTTTGTATAGATTACCGCCGACTCAATTCCTCCACGAAGAAGGATCATTTCCCACTACCTTTCATTGATCAAATTCTCGAGAAACTAGCGGGAAATAGGTTCTTCTACTTTCTTGATGGGTACTCCGATTAAACCAGGTGGCAATCCATCCTGAGGACCAAGAAAAGACCAAGTTCACCTACCCCTTCGGAACATACGCTTTCCGAAGGATGCCTTTCGGTCTTTGCAATGCACCTGCTACTTTTCAGTGGTGCATGCTTGCCATATTCTCAGATATGGTAGGTGACTATCTGGAAGTCTTCATGGATGACTTTTCAGTTTTTGGAGCATCATTTGACGATTGCCTCCAACACTTGGTCCAGATACTCAGGCGATGCATCGATGTGAATTTGGTTCTTTCCTGGGAAAAGAGCCATTTCATGGTGCCTGAGGGAATTGTCCTAGGACATTTAATTTCGGAAAAAGGCATCCAAGTGGATCAAGCTAAGGTTGATCTGATCTCTTGCCTTCCTATGCCTAGCTCGATTTGGGACATCCGTTCTTTTCTGGGGCACGTCGGTTTTTACCGTCGTTTCATTCCGGATTTCTCGAAAATCGCACACCCCTTGACTTCTCTTCTCTCTAAGGATGTATCCTTTGAAATCTCCAAGGAATGCACACTAGCCTTTGAAAACCTTCGTGACCGAGTTACCCAGGCACCTATCCTACAATCCCCTGACTGGTCTCAACCCTTTGAGATCATGTGCGATACGTCTGATTTCGCTGTAGGAGCGATCCTGGGGCAGAAAGCTGACGGGAAACCCGTGGTCATCTACTACGCTAGCAAGACACTTGACGAGGCTCAGCGTAACTATACGGTTACGGAGAAAAAGCTGCTAGCCGTAGTATTTACCCTTGAAAAATTCCGATCGTATCTCTTGGGTTCCCATGTCATCATCTACTCGAATCACACGGCTGTAAGGCATCTCCTTGCCAAGAAGGACGCGAAGCCCCGACTAATTCGTTGGATCTTACTGTTGCAAGAATTCGATCTTGAGATTAGCGACAAGGCGGGAAGGCAGAATGTGGTAGCCGACCATCTGTCTCATCTTCCTTCTGAGATTATCAACCCTTCCGGACCCATCATGGAACATTTTCCTGATGAACACCTGCTGACTATTGGTACTAGACTTCCATGGTTTGCTGATATAGTAAACTACCTGGCATCTTATCAGATCCCGTCTGATTGGCCGAAGGCCAAGAAAGACAAATTGCGTTCTGATGCCAAGTATTACATCTGGGAAGACCTGTACCTTTTCCGCATAGGTGCTGATCAAGTCATCCGGAGATGTCCCGGAAGAGGAAATCAACAATATTCTCTCTTTCTGCCATGACCAGGCATGCGGTGGCCATTTCTCTGGGCATAAAACTACATCAAAAGTCCTCCAGTGTGGCTTTTACTGGCCCATGCTGTTCAAAGACGCATATAGTCACTGCAAGGCATGTAGTCGTTGCCAGACTTTGGGCAACATGAGCCATCGCGACATGATGCCTTTGTAGCCGATTCTCGTATGCGAAATCTTTGATGTTTGGGGGATTGATTTTATGGGCCCCTTTCCTGCTTTGGATCGTTTCGAATACATTCTGCTTGCTGTGGACTACGTGTCCAAATGGATTGAAGCCATACCGACCCGAACCTGTGATCACAAAATCGTTCTCAAATTCATTCATCAAAACATTTTCTCAAGGTTCGGGATTCCTCATGCTATAATCTCTGATGGGGGGACCCATTTCACAAACGCTCAGTTTAGGTCAATGATGACCAAATACGGGGTATCTCACCGAATCTCTACTCCTTATCACCCCCAAACTAATGGTCTAGCTGAGCTATCAAATCGGGAGATCAAGAAAATCCTGCAGGTCACTGTTCGGCCTGACAGGAAGGACTAGTTGTCCCGCCTTCCGGAAGCCTTGTAGGCCTATAGGACCGCCCACAAAACCTAATTAGGCATGTCTCCCTTTAGAATGGTGTATGGGAAGGCATGTCACCTTCCCGTAGAACTGGAGCATAAAGCCTATTGGGCAGTACGGAACTGTAATCTAGATCTTTCGAAGGCTGGAACCCACAGAAAACTTCAAATCAGCGAGATCGATGAATTACGCCTAGATGCGTATGAGAACTCGCGAATCTACAAGGAGTGGGTTAAAGCCTTCCATGACAAGTATATCTCGAGAAAGATCTTTCATCCTAGTTAGAAGTCCTACTCTTTGATGCCCGACTCAAGCTTTTCCCGGGAAAGTTGCAATCCAAGTGGATCGGACCATATTTAGTCCGACAGGTTTTTGGAAATGGAGCCATAGAAATCAGTCCGCTCAGCTACGATTCCGTACCTTTCATCGTGAACGGTCAGAGACTCAAGCCGTTCATTGACGTGACTTCTACTGATTCGGCTGAATCATCTTATATCCTCCAATCCCCTTGAGCTTATTGCGCCCAGCCAATGACGTAAAACTCAGCGCTTAATAGGAGGCAGCCCGTCATTTTCCTGAAAATCTAAACCATTTTTCACACCTTTGTGCACTTAAGGTTCGCCCTTATAGACAGCCGACTCCACCTCAGATGCTTGCATCTGAGATTAGAAATCATCCGCAAAATTCATCCCGACCCATTCACTCATCAAAACATCTGTCTTAAGGAATGAACTAAGTAAATAAAAACCCCCTAAGTCACAACGAGGACATTGCAAACCTTAGGCATGGGGGGGTATAAAAGTGCAAAACTTGTAAGAAAAGGTTTCAAAAAATTCACATATGCCAAATACACCATAAAAATTAAAAAAAATTTTCAAAAAAGAATAAGAGAATAAGAGGAGAAAGGAAATTTTGTGGGAGAAGGAAAAGAAACAAAATGAAAAAGGAGCACAAAAATGAAAGAAAAGAGTGATAATCATTAGTAAGAAACTAAGGGATTGACCTAAGTTCTAGACCTTATTCAAGAAAAGAAATGAAAAGTGCATGGTGAGATTAGTAAGAACGCAAACTTTAGGCATTCTTGGATAGATTCTTAGTACTAATTAAGATCTAGACATTCCTCAAGAGGTTGAGGAAAATTGAAAGCTTAAGTATTAGGTCCAAGGCTTAGGGAGTATTTGACCTCATTAACTAACTTTTGGTTTACGGGACTCAGTAACCTAAGCACCCTAACCTCACACACAGCCTGGTTCAGTAAGCGTAAAAATCAAAATCACACAGAAGCGTCACAAAATTCTGAAAAGTACGCCTAGAGTAGGAGTGGCCAATCAACACAAGTTGACTTGGACGAGTTCCCAGCGCGGAGAGGTGGGAAATTCCCCTCGAAGATGCGTAACAAAATATCATCTCCTCGGTGCTTGTCTCTTAGGATATTTACATATCCTACTGGGGGCATGTAAGCACTCTGCTAGTTCAGATTCCATGGATGGCATTATCACGAAGTGTCAATTGCCAGGGTCTGGATTTAGCCACGGAACACTATGGATGGGATTATCTCGAAATCTCAATAGCTAGGGTTCCGGGGGTTTCCATGGGCGGTGCTATCTCGAAGCATCGATTGCCAGGAACCCTTGAGGATTAATGATGGGAGCAAGGAATCTGATACATACAGTGTTGAAAAGCCAATCCTAAGTTAGAATTAAAAAGAAAAAGAGAGAGAAAACTCTCTAAACAGAAAAATCTTCTATCTCTCTCTTACAAAACGCACTGCGAACTGAGCCAGGGCTAAAAGCATTTCAAGCATGGGTGCTTTAACCACAAAGTCCAATAGACCTTAGGTTAGTTCTTGTGGGCCTTAAAAAACCTGTGCTAAGGGCTGAGGCTGAGGCTAGACAGATCTGGATATTGGTTGGTACTAGAGTACCTTTTAGGCATATGGTCAGCATTCTAACCTAATCTAAGAGCACTTATCTGCAATTATTAAAAAAATCATGGTCTAGAACAAAGGTTAAAACCTTAAGTTTTTGCTAAGGGACTAGCAAAATCTAGGCATGGGGGTATGATGAGAACCTCATCATGAACCCTAACTAGCATAATCTAACCTAGATATGCGAGAAAAAGCTCCTACATAACTCATAGAAAGGCTTGACTCAGAGAATTCTGAGTTTGTAAAGAAAACAGGTCATAAGAGGTAAAAATGCAAGTTTACCAACACAATCAGTAAATAGGGTAACTCAGGATCCAAACATAGGTCAAACTAACCTAATAAGAAGGAAAGTGGGATGATTTGATCCAACAAGGGCTACAGCAACTCTAAGGAATTAAATGACATTCTGTAGCCCTAAAACAAACTCACTTCAATTCACGAGGTTCGAGGCAAATTAAAAATTGGCTAAACCCTCTAAAATTCATATAAAAATAATCTCTAGGGTTTAAAACCTTCAATTTGGCCTTGGGAACCCATTTTGACCTGCATTGAAAACCATGCCCAATTAATGATTTAATTTGGGTTTTTACGTAAATTAGACGGTCAAACAAGGTATGACCTAGAAATAAAATTCACCATTAGAATCCTTAGGTCCCATTTCGTCATGCATAAAAACTTGAGCCTAGGAAGAGACCTTCTTGACCGACTTTGCATTTTGGTCCTCATCTATTACTTTTTGACCCTCAACTTTCGAAACACTCGCATTTTGGCCCCTAAGTTCTTCGTCGTTCTTTGCACTTAGGTCCCCCCTGCAAATCTCTGAGCAGCTCCATGCTTCGGCGACTTCGCGCGGAGCATGGCGCCGCGCAGGGTGAGGGAGGCCCTCTGCCAGTTGAACCGGGTGTTCCCTGCGACGTCTGCTGTCGCAGGGACACCACCATGACCTCTGTCATCGCCCACACCTTCCGTGTGAACGCGCGGAAGGTATGGGTTGCAACTCCGACCATTCTCCGGCGAGGGAGGCACGTCGCCTCCCTGCGCCCACTCCTCCGCCTTCGCCTTTATAAGGACCGCCGTCGCCAGCCGACGGGGGCAGCTCGGTCCTGACGGAGAAAAACCCCCATTTTTCCTCTCTTCCCACTTCGGCAGAAACCCACCAGCTCCGACGGCTCCTCCTCCTCCGTCTCGTCGCTCTGTTGTAATACCAGCAGCAGAGCCACATTCGCCCGCTCTTCCCGCGTTGCGCCGTACCCAGCGTGCGCCCTCCCGCTCTCTTCCTCACCGCCACCCTCTCCCTCTGGGTATCTTCTTCTCCGGCGACAGTCGATACGACTGCCACCCTGCTCCGACCCTTTCGTCCCTGTAACTAGGTCAGAACTACTCCCCATCTCCCCCTCTTTCTTTTCCTCACTGTCTTTCATTCGATTAAACCCTCGACCGCTCCAGTCCACCGTCACCTTCTTCGTCTCCGGCCACCCTCCAGCGAGACGCTCCCATCGCTCCGCCGCCCCACACGCCTCACCGACCCTCGCATAACCTCCGCCTCATCACGATGAACAACCTCCGCCCACCCACTGCCGCTTTACACCCACTCATCGCTCCCCCGAACACACCCACACCTCCGGTCACAGGGCGACCTATGCACGCACGCCTAGGCCGCCCCACGACCTGCTGCACCTTGCACCACCTTCGCCGTGCCATGACGAAGGTCCCCTGCTGATCTGATTAGGCCGAGAGGCCCTTTTCGTGTCTGGAAGTTTCGACGCACAGCCGCCATTGACGCTGCATTGAAGCTGCTCCACGCACGCTCCAGGCTTCAGAACTCCAGGGCTCCAGGTGTTGCGAGGTCGGGAGGGTAGTGCGAAGGCAGCTAACCCAGCAATCGATGCGAATAGAGCCTGCAGCTGAGGAAGCGAAGCTGCGGTCTACTGCGGGCGCGCGCGAGAAGAGCGCTGAAGATAGTCCCACATCGTGAGTTTACTAAACCCTGCAATAGTATAAATTGATTTTGTGCTTTCTACTAGTCGCCTCCGAAAGCACTGGGGTGAGGTCCCGCACCCACTCACCCGCCCGATCCGCGAGCTCATCACGCGGATCCGGCGGATCCGACTCGACCCTATCTGAGCACACCTCGCGCATCACCCACACACTAGTGCGCCTGGTCACGGGCACGAAACCCGACCCGATTACCCGCGACTCTGGGAGAGCATCCTGTGAGTGCTTTACAAAGAGAGAGAGACGTGTGGGTATAGGGACAGGGTAGGTTTTGCTCTTTGTGCAGGGACAGGGTGCGAGAAGAAGAAAGAAGAAGAAGAAGACCGCAGGAAGAAGAAGAAGAAGACTGAGCGAAGAAGGAAGAAGAAGAAGAAGCACAAAGGAAGCACTATAGCAGACACCACTTAAGCCGTCTGATTGAGAAATCAGACGACGGATGAAGCTCTGCAGACAAAGCAAAGAAGAAGAAAAAGAAAATAAAAGGTGCCGCAGCTGAAAGCAGAAAGAAGGAAGAAAGAAGAAGAAGAAAAGAAAAGAAGGTAAAGAAGAGAAGAAGAAGACAAGCAAAGAGAGAAAGAAGAGAAGAAGAAAAAGCCAAGAAACAAAATTTACCTCTCTCTCTCTCTTATTTTGTAATAAAAGCATTGTACTTCTAGAATTCTAGTAGCTCCCTGAGTTCGACCTCGGAAGAAAAATATTTCTGAGTAAAATTGTAATAGTGGCAATGACGACAAACTGTAGCTATTTTATCTGTACCACAACGACATTACTATAACAAACAAAAGACCTAGCTTCGGTCTTACTGCCACTACACCCCCCCTTTCTATATAATTGTGTGATTTTGATCTCCTTCTTCCCATCTCCTTATTTATAATAGTTAGTTCATATTTGCTTTGTGTTTTGCAACTAGTTAGCAAGATCTTATGTCTCCCCGTGTTCGATCTAAGACTCACCAAAATCTCGGTTATTTATTTCTATTTTGAAAAAAATTACGCTACAATAAACACTTTGTTATCTTTTGCGATTTTAGACGAACAACAAGGTATCATGAAAGTTGCAAGATGTGCTTTGGGGATAATCATTTCCTATAGCTGGTCTTCATGGTAGAATCAACTAAGGATACATTGAGAGCAAGTGGTTAGGATTGCTAAAAAGGTTCAAGCTTAATAGGCTCACTTTGGACTCGGTTTAGTAGGTCAATTCAATCATTTGATAAGTTGAGCACGAATGCAAGTTTAACTTCAATAAATTTATCGTGCTAGGTCTGAGCCAAGCTTGGCTCAAAGTCAAGAAAGACTTAGGTTCGATAAGAATATAAATATATGTATCGTATAGTGATGTTTAAGAAGTTTTAAGAAGAGAAAAATATATAGGTAAAGAGAGAGTTAGGGAGTGTAGATGTGATTGTTGAATTGTATATTATTATGGATTTTTATTTTTATTTGTATTGAGATTGAGTTTGAAGGAGGTAGATGTGATGCGTGTAAGTGAGTTAGTGAAGGCATATATGATTGGTGAAAGGTGAGTGTGATGGATAATAGTAGATATGATAGATGATAAATAAAATTTTTATAACATTCATATGTTGTAACTATTATGATCGTCACTTAAAATAAAATCTTAATTTAAAATCTCGTCAGATGAAACATTAGGTCTCCTAACATTAGTCTTTAATTTTTTTTATTTTATTTCGTTAGTTAGATCATCTTAAATTTTGTTATGGATAAAATTTAATTATTTCATAAATAAAGAGAAAGGATAGTATAAATATACGATGAATATAAATTCCCTTTAAAGATTGAGTTATTTATATTACACTTTTAATCTTAGATTATAATAATATTGAGATAGAATCCTCGAATTAAAGATTATTGGATTCTAAAAGAAAGTAGGATAAACTTCTCCTAAAAATACATGAGAAAATATCAACATCTATTTTCTCAAATACCTCGTAATTTCATTCATATTTTCCTCAGATAAAATAATTTTATGATATTAAATTTTTCTAACCATCGCACCATTTGCAAAATTAACCCCAAGGGAACAAAAGGTAGCAGTAACTTCACGTGACTCCAGTCAACTCCAACTTCACTCTCTTCCCCCTCCTTTCTTCCTCCCCTTCTTCCCCGCTCTTTCTCCCCTTCCTACGGGTGCAACAGCCCGACCTCTCTGGCCTGCCGACGATCACGGGCTCCCACGCCGGCGACTGCCCGATCCGTTCGGCCACCCCGATTGCGCTTCGCACGAGACCGCTCGCGACCGCTGGTCCCGTCACGAGTGCACTGCAACGCGCCACAACTTCCCCGCCCGACCACTCCGGCCACGCCCGTGCGACGTCCCGATCACCGGTCACCACTGAAGCATCTCTTCCTCCAAATTCCCTCCCCGCCCCCACCCCGCCACCTGCCCCTCCACCTGTGTCCACGCCGTCGGGTTCCCGTGGAAATCCCGGTAGAGTGCTTGGAGCTTCCGATATCTAAGTTCTAGTTTAAAAAAAAAAAGGAAAGAAAAGAAAAAGAAAAAAAAATTCTCGAAGGTCGTGCTGCATCGCCCTCTCCCCTCGCCTCATCCGTCGCCTTCGGTGGAACATGAAGGCGGTGGCGCTCGTCAGCGGCGGCAAGGACAGCTGCTACGCCATGATGCGGTGCGTCGACTACGGCCACGAGGTATCCATCAGTAGGGTTTCCTCCCTTTCGATTACCGCGGAGATCGCGCGTTCGCACCTCGTCTTAACCGGTGAATCGCGAGTTGTTTGGAACAGATCGTTGCATTAGCTAACCTGATGCCTGAGGATGATGCAGTGGACGAGCTCGACAGCTACATGTACCAGACGGTGAGGGTTTCGGTTCTGCTTCCACTTGTGTTGTTACTTGATGACTGTTTGGAGATGTGATCGGGGATAGTACGGTGTGATGTTCAACTCGGAGCGAATCGGGTGCGTGCGCATGCTCGTGTATGCGTGTCGCTATGCGTGCGTGTTTTGTGATGTTCCAACAAGCAGGGGGTTGTTTATGTGATGAGGAGGTCCTCAGGTGACATATTTGTGAACCCCCAGCCTCTGTGGATTTTGATTTGCATGGGGAAAATGCTCTCTCAACTGTACTTTACCTTTGAAATGGGAGATTCGTCAATACCAGATTAGGATATGTTGCGTGCGAGATGGGGACAAGAGAGTAAACTTTTGGTGATATGTACATAAATCGGTGAAAGGGAATTGATTCAGTTTGGTTCGTTTTGGGTTTTTGCAGATGGTGAGGTGGATCTGAAATTTGATTTTTTGAGAAATAAAGAACCGGTAAATGAACCATCGAAAAATTGAAAGGTCTTATGTTCCAACTAGCCAGTCTCCTGCCCAACATCATCTGAGATCCTTTGTCCAGTTTGATTCTCACATTCGGTTATTTTTGCACAACCCTGATGCATCCTCTGTCACATCTATTAACAACTTGTAGATGTACTTGAAATTCTTACCCGTGTCTGATGCACAAGAAGACTTTGCAAAGGATGTTTTTTCATGACAATATGGTAGTGAATTTATTATTTAATTATATAACTTGTGCAACCAATACCCATGATGGCTACTCTATATTTTGGCCACATCTTCTTAATTCCTCCGTGTACCAAAATGGTGCTTCCTTTCCTATCTGTAGTTTCTGGGTACTTATCCATTATTTTGTCTTGTAGGCGCTTTAACCTCAGTCCCTTCTTACGATTGTATTCCTTTTGTGTTGTAAATATGGATATGAGCGAAAAAAAAAAATCTAGATTTCATTACTGATTATCTTTTGAGCATTCCCAAACATGTCTTTTGAAGCTTTTTGCTTTGTGTAGGTGGGTACCTGTATTTGCATGTTGCTTGACTTTTGAAGCCCACTGCCATTATGACTGGCTTGCTTTTGTTTCTTGAATGGGTAGTCATATCTAACACTTGCCACTGCCACTAACCCTTGCATTGGTTGTGCCATTGCCTGCAGGCCCTGCACCAAAAACCATATATCTGCTTGTCGCTTATGTCCATGTTATTTCTTTCATGTTTGTCTCACATTCATTGTCTGTCTCCAAGCCCTTCTTGGTGTACACATAACAATGTTCTCAGGATTTTGCTGCTCTTTGTTATCTTTGGTTGTTGTAGGCATTATCTTCCCGAATTCCCCCTCCCATTTCCTTATTGCTGCAGTCTTTTGCTCACTCTCTTGTAAGGACTCATGGATGGCTTCACCTACTTCATCATGGCAATCTTGACATATTATCACATTCTTGCAATCTCCAACTAGGTGATGTTACATTTTGTGATTTCACCCCACTTGATTATCTTTTCACAAAGTTGCATACTATTTGCCTCTTGCAACTCTCTACCAAGGGCTCATAATAGATCCACTCAGTGCCATCATTGTCCTTTCCCTTCCTATGTCAGTGAGAACTGGTGGAGTGCCCATGAAAAAAAGGAAACAATGATGATGATGAATAGCTCTTGTCAAATGGAGCTTTCCAGGAATTTATGGTTCTAGTGTTATAATCTTATAAATAATGGCCTATTGGATTTGTCAGTTGTAATGTAACTTTAGTTAGCACTTGTGACTTATTGATTGGTACTTGTTTTTATAAATTGTTGGTTGTTAGTAACTGTTGCTTGTTGATTCATTCTGCATGTACTTGATTTCTTTGCTTTATACAATCATACTTTATAACATATGTAATCATTGATTGTGTCATCTAAATTATATCAAAATAAGATCGACAAAATCCAAATAATTGTTAAATTGTGTTTAATTAAGTGTACATTACGCATTTGAACCATAAATATGCAAGATTCTCTTTTCTTTGAGCAAATTTCTCATTTTTCTGAGGTCTCATTATGCCTTGGCATCTCTCCATGCTACCATTTTTTTTCCATGCCTCCGGAATGTGCATTTTTGAAATCATTGAAACGACTATGTAATTGGCTCCTTGACCCTTGCTAAGGACATGAGGGAGTCAGGGATCATTTAGAAGTTACTTGGCGGGACGTGTCTAGTGATGTGGCTTTCTGGTAAGATTGATCCTGTTGTCTTTTAGAATTAAGCAGGAGCAGGTTCATGCCTTTACTGTTATTTGGTCTCCTTGGCTTGAGCTGCATGGGGCCATGTTCAAGGGCTTAGGGATCTATGCCAACAATGTTGTTTGTTGTGCTTTATAGTTGATCTTACCATGGGCAGATGCCATATAACCTTCAGAAGAGGTGTAGTCTTTGACTGTTTTACTAATGAATTGGCTGACGTCAGAGTAGTCATTCTCAACCTTTAAATGAAAAGTTGAAATCATCGATCAAATGAATATCCTGAACTATGAAAAGGAGGACATTGATTTGCTTAACATTTGAAATCCAACTACAAAGGAAATACTAGAACATAGTAGCCACTCTCAGATAAACTGCTTGGGAATTTTTATCTTCAATTACCATTACTCAAAAAAAGGGAATTGTTGAGATTGTTCCTTTGTTCTTATTTTTAAAATTTTTCATTAAATTTGAGATAATATTATAAATAACAACCATTTTTAGAAAGTTATACAAAGTTACAAATGATACATACCATTTTGGAGTAGAGAAATACTTCTTGTTCTCGGCATTTTGGAAGAAATGTTCCATGAACATGGTGTCTAAATGTCAAATGCAATACGTGCCGTAAGCAAAAGAGCGGTGAAGGGCTGGGGATATCATGAGAGAGGAATCAACGTGAGCTTCTCAACATGAGCTTGACAGTTGGAACCAGAAATTATGTTTTAGCATATAGTACACAGACTTCTAAAAAATGGCATATAGAGCAATAGATTCTACAATTTCCATTTTGTACTTTTGGGTCAAAGGTGGATGTACAGTTTATGGGAAATATGTCTATGAATTGTATCAAGGGAATGATAGAAACTGATTTATGTATATTGATGTCTAAAGTATATGCTTGGTGACTGTCCTTGCAGGTTGGACATCAAATTTTGGTTAAGTATGCGGAGTGCATGGGATTGCCACTATTTCGAAGAAGAATTCAAGGATCTACAAGGTTAGTTATTTTTTGGTGTCTTGACATATATGTTAGATCCCAATCAAGGTATATATGAATTGTTCCTGTGGCTTATGGTGCTATCCGAAGATTTTTTTAATGATCATCGTCACCTTAAGTGAAGAAGCTTCTATTTCTGACTTTTGCTGTGGGGAGTGGATAGAAAGTACATATAAGGAACCTATGCCTGATACCTGCATGTAGTCCCGTTTCAGACAGACATGTTTTTCTGAACTTTGATTTGAAATGACAATTCCTTTCATGGCTTTTGTTCTTTATGTGTTTGCTATGCCTTGATGGGCAACCACGGCAGGTAGAAGGTTTTTGCATGCAACACTAGAGTAACACAATATGATAGCATCTGGATCAAGATTTTAGTTGGTCATGTAAATCCACATATCTCAGCAACATGTGCTTGGAACCTCAGTCCTGTAGATGTGCATGTTCCAGAACACATTTATAGCATGCCATCTTTAAAGGATGTCTATCCAAACAATATTTTCGTAGTCAAAATAGGATTCAGAGTATATCTAGATCACAGTGATCTTGAAACATCATAATTTCATGGGACATAGTACAGATGCAAAATCATTTTCAACTATCTTGAGTATGTACCACTTTAGCTCTCGATTCTTGCCCCATTCACTTGAGCATTGGATTCACTTGGTTGGTTGCTTAGATATTTTAGCTGGTTGTCATCCTTTCTGGTAATAATTTCCTTGTGTATTTCTCATGTGGGTTTAGGTTTTGCATGCTATATCTATTTGAGATCTGGTTTTCAACTAAACTGCTTCTTGGCCTTCTCATATCCTCCACAAAACTTTGCATCATCCTTCCAGCTGAAAAAAGTTGAAAGTTGGGGCAGATAATTTGAATGAAATTTCTCCTTTTTTTTGCAGTTAATATAATCAAGTAAAAGAAAGGTTACATTGAGAAACAGCAGGGTTTCTAAAGATGTGGAAAACCAATAAATGACACATATATGTGGGATTCTTCACACAAGCCAATTGGTTTTGATTTGGATGCTGTTACATGGTATTAGAGTCATTTATCTTGGTAGTCAAGATTAAACTCTACATCACCCATCAATTTGTCCACGTGCAGGACCCAAAGAAGGCCTCACGTGAGGGAATGCGTTGAGAAATAGTACTTCTAGAAATGTGGAAATCTATAAGTGGCATATTAATGATTGGGTCTCTCTACTGAAGCCAAGTTGACTGCTGTCACAGGGTATATTGTTGATGCTTTTGTAGCTCGATTGTTTCTAAAATGAGCACTTTTATAGATATCTGTGAAAATCGTATGACATTTATCGTTTATACTTATATTTATTTGCTTTGTTTTGGAGGTCCAAATTTGAATTCTTGATTTTGGATGAATTTAATTTGTGTTCTTATGATCATTTCCTGTGAATTTTAATAAACATGGAGTGAGAAGAATCTGAATGATCTGGGAATACTGCCATGATGTTGAATCCTTATTGGTTCTTTTTATCCTCTACAACATCTTCAGAAGTCTTCACTATAGGATCAAACGATCACCTATGGCAGGCAGAAGTTGTTTCTTATGTTAATCTATTAATTTTCTGTTTGAATATAAAGCGTTCATATACACATACTTTTTTGAAAGGTTAAAGTGCTCATATATTGGATTTCATTTTATGCTAACTTAGACATGCTGTCTTTTCTTTTGCTTGTTGTGTAGACATAAGCATCTGAGCTACAAAATGACATCAGGTGATGAAGTTGAAGATATGTTTCTTTTGCTGAAAGAAGTTAAACAGAAAATACCCTGTATAACTGCTGTATCCTCTGGTGCTATTGCTTCTGACTACCAAAGGTTACGTGTTGAAAATGTCTGTTCGAGGCTGGGGCTTGTTTCTTTGTCATACTTGTGGAAGCAGGATCAAACTCTTCTTCTAGAAGAAATGGTACTTACTTATTTTAATCTGATCATATTGTTGGTATATTTGAATGGTCCATTTTCTGCTTTTATTTATAGGTTCGAAGGGGAATAACAGCCATCACTGTCAAGGTATTATCTACTCTTGCTTTTTAAATAGTTGTGGTTGTGGAAAAGAAAGCTATATGGTTATTTGTTTGTTTTCTGCAGTTTGGAACTGGTCAATGCATCTATTAGTTTACGGATATGTTTGAGTAAATAACACATCCATGATAATTTTTTCAAAAAATTATATCTATGATAATTTTGATATCCATAACTTGGATGCTTACATAATTGCACCGGTCAAGATATTACACAATTATCCTTACATATTGAATACTTACATAAGTAACTCTGCAAGGTTGCTCCATTTACATAAGGGGTTTTTATATATATACCTTTGTAAACTTTCTATAAGCCGTATATACCCCAATGTTCTTGATATTTATGTATATATCCTTATAAAGTTACTCCATTGAGGCCGTATGCCCCTGTTTTGTTAAACCCAATGGAAAATATCATAAAAATTTAAAAAAATTGGAAAGTTTATATATTCATCCCCATATTCATCACACCCTTACCCGGCTGGTCAGGCAACGCCTTCCCCCACACACAAAACCCCCCATCGCCATGGCAACCCCTCAGATCTCTCTCTCTCTCTCTCTCTCTCTCTCTGGGCATCACGTTTTCCCCTTCAGCCCTCATGGAGCGCACCGACCACCATGCATGCGCGGCTCGTGTGTATCTTAAGCGCTTCGTGTGCCTTGCGCGTTGCCGTCGGACCCCGACGACATGCGCTCCACCTTGCGGGCAACCTCCGCGCCTTTTGCATCCACTACGGTGTGCTCCTTTGGGTCGCCCTCCTCCTCACCCTCCTCCTCTCTAGCTACCGTCCTACTGCGCTCTTCCTCATGGCAATGTCCAAGGTCCTTGCCTCCTACCTTCTCCTCCGCATCTTCCCCTCCTCCTGGCTCCTCCACTGCGCCCTCGACAAGTGCCTTGTGCTCTCCTTATTATCATCATTGTCAAGCTCGCTGTCATCGACTCCCTGGGGTACCTCTTCATGGCGATCGGGATGGGGGGACCCCTGGTGGTGTTGCATGTGGCGTTCAGGGCAGCGGAGGACAGGGAGGGGGCGACCAAAGCAGAGGGAGAAGGAGAGGAAGGGGGAGGAGGTGTGAGGGTTTGGCAATGTCGAAGGTCCTTGCCTCCTGCCTCCTCCTTCGCACCTTCCCCTCCTCTTGGCTCCTCCTCCGCGCCCTCGACAAGTGCCTCGTCCTCTCCCTCATCATCGAGCTCGCCGTCATCGACTCCCTTGGGTACCTCTTCATGGCGATCGGGATGGGGGGAGCCTTGGTGGTGCTGCACGTGGCATTCAGGGTGGCGAAGGATGGGGAGGGGGTGGCCAAAGCAGAGGGAGAAGGAGAGGAAGCGGGAGGAGGAGGAGGTGTGAGGGTTTAGGGTTTCCAAGGGGTTTAGTTAGAATTTAGATTTAGATTACGTTACACGCGTTCTGATCTGTTAGGAGGTGGTGGTGATTTATGATA
Source organism: Thalassia testudinum (assembly GCA_037157565.1). Classification (NCBI taxonomy): domain Eukaryota; kingdom Viridiplantae; phylum Streptophyta; class Magnoliopsida; order Alismatales; family Hydrocharitaceae; genus Thalassia; species Thalassia testudinum. The sequence continues at coordinate 23,396,906 of JAZHRO010000054.1, read as the reverse complement.
GGGGATCCCTTGGAATGGAAAAATAGGGGAGAGATATATTTGGGTATGAATATATAAATTTTCTTATTTTTTAAAATTTTTTTGTGATGTTTTCCGTTGGGTTTAACGGAGCAGGGGCATATGACCTTAATTGAGTAACTTTATAGGGTTATATACATAAATATCAAGAATATGGGGGTATATACGTCTTATTTGAAAGTTTATAGGGGTATATATGTAAAAATCCCTTTACACAAATATCCAGCTAGGGGTGTTAGAACTAACAGATTTATACATAAAATGAATGATTTTCTAGGATGCCTCAACATTTCTTCTCTTCTCAACCTTCACCCTCTTCCACATCCCTTTTCCTTCTCTATCTTCGTCTCTCTATGGCAATGACAATGGTGATTGCTAATCGAGGGTTGCTGCAATGTCCTCCCAACATTGTCTCCTTGTTGAATTTAATAGTGCCCTCAAGCTTCATGTAGTCTTTTTGATTATGTTCGATTGTGTGGACCTCGTGGCCCCTCATCTGTAATGCCTTAGCCTCTGGCAAGCCCAAGGCCTTGTTCCAGTCCCTCTGTCACTTCCCTTGTGAGAAGGAATTCGAGTTTGAGGACATCTACAAGCCTACTACCAGAACTTCTTTTGCATCATCATCGACCTTGGTCCCCTCCTTCCTGATGACAACTTCCTTAAGTTCTCACTTTTTAATGCCAACTCCTCCCTTTATAATCTGTTGTGAATTTGTGAGCCCCCTTCCTCAATGCCTTCTTTGATGCCCTCTAAGCAGTCTTGCAGCCTTTTCTTGCACTCGCCTCTCTCCTTTGTATCTATCTCCTTGATCTCTGCTCCCCAAAACTCTCCCTACATTGATGCTATTGAGCGCGATGACTTCCTTGATTTTGGTCCCTCCCTCTTCTAAGGTTCTAAATGTTGGTTTTAACGATGTTTTAATGATTCGAAATATATGTGTATTTTGGAGACATGTCATGGAACTCCTGAAATATTAGTGATTAATTTTGACAACTTTGATTCCTTGAAAAATGGATATTCAGTAGTAAGGGTGTCAAAGGAGTTGGGTTGGGTCCAACCCAGCCCAATTCATGTTGAACGTAACCTTGAATAGGTTGGGTCAGATCTGACATGTATGTCAAAGGGGTCCACATTGCTTACCCATGAGCCGTACTGTGAACCAAATGGGTCCATCAAGTATGAGTCCATTGGTACTCAAGACTGCAGCTCCAAATTCCATACTGAAGACCTTGACCCATTAGCCAAGCAGGTAATGTTCATACTCGAGACTCGACATACGAATCTATTAAATATGGTTGGGTTATTTTTGACACCTCTTTTTAGGAGGCATGTTGGAAGCACATCTAGAAAACCTTGGAATTTCAAAAAATACTAAAAAAGAATAAAACCTATGGATTTATGGTTTATATGCATACTTAAATGCAAATCTATATTCCTCCTTAAATTAATAGAAATCTAATTGATGGAGTGAAAGCCCCTCTTTATCGAGTGGTGCCTTATAATACAGTGAAAAGTATAAAAAGAAAATCTTAAACAACTTATCAAATAAGAGTATTAATGCCAAGAAAACTTGATGGTTCCAAAAGAAATAACAGTTGCAGCATCTATGCTGCTATTGTCACCGTCCATGTCATCTACTTGATGCTACCATTGATGTCTATTGTGGTGTTGTACTGGTTGAATGCTCTCACAATAGTCTTCCACCAACATGTATGAGTACCAATATATCTTATGGTATTTAATGAGATATTGCTTAGCAAAGATATAAGCAAGTATTAACTACTACTAATTAGTAATAAGAGTAGAAATTATTAATTAATGTGACTAACTTAGCATATAATTATTCAAATAATCAACATTTACACGATGAATTTATGTCATAACTTAGATCTTTGCCTCTATAGCTAAGTAGAGGACAGATCTACTTGAGTGGAGTGCAAATCTAGGCATCTAGTTAATTCGATCTACATATTTGGAGCTGATTCTATTTATATCTATCTATGTGAAGCTTATATTTGACCAAGGGGGGTTTATATTCTAGTCTAAGAACTTAGAATAATAGACGAAAATACATCAAAATGGTGAAATATTAGAAAAATTTCACTGAGATGCCTTAAAATCTTGGAATCTTAACATAGAATGTGTTGGAATAGGCCAACCATCAAAATGGATTGCCTTAATGAAATTTCACACTATTTTGATGAAATTTCCTTGGCATGCTAATGAAATTCAAAACGATGCCCCTCCTTTTGTTGCATGCTCCATTTGCTTGTCGCTGAGGAGCTCCATGTCATAGCACTCGTGACTTCAGCAATTAGCTTACTTGCATTCATGTTATTGGCCTCAACCACGACCAACTCACTGTTGGCCATGCTCCTGTTGCCTGTTAGCACGGGAAGGAGCTCCATGTCCCATCGAGTAGATCTATCACTTTGCCTGCAATCCTTGGATCTGCAAATTCCATTGTGATGAAGATAGCAACATTACTACCTTGGTCTCCCTCAAAGATGGCCCTTATGAGGTTGTTGTCTCAAGGCTTGATCTAACAGTATCTTCCTTGTGGTACTATATAAACATAATGAACTAGACCTCTGACCTTGAGGATAGTTTCTAACTACCTTGAGATTTGCAAGCTACAAGTCCCTTTCGACTTCTGTTCTTTCATGTCATCATTCTCAAAGTTTCAATGACAGTTTGAGTACATAGTGGGCTTTATCATTGAGGATCAATCCTCTATGCTAGTAAGGAGTTGATCTTGAAGCTAGTGTTGGACAACATGTGGGAGGTTGTTGTGTTGAAGATGGTATTAATGCTGGAGAATTGATTCCCTCAAATACAAACAACAATCCACTTCATGTTGGTGGACTATGTGACCCTGAGACCATGTTTGGTTTGGTGCCAAGGTGGTGGTGGTGGGGAGGTTAGGTCAGGTGACATGCTGTGTATAAAATGAACAATCCAGGTGGAGTAGGCATGGTTTACGAGAGATGCCATCTCACATCTCTACTTACAGTGTAATAACTCACCTATCACATCTAACCAATATACTCTACTTTCCTACAAAACAATAACAAACAACCCATCATCAAATATAAGATAAATAAACCGTAAAACTCTTTCTACTTAATTCACATCAAACCCCAGTACTTATCCCAACACCAAAACCAACACATCTACAATTTAACACTAGCTACTGTTAAAAACCTAAACTCCTTCCAAACAAAGCATTGCTGCGTTCTCTCCTTGCAGATATGTGGTCAATTTGTTGTTATATGTGCTCGGTAGGCACCGGAGTAAGTAGCACTAGTTGATGAATGGACATCTCAAGTCGATCTCTGAGATGCAAGTAGATTGGATAGCACTCTATTCTACAGTGGACAAGCTGAGGCATATGCTTGATGCGCAAGAAATATGTGCACATGAGGAACATGCTATCCTTCTAGCCTAAACCTTTCAGGTTGCCCGCATAGTCTCATTTGTTGCATTGTTCTTGTATAGAGCCCTCAGTTGCTCTCCTATTGTGCAATTGTCATTGCGGATTCAATGAACTTCACATCCTATGGGGGCAATTGGACTTCTATGATGCAGTGAAGAAGCATCTGGGTAAGCCCCTGAGCTAGGGTGCTGGATAGGCCATTGTTGAAGCTTGTGAGATATGCAGGTGACAATAAACATAGTGGTGTTTGAGCATGCCTTTGATTTCTTATATCAGCACACGGCCTAATACTAGGATGACGTTGAGGATAGTGGAGACTTACATGATGGGGAAGGATGGGGGGATGGGGAAAGGGAAGGTGTCGTTGGATGGAAAAAAGCAAATATGGGAGTATATAACAATTTCATTTAGTTTAGGTCTAAAATCATTGATTATGCCATTAGGTAATGACGAGAGACAAAGAAGTGTTATGCTGACAGTAACTTTCTAGCTGTATTTATGAAAGTATTTCAAATGCAAGGACAATTATGTGATATCGAACAGTTTATAGTTGCATTATGTAAAAAATTCAAAAAAGTGGTCATTCTATTTGCCATTTGATCTTGCAAGGAACTAATCATTCCATAGTTATGCTGTGATGACAGTTGATATGTTGGTTCCATGAGATTGAGTGCTCATAAATGGATTAGATTTGAGACAACCAGTAACCATGTTTTGCCCATTTTTTGTGACTTTTGCTTACAAATACTTTGTGAGAACTCAAGTTTGCAATAAGGAGGTAGCTTAGCTATCTCTTATATCGAATTAATTATGGCATGCATGTTTACAATGCATGAAATATATCAAAAATATCTAATTATGATCTCTAGCAGGGAGAAACATACTACCATCTCTGGAGTGAGTGGACTTTAGAGGAATAACCAGTCTTCCTCACCACTCTCCTTTGTTGAGGTTCATTACCAAAATGACCCTGTCAAGTTTGATTGGTCTGATAAGATGGGAATCCTATCTACAACAGTCTAGGGATGGACGTGGTGGAAATAATTGTCATTTCTTTTGGCATTCCTAATAATTTGGATTTATAATTATCAGTTGCCCATTCTTCAAATATCTTCTGTCTTAGTGTTTCCTGACAATGAAAAACTGGATTTTCATCTTGACTGCAAATTCAAGTTTGTAATAGGTGGCAGCAATGGGTTTGAATGCTGAAAAGCACTTGGGCAAGCATATAGTGGATTTGCATAGTCACCTGCTTCAGTTGAAAGAGTAAAAACTGGGACTTTTTACTGTCTCCAACTTATTATTTTCTGTTCAAGTGTCTCTTCTTTTTCAATTTTATTTTGATGTGGAATGAATTTGGGTGGTTATCTACGGGATAACCGACCTTTGCCTTTTCAAAAAAAAAATTTTAATATCTTGCCTGGGTTAGAATCTTAAGGAAACAGATACACTGACACTTTCACGGATGGAGTTTAGAATTCAAAACTAGGGAAATGGCATGGAGCAAGGGGATCCTTTCAGGGGTTTCAGTTTGAAGCTCTGAAATCTGAAACTGTCTAGAAAAGTTTCATTGCAAAATAGTCATTCTTAAACTACACTGAAGTGCAAGTTATAGAAAGGCATTTTTGTTTCTTTCATTTCCTCCCAGGTGGTGTTTTGGGAGTTCACTTTGTAATTGATGGTCTAACACCTTGATGGAATGATGGAATGAATTTGGGTGGTTATCATTCCACCCTTTTACTTTTCAAAAAAAGAAAAAATAATTATTCCGACAAACTTCAAATATTTATCTGTTTAAAATTTCAATAAATTTTGATAGGCTTCTTTGACAATGAAATGCTAAAATGAGTTATCTACGAAGTTTGAATATAGCATTTTTGAAGGTGGGTGATCATGAAATTTGCAAAAAGATAAGAATGATGTTATACTCGAAAACATAACTGTTTATAAAAAATCCAAACTCTCAAAAAGAAATAGGAATAGTATAGTGGGAGTCCAAGTCGTAGTCAGGGAGGCAAAATTATCCAAATTACTAATTACTAAAATTAATTTTTTTTGAATTTTCCAGATTCTTTTTGAATTGTATAATGAGAAATAAGAACTAAATCTAATGCTAAAGACTAATCCTAAATTAATAAATAAATTTTTATGAAAAATGAGAAATTAATCTATGAGTCAACTAGGAACTAAGCTAATCACCGAATTAATGAAAATAAAAGCAAATCACCACACAAGAATTGTATTAATGCAAAACAATGTCAAAGTTACAAGTAGAAAAGGAGAGTAGAGAGAAAGGGAAAAAGAATTGAGTATAGAGAGGGTCTCGGCTTGATGGTTTTGGCAAGGGGGTGGTGGCAAACGGTGACTACAGTAACGTTGAGACTAGAATTTGTCAAAGGTTCCCCATGCCCGAGGAAGAGAGGAATTGTATGATTGGGATTTATACAAAATTCATCACCCCTTATTTTGGTAATTTTTCATAGGCAAGAGGAATCCAAATCCCATTAGGAATAGGATTTTCTCCATAATTTTTGCTTAGGATTGGAGGTTGCACGGAATTAAGCCCATTTGGGCCTTCCTTTCCTTTTTCTAGCCATTCTTTCCTTTCTTTTTGTGCGTCCAGTCGGCTCATTTGCAGCAGCAGCCATACATGTAGGCTTTGGGAAGAAAACTGGGGCGTGCTTGATTGAGTAGGAGAACGATGAGAGAGAGAGAGAGAGACACGAAATCCCTTCCACCACCACTGCTATTTATTTCTCTCTCTCACCTTTTTTTTTTTAAATTTACTTTATCTCTTCTTTTCTTTTCCTCTTGTTTTCTTAATTTCTCCTCATCGCTTTGCATGAGCATCTTTTTGGATTTTTTTTTCTTCGCGACTGACCTCTTTGTCTCGTGCTCTTTCATTTGATATCAATATTGGATATGCTTCTTTCATTTTCTGTTTTCTACATCAAAATTAAAGAAATTGGGTTATTTTCTAATTTACAAAAATACAAAAATAAAAATCTGAAAAATGTCTGAAAAATAGAGAAAAATTGGCGGATGAATTATGTAAAATTATGATGTGATCTGTTGGAATTTGTGGCGATCCAGAGAGTGGAGTCGTCCTGCAGATGCTGGGAAATTGGTCCTGTGGACTAGGGAGAGGAGGGTCTGGTCTGCAGGTCGGTCTGCAGGGTGCAGTCCAGTTTGCAGTGGAGAGGAAGGCCGGCTGTGTAGCTGCTGGACCACCTGCAGGTGTAGGAGAGGGTCGATCTGATGTGGACTGGTCCTACTGAATGCATGAGGGCTGCAGGGGCTTTCTCTGTTGTGGCTGGCTGAGAGAGAAGAAAGGGAGAGAGGGTGGAGCTTGATTGATTGGAAGAATTTTTATTAATTGTTCAAAGAAAACATATGGGAAGGCTCTCTATTTTATAGAGAGTACATATCCCCTAAAAGTAGTAAACAAATATTTCTATTTCTAAAACTAGACTCAACTAATCAAATCTAACCAAATCTTTACAAATCTCTTTAAAACAAATAAACTAAGTTAGGCTAATTGCCAACTAAGAAACCAATTCCTATTTTGATTCTATAGACCCAAAACCGGTGACCCAAGTGACTTTCTAGATAACTGCCACAGGGCATGTGCCACGTGGCTCTTCTTTGATTCCCAACATGATCGATGAGTCAAAAATAACTTTAGTTAGATATTCGATTTTGGCTTATCTGCTAGCATTTTGAGGACTTAGCACCAGGTGATGCATACCACTGAATTGACAGAAAATCTGACTGTGCTTTTGGTTGCTGCAATAATAACAATTAGGGCTTCATTTAGGGAGTGATTTCTGGGAAAACTTTTATTTAGCAATTTCACGATGTTGGGGGCTGCACTAATGGAGGTTAAATGAGCTTTTTTATTAGTTGACGCTAGACACTTTCAAAGGATGGTTGAAAGTTTTACAATGTATGCAGTCGCTTTAAACTCTCTGTTGCATCTGAGACAGTAATATTTCACTCTTAGACTCTCTGTTTTTTTTTTTTTGATGAGGGGAAGGATGGCTACTGGAGGTCTTGTGGTCGGTAGCCATCTGTTCTATTATTATCAACATCAAAGAAAGAGGGGCATTACAAACATTAGGTCCAAAAAATCAAAAAGCAAAAATGCTCCCCTTACAATCTTCTTTTCCAAACCCCATCCCCTTTGAAAATTGCCCTATTCCTTTGCAACCACAATGACCACAAACCTCAGGCAACCTCACGCGAACTTGAGGATCTGTCATAGAGCCACACCGAAAGTAACTCTAGAACTCCTCCAAAGCTCGGTTTGTCATATTTAAGAGGTCAAATTGCCCTAAAGACTCCTTGGCAAAGTTACACACACACACACCGTAGGAAGAGTTGCTTAGCATCTTCTAGGGGTGTTTATGGGTTGGGTACTCGCCCCATTTCCACTTGACCTGATTTGACTCGCTATTAATTGGGTCATGGGTTGACTCAATCTATTTAAACAGGTATCCAGAGGATAAGGTACCCAACTTTGTCAAATTGGATCATGGTTACTTGTTGGGTACTTAGTTAACTAATTTAGCTAAAATATAAAATTTTAAATAATAAAAATTCAAAGAAAATCGTAAAAGTAATAATAAAAATATAAAATAATCATTAAAATTAAAAATAAAAAATAAAAGAAAAATTTAAAAATATTTTAAAATAAAATTATAGGAAAATGTTAAAAATAAAATAAAAATTATAAAAATCAACTAAAAAAGAAATGAAATGCACATGAATATGGTTTGGTAACTAGCTTGGACTTGGTGTGTGCACACAGTGAGTACACTAGTTTTCAATTGATAACTAGCTTGGACTCTCGCAAATTGCATTGTCTTGAAGATATTAATTAAGTCCATCTCGCATTTGTTGAGCTCATGTACTTTGGTCATTACACCCTAAGTGGGGTTATCTTTCTTCTCCATTTCGTTGAATATGGTTCTTGTATCATCCATGCACTCGTTCTGCCCAAGCCTGAGGATGATGACATTGCACACGATGACAGGCTTCTCGGGCATGCTATGGAATAGCTCAAGCGCCTCTTGGTTGCAGTGGGCGTGGAGGTACCCCATGAGCATGGCAATCTAGGAGATTTCATTCTCTTAGGCATAACCTTGAACAACTTGCGGGTGATGTCAACGTGGGAGTTGTGGGTGTACCTGGAGATTATGGTGGTCCAGGAGACGATGTCTTTTTTGGGCATGGAGTCGAAGAGATTGCAGGCGTCGTCTAGGTGGGAGGGGTCGTAGAGGAGGGCATAGAGCATGACAGTGTAAGAGATGGTGTTCTTCTTGGGTATGCGACATAAGAGGGCCTTGATAGTGGGGTGGTCGAGGAGGGAAAGTGGGGTGGTTTGGGTCCTTTAGGAGACAACGGTGTGGGAGGGTGGGGGCAACACCTCACGTGTGGGGCGCACGAACTACGAAACTGGCTAGGGAGGGTGCGGTTGCTGTGCCTCTCGGGGAATGCAAGATTGGGATGGCAAAATGGGTACCCGTGGGTGCCTTAATGGGTATCTGAACGTTGCCCTGGTAAGTGGCAGGTCGGCATTAACGGGTACCCGACCCATACTTGGTAAGTGGGTACCTAACCTAGCAGGGTCCAAAATCATGGGTTGGGCTAGGTACCTGATATCATTGGGTCAAATGAAAACCCTAAGCATCGTCATCGCCCCTTACATAGGATAAATTGTCCCTACACTAGGAAGCTATTGGCACCTTTTACCTTTGGTAACCAAGTTCCCTCTCCTCAAAAGCCACAACATGATCTTAATCTTCAAAGGAATCCTCATCTTCCAAACAAAAGTGCTATCCACACCCAAATATGCATTAATCACTTGTACCACACCTTTAAGAATCTTGTAAGCCTTTTAGCGGTGAAATCGCCTCGACCCCATGCCCAAGAATCGTGCTTTCATCGGCCACACTTTGTCGTGAAGATGGTAGCTCTTGCAAGCCATTGATCCTCTTAGACATGGTCCCTACAAAGTGCGAAACCCATGACCCCAAACCTCTTACCATGGGACCATCACAAGCTTCAATCACCGGCTTCCACTTGTCCAAAGTTAAAGCATGTTGTCTAGGTAGCAAAGACGTTAGACTCCATTTGCCCCCTTCAATCATCCCCTCAGAATCCAAAGGTCCTCCTATCACCAAGAATCAGCTCAAAGAGGTGCAAGATACAACCCATAACAATGCAAAGCTCCTCATGGAACAACTCTCCTTTCCTCCTAATTAAAGACCCATAAGAGTCCATCGTATCTTCTCTCAACATCTACTTGACCACTTGTTTGGCAAGGAAAGCATCATTAAAATTTGAAAGATGGAGAACTTCGAGCCTTCCCTCTTTGATTGGTCTGCAGATATCCTCTCACTTGACTAAATGCAAGCACCCCTCTAGTCCTGCAGAACCTCTTTCTGACAGCATCAATTCTTTTAAGTATCTTTTTCAGTGGCTTGAAAATGAAGAAGTGGAAAACAAGAATTGCCAATAGGATAGAGTTCAAGAGCACTAGGCTACCAACTCTAGATAGCATGCGTCCTCTCTAGCCTGCCAACCTGCATTTCAACCTATCAACAAGCGACAACTAGCCTTTGTACTAGATTGCTTTCCCTTAAATGGTAGCCCAAGGTACGCAAGGCAAGCTCGTAGCCCTCATGTAAAGGAGAGAGAAGCATGTGGTAGTCTCCTCATTCGACATGTTAAATGGCACAAGATTGACTTTTCATGGTTGATCCTCAAGCTTGAAAGGGCACTGAAGATATAAATCAAGGGCCCTAAGTTCTTTCCCTCCTTTCTTCCTCCAATGAAAATGGGTTGTGGTCAACAAATTGTAGAGTGGGCGTTACCAAGGATTTGTCTCCTTTCGAAGAGAAATTAGCAATAAGACCACTAGTATGCGCCTTAAATGCCATTCAAGCCAATGTATCTGTGAGGATCTGCGTAGTATGAGAGCATGGAGGCTCTTCATGAGGGAAAATGTCGACAGCAAGGTGTGCTGCCAATGATGGGTGCATGCGTGAACAGAGAGAGAGATGGCAGCTGGCGGTCTTGAAGAAGAAAGAGAGAAAGGGAGTTGATGTGTTGGAAGAATTACTTTTTTAACTCAAGAATAGAAGGATTATAAAGACTCTTTTACAGAGATAGAACATATCACAATCATTTAAAATGAGTAACAAACTATATCCTAATTTAATCATATCTCTTATTTTTAGAAAGAATAAATCATCTAAAACAGACTTTCTGAAACTAAGCAACACCAAACTTAGGCCAAAAGCCACACAAAGATCCCATAGGGCTGGTGTCCCTCTAGGTGATTCCTAGGCTGCCACGTGGCCTAAAAGGGCTGTCATTTGGTATTGCCACGTGACACTTTTATTCTCCACAGTATCCATTGCAATAATTAATAAGAGAGGGGCAAGGGGCCACCCTTGTTGTACACCCTGTTGTGGCTATAAGCAATCGCTTGTTGTCCTGCCACTCACCAAAATGGAAAAGGAGGTAGTGGTGTTGCACATCTTCATCCAAGAAATCTAGAGCTTCGGAAATTGTCTCTGTCAAAGAACTTGCCAGAGATAGGACTGTGATACTGCATCATAGGCCTTGGAAAAATCCACCTTCCATAAGGAGCTCTTTCCCATATTTTTATGCCATGATGCCACCATCTCTTTTGCCATGATGAAAGATTCTTGCAGAATCTTTTGCGGATGAAGGTGGACTGGACTAAAGCAACGAGGTAAGGCAGCACGTCCTGCAATCGATTTGCAAGGGCCTTAGCAAGAACCAAGTCGACTACATTGGAGAGGGCAATAGGTCCATAGCCATCAATTCTCTTAGCACCTTGCTTCTTGGGTAGAAGAAATACGTAGAACTTATTATTCAATCTTTTGAAGCCAAAGTTTCCCATCATGAACTTAGTTAGCATTGCCATGGTGTCCATGTCCAACAAATCCCAAAACTCCTTTAGAAAGAGCACCTAGAACCCGTTTGGGTTGAGGGAACCCTCTGCCTACAACCTACAAATGACCATCATAACCTCCTTCATGGCACAACCAATGAGGCCCTTGGTTTCATCCTTATGAAGGGTTGGAACATCTACTTTAACCCATTCCTAAGAGCCTAGACCTTACATTGTAAAATCATGAAAATGGTTCTTTAGGGCCTTAGCAATCCAAGCTCTTCCTGAGATAACATCATCCCCTATCTTCAAGGAGTCCATGAGGTTCGATCTTCTTGAACTTTCCCATTAAGTGGAAGAACCTAGTGTTATGGTCCCCTTGATTTAACCATAGTTGTTGTAATCTTTGTTGTCAATCCATCTCCTTTTTCAAGTCCTCTCATTACACACACCTAACAAGTTTATCCTTCCTTTGGACTCTGCTACCGTTAGCTCCCTTAAATCCTCAAGATGATATGGCCCTCGACCTTGTTTCTCTAAGCTCCTTATAAACAATCAGGTTGGAAGTCAAATGCTGCAACTTGTTAGCAAGCGTCTTGGTGGTGAAGTGGAAGGTGGTACTTGTTTCCATTTATTGTGGACCAACTCTTTGAACTCGTCCTCCAGTAAAAACAAGATGTGAAAATTGTACCTTCATTTGAGTTTCACAACAATGGTGTGTGGTTTGAAAAAGGCCTTAGCGTAGCTATAACCTTCGCTACTTGAAACTATTTTGCAAGGTCTATTGAACACAAGAAACAATCGATCTTTGATTTTGCTCCAATTGAGTTCATGTAAATCAGGCCCTGGCGACTAGCTCAACATAAAGTTCTAGTTCAGCCACAAGGTTAGCAAAAGTCTCCATGGACTTGTTGTGCATGCCATTAGGTTGATCATTAATCAAGAGGATAGCATTGAAGCCCCCCCTTACCCTAAACCAACCAAGGCCTTCCATTGACATACAAACAGTCTTGTTGCAACTCCTACAGTTTAATCTTAGAAACCTCTTTACAGGGCCTAGACACTGCCATGAAAGCAATAGGCAAACCATTGGACCTTCTTACAAAGCAAGCCATCGTAACCCACCAACCACTGCTATGTGTGAAGCTCAAAATTGCTGTCATTCCAAGTCAGTAGCATCCCCCCTTATCTACCAAAGAAATCCACTTGCAAAAAATAAAAAACATCGAACCAGTTTTCACCGATCTCCCTTTTAGTGACCACATTGAAATCTTCTAGTTTCATTTCTTAAATTAACAAAAAATCCTCCTTCAATTTTGTTGAGTTGTAAGGGGGTATTTGTAATTCTTTTATCTCTAGGGGTTACTTATTTAATTTGCTCAGTTCTCTTTTGTATAAAAGAGGGCTAGGGTTTCATTTGAAGGTTAATGCATCTTTTTGAGATTCAACATGGTATCATAGCATGTGGAGTTCTGGAGAGCTAATTTGTAATTTCTGGTGTAATCCTTTTGATGGAATGAATTGAGCGTGGGTGGTTATTGCTTAGATAACTACCCTTTCACTTTTCAAAAAAAAAAAAAATGGTATCAGAGCAACGATCCTACGCAAGATTTTAAATATCAATATCGATATCGTATTGATAGTTAAAAAAGGGATATATCGGGAATATATTAGGGATATATTGCTGATATTGATAAATTTTGGGGAAATTGCTTAGAAAGGTCGAAAATGTCAAAAAATGTCACAAATTTTATTAAAATTAACATTTATATTAAAGGAAAAGTGTAACATGATAAAAACGTGTGTGCGTGCGTGTGTCAAACAATAGGTTTCCCACCCAACAATCTACGCCTTACCCACCCTTCTGTAAGTGCCTTTCTCGCTCTTTCATAGGTTCAAAGTGGGTTTCCCGTAGCTTTCCCACCCTCACTGGGGGATATATCGTCAATATCTTGGGTATATCGCCTGATATATCGACGAATATCGTAATATCAATGATATATCGTCGATATCATGGAAAAAGAAACGTAAAGTGATATCAATACGCCCTAGGCCACTGATACCAATACATCAAACCTTGGTCCTACGTCGGTGCTCTGATATTCCATCGGAAAAAAATCCACCGCATCATGTTTGGATTACCAACTTGCAAGGTGATTCGATGGAGGACATCCACACAGCTGCCACCACCACCAGCAGTGGTTGCAACCACTGGGGTAGCAGTGGCTGCGACCACCAGGGTAGCAATGGCGGTCTTGGCCGACGATTTGTTGATGCTGGTAGTGTCGTGTTGGGTTGCTTGCCGCCGGCGGCATCGTCGACTGGGGTTGTTGCAGCTGTTGCCAGTGGCTAGTCTGCCCATGGTCACTAGTAGCAGGGGTTGATGCTGTTGGTGGCCCCCTAGCTTGACTTGTTTATGGTCTTTTTTGCGTAATGAGCCTTCTTTTACATCCATTGTTAATGGCGATGATTCTTCTTTTGCCCATGTTGGAGAAAGTTGATTCTAGAAAATCAATTTCCGTTTCTATTGGGTTAGCGTGTGCAACGCAAGGTGAGATGAAGAAGAGGTCCAAGAGTGCGTGGGTGATTAACTCTGGAGCCTCTGTCCATCTTACTAGAGACAGATATCGATTGAAGAACCCTGTGGCTCCACAGGGAATCTGTGATGTACAGGTGGCTGATGGAGCAACCTCTCATGTTACAGCAGTTGAGTGTGTAGATGCTACATCAAGGATGAAGATAGAGCAGGTATATTATGCTCTTGAGTTTCCCATCAATCTTTTATCTGTGAGAAGAATTTGTAGAGATCTTTGGGTGTAGTGTTATTTTTTTATGAGAAACATTATTACTTCTAAGATCGAATAAAGGGAGAGATAATTGGCAGTGAGATAGACAGAGGTGGACTATATTACTTAGACACGCCTACGTTGTTTGCTGGGGCTGTGTCAATCTCGTGTGATCCCTTTCTCTAGCATCGTAGGCTTGGGCATCCCTCCATGAAGATGTGTCAGATGTATCCAGAGTTACCTGAGTCCTTGGCTCTTGATTGTGAAGATTGTCAGTTGGAGAAGCATCATAGGAGTGGATACCCTAGGAGAGATGCTGGCATCAGTTCAGTGCCCTTTTCTCTAGTACATTGTGATGTATGGGGGCCGTCTAGAGTTGTCTCTTCTGATGGACATAGATACTTTGCAGTAATGGTTGATGACAGCAATAGACTGACTTGGGTGTTTCTGATGAAAGCTCGCAATGAGATTCCTACCATTGTTCAGCATTTTTTGTTTGAGGTGCAGACACAGTATGGTACTATGCTTCGGATCTTTCGTAGTGATAATGCACTAGAATTTATGCACAATGATTTACAAGAGGCCTTCCTGTTAAGGGGGATCACACACTAGACATCGTATGCTCATACTTCCCAGCAGAATGGGGTTGCAGAGCACAAGTTATGGCATTTGCTTGATATTGCCAGGACCTTAATGTCTCGTATGAAGGTACCTAGGCATTTTCGGGGAGATGCCATATTGTCAGCAGCCTACCTAATCAACCGACTACCCTCTTCTTTGCTTCATGGTCAGATACCATACCAGGTTATGCATCCTGAGTGTAGGAGGATATTTCCACTGCCTTTACAGGGTTTTCGTTGCATCTACTTTGTTCAGAACTATGGTATTCATGATAAGTTTGCCCTTCGTGCCATAAAATGTGTTTTTCTTGGGTACTCTAGGACCCAAAAGGGGTACAAGTGTTTTGATCCAGTTCACAGGAGCTATGTTGTCACTGCGGATGTGACTTTCTTTGTGAAGATTCCTTACTTCTTAGAATAAGGTTCATCCATAGAGGCTGCTATACAGGAGGCACAGGTGTATTAGAGGAGATCACCATTAGATGACTTTGTTGGTGAGGAGCGCGCTCAGCTTATCGTCCCCCCCAATAGGGGTGAGTCAAATAGAGAGGAAGAGATTATGCAGAGGAGGCCTGACACCACACTCCATCCTATTTTCTGCTACACTATAGTTTCCCATCTCTAGGAGGACAGACAGTTTGCATTCGTCATTTCCATTGGAGTTGTTCCCAGAGATTTTGTTCAGGCCCTCCACGATCTGAGGTGGAAGGTAGCTATGGATGAGAAGATGCATGCTTTACAGACCAGGAAAACATGGGATCTTGTTCCATGTCCACATAGTACCACGATTGTTGGTTGTAGATGGGTGTATACCATCAAATATAGATCTGATGGGACAGTGGAGAGATATAAGGTTAGACTTGTTGCCAAGGGATTCACCCAGACATATGGGGTGGATTACCTTGAAAACTTTTGACCTGGTGCACATATTACCTCCATTAGGATTATCTTATTTGTTGCAATGGTTAAGAAGTGGCTTTAGTATCAACTTGATAGAAAGAATGCGTTCTTATATGGTAATCTGGCTGAAGTGTAAATGAGACAATCACCAGGCTATGATAGTCAGGGGGAGTTGGTTTGTCGCTTATGGAAAGCTATTTATAGCCTGAAGCAGTGCTCACGAGTTTGAGAGACTCAATCTAGAGATCAAGAAGGCATGATTCCAGAGGTTTACCATTGACCATTCTATATTTGTTAGGACTAAGCATGATGGGCCATGGAGAGTGGTTATCTTGGTCGTTTATGTAGATGATATGATCTTGACTAGTGATGATATTGATGGGATAGCAGAGACAAAAGTCTTTTTCTAGTCGACTTTTGTCACCAAAGATTTAGGTGATCTTCGTTATTTTTTGGGGATAGAGGTTCATCAGGAGGCTGGTTTATTGTTATCACAGAGGCAGTATACTTCAAGGTTCAAAATGTTGATTTCAACGTCGTGCCGATGAAATTCTAAGTGTGCATTTCGTTGCCATGTTGAGGGCACGTCGTGGAAATGCCTGTTTTTCGATGGGCATGCCAATGAGCATGTCGAGGCCATGCCGATGCATGTCGACAAAAATGACAGTAGTCAAAAAAACCAACAGCAACCTCGGCATGACCATCGATTTCGTTGGCATGCCGACCATGCCGATGATATCTCAACATTTCGACAACTTTATCATGTTGGCATGGGCTTTTCCCAAAAAAGGTCTTGTCGACGACATTTAAATCACTGGTATACTTTACAGATCCTACAAGAGGCTGGACTTCTTGGATCCAAACCATCTGGAATACCAGTAGAGGCACTTGTTGGTCATAGCTCTGATGAGACAGATCCTTTATTTGATGGCGTTACTAGGTACCATAGTATAATTGGCTGTTTGTTATACTTGACTATTACACGACTAGACAACAGTTTTGCAGTCAGCTGTGCTAGTTAGTTTACACAGAGTCCTAGATACAGTCATTGGCATGATTTGTGTCTCATCTTGAGATACCTAGAGGGCTCCCTAAGGCGAGGTGTGTACTATAGTACGGGTGGCTCTCTTGATCTTGTGGCATATTCAGATACAGATTATGTAGGGTCGATTGAGGACATATGATTTACATCAGGTTTTGCTATCTATTTGGGAGGAAATCTCGTTTCATAGAGGAGCAAGAAATAGAGTGTGGTTGCCTGTTCTAGTACTGAGGCAGAATATCGGTCCATGGCTTAGGCTGCTTGTGAGCTCATGTGGATGGTTGGTTTCTTATGAGGTTTAGGGGTAACAGTTGATACCTTTGTTCCATTCTATTGTGATAATAAGTCTGTTGCTTATATTGCCTCCAATTCAGTCTTCTATGAGAGGATGAAACATATTGAGGTTAA
The DNA here is from genome assembly GCA_037157565.1 of Thalassia testudinum. Classification (NCBI taxonomy): domain Eukaryota; kingdom Viridiplantae; phylum Streptophyta; class Magnoliopsida; order Alismatales; family Hydrocharitaceae; genus Thalassia; species Thalassia testudinum. Next base: position 23,379,769 of record JAZHRO010000054.1, on the reverse strand, counting down.
TTGTCATTTGATATGGGACACAGTTTTAGAAGGCAAGATAAGTACCCCTTATATATCTTCTGAGCTACAGATTGCTGACATTCTCACCAAATCTTTGAAGAAGCGCATGATTTTCTAAGCAACAAGTTGTGCCTCATTGACATATACGTCTCAACTTGAGGGGAAGTGTTGAGTTGTAAGGGAGTTTTTGTAATTTCTTTGGTCTCTAGGGGGTACTTATGTAATTTGTCCAGTTCTCATTTGTATAAAAGAGGGTTAGGGTTTCATTTGAAGGTTAATGCATCTTTTTGAGATTCAACACATTCCATTGCATACTTGCTTAAGAACTCTAGGTAGAGTCTCTGAGTCCCCTGACGTTCCAGGTGAGTGCCTTAACCATGGGTCACCATGCTAGCCCTAGATGTTGTTGCCCTTGCAAACTGCCTCTCCTTGATCACTGAAGCAACCACCTCTTTTGTTTTGTCTCCTTAGGCTTGACGTGAGTCCTTTGTCATTTCTTCTTGTATGCAAGACACTATCTAGGTTACAATACGGGTGTCCAAGTCGAGGTCACACGTAATGAAGTCTTTCTTGCACCAACTTCATTATCTAAGTCCTCTTCCTGCATAGGTTGTTCCGGTCCAACACCTCTTTCCAACACCATAGGGCCAATTGCCAGTGCTCCAAAGTCACTTCTCCCATCAGAAGCAGCATGAGAAGCTACCATTTGAGCCTCATTGCCATTGCCCTCTTTAGGGCTGTGCTGTTATCTCTCCACTCTCCAGGGCTCCATTGTCCCCTCCATTGAAACTCCTGGCAGCAAGTCCTCGATCTCCCCTTAAGGTAAGGCTTCAACCACCTCCAAACCTTTTGGGTTGAACCTCCCTCTAACCTACAATCAAGGTCGGTTATTGCAGGCAAGGGTTTAATGTGCATCGACTCCTTACTAAAGTTTGAGGGGGCACTTGGATTAACTTCTTCACATTTAGTTGGTTTCAATTGGGTTAATGGGTTTGAACTCATTTGTATTGCAGCTCTAGGACTCAGCTCCCCCTAAAAAAACTGCCAAAGGACCCAAAAAAAATATTGGGCTCTTGTTGAGTTGCCATTAATAGGGGTGAAAAAGGTGTGGGTCCATAGAAGCCATCTAGTGTTGGGGTTGCCTTAGTTGGGCTACTGTTGCATTACACAAGGCACTGATACCATAAACTTCCTTTGCAAAAAATCTACGCTGTTTCCACTCGCTTAGATGACAAAGGGGCATTGCCCCTCTCCCAAGGCTTAACTCTGTTCCTGCTACCCTACCTCGCAACCCATTGCAATCGAAGGCTCGGATGATTGGCACCACTTTGTCATTTCAACATAACATCCCTTGGCTTCTTGAGGTGCCGTGGGGGTGGGGAGCCATGGTGAGGTGGCTCTAGGAAGGAGCAGTGTTATGGAGGGGGAGGCAATGGAGGATGAGGAAGAAGAGGGCGGTGGGGGGGGCAGTGGTGTGGCCATTGACAGTAGTGGCATGGAGTGGGGTGAGGAATTTCAGAGTGTGGAAATCAAGTGGGTAGCGGAGGGGGTTGGCTTCGAATGCTCTATCGGGGGAGTTCCTGATGTTGCTCCATGAAGGTGCTAACTTGGAATGTCATGGGGCTCAACGATCTCTCATGCTGTAGGACATTGAGATCGTACATTCAAAAATGGGGTCTAGATATTGTTCTGTTCCAGGAGACGAAATTGCAGCAATGTGACCAGAGGATTTGGAGGGAGGTTGGGGGTAACATGCTTGGTGGATTTGTTGCTGTTGATGCTGTTGGGAGGTCGGGAGGCATCCTGATTGGGTAGAAGGTGGATTGCTTTTCCCTGGTGGACTTGAAGGTGGGGATAGGGGTGATGTCCATTCGGTTGAGGAGTGATGGGCTTTGTTTGGTAGTGTCAGCTGTTTATGGCCCGATTGATGATAGTTGTAGGTTGTCCTTGTGGAGGGACCTTGCTCAGGTCGCCACTCGGTATTAGGGATGCCCTTGGCTAATTGGAGGGGACTTTAACGTTACTCTCTTGGCGGAAGATAGACTTGGAGAGAAAGGTGATCGAGATAAGGGTTCTAAGGACTTCATAGGTTTCGTGGCGGAGCAGGGATCGTAGGACTTCCCTACCATGTCTTGTGCTTATATGTGGAGGAGTTCTAGTGGTTTGATGTCCAGGTTAGATTGCTTCATGTGCTCCGTGGAGATGGTAGAGATTTTCCAGTTGGCAATTGTTAGAGCTCTGGAAAGGCCGGTTTCAGATCACGCCGTTGTTGTGGGAGTCCGGTGAAGGCTCCGTCTTTGGTATGTATTTCAAATTTGATAGGACGTGGTTGATAGAAGAGGGATTTAGGGAGAAGGTGGACAAATGGATGAATTTGCACTCGGGTGGCTCAGCGTCAACGAGATTAGAAGCAAAACTTTGTGATATGAGATTGTTTCTTAGGGAGTACAGGAAGCAATTGGAGTGGGGTAGAAAGAAGGAAGAGGCACTGAGAGAAATTCAGAGACTGGACAGAGTTGAAGATTAGGGCCTTTTGACACTAGAAGAGAAACTGACCCTGGCGTATCATGTGAAGATGGTTCAGGAAGAGGATCGGAAGGCATAGGTGGAGTAGAGAATTAGATCCGGACAGAAGTGGATCAAGGAAGAGGACTCAAATAGCACGTTCTTCCACTTGGTGGCTTCGGCTAGGTGTAGGAGAAATTGGGTTGATAAGCTCTTTGCTGGGGGGGGGGAGTTTTCTGGTAGGGAGGCTGTGGGTAGGGCAGTGACGGATTACTTTAGGGAGTTCATAAGAGTCAGAAGGGGTGGAAGATGGCGATGGCGAGGGTTAGATGTTCCTGTCATGGGTGCAAAGAAGGCTGAGGAGTTGGTGGCGTCCTTTACGGAGGACGAGGTTTGTAAGGCAGTTTGGGGGCTGAAAGCTGACGGGTGCCTTGGTCTTGATGGGCTTTTAGTGCTTTTCTTTTAGGAGTTTTGAGAGTTGCTCAAGGATGACGTCTTACAGGTTCTTGATGAGTTCAGGGAGGGTAACTATGGGTTTTACAGGCTTCATAAATTCTATTTGTTTCTGTTGCTCAAGAGGGAGGGTGCGGAGGTGATTGATGAGTACTAGCCGATTGCTCTCTCTAATTCAATGTATTTGATTGTGGCGAAAGTCCTGGTGAATAGGCTTAGGAAGGTGATTGGTAAAGTGGTCTTAGAGGTGTAGATAGCTTTTGTGGGAGGTGTATTTTGGAGGGGTATGTGGCGGCCACGGAGATTCTAGCACACTGGAAGAGGGAGAAAAAGATGGCGTTTCTCTGGAAGGTGGATTTCAGGAAGGTGTATGATACAGTTCAGTGGTCTTTCCTATGGGCAGCTATGATCAAGAGGGGATTCTCGACGACTTGGGTCAGATGGATGAAGTAGTGTGTCACGACAACTTTCTTCTTTGTCCTCATCAACGGGAACCCGGCAGGAGGTTGGGTTCAGCCAAGAATGATGTTCGACGGGGGTGCCAAGGGGTGCCCGTTGGAACCCATGCTATTTGTGTTAGCGGCTAATGCGTTGGTAAGGTCATCAAGTTGGGCTTGTGAAACGGGCCTGGTAAGGGGTTTCTAAGTGGAGGGAGGAACGGATGTGTTGGTGCTATAGTATACGGATGATACGCTGTTCTTCATGGAAAGATCGGAAGTGGAAGCAAGGTGAATCCGTATACTTTTGGAGTTGTTTGGTGAGGCTTCAAGTTTGCAGATTAATTACTCCAAGTCATCATCCATCCCCTTTGGTATGTCTAAAGATGAGGTCGGAGTTTGCTCGACAGTGTTGGGTACGGAGAAGGGCGTTGCCTATCACATATCTGAGCTTTCCCTTAACTGATAGGAGAATTGCTTTGCGCAACTGGGCTCTGCTAAAGGAGAGGATTGAAGGACGGTTGTTTGGTTAGGCATCCAAGTTGCTTTCTAGAGGAGGCATGCTGGTTCTCCTCAAAGTAGTGTTACCTGCTATGCTGCCACTTTGCCTCTGTGGTGAGGTTGTCGCGACAGGTTGTCGCGACAGATTGAGAATAGAATTGTCAGTCTCATGAGGAGTTTCTTCTGGACCAACTATGGGGTGAGTGGAAGGGGTGCGAGGCTGGTGGTCTGGGAGGAGGTTTGTAAACCTGTTAAGGATGGGGTCTGTGGGTTAGGGAGGTGGGGAGGATGAACGATAGCCTGCTGGTGAAGTGATTGCGAGATTGCTCGAAGGGGAGGACTGCTTCGTGGGAAGGATCCTGCGGTCTTGCTACGGGGGTCCAATTGATTGTGATCTTTTTTTTATCTCCACGTGGTGTCTCTCATTTCTTTAGGAGCCTTTCCATGGTGGCGCTGAAGATTCGGTCTTTCTTTACATTGGTCCTAGGTTCAGGCACTACCTTCAAATTTTGGATTGATGACTGGATGGGGCTTGGAGCACTCTCAGAGCATTTCCCCAAATTGGTAGCTCTAGCGGTTGATAGAGGAGCTATTATGGCTGAGGTTTGGGATGACTCTTGGTGCCCTATGTTCACAGGGAATCTTTCAGATTAAAGGATTGAGGAAGTGGAACATCTGCTGTAGGAGCTGGAGAGATTTCAACTGGAGGATGATATGGATATGTTCGGTTGGGAAGAGGGAGATTTCTCAGTGTGAGACGTGTACAGGAGACTCGGAGGTCCAAGTACTTTGGGAGATATTGACTTCCTCAGGGACTACAGTCAGTTGTGGGAGGCTTCTTGTCCCTTGAAGATGAAGAATTTTGGATGGCTTCTCAGGAGAGGTAGGCTAATGACGAAGCTATGGAGGATGGGATGGGCTTACGATGTAGATAGAGCTTGCCTGCTTGTGGTTTGGCAGATGAAGATGTGGAGCACTTGTTCTTAACCTGTCCGATGGCAGCATAGATATGGAGGAAAATTAATCACAAATGGTGGGATCACGATTCTTTTGAAGGATTTTGGAGGTCGTTTGGATGTGGTAATGCGGTTGCTGGCTACAATGTGTTCCACACGAAGATTGAGAGGGCTAGGCCTTTGGTGGTGTTGTGGGCTATTTGGTTGGGAGGAATGCGGTGGTTTTTAGAGGGCAACACCCTTATGTGGAGAATTTTGTAGCTTCTGCATTGTTGCTCTTGTCGGGTTGGTGTTAGTGCTTATAACATGGTTGCTGAGCCGTAACTTTTATTAATATATACCTTGGGTTATCTAGAGGATAATCACCCTTTCCCTTTTTCAAAAAAAAAAAAAAACAATGTTGATAATCTCAGACAAACTGTCTCGACTTGGTTGGCACTGTTCTCGACTAGCTTCACAAGATTTGACTTCTACAACCAGTAAGATGTGATGACACGACGACACAACCTCCTGAATGACACTGTGATGGTCTCATAGACCCCAAAGCACACCTTTGCTCAACTGGCAAGTTAGATGGCTGCAGAACCAAGATGTCCTGGCAACAGCCCTCAACCATTGGTCCTCTCGTCTATGCCCTCCATGTCATGAAACCCACCTCCTTGGAGACACGTAATAGAGCCTCAAAACACCTTGAGGGCCATGGGTTCAATGAGAACTACACACGGTGTTTGCCACTAATGAACTTTGATCACCACCCCAACGAGTGGAAGGACGGACTCTGCAATCTGTTGAGGCTTTCCAACTCTCCAGGGACCATGCTGACCAACTTGCTCAGTTCCCCATCTCCTCTTCGGACAACCACGAACTATATGACTAAGGGCCATGACATCCACAACACACAACAGCCCGACCTACACTCAGCGGTGAGATGACCCACCGAGAGGCAGCAGAAACATCTCTCCAATCTCCGTTGGTCCCTCTGGTCGTTGAAAGTGTGGAGAAACCCATCCGAGGGTCTCCCTCGCCCACGTCCTCCCTCTCATCTGCTCCTTGGAATTTGCTTGGGTCGATTGATGAAGCAAGACGTCACCATTGCTATGATGGCTATTGTTGACCAGCTTTATCCCGTCTCCTCATTCAGTGCTGCACTCTGAGTGTTTAATGAACTTTGATCACCACCCCAACGAGTGGAAGGACAGACTCTGCAATCTGTTGAGGCTTTCCAACTCTCCAGTGACCATGCTGACCAACCTGCTCAGTTCCCCATCTCCTCTTTGGGCAACCATGAACTATATGACTAAGGGATGACATCCACAACACACAACAGCCCGACCTACACTCAGCTGTGAGATGACCCACCGAGAGGCAGCAGAAACATCTCTCCAATCTCCGTTGGCCCCTCGTGTCGTTGAGAGTGTGGAGAGACCCATCCGAGGGTCTCCCTCGCCCACATCCTCCCTCTCATCTGCTCCTTGAAATTTGCTTGGGTCGATTGATGAAGCAAGATGTTACCATTTCTATGATGGCTATTGTTGACCAGATTTATCCTGTCTCCTCACTCAGTGCTGCACACTGAGTGTTTGGGAGTCGTCTTCCTCTTTAGCTCACACTTTAAGACTAATTTTGCAAATTTGTAGATTAGACAAATCCTTTGATACAACCTCTTGCAAAAAGAAGAAGAAGAATTCTTCAATACATGTCTTCTTAGGAACCACATGCTTTGTTGCCTCTGATCGAGCTCTTGTAAGTTCTCTGTCATTGTTCATGATTTCTGTGAGATTATCTAACTAAGACCAATTGGGTCAACTGGAGAGGCATGATTAAGTTACATAAGCTACTTCTCAACTTTCACATTGTTAGATGTGGAAGAATTGTCTTGACTCGTCCTCCCACATGTGGCCTTCTTTAGGACTCCTAAATATGCACAAATTAATGGGTCACATAGAGGCTGAATTTCAGCCTTTAAACCACCGGGACTCCGTTAGCATGTGAGAGCATCCAATTCACAATCTATTGGCTTGAATAGAGAGGCCTAACTATTAGTATAAGCCACTTTTCAAATCACAGATCTTTGGATGTGGCACTATTCCACAACACTTACTAATGGCCATATATTGTTATCCCTTCTCATCTATTTTGGGTTTTGAATCTTTTGATAATCCTTTCTTTTTTTACTGATACAATCTGCACCACAGTTTACCAAAGCTATTTTCATTTTCTTAAAGAATAATTATGCCAAATTGGGTTTGGGAATTTGAACATGCTTGTCCTTCATGTAAATATTGCCTCATACGTGAGACCTGAGCTTTACTCTTAAAAACTTAGTGTTCTGCTTCATTTTGTTTTGTCATGGACAGGCTTTATGGTATCAATGTTTGTGGTGAAGGAGGAGAATATGAAACACTGACTCTTGATTGTCCTCTTTTCACTGTAAGCCATCATATTTGTACTTTTCCCTTTTTCATTAGTTTATGCAAGATGGTCTAAGGTGGATTTATTGCTATGCACGTAGGACACATGCATTACTTGGTGCTGTGATCACTATTAATTAAAGCGTAATTTGAGGAAATAAGCAGTTTTCACCTTTGCGTTATTCGTCAGTGTTCCTGATTTCAAAAGTCAATACACGTTATGCTTATCATCTCAACTTGTCAGCAAGAATAGAGAAATCTCTTTTCTTTCAAAAGAATCTAAATGCACCTTTTATGGGAAAGATGGGGTGCCAACCATGCTGCATCATTGCCTTTTTCCTAGGCTAAGATTTTTTTTTGTGGTGAGATTTTATAGGTTATTAGCATTTTGAGATCTATTTATCCTGGATTTTGTAAAAAATGGAGTTTCTTTATAGGTTATTAAGGAAAAAGCTTTTAACAGGTTTCTTTTGTTGTTTTGATTTGCTAAAAACCACCCACCTGTGAATAAAAACATAGATACAAACAGGAAACACATGCACAAAATGCATGCATGCATGTGTGAAGCAAATTTTCTTTATGCATGCATGCAGTGGACCTGATAGCTCATGGGGACCCTGTCTTGCACCACTGCTTAGGTTTGTTTGCCAACGAAGCTCTTCTTCCCATCATGGGGTTGATGCTTCTTGGTCCATGGAGGTGGGCGTTGTAGGTAGGTTATCAAGCGCATCGTGCTTTTGTTGCCTCTTGGGACATCCACATTGGACAAAGTGGCATTGGTCGAGTCATTAGGTCATTGATTTGTCGGGGGACGTGTTGCCCAGGATAGACCTCGATGGGCAGCAGGGAGAAGGGTTGTTTTTAGAAGGCAATGAAGTTGATTACATGGAATATTCAGGGGTTGCAAGATGAGGATAAGAGGGAGTCTTGAAAAAATGCTTAATGGGGTGATTTGCAAATATCATCTAATTACAAGATACAAAGCTTGAGAAGTGTGACTGTTGCATATTTGGTGGGGGGGGGTGTAAGATTAGATCACTTTGTGGCTGTAAATGTTGTTGGGCGATTCAGTGTCTGCTTATGGGTCATTGCAGGAATCATTTTAGCTGCATGGATGTACTTAGGTGTTCCAATGCCTTACTGAGTGATCTTGTCGGAAAAGGTGACGGATTTAGCATCGGAATTATTGAAATCTATAGGAATTGCATTCAGGATGAAAAGATAGATTTTTGGGCGGAGCTATCTCAACAGACCATGGACGTTGTTTGGCTTTGTGCAAGAGATTTCTATTCCACACTCTCAGTTGATCGGCTAGGTGATTTATGAGGTAGGGATGAGGTACCTGAAGGCTTTTAAATTAGGTCTTCAAGGTTGGTGCTATTGAGATGGAAGTTCCCAACTATCATTTCTCTTGATGAAGCTCAGATTATGGTGGCCCAAGATCTAGATCAGACAGCTTCTTTTGCTTCATTACCTTTAGTGAGTGTTTCCCTTTGGGCTTGGCAACTGCCCTTCCTAAACCGTTCTCAAGCAATACCTTGCTTTCTTGGGATTTAGACGAAGGGGTCCGCTTTGGGACTTCCAAGTTTGAACTTGGGTTTAGAGGAGGGTTTTGGATGAAAATGGAATGGTGGTGGCGGAATGTGCTTTGGAGGAACATCCAACAGTGGCTTATCATAAGAAACTTGCTTACGTCTGAGACAAATAAGAGAGTTTTAAGAGGGAGCTCAAGGCTTTTGCACGATGGCTAGAGAGAGGCAATGTTTTAAATGTCTACTTCGATGTTGATTCAATGGTTTTGGAAATGTCTATTTTGGAGGCACACAGAGGAAATGCCAAAATTTCAATGTTGGATTTTGATAACTTAGGCAACTCAAGAACAGGCATTTCGGAGGCACATTGTTTTCATGATGAGGAAATTTTGGAATTCTATCGGAATGATTATAATTGTATTAGGTTCATATAATTATGCTACTAATACTTGATACTTGATAATATTTGAATGCTAATCCTATCAAAAAAATATTTAAGCATTGAATCCTAAGATCTAACACTTTAACTCTATAAAACATATAGATCAAACGATTATAGAACTAGTTAACCTACCTTAAATGCATGGATCTTCAAATGTAATCCTTAAAACCCATTATAAGATTAATCAATATAGAGATTATAGATTGGATCTAGCTTAAAAAGAAAAAGAAATAGATATTATTGAACTTTGGAGAATCTCAAATACTTAGAGTTTTAACAAATAGGGGGAGAAAACTCTTGAAAGAGTTCTTATCACCCCAACAAACATACAATAATGGTAATGGATAGAAAATAGGTAACTGAGCCACCCATGCCGACCTTAAAATATGGAGCAGTTCAAGAATTATGCATGATTCATCCATTTCATGGAAATTGTCAACATATAATTGAAATTTGGTAAAATATTGCTGATATTATTGCATTTTGACATTACATGTGTGTCAATATGGACCTATATCAGGAGAGATGAGAGAGGGGGAGAGCCATCGGGACAAAGAGGGGAGTCTCCTCTGTGGAGTGTCGATCGAGGGAGGAGGAGAAGGGGGTGTCGCAGAGCAGAGGTGGTGGGAGGAAAGGGACCGGGGAAGAGGGACTCGTGCTTCAAGTGTCTTGGTCGTGGTCACTGGGCTAAGGAGTGCCGAGACGCTTGGAAGTGTTGGAGGTGTGGAGGCGTCGGACACCGTAGCATGCATTGTCGTCGTAGTAAGCGGTGTGGTGCTTTACGACCACCATCGGCAGAGAAGGTGCCACAGGCTGAGGTTAAGGCGTCATGGTCTAGTGGGGCGGTGGCGTTGTGGGCTATGGTTGAAGAGGGTCTAGTGGGAGAGGTCTTGGAGGGTTGGATTCATTGTGGGGAGGTCGTCGAGGCCCTTGGCGTTGAGTTGGAAAGGGTGGAGGTCTTAGCTATCGACGAGAAGTTTTTGATCCTTGGCCTCCCAATGTCCGTAAAGGAGAGGATGTGTTTTGGGGAGTCTCGTATGGAGGGGAGGTTGCGGTGGCGGAGGCCTTGTGTCCATGATGGGGCTTCCCTGGAATGCCCCTCGGAGCAATCGATCGTTGAGGTGGTCCTTACAGGGGTCCCACGGTGGTTGAGGATAGTGGAGGTTGTGGAGGTGGTGGTGGCACCTTTTGCTTGGCTTCAGAGGTGTAGGAATGCTGGCCTCACTGCCCTCCCTCTATTAGCGGAGATTGAACCTAAGGTGGGTCTTCCCATGTTAGAGAAGATCATGCTTAGGCTTGGAGGGGCCTCTTGGGTGGTGACCTGCACATCGAGGGGGAAAACGACAGGCGAGGGAGCAGCCGGAGCTCCACCTGCTGAGGCGGCGCCGCAAGACAAGTCGGTGGTGTGGAGGCTTCGACGGGAGGGGACTTGAATTGTTGCGGAGTCTGAGGTGTCGATCTCGCAGGTGGCGAAATTAATGGCAGGATAGCGTGCGTAGTCCAAAGTGAAGATGGAGGCGCGTGCGACAATTCTAGAAGCGGAGAAAGCGAAAGTGACTGCGGGGGTCTAGCTGGAGACCTTTTTGGGCACCTAGAAGGGTCGCGAGCGGGGCATGCTACCTGACTATTCGGACCTGGGTGTGAAGAGAAAGAGGATCCGCTTGCGAAGGGGCGCCCATTGGTTATTGGATCCAGCTATGGAATAAGGGATCTGCCTAGGATGGGGCATCCTCTTGAAGTGGGGTCTCGACCTGCAGAAGATGAGTCCCTCGCATCTTAGCAGGGGTCGTCGTTGGGAGGGGCCTCTGGGGATGGTGGACTGGAGGGGTTCGCCGATCTGCCTTGCTCTGAGAGGCAACGTGAACCTGAGGCGGAGGAGTTGTTTCGAACTGCGGCGACATACGTGATCGCTACGGCGACCGTAGCGGTGGATGTGCAGACTGAGGCGACACTAGAGGTGGCTGAGGGGTCCGTCGGTCACTGTTGCTCGAAGCTATGACATGGGGTTGAGGTGGCGGTGCTGATCTTAGAGGCAACGATGTGTGAGGGTGCCATGGATGGAATAGCAGCGAAGGTGGAGGCTATGATGTTGTTAGGGGAGGCGGCGGCAATGGAGGCGACGTCAGAGGAGGGTGCGGTGGCAGCTGTGGTGATGAAGGTCAAGACAGCAGCCAGTGTGCCATGTCGGTCTGATGGACAGGTTGGAGTCAGTATCGTTGGATGGAAGCCTCGCATTGTGAACAGAGGTCGAGGGGGGTGGCCTTTGGTACAATTGAGATGGAGGTTTAGGAAAAATGGAAGGGGGGACGGGGTGGTGGTTGATGGCTGTGGAGGGACACCGCCGTCCCCACGAAGGGAGACTGGAGTGTTGGATAAGGAGGATGAGGAGGTGTGCCGGATGGCGGATGTCGCAGGCTTCCGTTCAAGTGCAAGGGAGGTCCTTTCGGTTTCCCAATGAATGGTGTCCTCTCTTGGAATGTCAGGGGTCTTAATGACCCATTGAGGAGGTCGGCTCTGGGGAGCTACATCAGGTGGTGGAGGGTGGATGTGGTGTTGCTTCAGGAGATAAAGCTGCCTAAGTGTGATGGGAGGTTGTGGAGGGAGATTGGGGGTTCTTGGATGGAGGGGTTTCTACCTCTAGATGCAACTGGTTGTATAGGGGGCAGTTGATTGGATGGCGTGAGGATACGTTCACGTTGGAGGATTGCTTTAGGGGACGTCACGTCATCTCTGCCAAGCTGATCAAGAGAGCAGATGGGGCCAAAATGACAGTGACTGGAGTGTACGGTCCGTTGAAGTCTCAGGCAAAGGGGGTGATGTGGGAGGAGCTCGCGATGGTGGTGGGAGGGACCCAGGGAGTGCCATGGCTAATTGGAGGGGACTTCAATGTCACGCTAAGGTGGATGATAGGCCAGGTGGGAGGGGTAGGTAGATCCTGGGTCGGGGAATTTGCGGAGTTTGTGGACCTGCATGGCCTTGTTGATATGGTCCTGGTCTCCTACGCTTATACTTGGAGGAATGCTAGCGGTCAGAAGTCCAGGATTGATAGGTTCCTTTCCAGTGTCGAGTTGATAGAGGCATACCCTTTGGCAGATGTTTCTCCCATGGAGAGGTTCAGATCACACGCTGCTTATGTGGAGAACCAACGAAGGGATCTATTTTGGCACCTATTTCAAGTTTTATAGGTCTTGGCTGATGGAGGATGGTTTCAGATCGTGGGTGGAGAGGTAAGGCTCGATGGTGGTGGAGGGGTCAACAACTATTCGGCTGGCAAAGAAGCTGGCATGCCTATGGGACCTCTTGAGGGTCTATAGGAAGGAGATCAAGGAGTCCAGGCGTGGTAGGAAGACAGAGGTGCTGGTAGAGATATCTAGGATTGACAGGCAGGAGGATCTCAAGTCTGTTTCTGTGGAGGATAGAGATTGCAGGGATAGGATGATCCAGGTGGTGCACGAGGAGGACAGGAAGGCGGAGGTTGAATGGAAGACGAAGTCAAGGTAGAAATGGTTGCGGGAGGGTGACTCCAACACCAAGTGGCCTCGGCGAGGAGGAGAAGGAACTAGGTTGAGAGTCTTTCACTGGAAGGGAGGAGGTAGGGCGAGCAACTACATCATACTTTAGGGATTTCACAGGGAGGTGAAGTAGAGGGAGCTGAAGGTGGAGGGGGGAGGATATGGTGAACATTATGGCGGACCAGGCCTTGAGTCTCACATCGGTCTTCACGGAGGTCAAGGTGAGGAAGGCGGTGTGGGGTCTCAATGGAGAGGGGTGCCTTGGTCCAGATGGGTTCCCCGTTGTTTTCTTCAAGGAGTTTTGGGTTCTGGTCAAGTCTGAGGTGATGCAAATGATAGAGGAGTTTGCAGCTGGTAATAGGGGGTTCGACAGGTTGAATATGTTCTATTTGTTCTTGTTGCTTAAGAAGGAAGGGGCAGAGGCGATTGAGGACTTCCGACCTGTTGCCCTGTCGAATGTGGTTTATCTCATTGTCTCTAAGGTCCTGGTAAATAAACTCTGTGTCCTTCTGGATGATCTTATTTTGCCAGTGCAGATGGCCTTTGTTTCAGGGAGGGGAATTCTAGATGGCTTCGTGGTTGCCATGGAGGCTCTTGCTGCTTGGAGGAGGGAGAAGAGGAAGTCCTTGTGGAAGGTTGACTTCAGCAAGGCCTACGACTTTGTACAGTAGGATTTTCTGTGGACTTCTGTTACGACCCGGTTCCTAAATCACTACATGACACGAGAACGGACCGACTCGACTGATCCAAAGACCCAGTCGTCCAACGAGAAAGTAACCAAAAAGTAGTAAAAATAATCCACATTCACCATGCAAGCAACTAACAGTAACAAAAGTACAGCAGTAAAGAAGTAAACTACTACAGTACACATCACCACAACAGTAGAGAATTTAAACAGGTACGGGAATATAAAGTTACAATAAAAGAGTACAGAAGTGTAACAAAAATACTCACTACAACAGAACAGTACAACAAAAAGGTACACTACTGGGCTCTACTGGGCCCAGCACCCTCCGCAGCCGTAGGCCCTGGCTACTTAACACCTGGTTCTGAAAAAGGTTATGAGTACAACACGTCAGCGAACGCTGAGTAGAGTGGCAACCAACTAACTAAGAAAAACAGTAAAGGTAGACAGGTAGCTATTATTTTCAATTTCTTTCTTTATTCAACTAATTATTCTTTCTTTCATCACTTGGTTTACTTATCAGGTTTTTTCCTTGGTTTCGAATGTTCCTCGTGGGAACGATCTTGATTTCAGTCTTTTCTGAAGAGTAGAAGTAGCACGTGGTGCTCTCCTGGTCGGGAGTCCCCCGTGGTGGTCCTACACTCAGTTATCCACCCCAAGGTTGCTGACAGACGTAACGGTGACTACGGCACGTGCGATAAACGCACGGGTAGCTATCCTGCGCTGACACGCGATAAGTTGTTTCCGTTAATGGGTGCACCCAAAGCACAGCACGGAACCAGTATAGGGCATAGCCCTCTCAGCAACAGGGGTCTAGTCCCTAAGAACCAAACAAGGGTCTCGCCCCTCCACAGTCCGCGCACCATCACCTGACTACCTTGGTTTGCCCAGTGGACCTAACAAGTCGGTGTAGGACGGCTAGCTGAACCCCAGGCCCCGTGGGGTGGTTAGCTCTCTCCCTACACTAGTAGTTCTCCTGGTACTATGTACGCGATGGCCAAAAAGTCAGTACAAAGTGGCCAATCCTAACCCCGGGTCCCAACCCTAGGGCGGCTAGCTTCTCTTTGCACTAAACAGGGGGACAGTTGCTCTCCTTGGTACTCCGTACTCAAGGGCCAGCTCACTTCCCCATTCACCCTTCCAGTTCCATTCTATTTATTTTCTGAGAGCTCTACTCCTAATTCCCCGTAGGGTTCATGCTCATGTTTCTCAGGCCAAGCCATACTAAGTTCATCATTTCAGGTTGATTCGCAGGTAGCTCGTGTTTCCAACATTCAATGTTTCTTTTCCAATTTATATACAGATAGCTCGTATTTAATTGCAAACAACAGGAACTACATGCAACAGTTGCTAACAACAGTACTCTATATTTCACAGGCAGCTATTATCCAATTACAGGCAATTGTTATTATTCTATTTACTTATCCAAGACTGCAATTTAGGCATTCAATACAATCATTCCAATATTTCTAGTCCTAGGATTCATGCTATACCCTAGGATCTAATATTCAATCTAGTGTTTCTGGTCCTAGGATTCATGCCATACCATAGGATCTAACATTTATTCCAGATATACACTTATGTTTGTAATTAACTAGGGGAAGCCACTCTACCTGTAAAATCGGGAGTAATGGGGGTTTGATTGGCAGGTCCACGTGCCTTCGCAACCCCTAAATCCGCAACGGAACAAGGTCCTAACACAAGGAACCACTCAGAACATGATAAAGGCATTCCAACAAGTAGAGGAACTTATACGAAGAAGAATGGAATCTTAAATGCGGAAAGCGGACCTCAAACGAACCTTAAACGGGTCAAAAACGACAATCCTGACTCAAATCAGATGTCTGGAAGGTGTTCCAGATATCTTAAAAGGAACCCAGAACCATACCTCAGTCTGCGCTGCTCCTTAGACGTCCAAGGATCCTGCTGAACCGTCTGGACTTAGTTCCAGACGTCCGATCACCTCTCCGGACGTCTGAAGATGCTCCCCGTCGTCTGGTGCTTTGCCCAGACGTCTGAACCGTGTGGGAGGGTGTGTCCCGCACCTTCCCGAAGCGAATCCTGCACGCGCAACGCAAAATCTACTTAATACGGCACGAGGGCGCAGGATGTACCTCTCAGTCGTCTGGAGCTTCCTCCAGACGTCGTCTACGTCGTCTGGATGTAGATCCAGACGTCTGATTCTGAGAAAAATCCCAGAACCAGAAGCTTCTTCGTCTTCTTCATGCTGCACGCGGCTGCGCCGCGTTTGCTCGTCCGCTACTCTCGCTGTAGCAGCGTCGGGGGAAACCTCCCCAGCGTACCCTTTCGCCGTGCGCACGCCCGACCGGTCGTGAGCTTCTCCAGTGAGCTCTCTTGCGAGCTCGCGCGCTCTCTTCTCTTCCCCCTCGCTGCTCCTCTCCTCTCTGCTGCTACACTCGGCTGCAACTCGACGCTTTCGCTCTTGCTGGAGGAAGGAGAAGGTGGATGGGAGTAGGTGGTGTGAGGGAGAGGAGGGGTTTATGTAGGCGCGGGGGGGTAGGGTTCTGTCAGTGAGAGGGGAGAGAAGAGGGTGGCTACGCACAGCTGCACGCAGACTCGAAGACGTACGCACACAAAATTGATTTCCAGACGTCTGGGAAAGTGTCCAGACGTCTGACCTAAGTCCCAGACGTCTTAAAGGGCTTTAATTGCACGGGTCTTAACAACTTCCTTGGTGAAGAGGGGTTTTTCACATACCTGGATTGACTGGATGAAGAGGTGTGTGACTATGACCTCTTTCTCGATCTTGATTAATGGGAATCCTACGGGAGGATGGATGCAACTTAGGAGGGGGTCAGGCAGGGCTGCCCACTTGCTTCAATGCTTTTTGTGTTGACAGCAGATGCCCTCGCAAGGGTGACGCATAGGTCTTGTGCTAGGGAGTTGATCATAGGATTTGGGGCTGGCGCTAGGGGAGAGGCCCCGGCGTTACAGTATGCAGATAACATGTTATTTCTGGTTGAGGGGTCTGTTCTGGAGGCAAGAAGGATGAGGATACTATTGGAGCTCTTTAGAGAAGCATCCGGGCTATAGATTAATAATAAAAAAATCGAGCTTTATTCTGCTGAACATGGCAGGTGATGAGGTGGAGGTGGTTGCTGATGCTCTTAGGACTGGGGTGGGAGAGCTACCCTTGGTGTATCTGGAGCTACCATTATCAGATCGTCGCCTTAGGTTACAAGATTGAATTCCGCTGTTGGAGAGAATTAAGAGGAGGTTGGAGGGTTGGTCATCTAAGTTGCTATCAAGGGGGGGAGGTTGACATTGGTGAAGGCGGTTTTGTCCTTGGTTCCAACATACTTCTTGTCCGTGTTCAAGGTGCCACGTCAGGTAGAAAAGATGATCACAGGGCTGATGAGAGATTTCTTATGGTCTAATGTGGAGTCGGCGGGGAAGGGGATGAGGCTAATGGCTTGGGAGGAGGTGTGTCGGCCGTGGTAGGAAGGGGGTTGGGTGTTAGAGATGTGGGAAAGGTTAATTTGAGCCTTCTTACGAAGTGGATTGCAAGGTTGGTGGGGCAGGAGCAAGGTTTGTTTGGTGACATCTTGCGGTAGTGTTATGGTTCTTTTCACTCCTGGGGACCATTGGAGGCTCCTACGGGGGTGTCCCACTTCCTTAGAGGCTTGGTGGCAGTGGCACCAAGGGTGCGGTCTTTCTTCTCGCTTGTCCTTGGGGAAGGTGATGCGTTTCGGTTTTGGCTTGATGATTGGCAGGGGGTTAGGGATAGCCTCAGTGTTAGGTTTCCTCGTCTCTTCGGGAGGGTTGTGGACCCGATTGCTGCAGTTGATAGTTGTTGGGATGGAGTGTGGTGTTCGTTCTTTTGGGGGAGACTCTCGGACCAGAGATTTGCAGAGTTCCAGCAGATGCTTCAAGAGTTGGAAGGCTGGGCTCCAAACATGGGGAGAGACGCCCATGGTTGGGATGATGGAGATTTTACTGTTGCGAAGGTGTTTCATAGGCTTGGTTCTATCACGCAGAACGTGGATTTGGATCTCTCTAGAGATTGCAGACTGCTATGGTTGGTAGAGTGCCCCCTCAAAGTCAAGATCTTCTCTTGGCTACTACGGAGGGGAGGGATTGTCACGAAGGTGTAGAGGGCAAGATGGGCCCAGACAGATGACGTGGGGTGTTCTCTTTGTGGTGAGGTAGATGAAGACGTACAACACCTCTTCTTCTGATGTCCATTTGTTGAGCAGATTTGGTGGAAAATGGGCTTTAGCTGGATAAACCATCGGGACATGGTCTGTTTTTGGTCGTCATTCCGGAGAGGCAACATGCATGGTGGAGCGAGCATTTTTTAGTCTAAGAGTGATAGAGCCAAGGTGTTGGCGGTGTTGTAGGGTATATGACTGGGAAGGAATGGTGTGGTGTTTAAGGGAGATAGACCTTATGTTGAGAATTTCTTCCTGTCCATCTCCTCCCAAGTGGTCTTGTGGGTGTCCTCTTTATAACCGATGATGCAATTATTTTGATGGTTTAATGGAATGAATTTAGGTGATTATCATTCGGATAACTATCCTTTTACTTTTTTTAAAAAAACCAAGACCTATATCAGAAAAGGACATTTTGCCAACACCCTGTGGGCATTCAAAATAATGATAGGAGGGTGGGGAGAGGGTAAGCTAAAGTTGAAAGTCCAATTGGAGGACAAGAAAGATGAGATAACTTGGTGGTGGAGGTCCCCCTAGCTCTAGTTAAAAGAACGTGGTGCCAACATGTGCTTCTTTCATGCCTTCACAAATGGTAGGAGAAGATAGACTTGGATTGAGTCTATTAAGGAGGGCCAAGAAACCATGAGTGGAAGGCAGCTCTTTTGTATGTATAGAGATCATGTATAGCACCTGGGTGGATATCATCCTATGTGAGTCAGTAGTGAGGATGCCGATTGATTGACGTGTCCTCTCTCTGACTGTAAGGTTGGGCATAATCTCTTTTGCTTGCAGCAAAAAGGTGCTCTAGGATTGAATGGGTTTTTGGTCTTCTTCATTAAGAAGTTCTTATTGTTACTTAAGGATGACATTTTGGTCATTTTCAATGCTTTATTAAGAGAGGTTGGCTTTTCTTGCCTTAACTGCTTCTTCCTTTTCCTGTTAACCAAGGGTGATTTGGTTGAGTCTGTGGAGGATTTTCATCCTATTGCACACTTTAATTCAATTTATTTTTTGGTGGAAAAAACTTTTGCTTTGTGTTTGGCATCTATTTAGGTTTATTTGAGAAACTTGATCCAATCAGCTTCTATAAGGGGCAGATCCAGCCTGGGGAACTTTATTGTGGTGTTAGAGATGTTGGCTGCTTGGAAGAGTTAGGGAAGAAAGGCTTTCTGTTGAGAGGTAGATTTTAGGTTTGCAATAACTTCAATTGGTGGTTCCAATGGTCGTCACTTTCACTTAAGGGCTTCCCTTTAAAGTGGATTCAGTGGATGAAAGTATTGTTACTTCGGCTTTTCCAATTTGGTTCATGGGTTGCTCAGAAGGAGGCTGGTCACAATCGAGGTGAGGTGTTGGGCAAAGTTGTCCATTGGTCCCACTTTTGTTTGTATTGAAAATTGATTTTTTGGTTAACTATTGCTTCAAGCTTTGTGTTGACGAGGAGATTTGAGGCTTTGGTGTTGAGTAGGATGGTTTTTAGTTCCAATTTTATAATATGCAATTGATATTATACTCTTTTTGGAGGGCACCTTTCTCGAGGCTCAAAAGGTCAAGTTTCTATTGGAGACTTAGGTGAGGCTTCTAGGATAAAAGTCAACCGTCAAACGCTCGATTTCATCCCTTTTGCCATGATGAATGATGAGGCTACTGTTTGTGGGGACATCTTAGGTTTTGCAACACTTTAGCTACCTATCACGTATCTCGGTCCCCCATAACTTATTAAATTATTGCTTCTAGAGATTATGCACTTGTGTTGGAGAGGTGTTGGGGAGTTGATTATAGGAGTGGGTGGCCTATTTACTCTATGCAGGGGTGGTTGGTTTGGTTGTCCTTTGATCTCTTTGCTATGCCAATTTACTACCAGTCGATCCATAAGGTGTTGGCCTGCGTTTTAGGCACGATTGATTCTATAAGGAGGATTTTTTTGTGGGCCTCCTCATTTGGCAAGAACTTCCTTCCATTGGTTGCTTGGGAAGTCATCTATGGACCTAAGAGAGTTGGGGGACTTGGGGTGCCTAATCTAC
Organism: Thalassia testudinum; assembly: GCA_037157565.1. Lineage (NCBI taxonomy): Eukaryota > Viridiplantae > Streptophyta > Magnoliopsida > Alismatales > Hydrocharitaceae > Thalassia > Thalassia testudinum. The sequence continues at coordinate 23,360,142 of JAZHRO010000054.1, read as the reverse complement.
ATGAGATGAATAATGTGCCCCTTACTAAATGGGTTCTACAACTTATGGCGCCACAACTACCTTTTTAGTAGAGAGCTACTTGTGACTCCTATAGGAATTTGATTAGTTGGGATGAAAGAAGAGTGGTTGTTTGAGGTTTATCTTTCTTTGAAGGGCCTTCTCAAGGTTATGACAAAGGTTTAGCCACAATGTAAAGGATCTCTTGGGGATGGATAGTGTAACTACCTAGGCTTGGAGTCGAGTGTAATTGAGAAAAATTATCCTCGACAATTTATCAAATATGGGTCCAATGGAACTGCATCAACTACCCAAAACGTTTAAGCTCAAGTTATCAAGTAGTAACTCTCTATCCTCCCTACTCATTTTCATGAGTTTCTAATGTGGGACTATTTTTGAAGGTATCACAACCTCCCTCGCTTGAAATTGTGATGCCCTCATTAGGGTTCGATTAATCAATCAATATTCTCTTAGTAGTAGTGGTGGCTCCACCTCATGCACTCTTTGGTTGTCCCAAAGACAACCCTTTCCTCTTAGAAATAGTTTGACTCTGATACCATTTGTACTGATCGGGGCTTACACTCGAGTCGAATTGAGAAAAACTATCCTTGACAATTTATTGGGTATGGGTCGAATGGACTTGCATCAACCACCCAATGCTTAAGCCTAATTTATCTAGTAAGTTTTAATTCTTTTATATCCAATTACTCATTTTCATGAATTTCCTGTGTAGGACTATTTTTGGAGGTGTTATAGTTAGAGGTTTTCTTTTTGGCTTTATTTGTGGAGTTCCTTTGGGATAATCGTAGATATTTTTCCCTGTTTGGCATTGCTTTGGTTCTTGAGCCTCTCTAGCTCATATGGTTGACTGCTTCCAGGATTTGGAGGTTACTTTTGAAGCTGAGGGTTCGGTTCTTATTGTTACTGAGGAAGCATCATGACCCTTATCGGTAGGCATTGGGTATAGGATGTGCAATTGACTTGTACCTTTTGGGGGCAGCATCTGAGAATCTAGAGTATTTCTTCTCCTATGCTTTTACAAATGAGCATTGGCTAGGCTTCAGGGTTCGATTTCTGGATTATGCTTCATAGTTTGGCTTCTGGGAGAGCTCTCATCGTTCATGGGCAAGATGATTGTTACCATTTCAGGAGGGCGTTCAGTTATCTTTGGTGTATATAGCCTAAATCAGAGTGGTTTTATTTTAAGGGAGGGGGGGAGCGTGCATATGTGAATGGTGTAGTTTATCATTTTAACTCTCTCAGGATTGCATAGCCCTAGTTATTAATGAATCAGCGGCTTCCTTTTCAAAAGGAATTGTCATATCTATATACTATAAAAATGCTTAGATAAATGCATATGCAGTGCACATACATGCATTCATATGTGTATGCATCTATATGCAGTTGCAAATGTATGTCTATGTGTATACACAGAGTAGGCATTTATGTACGTGTATATTTGTGAATATGTGGATGTGCATAGATATAGTATGCATGTGTGTATGACACTGATAATGAAGGGGAGGTCATTTAGAAAAAAGTGTTCCTATTGTTGATTCCTAAGTGTAGTGCTTCTTCCCCTATGCAGCCTAGTGGTAGTAGTAAAGTGTGATTGACCCCACAATACATAACCCATAGGTATGAATCTTTTGCTCAATACTTAAATTGACAATTGAAGCATTTGAGGCTTCATCAATCGAGGATACATGACACAAGGAATTGTTCCATCTCCGAACTTCACCTTCCACAAGCATAGCTTTATTTCCATAATATTTTCTTTCCATCTTGAATTATGTCTCTTTCTCATAAGACTAAGGGCTAAAAAATCGAACAAAAATCAAATCGCACCATCTCTTTCATAGGTCAATGCCTCTTTTTTTTTCTTGAAGTTGTCGAAATTATTTATAATAAGATATTGGCTACAATGGAAAAGATATTATCAATCTTATCTTGGTTTCTCCGTATCTAGGCATAATCTGCAATCCATTCTATAATTCTTTTAATTTCCCACTTATATCTCCATATGGAGGAAAAATATCCTATACGAACAATGCTCAACTCCTTCAAAAAGCATGTAATTTCATCCATTAGATCATTCTTTTGTTTGATGATACCACTGGACCTTTTATTTAATGATTTTCAAAACCACTATGATATATATGAAACTCTATCGATTAATATTATTACATTTATTTATGACATTTCCTAATATGAAAATTAACATTCATCCCGTTTTAGCATTTCCAATTTTCATTACTTTATTTCTCATTACTTGTTTTTGTCTCTACGTAGCATTAAATTCTTCATAGTTTTGTATTACAAATGTATATGTAACTTAATTTTTGTATTATAATTTTCACAACCAAAGTGTAAACCTCATTTTTGTATTACAAATCTACATACAACGTATTTTTGTATTACAAAATTCATAATCAAAGTATACGACACATTTTTGTATTACAAGTATCTATGTAACGTAATTTTGTGATGTAAATTTTGTAATGTGCGTGCAAATTAATTTTGTGTTACAACTTTCGTAATTGAAGTATACATCACAATTTTGTATTACAAATATGTATGGAATGCAATTTTGTGTTACAGTTATATAACCGAAGTGTACAATGCAATTTTGTATTATAAGTGTGTATATAACATGATTTTGTTTTGCAATTTTCATAATCGAAGTGTACAACACATTTTTGTATTACAATTTTTCTAATCGAAATGTATAGGTCAATCTGAATTATAAGTGTACATATAACCCAAGCTTGTATTACAATTTTATAATCGAAGTGCACAATAAAATTTTGTATCACAAGTATGCATGTAACGTAATTTTATAATATCATTTTTTATCACAACTATGCATATAACGTAATTTTTGTACTACAATTTTTGTTTATATATATGTAATGTTTTCATATTCATTACAGCACACACATGTTTCTATTACAAAATACATATTTAGTTGTTACAAATGCATTATTTGTTACAACACATTAACTTTGTAATTACAAGATTTTATAATGGAGTGTACGTACCTGTAGTCTGCCCATCCCTACAATTAACTCTCAAAGCTCTTTTATTCCTCTTATGGTCAACTCTTTCTTTTTTTTTTTTTGTAATATTGAAAATTAGCATATTCTCTATATGGAATGCTTTTAATGACCACCGTTTTTATGGTAGTAGTCATTCGGATATTCCATTATTTTTTTTTATATAAAAAGTGAGCAATTTTGATGCATTTTGTATCAATAATAAATAGAAATCATTCTCTTTAATTGACTCGTTGAAATCAGGTATCCTAATATGAGTGAGTTTTATTTGAGTTTTAGGATCCATATCCAACGATTATTAATGTATACTCATTTGACTATTTATGAGTACTAGGATATGCTCCCTATTAATCACATAACGAAATCAAATAATATCAAATAACATCTCTTTAATTATTTTCTTTGATTATGCCTCCATTCATAATAGTTTAGATGATCAAATCTATTGCTAGATGTGGGTGCTTATTTGATAGAAAATGAGTACCATGCTTATATGATACTTTATATATATATATTAGCACCCACATCTAGCAATAGATTTGATGATCTAAACTATTATAAATGGAGGCATAATCAAAGAAAATAATTAAAGAGATGTTATTTGATATTATTTGATTTCGTTATGTGATTAAAAGGAAAAAATATTAAAAAGTAATAACAAACATGGTACTTGTAATGCAAATGTGCATGACTTGTAATACAAATGTGTAACAAAATTTTCTCGTAATATCGCAATGTATAACTTCTAAAAATTGGTTTGGGGCCATCAACTAATAATATTATTGTAGAGAATTTTTGGGGGAGGATAATTCTTGTTATTATTGAAAGAAGAGGCCCTAACCCCCTTTACATAGAGATGGGCAAGCTCGTACATGGAAACCCAACCAAGACCTAAAAATAGTAAAATAAATTCTAATCAAATATTTAATTTGATTTATTTCCTAACACTCTCCAACAAATCGACATGTGGGAGATGTTGAAGACTTGGATCCTTAAGGTAGTGGAGATCAATTCTTGTCGATGTGTTAATCCCTTCTTCGTGTCTTCAACTCTAAGTGTCTCTTCTTGTACGCCCTCATAGAGCCAGTCAACGCTTGGTTTCTCTTGAGGTGTGTGAGAGTACTGCCTGAACTTTGACATCTTGAGGCGACTCCCATTTTCAACTCTTGTGTCTTCCACTCAACATATAAGGACCTAAACAAAAATAGGCCTAGAACTTGAGGGGCTACACACAAAGGCCCCAAAAACAAAACACTAAAACACAAACTTGAAACTCAACTAGACTTAATAAGCAATTAACCCCCTTTTTTATCCTTTTTCTCTAAACCCTAAAACAGTCAGCTATTCAAATTAAGGAATAGAGCCCCACTCCTTTGTAGACTTCATCTTCCTCTTCTTACATTCTTCTTTGTCAGCCCTCTCAGTTGGGCGTGAGATGACGACAACACCACCAACGTTGCTGCAATCATGGAGAAGAGGAGAGGAGAGGAGCCATCATTGACTCCATCTTCTTTTTTTGTTTTCTCTTGTGGACAGCGACACTGTAGCAGGGAGGTCAGTAGCGGAGCTTCAATGAGCTGGAGGAGGTCCGAACCACCTTGGTCCAGTGGCTCAACCTTTAAGGAGACCAATGGTGCTTCCAGATCTTCGAACGGGCATGATTTGGTGGCCTAAAACTTCGATCTGGAGCTTCCTCCTTTAGGGTGGCATTGGAGCTAGTTTGGCTTGCCGACGGTGACTGCGTCAGCCAATGGCTGCTGGAGATGGTTGGCGTGATGGGGACAAGACTTGTGACCACCCCTATGGTGGTCTTTCGTCGAACGGAGACCAGAGGTGGTGTCGATAAGGCCTTCTTTGTCGGCGATGAGAAACCCAGCAGCAGCAGTAGCGAGAGAAGCAGAGGAAGAAGAGAGGAGAGATCAGGAGAGGAGAGAGCCTCCGGTGGCTCGCCAGAGGCCGGCGGCGCCGTTGGAGGGCCTCCCCCCTCTAGGTTTTTCTCTTCTAAATCCTAGACCATTAAGATTGGTGGCTCTGATATTATATGGAGAATTTTTGAGGGAGAATAATTCTTGTTATTTTTGAAAGGAGATGCCCTAACTCTCTTTATATAGAAAAAGGCAAGGGTATATATGGAAATTCAATTAAGATCTAAAAATAGTATATTTAATTTAATTTATTTCCTAACAATTATAAAAGTGATGACTTGTGAAAAGAACAAAGGAACTTGCGGTGCTCCTTTGATAACAAATGAGCACTAGGCTCATAGGATGGGCCCCTATATATATATGTAAATTAAATGTGTGAGTGTCTATATATATGTATATACACATGTACGTACACGATTGTGTTCGTAACAAAAAAAGAGTACTCAAGGATCAATAAAAGCAGTAAAAAATCCTTAAAGCAGTTTAAAAGGGCAAAAAACTGCATATTTAGCTAAAGTGCTTGCTCAGGGTGCTTGGCACCTTGCTCTAGGTGCTTGCCTAGGCAGCTCTTATGGCAAATTGCCTCCTGTAAGGGTTAGCTAGGTACTATTGTATCGACCTTTTCAGGAAAACTGGTCTGAAGGTATGTAGACATGGTTTATCCCATGATCAATATAGGTGTTCTTAGATTCCTGGTTTGAGCTTACCAAGTTACCATTTGTTTACTGTGGGCTTAAACATTGATTCGTGTGCCTATTTCATAACAACTACCATGGTCATTGTTGTCCCCATTGGAATCAAAATCTTTAGTTGGATCCTCACCATGTGGGAAGGTTTAATATAATTCAGTGGATTACTGGGAGGCAATAGGATTCATCTTTTTGTTCCCCATGCCGGGGGGTGCAGGTTCCAGTGTCTTTTTTTGCATGTCGACTGGGTGGACAGTTGACTGAAAGAGGAATTCCATTTGCTCAGCCAGCAGACGGGCAGCGTGCTTATTTTGTGACAACACTATAGAGTGAGTGGCTCTTCTAGTCGGGTAGCTATGTGACAGCACCCTAGAAAAAACGACGCTTTTGTGTAATATACTATGGTCTCAACACCCTCACGATGTAGTGATTAGTTTCAAACGCTCTAAGCCTGGCCCGTTCTTCTGGCATTGCTGCTTTGCCGCCACTCCTCTCAAGAAGAGCACTGCAGCCTGTGCTGTTGGTGGTTGCTGATGCCACTCAGCTTGAGGGAGAAGAGATCAATGAAGAAAGAAAGATGAGACCAAGGTGGGCAAATGTTTTGACCGAGGAGAAAAAATGATACAAGTAGAGTTATTGAGAAACCCTATCCTGTTGTGTGGAAAAATTCCAGACTAAGCAACATGAAATAATAATAAGTGCTAAATGGAACAATATAAAAATCATCTCATGTAGCAGTATCATTGGCAATCCATCATTTCTGATCATTTCTTTTTCCCAATTTTTTTAGAAATATTTCTTAGCCATGTCTCCAGACATTTCATTGGCAAATGGGGACAGACCGAAAGAAGTTTTTTTTTTTTTTATTGCTGATCAGCTGGTTGTTCAAATATCTATCTTCTGATATAATATCAAAACAGTTCTTCAGAATGCGATTGTCTTAATTTTAAGTTTCTTAACCATTGGGTCAATGCAGAATGCACGGATTGTACTGGATGATTTTCGAGTTGTAATGCATTCAATGGATTCCATTGCTCCAGTTGGAATTCTCCATCCTCTATCTTTCCATCTGGAAAGCAAAGTAGGGAATTCTTTTGGCAATATGACTGGGAGGCATGGGACCAATCCAATGAAGGCAATTAATGTCTGTGAGGTAGATGGAGACTCCAATCCCACTCGTATCTCCAACAACTCCCCGGTAGACGTGTCTCTCAAATCTTGTTCAAGTAAGATGGAAGCTTTGCATGTTTCAACCATAAAAAGCACTTTTTCACTATCTAGTTGGAATCAAAGTCATTCTTCTAAAGGTAAATTAGTTTTGGATTTCTTTGATCTGGATAGTATTTATGGAGATCTTTGAATTCCAGATTCTGATATATTGCATTTGCTAATCATGTATCATTTCTCATTTACACAGGGTTAGAAGATGATTTGTCAGTTAATTTGGAGAAAATACAATCACAACTTAGTGAATGTGGTTTTGGATGGGCAAATGTTCTTTACATTCACTTATATGTAGCTGACATGAATGATTTCGCTCTTGCCAATGAAGTGTATTTGAGGTTTATTACGGAGAATAAATGCTCGTTCGGAGTTCCATCACGCAGTTGCATTGAATTACCTCTCGCACATGCTGGTTTAGGTGATTCTTATGTCGAAGTTTTAGTAGCGGATGACTACTCCAAAAAAGTTTTGCATGTGCAGAGCATTTCATGTTGGGCACCTAGTTGCATTGGACCATATAGCCAGGTAAGGATGAGATCTCTCTTCATTTCTACAGTATCCCTGTCTCTACACTGTCCAACCTCTCAATTTCTGAAATAGCCAAGCTATCATCCATTTCTGTAGATGCCTTTGCTATCTTTCAGCGGCAAAGTACAATAGATGACAGAACTTATATTACTGTGAGGTCGAAATTCCATTGGCTAGCTTTTCTTTGATAGCACTGCAGATTCAATGATGGTGTTCCCAGAGAGGTATATAAACAAATTAAATGCATGATAGCCCTACTCTTGTGCGAAGTTCACTTTTTTTAACAAAAAAAATCTCTTTTAACTGCCAAATTATTCACCTTGTAACTCCCAGTACAAAGGCTAAATCTCTCATCTAGCAGTCAATCTATTTTCATTATAAATCCCAGTTCACCTCCTTTCTCTTCGTACCACCCTCTCCACCAGTTCTTCAGGCTATGCTTGCCCTCCTCGCCACACTACTGCAGCAAAAAGCACAACTTCCACCTTTTTGCTTTAGTTTTTATGAGATCTACATGACCAAGCTTTCTTCCATCTTATGGTGACCCATTTGCCTGCCTACGTCTTCATTGTGATGACTAATAGGAGCTACCTCATTACCAACTTGTACCTCAAGTTTGGATAAGATTGCTGTAACTCAATTCGTGATTAATGGAGCAGTAGGATCACCACTCTTATGTGATCATCCTATTCCCCTTAAAAAAAAGTTTCGATAAGGTAGGGGGCTGCTTCAGGTGGAGAGGATGGGCATGAATGTGGGAGTAGAGTAGAAGCATTTGGGCTTGCGGGGAGGGTCGGGAAGTGCTGACATGAGAGCAGCTCATTTGCACTGTTCTATTCTAGTCAATTCTGGCTCCATCTGTCATGCATTCACAGCAATAATGTCTAGCGCTGAGGTGGTCAATGGCCTGTCTATGATGATTGGGATAGCTTTTGGACATCTTTTTAGGCCGGAAGCTTCAGATCGAGACATGAACAAGCAGCATCTTTCGCCATTTTTGTCAGCAATTTGACTACAATGCAATGCTTCAATCTTCCGAGGGGAGTGGCATTTTTCAGAGAATGTTTGTAGGAATGCCTCTTTTCTCAAGGAGCTCTGGGGAAGTGGTTAATTGTTTTTATGTATTTTCTGTTGCAGCCTTTTTTTATTATTAATGAAGCAGGATAATCACTAATCCCATGTGATCATCCTTTTTTATTTCAAAGAAAGAAAGGATAATGTCTAGCGTTGTTTTCTTCTGGTAGCAACAGATCTCGTTCTCCTGAAGTCTGTTAAGAAGCTGTCAGAAAAGAGGCCACCTCTGCAACCTATGTGTCACTTCTTTCCCTCCTTTGTAAATGATTGCAAACTCCAAAACAACAATCTGAAGATCCCTTTCAAAAAAGGAGTGTAAGCCTGCAAGTTTTAAGAAACTGGGATGAGCCTCATTCCACTCTGCTTTACTTTATACTCACTCTCTCATTGGTTAGGCATCCTTTCCCATGCTAAAGTAGAGCCTCTGTACCCTGCATACCTGATCCAACCCATTTACGTAAAGGTTCAGGTAGGTTGATGGGTCTGTGGGTCCTTAATGGGGTAAATACATGTCCTTAATGGGTTCTTGGATCCTTAGATGGTTAAATGGGTTTTTAAAGCTTAGTGGGTTAAACGTTAAACAGCTCTTCAGGTCTTACCCATGGCCTGGCCCGTTTAATGATTTGCATGCATTGCTAGGCATAGAGCTGAAGCAAGTTCGCAGATTGAATCCACTGCACTTCCTGATTGTCTGTGCAATTTCTGGATGAAATTGCTGTGCGTTTGCAGCAATGATGTGTGGCAGACTGGCTGTCCTATCTTTCTTTTAGACTTTTGCATTAAAGTTCCTAAATGGAGAAATATATGGTATGATATGAACTTATCAACAAGTCGTCAAAAACCTTGAGGTGGTTCTCATTGATCTGATTAGTCCGTTTTTAAGGGTGGCAAAGTTGTCTGAGTAGTCCGTTGCTTCGGGAAGGAGCATGGACACACAAACATCTGTCTTTGCTATTTCCCTTTCTTGATCTCTTTGTGAATAAAATGCAGGGATCCGTAGTTAATTTACTCCTAAATGTTCTACTATTTTAATGTGTTTAACAATGACCCATAATGAACATTGGCCATGTCAAGAAATCTTGAGGTGGTTCTGTTACGACCTGGTTCTTGGATTCCTACAGGATCTGAGATTGGCTCGTCTCGACTAATTCCAAGATCTAGTCGTCCAACAAGAAATAATCAAAAGTAGGAAAAATAAACCACATTCATTCATGCAATATAACTAAGTAGAAGAAAAGTACGAAGCAGTAAAGAAAGTAGAACAACTGTCTCAGTACATATCACCACAACAGAAAATGGAAAGGAAACAAAAGTAGTAGATATAGTAAACTAAGTATCCATTACTCACTACAATAGTAGGGTAAACAAAAGTGCTGAAAGAACGGCTACCACTGGGTTCTTCTGGGTCCAGCACCTTCTGCAGCCGGAAACTCGAGTTGCTCAACTCTTTGTCCTGAACTGTGTTATGAAAAGACAGAGTCAGCGAACGTTGAGTAGAATGATGTTTATATTATTTAAGTATAAGTACAGTAAAAATAACAGGTTTAATTCTCATTTCTATTTATTTCATTTATGTGTTTTGGTTTCATCTATTTCTCAAAGTATCCAAGTATTTCTTGATCTTGTATGTTTTTCGTAGGAATGATCTTGATTGCAGTTTTTTCCTTAGAGTAGAAGGTACATGTGGTGCTTTTCTGGTCGGGAGAGTCTCCCGTGGTAGTCCTACACCTAGTTAACCACCCCGAGGTCACTGTCGAGAAATAGCGGTGACTACGGCACGCGTTATAAGCGTACGGGTAGCTACCTCGCACTAACACGCGGTCAGTCGTTTCCGCTAGCGGATACATCCAAAGTACAGCACGGAACAGTATAAGACCTTGTCCTAGCAGAACCAAACAGGGGTCTCGCCCCTCCACAGTTCGCGCACCTTTGTTTGACTACCTCGATTTGTCCAGAGGGCCTAATAAAGTCGATGCAGGGTGACTAGTTGAACCTCGGGTCTCGTGGGGTGGCTAGCTCCCTCTTTACAATGGTAGCTCGCCTCAGTACCACGTACGCGAGGGCCAACTGGAGTCGGTGTAGAGTGGTCAATCCTAATCTCGGGTCTTAACCTAAGGGAGACTAGCTCCGCTCTACACAAAAGGGGATAGTTGCTCTCCTTGGTACCACGTACACAAGGGTCAGCACACTTCCCGTCTACATTTTAGATTTCATTTATCAACAGGAGTTCTATTCCTAATTCCCCGTAGGGTTCATGCTCATGTTCACCTTATTTATCCAGATCCATATCTCATGTTTCATAATTTGTTTCTTATCCATATACAGGCAGCTCGTGTTTTCATACTTCAATTCTCAAAAACATGCAACTGGTTATTTCACAGGTAATTTCTTAATTATATACAGGCAGCTCGTATTTTAACATGCATCTCGTAATTATATTAAAGGCATTTGTTAGTAATTTATCTTAGTCATGCATTCAAGTAAATACAGTTCAAACAGGCTCATTCATTTCTACTCTAGGGTTCATTCAATGTCCTAGAGTTTAATCCGACATTCGTATTTAAATATTAACAACTGAGTTAAACCACTCTACCGGGTATCACTGGTGGAATGGGGGCCTGTACTGCAGATCTCGTCGTTTCTGCGGGTCCCGAACACGCCACTGGCTGGTAACCTATACCAGTGACTAATGCATATTAGATAAGCTCAAGACAGTAGGTACTCAACACGAATACGTAGAGGAACTTGAGTGGAAAACAACGGTATTTCGTTTGCGGAAATTCGATTCCGTTTCGACCTTAAATAAGCTAAAAATGCGGTTATTGATCAAAATCAGACGTCTGAGACTAATCCCAAACATCTTAAAAGACGTCAAAAACTCATCTTGTGTTTCCTACAGCTGATCAGACGTCCAGACTCCCTCTGCGACCGTCTGGGGACAATTCCAGATGTTGGACAAGGTCTCCGGTCATCTGGAAACACCTCTAAACGTCTGGTGATATGATTAGACGTCCAAAAGTGTGTGGGAAAGCGCACTGCGTGTCTTCCCAAAGCATGCCCTGCATACGAAAATGCAGGCACGATTTCAGCCCAACAACTCCTGCGCTGAGATCTTCTGCATGGCGGAGATCAGCGTAGGAACGTACATACCTCGCACGATACGTGCTCTCTGACGTCTGGCCTTAGCTTCGGACATCCAGGTGCCTCTTCAGTCGTCTGGACTTCATTCCAGACATCCGATACTAGAAAACTTCCAGTATCAGAACCTCTTCACGCTGCTTGCCGCGCTCGTCCTCCGCCTGCAGTGGCAGCTCCTCGCCGATGCCCTCCTCTCTCCTGCGGCTCCTCCTTAAGCTCCACTGAGCTCCCGCGGTCGTTTTCCTCCTCCCCCCGCTCTCACACCCTCACACTCTCTTGCTCTTGCCCCTCCCTGCTCTCCCCTCGTCGGTGGATCTCCTTCCTTGCTGCAGCTGCAGCAGGAGCGAAGGGGAACTTGGCTGGCAGGAGAAGGTGGAGGTGGCTGAGTGGTGTGAGGAGAAGAGGAGAGAAGGGAGGGGGTTTATATAGAAGAGGGGTTAGGATTTGGGGGTGAAGGAGGGAGAGAGAGGAGTGGTCTCTGCATGCCGCCCGCATGCAGAGCGTAAAGTGCAATACGAAAAATTCACTTTCTGATATCTGAAAACGTATCCAGATGTCTGACTGAAACTCCAGACGTCTTAAATGACTAAAAATATAACGGGTCATTATAGGTTCTCATTCATCTGATTAGTCTGCATTTAAGAATGACAAAATTGTATGAGTAGCCTGCTGCTTCGGGGAGGAGCATGGACACAAACATTTGCCTTTGCTATTTCCCTCTCTCGTTCTCTTTGCGAATAAAATGCAAGGATTAGTATTTAATTTACTCCTAAATGCTTTACAATTTTAATGTATTTAACAATGATCATGGTGAACATTGTCCATTTCGAGTGGTCATATGGATCCAACCATAATGTTAAAATAACACGTCGCATGCTTGTGAGTTGTGACTGGCACATCTTGCATTCACTAACCATTATCTATATGTAAGTCTTGCTTCTGCATAAAAGGGGATCTTTGGACTAAAGGAGTGAAGAAATGTTAAATGCTTTACATAAAAGGAAGGAATTTTTACATAAATGCCCTCGTAACCTTTTGCGTATACCTTTACAAATAGCAGGAATACTCAGATGCCCTGAAAAGTTGTGTGGTTGATCATGAATGCTCCCCTATGTGTGGGTTGGAGACCGAGATAGCAGGCAAGTGGATGAGGGAGACAGAGAGGGAGAACGATGGGGATAGCTGGGTGTTTTGCATAGCAGATCTCGGCAATGGTGACAAGAGGTTGATGTCAGGCCTTGCAGAGCATGGTGGAGCAGGTCACTCTAGTCCTCTCAACGGGGTTGCCACATGCAATGTTTCTGCTGCCTTTTGCTTGGGCATGTGGTGCAAGATTGCAGGTCGGTGGTGGTCTGCCAGAGGTGTAAGGGACTTGGACACTGATCCTCCTCTTGCACCTCATGGTTTCTCGTTAGCAAGGGTGTTGCAACTATGAAGGCAGGTTGGTACAAGTTGATGTACCACGATTCCCAACAGTCAGTGCAAACAGCTTGATCCTTAGAACCTATCTGGTTGGGATGTGGTTGCAGGGAACCCTCCAGTCGTAGAAGTGCTGTGGGTGGTGCAAGCAGCTCCAAAGAAAATGAATTATCTGAAGTTTTCCTTGATGGAGGGGAGCAAACCCCTCTTGCAAGGTGTTGAATTTCTGGAGTGACAGTTCTGAAGCATCACGCAGAGCAACAAATGAGCCTCAATGCACATGACAAAATGGGCATATTACTTCATCCATGAGATGAAAGTGCCACGGTATTTTACTTCCAGCAACCAAAATAGAGCAGGAATACTAGATTTTATAGAGTGCATAGAATCCCCTGATAGATGGAATCAATTATATCTGACAGTGCTATCCAGGCTGCCAACTGAAAGAAGAGTGCATAAAGGAGCAGTACCAGGCAAGATTTAAATCAGGCAAAGTAGTGCACAAACTGCAGCAGTCAACAGATATAAGCATCCCCAACAACTTATATTGCAGGGCTTGGCTAGGAAATCTGCAGGACACGGGGAATACCAACAGGCTGAAGAAATGCACACATTGAGAGTTGAGAACAATATTCTAGGCACAAGCATCAACTGATCCTCCACGTACCATGAATATTGAGAATAAAGGACAAAGTTCATGATAAAACTTCATAATTGCATACCTTAGAATGAGCATTGAGAAATGCTAATCACAAAATCAATTGGCTCCAATACTGTGTTGAATAAAAAAGAACAATAAAATGCAGCATCAAAAAGCATCACATGGGTACATCCAAAACTGTTCTCATGAGAGAAGGAAAAATCCATGGGAGAAGACTCCATGCAGTCTGGATTCTCTACCATAACTTCTCAGACAATAAAGTCGATCTTGTATGTCTAGGCCACCGCACATTTCTCAAAATCCCATGCATAGACACAAAAACGTAATCAGAGATCCAATAACCCAACAATCATCTCTCTCTCAACAATATACAGACACATAAATTGATAACTAATGGGTTTTAATGTAAAAAACTTTCCGTCTATTCTTACTCTTATGTTAGCAAGATTCTTATATAGGGAGTTTCTGATCATGTACAATATCCTCAGGCAACTTTGCACAAAGATATTCTTTATATGGCAGGACAACTGGGACTCGACCCTCCTACAATGAACCTATGCTCTGGAGGTCCTACAGCGGAACTTCAACAAGCCCTAGAAAATTGTGAAGCTGTTGTCAGATGCTTCAACTCCTCCATTCTGTCTGGAATTCTTCTTGTGATCTACTGCTCTGCATCACTTACACCTGCTGAGAGGCTTGATCTTCAGTGCATAATGGAGAATTTTGTTAGTGAGCGAGCCTCAAAACTTCAGAATGAGGAACTGTCTAATTTTCCCCATCCAAGCTTCCTATATGTTCTTGCACCTGCTCTGCCAAGAAGGTATTGTCCCCAAGCAATTTTGTTCAATAATATTCTATTATTTCTATGGCAGCAATCATAGAGGGAGATCATCCGTATTAGCTGTACTCCATTTTGTTTAGAGTGATAAGCAATCTTTTGAGTTAAAACAAAAATAAGGTTGTGCAGGGGCAATTTTTCCAGTTAAATAAAAAGTTTTGCAACATAGAGGAGTGATTTAGATCAATCTTGTTAATAGTGCTCATGCATATCTCCGAATTGCAGAGCATCTGTGGAAGTAAAACCTATCCTTTATATTCCTGAGAGTAGAGAAGCCAATGCTACAACAGATGTAGTAGAAGGTGAAGCTTGCTTGAAAATACCATCCACTTGGGATTTTGGAGACTTCAGGTCCCCTGATTCGTGCAATCAGAAGTTCATTATTCCTGGGAGAATTTGCACATTGATCATCTTCATTACAAGTGATATTGCAGCTGAACTTTGTTCTATGTCTCATCAAAATCCCCCAGATCTTGGTTGCTACAAACTTGAGAAACACATTAAGAGAATATCAAGATTTTGTGTCTATCTTCTTCACAAAACACTGGCTGAGAGTGATTTCTCATGGATTGAGTTGATGGTAAGTCATGATTTCTGTATCACCTTCTCGTGGTTGTCTATATTTTTTTATTTGCAAGGCAGTGATTATTTCTTTTCATTAGCCCTTAAGAGTTAACTTAGAGTATTTGAAATTACCAGTAATGGTTTTCTCATTGGCTGCTGTGATCACCTTGTCTTGCTGGAAATTGAAAATCTTAAAGGTGACAGATTGCAAAAATTCTCTTCAATGATGTTTATGAAGGGATATTAAGGCTTGCAATGATTTATGCATTTCTCTAAATTCAAAGCCTGGTGATTTTAGCAACTTGTTTTTTGTTTCTACCCTGTAATCTTGTCCATTAGTTGTTAGCCTGTGCAAGCTGATTCCATGGAACAATCTTAACATAACAGCCTCCTAATATATATTGCATTCAACCTTTTTTCTTTTGAAGGATCAGATGACTTTTTCAAGCTCTGGAATCCTATTTTCATTCTCCAAGAACTCTATTTTCCTATTGCTCTTGTCCTGTATATCATATGTTTTGCTTGACAAGATAATCTTTTTTATTTGTTGATATTCTTATTAGAAAAATAGCGTAAAGATAATGGGAATAGGTCCTCTTGTACTGGAAATATTTTGGGTTCTTAACTGAACTCCAACCCCACACCTTTCTGTCAACCAGACGGCACCCTGGTCACAAACTGTGCACTTTTCTAGACCCTGTACTTACTATAACCAAGTGGGGAAATTATTTTTAGATCATGAATGTTAACAAGTTACTTTTTTCGTCCATTTTGCATTAACCTGGAAATCTCAAGGGGGTCCAGGTCACCCCTCCGATTTTATTTCACCAGAAAATAAAAGTAGATGAGATGAGTTCCAGTCCTTGCACAAGTTTTCATAAAGCTTGCTGATCAATATTGCCTGGTAGAAAGTTCGTACAGCAATGTCAGTTACAATTTTACCACAGCGCACAAGTTTTTTCATATTCCTCCTGTTATTTTTTCTCATTAGTTTCTTTGAAATATCTCGGTGCAGAGTTTGAGGATCTACTTCTCAATGTCTCACATTGCAACCGAGATGCTGAGGAATGCCTTTTACGAGGCTTTTGTTGAGCTGGAAGACGTAAATTATGGTATTCCAAGAGCCAATGAAGAATCCCTATTTAGTCTAGTCCCGGTGCTAAGTGTAGGAAGAAATGCAAATATGGGCGATATAGTTACTTGTGAGCTATTTGCTTCTAAACTATAAAGATGTCGTTGGAACTTGTAATTCATGAGCATGCATGAGAGACTGTGCATAACATGATACTAGGGGCATAAAGCTTCGGTGAATCTTAATTTCTATACTATAAGGTCGGCTGCAAGTAAAAGCCGATCACCTGAAAAGAGAGAGGAAGAAAGTTTTGGCAGGGAGCTCAAACAATGTTACAGCTGTTGCATCTTTTCCACTGATTGTTTTGACGTTTAACTTTATAATTTAGTTTACAAGTTGAAGAATGACTGCAATGCTTTTTGAGAACCGTATAGTTTTGGCAGAGAGCTCTCATACTGTTGCAGTTGTTGTAGCTACCCCCTTGTTTGTTATGATGATTAATTTTATAGTCATGCTAATCTTTTATTGCAGTGTCATTGTTTCCCTGTTTTAATAGAAACCAGTTATAGGAGATTGATGGTTAAAACACCAGCATGAAACTGGGATTTTGGTCAGTTGATGTTCAGCAAATGCCGACCCAAAAGGTCATGTTTCTTTGATAAGAGGAAAGAACATTTTCATTGACATGGTTAAATTGTCTATAGGTAACTCTAATAATAGAGATGAAATTTCATTGAATTTTCCAATGCCGACGTCGGTTGACATATTGCTCACAAGAAGTTGACCTTTTCCTGAGCTCATCCATGGGGACTATTGCTGACACTTTTTGCTCAAATGGTATGATGACATCTCCAAAGCAATGACCGAGCAGAGCACGGTGTGAAACCCAATATGATAATTTATTTACAAGACATCCAAAAGCATGATGCACGAAGCCACTAAAATAAAAATGCAATCCATCAAAGGTCGCGAACGTAACTGACTTGGTAAAAGATCGTTGGGTGATTTGGTAATCTGTCAAAAATCTTGAAATTATCCAACGATTTATTATCCACAACGTTAATGATTAATAAAAAATTATTGGATCATCCGATAACTTATAAAGATCACTGGATAATCGCCTGTTATTTCATCTCTTCTTAGATATTTCATAATTCTATATCTTTTTCCTAAATATACACCCTTCTCACGTCTCTTTTGCTAAATTTACCATAATTTGCCTGTAATTTAACTTTCTCTATTTTAACGGAAAAATCAATAATAATTGGTGTTCCTTTGGAGCAATGCCCATGTATGACTCGTACTTGGTAGCCCTCCAGCGGCGACAATCTTTAATAATAATAAGTAGCCGCTGTTCCGATACTGTTCAGATTTTTTTTGTGAACTGTTTTTTTTTTTTGTCATTTTCCTTCGATCTACACTGTCTCACGCTCCCTCTCTCTCTCTCATCACTTTTTTTTTTCTTATTTTATTTTTCTATCCATACTGTTTAATATGTATTTCTGTGTTTAATTTTATCTTCATCCTTGATTTTCTCATCTTGTATTCATTTGTTAGAGATTAATATTGAATATATTTATATGATAATATAAAATAATATATATATATAATGAGATAATATAAATATAATTTGAGATATCAATTGAAAATAAAAATATAAAAGTAATATATTTTACAATGAACGATTTATTTTAATTTTTTATCTGTATTTTTTTTCTCATCAATCTAAAATCAAGATATATTGGATAATGTATTTTGTTACAATATATTTTTCATTTAATATTATTATGACTTTTATATTCCTACATCAAAGTGGATAATACATTTTACAACATGTAGAATATTTTGATTTTTCATCAATTTTTTTTATTTTTCATCAATAAAAAATTAAAATACATCGGACAGTATATTCTTTTATACTATATCTTACATTTGATATTATTTTAACTTTCTTAAGGGTAATATATCTTTTGAAAGTGCAGTGTATTTTGATGAGTGTATTCATTGTAATGTAATTTTTAATGAGTAATTTTTTTTATTTTCAATCGATGTATTTTTATGTTTTAAATTATAATTTAAATTTTTTATTTTAATTATAAATAATATATTTTGTAATTTTAATTTTCAATCTATTGTTCGTAAAAATAAAATACGTCATTATACATTCTTATTTCTGATCATTATTTTTTAATTTTTAATTGATAAAAAATTAAAATACACTTCACCCCAAAGCAAACTCGTAATTTTTAACTGGCGTCGAAAACAGCTTGTGCAAAACATTTTTCCGATCAAACAATCTCTGAGACGGAATGCTTTTATCCTCGCCCCAAGCTTCTTAAATGCTCAAGGACATGCTATGATTCTTCCGTATTTTTGATATATTCTTCCGTACTTTAGATTAAGGCTCTCTTTCGCAGAGGGATATCTTGAACAAAAAGGGATACGAAAAGAATGGAAGTAAAAGTTAAAAAAGAATATAATTTAATTCACTTTTATGTATTAATATTTATATAAAACTCTCTTATTATTATTACATATATATATATATATATATAACTACTTTAAAATAATTATTTATTAAAATATATTTACCGCATCGTACCATTACACCTACATTTGTATCGTAATATTAAAAAAATTTTCATCAGCGTCGTATTATTGTAATAATCATTTTTATACGATTACTTATCCCATTCTTTCGAATATGCACCCTATTCAAACTTATCCCTCCCATATTTTATTTTGAGATAGGGGTTATTCCGCAAACAAAACTTTAGATGACGAGCTGCCGTTGACTATTTTAGAAGGTGCCATTGTCGACGCGCGAGACGTAAATTGTAACGTCAGGCAAATACGATTCGACTAAGCTGCAGTGGTGATTTTACCAAAATTTTCCGATTGCAGTCTAAAAACTATAAATCTGGTGGTTTATCCGTGATGCTAATTGTGGGTGACAACATTCAAATAACTTGCAGGTTTAACTATGTAGTACATCCAGAAAAATAGTTTTGTTTTTCCGTGAAGTTCTCTTAAAAGTAAAATTTTAGAGGGATCCTACAATGATATATTGCCCATTGGGTCATGGTCGGATGGTAACAGGTTTGCATCCTTTCACTTCGACAGGAGGAAACATCTATTTGAGCATAATCTTGTAATTATTCGACAGATATATAATGTTGGAAGTATCTTTTCTCTAATTTACGAGTAGGTTCTATGTTTTCTGAATATAAAGGGTTAGGTAGAAAAGCATGGTGAATAACAATGTAAGTTTCAGTAAATTTAACCTGAATTTGATTTAATTTGATCTAAAAAGAATGGATAAAATATGATGTAAATCTGATGGAATTCAAGTATTGATTTTATCTAAAAACTTGATCAAATTTGAATATGGGTATGGCTATAAATTTATACCTAATTACTGTACCCGATTATTCGAATAAAATTCTCATTTACTCGAGATATCTATCAATCTCACCGTAAGTCCCTCGTTCCCTCAAATTTAACCTTTTTCCTGATTTTAAAGGTTGAAAATGCTTCTGAAGCTTCCATTAAACATTTATTTTGGAGAGGGGTGATGGAAAGATTTTTGCTTATTTATGAAGATAATAGCAATATGAGAATGTTTCGTTATAGTATTTTTTGCGGTGAAAACCTCTCAATTAACATAGAAAATAATTCAGTCTAACTACAAGGAATTAAGTTGTATCAATAGGGAGGAACTAAGCCAATAAACTCAAATATTTTTCCCGTATATTTGCCCCGTACCTAAATACGATGCAAAATGAGGTGAAGAGAAGAAGATACACAATAATTTAAGCATGCAAGGGTTATGTACGTAATTTTCCAACAATGGCATATATGGTAAATAAAGTTATAAACCAAGAAATTGAGCTCTCTCCTCTGGTCAGGGTCCACGTGTTGATACTTTATGCATGCATGTTAAAAATCAAACTCAACATATAAGAGTTAAGTGCACAAGAGAAATAGAGTGGAAACTTAAGGGCATGCATGAAATTTCAATTCATTAAAAATAATAAATCCAAAATTCATGGGTTGGCAATGGCAATAAATGTAAATTTTATTACATGCGAAAACAAGGGAAGCTATTCCCTTTGTTCACGTATGGAGGAGTCGTGGCTGGCCGTGCAAAGCTTGGAGAAGATCGAGATCACGGAGGGCTTCGCGATGACAGTTGCAGTGTCGTCGGAGACTGTCGAAGGTGGCCGGTCGATGGGAAAGAAGCTGCCGGAGATGGGTTCTTCCGACCATCAACGTGGGGCGCGGTTGGCTTGTCAGAGGGTATGACTGCGCTCGTGGTGGCGTGGCAAGTTCGATGGAATGATGCAAAGGATCGAGGCCAAAGATAGCTGCTGCGTTTTGAGGATCGGTGGTGGGTGTTGGGTTCTTTCTCTCTATTGATGGAGAAAAAGAAGAAGAGGGGAAGGTCGGCTACAGGGATGGCGAGCTGCACGTGTGAGGGTTGTGGTGTGAGGGCTAGGACGCACGAGGGGGCCGCGCATGAGGGTGTTGCGCTGTTGTGGCTGTGGCGCTGCGTAGGAAGAGAAAGCAGATGGTGAGGGTGGTAATGCGATGATGGTGGTGGTGGGATGGAAGCGAGGATGCGGTACGATGGTCACGCACTGTCATCGCGTGGCCAATGGAGGTGGAGGTTGCGGTGGCGTGGTGGAGAAGATCGCAAATGTTCACAGTGCGCATTATGGGGTCATGGTGTATGCTTGATTTCACGGTGGTGACAATCCCCGCAGACGCGTTCAGTTGGCAGCCGGTGTATGGAGAAGATATACAAAGAAAGGAGATAGAAAGTATGGGTGGTTCTGCAATTGGAGAAAGAAGCGGTGTGGAGTGGGCGGTGTGTTAAGATAGGGAATGGGTCCCGGTGGTTGTTACTACCATCAACGTAGATCGATTGTGAATGCATCAGACGACCAGTTTGTGTTCCAAACGTCTTAAATGATAGATTTAGTAGGAAGATAAGGTGGCATTGGATTTAGATTGTGTAGGGTTAAGTTGTAGGTATAGGTCCTAGTCTAATTGAGATTTTGAAGTGAAAATTGGGTTTAAGATAAGTGGGAGAGACGTGAATGGCACCACAAGCCATCTTCTCTATTTATTCGTGCAGCCAAAAGAAATTCACACAATTACTTATATAACATAATAAATTTTGTAATCCTATAATATGCATTAATTTTGTAACCAAATGTAAATATTAATATGATCTGAAACGTAGGGACTACCAACTTAGGCTAAATATGAATTCAATAAATTGGACTCATCAAGGAAGATTTTTTGTTTGAAATGTACTTATATTTTTTTGAAACATAAATGTACTTATATTAGTCTTTCTTTATATTTTTTATTTTTATTTTTGATGTATTCCCCTTTAAAATCTCTTTTTTGTAATAATTTTAGTAGAGATCAATAAAATTAGAGTAACTCGAGTTCCTATGTTGATAGCTTGCTAAAAATAAATAATTTTTTTTATAAATTTTTTCTCTTTGACTCTAATTTGACATGATTTTATTGCAAGATCAATTTACAAATAAGTACCTGATGAATAAATGGGTATTGATATGGGTTTGAATTTTTATATCCGATGAGTAAATAGGTAGGATATGGATATGAATTTTGTAAATAGATATAGATATGGATTTAGTCAAATTTAATCCGAATTCAACCCATTTACATTCCTAATGATGAAGAGAAATAAAGGTGGTGGAGGTGTTTAAAATGGTCAAAGATAGGGCAGTAGTGGCAATCTCGCCAAATTATGAAGAACGAAAATGGCTCCTATGATGATGGGTTTTGATTTTAACTCTACCCCATAAGACACGATTTTATTCATGCATGTTAAAAATTTAATAAACCGATTATCATGTATTTTTGAGAAAATTATTAGGGCTGCAATCCTTTTTTCTTTTTGTAAAGGAAGCTTTGATTTATGGGGATTGAAATCATATAAGTGATGCAAAGATAGAAAGTATAACACCGTCATCTCAAAAGGGGAAGAAATATAAATAAAACTTCGACCTAAGTCTAAAAAATAAAGAAAAAGAAGCAACACAAATATGGAGTTCAAACAGTTATCAAGAAACCAACTACCGCAACATTCTCGTAGATACGACAGCGTTGCTAAAATAATCCCTAGCCATCAGCACTAACGGGAAATCCAGCTAAAGCTAGGCACCGGAACAGAATCCGAGCAATCCCGATCGTAGGAAGCACAGATTCTCGCATATTCCCCAAAATAAGCCCCCATGGGGAACATCAACAACCCCCAAAGGGAAAGGCAAAATCAACTAAAAGATAACTAAAAACAAAACCAAAAAAGGTCGAACCAACAGTAAAACCAAGAATAACACCAAGACTTGACCCTGCATACGATCAAACACCCCTTGGTACAAAAGGGAGGCCATCTGAGCACCGTCGAGTCCGTGCCTTCCAATGGAAACGTCCCACGCACACCGACGGACCTCGACAAGGCACCACTGTGCCGCCACAGGTCGCCGACCATCGAAACTTCCCGCACACGCCACAGGACTACCATAAATCACCATCGCGTCGCTGTTGGATGCTAGTCGTTGTACACGTGAAATGACCTTTCCTAAGGGTCATTTAGGCTTTTCTTGAACCTTAGGGGCCTTTTCGTAATTTTCCATGCACCAAAAGGACCTCGTGCGGAATTTTTGGCTTTTGGAGGGATTTTGCGCAATTACGACACCCCCACAAATTATTCTGCAGGGCCAGTTGAAATTTTCCCAGCCCCACACACCCCACGCATCCCCCAGAAAACCCTACCCCCTACCCTATAAAACCCCAGATCCACCTTGAAAACTACACCCCTACCCTCCACTTCTTCCCTCGAGCGGAGCCCAAACACCCCCCTCTTTTCCCTTGCAATCGTGAGTAAGGGAGAAGAAGAGTGAGAGCAGCAGGAGGAGATCGTGAGGAGGAGGTTGTGCTGCATGAGCTACTGTGGTGCGAGGCTCGAGGAAAGGCACAGAAGAAGAGGAGGTCCTGCACACAAAGTTTGGTAGTGGTTTCTGCGATTATCAGACATCTGCGACATTTGACAGATGGCTGGAGAGCTTCTCAAACGTTTAGAGAGTGCTCCGGACGACTAGAAACATGCATGGTACTAAGGTAACCTCTACCCGAGAAGCCTGCGTCGTGTTTGCATTGTTCTTGCTGTCTAGCGTGTGATGTGTAGTTGTGTGGGTCTGCACAGGGACGAGAGGCGTGTTGGGATTGCAATCGAGGTGCTTTCGGACGTCTGGAATTGTTGTCAGACGTCCGGCTACACTCCCAGATGACTGAGTGAAGTGTCAGACGTTTGGTAACACCTTCAAATGGCCGTGAGGGGTAGCAGACGACGGGAGCAGAAGAAGGAGCGCTAGGTGAGATTCTGCACATGCTCAAGACATCTGGGACTCACCCCAGACGTCTGATTTTAGTCTGGACGCACTACTGCAGCCACCAGGCAGACCAGTTGGCCTGGCCCGGTTTAGGTGAACCGAGAGGAGTGTTTAGGTCGGTTCAAGGCCTAAACGAAGTCGGATTTGCACAATCAATGTATCGTCGGTTTCCTTTCTGAATTTCTTATGTGTTGGAGTTGTTTCCGTACTGTTTTGAGCCAATTTGACGTGCTGAAATGTTGGTCAACAA
The DNA here is from genome assembly GCA_037157565.1 of Thalassia testudinum. NCBI lineage: Eukaryota > Viridiplantae > Streptophyta > Magnoliopsida > Alismatales > Hydrocharitaceae > Thalassia > Thalassia testudinum. The sequence goes on along the minus strand of JAZHRO010000054.1, from coordinate 23,336,274 downwards.
TATTAATGCCTAGTTTGACCAACTGTTTGGAACAGGTCTCCAATTCCGCAGTGTGCACGAGGCCTGTAGAGACACTGGGATCTGCCGTTTGTGCCCCTATATCATTCGTACCCTTTGGTAGGGTGGTCTTCTCTACTCATGTTGTTTGTTTTTGTTAACTGAAAGTTAAATTATAGATCTCTGCTTGAAACCTAGGTCATGGAATGAACCTTAGGATTGAGAATGTGAATCGGGATGCATGTAACGTGTTGGAACGAAATGAGTACCATGCACGAACTGTTACGACCCGGTCCCTGGATCCCTACAGGACTCAAGATCGGGTCGCCTCGACTAATCCCAAGACCTAATCGTCCAATGAGAAATAACCAAAAGCAGGAAACTAAACCGCATTCACACATGCAATATAACTAAGCAGATGGAAAGAACAAAGCAGTAAAAGAAAGTAAAACAACTGTCTCAAAACATAATACACGCCACCACAACAACAACAGAAAATGAAAAGTAACGAGTACATAAATTTAAATCCACTACTCACAACTACAGCAGTAACAAAGGCTAGAAAGAAAGCTACTACGACTGGGCTCCGCTGGGCCAAGCTCCCTCTCCAGCCGAAAATTCGGGCCGCTCAACTCCTAGTCCTAAATAGGGTTATGAAAAGATGGAGTCAGCGAACGTTGAGTAAAGTGGTGTTTACATTATTTATGTGCAAGTAAAGTAAAAACAAGTAGGTTTATTTGTCATTTTTATTTATCTCATTTACGTATTTCTAGTTCATCTATTTCTCAAAGTATCCAAGTATTTCTTGATCTTGCATGTTCCTCGTGGGAACGATCTTGATTGCAGTCTTTTCCATGGAGTAGAAGGTACATGATAACGATGGCTTCGAGCAATAACCGGGTTTTATTGTTATGTCGTTGTAATATAGCCAGTTATTGCCATCATTTCAAATATATAAATTTTTTACTCGGAAAATAAAAGAGTTCCCGAGGTCGAACTCAGAGAGCAAGTTGTATTCTAGAGATATACATGTTTCTTTTACAAAAATAAAGAAAGAGAGAGAGGGAAAGAATTTGTTGTTCTCTTTGTTTTCTCCTCGTGATGTTCTTCTTTCTTTCTTCAGATCTCCTTCTTCTTCTTTGTTGCTGCAGAGGTGATGCTCCTCTTTCTTCCTGCTGTTCCTGCTCCTCCTTTTTCTTCTGTCGTCTTCTGTTCTTTTTCGGCCAGGGACGTCACCCCTCCTTTCTTCTTTTCCCTTCAGGCCGTCGTCTGATTTCCAAATCAGACGACTTAAACTACCTGTTGCTACAGTCAGCTTCCTTCTTCTTCCGCGGGTCTTCTTCTTCGCCTGTGCCTGCACACTTCAGAGTTTTTCGTCAGAGGCAAAACCTACCCTACCCTCCCCCCCCCCCCTCCGCGTCTCTCTCTCTCTCTGAAACCACTCTTGGGAAAGCTCTCCCAGAGCTGCCGGGTAACCGGGTTCGGGTCAGGCCCGGGTCCAGGCCCACCGGCGTGCGTGGTGGGCGAGGAGTGCAGGTCAGTCTTAAGTCGGGTCGGGTCGGGTCAGGTCCGCGGGGCGTGAGCGCGGACGAGACCGGGTAACCGGGCGGGTGAAGGGGACCTCACCCCGTGTGCTGAGGCAGTAAGCCTCCAGCACTTTTGCATCTTATATCGCTGCGCCTCTTCAGGCTTTTCCGAGGTGGGACTAAATGTCCCACCTCAATTGCGCGCCCGCAGCGGGGAAATCAGCGGGAGATCGCGGCGTCACGCGAAGCCTTCTGCCTTAGCTGCGAGCCTGGTGTTTTGCCAAAACGCCTCGCAAGGCCTGGGAGTTGAATCTGGGCGTGGCGCTGAGCGTGGCGCGCCTGTAGCTGCAGGCGGAAGCAGTTCCTCCTGCGCGGCAATGGCGGCGGAGGTCGGGTGGCCTGTTCACAAGAAAACGGCCTCTCGGCCTAATCAGAAAGCGCCAGGAGCTTCGCCAGGGTGCGGCGGAGCTCGTGTGGGTGGTGGCGAGGTGCGGGGCGGCGTGCAAGGGCTGCCCTAGGTCGGACTGTGGGTCGGAGGATGGGTTTGTTGGGGGAAGCGTTACGGAGGTGTGGAGTGGCAGTGAAGGGGTGGGGGGTGCTCAGTGTGATGAGGCGGAGGTGCGGTGAGGGTCGGCGAGGTGTGTGAGGTTGTGGAGCGATGGGAGCATCTCGCCGGAGGGTGGCCGGAGACGAAGGGGATGACGATGGTCAGGGTCGGTCGAGGGCTTAATTGAATAAATTGAAAGCAGGGAAAGAAAGAGGAGAAGAAGGGGAGTAGTTCTAGCTTACTTGCAGGGACGAAGGGGGAGGAACAGGGCGACAGTCGTATCGACTGTCGCCGGAGAAGACGTTGCTTAGGGAAAGGGGCGACGGCGAGCAGAGAGCCGGAGAGGCGCCAGCTGGGTGCGGCGTGGCGCGGGAAGAGCAGGGGAGGAAGTCTCTGCTGCTGGTATTGCGGCAGAGCGAAGAGGTGGAGGGGGAGGAACCGCCGGAGCTGGTGAGCGTCTGCCGGAGAGAGAAGAGAGGAAAGTTGGGGATTTTCTCCGTCAGATCCAAGCTGCCCCGGTCGGTGGAGCAACGGGGGGTATTTATAGGGATCAAACAAGGAGGAAGGCGGAGGGAGACGACGTGTCTCCCTCGCCGGAGGATGGCCGGAAATAAGAACCCATACCGTCCGTGCGTTCGCACGGCCGGTATGGTGGGTTATAACGACTAGGGGGGTGTCCCTGCGACGGCTGACGACGCAGGGCACCCCCGGTTTACTTGCCAGGTCCCCCCCCCTCACCCTGCGCGGCGCCATGCTCCGCGCAAGGTCGCCGGAGCATGGTGCTGGCAGGTTTTGCAGGGGGGACCTGATCGCAAAGAACGAAGGAGAGTTAGGGGCCAAAATGCGAGGGTTCAAAAGTTGAGGGCCAAAGAGTAAATAAATGAGGACCAAAGTGTAAAGTCGGTCAAGGAGGTTTCTTCTTAGGCTCAAGTTTTTATACATGACTAATTAGGACCTAAGGAATCTGATGGTGAATTTCATTTCTATATTAAACCTTGTTTGACCGGTCAATTTACGCAAAAACCCAAATTAAGTTATTAATTGGGCATGGTTCTCAATGTAGGTCAAAATGGGTTCTGAAGGCCAAATTGAAGGTTCTAAACCCTAGAGATTATTTTTCTATGAATTTTAGAGGGTTTATTCTATTTTTACTTTGCCTCGAACCTTGTGAATTGAAGTGGGTTGTTTTAGGGTTACAGATTATCATTTAGTTTCTTGGAATTGCTGTAGCCCTTGCTAGATCATTTCATCCCACTTTTATTCTTATTAAGCTGCTTTGACCTATGTTTGGGCCCTGAATTACCCTGTATGCAGATTATACTGGTAAAATTGCATTTTTACCCCTTATGACTTGTTTTCTTCTTAAACTCAGAATTCTCAGAGTTAAGCCTTTCCTTGAGATATGTAGGAGCTTTTATCCTTTGTATTAGGTCAAAATGAGCTAGTTATGGCTCATGATGAGGTTCTCATCAGTACACGTGGTGCTCTCCTGGCTGGGAGAGTCCCTTGCGGTAGTCCTACACCCAGTCAACCACCCCGAGGTCATTGTCGAGACATAGTGGTGACTACGGCACACGTGAAAAGTGCGCGAGTAGCTACCCCACACTGACACGCAATCAGTCATTTCCGCTAGCGGGTACGCCCAAAGTACAACACGGAACTGTATAGAGCCTTGCCCTCTTAGAACAAAGGTCTCACCCCTTAGAACCAAATAGGGGTCTCGCCCCTCCACAGTCCGCGTACCCATATCTGACTACCCCGATTTGCTCAGAGGGCCTAAAAAAGTCGGTGTAGGGTGGCTAGCTTAACCCCGGGCCTCGTGGGGTCGCTAGCTCCCTCCCTACACTAGTAGCATGGCTCGATACCACGTACACCAGGGCCAACAGGAGTCGGTGTAAAGTGGCCAATCCTAACCCCGGGTCTCAACCCATGGGCGGCTAGCTCCACTCTACATTAGAAAGGGACAGTTGCTCTCCCTAGTACTGCATACACAAGGGCCAGCACACTTCCCATCTACATTCCAAATTCCTTTCACTCACAGGAGTTCTACTTCGAATTCCCCGTAGGGTTCATGCTCATACTCATCTCATTTTTCCATATTCAGATCTCATGTTCATCACTCATTCTTTATCCATATATAGGAAGCTTGTGTTTCACAATTTAATTGTCAATCATAATACATGCAGCTTGTGGTTTCACAGTTCTCTTTCTAATTCACATACAGGCAACTCATGTTTAACATGCATCTCGTAATTACTCTAATACCAATTGCTAGCAATTTATTGTAACCATGCATTTAAGTAAATAGTACAGCTCAACGCAGGCTCATACATTTCTACCATGGGGTTTATTCCACATCCTAGAGTTCCATCCGATTATTCCAAATAAGCACATTCTTATTTAAATGTTATCAACTAAATTAAACCACTCTACCAGGTATCATGGGAGGAATGGGGGCTTGCACTGCAGATCTCGTCGTCTTCGTAGGCCCCGAACACGCCACCGGCTGGAACCTGTACCAAAGACCAATGCACATTATACGAGCTCAAAATAGTAGATACTCAACACTAACATGTAGAGAAACTCGAGTGGAAAACAGCAGTACTTCATTTGCGGAGATCCAATTCTGTTTGGGCCTTAAACGGGCCAAAAACGCGGTCACTGACCAAAATCAGACGTATGGGACTAGTCCTAAACGTCTTAAAAGACGTCAGATCCCACCTTGCACTTATTGCGGCTGATTTAGAAGTCCAGACTCCCTCTGCGACCATCTGGGGGCAGCTCCAGACGTCGAACAAGGCCTTCGATCGTCTGGAAGTACCTCCGGACATCTGGAGATGTGATCAGACATCCAAAAGTACTTGGGAAAGTGCATCGCGCGCCTTCCCAAAGCCTTCACCTGCGTACGAACACCCGCAGACAACTTCAGCCTGACATTTCCTACTCTACAACCTTCACGGCAGAAGGTAGCGTAGGAAGATACATACCTCGCGGTATCTTATGCTTTCAGATGTCCGACTTTAGCTTCGGATGTCCTGAAGCCTCGCTAGACGTCTGGTCGATGCTCCAGACGTCTGATACTGGAAACTTCCAGTATCGAAACTCCTCCATGCAGCTCACCCCGCTCGGACCTCCTCCCAAAGCAATAGCTCTAGCAGCTGCAGGAGCTTGAGAAGCCCCTTGTCGGCGTCCTCCTCTCTCCCATGAACTCCTCGAGATCCGCCGAGCTCCCACGGTTGTCGCCCTCCCCTGCTCTCACTCTCTCGCTCTCGCTCTTCCCTGTTCTCCCTCGTCGGCTCCTTTCTTCCTAGCCGCGACTGCAGCAGTAGTGATGGGAGGCTGAAGGGCATGGCCGTCGCAAAGAGAAGGTGGAGGTGGCGGTGGCTTGAGTGGTATGAGGGGGTGAGAAGAGAGGGGGGGTTTATATAGAGTGTGTGTTAGGGTTTAGGAGTAGGGGTGAGGAAGAGAGAGAAGCCTCGCGCGCTGCCTGCACGCAGAGCGCAAAGCGAAGTACGAAATTTTCCACTTTCAGACGTCCGAGCATGTGTCCAGACATCTGGACGGACGTCTGACTGAAACTCCAAACGTCTTATCACACTAAAAAGGCAACGGGTTATTTCATCACAACAAACTTAAAGGAAGTTTCCTCCCTGAAACTGAAGCTAGCTAGGGTGTAGAAAAAGGAACGTAAAAACACATAACAAACTTAAAAATGATCGAAGTAGGTCCGAAAAGATGTACCCTCAAAAAGCCCCGAGTACTGCTCTCGCATCGCCGCCTTAGGCTCCCAGGTCGCCTCCTTGTACCGCTGGCTTCTCCATAGAACCTTCACCAATGGTACCCGCTTCCATCTCAGACTCCGGATGGCTCTGTCTAGTATCTGTATTGGCCTCTTGGGATAGGTCGGGTCATCACCCACCTCGATTCTCTCATGGCTCAGAACATGACTGGGATCGGTGACGTACTTTCTGAGGTTGGACAAGTGGAACACGTTGTGCACTTCAGAAAGCTGGGGAGGAAGGGCAAGCTGGAAAGCAACGGGTCCTTCCCGCTCCATGACCTCAAAGGGCCCCACGAACCTCGGCGCAAGTTTCCCCTTCACCCCAAAACGCTGCAAACCCTTCATAGGCGAACCATGGAGAAAGATGTCATCCCCAACCTTGAACTGCACCTCTCTGCGTTTCCAATCAGCGTAGCTCTTCTGCCTGCTCCTAACAGTGTGGAGTCATCTGTAAGTACAGATCGGCCATCGGCCCTGCGATGATGCAGTCTAGCAGCTCTGGTCGTGACTGCCTTGTCACTCTCACTGCCCCACAGTACCCCGGTGACTCTCAGGGTCGTCAACTGCCCAACTTCTCCATGAGTCTCCAACTCTGTGCCTGTAAGCTAGCTTGGTGGGCAGGCGCCTTCTGGCTCAAGGCGTCGGCCACCACATTGGCTTTCCCTGGGTGGTAGGAGATGCTGCAGTCGTAGTCCTTCAGGAGCTTTAACCAACATCTCTGTCTCATGTTAAGCTCCTTCTGGTCAAACAAGTACCTAAGGCTCTTATGATCTGTAAAGATCTCGAAAGTCCCACCGTAGAGGTAGTGCCTCCATGTCTTCAGCGCGAAGATAACTGCTGCCAGCTCTAAGTCATGGGTAGGGTAGCTATGCTCATGGGGCTTCAATTGCTGCGAAACATAAGCGACAATATGACCCCGCTGCATGAGCACACCCCCTAACCCCTGCAACGAAGCGTTAGTGTAAACCACGAAACCTCCATTGCTGTCTAGAATGGTAAGCACATGAGCTGAAATCAGTCTCTCCTTCAACTCCTGAAAACACACCTTGCACTCATCGTTCAGGCAAAGGGCACATCCTTCCGGGTCAGCTGGATCATAGGACACGCAATCTGAGAGTATTCTCTGATAAATCGCCGGTAGTAACCTGCCAGTCCTAAAAAATTACGTATCTCTATCACTGTGCGTGGCCTCTCCCACCTGGGTACGGCCTCTACCTTAGCTGGATCCACAGCCAATCCATCTCTTGAAATCACGTGGCCCAAGAAGGTCACCTATCTCAACTAAAACTCACACTTGCGGTACATGGCATATAACCTACTCGCCTCAAGGTATCCAGGATCATGCGTAAATGCTGTCCATGCTGTGCCTGATTTCGCGAGTAAACGAGTACGTCGTCGATGAATACCACCACAAACTGGTCTAAGTACAGCCTGAAAACACGGTTCATCAAATCCATAAAGGCAACGGGTAAACAAGCTCTGATACCACTTGATAGGATCTAAAATATGGATATATATGTATGGCTACATGCAAAAACACTCAAGAACAATATTAGTAATAACAAGAAAGATTTTCACAATCAATTCAAACCACAAAAGGACAAAAAATGTATAGTGGTTCCCCTCCCTTAGGTACTCCACTGCCTAAGCCTCCTAGCTTAGGGTTTTTAACCCGATTCTCTCAACCCCAAGAGAATCAATTTACTAAATCGAGGTAATTAACAGGTTACCTCAACCCAAGTACAAAAACGGATTTGTTATAACCCAATGAGCAAATGCTTAGGAACAAATGAAATACAGGTGTAGGAAAGAAAACTCTTACAACTAGAACCTAAGCCTCTCAACAAATGTAAATATAATGTTACCGATTTGAGAGCTTAGAAAGGACGCGAATCGTGTTGAATTGCATGAACAAAGCACGTCAATGTGTTTGCAAAGCCGTAGCACGATTGGAAAGCAGCAAACACGATTTCTTCTCCTAAATATGTGGTGGAAACTATGAATTATAGCTCTAGGAATTTTCTTCTCTTTTCTCTTGTCTCTAGTGTGCAAACAAAGAGTTCTAGGGTCATTTTATAGAGTTTAGGACCTAGGATACTCGTCTACTAGATGTTGGGATTTAATTCCCAACGTTCATATTATTGGAATTAATATTTCTGTCATTCTGTTTTGGGCCAACGGCTAGCTGGTACCAGTACTAGCAGCTCACTGCTACCAGTACATGAGTCCTAGTACCTGTACTTGTGACTCCTAAGTTTGAAATTCCTTGGGCACAGTAACCTTCCTGTACCGGTACTCATCATGGGTACCAGTACTTGTAAAGTTCAAGCCAAAAATAGGGCTTCAACATGTGGCCAACATGTATCGGTACTCATGGTTGGTACCGGTACTTGTTGTTCACAGTTTGAGATGAATTCTCAAACTTGTGCCTTGCAAATACCAGTACTAATGAACAATACCGGTACTTGCTTACAAGTACCTGTTTTAAGTGTTTTAATTCATTACGTACTTTGAAGATGTTCGCAATATAAATCCTAATTTATCTCTAATTGATTTTACGATCTAAGTTATGATTCTTTGTTAAGAGGCATATACAATCTATAAATATAAAATCTAGACTAGAGAAACTAAAGGTCGAAGATGATTTTCTCCTCCTTGACTCATCCTTGTCATCCTCCATGACATGATCTTTTTCTTCTCACCATCATGCCTCCATCATTTCTTGTTTTCCTTGCTCCTTCACCTAAATCTAAAAACACTGAATTGCAAACATTAATCCATAATAATTTTGTTAACACCAAAACAAGATGTGGAACAAGGTTCCAACAGCGAGGGCATTGGTCAACTCAAACGGCATGACCAAGAACTCGTAGTGCCTGTACCGGGTATGGAAAGCTGTCTTAGAGACGTCGGTTTCCCTGATCCTCAACTGGTGGTAACCTGACCTCCGATCTATCTTGGAGAACACTGTAGCGTCTCGCAACTGGTCGAAGAGGTTGTCAATCCTCGACAACGGATACTTGTTCTTGACAGTGACCCTATTCAGCTGTTGATAGTCGACGCAAAGTCGCAGGGTACCGTCCTTCACAAACAGCACAGGGGCTCCCCACGAGGACACACTGGGACTCACAAAGCCCTTCTCCAATAGGTCCTGTAACTATGACTTGAGCTCTCGCAGCTCAAGCGGTGCCATCCGATACAGTACAGTAGAAATGGGGCTGGTCCCCAGTACCAGTGAGATCTCAAATTCGATCTCACGCTCAGGTGGTAGTCCTGGTAGCTCCTCTGGGAAAACGTCTTGGTACTCACAGACCACTGGGATACTCTGAAAGTTAGCTACGGGGTTAGGCTCTGCCACTACACAGGCCAAGAAGCCCTCATACCCCTGGCTCAAAAGCCTCACTGCCCGAAGCGCGTAGATGCATCTGAAACCTCCGTCCACCAGCCAACCGTGAAACTCAAAGGAAGGCAACTCCGGTATAGAGAAGACAATCTTCCTCCCGAGGCAATCCACCAGGCATGATAGGTAGACAGCCAGTCCATCCCTAGGATCATACCAAAGTTCTCCATCTGGATCATAATCAGGTCAGCGAGGAGGCTGTGTCCCCCTATACTGACCTCGCAGTCCATGTAGACCTCCTCGGCTACAAACAACTGCCACCTGGGCATCTGATCACAAACGGATCATCTAACAGTACACTACCCTACCTCAAATTGACGACAAAACTCGTAGCGACGAAAGAGTGTGTGGCACCAGAATTAAAAAGTACGTACACTAATCTACCAGAAATAGTAACCATACCTTCCACCATTGAACCCGAAGCCCTAGCGTCTCTGTGTGTTAGGGCGTTAATACGCCCCTCAGCTCTTGGTGCAGACGAAGCGGCTACACTCTGGGTTGGGCGAGTAGCAGCTGGCTGGTTCCCTCCTCGTGACTGTTGTCCTCCCCCACGCACCTGGTGACCACGACCACCGACACGGCCTCCAGCGCTTGGTGCGGGGAGCATCTGCTGTGCTCTGGCCCTAGATGGGCAATCCTTCCTGATGTGGCTCGGCTGGCCACACTGGTAGCAGAGGGGTACACGACTTCCTCCCTCCGTAGGTCTCTGCTGGCAGCTGGGCAGGGGTCCGATGATGGCAATTGGCCCCTGTCAGACGGCTCTCTTGCAGGTGCCGTGTGCCTCCTCTCCCGACGGCCTTATGAGTACACTGGCTGGTAGGGCCTCTTCCATTTGCCATCAGTGTCTCGCGCGGCCGGGATGGTCTCCTCGTAAGTCATGGCTGCCTCAACCACACGAGAGAAAGTGGGCAACTTCAGGGATTTGACATACCCCCGAATAGCAGGTCGGAGCACATTAGTAAACCTCCAAAGGCGCTCCTCCTCAGTAGACACAGATGTCGAGGCGAAACACGACAGCTCTGGGAAATGCGTGCGATACGCGCCAACCGTCATCGTCCTCTGGCGAAGAGTGTGAAACTCCTACCTCCTTTGGTCCTGTCAGGTCTGTGGAAAATACTACTTGCATAAGAGAGCCACGAACTGGTCCCACGTCAGCTCTCTCCCCTCCTGGCCTCTGACTGCCCTCCACCACCTGTGTGTTGTGCTCTCTAGTTGGTACAAGGCAAAGGCCACGTGGCACTCTGCAGTAGGGCAATGGGTGTCGAACACCTTCTCTATCTACTCCAGCCAGTCCTCTGCCTCAGACGGGCTCTCATCCCCCTTGAAGGAGGGGGGCTTCATCTTTCGGAATTGTCTGAAAAGCTCGTGGTGTAGCTGTAGCGGGGGAACGGGCATGCCTCCAGGCAAGGGGGGCTCGTGCTCAGAAGTGTCTGAGTGTGGTGGGGGTGGTGGAGGACCACCCCCTCCCCCTCCTGCTCGTCCGACGCTGCGATGGTCTCTCTATCCCACCGAGGACTCTCCCAACTCAGGGAGAGGTGCCCGTAGAGGCTGGTGGAGCTCCTCTCGCACGATGTCTCTGATCAATTGGGCGAGATCCTGGGCCTGAATACCCGGGAGGAGAGGTGGGTCAACCGGTGCCTCAGGTCTGGTACGTCCGCCCCTCCAACCTCGTCCACGGCCATGACCACGGCTTACCTCCGGAACTCCCCGACAAGGCATCTCCTGTAAGGAGACGCAAGAGTCAGAACAAGAGTTGTCAACGATATAGGGTTACATCGAGAAAAAGACTCAGAAACGAATATCAAAGTGATACATTGTGGTGGCTATCCTAGTTATATGCACGTGAGTGGTTATTCTCGGACCAATTGGTTTATTTTTTGGGACGACCTTTCTCTGATACCATCTTGTAATGACCTGGTTCCTGGATCCCAACAAGACCCGAGACCGGGTCGCCTCGACTAATCCCAAGACCTAGTCGTCCAACAAGAAATAACCAAAAGTAGGAAATTAAACCACATTCGCACATGCAATATAACTAAGCAGAAGGAAAAAATGAAGTAGTAAAGGAAAGTAGAACAACTGTCTCAGAATATAGTACATGCCACCACAACAACAACAGAAAATGGAAAGTAACGAGTATAGAAATTTAAAGTCCACTACTCACAACTACAGTAGTAACAAAGGTTGGAAAGAAAACTACTACGGTTGGGCTTAGCTGGGCCCAGCTCCTTCTGCAGTCGGAAACTTGGGCTGCTCAACTCTTAGTCCTGAACAGGGTTATGAAAAGAGGGAGTTAGCAAACGCTGGGTAGAGTGATATTTACATTATTTATGTGCAAGTAAAGCAAAAACAACAAGCAGGTTTATTTCTCATTTTTATTTATCTCATTTACGTATTTCTAGTTTATCTATTTCTCAAAGTATCCAAATATTTATTGATCTTGCATGTTCCTCGTGGGAACGATCTTGATTGCAGTCTTTTCCGTGGAGTAGAAGGTACACGTGGTACTCTCTTGGCTGGGAGAGTCCCCCGCGGTAGTTCTACACCCAATCAACTACCCCGAGGTCACTGTCGAGACGTAGCGATAACTACGGCACGCGTGATAAGCATACGGGGTAGCTACCCCGCACTGACACGCGGTCAGTCGTTTCCACTAACGGGTACGTCCAAAGTACAACTCGGAACTGTATAGGGCCTTGCCCTCTCAGAAGAAGGGTCTCACCCCTTAGAACCAAACAAGGGTCTTGCCCCTCCACAGTCCGCGTACCCTTATCTGACTACCCCGATTTGCTCAGAGGGCCTAAAAAAGTCAGTGTAGGGTGGCTAGCTTAACCCCGGGCCTCGTGGGGTCGCTAGCTCCCTCCCTACACTAGTAGCACGGCTCGATACCACGTACACCAGGGCCAACAGGAGTCGGTGTAAAGTGGCCAATCCTAACCCCGGGTCTCAACCCATGGGCGGCTAGCTCCGCCTACATTAGAAAGGGACAGTTGCTCTTCTTAGTACCGCGTGCATAAGGGCCAGCACACTTCCCGTCTACATCCCAGAGTCCTTTCACTCACAGGAGTTCTACTCCTAATTCCCCGTAGGGTTCATGCTCATATTCATCTCATTTGTCCATATTCATATCTCATGTTCATAACTCGTTCCTTATCCATATACAGGCATCTCATGTTTCACAATTTAATTCTCAATCATAATACATGCAGCTTGTGGTTTCACAGTTCACTTTCTAATTCACAAACGGGCAACTCGTGTTTAACAAGCATCTCGTAATTACTCTAATACCAATTGCTAGCAGTTTATTATAACCATGCATTCAAGTAAATAGTACATGTAACGACCTGATTCCCGAGTCCCTACGAGACACGAGAACCGGACCGACTCGACTAATCCCAAAACCTAGTCGTCCAACGAGGAAGTAACCAAAAGAGCAGTAAAATAAACCACATTCAGCATGAATATAACTAACAGTAAGGAAATACAGCAGTAAAGAAAGAAGCTACTATAGTATATACCACCACAATAGTAGAACAACATTTATAACATAATATGAACTGCAGGAAAAGAAAAGTACAGCGGTAACAAGAACTACTCACTACAGTGGAACAAAAAGAGGTACAAGAGAACAGTGGCAACTCTACTGGACCCTACTCGGCCCAGCGTCCTCTGCAGCCGCCAACCCTGGCTGCTCAACACCTGATCTTGAAAGGAACGAGTGTAACACGTCAGCAAACGCTGAGTAGAGTGGCAACTAAAACAAAAGAAACAGTATAGTGTACAGTAGCTGTTATGTTCTGTTACTTTCTTTATTTACGTCTTTCTATTGTCTCACAATTTATCTATTTGTCAGATCCTTCACTTGATCTCGAATGTTCCTCGTGGGAACGATCTTGATTGCAGTCTTTTCCGAATAGTAGAAGTAGCACGTGATGCTCTCCTAGCCGGGAGAGTCCCCCGTGGTGATCCTACTCTCAGTCAACCACCCCAGGGTCACGGACAGATGTAACGGTGACTACGACACGCGCGATAAACGCACAGGTAGCTAACCCGCACTGGCACGCGGTCAGTCGTTTTCGTTAACGGGTGCGCCCAAAGCAAAGCACAGCACGGAACCAGTACAGGGCAGAGCCCTCTCAGTAACAGGGGTCCAACCCCTCCACAATAACCAAACAGGGGCCTTGCCCCTCCACAGTCCGCGCACCCTCTTCTGACTACCCTGGTTTGCTCAATGGGCCTAACAAGTCGGTGTAGGAGGCTAGCAGAACCCCGGGGCCCGTGGGGTAGCTAGTACCTCCCTACACTAGTATCTCTCCTCGGTACTACATACACGAGGGCCAGCAAGTCGGTACAAAGTGGCCAGTCCTAACCCCGGGTCCCTGGGGCGGCTGGCTCCGCTCTGCACTAAACAGGTATAGGTACTTCCCTTGGTACTACGTACCCAAGAGACAGCACACTACCACGTCTTTCTTTCTCAGTTCCATTCCTTTCTCTTTCCAGGAGTTCCACTCCTAATTCCCCGTAGGGTTCCAGCTCTTTTAACTCAGAACATCTAGGTTTTACTTTCCAGTTTCACGTTCTTACAATCCATGTTCTCAATCACGTTTATTTATTCATAACGCGCAGCTATTAATTCAGTTTACAGGCAGCTATTTGTTCCTTTCCATTTTTCCAAGACTGCAGTATTCATATATTCCACTAGTTTTCCCGTCCTAGGATTCATGCCATATCCTAAGATCTATCATACAATCTAGTTTTCCAGCCCTAGGATTCATGCAACACCCTACGATCTACCATTCAATCTATTCCTCATTCCTAGGATTCATGCAATGTCCTAGGTTCTATTTATGGTTCCATAATTTAACAGATTATACTAGTAAACTTCAAAGCCACCCTACCGGTTACAACAGGAGTACTAGGGGCGTGGTCGGGAATCCCGCGTGCCTCCGCAACCCCCGAGACTACAACGGAACGGGATCCTATCACAAGGATCAATCACAAGGAGTTTCTCAAAATAGTATATAGCTACTGTAGACGGGTAGAGGATTTAATTTCGAAAAGAACGCAACTCGAAACGCGAAAAACGGAACCCGAACGGGCCCTAAACGGGTCGAAAACGACGAAACAGTGCAAAAACAGACGTCTGGAACTTATTCCAGACGTCTTAAAAAGTGGATCAGGGGTTACCTTGCTCTGCGTTCCAGACGTCTTAAAAAGTGGATCAGGGGTTACCTTGCTCTGCGTGGTCTCTCAGACATCCAGAAGCCTGTGGGGGCGTCTAGCCTAGTTCCCAGACATCCGATGGTCACCCCGGACGTCTGGAAGTCGCTCCAGTCGTCTGGCACTGCAGCCAGACATCTGATTCATGTTGGGTGGTGAATCAGAACCTGCGCGTACCAATTTCCTCTCTCTCTTAGTACGGTCAGTCGAGGAAAAGGAAGGAAGACGGAAATAACTCACCTTTCAGACGTCTGTACAGTCCTCCAGACGTCGTCCCCGTCGTCTGGCTGGAAGCCCATACGTCTGATTCTGGAAAAATTTCCAGAATCAGAGCGCGACTCCCCTCCGCCCGCGACACACGGCCGCGCCGCGCCTCGTCCGCCTGCTGCTCGAGCTGCAGCAGGCCTCCCGCGTCACCCCACGTCTGCTGCTTCCCCCGCCGGCCGACCCTAGCAGCCTTCCCACGCACAGCACCTCCTCCCATGCTCACCGCGGCTGTCGCTGCCGCCGCTCACTCGCTCTCGCTCTCTTGCACCGGCTAGAAGGAGAAGAGGAAAGGGGGCGGAGGTGATGGGAGTGAGGGGGAGGGCGTGGCCTTTTAAGGCCGCGCGAGGAGGAGAGAGAGAGCAGGATAGAGGGTGCAGGAGGGAGAGGGAAAAAGAGAGAGAGAGAAAGAGATGCTCGTAGGTCTGCGCGCTCAGGCGCGCAGACGAAACACGCGTGCCGAAAATAACCGAATCCCAGACGTCTGGGACACCTCCCAGACGTCTTAAAAACATCTGAAGTCACGCGTTCGTAACAATATAACAAACTCAAAGGAAGTTTCATCCCTTAAACTTGCGCTAACTAGGGTGCGGGAAAGACGTCGAAATAACCATAACAAACTCAAAGAGGACCGAAGCCGGTCCGAAAGGACGTACCCGCGAAGAGTTCCGGGTACCGCTCCCGCATTGTCGCCTCAGGCTCCCAGGTAGCCTCCTCGTACCGCTGGCTCCTCTACAAAACCTTTACCAGGGGCACTTGCTTTCGTCTCAAACTGCGGACGGCTCGGTCTAGAATCTGCACTGGCCGCTCGGGGTAGGTCAGGTCGTCACCCACCTCGACGCTCTCGTGACTCAGTACGTGACTGGGATCGGCTACGTACTTCCTGAGGTTGGACACGTGGAACACGTCGTGCACACCAGAAAGCTGCGGGGGGGAGGGCAAGCCTGTAAGCAACGGGTCCAAACCGCTCCAAGACCTCAAAGGGCCCCACGAACCTCGACGCGAGCTTCCCTCTCACCCCAAACCGCTGCAGGCCCTTCATGGGAGAAACACGAAGAAAGACGTGATCCCCAACCTCGAACTTCACCTCTCTGCGTCTCCGATCCGCGTAGCTCTTCTGTCTGCTCCTGACAGTGCGGAGTCGCCTGTGGATCTGCTCGACTACCTCCTAACTCTGCCGGATCAACCTGGGGCCAACCTCCCACTTGGTCCCCACCTCAACCCAACTCAAGGGTGCCGTACACCTCCGTCCGTACAGAGCCTCGTAGGGAGCCATGCCGATGCTCGAGTGATAAATGTTGTTGTATGCAAACTCCGCTAGGGGCAGGTGCTCCTCCCAAGAGCCCCTCCAGTCCAGTACACAGGCACGCAAAAGGTCCTCAAGTGTCTGTATCGTGCACTCAGACTGTCCGTCCGTCTGGGGGTGGTAAGCCGTACTAAACCTCAACCACGTCCCCAGGGCCTGCTGAAACTCAGCCCAAAACTGGGACGTAAAGCGGGTATCCCGGACGAATACGATCTCCTGCGGAACTCCGTGTAGTCGAACCACAACGCGGATATACCTCTCCGCCAACTGTGCTGGTCCCAAAGTGACTCGGATCGGCAAGAATCGCGCCGTCTTCGTCAGTCTATCCACAATTACCCAGACTGCGTCGTGTCATCGCTGGGTAACAGGTAAGCCCACCACCAAGTAAATGGTGATGCTCTCCCACTTTCACTCTGGCACTGGAAGCAGCTACAGCGGCCTTGTAAGCCTCTGATGCTCGGCTTTCACCTGTTGGCACACTAAGCACTGCTGCACGAATTCACCCACATCCCGCTTCATCCCCCTCCACCAAAACTCGCGTCTCAAGTCGTGGTACATCTTCGTGTTTCCGGGATGTATGGTGAATCTGGAATCGTGTGCCTCAGTCAGGAGCTCTCTCAACAGCTCCTCGTCCTTGGGAACGCACAACCGTCCCCTCAGGCGCAACACCTGGTTTGCGAAAGAGAAGTCCCCTAGGTCTCCTGACAGTACTCTGTCGCGTCACCGTCACTGCCCCACAGGGTCCCCCTAACTCCAGGGGTCGCCAACTGCCCACCTCCTCCAAATGGCCCCAACTCTGTAACTGTAAACTGGCCAAGTGTGCGGGCGCCTTACGGCTCAAGGCGTCAGCCACCACATTGGCCTTTCCCGGGTGGTAGGAGATGCTGCAGTCGTAGTCCTTCAGGAGCTCCAACCAACATCTCTGTCTCATGTTGAGCTCCTTCTGATCAAAAAGGTATCTGAGGCTCTTGTGATCTGTGAAAATCTCGAAGGTCTCACCGTACAAGTAGTGCCTCCAGGTCTTCAGCACGAAGACAACCGCCGCCAACTCGAGGTCGTGGGTAGGGTAGGTATGCTCATGGGGCTTCAGTTGCCGCGAAGCGTAAGCGACAACGTGACCCCTCTGTATGAGCACACCTCCTAACCCCTGCAAGGAGGCGTCCATGTACACAACGAACCCGCCACTACAGACAGGGATGGTGAGCACGGGAGCCGAGGTCAACCTCTCCTTCAGCTCCAGAAAACATGCCTCACAGGCGTCTGCCCAAGCGAAGGGCACGTCCTTCCGGGTCAACTGTGTCATAGGACGCGCGATCTGTGAAAAACCTCTAATGAAATGTCTGTAGTAGCCTGCCAGTCCCAGGAAACATCAAATCTCAGTGACTGAACGCGGTCTGTCCCACCTGAGTACTGCCTCGACCTGAGCTGGGTCCACCGCCAAGCCGTCTCCAAAGATCACATGACCTAAGAAGGTCACCTCCCTCAATCAGAACTCGCACTTGCTGTATTTGGCGCACAGCCTATGTCGTCTCAGTGTCTAAGGGACTAGCAAAAGCTAGGCATGAGGGTATGATGAGAACCTCGTCATAAAACCTAAACTAGCACCATCTAACCCAGATTTGCATGAAAAAGCTCCTACATAACTATAGAAAGGCTTGACTCAGAGAAATTCTGAGTTTGTAAAGAAAACAGAAACTAAGGGGTAAAAATGCAATTTCACCAATCCAATCTGAAAATAGGATAACTCAGGGTCCAAACATAGGTCAAACTAACCTAATAAGAAGAAAAGTGGGATGAGTTGATCCAATAAGGGCTACAGCAACTCCAAGGAATTAAATGACATTCTGTAACCCTAAAAACAAACCCACTTCAATTCACGAGGTTCGAGGTAAATAAAAAATTGAATAAATCCTCTACAATTTGTATAAAAATAATCTCTAGGGTTTAGAACCTTCAATTTGGCCTTAGGAACCCATTTTGACCTACATTGAGAACCATGCCCAATTAGTGACTTAATTTGGATTTTTACGTAAATTGGCTGATCAAACAAGGTCTGATCTAGAAATAAAATTCATCACTAGAATCCTTAGGTCCCATTTAGTCATGCATGAAAACTTGAGCCTAAGAAGAGACCTTCTTGACCGACTTTGCATTTTGGTCCTCATCTATTACTTTTTGACCCTCAACTTTTGAAACCCTCGCATTTTAGCCCCTACCACTTCTTCGTTCTTTGCATTTGGGTCCTCCCTGCAAAACCCTGAGCAGCGCCATGCTCCGGCGACTTTGCGCGGAGCATGGCGCCACGCAGGGTAAGGGAGACCCTCTACCAAGTCAACCGGGGGTTCCCTACGACGTCTGCCGTCGTAGGGACATCTCCATGGTCTCTGCAACCACCCATACCTCCCGTGCGAACGCGCGGAAGCTATGGGTCTCCATCTCCGGCGTCCTCCGGCGAGGGAGGCACGTCGCCTCCTGGTGGCGACCTTCCTCTATAGTTCTATTATTTCGTCGTAGTATAGTATAGAGAAGTGATTACCAGTTTAATACAATTTGTTACTCGGAAATAAAAGAGTTCCCGAGGTCGAACTCAGGGAGCAAGTCGTATTCTAGGGGTACAAATTCTTATTACAAAAATAAAGAGAGAGAGAGAGAGATGAAAATTTGGCTTCTTCTTCTTCTCTTCTCTTCTTTCTCTTTGGCTTTTGGTTTCTTTATCGCCTTGTGGTCTTCTTCTTCTGCCTTCTGTTCTTCAGATCTTCTTCTCGTGCTCTCTTCTTCTGCTTTTGCTGTCAGGACGTCGTCTCTCCTTCTTTCTTCTTTTTCTTTGTCTTCTTTATCTGCAGCAGTGGGTGATGTTCTTCTTCTTCTTTCAGCTCTTATTTCTGCTTGTCTCTTTCTTTTTCTTTTCCCTTACGGTCCTGTTCTTCTTCCTCTTTCCTGCCTTCAGAGCGTCGTCTGATTTTCTAATCAGACGACTTAAACCGCCGCTACTACAGTGCCGCTCGGTGCTCCTCCTTCCTTCAGCTTTCGTCGGCCTTCTTCTCTGTTCAGCGGGCGTCTTTCTTCTTCTTCTCTTCCTGCACACTTGCACAACTTGATCAGAGGGGCAAAACCTAATTATACCCTCTCCCCCGCGTTTCTCTCTCACAGAGGCTGCTCTTAGGAAAGCTCTCCCAGAGCTGCCGGGTATTCGGGTACGGGTCGTGCCCGGGTCCAGGCCCACCGGCGTGCGTGGTGGGCGAGGAGTGCAGGTCGAGCTTAGTCGGGTCGGGCCAGGTCCGCGGGGCGTGGTCGCGGACGAGGCCGGGTCAAGCGGGTGAGTGAGAGGGACCTCACCCCGTGCTCAGGAGGCAACGAACATAAGGCACTTTTTGCCTTTATGCGGGCGCGCTCCTCTGAAAAGTTACGAGGTGGGACTAAATGTCCCACCCCAATTGGGCGCCCGCAGCTGAAGACGCTGCAGGAGTTCGCGGTTGCACGCGAGGCCTTTGCCCCAGCTGCAAGTCTGGGACGCTTCGCGGAGATGCCCCGCGCAGCCTGGGAGTCGCACCTGGGCGAATCGCACCTGGAGCTGCAGGTTGAAGGTGCTCCTTCTACGCAGCAATGGCGACGGCGGTCGAGATACCTGTCCACAGAGGAACGGCCTCTCGGCCTAATCAGATACACGGAGAACCTTCGCCGTGGCACGGCGAAGGTGGTAGGGGGTCTGGCAGGCGGCGGGGCGGAGCATGAGGGTCGCCCTAGGTCAAACTGCGGGCGGAGAAGTGGGTTTGTTCGGGGGGCCTGCAGAGGGCGAGTGGTGGGAAGTGGAAGGGCGGAGGTTGATCAGGGTGAGGAGGCGGAGGTTCTGTGAGGGTCAGCGAGTCGTGTGGAGTGGCGGAATGATGGGAGCGACTCGCCGGAGGATGGCCGGAGGTGTGGAAGATGACGGTGGTCGGGTCGGTCGAGGGTTTAATTGAATGTAAAATAGCGAGGAAAAGAAAGAGGGGATAGAGACAACTAATTCTAACCTAACTAAAGTGACGAAGGGGACGAAGTGGCTGCCGGCTCGTACCTACCGGAGCTGGAGAAGAAATGCCCAGAGGGAGAGAACGGCGGCGACGACGGGGCTGAAGCAGCGCACGCCGGTATTGCGCGACGCGGAGGAGAATCAGGAAGAAGTCTTTGCTGCTGGTATTGCGGCAGAGCGAAGAGGAGGAAGGGGAGAGGCCGCCGGAGCTGGAGGGCTTCCTGTCGGAGTGGGAAGAGAGGAAGTGGGGGTCTTTCTCCGTCAGGACCGAGCTCCTCAGAACGGCAGAGCGACGGGGGTATTTATAGAAGCGGAATCAGAGAGGAGGGCGGAGGGAGACGACGTGTCTCCCTCGCCGGAGGACGCCGGCGATGGAGACCCATACCGTCCGTGCGTTCGCACGGCCAGTATGGTGGGTTGCAGCGACCAGGGGGGTGTTCCTGCGACGGCTGACGACGCAGGGCACCCCCGGTTGTCTTGCCAGACCCTCCCCCTTAACCTGCACGGCGCCATGCTCCGCGCAAGGTCGCCGGAGCATGGTGCTGGTCAGGTTTTGGAAGGAGGGACCTGAATGCAAAGAACGAAGGAGAGTTAGGGGTAGAAATGTGAGGGTTCGAAAGTTGAGGGCCAACAAGTAAATATATGAGGACCAAAGTGTAAAGTTGGTCAAGAAGGTTTCTTCTTAGGCTCAAGTTTTTATACATGACTAATTAGGACCTAAGGAATCTGATGGTGAATTTTATTTCTATATTAAACCTTGTTTGACTGGTCAATTTACGCAAAAACCTGAATTAAGTTATTAATTGGGCATGGTTCTCAATGTAGGTCAAAATGGGTTCTGAAGGCCAAATTGAAGGTTCTAAACCCTAGAGATTATTTTCTATGAATTTTAGAGGGTTTATTCTATTTTTACTTTGCCTCGAACCTCGTGAATTGAAGTGGGTTTGTTTTAAGGTTACAGATTATCATTTAGTTCCTTGGAATTGCTGTAGCCCTTGTCAGATCATCCCACTTTCCTTCTTATTCGGTTTGTTTGACCTATGTTTGGACCCTGAATTACCCTGTATGCATATTATACTGGTAAAATTGCATTTTTACCCCATATGACTCGTTTTCTCCTTAAACTCAGAATTCTCTGAGTTAAGCCATTCCTTGAGTTATGTAGGAGCTTTTATCCTTTGTATTAGGTCAAAATGAGCTAGTTATGGCTCATGATGAGGTTCTCATCACCTCCCTCCGTCCTCCTCTCTGATTCCACCTCTATAAAAACCACCCCCGTCCACTGAACTCAACAGCTCGGTTCTGACGGAGAAACCTTCCCCCTTTCCTCTCTTCCCACTCCGGCAGAAGCCCCCCTGCTCCGGCAGTTCTTCCCCCTCCTCCTCGTCGCTCTGCCGCACTACCAGCAGCAGAGCTGCCTTCACCCGCTCTTCCCGCGTCGCGCCGTACCTGGCACGCGCTCTCCCGCTCTCTCCTCGCCGCCGCCCCATCTCTCTGGGCACCTTCTTCTCCGGCGACGGTCGATACGACTGTCGCCCTGCTCCGGACCCCTCGTCCCTCCAAGTAGGTACAGTTCTTCCCTTTCCTCCCCTCTTTCTTTTCCCTATTTTAATTTGCTCAACCACCCTTCGACCATGCCTAATCACCCTCACCTTCTCCATCTCCGGCCACCCTCCGGCGAGACGTTCCCATCGCTCCGCAGCCCCATACGCCTCGCCGACCCTCACAGAACCTCCGCCTCACCACACCGAGCAACCTCCGCTCACCCATTATCACTCCACCGCCCCACCACACTCCACCGAACAAGCCCATTTTTCCGGTCGCAGTCCGACCTAGGGCCGCCGCCAGACACCGCCCCACAACCTGCTACCCCCCCGCATTACCTTCGCCGTGCCACGGCAAGGTCACCCTGTAGTCTGATTGGGCCGAGAGGCCCTGTTTGTGTTTGGCAGGTCTGCAGCCCCGGCCGCCATTGGCGACAAGGCGAGGAGCTTCCAAGCAAGCTCCAGGCCCTTCAGCAACAGGATCCCAGCTGAGGCGAAGCGGGGGGGACTTGAGCGAAGGCAAGGAGCAGATCTGCGAAGAGAAACAAGCGCGTTGCTGCTGAAGCCAGGTCGCGCCTTCCTGTGGGCGCGCGCAAGCGAGGGACAAAATTTAGTCCCACATCGTGGGATTTCAAAGCGTCGCACCGGTTTAAATTGTTTTTGTGAAATAAGCTTATCGCCTCAGCACACGGGGTGAGGTCCCTCTCACCCACTTCACCCGCCCGGTCCGCGAGCTCATCACGCGGATCCGGTCGACCCGACCCGACTTGACTCGAACACTCCTCGCCCACCACGCATGCTGGTGGGCCTGGACCCGGGCGCGACCCGTACCCGAATACCCGGCAGCTCTGGGAGAGCTATCCTACGAGTGAATACAGAGAGACAGAGACGCGTGGGAGGGTAGAGTAGGTTTTTGCCTTCTGACCAAACTGTGAGTGTGCAGGCACAAAAGAGAAGACAAGAAGAAGAAGAAGGACTGCGGGAAGAAGAAGAAGAAGAAGAAAGCCACAGAGGAAAGAAAGAAAGAATACGCACTGTAGCAAAAGCTACTTAAGTCGTCTGATTGAAAAATCAGACGATGCCCTGAAGAAAGAAAAGAAGAAGAAAGGAAGGAAAAGAAAGAAAGAAAAAGAAGAGGAGGATCACTACTGCCGCAGAGAAGAAAAGAAAAGACAAGAAGAAGAAGAAGAAAAGAAGAAAAGAAAAGACAAGAAGAAGAAGAAGAAAAAAAAGAGAAGCTGAAGACGAGAAGCGCAAGGAAGACAGAGCTGAAAGAAGAAGAGAAGAAATAAAAGAAGTTCTGAAGAAAGAAGAAAAGAGAAGATCAAGGAAGAAGATCCGAGAAAGAAGAGAAGAAGACAAGCAAAGAGAGAAAGAAGAGAAGAAGAAAGAGCCAACAAACTAAATCTCTCTCTCTCCCTTTTCACTTTTGTAATAGAAACTTTGTACTTCTAGAATACAATTTGCTCCCTGAGTTCGACCTGGGAAAACCTTTATTTTCCGAGTAACAAATTATATTAAACTGGTAACTGCTCCTCTATACTATACTACAACGAGATATTAAAACCATAGAGGATTGGCACCGAGCCTGTTTTTGGCGCCGTTGCCGGGGAGCAACGGCTATTCTAGAAGCTTTGAATTTCTTTTAAGAGATTGCTAATCTTTTTCTCTCTCTTATGTGCAGGTAAAAATTGGAAGAACAGCCGCACAACAAACATTCCAACAAAATAGGTAATCTTCATCAGCCCTTTCTTAACTCCCTTAAAATCTAAAAAGGAACGAAAAGAAAATTCAACTTAGGGCTACCTGCATCATACGTAGTAATTCCTCAAAGTTGCCTAAATTTTTCATTTCAACACATTTTAATTGTCCATCCAACTAAGGTAACTAGAACTAAAACCTTCTTGATTGAGCCCTAGATACTACATTTTTTAGGCAACTGAAATGGACCAACTAGAGCCAACTCAGGAATTGAAAAGCTAGGGTTTTTAGAGACACACCTTCTATTAACAAAGAAAAGATCTTCCAAAAAAGAGGTGTACCTAAACCTTGTTTGAAAAAGATCTATACAAGAGAAACCTTAAACAATTGGCTCTCTAAACACTTGAACCCTAAAAGAAAGGACCGAAAAGCTCTCAAAAGAACAAGAGGTGAAGTTGACCCCTTGGGTCAACCAACCTTAAAATTAGGTCACTTCTTCACTCAAAATACCTAAAAGTTCAAGTGAAATCTTAAGCACCCTGATCTTAAAGTAAAAGAGGTAGACTTAAGAGGTCAAGATCCCCATTCTGGTCTACCTGGAACCGCAGTGACAAGAGAGGTCGAGTGGGGGAAACCCTGTAACCCGTGGGGACGCTCTACCGTGTAGGGGTCTTCGCGGGACTCACCCTCTCTGGCCGCCCAAGTAATTCTCAGGTGGACGATCTTTCTGATCAAGGGGTCCATCTGCCCCGCACCTCTATAGTCACCCAACACATTTTTGGGTGACTTGATTGGGTCCAGCACCTTCTAAACTCTTCCACTCCAACAGTGCATGAACGGTAGGAGATCCTTAAGACCACCCTTAAGATCTCCTTTAGGAATTCACTCTCATCAAGGCCCAGCCTTGACTCGCATGTTTGAACAGCAACCTTACCCCATCATTCTCTCATTTGATTCTGAATCAAGCTCTTCTTCTTCCCCTATCATGGCTCAGCCAGTTGAGGAAGAAAACAATTTGGAGCACCAGCTCAGCGACTTAATGACCTCTTCCAAAACTTTGTGCACCCACCGCAGCGTCCTATGATGCAGGACCATTATAATCCTGCTGCGGTGGCCATTGAGCCTTAAGTCAGAATCTTGACTGGAGGACCTGATTCCGAATTGAAGCCCAACATGATTCATGCTATACCTAAATTCCATGGGCTTAATTCCGAAGATCCCTTCCAGCACATCAAACAACTAAAGCATCTGGCCCAAACTTTTGGGTCAGACGCGCAAAATCGGGATATTCTTCTCATGAAGATGTTCTCCTTTTCTCTTATGGACAAGGCTGCTCATTGGTATCAAACTCAGACCCAGCCGATCAACACTTGGGAAGAACTTCAGTCCGAGTTTTTGAAAAAGTACTTCCCCGTTGGTCGGACCAACGCCTTGCGCCATCAGATTACACACTTCACTCAACAAACAGGGGAACCTCTCCATGAGGCATGGGATCGCTTTCAGGATCTCATGAGAAAGTGCCCCCATCACGGAGTTCCTAAATGGGAACAAGTCCAATCTTTTTACCAGGGACTCCGTGAGGACATTCGTCTTTTCGTCAATGCAACATGCGGAGGAAATATCATGGGTCAACATGAAGACACCATGTGGGAGATTCTCGAAAACATGTGCGAGAACTCCATCAACAATGACTCCATGAGATTATTCGACAGGACGAATACCCGCACATCGACGAATATTAGGGGAGCACATGAGACGGAGGGCCTGTCCGCATCAGTCGACCTGGAGTTAATGGCCAGTCGATTGGACAAGGTCTCAATCATCGAGAAGAAGGTGGATGAGCTGACTCAGCACTTGCAGCGAGCCACCTCTGCGCGTAACTCCTTTGCACAACCTCCTTCCACACAGGAGACTGTGCAAAGCATTCTCCACCGATCTTCCCCTAGGATGGATCCATATCCATCCCCATCTGATTCTCGGATCGGAGCATCATCCGATCCTTTCTACACCAGCCCGGGGAATTCCATTCCCCCTTTCTCTGATTCTCTAGAGGTTCCTCATACCTGCGAGGACCTCAACACCATCCAGAACGACCCGTTCTCCAACACCTATAACCCTGGATGGCGAAACCATCCCAACTTTCAGTAGGCGGGAAATTCCCAAACCCAAAGACCACCCTTTCAGCCCCACCCACAACCCTCTCGTCCTTACCAGCCGCCTCAGCCTCGGCCCAACCCTACTTATCCATCAGGGCCGAATCAGGATCAAATGTCCCTTATCCTTCAGACTCTGGCTGACACTCAAAGAATGAATGCGGCTATTCAAAAGCAACACAAGGACGAAATCACAGAGGTCCAAAACCAATTGGCCCAGTTGGCAAATTCTCGCCAGCCAGGCACTCTTCCTTCCCAACCTCTTCCTAACCCGAATAACGTGCCAACTCAGCGGCGCGTTATGAACCCAAACCCGGGCCAGGCCCATATGATTTATCAGGCCCCCTCTGTTCCTTCACCAGACGGGATAGAGGCCTCCACTTCTTTTGCGGATTACCAGCAGCAACCTATCTTACCCAGTCCCAACCAAAACCAGGCAGGACTTAATTCCGTAACAACCCGTAGTGGTAAGGAAACCCAAGACCCACCTCATCCAAACCACTCCAGACCTGATAGTGATCCCAAGCCTAGAGCAGTAATCCAGGACGTTCCCACCCCTATCCCAGATCCACAACCTGGACCTATCCTAAAAGAACCAACCGAGATCCCATTTCCCGAGGCCTTGACCAAGGGAAAGAAGACCACCAAGCCCGTGGCACCTGAGGAGGACCTGGTCAAGCTCTTTGAGCAGGTCCACATAAACATCCCTTTCATGGATGCAATCCGCCACGTACCGGCTTACGCATGATTTTTAAAGAATGTGTGTACACCCCAGCGTAAGCCGCGAACCAAGGGTGGGAGCCCAATTGTTCAATCAGAGCAAGCCAGCTCTGTAATCCTCAGTAGACACCCACCCAAGGCAAAAGATCCTGGTACTCCCTGATTTCCTGCAAGATAGGTGATACCCAATTTGATAGAGCCTTGCTGGACTTGGGTGCATCCATAAATCTGATACCCACATCCTTACTTGACCATCTAGAAGAATCTGAGCTAAAACCAACCGAGGTGACATTACAATTAGCAGATCGATCTATAAAGTCACCAAAAGGGATTCTCGAGGATGTTATTGTGAGAGTGCGGGATTTCTACTTTCCTGTAGACTTTATAGTCTTAGACATGGACGCACCTGAGAACCCTAGGGATACACCAATCATTTTAGGGAGACCCTTCTTGGCTACTGCTAGAGCCAACATTAGCTGTGAGGAGGGCCAAATAGAGCTCAAATTTGGGAATCAAACCCTGAAAATTGATATATTTAAGGCCCAACAAGGAATCAATTGCGGTGTCATCGAACAGATTTGTGACGTTAGGACTTTGGTTGATGAAACACACTTCCAGAATGACCTAATTATACCTCATCAACCGTAGAAAGATCTTGACCCGCAAACTGAGGAGTCAAATCTAGATATGAACAACCCAGTAACTCCTACCCTTGAACCTCACGTCTATACCGAACCACCCACTGCTGCTGATAACCCCATCCTCGAACTGAAGCCCCTTCCTGCTCACTTGAAATACATCTTTTTGGGTTCTAATCAGACCCTTCCTGTGATTATCAATTCCAACCTCAATCCTGAACAGGAATCCCGTCTGATTGCTGTCCTCCAGCAACATCGCAGAGCCATCGGGTGGACTCTCGATGACTTGACTGGAATAAGTCCCTCTTATTGCACTCACCATATCTATTCAGAAGAGGGAGCACGACCTTCTCGTGAAATGCAGAGACGCTTGAACCACAATCTGCAGGAGGTCGTGAAAAAGGAGATCATCAAGTGGTTAAATGCCGGGATCATCTACCCGATCTCCGATAGTCATTGGGTGAGCCCAATTCAGGTTGTGCCTAAGAAG
The DNA here is from genome assembly GCA_037157565.1 of Thalassia testudinum. NCBI lineage: Eukaryota > Viridiplantae > Streptophyta > Magnoliopsida > Alismatales > Hydrocharitaceae > Thalassia > Thalassia testudinum. Next base: position 23,308,978 of record JAZHRO010000054.1, on the reverse strand, counting down.
GCAGGACTCACCACCATAACGACTGAGACCGGAGAAATCATTCCTACCCGATTAGCCAATGCGTGGAGAGTCTGTATAGATTACCGCCGACTCAATTCCTCCACGAAGAAGGATCATTTCCCACTACCTTTCATTGATCAGATTCTCAAGAAACTAGCGGGAAATAGGTTCTTCTGCTTTCTTGACGGGTACTCCGGTTATAACCAGGAGGCAATCCATCCTGAAGACCAAGAAAAGACCACGTTCACCTGCCCCTTCGGAACATACGCTTTCCGAAGGATGCCTTTCGGTCTTTGCAATGCACCCGCTACTTTTCAGCGGTGCATGCTTGCCATATTCTCAGATATGGTAGGTGATTATCTGGAAGTCTTCATGGATGACTTTTCAGTTTTTGGAGCATCATTCGACGATTGCCTCCAACACTTGGTCCAGATACTCAGGCGGTGCATTGATGTGAATTTGGTTCTTTCCTGGGAAAAGAGTCATTTCATGGTGCCTGAGGGAATTGTCTTGGGACATTTGATTTCAGAAAAAGGCATCCAAGTGGATCGAGCTAAGGTTGATATGATCTCTCGCCTTCCTATGCCTAGCTCGATCAGGGACATCCGTTCTTTTTTGGGGCACGTCGATTTTTACCGTCGTTTCATTCCGGATTTTTCGAAAATCGTGCGCCCCTTGACTTTCCTGCTCTCCAAGGATGTACCCTTTGAAATCTCCAAGGAATACACACTAGCCGTCGAAAACCTGCGTGACCGAGTCACCCAGGCACCAATCCTACAATCCCCTGATTGGTCTCAACCCTTTGAGATCATGTGCGATGCATCTGACTTCGCTGTAGGAGCGATTTTGGGGCAGAAAATTGCTGGGAAACCTGTGGTCATATACTACGGTAGCAAGACACTTGACGAGGCTCAGCGTAACTATACAGTTACGGAGAAAGAGTTGCTAGCCGTAGTATTTGCCCTTGAAAAGTTCCGATCATATCTTCTGGCTTCCCATGTCATCATTTACTCGGATCACATGGCTGTAAGGCATCTCCTTGCCAAGAAGGACGCGAAGCCCCGACTAATCCGATGGATCTTGCTGTTGCAAGAATTCGATCTCGAGATTCGCGACAAGGCGGGAAGACAGAATGTGGAAGCCGACCATCTGTCCCGTCTCCCTTCTGAGATTGTCAACCCTTCCGGACCCATCACGGAGTATTTTCCTGATGAGCACCTGCTTACTGTTGGTACTAGACTTCCATGGTTTGCTGATATAGTAAACTACTTGGCATCTCATCAGACCCCGTCTGATTGGCCGAAGGCCAAGAAAGACAAATTGCGTTCTGATACCAAGTATTAATCTGGGAAGATCCGTACCTTTTCCGCATAGGTGCCGATCAAATTATTCGGAGATGTGTCCCGGAAGAGGAATTCAGCAATATCCTCTCTTTCTACCATGACCAGGCATGCGGTGGCCATTTCTCTGGGCATAAAACCGCATCAAAAGTCCTCCAGTGTGGTTTTTACTGGCCCACCCTGTTCAAAGACGCATACAGTCACTGCAAGGCATGCAGTCGTTGGCAAACTTTAGGCAACATGAGCCATCGCGACATGATGCCTTTGCAGCCGATTCTCGTATGCGAAATCTTTCATGTTTGGGGGTTGATTTTATGGGCCCCATTCCTGTTTTGGATGGTTTCGAATACATTCTGCTTGCTGTGGATTACGTGTCCAAATGGATTGAAGCCATACCGACCCAAACCTGTGATCACAAAATTGTTCTCAAATTCATTCATCAAAACATTTTCTCAAGGTTCGGGATTCCCCGTGCCATAATCTCTGATGGAGGGACCCACTTTACGAATGCTCAGTTTAGGTCACTGATGACCAAATACGGGGTGTCTCACCGAATCTCTACTCCTTACCACCCCCAAACTAATGGTCTAGCTGAGCTATCAAATCGGGAGATCAAGAAAATCCTGCAGGTCACTGTTCGGCCAGACAGGAAGGACTAGTCGTCCTGACTTCCGGAATCATTGTGGGTCTATAGGAACACCCACAAAACCCAATTAGGCATGTCTCCCTTTAGACTAGTGTACGGAAAGGCGTGTCACCTTCCCGTAGAACTGGAGCATAAAGCCTATTGGGCAGTACAGAATTGTAATCTAGATCTTTCAAAGGCTGGAACCCACAGAAAACTCCAAATCAGCGAGATCGATGAATTACGCCTAGACGCGTATGAGAACTCGCGAATCTACAAGGAGCGGGTTAAAGCCTTCCATGACAAGCATATCTCGAGAAAGATCTTTCATCCTGATTAGAAGGTCCAACTCTTTGATGCCCGACTCAAACCTTTCCCAGGAAAGCTGCGATCCAAGTGGGTCGGACCGTATTTAGTCCGACAAGTTTTTGGAAATGGAGCTATCGAAATCAGTCCGCTCAGCCACGATTCCGAACCTTTCATCGTGAACGGTCAGAGACTCAAGCCGTTCATTGATGTGACTTCTACTAATTTGGCTGAATCATCTTATATCCTCCATTCCCCTTGAGCTTATTGCACCCAGCCGATGGCGTAAAACTCAACGCTTAACGGGAGGCAACCCGTCATTTTCCTAAAAATCCAAAACCTTTTTCACACTTTTGTGCACTTAACGTTCACCCTTACAGACAGCCGACCCCACCTCAGATGCTTGCATCTGGGATTAGAAATCGTCCGTAAAATTCATCCTGACCCATTCACTCATCCAAATTTCTGTCTTAAGGAATGAACTAAGTAAATAAAAAAAACCCCCTAGTCATAATGAGGACATTGCAAACCTTAGGCATGGGGGGGCATAAAAGTGCAAAACTTGTAAGAAAAGGTTTTAAACAAAAAAATTCACATATGCCAAAAACACCATAAAAATTAAAAAAATTTTCGAAAAAAAATAAAAAGAGAATAAGAGGAGAAGGAAATTTTGTGGGAAAAGGAAAAGAAACAAAATGAAAAAGGAGCACAAAATTATGAGAAAAAGGTAGTCATTAGTAAGAAACTAAGGAATTAACCTAAGTTCTAGACCCCATTCAAGAAAAGAACTGAAAAGTGCACAATGGGATTAGTAAGAACGCAAACCTTAGGCATTCTTGGATATACTCTTAGTACTCATTAAGATCTAGACACTCCTCAAGAGGTTGAGGAAAATGAAAAGCTGAAGTATTAGGTCTAAGGCTTAGGGAGTATTCGACCTCATTAACTAACTTTTGGTCTACGGGACTCAGTAACCTAAGCACCCTAACCTCACACACAGCCTGGTTCAGTAAGCGTAAAAATCAAAATCACGCAGAAGCGTCGCAAAATTCTGAAAAGTACACCTAGAGTAGGAGCGGCCGATCAACACAAGTTGATTTGGACGAGTTCCCAGCGCAGAGAGGTAGGAAATCCCCTCGAAGATGCGTAACAAAATATCATCTCCTCGGTGCTTGTCTCTTAGGATATTTACATATCCTACTGGGGGCATGTAAGCACTCTGCTGGTTCAGATTCCATGGATGGCATTATCAAGAAGTGTCAATTGCCAGGGTCTGGATTCGGCCACGGAACACCATGGATGGGATTATCTCAAAATCTCAATAGCCAGGGTTCCGGGGGTTGCCATGGGCGGTGCTATCTCGAAGCATCGATTGCCAGGAACCCTTGAGGATTGATGATGGGAGCAAGGAATCTGATACAGACCGTGTTGAGAAGCCAATCCTAACCTAGAATTAAAAAGAAAAAGAGAGAGAAAACTCTCCAAACAGAAAAATTTTCTATCTCTCTCTCTTGCAAAACGCACTGCGAACTGAGCCAGGGCTAAAATCATTCCAAGCACGGGTGCTTTAACCACAAAGTCCAATAGACCTTAGGTTAGTTCCTGTAGGCCTAAAAAATCTTTGCTAAGGACTGAGGCTAAGGCTAGACAGATCTGGATCTTGATTGGTACTAGAGTACCTTTTAGGCCTATGGTCAGCATTCCAACCTAATCTAAGCTCAAATGAAAACGCACTTATCTGAAGCTATTAAAAACTTCATGGTCAAGAACAGAGGTTCAAACCTTAGGTTTTTGCTCAGGGACTAGCAAAAGCTAGGCATGGGGGTATGATGAGAACCTCGTCATAAACCCTAAACTAGCACCATCTAACCCATATTTGCGAGAAAAACCTCCTACATAACTATAGAAAGGCTTGACTCAGAGAAATTCTGAGTTTGTAAAGAAAACAGAAACTAAGGGGTAAAAATGCAATTTCACCAATCCAATCTGAAAATAGGGTAACTCAGGATCCAAACATAGGTCAAACTAACCTAATAAGAATAAAAGTGGGATGAGTTGATCCAATAAGGGCTACAGCAACTCCAAGGAATTAAATGACATCCTGTAACCCTAAAAACAAATCCACTCCAATTCACGAGGTTCGAGGTAAATAAAAAATTGACTAAGCCCTCTACAATTCGTAGAAAAATAATCTCTAGGGTTTAGAACCTTCAATTTGGCCTTAGGAACCCATTTTGACCTACATTGAGAACCATGCCCAATTAATGACTTAATTTGGATTTTTACGTAAATTGGCTGATCAAACAAGGTCTGATCTAGAAATAAAATTCATCACTAGAATCCTTAGGTCCCATTTAGTCATGCATGAAAACTTGAGCCTAAGAAGAGACCTTTTTGACCGACTTTGCATTTTGGTCCTCATCTATTACTTTTTGACCCTCAACTTTTGAAACCCTCGCATTTTGGCCCCTAACACTTCTTCGTTCTTTGCATTTGGGTCCTCCCTGCAAAACCCTGAGCAGCGCCATGCTCCGGCGACTTTGCGCGGAGCATGGCGCCGCGCAGGGTAAGGGAGACCTTCTACCAAGTCAACCGGGGGTTCCCTGCGACGTCTGCCGTCGCAGGGACATCTCCATGGTCTCTGCAACCACCCATACCTCCCGTGCGAACGCGCGGAAGCTATGGGTCTCCCTCTCCGGCGTCCTCCGGCGAGGGAGGCACGTCGCCTCCCTCCGTCCTCCTCTCTGATTCCACCTCTATAAAAACCGCCCCCGTCCACTGAACTCAACAGCTCGGTTCTGACGGAGAAACCTCCCCCCTTTCCTCTCTTTCCACTCCGGCAGAAGCCCCCCTGCTCCGGCGGTTCTTCCTCCTCCTCGTCGCTCTGCTGCACTACCAACAGTAGAGCTGCCTTCACCCGCTCTTCCAGCGTCGCGCCGTACCCAGCGCACGCTCTCCCGCTCTCTCCTCGCCACCGCCCCTTCTCTCTGGGCACCCTCTCCGGCGACAGTCGATACGACTGTCGCCCTGCTCCGGTCCCCCTCGTCCCTCCAAGTAGGTACAGTTCTTCCCTTTCCTCCCCTCTTTCTTTTCCCTATTTTAATTTGCTCAACCACCCTTCGACCACGCCTAATCACCCTCACCTTCTCCATCTCCTGCCACCCTCCGGCGAGACGTTCCCATCGCTCCACAGCCCCATACGCCTCGCCGACCCTCACAGAACCTCCGCCTCACCACACCGAGCAACCTCCGCTCACCCATTATCACTCCACCGCCCCACCACACTCCACCGAACAAGCCCATTTTTCCGGTCGCAGTCCGACCTAGGGCCGCCGCCAGACACCGCCCCACAACCTGCTACCCCCCGCATTACCTTCGCCGTGCCACGGCGAAGGTCACCCTGTAGTCTGATTGGGCCGAGAGGCCCTGTTTGTGTTTGGCAGGTCTGCAGCCCCGGCCGCCATTGGCGACAAGGCGAGGAGCTTCCAAGCAAGCTCCAGGCCCTTCAGCAACAGGATCCCAGCTGAGGCGAAGCGGGGGGGACTTGAGCGAAGGCAAGGAGCAGATCTGCGAAGAGAAACAAGCGCGTTGCTGCTGAAGCCAGGTCGCGCCTTCCTGTGGGCGCGCGCAAGCGAGGGACAAAATTTAGTCCCACATCGTGGGATTTCAAAGCGTCGCACCGGTTTAAATTGTTTTTGTGAAATAAGCTTATCGCCTCAGCACACGGGGTGAGGTCCCTCTCACCCGCTTCACCCGCCCGGTCCGCGAGCTCATCACGCGGATCCGGTCGACCCGACCCGACTTGACTCGAACACTCCTCGCCCACCACGCATGCTGGTGGGCCTGGATCCGGGCGCGACCCGTACCCGAATACCCGGCAGCTCTGGGAGAGCTATCCTATGAGTGAATTCAGAGAGAGAGAGACGCGGGGGAGGGTAGAGTAGGTTTTTGCCTTCTGACCAAACTGTGAGTGTGCAGGCACAAAAGAGAAGACAAGAAGAAGAAGAAGGACTGCGGGAAGAAGAAGAAGAAGAAGAAAGCCACAGAGGAAAGAAAGAAAGAAGACGCACTGTAGCAAAAGCTACTTAAGTCGTCTGATTGAAAAATCAGACGATGCCCTGAAGAAAGAAAAGAAGAAGAAAGGAAGGAAAAGAAAGAAAGAAAAAGAAGAGGAGGATCACTACTGCCGCAGAGAAGAAAAGAAAAGACAAGAAGAAGAAGAAGAAAAGAAGAAAAGAAAAGACAAGAAGAAGAAGAAGAAAAAAAAGAGAAGCTGAAGACGAGAAGCGCAAGGAAGACAGAGCTGAAAGAAGAAGAGAAGAAATAGAAGAAGTTCTGAAGAAAGAAGAAAAGAGAAGATCAAGGAAGAAGATCCGAGAAAGAAGAGAAGAAGACAAGCAAAGAGAGAAAGAAGAGAAGAAGAAAGAGCCAACAAACTAAATCTCTCTCTCTCCCTTTTCACTTTTGTAATAGAAACTTTGTACTTCTAGAATACAATTTGCTCCCTGAGTTCGACCTGGGAAAACTTTTATTTTCCGAGTAACAAATTATATTAAACTGGTAACTGCTCCTCTATACTATACTACAACGAGATATTAAAACCATAGAGGATTGGCACCAAGCCAAGGAGGTTAGCAGAACCCCGGGGCCCGTGGGGTAGCTAGTACCTCCCTACACTAGTAGCTCTCCTCGGTACTACGTACACGAGGGCCAGCAAGTCGGTACAAAGTGGCTAGTCCTAACCCCGGGTCCCTGGGGCGGCTGGCTCCGCTCTGCACTAAACTGGTACAGGTACTTCCCTTGGTACTACGTACCCAAGAGACAGCACACTACCACGTCTTTCTTTCTCAGTTCCATTCCTTTCTCTTTCCAGGAGTTCTACTCCTAATTCCCCGTAGGGTTCCAGCTCTTTTAACTCAGAACATCTAGGTTTTACTTTCCAGTTTCACGTTCTTATAATCCATGTTCTCAATCATGTTTATTTATTCATAACGGGCAGCTGTTAATTCAGTTTACAGGCAGCTATTTGTTCCTTTCCATTTTTCCAAGACTGCAGTATTCATATATTCCACTAGTTTTCCTGCCCTAGGATTCATGCCATATCCTAGTATCTATCATACAATCTAGTTTTCCAGCCCTAGGATTCATGCAACACCCTAGGATCTACCATTCAATCTATTTCTCATTCCTAGGATTCATGCAATGTCCTAGGTTCTATTTATGGTTCCATAATATTTATGGTTCTATTTATGCTCTCGCTCTCGCGCATCGGCTGGAAGGAGAAGAGGAAAGGGGGCGGAGGTGACGGGAGTGAGGGGGAGGGCATGGCCTTTTAAGGCCGCGCGAGGAGGAGAGAGAGAGCGGGACAGAGGGCGCAGGAGGGAGAGGGAAAAAGAGAGAGAGAGACGCTCGCAGGTCTGCACGCTTAGGCGCGCAGACAAAACACCCGTGCCGAAAATAATCGAATCCCAGACGTCTGGAAGGGGTTCCAGACGTCTGGGACACCTCCCAGACGTCTTAAAAACGTCTGAAGCCGCGCGTTCGTAACAGTACAGCTTAAAGAAGGCTCATACATTTCTACCCTAGAGTTCATTCTACATCCTAGAGTTCCATCTGGTTATTCCAAACAAGCACATTCTTATTTAAATGTTATCAACTGAATTAAACCACTCTATTGATTTTCACGGGAGGAATGGGGACCTGCACCACAGATCTCGTTATCTTTGTAAGCCCCGAACACGTCACCGGCTGGTAACCTGTACCAGCAACCAACGTAAACTATAGGAGCTCAAAACAGTAGATACTCAACACGAACACGTAGAGGAACTCGAGTGGAAAACAGTGGTACTTCGTTTGCGGAAATCCAATTCCGTTTGGGCCTTAAAAGGGCCAAAAACGTGGTTACTGACCAAAATCAGACGTGGGACTAGTCCCAGACGTCTTAAAAGACGTCAGATCTCACCTTGCACTTATTGCGTCTGATTAGACATCCAGACTCCCTCTACGACCATATGGGGGCAGCTCTAGGCATCGGACAAGGCCTCCGATCGTTTGGAAGTACCTCCGGATGTCTTGAGACGTGATCAGATGTCCAAAACTACTTGGGAAAGTGTACCGCGCGCCTTCCCAAAGCCTTCACCTGCGTACAAACACCTGCAGACACAACTTCCGCCCGACATTTCCTACTCTACAACATGCATGGCAGAACGTAGCGCAGGAAGATACGTACCTCGCGATATCTTATGCTTTCAAATGTCCGGCTTCAACTTCGGATGTCCTGAAGTCTCGCTAGACGTCTGGTCGATGCTCCAGACATTTGATACTGGAAACTTCTAGTATCGAAACTCCTCCACGCAGCTCGCCCTGCTTGCACCTCTGCTCACAGCGGCAGCTCCAGCAGTTGCAAGAGCTTGAGAAGCTCCTCGCCAGCGTCCTCTCTCCCATGAACTCCTCGAGCTCCACCGAGCTCCCGCAGCCATCGCCCTCCTCCCCCGCTCTCACTCCCTCTCACTCTCTCGCTCTTGCTCTTCCCTGTTCTTCCTCGCCGGCTCCTCTCTTCCTCGTCGCGGCTGCAGTAGAAGAGATGGGAGGCTAAATGGCATGGTCGTCGTAAGAAGGTGGAGGTGATGGTGGCTTGAGTGGTGTGAGGGGGTGAGAAGAAGAGAGGGGGGTTTATATAGAGTGTGTGTCAGGGTTTAAGAGTGGGAGTGCGGAGGAGAAAGAAGCCCTTGCACGCCACCCGCGTGTAGAGCGCAAAGTGAAGTACGAAATTTTCCACTTTCAGACGTCCGAGCATGTGTCCAAACATCTGACTGAAACTCCAGACGTCTTATCTGACTAAAAAGGCAACCAGTCATTTCACGAACCCTACAAGGAATTGAGGAAGTGGTTAAAGTACCGAGACATGGATACTTTGATGTATGATGGAATACCGCGCCCATATAGGCATGACGGTTGGTTGGTTGGACTTAGGTACAGAAAGTGAGCTGGCCCTCATGTACGTGGTACCGAGAAATGTTACCGTCACTTTTGTGTAGGGAGAGAGCTAGCCTCCCCTAGTGTTGGGACTCGTGGTTACGAATGACCTCCCTACACCAACTCCTGTGGAGCCCACTGGGCAAGCCGGGATAGTCGGGCAAGGGTACGCAGACTATTGAGGGGTGTGGCCTCTATTCTGTTCTATGTTGTACGTTAGAGCGTACCTACTAGAGGAAAGGACTGACCGCGTGCCAGTGAAGGGTATGGCTATGGATTTATACCTGATTACTCTACCCGAATATTCGAATAAAATTCTCATTTACTCAAGATATATATCAGTTTCACCCTAAATCCCTTGTTCCTTCAAATTTAATCTTCTTCATGATTTTAAAAGTTAGGAATGCTTCTGAAGTTTCCATTAAACATTTATTTTGGAGAGGGGTGATGGAAAGATTTTCACTTATTTGTGAAGATGATAGCAATAAAAGGATGTGTCGTTGTAGTATTTTTTGTGGTGGAAATATCTCAATCAACATAGAAAACAATTCAGTCTAACTACAAGAGATTAAATTGTATCCACAGGGAGGAACTAAGCCAATAAAATCTCAAATATTTTTCTCGTATATTTGCCTAATCGAATGCAAAATCCGTGCCTAAATCCGATGCGAAACATGACAAAGAAAAGACACACAATAATTTAAGCATGCAAGGGTTATGTGCGCAATTTTCCTACATTGGCATGTATGGTAAATAAAGTTAGAAACAAAGAAATTGAGCTCTCGCCTCTAATCAGGGTCCGCACGTGTTGATACTTTATGCATACATGTTAAAAATTAAACTCAACATATAAGAGTTAAGTGTACAAGAGAATTGTAGTGGAAACTTAAGGGTATGCATGCAATTTCAATTCATTAAAAATAATAAATCCAAAATTCATGGGTTGGCAGTGGCAATAAATGTAAATTTTATTACATGCCCAAACAGGGGAAGCCGTTCGCTTTGCTCGCACGTGGAGGAGTCGCGGCTGGTCGTGCGAAGCTTAGAGAAGATCGAGATCGCGAAGGGTTCGCGATGGCAGTCGCGGCGTCATCGGAGACGGTTGGAGGTGGCTAGTTGGTGGGAAAGAAGCTGCCGGCAATGTGTTCTTCCAGCCGTCAGCGTAGGGTGCAGTTGGCTTGTCGGTGGGTATGGTTGCGCTCGTGGTGGCATGGCGAGTCCGATGGAGTTCCCGATGCAAAGGATCGAGGCCGGAGATAGCTGCTATGTTTTGAGGACCGATGGTGGGTGCTGGGTTCTTCCTCTCTATTGACGGAGAAGAAGAAGATGAGGGGAAGGCTGGCTGTAGGGATGGTGGGCTGCGTACGTGAGGGTTGTGGCACAAGGGCTAGGACACGCGAGGGGGCCACACGTGAGGGTGTTGCGCTACTGTGGCTGTGGGGTTGCTTAGGAAGAGGAAGCTATTACGAACAGGGTGATGGTAACAGCTTTTGCCATTTTTGTGTCTTTATTATAGTGCAGTTGTTATAGTATAAGACAAGGCAGCTACGGTTATCATTACAAAAGAATTTTTTTACTCGGAAATAGTTTTCCCGCGGTCGAACTCAGGGAGCTACTGGAATTATAGAAGTACAAAGGTTTTCTATTACAAAAATAAGGGGGAGAGAGAGAGAGAAGAAGAGAGAGGGAGCTTGTCTTGGCATCTTCTTCTCTTCTCCTTTTCCTTCTCCTTCTTTCAGCTGCTCTTCTTTTCTTCTTCTTCTTCTCTGCTCACGGCTGTGTCTCTTGTTCTGCAGAGTTCTTCTTCTTCTTCTTCTTCTTCTTCTTCTTTCTTTTCTTTGTTCTTCTCTTTCTTTTCTTTTTCTTTTGCTTTGGCGGCTATGTCTTCTTCCCTCTTCTTCTTCTTCTTCTTCTTTTTCTTCTTTTCTTGCTTTATCTCCTCTTGCTGCTGCTCAATCGTCGTCTGATGCAGTGGTCAGACGACTTAACTGTAGGTTTGCTACAGTGCTCCTCTTCTTCTTCTTCTGTTTCTTCTCTCTTGCTTCGCCTTCTTCTTTCCTTCTTCTGAGCGGCTAAGGCTTTGGCTGCCTTCCTTTCTTCTTCTTCTGTTCCTGCACGCTCACAGAATGGGTTAGAGCAAAACCTACCCCTACCCTTCCCCATGTCTCTCCCTCTCAGATTTCTCTCATAGGATCGCTCTCCCAGAGCCGAGTCTTCGGGTACGGGTATCGCGCCCGGGACCAAGCCCACCGGCGTGCGGTGGTGGGCGAGTGCGCCGGTGCGAGTAATCGGATCTGGCCCAGACCCGCGAGGCGTGAGCGGGGGAGAAGGCGAGCGCGTGGCGTGCGTGAGGGACCTGACCCCTGTGTTCGAAGGCGATAAACCTACAACACTTTTTCAATATAAGTGTGGGCGCGCGGCCGCACACTTACGAGGTGGGACTAAAGTCCCACCTCCCGATTTCACGTCCGCAGGTGAAGAGTCCGCGACCAATTGGGGCAGCCTGTGAGGCTTTCGACCCAGCGGCAGGCTTGGATGCCTTCGCGACGCTGGCCCACACAACCTGGGACTAACGCCTGGGCGAGAGCGAACCTGCAGCTGCAGGTGAAGGAGCTTCACCTGCTTAGTAATGGCGGTGAAGGGGGCGTGACCTGAAATCAAGAATACGGCCTCTCGGCCCAATCAGAGGATGCAGGGAGCTTCGCCGGAGTGCGACGAAGTCAGTGTGGGTGGTGGCAAGGCGTGAGGTGGCGTATGGTGGTAGCCCTAGGTCGGACTGTGGTCGGAGAGATGGGTTTGTTTGGGGGGTCGTTGGGTGGCGTGTGGCAGGGAATGGAAGGGGGGGATCTGTTGAGTGGAGTGAGGGGAAGCATCTGAGGTAGTCGGCGAGGGGTGAGAAGGTCTGTGGAGGTGGGATGAGCTCGTCAGAGAGGGTGGTCAGAGACGGAGCAGGCGGAGATGGAAGTTGTGTGTGGAGGGGCGAAAAGATAAATTGAGTGAGGGAAAATGTAAGGGAGGAGGAGAAACTATTTACCTAGGTTATGGACGAAGGGGGAGGGCAGAGCCACCGGCTCGTACCTGCCGAAGCTGGGGAAGAAAAGGCCCTGGAGGGGGAGATCGGCGATGAGGAGGCAGGCGAAGGGTGCCGGCTGGTGCAGCACGACACAGACGAGAGGGCTAGGAGAACCCTGCTGCAGGTAAGGCGGTAGAGCGACGAGGAGGAAGAGGAGGGAGTCGTCGGAAGCTGCGGGCTGTCTGACGGAGGAGGGGATGAAGTGGGGGGTTATTCCCCGTCTGAGAGAGCTTGCCAGAACCGGCAGGGGGTGCTGGTTCTTATAAAGGGGATGGCGGAGAGGGAGGCGCGGGCTGGCGACGTGCCAGACTCGCTGGAGCGTGGTCGGAGACGAGACCCATACCTTCCGTGCGTTCGCACGAAAGGTATGGTGGTCGGCAGGCAGCATGGCCGGGTCCCTGTGACAAAGGACTTCGCAGGGCACCCCGCGTCTGTTTTGCAGGGCGGTCACCTCTCTCTGCGCGGCGCCATGCTCCACGCAAAGTCGCCGGAGCATGGTGCTGCGCAAAGTTTTGCAGGAGGGACCGTTCTGCAAAGAACGACGAGAAAGCTGGGGGCCAAAATGGAAGGGTTTAGAAAAATAAGGGTCAAAAAGTAAATGAAGAGTGTTGAGCGCGAATCAACGCTAACGTGTTTGGTTTTTTGAAAAACCCGTCGTTGTAGTTCGAAAGCGAAGGATTCGTGTTCAACAAATAAAATTTATACCGAAATAAGAATTCCGGGTCTAACACAGGGAGGCGAACGTTTGATTTAAAAACTCCGCGTTTCTTTTTATTTTGTCACAAAGAAATTCAATTTAAACTATCTAAGTATCTACAACAAATAAAAGAGAGAGAGGGAGTAAGAGAGAGCGAAGGAATACTATACATGGAAATCAAAATGAGATGTAGAATAGACAAGGAATTTATCATAAAAGAGTTCTTTCATTACAACTAGAAAACATAAAACAATTACTCTAGAAAGCATTAAAAGAATGGAGGGAGAAATGTCCTCCTCGACGATCGCTCGGAGGACGAATAGACTACTCTAGAAAGCAGTAAATCTATACTAGAAAGCAGTAAAAAGAATAGGGAGAGAGAAATCCTCCTCGACGGTCGCTTGGAGGACGAGCCGGACGGGACGACGCCTGGACGAAGGAGAACGAAGTGGGACGAAGGAGGACGAAGCAGAAGAACGGGAACGAAGCAGCACGCCGTCGTCGTCGCGGGATCCACTTCCGAAGGGGGACGAAAATTTGGACTTTATCTCGCGAGAAGCATCCCGGGTGTGGGACAAGCTTCTCTTGAGCTTTGGAGAGGTAGAGAGGAGAAGGAAGGGATGAAAATTTCGTATGGAGGGGGTCTCCTTTTATAGTTGCAAGGAGTGGGGGCAAAATGGACATTACATCTTCAAAATAATAAATAAGGGGTCTTTAGTGACGGATAAAACCGTCGCTAAAGCCCCGCCGTCGCCGTCGCCGCCGCGCCCACGCGCGCCCGCTCGGCTGGCCTGCGCGATTAACGCAGACGCACGTCCGCGTCGTCTCAGCCGTCCGATCGCGAGATCGGACGGCTTAGATCGCGCCCGCGCCCGCTGCGTAGCGCGCCGCCCGCGTGCGATCGCGCGCCCACCAGGGCGTCCAATTGCGCGTCGGCGCTATCGGGCGCGCGCGGCCGTTGGATCTTCATCCGACGCTCGTGCGCGCCCGCTCGCCCGCGCCTTCGACCCCCTCTCCGCGGCTCGAACCCGCGACCTCCGCTTCGCCCGCAGCTGCGTCGCCGCTGCGCTACGCGGGCGAAATGGTCGCGCGGACGTTTTTAAACGCGCGCGACCGCAGCCGTTGGATCGAGATCCAACGGCGGAGAGGAGACGTTGCGCGGTCTTCACAGGACTCCTGCGGCCGATTGGGCGGCTGGGATGGCGCCACGTGGCGCCATCTTGGCCGTCCATCTTCTGGAAGTTGTAGATGGTGCCACGGATGTCGGATTGACTCGATTTTTGTGTCGTTCGGCTGCGGTCGTCGATTCGGATTTTCCATCTGAAGTGCGGATTTACACCATCCTGGCCCTTGATCTTCTAGGGTTCCCCGGTCTCTATCTGATGCTACGGATGCCTGATTAGGGCGATCTTGGAGTCGTTGAACTCCAATCGTCGCCCTGATCATATCCATACGGTTGGATCTTTGATCCGAGGTCCCGATAAAATATTTGCCCTGTCCAAGCACATAAAAGGAGACAATTAACCTCCATTTTATTCAAACTACTCTAAATGCAAGATGATGCATGTAATGCAATATTTATATCATGAAATGCAATCCTATGCTTAAGAACATGCATAAATAGACATTTTAAGTAGTGTAAATGTGTTTACATCATACCCCCATGCCTATCTTTTGCTAGTCCCTAGCAAAAACTATATGCTATTTATAAAAGAATTAGGTTAGATTATTTGGACCTGAGTTATTTTCAATCATTAAGAAATTGTCTACTTAAGAACTGAACTTTCAAAGACACAACAGTGCCCGGGTATCAGCCAAAATGCAGACCGCCTCAAGCCTCGCCTTATTCAAAGAAAAATTTCTTTTTCTGTTTTTACTCTCTTTTTTTAGATTTTCAAATTTTAGGGTTTAAGAGTGGCTTTCTACGGCCATTCAACTCACCCAAGATTTGATGAGAACCCTAAGTTTTAAGCATCTTATTGTGATTGTGATAGACTCGTTGACCGGCAATTAAAACGGACTTTAGATTTCTACGCCTCTAGGTGACCTCAAAAAGAATTCTGCCTAAAGGTGTATCTTTACAACCGGTAGCTTTCTCCCTACTTTTATTTTTTTTTATTTTTATTATTTTTTTTTAACGGGGTCAACACAAGGGTGAATCCAGTGTATATCTCCCCGGTTTATTCTACTTCTCCGCTTCTTCCTAAGTGTTTTGGGAATTTTTAGTGCATTTTCTGAGCTGGGTTCTGGACAACCGGTCGATGAGCTGTTACCACCGACAACTTGCCAGCCATACTCGTGCGGCGAAGTGTGGCTTATTTCTTTTTGTTCTTTTCTCCTTTTTATGTTTTTTTTTATTATTTTTTTTTTTAAGTAGGTGGCTTCCCTGGTCTAAGATTTACCTAAAGGCAGCAAAAAGAGAAAGGTCCAGTGACTGGGCTCTGGACAACCTACCTATGGGCTGTTACCCACGATAACTTGCCAGCCATATCACCCTAGAAGGTTCATTAGCTACCCAATTTCCGTTAAAATCGCCAAACAACGAGTCAGTGCAAAGAAAGTGTGTAGATGCTTAAAACTCAAAATTCCCTTAAATCAGAGGGCGGGTTGACAAGTCGTGTACTTATCACCCAAACTTATTTATTCCAATTATAATAAAATTCAGGTTGGCGAGAACTCGAAAAACAAATCCACATTTTAGTGGATACATAGGCTGATTAAGTCCAAAGACCTGAAGGGTCTTTGTGTTCAAACCATAATATAGTATTTCTTAAGATCGAAAATTTTCTTAAACCCAAATTCTCTTTCCTAATTTTGATTTTTTTTTTTTTTAATAAAACAAATCTACGGAGCTGACGAATGAATTCAAAGATAAATATCCACCCCCCATGCCTATCTAATGCAATGTCCTCATTGTATTAAAAAGACATAAAACAGAGTGGAAAAGCGTAGAAAGCACCTGAATTGCGTGGATATCGGGTCCGCTCCGAGATGAAAATGAAAAAGAACTGTATATGTGCTGAGTTTAGTGCCTTCAGCTAGGCACACTATACAAAGAAAAGAAATGAAGAATTCACATGTGCAGGTCAGAATTAGAATAAACAAAAGAATCCTCTGACCTGTCAGCAGAGGTCCACAGATGTGGACCAGATTGTGGTGCAGACCCACACCCCATAATCGAGAATATCTTAGGTTCTGGATAAAAATTACCCAAAACCTAAAATCAAAATGCAAGCGGGGTCGGGCCTGCGATTTGTGAGGATGCAACCCAAGGCCAAAATGTCGGGTTACAGAGAATTGAAGCTCAAAAGGATAATCATTAAATGTGTGCTTGAGTTTGACATCCTCGAAACAAATGTCGTAAGGGTTCTGATTTGTTGGTTTCAGCTTAAAAGGAACCCTTCGACTCAATCTTCCATTTCCTCCAAAATTAACTTCCCAAATTAGAACTTCCCCGCTCCTATCCTCCTCATTAAGTGTATCAAATTCCAGGACATCTTGTATATTCATCACCCCGTCTGGAATCTCCAAGTGTAAATGATGTGGCAGAATCAAAATTGACTTGGGTCTAATTATCTCAGAATTAAAATCATCAATAAGCTCAACAGGGTGTAACTGATAATCAGGGCATTGAATTGATTCCTCCAGAAAATGCGATTCTGGATCTGTATCGTGTGCCCTAATAAGATCAGTTTCCTCAGTTATTGGGCTATCAAATGATCTATCAGATTCCTCAGGCCCAATCGTCTCACAAAAATCGTGATTTGAAAACTCGTGTGAGACTTCGCAACTTGAATTTTCACCATCAGGATCCGTATCAATGTATGTCCCAAAATCATTTGTCACTTTGCGTTCCAAGGAGACATACGTTTCCTCGTAACCCGGCTTAGGGATTTCAGGTGAAGAAATCAAATCATCCTTAATTGGTTGTTTTAATTCAATCTGGTCAGCTTCATAACACTTGTCCCCCCCAACAGGTGCCTGAGCGGGTTCTGTCATTGGCTTTCCTGAAGAGAGTTCATCCTGGGAATTATTCCAAGATTGAATCAAAGCAACCACGAATCTCATCCTCAATTTCGCTAATTTCCCAAGTAGAAACTCACCCGGGTTCTTATCCTTAACATCCTGGAGCCAATCCAACAAAGACTTGTTTAAATCATCAATCATTTCAATCAGGGGCTCCAATCTCTCAATGCAAGGTATTGGCTGAACTTCTAAAGATTGAATGATATTCCTCAAGTTAGCCAGAACCTTATCTTGAACCTGATTAACCTGAACCAAATGAGTTGGTTCAGGGTTGGGCGAGTTTGACATCAATGTAGAGGAATTAACGAATTGAGATTCGTTATACCCATCCTGATAATAGATCATTTCAGATTGTTCATAAGATGGAGATGACCTAAAGGCAGTGAAATCAGAGGATGGGTAAGGATCAGTGTATCCTTCTTGATTGTAGATCGCATTAGGTTGTTCATGAAAGGAGGACGATCTATAATCGATGCAACTCTGAGAAGGATAGAATTGAGAATCAAAGTGTTCAGGGTTAGACCCTAAACACGGGGGTCCGGAATTGTATCCCCAATCCGAATTATCCCAACTAACTGATAGTCTATTACAATACGAATTGGGATAATCGTCATGTTGAGGATAATTTACAACAGGAGGGAAAGAGCGGGAATGCGTGAAATATGTGGAAGGATTCATGAGATACGGGAGGAAGAAAGGTGCCCTGCAATACAAACAATCAAACCTGTCCTTAAATGGGTTAGCCTACAGACCTACAGACTCTCAAAACCCGTCTTGAGATAAAGGAACGATTTGATCTACTTCTGTCTGTTCAATCCAACCAGTTAGAAGGAGGGACTGGGGAGAAGGTTCTTCCTTCGGCTTGCGCCTCCGGTTCCTAGTGTACCCCCCAGCCGCGATCGTTTGACTCTGCTCCCCTAGCTAGACATCAGATTGAACAGTAGAAACAAACTAATCGAAAATAATCTCGTTCTGAGTTCTGAAGAGCGAGTCCAATCCTTAAGGCCAACGTCTACTCTGTTTTATTTAGGGCTAGGTTTGAATGTGCTTTGGAATGTGATGGGCCCTTTAAATGGGTTGTGCCCTTAATGATTGATTGCTTTGTGTGTGCGTGCACAACCAGTGGTTTTCAAGCAAGATTATTTTTGATGTGGTGAATTTTAAGGTTCAAATCTTGCTTAGTAGCTTTTAGGATTCAACTTTAGGTATTTTCAATCAAGTTTCATTGGCACACCAGGTTTTGCAAGCACAGGTGAAGATATTTTCCTTTAAAGTTTAAAAAGAATGTGGAGTGCCTGGTAGATCCCTAAGAGTTGAACCTAATTGGCAGCTACTAGATGAGTTGATTTTATTTGAAGTGGTGCGGCCCAAACAACTCAAACAAATGGCCTGAAGCACCACCTAATTAGGCACACAAATGATTACCCAATCTGATTTCTACTCGATTATGTGTTTGGATGTGTGTACCGGCTCCTAAGATTGGTTTACCGGTTGAGTTAGAAAATCAGATGAGGTTGTGTACCTCTGTGAGATTTTTTTATTTATTTTTTTCTTTTTTTAATGTGGGAGTTGGAGTGAGTATGGATGTCAAACAACAAACAATCTAACCTTAGAGTTTATAAGAACACCTAGGTTGATTGATGTTTGAATTATTATGTGATGAAATGAAATCTAATGGGTGGGAGGTAGGGGATAACTTACAAAACCTTTCACAGCACTTTACTCCGATCTACCGCTTTTGCCTGTCTCGAAAGAGTACCTGCAATTACAATAAGAAAGGAGAAAAGTGAGGTAAATGATTTGTAAGTTACAAAACGCGAAGAGAAATCAAAGAGCGTTGCCTCCCCGGCAACGGCGCCAAAATGTTGAGCGCGAATCTACGCTAACGTGTTTGGTTTTTTGAAAAACCCGTCGTTGTAGTTCGAAAGCGAAGGATTCGTGTTCAACAAATAAAATTTATACCGAAATAAGAATTCCGGGTCGAACACAGGGAGGCGAACGTTTGATTTAAAAACTCCGCGTTTCTTTTTATTTTGTCACAAAGAAATTCAATTTAAACTATCTAAGTATCTACAACAAATAAAAGAGAGAGAGGGAGTAAGAGAGAGCGAAGGAATACTATACATGGAAATCAAAATGAGATGTAGAATAGACAAGGAATTTATCATAAAAGAGTTCTTTCATTACAACTAGAAAACATAAAATAATTACTCTAGAAAGCATTAAAAGAATGGAGGGAGAAATGTCCTCCTCGACGATCGCTCGGAGGACGAATAGACTACTCTAGAAAGCAGTAAATCTATACTAGAAAGCAGTAAAAAGAATAGGGAGAGAGAAATCCTCCTCGACGGTCGCTTGGAGGACGAGCCGGACGGGACGACGCCTGGACGAAGGAGAACGAAGCGGGACGAAGGAGGACGAAGCAGAAGAACGGAACGAAGCAGCACGCCGTCGTCGTCGCGGGATCCACTTCCGAAGGGGGACGAAAATTTGGACTTTATCTCGCGAGAAGCATCCCGGTGTGGGACAAGCTTCTCTTGAGCTTTGAGAGGTAGAGAGGAGAAGGAAGGGATGAAAATTTCGTATGGAGGGGGTCTCCTTTTATAGTTGCAAGGAGTGGGGGCAAAATGGACATTACATCTTCAAAATAATAAATAAGGGGTCTTTAGTGACGGATAAAACCGTCGCTAAAGCCCCGCCGTCGCCGTCGCCGCCGCGCCCACGCGCGCCACCGCTCGGCCGGCCTGCGCGCGTAACGCAGACGCACGTCCGCGTCGTCTCAGCCGTCCGATCGCGAGATCGGACGGCTTAGATCGCGCCCGCGCCCGCTGCGTAGCGCGCCGCCCGCGTGCGATCGCGCGCCCACCAAGGCGTCCAATTGCGCGTCGGCGCTATCGGGGCGCGCGCGGCCGTTGGATCTTCATCCGACGCTCGTGCGCGCCCGCTCGCCCGCGCCTTCGACCCCCTCTCCGCGGCTCGAACCCGCGACCTCCGCTTCGCCCGCAGCTGCGTCGCCGCTGCGCTACGCGGGCGAAAATGGTCGCGCGGACGTTTTTAAACGCGCGCGACCGCAGCCGTTGGATCGAGATCCAACGGCGGAGAGGAGACGTTGCGCGGTCTTCACAGGACTCCTGCGGCCGATTGGGCGGCTGGGATGGCGCCACGTGGCGCCATCTTGGCCGTCCATCTTCTGGAAGTTGTAGATGGTGCCACGGATGTCGGATTGACTCGATTTTTGTGTCGTTCGGCTGCGATCGTCGATCCGAATTCATCCGTGTGGTCGGATTTTCCATCTGAAGTGCGGATTTACACCATCCTGGCCCTTGATCTTCTAGGGTTCCCCGGTCTCTATCTGATGCTACGGATGCCTGATTAGGGCGATCTTGGAGTCGTTGAACTCCAATCGTCGCCCTGATCATATCCATACGGTTGGATCTTTGATCCAAGGTCCCGATAAAATATTTGCCCTGTCCAAGCACATAAAAGGAGACAATTAACCTCCATTTTATTCAAACTACTCTAAATGCAAGATGATGCATGTAATGCAATATTTATATCATGAAATGCAATCCTATGCTTAAGAACATGCATAAATAGACATTTTAAGTAGTGTAAATGTGTTTACATCAAAGAGGACCAAATTGTAAAGTCGGTCAAAAAGGTCTCTTCTTAGGCTCAAGTTTTTATACAAGACTAATTTGAACCTAAGGTTTTTAATGGTGAATTTTATTTCTAGGTTGGACCATGTTTGACCAGCTAATTTACTTAAAAACCCAGATTAAGTCATTAATTGGGCAAGGTTCTCTTTGTAGGTCAAAGTGGGTTTCTATGGCCAAATTGAAGGTTCTAAACCCTAGAGATTATTTTTCTATGAATTTTAGAGGGTTTAGTTGATTTTTATCCTACCTCAAACCCCGTGAATTGAAGTAGGTTTGTTTTAGGATTATAGAATGTAATTTAATTTCCTAAAGTTGCTATAACCCTTTTTAGATCCGACCATCCCATTTTCCTTCTTATTAGGCTTGTTTGACCTGTGTTTGGACCCTTAATTACCCTGTTTGCAAACTGCATTGGTGAAATTGCAGTTTTACCCCTTATGATTTATTTTCTTCTTAAACTCAGAATTCTCTGAGTTAAGCCTTTCTTTGGGTTATGTAGGAGATTTTTCTTATATCTCTGGGTTAGATTGTGCTAGTTAGGGTTCATGATGAGGTTCTCATCACAGGGCATCAGGCTTCGTTTAAGACGTCTGGGAAGTGGCCCAGACGTCTAGCCAGACGTCTGGAAGCCTTCCCAGACGTCTGGTATTAAATTTTTTCGGCGTACGGGTTCGCGTCTGCGAGCATGCGCACGTAGGCTGAACCCGCCGCCCTCCATCCTCTCTTCCCTCTCCCTCCCTACAGACGCATTCTTCCTCTTTCTCTCTCTCCCCGCGCTGCCTTCAAATAGTGCCTCTCCCTCACCCTCACTCCATCGCCTTCTTTTTCTCCTTCTCCCTGTCAGCGAGAGAGCAAGCAAGCGAGAGCGGCAGCAGCGATTGCTGCGGGCTTGTGGGGAGGAGAAGCTGTTGTGAGAAGAAGAAGAAGCTCGACCGCGAGGGTGCGAGCTTGCCGGGGCAGCTAGAGCCGACTGGCGGGAGAGCAGTGAGCGTGTGGAGCCGCGGAGGAGCTGCTGCAGCTCAGGCAGCAGGCGAACGCAGCGCGACACGGCCATGCGTTGCGGGCGGAGAGTGAAAAGGGTTCTGATTCTAGGAAAATTTCCCAGAATCAGACGTCTGGACTTACATCCAGACAACGCAAAAGACGTCTGGAGGAAGGTCCAGACGTCTGACAGGTACAATATTTCTTATCTTCTCCTTTTTCCGCATGTACGACCATGCAGCCGTTTCCGCCGAGTTCTTCTGCACCTGTTCGTCATGAGAGCGGGTGTGTGTGTGCAGGATTTGTTTGGGAGGGCGCGAGGGATCGCCATCCCACACAGATCAGACGTCTAGGAACAGCACCAGACGACGGACAGGGCCTCCAGACGTCCGGGGTGGCAATTAGACGTTTGAAAACTAAGTCCAGACGATCCAGCGAGCTTCTGGACGTCTGAAGGACTGCGAAGAACAAGGTATGACCTGAGCGACCTTTTAAGACTTCTGGAAGAATTTCCAAACATCTAGTTTTGGGTAGACTCGTCGTTTTTGACATGTTTAGGGTCCGTTCGGAGTCCGTTTTCCGCGTTTCAAGTTTCGTTCTCCCTAGATTTATTTCCTCTACCTGTTTAAAATAATTGTATACTGTTCTGAGTAACTCCTTGTGTTGATCCTTATGTTAGGACCCCATTCCGTTGCAGCTCTGGGGGTTGCGGAGGCGCGCGGGATTGCCGATCACGCCCCCAATACTCCCGATTTTGCAAGTAGAGTGGCCTTTTCAATTATTTATAAATTTGAAATAATTAATAAAGTCTAGGGCATTGCATGAACCCTAGGGCTGAAAAATTAGATTGAATGATAGATCCTAGGGTATTGCATGAATTCTAGAACTGGAAAACTAGATTGAATGATAGATTCTAGGGTATGGCATGAATCCTAGGACTGGAAAACTAGTTGAATATATAAACATTGCAGTCTTGGAAAAGTAGAAAGGAAACAATAACTGCTAGTAAATTGGTTAACAGCTGCCTGTTATGAATGGATAATTACGACTGAGAACATGAATTATATGGATATAAAGCTGGAACGGTGAAACCTAAATTGGCTGAGTTAAAAGAGCATGAACCCTACGGGGAATTACGAGTAGAACTCTTGGAAAGTGAATGGAATAAAATTGGGGAAGTGAGCTGGCCCTTGAGTACGGAGTACCAAGGAGAGCAACTGTCCCCCTGTTTAGTGTAGAGCGGAGCTAGTCGCCCTAGGGACCCGGGGTTAGGTCTGGCCACTTTGTACCGACTTTTGGCCCTCGTGTACACAGTACCGAGGAGAGCTACTAGTGTAGGGAGAGCACTAGCTACCCCACAGGCCCTGGGGTTCTGCTAACCCTCCTACACCGACTTGTTAGGCCCACTGGGCAAACCAGGGTAGTCAGGCGAGGGTGCCCGGACTGTGGAGGGGCAAGACCCTTGTTTGGTTACTGTGAAGGGGTTGGACCCCTGTTACTGAGAGGGCTCTGCCCTATACTGGTTCCGTGCTATGCTTTGGGCGCACTAGTTAACGGAAACGACTGATCGCGTGCCAGTGCGGGTTAGCTACCTGTGCGTTTATCGCGCGTGCCGTAGTCACCGTTACGCCTGTCAGCGACCTTGGGGTGGTTGACTAAGGGTAGGACCACCACGGGGGACTCTCCCGGCCAGGAGAGCACCACGTGTTACTTCTACCTTTCGGAAAAGACTGCAATCAAGATCGTTCCCACGAGGAACATTCGAGATCAAGAGAAAGATCTGAGAAATAATTCAATAGTGAATAAATGGAAAAAATTTAAGCAAGAAATTATAAATATAACAGCTACTATCCACCTTACTGTTTCTTTTAGTTTTTAGTTGCCACTCTACTCAGCGTTTCGCTGACGTGTCACCTCTGTTACCCCTTTCAGGACTAAGTGTTGAGCAGCCAGAGTCGGCGGCTGCAGAGGGCACTGGGCTTAGTAGAGCCCAGTAGTGTTACTTATTGTACCCACTGTACTTTTCTTTTCGTTGTAGTAAGTAGTTTCTGTTACCCCCTGTACTCTTTTTATTGTAAGCTTCATGTTTATGTACATGTTTATTTCTCTACTGTTGTGGTGGTGTACACTGTAGTATTTCTTTTCTTTACTGCTGTATTTTATTACTGCTAGTTATATACATGTTGAATGTGATTTATTTTACTGCTCTTTTGGTTACTTTCTCGCTGGACGACTGGGTCTTGGGATCAGTCGAGTCGGTCCGATTCCCGTATCTCGTAGGGATTCGGGAATCGGGTCGTTACAGAAGCAGATGGTGAGGGTGGTAATGCGATGATGGTGGTGGGATGGAAGCGAGGATGCAGTATGATGGCCACGCACTGTCACCACGTGGCCAATGGAGGTGGAGGTCGCGGTGGCGTGGTGGAGAAGATCGCAAAGGTTCATAGTGCGCACTATGGGGTCACGATGTATGCTTGATTTCACGATGGTGACGATCCCCGCAGAGGTGTTCAGTTGGCGGCAGGTGTATGGAGAAGATATACAAAGAGAGGAGATAGAAAGTATGGGTGGTTCTGTAGTTGGAGAAAGAAGCAGCGTGGAATGGGCGATGTGTTAGGATAGGGAATGGGTCCGGGTGGTTGTTGCCGCCACCAATGTAGATCGGTTGTGAATGCGTCAGACAACCAGATTGTGTTCCAAACGTCTTAAATGATAGATTTGGTAGGAAGATAAGGTGGCATTGGATTTGAATTGTGTAAGGTTAAGTTGTAGGTATAGGTCCTAGTCTAATCGAGATTTTGAAATGAAAATTAGGTTTAAGGTAAGTGGGAGAGACATGAATGGAACCACGAGACATCTTCTCTATTTATTCCTGCAGCTAAAAAAAATTCACACAATTATCAACTTAGGCTAAATCTGAACCCAATAAATTGGACTCATCAAGGGAGGATTTTTTGTTTGAAATATACTTATATTTAGTTTTCTTTTGTATTTTTTATTTTATTTTTGATGTATTCCCCTTTAAAGGCTCTTTTTTGTAATAATTTTAATTGAAATCAATAAAATTAGAGTAACTTAAGTTCCTATGTTGAGAGCTTGCTAAAAATAAATAATTTTGTGTTATAAATTTTTCCTCTTTGACTCTAATTTGACATGATTTGATTGCAAGATCAATTATAAATAGGTACGTGATGGATAGATAGGTATGGGTATGGATTTGAATTTTCGTATCCAATAGATAAATAGGTAGGATATGAGTATGAATTTTGTAAATAGATATAGATATAGATTTAGCCAAATCTGATCCGAATTCAACCCATTTGCATCCCTAATGATGAAGAGAAAATAGTTGGTGGAGGTGTTTAAAATGGTCAAAGATAGGGCGATAGTGGCAATCCCACCAAATTATGAAGAACGAAAATGGCTCCCATGATGATGGGTTTTGATTTTAACTCTACCCAATAAGACACGATTTTATCCGTGCATGTTGAAAATTTAACAAACCAATTATCATGTATTCTTGAGGAAATTATTAGGGTTGCAATTTTTCTTCTTTTTTTTTTCTTTGCAAAGGAAGCTTTCATTTATAAGGATTGAAATCATACAAGTGATGCAAAGACAGAAAGGAAAACATCGTCATCTCAGAAGGGGAAGAAATCGAAATAAAACATCGACCTAAGTCTAAAAAATAAACAAAAAGAAGCATCACAAATATAGAGCTCAAACAGTGATCGAAAAATCAACCACCACAACATGCTTGTAGATCCGACAGCGCTACTAGAATAATCCCTAGCCATCAGCACTAATGGAAAATCCAGCTAAAGCCGGGCACTGGAACACAATCCAAGCAATCCCGATCGTAGGAAGCACGGATTCTCGTATGTTCCCCAAAACAAGCCCTCAAGGAGAACATCAACAACCCCCAAAGGGAAAGGCAAAATCAACTAAAAGATAACCAAAAACCAAACCAAAAATGGTCGAACCATCAGTAAAACCAAGAACAACACCAAGGCTTGCCCCTGCATACAATCAAACACTCCTTGGTACAAAATGGAGGTCATCTGAGCACCGACGAGTCTACGCCATCCACTGGAAACGTCCCACGCACACCGACAGACCTCGACAAGGCACCACTGTGCCACCACCGGTCGCCGACCATCGAAACTGCCCGCACACGCTGCTGGACCACCACAAATCACCATCGCATCGCCGCTGGATGCCGGTCGCTGTACATGTGAAATGACCCTTCCCAAGGGTCATTTGGGCTTTTCTTGAACCTTAGGGGTCTTTTCGTAAATTTCTGCACACCAAAAGGACCCCGTGCGGAATTTTTGGCTTTTGGAGGGATTTTGCGCAATTCCGACACCCCCACAAATTATTTTGCAGGGCCAGGTGAAATTTCCCAGCCCCACGCATCCCCCCAAAAACCCTACCCCTACCTTATAAAACCCCAAATCCATCTCGAAAACTACACCCCCACCCTCTACTTCTTCCCTAGAGCGACACCCAAACACCCCCCTCTTTTCCCTTGCAACTGTGAGTGAGGGAGAAGGAGAGTGAGAGTAGCAAGAGGAGATCGTGAGGAGGCCATGCTGCATGAGTTGCTACTGTGAGAAGTTCGAGGAGAGGCGCAACAGACGAGGAGGCCCTGCGCGTAGAGTTTGGCTGCGATTTCCTCGATTATCAGACATCTGCGACATTTGGCAATCGGCTGGAGAGCTTCATAAACATTTAGAGAGTGCTTTGGACGCTGGAAACATGCGTGGTACTGAGGTAAGCTCTACCCAAGAAGCCTGCGTCACGTATGCATTGTCCTTGCTGTCTAGCGTGTGATGTGTCGCTACGTGGGTCTGCACAGGGACGAGAGGGGTTGGGAAGGCGCGTTGGGATTGCAATCGAGGTGCTTTCGGACATCTGGAATTGTTGTCAGACGTTCGACTGCACTCCCAGACGACCGGGCGAAGTGTTAGATGTCCGGTAACACCTTCAGATGGCCGTAAGGGGTAGCAGACGACGGGAGCAGAAGCAAGAGCGCAAGGTGAGATTCTGCGCACGTTCAAAACGTCTAGGACTCACCCCAAACATCTAATTTTGGTCTGGACGAACTAGTGCAGCCACCAGGCTGCCAGTCCAATTAGACCAACTTGCCTGGCCCGATTCAGGTGAACTAGGAGTGTTTGGGCTGGTTCGAGGCTCAAACGAAGTCGGATTTGCACAATCGAAGTATCGTTGGTTTCCTTTCTGAATTTCCTACGTGTTGGAGTCGTTTCCGTACTGTTTTGAGCCTGTTTGACATGCTGAAATGTTGGTCAACAATATTAATGTCTGGTTTGACCAACTATTTGGAATAGGTCTCCAGTACGTAGTGCGCACAGGACCTGCAGAGACACTGGGATCTACCGTTCATGCCCCCATATCTTTCGTACCCATTGGTAGTGTGGTCCTCTCTACTCCTATTGTTTGTTTCTATTAGGTGAATGTTAAATTATAGATCTCTGCTTGAAACCTAGGTCATTGAATGAACTCTAGGATTGAAAATGTGAATGGGGATACATGTAGCTTGTTGGAACGAAACGAGTACCATGCACGAACCTTACAAGGAATTGGGGAAGTGGTTAATGTACCGTGACATGGATATTTTGATGTATGATGGAATACCTCGCCTATATAGGCATGACGGTTAGTTTGTTGGACTTGGGTGCAGAAAGTGAGCTAGCCCTCGTATACGTGGTACCAAGGAGTGCTACCGTCACTTTTGTGTAAGTAGAGAGCTGATCTCCCCTAGTGTTGGGACTTGGGGTTAGGAATGACCTCCCTACACCAACTCCTATGGAGCCCACTGGGCAAACTGGGATAGTCAAGTAAGGGTACGCAGACTATTGAGTGGTGTGGCCCCTATTCTATTCTGTGTTGTACGTTAGAGCTACCTGCTAGCGGAAAGGACTGACCCCGTGCCAGTGCGGAGTAGTTACCTATGCACGTATCGCGCGTGCCGTAGTCACCACTACGCCGTAACCATGACCCCGGGGTGGTAGATCGGGTTTAGGACTACCACGGGTACTCTCTCGGCCAAGAGGGTGCCACGTGTGCATCCTACATCATGGGAAAACTGCATCAAGATCGTTTCCTTAGGGAACATGTAGATTAAATGATGATATGGACCTTTACTAGAATAACCGTATACTAAGCAGATAGTGATTATGAATGGAACCAAATAATAACTATCTAAATAACTGAAAAATGCAGGAATGGTTTATTGCTTTCCTTTTATTTATTGCATTAGATGTTCTTATATTGCCACTCTACTCAGCGTTTAATTGACGACCATTATATATGTATACATGTTCATATCAGGTAGTTGAGCAGCTAGCACCACTGGCTGTAGAGTGTGCTGGGCCCAATTGAGCCCAACAGTAGTCTGTTTCCTTTTCGTTCCGCTTTTGAGACACTATTTATTGTTAATGAGTATTTTAGTGTACTTGGAACCGTTTGTTGCTTTACGTCTTTTCTTTCATGTTGTGATGGCGTAGTTAGTAGACTATGTTTTCCGCCTGTGGTGTGTTGCCCCTTTTAACTACTGTTCTATTCTATTGCTGCACTTTTTATTTCATGCTTAGCTATATTGCATGTGTGGAATGTTGTACGTTTTCTTGCATTTGGCGTATTCCTCGATGGACGACTGGATCTTAGGATTAGTCAAGACAAACCATTCCCAAGTCTCATGAGGAGCTAGATTCGAGTCGTAACAACACGCCCAAGAGCAACCTCCTCTCCCAGTGCATGTCGCTATCGACGACCTCGGAGAGATCCAAAGTGACGAGGAAATAAAACTACCGAAGGAGGGGGTCCCGATTGGCCTCTTGAGGCCGATTGGGACCTAACTGCAGCCACCTGCGGGGAGAGAACTCTTCTTTATGGAGAGAACAAAACCGTCTCGGCTCTTGGGGATAAGGAATTGAGATTAGGGCTGCAATCTTAAGCGTGCAATAAAGGTAGAAATTTGTTAGATCGATAATTCCAAAGGATTGTAGATGATCCCAGTGAATATATGTGTATATGAAATTAATGTTTTTATTGGTATATATGAATTTAAAGAAGGGATTTTTACTTAAATGTTGTTGTAATCTTTTTAAGTTATTTTCTTATCAAATACTTCTCAATATTACTTCAAATGTCATCAAAAAAGGTGACATCATTTTTGTAATTACTGCTCCGTTAATTGAAATCGTTAAAGTTAATGATTGTGAACTTAAAAGTAATGAATTTTTTTTACCTAAATAACTTTTTTTTCTTCCTCTACCCTTTCCCCCCATTCCCTCCTCTCCTACCTCCTCTCCACCACAACACCATGGCCATCGCCACCTCCACCTTGACTTCCCACCTCATCGTGCCACCTTCACCTCTTCCTGCTACTACCACCACCTCTACCCCAACCTCCCACAACCTATTACCATCGGACCACCCCCTCCTCCCCTCCTTACACCCCCCCCACCTTCGCCTCCCCTCCATCCCCACCTTCCTTCCTATCCTCTCTACCCTCAACCACCCCATGCACTACCATCGTATGACCACCTCCTTCCCTCACCAACCCCACCGACCTCCCTCTTCACCCTCCCTCACCTCTGCCTCCACTCATCCCTCCCCATCCTCTCTTCCTTCAACAACCTCTTTCACCACCTATATCACCACCACATGGCCACCTCCTCCCCTCACTAACCCCATCGACCACCCTCTTCACCCTCCCCCACCTTCGCCTCTACCCCTCCCTCCCCACCTTCCTCCCCGTCCTCTCTACCCTCGTTCACCGCATCCGCCTCCACCCCTCCTCTCCCTCCTTGCTGGTGCCAAGGCCATGAGTGTACGTAGATCCTCCCCTCACTATTTATTGTTGTTGTTGCTGTCGTCGTTGTTGTTGTTGCTAGTGCTTTTGTTGTTGTTGTTGTTGTAGATGGAGTTGGGAGTGTGGTTGTAGGAGTAAGAGGAGGGGAGAATTGAAGAAGGAGGTGATTGTGACAGTATGCTTGTCCACCATGGCAAGGTGATTTTATTCGATGGAAGGAAGAGTAGGAAAGAGAGACCGTAGGAGAAGGAAAAGAGGTGGATCAGAGGAGGAGAGGTGTCGTTGGTGGTGATAGAAGAAATGGGAGAAGAAAGGAGGTGAAGCAGGAAGGTGGTGTCGTGGTGGAGGAGGATGAGTGAGTAAGGAGGGAAAGTGAGAAAAAGATACGAGAGGGAAACAATTTTTGAGTAAAAAAATATAAATTTTTATTATTTTTTAATTTACAACCGTTAACTTTAATAATTCTAAATACCAAAGCAGCAGTTACAGAAACAAAGCTCCTTTTTTTATTACATATGAAGAAATATTAGGAAGTGAATGACGCAAAATTGATTTCAAAATATTACGATGACACCTAAATAATATCTGAGGGTACATGAGTCAGCGACACGAGACATTACAAAACGATTGACGTCTTCTTCCTATGTGCCAGAAAGCGTGTGAAAGTTGACTTTTAATTGTTTGTAGAATATAAGAGAGAATGGGCACCAATGCAATGAAATACATGTGGAGCAAACCATTGATTACCTATATCCAAGCAAAGTAGACTTTGACTTTTCATACTTTAGGCTGGATTTCAATATGCAATATCGAATGTCCACTAAGCCACCGAGGTAGGAAATTTGTTTTATTTAAAATATGAGAGGGATGCGATGAGTAGTTTCAGCTGGATGGAGATGGGTAAAAAGTGATAGATGAATATTTTAATAACAAGAGGATGAGTAAATAGAGAAAATAATTAGAATAATTTTGCTTAATTTACAAGAACATGTTTTATGTTTCAAACAAATGTGATGTAAAAAAGTATAGATTTCATGTAAATAAAATCATATGATTAATTCAAATATTTGTTTAGCTGATTAAATGCCAAGTTGAATTCAAGCAATCTTAGCTAAAGTTTGGATTTGACCCACGGCCAACAATATGTAAACTTCAATTTTCAAAATTACCATCCCAAGTGTCAATGGAAAGAGTCTTACCCATCAAAGTAAGATGCAAATTAGAAAGTCCACACACTCTAATTTCATTGTTTGTCTTGTTCATATTCTATCAATCGAGCTCAAGTTGAGTCTACCTAGAGCTTAAGTGAGGCACCTCCTTCATCTAAGCTTACACCTTCTTTTCAAGTTTCTGTATAATCAAGTAGGACTAACTACTTTCCAAACTTCCTTGGTTAAGAGTGAATATTTTGACTTGAAGTATCCTTGTTTGTCTCACCTTCAAAAGAATGCATTCTATCAGCCTAAACCTATGAAGTTTCGCTTAGATACAATTCATACTTTGCTATCTTGATTACTCTTTCAAGGGGTCACGACACTGCCAGACCTTCCCTAGCTTCTATCGTTAGGAGTACAAAAACCAAAGATGACATCTATTTCCCAACCTCCAACCTCATTCATATAACCTTGACATCTTATTCCTCACTTAATCTTCCATGAGACTTAGGGGCTCAATCCCAATAGCTTGATTTCTATTCTCGATCCTCCCTTCTTGTACTATGGGGTGAGAACATGCATAATATTTCAATAAAAGAAAAAAGAGATGACATGAAGTGATAGCATGGTGGAGGTAAAAAAAAATTAACTAATAATCCTTTGGATGCATCTTTCATTATCTTTTACAACTTCATTGATGCTACATCTTGCAACACAACAGGTCAATTCTAACTTCAATTCTTAATTAGAGTAAGACAAAGATTAATGGGCAACTATGGTAAAATAAATAATTATTATGTTCTTTCAAGTGATTAACTTACCGAAGAAATCACTTTCTCCTATTAGATAAAGTAAACTTACGTAAATATAAGAACCCCAACATCAAAATAATTTTGAAGCCACTTTATATACGAAGTCAAGGCAAAATGTCAAATATAGTGCTTGTAGTGTCATCATAAAGAAATTTTGTGCACCCTAGAATGGAAAAACGTTTTCAACTAGCATTTAAAGTTGTTGGCAACTTTTGGACTTAAGGTGTGCAACACTCTTAGAATTGCAAGGAATGACATCATTGCAATTAGAGTAAATCTAAAGACTTTCAAAATTTCTAAAGACCATTATCCTTGCTATTGTGATGTTCCCAAAAAGGTAGTTGTGCATAAAGAAACTCATGAACACTAAGTACTTCGTTACAAAGATTGAGGGAAATTACTTGAGAAATTTGTGCTTAAATATTTTTTATTGTTATCTTGCATCCATATGTTTTTTAGGTTATTTTTTTCTCATTAAAGATGAAGGTTTAAGTTCAAGTCATTATAAATAATTTTAAAATTAAATTTCTAGTGGCAAAATAAAGTAGCTTTGAAGATCGGTAAGAAGAGGCTAATAAGAAGTGAAACTACCACAATTAGGGAATAAATTAATTGAGCGATGCCACAACAATTGCACTGCCTATTTAAGTGACGGAGATTGTAATGTTCTAAAAGAAATAATAATAATACCTTGATACAAACAAGGCATCTCCGAGCTTCCCCCTATTCCAACAACTGACCTCCAAATCTAGTCTCTCTACTAGGGCTCCGGTCGACCATCGTGCTGGTCAAGGCCCCCCACTCTCGCATCTATCACCTCAGCCACCCCCTCCTATCGATGTAGGCTCCGCACGAAATGGCAGCCTCTTCGTAGCTCAGCAAACCTCCGCCTCCTGTTGTCCTCGTCAATGTGCTAGAGGTTGCAGCGGTCTCACCACCTGGTGAGGTAGTAGCAGTGACCGTTGGTTTTTGCGACTGCGGCATTATCGTCTGGTTGTTGCGGTGGTGCAATCGTTGTCAAGTGAGCTCATGTGGTGGAGGGCCTTCGCTAGATGTCGATCTTCATCTCTGCTTCACCTTCACCACAATTGACATCATTTTTGAAGTATGAGGCTATGTCGAAGTTGGGCTCACCACGATCGGGTGCTAGGTTGGAGTTGATCTAGTTGTTCGTCACTTGTTAGCGCGGTTCATCGACAATGTTGACGGCGCTTCATCGTATCCACTGCTTGGTGTAGGTTCTTCTTGCATTGAAAATGATGTTAGGACGCTTCTTTTTTATTTTGTTTTCCCTTTTATTTTGGAGTTCCCCCCTCTTGAGGAGGAGTTACTTTCCCCCTCTCTGAGGGGTGTAGGATTTCCTTGTTGTAGGTGCACTGGAGGGGGGATGAATAATGTGGTAGATAAAAATGCTACAAATAAAATCAATCACACAAAATAGCATTCATCACAAAGACAAAGGATTTTTAGGTGGAAACCTCAAGGGTAAAAACCACCACTTAAGTCTTCCTGACTAGGTTTTTCTAATCGACCGACTCGATCAAATTCACTAACGTATCACTTTAACCAAAGGTGATACGACCTCAATACAACCACACTACTTTACAATGAGGGTAATATACATCAAACCCCTCTTCTTCATGAAAAGAATTTTGTCTCACGAAGGAGACAGGAATTTGCTATGCGAATACCTAACAAAAAATGAAATAAAAGAACAACCACCTATAGAACCCAAAAGTATGGTTGGACCTAAGCTTCTATAAGTGAAGAGACTTCCCTATGGTGGAAGTGAATAGGCGTCATTGGTGCAACGAGCAGGTGCTCTTGGATATAAAGTGTGAGGCTTTAAGAGCTTGGACACTATCTTCTTTTGATTTCTTCTCAAAATGAGCCTAATTAGTGGAAAGTATTGTCTCAAGGGTGTGTGTGGACAAGGGGAGGTCCTTTACTATTTATAGAGGCCTTAGGAATATTAAAAAAGGCTTGGGAGAAGGCTCCTAGTTGTTGAGATATATTTCAGGACAAATCAGGCCAAAATCAAGATCATAATGATTCTGATAGTAGAATCAAATGTCTAATTTTTAGATTAGATGTCTTGTCAGATGTTTGATAATATTTTTAGTCATTTGATACAAGGGGTCAAATTCCTGATTTAATTGGATAGAAACATGGTTCTAGGTCAGATGTTTGAGATGTCATTTTAAGACGTCTAGGTTTAATATTGGACGTCTAATTATACAGGGGTTGATTCCTAGATTGATCCGGATCCAAACAAGGTTCTAGTGTAAAGTGGTCAAACGTCTTACTAAACTTCTGTACAGGCTATTGGACGAATGATGATAAAGGTGCTTTGTGGGATTTGATTCTTTTGGAGCCAATGGTTGGATTTGGTCTGACAAATCATGATTTGGGTGTAACGTCTCTTTATCATACGTCTAAGGGTCTCTTTGGACATCTGAGAACAATAATAAAATATTTTCTAAGTGGATT
This sequence comes from Thalassia testudinum, assembly GCA_037157565.1. NCBI lineage: Eukaryota > Viridiplantae > Streptophyta > Magnoliopsida > Alismatales > Hydrocharitaceae > Thalassia > Thalassia testudinum. Next base: position 23,275,000 of record JAZHRO010000054.1, on the reverse strand, counting down.
CGCGAAGATGTTAGTTTGACAGGCTAACGGTCCTATTATTGGATGTTTGTCAAGGTTATCAGACGTCTGACAGGACATCTGAAATTGGGTCAGGACGTCTAAATGGAAAGGTCATTGATGAGAACCTCATCATGAGCCATAACTAGCTCATTTTGACCCAATACAAAGGATAAAAGCTCCTACATATCTCAAGGAAAGGCTTAACTCAGAGAATTCTGAGTTTGAGAAGAAAACCAGTCATAAGGGGTAAAAGTGCAATTTTACCAGTATAATCTGCATACAGGGTAATTCAGGGCCCAAACACAGGTCAAAACAGCTTAATAAGAATAAAAGTGGGATGAGATGATCTAGTAAGGGCTACAGCACTTCCAAGGAACCAAATGATAATCTGTAACCCTAAAACAACCCACTTCAATTCACAAGGTTCGAGGTAAAGTAAAAATAGAATAAACCCTCTAAAATTCATAGAAAAATAATCTCTAGGGTTTAGAACCTTCAATTTGGCCTTTAGAACCCATTTTGACCTACATTGAGAACCATGCCCAATTAATAACTTAATTTGGGTTTTTGCGCAAATTGACCGGTCAAACAAGGTTTAATATGAAAATGAAATTCACCATCAGATTCCTTAGGTCCTAATTAGTCATGTATAAAAACTTGAGCCTAAGAAGAAACCTCCTTGACCGACTTCACACTTTGGTCCTCATATATTTACTCTTTGGCCCTCAACTTTTGAACCCTCGCATTTTGGCCCCTAACTCTCCTTCGTTCTTTGCAATCAGGTCCCTCCTGCAAAACCCTGCCAGCACCATGCTCCGGCGACCTTGCGCGGAGCATGACGCCGCGCAGGGTGAGATGGGGGACCTGGCAAGTAAACCGGGGGTGCCCTGCGTCGTCAGCCGTCGCAGGGGCACCCCCTTGGTCATTGTAGCCCACCATACCGGCCGTGCGAACGCACGGACGGTATGGGTTCGTGTTCCGACCATTCTCCGGCGAGGGAGACACGTCGTCTCCCTCCGCCTTCCTCCCTGTTTCATCCCTATAAATACCCCCCGCTGCTCCACCGACCAGGGCAGCCTGGATCTGACGGAGAAAACCCCCAGCTTTCTTCTCTTCTTCCTCCGGCAGACGCTCACCAGCTCCGGCGGCTTCCTCCCCCTCCACCTCTTCGCTCTGCCGCAATACCAGCAGCAGAGACTTCCTCCCCTGCTCTTCCCGCGCCACGCCGCACCCAGCTGGCGCCTCTCCGGCTCTCTGCTCGCCGCCGCCCCTCTCCCTGAGCATCGTCTTCTCCGGCGACAGTCGATACGACTGTCGCCCTGTTCCTCCCCCTTCGTCCCTGCAAGTAAGCTAGAGTTACTCCCCTTCTCCTCCTCTTTCTTTCCCCGCTTTCAATCTATTCAATTAAACCCTCTACCGACCCTGACCACCTTCACCCCCTTCGCCTCCGCCCACCCTCCGGCGAGCCGTTCCCATCACCTCAGCGACCCACACGGCTCGCCGACCACCGCAGAACCTCCGCCTCCTCACCCTGATCCTCTTCCGCCCCTCCACTTCCCACCAAACACCCTCTGCAGATCCACCGAACACACCCACTTCTTCGCTCACAGTTTGACCTAGGACGACCTGTTGGCTCCATCACGCCCCCTGCAGACCCCCTGACCACCTTCGCCGTGCCACGGCGAAGGTCCCCCGCCTGTCTGATTTGGCCGAGAGGCCGTTCTTCTGTGACCAGGTGACTCGCCCGCCGTCGCCATTACTGAGCAGGCAGAGCTCCTTCACCTGCAGGTGCAGGCACGCCTTCGCCCAGGTTCGACTACCAGGTGGCGCGGGGAGTCTCCGCGAAACGTCCCAGGCTCGCAGATGGGGCGAAAGCCGCGCGTGAAGACACGATCGCCCACTGCTCCCTCCGCGACGGGCGCTCAATTGGGGTGGGACATTTAGTCCCACCTCGGAACTTCTCGGAGGCGCGCGGACGCATAAAGGCAAAAAGTGCCTTATGCTGTCTGCCTCCTGACCACGGGGTGAGGTCCCTCTCACCCGACCCGGCCTCGTCCGTGACCACGCTCCGCGGACCTGGCCCGACCCGATTAAACCGACCTGCACTCCTCGCCCACCACCGCACGCCGGTGGGCCTGGACCCGGGCCTGACCCGAACCCGATTACCCGGTAGCTCTGGGAGAGCTTTCCCAAGAGTGGTTTCAGAGAGAAAGAGAGACGCGGGGGGGGGAGGGTAGAGTAGGTTTTGCCTCTTGACGAAAAACTCTGAAGTGTGCAGGCCAAAGAAGAAGAAGAAGACCCGCGGAAGAAGAAGTGCAGGCGAAGAAGAAGGAGCTGCACTGTAGCAAATGCACAGTTAAGTCGTTGAAGCACCGGGTCAGACGACGGAAGGTCAGCAGCCAGAGCAGGAAAGAAGGCAGGCAAAAGAAAGAAAGAAAAGAAGAGCAGCAGCCAAGGAAGAAGAAGAAGGAGATCTGAAGAAAGAAAGGAAGAAGAAACATTCACAGAAGAGACTGCAGAAAAAGAAGAAGAGAGGCCAAGACAGAAACCAAGGAAGAAGAAGAAGGAGATCTGAAGAAAGAGAAAGAAAGAAGAACATCACAACAAATTCTTTCCCTCTCTCTTTATTTTGTAAAAGAAACATGTATATCTCTAGAATACGACTTGCTCCCTGAGTTCGACCTCGGGAACTTTCATTTTCCGAGTAAAAAAATTTATATTTGAAATGTTGGTAATAACCGGCTTTACTACAACGTTATAACAAAACCCTCAAACCCGGTTGCCGCGACGTTTTCAGTCATAGACTATGATTTTATTAGTCAACATTAGACGTCTGGGATTGATGTTGAACGTCTGAAAAGGTAGTTTGATTCTTGTTTTTGCTTTCTAATTTTAACTCATGATTTTGCCTAAGTGTCCTCAGGTAGGGCAAGTGTTCCAAGGAATAAGAGTGTTATACTTTGGATTATTTACAACAATTCTAAAGAAATAAAGAGCAAAAAGAAAGATAAGTACAGGAACATTGAAATAGAAACTTCTAAGTTCTATTCTTCTTCTTCAAGTTTTCACTCCAACTCTCCATGATGCTTTTGTTCCCCCATCAAGCTCCTCCATGCTCCTTGATGGACTTAAGCTTGAGCTCCTTATACTTGCTTCCATTTGCATTTAATCTGAAACTATAAACTCAATGTAAATGTTAAAATATAATTATTTTATTATCATCAAAATCAATGATCATGGTGCACTTGTATTAACACTTCTCTCTTACCTTTAGGTTGCGTTCTTGTATCATTTTAGTTCCCTCAATGAATGACGGTTTTAACCTTTCAAAATAATAATAATAATATATGAGAAAGTTAAAGTAATAGATTATAAGGGTCAAGAATTATTACTCAATTATTGCGTTAAGCATTTTAGATGATAGTCCTATTCATTTAACCTACCCATTATGTTATTTATGTTGATTTTTTCTCAATTAGGGTTGAGGTTTGGCTTTGATTGTTATAACTATCACCTTATCAAAGATGCTTGAGCTTTTGCAATTCAAGCCAATGAATATATCTTTTTAGTTTTCATCTAAATATGTTAGCACCTCTCTCCACTTGCTACTCTAACCCTCTCCACTTCCTTGGTAATGCCCTCATTCTATTTACATTCTACTCATCTTAACTGAGTATTCGTTATCGCTAGAAGAGGATGAGGTGCTACCCATTAGTGGATGAATTCATCATCTCTCTATGTGTCTCTATTTGGATGGTTTGGTTACAACCTGATGGTTTGCCTACAATGCTAATCATCTAATGTTCCACCCATGCAAGCTTACAACGGCAACATAACCAAGTTCAAGTTATAATAATTCCATCACCACTAATTGAACCATCTAACCAAAAAATTTCTCTATCAAGGCATACGACCAATTCAAATGCTCAACCAAGTTCAACTTAAAGCCACATCCGCAATTGCAATGGAAATTAGGTTCGCCCATGTCTTAGTAATCATTTGAAATCATTGAGATACACTTGATTTCTTATTATTTACATAAATACCTTAAAAGCTTACTCCAATTCCTCCATCAATATTAATGGAATCTTAACGACAGGTATTTCCTATGCAGCATGATCTAATCGCTACAATAAATGAACACTACAGAGTATTAGTGACCATGACATTGACTCCCACGGGTCCTTATAGCATACCAACTCACCCATACCTTTGTTAATCTACTATGAATATAAATAAAAAAAAGAAATAACTTACAATGTCTTCATTCACTTATCACATTTATCCCTACCAATAAACTTTCATTTCAAATAAAAATAAAAACCAATAACAATATATCATCTCACCTATCACATTCAATTCTACTTGAATGACTACTTTTAAACCTTACAACTTCCTAAACTTTGGCCAACGTTAAGTTTTAAACCTCCTATAGATGGAGCCAAAGGCTTTTTGTGCTGAAATCTTCCCCTTGAAATCACTTCTTTCCAGTATCTAATCAACGAGTTTACTTCATCGACAGCGACGAAGCCACATTTTGACTATCGATGACTTTGAACATTTTCACATACTTTATAGATAAAGAAAGAAACATGCAATGTAATGATGCCTATATATGGATATTTTTTGTGTAATCACATAAATGCAGTAGCAACATAAATGATTCTCTTCGTAACATAAGCATCTACATGCTAATTAAGACCATCAATGAGGGTTATACATACAAAAGAGATACATTAATAGAAATAATTGAAATCTTGAAGTTATTTTAATTAATGATTTTTTCAAAATAAAGTTGTTTCCAATATTACTTTCTTTTACCTATTGTATGATATATATATATATATATATATATATATATATATATATATATATATATATATATATATATATGTTATGAAATATGAACCCATTGCACGATATCTTTTATAAAAGTATAAGTTATAAGTTATGTATTCTTTACCTTATATTAATATTTATTTTATTTGTGATTTTTACTTATAAATTTGTGTCTATCTTAAAATATAATTTCAACTTTGTGAAGGTTCTTGAGATCATGTCACATCAAATAGCTCTACTCTTAAATCTTACTTTTTACTTTTATTGCCATATTTGATTAGGGTGAGGGAAGAAGAGATGTTGGAGATACACTATATCAAATTCAACTACTTTTAAGATATCTACGTTAACCATAATATATCAAAATTTTATACAATTATAAATAATTTAAAAAAGATATATCCAAAAATTTCTGCAAATAAGATATTAGATATTGACAAATAATAACAATCCCGCAACGCATACCACAGACAACAATAAAAATAAATAAATAAATGAACGAAAAATAAAAAAAGAAGTGGAATGCAAAACATGGGAATACGGGAGGACTCATTTGTAACCTTCTAGCAAAGTGGGTTCATAGCGTTCGCACTCTCCCTCCACCTTTTCCCCCTCCCTCCCTCCCCACTTATATACGACGACGCCCATTGGTCTCCTTTTAGTTCCCTCCAATCTCCACTTCCTCTTCCTCCCTCCACCCCAACCTTCTTCCGTGGAATATACCTCGTGGATCCCCCTACCCCCTCCCAATCTCGAGCCCCTCGCCGACGAAGAACACCACGCGGATCCAATCCCGATCGCCCTCGAGGAGGTGAGTACTCCCTCCCCCTTCCCGATCCACCCCACACCCCCCGATCTCGCCGCTTAAGCGGTCGCCGTCGATTCGGATCCCGTGGCGAGAAGCTCTAGCGTTTAGATCCGCGCGCATCCATGTGAGATGCGGCGGGGGATCCCGTGGATCTCGATCCCCCAACGCGACCCGATTCCTGTCGGTGGATCCGTTCCGCGCGTGCCGCTCTGATCCCGAAAACGTGATCTTTGCTAGAAAGACGTGGGCATCGAGAAGGATCCGGAAAAAAAAAAAAAATTCTTTTTGATGAATCCGGATGCTCTGAACGGCATTTGATGCTGAATTCGAGTGCTTCGCCCCCCACTTTTTTGGTAAAGTTGGGGGCTTTATTGATTTTGACGTGTGTTTGTGGGGGGTTTGACGGCTCTTCGTTGGTCAGGTGAGCTGGAGGAGTGGGAAGGTGAGTCGAGATCGCTATAGCTCTGGCGCAGATGTTGAAGAACGGGGTGTTGGAATGCAGCGTTTGCCATTCCAAGCTCCTTTCCCCAACGAAGAGGTCCATTTCGAAGGCGTACGACCGGCACAAGAGCAATCTGTCGGCGAAGCATCGCTTCCTCAACGTCCTCCTCGTCGTCGGAGACTGCATCCTCGTTGGTCTTCAGGTAATTGCGGATTCCACGTTTCTGATCATTTCGATTTTATGTCATGGCATCTTCTTGCAGTATCTGGAAAAGAACTTGGATTGTTAAAACTGTGGCAGTCTGGTAAATGTGCGAGTGGGCTCGGTGGGGCTGAGGTCCCCTTGTTGACACTTTTGCTTCTTTTGCCTCTTGCAGCCAATTTTGGTATTTATGTCTAAGGTGGATGGGAAGTTCATGTTTAGTCCAGTCAGTGTTAATTTCCTGACAGAGTGCGCGAAAGTGCTGTTTGCCATTGTCATGCTGCTATTCCAGGTGTGTTCTTTCTTTCTTCTTGTTAAATTGAGTTTTGCAATGCTGGGTTCGGCATGCTATGGTGTGTGGCTTTGTTTATGCCATTTTGGATATTTGTCAGGCTAGACGGCAGAAAGTTGGAGAGAAACCCCTTCTCTCGATTTCTACATTTATTCAGGTGTGTGTTTTATGGTTCTCCTTCTGGAATGTTTTTCTATGGCTTTATGGACAAATTGATTTGTAAATCTGCCAATGTATCTATATTGTGGCACCTTGAAATTTCAACTTTGGATGTGTTTCTTTAATCCACGTTTGGTGAATGGAGTGGATTTGGTTTACAGAAATCTCAGTTTCATGTTGGCATTTAAGAGAACAAGCCATCGATGCATATATTTCTCTCTCCCTCTAAAATTTATTTGAGTGGAGGCAAAGAATCCATGTAACCAACCCCATATAGTGTGGAAGAAGGCTTTATTGTTGTGTTGCCTCTAATTCAGACTATCTATTTTATTTTTTGTTCTTTTCTGCATTTGGCTGCATGTCCACAATGTTGAGAATATGGGAACAGTGTCTGTTATTGACGATGAAGCTTGCTGTCACCTATGAAATAGACTTCATAATCCTTGAGACAAACGTGTCGCATGTTTCGGGGCCCGAGGATTGCACCAACGAGGATTAGCGAGGACAGAGGTTGTTGACCTTGCAATTAGCGTCAGGAATCATGCATAGATACACCACGTCACAAATGATGATGATGTTTCCGTGGTTGGCACTAGTAATTGCGAGGAGGATTATGCAACAATTGAAGCAGAACAGCTGTACTCTGCGAGGGACTTGGTTGGGGTGGGTAGCACCTGATTTTGCCATGTATAGGGGAACCTGGATCTGATATTGGATCCAGAGCCGATAATTACTGCTCCATCCATTGCGTTTCTGAGGATCCTTCATCACTGGAGCACCCCTTCTTCTTCTCCTCCCCTCGACCTGCTGTTATTCAGGTCACCTCGTGCATGGTGCAACTGTGTGAAGTCAATGAAATCCAGCAGAGCAAGGAGGAGATGGTTGCGTCACCGATATTCTCTGCTGCCATGAGCAGGGAGGCAAGTTGGTGCCTCTGACTTGGTAGGTGGAGACTGCTGCCACACCAGAGGCCCACATTGCTATATAGGCCGCACTGGAGCTTCTCTAATATAGGGCAAAAGGTCACCCTTTGTGGTCAATGGCGGAGGTCGGTCCAGTGGCGGGGGAGGATCAGAGTGGGCAGCGTGAGATGGAGTTGGACATGGGAACAGTCCACACCAGCGAGGGTGATGATGGAGAAAGGGACGTTGTGGTAGAGGTCTCAAGCTTTTGACACACCCATTAGGGGGCTTAGAACGTTTCCTGATGACAGCTATCCTCCCTCCAAGAGGTTGGCCTTGGGTTGCTACCTTTGTGCTTGGGGGCCTGCTTTGGTGTTGCTCTAGGAGACCAAATTTGAAACTTGTGATAAAAAAACCTGGAATGAGGTGGATGGAGGATTTATGGAGGGGTTTCACACGGTCAATACCATAGGGAGATTTAGGGGCATGATCGTTGCATGGAGGGAGGATGTATTTGCAGTAGAGGACCCAACGGTAGGCTCTCATGTCCTGATTGTGAAAATACTGAAGCGGAGAGACAATTTCAGCTTGGTTGTATCCACAGTGTATGGGCCCTTGGAGGACTTAGCTTGCCCTAGCCTTTGGAGGATCTCACATGAGTGGCAGATCAGTTCCACGATGCCCGCTGGTTCAATTGCAGGTGACTTTAATGTCATGTTGTTGGCTGATGATAAATCGGGGGACAAAAGGAGGAGGGGCAAGGGTACAGAGTCATTTGCAGACTATGCAGCTTTGTAGGGCCTAGTGGATCTCCTGCTCAGTTCTTGTGCATACACATGGAGGAGCTCGGTAGGATTAAAGTCAAAGATCAACAAATTTCTGTACAACGTACGATTTGTAGAGGCATTTCCCTTGGCAAAGGTACAACCCATGGACAAGCCTTTCTTGGATGCTCTGCTGATGTGGCAGTTCAATGAGGATAGGCAGGTTGGGACATACTTCAAATTTGACAGATCTTGGCTTTTGGAGATGGCTTCAAGGGTTTGGTGGAAGAAAAATAGAGGTCCTTGACACCAGTAGGCTTTGTAGTAGTTAGGTTGGAGTCTAAGCTAAGTGGACTGCAAACTTTCCTAAGGACATACCGAAAGGAGATTAGAGAAGAACAGGATAGGAGGAGATCTGAGGCGTTGTCAGAGATTGCTAGGATAGACTGGGTGAAGGATTCCGATGTTTTGTTGGTAGAGGAGTAGGAGATGAGAACTAGACACCTTCACATGGTCCAAGTGGAGGATAGGAAGTTGGAAGTGGATTGGAGGATGAAATCTAGGTAGAAGTGGCTCAGGGAGGGTGACTTAAACACTTGCTATTTTCACATGGTGGTGTCGGGCAGAAGGAGCAAGATATACAGGATGATTGTGGTAGGCACGAAGTACGTTGGGAGGGATGAGGTTGGCAAGGCAGTCGTGGATTACTTTAGGGCCTTTACTGGAAGGAGAAGGACAGGGAGGTGGAGGTGGTCGGGTGTTGAGACCCAACCTATGCTGAAGGCACAGACATCCTTTCAATGGATCTCTCAGCGGATGAAGTGCGAAAGGTAGTTTAGGGACTGAACATAGAGAGTTGTCTTGGATTGGATGTCTTCCCTATATACTTCTACAAGGAGTTTTGGCCACTTCTGAGGGAAGACATCATTGAGGTGTTGAGCGACTTTGCCAGAGGAAATATGGGCTTCAACAAATTAAATAAATTCTTCTTGTTCCTGCTGCCCAAGAAGGATAGAACCGAGGCAGTTGAGGATTTCAGACCCAGTGCACTATCTAATGTGGTCTAACTCATTGTGGTTAAGGTGTTGGCAAATAGGCTTTGGAGGATATTGTAGGAGATAATCTCGCTGGTCTAAATGGCCTTTGTTCCTAGAAGAAATATACTGGATGGCTTTGTCATAGCTTCAGAGATTTTGGCCTATTGGAGAAGGATGAAGAGGAAGGCTTTCCTTTGGAAACGAGACTTCAACAAGGTATATGATATGGTGCAGTGGTCCTTTCAATGGGCATCTTTGGAAAAGAGGGGATTTCAACCGCTCTAGATTGATTGGATGAAGTGTTGTGCGATAACCACTTCCTTCTTTGTGTTGGTCAATGGTAATCCAGCTGGAGGTTGGGTGTAGCCTATGAGGGGAGTCAAGCAGGGGTGCCCCCTTACGCCTATGCTATTTGTGTTGGCTATAGATGGCTTAGCAAGGTTGATGTACATAGCATGTTCTGGTAACACCATTTTAAAGGATTCTCTATTGGCAATGGGTGATCCTTGTGCTTCAGTATGTCAATGATGCATTATTCTCTATTGAGGGGTTTGGGGTTGAAGCGAGGAGGTTGCACCTTCTTCTAGAACTTTTGGAGATGCTTTAGGCTTGCTGATTAACTTCTCCAAATCCACTTTTGTGATGATATAGATGACGCTAGAGGAGTCACAACAATGTAGCGCTGCCTTACATACACCAGAGGGGTCGTTGCCTCTGTCATATTTGGGCCTTCTACTTTTTGATAAATGGATTCCCTTAAAGGAGTGGTCTCCCCTGATTGAAAGAATGGAAAAAAAGGCTGTCTAATTGGGCATCTAGGATCGTGTCTAGGGGTGGAAGGTTTCTCCTCCTAAAGGTAGTTTTGTAGTCTATGCCTACTTTCTTTCTGTATTCGAAATGACTCAGAAGATTGAGAAAAGATTGTTAGGCCTCATGAGGGATTTTTTCTAGACCAACTATAGGTTGAATGGGAAATGAGCTAGGATGGTGGCTTGGGAGGAAATTTGTAAGCCGTTAAAGGAGGGGAGCCTAGGGTTTAGAGATGTTGGAGTGATGAATGAAAGTTATCTTGCCAAGTAGGTGGCCAGTGTGGTGGGTCGCAGGCAGGATCTTTTTGGTAGAGTGTTCTCTACTTGCTATGGCTGTTCACTGAATTGGGATCAAAGAGCATCTCCTCCAAGTGGTGTGTGTCACTTCTATAAGGGAATTGCCTCACTGACCCCTAAGCTACAATAGTTTTTCTCGATGTACCTGGGCATGGGAGATGTATTTCGCATTTGGTGCGAGGACTGGATGGGACAAGGTGCCTTGCAATCCAGATTCCTGAGACTATACGCGTTGTCTGGTAATGAGGCGACAGTAGGGGAGTGTTGGGATGGTTCATGGTGTCCTACCTTTGTTGGGACCTATCGGACTAGAGGCTGCAGGAGCCTTAGGAGATGCTGCACAAATTGGAGGGATACCATCCAGAGGGGGGGGGTTTGATGCCTTGTTGTGGGATGCCTTTAATTTTAGTTATGTTAGGTGAATAAACTGTAAATATTGCACAAATGTAAAATATTTAAATAATCGCCTCCTTCACCCTCTGCTTCGTGTGCCCCCCTTTTGTACTAAATCACACTGGTGCTTTTTTTACATAGCACCAGTTCTTTTTGTAATATAACTGAAAGGCTCTGGTGCTATTTGGTATAAAATTGGAAAACACTGCTAAAAAGCACAAGTGCTATATAAACAAGTACCGGTGCTATTCAATTCTGGGAGAGGGCATGTGAAGGAAGGGGGTGAACAAGGCAGTTTCAGAACTGTGGTCCATAAATATTTTATTTCAGTCTGTATTTCACTCTGTATACTGGAGGAATGCGTGTGATTGTTTGGGGGAGAACTCATCATATCACAAAAGTAGTAGGGAAAGAAAGCGAGCCTTGACACAATGGTAAAAGTTGTTTCCAAGTGATATAAAGTCACATGTTTTGAGTATTGGAAATAACCTCTTCCAAAATGCAGGGTGAGGTTGTGGTAATAAACCCCATGTGATTTGACCCTTCCCCACACCATGTACTTAGTGGGAGCTTCCTGTACCAGACGGCTATTCTTCTTTGGAAAATGATAGCCATAATATTAACAAATCAATGACAACAAATCAATAATTATCATTCCATAGTTTGAAATGGCTCTTTCACAGAGAATTTTACAGGTCTAAAATAGCCTCAGCCTCAGTGCCTCACTCTTGTTCTAGCCATATAGGAATTGCAATATACTTGGCCATTCAATTACTGCAGACTGTAGTGTCGTATTTTGCTTTAATTCTTAGTATTTCACTCATCTGAGCTCATGTCACATTGATGTGCAGGCAGCTCGCAGTAATGTTATCCTTGCTGTTCCTGCATGCCTATATGCAATCAACAATTATCTAAAGTTTACCATGCAGGTATTTATAACACAATTTCAGGGTCATAGGGAATATCATTTGATCTTCTTGTGATAGTTTCTTGAATAAATCTATAGCATCATCAATTTATTACCTTGTGTGTTTAGTCATTTAAAGATTCTATGTTTGCAGTTATATTTCAATCCTGCAACAGTGAAGATGTTAAGCAATCTCAAGGTAAATAAACTTTTCATGATGATGAATTCTCATTTTTTCATGGAAATATTGAGATTATGATGAGTTGTGACATCTAAGTTAAGTGAACATTAAGTTGTTATTCTGTCAATTTATTTGGTGCATATAATTAGGTGTTCATTGGGTTCTAAATCCTCAATGGAATAATTTTTCCACGGTTTTCTATGTTTAGTACCTTTTTCTTGCATTATAAAGATGGTGCTTAAATACAGTCGAAGTTGCTATTGTGAAAAAATTGACAATCGCTTCTGGTCATCATATGGAATAGAAATCAGCTTGATCATTATGATACTATTTCTGCCAACTGACTGTTGGATGCCAAGCATCTTTTTCTTCTTTGATGCTGTGGTGTATTGTTAGCATCAGGTCAATTTTTCAGGTGAAGATCTCATGCTGTTGATACAATAGAGTTATAGTGACTAAGCACTCATCCTGTCATTCAATTTGTTGTAACAAATTGGTCAATTTGTTTTGACCCCTTCCTAATTCCATCTATTGGTTGAACTACCTGCCATTGTTTTTGGCTGAAACCTCAAGACACACATAAATTTCCATAGAAAGTGATATTGGCATATGCATTCAAACTCAATTTAGAAAACTTGTGAGGATATATATATATATATCATGCTTGTGTGCATATATGTATTTACGATCTGCTTTCTCATACTTGCAGGTTCTGGTCATTGCTGTTCTCTTAAAGATAATTATGAGGCGGCACTTTTCTGTAATCCAGGTTACCTTCTTTCACTTTTCTGGATAATCCACCATGGAGATAGTTTTGTTACATCTGAATGGCTTTTGCTCTTGGATGCATCTAACTTGCATTATCATAGTGAAGAAAAGTTATTTGGATATCCTTTATTTTGATCCTGTCCGTTATTTTCTTTTGGAATACTTCACCTCTACATAAGTTCTTTTATTAATTTTTTTTTCACTTTTTGCAATGCAGTGGGAAGCATTGGCACTCCTGCTGATTGGAATTAGTATCAACCAGCTTCGTGCTTTTCCAGATGGTTCTTCTTCAATGGGTCTTCCCATAGCAATGGGTGCATACATGTATACATTCATATTTGTAAGCCGTTGGTAACTGTTAACTATCTTTTTCATTGTCATTTTAATTTGTCCACTTTAGTCTGCTTTAGAAAATACTGCCATATAAACTTTTTTCATCAAGTAGCCTGGGAATCCCGCCTACCAACCTAAGCACAAGCACCTGGTAAAGCTTTAAAAGACATCATTTTTTTAACACGAATGAAAGAAGTACAGTGTACTGTTTTGCTGAAGCTGTTGGAGAGGCTTTGGCCTTGTAGTCTTTTAAATCTAGATAATGAAGCAGTTGTTGTGGTATTTTGCCATGCCTCGTACACATAAGATCATTTTTTTAAACTTTTGATTTCAACTGAAGCTGGACATTTTCTTTGTTTTCTTTTTCTATTATATTAAAGGAACATGAGGATGGTTTCAAATTAACTCAGTGAGTTTTATTTTATTTTATTTTGAAAGATTGACTTGGTCAATGTGATTGTTCTCATAGGTCTACTTATAAGGCCTGTTGATTGCGATGGTCAAATAGAATGAAATTTCTTTGAGAGATTTTTGTCTCCCATTCTCTTGTATCTTGAGTGGCATGTAGCAGTTAGTTGTGCATGGCTGATATTTCTCAATGTAGGTTCTTTTGTGATATGGGCCATAATTTTGAGCTTATAGAATTCTGACTTTGGATGTGTCCTGTGTGTTCCACAGAACATTTTTCTATTCCTGGATTATTTGAGAAAATGAGGATGGCTCAGTGATTCATATGATTCTTGTCGCATTGCTCTAAAAATTAAAATCTAGGTGATCATGACGAGGAAATAATTCTGAACTAAATGGTCAGGTTTCATGATGATCACTAGGCTTCGAATATTGGTGCTACCACCACTGTAATTTCTGACCTGAAGGAGAATACACTTGCCACTCAAAAGAAAAAAGAAGAGTAAAGATAACAGAGACAATTTCTCCTTATAATCACTCAATAAAATAATAATTCTTCAGGGAGATGCCGAGCAATGTTTATCTTGGTGTAGACTGTTCTCTTTTGTGGAAACTTAAGATCTTGTTGAAAGTTTAAATTTTTATTTTGGCTTCTGAGGAGAGGGAGCTGGCAACGAGAGACAGGATAGAGAGGTGGGTGCAGCTGCACAGATGATGCGTCCTTCATGTTATGTTGTTCGGAGGCTGAAGATATTGGGCACCTCTTGTTATTTTGTGAAGAGCATCTTCCTGCGTATGGTCTTGATGTTTGAGCATGAAGGCTCAACAGAAGACTTCTGGACGTCTTTTTGCACTGGCACACTTGTGGATTCGATGGTCCGTGTGAAGGTGGCTGCAACTCTTTGGGTGGCTTGTCTGTAGAGGAATAGAGTTGTGTTTGGGGGTGAGAGGGTCTAACTCAAGAATGTTGTGAGGGAAGTATCTTATTTTTCTGATTTTTTCTGATTTCTGGACCCAAAACTTGCAAGTCTTTTTATGCAGCCTGTGTCTTCACTTTGAGGTAAGATATCGGATGCCTATTGACCTCTAGTAGCCATCCTTTTCCTTCTCAATAATAAAAAAAAATCCTGCATGTCACTATTCAGTAACTTGATAAGCAGTTGCTTCATTGTTTGATCTTCTTATAATTAAGTGGGACATTAGTTCGAGTTATCTTAAGATGCTGCCTACAAAGTCATTCTGTTGTTTAGTCACTGTGCTACTTCCTCATGCGACTGCATTGGATAGGGCTTCCTCTTGCAGAAGTTTTTGCACAAAGTCATGGGTAGGGGGGTGCTAATTGAATCGAATGTCACTGAGTATGTTTAGATTCATATTCCATTTGATAAGATAACTGAATTTATTTGAGTTCACTTTTGGTTAAATTTGAGAGAGTTTGATTTGATTCATTAATTGGACAATGATTTGTTAGTTCAATTATGGCTCATTAGTTCGCAACTACTTGTTAGCCTGGCAGTGGTTGGTTATAATCCCATCTAGCTATTTTGGATTAGGAAGTGGGCCCTAGTACTTTGTGTCTGGAGTAGTTCACTTAATTTTCTTAGTAGTCTTAGGCCTTGGTGGTGCATATCATGCACTTCTTGAGCCTTAGTCTCTCGAAGAATATTCTCCACACATGAAGAGAGAAAAATAAAATGACCAGCATTAGGCACTTATTTAATTTTTGTAGTTGTAGATATTATTTTGCTGGTGTACAATACTTGGGCTCTAGGAAAGGGGCAGACATAAGAAGAATTACCAACTTCATCCTTGCCCAAGTGTTATACTTGATCATTGATGATGGTGATTTGATTTGATATCTAGGTATGCTAATTCAAAATTGGTTCCTTTGTATGAAATTTAATTCCTTGGTTCATCAAAATTAATTTCAAATTTACCTTTCAATATGACATTTCCCTTAGTATTGATTTTTTTTTTATGTTGACCTATGCAACCACAACTTTTTAATTCAACTTTCAATATGCATATCAATGCATGTAAATATATATTGTTTATTTATAAGAGAAATTTGATAATGTGTGTATGTGTGTGTGTGTGTGTATCTTTTGAAAGGCTCTCTAGATGTAAATATTCAAAAAATGTGTGCAGGTGTGTATAAATATATATAAGCTATTAGGGGTTTCGGAATTCAATTGTAGTTTATACATTATGCTGATGTGCTTTTCTCATTGCCTTGAAGTGTTAAATCCTCACAATACAATTAGTTCAGAAAATGCTGTTGACCTGAACATGGAAAGAAGAGTGCCTTGATTGTTTGATTAATTTCTAAATAGGAGGAAGACTTCCTTTTCAAAAAAAGAAATAAATAGGAGGAAGACTGCCATGTCAGATTTTGCCTTTTTTGTTCAAGATGCAACAAGAACTTGATAGAAGCTGTTCAATATCTATGGAATCACTAGATGGGTACAAAATTGTGTTGACTTTAAGTGAGTAGTTTACTTAATAACAGAGTATGATAGGAGACAGGGAACTGTTTTGATTAGTTCAAAGAGAATGAATATGTTGTCAAAAAAGAAAAGAAAAGAGAATGAATAATGCAAGTGTTTAAGGCCATAGGGCTAGCTTCTAATGAAACCTATTTATATCCTGGATACAACTTAAGCCTTGTTTTTTCTCTTCCAAAAAAAAAAAAAAAAAACTTAAGCCTTGTTTTTCAACTGTTGCTCCCTAAAAGCATTCCTTTGCCTATAATCTTTGAGAATGCTCAAGGAATTTAATCTCTGTATTGTCATCTTTTATGTATGATTTCAGGTGACTGTTCCTTCACTAGCTTCGGTGTATAATGAGTATGCGTTGAAGAGTCAATTTGACACAAGTATTTATCTTCAGGTTTGTTACATAGTCATATGAAGTTTTCAGTTGAAATATTTAGGTGCTTGTTTTTCCAAGAATGGGCAAATATTGTTAATAATCATCTTGTTTAGGACTGGTGTCTTGAGGAAAATGCAAATGCAACTTCCTTATTAATAGCATGTTCATTTTTCGTAGTTTATTTAATCGGAACCTAGTACCTCACTGTTAACCCTCTTTAATTCTTTTTGCTTTTTGAATGGGCTGGGAGACTGTGCATCTCTTCAGTGCAAAAGGGAAATGGCATAATTCTCATCATGTGCTGTTTCCAATAGCATTACAGAATATTTTGGTATCAATCCCTTTAGAAAAAATATTTTGATATTAATGCATCATCTCATGCTTGACTGCTCAAAACTGATTTCATCTCTTCAAGATTTGCATTAGTGGGGCAACCTCGCAGGTGGTAGCCAATAGGTGAGATTTCAGAAACCTAGTTATAGCTCTAAATTCTTCCCTGCAAAATAGAAAAAGAGAATTCTTTGTTGGCACTTCTAGAAGATGGGGCATTAGACATGCATTATTGATTACTTGCATCTCTAGCGTTGGAACCAGAGGAAGATTACACATGCAAATCATGTGATATAGATCATGGGTGTTACAAGTCACACACACAGTAGCATCCACACACACACAAGCATAGCAGACGCTTTCCATTTAATCCCTAGAAATACATTTACACATCATTGGAATCATGGGCTTCCACTGCAGATCAGCACTTTGTTAAGTTCTGTAGCTCATTTGAAGCTGTGACCATCTGATGTCAATCTTGTTTTGGTATTTTGTAGAACTTATTTCTGTATGGATATGGTGCTATATTCAACTTTCTTGGGATAATTTTGACAGCAATATTCAAAGGTAAGATTACTTATATCACTTTCTGGTTGAAGAAATGTTTTCTTTCATGATTTCATGGTAGCAAGTTTTTCACTTTGTGGTAAAAGCTGAAGGCTATCACACTCAATTGTGAATGTAAATAAAAAAGGCTTGTGTTCCTTAAAATAATGGTTCTTTGGATAATTGCTAACTATTTCGGATGTTTTTTGTTTTACATGAGACATGACTGCATTATACTCTATCACTCTATTATCCTCATTTGGTGGAGAGCAAAATTCAAAACAGATGTGTATGGGTAGTATTTTTATAATTGATAGAGTCTATTCTTGTCTCCATTGTGGCCAAACTATTTTTGAATGGTATCGATTTCTTAATGAATGAACTTCACCAAGTGGTTAACCTACACAGAAAATTGATTCCTCCATTAATTTGACCATCTAAAGCACATTCATATTAGTTTACTTTAAAATACAGGCATTCTTTTAAATTGTTCCTCTCTACCATGTCACTTGAGCATAAGTTTCTATGTTGAGGCTATATCGGATGTATTGGTTTCTTCTCTACTTGTCTGACTATGTGGTTCGTAGTGGTATGACAATGAGCAGCATTTATTCTCGTCTCCTTTATTTTTGAAAAGGTGAAAAGAGAAAAGGAAAAAGTAATATGTCTGGTCTTTCACTCTAAAAAGGGAAATCACTTCTTGTTAGGTTGGTATGTTTAGCAGTTGGTTGCTTTAAATACCTCTTTTTTCCATAGGTTAGTTATCATTTTGGAATACACATAAGGAAAAAGCTGTATGTGTAATGATTCCTAATGTTTTTCATGAGATCATTGGCCTGATTTTCTTTTCACATTAGACAATCAAGCTTGTAATGCAGAAACGAAACAGGAAAGTTCATCTTCGACCTGCACTTGCAGAAAGAAAACTGTGGAAAGTACTTTTTTAGGCTAAGAAGCCTGACCCAAATCTGAAATTTCTGACTAGAAAAATGACAGGAATCTTGCTTGGCCATCTTTCTTTTTTAGTCAAGGATTTCTGAACCTATGTTCCAGAATGCAAACTGAAGTGTTGACATCACCTTCTATGAATATAGGTGGACCCAAGACCTGAACTTCTTACTTGGTTTGGTTATCAGTGTCCTTAGTTGGATTATACCACTATTATATACAATTTTTTGAGAAAAAAAGTAAGAGGATACAAATAAGAGTGCACCTTCAGGACCTTTAGAAGACTACTGGGTAGACATTGCAAGTGAAAAAGACCTTTCTTATAAGTGTTTTTCAATATCCTTGCTCTCGTCTTCCCATTCATCCAAAAAAAATGGTCTGCATCTGTATCATTAGTACTTGTTTTTTCCTTGTCTATTTCATCAATTTCTTTTAGTCTGATCTTAATGAAGTTTTAATCATTTACTTCTAGGTCCAAATAGCTTCAACATCCTCGAAGGACATTCCAGGGCAACTATGTTCCTAATATGCAACAATGCTGCGC
This sequence comes from Thalassia testudinum, assembly GCA_037157565.1. Classification (NCBI taxonomy): domain Eukaryota; kingdom Viridiplantae; phylum Streptophyta; class Magnoliopsida; order Alismatales; family Hydrocharitaceae; genus Thalassia; species Thalassia testudinum. Next base: position 23,256,221 of record JAZHRO010000054.1, on the reverse strand, counting down.
AGGGCATCTTGTCCTCCTTTTTCTTCAAATATGCAGGTGCCTGTTTAAACTTGCTATTCCCAACCAGAAAAGCTCAAAGGTTTTGAATGTGGGAGATTTATATGATTGAAGAGAAATGGCAGCATTTCACTTGGATAAATTATTCTTAAAACCTATTAATGGACCCCAGATAATTTCTTTGTTCCTTACTACCTCTTTGGCTTCATCATTTGTTCGAATTATTTGAGATTGCTAGCATTTGGATATGGAAACTGCAACGTAATCAAATATTTGTGGGACTTGCAGACACAATTTTAAAGAAGTACTCATCAACTGTTGCCACAATCTTTACTGGTATTGGCTCGGCTTTGTTGTTTGGCCATACACTGACTATGAACTTCATTTTGGGCATCTCAATTGTCTTCATTTCTATGCACCAGGTGAGAGGGTTCCTTTCCCTCGTAGCCGTTTTTCTGCAATATCATATTCAACATCTCATGCTTCTTTTCTTATTTTGGTACTTGTGCAGTTCTTCTCTCCCCTTTCAAAGGTTAGAGATGAGGTATCAAATGGGTCCCTAGAAGTACTGGATGCTCAAAATCACAGGTGTGTCACATCTCTTGATTACAGTTTCTAAATGCTTTTCAATTGCTAGCTTTTCTGCTGATAAGTGAACTGCTGTAATCTAGGCAGCAGCAGAGCAGTTTGGATTGGTATTAGTGGCCGTTTAGCAACTGAGAAGCATATTTGCCCATTTTCAGTGCATGACCATGAATTGGCAATATAAGAGTTGAAAATTGATAAAGTGGTCTGTGATCAGGAAAAGGAACTAATATGGTTTACAGGTTGAATCTGCCTGCGGAACATCTATGATGAATTTTTCTCAAAAAAAAAAAAACATCTATGTTGAATTTAAATCAAAAGGGATATCAGGTAAAACCATATGACCGTCATACGGTGACAACTTTACAGTTGCACTCTTAATGGGCCAGCTAGAAAATTTTCCCCTCTCCATGGCCTGACTTTGGCAATATAGGAGCTGAAAATTGATAAAGTGGTCTGTGATCAGGAAAAGGAACTAATGGATTACAGGTTAAAAGAATCTGCCTTCTGAACATCTATGTTGAATTTCATCAAAAGGGATATCGGGTAAAACTGTATGATCCATCCAGGCCATGGAAAGGGGAAAATTTTCTAGCTGGACCATTAAAGTTGTCACCTTATGATGGTCATGGATTATAGTCATGGAAATAATTTCTTGCATAAAGTAGGGTAATGCTGTGCAAAATAGATCCAAAGTGGCCTGAGTCCAACATTTAGAGTCCGACATGCTGGGAGCTGTGTGCATTAGACTGTCCTTTTTAGTTTGTTCACTGTCTATTTTAGGTACCCCCGCCCTCAATTTAGTCTGGCATACCCTGCAGTGAAAGAGTATCTCCAATCTAATAGTATCATTGTAAAAATTACCTCATGCTATATAATGGTTAATTGATGGTGATAAAGAAGAAAATATTATCAAAGCATATTGCAAACCTTCTACTTGCATTCTCATTTCTTTAAACTATTGGTGCAATGTGTCAGGTTTGCCATTAGGGTTTAGTATACTTTGATGATTGGTAGAACTGATGAGATTTTCTACTTCCAGGGCTAAGGAGATTGCGTTCATAAATATGGCTGCAGGGGCAAATGAAGGCGTAAGAAACATTTCTAATTGAAATTTTGAGCTATGTTTTTTTTTTTGCCCTTCCTTTAATGGGTATCTGTACTGTTGTGTACCTTTTTTATACAGGCTAGCCACAGGGTTGAAGAAGGGGAACCACTTCTACCCCGTTGATTTTGATCGTATAGGTGCGTACTTCATGCCATGAGAAGTGTTCTTACTGTAGCTATTGGCTTTTCATTGCGTTGAAAGTCAGTAAAGGTTTTCGCAACTTGATAACAAAAGAAAAAGGTCGACGGAAATAGTTTGTAGTTGCCAGACCATCTAGCTGCCCTGCTTTGGCATGGAATGGGCTAGTGATTGCCATCATTGTAAGATCTACTTTAACACCATTGTAAACTGCCCATAGGCTTGATATCTAGTGTAGTTTCACCATATTCTGTGAACTCCAATGCAATTGATCTTCCTGGTAGACATAATTTCTCATTTCCTTCGGTGAAAACTTGAGGCACTACCGTGCCAATCTCTGTCAAGAGAATCATGCATTGTGAGACTATTCCAATCAAACCCACTTTCGCACCAGGCCCTTATAATTCTCAACTTTAGTATCCATAATTAATGATCTTTTTTGTAAACAGGGTGCAAGGATGTTTTTAGATGCCGCTGTTTTTTGACGTGAACAAATAATATCGGCTTAGAAGTGAAGGGAGGACAACGCCAAAAGTTTGTGTTCTTTTTTCCCATCTTTCTAATCTCATTCTTTTAGTGTAGAGTTGCTCCTGTAAAGCAGGTGGAGAAGACAACAGAATATGTGCTATTGATACAAGCAGGCATATATATATATATATATAGTAAAAGAAGAAGCTATGCAGAGAGCTGCAGCAGATGATCCTTCAAGGGCCTGCCTTGCTCTCGCCCTTCGTGCCCCTTCTATACTGTAGCGCCAAATGGGATCCTATTCTCTCTTGTTAGATTGCCCCGAATTCTTTGAGTTTTTGGACTACATAAGAAAGTGGATTTTTAAATATATGACACCAATATATTGGTTATTGTTTAGAAACTTGTTGACATTGGATTGGGTATACACGCTGCCTTTGCGGAAATGTTTGAAATATGTAGCTTTTGCTTTGATGATATTTATGAGAGTTGTATATACTCAAATGACCGTGTTATCAGCTATGTTTTTACTAGGATGATCTCTATTTTGGTTTGATTATTGTTCACTTAAACTCGCCCGTTGCGCCTATGATGCAAGGTTCAGATTTGAGCAAACGGTGGCAATTCAAGGTGATCGTGTAGCTTCCCCACGGTATTTTTTTGGAGAATGTACGCGAAAGGCCTGCCTATGGTTTCTGAAAACCTCGAGTTAAAAGTTGTATTACGTTCGGAATGCAAATTGTCTCAAATAAATTATTGAATGTCATTTGTGTGTATTCGGTGTGAACGGGAAATAGTTTGTACGACTTTGGGAACGTTTGTTGTTGATGGCAGAAATAAGGTAAAAGCCAGATGCATGGCGACAAATGTAAATTCGATTACGGGAATAATTGGGTATTAAGGGTAAAATGTCGAAAAAATTATGAAAATGGGGAAAGCCGAGGAGCTTCTGTGTTAGGCACACTGCTACGCTTATCTCCATGACACATAGTTGGCATTGGTAACTTGTCCCTGACGTAAGGAATCACTTTTCAAGTTGAAATGTTAAGAGAAAAGGCTTACAAGTTCTTTTCTAAGCCTTTCCTTACCAAAAGAGGATGTACATTTTAAATAGCACACTTGTCTGAAAAATCATATAAGCTATTGATCTAGAAAAAGAACTTGAAGTATGACTTGTCTTTACTAAAGTTTAAATATTAATCCAAAGAAAATTGAATCATTATAGTTTACACGTACCATTGTGGTTTGTGTGTGTGGCAAATCATCCCACTTCCTCTTTACCTGCGTAATTTGCATCCTAGATGATTTTGTGATGGGTAATTGCATTCTCCTTGCCTTCGGCAATGATCCAATGCAATGCTACTTGGTGGAATAGATAGAAGTAGAGCAAACATGAGACCTCTACGATGAGGCTTTTCCTCCCGTGTCTTTTGAACCCTCCTTCGTGAAGCGTGACCGTGAATGGCTTTCGATTTGCATGTGCTCTTTCTCCCACATTAACTCCACCTCTCGCCTCCAACTCCTACCCTCTCAAGTCTCACCCATTACCAAAGGCATCGGTTTGTGCAACATAAAGCAAATTTACTAATATACACATTCCCACCCAAGCATATCGATGCTCGCCTGCACCTACCTCAAACAAGTGACACACACTGAAAAAAAAATCGGCAAATTTGTTGATCAAATTAGGCTCTTTAAGTCTCTAACGGATTGAAATTAGAAGTTACCTCTGATACCTTTATTTGAACCCATAATCTGTCAAGTTTCACTTAAACTATTCTCCATAAGAATCCTTCCACATCCATAGTTTAAACCCCTTGCTCATCCCCACCCTTACTTGTTCCCTTTCCTCCACACAACACCTCCCGACTTCCACATTTCACCCCCTCCAAGTGTTTAAACACATTTGCTACCATCTTGTTTGATGTAATTTTTAAAGATAAGGTTATCTCAAGTAATAGTTACATGAACAATGCAAAGATTTTATTTTCAACCTATCACATTTATTACCATTCATCACATTTATCCTTTATTAATCATATCTATCCCTATTAACTTACTCTCACCATCACATTTATCTTCATCAATACATTTTTACTTATCACATTTATTCTATCGACGAACCTCCAATACAAATAAAAATAAAAAATAATAATAATATATCAACTATACTTTTACATCTATATCAACTAACCCTTATCTTATTTATTTACTCATCTCTCTTTAAAACTTTCTAAATTTTAATTAATCTTCAATTTTAAATCTTTATCAAATAAAAATTTATTCAATGACAAAACACTCGATTAATATTCAAGAAGTCATAGAAGATTAAAATAATAAAAATTTATTACTGCAGTCAAATTTCGAAAAATCAAAAAAATCTAACCTGATTTAAAATTTTAAGCATTAGATCATCTGTGGGGGAGGGGGGGGGGGGGGGGGTTTGTATGTGTGGTGTTGTTAAAAGTCGGATTGGACCATGAGTAAAACCAAATTTATTTACAAAAAAGAAAAAAAAAAAGGGACCCGACCTATACATTGCAGGTAAAGAAACCTTACAGCCACCGACCCAACTACCATCTCGTCACTATATAAGACACGCACACACACCTAGTGTCGGTCATCACCACGCACGGGCTCCAACCGTATGGCCCCCTCCTCCTCCGCCCTTCTCCAAACTCTCCTTTCCCTCCCCTCCCTCACCACTCTTCTCGCAACGCCGCGCCGCTCCTCTCTCCCCTTCTACTGCTCCCTCCTTCCCCGCCGCGGGCGCACCCCTTCCCACCTCCGCTCCAAACCCTTCTTCCCCTCCCATTCCCCCTCGTCCTCGTCCTCGTCCTCGTCCTCCCCTCTCCCCGACCCCAACCGCCTCGAGCTCACCCTCGACCTCCCCAACTTCCTCCCCTCCCTCCGCCGCTCCTCCCTTACCCTCCTCTCCTCCGCCTCCTCCGCCTCCCGCGACCTCCTCACCTCCGTCTCCTTCGACCCCACGCAACGCCGCCTCGCCTTCTCCTGCCGCAGGTCCTCCCTCCTCCTCCTCGGCACGCTCCTCGCGTGGGCGATCGCCGCCGCGTGGATGTGGCGGAGGGCGGGGTCCGCGGCCGGGGGGAGTCAGCGGGTGGTGAGGAGGGACCGGAGTCTTGGAGGGAGGGAGGTGGTGGTGGGGTGGGAAGGGGGAGCGAGGGGGTGGAGAGGACCATTGGAGGAGGACGTGGGGAGGAGGGGGGGGATGGTGGTGGAGAAGAGAGAGGAGAGGGTCCCGGAGTGGTGGCCGGTGGCGGTCGCGAGTATGGAAAGGGAGGTGGACGCGAGGGCGCAGAGGGAGGCCGATGCGTTGGTCAGAGGTGAGTCCCGGTGGCTCGATTGATCGGATCTATTGTTTGTTGGTGCATGTCGTGTGTTTGTTATTGGTTGCCGATGAGATGGTGCTTGCGATCAGCGGTGGTACTTACGATTTCCTGACGGGGAGGAGCTTTCCGGAATCGTGATTTCGATTTCGGTTGGGCAGTTGGGAACTGATTTTTCGATATCGACGATAATAGCCTTGAGGATTCCGTCAGAAACGACTCATGTAGGATTCTGCTAGAAAGAGTGCGTGACATGGCACTTTGCTTGGACTACTGTAGCTCTTTGCATCTCGTTGTCTTAGGGGCTGTTCGCATAGCTCCGATCACAGTGTTTGGGTGCTTGGAAAGCCGTGATCATAGCTTTTGTAACTTTCCTGCCTGCCATATACGATTTGCATTGATCCAAATTGCAGCTTATCACAACTTTTTAGTTTTATAACTGCATTTCCAAAAGCACCTTTAGTTTTATAAGGTTGCTTTTCCCGATTGCAGCTTTTCGAATTGCCTCATAAGCCGAGCCAAAGGTTATGTTTTGTCTCAAACTTATCGTACCGCAGTTGCATGTGGTCCAGCTAGTTTGCTAATCTAGAGGTCAAGAGGCCATTTGAATGCAACTATGGTGTGATGCATTTAGGACAAAAGATGGCTTTTCAATCTGCTTGCAAGGCAATTCGAAAAGTTGCAATTGGAAAAAATCTGTCTTGCGCAGCTTTTGGAAATGCAGTCATAAAACTAAGAAGATGTGATAACCTACGATTTGAGGCAAAAGCCACAACTTGTGTTTCGCAAGTGGAAAGTTACAAAAGTTGCAATGCATGTCTTTTCAAGCATCCAAATGTTGCGATCGGAGCTATCCAAATAGCCCCAAGTATATCTGAAGAATTGATTCATCCTATATGATTGAGGAGAGGATGATGTGGTACTTTTCCTAGTGGTGCTGACCTCTAAATATAGAGATGATGAAAGGAGAAAGTAGGTAATGGATGTAAGTATCATGTAACTACAGGTCACATCAACTTAACAGGAGTTGGGTATTAGTGAAGCTGGGAACTAGTTGATTGAATTTTGATCTGCAGGTTCAAATGAGTAGTTGGATCAGGTTAATACAATGTTTTCTGTAGGGTTCACCAGGATTATTTGAGTTTGGGGATCCTTCTCTTCCCTCTGGCTCCTCTTCGTCCATCTTCCTTAACATCATGATGATTTTTGGTTATCCTAAGCTTTCATCCTTTTATTCTTCAATTAGATAATGCAAGTTTCTTCCAAAAGAAATAGGGTGTCAAAATTATGTAATCTGCCTCCAGTAATTGTTGCAAAAAAGATATTGGAAATTTCGTTTCCATATAAAGTTATGTGCATGTGCATGGTCCTGTGTGGTTATTCTTTTATTATTTTATTAACTAGTTGATCACAATTTTGAATTGTCATGTTCACTATATTTCTAATTTCTTATTTTGGACTTGGAATTTATCAAATTCTTCTCTTTGTAGTTACTGTATGTTTGTTCTATTTCCAGCTATTACGGATGAGAGAATGAATGGAATGGATTATAGAGAAGATGATATAATTCAAGTCAGTGCAAACTTTTGCTTAATTGGTGTTTGGAATATCCATGCTTGATGTGCATCTTTTCTTGGTTGCTTTCTTCCATTAGAGCTTGTGCTGGAACACTCTTGTCCATTATACTTTATCACCAACTTTTGCTAAAAAAAATGCACAATATGGCTATTGCTGGCATTTTTCTTCCTGTAAATGCTTAACAGTATCAACAATCAAAATGTAAAATAGTCGTAGAGGAAATAGTATTATATGTAGTGGTACCATTGGTTCTTGAGAGGTTTGTTGTCGGAAATGTAATAGATGATCATTTCCACAATCAAGAAACAGATGTGCTACCAGGTATATTTTGTGATTATGTTAGATAATAAGAGGAAATGGGAGTTTGACTAATGGATGGAAATTATATTTGAAAGACAGATGGGCTTTTCACATCCTGATTTTCTCTATGCATTTCTGCTATTTATGAGTTACTGAAATCAGGGTATTGGATGGCATGGAGATCTCCATATCTGGAGTAGATTCCCACTTGTAAATTCTATGACAAATTTTCTCTAAGTTCACTGAAGTTTGCTATACTGAGTCTGCATCTTGTACGGAGATTGTAACTGATAAATTTGTTGTAAATATACTTTATCGCAAATTCTAGGTATACTTGATCAAATGTAAAAATGTCACTTACCAAGTACACATGTAATATCCAGATGGATATGCACAAACATATCTTGTAAAATCTAGAATATTGCATCCATCCATGTCATCTATCTTCATGAGTACTGATAACGATGATGCTAGATATTTATCGTGTTAACTATAAACCTCCAAGTGAGTTCATTAAAAATCAAATATTAGACAGTAAAACTTCCAACTGAGACAATTGTGATCCAACCTGATGGTGGTCTGGATCTGGGTCTAAATAAGCTGAAGTTCTCGATCTCCAAGCCCAACTCCATATATCAAGCTTGAGACACTGTCAATTCAAAAATGATGAATGTAAGGCATTGTTAACCTTCCAACCAGACTCTGCTTATTAGCCTATTAGGTATTGAATTCGGACCATCTCTATAGTCAGAAAGATCTACTGTTGTTGATGGATACCCTAGATGGATAGCCACAAAAGGACATGCTTTACTTTTAGCACATGGGTAATCATGACCGTAGTTGCTCCCATGATGATTGGAGTTCAAGGCCCACAGATTCCAAGATCATGGTAGAATGTGCAAAACAATGATGGATAGTCAAATCACCATCACCCTAAAGGTCCCCAATCATTGAGATAGATTCACACCTAAAAAAAGATCATTGTGCCACATTGCCATATTAGTTTCACGTCTAAAAAAAGATCGTTGTGCCACATTGCCATCGTGGGTACAATTGTGACTTCACCCGTCCTAGAACATGATGGGCATAGTGACCAGGAATGCGGAACATGAAGAATTGTTGGAAGCCCTTGGATAAAGATGACACTTTTCAATTCTTGTAGTATGTACTTTCTCAAAAAAAAAAAAAAATTCTTGTAGTATGTTTTCCAGGCCTCCTGTGAATAGCATACCATGTGGTTTGTACATTCGCAAGCTTGTACTTAAAACTTACGGTACATATGAATGTAGAGCTTGCCAAGACATTGTGAAAGCATGAACCTATTAGAATTTTTGATCTAATGTGTGTGCTATGTGCAAAGACATCTCCACTCAAAGTCCACCTTAAACTTTGTGAAGACCTGAGATCCAATTTAACACCTATGCTAGGCTAACTTAAACTATTGAATATGTTGTTGAGTTAATGAGTCTTAAGGAATAAGAACTCGTCACTTTTTGCAGCTCTAGGGAGTCACCACTTTAGAGTACCTTGATTGAGGAACCTACTCTGACCTTATCTTAGAGGGTAGAATAAGCTTACATTTTCTTAAGGTAGGAAGGACATATAGCCTTGGAGAATGCTCTAGGAAACCACTTAATGTTAAAGCGATTTATACTAGGTCTCTATAATCCTAATACAAGGCCAATGTGCTCAGAAAGAGGTTGTAACCGTTGGAGAAGGCTCTAGGCAAACACTCAAAGATAGATCCAAGGCGTGCCTCATAGATTCCTAGTGATGATGTGCCAAGTGACAGTGATCTTGCATAAGGACATCAAGCCTCTATGAAGCTAAGGTTGTGTAAATGGACATGGATGTAGGTCCCTTCCTTAAGTACAAAAAATGGGTACAAGAAATTTACCCTCGATGACATGCCAAATGGGAAGCAAACTCCCTGCCACTTGTTGCAACTTCCTTTCACAGAGGTCCTCTGGGCATAAGGGTCTCTAAAGTTAAGGTGATCAATGCTAACGATCTATTACTAGACAACCAACTCTCTGGGTTATGTGATCCTCTTCGGAAACCTTGTATATCCAGGGATTTCTTAGGGCAATATTTTCAAAAAAGAATTGTGAGGCCCTCTCAAAATAAAAAAAAAAAGAATTGTGAGGATAATGTCCAATGCAAAGCTTTCTCATCCATCCTCCAGGAAAAAATGGGAGTGGTTCAGAAATCGGCACTATTGCCTCTTGCTCCATTGACTCATCAAAGGGGCTCAAAGAGTGATTCCTTGTGCTATCTATCAATTTGTAAAGAATGATCCTTCCACCCTCCTGATGCCTATCCAGAGGAAAGGGGGAGTTTTTTCGAATTATCTACAAAAATTCAAGGATTAATACTTGAACTGCAATCACCTAAATGAGAAACTAGCAACATGTAGACTGAAAATTTCACTTTATCAAGCAACGCACAAAAAGGGACATGGCAAGCAACCTTCTTGGCCCAAACCATAAGAAGGGAGTCTGGGGAAGAACTCACATCAGAGTGGAAAGGTAAGGTAGTAAAAAAAGGTCACTTATGCAAGTTCCATGGAGAGGAGGTGCATAGCACCAACCCATGTTATTGCTTTCGCTTCTAAATTGATTGTCGATCAAATTTAGGGAGCTTAACTTGTCCAGGTACTAGGTCAAAGTGGATAATACCTTCAAGTGGTACCAAGAGGGGGTTGTACAAGCTCTATGTCAGGACAATCCAATGACTTACCATGATCTACTGCTAGGGCATGCCGATATAGGCTGGAATCATTCATGTGGAGCCAAACAATGTTAATCCTGCCAACAACTATTGCTTTTTGAACTATGAGTATTGTCTGACGATGGAAATGTTTACCTATCAACCACCTAACAAGTTTGATTTGATGCTTTACCATTGTCAATACCCTCCTAACCTTTGCTCTTTAGGATGGTGCTTGTGTCATCTTTAGGATTGAAAGCTTATCACCTCCAAGTGCAAATGGTAGGGGCACATAAATCCAAGCTGTATAACGTGTTACCACCTTGCCCATCAACCAGCACCATGACTTATCCTTTTTTCCTTGAGGAGGATCTTTGTGAGACCCCTAAAGAATAGTAGCACATTGGAAACTTGGGAAACTAAATGGTGGGCTATGAGGGTTGAAGATTACCATTTGTTAACTTAGGCTTAAACATTTTAAGTGATTTTCTTGGGTCCAAAGAGCCTAGACCAATAAGTTATTGGGGTTAATTTTTCTCAATTAGATTCTGGTCTAGGCTAAGGTGTTACAAATTGTATCTGTGTTGAACTTCCTCTGGTCAGAGGATAGGATTATCAAAGAGGCAAGGCAACGATTAATTAGAAGACTAGTAGGAAGAAGTTGCCCAAGAGATGGAATCACCACCACAAATGGAAGTGAAGTGCCTTGGCCAAGTCATAATGATGATACTGTGAATTTAAGTAGAGGAGATCATAACGCCCTGAAAATAATTTCACTTCCAGAAAATTGAGTAGTGGGTTGCAAAGCATTCCTGGATGATGAACACCCAAGATCTGGAAGTAGGATCCTTAGTGATGAACTTTGAAATAAAAAGAAGTGAGTTTGAGCAGATCCAAGTGAAGAGGAGATAGATGCCAACCCCAGAACTCAAGGGTCGACTCCTGCAGCAGGATTTCCTCCATGGCTCTTTTCAAGGATCAGTCCAACCAATGAGTAATCTCTGCACCAAGAAGTAGCTAACTTGCTGGCTCTGTTAAAGGCAAATGTCAACATCTTTATTTGTTCAGTGGCAAATGCAATAAACCTCATTGATGTGGTTCTTGAGGTCATGCAACATCATCCCTAAGCTGATCCCAATGTTGTTCCTGTTTCTGAGCCCCCGTGGTTTGGGTTTGAATAGAGAAAAGCTCATATATACCTATCTTTGCACATGCAAGCTCTTGAGTGTTGGAAAGCAGTCACAAAGAAAATCCAGAAGCTCCTAAATACAAACTTCAGCAATTGGAAGCAGTTACAAAGGAGGTCCAGAAGTTCCTCAATACTAACTTCATCAAGAGATCACCTTTAGCCATTGGAGGTCAAATATCATTCTCGTGAAAAAGGAAATTGACAGATGGAGGATGTGCATTGAATTTGCAGACCTATATGTGGTCTGCCCCAAGGATGCTTTCCTTCCCGTACACATACATTAACTGGTGACCACAAGCATCATAATTTTATATGTTTCTTTGGTGGATTCTTTGGTTACAACTAAATATCCTTGTATCTGTTCATAAAGATCTCGCCTCTTTTGTAATTGATTGGAATCTTTTGCTTTTGGATGATGCCTTTTGGCCCAAAAGATGTTGAGGCCACCTATAAACATCGTGTAATTATATATTTGCACATTAATAGGATAGTCATTTAAAGTGTATGTTGATAATCTATTAGTCAAGGGTTTTGGTTTATTGCAAGACTTTGACTGATGTTCTCATTAATTATTTTTTATGTTCTCATTAATTATGGGTTTAAGAACTTTGACTCAACCCTGAGAAGGGCTTGCTTTGACTGATGTTCTCATTAATTATTTTTGATATTCTCATTACTTATGGGTTTGAGAACTTAGACTCAACCCTGAGAAGTGGGTGTACCTTATCATGCACAGAGAAATTGAGCTAATTAGGGGAAAATTCGAGCTAAACTTGAATTGCAACCTCCTTGCACTCTCAAAGGAGTTCTTTCCTTGGCTAGCAAAGTCGTTGCACTCAACTATTTTTTTTTCTAGAGCAACAGTCAAATGTGGACCTTTCCTCTTAACTCATCAAAAAGGGAGCAGAGAACCTGCAGTGACCAGCAAAATGTGATTTGGCTCTAGCAGACCTCAAGCATTTCTGTGGAGTCTGCTGATGTTGTCTACACAATTGTAGGGGATACTCAATTCTTTTACCGCACCAACCTTGCACCCTGCGATCAGTGTAATTCTAGTATGCAATGCATAATGCCATTCTGTACTCTATATACTATGTCTCCTAGACATAGTAGCTCTGACCTTGGTTGTTGCAACATGCAAGCTTCGCCCTCACCTTTAGGCCCATTCCATTCTTGTGCAGGCCAACTAGCCTCCTAGACAAGTTTGGGCTAAGCTGTACAGGTCAGGACGTCTTCAGAAATAGTCTGTGAGGTTAACCAAGTTTGAGATCCTTTTTGTTGTCCAATAAGGAGTGACTACTAGCTGACTTCTTTGTCAAACTTAATCCTCGCAGCAATAACTTCCTGGCAAATCCTGATGAGTTTATGTGGATACTCTTCAGCAAAGAAGGGGTTTGGGATAGGAATCATCATTGAGATCCCTGGCAATTACATGGCATGCACTCACTTAGATTCCATGTCAAATTCACTGACAACAGTGAACTTTACTTGCTGTCATTGGAGTCACCGAAATGATGGGGCAATTGCTCTACTCTTAGCGATTCTAAGGTCATTGTGAGGCACTACTTTGGTGAGTGTTAGGTTGACAATGTGTTACTTTATTAATATCTGAGGAAGGTTTGATGTTAGACTTCTATATTCTCAAAGTTTCAACCGTTTAAGATTCTGAGATCAGATAACACCAAAGCAGATATCCTGGCCAAGCTTGCTGCAGCTTTCTTCTAAGACAAGACAAAGATAAAGCAATACTCATTGAATGTCTTGTCCAGCTGAGTGCAAGCAATGATAGCACAACCACATTGGGCCCAGCAAATGATTAGATGTCTGATTTCATTAGATATTAGCACGATAGCCTCCTGATTGAAGGCCATCCTAGCCTCTGTTCATTCAAGAAGTGGGCAGTAGAGTCCACTCTTCTCGATGGAAAACATTATAAATGGAGTGTCTTTTCCACTATTCTATGTCTAACTAGGGAGGAAGCCAAAGATGCCCTTTGCAAGGCCCATGAAGGAGCTTAAAGCACATATGAAATTGTGTGCATCATAGCAAACAAGTTGCTATGCTGTGGTTTTATTTAGCAGCCTTTTTTAATTTTTGCATAATGGGGGATTAATATCATCGATAAGTTTCTGAAAGCAATAGGAAGTAGAGAACATGTCATAGTGGCAGCAGACTACTATGGCAAATAGGTTGAAGTTGAGGCACTAGCTACCATCAACATGGCAAAGATCACTACCTTCATTCGAAGGAATATCATCTGCAAATACAAGATGACATATATTTGTGATGATTGAACACAATTATCATTGGTCTTCATGGTTGCATTTCAGTTCAATTCCTGATGTTTTTGTCTTGAGTGCATGATACACGTGCGTGTGTGTATGTGTGTGCGCATGTGTGTTGAGAGAGAGAGAGAGAGAGAGATTTCTGGTGTTCTTCTTTGTGCTTGTTTACAGATGCATCTCCACCTAGATCCATCCTAGACTTGGTGAAGGTGTCAGATTCACTCAACCCTTTGGGTACATAATGGAAAAGCTACATCTACAGCTTCTGGAGATTATTAACCCTACCTCATGGCACACATCCAAAGAAGAAAATCTCTTTCTCAACTCTCATTTGATATTCCATGTTGCTTTTATTTGTAAACAATGCCGCTTATGTTGTTACTTGCTATTTGATATTTTAATGCAATACCTACTCAACATGCTCCAGATGTGACTGTCCTTTTGGAGTAGCAGTGAACTTACTTGTAAATTAATAATGCAACTTTCTCTTGTGCTAGTCATGTGATCTTTTGTACTTCTCTACTGCAATCAGCTTCGACACATATGTAGAACTTCTGGTGCAAGTGTTTCCTTTGGTACAGCCAATACTCGAGGCTCATTTTACAGAGCAGCAATTGACTTTGTTCTAAACACATGCATCAGGTTTCTATTTAACTCATTCTATGTTGGCAATTTTGACTGAGCTTGTTTTGATTCTGTGTGCTGTTTTCAGGCGTGAAATTTATATTATTCTTCTCAAGCTATTCTGCTTTCACTTTCTTGACTCTGTTATAATATTCTATGTGCTGCTTTCACTTTCTTGACTCTGTTACATGAAACTTTGTAGAGCGTCACCATCTGATGTTCCTGTAAAAATCAATGGTGAGGAGGTGCGACTCTTTGTTGCTGGCCTTGCTGAAAATATCAGATTAAATAGTATCAGAGCCGCAGTTATATTGCGAGCAGCTGTTGCAGCAAAAGCACGTGCATATTTTTTGCAAGCTTGGGTACACTTTTTGCTGTTTGTTTGTTCAAGATACAATGGCAATGGAGCTTTTTTTGTATACTCATGATATTTTGCATCATTGACATCATGCTTTTGTTCCAGGCTTTAGACATTCAGGGGAAAAGAACAGAAGCACTGGAGGAACTCTCAAAAATTTGTAGAATCATTCAGATGTTTCCCCCTGATGAGCAGTCAGTAAGTTGTTATATTTTTACACTGCATTGCCTTACTTTTATCTCTCATTTCCATTTCTTTGCATTGATCTTGCACTTCCATTTTTTACATTCACCATGCTTTGTGTGTGTATTATTCCCAGTGTGATTGCAGATAAGGTTTTCTAATTGGAATAATGTGTCTAGACAACCATATCATTTTTGCGAGGGTGTAAAGTTATCAAGTGTGCATGCTTATTCCCATTGTCAGGCAGTTAAATGGAAAGATAATTTCATCTTGTCTTCAGGAATGTATTTTACTTAGTATCAAGGACATGGGCTCACTTCAGTGCAGAGATCTGAAGGGAAGTTTGACGCACTTAAATTATTCTACGTCCAGATTATTGTTCTGTTTGTCATTTGTATGCTGACAGATGATATTGCCTCTTGTGCTAATAAAAATAAGTGGAAAAAATGGTTAAAATCTTCATCATTCCAATTTTACCCAATTCATTGCCCCCTTCTGCATCCATTGCCATTAACATCATATGTGTCTAATTGATTATCAATGCCAGAAATCTGTTATCTTCTTCTTTTAATACTATATGCCAGTATATAAAACAAAAAATATATGTAGTACTCAGTGTTTTGAATTACCTGTCTGTGAAGAATTGATGTTGCGTGGGAGAGCTCTTCGCCTTCAAGGTGGCATGCATGGAAGAGAATCGGTGGAGAGAGAGATGTAGAAGGGGAGAGAGGAGAGGAGTTCTTACAGTAGAAAATATTGTTATTGCAAATTAAAAAAAAAAACAAAAGGGTTTGATCTCTATTTAAAGAGATCCAATGTCAGTTACAACTCAACTAATTTAGGATTTGACAATCACCAAACCTAATTAAATGAAACAAACATAAAAAAAGAAACACACCAAACCTAACTCCACGCACATGCATCCACACATGCATCCACGCATAGACTTACGCACACACACGTGCCCAACATGGGCCCCATAGACTGCCATGTGACACAGCCACGTGACTTATTCCATGAATTGTAACACCTTCCAATGTGTGAGGTTCCAAGTCTATCTTTACATGCTACAGTACTATTGACTTATTCCATGATCCTTTCTAGTTTCCATTCCACTATCATCCTTGTTACCCTTGAGACTGATTATACAAGCTTTTTGGAATGACAGCCAGAGATTGAGATGGTTGCTGGTGGGCTCGAGAAGAATTTAAAAGTAGAACAAAGAAAGCATCTCTTCAAATTGCTTAAAGGAGTATGTGGTTTGGAAGAGACTCACCGGGCTGTTGCAGCAGCACTTGGTTTGGTATGTTAGTTACCTGTCATTTTTGCATCATAAATTTTATGGTAATGCATCATGCTTTCGGCTTCTTGTGGTCATATCTAATGGCTCCTTTTTCTTGTTCCATCAAAGTTGGAAACGTAGTTTTCTTAAAAGCTCCAGCTTGACAAGCCCGTGCAGATATGAAGGCATTCTACCCCAAACAAGCTGAGCTTTGTCATAAAGTGAGACAATCAGACTATATTGAGCTCAACCTTTTTTGCTCACTATGGTAAATGCGTGCACATGGAGACGGACATGCAACCGGAAATGAGATACTGGTATACATGTAAATTATCAAATAGCACGCAAAGAAACATAGATGGAACACATTGAGCCATTAGCCGAGCTCTACCTGATATGGTATATTCAATGAGAAAAATAGACTAGTTGTAGTTCTTCATGCCTGGTGCGAAAGACAAATTGCAGTGAAAGGCTGCCAACGCTTGGTAGGGTTCATTTTAGTTGTTATGGTGCAAGTGTAGAAAGTAGCATATTTAATATAATCAAGAGCAGGAAATGTTTACGCAATGTTCAACGTGTATCTACATTTACCACAGATTGTATGGTGACAGAAATAACAGAGGATCTCTGAAACCTTTGAAAAACCAGTTGCCTGTGTACCTCACCACGGACCCTAAGTTAAACATTATGCCTTCTGGAGATCGGGCAAAATACACATTTGTTTTTGTGGTTCTAAAAGTTATTTTCAGTTACCAATATTCCATGTAGCCTCTAAAGCAAAACCTTTTGCCTGGATTTTTTGGCCTTGCAGGGGGGACAGGATGAGGCACGTTGGTGATGTCTGGTCTAGGTAGATTCGTATATCTTCAATAACACAGTTATAAAGCCAAAATTTGTTTATGGTTTCTTCAGAGTTTTGAACGACTACGAGGATAATTGTGAATTTTCACATTGTTTACAAGATGCTTTTAGATCAGATAACCCTCATATAAAAATCAAATGTGTATTGAAAGGCATTTTCTGTAATTTATTTTGTGATCCCTCCAGTCGTTTTCATGGATCCCATAAGCTTTCGTCCAGTGTCTTGCCCAGAAGTTCTTTGGTGTGGGAATTTGGGTAGGGATGCGGTCGTGCCCATGTCAGTGAAAAATTGCCATCTTTGAAGTCCATTTAAAATTATGGGTGGTGGATCGGATTGGACGGTTCAAATGATCCAGGTCAACAAATCCAATCTGGGTTTGTTTGGGGGTGGGGTTTCTTCCTGATGACTCAGCCTTGTTGGGCTATTGCTTTAATAGGCTGAGCAGCTGTATTACTTATGGAAGGTCACCGTATAAACAATAAAGTGATATCATTTGATGTCTCACTTCTGCTTAGGTTGGGCAGTTTAATGCTACAAAGATGTCGGCAGAGTGGTAGAGTCCCCTTGTTGGCATCCCACATTGAGCGGTTGTATTAGTCACGCAAATTCTCCATCCAACCAATAAGACGGTTTCGTATGCTGCTTTGTTTTATTCTTTGGTGTAAAAAATACCATTTTACACTAGCGATGATGTTCTCGAATTTTCTTACTAGAGGACAAATTTAGATTAAAGAATCCGACGCCGGCAGAAAGCTAGCCAATTTCTTAGAAGGCGATCTTTTAATAAAAAATCTAATTGTTATACGTTGATTAAAGTGGCTGTACCGTGATTGATGTTACAAAATGGCGTTATGTGGTACCTAATCTGTATGCATTCGTATCCTACGCAAAAGCATTCTCTCCCTTCCTCCTTTATTGCTAGCGTGACAGTCGGGAAAGAGTTTGTCATTCGTCGTTCAGAAGGCCTCTTTCGGCACGAGGTCGTAAGCGATAAACCTTCACATTATAGCGTTTATCTCCTACCTGAATTAATAAAAAATGTTTAAACTTACAGTTCATCGCGGAAACCAAAGCAATTCAAACTTCAATGAACTCTGCATAACGAGTCAGCTTGTGTCATTGTGCTTGTGGTGTTTACCTTTTAATGTTCTGAGAGGAATCTCCGGAGCTTTCTTAGGAATCCCTGCAAGGGTAGAGGCATAAAGGTGGAGGTTTCTGAAGTAGTCACAATGCTGATACGTAAAGGTCATTTGCTGTGAAGAAAACGTTCGACAAATTCCAAGCCAGTCTCAGTGTGTGAGAAGGGGGCCACTTATTTTGCGAGATATCTTACAATGATAACTATAAATCATAGGCAACGAAAGATGAGACTTTATGTTTTGAAGGATCATAGTTGATTTGCATTTGTTGCTTCACAGTGATCTAAGAAATTCCGTAGATGGATACAGAAGAGGAGAATATCCAAAGCGTGGGCTTGACCTAAAAAGGCTCATTGAAACTTATCTAACCAACACTGTGGTAGATCCATATGTAAGGATCTATCGTGCCCAACTACCCAGATAGATCCTTCGAACCGCCTATCTCAGATAGGATGTGCAATCTATCTATCCTGACAGATTGACAAAGAAACACGTAGACAAGGCCTGTCGAAGGATCTCACCAGTCGAGTCCTACTAGGAAGGTGGCCTGACAAGAGGCAATCAAGAAGGTGTATAGTTACGAAATGAGGGGAACGTGAGGAAGAGGTGTGACATTTGTGCCACAGTACGCTCAAACGTAATAGAGTTAGCGGGACGTGCAAGTTATACATGAAGTAACGTGTAGAAAAAGGACTGTCACTTAATGTCAAGCTATGATAGTGGGATTTGAATTCCTGTAGAGTAGGTGGAGCATATGTGAGGAAATCTCGGTATAAAAGGGGCCCCCACGAGAAGCAAAGGGCAATTATGAAAAAAGAATCATACCTCCTACACTCTTTTGACACCCAGTGGAAATTTCAAAGGTTAAATTTTCTCTACAAATCTACATCTTTAGTGGTGAAATTGAATTATCAATTTACTTGCATCTTCTTGTGCTTGCACCCTTATTTGATTAGACTCATCTTCTATCGTAAATCCGACAAAGCTTACTTTGTACTCTAATCAGGTACATTGATCGGTTGGGAGATAAAGTGATTCAATTCAATTGTTGCAGAGGATTTCTTTGGATTGTCATGAATTTGTAGCTTGTCTTGAAAGTAAGCCAAACGAAGATAGATGTCCTGGAGAGTAGCACCATCCATTTTATAAAGTTTAGTGAAGATCGATCTCCGTCGGTAGTAACTAGATCTATTTTGGCAGGGTTCCTGACGTCTCGATTTTGCCTTCTTTATGAGAGGGTTGCGTGACGAAGTATGGACTGGCGTATTTACTCGGAAGGGAAATTTTAAGGAATTGTTCTTTAACTTTTGGAAAGATTAATAAACCATACGTGAGTTGGTGCTCCAAATAATAATTAGCGTAACAGCTGCTCACGTTACAAGAAACTCCTCTATTTAGGAGGGAATCACTCCCTACTTTAAAAAAGGAAGGGAATCCAGGACATGCATAGCACAAATGACACGTCAATAAGTATCGACTTATTTGCTCCATGGGAATGTCAGAAGAAACAAAAAAAAGAGCCACCAGTACTAATCTAGAGACTAACGGTTTGAGAAAATTGCCTCTGTCTAAATGATGAATTTCTCATTTACATGAAAAGATTTAAGTTTAGCTGAGAGGAACTTCCAATTTAACATTGAACTGCTAAGAGAAATCAAATTTTAAAGATTAATTTACTTAAGGGATTAACCTCATTTTTGAAAGGTTAACCCCTAATTATTTGGAGAGTTAAACCTCTTTTAGTTAACATAGGTTAAGAACTCATAACACTAATTTATCTAACATCTGCTACCGATGTTAGGCATATCCATATTTAAATTTCACAATTTTGTTATGCTTTCACGATCTCTAATTTAAATTATTAACACCACTAATAAGTAAACATCACAAGAATTAACATTCTAACTTAACACCAATTCCAATAAATACAAATTAATGTTAATATCACTTTACAAGTAAATACAATTGAATGTTAATATCAATTTTATATTTTTTAACACCACTTCTTTAACCCTCCAAATAAACTAATCCTCTACATGGGCCGATACAATAACCTTCGTTTTCGAAGTAATGCCTAGGATAGAGGGCTACGTGTACGGCAACAAGATTGGGAAACTATTTTAAATACCGTAAAGCAATCGGGAAGATGGTCTCCAGATTTTGATGGCTCAAGCATCCTTCAAATAAGATCAGAACTTTCCCGTAGTCGATATGTTGCCACTAAAACTGAAGAGAACAAGCAATACCACGAAAGGTATGCTAAGGTTCACATCGCACCGCCAATGGGTTAAGGTGTGTGGTATTTTTGGCTTATAAGCATACATGCATATACATATTATTATATCCTTTTTTTCAATTATTTGCAAGAAAAAAGCATTTTCACTTTAGAGAGTGAATATCTAATGCTACCTTACAATGGGAAGGAAGCAGCCATCAACAGCAAAGAAAGACTATGGTTCATAGTAAATTCACCATATTCTCCGTTGACATCTCACCGTTGCAAAACCAGTGGGTTGAAAAATACAAATTTTTTGGCTATATGATCCTTGTGCTCAAAAGAACCACAGGCACAGGGCAGGGTGCTCAAACCGCAGCATCGATGGAAGCAGCCTACACAAGAGCAGGAGCTGCTGGTGGGAACTTCTGAGCAAGAAGAGGTTGGAGTGCTTTGACTACTATGCTCATATTTGGCCTGAACTCGGATTCATACTGAACACACAGCGCAGCGACCGCGGCCAGCTGTAGCAAAAGGGATATGATATGTTAAATGAAAACCTGAAATAGAGATTTCCTGGCGAACACGGATGTCAGATCCAAGGTTTCTTAGCTGCTTTTTTGTTTGAAGGATGATTATGCTCCCATATACCAGGGAAGCATAATTGAGATTTTACTAAAGCGATGCTGTTGCCGGCGAAAGGCATTCAAGACACAAGGGCCCTCATGACCGAGGTGCTGGGCACTGGCCTAGATGCTCACCCAGACACTTGTGGCACTAAAAGATTCACATATACAAATATGTACATACATGCATATACATGATTATGCGTACAAATGTGAATACTTTATGCATATGTATATTGCATATAAATGCTCAGGACAAAGGCATACACGCCACAGACACTTGTTAACATGCATAGATATGTATAGGTGTTTATATGTGGTTGCTCTATGTATGTATATCTGCAGATATGTGTAAGTATATATTTATGTTCCTATGCTACAACCACATACGTATTATATGCATATATACATATATATGTATGCGTATACGTGCAACACCCAATGATTAAATAAAATGAAACTAAAA
Organism: Thalassia testudinum; assembly: GCA_037157565.1. Taxonomy (NCBI): domain Eukaryota; kingdom Viridiplantae; phylum Streptophyta; class Magnoliopsida; order Alismatales; family Hydrocharitaceae; genus Thalassia; species Thalassia testudinum. The sequence continues at coordinate 23,234,762 of JAZHRO010000054.1, read as the reverse complement.
ACTCTAAAAGCATCCAAGGGGATGCCTGGCTCCTTGGCCTGGGCACTCACTTTAAGCAAATTTCCTCACCTGGGGCTTGACAGGGCACTTACAGCCTCATCATGCCTCGGTATCTAGGTGAGAACAGCACTGTACTGGAGAATGTATTAAGAACCTTTTGAACAAGATTAATTGATTTTTCTACATGTAACATTACAGATCTTTGCTTAGTATATGCTATCGACTGCTAAAAGAAGTAAATAAAGACATTGATAAGGATTTTCAAAAATATGAAATAGAGAAAATGTCCGATGCTATACAAAGATGGAAGAATTGGTTTAAAAGCAATAATAAACTGACAGCAGACTGCATTTCTAAGTAACCATTTCAATATATGTGAAATGTTCCTTAGTGGCCTCTGAATATGCTCTTTTTAACAAACTTGGACTGGTTATTATTTAAGATGCAAGACCTTTTTCATTGTTTTAAAATAGTATAAAGAGAACCAAGATATAGTTTACTCCGTGTCAGTGTGCATGTAGGTGTGGATGAAGCTAGGGAGAGATACCTTTGCAACTCCTTTAGCTGGATACTCTCCCTTTAGCCTAGGATCAACACACTGTTTCACTTTATCCTCACTTAGTCTGGGAGTAGCCTACATGAGAACACAAAATAAGAAAAGCTAAGCAGAAAGTGGATTGATTTAGAGAGGACTATGGCATCTTTTCAGATGACAACATCTCACCCAAGTAACCAGGCTCTGTTGTCCCCTGGGCATTGTATGATCCACCGGCTTCCTGCCAGTAAGAAGTTCCAAAAGTACGACGCCAAAACTATACACATCACTTTTCTGCGTCAACTGACCGGTCATGGCATACCTGCATGGTTACAAAGAAGAGCGACGCATCAATCTTCAACAAACTAACGGCTGCTACTTCATTTTACATTTGACAGTCAGCACAAGTGCAACAAACATTGACTTTGCATCTGAAATTTGGATTTAAGAAGAAATCTGAAAATCAAAACTCTAGAGAGGCCTTTTCTATTTTTTCTTTTTCCCTTTTTTTAATAAGGGTAAATGTGGTGTGCATGGAACTTGAACTTATGGGAAGGCCACTCTACCCAGCCTTTCTTGGTACATGAAAACCCTTTTCCATCGTTGGTAGAATTGTTTTTTTTTCTTAATTAGCACATAATATAACCAATCAGAGTTTAATGAAATTTCATTACAAGCGCATAAATCCAACATCACTTTGCCTAGCAGAGACCTAGATTGGATGGCTGTCTCTTAGGGAAGCTTCCACTCAATAATTTAGAAGCAGATTATCGTACTTCTACTTGCTGATGCTATACCAGTTTCGATGCTAGGAAACAAGCTTGTCCTAGATGCAAATGACACAAGAAAATATGAAAGATACATGGAAAGACTTACAAACCAACAGGCTCCTACTTGGATAATAGGAGGCAAAGTGCACCTTTCCAAGTTAGCATGATGGTATAATGGAAGTGGAGGAAGCATCATGTAGAATTTCCATGCATGTCCATACCGAAAATACAGAAAAAAGCAAGATGAAATACAGAGGATGAGCTTTTAAATGGAACTCTTGAACTTTTTTTTTTCTGAAAATGTAAGAGGATGACTCGAGGACTCTTGATCAAAAGATGTGGCAAAATCAAAGTTAATTCCTTTTTGTTGGAGGAAAGGAAAACTTAATTCTTCTAATGAAGTAAAATGTGATCTGTTGGGTTCTCTTATTTTGTTTCTGGAAATAACACACAACAGATTTGAGTAAGAATCATTCTTGATAATTTTAAACTTAGGAAATATGCCTGTTTCTTTCATTTCTTTGTTCACTAAAAGTCCCATTAATCCTCCTTCCATACCACCCACATTCTGTCATGGCTTTTGGATATCACAGCCACCACATTCTAATGCCACCGGCCTCATCTAACCTACTTGAAATATGGCTACTCATGTATGTTCACCAATGCAGGCATCACCTACGTTCACCTCTGCCTCCACCCACCACCTCTGACTACCCTTGACTCTTCCCCAGGCTTCTCCACTAGCCACCTCCCACCTCTCCACCTTCCCCCTTGAGCTAAACAAAAGGAAAAACAGCATACGGCTGCCACCACTGACTTCCAGCATAGCGAAATTGCCTTCATCCATCAACTCTGATGCAGAAGCGTCCAGATCAGCATTGTCTCCACCATCTATTTGTGAGCACGCAAGACAAAATAGGCATGACTACCTACTATATTTGGACAGAATTCTTTTGTGTTAAATGAGAAATTTTTTATTGTTTCTCAGCCATTTTCGCAAACATCCACCCAAATCTGGTTGCTTTCAACTAATCAGTTCACAATTGACAAGAATTAAAAGAAAAATTCCATTTGATCTAGCCTTCCCGGGGGATTCTCACGTGGCATCAAAGCCTTCAATCTAGGCTCTTCCCTGGGAATTCTCCACACACGTAGGAAGGAGGAGAGGAAAAGATCACGTTGTGCGTGATTTTTCCTGGACCATCGACTTCATCTTTGTTTTCTGGTGACCTTATGCACGCCCGAAGAAATTGAGTGCCTTACACTAGCTCACAAGGTGTAGGAGCAACGGCACCAGCTCGGATTGACGAGGCATGGAACCCTCTAGCATGCTAGGGAACACCAAGATCAAGTGTGTGGCTCTCAGGGATAGAAAAAGAGGCACAGAAGCTCCTCTCAACCTTCGAGAATGAAGTGATGGCAGATTTGAAGATTCATACTACTTGAGAAAGCATCTGAGACAAAAGATGCCAGGAAGAAGTTGGATTAGAGAGCCCATCACCTTATACAAAGACAAGGCAGCTACTCCAATAACCACGACTTCATAGGTTGCCAAAAAGGCAACGACTACGGAGGTGACAAGAGGATGTGCATCAAGAGAAGGTGGTGGAATGTCTGGTCGTATCACACCGAGCCAAGTTCGACAAGTCATCGTCCTCCTGACCTCGACTTAAAGGGGTGTGTAGAGAATAAAAGTGCCATTTGTTAGCCTTGTCAAGCCACGTGGCAATGTCATGTGGCAATCTAGGAAACATCCAAAGGGGCGTCGACCCTATGGGATTTTTTGATATGTCTTGTAGTCCAAGTTTGGTAGTCCTTAGTTTAGTAGATTTGGTTTTTAGAAAGTTTGTTTAAGAGAATTTGTTCTTTATAAAAATAGGGTATGTGATTAGATTATGATTTAGTTTGTTACTTGTTTTAGAGGATTGTGATATGTTCTTTCTCTAGAAAAGAGAGTCTTTGTAATCCTTTTATTCTAGAGTTAATGAAACAATTCTTCCAACACATCAACTCCCTCTCTCCCTCTCTTCTTCACTGATTGCAACCATCTCTCTCTCCTCCCTTTCATGTGGAACAGGGACAACCTGCAGTAGCATATTACTGCACATTCTCCCCACGTGGGAGAGCCTCCACGCCTCTATATTGCGCAAATCATTACATGGTATCAGAGCCACCGATTTTGGTGGTTTAGGGTTTGGGAAAGGAAAACCTAGAGGGGGGAGGCCCTCCGGCGGTGTCGCTGGCCTCCAGCAAGCCACCGAAGAGGCTCTCTCTTCTCCCACAACTTCTCTTCCTCTTCTACTCCTCCGCTTCCTCTTCTGTTGCTGCTGCTACTTGTCGCTGGCCAAAAAGGCCTCGCCGACTCTGCCTCCGGCCTCCGTTTGACGAAAGACCACCACAAGGGTGGTCGTCGAACTTCCCCCCACCACATCGACCCTCTCCGGCAACCATTGGTCAGCTGCATCACCGACAACGGGCCAAAAAGGCTCCAGCATCGCCAATCAATGTCATGGACCGGATTGAAGTGCTGGGCTCTCGAGCCTCACTAGATCGAGGGTTTGAGGGCACCATCGAGTTCCTTAGAGGCTACTCTACCAAACCAAGGTGGTTCGGATCTGCTCCGACTCATCGGAGATCTACTACCGACTTCCCAACCATTGTAGCGCTGCCCACCATGGCGAAACCGAGTGCGCAGCTACAGGGCGTCACCATCAAAGTTGCTGTTGGGCTCCTCCCTCACGTGCTCATCCTCCCGCTCCCACTGATGCTCCCTTCAGAAGCATGAGCTCCCTTTAGCCACAGCCCCCAGCAAGAGAACAAAGTCGAAGGAAAAAAACCCTCTTCAATGAAGGCTTTGAAGAAATCTTTTTCATTAAAAAAAAGGAAAAGAGGGTTATTTATGTTTTAGGTCTAGTAAAGTTATATCTTTTGTTTTTTGGGCATTTGAATGTAGCCCTTAAAGTTCCGATTTTTGTCCTTTGGGTCCTTATATGTTGAGTTGAAGACACAAGAGTTGAAGATGGGAGCCGCCTCGAGATGTCAAAGTTCGGACGATACTCTCACGCACCTCAAGAGAAACCAAGCATTGACTAGCTCTGTGAGGGCATACAAGAAGAGGCACCCAGGGTTGAAGACACAAAGAGAGGACTTCCACATCAACAAAAGTGGATCTTCAATCCCTTAAGGATCCAAGTCTTCGCCATCTCAGATGTCTCGATTTGGAAATAAATCAATTAGGTTATTTGATTAAGTAATTTATTATTTTTAGGTATTTGGTGAGTTTCCATGTATGCCCCTTAGCCTCTCTATATAAAGAGAGCTAGGGCTTCTCTTTTCAATTATAACAAGAATTATTCTCCCACCTAAAATCTCTACACATGTTATTAGTGAGGTTTGATTTTTGGAGTTACACCATCATCTGCACACATATCTGTATGCCTATGTGGATATAACCATGAGATGAGGTATAGAAGAAGTCCATACTGAATAAACACAGTATGAGATGCTACACCAACCCATAGTAGATTACAATCTTAAAACTAAAAGTCTACTGCTCTAAAGAGGGATTTTGAATACCAAGGCATCCATTTCTTTAGTTCATTTATTCACTGGGGCAGCTTGCAGTGATGCAACTCATACTGAAACTAACGAAGGAGACGACGACTTCTAAAAGTAGTGCAACTCATAATGAAAATCAAGAAGGAAACAAAGACTTCAAACTATTAACTCAAATACCAACACAAGAGTCCCAATCTATCTATTCACTCCACTTCAATTATCACTCTAGAATTTGAGATATCTATCTAAGATTAGTCCTACAATAATAGCCAACAGCAGAAACCCAAATTAGATCATCTAATCGGCTTAACTACTAAGAAAATATTGCAATATAAATTCCACAAATGGAGCAGCAATATGGAGTAAGAAAAATTACTCTGGTGCATGATAACCAAAGGTTCCCAAAACACGAGTAGAGTGAAGGCGAGCTGCCATGTCTGGTGCTTGATTTGAAAGATTGAAATCTGCAATTTTGGCTTTGAAGTCCTCAAAAAGAAGAACATTGCTTGAACGGATATCACGGTGTATAATAGAAGGCTGAACTTTTTCATGCAAATATTCAAGTCCTCTTGCTGCATCCACAGCAATTCGTACTCGTTGCATCCAGTCAAGTACAGGACCAGGTTGTGAGCCTTGTACTCCTTTTCTTCCTGTGGTTCACATCCAAGAGCATTTATTTATTTACAATATCTTAGATGGAATGCAAAGATCAGCAACCAAATTTCGTTGGTATGTCATACCATGCAGCACATCATGCAGGGACCCCATAGTAGCAAACTCATATGCCAACAAACGATTTTTATCTTCCACACAATATCCCAAAAGTTCAACAAAATTGTCATGCTTCAACCGTGAAACCATTCCAACCTGAATAACAAAACAAAGGATCTCAGCAGCAAAACCTGGAATAAAAAAGACAAAAAGAGGGACTTTGTATGATATTCATGAATTATATAAGATGTTCCTGAACATAACAGTACGAAATTATCACCAATGTTGCCCAAGGCAGTACCTGCGACAGAAACTCATTGTTCGAGTCACTCTCCGATGAATCGTCAAGCTTTTTTATGGCCATCTGCCTGTCGCTTAAGACTGCATAATACACTCTGCCATATGAACCTTCTCCGACCAAAGACTTTGAACTAAAACTTCCAGTCCTTTCAACCAGTTCATTCAGTGACAATGCAGGCACCTCAATAGTGGCTGGTGCTTTCTGAGGCTCATGCTTTACTACATTGGAGATCTTTGAGTTCTTTGGGTAACCTGACAAACAAAATCCAATCACAAAATTAAAAAGAAGAGGATTATTGTGATTTTTTGTGGAAACAATGATTTTTTTGGAAACAATGTTATGATATAAAAATAAGAATATGAAGTAATGTACTTGTCTCAAAACATAAACAGGAAAAATGACATAAGAAGCAGACAGTTATTTGAGGGGGAAAAACAAGAACCACAGAAGCATCTCCAGCCCCCAAAACTACAAGCATGCCTGCATAGCAGAGTGATTCGATTAACTAGCTACTATGGGATTCACTAGGCTGCTAAACACCCAAAACCAAAGAGAATTGACAACCTATCTAAGATTCTAAATGACTATCGGTTACTTAAGGATTAAGGATGATGGTAGGAGGATCTTTCTCTGGGGCAACCCATTGATCAGGTTTTCACAACATGCAGCAGTAAGCTGCCACTTCATTTGTTTTGACCATTTCCTCAATCTTCACATTCCAGAACACCACCACCCTCCAAACCCCCTCACCACCCCTCTCCGCACGTACATGCGTAATCTTGGCCTTTTCAACTTTTCAAGCTATTGCATGTTTAGTGAGGGATGTTGGTTGATGGCAAGTTGGACTAACATCTTCCTCATCAGAAGACTGATTTTCTTACTCTACGTTTCATGCCTTACATCTTTAACCTTTTAATAGCACCTAATTAAATTTACTTTTAATATAATTAGACTGACTTTTGAACAATTTATTCAGTCTCGCCAGCAAGATAAATATTTTAAGTTACAATAGAGTGAAACCCATTATAAGCAAGAAGAATGCAGAGCTATTACCTTTACATTGTATTAACTTGATATTGATATGTTATTGAAGCTCTACTACAATATCAACATTTATTTTCCAACATATAAATGTAAGCTCAAGTTGTTTATTGGCAATACTCCAGCTGAATGTTTACAAATAACACTCTCAAAATTCTTCAGGATTATAATTAGATCATCCACCACTGATAGATCTCCAAATATTTCTCTATGTTTTTCACGTGCTTCTTAAAAAGCATCTAGAGACAACCTCACCATGATATCTTCTAACATGGTTCAAACTATCTCTAAACATTGGCAAAAATATTGCAGAAACATTGGGTGTTAATAGGGTAAACGATATTTTTATGAAGGTAAATGTCTCCAGTCAGGGATTTGGGCAACGTATCCCTGAGCATGTATGGTTGCAAATGAAATGGAGAGATTTCAGAATTTTTCAATGTAAAGTTCCAATGTACGGGACCATATCTGTCTGAAATCCGGTATTATTACCAGATCTGGCTTGCTGCTCTCTTCTCCCATGTTGGCACTCTCTTATCATGTCTTGCTCCTTGCATTTTATTGTTCTTACATTCCTAGAATACTTTGTGTTTTTGAAAGAGTACATACATACAATACTTAAATTTTTTGCTACTTGTTAGCCTTAAATTTGTTGCTACTTGTTAGCCTAATAATTCTCTAAAATAAGAGCTACTTTCTAGTAATCTAGCATGGTTGACTACTTGTTTTTCTCAGTAAGTGTATAGTTGAGTCACTAATTAGATTTGATCTAGACTCTAGAATCTAGATGAGAATCTCTTCTGTTGAGGTACAGAGTTACCCAATATCTAACTAGCATAGCTTGCAGTCTCCTACTTGCATCTGTGCAAATCTAAGCTTACATTACATTGAATGCCATTCATGTAATGCAAGCAACTGCACAAGTACAATTTTGGATATATATGCCTACCTATGTGGTTTGACTTCTTATAACTTGTTTCTCTTGTTTATGCATGCATTGATCATTAAAATCATAATTTCACAACATTTGAGATGTTTAGACAATCTTAGGATATCTATTTACATCAATAATATATCTCGATATGCCCCCTTGCTTCTTCATTCTAGATTAAAAACTTAGTTCAAGCATTCTTTAATTGGATGCAACTCCAAAAAATGAGATGGCCAAGGCATCAAATAATGGTATGTTGAATATTTTGACTACCATAGAAGACTTAGAATATAGAATGGAATAATCTTTCTTACACAAATAAATGTTACTAAGCATGACATTCACCACAAGGCTTCATAACGTAGCACAAAGAAAAAAAGAAAACATTTAAAAATTCAGTGAGGCAAACCCATTTGGGAGAAAAAAAAACTATCAAATCTCTAGCATCTCTATATTTCAGACACAACATGCATTCTCTACGAAGGAGAGGAGATCATCTATTCTTCACATGTCCTTTGCTAAGGAGGTCTGGGAATGTGCAGGACTTTCTTTGATCGATGGGTGCTCTATGGATGCCTTTTGGGGAGCATTGTCGGTGGTTTATCATAGTCTAAATCCGATGGACAGCCCCCTTGGCTGTTTAGGTGTTTTGGCTGCAAAGGAATGTTATATTTTCAGAATGAAAGGGCTCTATAAGAATGTACAGTGGAAAGCAATGCATTTTAAGGGATTGTGAGGGTCCTATCTGTCGAGGGGATTTGTTTTGCTTGAACTGTAAACTTATTCGATGTTCTTTGATAAAATCACTAACTCTGAAGTGATCGTCAATGCCATACCTGTGCATATACATATATAAATACATATCATATATATGTATAATATGCACATACATAATGTATATATACCCCAAACACTCTCCCTCTTGCCTCTCTCCAAACATCATGCCTCAGCAAAGAAGCACACGCTACCTCCACCCAAAAATATATATAATATAAAACTCTGTTGAATAATTACAATGGCATTGCCACAAATGAGCCAACCTAATAGATGAGATTATCCAGAACATACTTCAGGTATATCCCAAAGTTTATTTCATTATTTTCCATGATTTATTTGTAAAAAAAGATGCATGTAATCAACAGGTAAAAATTTGGGACTTGTGGTAAGGATTCTAGTTACTGGCAAGGTAGCCAGGAAGAGCACATTGAGAAAGAGGGACCAAAAAAATAAGACAGATATTTTCTCTTGGAAATATGGGAATGTGGTTCCTTGCAGAGAAAGGGCCCACACATGCGGAACAAGTAGTCATGCAGATGTTCAAACTATTCCCTCCACATAAATACTATTTCATAAGCACCTTTATCCAAGATCCAGACTTCGAATATAAACATTAATGTGAGAAACTGCAACACAAAAATAACACCACATAACATAGAAAAACTGCATATAAAGCAACATAATTCCAAGCATTCTGAACAATGGAAATCAAAGATGAGAACAAGTACCATCTAGATTGTCCTGGCCTTTCAGGGATTCATTCTCATTTGAGTTGTATGGTTCATCAAAATGGCCCGAACAGCAAAGCCACTTCCGCATCCTATCCTCCTACTTCAATTCTGCAAGAATTTGTAAAGTTCAGAGAGCCAGCTAATCTAGTAAATCAGAAGGGTAAATATCCATTTGATTCCTCAAAGATAGCTTTTATAAGAAAATATGAAAAGCCACGAGTATAAACAATTTGTAAGGTTCAGAGAGCCAGGTAATCTAGTAAATCAGAAGGTAAATATCCATTTGATTCCTCAAACACAGCTTTTACAAGAAAATATGAAAAGACACAAGTATAAACAAATTCTTAGGAAGAATAAATAGATATAATAAGTTACCAAGATCCCGAAGACATTACCTGAATATATACCGGGAGATTATAAAATTTACCTAAATCTCAATGCTATTATCCATTGTCTTCAAAAATCACACATTGATGTTCTTAGGAGTAAGAGAAAAGAACATAAAAATCTGCATGGCAACAGGATGCTGGAGAAAAAGAATGGGCAATGCCTGTATAGTAACAGGACAACAAAAGGAAAATGACCAAGGTCTGAACCAGATAAAAAGTTTTTAACACGGGCACTGGTTCAGGTACAGTTCATGAAAAAGAAGCCGAAGTTCAATAAGATATGCAGCATGATTATTTCTAACAAGATATTGTCAAAATAATGATGATTTGAAAAAGCTGAAAACATGGTCACACAGAGAACAGCATCAGGTAAGTAAACAGCTGGCTGCGTGTCACGACTCACAACAGTCTTTGGGGCAATAATTTCAGGTTCAAAATGGATGATGATGTTGTTGGTGCAATTGCTTTTAGTTTTGTAAGCTTAATAGTTAATATATGTCAGTAATCTACAAGTGTGGGTTTTTTTTAAAAGATGTATCATTAATTCTTTGGTTCAAACATGCAGGTTCAAGAAAAGAATAATGGATTCATCATGTTTGAAATTAATCAGCACATATAAATCTGGTTAATTCCTCTTCAACCCAAAATGACCTTGCATCCTCCATTCCTCCAAACATCCAGAATTTCACAAATGTACATGTATTTCCAAGATGATCCATGGATTTATCCTTTCCAGAATTAATCTTCAATCATCAACCTCAACAAAGCTAATTCTTCTCAAATTCAAAACAACCTCGTGGCCTCCATGTCTCAAAACATCCAATATGTCGCACATACACTTGCATCTATTTTTTTAAGAAGGTAAATGTGTGGGCCATGGGGCTTGATCCCATGACCTCTTGGATGCCAATGGGAGGATGTACCACTGAGCCAACCCTTTGGTGGTATACACTTGCATCTATTTTACAAAAGAATCGAAGATTTATGGATTCATTCTGTTTGAACTTTATGGTCAAATATCAAATCAATCTACCTAATTCCTCTCAAATCCTAAAAAACCTTCCAACTTAATGGTCAGATATCAAACTCAATCTACGTAATTCCTCTCAATCCTGAAACTACCTTCCAGCCTCCATTGCTCAGACACCCAGTATTTCATATGTAGATTTACATCCTATTCGAGGGAAAATTAACGACTCTTCTGTCAGAATTAACTATCACATATGGAATTTACATCTATTTTAGGAAAAATTAATGGATTCATTCTGGCAGAATTAATGTCACGTATCAAATTCAATCTATGGAATTCCTCTCAAACCCAAAATGACCTCGCAACCACCATATGTCAAAGGATACCTCATATTTCATATGCAACATGAAACTAACTATTGAATTCCTCATGTTGTATATGAATGCATTCTTAGAAGAATTCACCGATCCATTCCCTTTGAAGCCAACTGTCACATATCAAATTCAATTTAGCTGATTCCTCTCAAATCCAGAACGTCCTCGCAGCGTCCACTTCTCAAAAAACACGCACCATTTTCAATTAATCTCCATTTTCGCACAAAAGCCTTCACTCTCGGCGCCCCGAAAAGGTCAACCCAGCCATTTCCACAGGACTCTCCATGCGAATCCTAAAGAGACATCGGACGAAAAAAGCGAATCAAACGCAACAAACGCGGAAACAGCAGATCGAAACCCTAACGGTCGCGAACCCGCGTCCGGATCCCTCGATTGGGAGCTCTCAACGCGGCGAAAAGAGAATCTGAGGACGAGAACGCGCGACTCGCCGAGATCGAAACGCAAGCACCGATTCCTGAGCCGCGCGGTGATCGAGATCGGAGGAAAGGGCGCGAGAAATGGGGGGAGGGGATCGTTACCTGTGGCTACAGAAGGGGAGGGGGGGAGGGGGACTCCTCCTCCGGTGGAGACGAGAGGGCTCCGCACTCCTCCTCCTCCTTCTGCTGCTGTCTGTTCCTTCTGGTGGAGGCGATGGGGATGGGGGTTCTTATGGGAGTTTGTTACGATCAGGGGGTTGGGTGAGGAAGAGGAAAGCGAAAGGGAAGGAACAGAGGAGAGAGAGTGTGGGAGAGAGAGAGGAGGAGGACGAGGGAAGAGGGGGTGGGCCCGTGAGGGCCCCATATATGGGAATCCTTTCCGGTTGGAACGCCAGCGAGGTTTCCAACTTTACAAACGTACCTGTCGCCCCGGCCCCACGGAATTTTGCTGGAAATATTGCATTTGGGCCCCTGGAGTTCCCGGTTTTACCTCTCCCCTTTTGTTGACCGGTCGGGGCAACTTGTTTCGAATTGGATCCTGAACCGTGCATTCGACTTCTCAAGGAATTCCGGCTCGGGGTTGGGAACCATTAGTCTCGGTCCACGCCCAAGTCTATACGTATTGGGGACGGATTTGGATTAAGATTTTAGCTTATGTATTAAATGAGTCGGGATTAGACTCTAGGTTGACCAAAGTCCAACTTCACCTGAGGGACTTGCATTGTTTAATGAATTGTCAAGGTTAAATTTTGTCCATTAAGTGCCAGATAACCAAGTATGAGTTACAATGGCTCTCAACAGTTACCAATCAACTCTTTACGGCCAACATAAGTGTTCACCCACAAAAGTTGTAGTCAACTCGAGCTCAAATAAATAGATCCCTTTTAGAACTTTTTGAGCTGACGGGAATGAATGGATCTGCTTAGATGGTGACTTATGGCTGTATTTATTCGCGTCCCGTCAAACACATTCATTGGCAACTGTGAAATTCTAGAATTTAGGGATTATCTTATAGGGCAATGGTAAACATAAACGGCAGCATAAGCACCATCAAACCCAAACCATTGTGACCGTTCGATCGGTCCCCATCTCACCCCCTGACACCAAGCAACCATCCTTTTATCTTATAAGTCATGTAAATCATATTTCTTTGGATGATGGCAGTGGGCATATGGCAATTGAGAAGCTGCTTGGTGGTTTAGTTGCCAAAGACTTGTGCCACGGTCGAGCCGAATTGATATGTCTACGGGTGAAGTTGATCAATAGTCTTAAAAAAATTATCTTCACTTTGTTGATCATTAATTAATTAAGTATCCGTGACAACTTCCATTCAAGCATAAATTTTGTAGGAAGTTCCTTCTCGTCATCACAGCGTCGAGCAATTTAACCTTTTTTATTCGCCACGCATCTAATTTTAAAATCATCCATGAAACTAAACGGAGAGCTCTGGTTATGTTATTTCAGGCCTTTGGGTGCTCTATAATGTTAAGAGAGGCAACTCTATAAATTTCATTTGTTTTATCTGAGATATTGTTTATCGTTTATGCTTTTGTTGTGGATTAGATTGCAAGAATATATCTCTTTTGCGATGTATATGTGCAAGAATCTACCTACTCATGCGTAATTTAGTAAGGAGGAGACACGGTTGCTTGACGTACAATATTCTTTTCAGATGTGTAGAACAGTTGATTTGCTTCGTTGCTGAACTCGTCATTGGAGAAAAAGATCTTAGAAGTTGGAAATTTTAGCAGTGATCTGGATATTATTTATCCTTGATCAAATTGATGGTGCAATTAATCAAGGCCTTTAAATATGTAGCATATATTTGAATAATCTCTGCTGTATTTCCACTCATCGGATAAGAAAAGAAGGAAGAGAATGAAATATTAAAAAGAACTTTGTATCATGCTCCAGTTGTCTTGTTTAACCTTTACTGCAATTTGCAGATTACGTAACAACAGTCCTCTGGACTCAATAGTAGATCCTACAGGTGCCACCGTTAGAATTAATGAAGTAAATAATTATTAACCCATCATATGATGATACTGAAAATCGAAAATATCAGAAGTTCGAAGTCATTGCTAATAAATTTATCCAATTGGTATTGAAATAATCAGAATATTTTGTCCACTGATGAGTATTCCTTGGATATCTAAATTATGAATGATATAATGTTTTTCGACTAATACTGGAGTTTTAAAAGATCGTTAGTTGCAATATTCTCGGCCCCCTTATTTAAGAGAATACGATGCATGTTTATGATATTCAATCAATTTTAGGTCGTACATTTTTATTGAAGAGGCTTCCAATGCAGGGAAGGGTGACCCTGTGTCACTCTGCTTCAACTTTATTCAACATTCAATTGTGTATTTGTTGTTCTCGTGGATGTCGACCTTTTGATAAACTTTCAAGTGCTTCGCTGTTATTTCTTAAACTAGAATCTCAACAAATTTACTCTATACTAACTTGCCATCGACCCACTTTGTTATCAACTGAAGATACTACAGTACATATTAAGATGGAAAAACCTCTTTTATCTTCGAGAGTTACCAGCACTATACTCTTTTGAGCCCTTGAGTCAAGGTTGACAATGGCCATTCACCTCTTTCTGAGGAGCGCTAGGAAGTGAGGGGTTATAGGCCTTCATGGAGAGCTAGTCTTTGAAATTTAGGGGTATCAATTCTACTTTCTATTTAACTTGATTTTTATGAAATTAGAAGTCGTACTAGGTTTAGGAGTCTTAAGTTAAATAGGCATGTGAGCTTGAAATCCTATTAGGAGTAAGATTTCTTATGGGAGTATGGGTTTTACATTGTGTCTTTAGATAGAGGGTAAGGCCTTAAAACTCTACAATGTCAATTAAAGAGAGCAGGAGACATGAGAATTGTATTCTGTGTTTTTTTCTGTATAGTGGAAGCTTTCTCTTCTCCAGTGGTTGCAAGAAATGACTAATCACCGTTAAATCGTATATTCATATTTCTATGCGTGCTATGTACATTTGGTTCTTAATTCCGTTGTACCCAACAACTAGGATGCTACAGCATCCCTAATGCAATGCATGGGAAAGGTTTGCATTGGCTGGGATTATGTGTATCCTGGGTTCAGTTGGTTTAAATTTTATACATGGGATGTTTTATTCTCTCCTTTTTCTAGGAATGACCTTCTGGACCGTCTCCCTAGCCAAATGTTTTAGTCAATCACCTAGGTGAACATAATAACTTGCTTAGTCCCTTGCTGCCCTACTTGCTGAATTATTCAGTTGCTCATCTTGGGTCCTTTGAAACTAGATTTCTTGGCAAACTTAGCCTCCTCACTCCCCTGTTGCTTGCCCAAATGTCAATCGGGGCATCTCCTCTTCCTCCTTCCTAAGCCATGGTGCACAGCAAACCTACGCCATCTACCTTTCTTTACCAGCTTGCTTAGTTATTACCTTGCTTGAGGTCAAAATAAGCATATGGGGGCAACTGTCAGTCTCCTATCCAGTACAACGTTGCTTGGAGGGTAGACGACATAGATAAATTACTAACATATAATTAATGTCTTGAAGGCTACCCTACCAGCTAGTTTACCTAATCTAAGATAATGGGTGTTATTAATAATTAGAGTAATGGTATATATAAGTCTTATTTCAAGTCTCTTTTCATATTTTTAATCTTAACCTTTGAATCAATGGTACATTTACTCTTTCGGACAACACATGTATTGTTTGAAATGTATATCCTTCTTTGGTAAGGGGGAGGATTCGAAAAAAAATCTTAAACAATAGCATAGATAAGTTGTTTCTCTGATAATTAGGAAGGGTAAGTCCCTTATCTTTTGTCACGCCACCATGGGATGGAGAAAAGGGACTCATCATTTTTTTTCCATCATTTATTCACCTTAACTACCTATACCTCGCTTGGCCCAAGGTACAAAAGATCATGAACATGGACATCCCAGTCGACATCTATGTCGTGAAGGAAGGGATTGTACCCTCCATCTTATTTTGATTGTAGCCTCCATCTTATTTTTATCTCATATTCTTTATCCGCTATTCTTCTCCTTTACGTCTCCCTCCCTCTACAAATGGATGAGCCTAATTATATCTCATGCCATTCATGGTAAAGGCAATTGAACTCCATGTACTCTCATTGAATGAGGATTAAATTTGCATTCTGGCTAGGATATTTCCATACATAAATGGTGTGTTCTGGGTTGGTTACTTAGGTTGATCTATCTTCTCCATCTGTAATCAATCAAATTCGAACTTTGGATATCTAATAAAAATTTGATTGGATCACATTAGGCTTACAATCTGATTCAAATCCAAGCTATAATCTATAAGTTTGAGGTCTCCCCCTCTCTCGGGATCCTTAATCAAATCTTAATTGGGTTGCTGAGGTTTATTTAATTTTGTATCAAATCATAATTAGATCACGAGGATTCAAAGCATTATCAAGTGTGTAGATTTTTTTGAGACTCTCAATCTGTGTAATCGACATGACGAGAAATTCTTAGAATTATCATGTCAAGGCAAGAAGTAGATGGTTATGTTTTCCTCTGTTCGCTCAATATACAAAGTTTCTAATTTCAGGGAAAAAAAAGAGTAGATGAGTATTTTGTGAGCTAGGAACGTGCCTAGCTAATCGGAAGGGTAGGGCAACGTAGGTTTAACTTTTCCTTTTTGAAAAAAAATATGGGCTTAACTTTGAGTGACGGAGGACTCTACCTTGCTAACCTAAATATTTGAATATGAATTAATGAATCTCAAAACATTTGAATCTAATCTAATGCGGTGCTTATCCTCTTCTTTTTTCTTTTTTTTTTTTCTCTTTTTTTATGATTTAAAATACTATTTGGGCAAATCAAAGAGAATCGGTTATCCCTCGCACATTGATCCTTTGGGCGATGCAGAGATGGCCAATCGGAGGCTTCCCCATCTCTCTCTATCTCTTTGTTATTGGAATAAAAGGTAAACTCATGGCATTTAATATTAAAAAGTATATGGGGTTCATCTTTGTACCTGAATTAACTACCTTTGAGTCTTACCTATGATGACAAAGAAAAAATCTTCTCATAAGTCCAACTAAATGAGGTTCATAACAACCTCTAAGAACCTCTAAGCCCAAAAACTTATCTCCAAACTTAAGGGGATCTTCACCTAAATAAGCAGATGGATCGTCTCATCTAATCAGATAGGTAGATGATGACCCTACTAAACATCATCATACAGGTAGGTCATTAACTAACTGTATTCAGGTGCCTCGCAAGTCCGACTCACTATTAGCCAAATCACTTGATTGCCTCAAACTTAGGCAGACAACACCAGACTTGGCTAATCAAGTGAACCACCACCCTAGTAGTCTTTGCCTAAGAGTTCTGGTAAAGGAGCTTCGCTAGAACAATTGGATGAAAAAGGAGGATTTTCGTGCAATAGATTGACATCGAAAAATGGCACGATAACGATGGTACAACCTTCTTTGCTCAAAATAGAATCAACCGAACGTGCAAGATGTACAAATGTTACAAAGGATTATCTCATACGGTCATGGGATTTTGAATTAATGAGAGAATCATGGAATGCACTCATATGATCCATTATAAAGGAGAGTACTAAAAAGGATTTTGGGTTGCACAAAAAAGGAGTAATATTGTATTATCTTTCTTTCCCACTCACACACGAAAATTAATGGAAAATTTACGGGTTTATTCTCTCTTTAAACATACACCTTTTGAGATGAATCTTGGTTACCAAACCTATTGTAATTTTATATATTTGTAATCATTGATTGAATTCTCCTTTTATTCAAAATCCGATAGAATTTACTTGAGAGCTTCAATCACTCGGATAATGAGAAAAAAGATAGAGAAAAAGAGAGAGTTCTCGAATTTGTAATAATGGATAGAAATAAGATGATATTAAACAAAAGAGCACATTAATTGGTACAAGAAAAATAAAAAAGACTATGTAGATGTAATCAAATATAAATAGTCAACGATTTGCTTATTTTGCACATCATTCATTCGAACAATTTTCCATGCAATCAACATCTTATAATTAATCTTTGAAAGCTAAAGGTCGTCAACTCCTTAAGTTGTATTAATTATTTTTGGGATTCTTTTTCATTTATTACTGACCACATTCTTACCGTGAAAAAACTTACTAAAGTATTAGAAAATGAAAAAGAAACCAAAAGTCTATTTATGGTGATTTTACTCATATCCTAGATTTTGCCAAACTTGAGTATGGGCTGAGGATAATAAATCACTCCTCCCAACCCCACTCTTTCCCTTTAAACTCTAATGCTATCCCCTCCTCATCTCCCATCATCACAAGTTCCAAATAAATACTAGATGAGAGAATAACTCTCCTTCTATCATGATTTAGCAAAATCTGGGTCATACCTCCTATGTAAATGCCTCCTAAGCCTTCTTATTTACTAGTCTACTTAATTAATACCCTTAACCCCAAACTCAATTTTTGCCAATTACAAGTCAAACCTATGTTGTGCTAACATCAATCCCAGAGGTATTAAGCAAAATATGGAATTTGTAGGCTTCAGACATGTTTACCACATTAATTTTAATTAAGTAAAAAAGTGATGTTAACCTCATATTTATAAAGTAAATCAAAATTAGGGTCAACTCGAGTTTCATTATGAAAAATTAAAATGTATAAAAATACACCATTTCACAACATATTTATGTGATATATTAATTTACATCGATGTAAAATAATTTTATATAATTTTACATTAATATAAAATAATTTTATATCGATATAAAATAATTTATAATGATTTACATCGATATAAAATAATTAATGATATACTGATATAAAATAATTATAAAATAATTTTACTCCGATGTATCACGTTAGAATATTAAAAACAAAAGCCAATGATTACATTTCGATACTCACATCCTACGAAAATTCCAGGTTTTTAACCGCCGGAATCCAGACTCTGCGAGGACCCTTTTCAAGGGGCGGTTATGAAAGCGTTCTTTTTCTACAAATAACCCTCACGACAGGCCAAGATTCGATAATTGCCCACACGGAAACAAGCCAACGTCCACATCCACCCTCCACCGTCCCTTCCGGCCCCACGTGGCGGCGCTTCCCCTCGACTCACGGGAGGTGGACAGGGCCCCGCAGCAACAGGTGGGGGGTGGCAAGACGAGACTGCGAACGATGTCCGCACACCACTCTCTGATCCCTCTCTGTTAGAAGAGACAACAAAGGAAAAAGAAGGAAGGCGGAGAAGAGAACGGGAGGAAGGGGAATTAGTTAAAGGGCCCCCTGACATGGCGCGGCTGAGCTCCACCGCACATCTCGGCGCGGGAGACGACGGCAGCGCGCTCGCCCTCGCCCTCGCCCTCGCCCTCGCGGGAGGGGAGTTCGCGTCGTGGTGGGACGAGGTCGACCGCTCCGAGAATTGGCAGCGTGGGATCTTCTACGCCCTCTGCGCCGCTTACTCCCTCGTCGCCCTCGTCGCCCTGGTACTCTTCCCCAACCCTCGATCCGCTGCTGTTAGGGTTCGGCGTGTCCGGTCGCGCGGGGCTCAATAGTTTGTTCGGGGAGGGCGTGACTTGCGATTCGGGTGAGGGGAATCGATTTCGCTGGGTGCGAGCGGAGGGGCCCGTCCGCGTATAACCGGGCGTTCCTCTTGGGTTACTTGTGATGGGTGCCGTTTTATGTGTCGTCTCGCGTTTCCGCGCGCGCAATCCTCCGTTTTGCGATCTGTGTTTGGTTTGAGGACATGTTGAGGAATCGCGAATCCGTTCGGCAATCGGATCGATATGATTACGGGTTCTATTTAAAGAGGGAACGCTTGTACGTCGAGATGTGGATGTGGTGGTTTATTGGTGGGAGAATAGGTGGGTTGATCATTTCTGCTTGCTTTGGGCAAATTTGGTACAGAATTGGTACGCTGCATGGAATTAGGCTTATTATCTATTCGCTTTGCGGTTCTTCTGGTTGCTACATCTCAGGTTGGGTTTTAGAGATACGTGATGCATGGTGGACCGATGGGAATTTTTGTGAACCGGAGTCAAACATTGCAGTTAAATGTTAGACGTGGAATTGGAAATGAAAATTCTGACTTTGCAGTTAAGAAGGCTGTGGTGATATCACGTTATACAAAAGCAATGGATCCTATGATTGGTATAGAATGAATTATCTGACTATGTTGAGCATGGAAGGGTGCTGAGCGATTGGACGCGTTCTATTGAGTATTCACCACTGAGCATTCACTTGGAAAATATGTGTATATATGTATTTTTTTTTTTCTGAAAAGAGGCTTGGGAAAAATAGTTAAATGTGGATTTACGTGATTAAAAATGAAGATTTCTGCTGCCCACGATTTTCTTTCTAAATTGAAGGATGGTGTTATTGTGGGGTCGTATTTGCACTGAAAAAGGCTCCAGATGTTGAAACGGGAATGTGTTTGAAGAATAATTGCATCCTTGTCTTCTTGATGGTCAACTCGTTTAGTTGACCTGTGGCAAGATATGTTGATCCGCCGATGGATTTGGTCATGTGAATTTCTGTGGGACAGTTTTATTCTTTTTATATATAACACACGGTCAATCAGGAATGACAAGCTTTGCAAATGTTGCCATTTCTAGACAACTGGTCAAGCTTGTCTATGTGCAGCTAATCCAGACGTAATGCATAAATGACACACGCATTTAGCCATGTTAAGAGCAAAGTTAATTATCATGCATCATGTGTATGATTATTACATGTTATGCCATAAGTTGAAGGGAGTTTATGTCCAACTAAGGGTAGAATCTGTCCTTGTTGTCAAAGGCGCTCTGGGTCCTCACCCAGGCAGGCACACTGCACACTGCACACTGGGATAGATTGAGGCAAGTTGTTTGGGGTCAGGTGCTAACCAGGTGAGTGCCTGAGATAAATTGTTAACACCACCCTTCCCCAATCTATCCATACATGCACATACGTCAATACATACATATATGCATACACGTATTTTAATGTATGTATGCAGTAATGCATATATAAACATACAAATATACATCCATATTTATATATCATACATATGCATATACAGAATATACATACATTCATTTGTGCATGATGCATATATCTATGTATACATGCATTTTTGTGTTTCCTTTCAAGAAAAAAAAAAGCATGTATGTGTTTGTGTATAAGCCTATATATGTGTGTGTATATATGTATGCTATTTTGTATATAAAATACATGTATGGGTGTGCCCCCCTTTAAAAAAAAAAAAAAGTACGTGTGTGCCTATTATTTGTTTTAGCACCTTGCTTCAATTGGGTCAGGACCTAAGTGGGCACCTATTGCCTTAGGTGATAAGGACTCTTCTTGCCTTTTTATGCTCTCCTAACCCCTCTCGACAGCATTGGAATTCTTTATCTGTTGCAGCATCAAAATTATAATTATAGCCATGATCTGCTAAAGAAGATGGTATTGAATTGCTTTCTGAAAAATTATTTCTTGTAAGTTTCCATAGGAGTAGGACTCTGCATTTTTCCAGATGCTAATAATAGTCAGCCACATTCAGGTACAACTTGTTCGCATTCAGGGAAGGATACAACAGAGATGGACAATCCAAAAGATTTTTCACTTGATGAATTTTGTTGTAAATGGATGTAAGTGTTAAACTTGCTTAGTTTGCTTGATTTTCTCTATAAGAATAACTTTTACCTTTTCTTAGGCTGATTTCCCTAAATGTGACAGTGCGTGCTGTGCTTTTTGGACTATATCATGATGTATTTCTTCTTCAATCAAAAGTATGTCAGCTATTCTTTAAACTTTTAAATACCTTTTTTGGTCCTTCTTGGCTCATCTTGCATTCCTCTCTTCCATTTGTACTTCTAAAGTCATGCCATCCAGTGAATGTTTTTCACACTGTTACTTTTCACTAGTGAAAAAGCCAAGGTAATTTGCTGTCATGCAAGAATCTCACTTTCTTATTCAGGCTCTCGAAATGGCGCTTTTAGACCTCCCTGGACTCCTGTTTTTTTCGACATATACACTGCTAGTTTTATTCTGGGCTGAGATATACCATCAGGTACTGTTAACTGAAAATTTGGTGCCACAACTTGTGAGACGACGTTCTCTCTTCATGGTTATTTGAACTATGTCATGCAGGCACAAAGTTGGCCGAGTGATAAATTCAGACCTGCATATTTCGTTGTTAATGGAGTTGTTTACCTGATTCAGGTGACATGCTTGTATTTCAATCTGCTTCATGATCTATTGGGGATCTAGGCCTACATGGTTTTTCCTTTCTTCAACTGCAGATTTGTGTTTGGATCTATGTACAATTTGGCCCTGAGCCTGTTGCGGTGGAAATCGCTAAACTCTTTTTTGCAGGTTACTGAACATCCTATTTTAGTCCCCATTGTTAGGAAAGAGGAATCATTTTTTGATTGTTCCAACTTTTCTGCTGATATAGTTGGGATGTATTTTTCCCGTGAAAGTATTAGGGAATCAAGAAAAAGACTGTTTTAAGTTTTGATTAATGAAAGTGCCCTCTATTGCAGTTGTTTCATTTTCTGCTGCATTGGGATTTCTGATATTTGGTGGGAGGTATGTATTTAGAACGCACCCTGTATCTTGTTATTGTTATGTTCTATAATATAAGTTTTGTTCTCTAATTGGTTATTTTTTCATCTAGGCTTTTTATTATGCTGAGGAATTTCCCTATTGAATCCAAAGGCCGTCAGAAAAAGATGAATGAGGTATGCACCGCACTTCTTGCAACTATCACGTTTGCTTGTCGTATTGGAGTTCTCGTGTCTGTGTCAGGGTTTTAATTGCCATGTCAGTGGTGTTTTGCCACTTAGGAAAATGGGCACGTTGGTGGTGTGATGCTGTCAGTAACCCCGACAGAATACCACACAATGAAATGGTTGAAATAGATGCAATCCATAGGACATACATTCAGTAATTGCTAAATGCATTAACACAAAAACCTAGATTTCTAGTTTGTGTAAGAGGGAAGGATTCCCATTTTTAGGTAACATATGTTATTTTGATGCGAAAACCTTTTGACAATAAGGCTGCCGACCAGTTGAGAATTTTTCAGGAAAAACCCTGTTGAGATTTTTTCAGGAATATATATATGAGCACAATGCCTTAAAAGGGGGATTTGAGCACCAAATATCAACCAACCGATCCCCATCAAATGGTTGTAAATAAAATCACCATATTTGAATTGAGTGGTTTTTACATCACATAGGAAAATATAAAAATATCAAAAAAAGTAACACAACACATCAATGACAAAAATTGTTTGCATGAGAGATCAATGGATGTGTCGCATAAAGAAATTAAAATATCCCTTAAAGAGTACGTTGACACCCATGTAATACAATCGTTTATGCACCTAACTAGGTACAAAAATAGAAAAAATCCAAAATGAGAAATTGGCTTAAAAAGCATAATACATTCGAGTGACAAAGATCAAACATTGCTATTTGTGTTACAGAAATAATGGAGATGAAATGTAATAATACAACTTATAATATAACTATATAGAAGTTGTAATACATTAATATCAGTGATGATTTTTGTATTTGAACTAAATATTGTAGGTAATTTCAGTACTAAATCAAATATAGGTGAAAATTAATGATGATTTCTTGAACTTTGATTTGTAATGATTGTAATATATTGATTAGATAAAATTCTAACTGTGATACTTGTAATACAACAAAAGGAAAAACGTAAAGAGTTGTAATACAATTATTATTATTATTATTTTTAAAGAGAAAGAGGAAGATTACCTAAGGAAGGTAATCATCCAAAAGTATATTAATAGTAAAAAAGGAACGAACTTACAGGTTTTGAAGTCAAAAATCAGAAAGAAAATTTGCCCCTCTTACAATGTTATCTACCCAACATCTATCGTTCTTGAAAATCGTGCCAATCCTTTGTAGCCAAATGCTCCATATCACTATGAATGCCTATGTTCTAAGGTTTAGGAAGTTGATATGCAGTATGCGGTCGGTTGGGCCATCGCATAGAGTATGCAGTATTCAGATGAGTATGTGGACGAATATGCGAGTTTACATTTTTATATTTAAAAATATAAAATAACTAGTTAGCTTATTAAAGTTTGTGTTATATATAATGTTATAACTATACAACTACCTCAAGTAGTATAATAAAAATAACATAGTTAATATTCCCATTTTTTAATTGCTATACAATTTAGAATATAAAAAATTAGACATCTCGAAAAAAGAAAATATAGAGATTAGAATCCAAATGTTCATGTTAATTATCAATGAACATAAACAATAGATCTAAATCAAAAATCTAAAATGAAAATTAAATAAAAAACTTCAAATCAACCTAAATCAAAACATATTATCAAGAATTTAAAATAAAATCTAGATCAAAAATCTAAATTAGGATATCATGTCAAACAATATCTAAAAGGATAAAAAGAAGAAATCTCTCAAAGATTCAAATAGGGTGGCTC
Source organism: Thalassia testudinum (assembly GCA_037157565.1). Classification (NCBI taxonomy): domain Eukaryota; kingdom Viridiplantae; phylum Streptophyta; class Magnoliopsida; order Alismatales; family Hydrocharitaceae; genus Thalassia; species Thalassia testudinum. The sequence continues at coordinate 23,210,773 of JAZHRO010000054.1, read as the reverse complement.
TATCTCAAAATCGAGTAAGTATGCGGCCGAGTAAACGCCTACTCGGCCTACCTACTTGGCTAGAGCCGATTATAGAATAGCATCGCACCACTCGGTTCGGGAAGAGGTCTGTTGATGCCTATGTGGGCTCCTACTCAACCTAGGTGGACGACTTCCTGAACACTGGCAACTAATCAATGAACAAAAAAAATTGTGAAGATTTATGCACTACCGGAACGTAGAGGCTCTCCCACGTTGAGGGAAGAAGTAGCAGTAGTCAGCTAGTATTATGGTTGCTGCTATGTTGTATGCAAAACACAGAGAGAGAGAGAGGATGAGCATAGCCGACTAAGAGGACGAAGAGGAGAGGAGTTGTGAAAATGATTATTTAATATTGCAACTCAAGAAATAATTAATTACATAAGCTCTCTTATATAGAGAGATATTCCTAATTTCTAAAATAAGAACATAGAATCTAATCATATCTCTAATCAACCAAATCAGTAACAAATTAAACCCTCTAATTACTTAAACTAATTGACACCTAACTTATTAAAATAAGTAAACTTGGACTCAAAGTAACTACGCTGGACACTTAAGACTCCAACTAGGGTCGCGGCCCACCTTGATTGACTGCAATGTCACGTGGCATGTGGCCCACTGTGCCACATGGCCTTTTATTCCTCACACTCCCCTTCAAGTCGAGGCCAGGATGTCGATGACTTGCTCCACTTTTAATGAGGCTAGATGCCCCAACACTTGCATCGTACCCAAATATTTGATAAATGAACTTCCTAAATCAACCACTAGTCTTTTTGTAACCTCGAAAATCGTTGCCTCTTTTGGCAACCTCGGAACTCGTTGCGTGGGCTATGGTGTCACTGTCCTCTTCTTGGAGTAATAAAAGGTGTGCAACCCCATATGTGATATTTGAAGTTCTTTTTTCAGAAAAACCTTTTCTTTTGGAAGATAATAAAAAATTGGTCTAGAGAACCCACCTCATAGAACTACCATAAAGAGTGCACACCTCTTTACTTCCTCCTCATGTTTCTTCTTGTTAGCGACATCTTTTGTCTCGAGCATCTCTTCTAAGAGAACATGTAACTTGTCTTGACCACACATGAATATCTTGAAAGCTCATGCCTATAGAATATAATTCTAGGTGCACCCTGAAGCTTGATTGTGGTGCCCTGAACTATAACCTTTCCTTCTCTGTTGTTGATCTAGGTCTCATTTTCAGCCATCCTCGTCCTCGAGAAACAAGCCTTCCGCTACTTGTATGCTCTGCGTAAGGCGTTGGATGTGTGAGAGAAGTTACTTGTTGAAGTCTTCCTCTTGACTCCTGGGGCTTTACGTAAGGTACCAAGGTCCTTCAAGGAGTTCTTTGAGAGAATTCACAAGTTGACGAAGATGCATCGAAAATCAAGGTTTCGGAACACGTGGGAATCACGCACAAGATAGAACCTTCTTGTGTGTGATCTCTCCTTGCAACACCTTGATTCACGCGTGGAAGAGTAGAGTCACCAGTCTAGTTCTGATACCATGTGAAGATTTGTGCGCTAGCGGAACGTGGAGGTTCTTTCACGTTGAGGGAAGAAGTAGCAACTACTAGTTACTGTTGTGGCTACTACAATGTTGCACGTAAAAATAGAGAGAGGAAGATTGCAGCTGGTTGAGAGGAAGAAGAGAGGGAGAGGAGTTGCAAAGATGATTATTTAATATTGCAACTCACACAGGCTCTCTTTATATAAAGAGACATTCCTAGTCTCTAAAATAGGAAAATAGAATCTAATTGTATCTCCAATTAACCAAATAAGTAGCAAATCAAATCCCTTTAATTACTAAAACTACTTGACACCTAACTTACTAAAATAAGTAAATTTGGACTCAAAGCAACTAGACTTGACACTTAAGATTCCAACTAGGGCTGGTAGCCCACCTTGATCGATTGCGTATGGCTACAACAACTGAACCGATTCAACAATGGAAAATACTTATGGCAAGCAATAACAATCGAAGAAGATGACAAGCTATCATTGGAAAACAAAAAATTACTATAATACCCAATAATAATTGATTAATGCATCTTTTAAATATAAAAGGTGCTTTTCTAAACCTCTTATGATATCGCAAAAGTAATATTCATTATGTCAATAAGGATTCAATTATTGGGATTTGGTACTCAATTAGTGTTGTTGAAATATAAAAGCAAAATAAAATAAATATAAAATCAAAGCATCATAATCAAGAATGCTTTGATTTATGTGAAAACCTTCTTATGAAGAGGGGAGAAAACACAGAAGAAGCGACTCTATGGGTGTAATCTCTAAATATTCTTCTCCAAGATAAATGGGGGGGTATAAGGGCCCTTTAGAGGTCACCACACACCTCTCCTTTTCCCACTTCACTAGGTAGGACTAAATTATTTGTAATTGGATCTCACACACTATCCAATTACCCATCACCAACATACATCTCTCAACACTCTCCCATAAGTTGGAGCATGGAATGTTTAGTTTGTATAACATAAATCCTCACCCTCTCAAGTAGAACATGACTCTCAATTGGTGCAACTGGATTATGGCTCTCCTCTAAGAGAATGACGATAGCTTCATCCTCGTCCTTGCTTGTAGGTAGGTGTGTTGATGGCAACACATTAGCGAGGCTAGAGTCTGGTAGATGAACTAATGAAGCTAGCTCTAATTGATCTCTCTCCTAGAGACCTCAACTAGTGTTGGTGCCTTCCCCCATGGAGATCACAAAAGTGGGTCCCTCCCTTAGAGACCTTGAGATTGGGCCTCTCCCACATGGAAACTCGAAGTAGGCCTCTTCCTTGGAGACCTCGAGACTGACCTTTCCTATGGAGACCTCGAGACTGGCCTCTCCCATACGGAAATCTCTCCATAGATTTCTCATGTAGAGGAATAAAAATATGTTCCTCCCATATAGGGATCAAGAAGTGAGCTTTTCTCATGTAGGACCTCAAAAAATGAGTTTTCCTCACATGGGGGTCATAATAGGCTCTCACTTACACTCCCCGTTTTTCTTGTTTTCGTATAGGAGAAGAAATCAACATAAAGAAAACAAATAAAGAAGTGCTTTTCCCACTCTTCTCTTTTGCTTCCCTTTTTTTGTATTTCCCCTTTTTTTAACTCATTTTTCATTTTTTTCTCAATCCTCTCTCCCCCACCTTTCTTTTTTTTTTTCCTTCATCCACTACCTTTCGTCCTCCGTTTTGTTTTTTTAATAAACCAAATAAGTATGAACAAGAAATGGAGGGCTAAAAGTGCAAAAAAAAATATGAAAATCTCTTCTTAAGGTTCGAATGAACCCAAAGAATGAGCACACATTCGCAAGACATTTTCGTGATCACACGTGAGAGCTTCGCTGATTGTGCCATCTTCTCCATTGCTATCCTATCCATGACTCAAGCTTGAGGCTGCAGTTTATTTACGTGAAGCTTCTCGATGTCCTGCTCCATCTTCTCCATTACCATGCCCTGCCCCATGATTGTCGCATTGTCCTTCTCAAACTCAATTGTTGACCTCACACACATGAACTCATCACTACCGTGGTGCAAGGTTCAAAATGTCGATTTCGACATCGTGTCAATGAAATTCTAAGTGTGCATTTCGTGGACATGCTGAGAGTATGCCGTGATAATGCCAAGGGCATGCCGATGTATGCCGCAAAAAGTAGTCAAAATGACATCAATTTCAAGAAAATCAAATGCTAATTATGTAATAATAAGAGTGTTTCATCATGACTATACCCAAGGTTTTAAATATCGACATCGATATCGAATCAACAAGTCAAAAAAGGATATATCGGAGCCCAAAATTGCTCAGAAAGGCCAAAAATTGTGTGCGTGTGCGTGCGTGTGTAATTGATCTCCAATTGTTTCTCAGGTTGTGTGTTTCAGTTTCCTGCCCATCTCCACCCTTTCAAGTTTTCTGTGTGTTTCGGCGGTTGAGTTTCCCGCCTAAGAGTCAATAGCGCAGTGCATAGAAAGCTCATCGGCATCGGTCGGCATGTCGACCATATCGTTGGCATGCCGACGAAACTCCATTTTGATAGTATATCCATGTCGGCATGCAGAGCTTCCCAAAATGGCCTTGCCGATGGCATGCCACTGCTGTGGTGTACATTGTGATCCTAGGGGTTGCTCTTCTGCAGGCTTGCTTGGGAGAGGAAGGTCGGGATGCTCCTCCCCTCCCTCGTCCCCATCTTTCTTCCTTGCCGTCTTGAATTTGAGACTGTAATCACTCAAATCTAGTCAAAAATCCCACGACCATCATATCTTGTCGCCACAAGTAATGGTACCAATGATGGAGAATATGTTCCATAACCATTGTCTTTCTTCTCCTTATGTTATTTGCATGCAACAAGTGACACATGGGAGCTCTTCTTTGCTGCATAGAGTTCTTTCGCGACCCTAACCATGGGGGGGCACTTCTCCTTGACACGATAAAACAATAGAAGCCTCACCCACCCCCACCCCCCCCCAAAAAAAAAAAAGAAGAAAATATTTCTATAAAGATTGCTCTGATACCATGTTAAGATATAAAAGTAGAATAAAATAAACATGAAATCAAAGCATCACAATCATGAACGCTTGGGTTTACGTGGAGATCCCTCTCACGAAGAGATGGGAGAAACTCTTAGAAGTGTACCTATGGTCGTTATCTCTGAATATTCTTCTCTAAGATAAATGCAGGGTACAAGGGCCCTTTTATAGGTCACCACACACCTCTTCTCCCACTCCACTATATGGGACTAAATTATCTGTAATTGAATCTCACACACTATCCAATTAGCTAACACCAACAATCATCTCTCTTAACAAGTGTCTTTTAAGCACTACCCCCAAAAGATACAAGAAAAGCACCATATATTAGTCGTTGGATCTATATTGGGGTTGATAGAATCAACTTTTGCGATAGTTGAGTGGTTTACAAAACCACTTTTCATTTTCGAAAAGCCCCTCAATCAATTATTATGGCTTTTATGGAAGACTTCAGTTTTCATTTTTATATTTTTATCTTCTCGCTTCTACACCATCGACCATTGTGTATTTTTTTTCGTTTGATGTCTTTTAGTTGCACATAGGTTGTATTATGACTGTGGAGGAAAACAACCATCTTAACAATTATAAAAAATCATAGGTCCTCTTTTATAGAGAAGAAAGCCTAGGCAAATTACAAGAGTACCCTTCAAACATATAAAAAATAAATAAACACCCCTCTACTTTATAATGCAACATTTCCCCTCAAGTTGCTACAAAGGAAGTCAGGTGTCTTCTTCCTTAAGGGCTTAGTGAGGATATCTGCTAGCTGAAGCTCTAAGGAAACATATGGGATGCTGATCTTGCTTTCAAGTACTACATTCCGCATGGAGTGACGGTCTACCTCAATATGCTTGGTCCTCTCATAGAAGACTGAATTGGAGGCAATGTAGGTATCGAACTTATTGTCGCAATACAAGGTAATTGACATGTCAACATACACCCCAGATCCTGAAGGAAGCCAATTATCCACATAATCTCACAGGATGCTTGTGCCATGGCTCGATACTCTCCCTTTACACTAGATTGATCCACCACATTCTATTTCTTGCTCCTCTAAGACTCTAAATTGCCTCCAACATAGATAGCAAACCTAGAAGTTGATCGTCTATCATCAACAAATCCCGCATAATCTGCATCCAAATATGCTATGATATCTAGGTTTCCACTGTCTTTGTAGTACAACCTCTGACCAGGGCTCCCCTTGAGGTACCTTAGAATGAGGCAAATCTCATGCCAATGGCTATAGCATGGACTCTGCATGTGTTGGCTAGCTTTGCTTATTGTAAAACTAATATCAGGTTGCGTAATAGTTAGATACAACATGCACCCTACCATACTACGGTATTTGGTAACATCCTCATTAGAAGTGCGAGTGTACTGTGGCTCAACGAGAATGCTTGAAGGCTTGGATCCAAGTAATCCAGTCTTCGCAAGAATTTGCAGGGTGTACTGCCTCAAAGAGAGTAAGAGACCAGATCCCTATTTAACAGCTTCGATACCCAAAAAGTAACGAATGTCCCTAAGATCCTTGGTAGCAAAGGTAGTCTACAGAAATTTCTTTGTCTAACCAATCTTGTCCTCGTCATCACTAGTGAAGACCATGTCATCCACGTAGATCGCAAGAATGACAACCCGACAAGCATCACCGTACATGGTCTTCTTAATGAATATGGAGTGATATGAGGACGATCGCTGAAAACCAATTCTCTGAGTCTCCGAGTTGAGCTTATCAAATCACGCTCTCGGGCTTTCCTTCAGGCCATAGATTGCCTTCCATAAGCAACAAATATGCTCCCCCTCAGTATGATACCCCGACAGCTGTCTCATATAAACTTTCTTAGCTATGTCACTATATAAGAAGGCATTTTTTATATCCAACTGATGTAACGATCATCTTTTGTTCACAACAATTGAAATAATAATCCTGATGGATGAGATACAGGCCATTGGTGAGGTCTCGAGATAATCTAGTTCGTACGTTTGGGTAAATCCCTTGGCAACCAATTTGGCCTTATATCTGTCCCGTGCTCCATCAATTCTAATATTATGTGGAGGAAAACAATCATCTTAATAATCAAAAGAAACCCTAGGTCCTATGTTATAGAGAAGAGGCATGGGCGAATTGCAAGAGTACCCCTCAAATGTATAAAAAAAAAAAAGCATCCCTCTCTACTTTATAACTCAACAATGACCATTAAAATAATTGTATTACAGGTCCGTATAGTTTTCCTTTTGTTGTATTACAATTATCAAAATTGTATTACAAGTATCAAGTTAAAATTTTATGAAATTAATGTATTACAATCATTACAAATAAAAGATCAAGAAATCATTGGTGATTTTTACTTATAACTGAAAATCATCAATGATATTTAAAATCTCACCGGTGATTTTTGGTTAAGTACTAAAAATCACAAGTGGTGACATCTCATTCAAATGCAAAAATCACCGGTAATATTTGGTTCAAATACAAAAATTTCTTATATATCTGGTTCAAATGTAAAAATCATTAGTGATATTTGGTTTAAATGCAAAAATCATCGGTAATGTTTCGAACTCTATAAACTTGACTTCAGGAACAAGGACAGGCTATGAGCCAATCTCCAAGCTAACCATAGCCTAATGAGCATTGATTGGCTTTCCATGCTTGGACCAATAGCTCTCCTTAGAATGACAGCTTGCCACAGTATGGGCATTTGGGCCTAGCATGCCCCTGAGTACCTAGGCCTCGTGCACGATCGTGGGTAGCCTAACTAGTGCCTCTACCTCTTCCTTGAGAGGTAGTTATAGTTGATGTGTGCTTAACACGAATAGAAGGCAAAAGCGACACGACAAGTTAGCTTAAACGATTATATCCCTCTTCCGTAGCTTGCATCTCTAGTAGAGTTAGAATATGTGATTGCGCCCCCTCAAACATGGGATCCAATCTAGTTAAGAAATGTCCAACCATAGTTTGTGCCCTGAAGAGCTTCTGCGACTCACAAGAGCGAGCAGGTGTGTAGGCATTCAACCTCTCAAACACTAACTTGAGTGCGGAGTAATACTATGTGAGAGGTCTCCCGTCTTGCTTCATGTGAGCAATCTTGTGATGGAGTTGTAGGATGCATGTATCATTCTTGTCCTGAGAGTACGCGTAGCGAAGTACTTCCCACATTTCTTTCATCGTCTTGTAATACATGATCTCAGTTGCAATGCGTTGGACGGTGGTGCTCATGATCCATGCCCTACCCATGGCATTGTCCTTCCAGGTGACACACTTGCCAACTTTCTCAATGACCTCCAACTCGAGAAGTATGTGCTCCTTATCATGACCCTCAACTACATTGAGGATTGATTGCAACCAAAGTTGATAATTTGATTCTTCGAACTCCGTAATTGGGTCAAAGAAGGGGCTCTTGAACTCTTCTTGACTTTCCTCTCCTTGAGGGAAGAATCAACCACTTTGAAAGCCATAACCCTTGCAATCAAAGTCCCACCACCTCAAGCAAACAGAAAAACCACACTATTTATGCATAAAGCTCACCTACTCAGATTGCAGCCATAAAGGGGGAAGAACACCTTAAAACATGGGCCAATAGGGTCATTTTTTTTCTTCTAAATAGTGGCAACTTGTGAAAAAACGTGGGTGGCGGTGCTTTGGCCACCACTAAAGTCCTTTGATCGGTCGTCGGACGTTAATGGAGTGGTTGGAGGTTGGTGGCTCTCGTCGGTGGCTGGTGTCGACCTAAGGTGAGGTGAGTGGTGTCAAGCTTCCTCACAAAGAAAAAGGGGATCCTCTAGGCATGAATCCCAAGGCGAAAATCCAATCAAAATCTAATGCTTATTTGGTGGAGAAAGAAAGAGATGAGAGATCAAGGAGGTGTAGAGCTTCGGCTTAAGACCGTCACTCTAATATCGTGTAGAGGGAGAAACTTCCAATCATTAATTCACAAAACCCTAGGCCCCCCTATTCATAGAGAGTGGGTCAAAGGGGAAATTGCATATAGGACCCTCTACTATAAGGAAACAAAAAAAACAATGGAAAAACAGAATTCTCAACAATCATATTCTCAGAAAGTTTTCACAAGGTGTATTGACAAAGATGTTGTTGATTGTTAATAATGGGGTTAAAGACCTCTTTCTGCCTGCGACTTCCTTGTTGGATTGGGATTCGGAAACAGAATAGTTTGCATCGAAGCTACTAGTCTTGTTCCAGAATTCTCACGAATGGAATCATGTCCAAAATCTCCTTAATTGCATTCCCCTTATCATGCACCTTTCTTTAGCTCCATTTTTTTTCACGCTAGAAACCTACTTGTATTATGAACCTAAACCCTACTGTTTCATTTCTCCCCACATCAGAAGCTGCCCACATAACATAAAGAGCCTCCACTACCATGTTGTGGAGAGAGAGTTGACTGAACATCAGTCACTGGCAGGAATTTCACCTGCGGTCTCCAATTCTTGTTCACCCTGGATCATCGTGTTGTGTGAATTGTAATCTTGTACAATCATTTTGGTTGCTTTGGATGGGATTATTGATGGAGAGGGCATTGGTCAGAGTAGAATCAATTGGAATCTAGACCGTTGCAGGCATCTTGAAAATGGAAGGTCCCAGTACTTGATTTTGTAGGTAAGCCTTTTTGCCTTAAACCTTCCAACTGGCCAGTTTTCAGTCCTTTGTCAAGGATTGTGTTTCTAAAAGAATATTCAGAGTAATTTTCAGCTTGTGAGGATAAAAGTTAATGTTTTTACAGGCATATCCTACTCGATTAGCTTGTTGGCATGCTCTACAATGATTTTTGCCTTCTTCAACTATGCCTTTTAAATGTTTTTCTTTGGTGGGGGAAGGGATTGAGGATATGTATACATATTATAATTGAGTGATCCATAAATATTGCATTGTTGCTGTTCAACTATAAACTTTTCTGTAACAACTTGAAAGATTGGAGTCCATGATTATTTTTCTCTCAAATTAATGGTCCAAATAGCCCTGGTCCCTGGGTGTAGATGCAGCAGTTTCTTCAATTAAAGAATTTTTCCTATCTACACTTATTGCAGTCTGTTGAAAATCAAGATATGGTCTTTCGATTAGCTCATTCTTCGACGCTTAGAAACCTAGCCATGGTGTTTTTGGTCTTACGAAGTTTAGAATCCCGTGGGGAAGGTTGGGATTTTGTATGACAAAACCTAACCACAAGTGGACATCTATGGAGTAATTTGAATTCTTGTAATCTTGGAGAATTTGCATCTTGGTAGTAGATATGCAATTATGGGTTTTAGATTGTTTTGAATTTGTGTATCTTGTGATTTCACAAACGTTGAAGGTTTTTTTTTTTTTTAAGGAAAGAAAGGAAGATTACTGGAGATTGGTAATCGTCCAAATATCATTAATATCAAAATAAAAGGAACGGACTTACAGTATGTCAAGCCACAACTCCACAGAGGTTAAAGTTGCTAGAGATGAAAGTGGATATGTGAGATTTTTAGGAGGGTCAACGTGATTTGGTAGGTGCTAGTAGGGTGCAATGTTGAGGAGATAAATGGGAGGGAAATAATGACTTTATTGTTGGTAGAGGAATTTGGGTTGTTGAGATTTGTGGCAAGAAAATGTACTTGCAGCAGTGCAAGAGGCAAAGTATGTGATGAGTAAGCTAAATTTTTAAGAGGTTATTGGTGTTGCTGAAGGTGGTTCTTAACTCTATTCCGTCCTACATACTTTCTACCTTCAAATTGCTGCAAAAGATAGAAAAGAAGATATCTGGTCGGATGAGAGATTTCTTCTGGACGAATTACAGAGCGTCTAGATGTGGCGCACGACTGGTAGCCTGGGATGAGGTGTGCAAACTTGCAAGGGAAGCTGGATTGGGTGTAAGGGAGGTGGGGAGAATGAATGACAGCCTTCTGGCAAATTGGATTAACAGTTTCATGGAGCGCAAAGATGACTTTGTGGTGAAGTTGGTGCAAACATGCTATGGCGATCTTGTCACATGGAATGTCTTCGCGGCTCCTTTGAGTGGCTCTTCACATTTTGTTAAGGGCCTCTCCTTGGTCTTGCTGAAGGTCCAATCCTTTTTCTGTCCTCACTTGGGTGTAGGGGATGCCTTTCGCTTTTGGATAGATGATTGGATTGTGCAAGGGTGGTTGAGGGATAGATATCCCAAATTGTTTGCTATGACTGCTGATAGAGAGGTTAAGGTGGTAGACTGTTGGTAGGGTTCCTGGTGCCCCCTCCTTGTGGGAAACTTGTCAGAGCAGAGGATAATTGAGTTTCAGACCATGTTGCAAGAACTGCAAGCTTTTGCCCCGGGTGATGGTGTTGACGCTTTGGTTTGGGAGGAGGGCCACTTCTCCGTCAGAGATGCTTATCAAAGGTTGACTCCAACTAGGTCAAGGGTGGATATGGACTCCTCCATGGATTGCAGGTTGATTTGGTCTACTTCTTGCTTGTTGAAAGTCAAGACTTTCGCACGGTTACTTGAAAGAGGCAGAATCATGACGAGATGTTGGAGAGCTCGATGGGTGCAGGATGGGGAGAAAGTTTGGCCCCTCTGTTTGGAGGCCGATGAAGATGTGGATCATTTGTTTTTTTGGGTGCCTGATTTCCAATCAGATATGGGGACATTATTGCTTAGATTGCGTGGTGCACTCAAGCTTTGATGACTTTTGGAGATCCTTTAGATCTAGGAGTTGGCATGGGAGACGGTATGTGTTTAGGACGAAGAAGGAGATGGCTAAGGTCCTGACAGTGCTTTGGGGCATTTGGCTCGGGAGGAATGCAACAGTCTTCAAGGGGTAAACGTATTCCACCGAAAATTCTCTCTTATATTTCCTGTTTGGCAAATTTTTGGGCCTCTGAGCTGCAATTTTTGGCAGTTTAACCTTTAATTAATATAATTTTCTGGGTGGTTATCAACCGGATAACCATCCTTCTCCTTTCCAAAAAATATTTTTTAAGAGGTTAAGCCATAAAAAAAAAAAACTTTTGAGACTAGTCACGAACTATCTTAAGCACAGATGCAAATTTTAATAGAAGGGTGAAAATGGGCTATTCATAGTCATGATCTGGAATTGTTCCCGGGGAGTACAAGGGAATTTTTCAGAGGGTAGTCACAAACTACCTAGGCATGGATGTAGTTGTAAGAAAGAGCATAAATGAAGTTTGTGATGATGGTGGTGGAATATAGTGTAGGAGGGAAAATCTGGAGAGTACAAATTGATGGCGTAGCTGCATGGATAGTTTTCTGGTCAGCCATTTCAGGAAGGAGAGCTGGACAACAAAAGGAGTTTGAGAGCATTCCTCTGCTGCAGGTGGCTTGGGAGAGGCAAGGGGCTTGAGGATGGTTGAATTCATCTATACTAATAAAAAATTTGAGGAGTTGTTTAGTTAAAGTAGTGGAGGGAATCTGCTTGAATGATGACATTGATGATGAGCTAAGATAATTTTAGGTGGATAGTTGAGAGCCCGTCATTTAGCTTTTATAGCAGATAACTTTTCTTCGGAAAGTGCTTGGATTTCCCTCTTTGTTCCTAAAGTACCTGCTCTGTTGTAGTTTCTAACTATTTCTGATGTTGTGATATCTTGCAGGTTGGCTTTGTAACTGCCATATGCTGCACTTGCTTTTTGATAAGGTGCATTGCGGTGAGTTTCTATTTCTCTGGTCCTCTATATGGCTTTGCACCCATGGTTCCATCCTATATTTAATTTGGTTGCACCAGAGGAAATCGGCTTAAATTAAAACTTCTTGGTTTGGAAGATTTATCAAAACTGTGAGAGGCGTTTCAATGCAAAACTAGAGCATGATAGCCGCCAACCTCTTTCCTTGATGTCGTCTATATAATGCAGTCCGTTTCATTCTATAGGTTGCTGTCTCTACATTTGACAAGGATGCCGACCTCGATGTGCTCTACCATCCTCTTCTGAACTTGATCTACTATATGGTAGAGAATGCTAATCTCACATAAAAAGGAAATCTTCCAGCTATGCTTGACAATCCTTTAACATCCACCCAACTTGTTTGTTTTGCAGTTGGTTGAGGTAGTTCCTTCGGCTCTCGTACTGTTTATTCTCCGAAAGCTTCCACCGAAGCGTGTATCCGATCAGTATCATCCGATCAACTGAATTTATCAATGAACCTGAGTGGCAACTAGTCTCATCTCCCAAACATTCTCAGATCCCAAGAGGTTGTATTCCATCCATTTTAACCTCTCATATTCTTCTGTCAGCAATGGACCGGACTTCTTCCATGTAGGGTCTCACTTACACATCCACGAGGGGCCTATTCCACTTCTTGAAGTTGAGGATGCATATCTTTTACCGTCTCCACGTCATGGATAGTAACAAATGAATGCCGCTGGAGGGGGCTTACCTTTGGGGGGTTCATGTGAGAGGAAATTGTGTAGACCTAAATATTCGGCTTGAATGGTATTCTCCCTTCTGGACTAAAAAGTGTCTATAGCTCACGCTTTAATAGAGATAAGACAGTCAAATTATCAAACTGCAGTATCTTTCGTGTCTGGAGTACTGTCATGGTGGTATTTGGTTTGAAAATGGGCAGGTAGTGATTATTATTATTATTATTATTATTATTTATACCTGTAACTATCTTTAATTCTCGTATCGCTTGAGTCTGTGGGTATGAATCCAATAGTGGTAATATATTATTGTTGTTGTTGCATGGAATTTCATGAACGAATATATGTCTCCATTTCTCTTGGAATCTTGTTTCCATTTCTATCATGATACAGGATCGAGGTATGTATGGGATTTTGCTTTCAAGAGAACGCATCCATCACAAGACCGCTGAAACCGCTGAGTCGGTTCTATTTATTGAATCTGAAGGGCTTTTCAGCCGAAGTTACCGCAGCTTGATTAATTTAGTCGCAACGGCCTTTGTCAAGGGCCCCTGGACAAGAGTTAGAACATGAATGCAACAAAATACCAACTATTGCAGCCCAATGAATGCAATATGGTCGGTTCTATTTAACTGATCTGGTGTAAGCATATAGTTATTCAACGAGGCTTAAACTTAAAGAGCCTGGCCACGTGGTGAAACCACTAAGCAAAAGTTATTACAAACCCAGTTTGTAGAATATTATCAAAACTATCCTACGAGAAAAATGGAATTTCTTAAATTGTAGTATCTTAACAAAACATAACACCGTCTCCATGAGATATTCCATTTGGGTATCCGTGAATCAAAAAAATGCAACATCTTATAAAGAGCAAAAAATGTTTCCATTGGCATTAAGGGGCCTTTACAGTGGTAGAGACCCCTCTCGTTCGTTATCTAAGATGTTATGTAATCAAATCCTAATCCATCATATTTACTTTCATGTGATCGATTATGCTTTAATTGAACAGTGGCCATGTGATCAATTATGTGTATCGGTCCCTACCTTACTTTATCCTAACTACAGTTACTGCATCCCAACTACATTTTGAATTTATTGTAAACGTAAAAAACGAGGCTCATTGTGTATAGATGTCTAGTGCAGCTAATAGTCATGTGTGTGTGTGTGTGTGTGTGTGTGTGTTGACTAATGTACTTACTCCTGAATATATTCAAGGTGGGGTTTGGGGTGGAGCTCGATAACCTCTCAGGCTCAAATGAGTGTGGCGTAACATTCTCATGGGCCTTCGACGATTCGAGAGCTGTCGCCTCGTTATGCTCCATGGACATCCCTTCTGGAAGTCGAGAAAGTTCCTCAACATCGGCGTTGGAGGGACCCAGAAGAAGAACCTCAGATTCATCCACGACTTAATTTGTTGGTGGCATAATTCGTGGTAACATCATCAAGATGTCCCTCGATCAGCTTGTACGTGATGGCTAGTCTTCTTTCATGAGACATGGATTTGAGAAAGTCAACTGCCCAACCATATCAGATCAGTTTATAGCGAAGTTGTAATTAATGGCAAGTTTTATCACATAATTGCTTGTTGTAACGACGGTTCATTGGAATGTATATGTATGTGCAGGCCTAAAAGCCTGGAATGTTAATTGTCAAGGTTTCTGGAGGAAAACACGAGGGATCTAGAGAACAGGACGCACAGATGCTTGAGGGACATAACACTAAATTTCCATATTACAGGGAAAGGACACGACGGCAGAGACGCTGGTTTGGTTCTTCTACACGATGCGCAAGCACCCACCGATCCAGGCCATGGGGGACATTGACCGAGCGATGGAGGCAACCGGTCTTATTGACTTCGAGGAGTTTGCATTGAGCATGATGGACGAGTCTCTAGAGATGATGCATTACCTCTGTGCCACGCTAACGAAGACATTAAGTTAGTGTTTGCTATAAATTTTATAAGTGTTAGAATTGAAGATAAATTTATCTCACACACCTTCCCCCACCCCCATCCTCCACCATCTTCTTTTCCTGGAATAAATTTATTTTAACATTTCCACCCTCATCCCAAGATACCTCTATCCTGTAATAAGATTTACCAAACAAAAGATACATAACCTCATCCCATAAAACAAACAGTGCCTAAGGTTGTACCCGGCGGCTCCCATGGTTGGTTGTGTAGAAACAAGCAAGCTTAAGTCTTAATCTTTTCATCTTGCAACTAGCAGGTCTACTTTCGAGACCAATGAATCAAGTCCGATCTTATTGGGCTTAGGTTCGATAAACGTAAGCAGGTTGAGGCTCAACTCACTCTTGGCAAGTTTCGACAGGTTTTGTTTATGTTGGACAGGACCGGGGTCCCTTAGCGGTATGCCCACGTTTTGCAACGGTGAAAAAAAAGGTCAAAAATAAAAAATATAAAAGAGATGAGGGTGGATCGGAAAAAGGTTACACATATTTTTCTATCGAGAAGATGTAATAAGTTTTCTTTTAAAAGATTAAAATTATTTATTTAACAAATCAATAGTTTTCCTTTTAAATTGGCATACATCAATTCGTAAGGTATATCATTGTAAAATTATGATATGAAATATATATAATTACTTTCACTTGTGGGAGAATGAATAATATCAGAAGTTTATCAATTTTTTACAATATGTGATAGATAAGTGAGTTCTTAGATATATATATCCTTGTAAATTATATAATTTGATATTTTTAATTTAATAAAAAGAAAATTCTACAATAATCAACCAATGTAAGATTTTTACATATCATTTAGTCTTTGATAGGAGGAGAGAGGAGTACAGTACAAAAAGAAATTCTACATAAATAAAAATAAAAAAGAGATAAATTATCTCAAATAAAAATAAGAGAGATAGTATCATCATGAGAATAATTAAGATATCAATAATGATACAAAAATTACCTTTTATTATTTTAGAATAATTTTTTGGTCCAATCAACAAAATTGTTCTTTAAAAAAAAGAATAATGAAAGCAACGATTGAATGGATGGAGTCTGTTGATTTTCTATTTTTGTTTATTTGAGGAAAAAAAAGAAATGAAGGCAATACACTTGTACTTAAAAAAAATGTGGTGGAGAGAGAGGGAGAGTTGACATTGGATTTGAGTGAGGGATGGCTCGATGCGTGGAGAGACGAAAATGATTCTTTGATTTGATTTTTGTTTCTTTAATAGAGGTGACGTGTTGGAAAAAATGGATGAGGAAAAGATGGTCGCCAAGTTTAACTACCCAAGGATCGTGCTGGGACTCGATGAACAAATTACTTGATGAATGATATATAGGGAAAATGTTTTATATTAAATGAAATAGATACTGTGATGGGACTTATCCGCAACGGCGAGTGGAAAATCTTCCAAGCAAGGCAAAACATCCCCATCAATTGGGAGTCTAAATTGTGCTGCAAGCAGGATGGTTGTTGAAGGTTAGGTTGGAGGGTGAGCAGTGCTTGGAGTTCAAGGAAAAATTATAGATGTATTTTTTTACTTTATTTGGTATATATAATATACTTTTGAAATATATGTGCACATCTTGTCAAGTTCTGACTTAGGATCGCTCAATAACTTGCCAAACCACTTGATTAGATGACTTGAGGAGCTTTGCTTGTGAGCACTTATCAAGTCTGTTGTATTTAATTTATCATTTAATTTATCTTTCATTTGTATCAAGTTAAGTGAGATTTAATTTGAGGTAAAGTTATCATATCATCTCTATATGAAATAATTTTAATTTATCAAAATATCCAAATGAATTAACTCACTTATTTCACTATTTATTTAACTTTTTTTCTATTCCCATACTTGCTCCACAAACTTATTCCACTAATCAAGTGGGCCTAAGGGAATAAAGTAGACCTTTTGTATTTAGGTTGGGAAAACTCAAAAAAAAGTTACATTCAATTATGTCCACTTATACTTATATAAAGTTATGTTTGGAGGCTCATAGAAAAACTATATTTCACTCTTCCCTTTCTTTAAACGTGGAACATCAACCTTTTATTCCTCTCCAAACCTAAAGTTGGATCCAAACATCAAAAGGATCTTTGTTTAGATAAGAGAAACTTTATCTTTGGATAAAATTTAGAATGAGATAAATTTTAGTGGTGTTGATATAAATGGTGGGATAGTGAGAGTGAATGTATAAGTGAGTTAATGTATTATAAATTATAAGTTTATGTGATTTAAATATAAAAAATAGAGTTCTAGTTTTTTTATGCTAAAACGTAAACAAACACATGATGCAATGCGTTTTGAAACACATAAAGTGAGAATGGTTGTTGCAATCGGTGTATTTTAATCTTTCACTAGTGGAAATCACTTTTCATCGATAAAAAATCACTTTCTAAATGAAAAACCACTTCATATAGGTGAAAAACTACGATTCAAGTGAAAAATCATTTACTACCAATAAAAAGGTAAAACATACCGGTATATTTTGATTTTTAACTGGTACATTTTAATTTTCAACCGATGTATTTTGATTTTTTTCGATTGATTTTTATTTTCAACTAATTAATTTTCATTTTCAACCGATTTATTCTTAATCACATGTTATAAAATATATTATAACATATATTCTTGTATTCGTATCATTTATTTATTTTATATTAGATAACAAATTATTTTATTATTAAAAAGTCAAAGTAATGAAAGTCAGATGTGTAAAAATTTAAGGTAGATATCTATTTATACGCTAAAATAAAGTGCAAGCAACATTAATCGGACAGGGCAGCACCACAACACCACTCCCCCCTCCCCTCGGGCTTACACCTCCGTCGATTTCCTCTTTAAATTTAATGTTTAAACTCAACTCTCTCTCTCTCTCTCTCTCTCTCTCTCTCTCTCACGTCCTGTGGCAAAAGTGACGTCCACTCTCCTCTCTCTCTCTCTCTCTCTAAGAGGGCATCTGCAATCCTCATCACTCCCTTAAATTTTTCATAAATTCTCTCTTAAAATAAAAAACTTGTCATTTTATTTCCAATAATATCAACCAGAAAATATTATTTCGATTTATAAAATTTCTATTTAAATAAATATTTTTAATATAGCATATGCATAGATAAAAATACAATTTTTCCTACATTTACATATATGTCTATACTTAAGTGATATTCACATACATATAATACAATCCAAAATATGTAAGTGCAGAGATCTTTATATTGAAATTTATAAATGATAAAGTTGGTTGCATTGTTTTAACAATAGAAATCTTTATATTGAAATTATCAAAAAAAAAAGAAAAGACCTTACACCCTTAATATGATATATATGTATATACATTGATATATCAAGTGATTTATAGTAAATTTAAGTTGTATAATCACAACTTAAATTTAGAATGGGTGTCATATGAACTTTAAAATAATAATTAAAGGAAAAAAATGCATGGACAAATGTATGGATTTGAAAAAGTATATAACAAACATATAAACTTTAAAAAAAATTAAACGAATAACAAAATGTACGAAGGTTTTTTTTTTAAAAAAAAAGAAGATACATCCTCCTTTATATATATATATATATATATAATAGATTATTCCTCTAAAAATCTCACTGCTATAAAAATCTAGTAAGATACCATTTAGACTATCTTTCCATGTCACTTAAACCCTCCCTCAAATTCATAGAACTTTTCACACATTTCAATGTGAAGATTATTTCAGTAACACATGTCCAACCTTCGTGTCATTTATGCATTGCCTTTGTTTTATGTAGAAATATAAAATAACAAAGCTACCATGTGAAACAACAATTAAGAAGTTGGTAATTTGTCACATTTTTAAATTAAATATATGACATTGTAATTCATAAATATTACATACCATGATAATTTTACCTCACATAAATTAATCATAATTTATTTAAGTTATTATTTCACTCATATATGCTCAAGGGTGCCTAAAGGACGTCGTCTAATATATTATTTCACAAAAAAGATGTTTCAAATAAGTTTATTTTTTCTGAATTCTTGTAATATATAATCCTCCGATCAATTTGATCTCTATCTTTGTAATGTATAATATTTTTAAGACCTCAAATACTTTTAATCATCAAATTAAATGGAAAGAAAAAGTTAGAATATAATTTAAATTTTGTTAAAAAATTTTTATTTTCTTTTTTAATTAAAATAATTTTTTTGGGAGTAACAACGTATGTTCATAATTAAATATTTAAGAGTTTTATCGAATCCCGCAAATAAAGTGCGGGCACCATCACTAATGTAAACGTTTTCTGCGACTCAGTTCCTCCTATCCTGCCCAACACATGGACTTCCCGCGGGATCAACTCTCTGTGCCCTTCTCACCCGCAGCTCTACTCTTCCTCCTCCTCGTCTTGACGCTCGTCGTCCTCGTCCTCCTCCACCTTACGCGGCAACCCCGCGGGCAACCTCCTATAGCCGGTAGCATCTTCCACCAGTTCGTGTACTTCTCCCGCCTCCACGACTACCACACCCGCCTCGCCTCCAAGCACAGGACCTTCCGCATCTTCGTCCCCTTCTCCCGGCAGCAGATCTACACCGTCGATCCCTCCAACGTGGAGCACATCCTCAAGACCAATTTCGCCAACTACGGCAAGGTGAAACTCCCAACCGCTTCCATGTTCCAGGCTGGTTTACTTTTGTTTCTAATTTTAAAAAGAATACATTTTCTAGTAGAAAGGGTTCTTGCATGAACAGAACATCCTTACGAACGTTCTAATTTACATGCATATGCCTTTTCATATTGACATCCATGCCCTTATTGATTTTTCTGATCTTGTGTTTAGGATGATGTTTTCAAGGGCATTGGTACCCGTAGGTGTACTATGTGAAAAATTCATAAAAGAGAAGTTCTGATTGGAATATTAGTTTTATAATCAGCATCCATACTCTCCTCGTCACTATCATTCGGTCCCTATGGCCACAATTTGGGCAAGATGGTGCGTGTGGTTCTATGGGATTCGTTGGAGGTTGAAGAAAAAGACAACAAGACAAATTAATAGTCGGACCTGCCCAAGTAAAACGCAACCACGTTCAACATTTCCACCCCGTTTGACGTAGGATAAAATATTATAGGATAAATTAGTGTGAAGTAAGTTTAAAAGAAGTGTTCTTTTGGGTGGTAGGAGAAGCGATGAAATAAAATAATTAATATATTGATGCGATGTTATATTAATAGTAAAGGTAAGATGTTAGTCGATGTTTATTTTATATCCATAAGTGTAAAGGAAGATCATTATAATATGATGGTAAAAACTTACGGAAAAATCAAAGAGAGGATCACCCCCGCTAACCCCGTGTCCAACCGGGGCCTCGGGGATGACTGCTCTCAAGAAAAGTGGATTGCTACTTAATCGCGTAATCGTTAAAGTGGATTCAGATGGGTTATTGGTCTTGATTCATGGAGTAGGGGAGTTACAATCACGACAAGCTGGAGGACCTCCTGGGGGATGGGATCTTCGCTGTGGACGGCAACAAGTGGCGCCACCAGAGGAAGCTCGCGAGCCTCGATTTCTCAACTAGAATGCTGAGGGAGTTCAGCACCAATGTCTTCAAGGCCAATTCCGCCAAGCTCGCCAAGATCATCTCCTCGATGTCATCACAGCCATATGACCTCCAGGTAAGTGCGTACGTAAGCTGGCTGACATCATGTCAGCTTCGCTTGTTTTGGTTTTAAAAAGGGACTATATCTAAATCTTGGTTCCTCAAAGATAACCAGGTAACTCTACATTAATTTTGAGATACTGTATCTAGCTGGTCTATCCCAAACAATGATCTGTGTCTCGATCCCTATAAACCACACTTGCTACGTCCTAACCACATTTTGAATTTATCGCAAGCATAAAAACGAGGCTCATTACATATAGGTGTCTCGTGCTGCTAATGGTCATATGTGTTGAATAATGAAGGACCTACTCCTGAAATCGACCATGGATTCGATATTCAAGGTGGGGTTTGGGGTGGAGCTCAATAGCCTCTCGGGCTCGAATGAGCGCAGCGTAGCATTCGCACGTGCCTTTGACCACTCGAGCGTCATCATCTCGAAGCGCTATGTGGATCCCTTCTGGAAGCTGGAGAGGTTCCTCAACATCGGGGTCGAGCGGATCCACAAGAAAAACCTCAGTTTCATCAACGACTTTGTTCGCGACATAATTTGCAATAAGATCGACAGGATGTACCACAATCAAATTGTACGTATTAGCTAGTCTTTTTTTTTTTTTTTTCTTTCCTTTTCCCTCTATTCCCCAAAAACGGAAAAGATATGAGAAAAAGGCAACTTCTCGCTCAACCATCAGATCAGTACGTCAGTTTGAACAAAGTTGCAACGGCAATTAAGTTTAATGATGATTCCCTTTGGATTAGCATGTGCAGGAGGACAGGAGCGACTTGTTGTCAAGGTTCCTGGAGGAGAGCACAAGGGACCCGGAGAACATGACGCAGAAATACTTGAGGGACATCATACTAAATTTCCTGATTGCCGGGAAGGACACGACGGCGGGGACGCTGGCGTGGTTCTTCTACATGATGTGCACGCACCCATCGATCCAAGAGAAGGTCGTGGGGGATGTTCGCCGAGCGATGGGGGCAAGCGGTCTTACCAACTTCGAGGAGTTTGCATTGAGCGTGACGGACGAGTCTCTGGAGAGGATGCATTACCTCCATGCCGCGCTAACGGAGACTTTGAGGCTGTACCCGGCAGTTCCCAGTGTAGGTTGGGTATAAAGTGCATGCTTAGAGCTTAATCTTTTTCCTCCATAGCTAGCAGTTAATGCACGTACTCTTCTTACAAGAAATGGTGCTCGACATGATACAGTACTCATGCATATTTGCTTCGCTCCATCGTATAAGGTGTCCAAAGATAGAGCTGATATGCAAGTGAATTAATGCATACAGCCACCCTGGTCTTCCAGCAAATTAAACAGTTTACTTGTGTAATTCAGCATCCGGCAAAATAAGACAAAACATTCCCTTGAATGCTCTTAGCTAATAGATAAAGATACCGGTGACCGGTCACTTTTGTTTTCCCAAAAGATTTATAACTCTAGCTTTTTCTGGAAAGAAAATCACTAGAACTTGGCATGAAGAAAGCAATCGAGGAAGGTTTGCAAGGAATGATACTTGTAGCAGAAGCAGACGTTTAGCAAAATAGCTCCTGCACGTGTATCCCTCCATCGAGGTTTATTTTCCCTTTTATTGACGTTTATAAACGTCTTTTGAAAGGTTAATTTGTATTAATCTTCGATAATGATAATGGAGTAGAGGTTAAACCTTCTACGGGGTATTGATAGAGGGTTCATATATCAATTAGATATGTATAAGGTTATGCTTTCTTATTAAAGAATGCTTAAGATGTGATCGCGATGTGTGTGTGTGTCTTCTGTGCATTTAATTGTTGCAGGATCGGAAGGAATGCTTCGGGGACGATACATTACCAGATGGATGCAAGGTGCGTAAGGGTGACATCGTGGGATATCAGCCACACGCAATGGGTCGAATGAGATTCTTGTGGGGCGAAGATGTTGAGATGTTTCGTCCCGAGAGATGGCTCGATGAGGAGGAAAGGTTTCAGGCCGAGAGCCCTTTCAAGTTTGCGGCATTCCAGGTAATCCATTGACTAAACCATTAGTATTAGCCACTTTGCAACTTCCGCATATTTCATTAGATTGTGTTATTACTTAATTCTCAACACGTTCAACTTCATGTATAGCTTTCTTTGGGTCTTGAACAATCTGAAAGGTGATGTGGAGTTCAATCTTGACCTTGAAATCATATTGACGAGGGAAAGAATATTTCTCATGTAGACCTGATCTAAAGAGGGCCACATAGGCTAATCTAGCGCAACCACTTCTTCCCAACTTAAAGACGGACCTCCCTATCCACCTAATCAGGCGGACTTGCGTGCCTCTCCTAAGTAGGTGGATTGCCTCCCTCTCTTAATCAGATGGATCGCCCCATGAGGCGAATTGTCAATTTGGCCTAAATCAGGCAGATTATCCCTCAATCCACTTGATAAGGCAATTTACGAAAGAAAGCCAAGAACGACTTCCATTGAACAACTCCGACCAGTGGACTTTGAGGAATGATTGTCCGACGACCAATCGTGGGAATGTGGTCTGATGACATCGTGATCTTCTCAGAGCAAAGCGGAGTTAGTCGAACACGTGCGAGCTATACATGGAGTAACGTGCACAAGAAAGATCATTAGGGAGGACCACGTCTTGCAGGCAGGCTGTATCATTCTCAATTCAGTTTAGCAAAGGATAACCTAAGAGAAATAACAAATAGAAAATTTTACTTGATATGATGTGAATGTGAATAAGGGCAATAAAACTTACTCCATGCCATTGGTGGACTAAGTTGGTGGAATTAGAAACAACCTGTTACTTGATTTGATGCCAATGTGTCTGGAATTGGAGGAATAAGAAAAAAAACTGGGATAAGAGCCAAGTGTTTGGAGGAATTATAGGTGAAATAAGGAGGGTTTTCTTCCCCATTTGTGGGATTATCCCTTAAAACAAACAGTAGCTATTAACCAGTCCCAAATGAGCTAAAAGTTTTTGTCTCGTCCACTATCGAAATTCCTGGGATTCTAATAGTGATAATAAATATCGTGCTATATCAAGCAATTGAAGTTGTTTGGCTGTAGTCCTGTGGACGCAGATCTTTTACAATGTGCATGGCCTGTGTAGGAGATTAAAGTTTGCAGTTTTTGCAACTTTTTTTTTTCTAAATTTTAACATAGAAAATATCATAATTACTTTCACCACAGCGACTATCATACCTAACCCATCACTTATCCTATCATACCATTAAACACCTTAACCCTACTTATCACGCAACAACTCATCCCGGTTACAACACATTCTGTAATCAAAAGCGGCCAAAACCTATGGAACGAAGAGGGTTGATAAAATGACTAAATTCCTCGTTGGCATCTGATAGGCCTTCATATCAAATCTTAGATTGCCTTACTTATCTTTCTTAGAAAAATCTATGTTCCTGTTTTTTCTTTTAGGAAAGAATCGATAAATGCGGTGGGCAGTTTTACCACTCTATCAACCTTTCAGTGATAATACAAAATCAATTTCAAAGAGGAGCCTCGCCGAATTATAGGATGTCTCTTTACATGAGTTGGGTGGCAATTTCATATGATTCCATCTTAAACTTATTCTTCTGCATCGTATATACTCGTTGCTCTAGTTTGATTACCTGCAACTCCCCTGTATACAAATAGGCTGGCCCAAGGATATGTCTGGGAAAGGAATTCGCATACCGCCAGATGAAGGTCTTTGCAGCTGTACTCCTTCACTTCTTCTCCTTCAGGTTGGACGACGAGAACAAGATTGTAAACTACAGAACTATGCTTACTCTCCACATAGATGGGGGCCTGCACGTCCGTTCCTCCCCAAGGTGAGCTATATATCACGAAGATTGGGAGCATTAATGCAATGCATGTAGCAGACACCTGTATATTGTTGGATTAATATCCAATATATGGACTTCTATATGTATATACATATAATGATATAATCAAATAATGTGGACTGTCATCTTTAATGCATATTGTATAAGTGATGAGGTTATGATGTTAGTATGGGCATAAATATAAAAGGGTTAGTGTGATTTTCTAAAACAAATGTGCAGAAATAAATCAGTGAATTATGTCTTCTTGATGGGCGAACTCGTAATTCACCCACAACAATTAGTCACACCAATTACTGACTTAAGAGAGGTTTTATGGTCCCCAAGAGAGCCTCCACACAAAATCCCTAGAGTCTAACCCATCGTGACCCTAGAGCGAAAGAGAGAAAGAGGGCGGCAGCAAAGGGAGGGAGAAGGGCAATTCTCCTGCACATCTCTTGACCAGGTTGTAAGGGGAGGAATCTCTTGGAAGTTCCATTTAGCCACTCCCATTCCTTTCCTTCGAGATGACTCCAAGTAAACTCTTAAACTACAAATAGAAATTTGTATATCTGATTTCAAGTTGATGTTAGATATCCACATATTCAATTCTCCTCTATTGCAATATGCCGTTAGTATATTTACAGTGAATACATCTGTTAGCAGCATTTAGAATTAACGTAAGATCCGATCAGGAAAGATGTTTCATCTTCATGAAAATCAGTATATAGATTACCGATATTAATTCACCAGTATCGATACCCATTGAGTATGAAGTTCAGTTATACCTAATTATGGTTCGGGTCCATCCTAAGTTAGAAGTGGATCATTTATGGAATAACCTCAACAAGTGATATAAGAGTCAACTCACTTTCTGCTTAGTTAATTAAGTTTAGTTTAATTATTAAAGTATACTATTCTAAGATAATTCGGTTGAAGCAGCATCTCACCAAAGTGAGCTCTCCTATGAATACTGGATATCTCTCTGAATAGTAACAGGTCGATGAGTGTTAGTAGATGAGTGTTCACTGGCCCAAAGGAAAGTGCACACTTACTGTACTTTCACTCATTTGTGTGTGAGTAATGATGTGTGGGTTGTTAGGTTTTCTCGTGTAGTCATTGAATCAGCCTAAAGGAAGGTTCATGACTTATTCGGAATTACACCAACAATCGTTACTCACCACATCATCTCTTTAATTACAAGTCAACATTTCATCTAAAGATGAGACCCTTGATGGAATAAGTTAAGACATGCGATGAGGCTAATTTAAATTAGCCAGACACATTTGGATTTTATAGGAGCTAATCTTATATCTATCTGCATTTATTTTCAGAACTGTCTTCTGTCAATATTACCGCCACCCTCAATTCCATTCCTATGTTGAGTGACTTTAATTTTAAGTCCTAGAAGGAAAATCTAGTGATTATCCTCGAGGTTATGAACTTAGATTTAGCGATTAGAGAAGCCTCTTATATCCTTACTGACACTAGTACTTCTGATCAAAAGAGAGAAAAGGAAAGGTGGAAGAGGTCTAATCGCATATCTATGATGATAATGAAGAAGGCCATTCCTGAGGCATTTAGGGGCACAATGTCGGATGACATTGATACAGCTAAAGAATTCCTTACTAATATTGAGAAGAGGTTCGCCAAGAACGAGAAGGCTGAAATCGGTATGCTTTTGGCAAGTCTCATTTCAATGAAGTACAAAGGGAATGGTAATATACATGAGTACATTATGGAAATGTCCCACATAGCTTCTAAGTTAAAAGCACTGAAACTTGATCTATCGGAGGACTTGTTGGTGCATTAGTTTTAATATCTCTTCGGCCCTCTTTCAACCAATTCAAAGTGAGCTACAATTGTCAGAAAGAGACTTAGTCTCTAAATGAGCTCATCTCGTACTGTGTGCAAAAGGATGAGAGAATGAAGCATGATAAAATCGAGAGTACTCATGTTGCTTCTTCCTCTAACAACAAAGGCAAGTGAAAGAAAAGGAAAATAGATGTTGTAGTTACAACTCCAAGTAAGAAATAGTGGGGGAAGGTTGGAGAGTCTTCTAAATCGGGATGTTTCTTTTGTAGAGCTAAGGGACATCAAAAGAAACACTGTATCAACTATCACAATTGGCGTGCTAAGAAAGATACGGCTCTCAGTTTGATTTGTATAGAAAGTAATTTGATTTCGGTACCAAGTCATACTTGATGGATGAATTCAGGTGTCACTACTTACCAGTGTTCACTAAGTTGGCGGCCTAAGTCGAGTAGACAGGCACATAGTCGTAGGCGGACTCCTCCCCGAACCGTATAATGCAATGCGGTGTTATAAGCAGGTTTGGACGAGTAGTCGGACCGAGTAGGCGTTTACTAGGCCAAGTAGTCACCCGCTTTTAAGATAGATCCACCAATAGGATCTTCTCGAAAAAGACTAATGAAAAAAATAACTTCAGGATCCTACGTAAAAAAACTCACTTACAAACCAAATATCTTGGATACTCAAATAAATTTCCCCCAGATAACCCCTAAATAACCCATCTCCCAACATCACCGTCAACCCCACCCTGATATACAATCGTGGATCCCTCGCTACCCTAAACCCCATCATAGAATAACCCATTGCCTCTCCATTGCTCTCCATCGCCTACTATTGCGGCCATCACCTGTCCATCACCTGCCATCGCTGCCATTGCGTCTCCATGGCCTCTTCATGGCCTACCATCGTCGGCTGCACCAGTTGGGAAGTGTTGAAAGCTAGCCGCAGCAGTTGTTTTAGGTAACCCCTCTTCTCATTGAACCATATATGTTATCCATGGAGCCACATAGATGCCATTGCCTCTCCATGTTTTGTCTCCTTAATTATTTTTTTGAGAGAGAAAAAGGATCCACGTTTATCTGAATGTTTAACATAGATGCATGTATATTATGTGTCTGTTATTTAAAGCATCCATGTTTTTTGAATGTAGCGTCGCGTCTACTTATTTTTCTCCCATTTTAGGTTTTTGAATTAGGCAAATCTAATACTTATTAAAGCTCTATGCCTTCCGTGAATCTTGACGTGTTGATCGGCCAGTGCTAGATGTCGAATTTGAGATTAAGTGCTAATCTTAACTATATTTTTTAATTATACTACTTGAGACATTTATATAATTATAACATTGCATATAACACAAAATTTAATAAATTAACGAATTATTTTATATTTTTTTAATAAAAATTGCAAAACTACATACGCCTCTACATACTCCTCCAAATATCGCATACTCGTTATGCGGTGACCCAACCGACCATATATTGCTTACCGACTTCCTGAACCTTGCTACTCACATTAGTGTATCTTTATAAGACTACCTGAATTACCGAAAGTCAAATGAAACTGAGCAGTTCATCTACGTAGGGGACAGGATTCCAGTAGAAGTATAAGCAATGGAAACTTTTAGATTATTAATGAAAATTTCATTGTACTTGAATTTAGAAAATACTTTTGTTGTACCATTCTTCAAATGAAATTTAGTTTCAGTTTATGTTTTTGACAAGCTAAGCTATTTTTGTAATTTTGGAGATGGAAAAGTGAATATTTTCTTTGATTTAAGATTATTTGGTTTTGGTTTTCTTTTAGCCTTTAATAACCTATATTATTTAGATACTGTTGCTTCTTTTCATGGAATTTCTCTTACTTGTACAAATGGTGTGAAGAGAAAATACGTAGATGAAAACTACGTTTTTTTATGGCACAAGAGATTATGACATATCTTTAGAAGAAGAATAGAGAAACTTATGTCAAACGGAATTTTAGATCTCTTAGATTTTTCTGATTTCGATCAGTATGTAGAGTGTATTAAGGGAAAACAAACCATTAATAGGAAGTTTGAGACCAATAGGTCAAATGATATCTTGTATGTGATTTATACAAGCATTTGTGGGTCATTTCTCACACCTACATGAAATGGTCAATGGTATTTATCACATTCATAGACGATCACTCAAGATATGGCTTCATCTATCTAATTCATGAAAAGGCACGGTCACTGAATACGTTCAAGAATTATAAAGTCGAAGTTGAGAATCAACTTGATAGAATAATTAAATCTGTCAGGTTTAATTGTGGTGGTAATACTATGGCTGATATGACGAATCAGGTGAATAACATCCAAGACTGTTTGCTCGGTTCCTAGAAGAATGTGATATCGTTCCTCAATACACCATGGCGGGTTTGCCTACTATGAATGGTGTTGCTAAGAGACGAAACATGACACTTAAGAATATAGTAAGGATTATGATTGCTCATTCTACTTTACCATAATCACTCTAGGGACAGGCCTTAAAGACCGTAACTTATATCCTAAATAGAGCTTCCACTAAGGCAACTAACAAAACTCCATATGAGCTATGGATTGGGCTCCCAATCTTAAGCATTTTCATATGTAGGGATGTCCAGTTGAAGCTAGGCCTTATAGGACAAATGAAAAGAAACTTAACACAAGGACAATTAGTTGATATTTTATTAGGTATTCTGAAAGGTCAAGAGGATACAAGTTTTATGATCCCACATCTAAGGTTATTTTTTAGTCTAGAAATGCCAAATTCTTTGAGAGTGTTGAGTCTACCAAGGATAATAAGGTTAAAGACTTTGTCTTTGAAGAGGAACATGTAGATATTCCTCTTGGAGTTATTTAGGTTGATGAAGAACATGTATTTGACATCTCTCAATGATATGTATTTGATATAGGTGTCTCGTGCTGCTAACGGTCACTTGTGTTGAATACTGAAGGACCTGCTACTCCTGAAATCGGCCATGGATTCGATATTCAAGGTGGGGTTTGGGGTAGAGCTCGATAGCCTTTCGAGCTCGAATGAGCGTCGTCATCTCGTTGCGCCTTGTGGATCCCTTCTGGAAGCTGGAGTGGTTCCTCAACATCGGGGTCGAGCAAACCCACAAGAAAAACCTCAGTTTCATCAACGACTTTGTTCGCGGCATAATTTGCAATAAGATCGACAGGATGCAATCAAATTGTACGTAATAGCTAGTCCTTTTTTTCTCTTTTCCCTCTATTCCCCAAAAACGGAAAAGATTTGAGAAAAAGCCAACTGCTCAGCCATCAGATCAACTAATTTGAACAAAGTTGCAACGGCAATTAAGTTTAATGATGATTCCTTTGGATAGCATGTGCAAGATGACAGGAGCGACACGTTGTCGAGGTTCCTGGAGGAGAGCACAAGGAACCCGGAGAACATGACGCAGAAATACTCGAGGGACATCATACTAAACTTCCTGATTGCCGGGAAGGACACGACGGCGGGGACGCTGGCGTGGTTCTTCTACACGATGTGCGAGAACCCATCGATCCAAGACAAGGTTGCGAGGGACGTCGAAGGATCGAGCGACGGAGGAAACCGATCTTACCGAC
This sequence comes from Thalassia testudinum, assembly GCA_037157565.1. Taxonomy (NCBI): domain Eukaryota; kingdom Viridiplantae; phylum Streptophyta; class Magnoliopsida; order Alismatales; family Hydrocharitaceae; genus Thalassia; species Thalassia testudinum. The sequence continues at coordinate 23,181,083 of JAZHRO010000054.1, read as the reverse complement.
TTCGAGGAGTTTGCATTGAGCACGACGGAGGAGTCCCTGGAGAGGATGCACTACCTCCATGCTGCGCTAAAGGAGACCCTACGAGGCTGTACCCGGCGGTTCCCATTGTCCGTTAGGGTGTAAAATACAAGTCAATCTGTTCTCCCCAGAAGATTACTACTCTAGCTTTTTATCGAAAAAGAATTCCCCAAAGCTTCGCAAGAAGAAATTAACCACCAAGGAAGGTTAGAAGCAATGGTACTTGTAACATAAACAGCCGTCAGCAAAATAGCTCCTGCACTTTGAATGTCCCCTGGTAACTACAATGGAGTAGATGTGTAACTTTAACCCTACGGGGTATTAATAGAGGGTTCTTACACCAATTAGATATCTATACATGCATATGTGGTTATGTTTTTCTTTTGTAGATTGCTTAAAACGTAGTTGTTATGCATGCGCGTGTATAATGTGCATTATCATTTGGATGTGAAATAAGTAGGTAGGATAGATGGTGTGGCATAGGTAAGATGAATAGTACGATGAATAATGATGAGATCGTACTTCTAATAAGTTACGGTGCAAATAAAGGTAACGTAAGTAACGATCACATGAAGGTGGGTGCAATGAATATTGCCAAAACCAGCAAGTAAATCAAAATGCATGGGGATCTATGTGTGCAGGATCAATCTTCCATATCCCATAAGTTATCCTATCCATATGAGTTAAAATTTACCCCACATCCAAACAAAGAATGCTTCAGCGATGATACTGACATAGTGGCATATCTGCCATACTCGGTGGGTCGAATGAGATTCTTGTGGGGCAAAGATGCCGAGATGTTTCATCCCGAGAGATGGCTTGACGAGAAGGAAAGGTTTCAACCTGAGAGTCCTCTGAAGCTTACCGCATTTCAGGTAATCCGTTGACTTAACTGAAGAGGGTCAACCCGTTTCCATAGCCACTTCTTGCTTCAGCGTATTTACTTCTGTTATTTTTTAACCAAGACGTTCCCTCACGTGTGTCCTTTTTTAGGCCTTATATACATAGATAATGCTCCTGAACAAATTGATGGATGATGTAAAGTTCAATCTTGACCTTCGATCTGAGATAACCCTAACTTCACGTGAAAGAATCCATCTCAAAACTAATTCCTTTTGAAGAGGAGCCCAACCATTGCTATATTCCGCTTATTAGTTTTCAAATTTTTTTATGTGGTACCCTTTCTCAATATGGAGAACCCTATAATTATTCAACAAAGGGATTGAGGTCGAGCGTAACCAATGAACCTGCCTTGTTGATAAACACAACTTAACCCCCTACTCATCTGGGCTTGCTAACACTATCTACGACCGTAGATATCCAAGTTTGAGTCTTGTCAAACTCGAGAGTGGTGTTGTGGGGGCGCGACAACACCAACACACCCCCCTCCCCCCACACACACACACACTAGCCGGCGAGAGATTTGGGTCATAACAAACAAAAAAACTTAACCCCCTAGCGTTCAGCGCTATAGAAAGTGCAAGGATACAAATCTTTGACATTTAACTTGTCCAATGCATCCATACTTAACAAGGAGCAGTTGCATAACTTAATACCGAAATTAGTATATGAAAATTTCCATAAAAAATTGATTCACCAGACCTACCACCAAATACAAGATCCAAACCTTTACCTTATTCAGAAACATAAAAAGCTCCCAACTTCAACTTTCCACCACACTCTTCAGGAAGAACAAACTTTTATGCATTTGAAGGCAGAGATCTCAGAAATAATCTTTCATTTAAAAAGTTTGTTTTATGATCCATCCCTTGGTATAAGATTTAACTTCCCAGTTCACCCCAGCCTTAAAGAGTTATATAGTTCTTTGGTAGTGTAACAGTACAACTGAGATCATAGTGATTACAATCCGTATTTGGATACCAAAGGAATTATCTTAAATTTGATTTAGCAAGGGAAAAATTAGGAGGAATAAGAAATAGAAAATTTTATTTAGCTTCAATGTGATGTAAAGAGAGTAGGAATAAAGCTTATTTCACCAAGTTAGTAGAATAAGATACAATCATTCCTTAGTATGATAAGAAGATGTGCTTCGAATTGGAGGAATAAAAAAAACCCTGGGATAAGAGTTATTTCAAGTAAAGAAGCGTTCAGAGGAATCGTAGGTAGAATAAAGAGGGTTATCCCTCCATTTGGAGGATTATCCCAAAACGAAACAGTTACTATCAAACCAATCCAAATTGAGCTAAAGGTTTTTGTTTCATTCATTTTCAGAAATTTCAAGGATTCTAATATCGAAACTAAATATTGTGTTATATTAAGTAAACGAAAGCCTGGTTTGCTGGCAGAGGGGTTTTTCTAGAGTACAGATGGGTTATGCGGGAGACAAAGGTTGGCTTGCAGTTTTCAAGCAGTCGCCACTACAACTTTTTTTCAAATTTTAAAACAAAAATATTATAATCATTTTCACTGAAATAACCATCACATCTTATCCATCGCTTATCCAATCATACCATTAAACATTTTAACAATATTTATTTTCCACCAAATTATCCTGCTGACAACATGTTTCAGTACCAAACCGCAGCCGAAGGGTTTTTTTTTAAACTAAAAGGGGTTCCGAATTTCTCGCTAGCTCCTCCGTGATCAAAGTCACGGTCACTCTCCTGACGTCGAGTCAGAGTGACTGGATACACACTCATGACACATCCACCTGCAAGAGCACTATGTGCATCTGGGCCAGCCGCGGGGATTCAATCCCACGCATCTCGTACAGAAAGTGCTTTACGGGAAACGGGCGCACCAGCTGTGCTGCCCTATTAACCCCACGCAGCCTAAGGTTTTGATAAAGAGGTTAATAGGTATTGAGACCAAATCTTAGATTGCCCTTTCTTAATAGGTCTTGAGTTCAAATCTTAGACTGCCCTTTCCATCTTACCAAGGAAAATATATGAAATTTTAGGAGTGTTCGTAAACTAGGATATAAAATATTTCTTTCGTAAAAGGATAAATATGGTAGGCATCAGATTTAGTGCCATGCCCTCTGGATGCCAAGGAGAAGATTTTACCACTGTAATTACCTCTTAGTGGCAATATAAAATCAGTCGACGTCGTTTTACATGAGTTTGGTGGCAATTTTATATGATGTTCCCCTTTCCATCATAAGCTTATTCCTCTAAACCATACTCATGGCTCTAGTCTGACCTGCAACTCCCCTGAATGCACACAGGCATGCCCAAGGATCTCATGTCTGGGAAAGGAATTCGCATACCGCCAGAGGAAAGTCTTTGCAGCTCTACTCCTTCACTTCTTCACCTTCAGTACTTCAGGTTGGACGACGAGGACAAGATCGTAAACTACAAAACCATGCTCACTCTCCATGTAGATGGGGGCCTACATGTCCGTTCCTCCCCCAAGGTAAGGTAGCACGAAGATTTGGAGCATTAGTTTAACGCATGACCTGTATGTCACCAAGAATCGAAGATTATCTACCTCCAGGTGAAACCTATGGAGTACCAGAGCCTTGATCAACCAAACCACAATGGCAAAGACTGTGTGAAGTCATTTATGTAACATTTGTCGTACCACTTGGATGGAATAAGTTGTGTGTGTGTGTGTGTACGTTTGTCAAAGAAAATAGAATAAGCAGTGAAATAAAATATTCGTATATCGGTGATGTTAATGGATGAACAAATATATGTCAACGAATATATTTGCGAAAGCTTGAAATGCATGGAGGAGCCTCCCCTTCCTTCTTAAAGTTGGGGTTTGTGTGGAGAGAGAGAGAGAGAGAGAGAGAGGGGAAGGAGTTCTTGAATGTGAAAATAGTTTATTGGAATTTAAAGAAATATAAGTGAATTTTGATCTCTATTTAAAAAGAGCTAAATCCAATCACAATACTAACTAATTTTGGAATTGTAAATCTTATTTCGTAAACAAATTCAATCAATTATTCCTAAAATTACTCTATCCTAATTTGGATTCTAACCAATCAATCACAGAATAATTTGCCACAAGTGACACAAAACAAACTTGGGAAATATATCAAACCATAACACACACACACACATAATGCGCCTAAGTTGGGCCCACTGACTCTACTACTACCACGTAAGCTTACTGATTGTTGCTATCACATGACATGGCCACATGGCTTATTCCACGTTATGCCTCCTCAAGTTAAAGTCAGAGAGGGTGAAGACTTGCATACTTTATTTTTCTAAACTTTTGTGAAACCATCTGCATCCATGTACGCTCCCAGATCTTCTTTAAATGTATCTTCTGGTGCAACTAAAAGTCCCTTGCAACTTCAGTAGTCGTTACTTCTTTGACAACCTCGAAAGTTTGTTGTTGTGGCTACAATTGTTTTCTTTTTTTTCCTTGATTAATGCTTGGAGCCTCTCTAAATTTGTGGATGCAAATGAGACTACGTAATTCTACTTCTCCCACTTCTTTGCTTTGGTTCACTCACGATTTTCAAGTATGCACTCTCCAGGATAACAAGGAGCTTAGTGATTGGGGCTTCTACATGAACCATAATTGTAACTTTGGAGTCTATGTGTCTCTTCTTGTATGTTCAGGAATCAAGTATTATAACTTGATGTTCCTTGATATGTGAGAGGTTCACGCACCCCCTCAAACTTCAACTGAGGTCTCTGTGCCTCTTTTTGAATGCCTCAAAGCCAATGTTCTTTGCTTGACTTTCCTCGATGCATAAAAGGTTTATGTGCCTCGAACGCAAACTTTGGCTTTGCACTTAACTTTTAACTTGGCTCCATGCAAAAACACGTGAAGAGAGAGATGACCTTATCTCTTCCACACGTGCAAGATGAATAGGTCCAAACAACCCACTCCAATACCATGTGAAGAATTAAGATGAGTAGAGGAGCCCTTCCTTCTTTAAGTTGGTGCGTGTGGAGAGAGTAGGAAGAAAGAGAGAGAAGCTGACATGGACAAGAGAGAGAGAGAGAGAAGGGTATTCTTTTTTTTAAGAAAAAGAGAAAGGGCGATTCTTAAATGTGAAAATAATCTATTAAAACTCAAAGAAAAACAAGTTGATTTTGATCGAACTAAATCCAATCACAAGTCCAATCACAATCTTAACTAATTAAAAAATTATAGATCCTATTTCCAAAACAAACTCAATCAATCATTTCTAAAATTACTCAATTCTAATTTTAACTCTAACCAATCAATCACAAAATAATTTATGATAAGTGACATAAAACAAATTTGAGAAACATACCAAACCATCCCAAGTTGGGACCACCGACTACTTGATGCTGCTAACAATATCATGTTAGACTAGATATATTGTAATATTTGTTAACATTCATGTAATATTTTAAGTAAAAATTTATTTTCTATCGGTGAAAAAATAAAACACACTGATATATTTTCATTTTTAATCAGAATATTCTAATTTTTAATTGATATATTTTAATTTTTAACCAATTAAGAATAATTTTTAACTAATGTATTTTATTGTACTTGATTGTCACATGATTAATTCTGATTTTTAACTTGTTAATTCTTAATAACACGTTACAACATACATTTTCGTACCCTCATCCTTAAATCATTTACTTTGCATGGTGATATATTATTCGTCTAGGGAGAGGAAGTCCGCCAAAGTTCATCGAGGCAGGGAATTGTGAAATTAAGTTTCCACTGCCTAACTACAAGACGGTTACCACGTCTATTGAAATGCTCGAAATTGTCATTCGCTAGTGGGTTGTTTGCCAATTGGTATTGATATGGCAGCGATGAATTCAACAAACACTAAGGCAAAGTGGCCATACAAGTACGAGGATATTTCTTGAGAAACTGAATTAGTCTGTGTTCTTGGACTCGCCGATCTATCAGACTAGAAAACATCCTTGAATATAAACAAAGAAGATCAGTCAATTCGTCGTATGGCATTGATTTGCAAGGTGCAACAATAGATGGGCACTGCCCTCTATGATGATTTCTTTGCCTCTGCTGCCTTCTTCTCCTTCTGCTCCTCTATCATCTTCTTGAGCGATGGGGGTGGCCTAACCACGATGTTCTTCTTCCATTCCCGGTCGAGCTTCCTTGACATTCTTCTACCAATCCCTTCTTCAATCTCCCTCTCCCTCTTGACAGTTAGCATTCGAGCGATCTGACAATAAGAAACATCATGGTAAAGAAACAATTACCAAGCAAAACCACACATGGGTTTTGCGGTGAAGTTTTATATAAATAAAAAATACTGCAACCAAGATCCAGATAACTACTCATAGCATACTTCTGCAACAATTGCAGCATAAATTTGCAATTCTGCATCCTCTTGGTGTCTGCTTATATGCTTCATTCTCCTACCCACATTTTCATCTTTGCAGGAGGTGCTGACCCATTTCCATGAAATATCGGATCATGTGCTTGGTTATATGTTGATTCATTCAGGAGCTTATAAGGTGAGTTTCTCATAAGATTACCTGACCCACGTCCAAAACTCAGTCATGTTCAATTGTTTCCTTGGGCAGACCTCTACTGCAGTCTTCAACAGCCCAGGGCCTGAAACTTACAAGGGGTAGTTGCCTAACATCTCCACATACGCTCTGCATGTAATGATTCCTCTAATGAGTTTGTATTAATGGTCTCAAGGCTAGATACAGCCAGCAAGAATCTCATATTCCCATTACCATCTGATACTAGTTTGATTCCAGACCCCCTGCATGTGAGATTTTGCTGAACAGAGAATGGGGAATTAGCAGATCCTAAGTCTTTCTTCCTTAATGTTGTCACTGCTTATATTTCTGCATGAGCTCATCACCAGACTCTGTAGAAGCTCTGACTCTTTCCCAAGTTTATTTCTGCTCCTATGTGAGTCAGTCCCTCTTAGCATTTATAAGTTATCACCATTGCTCCATTCATGAGCAAATTTCAAAGTTTGCAAATTTAGCGACATTCAAACTAGAAATCCGAAACTGTTACAGGCTCACATATATACAGTTACTCTTAACAGCCAAAAGGCTGAAAAATTGCCTGCATACATTTTGCAGCATTCCCAATTACAACCCTATTCTGGTACTATCGTGAATCGTGATGAATCAGAAGCCCCCCTGGTTTATGAAGCTCCTGCCATGCATCGGATGAAGGGGCAGGTCAGATATTTGGGGGCTGTCATGGACAAGAGTGCCCTGCTTGTTTCCAAGAGGTTGTTTTCACAACCTGACTCTGTAACGTCTATGTTACACAACAACAAGTTTTACTGTTGCACCAAGGCAGCCCTTACTGGTAGTAAATAAATCATTCAATTCAGATTCATGTACCTTGGTGCACATCTCAAATCTATTGCTTTGCACTTGGCCTGGACCAGGAAATACTTAGCCTCAGTCGATTCACAAGGTTCGAATAGTGGCCATCTTCATAATCTATCCCGTACTGCTCAGTTCAAGTTCAGCCATGTCCCACCAAATGAGCCTCTTCACTTCGTAGGTGCGAGCCATAAGGAGGCAAGGAATGGAGCAGCGAGGCTGTGAGTCGGGTGTGCAATCTATGGACACAGAGGACGAATACTAGCTCAAATTCATTCCACTTCGTTTCAGAATCACAAGGTTCCATATATAAGTTATTGATAACCATCTTAATTATTTAGGTGGCACATACATGAATGCAATCACATTAATGTTTATGGAAGTGTTTCTTCATCTTACTAGGTGTTTGCATGAGATATGCATGCTTATCTGACATATTCAGCTTCCTCCGATGCAATGCTTTAGTGGGTCTGAGTTAGCTAGTGGTTTACATTCATAAATTCAAGGCATTACGAGTAGCTAATCATCAAGAATGAAAGGGAAACTCAGATGCCAAAATGCAGCACCATTTGCCACCATCTCTAGCTCTCTGCTGAATCCCAGTGCTACCTATCATTGCCTTCTGTAATTTATGGAGGTCAAGAAAAGATAGAGACATAGAACAACCAATATCTAATCTATATATGATTTACCTATGCTCAAATATATGTCTTCTCAGATTGATACTCTTGAAAAAATTATGTGACCATGATGAACACCTCCATTTTAAATTGGTAAATAAGCAAATCTTTCTTCTAAAGGTCAATCAGTTGATGGAAAATCAAAGAGAAAACTTCCAAACTTATACCCAGAAAAGTGATTCTCAATAGAATGGACTTTAACAGCCTCTGTTTAAATTCAGGTTAGAAGGCTGGTTTAGGGTAAGTTGATGGGTTTGAACTAACAATGCAGTTGGAACAAGTGTGCTCTATGAAGGATGTCATCTCACATGTCTATTTACAAAACATTAACTTACCTATGATGTCCAACCACTACTCAACCTTTCAACAAAGTAATAATACAAAACCTAATATCAAATACAAAACAAATAAACCATAACTCTCTCTCTACTTGAATTGTATGAGTTAATGCAGCCTAAAAGAAAGCACACACCCAATGAACTCTTTTGAGTTCAAGCATATTTCATATAGAATAAAGTTGGATCTATTTTCTTGTTTCTTCTATTCTCCAGCCAAAATGCACTAGATTTTGTTTTCCCTCAGTGCTCTGCTGCTTGAGCCACAACAACGTATAGTTAGACAATCTAGGTAAATGTTTACATCAAAGTTGTATTCAAGAACACCTTTTTTTCCCTTTATCCTAAGGGTAAAGGTCCAAGCCCTCTGTTTTGAAGTGGAAGTTCATGTTCTCAATAATCACCAGATCATTCAAGTTGTTTCTACTCAAAACCATTTTTACGGACTTGGAATGCAATTTTATCTACCAGTATAACACCTTTTTTTACACTCGGCCATGCAACATTGTGTTACCACCACATGCTTCTAAAGCTTACAATTCTGCAGACATAGATGCAAGCCAGACACAAAGCTTGTTTCTCATATCCTACTTCAAACCAATCATGTTCTGCTGGATATCACATTCCTGGTAAATACTTTTCCTACTTCAAACTAAGAGACATCAGAATTCTAGTACAAACTATGTTCTCACTCCATGTACGATAATTGCAGCTTTAAGCACGTGGTTTCATTAACCCACATATAGCATTTAACTTTGGTTCCATGGTGCAACAACACGAGTTTAAACTCAAGCTTAACCTCGAGCTTAATTGGGAAAAAGCCAACCCTGATGCCTGTTGGGTTCGGGTTAGTTGATCTTCGGACAACCACACAAACTGCCTAAGCCCAATTCATCAAGCGACATTCCGGAATCCTTACAGCTCGCTCTTCCGATGTGGGACTACTTGAACGGTTGTTACAGGCAGCTTACCTATGAATTCAGAGCTTAGCAAACGCGTGAGGATTCGACAATGGGCACAAGCACCACTGCAAGGTCATTTCACAGAGGGATAGCAGAAAGATCACATTGGAAAGAAAAGATACCCACAATTGCTGCAAAATCTTGTAACCAAGTAAAGGGAAACCGTCAAAGCTGAGTTTTTTTTTTTTTTTTTTTTGTGGGGAGGAAGTTACCTTCTTGCGCATGCGTCGGAACTCGCTGGTCTTGACCTCCTTCCTGACGGATCTCTGGAGGCGGAGCATCAGGAGCTCCCCCTTGAGTTCGACCACCGCCTCGTTGATGGCCTCCGTTGGCATGGCCCTGATCTCCTTCAAATCCTCTTCCCTCTTCGCCATCATCCTGATGGGCGCCACGGCGGAGCGAACCCTGGTCGACGGCAGCTGCTTGGGCGCGGGGAGACTGAGCCGGACCCCATGGAAGGGGGAACGGAGAAGGAGAGGCTTCTTGGTGGGGATGGAGGAGGAACCAGAAGGTAGTAGCAATCCGAGCACCATTCTCTCTCTCTCCCTCTCTCTCTCTCGGTGTGTGTGTGCGCGTTTGTGTGGGTTTCTCGCTGGGATAAGGCTCCCGAGGACCGTTGATGAGGCACCAAAGACCCCCTCTTTTGGGCTCGTTTCCCGTGCATATATATATGTGTGTGTGTATATATATATATATATATATATATATATGTATGTATGTATGTATGTATGTATGTATGTATCTGTGTGTGTCCAAGTTACGTGGGTAAACTAAGGAGGAATTAGTCGATCTTCGCACATTGATTTTTTAGGTAACGTAGGGATCAAGATTCAATTTTAAATCTTTTCTACTAGAGTTAAAAGTTTCCATTATTTAATTACATCTTAGTTGGTATATGTGAAGATTTTGCAACTTGTAAGCAGAGGTTTTAATTTATGAGTAAAGGATTTGGAGTGTGATTTTCTTTTTTCTTTGTCATTTCTCCTTCCGCAAATTCAAAAGATGTGTTCCATTCATCCAAAGGATCGCCAAACTTAATGACAAGGAAATAGAGTTCGTAAGTGCGTGAGGGAGTTATATAATGGAGTACTAGAAAGATTATTTCTTCTCTACGGAAGCTATAGTTGGAGTATTTTCTGATCCTCCTCGCCTATCCTCCTTTATTGAATCAACAATAGGTTATTATGGAAAATTTTAAATCTCTAGAATCATTTGCAATTACAAATACCTTTGTTGTTTATGTAGCTAAAAGTTGCTCTGTTCGTTTGTGTGCACCACCTCTCCATCAAATGCTCCATAGGTATCGACAGAGTTGAATTTGTAAAATTAAAAGCAGAGTTTTTTTTGTATTCAAGTAACTGTAAAGTTTGCCTCACTTCCTTTGTTAAAAACCATGGACTTACACTTTAAAAGATCTTGGCACTGAAAAAGCTTTGGTTACTTTTAAGTTCATGCACTTTAATTTTGACAAAATATTTTTAATAGAGGTTGCATGATGTAGAACGATCAACTTCTAGGAATATCTATAGAAATATTAAAAAGCCAAGGATATCAGTGTGATTGATGGTTTACTAACCTTACAATCTAGCAACCAGCAAATCAATCTAAAGTGGATATTTAATTCAAAAAGAAGAATAAACTCAACAAAGCTCGATCGACAGCAAGGCTATTGAACATGAGATCTTGAGTAGCGGAAACAAGATCCCTTTTTACCTGTATTTACGCTTCTCTGCAACAACTTTGTATGTAGGGTGGAGCCGATCCCAATCCAAAAAGGTTCATATGATTTTTCGTGCTTGGGCTGAAGCTTTTATCAAATTATAGTCCGAGCTCGACTCATACCGTTTATTTAGGAGTCTTGATTTGGGCTTAATTTTAGAATTTGGATCGAATTTTAAGGTTAAGCACAGAATGTCTGTCAAGGCTCGTAAAACTTATCATGACTTATTTTAATATATTTTTAAATATGACCAAGGCATATTTTTTATTATTATCTAGATAACGTTTAATCTAATCCGTTAAAATCCAATTGAAGGAGGTAGGGAAAGGCAATAATCTAAAGTCTAAAATTTATAATATATTACGTAGGGTAGAGAAACGCATATACAAACATGCCCAACAAATCTCCTCGGACTATTTTGAATTTAGACTTGGCTTGGCATTAATCTAAAATTTCTTAAATATTAAAGCTCAAGCTTTTTACCTATAAAATTTGAACTTGAATCGGGTTGAGTTTGGGTCGATTCGATCCAATACTCTACCCTATTCATGTGTACTTTGAAAAAATAAAATTGACATCACTAAAATTCAACAACTATTTATATTCATCGTTGTCGTCTGCCTGACATGCCAAATTAAAATTTTCCTTTAATGCTCGAGATCTGTTGTTTTAGATCGTTGGATTCAACATTCAATAGTGTTTAGATATAGGTGGATCAAAGGCATATGAGCTTATGATAGATTGTAAGGAGTCTTATGTGAAGTTTGGACCCATATAAGGTGTGCTTGACACGAAACCATGCCGCAGGGTATTGACAAACTCGAGTCTTGAAATTGATTGTCAGAATTGAGTGATTCACATGAAGAATCCAAGCTTAGTCTTTGGTTTAAACACGATTCTCTTACCAACATCATCCTTGAACTTGTTTAGAAAATTATTTTATCCCTCCTTCAAGAAAAAGAAGCTATGATAATGTCGTTGACGTCAACAAAAATATTATCTTGGAAACTTTGATTTCACTTTCCTCAATTCTCCTCTCTGTCGTAGCACAAGTTTTCTAGGCATCATGTCCTTACGACGCTCTACCAACCGCACAAGTTTCTTGAGCCAAGGCAGTGAAGTCTCGTGTCTTGAGATTGGACAATTTTTAGGAATTGTAGGTAAAAGAAGTGTTTGATTGCATGGTAAAACAAGTAACATGTTAGACTTAATAGGAGAATAAATATGAATTAAATTGAATATTAAGAGTATATTTACTGGTTTTATATTTAATATTGGATCATCAACATAGTGGATCATATCACCATTGAAAAGTGGAGTACGTGATTGGATGTCAGTTGGGTATGTCCCAATTAATATAGGTAGTGAGTTTATTTATTTTTATACATCTAATATTAAATGTTTGTTGTGACGAGGAGTAGAAGCATTGGCACTATTGATCCAAAATATGATGGTGGGAGAACCTACGTTTTATTATCTCTAAAAGCTTTTGAGGTTGTATTTGGAAATGAAATAAGTTGCAACCAAGGTAGGTTGATAATAGGATAATTGGGATTAAAGCATTTGCTTGTATTGTGAGATAAGTGATGTATTAGAATATTTATGAATTAGAATGACACTTGCATAAGTGTTTGCTCTTTGCTTCCACTTGTCTCCTCCAGAAGCTTAAATTGCTTGGGCCCTTGATCAACATCTGCCACCGATTGGGAGTCCCCTCCTTGGCTTCCTCAGCACCATCTCCACACCCCCCCCCCCCCCCCCCAGCCACTCCTAATTTAGGTTCTACCTCCACCTTTACCATGTTGCAACTCCGCCATCACCTCCGCCTCCTCTAACTTCTCTCCCATGGCCTTCTTTTTCCTTTTGCCTCCAGCTTTGACAGGGGTTCCCAACGACCTCCTTAACCTTCAAAGCTTGTGCTCTTTCTCCCTCTTCGTTCCAAATTTCATGGGGGCGAGGAGGGGGGTGGTGGGAGGAGATGAGAGTGCATTAGAGGTGGGATGCTTGACCAACGTCGGCTATCTCTGTGGCCCTTTATCGGGTCCATGTTAGAGAATGAAGCTTCACACGATGGGGACTTCATCAGATTTTTTTCTTCGACTACAGGTCTTTTCATATCTCACTTGCGCAAATCGCTGAATACCTCTTTAGTGTCACCTTCGTCATCTTACGACGTAAAGCAAGCGTCAATTTGCAACGACTTGATCGTGTGGGCGTCTTCTTTGAAGTTTATTTCTTTTGTTCTTATTTGTCTTTTTGCTTATTTTATCTCCTTGTTTGGAGTTCTCTCATCCCTCGCAGGTGGAGCATGATACCCCCTATCCTTAAGATGGAGGAATTCGATTGCCCTCCTCTCTTTCCCTTCAAAGTCTAACGTCCTTGTAATCCATTCGTTTTCATTTAAAGGAAAAGTTTATGTTAAGAAAAAAAAAAAAAAGAAGAAACTTATGAACTACTGGACCAGAATATCAAGGTGAAGTAGGTGTTGAGGTTGGCTGGACATTACTCAGGGCAACAAGGACAGCTTTGTTGGAGTTCGGCAATTGCGTGAAGTAAATTGTCGGTGACAGGATCTTGTTTCCATTGCGAGGCAACAACACCTATGGAGGGCATTAGCATAGACGTTGCTCCACCACCATGGCTGGAGATTTGAGCACTTTAAGGAGCAGGGACATTTGAAGAGCATGTGTTAATTTGGGATTGCTCCTGCCCCAACCTTCATTCGTCTAATCATCCACTTGAAGCTTGGCATCGAGTTAGACTATCCTCACAGGCAAAACTATTTCTGAAGGATCCTTGCAGCCACGATCTGATATCTCTGTAAGGAACGTAACACCCAGACAAACTCACATGCAACAATGATTGTGAATGCCGTTGTAATTGATTGCTCGTTGTAACGTTTGACGTTTTCTTTTCATTACATTTTCTTTTGGTTGTAATTGATTTGCACAGGTGCTTGCAGCGATTTGTGACCAATTGGTCATTTTAAATAATACATTACCCTTTTACTTAAAAAAGAAAAGAAAAGACTTGGAGCACTTCGCAAAGAGTGGAACTTGAGAAATGGTGGAAAGCGGCGGAGGAAGGGGCATTGGCGAGTATATACAAACAAAAGCAGCATTAAATAATATAAAAATATTTCTATAGCACCATGGGCTTTTACGTTTACGTACCATATTATATTAAACTTATTCAAATATCTAAATCAAGTCAAATCAAGAGTGCAACCCCCGATTAACCCATGCTGCCCCCATTGAGAGAGAGCTTGACTCAACCTCGACTCGTGTTAGAAAAGCGAAGGTGCTTACCATAAAACACACACATTTTATAAATGATGTAGTTTGAAAAATATAAAAGTTAACGTAAAAATTAACACGCACAAGTAACAATGCGGTGGAAATTTATATTTTTTTGTGTAAAAAAAATATTGATATATGATAGGATCTACTATTATAAAAATAAATAATAAATCATTTTTATATATATGTAAACTACTTAAATCACTTTGTATCGATGTAATCTTATTTTGCATCAATGTAAAATTATTTTATATTTTTAAAATAATTTTATACAGATACAAAGTAAGATTACACCGATACAATCTTACTTTGAACTACTTTGCATCAGTGTAAAGTAAGATTACATCGATGTAAAATTAAATTTCAAGTGTTTTTTAACCTATGACAAGTGATTTTACACTTGAAAGGTAATTTTTCCATCTTAGGATTTAAGGTTTAGGATTTACCCTAAGGTGGAAAAATCACCTTTCAAGTGTAAAATCACTTTTCATACGTAAAATTATTTTATATAAACTTAAACCCTAAATCCTAAACCCTAAACTCATAGATCAAAATCACTTTACATAGATGCAAAATCACTTTGGATGGGTGAAACTACCCTTGGAATAATTTTATACCGATGCAAAATAAAATTGCACCGGTGCAAAAAAATCTTACAATAATTTATACTAGTGCAAAATCACCCAGAATAATTTATCATCGATGCAAAGTAGTTCATCACCAGCATAAAGTTATTTATCATATCTACATTTTAGGTTAAAATAATGTGATGATTTTTTTGAATGTGGTAGAAATCACCACATAACAAATCTTAATTCTTTTATTTATTTACATTAAATATTAATTATCAAGTGAATCAATATTATCAATGTTATATAAAGTACAGAAATAACACCTATATCACCTTGTACGGAAGGATGTTTATTTTTCTATTTTTTTATTTTTATAAATTGAAGAAAAAAATAAAAAAGAAAAACAATCCTATTTAAATAATAAAAAGGGAAATACCAAATTTTAAATTACAACAAGTAATCTATAAATATAAACGGATCAAAGTGGTAATTTTTTTAAAATATAAGACTCTTATTTCTAATCTTTTTGTTGCTGACCATGAGATCGCTATCTTCATCAAAAACAAGGGGTTGGAGGGCAATGGTAAGTGGGGGAATGAGTATTTCAATTGTCGGGCCGGGTTTAAAACATCAAACCCAAGTCCATGAGCAGGCCCGGTGGGCTGAGCGGGCCGTGGGTTGGTCCACAGGTCAGGTCTGTATTATATTAATACGACTCGTGTGTGGCGTAGAACGGATTTTCTTGGAAAAGCCACCCCCACTCCGTCTCTCCTCCCCAGCCGCCGTCACGTACGCGCCAAGGCGCCCGCCGCTGGACGTCAAAAGCAGCCGCCGCCGCCGCCACCGACGCCGACGCGCCAACGCCCCCTCTTCCGCGCGCTCGAGAGAGAGATGAGGCTGCTGACGCACAACATGCTGTCGAGCAACATAAAGGGCGTGGCGAACGGGTTCCCCCTACGGCTGGAGGTGGAGAAGTGGTCCCTGAAGGAGGTGGACCTCAACCCCGACTTCCTCCGCGGCATCTTCCCCAAGATCCATTGGAAGGCCCTCTCGGACGCCGCGAGAGCCCTCTGCTTCGACCGCCTCCCGGAGGAGGCCGACCCCTCGATGCTCTCCGACGATTCCTTCCTCGCCGCCTTCCACCGCGCCCTCCTCGAGCTCCACGTCGAGGAAGGTGCCCTCGTCTGCCCGGAGACCGGCAGGAGGTTCCCCATCAACCGGGGAATCCCCAACATGCTCCTCCACGAGGACGAGGTCTGACTCTGATCTCCTCCTCACTGCCTTCTTCTAGGGTTTCTGTCGCCCAGAGTTAGGGTTTTACCTTTCCCCGTTTAGGTGGATGTGTGTGTGTGTGTGTGTGTGTGTGTGTGTGTGTTTGTTTGCGCGCGTGTTTCAGGAGTTATCTCTACAGAAGAAACCCGTTATTTGTATGTTTGCCCTCTCTTCCTTTTGGTTTTAAGTATTGGAGAAATTTAGCGGCTCGCGGAAGATTTTGATTTCTGTAAACTTTGCTTAATTAGGTTATGCATTTCGATAGTTATTCGGATTGATGTAAATGCAATGTGTATTTCTCGTGGAATTATTATGTTCCAGGTAATCCAATCTCAAGGAAATGAAAATTGTTGAAAGAATGAACCGATTTGTTATGCTTTGGGGAGGTATTGGGAGTAATCGGATTATTTTCCCACAACATAATAAATGATAGGTGAAGTAAATCATATAAAGGATCTGCGATGAAATGTTTGCTTACGTCGATGCCGGATGTCAGAAGTCCAATTCAGTTGAATGTGAGCCCTTGGATGCTGATTAAGATATGCATTTCAAGTGGGCCCCGCTTGCAACTCGGTGATGCGATTCTCTCTCACAGAATTGGATTGTTTGTGTGGATTAAGGTCCTGTTTCTTTCTCAGGATTTAAACACTAGTCAATCCCAAACACCTCTAATCCCAGGATTGCCCCGAACCCGTCAACCAAACACCCCAATTCATCCCTCTACCCCACTGTCCCTCAAAACAATCCCTCAAAAGAGGGGTGGGTTAGGTTAATACCCCCTCTCTACATCAAATCAAAGAAGATGGGATAAGATTATCCATCATCCATCTAAGCAGATGATAGTTTAATCCCATGTCACCCAAGCAGTCCCCAGTATGAACCTGGAAAAGGTAGTGGGAAATGTGGGCTGTTTGTTTTTGCAGAAAGTGAGAGCTTGTTTCGGAAGAGGGTTTGATAATTGAGTATTCAGTATGACATCATGGATTTTGATAAGGAGGATGGAACATGAATTTTGCAAGAAACGCACAATATACTTGTGTGCCTGCCAATGAAGAGGCAGACCAGAAAATGAGAGGATATCTTCTGTTAAAGGGGCTTCCGAGGTAAAAATTTACTTTTTAAGCCTGAGTTTTTTTTTTCAGTTGCAACTGCCCAACCATGTATCAGCTGTCCAAGTGCATATGGATGATGAATATCAGGTAGTTGGTGTTCGTATACGTATACGTATATCTTATGCGTTTACAGACCTGCAGCTGTTTGCCAATGAAGGACAAGAGTGGAAGGGAAGATATCAGTTTCTAACAAATCTTTCTTTAGATTCAAGTCCTAAAGAAACTCAGGGATGCTTCACTGGTAAATGTGAAAGGTCTGCAGGGCCTTGGTCAAAGCCATGGACCATCTATTGTGCACCTTAAACTTCTGGAGCTATTTGGAGGTGGATTGTGTACTCGGACTTTGGTACGTTGTGGGTTAGAGGGGGTTTGGTGGAACCACCAGATCATTATCGCTTTGATCTAAGCTTGAGAATAGCTTGAAGCAAATCTGAGTAGAGGTAAAGAATCCATAACTGATCCTACCAAGTGTGCAAAAAGACTTTATTGTTGTTGTTTTTGGTAGTACAGTGGAAGAAAGGAGTTTTGACACTGGTAGCTATGGCAACATGAGAGAATCAACCCCCGGTTTTGTGCACTACGCATTTGCTACTAGTGAGGTGATGTTGTGGCTTTTTTTTTGGGCTGGCAATAGAGGGTATTTCCGGGGAAGAATTGTTATGTAGGTTGTCAAGAAAGAAGTAAGGATCATGGTAGGTTAGATCAGAGTGATCATCTCGCGTTTGCTTGGGGAGTTTTTGGTGGGAGGTGC
This sequence comes from Thalassia testudinum, assembly GCA_037157565.1. Classification (NCBI taxonomy): domain Eukaryota; kingdom Viridiplantae; phylum Streptophyta; class Magnoliopsida; order Alismatales; family Hydrocharitaceae; genus Thalassia; species Thalassia testudinum. Next base: position 23,163,124 of record JAZHRO010000054.1, on the reverse strand, counting down.
CTGTTTGCATATGCACTCGTTCAGGTGCATGAGTGAGTAGTTTAAATGATCGATTGAACAAATTAGTTTAATATATATCCCTATAATGATATTACTGCACTTTTCCATGGTAGATCCGATGGAAACCGTTCCTCAATTAGATCAGCTACATGAGTGGAACTTTTAGTCTGTCAAGGGCATACGAATAAGAATCTTTTTCCCCTTAAGAATAGAGATAATTCCTTGAGTCTATCTGCTCTTCACATCACAGAATCTATGAACCTTTAATGCAAATTATGAAACTTGAACTGGCCTCCCATGGAAACTTGAACTTGCCCCGTCAGGGTGTTTGGTAGGCAAGTTAAGGGGGGTTAAGTGAATTCAACCCCTGTTTGGCTTCACTTATTTTGCTTATCACTTGCATCAGGTTAAGGGATAATTATTCCATCTCCTCTGGGTAATAACTTTGACTTATCAAATCTTTCAAATAATTTAACATATTTATTCTATTATTTCATTTCATCAGTTTCATACTCTTTACTTATTGCACAAAACTATTCTGCCTATCAAACATCTATGTCCAAACTTTGCTTGCGCGCGCGCACGGGAATGGGGGACTTGGGTTGGGGATGGAGCTTGGTGCGTTATGTTCACAGCTAGTGGTGGAATGAAGGGTGGAGATTGAAAGCTTGGGTTTGCGGGGGTGATGGAGGCAAGGAATGAAATAAATGTCTTTGGAATTAGAATAGGGACATTCAACATGCACGAACACGATGAGACGTTAAGTACGAACCGAAGTAAATGGGGCTAAAATTTTAGGAAGGGACGTTGAACGAATAGTCCATTATTGGATTAGAAATTGAAGCCTTCTCATCTTCCCTTTTCCCTTAAATGGGTTTTTTTGTTTTTTTAAAGCAAAGCCAGAGGAGCGTTTTCGTTCATCTGAGAAGAGTACAAGCAAGGTGCAGCACAAGCCCACGAGGGCTCCAGAAACATAGCAAGAGGGGAACAAGATGAAGTCCATTCCCGAGTAGCAACAAGCCAAGTAGACATGAAATTCAAAGTTGGAATGGCTTCCATAAGTCAGCTCGGGCCGGATGCCAAGAAGCATCAGTGCTTTCAGACGGAGAGGGAGTTTAGTTTGGAAGAGAGACCTGAAAAGATGCATGAAGAATAGCAGCTAAGGTAGAGAAAGTGATTGTGGGGAGAAAAATTTATTAAAATTGATATGGTCATAAACAAATTGTCGTTTTCCATGCCATTTTGGTAAATGATATGGACGAGTCATGGAATGTACGTGTACATCTTTCCTTCCCGGCCATCCAAAGTATACATGGGTAGATAATATTTTGGAAGAGGGATCTGTGCTTGCATTCAATTTTGCAACAAGCAATGATTGAGCCATGTTCGATAGTGTTAAGCATTTATAATATAAGGACATTATTGAGACAAGTGTTAAGTAGTTTCCTTATTTTCCCAGCACTGGAAACAAATCAAAGGAAGATGCCATCCCATTTTCTTAAGATAGGTTTAGGTAGGTAATTTGTCATTTTTAAGGAGCCAAAGGAAAAACAAAGCTCTTGGACGAAGTTTTGATTTCTATAATAGGGAATAATGTGGAGAGATTATCCCTCCATCAGTAATGAAATTATAGGTGTCATGGGTGATAAGATTAGGGATTGAGGTAATTGTAAGGGAGAAAGTATCTTTGTTATCCTCAAAGTTAATTTTAAGGAGGAAATCAACAAGTATCTTCTTTTCAGCCTCAAAGAGGCATCTAGTCCGACCGAAAAGATTACTCACCTGGTTTGTGTCCCACAGGGGCTTCCTCTTAGCATTGCCCAAGGAGACATACTTGTTATTTGTAAGAGTGCATAACGAGGGGCAAGCTTGTTTGAGAGGTGAAAGCCCATGTAAAGCTGTGCGCCAAAATAACCAATTTTTCCAATTACATGCCTCACATTTCGTCATAGGGTGAAGTAAATTTGATGTGCGGGTAAGTTCTCTCCACAGCGAAGATGAGGAGCTTCTTGATTGGATTGGCAGGGTAGGGGGCTTTCACCTTTAGTATTTAACCTTAATGAATTTTTTAGGCAAGGTGGGGTTTATCATTAAAAAGGTTAATGAGTGTATGCATTAATCTAGCTGTATTGAAATTAGGTAAGTTGAGGATTCCCAGTGGTGATTGATTTCAATCTGTAGATAGTTTCCCAATTCGCCAGGTGGAGTTTTTTCTCCAGAGTTGCCATTCCATAGAAAGTTTCTATGAATGGCATCAATCTTTAGAATTATCATTTTAGAAATCCTAAGGGTTGACCTAGTGAAAGAGGCAACAAAGGTTAGAAGGGAATTAAGAAGCTCCACCCTTACGGGAAGAGAAAGGTACAACCTTTTTCCATCTAGCCAATTTCTTGTGGAATTTATCCAAGAGGAAGTTCCAATCATGGTGCTTTAATTTTCCCGCAGAAAGGGGAATACCTAGGTAAATAACTGGGACTAAGTCTAAGGTATTGGACAAGCAGTCAATCTCTTGTTGACTAAAATTAGGGGGACAGAAATTTTATTTAGTGGTATTTATTGAAAGACCCAGCATTGTGGAAAAAAATCAGAATTAGTAACATGTTGGTAGTACGTTTGTAGATTTAAGGAAGAGGGGAACATCATCAGCAAATTGAACATTTGTCCAGATTTTTGAAAGTTGCCCTCAATTAGGCCTTTTTGTAAAGCTCTTCAGACCAATGAATTTAGGAAGCTCAAATCTAAAATAAATAGAAGAGGATACAAGGGGTCAGCCTTTTTGACACCCTTGGTTGGCTTGATATAGTCAGTGATATGTTCATTTATTTTAATTGAAATTCTAATGGTCTCCGGTATGACTCTCAACACAACTGTTGAACATGTCGGCTCTTACGTTGTCAAGCATAAGTAATACGCAATCCCATCTTCTGGAATCAAACGCTTTCTCACTTACCGTCAATCTGTTGTGGAACTCATGAAATTGCCTCGTAATTTTTTTTGAAAAACTATGGTGGTCAAATGGTATGACACGGTATCAGCTGATGGCTTCAGCCTCGAGGATATAGCCCGGAAGCAGAAGCTCTTAAAAGCAAAGGACAGCTTGGCTTAGTAAGGTAACTGGAATCCTTTTTTTTTGGTATTTATCAAAGTATAAGAGAACGTAGTAATCCATTGGTAAAATAAAAAAAAATCCATATTTTCTTGGGTATGTAATAAATCCAACGAGGTCCATAGCTCAACAACGTTTGCCTGGTAGCATGGTCAGCTGAGACATCACATCGTCGCTGGGTAGGCCCTAAAGTGGACCAAATATTGTAAATTTAAAAATTAAAAAGTGACTAATTCTCACGGGATCGTTTCCCAAAGGGAGCTATCAAACAATTGCCTCTCTAAATTGCATATTTACACACAGAAAATCACTACAGTGAATTATCTGATGAAAACAACATATGGTTTAAGAAAGACAATTGTTTGATGGTGATAGGCTGAATAAATTAACCTGTTTATCCAGGACAAACGAGCAAAGTAACTAGCTGATTGTTCAACTTGCGGCCACCAAACTACGCATACTGGCTTTCTGGTCCTCTTATCTGCTAAATTCAGCAGGCTTACTTTTGTTCCTAGTGCCTTTGGGAGTGTGACGTGCAATGGACCTTGCATCCTATTATAATTTGAAGCAATCTTGTATGTATCCCTGGAAAATCAATTCTCTGAGTTTCTCTCATCATCTCTTCACTTGGCTTGCACAGATTTTCTCACCTCGAACCTGCTTGTTCTGGATTACATTGCCCCCGCATCTATCATGATAAATATCTGATCTATTATCTTAGAATCTAAGTGGTTCTCTAGCATTAGGTTAGTATGACTACAGAGCCTTTACAGAATACCATAAGTATGGGAACATTTACAGAGGGTTGATAATACAGATGCTTGATGAGGGAACAATCAAGCAAGTGGCATCTCAGCATCTTCGCCAATGAGCTCTTCTATCTCAACTATCATGTCCATGTCAACTGAATCTGGTGGATCACTTAGGATTGACTCCAGTGATGCCTGTAAAAATGACACCATGAAAATCAAAACATGTATATTGAAGTCTTTTGATAGAAAGAGAACAGAGAACAGAATGTCATTCAAGATAAAATATGTTACAAACGAGAAAGGTAATCAAACATGAGAAAACTATTGCTTGCAGATAACAGTATATTTCAGCTAGCCATGGATGAAAATGTTACATTTTACCATAAGTTTTATCATAGGTATCCTTCTTTGTTTTATTATTTTTGGATGGCTTGCTGATTTGCTAGATTTTGGGATCCTATATATCTGAAACATCTCCAAAATAACTTGTCTTTTTTTCTGAAAAGTATCCAACGTAACTTGTTCAGATAATCAAAGCAGGAAAACAACGTAAAATTGCATGAGATAGGTTGCATGAGATAGGTACCTTGGACTTGAACTCTTTCACACCAGTAAGCAGTCTTCTGTACTGATCTCTTGCTTCTGGATACCGCACCATCGACTTTACCCTTGACAATGCTTTCTCGAGTCTCACTTCTGATTGTTTCCGGCCTACTTTCAACAAGTCAACATTGTCATCATCCAGAGACTGTGAAGACGTGGATGGGCTACTCAATGGCCCTTCTGATTGGAGACGATGCAATCCACGTCCTTTTCGTCTCCACAGAATTGCTTTCTGCACAATTCCAATAGTCCAAAATATTTTCTTGCGTTTTCTCACTTGATGACCCCGCACATGTGCCTAACCCTCAAACAAGAATAGCAGGATTAGAATTAAAATACAAAAGGTTATTTAAATAGCATCAATCTTTAGGTGGCCTTCCTGTCTTCATTAGAGAGTTTGAAGTTTAGTGGACGTTTGATCCATTTAGGTTGAATTTGGATCAAATGCTGTATCACCACCATAAATTAATGGTGCTCAACTGTCGTGGCTAGCATAACCGCGTACATTTGGGCAAGTTTCATTCAATACAAACACCATGGACAAACAAGCCACTAGACTGGATGTAGGCCTTTAAAAAAGCCTGGATCATAGGCCCACTCAATGAGTTAATAAGCCATGCCCAAGCCAGGATTTGGACTTAATAACCTTGTCGAGCTGTGCAGCCAGGACAACACTTGGCTCAGCTGGTTTCCCAGCTTGATAAGACCATCTATGTATGATCAGAGGTTGTCTTATAAAGGTCACAGCGCCAATATACGTCTACAACTAATCACAAATGGTGCTAAAATTGCCCATGCAACAGTATATGATTGATCTAACATTTGAAATCATTACTGTCCAACTCATTTATTCTTGATCATTTACTATCAAAGACCAAAAACAAACAATTTTTTAAAAAACTAATTCCAATTGTTGGACTGAGCTTGTCGTGCTTGGACTTGATAACAAGCTTGTGAGCTAACTCAGGCCCAATGAGCTTCAAACTGAACTTGAGTTCAATTAGGCTTGGCTCTTTGGAACCCAACCTCAAGCCAAACTGGGCCCGGCTGGCCTTGATACACAGCCCTGGAAGTTTATCTTTGCTCACCTAATCATTGAGACCTAGCCATTGACGGACAAGTATAAAATGGAATGAACATAACAAGTAAATATGACCCATAATTAGCAAGAAAATATGATCAGGGATTTAAATAAGGCACATAACCAAACGAAACTCACCTGAATTTTTATAATATGTTGCCGAATAATGAGGAAATCCTTTCTTCCTTTCCATCCCCTGAACTTGTTTTGAATTTTAATAGCAGCTGCATGCAAGTCAGTGTTTCGACCTGCTTTGTTTGACTTGACTGATACAAGAGATAGAACTCGTTCATCTGACAAGTCAGATTCATCTTCAAAGTCGATCATCTTTTTTCTGTGGAATGACTGTACCCTGAAAGCCTGATGTATACGAGCAAAAGCTTGCGTTGCAGTGCGGACGGCACTCAAAGAATCCTTTAGTGATGAGTCTTCTATCAGCTCCCCTTCATTATCATCAGTATCTCTCACATATTTTGAACCATCAGCTTGTACTAAGGTTAGGGCCGATAGATGAGAAGTTAATGAAGATTTTGCAAGGAAACCAGCAATTCCTTTGTGTCCATTGCTGGAAGCCAAATCAGCTGGTGTTCTTCCAGAAGGAAACTCTGAAGTTGGGTCAGTTAATGGCCCCGGATCTGCACCGAGGGATATCAGGGTAACAACTGTTTTCTCCCTATACGACAAGAAAAAAGAAAATGTTAAGAATTGAAGAATATAGACATAAAAATTGAGGAGAAAGCACTACATAAGATGACAAAGAACTCCATGGGATACTAGTAATGGCACTACATACATCCCATGAGCATACCTTCCATAGTATGCGGCCCAATGAAGAGCACTCCATCCTGAGACATCTCTAAAATTGATGCCAACACCAGCAGCCACTATTGGCTCAATAGCCCAATCAAAATCAAGGGCAGCAGCCAAGTGAATTATGCATTGACCTTCATTATCCAGGACACGGAGACCGTTTTCATCTTCAACAATTTTATGAAGAAGCCATAGCTGCAGCTTCTCTTTCAGAGGTTTCTGCAGCAATCTGTCCTTTGTATTCTCTGGGGATGTATCGTAGTTGTCTTTCATGTCCGACCGGTTGGCATCAGTGTCCCCAAGCAAGAAACATATATTATTGCAGATCAGAGCTTTCTCACCAGAACTGTCAGGCAGAGGATCTGAAATGCCAATATTTTCCAGAGACAGCATCTTCTCAAAACGTATGTGAAGAAGTATCTCATTTGTAAATTTATCATTAGATTCCGAATTTTCCATGTAAAAGGAAGGCTCTGTAACATATTCAAATTCTCTCACTTCACTGCAAGCTAATCTGTTAGAGCACGTTACATAAAATGGGACACGTGCAGCTCTGTGTTGCGGAGCATAGCACTGTAGAATACCATCTGCCAGGACCTCTGCTGGAACTTCTACTTCTCCAAACATACATGACCATTGGAACCTGTCAATATCATCCTTACCCTTAAGGAATGAGCCAGTGACCAAAACCTGCAGCATTTGATTGGAGGAAACAAGATACAAAAACTCCATTAGAAATCTCATTGCACTTTCATGCTGCCAGAATAAGACATAAAAACCCTTTGTTATTAAAAAAGACAAGTATGTATTGGTGAAAAAGGAAAGATAAAATATTTAGTGGAACACATGTTTTGAAGTTAAAAAGAAATTTCCTTTCACTTTATGCATGGTGAGTGTGTGACAGAAGAAACGAAATTAGAGTCGTCCATTTTTACGGGTGAGGTGAAAATGAGCTAGAGAGTGAGGTGCAGATGAACTAGGTATGAGATGGAGCATTTTTTGCATTTGTAGGATACACTCAAAAGTAACAAACGTACAAGCATTCTTCATTTGCTTGCCATATAGAAATTCAAATACCTTTCCTTCTCCATACTCTTTAAAATGAGAAAAAAAAAGTATCACATAAAATAAAATAAGACACCGACCTTAGTTTGCAAGCCGGCATATGTCCAACTAGGTGAAAAGTCAATAATGCTGAAAAATTGATCTTGGGAGAGTGAAGGGCTCAAGACATAAGGATCTATATGACCTTGGTGGGACAGGCTAGAACCTTCGTCGAGACTTCCATTTTCAACCTCATCCCAGCAAATTCCAGAACTGGATTGAACACATGAGTCATCTACTTCACCAAGGTTTCTGCTCATCCATCTAGAGAAACTATCATATTTTTTAAGACCATCATCTCCTTCCAATTTAGATAACTCCAATGATCTCTGCTTCCCAAGTGAGGTTTCTCTGGTTTTTCCTATTTTAATTGGAGTGCTCTGCAGTTCTTGCCTGTCAATATCAGATTGACCCAGGGAACCGTTGCCAGAATCAGCCAGCTGCAGAACAGAATAATCATAAGATGTACAGAGATGTTGGTATAGCTTCCAATAAAATAACATAAAGCAATAGCATCCTTTTCTTTCTTGTTATTTATTGTTGAAAACAAGCAAACAACACTTGTTTTGCCAAGCACATGGATGAAATCAATATTTTGCACAAGCTGCATGCCAGGGAGGTAGGGCCTACATTCATGTTATCTCCAAAGTGTGCCCGTCATTCCAAAACATATTACAATTTACAAGGAGGGCAGTTGCAGTTTTAAACCTGATACTTAAAAATATAATTTATGATCTTAGCTATCAACTGCTACTGTGTTCACATAAATAACTTTGAGTTCTTCCATCCCACCATATCCCCTCATTGAGGAGCTCCAATAAGATTGTCGTCTAGCAACTATTGAATCACTAAATTATCTAACTTTACATGGTTAAGCGATAACCACATTCCATACATTTATACCATTTGCATGCAAGTAGTAAAATGAATATGTGAAGTGTGTAATCTGTGGATCATGACTAATCCTAGGCATGTACCTAATTTAACTAGGTGGTCCTGCACCTTCATGAAAACATGCAGTCCTCAAAGATCAAACCTTCCTATTTGGCTTGAGTTACCAGTTGGAGATCCACATGTTATATAAATGATGCCAAAACACTATGCATCCCTGCAGTATTATACTGAAGGGAAAAAATAAATGTCCAGGTTACAGTAAAAGTAAATTAAAAATTAAAAGTGCACTCCCCTCAGCTGCTAATGAGGCATTGGAAAGTAATTATCACGCGTACTTTGTACAAATTGTGTATCTGACTTGTCTTATTTGGGGAAATCTATCAATATTCTTTTCTTAAACAGAACAGATGATTGAAAATTTGCCGTCAATCAAAAGGGGAAGATCTATAGTTGATTGAGGTGCAAATAGTGAAGAGAAATCATCACATGCCTTCTAAAGAAGCAACAAGAACATTACATTTCCAAAATAAGCCAATAAAGCTTACAAGTATTACAAGGTCACGCTAGATGTTAGAAGGTGCTTTTGTGAATAATGTCCTCATGAGCATGGTTTCAAAAAAACGAGCCTCAAGGCATGCGAAGCATACGCCTCTAGGCGAGGCACAACAATTTCGCACCAAAGCGGTAGCCTCAGTCATTTACAGCGAGGTGTGCACCTTGACTTGGTGAGGTGGAGCTGCTGCCTCACTTGATCACCCACTTAGCCCAATCGTGTGACTTGCACATGACTGATCCAAGGACTAAAATGGCCCCCATCAACTCTGACCGATCCCCCACTACCGAAAAAACCCTATTCGAAAAGCCCTAAACCCATCAGTGACTCATCGAGCACAACTAGGGGATTGAGCACCGTCGCCTCCCCCTTATTCTCCAATCTTCGGCTTCCAGCACCATCACCAGAGGTCCCTGATCCCATCACCACTCTGTTGCTGCTCTTGAGCTCCGGTCTTCCCCACCCCACAGCATCCCCAGCGCTGTCAGATCCCATCTTCAGTCCAGTCTTCTTTCTCTCCCTAAGTGAATATTTCTACTATGTATGTGTGATTTTTTCCACTGTGTGCATGTAATGTGATTATCACTCCTTATATTGACTAGTTCTCTTGTTTAAGTTATATTTAGGCCATTGTATTGTTGTTTTTACTGTTGTTTAGATTATTTAGGTTAGTAGGTTTTATTTTGGTACTGTTTATGATCTACTTAACTTGAGTTTCATGTCTAAATTGAGTTTTAAATAAGAGCTTAGTACTATTGCTTGATTTGAATTATCTAGTATTGTTTACATGATTTATCTTGGGTCTCATCCACCAATTTTTACTTATGTATGTGTACAATTCACATGTGATAATTTTTACATGTGAAAGTGGAACAAAAACCTAGCTTGTTTTACTGTTTATAGTTTTCTTACTCGTATGTGTATAATTTATGTAGATGTAACAAATCAAGTAGTGATTCACATTGAGTTGGATGTGTATATAGGTCACACATTGCTTGTAATATATAACTTCTGTATCATATAATTACATTATATACATTGCTTGTATGTATCAAATAACCAACGTGTCGCGTGCATCAGGGATTCAGTGTATGTCATGAGTCATGACGTATGAGATTAGTCATTAGACTTGTTGCTTTTGTGATTTATGAGTGGTAACTCTCACGACTCACGATTCGTGTAATTGAATTTTTTTTAATTAATAAATGATAAGCATAACAACAACAACCAAGCCTTTTCCTACACTAAGTGGGATAGTCTACATGGATTCCTTGCCTCCACTCGAATCTTTTTCGAGCCATTTATAGGATTAAATTGAAGTAATTAAAGTCATACTTAATGGTTTCCTTCCAACACTTCTTTGATCTTCCTCATCCCCTCCTTGCGGGTTCATCCCCCAACTCCTCGCATCTCCTTGGGAGCTGACTACATTAATTAATGAATGATAGGTATAAAATATATATTCTTCTTATTGTCTTAAACATTGAATTTTTGTGGACCAATTGGTACAGGTTCAGACATGACACTAAGGGCAAAGAGAGGAGAAAAAGGAGCAAGATCCGACGCCAAGACTGATCCTAGATGAAAATATTGCATGGAAATTGAGCTACGAGGAGCTCAGAAGGACAAGGGATATAAGTATGTGAAGTGCAACTTCTATGAGAAGAATATCATTGATGGTATTGCGATATAAGATTGAGGGACCGCTTAGCCAAGATACACAAAAATGTGAGACAATGTGCCAAGGTATCACTTGAATTTGAAATTGAAATTAAGGCACTCTTGACAAAGAAGGAAGTTAACAAGAGACGACCACTTGAAGAAATGGAAGAACTTCATTACATAGGCCTATATACAATACAAGGCCCATCTGGATATAGTCACATGGTGAAATGCACCCATAGGATCAAGTGGAGCACATGTGATGAGAACTCCTATGGACTTATTTGTTAGAGTTGGACAAAAAGTCAGGCCTAGAAGTGATTGACCTAATAGTACTCCCTAAGGTCCCCCAAGGCAAGGTTACTTTGAATTCGGCTCGGAAGAGAGAACAAAAATCAAAACATATCTTAGAGTTGGGAGATCTTTTATTGAGAATGAATTGCCATTTAATTTGGCCACCAGTCTTTCTTATTGGCAAATGCTTCGAGATATAACTATAGAAGGGGATTCAAAGCTCCTATAATGCATGAGTTATGGACTTGAATTTTGTAGGTGTAGATAGTAGATGCCATCATTGAACAAGCAAAAGCCTCTCAGGCGGAGTTTGGATGCAGCATAGTGATTAATGATTGGACTGATACAAAAGGGCGTACCTTAATCAATTTTTTGGTCAACCTAAAAGGTGCATGGTTCTCGAAATTTGTTGATGCTTCTAACGAGATCAAGAATGTAAATTCTCTTCAAATTGATGGATGAGGTTGTTGAAGTTGGCGATAGCAATGTTATCCAAGTGATTACCAATAATGCATTAGCTTATAAAGAAGTCAAAGAGAAATTGATGGAAAAAAGGAAGCATTTGTCCCGGAAGGGGAAAGCCAGAGAGAACTTGATGAAAGTCCAACAACCATGCATTGTAGGTTCCATGGCAAGTTGTGCAAAATATTATCTTGAAAAGCATAACATTGTGGCCTAGTGTAGCCAATGTAATATGGACAATCAAACCATTGGTGATGGTTTGAAGAATGGTGGACTCCAAACAATATCCACCCATGTGATTTATCTGAGGCTATGATCAGGGCCAAGAAAGAGATTGCTAAAAATTTGAGCAATGATGAAAAGAAGTACAAGAAAATCTAGGACATCATTGACTCAAGATGAGACAAGCAATTGCACACACACTTGCATGCTACCGCCTATTTCCTAAACCCCAAGACCAGTATGAACCAACATTTCCAATTGATCAAGTAAAGATGAGGTTGTATTCATGCTTCTCGAGGTTGGTTCCTAACGAGGAGAGATTGTAGATTGACCTCCAAACAGATGCATTTGTTAATGGAAAAGGACTTTTCAAATGGTCCAATACCATTGAGACTTAAAAGAAGAAGAGTCCTGGTAAAGTCATTGACTCCTTTCTATCATTTAAATTAACTTTTGTGTAAATTTTTTCTTTATACTAAAAGCATGTTTCCTATTACAACGGATTGTTGGAGAGCACTTGGTGGTGAAACGTTTACCATGTGGATTTTCAAGTTTGACTTGCACTTTATCCACATGTAAGCGAAATTGAAGTGCTTTCTATCATGTAAAAAAATCATACTTGTTTTTTTAACTTGTAACAAAATTTAAATCTCATTTTATAAAGAATTTAATGTCCAACTTTCCATTGACTAGGTCCATACTAAAAGGAGAAATAGACTGAAATAAGATAAACTCGGTGACCTAATTTATTGCATGTTTAATTTAAAGTTGAAACACAAGGAGGTGAAGACAATGAAGGATCCTGTATGTTTAAAGGAAGTGGACTCAGATGATGAGTGGATTGCCGAGCTACAACTTTGTGAAACTAAATGGATGCTTATGAAGAGCTTGATAAAACTGTGACTCTTAAAGAGGATCCCATTGATCTTAAACAGCTAGTAGGAGTAAGAGTCGGAGGAAGTAGAAGAAAGAGACAAAAGAAAACAAACAATGATAAAGGTAAGAAGATATGTACTTTTATATTTTATTGAATTATAAATTTACAACCTAAGGTTATAAGAAATATTGTTTAAATTAAATTGTTCCAAAACTACTTACTTTTTAGGCAAAGCTATTATTAATGTTGAGGAGGAGTTTTGAGTGATGGAGATACTAAGGAAGATGTAGAGCGTGAGGCTGAGATGAAGTACATGGATGGGTGATGAACTCAACTTGGATGGCATTCAAGAAAGAGGAGATGAATAGAATGTATTTTAGTTATTGTTTTCATTTTTTGATGTGGATGTAACTCCACCTTAATGTATGCTTTTAAGTCTCCCAATGGTTTGGGAACTTCATATAATTGTGATACTTCCCATGAACTTTTAGTTCATTTTAGAGTTTTAATGAACTTAATTTCATATTTTCTATATTGTTTGTATATTTATCTTTGTATTTAAATGCCATCTCTCATTTAATTTCGTTCTTTTAATATTGTGATAAAGGAAAAATGACATGAAAGTGTGCTCCTTACTCTTTTTTTCATTATTAGCACTTCACAAGTAATATTCATGTCATTTTCCCTTATGTTTCATTAAAAGCCTGAGGCTTACACCTCGGTACCACCTCATATTTTTTAAAACCTTACTCATGAGTGAATCATAGCTGTTGAGGTGATAGCCCAAAGCAATAACGCAACGAGGCAATGCGATTTTGGAGCTCCTTGCCCTGGCTGACCACTAGGCAACGCAAGTCACTCAGGCGAGGAACCTCCTCACCTCAGGCAATGCCTCATCGCCCCATCACCTTACCCAAACCCAAATGATGCAACCTCTCCATCGTCATCACCTCCATCTCCTCTAAATCATCGCCATCACGGCATCTCCTACTATCGATTAAATATTTTTTTTTATTCTTGATTTTTCTCGATTACTGACTTAAGGTTATGTTATGTGACATGCCTTAAATATTTAACTTGCATGTAAGTATGTTAAGTAACTTACTGTTACAGTTAGTAGTTTACTAAGTTTTTACTGTTACATTACTTATGTATAAATTAAATTTACTGTTGTTGACATTATTGTAAGTCTTTAACATACTAAAAAAGATATTATTATGAGTTACTAAAGCATGCATATATATATATAAAGTCGCCTCAATTCACTCGGGTTGTCGCCTTTTTATTACCTCTCGCATCGGGCGATTATGAGCCTTGTCACCTTAGCGTCGCCTTTCGCATTGACAGCATTGGAGTGAATATTAGAGAAATGCATCAAGATAAATGCACAAATGGAACAAATGGAAATTGCTTCTTATCTTGCAGCATGAGTTTTACAGCGAGATAGACATTAAATTAATAGATCTAATCATGCTGATTGCACTATTCATCTGAAAATAGAAATCGATGCATCTTGATAGGGCTAGTACCTGCCATTGTGCTCCGTCTTGCCTATTAGCAGCGTTGTGTTTGGTGATAAGCTCACCTGCGGAAAAATCACTAGAGCGAATGTCCAAATCAATGATGTTATCTTCCTTAGTATATATACTCCATGGTGGACAAGATGGATGTTGGAATCCTACTGGAGCATGTTTCAAGACCATATTTAACGATGAAAAGTCAGTACTAGTGCTGGAAGACTGACTAGGGGGAGCTGGGTTATATGCCTGCCCCATATCATGATAGAAACCCTCTTGTTCAGGAGTAATAAATTCATAAGCACATCCTTGGAAGTCAGCTGATTCGAATGTGAAAACAAACATTTTAGGAGTCACCAAATCTGTTTACTGAAATAGGCAATAAGGGAACTACAGATACCTGATGGGTCTGGCGACATAACTGGAATGTAAGGCTCCACATAACTTGTATCTGCCACAGGCTTTATGACATCCCGGGACACCTCAATGACAGAGTCGTATCTGGGACTGGCTTGATAATTATCTGCTGCACCGAATTTCGCTTTAGATACACTGTGATTAAAAATAATGAATCAGTGAATCTATAGTTGGTCCACATATTAACACAAGTTTTGGTTTTTATATAAAGCGATATCCATTTGATTATTAGAAGAGGTCAACAGTTATACCAGTCTCAGTGTCTTCATATTCTGAAGATTGAGCACTATTTGGGCTTTCCGCATCCATAGAAGCCATTTGATTAGGCATAGGCATAGGATTCAAACCAACTGGACTATGAACTTGGGCAGCACACAGAGCTAGTTGGACATCTTTCGTCCGGCTGCTGCTTCCTTTACTACCCTAAACAAGCGATATAACTTCAAATATTAAATTTCCGGCATAATACCAAACAAAATTTCTTAATACACTTGTAATCATAGTGACCCTTGCTATTACTGGAGAAGCAAATGGAAATGCTTCTATATTATTGCAACAAGTGTATCTCCAACATAAGATTACATTTCAGGAATCATTGTCAGATGGGTACTGCAATTCTTGAGATTAGGAACAGCATTCAGGACAACTCAGTTCATTTTGCCTTTTCAAAGAAATTCAGTTTTTGAAAATCAACGCTTACTGTTATGAAAATACAGGTTCTGCTGGAATCAGAAATGGTATGGTAGTAGAAGGATAAAAAAGGGCTTTCCTGTTCTATTGACTAGAGCAGCTAAGTAACTACTGATAATAGTAGACTATCAAAGTTTGAAATAGACAGTGAAAAAAAAAATCTTAATCCCGTTACTTTAAAATATTCCAACAAGCTACGTACATATACTTGTATGTACTTGTGTACATACATCACACCGAATTAAGAATAACAGTTGGAGTGATGGCATCGGATACAGGGGCAAGGAAAGCAAATTGGAAGACAATGAGAAGTTCAGAGGAAATAAGAATAACAGTTTAATCATAATTCAACAATGAATTGGATTCATTGCATAATTTCAACTGGACATGACAGGTTAGGGGAAAAAAAGCAGTAACAAAATTGTATCAAATGATATTTTGTTTGAGTGGTGAAGAGATGACTACACAAGGGTATCAGTCATTCCATCTTTTTTTTGGAAGGAAAGAAGGATGGTTGCATAGAACATGTCTTCATTATTTATCATTCATTATCATCATATCCCAAAGTTACAAATATTACCCCCATGAATTAAGAAAAGGGCATGCCCTGAGGGCTATATTCTTTGACTTATAATTCTGAACCCTTAAACCACATCATTTCAATCTAGCCACAAGGACCAAAAATACATCACAGGACTGGCTGTCATTTCTAGATTTGAACCATGCAAGACCCTAATAAGACCAGTGTTCTCCAAGGGCATGTTGGCAGCAGTAGAGTGGAAAATGGGGGGCTGGAAACTGAGACACGCCCCTATCCAGTGCAATTATACGCTGTCAAGGCGAAGGGCACAGACCTAAGGGAATGCTTGAGCCAAGCCCAACAAGAGGATCCCAAGTGACAAGAGCCGGCAAGAAAGATGAAGGACGGGGGGATTGAGGGATCATCCATGACCTAAAGCTCCTTGAAAACAAGTTGAGAAAGAGGGCTTCAACTGTCCGCTAGGGAATGATCCACTATATTCTAGATCCACGTCGAACTTACGAATAGCTGTAACCAGGGTAAGTTGGTAGGTGAGATAAGTACACTCAGACCCTGTTTGGATGGGTATTGGGGACTACTACCAGGCAAAATTTAATCCTGAGGTGTTTCATGGAGTGTAGTAGTAAAAGGTGGGTTAGAGTGGAATGGATCTGATGGGTGAGTTGGTCTGTTGTAAGTTGTAATGTTATTTTGTTTAGTTCGGAGGTAGGGTGTAGATATGGGGAGCAAGTTGCAGTACTATTTTATTTGGCTTACGTGTGGGGGTAAGTGGGAGATAGATAGGATGGGTGGTTAATGAAGGTCAATAGCAACATGACGTGGGGGGAGGAGGTTGGGATAATACTTGTTGCTGTAGCAGTTGCTACTGCCATGTAGGATAATCATGGTATAAATACTCGTCCAAATGGGGCCTTAAGGTTTTTGGTTGTCCGGTAGGACGAGTGGTGGGATGAATGCGACAAGTAAGCAAATGTATTAAAAGGTGGATAGTTGTACGGTTGGATAAATGAGGTTAAGATAAGTTGCCTTCGAAAATCGAATTTTATCCCACCAAATATCCCAAAGGCACTGTATATGCTAACACCCTCCGTAAAGATACATACAAAGCAGCATCAATCGATGTGATGGACGTCATGGTCCACATCTCTCCTGAAAAAGCTGCAAGGGAAGAAATAGGTGGTCAATCTCAGCTTCATTACCACACTCAGTGTAATTAGATGGCATGTTAGGTGCCGATTTCTCATGGAAGGACTCTGTGATCAACTTCTCCCGTCTAAGCTCCCATATGAAGTATTTCACCTTCTATGGTGCCCTAAGCAAGAGTTGCCTGCTGGTTCAATGCCAAAGCATGTGATGTAGCTCAAGCACCCCAGCCAAAACCCCACACGGAGACGAATATCATCCCAAAAGCAAACCTTCCTAACCTTGGTGTAAGAAAGGAGGCCCTCATCACCATCGCAATGAACCCTTAAAAGAATGACACAACCCCCTGAGTAGCAAGCGCATCATGCCTCATACTTAAGAGCTCTAGCATGCACTAAGAAAGCCTTGGTACAAAGGTTGTCTACTCTACACACAAAAATCAATACCCACTTAAGACACTAAGGCTGCATTTAGATGTTAGGTAAAGTTTACCCTTGGATAAAATTTAGGGTGGGAATGAAATAAGTTTTAGCAGATTTGGTATAAGTTGTGGGATAGTGAGAATGGATGTGATACGTGAGTTGATATATTATAAATTGTAAGTTGATGTGATATAAATGTAAAGGAGGGAGTTGTGCTTTATTTATTTTCTATTTGATATTGAGTTATTTTTTTATTATTGTTTTGTTAGAAAGTGGAGTGAGTATAAATTCGATGTGATAGATGAATTAATATGTTGTGTAAGGATATTTGAGGTGACATTTTAGCACTATTCATGACAATGTTCATGCTAACCTCACCACATCACCTTCTCATAGCTCTTATCCAACATTCAAACAAAACCTAAGGAACCATTCATGGTCCTGAAATGTCAAGCACAAGGGCACCTAAAGTAGGATGATAAGCTTCATCCCACACCCATTAAGTGCATTTCCCTCATTGATGCACCAGCACCCTTCCAGAGAAATCACCACTGAATCACATCAACCTGCTGTTCCACCTTGGCCAAAAAGTGAAAAAACAGATAAGTCAAAACACAAACAATTAGAAGAAAGTACCGCAAGAAGGAAGGAACAATTAACTTCCTCTGAATCTGATAGCACAAAAGGGTATGGAAGTGGACTTATCACAAACAATCTAGAGTGTGGATGCCTCTCCAATAATATATAGCATATTTTTTGCTGGAACATGTCTATCCATGAGAAGTAGCTATCAAGTTCTAAATGCAAGTGCTTCTCTAGGTCAATCTGCTTTTTGTAATAGAAAGATCCACTAGCATGAGTTCAGCGGCATCTCTGAAGTTTTCAATGCCTTTGTCACGGCCTTTTCTGCCAGGTCTATCTTCCATATGGACAGCTATGATGAACTCACCACAGAGCAGATATAGCAAAATAGTTAAGTGAAATGCATGACCCACAACTCATTCTCAAAGTTCCAACCCATCAGCATCACCAATGGAGCTATATATCAAGGTGAACAGAAACTAGCACAATAGCATGACTCTCTCACCACCACTATTTGCATAATAACCAAATGACCCTCTCACCACCACTATTTGACTTAATAACCAAAAAAGGTAAGGCCGTTGACTGCAAAATAAAGGGACAAAATTATCATTGGGTTAGAGAGAAACCTGGTTTGGTTGTCAACACAGGTGAACTGGCCAGCATACAAGAACTCCCGTATAACACCCAAAAGGTAGTCCCACATCTGAATTCATGAACCAAGTAGCTGGGTAGAAGAGCATGGAACCATTACTTAATAGATTGGGCTTAAGAATTTTAAGTGATTGGTTTAGGACCTCCGTGCCCATACCCAATCGGTTATGAAAACTAGTTTTTGTCAGTTGGATGTAGGTGAGACTGGTCATTGGAAAACAAATCTATTTAAACCTAACGTGATTGAGATGGACAAACAAGATATTGACAAGTACAAAAGTTGCTACCATATTGATTAATTGAAAATGCACCTGTATGGAATAGAATAGCACTGAAATTTTACGGGCATATATCCTTCACTATGGGTCGTGGATTTAATTGAAAGTCAAGGTGACTAACTTAGATTTTATTGTCTTTAGCCAGCTTAAGAAAGAATGAACAATCATGATTTTTACCTTAATTTAATGTTACATACTTAGTAGACTCCATTGGCCAACATCATTAAATGATACCTTTACAGGCCAGATCAATGTGGCCAATTAGGTGAAATCATGGTCTGCCAAATAAGTTAAAAGTTGCTTTACTCTACCATCGGTCTAGTCATTCTAATCAGATTTCTTTTAGTATTTATTTTATATTGCTTATGAGAATACTTTTCAAAAAAAAAATCATGCTTATGGGAATGAAATCAGAGTTTGAATATTCATTAATTCTCCTTATCACATTGTACTCAGATAGTCAGACCTTTCTAAAAAAATCAGATAGTTAGAGAGCACTATCATCATTGACTACTTGCCATGCTCCTAACCTTGGGAATAAAAGCGCACACACTCACATTTTAAGTGCTTCATGAATGGTAGGGCACCCCAGAATCAGGACGTGACATCATGCATCTGCATTGCACTATGGTAGACTACACAACTACTTATATTTATCAAGGGGAAATGAGCTCCAGCAGAATGCAAAGGAGGTTTATCCACTATCAATATCACCTATTCCTATCATGTTACAATAGAGATCAACGTGCAGTGAACATAGGCAAAAACTGAATTTCGGGCCAAAAATTAGGGGAGAGAAAATGGCTACCGACCTCTGATAACTATCCTTCACCTTTTCACAAGGCACCTGCTAGTAGCAGTGATTAAGCAATTGTTGATTGTTCGATCCATATCATAGTTGTTTTTTCTTTTTTTTGAGAAAGCATATCATAGTTGTTTAGTGTAGACCAAAATTAACAAATATCACAGAACATAGCCAAGGAACTGAATTCCTGAACAAGTGGGAAATTGAATTCCTTTCCAAGAACTAGATCATCCATCTAAATTATATTTGTTGATACAAATGAATTGCATACTTGCAAAGGAAAACTCTAGCCCTCTTTTATAAATAAAAAAATAAAAAATCAGGTTAATTACATAAATAACCCCTACAGATAAATAAAATTACCAATACCCCTACAACTCAACACTCCCCCTCAAGTTGGGGCGTATATGTCAACGAGCCCCAATTTGCTGCCCAAGAAATCATGACATTTCTTCTTAAGGGCCTTGGTAAAAATGTCCGCAACCTGTAGCTCAAAGGAAATATAAGAGGTACTTATCTTGCCTTCCAAGACAGCATCTCATATGAAATGATAATCAACTTTTATATGCTTCGCCCTCTCATGAAAAACAAGATTAGAGTCAATATACGCTGCTAATTTATCATCGCAACTACCACCCCTAAATCCTGCAAGAAACCAATCATCCACATGATCTCACATGCAGCCTGTGCCATAGACCTGTACTTTGCCTCTGCACTGGAGCGAGTAACAACACTTTGTTTCTTACTCCATGAAACTAGATTTCCTCCCAAATAGACAACAAAGCCAGATAAAAACCTCGTCCTTTACTGATCCTGCATAGTCTGCATCAGAATAAGCCACCAGATCTAAAATGCCACTCACACTGTAATACAGACCTCTTCCTGGGGTGCCCTTTAGATATATCAAAATGAGATACATATCATGCCAATGACTGTACCTGGAACTTTACATAAACCGACTAGCACGACTAACTGCAAAGATAATATCTGGACGTGCAATAGTCAGATATAACAAATGACCAACAGTATTATGGTACCCAGAAATATCCTCAAAGAAGAGATCTGTCTCATCTGAACTGTGAGCAGTAGGTGCCTCTACTGGTATCCCTAATGGTTTGAACCCAAGAAGTCCAGCCTCCTCTAGAATCTATAAGATGTACTACCTCTATGCTAAAGATAAACCTCCCTCCTAACGAATAGCCTCTATCCCTAGAAAGTAGCGAAGATCACCTAAATCTTTGGTAACAAAAGTAGATTGAAGAAAGGCTTTCATCTTGTCGATCCCATTGGTATCAACACTTGTCAAGATCATGTCATCAACATAGACTACCAAGATAACCACCCTCCATATCCCACCATGCTCGATCCATCTAAATATAAAATGGTCAGTGGTAGACCTTTAAAACCCCAATCTCTTATCTCAAGATTGAGCCTCTGAAACTAGGCTCGTGGACTCTGCTTTAAGCCATAAATGATCTTTTGTAGGTAGCAAACAAGCTCCCCCTGACTGTCATAACATGGTGGCTGTCTCACATATACCTCCTCGGCCTGATCACCATATAAGAAGGCATTCTTTATATCAAGTTGAAGCAGTGACCACTCTCTAATCACCGCAAGAGACAAGATAATCCTAATGGATGTAATGCGAGCAACAGAGGTAAATGTCTTAAGGTAAACCACCCGTAAGTCTGGGTGAATCCCTTGAAAACAAGTCTGGCTTTATATCTCTCCACTGTCCCATCGGACTTATACTTGATAGTATATACCCATCTGCAACAACCACTGTAGCACCCTCAGGACATGGAACAAGATCCCATGTTCCCCTCGTTTGAAGAGCCAACATCTCCTCATCCATGGCCACCTTCCATTTTGGATCATGAAGTGCCTGCACAAAATCTCTGGGAACAACTGTTATGGTAATAGCAGACACGAATTGTCTAGCCTCCCCCTGGAGATGTGAAATCGTAGTGTAACGAAAATAGGATAAAGGATGGTGTCAGATCTCCTCTGCACAATCTCCTCCTCCCTATCTGACTCATCTCTGTCTGAAGAAATAACAAGTTGAGCCAGCTCCTCACAAGCAAAGTCCTGTAACTGTGATCCCCTATGATATATTTGTCTCCTCTATGGCAGCCACTATGGTTGATCCTTCTTTTGAGAAGTAGAGAATCTTCTCAAAGAAGTCACATCCGCGATAACAAGATATCTCCTACAAGCTGGATCATAACACCTGTAGCCTTTCTGAGTCCTGGAGTAACCAATACACACTGTGGCACGAGGAGCAAATTTATCCTGGATGCCATAGTTCTGAACAAAATAGACACATCCAAACACTCACAATGGCACAGGAAAAGCTCTGATGCAATCAGGATGTACATGCTGATATGCAATCTGACCCTGAAGCATATAAGATGGCTGCCAGTTAAATAAATATGCTGCTGAGAGTACATCACTCCAACATTACCTAGGAACCTTCATATGTGACATCAAGGTCTTGGCAATATCAAGCAAATGTCGCAACTTACGCTCTGCAACCACATTCTGCTAGGAAATATGAGCACAAGAAATCTGATGAATAATCCCCTTAGCCTAGAAAGCCTCCTGTAAATCACCATGCATAAATTCTAATGCATTATCATTGCGAAAAACCTGGACAATAGTACCATACTGTGTCTACACCTCAGACAGAAAATGCTAGACAATGGTGGGAATCTCACTACGAGCCTTCATCAAGAATACCTAGAAAAGTCTGCTACTGTCATCAACCGTAGCTACAAAATACCTATGTCTGCCAATATAGAGAACTCTAGACAGTCCCCAAACATCACAATGTACTAAGGAAAAAGGAGTTGAATTAACACTAATACATCTCTCAGAATAGCTACTCCTGTGATGCTTCCCCAGTTGGCAGTCTTCACAATCAAAGACCAAAGAATCTGGCAACTCTGGATACATTTGGTGCATCTTCCTCACAAAAGAATGCCCAAATCTTCGGTGCCACAGCAAAGGGTCACGAGAGATAGACATCACTCCAGCAAACAACATGGGTGTGTCTAAATAGTACGGGCCATCTCTCCCTATGCCACTGCCAATGATTTCCCCTGTGATTTGACCTTGAAAATTACAATGCTTCTCATAAAAAATAATACGGCATCCAAAATCTCTGCAAATCCTGCTCACTAACAAAGGTTCATAGGGAATTTAGGGCGTAGTATACCACCTACATCTTCATCTTGGCCATAGCATCTACACCCCCAACTGCAATCATAGAAGAGGTCTTTCCACTAGCCACTGGCACTTCTCGCAGTCATCGTGGGATCACAGGATTCTTAGATGATCTCGGTCTCGAATGAGATGCATAGAAGCTCCAGAATCTATCACCCATGTACTTCTGTATTCCTCTTTCTTCTTTTCAACCTCTTGGACTGCAAACGCAAGTCCTTCTATGTATGAGTTTGATTGTTCTAACGTATCAAGCTCATCTTCTTGGCATGAGAGAAGACTCATCATCCTTGAAAGAGATTTCTTCTTCATTGTTGGCAAGAGAAGACTCATCACCACACGTGCAATGTGTGAGATAGATTCAACCACACGCAAGATGGCATCTATCCATACTAATCTTGCCCCCATGGGCTGCACCACCATCCAGCAGTGGCGGCACACCCATTGGGTGGAGGGTAACCCCTACCCACAACTGCAGCAGGGGCGACAGAGGCATCTGCACAAGCCACCAAGGGCGCTGCAACGATTCCCAGGGCTACTGCTACACTGGTGACACCTCCCAAGGCTACTACTACACTAGAGACACCTCCTACAACAAGCGTAGGGCCAACAAGTCATCGTCAAACCGGTGGCAACGTGGAGACCTCCATCGGATCAACGTAAGGCTTGCCGACGACATCTCTGTTGGTCTCCTGCAAACCGACGACAGCATTGGGAACGAGATCTTCTCATTTCCCATGGGATCACCTCCACTTGGGTGATCCGATCATATTTTAGTGATTTTTCGGTGGTATATTAGAGCACCGGCATAGGACCGCTGCTCTAATATCATATTGAAACAAATGAATTGCATTACTTGCAAAGGAAAACCCTAGCCCTCTTTTATATAAAAGAAGACCGAGTTAATTACATAAATAACCCCTGAAGATAAATAAAATTACCAATACCCCTACAACTTAACAATATTCATCCAATAATGCCAAAAATAAATGGGGGAAAAAACACTTAATTCAACAAATGATGGCCAGATCTGCATCTGTAATTTATACATGTAACAAGTTATAATTAAGGGTCAAAAGGCTTCATAATGTGAAGCAATATGACATGCTTGAACAGGCACACAAAACACTAGAATAACCATCTGATTAAAAACACAATGACTTGTTACAAACAGTAATTGCAACAGATCTTCACCAAAGTTTATGCCTAAAGATATCCTGCATGGTTTTAAAGTCTGTTGTTCAAACCTATGGTAAACCCAGATTGCGAAAACTCACGTAGTACTAAAATAATTCTATCAGATAAAGGAAATACTAATGACCTTCACGTTGCGGTAATGAACAAAAACAATGTGCATCAAGTGCCTGAAACCAAGAAAAATGGTATTAATAGAGGGAGGTGACCATCAATTAATATTGAAGTGCAGTAGCAATTACATAAACAAGCTGAGCTCAATTGTTACAAGGTGTGATATTTATTATGTGATGTATACAAAATACTGGGTGTTATACTTACTCTTCCAACATCCAGTAACTACGTCTCTGAAAATTTTCATCCTCCTCTCCATGTGCATAGTAGCAGTGCAGGACATCAATACTTCCAGCCTGCAAGAAATCATGTCAACTGGATTGTTATTCAAAATACACAAGCCACGTGGTTTTGGTATCCATGGAATATAGGAAAATATCACTTAGATGATGATGATGAAGACCTCATTGCAAGGCTCAAGGTGTTTACTAATCAAGGGAAGATCAAATTCTAGGGTCTTAAGCAATAGCAGTTAATGTTATAATGTTGAAGCATCATAACCTTGTCTCTGGAAAATGATGCATAAAATATCCATAATTATTATCGTTTCAGTACATATCAGTCTCACACATTCAAATTGGAAATGACAGGTGCATATAACATTTTCTAAATTTTCTAGAAACAGACTTTTTGGATAGGTATTATTGCAAGAAAGTTTCACCATTCCAGATGATTTGTTTCTTTCAATTTTTTATCGTAGAAGAGGTAAACCTATGGCATGGAAAGCATGGATTGAAACTGGGCACCTAAGGAAATTACTATCAAGCTTGGGAAGAGAGGATAGCTATTCCTATGATTGATAATCCTCAAAAAGGAGGTAAACTGTTCACATAATATAATAATATCTATATTCCACATGCAATAAACTGATGAAGGTTGGAAGTATATTCTTTTGGGGAGAAAGGGAAGATTTACCTAATGGAACCCTGAAAATAGAATGGGAGCAAGAACACAGTAACATCAACTAGGTTAATAAAAATAAAGATAGTTACAACAGCCACCAAGGGGTTCAGTGGTAGAGGACCCCACAAGCATCCAAGAGATCATGGGATCAAATCCCAAAGATAGCTACAACAACAAAAATAACAACAGCGATTTACCCAGACATGAGAATTTAATATCTTTGCATTAAAAAAGCCTTTTTTCATTAAGAAATCGTGCCCTACAAAACACAACTGACATCACTTGCAAGCCAGCAGCCAGCCAAATTAAGTTTTCTGTTAGCAAACACGGAAAATACCAAACATTAGAGTACCTTTAATCTCTCATGCGCTTCCTTTACAGTTTTCCCATCCTTCTTCTTCCGCCAATTATGGCCATCCTTCCTGAAGTACCTCAAAACCTTCCTATCAAAAAGAAAAACTGAACCACCTGTAGAGGCAATTCAGTCAAAGAAAACTACAGATTATTACATCGTAATCAAAAGACAGCATTTCCAGGAAACAGATTCATGCAGACTCTCTCTAATTTGTTTCCATCCAATGAGGTATTAATGTCTGTGCAGAAGATAATGACTTTCCTTTTGGAGGCCATTTTAGCCAAAGTTCCCCATGTTTGCAAGCTTTATGCAAAAAAAAACACTCCCAAAAATTAAGAAAAATAAATTTCATAATTTGCAAAGAAGAACTGCGGCCACACTGGGAATATGGGAAAAAAAAATCTCTAGATTGCAATTTGCAAGCCACTACATCTTAGTAATGTAGATAAAACTATTACGACAATCTTGAAAGAGAATTTTTAGTAATCAGTCTGTGTGCACGTGTACATCCTTGCTGGGATGCATGTGTTATTCCTCATTTTAAAATTGTTAACGCACTCTAGGATTGTATTTCCTTCATATTTGTTGTTGTTAGGAAATAAGTTGGTGATTTTATCTCCTTATTTAGTTACGTCTATTTAAAGTGAAGAGTTGTTTCTATGAATACCCTTTTCCCTCTCTATAAAAAGTGAGTTAGGGTCTCTTTTATCAATAACAACAAATATTCTTTACATGATATCGGAGCTACCAATCTTGGTGGTTTAAGGTTTGAAAAGGAAAACGTAGAGGGGGGAGGCCCTTTGGCGGTGTCGTCAACCTCCGGCGAGCCACCAAACAGGCTATCTCCTCTCCCATAACCTCTCTCCCTCTTCTACTTCCTCTTCCGCTGCTGCTACTCGTTGCCAGTCAGAAAAGGCCTTATTGACGGTGCCTCCGGCCACCAATCATCTAAAAACATGGAGGGGTGCTTCGCCAACCCATTGCCGATTGGTCATAGCCCCTTCGGTGACCATCGGCCAACGCAGTCACCGCTGGCAACCCCAACAGGCCGGAGCGCTACCCCTAAAGACAGAGAACCAGATCTTTATTTTGGCCCCTCGAACCTCGTTTGATCGAGGATTCAAGGACACCATTAAGTTCCTTGGAACCCAAGATACTGGATCGGGGTGATCTGAACCTCCTCTGGCTCACCGGAGCTCCACCACTGGTCTCCTTGCTACAGTGGCGCCGCCTACAGCAAGAAGAAAAAAAAAAAGATGGAGGAGAAGAAGCTGGCGGCGATCTGGTCGAAGGAGGGACCCCCCTCAATGCAATCGGACTTCTTGCAGGCCCCTAATGGAGGAGAAGGCGGAGAGGAGGATAGTGTCATGTACTCCAACAGGAGGCCGACGACAGAAAAGAGAACAAACGAAGAGTAGAAATCCTCTTTAGGTTTAGGTGTCTTATTAAAAAGAAATTATTTAGGGTTATTTTATGATTGAGTCCACCCTCTTGTTTTGTTTAAAGATGAATCTTTTAGTGTTGGGGTGTTTGTCGATAACCCCTCAAAGTTTTGAAGTTCTCTCGGTCGGGTCCTTATATGGTGAGTAGAAAACACACGATTTGAAGATGAGAGCCGCCTCAAGATGTTAAAGTTCGGGCAGCACTCTCACACACCTTAAGAGAAATCAAGCATTGACCGACTCTGTGAGGACATACAAGCAGGAGCACCCAAGGTTGAAGACATGAAGAAGCGGGATACCATGTCGACGAGAGTGAATCTTCACTATCTTATGGATCCAAGACTTCGCCGCCTCTTGCATCTTGTCTTGCAGGGGAGTGTTAGGAAATAAGTTGGAGATTTTATCTCCTTATTTAGTTACGTCTATTTTTAGTAAAGGGTTGTTTTCATGTATACCCTTTCCCCTCTATATAAAAAGAGGGTTAGGATCTCTTTTATTAATAACAATAAATATTCTCTCCACCTAAAATTTCTACGGTTGTTTCTCAATCTTATTTTATTTCTACAAAGATTTTCACTAGGGAGGTTAGAGACATCTTCCTGGAAAAGTGTTAAGTTAGCATAGTCAGCAAGAGATAGCATTCTGAGATTGAGAACTTCGAAGTAGAGAGCTAATAGAAAACCTCCGAAATTTTAGAAAATCCTATAGGATATTTTCATTAACTAATCAAAGTCTAGAAGATGCAAGGGTTTCAAATAAGAGATCCTGAAAGGTAGAAGGACCTTGTCAGCATAGTGGACAACATTGTACATAAATTTAACCCAATATTTTCAAATATCAAGGATCAAAAAATTTAGATTTTTGAGTAAGATTTTTGGAGGAACTAAGGTGGAAATTTTTGCTGATGATAAGTCTCAAGAGACGTGGAAAGAAAAATGCCATCCCCACTTGGCCCAAGACATGACTTTTACCAAAAGTTCATCATGATTCACATTCATTTTGTCCAAATAACAGTTAGGTGAAGAAAGATTAAAGACAAGAAATCTCTTTATGATAAATTGAGCCATCTTGCAAGTTTGTTGGTACAGATACAGAGGATCAAACAATATGAAACATACAATACATGAAGTTGATTCTCATACTTCGGGAAAAAAAAGGCTACAAGTGTAATAGCAGCATCTAAAGGCGAAACGATCGCCATAAGATGATTGTCTCATGGCTATTGAGAACAAACAAAATCAGATGGTTCCATTTTTCAATCTCTTTGACTTAGCCCCTACAAGACCAAGGACATAAATATTGAAAATCTAGTGACAAAGGATTCATCAAAAAGTTCAAGATTAGTAATCCTTTCTAGGAATCAGATGGATTCACTCTTATAGACATGCAAGGAAGACAATTAGAATTCAAAAATGTTTTCTTCTTTCTGTTATCACTTAGGAACATGCAAAATGAAAGACCCGTGCATGTTTTCAAACGAGAGGAAGAAGCAAAGAATCCTCTTTTTGATTCTAACTTCCTCACTCCCCATTGCTTTTCTTTTTGTTACTTTGAAAGAAGCTACTGCTGCTTCAGCCATGTGATATTCCTTTTTATTTCTCATCAAATAATCTCTAACATTTCTAGGTCTAAACATAGGTAATTGAGTTACTGCACAGGTATGTGGGTTTTCTACAGAGAGATTCTCAAATTAGAGCAAAAACAATTTGATGGCCTTCTGCATATTCCGGCCGTTTTAGATATGGCACTATTAAAATGCCCAGCCAGCTTCCAAAATTAGGGGTCATCTTGATGGAAATCAGGATTCTATCATAGAGTAAGCAGCTTTGCCCTTAGGCAGTCTCCAATTGACAAGCAATGCTTTTTGCAAATGAAGAACCAAACCTAAATGGGAGTTATATATTTCATGATTATATTGGCTTTTATGTACTTCATCCAACCAAATCCCAAATCCGGTTGTTGAGAATTGGCATACCAGATGTAGAAAAGAGCCAATGGAGAATAAATATGTTTCTTTTATCAAGGTCCTTTTACATGCTAAGGTTGTAATCCAGCATTATGCCCCCTGTTGGCTCCCTATATATTGGGTGATCAAATCCCATCTATGACCAGTGTAACCCTTCCTCATGTCATCTTATCATGCATTTAGTCTCTCTGAGCCATACCATTTCTGCAGTGCTTTACTAGGTGATGATCACGCACATCGGGTTTACTCATCATGCATATTGGGTTTAGATATTTCCCACGAGTTTACTCCTCACTAATAGTTGCAAATAATTCATGATTTCCTTTTCTTGAAAAGTAAAAAAATCACTATAATAAATTAGTGGCAGTTTATTTATATGAAATTTCAAATACTCTTTCAAAAAAAAGTTTGAATAGTACAGAAATGACACATTGTTCCAAGACCAGAACTGGATTTACAAAAAACTCCCAGCATTATCTCTCTTTCTGTTGATGACCAAAGCATCTATTGAAAATAAAATAAATCAAGTGAAAATTTGGTTTCAAGGGAACAAAGAATCAGGCCAAAATCAAAGGAGAACCCTGTCCAGATTCAGAGTACCTCAAGAGGGAGTTCCACAAGATTGGAGGTGCTGAAGGAGAATGTATTGTTGAGACTGACAAAGGATAGCAGTAACAGATGCCAAGAAATAAATAAAAGGATTCAAGATCCATAAAAAAAAATTGCTGGAAACTTCTCAAGGGACACATAAATAACAAGATTGGCAAAAAGAGAACCAATTGGTCTATCTATTCTGTGACCTGGGATACACAAAGAGGTGCAGTTGATCTTATCCTAATAGAGTCCTGATATGAATGAAAAAAGAATTTCATACACAAAAGAGATCAAAACAGTACAAAAACATGGAAGGTGGCTAGTGCAAGTCCCTGAGCATCTTAAAACCAACAACCAAAAAGTTATGGGCAAGCAAAAGAGAGGAGTGTTTTGTTAGTCCCTTAGTCAAGCCTTCTTACTCTTTTGGGCTAGTTTATTTGAGGTGTTATAAAACCAGGGTTTACAAAAGTGCAAGAGATGTTAACCCTCCTTTTTGTTTACTTTACAGGAGGGTTTAACAGCTATTTCTGTATACTTGAAACAAGTGTTAACCTAAGATGTTAAAGAGGAGAAAGATAAAAAAGGAGGGTTCACATCAGTTTCATCTTAACACCAACGTGAACTCGGGTTTTGCAAAACCCGTGTTTTCTCCACAAAACACAGGTTTTAGAAGGTAGTGTTAACCCACGAAGTACATGATGGTTAACCCCCATTTACAGGGGTTAACCCTCCAACTAAACCAAGCCTTAAGCACATGCTGTTTGGAGCAATGGAACCTAAGAAATTCAGGGTAAATCTAAACAAAAACAAGACTTAAATGTATTGATATTCCAACAAGTTTTGTTCCGCAACGAAGATTTCTAATGATTGAGTGATGAAGGATAACATGGCTAGGAATAATTATAAATATAATCAAAGTAACAAACATGAAATGTTTAGCAATTTTACTGGAAGGCCTATTTGGAGGCTCTGAATGTATATGAAGCATCCTGTGGTTTTTAAGAATTTCACAAATCTCAGCAGGCCGTAACCAACGATGCTGTGCCTCCAGTATAAGCTGTCTAATATCTGCACATCACATTTAGGAAATTTAAGTTTAGAGCATAACAGATGAATCAATGAGACACCCATTAAAACATCATAAATGACTGAATAAATTAACTTTATTATAATGAAAACCAGAGGTTTACATTTCAATTTTAGAAATGGTCTCTAGCTTGCCAACATGCATAATGATGACGAATTCGCGAACTACTAAACAGAAATATGCAATTTGTAGAACCTAATTACAAGAATAAAAAAGACACACTACGCCAACATCATTGCACCTTTTTTTTTCGAAAGGACAACATCTACACTAAAGTACTAGTTTTGTCCACCCTCCGCCAATGGATGGCAAGATTATGTAAAGTAGCCTCCACTAGTGAATGAAAGTTCCCATCAGCTGCCTTCTCTCCAACCAATCCACAGAAACCCTTATAAATGGACTCATGGAACATGAATCTACTGCTAGGATAAAAACTCTATGGCATCAGTATATACGACTGAGATTCCCCTACCACAAGAGAAAATCTCCCTGAAATTTTTCTCTTTCTTGTCATAATAGTAGGGTTGGAATTCATAATCAGTCAATGCAATTCTGCCAACCAGCTTTTAGTTTTGTATCCATTGACACAAGCTATTTCAATTTTGCATTTAATAAAGGATTTTCTCCATCAACTAACAAGTTGTTCTGGAAATGAGATGCTTTCAGTTTTGCATCCATTGACGCAGGCTATGTCTCTCTCTTTTTTGCAACGAAGAGGACTGTGCTCTTTGGGTTGTACATATGGCCTAAAAAAAATGAATCCACACAAAGATTTGAAACTTCATATACCAAAAATATCCAAAAAATATGAACTATTTTCATGAAATAATCTTTTCACAATGAGGATTTTCTAAAAGTTGTCTAGATTTGACTTCCTTCACTTAAGTAACGCACTTATAATTCTCCACGTAATACTGGCTGAAAAATGGGGAAGCAAAATAAAAAGTTGACTGCTGTCCTCATTAGCCCTTTTACCCATTGGGATGAAAGCCTCCAAGGAATACTCAAGGAGAAAGAAGAGCTAGTTTGGTTACAATAACCCATGGAAAATGGAAAACTTACTTCTTTTTTCAATATTCAACTAAAGTAACTCCATCAACATAAATAGAATGGGTTCCAATTTGTGAGTGTAGCATTTACTTTATTAAAGGCCCATCCATTTTTTTTCAGAAGCGGAACACTGTGGACTCGAAGCCACTAAATAGCTATATTTTATTCTCATAAAGAAAAGACAGCAATTTCAGCATGCTCAGTCACTTGGTTCCACCCTGGACGTATGTCCCTGGATATACACTATTTCAAAACTTCAACCTCCCTTATCCCACCTCATCCCACAAACATAAATTAACCACATAAACCACACCACCAAAAAGCTGCATTTGACGCACCCGTATGGTTTCTCTTGCAATTCACTTGCCACTCAATTTACACACTACATGGTCATTTGAGCATGGCTCCATTTGCCACTCAAAATTGTATGGCCATTTTGAGCATGGATTTGCTACTCTTGAAATAAAACAGAACAGAGGGGAACCAAGCAACTCGATCGTGAAAACAACAAATTTTTAAATCAACCGTGTGCGCAACCTAGACGGTCCTATCAAGTTGCAGACGATATAGATTTATCTTCCAGTACCACTGACACATGATTTGGATCAATCCATGCTCTCGGTACAACATTCATCTCCAAATCCCGACACCCGGAAAGACTTAAAACACTGCATCAATCTGCACACACCGCTCGCCATCAACACACTCCTTTCATTAATTTTCCAGACCAGTTGGCAAACAGGATATACCAACCGTATCCATCAAAACCACAACCAGCCAGAAAGGCCTCAACTTTCGCAGATACCAACGAACCAGAATGACCTCAAAACCATTAAATCAACAACTTTCCTCGAAAAAAAGGGGCATCACATCAGAGAATTAGGTATTCTCACCGAGCTGACGGTCCGATCCGAGGCGCTTCCCCTCCGCCATCCGATCCGCTCCCCGTCGCCGAAGATCCGACCTTTCCCCACCTATTCCAGTATCCGAACCCGAAATTCGCATTAGAATCAAAGAAACCCTGACCCCCGAAGAGATCCCCGGGGCACTAATAAAGCCAAAGATGGGAGCTGTGGGGACCAAGGGTACGACTTTAGGAAGGGGGTTCGAACCTGCGAGAGACGGCGATTGTCGCCCGAAAAGGCGCCTTTGAGATCCGGATCGGGACCTTTCGGGGACTCTCTCTCCGACTTCTCTCTATGATACTATCGGTCTCCCTCTATCTCTCTCGCCGTGGGGGGGAGTGTGCGTGTGTGTGGAGAGGTGAGGAGGAGAGGCGGAACCTTCCCAAAGAAGGGGCTGCAATGTGTAGCCGCCAAAGTGGAAATTTTTGTGGATCGGAGGAAAAGGGGGCGGAGGTAAAAAATAGGTAATTGATTTTTGGGTAATTGCAGATAAGGCCCCTCCCATGAGGTAAGTAAGTGGGCCTATATGGAAAGATGTCCCGAGTTTTGGGGTTTGATTACAATTTCATACCCCAACGCCATCGGAAGGATGGTATGAGAGAGAAGGTAATGCCGATAAGTTATTTACAGATAACAGAGTCTTATCATTTTGGGGGAGTGCTCCAATATATGTAATTGTGTTTTTTCCTTTTTGAAAATAAATATTTCATTTAAAGAAAGATCGTGATACAAAAGATATGCCTCAGAGAGGAAAAGAGAAATGTAGAAATCTCACTTAAGGAGGGGAAACTTAAAATAAAAAACATAAGATCAAAAAAATAAAGGAAAAATAAAATGAAAGCACCCCTCAATCGGTAGTCGAACGATCTTTCAAAGGAGATCGACCTCACATTCGTAGAACATTAAAGCACCAACGATATAAAAATCTCAAAGATCACGCTAACGAGATAGTCGAAATATATCGACCTGAAGGCCGAATTCGACCACCGACTCACATCAGAAACTTAGTCGTAGGAAGTCTGGGGTGACACATGGTCCCCAACAAAATTTAACAACACAAGTAAAAAAAGAAAAAGAAGACAGATCATCTCCCACAATACAAGAAAACAACCACATGAACAACAGTACAACACAGTCAACCAGGTCTTCACAACACCTTCCTGCAACCACGACCGAAGGAAAGCGCCAACGAGGGAACAGCAGCACGACTAGATGAAGAGAAAGTCAGACATGCCTACGCCATCAGACGACAAAGTCGAGCAATCGACGAAGGTCGAACAGCAACCAACATAATTGCACAATGAGCATCGAAGCCACATGGTCGAGCATTTTCAACCCCTCAAATGGACCGACGTGGTAGCACTCTCCCTTGCGCTCGAAGACGCTCCGCAAGCACGTGGCTGCTGCAACCGACTTCCCCACCGAAGCGACCGCCGATGAGGAGAAAGCATGCCACAGTTAACACCAGCGAGCATCCAGAGCACCATGGGCATTGCATGTCGAGCAGTGCCTCCAATCGCAGGAGAGGAGAGGTCAGGGGAGACGAGGGGGAGATCTGGAAGAGGGGGGCCTTCGATCAGCCATCTCCGACTGATCGGATCCCAAGTTTTGAAAGTTTTTGAAGGATGCTGTGCTCGATGGCGTTGAAAGGTATGTATGGTGGGAAACGAAGCAGTAGAAGACATGCATATGAACATCAGAAATCTTTCATGTGAAGGTTGTATTTTGTAATACTATTATGTCTAGTTACATTATTGATTATAGATTTGGCATGGATAATATACTGTTCATATTATTGTTGACATCTATTCTTTTTTTTTCATTATTATTTTTATTGCTACAATATCACCTTCTCTTTTATCTTTTTTCATTTCTTTTTCCTCTTATTTTATTTTTTTGTATATTGTTTAACACACATCTTTCTGAATTCCATATCTACTATCAATCTCTTCGTCTCATGCTCTTCCATCAGAGATCACTATTGAGTATGTTTCTACGATAGTATAAAATAATACATACATAAAATCAAACGTTGTAAATACAATATAAAATATCGATTAGAAATTAAAATACACCAAGCAATGTGTTTTGTAATATGTGATATGTTTTTATTTCTGATCAGTGTTTTTTATTTTTATCAATCATAAACTAAGATACATTGGGCAATACATTTTTTAACACATGGTGTGTTGACTTTCATGCCACTGTTTTTTTTTTTTTGCCAAAAAGTAGGGAAACGCATGTACTAATGCAAAAGGTGACATAGGGAAATTTGTAGGTACCATTTAAGTACTTTACACAGCATTAAGAACGTAGGTCCACTTGATAATCGATATTTCATGTAAATAAATAAAAGAACATAAGGTTTGTTACGTAGTGGTCCCTACAACATTCAAAAATACCACCAGATCACTTTAACCTAAACCGCACAAGTAATAAATAACTTTGCACCGGTGATAAATTATTCTAAGGTATCTTTACACCGGTGCAATCTCATTTTGCATCGTTGCAAAATTATTGGAAGGGTGATTTTACTTGTCCAAAGTAATTTTGCACCCGTGCAAAGTGATTTTGACTTATGAGTTTAGGATTTAGAGTTTAGGGTAAACACTAAAGATAAAATCCTAAACACTCAGGTGGAAAAATCACATTTCAAGTATAAAATCACTTGTCATAGGTTAAGAAATACTTGAAATTTAATTTTACACCTGTGCAGAGTAGTTCAAAGTAAGATTGCACCGGTATAATCTTACTTTACACATGTGCAAAATTATTTTGAAGGTAGAAAGTGATTTTGCACAAGTCCAAACTAAGATTGCACCCGTGCAAAGTGGTTTCGAAAGTGATTTGATTGATTTGCACTCGTACAAAAATGATTTGTTGTTGATTTTAACAGTGGTGGACCTCACATGTGTCAACACTTTTTTTGCATAAAAAAAAGGGATGTGGGTTCGGACCATGTTCACACTGTTGCGTGTCAACTTTTACATTAACTTTTGCATTTCCTAACCCTCATTCTTTTTTTTTATGTTACTACAATAACGCCCTCTCTATTTATCTCTTTTCATTTCTTTTTCCTCTTTCTTATTTTTTTTGCACATTGTTTAGCGCGTAAGTCCGTTTCGAATTCCAACTTTACCCTCGACTTCCTTATCTTTCACTTTTCCATTAAGACCAATATTGAGTACGCTTCTATGAGAGTATAAAATAATGCACATACAAAATCAGACAGTGTAAATACAATCTAATACATCAATTAAAAATCAAAATCATGCTAATTCATTTATTTTCCTCATCCATTTTTTTTTTTCGGCTACTACATGCTACCCTCTATTTATTTGTCATTTTTTCATTTCTTTTTTCTTTAATCTTATTTTTCTTGTACACTATTTAGTGCGTACGTCTGCATTAAATTTCATCTTCACCATCGGCTTTCTCATCTCGTGCTTTTCAGTAGAGATCAATATTAGGTACGTTTCTACGATAGTATAAAATAATACATACATAAAATCAGACAGTGTAAATACAATCTAAAACACCAAGTGAAAATCAAAATACACCAAGCAATGCATTTTGCAACGCACGGTGTATTTTGATTTTCGATCGATGTTTTTTATTTTTCACCTGTCAAAAATTAAGATACACTGAATAATACATTTTTCAGTGCGTTAATTTTTCACGTCGATTCATTATTTTCCTCATCCATTATTTTTTTTTTTGCTGCTATAATGTAGCCCTCTCTCACTCATCTCTTTTCATTTTTTTTCCTTTTATTTCATTTTTCTTGCACACTATTTAGAGCGCATGTCCATTTTGATTTTCGTCTACACCATCAACCTCCCCATCTTGTGCCTTTCCATTAAAGAACAATATTGAATATATTTTTATGAGAGTATGAAATAATACATATATAAAATCAGGCAGTGTAAACATAATTTAAGATACTGGTTGAAAATCAAGATACATGTCGGTTTATTTATTTTCCTCATCGAGTTTTTTGTTTTCCAATGCTACAATATCACCCTCTCTCTCTCATCTATTTTCATTTTTTTCTTTTTATTTCATTTTTCTTGTACATTGTTTAGTGCGTTGTCCGTTTCAAATTTTGTCTCCATTATCAGTTTCCTCATCTTATACTCTTCCATTAGAAACTAATATTGAGTACGTTTATACGAGAGTATGAAATAATACATACACAAAATCAAGCAGTGTAAACATAATACAAGACACGAATTAAAAATCAAATACATTAAGCAAAGCATTTTGCAACATGCAGCATGTTTTGATTTTCGATCGATATTTTTTATTTATCATTGGTTAAAAACAAAGATACAATAGACAAATGCATTTTTAACGGTGTATTATTTTTCATGTCGATTCATTTATTTTCCTTATCTTTTTTTTTTTCTACTGCTACAATGTCACCTTCTCTCTCGCCTCTTTTCATTTATTTTTCCTCTTATTTCATTTTTCTTACATACTGTTTAGCGCGTACGTTCGTTTCGAATTCCATCTTCACCATTGGCCTTCTCATCTTGTGCTCTTCTAGTAGAGATCACTATTGAATACGTTTTTATAAGAATATGAAATTATATACAAAATTAGGTAGTGTAAACATAATTTAAAATGTTAATTAAAAATTAAAATATATTGGATAATACATTTTATAATACACCGTGTATTCTAATTTTCAATCGATATTTTTTATTTTTCACATATTAAAAATCAAATACATTAAGCAATGTACTTTTAAACATACAATATATTAGTTTTCCACCTATTAAAAATTAAAATATATCAATTAAAATTTATATTAAACTTTCATATAATTAATTTTTATATAATTAACTTTTACACTCACATTACAATCGAAAAAATTAATTTAATAATTTACTCGGATACTTAATAAGCACATCTTTTAAAATATATATATATATATATAGTATAATTACTCAATTGAATAATTTTTCACGATTTTAACCGTAAGAAAAATCTACCGACTTTAACTTGTGACATCAAAAAATATGACTTTTCAGTAAGATTGCAATTTCTATTTGCAGATCCGTTATTAAACATAAAGAAGAAAAATGGACATTTGGGGGTTTGAAGCTACGGAGTTTGGAAGGTACTTATACTCAAATGGTGAGAGACACTTGGGATGAATTGAGAACTTAGGAGACTCCTATTTGAGACAAGCTCTCTGGAGCTAAGGAGACTCCTTTTGGCAACCAATCGGGTTGTGTAAAAAAAAAAAAACTGCGTATCAATTGGAGGGAAAAAAAAATAAAGGAACATTGAGAAGTCCCTCTTGGTTATTCAAGAAGTTCCCCACAACTCTACTTTGTTGAAAAATGCAAAATGATCTTAAAATTCTTTATGACATTATTGGTGCCAAAGATCCTGCCATCGATGGATTGAATCGGGAGGTAAGAATACTAAATTCCATCATTTGTATGTTATGAATAGAAAGAGGAAAAATCAGATCTCTTGCTTGAGATTACTCAATGAGGAAGAAATAGGGAATCAAGGAAAAAAAAAAAGTGCTTTGCTCGGTACTATATAAATTATTTACTACTCAAAACCCTCCATCCTTGACTCCAAATTTCTTCAATCAAGCTGACTACTTTTCCAAGGGTGAATACAATTGGAGTAGTTTAGTCCCGCAAAGAGATGAAATGAACATGATTATTTCTAGAATGGCCCCTTGTAAAAGCCCAGGTCTAGATGGTTTCCCTGTAATGTTCTATCAAAAAAGTTGGAGTGTCTTGGAGTAAGATGTTGTTGCATTTGCTCAAGATTGTTTCCAAACTTCTATCATACCACCCTCTATGGGTAGAACTTTTCTTCTGCCTACTCCCAAGATTTTAAATCCAATGGAGTCAAAAGAGTATAGACCCACCAGTCTTACAAACACCCTATATAAACTGGTGGCTCGTAGAATCAAGGTCGTTCTTCAAAGATTGAAAGCTCCAAATCAATCGGGTTTTTTTGGAAGGGAGACAAATTACTGATAATGTTGTTGTTGCTAAAGAAATTTTCCATGCAATGTGGAAGAGAAAGAGAAAGGAAGGCTCCATGTCATCAAATTGGATATGAAAAAGGCCTTTAATAGGTTAGAATGGGGTTTTGTTCGTTCATATTTATTAAATTTACACCATCCTACTTCTCTTGTTAGTCTCATTTATTCATATATATCATTTGCTACATTTCAAGTAATAGTCAATAGTAGTACTTTTAGCATCATTAATCCATTGCGTGGTGTCAAGCAAGGTTGTCTGCTATTCCCCTTCTTATTCATACTTTGTTCTGAATTTTTATCCTGCTCCTTTTCTTGGGCCCTTTACTCAAAATCACTTTCAAGTTATAAGCAAATCTCTAATGGGCCTAATGTAACCCATGTAATGTATGCATATGACACAATTTTGTTTAGAAAAGCTACTATAAGGATGAAGTTGCCTACAAGCAAATTTTGAATACATACCAACTTCACTCCAATTAGAGGATCAACTTCTCAAAGTCAAGGATATTTTTTAGTAATGGAGTTATAGCTGATATGCGATTTTCTATTCAACAAGAACTCTCTATTTCACCTATGAAGGAAAATGAAATTTATCTTGGCAATCCCATCCTTGACTCCAGTAGACAAAAACAGTTGAAAGAGCTAATTATTTCTAAGTGCCACAAGAAGTTGGCAACTTGGAAAAGTAGATCCCTTTCTTAAGCAGGCTGGGGTATATTAATCGAATCCTCCCTTGCAGCAATCCCGACCCATCATATGTTCACACATCTATTCTCTAAGAGCTTATGTGCTGAGATTGATAGGATTGCGAGGGACTTCTGGTGAGGATTTGATGCAAATACTAGACATTTCTATGCCAAGGCGTGGACTAATATATGCATCCCTAAGCATTTGGGTGGTCTTGACATTAGGAACACAGAATTATCCAACATTGCATTCTTTATGAAGATGGGGTGGAGGCTACTCACCGACCCTGATGGCTTATGGCAATCACTATTCAAGGCAATTTATTTCCTGAATGGCACCTTCTGGGACTATCTTCCAAAAGGGAGGGATTCCTTATTTATGAAGGCACTAGGATATGCACATAAATGGATATACTCTGGCTGCTATATGTTGGTGGGAAATGAAAGGAATATAAATATTTGGAGGAATGAGTGGGTAAGAGGATGGGAAGATGGTGTTCAGCCTTTGCAAGCCAATACCTCTCTACCCTCCTTCGTCACTGACATCATCCAAGAAGATGGAGCTGCATGGAAAAATGATAGGATCCACGAGATGTTTCCCTTGCTGCTTGCTGAAAAAATCTTATAGGTACCAATTCACCATAATATGAATGATGAAATGATCTAGGCTGCGCACCCCAAAGGACACTTTTCAATAAAATCAGCATATCACTCTCTATTGGCATATATGGGAAGGCACCACTTATATTCTCATGAAACTTTAGCTACTTGCAAATCTATCTATGAGCTCTCTCTTCCACCGTGTTTAAAGGTTTTCCAATGGATATATGGATACAAAGATTGTTTATGCTACAAAGAAATTTCGTTAATCTTGACTATGGGGAAAATCTCCCTTTCTACATATCTCATGCCATTTGGATGTATAGATGTGAAGTCGACCATGGGAGGCTGTAGGCCGATGCTACAGAGATTCTCAGAGCTGCTACTGCTAGATCATCCTTCTACTCTTCACAAATCGAGGATGACTCCTTGTCAAGCATACCTCCTGATTCGAGTATCCCGTCCTACACTATTGAGCTCCCCCAATCACATGCTACTAAGATACTTGTCGAAGCTTCAGTCATGCCTTCCTGATCCACTGCTACTGTGGTCCTACTTGCAGCAAATGGAAAGGTGCAGCTTGCTATAGCTGTTAAATGCACTGCTGTGGACTCAGATGAAGCTAAATGTGCTGCTATCTTTCAAGGCCTCATCCTTTCCTTGACCTCTGTAACGACTCGATTCCCGAGTCCCTACGAGACACGAGAACCGGACCGACTCGACTAATCCCAAGACCCAGTCGTCCAACGAGGAAGTAACCAAAAGACAGTAAAATAAACCACATTCAGCATGAATATAACTAACAGTAAGAAAGTACAGCAGTAAGGAAAGAAACTACTACAGTAGGCACCACCACAACAGTAAAACAACATTTATCATATAACAAAAACTGCAGGTAAAGAAGGTACAGCGGAAACAGAAACTACTCACTAGAACAGAAACAAAAAGGGGGTACAAAGCTGTGGTAACTCTACTGGACCCTACTCGGCCCAGCGTCCTCTGCAGCCGCCGACCCTGGCTGCTCAACACCTGGTCCTGAAAAAGGTAACGAGTGTAACACGTCAGCAAAACGCTGAGTAGAGTGGCAAACTAACTAAAGGCAACAGTAGAGTGTACAGTAGCTGTTATGTTCTATTACTTCCTTTATTTACATCTTTCAATTTTTCTCACTATTTCATTTACTTCTCAGATCCTTTACTTGATCTCGGATGTCCTCGTGGGACGATCTTGATTGCAGTCTTTTCCAAAAGTAGAAGTAGCACGTGGTGCTCTCCTGGCCGGGAGAGTCCCCCGTGGTGATCCTACCCTCAGTCAACCACCCCAAGGTCACTGACAGACGTAACGGTGACTACGGCACGCGCGATAAACGCACAGGTAGCTAGCCCGCACTGGCACGCGGTCAGTCGTTTCCGTTAACGGGTGCGCCCAAAGCACAGCACGGAACCAGGGCAGAGCCCTCTCAGTAACAGGGGTCCAACCCCTCCACAGTAACCAAACCGGGGCCTTGCCCCTCCACAGTCCGCACACCCTCGCCTGACTACCCTGGTTTGCCCTAGTGGGCCTAACAAGTCGGTGAAGGAGGCTAGCAGAACCCCGGGGCCCGTGGGGTAGCTAGTACTCTCCTAACACTACTAGCTCTCCTCGGTACTACGTACACGAGGGCCAACAAGTCGGTACAGAGCGGCCAATCCTAACCCCGGGTCCCTGGGGCGGCTGGCCCCACTCTGCACTAAACAGGTACAGGTACTTCCCTTGGTACTGCGTACCCAAGAGACAGTACAAACTACATCTCAGTTCCATTCCTTTTTCTTTCCAGGAGTTCCACTCCTAATTCCCCGTAGGGTTCCAGCTCTTTATCTCAGAACATCATATATTTCACTTTCCAGATTCACATTCTCAAAATCCATGATCTCAAACATGTTTCTTTATTCGTAACAGGCAGCTGTTAATTAATTTTACAGGCAGCTTTATATATTCCTTTCCAATTTTCCAAGACTGCAGTAATATACATTCCACTAGTTTTTCCACCCTAGGATTCATGCCATATCCTAGGATCTATCATACAATCTAGTTTTCCGGCCCTAGGATTCATGCAATGCCCTAGGTTCTAGTTATGGTTCCATACTTTAACATATTTTATTAATACTTAAAACCACTCTACCAGGTACAACGGGAGT
This sequence comes from Thalassia testudinum, assembly GCA_037157565.1. Classification (NCBI taxonomy): domain Eukaryota; kingdom Viridiplantae; phylum Streptophyta; class Magnoliopsida; order Alismatales; family Hydrocharitaceae; genus Thalassia; species Thalassia testudinum. The sequence continues at coordinate 23,121,341 of JAZHRO010000054.1, read as the reverse complement.
AATGGGGGCGTGATCGGGAATCCCGCGCGCCTCCGCGACTCTCAAGACTGCAACCGAACGAGGTCCTATCACAAGGATCAAACACAAGGAGAGTCTCAAAACAGGGTATAGCTACTGTAGGCGGGTAGAGGAATTAATTCTGAAACGAACGCAACTCGAATCGCGGAAAACGGAGCCCAAACGGGCCCTAAACGGGTCGAGAAAGACAATACTGTGCAAAATCAGACGTCTGGAACACCTTCCAGACGTCTGATTTTGCACAGTATTGTCTTTCTCGACCCGTTTAGGGCCCGTTTGGGACGTCTTAAACGGTGGATCAGAGAATTACCTGTTCGGCTTGGTTCCCCGGACGTCCAGAAGTCTGTGGGGACGTCTTTCCTAGATCCCAGACGTCCGATGGTCACTCCGGACGTCTGGAGGTCACTCCCGCCGTCTGGTACAAATTCCAGACGTCTGATTCGCAAAGATGACGAATCAGAGAACCTGCGCACAGCCAACCCCCCTCCCTCAGTACGGTCAGTCGACAAAAACGAAGAAGAAAGCGGAAACTCACCTTTCAGACGTCTGTATGATCTCACAGACGTCGACCTTGCCGTCTGGATATCAATCCAGACGTTTGATTCTGGAAATTTTTCCAGAATCAGAGCCATGCTCGGCCTCCGCTCGCGACGCCGCCCGCGTTGCACCTCGCGCGTACGCTGCTCCGCCCGCAGCAGGTCCCTCTCCGCGACGCTCTGCGTCCCCTGCGCCCTCCCCCTGCCGGCCAAGCCGCTCCTGGCGAGCTCGCCCTCACGGCAGAGCCCCGCCCTCGCACGCCGCAGCTCCTCCGCGCTCACTGCGGCTGCCGCTGCCGCTGCGCCCTCGCGTCCGCTCGCTCTCGCGCACAGGCAGGAGAAGAAGGAGGAAGATGGTGGAGACGGGAGGGGAGGCGCGCCCCCCCTTTTAACGCCGCGCGGAGAGAGAAGGCGGTCGCAGCCGCCTGCAGCCGCAGAGAAAAAGGGCAGAATCGCAGGTCTGCGCGCACAAGCGCGCAGACGAATATCCCGTGCGAGCATAACTGTTCGCCAGACGTCTGTAAACTATCCCGGACGTCTGGTCAGACGTCTGGATGTGATCCCAGACGTCTTTACAGACGTCTGGGCCACCTCCCAGACGTCTTAAAAGGCGTCTGGGGCACGCGCTCGTTACAATATAACAAACTCAAAGGAAGTTTCATCCCCGAAACTTGCGCCAACTAGGGTGCGGGAAAAGGATGTCCAAATAACCATAACAAACTCAAAGAGGACCGAAGCCGGTCCGAAAAGACGTACCCGCGAAAAGCTCTGGGTACCGCTCCCGCATTGCCGCCTCAGGCTCCCAGGTAGCCTCCTCGTACCGCTGGCTCCTCTACAAAACCTTTACCAGGGGTACTTGCTTTCGTCTCAACCTGCGGACTGCTCGGTCTAGGATCTGTACTGGCCGCTCGGGGTAGGTCAGGTCGTCGCTCACCTCGACGCTCTCGTGACTCAGTACGTGGCGGGGATCGGCTACGTACTTCCTGAGGTTGGACACGTGGAACACGTCGTGCACACCAGAAAGCTGCGGGGGAAGGGCAAGTCTGTAAGCAACGGGTCCAACCCGCTCCAGGACCTCAAAGGGCCCCACGAACCTCGGCGCGCTTCCCTCTCACCCCAAACCGCTGTAAGCCCTTCATGGGCGAAACACGAAGAAAGACGTGGTCCCCAACCTCGAACTGCACCTCTCTGCGTCTGCGATCTGCGTAGCTCTTCTGTCTGCTCCTGACAGTGCGGAGTCGTCTATGGATCTGCTCAACTACCTCCTGACTCTGCCGGATCAACCTGGGGCCAACCTCCCACTTGGTCCCCACCTCAACCCAACTCAAGGGTGCCGTGCACTTCCGTCCGTACAGAGCCTCGTAGGGAGCCATGCCGATGCTCGAGTGATAACTGTTGTTGTATGCAAACTCCGCCAGGGGCAGGTGCTCCTCCCAAGAGCCCCTCCAGTCTAGTACACAGGCACGCAAAAGGTCCTCAAGTGTCTGTATCGTGCGTTCCGACTATCCGTCCGTCTGGGGGTGGTAAGCCGTGCTAAACCTCAACCTCGTCCCCAAAGCCTGCTGAAACTCAGCCCAAAACTGGGACGTAAAGCGGGTATCTCGGTCGGATACGATCTCCCGCGGAACTCCGTGTAGTCACACCACATCACGGATATACCTCTCTGCCAACTGTGCTGGTCCCAAAGTGACTCGGATCGGCAAGAATCGTGCTGTCTTCGTCAATCTATCCACCATTACCCAGACTGCGTCGTGTCCTCGCTGGGTAACAGGTAAGCCCACCACCAAGTCCATGGTGATGCTCTCCCACTTCCACTCTGGCACTGGAAGCGGCTGAAGCGGCCCTGCAGGCCTCTGATGCTCGGCTTTCACCTGCTGGCACACTAAGCACTGCTGCACGAACTCACCCACATCCCGCTTCATCCCTCTCCACCAGAATTCGCGTCTCAAGTCATGGTACATTTTCGTGTTTCCGGGATGTATGGTGAATCTGGAACCGTGTGCCTCAGTCAGGAGCTCTCTCAACAGCTCCTCGTCTCTGGGGACGCACAGTCGTCCCCTCAAGCGTAACACCTGGTCTGTGAAAGAGAATTCCCCTGGGTCCCCTGATAGTACTCTGTCGCGCAAAGACTGCAAGTACGGATCGGCCATCTGTCCCGTGATGATGCGGTTTATCAACTCTGGCCTGGTCTGCCGTGTCACCGTCACTGCCCCACAGTACCCTCGTAACTCTAGAGGTCGCCAACTGCCCACCTCCTCCAAAAGGCTCCAACTCTGTAACTGTAGACTGGCCAAGCGTGCGGGCGCCTTACGGCTCAAGGCGTCAGCCACCACATTGGCCTTTCCCGGGTGGTAGGAGATGCTGCAGTCGTAGTCCTTCAGGAGCTCCAACCAACGTCTCTGTCTCATGTTGAGCTCCTTCTGGTCAAAAAGATATCTGAGGCTCTTGTGATCTGTAAAAATCTCGAAGGTCTCACCGTACAAGTAGTGCCTCCATGTCTTCAGCGCGAAGACAACAGCTGCCAACTCTAGATCGTGGGTAGGGTAGGTATGCTCATGGGGCTTCAGTTGCCGCGAAGCGTAAGCGACCACGTGACCCCTCTGCATGAGCACACCTCCTAACCCCTGCAAGGAAGCGTCCGTGTACACAACGAACCCGCCACTACTGTCAGGGATGGTGAGCACGGGAGCCGATGTCAACCTCTCCTTCAGCTCCAGAAAACACGCCTCACAGGCGTCTATCCAAGCGAAAGGCACATCCTTCCGAGTCAACTGTGTCATAGGACGTGCAATCTGTGAAAACCCTCTGATGAACCGTCTGTAGTAACCTGCCAGTCCCAGGAAACTGCGAATCTCAGTGACTGAACGTGGTCTCTCCCACCTGAGTACTGCCTCGACCTTGGCGGGATCCACCGCCAGGCCGTCTCCAGAGATCACATGACCCAAAAAGGTCACCTCCCTCAACCAGAACTCGCACTTGCTGTATTTGGCGTACAGCCTGCGTCGTCTCAGAGTGTCCAGAACCATCCGCAAGTGCTGTCCGTGCTGCGTCCGATCTCTAGAATAGATGAGTACATCATCTATGAAAACCACCACAAACTGGTCCAAGTACGGTCTGAACACCCGGTTCATCAGGTCCATGAAAGCAGCGGGGGCATTGGTCAGCCCAAATGGCATGACCAAAAACTCGTAGTGTCCGTACCGGGTGCGGAAAGCTGTCTTGGAGACGTCGGTCTCCCTGATCCTCAACTGGTGGTATCCAGACCTCAAGTCGATCTTGGAAAACACCGTGGCACCCCGCAACTGGTCAAACAAATCGTCAATCCTCGGCAGCGGATATCTGTTCTTGATGGTGACCCTATTCAGCTGTCGGTAGTCCACACAAAGGCGTAGGGTCCCATCCTTCTTCTTCACAAACAGTACCGGGGCTCCCCAAGGAGACGCACTGGGCTTCACGAAACCCTTCTCCAAAAGGTCCTGCAACTGAGACTTGAGCTCTCGCAGCTCAAGCGGTGCCATCCTGTATGGCGCGGTGGAGATGGGGCTGGTCCCTGGTACTAGTGAGATCTCAAACTCGATCTCACGCTCGGGCGGTAGTCCTGGTAACTCGTCTGGAAACACGTCGGGGTACTCTCTGACCACCGGGATGCTCTGGAAGTCTGCCACGGGGCTGTGCTCTGCCACCACACATGCTAAGAAGCCCTCACACCCCTGGCCCAAAAGTCTCGCCGCCCGAAGTGCCGAAATGCACCTGAAACCTCCGTCCACTGGCTGCCCGTGGAACTCGAAGGAAGGCAACTCCGGAATGGAGAAGACAATCTTCCTCTCAAAACAGTCTACCAAGGCGTGGTAAGCGGACAGCCAATCCATCCCCAGAATCACTCCAAAGTCCTCCATCTGTATCATAATCAGGTCAGCTGGCAGGCTGTGTCCCCCGATGCTGACCCCGCAACCCGTGTACACCTCCTCAGCTACAAACAGCTGACCACTCGGACCTCTGATTACGAACGGATTCTCTAACAATGTATAATCCTGGTCCAAACTAACTGCGAAACTGGCTGCGACAAACGAGTGCGTAGCGTCGAAATCGAAAAGCGTGTAAACGAGTCTGCCAGAAACTGAAACCATACCTGCTACCACGGATCCCGAAGCTCTGGCGTCCCTGTGTGTTAGGGCGTTGATACGCCCCTCAGCTCTAGGTGCGGACGAAGCAGCCACACTCTGCGTCGGACGGGTAGGTGCTGGCCGGTACCCTCCTAGCGACTGCGGTCCTCCTCCTCGCGCCTGGAAACCGCGGCCTCCTGCGCGCCCTCCAGTGCTCTGCGCGGGAAGTATCTGCTGACCTCCTGCCCTAGATGGGCAGTCCCTCCTGCCGTGGCCCGGCTGGCCACACTGGTAGCAGAGGGGAACCCGACTCCCGCCCTCAGTGAGTCCCTGCTGTCGGCTAGGCGGGGGTCCGGTGCTGGCGACTGGCCCCTGTCGAGGGCCCCCAAAGGCCACTGATGGCCCTGCACAACGTGACGGCTCTCCTGCGGATGCCACGTGTCTCCGTTCTCGCCGGCCCTGTGAGAAGTCTGGCTGAAAGGGCCTCTTCCGCCTGCCGTCGGTCTCTCGCGCGGACGGGTTGGTCTCCTCGTAAGTCATAGCTGCCTCTACCACCCTCGAAAACGTCGGCAGCTTCATGGGTTTGACATACCCCCGGATCGCAGGCCGGAGCCCCTCGGTGAACCTCCAAAGGCGCTCCTCCTCAGTGGCTACCGCTGTCGCTGCAAAGCGGGACAGCTCCAAGAAACGCGTGCGGTACGCGCTCACGGTCATCGTCCCTTGGCGGAGAGTGTGGAACTCCCGCCTCCTCTAGTCCTGCCACGTCTGGGGAAAGTACTGCTCGCAGAAGAGGGTGACGAACTGGTCCCACGTCGGCTCGTCCCTCTCCTGTCCCCGGACCGCCCTCCACCACCGGTGTGCCGCACTCTCCAGTTAGTACGTGGCAAAGGCCACGCGGCACTCCACCGGGGGGCGAAGGGTGTCGAAGATCTTCTCCAGCTGCTCAAGCCAGTCCTCTGCCTCGGTCGGGTCCTCATCCCCCTTGAAGGAGGGGGGCTTCAGCTTCCGGAACTGTCCGAAAAGCTCGAAGTGGTGCTGTAGGGGAGGTGCTGGTGCACCTCCAGGCGAAGGTGCCTCGTGTACAGAAGTGTCGGAGGAAGGTGGGGGCGGCAGGGGCCCATCCCCTCCCTCGTGTCCAGCGCCGCGTCCGTCGCGTGGTCCCACAGAGGACTCCCCCTCTGCAACCCCAGGAGGAGGTGCTCGGGGCGGTGGGTGGAGCTCCTCTCGTACAATATCCCGTATCAGTCTGGCGAGGTCCTGGGCCTGGATGCCAGGGAGTGGTGGCTGGTCCACCGAGACGTCAACGATAGCACGTCCACCTCGCCGACCTCGCCCTCGGCCGCGCCCGCGGCCAGTCTCGCCAGTCCCATGACGAGGCATCTCCTGCAAGGAGAGGCGAAACAAAACGGAAACGTCAAAACAGACGGTACCTAACAACACTTCTAAGAGCTCATGTCAAGAGATATGTTGTGGTGGCTACTCTAGCTATAAACATGTGAATTGGTTATTTTCCAGTCAGTTGATTCACTTCTCGGGACGACCTTGCTCTGATACCATCTTGTAACGACCCGATTCCCGAGTCCCTACGAGACACGAGAACCGGACCGACTCGACTAATCCCAAGACCCAGTCGTCCAACGAGGAAGTAACCAAAAGACAGTAAAATAAACCACATTCAGCATGAATATAACTAACAGTAAGAAAGTACAGCAGTAAGGAAAGAAACTACTACAGTAGGCACCACCACAACAGTAAAACAACATTTATCATATAACAAAAACTGCAGGTAAAGAAGGTACAGCGGAAACAGAAACTACTCACTAGAACAGAAACAAAAAGGGGGTACAAAGCTGTGGTAACTCTACTGGACCCTACTCGGCCCAGCGTCCTCTGCAGCCGCCGACCCTGGCTGCTCAACACCTGGTCCTGAAAAAGGTAACGAGTGTAACACGTCAGCAAAACGCTGAGTAGAGTGGCAAACTAACTAAAGGCAACAGTAGAGTGTACAGTAGCTGTTATGTTCTATTACTTCCTTTATTTACATCTTTCAATTTTTCTCACTATTTCATTTACTTCTCAGATCCTTTACTTGATCTCGGATGTCCTCGTGGGACGATCTTGATTGCAGTCTTTTCCAAAAGTAGAAGTAGCACGTGGTGCTCTCCTGGCCGGGAGAGTCCCCCGTGGTGATCCTACCCTCAGTCAACCACCCCAAGGTCACTGACAGACGTAACGGTGACTACGGCACGCGCGATAAACGCACAGGTAGCTAGCCCGCACTGGCACGCGGTCAGTCGTTTCCGTTAACGGGTGCGCCCAAAGCACAGCACGGAACCAGGGCAGAGCCCTCTCAGTAACAGGGGTCCAACCCCTCCACAGTAACCAAACCGGGGCCTTGCCCCTCCACAGTCCGCGCACCCTCGCCTGACTACCCTGGTTTGCCCTAGTGGGCCTAACAAGTCGGTGAAGGAGGCTAGCAGAACCCCGGGGCCCGTGGGGTAGCTAGTACTCTCCTAACACTACTAGCTCTCCTCGGTACTACGTACACGAGGGCCAACAAGTCGGTACAGAGCGGCCAATCCTAACCCCGGGTCCCTGGGGCGGCTGGCCCCACTCTGCACTAAACAGGTACAGGTACTTCCCTTGGTACTGCGTACCCAAGAGACAGTACAAACTACATCTCAGTTCCATTCCTTTTTCTTTCCAGGAGTTCCACTCCTAATTCCCCGTAGGGTTCCAGCTCTTTATCTCAGAACATCATATATTTCACTTTCCAGATTCACATTCTCAAAATCCATGATCTCAAACATGTTTCTTTATTCGTAACAGGCAGCTGTTAATTAATTTTACAGGCAGCTTTATATATTCCTTTCCAATTTTCCAAGACTGCAGTAATATACATTCCACTAGTTTTTCCACCCTAGGATTCATGCCATATCCTAGGATCTATCATACAATCTAGTTTTCCGGCCCTAGGATTCATGCAATGCCCTAGGTTCTAGTTATGGTTCCATACTTTAACAGATTTTATTAATACTTAAAACCACTCTACCAGGTACAACGGGAGTAATGGGGGCGTGATCGGGAATCCCGCGCGCCTCCGCGACTCTCAAGACTGCAACCGAACGAGGTCCTATCACAAGGATCAAACACAATGAGAGTCTCAAAACAGGGTATAGCTACTGTAGGCGGGTAGAGGAATTAATTCTGAAACGAACGCAACTCGAATCGCGGAAAACGGAGCCCAAACGGGCCCTAAACGGGTCGAGAAAGACAATACTGTGCAAAATCAGACGTCTGGAACACCTTCCAGACGTCTTAAACGGTGGATCAGAGAATTACCTGTTCGGCTTGGTTCCCCGGACGTCCAGAAGTCTGTGGGGACGTCTTTCCTAGATCCCAGACGTCCGATGGTCACTCCGGACGTCTGGAGGTCACTCCCGCCGTCTGGTACAAATTCCAGACGTCTGATTCGCAAAGATGACGAATCAGAGAACCTGCGCACAGCCAACCCCCCTCCCTCAGTACGGTCAGTCGACAAAAACGAAGAAGAAAGCGGAAACTCACCTTTCAGACGTCTGTATGATCTCACAGACGTCGACCTTGCCGTCTGGATATCAATCCAGACGTTTGATTCTGGAAATTTTTCCAGAATCAGAGCCCTGCTCGGCCTCCGCTCGCGACGCCGCCCGCGTCGCACCTCGCGCGTACGCTGCTCCGCCCGCAGCAGGTCCCTCTCCGCGACGCTCTGCGTCCCCTGCGCCCTCCCCCTGCCGGCCAAGCCGCTCCTGGCGAGCTCGCCCTCACGGCAGAGCCCCGCCCTCGCACGCCGCAGCTCCTCCGCGCTCACTGCGGCTGCCGCTGCCGCTGCGCCCTCGCGTCCGCTCGCTCTCGCGCACAGGCAGGAGAAGAAGGAGGAAGATGGTGGAGACGGGAGGGGAGGCGCGCCCCCCCCTTTTAACGCCGCGCGGAGAGGAGAGAGAAGGCGGTCGCAGCCGCCTGCAGCCGCAGAGAAAAAGGGTAGAATCGCAGGTCTGCGCGCACAGGCGCGCAGACGAATATCCCGTGCGAGCATAACTGTTCGCCAGACGTCTGTAAACTATCCCGGACGTCTGGTCAGACGTCTGGATGTGATCCCAGACGTCTTTACAGACGTCTGGGCCACCTCCCAGACGTCTTAAAAGGCGTCTGGGGCACGCGCTCGTTACAACCTCGGCTCACTCTCAAGCGGTTGTTCTTAGCAATGCTGCCATCCCTATAAGTTGTATCATTAACGGAGTGCAACCTTGACGGATGTCCAAACATCTTGTCATTAAGTGCAGACATATCATTGTAGATTTCCTACCAGGAGGGGGTGACGTAATAATTGCGGAAATAAATAATAAACAATCTCACAAAATAACAATCGCACAAAAATCACAAAGATTTTTAGGTGGAAACCCAAACCGGGTGAAAACCACCACCTAACCCTCTCGAGTTAGGATTTTCCGATCAACCAAGTTGATCAAAATCTACTAAACGAATCACTTTAAAACGAGGGTGATTCAACCTCAATTACATCCACTCTACTTAGACGAGGGTAGCGTACCTCAACCCCTTCTCTCCACGAGAAGGATTTTGTCTCGCGAAGGAGACGAGAATTCACAAAGCGAATACCCAACCAAATAACAAAGATAAAAACAAGTAATCCTATAGAGCCAACAAAGTAATATTTAACCTAAGTTTCTATAGGAAATAGGATGCTTCCCTTTGAAAGGAGTGCGTCGACGACGCGGATGCGTGTGCCACGCGACGGCGCAACGTCGCTCTCGTGAACAACAGCGGGAGAGCGGGTGCGCAACAGCTTGATGCTCTCAAGATGAAGAATTAGAGCGTAGAGAGCAAGAGAGACACAAAATGATTTGGGAGTGTATTGCAAGGTGTGTCTTGTGTTTCTCAGATGTGTGTTGGTGTGTCAAAGGCTCCCCTCTATTTATAGAGGCCTTAGGAAGGCTTTGGAAGGCTTAGAAAAGCTTCCATAGCCGTTGGGTACAAAGCCCAAGTGAATCAGCCCGAAATCAGGAACAATCATTGTTCTGACAGGCTTATCAGACGTCTAATTATAGCATCAGACGTCTGGAAGTTCACTTTAAGACGTCTGATTTCAAGGTCAGACGTCTGATTTTGGGCGGGTCTCTTCCTGACTTGAATCAGATCTAAACAGGGTTCTAGCGCAAGTCCATCAGACGACATGCAGGACGTCTGGCACTATGTCTGGACGTCTGGAAACCTACTTTTACTGTGGGAATGGATTTCCAAACGTTGCAACGGCTACAAAATCTCTGAGAAGAGATTTTAGGTCAGCCGAGGCAAAACGGTCAATTATCAGACGTCTGGAAAGTCCTATGGACGTCTGATAAGGCTCTAACAGTCACATCCTTGAGTGTTTGTTAAGCCAGCTAACGGTCCACTAATTGGACGTCTGGCAAAGTCATCAGACGTCTCCTAAGACGTCTGGTATAAGGTCTGGACGTCTGATTTCATCAGACAGAACTACTTAAGTCCAGCCTAAATGTTATCAGACGTCTGAATCAATAGTCAGACGTCTTAAAACACATTATCAGACGTCTGATCTTGGAATTAGACGTCTGGAAATGCTGTTTGAACCCTATATTGGTTTTTTAAGTTCTTTACAGAAAACCTAAGTATCCTAGGGTTGTGCCGGTGTTCCTAGGACTACTATTAGGGTACTTTGAGGCTCTTTAACATAATTTTCTAAGGAAATAAAGAGCAAGAAAATAACGACAAATGTACATGAAAGGAATAAAAAGAATTCTATCATATTCTTCTTGTCCTTCCATCTTCAATCTATCGCTCCTCGCGAATCTCCTCTGTTATCCATTAAGCTCCTCCAATCCATCCTAGATGCGAGCTCGAATTCCGTCTAAACACTTCTACATTTGCAATTGACTTGAAATCTAAGGCTCCAAGTGTAAATGTTAAATAACACGTGTTTTGTTATCATCAAAACAAATGATCGTAGTGATCTAGCACCAACAATCATCTCATCTCATCCTTCCATCATTGTCTTTAAGGTTGATAAGAAATTGATCTCCAAGGCTCACAACCTTGCTTTTGGTTTGAGCCTAACTTACCACATCCTCTGTAAAGTTGCTTCCAAGAATGAAATTAACCCTCTTCAAAATAAAAAAGAAAAAGGTAAAAATAATCATAACCATAACCACAACCTGTGCGATGTCAACGTTCACACCTCCTCTTTCAACCTCAATTGTAATCCCTCAATCCTCTAATGCAAGTCAAAACTAAGGCATATAGGGTCCACTCCCACCGCAGTTAATGATAAGAGAGAAAGTTGTTTCTCATATAAATAAGTTTATGAGACACATAATTATATCGATTGAATTTCTATCCACTTGATCCAATTTGCTCTAGAAGGTGAAGAGATACAAATCCACTTTATTTTCCTGACAGTTACACAGGTTTGCTCTACTTCTTAGCGATTATGTTTTTCGAAAAGTGTAATTGGCTATTTTTGTACTTTATAAACACATCTCCCACCTACATGACGAGGGAGGGAAGCCAAATGGAATCTAATGACGTGAAATTGAAATGGAAAATCATGGAGAGAAGGAGAAAAAGATGCTAATTTGTATGTACTTTTTATTATCCCATACATAGTATATATTTTAAGGGTTCAGAGGTATATCCGCCGAGAATGTAATTCGATTGCCAATCATCTATTTTAATATATATTTATTTATTTTTAACTGTTCGACATTTTTCACAATATACAACTTTTTTTGACAACCTTTTAAGAACCTTACCGACGTCCTCCGGTTCAGATCATTTTCCAAAGCTTAGATTGCGGGCAGATTTTGGAGATATGTTAAGGTGCGAGTACGAAAGAATTTCTACTTCAAAATGTAAAAAAGATCTTTTTTTTATTCGATGACGAAGAGTACAACGCACTTCTCTCTGCGGTTGCTGTCAAGTCTCCGTTGCGGAGTCATATCCAATTAAGTAAAAAATTGGATTAATCGTCTCCTACGGCATGTATTTAATGCTTTTTAAGAGTAGGGACATGCTTAATCGACGGGTTAAGTGGAGGTGCGTCCGATTAAATTTTTAATTTATTATTTAATTAGTAAATATTTATATAAAATTAAATTTTACTTAATTTGAGATAAAATTATTTTATTTTTTAAGCATAATTTTAATATACTAAAACATTTAAATAGATTAAATTATTTATTCCACCATTTATTTCATTTATTTCCTATTCCTCTATTTATTCCAAAAAATTATACCTCTTACCATTCCATGGCTAAATACAATGACTAATGGTTTCAATGGTGATAATCATATTGGGATAATGGTTAGCTTTTTTTAAGTAAAATTATTATAGGGAATGAAAATTAGAGGTGGAAGAAATAGATAAATTAAAGGATTTTAGAATTTGATTGAATTTATTATCTTGCCAAGAAATTTTTTTTTTTTAAGAAAATCACTTCATTAATAAGGGAAGAACATGCTACAGAAAGCATGCAATCTAGAATTGGGAAGAGAGGAAAGAGAAATCTAAATGCCCTCCTAAGAGGATAAAGTTACTCCCTGTGACATTGAGGGGACTCCATCAAGATGGTGGCAAAACAAAACACAAAGAAACAAACATACAAGAAAAAACAAAGAAAACATTCTAAGTAGGGAGACTAGTCATACTCATCTGAAGCTTGAATGAGCAGCAACTCCAGATTCATAGAAATGACAGCAACACTAAAAAGGAATCTTAGCATTCTTTATGATCTACGTTAATGATAAACCAATAGCCATTAGAGCCTGACAAGAGTTGGAAAGTCTCGATTATGGTCAACACGGGGTCACACGTGATCCTAAACTGAAAGGGGCCACCAACTCTTTCAAAGACCTAAGCTCAAGGAACACATGCTGGAGAAGCTCGCACCGCTACCATTACAATAGGCACATCCACCATCACCATGTGCATCACCATAGTAGGCAAACACCCCAACCATAAACAAGCAATGTCGGTGAGCACGACGTCTTGACACCACGCCGATAACGCCACACCGCAAACACAACATCACAACGACCACAGTCAATGGTGAGTGGCAAAGAGCTAATTGACGAGAGGCGAAACCATCAAGCACGGATCACGAATGAGGTGGTGACTAGAAGCAGAGGGAAGGGGAGAGGAGGAGGGGGGTTTCGACCGGCGAGGGGATGGTCGATCGAAGCCCGATCAGAAATGGCGCTAGGGATTTTGCTACCATGGGGAGAGGACACAAGGTTGCTTAGGGTTCCGTGGGGGTTGATTGTCTTGCAAAGCAATTTAAAAAGGTTTATTTCGCCTATGATATTTAGTATGTGGAATTAGTTTGTGAAATTAGGAGGAGAAACTTAGTTAAAAAGTGACAATTGAACAAATTTGTCCTTAGTAAGTTAGTTGATTATGTCATTGATTTGAAGTTAAAAATAATCAAAAGTAAAAGAATTATATGTAATATTTGATTCAAATATAGAAAAATATCATTGATATTTGATGGAAATGTAAAATTCAAAAGTGATAATATTTGATTTAAAATTAAAATTCATTAATAATATTTGACTATGGAAGCAAAGGGAAAGAGTTAGATTCGTGGGAAGGTTTTGGAGGGCACAACAAGATAAACTATGGAATTGGAAAGAGTTAGATTCGTGGGAAAAGGTGATTGATTTTGGAATGGGGAATCGGAAGTAGGAAGGGCTCATCAATTGTTTAGAGAAGTCATGGACAGAGGAATTCTCACCGTGGAATTAATGATTGATTCGATCCATCATTGGCAGGGTGCGAGAAAAAGATATGGAATGGAATCTCACATACTTAAGTCACCCTCAATATTAACCTCCCAATAAAATCTGAGGACCCAAATGTTATTGGTCTTTCTGACTGAGCAATTACTGGCTACACTAATTCTAATTTACAAAGGATCCGGGCTTTATGGATCAAAGAACACACTTGTTTATTTTGAGAATCATTCTAGGAATATCTCGATAATTTTGGTGAAACTTTCATGTGCACTAGTCTTTGTTATTCACGTGGACGAGGAGAAAGCCTCTTGGTTGACGTCACAGCGACATGGCGTGCTGACCGACCGAAGGAGTGCGGATTGTCAAAGTTTATGTGCAAAATTTTTTATCCATCTGACGTCGATGTTGCATCCTACCCTCCAACTTACCCTAATATATCGTATCAACATTGAAATATATTAAAATTTATCTACTTTTAACGTAATATATACCAACACAAACTCATTAAATTTTATCGATCTATCGTAGTATTATAATATTAAAATATTATTTACATGTCGTACAAATGTATCAATTATTTTTATTTTGTTATTTATTTCACCATCCAATCAGACCATACTTTATTTATTCTTTCAAAATTTATCCAAAGATAAAATATGTCCGTCAAGCATATGCAACCTAAATGTCAGTGTTTAAATCATAAGTGTAAGCCAGATAAATTAATTTTTATAAGGGCAAGTTTATTTTCAATGTTAACCTTTACTTTTAGGCTTAAACTCCACTTACTTCAAGGGTTAACCCAATATCATAGGACACAAGTTATCAAATGATAATACTAATTTTGCTACCATCATTTGGATTAGTGTAAAGAAATTTATCTATGGTAAAGGTCTTCCCCACAAATCCACACATTTAACGCAACATGTTAACATCTATTTAACTGAAACCAAAGAGGTAAATTCCATGTATAACCCTAAGTTTTTGTATCCATTAAACCAATGTTTAAAAAAGGGACCCCCATAAATCAAACAAAATGCCCAAGATTTCATTGAAATCCAAGTGAGGGCTAAAAGAATGTAATTGGAGCTGGAATAGGGAGAATGAATCACCTTGATAGAAAAATCAACATCCAGAAAATAGATCTTACCAAAATTTTATCAGAATGAGAGCTTAAATGGGTAAGCAGATTTCATGCAGGAATACAAATTTTGACATTACAAAATGAATCTGACTTGACACGATACATTTCTCGAAAAGTCAAATTTCTGATGGGCCGTTCACGAGTCAAAGAAACGACCCAACAACCATATTTTCTCCCGTAAATTTATCGACCTTGACGTAGAAATGTACGTCGAAGATGAATGATCTCGATTTTTCTTTTAAAAAATGCGTGTGCAAATTCATCTGCCAACTTCCTCGTGCGTACGGGATCTGCTTTTCTTTTCCACTTAAATCGAGAAGGTACAAACCATGGTTATCACAGAGAAAGATTTTACACTTCAAAAATTTTCAAGGGTTAATTTAACTGGAGATTAAAAAATTAATATTAAGAAATATAAAATTAATATTAATTTTTATTTTTATTAACTTATAGAATGGTGTTAATATTATTTTCTATTTATTTGAATTATTGTTAAGTTATTGTGTTAAATTTTATGTTGTTTATTTAAATTGGTATTAATGTTAATTTTTGAGTAAAATTTGAATATGTGGGAGTTACAAGGTTGACACTTGTTTTGTTAATATTCTTCAAAACTTGTGTTAACAAAATCAGAGGTTACAAATCCTTAACTTAAGTTTTCACCATGTGAGTTACCCCTCAAGTAAATAGGGATTAACTTTTCTTTTGGAGAGGGTTAACACATTGAGTAAACTAACCCTAAATTATAATACTCTTAGGAAGAATTGGTTATATACATTTACATCCTATCTTTTAAAACATATGAATTATTGATTTGTTTTTGAGTATATATATATATATATATATATATATATATATATATATACTTACTTAGATATCATGCACCTATAAGGATCAAAGTCCTTTCATTTCAGTACAAGAAAATATAGAATAACTTATTTTACGACACATTTTGTAGTGTGCATTAAAAAAATATATATATATATATATATATTTGCCTGCTCTTCCTAAATCATAAGTTTTGTGGGTCATACACCTCCTCTCACCCTCTTCCTAGAATAAGATATATGTGATTCTCGTATTTGAATTAAATATTACAAATAAAATTTACCTTGAATTAAATATCATTAGCAATTCTTAGTTAAAAATCAAATATCATCACTAATTTTTACATTTAAATTAAATATCATTAGTCATTTTAAGTGCTGAATCAAATATTAACGATGAAATTTTAAATATCACTAGTGATTTTTAATTATAGGTGAAAATAATTGAGAATCTTTAAATCTTTAGTGGATGATAATTATAGGGTGGGTGTAACTCCCTGTAAACTGCCTTCTGGAGTAAAAAATGGCCAACAAACCCCAATCGTCTTGATTAAATGGGGGTAATTTGCTCGATGCTGAAAGCCACAAGATGAAAATGTATGTACGCACGCGTATGTACGTCGATGCTCCAGGTGTTAATGTGCGCGTGGAGACTTGGGAGGAATATTTCCCGATCGAAGGTGGGCTTCTAGAAATGCCAAACGTCCACAAACCACTTTCTCAAGTCAAATTTTATCAATCAAAGCACCTATGCCTTATGCATGGGTGGGAGCAGGGTGTACGCGATTGTGTGTGCATGGGAAATTCTGAACTGGTTTTAGGAAAGAAATTACGCTTAGTTTCAAGAAAAGCAAGACTAGGGCTAACGTGAATGCATTCGTTGGAACGACTTGCCATCCTGGTTTCCGTGCTATAGCCAACCTTGATGCTTTCTCCCTTCTTACATTTTTCTCGAACGTAAGCAACCAACCAATACATACGGTCAACAACTCTGACATTCCACGAGCAACGTTTGGGAAGAATTAATGTACGGCGAACCAGCTTAGGGTAAAATCCCAAAGGTGAAAGCATAAGGTCACTGCAAAAAAAAAGAAGGTATAAGACCAAGGACACATGTCAAGAAAATGTCCTTTAACAGTACATGTCAATAATTTTCCTTGGTATATGACAGTAAAGATGGAATATTGCTTTACAAATGTTAAAAGACTTGTTTTAATAAATATGTCTTGTCAAGTATTTTATTAAGAATCGTGAGTTATTATTTTAGGAAAAATTCTTGATTTATGTTATAACTTAAGCTTTTTTTTTTTTTTTTCTAGGGATATAAGTTAAGGACAAACGTTGAGAAAGGTCTTTAAATTAAAGATAAAAGTTTGAATCCTAGACTTACATGTCTTGATTGATAAAACTCTTTTTTTTTCTTTCGTAGTGGCTAAATGACACAAGATGGTATTTCTTGGATAGGTTTGTAGGAAGACAGCGTAGAAGCTTGTGTTTCTAAAAAGAGCAGGATACAAAAGCAAGCTTTCAAGGAACGGTCCTTCTTAGCGAAACCTTTCTAGTAGGGGCCTGCCTTTGGGCTAAAAATTCAAAACGAATCCCAAGAGGCAAATTCTAACGGCTGAAGGCGCTAATTGGTGTTCTTGCTTTAAAACACCATAGAAGGATGCATGCATGGGATTCCTCAAATGGAATACCCCCACTTGGATTGTTCTATTTTATAATTTTCTTTTCAATTGCAGGATGGGAAAGGATGGATTTTAAGGGTACTATTATTATCATTATTATTATTGCTAGGTAAAAACTCAAGGAAAGGCTTTCATTGATTAACCAAATAAGCGATAGAAGATGAGGAGGTGGGGGTGGGGGGCGTTGAATTACACCAACTCCCTACAAATCCTTCCTTTTTACAATCAATCACTAAAGTGTGAGCAATGCATGCTCTATCTCTAGGAACATTCACCAGGAAGACATTACCATTGGATTGAAGGAGCTATCTGCACTTAAGAATTCTAACTTTCCTCCTCCAATCTAACTCTTGTAGTCCCAGAATCATTTGTATCACTTTTTCAAAGCCGTTGAGGATAGATACATTGTAGAGTCGTAGATATCTACCAAATCCAAGCCAACTTCAATTGCACTCAGTTCATCCTCCTTAGGAGTAGTATCTCTTATTTTTCAAGCAACATCCAAGAAAAAACACTCATTCACAATGCATAAAGTTGTAGCAATAGATCTTTCCATTTTTTAGGGTTGCATCAACTTGTATTTCTATTTCAATTCCAAATTGAGATTAGGGATTACCATTCATGGTGGGTTAGGATGGTGTAAACATAATAGTTGAATTGATATGTTATTATTGATTTTTATTTTTATTTATATTAGAAGTAGTCTAGTAAGGTAGATGTCTTAAGTGGGAGTAGATTAGCAGGCTAAATGTAATTGATGTCGGATGGATGTGATAGGTGAAAGTAGATTAATAAGAGTAAATGTAATAGATGGAGATAGATATAATGGATGAGAAATGTTAAAATGATACTTATTTATTGTTCACATACTATGAAATTTAGGAAGTTTACGTAGGACAATGCCTCACTTCAAGATGCCACTTGCTTGGAGAATATCTTGGTAAGATATTTCAATCAAAGGAACATTTCATAAAATAACTTTTCCATCCTATTAACATTGAAATCTATTAAAATATATCCACGCTCAACCTACCTTGTTAGGTTACCTCAACGCCAACATATATTATAATATATCTATTAACATATAACCATGACATAAAATCAACCCATCCCACTCTAATATCATAATATAAAGATATTTCTGTTAACATCACATCACATCCCATCACCGCATTGAACTGCGCACCCTCTTCTAACTTATCCTGATATAGGACCTTATTTATTTAGCCGCCAGAAAAGTTACATGAAAGTAATGTGGCACCTTCTTTTTCTGCGGCTCAACTTGCCGTTCGAGAGGTGTTAAGGGAGCCTTCGCAGCACCCTGAGTTGATCGGCAAGGGATGTTTGCAGACCATGGCCCATGCCTTTATCTGTGATAGGGGAACAGCCTACTACAACGAATTTAACGACCTGCCACCACCAACAACGTGCTTCAAATGAATCATCATTGGCATGGCAATTTCACCATGTTATATATGCCAACATTCCTCGAAGGATTCCTTCTATTTTGGTCCTTTCAGCCCTGCGGTGCAAGTGGACCCCCAAGGAGCAAACGAATTGCGTAAATTCAAATCAGATAGAGATCAGGGTAAATGAAAAAAAGGGTTAAATACCAATTGTAGTCGACTGGTTATGATTCTATGAATTATGAATTAGTATTTCAAGTTGGCACTAGCAACCAAAGAATCACTATCGACGAACGTACATTTGATATTTTAAATGCAACCAAACACAATGTCAAGTCCCATCATTTTGACCACATCTCCGCAGTCCTAATATAGTCACATATTTCATTGGCATACATCTACTTTTACTTCCTGAGCCTCTAGTGAATTACACACAAAAAATCCGATGTTGTGTTGATTCCACGAAAGATAAAGAGTTGCCAAAAAAATCCAAGATAAATATCACCATCTGAACATCCTTTCTTTTCTTTATAAAAATTTCTTTGTAGCTGTTTGGGAATAATTTGATTTTCCAAGAAATCTAAAGCTGCCTTTAAGGAAGGATTTAAAAGTGATTAAGGATTTAGAGGTGAGGCTAAAGTTCCATACAACCATTATTATCCCTCACATTGAATTACCAACGCATACTAAAATATATCAATTTTAACGTAAAATACATATTAAAGTATATTTACAATATTATATCAATCTATTTACACTCATAACATAATATTTAAAAATTACCCATTAATATCACATCATCATACTGCATATTACAAATTTACCAAATAAATACCTTACCTAACTTAACAAAATCTACAAAAAAAAATCCCCTAGCCGACATGGCGCTCAGTCACACAAGTAATTGATCTACTCCTTGATAACGAAAGAGAGAGCATGAACAATGACTAGATTGATAGATTAATGACTGTACTCACCTCCAGTTTATGGAAGCTGCTGAGAATGAAAGATAGAACTAAGAATTTATATGCATCACGTCAAAGAAGCACCGCTTCAATATTTTCAGATTATAACATTTACGCAATCAATTAAATGTATCTTTCATCGCACTCTTCTATATTTCTTCAACTATCCTCAGCAAAATACTTTGTCCAATTTGTAGCTCAGCACCGCTCGTCACATATCCCGCGCACTCACCCACGCACGCACACGGAGGGGCAGACAGATGCCAAGAATCTCCATTTAATCTGCTACTAAAGACTCAAGGTTTAATGCGTGCAACAGGATGGAGTCTTCGTCTTTTCCCATAAATGGAAATACATGACATTTGGCTTCATTTTCCATCTCACCTATCGAATAGACCATAGATCCGACAGAGAGCTTTTTGATGGGAAGCTCATTGGCTGCGCAAAGGCAAACCGTCATATATGATGAAAATTTGCTGCATCTTTCCAATGACCAAATTACATACATAAACGCCAGTATCCACTCCTCTGGCGTACTCTGACTAATTACAGTAATTGGCATGCATAAGAGATTACAAAAAGACATCTCGTCTATAGGTGGTAAACAAGCTGACCTCCTAGATTGTACAGCCATCATTCTAAATGATCTAACAAATGCTAGTATACAACTCCACCAGATTGCAGCAGCAGCAGCACCACCACCAACTTCCCCAGCCGGAAGCACAATATTTACAAGGTGGTGTAGCCGTTGCAACAGGGATTTGCATGCTGCGAAAATTTCACATGGAATGCTTCCTAAATATCTACATGTTCTATCCCAGCTTCAGCTTCTGTCAGGCTTTGATTATTGGTCCCCAACAAATAATCACAGAGCTCCAGGAGCTGATCTGCAAGGGGCGGGATGCCTGGGTTGCGACCATCATTGTACTTGTGAGCATTAAAAGTAATCTGCCAGACATCATGCCTGAAGTCTTCGCGGTTCTTGTACTCCATTCTGCGGACCCTCTCTTTGATGGTGGAGAGGTCCATGGGTCGTTCGATGTATTTGAAATAGTCAGGGGCTTCTTTCTTGGTAACAGGCTTTAGGAAAAGATAGGAGACTGCAGTGTTATCCCTCAGCTTGTCCACAATGCTCTCAAGTATATTGGACAAAAGCACCTATACAAAAGAAGAAGCAATCAAGCAGCTGAAACTTGCCATAATCAGAATTTCTTGTAAAATAATAGTGATTGCAGAAGTATCCAACTTAAAACCCATTGGTTTGCACAGAAAGGTCCCATGATCATTACTTGGCAACATTCAGAGAAGATTAGCATCGCCCCTGTGCAAGCATGACATCTAGGAATGGTCTAGGAATTATGTGTGAGGCTATTTTCTCACCATACCTTTTTTTGGAAGTTGGGTCCAATATGTTTACAAGATGATGAATGCCATGGAAAATAAGTCTTGGCTGTTGATAGGTATGCCTTCGATGCTATACAAGAGTATTTAACTACGAATCAATTTGCTTGAATGTTTATTAAGAAGGCTGGAGTAAAGATGCCTGATGTATATAATCAACTGCTTGTCAGTTTTAAGTTTTAAAATCTTTAAATGGGAGAACAACCAACTCCTTAACCAATTGGCTCAAGTAGAGAGGCTTAATGTTTATTATCAGCCACTTGTCAGTTTCAGCATCTTTAATTGTGAAGCTGCTACTCTGTTTATATTAAATGTTTCAAAATAAAGAGTGATTATTCTCTATTAGAATTACGAGATAGGAGAAATACAGATGATGGAGCATCATGAAAAAACAAAGGGATCCATCAGCTTGGTTCCACCATAGATATTTTGAAGCCATTGGTTTCCCGATAAAACTAAACTGAATAAAAACCTAAACAACAGACGAAAAAAAGTAAAGGTTGAGCACAATTTGCTCCTGCCACTGACATGATTAAGAAACAAGTTAATTAGAAGTACCTCTCCTCCCCTTCGACGCTTTGTAGGTGGTCCATAGTCTGCAGCATGCCTTCCCAAATCAATGGCAGGTCGCCTCTTTGCTGCACGATCCCTTTCGGGTATCCTTCGATCTCTACGGCTTGAAGTATACTCCTCCATGTATTCATCTCTAAAATCTGGCTTCTTTTTCTTTTTCTTCTTCTTTGCTTTTGCCCGTTCTTCCAACTCCTTTCTCACTTTCATTTCATAGTGTCTCTGCTTCTCTTCTGCCATGATTCTTTCTTCCTCGAGTATCCTCCTAGTTCTCTCTTCAGAAATCCTCTGCTTGCTTCGCCTTTTCTCTTCCTCTTCTCTAAGCCTCCTATTTTCACTAACTTCTCTCCTCACGTCTTCAGCAACCCATTGGATGTGCTGCATCCTGCGCTCTTCCAAGCTGGCCAACTCGGCAATTTTCTTAGTTTTCCTGACCTCTTCCTCCATTAAAACATCCCCACCATGCCTGAGGTTTTCAAATTCAGTGGCACTCCTTGGTTTTTTTATGATAATTTTTTTCCGTCGTCGCTCTCTATCCGTCTCCCCAGAAACTCGGATAACAACAGCAGGTTTCGGCACTTCAGGTTGCACAGCTTCAGGCTTGCTCTTGCTGGAAATGATTATTTTATTAATCTTTCCACTGGATTTTGTTTCTGTTTCTATATCACCTGAAGTGGTCCCACCAATCTGTTCCACAGAGAGCTGCAGTCCATTTGTATTTTCAGGATGCTTTTCTAAAGGAGGAGGACCACATTTCACCTTCAGGGAAGGTACGCGTGCTTTCAACTTCTGCACAGGTTTCTCAGAATTCCCAATTGCATCACTCGTGGGAGTTTTTACAATACCCTTGTGTGCCAATTTTTTGCTTGGAGTTTTCAATTGAGGACCAGATGTACCACCTGGAAGATGAGATTTCCCAGAGACAGATTCTGACTCTGGTGTCTCCAAATCTCCTCCATACTTTGGGCAGTTCTTGTTAGTCCGCATGTGTCCAAGCTGCCGAAGAAAGGATCTCCAATTATTGCCAAAAACTCATCCTTATACGCAATCTACACTTTTCATATGCCACATGTGACATACCTGACCACAGGCACCACAGACGAAATTCTCTCTCACCGGCTTGTCAAAAGGTTTCTTCTCCTTGACCACCTGAATATAGTAAAAAAAGAAAGGAAAATATGCCAAAGTTTACAAATCAGTAGTTGCCCCATCTAACATACAAGGCAATAGAATGTAAAACATCCCACAAACATCAAAAAAACTCGTAACTGTGTTCTTAGAATGACTTGGGCAACAGGGATATTGTTCTCTTCTTTGAAAACAGAAAAATTATACATAACTCTCCAAGCATGCAACAATGCCGGGATTGTTCTTTTTTCCATTTGGAAGGTTTTTTTCTTTGTTATGGCATCTGGAAAGCTTCTGCCTTAACAACAGAGAAGTTAAGTGCTTGACACCAGGAGTGTCCACTTGACTATCAACATAGCAAATTGAATGGCAAGAAAAAGAGAGAATAAAAGAGAAGGGTTGTGCATTGATTCTGCAATTGAAACAGAATGAGATCAGTGTAAACCCGAAGCAGCAATTGCAGTGCTAAAAGCCTAGATCCAGTTGAGCCCCTGAGGGTTTTTTTTTTTTTATGAGAGGGCCCTTGAGGTGGTAATCAACAACAAAGTATAGAAGAACTTGCTACATAGACTTCATTTAAAATTTTTGACTTTGTTCGGCAACTAGCATCAGTTATAGCAACAAAGTAGCCAAAGGTGCTTCGACAAAATAAGGACTCCAGTAAGGATCACATGCCTTTCCTCCTTTCACAGGTTTCATTTGCTTCTTGGACTTCACAGAAGGTAGCTCCTCAATCTTCCCATTGCCTCTTTTTGCTTCTGCTTTCCCAGATATGGTTTCTACAAGAGATGCATCAACCTGTATCCGATATTAGCTTCACATGCAGCATATATTGCACAGAAGATGTGAAATCTCATATAATAACAAACAAATACCTCATAGGGGTCTTGTTCCAAAACATCCTTGGAGGCACATGACAAATCATTCTTTGATATGCTGGTTGCCTGTCCTGTAATATTAGTAGGTCTCTTGCCTTCAGCAACCTCTGAGCCTATTTTCTGTTGATTCTCAGAAGAAATCATCTTCCTTTTCATTTTTGCAGCATATTCATCAGCTGTAACAGTTTAGAATAAAGCATTAGCTTGACAAAATGCAACTTTTTGTGCAAAAAAATTCCTATAAATTAAAAAGGGGAGTGCTCATGCAGGTGCAACTTTGTAATCACATTATTTTAAATTTCATATCAAGCATTGAGGTCAAAACAAATAATCCTTCTAAAAAGGATATTTGTTTATATTTGAAAAATAGTCAAACCTCATGTAAAAAACATATGAAATGGTAAAACATATGCTGGTGCTTCTCCTACAGACTACACTCTTATCAATCATTTTTTAAAGCTCCAAAGGTTGAAATTGCCCATATCACCCATCAAATTGTCCACATCTTAAGGACACAGAAGGCCATATGTAAGAGGTGTCAATGAATAATCTCCCATTTTAAATATGTGAAAATTATGAAGTTTTTAATGAACTGTTTGACTTCTGTACCATATTTTTAATCGGTTGTGAGGCTTGCTAAGTTGAATTGTATTTATATCTGAAGAAATATCTTCATGTCACAAACAAACAATAAAAATAAATGCATCAAGCCTCCAGTTGCATGATGAAATCAATATGTGAATGGAAAAAATGCTGGAACAATACTCTCAGTAGGGAAAAAGAAAAGAAAAAAACAAAACAAGGACATCAGGAACATCATCTTTATCCAACGGGCCAATTTCCTTACATCAGAGGGGAGGAATCATTTGTAGTTGGATTTGGTTTTAATACCTGAATTTCTAATAAATGGCTGACTACTCATCCGGAGTAGCCATTCTTTACCTTCCTCCCAAAAATAAAAAAAAGTAAAACAAGAATATGAGACAAGTCTCCCTTCGAAAAAAAAAAAAAGAATATGAGACGAGTCCTCATACCATCAAGCAATCTGCGGATCACAGCAACCTCGATTTCTTCTTCTTCAATTTCCTCTTCAGTTTTTGTCTGGGGAGGACACCTTCTCATTTTAAGTCCCTTGACACCATCTATTTTATCTCCTTTGGATCCAATATTACCTTCCTCTCCTTCCTCAAATTCTTCAGCATCCAACAAGTTTTCAAGGTCCCCAGCAAAAGAATCAAGGTCACTGTTTGCTTCTGAATCACTATAATTTTCATCTCCATCAACTGCAGAGAGACTCTGAACTTGTCGATCCCAAATTTCTTGACATTTTTCTCTCGCCTGTTGCTGAAGCTGAACAAAGGACATCCTCTGACCACGTGCAAATTTGTTGAGAGTTTCTGTATCCACTTTGATACCGGAGGCAGCTTGCTCGCTTGAGAGCTTTCGAATCATAGCAATCCTATGCCATCTGGTCATCTTCCCAATGTTTTCTTCAGGAACATTAAATTTCAAGAGAACCTGAAGTAATAATTTGTCATCATTATTGGGCCAGAACTTGAAGTCAAAGCATGCGTATACAAAAAATTCTAAACATGCACATAGATGTCCATGGCAAAAGGAGGACTAATTACATCATGTCATCATCTACTGAAATTTCTCACTTTCTTAGAAATCAGACAAGTGACTACACAAGTACAGTACATCAGACCCAGCACCTTAATTATGCATCAAAGATACCAAACAAACCAAGTAAATGCCTCCAACGAGATAGCACAATAATAAAACATACCCAGTTGAATCCATGAGGACAAAGAATCTGTTGAGAATAAGGAGGCCACGTGGACCTGTCACATGACAGCAGCAGGAGGACCCTTAGGGCCGGCGGCAAGGAGGACCAAGAGTCTTAGTTTTGGTTGCTTGAGTCCCAAGTTTTGTTATTTTGTTATTTTAGTAGAGTCGCAACAACCCCCACCCCTACTGCCTTTCCTGATTAGGGTGTTGGACCTTCTAATCCACCAACTAGCTTACTTGATGAAGTCGATGATTGGTGAGGGATTTAAGTGAAGCTCTTTTCTCCCATCCCAACTACTACAAGCCTACCTGGGATCGTCTCCCATCTTCAATTGCCTACTACCACTTGGGATCGTCTCCTGCCCTACCATTGACTTTGCTTGGGATTGTCTCCTACTGACCACCTGCCTACTCCTTCGACCTATTGCCTACCTGCTCCTCTAGATGTTGATAATAGGGGGAGTCTAAATTTTGTCTAGTGTAACAAGTTGGGCGTTATACACGCTCCAACTTGGGCGGGATGTTAGAGTATTAGGAAAGAGTCCCGGTTTAGTCAAGTTAATCTATTTAGTTTAGTTTGAGACTCTTGAGTCCTGGTTTAGTATTCTTGTTTCTATTTCCTATTCCTATTGGATTTACTATGTAATTTGTTAACCCAACTCTCTATATAAAGAGAGTTAGGGTTCTCTTTTCAATAGAGGCACTATTTTCTCCAACAGATGAGGGTGTGGTTTTAGCTTGATTGAGTGTATAGGACTGTAGACGAAGATGATCATTTATGATATAGAAAATAGTCCGGGGAGTGTTTCCATACCTTAGCTACGTGCTTATAGAACTTTTTTTTAAGTTACATGCTAATAAAATTATTGGTTAGAGTACTCAAACCTTGTATGACTTATACTTTTGGACACTGCAAAATAAAGTTATGATGCCTACCCTTTCGGCAGACACCCATTCCTCTTCCAAAGATGTAGATCAATTCCTAGGGCTTTCTCATATCAGCTGAAGCTTCGTGTGACGTTATGGGGTAGTCTACTTTGCTGGGTTTTACCTCCCAAATTAACACTAGTGCCAGGAACCCAGCACCAGAGCATACAATCAACAAATAGATTGCTGCTGCAGAAGTTATACAGGCTAAGGAAATGACACAGATCACTGAAACAAAATGATAATAGCCATACCAAAAAAACCATGCAAGAAATAAATGCTCTCTTCTTATGGATCCATTTAACTCTCTTTCTCCCTCCCCCTCTCTGTCTATGACAAATTGTGAAGAACTTGGCCTTTATACTCCAAGGAGCAAAGCTTGCTTTTGTTAATGGCGAGTTGTGCAAAAATGTACATTACACAGGAGGTAATAGAGTACAAAGGGGGAAGGGAAAGATACAAACTAAGAAGAGTAACAGAACAAATGGTGAGCTGGTGATAGAACCACCAACCACTAAGGGTGAAACGCCAAATACACACTGGTTAACCAACCTACCACAAGCTCGAATTGGACATAAGAAGTCAGTGTTGAAGCAAAGGAGAAAACATAAGTGCCAGATGGCCTCCATACAGGCCTAGTGGATGTTCTTACCTGTAAGTCTACCGGCTGAGAATGGGACATCTGGAAAATTTTCTAATCCAGCACAACCAGCATAATCCTCCTTGCCAGGGCCATAATTCATTCTTTTTTAAGTTCAACCAAAGGAGGGTTTCCTAGCAGTTTATCACACTGATTTCAGTGTCCCTGTAATTGGCATATCTGAAAGTTTTTGGCAAACAATTCTTTCACAGATGACTTGGCAAAATTAGCACGCCCAAGTTAGGCCATCATCGATATTTATGGCCATAAGAAATGCTCAGTTCTGGTAGCAAACTCCACATGTTATTAATTACACTTGGGAAAACAGAACTGAAAGATGCTTCACCAACAAGTATTTCAAGAATTGGTTATACCACAACTAAGTGTAATGATGGCCCCCTTCATTCTTAGCCATGGTAAGGAGCCAGGAATTACAAAAGAACAATTTGCCTTTTCTAGAATAAATCTATAATCCAATCCAGAAGTGTGGAAGCTCCAATCATTTAGACTATCTTGACTAACCTGCCAAGAAAACAAAATCTAAGACAGATGACCTCATAAACATTTCATATTACACAAATGCCCCTGCATTTACATATTCAAATGGAAACACTCATAAAGTTGCTTGATTTAATACTTATGCCACTCCATCAGTATGAACTTACAAATTAACCACATTTCGGCTGATTGTTTTACCAAGATAAGACAATCTTAACTAAGATCTTAAAGATTACTTAAAGCCTAAAATCCAATCAAAATACTAAAAATTAATTTTTTTTTAAAAAGGTTTAAAGGCTGAAATTTTAATACCTGAGATGTAGATGTCAAAAGACCTTGCAACCGCAACAGATTTATTGGAAGAACCAATGTCATCCTTTTTCTTGAGAGAGAGAAAGAAGGATGGCTACTTAAACAGAAACAATGTTTTTTTTTTTTTCTTTTCTTTTGAAAAGTAAACAGAAACAAGGTTATTTCGAATGCTAGGACAAGGAAGGAGGAAGGTGCCTATCCGTTGAACTTTTCTTACCAAAAAAGTAGCAGTATTTATGGGATTTTTGACATAGAGGTCCCAGGTTTTTAGAGGTATATGTGTAGCTTACTAAGATGTGTGTAAAGGTTCCAACTTTTACTTTTTAATATGTAAAATCCTTGTTATAGAATAGCAGCAAGAAGCTTTTCACCATATGCAATACCATATCAACCATTTTCATGCATAAATTTTACCACCGCAGAAGATGTTTAATCACCTATCAATAGAAATTAAAAAAGTAGTAATAATAATAACAAAAGAGAATCACAAGCACACTTTTCTGCAGACAATATTACCAGGGTAAACAAAATAAACAATTAGAAGGGAAAACAAAGATAAGTACCTCACGTGCAGCATCCATACTCAGTCGACGAAGATCAGCATCAGTTCCCGTAACAGTTGAACCTCCACGATTGGCAGGTGTCTTCTTTTTTGCTGGCGTACTTGTCCCAGTCTTAGGAGCAACACGAACATAGCTAAATCCCAATCCTCTTCCTGATGGGTCCCCAACACCAGTAATTTCCAAACGTTCAATATTTTCTCGGTCCTATATGCAAAAGAAAGCAAAAGATATGAAACCTCAAAAAACATAGTGTTAGAAATAAAATTAGAAATGGAAATAATTCAAATAGATTTTTGGAAAGTTAAGTTAGAATTTCTTATTTTGTTATGTTATCACTAAGCTTTGATTTGCTTCTATTTTATTTTTAAATTTGTTAGGATTAGGATTACTATTGTTATCCCCTCTCTCTATATAAAGAGGGTTTGATTCTTTTCATCAATAACAAGAATTGCTTATTATTCTTCCACATGGTATCATAGCAGGGAAACCTTGCATCCCTCCTCTCTCTCTCTCTCTAGAAGTGCCGCTGACCACTCTCTCTGCCTGGGGATGCATGCCGCCACTCTTGCCTACAGCTTGCACCGCCTCTGCCTTCTCCTCTCTCTCTCAACCACTCTATCTCTCTCCCGTCAGATCCATCCCTACCACCAGCTCCTCTCTCTCCCTCATCGAAGCCACCACCACCATCACCTCCCTTCTCTCTCTCACCAGATCTTATCGTAGCCATCGAACTCAACCATATTTGGTCCTATTTGGTTCATGCAACACCAGCCCCGACCGGCAAGGCTTCTTGCCTCTGCTCCATCCTGTGTTGCCCAACCTTTTGCTGCCCCTACCAATACAGGAAACCAGCCTCCTCTTGTTAGTTCTCACTCTCTCTTTCCTAGGCAAGTGATGCCATTGCTGTGGCTTCCTCTTAGGCACGATTGTTCCTCGTTCTTCTCTTCCTAACCATGCATCTTTGACTCCCGATGGTCATCTTGAAAATTGGATTTTTTTTTTCAATGGGAATTGCGGACCCTACCACCGCTTGACTTCTTAAATGACTTTGATGATTGGTGGGGGAATTGAATGCCATGCTCATCCCCTCACCTCTGCCTGACTGAATGCCTCACCCCAGTTTTTCCTTCTCCCAGAGAAGGGGTTTTCACTGGTGTAAGGCGACTACTACTGCCCGCATAAGATCATCTCCTTCTCTTCTGCCTTGCCAATTTTTTCACCTCTTGGGTGTTCACCAACTGCTTGACCACCTGTCGTCCTGATGCCTGCTCCTGCTTCTACTTCCGTTAACCACTTCAAGAACGTGGATGATGCTAATGACTAGTGGGGGAACTGAGAACGATGCTTAATCCCTGCCAACCTTTGCCTGCCTGAAGGCCTCAACCTAGTTTGTTTTCTCTTCTCCAAGAAAGAAGGGTTTCCACTGATTAAAGGTGACTACCTGCCTGTCCATTCCAGCCCAATAAATGCATCTTTAAAGGAGAGTCCTAGTTTTGTTCTACTTCCCGCAACTTGGACATTGCATGCTTCAACTTGTGGGGGAGTGTTAAAGATACAATTAAAAATATAGGAATGATTAAAATAGATTTCTTGAGAGTTAAGTTGGAATTTCTTATTTTGTTATGTTATCACTAGAATTTGATTTGATTTGATTTTGTTTTCAAATTAGTTAAGATTAGGATAACTAGTGTTGTCCCCTCTCTCTATATAAAGAGGGGTTGATTTCTTTTCATCAATAACAAGAATTTGCTCATTATTCCTCCACATATAGCAAGCATGGAAATAATCCAAAAAGGCTCCATATTCGGTTTAGTGACAACAACTTCAGAGTTAGAAAATTTAAAAAGAAATGGATAAAAATGTCTTCAAGGAAAGAAAATCGAGCAACAGGAATCAATTAGGAGAAAATTGAAAATACACAAGAGAATCTCATCAATGAAAAATATCGATAAGGTTTATGCAAAATTTAAACTGTAGTTTGAATTCAAAAGTTTCTGTAGGTTTACCAACATCACAAAATTTAGTTGGATGTCTAGTTTTCCAAAACCTAGTGACCCTTGTATTTTACTTCTGAATACTTGCAGCTAGTTGGTATCATATAGAAGTCACGTGAATGGGAGAGTCTTCTGATTTGATTTGAATGTAATTGAAATAACTGAAATAAGGATTTTGATCTAGGAACCAAAAGGTCAACAGCAAAGAGAGAGGGTAAACCAGATGTGTGCAGGCAACAAAATTACTGCTCAGATTCCACGAGGTAATTTGAAGTTCTCTTTCAATGTGTGATGCAGCAGCAAGAGCAATTGCTTCATCGGGCAGTCTGTTCATTGCAGCTGAAAGACCAACAGGAAGTGTAAGACATCTAATTCCTAGGCTCCTCAACCGGTGAAGGCCTGCTTGCATGCTTTCATAAGAACACACCTAAAAAGCAGGGCAAATGCAAAGTAATTTGCATATGATAAATGATATTTCCATAGGATGGTATCAGAAAGAATAACATATCCTTTTATCATGATCAAAGAGAAATAACAAACGAATGGGCAATTTAATTATTTCAGCTGAAGCAGGATTTCTCATGGAACTTCATACAGGATGGTCAGATTTTACCCTTTTTTTTTTTTTCTAGGGGGAACAAAAAACATAACTTGTGTGAAGAGCACGAAAAAGCACTGAAGCATCTCAAAGAAAATGTGGACTGGTTGTGTTTTAAATCTGCAAATTGTTAATCCGCAGTTTAAAAAGTGGAACAAGTTATTTGTAACACATGTGAGGCCCTTTTTTCTTTGAAAGAACATGCAAGGCCATTCACAGCTACATGCGTTACAAATTCAGTTTAACAGGCAAATGGCGGATCCCACACCTATTATTTCTTTAATAACTTGTTCCTCTTTCTAAACTACTTGTTGCAAGCATGTCTCCATAGTAGTCTTCACGGGTATCAGTTCCCCACCAATGGGAACAATTGATACTGCCCCTCTCCAAGCTGTCCTGCCCCTTTCTCAGCATTCATTTGATTACCTTCTTTCATTTTTTCTTTTTTTTGCAAAGTAGGGCTGTGTTTGCTTTGGGGTTAAGAGGCAGAATAGAGAATAGCAAGTGGGATGGGATAGGAATAGCACGGGTTCCAAGGAGCTCTCTCTTTCCACATATATTATCTCTACCCATCACATCAAAACTCACTAATACTCTTTTTTTCCACATAACTAAAAAAAACACTACCTAATAATTACAATCTATCACATCAAAACCTACTAACTCTCTCTCATCTCTCATAAAACCAACATACCAATCATTAACAATCCCACCAATCATTACAATCCCATCAACCAAACACCTTCTATACTTATTCCACTCTTATTCTATCCCCTTTGCCGAACGCAGCCTAATAGACGATGGACGGCTATTTTGTAATTAGCATAGTTTGTGGTTGGGGAATATTGTTGTCATATTGAATAGGTGTCATTTATATATGGGGTTTTTATACATATATGCCCCTGTAAACTTTGAAAAAGATGTATATACCCCCACTTTTTTATATATACATGCAGCGGGCGGGGGGGGGTTGTGTGGGATGATGGTTGGGCGGAGGAGGAGGAAGGAGGGGAGGAGAGTCAAGCAGTGAAACGGAGGAAGTCCGACGGAGGAGGAGGGGCAAGGGGGTCGAGTGGCAGAATAGCAATTTTTTTTGATGGGGGGTGGTGGGTGGATGTCAAGTAGAGGAGCAAGGGGGCTTCAACAAAAGAGGAGGAGGTGCAAGGGATTGGAGGAGGAGTAGGAGGAGAGGGAAGGGTGGCCAGAGGAGGAGGAGGAGCAGTGGAAAAGAGGGGTGGATGAGGGGGTCGAGGGTTTTTTTGTGAAAGAGAAAAACATTAAAAGAACTTTCATATAAACATCTCTTCATTTTTTAATTGTCATAGTTTACGAGGACATCCCAAGAAAAATATATTTATGAGGGTATATAAGTATATATGAAAAACATGGAGGTGTATATGTCTTCTCCAAATTTTACAGGATTATATATGTAAAAATCCCTTTGTATATAAAACACTAGGAGAAATAACATAGAGGACCACAACAAGGTATAAAAATACTAAACACAATTTCATAAAGGAATAAACCCAAAATTTCCTCAGAAGTTCACACATACAAAACCCTTATATCCGGCTTGAAGAAAATGGCAAACAGGAAAAAAACACGGACGAGCCTCATGAAGACATCAGTTAGTTGATTCTTCATAGACTAATGCCTCAGAAGGTCATCTCTGGTGAAGAACAACTAGTTTCTACATGCTTTGTGCCATCATGGAAGCCACGCCACTTATCAAGAAAAGTGGCAGCTTTATTATTTCCCCATTTCTTCTCTTAAAAAAAAAAAAATCCCCATTTCTATGCCGAGATCTCGAAACAAAGATTCAATTCATGAAATTTCACAAGCTTGTTAATTTCAGCAAGGTCCAGGTAGCAAGGTTTCTATTAACAAAAGATGCTTAAACTGATAGGACCTCCTACCCTCATGATGCCCAGTTTTTTATTTTTTCACAAAGAATGATGTCCAATGTAATACGCAGTAGAGAACCCATCAGACTGAAGATTTTTTTGAAAAGGGAAAGGGTGGTTGTGCTCAAGATACCACCTAGGAAATGTATTAATTAATAAAAAAAAAGTACATAGCTCACCCTGAGATGAAAAGTAAAGCAGATGCAACAATGTTTTCCACATACGGGTGCTACCCCCTAAAGACAACATCATTCCTACTGAACCAAATGGCCCACATACCACCAACGGCCGAGCTCTCTCTCTCTTCGACCGAAAAATGTTGCACCCAATGTCATCTCTGCCACACCCGAATGAGCTCTAGAAATTGAGAAATGAGTCATGGGCCCACCACTAGTTCTCAATCCGATCCTAGACCTGTGTTGCCATTGGGCATGCAAAGAACAAGTGGTCCACATCTTCCTCCGCCTATCCACAGAGCAGACAAGACCTCTCTGCGTCCTGGTCCCATCGCACCCTCCGCATCCTAGTCATCAGCCGACCTCTCCTAAGAAGCTAAGCAAAAATCTTCACCTTCAGGGGGCAAGAAGTCTCCCATAGCTGCCTGCAATCTCTGATGAAATCAATGTCCCCCAGCACACCTGAGCCTCCAAGCCTTCTATATGCGTCCCGCACTAAGAACTCTCCTTCCTCCCATCCGAAAGAGTCCACACTAGCCTTTGGCTGAAAACCTTCTAGATCTTGCAGCATCTCCTGCAACTCCCCAACCTCCGGTCTGACAGACTACCCGAAAATGTGGGACACCATGCCCCATCCCAGAGCTCCACCACAGAGGCTCCTCTATCAGCTGCTAACGCCGCAAGCCTAAGGAAGCACCCCGCCAGAGCCCCAAGCCCCATCTAGTCATCCATCTAGAATCTAAAAGTATCACCCGAACCCAGCACAGGTGTAAAGAACGATCGGACCTTTGGTGCCATCAGAGATAATCCTCTAAGTGAGAGGCACCATGGAGAGGTGCCACCATGAGGCCCCAACTAGGTGATCCCTCGTAGCTAGACCACAAGACCCTCCCCACCAAACCTGCTGCTCCCCCAAGTAGCCTTGTGATCCACTTCGCCAGAAAACTGTCATTCATCCTACCAACCTCCCTGACTCCCAGTCCCCCCTCCATGATAGGTTTGCAAACCTTACTCCAAGCCACCAGTTTCGCCCCCTTCCCACATACCCCATAGTTGGTCCAAAAGAAAGTTCTCATCATGCCCACAATCTTGTCTTTAACCTTCTGCGGCAGCTTCACAATAGAAGAAATGTACACTGGCATAGCTGACAGAATCGCTTTGAGGAGAACCGGCCTCCCCCCTCTTGAAAGCAACTTGGATGCCCATCCCACCAACCGATCCCCAATCCTTTCCAGCAACGGAGCCCAGTGCTGAATAGAAAACCTCCTATCCGTCAAGGGCAGGGACCCACAAAAGAAGACTTCAAAAAGTTAATCTGCATGCTAAAGGTCTCACAAAACGGCTCCAGAAGAATACAGCTTCGTCTCGCTTTCGCCCCCACCACTTACACGAATAAGAGAGTATTATCCACATATTGCAGCATTGACACACTCGTCCCTTCCCCTATAGGGAAGCCCTTCATTAGACCTGCCACACGCCCTGTCGAATGCCCTTGCCAGGGCATCGACCACCAAAACAAACAGCATGGGTGCTAGAGGACACCCCTACTAAGCACCTCTCCTCAGCTAGATCCAACCACTTGCCAGGTTCCCGTTGATAAGGATTGAAAAGGATGTCGTTGTGATGCACTACTTCATCCATCTAATCCAGACTGGCGGAAAACCTCTCTGGGCCATGGTTGCCCAAAAGAAGGATCACTGCATTGAGTCGTACGCCTTCCTAAAGTCGACCTTCCATAGGAAAGCCGTCCTCCTCTCCTTCCAATGCGCAAGGATCTCCGTGGCCGCCCCATACTCATCCAGGGTACATCTTCCTAGCACAAAAGCCATTTGCACCTCTGACACAACTCCCCCAACCACCTTCCTGAGCTTGTTCGCCAAAATCTTTGCGACAATCAGATACAAGGCATTCGAGAGAGCAATCGGTCTGTAGTCGTCGATCGCCTTTGCCCCCTCAAGCAGCAAGAACATGTAGAATTTGTTGAGCCTATTAATGCCATAATTACCCTCCCTGAACTCTGCAAGGTCCTGCAGGATCTCATTCTTCAGTAGCAACCAAAACTCTCTAAAGAACAGGAAAATCGTTGGGACCCGGGCATCCGTCAGCATTCAGCCCCCAGACTGCCTTGCGAGCCTCCTCCGTGAATGGTGCCACCAACTCTTCCGCCGCCACCGCACACACCACCGGAACGTCCAACCCTTGCCATCGTCGCCTCCCATTCCTCCTCTTCCCCATGAACTCCTTGAAATGCTCCACCACGGCTCTGCCCATAGCTTCCCTACTAGAGCAATCCACCCCGCCTACCTAGAGCTTATCAATCCAGTTCCTCCAGTGTCTAGCTAAAGCCATCATGTGGAAGAATTTGGTGTTTAAGTCCCCCTCCTTGATCCACTTTTTCTTGGATTTCGTTCTCCATTCCACTTCCACTTTCCAATCTTCCACCTGGATTGTATTTATGTGCTCAGCCTTGGTCTCTCTCTCCACTATCAGCAAGCCTTGGTCCTCCACTCTGTCTAGCCTTTAGATCTCCTTGAGCGCTTCATCCTTCTTTCTATTTTGCTCTTCTCTCACTTGCCTCATGTACTCCTTCAAAAAGAGTCTCAACTCTCGAAGCTTTGCCTCCAACTTCGTGGCCACCAAGCCGTTTGGGTGCAAAGCCCTCCATCTGTCCTACACCATACTCCTGAAGCCCTCCTCTAAGAGCCACGCCCTGTCGAATTTGAAGTACGTACCAAAGTAGAAGCCTTCGCCAAACCCCCACAATTGAGTGTAGTCCGAGAAGGGTCTCTCAAGGGCGCGGACCCCTGCCAATGGGAAGACCTTCGCCATCTCCACCAAGCACAGAAACTGGTCCACTCTGGACACCGAGCCTCCAGAGCTCCTCCACCTATAGGCACAGGAGGCAGGGGGTACATCTTGCAGCCTGTGCTCGGCGATGAACATCGCGAAGTCCTCGGAACCCTGGTCCCGATCTCCTCTCCCATTGGGCATTTCTTCTACCACGAGGGTGACATTAAAATCCCCTCTAACAAGCTAGGGGCACCCCTGAAATCTCCTGGTGATCTTGTAGAGTTCCTTCAAAGAGCAATCCTCTCGGAGTCATCAATTGGCCCATACACCGATGAGAACACCAACATTAGCCCATCGCTTTGCCTCCTCAACTGCACCGAGACCACTGCCGCCCCCATCTTCGAGTCCTCCAAGGAAAACATGTCCTTCCACCCGATCGACTCCCTCTGACTTCCCAACTGCATCCAATGCCTGAAACCACCCAACACGCCACGCCCGATCTCTCTCCACACCCTTTAATCACAAACCTGCAGCTTCGTCTCCTGGAGAAAAACAACATTTGGGCCCCACTTACGAAGGTAGGACCTCAATGTCCCCCGATGCGAGGGGTTACAGAGCCCCTAACATTCCACGTAAGGGTCTTCAGCATGGGCTACCTAAGGAGACACTCCCCCTGCACGACTCGACTGAGTCCGACCGCATTCGCAACCTACTCCACCTCCCCAGGTCCAAACACTCTAGACCACCCCACTTCCCCCTCCCCATCCAAACTCCTTGTAATCCTCCCCTCCTCATCTCCCTGCTCCTACAAGCCTTCTTCCCCAATCCCTACCACCTCCGCCTCCCCCCCCCAGGGTAGCACATCCCCCATTCACCTTTGGAGGCTCCGTAGCCTCTCCCTTTCCCCCTTCCTACGTTCCACCTCCAGCACCGTAGGGAGGCGTGCCACCATCCTCGCACCCCAAAGAGACCTTGAGGTCCCTACTCCCCCCATCGAGCGGGCCTCGCCGCCGTTGTCGCGGTGTGGAGCACCACCACCTCCACGAAGAAGCTCCACGTCGCCACCATTGCCACCACCTCCACGAAGGAGCCCCACGTCACCACCCAAAGGTCCACCAGACAACCAGGCACTGCAACTACCACCGAAGCTCCAGACGTAGTCCCTCACTTCGCGAAGAAGATCTGCGCCACCGCTTAGAGCTTCTCCATCCTCTAATGCAGAAGCCTCGTCGCCCTGCCCTCCATCCATCTCCATTTTCGGGGAAGGCCTCCTTCGCTCGCTGGTCGCTCCTCTCCCCTCCTATGCTCGTAAAGAACAGCGTGTCCTCGAAAGCCTTCAGAACCCTTCATGGGCCTCTAAAAAGGGGGTCATGGGTGGGCTTTAGACCTAGGTATGGGTCCAAACTCGGGTCTAAAACCACCCCCTTGCTCCAACCACCCTGGCAAGATGTAGCCCCCCCCCCCCCCCCCCCCCCCCACTTAAAACCCCCTTGAGGCATTCAAAAGCCCTGTGCCAAATAGCCTCGATACCTCCTCCGAATCGCCCCCATGGCTCGATTGGCTCCTTCGAATCTCCTCCGAATAGCCCCCACGCCTCCATCCCTCGAAGTCTGCAAGCGACCCCTTGTCTTCCCTAATCGCCTCCACGGCTCTCACTAGCGTCTCATTCGCATTCAATGCCCACCCCATGTCCACTGCACCCGCCTCGTCCACTACCACTCCCATCGATCGTGGAGCCACGACATGCACTCGCCCATTTGGCACCAAGCCACGTGCTGCTGACTTAGCAGACAAGGTGCCTCCCCTACCAATGACCCTTGTTCTCCACATGGCCCCCCGCACCGTCATGGCCCCTCCTACCATCTCCCCTCCACCGGCGGACATCCTCATCGCCTCCATGAAGGAGCACAATCCCCCTCCAATCGGCCTCACCCTCACCACCCAAGAGACACTCCCCAGGCAGAGCAATAGTTTCTCGAGGAGCATCTTGCCGAGTCGAAGCTCCACCATCGCCTGCACCACCGTAAGGTCTTCGCTTCTCAGGCCGAGACCCCTACACCACCGCAAGCTTGCAAATGGACTGATCACCACCTCCAAAACCTCCCTTGTGCAAAGAAAGAGCAGGATGCCTTCCACATCCACCAGCATCCCCACCCTCCTCGGTGATTGCATCCGGAGTGCTCCATCGGATCTAAAAGCCCAACGCCATTAGACCACCCCATTCAGACATGGCAGGTCCTTGAAGAGCAACCGCTCCACCAGTGCCAATGTTACGCTAACGAGCACCAACTTCCCCTCCCCTACCGCCTTCAGCTCCATCCCCTCCACTCGACCCCCCATTGTCTTCACCACCTCCACATCGAGCTCGCCCAGCCCAACAAGACCTCCCGTTACCACCCTGACCAAGGTTGTCACAAGGGTTCTCTTGAGCAACCCGACCTTCGACCAAGGAGCTTCAACCTCGACCGATGGTGCACCCTTTGGCGAGGGAGGGAGAGATGTTGCTCGCATGCCAGACACCATCGCCCTCCGCGTTTCCCTCATCATGCATGACGTCCTCTAGTGTCCAAGACCTCCACACCTCAAGCGCCTCACCAGGTACATACACTCCCGCATGACGTGGCCCCTCACTCTGCATTTGAAGCACAATACCTCTGCCGCTACCCTCCTCGCCAGCCTTGTCCCTCACCCCCCGCTCTCTCCCACTCTTTTCGGTGGCACTCATGTGTCCCCTCCCCAAGAAATTTGTTTTTAAAATCATCAAAACTCAATTTTTCTTGACAAATGATTCCCCATCAGCCTGAAGATGCCCATTGTTTTTGGAACAAATGCCATTTCCTAGAAGCAACTTAAGATAGATATTTAACACACGGCTTCCCGGTGTACCCCTTGAGACCCAAACATGAATCGACTAGTGCATCCAACAAAACATTAGGGTGAGCACAAAAGTTTGCCAACCAAGCTTCTATAGCATCTATATCTGCATATGGAACACCATGCGAAACATCAAGATGGATCTTCAGATCCATAAGAATGTGGATATGCTACAAACCTGGCATGCCTGCCTCTTGATGAATATCAAACACACTTCCAATAAGAAATAACATCATTCAGTATTTAGGAGATCTTGATGCCAAGAAAGTAGCTCAGATTGCCAAGGCACTTTGTCACAAGCTAGGAATGAAAGAATTTAAATTTGTCAAACCAACCACACCAACTCTGCTTAAAGCCTTTCATAATTTGCAAACTTGTTCTGTCTTGATGGCAAATCTAAGAGGCTCCTTCATGTATAGCACCTCATAAAAAAAACATTAGCCTTCCATAATCTGCAAACTTACTGTTCTCTGCCTAGATGACAAAACTAGGAGACTTATCCATACATAGCTTCTCAAAAAATCTCCACAAAGAAAAGCATTTTCATATGAAGATACCACCAAGAGTTGACTGCAACAAAGATACTAGTATATGGCTTCACAGGACCTTTTCAGTCCACATTAGAGATCCTGTCTCTTAGGCTAGGAGGGAGGGGATAACCTTTCTTTGCTACACTTGATCTCGGCCAAAAGGCTAAGAAAGGTATATAACGTTTCTCTACTGCAAGACCATGAACACAAAAAAAAAAATGTAATTTGAGAGGTAATACGTAACAAGAGAGTTAAGCCATGTATCATCCTGAGCCTAAAATGCCCTCTTATTTCCCGTATGATTAGATTTAGTATAGCTAGGTGAAGAAAATTAATCAAAAGCATAGTCCACCTTACATGTGTTGAGCATGCAGCCCATCTTCTCAGTGCTTAGCTTCCGCTGCTAAGCTTTAACCTAACATGACAAGAACGTAACTTTGAAAAGAGCGCAAATGAGACACCAGGCTTGGATAGGATTTCCTAATCAGCGATCCATGATTTCAGGAATCACTCTCCCATGGCTTTTCACCTTTGAACAATCCAATGTGTTTTTTTCAATATTGCATGCCAATGTTGTAAAAACAGCCATCTTGCTTTTCCCTTTTCTTTGGTGCTACCTCCTTCTTTCACAAGGATAGGGTTGAGTCAATACTAAAGGATCAAGACAACACCAGGTTCGATGGAGCCAAAAATGTTGAAACCTTACGGTCTAGGGCAAGTCACAAAATTGACAAAGGCAGGAATGAAACTAAGTAGCACCAGAGAATTGAAAAACAATTAGAAGCTCTAATTGTTGGAGAGAATAAGAAACTCAAGCGGTGGAAAAGAAAATGTTCATCAAAGGAAAGATCTCAACCTTGAAGTGAAAAGGCACAATGCACCAAAATAAATACAAAAAAAACAAGATGAATACAGAATGCCATGAGCATGCCACACACAAAAGTATCCTATATGGATCTTCCACGAATGGCCCAAGTCACCAAGCTCAACAATATAGAAAGAACACCAATTTCTATACCTCCTCAAAATGCCTAAATAATTTGTAATCAAGCATTGTCTGAGAAGACTTTCGTGGGCTGAGCATTCATCTAGTCTAATGGAGTTTAAACAACTCTATGAAAGGATAAGAAGGCATCAAACTAGAAGGGGTAAAACACTTCAAAAGGGCATATAGCTAGATGGGCAAGAGAAACACTTCGATTTCCCGTACACACGCGTGCACACAGAAAAAAAAACTAACTGTATTTGAAATGCATTGTTTCTGGAAAGTACATGAATACCCACTTGTATTACAACTCGATTTTTTAGCTAGAATAAACTTTTATTACAAGTTTAAGTCCCAATCATGTTATATATTGACTGACTTGTTTTTTTTTTCTTAAGAAGAAAAAGGAAGGCTGCCGGAGGTCAGTAGCCAACCAGGGAGAAACCTTCAACAAAATCAAAGCATTATGAAAGTTGCATATCAAAGATCAAAAACAGAAGACACGTCCCTTAAAACATTCTCACTCTGCATCCTCGCCCCCTAAAAATGTTGCTTCCCTGGATCCCAATGGTCCAAAGTGCCACCACCTACCTCCTCCAAACAGCCTAGTCAACCCAAACTCCCCGCTTGAAAGCCCTCCAAAACTCCTCTGATGAGTCGTTTGCATTGGTGGGGATCCTCAACATTTCCAAGACCTCCACAATAAAAGTACATCCCCTAAAGAGATGGAACCGGTCCTCATTCTCCAAGCCGCAAAGAATGCACCTACGATCTTTTGCCCTTGCACCCATTTACTTCACCTTACCTTGGTTACAAGCAATGCTGTCAAGGCTATCGCTTCATGCTACCGAGCTACCAAGCTAGGCGAGAAAGCCAAAAGTCGCCTTGGAGCTATTCCAGGCTAAGGACTTCATCCGGGCTATTGCCCAGTCACCTTCTTTGTCACTTTAGTCGCCTTGCACCTCATCGCCTTACTCCTAATTCACTTGAGGTAAGACCATAAGACTCTTATTAAGTCTTAAGTTACATATATTATAGATATGTTTATGTTATATACTGTTGTATATATATAATACATGCATACATATATGTTATTTTTTTGAAAGGGCATATATATATGTTATTGATAGCTTTTATAAGCATAATTTTGCTTTCACTTCCTAACTTAGACTATTGTTGGTCTGTGTACAAGTTATACATATACGTTATTGTATGTCTATAATGATATAATTATGATATATTACAATTTAATGATGTGTGTGTATATATTTGTTATTGTCTGCAACTCTAATGATATATAACAATATATATATAAGTTATGGTATTAAGTTTGTAGTGTATTGTAAATATAGCATATTATAATACATGTTATTATCTTGAGTACGACTCAGAGACAATCTTTTGGGCTAGCATTTGAGGTTGTTGGTGGATGCTTCCACCTTGAGGAAGGCCTTCACTTTATTGTGGTACATTTGGCTCAGACATAATGCAGTGATTTTCCATAGGGAGTCTAAATAGAGGGAGTGTTATATCATTATAATGCTCTTTAAATTTTTGGTGTAATTAGCTCATTTTATTAATGCAATGGAGCATTAACAACCATTGTTAACCCTTCTTTTCTTTTTTTCTTTTTAAATAAATGTCATTATCTTGTTTTGGTGGATACATATGATATATATTTTTGTTGTTTGTTTTGGCCTATAATTATAAATGTAATGTGTATGTTTACACATTATATGCTAATATAAATATGTATGTTATTTAAATATGATAGGATCATTGTCTTTTCGTTCATTTAAATAGTATTATCATATATTTTTTATGAAAGTCAAAGTCGATGTTCCCGTATGAGTTTATTAGGCATATTCAATACTTTAAAAAATAAAAAGATTTGCTGCCTCAATTTAATTGGGCAATCACCTTTTTGTCGCCTATCACCTCAAGCGATTAAGGAGCTTGTTGCCTTGCAATTGCCTAACGCCTTGACAGCTTTGGTTACAAGCTAGCCCCTCCTAAGCAGCCATAGGTATATCTTAACCTTTAACGATACCTTTATCTTCTAGATAGTGGAGCAGTTGACAACCAAGAAAGCACAATCATCGCCCTCTACCTCTCCTCTAAGGATTCTATACGACCGCTTGACCGAGAAGTTCCCAGCATTCCACTCCAATGGGTCATGCCTATCCTCTTTTGGCTAGAAACTCTAGATCAACACCATCAAAATTCTACAAATCACATAGTTTCTCATTCGACAGAAGATCTCCAAAGTAGGAACCCAAGCACCCATGCCTCTCTGCAGAGGGCCATCTCAAACCTCTACCACCTTAGTCTTCCTACTTGGCATCAAAGCGTACAGGTAAGGAAAGATGGCAGAGAAACAACCTCCCCTAGTCCAATCATCCTCCCAAAAGCGAAAGGTCTGTCCTTCGCCCAAGACCGAGTCAAAAAGGTAGTTACATATCCCATAACTTCGGAGAGGCATCGCCAGAATGCCAAAGATCTCCACAGAATCCCTCTCCTTCCTCCTTGTTAAGGGTTTCACCATGAGAGTCTCTCATGACTTTATGCCACAATAACTCCATTCTTCATGAGCTTCACCACCCAATTAGCCAAAAGAGCATTATTGAAGTCAACAAGATGAAGCACCCCAACTCCTACTCCACTGACCTACAAACATCGTACCACTTTACCAAATGTAGGAATCCACCAACGTGGTTTGCGACTTTCCAAAAGTATCTTTTCTGAATGGCATCGATCTCCCTCATCACCTTTCGGTGGCCTAAACACCAAGAGATGGAAGACAGGGATGGCAGAAAGTATAGACTTACGTAGGACCAATCT
This sequence comes from Thalassia testudinum, assembly GCA_037157565.1. Taxonomy (NCBI): domain Eukaryota; kingdom Viridiplantae; phylum Streptophyta; class Magnoliopsida; order Alismatales; family Hydrocharitaceae; genus Thalassia; species Thalassia testudinum. The sequence continues at coordinate 23,078,452 of JAZHRO010000054.1, read as the reverse complement.
TCCTCTCGAGTCCCTTTAGTGGCAGGCCCAAGTAAATAAAGGGCAAGTGTGTTGAGGCAATCTGTAATTCCTAGGAGCATGTTACTGCCTCATCCCCAATCATGTTCATAGGCACGACATAGGGACTTATTATGGTTCACCATGAGCCCTGAGAAGGAACCGAAGATGCAAATCAAGGCACTCAAGTAGGCGGCCTCCCTCACCCCTTTCTCAACAAAGAAAAGATATCATTTACATACTGGAGGATCAAGGTCCCCAACAAACTAGCGTACATAGTGAAACCAGATAGGAAGTCAGCAAAGCAGGTCTTGTGTGCCATCAAGGCAAGAGTATTCGTAGCGATGATGAATAACATGGGGCCCAGAGGGCATCCCTTCCTAATGGCTCTATGGTTGAACCCAACCACCGACCAATCTACCATTCACCAGGACAAAGTAAGAGGCACTATTAATTCACCTCTTCACCCAAGAAATCCATCTATCCAAAAAGCCCCTACGTCGTAAGACTTGCCATAAGTAGGACCAAGAAATCAACTCATAAGCCTTGGCAAAATCCACCTTCCACAATAAACTCCTTTTGCCACTTCTACACCAAGCAACCACCATCTCATCAGCAAAGAGGAAAGATTCCCACAACGATCTACCAAGAATAAAGGCAAATTGGCCTCAATTAATCAGATCCAATAGAATATTCCTCAGCCTATTTGCAAGAATCTTGGCCACAAGGGCTATAGGCCTATAATCCCCAGTCTCCCCAACTCCAGGCTTCTTAAGCAAGAGGAACAAGTAGAACTTACTGATTCTTTCAAAGCTTGTATTCCCTTCCACAAACTCACAAATCATTACCATGAAGTTAGCCTTCAATCCATCCCAAAACTCTGGAAAAAAAGAATCAGCTGGCCATTTGAACTCGAGGATCCCTCTACCTACAATCCACAGATAGCATGCAAGACCTCCTCCTCCATGATATTAGCTGACAAAGAAGCAACATCCTCCAACCAAATGCAAGGTATACCTCTATTGAACCGCTCCCAAGCCCCCAACACCCACATGTAATGAGTTAATTAGGTTGGATCGCACCTAGAACTCGTCGCCAGGTGAAAAAATCGAGTATTGGAATCCTCCTTCAGCCACAACTACTCAAATCTCTATCGTCAATCCATCTTTTTAAGATAATCACGCTGAACCACCTCTTCCATCTCCTTCCTCTCCAACTTCAAATCAATAAGCTCCCTCGTGTCTTCCACTCTACCCAAGGAGGAAACCACTTGTACCTCCTTTCTAGCTGCCTCCCTTTTTGCCCTCAAATCCTTCTCAAATTTGATTAGCTCATATCTAAGGTGCTGCAACCTATTTTTTTTTTAAAGGGGAAAGGGTGGTTATCCAAGTGATAACCACCCAGTAAATATGTTAGGGGTGTTGCCCTTTGAATATCGCTGCATTTCTCCTAAGCCAAATGCCCCAAAGGATTGCCAGAGCTCTCGTCTTCTCCTTCGTCCTAAATGAGTTCTACATTCCATTGTGATTGTTGGATCTAAAGCTCCTCCAAAAGTTGTTTGTGTGTGTTATCCAATTCAATTGGAAATGCTCCCAAATTTGCGTAGCAAATAGGTATGCAAAGAAAAGATGTTCAATATCCTCATTCGCTACATGGCACAAAAAGCATGCTATGTCCATGTTTTCCACCCATCTAGCCCTCCAAACTTTCGTCATCAATCTTCCTTTTCTAAGCATCCAAGCAAAAATTTTAACCTTCATGGGGGACAAGGATGACCAAACATTTATAAAACATTTTCGTGGTTGTCAGCCCTACAGGAGCCTCCCCTCACTTCTCCTGCACCAACTCCATGAAGCCAGGCTCCAACAGCCAAGTTTTATCAAACTTGAAGTAGATAAAAACCGATGCATCCTCAGAGTCCCAAACTAGCGACGTATGGTTGAAGAAGGGTCTATGACAAGGGGAGACTGCCGCAAGTTGCAACCTCTTAGACAAACTAATGGAGCATAAGAAACAGTCCAACTTTGAGCAAGCCCATTAGAATTTCTCCACATAAGGCGAGCCCCTAACATGGGAACCTTATAAAGTTACATTTCTACTACCATCTTCGCAAACTACTCCATCGACTTGCCCCCTCTACCTTCCGATCTATCTCCCACTGAGAGAGTGCCACTGAAATTATCGCCCACCAACCATAACCTCCCATCTACATAGTTAGTCACCTAGCAGAGTTCCTCCCAAAGCTTAGATCTCAAGCTGTTGTCGTAGAACCAATAGACAAAAGATAGGACGAAAGGCAAGTCATCCGTCATTCTCTTGAAGTAATCCGTAAGCACCCACCTCCCGTTATACTAATCCAAGAGCTCAAAATTTGCATCATTCCATGTGAGTAGAATACCTCTCGATCTACCCACTACAATCACGTGTAAGCATCCCCAAAAGATGCTCCCCCCAATCTATTTCCTGGCAGGCTCGTCTAGCACCTCAAGCTTTATCCCTTGCAAAAGGAAAAAATCAACCTTCCACTCAATAAGATACCAATAGAGAATGTCCCTCCGAGCTTGATCTCAAAGGCCTCAAACATTCCAAGTCAATAACCTAACCATGGCGACATTGAGCAACCCCTGCACCTGTAGCACCACACCACCTAGCCCTCGATGCTAATGAGCTTTTGATCTCATCAAGCTCACTCGTGTCATGCTCACGCCCCTCACCCCAAGGTTTGAAATGCCGATTTCGATGTTGTTTCGATAAATTTCTAAGTGTGCATTTTGAAGGCATGTCGAGGACCCGCTGTGGAAATGCCCGCATTTCGACATTAGATTTTGATGATTTCGATGCCCTAAAAATAGTTTATTTTGAAGGCATGCCAATAAATACCAATAAAAATGATAGAAGTAGTCAAAATAATTAAAATTTCATGAAAATCGCAAGCTTAAACATATTTATATAAGAATAATAATCTTATATCCTAATATTCATATGCAATATATAATATACTATATCATATTCAAGTTTAAGAGTCAAATATCAAATAGTTACCATGCGAACTGAATTAAATCATGTAAAGATAAAAAATTAAATACATAGCTTGTATAAAACTAAAGTAAAAATGTAAAAGCTAAAATTTAAATATCCAATCAATTGATCTTAAATTAATTTATCAATTAATTTGAGGTTTTTCACTATGCTGACAAATTAACCAATTTGAATAGATCTAAATTAACATAACTATGTGTGTTGTGTTAGCTATTTTTATTTATACCACCCCTTATGAGTCATATTTAGATATAGTTGTATCATATTTATGTATGAAAAATATAGGTTGTCACCTTCTAATATGAGACCATGAGTTTCTTGGTTGGATATTATCCTTGAAGTAAATGATGATTAATTAGTGAAGTAAACATGCCTTTAGTATTAGCAATTTTTAAGTTTTATTCTCTTATGAATGGATACAAGTTCTTTATTATCTAATGCTAATCCCAACTTAAGATTTTATTTTTCTGAATTAAACAAATATTTCCTCAATTCTAAATTGTGATTAGACATATATGTTTGTAATAATAGTAAATGTAGAGTCTAGTATGTAGATCTACTCTATAATTATGGATAGCTGTGGAATCAAATCTTAAGAGAGTTGAAAGAGAGGAGTAGCGAGACGAAAGGAAGTAGCAGTAGCAAAGATTTGATTTAGATAAGAACAGACAACAGCAACGTGAGCAACAGTAAAGAATAGGAAAACTAAGAGTGAGAAGCAATAACGCAACAAATCAAAATGCCAAGTGTATTTCGTCACTTGCTGATATTTCGACGACATTTCATCAAAGTCCCTGTGTTTCGACATATTGATGTCGATATGGCCTAACCCCAAAAAAATAGCCATTTCGACAATATGTCAACATGCTGTTAATTTAAATCACTTACAAAAATAGGAATGAGTAGAAATTGGTTATTAAGGCATCTATATTGACCTTAAAATATGATAACAATTTAAGAATTGTACCTAATGCCACCCATTTGTCCAAACTTATCGACATATTATCCATATTTGGCAAAATATTGCTGACACACCTGCATTTCAACATTACATGTGTGTTGTCAGTGTTGATACAGTCACATGTTAAAAGAAGGCCATTTCGTGGGCATGTTGTGGGCATTCAGAACAATGCCTCACCCAAGGTCTTGTTAGGTGTCACCCCTGCTAAAGCATGACAACTGAATCGCTTCCTACGATACACCAGTTGTGATTTTGGGAAAGAACAAGGCCTCTAGGTGGCAAGTTGGAACCGGAAGCCCCACCTTTGATCGTTCTAGGCAAAGCTAGACACTGAAGATGAAGGAGAGCCCCCCTTCACCCACAACGAAAGGAGAAACTCCACCCTGCACTATTAACTCCTTTATCGAAGAGGGAGTGCCCCCCCCCCCCCCCCCCCCCCCCCCCCCCATTTACCCCAAATGTGATGGCGCTAGATCCAACAGCCATCTCACACAACTTCACACTTGTCACCTGCTAGGTTCAGGACAGGATAAGCAGCAATCACCACTGTTGGAGATGAACCCTCCATTCCTGCAACGTCACTCCCCCGAGCCTTATCTTTCTTTGTAGCGATGGCTTTGGATGAGGCCCCATCCCCGCGTTCCCCTTACAACGACGAGTGAGACCCTATCAGCGCTTGTTCTTCTAAGCAGACCCTCACCTGCAATAGTGAAGGAAGAATCTCTCCTTTAACTCCATCAGGTCCACTTTGCAAGCTACAGATTAAGTAGATGAACTCAAAGTGAACCAATCCGCCCTTTTGAGCCTCTATTTCTCTTGCGAAAAAGCTAAGGATCCCGAAAAAGATATTAGGCGCATGGTCCACATCTTCCTAAGTGCAAACAAGTGAAAAAATAGGTGTTGGGTCGTAGTCTTCCAAAGTGGGGCTTGCCTCAACCGGCACCGCCCAATCTTTGAGACACAAAGGCTTCCCGCCTCCCTCATCAATGCTGACATTTAAGGCAATGAAACAATGCCCCTTCACCTTCTTGAGAAAAACCATTCGACTTCAACAGCCACTGGTGACTACTAGTCGTTGAAGCCCCACTACGATAAGTGACAATTTCCTCAAACTTCACCTTCATTAACTCCGAATCATCATCAACAAGGGTCACCTCTGATCAAAATCAACCTAAAAGCTACATCAACCCCCAAGACCACGTAATCTCCACTAACGATGACCCTTTGAAGGTAGTCGAAGTTCTTGACTATGGCCCCCAACACTAAACAAGTTCGCAAGCCAGGCAAGATCCCAACCAATTGCACCATCACCCGACTCCTGCACGAGGCCAATCGGGAACCATTGCCCTCCCCCGAATGAAGAAACCACCACGCTACAATCGGAAGACATGGCCATCGATTACCGCAACATCCTACATTGAGGCGCAAAGCTCCATGACCCTCAAGGCTCTCCACCAAAGACGAAAAGCCCCTAACAAGAATCTTTGGATCGGCTTACACAAGAGGTGCAACAAGACCAAGCCATCGACAAAAACCCCTGCCTTGGTGCTCGATCATGATGGCACCACGTTCCTTTCACGTCACCACGAGCACTAGAAGCTCCAATAACCCACTCTTCTACATCAGTAGCAGACAATTGGGTCCAAACAATCCTACGCAAGATGCCCCATGCTCCAACAACGGAAGCACCGGAGCTCCATGAGAACCTGATGGGCCCTTCTGCGATTGGAATGTGAAGGCAACAACCACCCAACATGTTGCTTGCCATGCTCTCACCTCTTCACCAACCTCCTTCGCCTTATCTTTACCCTGCTATCACCTTCACTCTCGATCTTAGGCTAGTACGTCGATAATTTCAGCAAAATGAAGGCCATTCTATATCAACTGACTTGTATTACAAAATCATCATTTTTATAACATGAATCTAAATTATAAGTGAAGTAATACTTGTAATACAAGTTTCCTTGCATGTTTTACACTTCACTTTCTCACTTGTAATACAAGATTTCATACTATCATTACAAGAAGATGTTTCTAAGACAAGTTATCTAACATGTATTACAAGTAGTTTCCTAAAAAAAAATTACAGGTAGTTTCTATCTTGAAATACAATTTTCCACACTTCATTAGAGGTAAATGCTTACAGGTCATTCTCACGTGTAATACCTTTTTTGGAATGTAAAGGGATGTTCCACGTAGTATTCACGTGAATCAAAATTGGAATGTTATAAATTTAATGCTCTTTCTTAGCTCCACTGTGGAAGGAACCTACAAAATCAGAATGTGCACTTCATGTGGCTTCATTTAGGATAGATCAAGATCCAATGACCATAGTTGGATACTTTTTTACTAATTTTTTAGTACAGTCTCATAGAATACCCCTAAAGATATATATAAACACATGTTTGTGTATATTTGTGAAGACAAGGACATAAGTTACATGCAACCATCTAATATTTCAAAATGAAAATTTAAGGATTGAAACCATTTAATAAAAACATCAAACATTGAAATCGGACAATCTTAGCACCTTCATTAAACGGGGTCAAATTTCGTAATACTTATGCCATTGAAATTAATCCCCCTTCAATGTATAGGGTAGGATTGTCGAATTGGTTTGAAATTTTATCTATAACATGCTTCTAAGAAGCGATCTCAATCCTCAAAATTTCACTTTAAGACATTACTTGTAGTGAAGAACATTAACTAAGCTCATATGTGCAGCTTGCATCACATTCCCTTCCCTGTATGAATGTATGTGTGCGTCAATAACTCAAATCCTTCTCAAAGTCAATTGATAAATTGGTGGGTTCTAGTTTGGATATGTATGTGGTTGTGATGTCCAATATTGTGCAAGGCTTGTTGTGAGTGCCAACAACTTACTTTGTCTTTCTTGCCTATGAGATCTTTGGGAGGTAATTTTATTCCCTTAACATAAAAGCAGCAGCCATCAAGTTAATGGCCACAGTAGACCACTTTCATTCTATAAACCTCCTCCCGAAGATATCTAAACTCATACACATTAGTATAACATAGGGTCAAGAATGAGAGTTGTATTCACCTCCTTTGCCATCCCGTAACACAAAGCCTTTAGGTCCTTTTCTTAGCTTGAACATGAAGCTTGCAGGCAAAAAATGGAGGAAAGAAGCACTAACCATGTCCATCTTACTTGAGCTATAGGTTAGAAAAAAAAGGATCATCAAACAATCCTTAAATCTCAGAAAAGGTTGGTTAGTCTAAGCAAAGGTTAAGAAAGCTTGTATCCCTTAAAGTTTTGTAAGGTTGTTAAAGGCAAGCCTTTGACACATATTTTGCAACTTGAATAGTTGTTCCATAGCTGCAGACAGGTTCAAAATAGCTTCTTTCTCTCGAATCATTTGCAAGGTTTTTAAGAAGAGTCATTTCAAAAGACCAACCCCACAAAGCCTCCTCAGCTCACTTCTATCGCATAAGTCGAAAGGAAGGGCTTTAGAAAAGAAAGGATTCAAATCTGGAACAGTGGCCTCAGTCAACCATGCTTTTGGTAGGTCAATCAATCAATGACGGGTCAGTTATAGGTGAGGTAAACTTACGGAGGAAGGAGAATTCCTTTATAGAATAAGGTGATGTGGATCATTTAACTCAATTTTCTTCAGATGGACAAATATCAACATTTACACCATAGAAGCAGGGACAAGTCAAGACTAATCAAGCATTTTTATTGAGTTGAGGCAAGCATCTATAAATAATCCACAATGCAAGTTTGTGTTCCCTTTTCAGAAATAAAAAAGTTGAGTGTTTCTTTTTGCTACAACATAGGCTTTGAAGCACTCAACAATGTCACTTGGTAAATACTTCTCATTGAAAACAACCAACAAACTCTACACCAGAAGGATAATCAACCAAATTCCAAATGACTCGAGCCTGCATAGAAAACATTTCAAACTTTTCTTCTAAAAAAGAGCACGACAAATTCTAAGGAAAAAGAGGAAGGTCTTAAGATCGGAATGGAGAATATAAATACCATCAATAGAAAGGGTACACTTAGGTGAGAGATAAATATATGAGACATGATGTGGATTGAGCAACTACTCTTTCAAAATGCAATATGGAGATGCAAGTCATAAGGCATTAACTTGAGTTGAATTCTTACTTGGATGAAGCATGTGGTGGATTGAAGATCCTCGATGGTAGTTTTATTTTTTGAGAAAGAAAAGGAAGATTACTGTCACTTGGCGATCCTCGATAGTAGTGATTAGGTTTGTCCATGATGGTGGACTCTTAAAGGGTTTTACTCTCTATATGTTTGTGTATGTGTATGTGTGTTTTCTATTTTTTCTCTTCTTTTACTTTAGAGGGAGTAGGTGTTGACAATGTTGGTGAAGAAGGGTCAACATAGGTAAGGGTGAGGAGATACCATGAGAAGACTGAGTTTGACTATCAGGTGGTAAGTGATGTCCAAAAAAAAGGAAACCACATGACCACATAGGTTTTGAAATTATAGCATCAATAACCCTCTTTAATTAAGGATACACAAAAAAGATGCATTCATAAATCTTTACAGTAGCATATCTTTTAGACAAACATAAATAAAATAGACATGACCAAAGATCGATGGCATTAAAGGTGTGGAGATTTGGGGAATTGAAAATATTATTCTGAAATCTCAAGATACAAATGAGAGAAGTTGATTCCTTTATATAGAGAGGGCTAATCCTAATAAGGAAACAACTTATAACAAATCAAATCTAATCATATTCCTAAAAATAGAAAGAGATAAATAAAAAATAACTTCTCCGAATTCTACAATTTCTAACACTCCCCCCAAGTTGGAGCATACAACACCCAACTTGTTACAAATGTGAACTCCCCCTAATATAGACATCTAGAGGAGCAAGCAATAGACTGGAGCAGAAGTAGTCGTAGCAGAAGTAAGAGGCACCATCTAACAATAGAGCAGTAGTAGGAGATGATCCCAAGCAGCATCTAACAATAGGTAGAGACGGAAGATGATCCCAAGCAATATCAAGTAGTAAGTAGAGACATTAATAGCAGGGCTGTAGTAGTAGTTGCAGCAAGAGATAGCAGCAGTAGACAGTAGTAAATTGTAGTAGTAGTAGCAACAAGAGATAGCAGGCAATCAGGCATTGCAATCAGTCAGACATGCAGGTAGTCGCCTCTTTACCAGTGGAAACCTAACTCATTGGGAGTTAGTGGAAAAAAAAACTGACACAAAGACCTTTAAGTAGACAGGAAGCGATCCTAAGAAGGAAGAAGACTAAGGGAGACAATCCCAAGTAGTAGTAGTCGCCTTACACCGACGAAAATCCTTCTTACGAGAAGAAGGTGAAACTGAAGTGGGGCATTTAGGGATAGGGTTAAGTGCGCAACTCAGTTATCCCACCAGTCATCACCATCTTTGTGATAGGCAACAACTTGACAACACGCTTATACTCGCGTAGCAGAGTAGTGCATGAGGTCGTGCACAACAAGAGCAGCGCCATGACCATGCACCTGGCAAAAGATCACGTGCAGGTGTGTGAAGACAAGGCAACCCACATGCTTGTGCATGTGAGTATTGCATGTAAAGGCATGTGCACAGGTAGCTAGTGCATGCATTAGCACACAAGGAGAGCAAGCAATGCACGGGATGGCGCATGTAGTCAAGAGGCCGAGCGCACATGACTAGGAGGACGGTCACCGAACCACCAGCAGTGAGAAGCGGTGTTAGTGACATCGTAGGAGGTGCAACATGATAGATTCAGACACAATGGGCAATGCTACAATCGAAGAAGCCCTTGAGACAACGATTTAAGAACTTTGTGACATGTGGCCACTAGAGTGCCATACAAGCCTTGGCGACATAGTACAGAGGGTTCGCTAGAGCACTAGCCATTGGAGGCTGCGCTGGCGATGCTTCTTGGTCGTCGCCCAGGATACAACAACGAGAAGAAGGGGTCATTTAAGACCCTTAGCAAGAGATGGAGGAGATGACCGATGGGATCGCTCAAAGAGGAGGGTTGCTTGTGCCTCATCGGTGGCCACAAGACCCAACCCCCCCGCCCCCTATTTTTTCAAGCAGGATCAAGAGCGATACCATGTGAAGATTTGGGAAATTAGAAATATTTTTATGAAATCTCAAGATACAAATGAGGGGAGTTAGTTTCTTTATATAGCAAGGGCCAATCCTAATAAGGAAACAACTCATAACAAATCTAATCTAATCATATCCCTGAAAATAGAAAGAGAGAAATAGAAAATAACTTTTCTTAATTCTATAATATCTCTAAAGGAAAGACATCTTGATCAAATCAGATGATAAAAAATAGGTATCTTACCATCCAAAAAGAGAGATCATGAGACATGATTAATGACCTAACATTTAGTAAGAACGAACACAAACCAAAAGAGTTTAGGGATCCACAACTAAAATGTATACAACTTGCCACATCTAAAAAACGATAGTTTCCTCTTAGCAACGCCACTCTCCTATGAGGTCCCAAACCAACAAGTTTAATGAATTAAACAAATTGTAGCAAAGAAAACTTTCAAGCCTAGTTTACTCGGGGGGTTAACTCCTCAAAAGGGAGGTTAACCCATGTTTACTTGCCTACTTAACCCTCATCTGGTAACTCGGATTTAGCCACTTTAACACGGGTTTATCTAACACCAATTGAAATTGCTGTTAGATAAACCCGTGTTAAAATTATACACCACTCGCATCTCTGACACTTCTCATGTTTCATATTCCTAGCACCACTACCAACTACATGCCACAAGGATTAACACCACAACTAAACACCAAGTCAAGTAAATACAAATTAGTGTTAACACCACTCTGCACATAAACACAATTGTGGATTAACACTAGTTTCACATTTCTTACTACCACTTTCCTAACCCCTTAAGTGAACTAGCCCTCAAGAAATTATTAACAATCCTCCATATTAGCTATAATTGCATCAATGCTAATCGAAACATAACTCCTTAAGTAGGACATAGGATAATTTGGGCAAATTCAAAATTTTACTTCATCACAAGGCTTGAGTATAATCATCCACCAAAATAAGGAAAATCCTAAACCTCTTACATTTACTTGACAAGGGTCTCAAAGATCTCTATGAACAAAAAAAGTTGATAGCCTCGCTCTTAAGGACTCAATAGACTGCAACTTACAAAATTGTCTTGCAAGCACATGACTCACATGTGACAGTTGTCAATGCCACTAAATAGGTGAAAAATAATAGGATGGAGTAAAAGAATGGTGTAGATCTACAAGGGAAAGACGGAAGAGTCCATGCTATTCAACACCATCACTAATTAGCCTCACCATATAGAGTACTACAACAGGAAGTGAACGAGGAAAAAACAGCACAACTAATAAGCTTCTCAACCATGCCTTATCCTCCAATGTCATTACAACAAAAGTAGAATCTCCAACCTTGATAGAAGAAGGAACCATCTAAAGTCTTCCCCAAAATGAATAAGTTACTCAGAACACTATCCACCTTGGAGAGAAGGCAAAAGATTTTAATCCCATGTGTAATGGCCCTAAATGTGTAATTGTGCTTTTAATCCCATGCTCGGTGCTACATGCTACCAGTGAGCCACTTCATTCTCCTTCCTGAATGTTGCTATTTGCACCTGCTTGTATGCAGGCATGATGGGGCTTAATGCATCGAAGATGATGATGTTATAAGGGGGCATGCAGCCATTGGAGGCACAGACAATGAAAACCTAGGATTATCCTATTTAATACCATGTTAAGAGGACCGCCTGCATATTTTTGGAGGCACTCTCATAAAGCAGTACGATGAAATTACATAAATGTCTATAAGAAACACAGGAAATATAAAATGACCACAAAAAACCAACTTTAACTACTTCTAAGCATGTTGGCACAACCCGTTTTAGAAGGCATCTCTATCAGTAGTTTGAAAGAGAGAGACTCTACTAACTTTTTAATACAATGCCTTCCAGGCATACTTACATTTTCAGGTGTCACCATCCTCCTCAATTCATCTTCAGAAGGGATTCGAAAACTAGGCCTCATTTCCCAGAATAACTGTCCTTTGAAGCCTCTCTTGAGAGTTGTGCCAAGGAAAAAAAAACTGTCAGCTGGTAGCAACTAGTAAAAGCACTTATATTTTCAAGGATGAAGTCATCATAATTCAATACACACGTACATACACACATGTATATAAAAAAAAACAAGATTCAAAATAACCTGCAAATCTGCACAATGCTTTAGCCTTTTCCTCAGAAAGGAATCTGCCACACTAGGAAACTTCAGTGACAACTCATCAGCTCTAATAGAAGGAGTGAGCCCAGCTTTCTCTTTGGCACGAAACTCACGGTACACATATACCAATAACCTGTTCCAAACATAATTCTGAACGTTTTTTGTTCCTGGAGACATTACTTCCATGTGAGGTTCCTAAGGAGAACAAGAGTTATAAGATGACAGCCAGAGAAAACAGAAAATATGCAATTAAATGACAGTAATAGCATTATTACAGTGGCACAATATCCACCAAACTACCACTGGAATGATTAAAAATACTTGAACTTAAAATGGACGAGTCAACAGATGCATTGAGAAATATGTCACATAATAACATCAGGACTCAGGAGCTCAGTTAAAAGTTCTGTAAACAGAGTCATATTTCCAGCAGGAAGGTTGACTGTCTTTGAGTGGGTAAGCTGATTCTTCTTAGTGGTTTCTAAATTCTGCCTTTAGATCACAAAGTGGTCCTTCATACTCCAAAAAAGCCACTACAAAAACAGGACTGGAGTATCAATATACTCTTTTTTCTGGACCATGACAGCCAAACAAGGCCACTAGATTTAATGGATATATGTGCACATGACCGAAGATGGAAAGTGAAGGGGCGCATACCATGAAGCTGTCCACCAAGGCAAATCCAGTGAGATGGCTATCACGTGCATGAGGTTTGTAAATTTTAAGAGTACTTGGGCTTCCTTGCCCTCGGAAAAGCTTGTTCTACAAGTAACAACCTACAAATGGTGGCCGCAGATTTTAGATGAAAATTTGAAACAATTTTGTGATTAGAGACAATTTAAATTAGCGATTTTTACATTCATACCTCTAGGGACATGCCCAGTTACACCCATGCCCCTCTATAGTTTATTATCACATCTATATCCCTACAAACTTGAGTCTCATACGATTATAACCCCAGGTTAAGTCTCTGCTAGATTCGAGAGAATATTTCCTAACCGTTAAAGTTAACGGTGCAAAGTTTGAAAATTACTTAAATATCCTTATCTATGTTTTTTTTTTTTTTTGAACAGTCCTTCCCCACATCCATGTTTTGAAACTACATCACTACCTCTATCCACATTTTTTTCTTCTTTTCCTCTTCTTTCTTCTTCATCCTCTCAATCTTTTTTGAAAAGAGGAGGGGTGATTACCCATGTGATAACCTCCTCTCAATCTTAGATTGCACCTACTTGTCGGAGGCCACGAGAGTGGCAATGACATCGAGATCATTGTCGAAGGCCACCCTCCTCTTTAGTTGAAGTGAAAAAGAAATCTTATTTTACCAAGCCGTCATTGTGTCTCTTTATATAGAAAGAGACAAGGAAAAAATAACATAATAAGTCCAACAAAGAAAACAAGATAACAAATAACCCCTCACAATAACACGTAACTCAACATCCCCCTCAAGTTGGAGCATATATATCCATCTTACTTAGCTTGTTTCTACACTTCTCAAACTGGGGGCGAGGTAGTAGCTTGGTAAAAACATCAGCAGTCTGGTTAGTGGAGGCAAGACACGTAATACGAAGTAGACCCTGCTGAATTAGGTTTCTGGTATAATGACAATCCACTTCCACATATTTCGTTCTCATAAAACATGGGGTTATTAGCTATAAATGTCGCAGCACAGTTATCACAATGCATCTCCATAGGCTCCTGAATTTTAACATGAAGATCTCTTAGCAGAGATCTGATCCATATCATCTCAGCTGCAGTATGAGCCATAGCCTGTACTCGGACTCAGCACTAGAGCGTGAAACAACACTGTTTATTGCTCCTCCAAGTCACCAAATTTCCAGCCACAAATATGCAAAAAGCAATAGTAGACCGCCTGTCTCCTATGTCTCCTACATAATCTACATCAGAGTAAGCCACTATAGACATAGGGTCCTTCTTCCTCTGGAATAAAATGCCTCTGCCTGGACATCCCTTAATGTACCTCAACACTTACATAACCGCCTGCCAGTGAATATCAGTGGGCTTATCTAAAAACTGACTTAGCTTACCTACTGCAAGGCTGATGTCTGGCCTGGTGATGGTTAGATACAATAACTTCACAACCAGTTGTCGATAGACCTTCTTGTCCTTTAGCTTCACTGTATCATCAAATAAGTGAACTTTAGGATCCATAGAAATGTTGGCTTCTTTTGCTCCTAGCATGCCTGTCTCATGAAGAATATCGAGTGCATCTTCCTCTGAGACATCACTATGCTTTGCTTGCTCGCGACGATCTCAATACCCAAAAAATATCTCAACTTCCAAAGATCTTTCATGATAAACTGACAAGCCAAATACTCCACCTAAGTAATATCATCTGCATCATCGCCTGTAAGGATAAGGTCATCAACATATACCAATAAAGCTACGCTACCAGTACTGGTCTTCCTAACAAACAAGGAATGATCAGAAAAAGATCTCTGCATCCCAAACATAGAGAGTGCCTCAGACAAAAGCTGAAACCAGGCTTGAGAGCTCTGCTTAAGACCATAAATAGCCTTACGAAGTTTGCACACACACTCCCCCTAAACCTCAAAACCAGGTGGCTGCTTCATGTATGTCTCTTCCTCCAAGTCTCCATATAGAAAAGCATTTTTGACATCCAACTGATGAAGATGCCATCCATAATGAGCTACAATAGAGACAAGGATACGGACCGTGGAGAGTCGTGCCACAAGAGAAAAAGTGTCAAAAAAATCCACCCCATAAGTTTGGGTGAATCCTTTAGCTACAAGACGGGCTTTATACCAAGAAATAGACCCATCAAGGTTATATTTCAGGACAAAGACCCATCTAGCCCCAACCAAGTACACACCAGAAGGTAAAGCAGACAACTCCCAGGTGCCTCTATCAGTAAGTGCAAACATCTCCTCTTCAATAGCCGTCTTCCAATGTGGATGCAGGAGAGCCTGGTGGTAGGAAGTAGGCATCTCCATACTAAAGACTGCAGCTGTAAAAGCATGAAACTCTGACCCAAGAGAACCTGCAGAAACAACACTGCCAATAACATGATAATGTGCACAGGATTTCGGAGCCTTTCTGATAGCAATGGGAATATCCTCATCTGTAGGCAGAGAAAAGGACCCTGAAGACACATGAGCAAAAGACTCATCAATATTGCCAATACATACCTGAGTGGACGACGGGTGGCTCGGTAGTAATTGAAGAAGAGGGGGGGTGTGTCCTCTTTGTAAGTAACTGGCAGCTAATATGTAGTACTCTTAAATGTCTTCTCATCAGGTGGTACAGGTCTGAAGTGCCCACAGTATGATCTGTACTAGATACACCACTGCTATGAGAAAAATCCTCCAAGGCTATAGGTGATACAAGCATAGGAGCAGCCACCTCTATCTCTCTCAACTGATGACCTGAGGTAGAAAAATAAAGGATAGACTCATGAAAAGTCGTATCTGCACTCACATAGTGTTTCTGGGGTATGGGATCAAAACACATGTATCCCTTCTGCGTGCGTATCCCAAAAATACACACTTAACCATCCTTGGTGCCAATTTGTCACGACCAGGCCCAAGGAGGTGTATAAATGCCACACCCCCAAAGGTCTTTGGTGGCACAAGAAATAAGTCAACATCAGAATATAAGATACTCCAGGGAATCTGCTCATGTAACACAAAGGAAGGGAGCCTGTTAATGAGATAACACGCAGTAAGAACCGCATATCCCCAGTAGCTATGCGAAACACTATTCTGGAAAAGTAAAGCTCTAACTGTATCCAGAATGTGGCGGTATTTCCTTTCAGCTATCCCAGTAACTATGAGGACATGATGTCTGATGCACGATACCCAGTGATCCATACAAATCAGCCAGTTTCTTTGTGCAAAATTCTAATGCATTATCTATTCTAATTTTCTTAATGCATACACCAAATTGATTTTTCACAAACACCACAAATTACTGAATCAAAGATCCAACTTCCTATTTATTTTTCATCAAAAAGGTCCATGATAAGCGAGAAAAATCATCCACAAATAACAAATAATATCTAAAATTCTGGCGATCTGCCGCATAGCTAGGACCTCAGACATCACAATGCAGCAAATCAAAACAAGTAGAACTGGTAGATTAGATAGATGTTGGAAACCTGACACGATGATGCTTTCCCAGCTAACATGCATCACACTGAATCTTCATGGCAAGAGACAAGTGAGGGATGACACGACGTAGTTTGTCTAGTGAAGGATGACCTAGTCTTCTGTGCCATTACAAGGCACTCCCCACAGTAGTCATCTGACAGGCTGCAACAACTGGACTCTAAACTAGCCGATACATACCCCCTCTTCATGGCCACCACCAATCGTCCTCCCCATCATGCGGTTTTGAAAAATGCATCTAACAGCGTCAAAAATAACACGACAATTCAACTGCGTAGTAATAGAAACAACATATAGCAATTGCATTGTCATGTCCGACACATAATATTCATCATCAAGATACATGGAGGGTGTAACGGATACCCCTCCCTTACCACAAATGAGGGCATGTCTACCATCTGCCAGCCAGCTGTACTGAATGTTCATGTGGTGTCTTGTATAATTCCCTAAAGTATTGGGAATTTCCTGTCAAATGATTAAATGCACCTGGATTAATCAATCGTGACATTTTCGTACCTGATGCAGATGAATAGGATGCAATGCTGGAGGATTGAGGCTGCTCATGGGTCAATTGTGTTAGCCACTGCACAACTGCATCATAATCTGCCTCTGCAAGGGATATTGCCTCAGTGCTTACACCTGAAGATGCTGTAACAGAAGCCTGGTTGGCCATAGTAGGATGGCCAAGCTTATTCCAACACTTACCCTCAACATAGCCAAGTCTACCACAGTAATTTGTATCCTACTCAGCCTCCTGTAAATTTCCTCAATAAGAGGAAGCTTAGAGAGTCAAAATCTGTGAATGAGCCGCGGAATAGTGATCACTCAGCCCTATAAGGAACATGTGGGCTGCAAACTCCTTCCTATGGTCCCTACATGTAGTAGAAGTACACATCGATCGACATGCATTATATTTCTCCAATAACCCTTTCATAGTGGAGTAATACTGAGACAGACTCATCTCCTTCTGCTTGAAATGGCATAAATCATAGTTGAATTCAACTTATGTGAATAAGCCATCTTCAAGCCATCCCACATCTCTTTGGCAGAACTGCAATACATACTTCATCGTCAATCCTTGGTATTACGCTATTCAAGATTGAGGCTCTCACCATAACATCATCCTGATTCCAGGTTGCATATTTTCCTAATTTCTACTCTGGTGGTGCTTCCATAAGCACATGCTTCTTATCATGGCCTTCCACAGTGATAAAGTTTAAGACCAACAGAGGTAATTGGTCTCATCTAATTTTGTAATCGGAACAAAGGAGCTCTTGTACACCTCACTTTCTGTACTCTGTCCTGAAAACACCTTAGAAACATCTAATGCAGACATGATAACTTCAAACACACATGAATAAGCCCAAACAGCAGATCTGAAATCCTGGATTAAATACCAACACCTTGGGGAATACACACCCTGCAATCCACAGACAATATCCAACACTTCACTGGGGAATATACACTCCAAGAATCAAGCAATCAGGGAAATACACACCCCAAAAAACTATTCACAACGGGGAATACACACCCCAAATCAGATCAAGGGATCAAGAAAGTCATACCACCCATAGGAAGGTTCTTTCCTACCACCCATAAGAAGGTTCTTACTTCAAATCTTCATCTCTCAATATTCAAGAACCTTCCTACGAAGTTCTTGGAAGCACCGATCCTTCTCTTCAACGACCTGGGCGGTAGCAAAATGAGAACGACGGTGGCTGCGCTGCGGCTGTGACTCGCGCTACTATAGCATGTGCACCAAGGTATGGTGACGCGTTACATGGCTTTAAGCCGAGGCATAGCAACAACACAGACCGAGAGCAACGCTCAAGATACCCCGCAACAACAGCACAGGCCGTGGGCGGCACTCAGGTGACCCCACAGCAACAGCATGGTGCTCAGGTGACCCTGCAATAGCAAGGCGACAACGAGTGGTTGCAGCAACACCGTGATTGGGCGCTGCGACGCTCAAGCTATTACTGCAGCAGGGCAGCGGCAAGCAAGGGCAGCAGCGCTACGATCAAGTGCTACGATGCGGCGACGCTCCGGCTATTGCAACGATGGTAGTCAGTGATGTTGCTGCTGCGACGGCGATCCGACGCTGGCACTGCCACTGGCGGCGGCGGTGGCTCCCGACGAAAGGGCTTAAGCTGAGGTTAGGGTTCTTTTTTGTGAAGACCTCAACTTGATGCTCTGATACCAAGTTGAAGTGAAAAAGAAATCTTATTTTACCAAACCGTCCCTATGTCTCTTTATATGAGATAGACAAGGGAAAAATAACACAATAAGTGCAATAAAAAATAAGATAGCAAATAACCCCTCACAATAACACGTAACTCAACATCCTTCCTCCTCACTCCTCTCCCCCAACAACCGCCACCCCACCTCCCCCCCGGCCACTATCCCCCCTTCTAAAAGAAAATTTTTATTTTTTAGGCTTTGGATGTAATTAGGAAAGTTTCAGGGAATATGGATATAAAAATTTCATTTTTCTTTGTTAACTACGATGGAGAGTCATATATTAACCATAGTTACTGCCATGTATCATCAGATGTAACAACATGGGCATATATGTATAACAACACAAGTTTGTAGGGATGTAGATGTAATAATGAACTATTGGATGGTATGGATATAATTATGCAAATCCCCTTAAATTATGAAATCTTAACTAGATAAGAAGAAAAACCTCTACATGACCTGACAGAATAGGCCCATGCCGGGAAAAATGTTAACTCGGGCGTTGAAATGCAAGGTTTAGGTTCAACGTCTGCGATGATCTGATAGAATTTCTACGAAGATAAGCCCTTTTACTGCCTTACATGGTTTTACAACAACAGCCTTATAAGCTTCAAAAAAAAAAAATCAACGGGTCTAGTGAGGCAAGAAGGCAGTAATGGCCTTTCATCACTTTTCTATGCTGCTCAGACGATGCTGGATAACTAAGCCAGGATTTCACAGATCTGATTAAACCTTTCAAGGTCCTTCCAACGAAAATCGCCTTCAAGGGTCTTTATGTTTACATCGCTCCTTGGGCTGGAAAGAACCACCACCAAGGGATCCCGGTGAAAGGGTTGCAGGAACGGTGATGTGCTTTTGAGTGTTTTGTATGTATGCATAAGCAAATACACATCATCTTTCAGCAGTCCTTCAGCAAGGATGTCCTTAGCATCCATGGGCAACTAGACAGATAATTCATCTCAGATAACCTTCTAGGTGACCTTCCAGCAACTAGACAGATTATTCATCTCAGATAACCTTCCAAGTAACCTTCCAGCAATGAAACCGATCCTTCTTTTCAGGGAATATATGAGCTAAAGGGAATGAAAGGTTGTTCGAGTGCTCTATCAGGTTGTCATAATAAGCTGAAGGCCAGTGAAGAAATCATGGAATTGTTATTTAGCACCAGGCATGGATGCAACAAAAAACATATTATGGAATGCAAGTCGCATGTTGATGACATAAAAGAGAAATACCTCCCCCTGTCAAGTATAGGCATCACGTGGGAATATAGCAGCATTTCAAAGTTCTTGGTTATTTATAGAAAAGGGCTCACAGGTGGCAAACATAAGAAACCAGAAAAACAAGGATAACATTGTTTTCTTGAAAAAGAACAAGGATAGCAAGACAAGGTATTATCTCGCAAATTGTACACTTAATTTTAAAGATTTATCTCAGAGTTTTAATGATAAAGAACCAGAAAGTATCACAAACAGCTGATGCATTTCTGATCTATTGCAGACAACAAAATAGAAATGAAAGCATTTTCAGAAACTTAGATCCAGTTATTAAACAGGGCGAACCTGCTGTCCAGCAGCAAATATTTTATCTATGCGTCTCAAGGAGAGTGTTCCTTTTGCTGAACGAACTAAAAGATAATCAGTGGAAGGCAGCTCGTGAGGAAAAATCGGTGCACGGTACATGTTTGTCTCAATGCTTGACTGAGTACAACCGGGACTTATTTCTCCAAGAAATGGTGATTTGTCAGCAGGATCAAGTGCTACAACATTTCCCAGGCCATTGTTCCCATTTCGTAGTGATGAAGCGGTTTGATCAGCAGGAGTTGATTTCTGGTAGTAAGTGCAAACCCTGGCACCCATCCCAACATTTCCCAATAGCAGAGGATGCTCCTCACAGTACCTGGATACAATTAGGAACACAAGTGAACTAGCTGCTTAGCACTACATCAAAAATATTAGCAGAAGTGCACAAATGACTACAGTCTTGGCATCTGCTCTGTTAAGCCATGACACCAAATTGGAGTTCTATCGGTTAAAGACAAAAATTAGACTAAAAATTAGCAGAAGCACAAAAATGACCAACTACATCATTAATGGTGAGTTGCCACTGGAAGCATTTCAAAATGATCATTCTTGGATATAACTATGTAAAATAATTCCTTTTTTGTTTTTTTGAAAGGGGAAGGATGACTACTTAATGAGAAGCAATTGGATGAAATGATTTAATTCCATTAGAAATCCTAAGCTCTCTTATATAGAGAGAAATCGAAAGGGGGAAGTACATAAAAGTCCCTGAAGAACAAATCAAATCCAACAGGCATACAACAACAAAAAATAAAAATAGAAAATATATGCTGACACTCTCCCTCAAGCTGGGTACAAATATCTATCATGCTCAGTTTAGATACACGTGAATCAAATAGAGATCTGGCTAAGGACTTGGTAAAGATGTCAGCAATCTACTCCTCGGATGTGACTAGTGTGGTATAAAGCAACCCCTTCCGAATGATGTCTCTAGTGGTGACAATCAACCTCAACGTGCTTCGTCCTCTCATGAAATACTGGGTTATCAGCAATAAAGGTGGCTACTCTATTATCACATCTCATCTCCATCGGACTAAAAAACTGTATATACAAGTCAGTAAACAGGGATCTGATCCACATCATCTCTGCAGTGGTCTGAGCCATGGCCATGTACTTAGACTTGGCATTAGATCTTGCAACTGTGCTTTACTTCTTACTCCTCCATGTAATCAAACTCCCTGCTAGAAAGGTGCAGAACCCAGTAATGGATTTGCGATCCACATGACATCCAACGTAGTCCGCATCAGAGTATCCAACCAAGGTCATGAAAGACCCTTTGGAAAAGAGAAGACCCTTCCCAGGAGCCTTCTTGATATATCTGAGCACCATCAATGCTGCATCCTAGTGTTGGCATGTTGGCTTGGCCATGAACTAACTCAGTTTCCCTATTGTAAAGGAGATGTCTGCCCTCGTAATAATGAGATATAACAGCTTGCCCACAAGCCGCTTGTACTGCCTGTCCACCAACTATGCATTCTCATCATATAGTGGCATCTTGGTGTCCATAGAAATATTGGCCTCCTTGACCCCAAGCATGCCAATCTCCTGTAAGATGTCCAAAGCATATTTCCTTTGGAATAAGACCATGCCAAGCAACCTCAATGCCGAGAAAGTACCATAGAGCTCCCAAGTCCTTCATGACAAACTACTCTGCTAGGATGCGCTTAATATCAGCAACACCCTGCTCATCATCTCCTATGACAATTAAGTCATCAACATAAACAAGTACCACCATACCTCGTCCAATCCTCCTGACAAAAAGAGAAAATTCGATTATCGACCTCCTGAACCAAGCTGCCTCTACAACTTGTAATAGTCTTTGGAGCCAGGCTCTAAAACTCTACTTAAAGCCATTTTGTAGTCGACATACACACTCCCCTTGAGCCTCAAAACCAGGTGGCTACTACATATAGACTTCCTCTTAGAGATCCCCATGGAGGAAGGCATTCTTCACATCCAACTAATGTAAAGGTCAATCTAACTGAACTGTCACTGCAGCCAGCACTCGTACAGTAGGAAGTCTGGCAACTGGTGCAAAGGTATCAAAGAAATCCACCCCATAGATCTGGGTGAATCCCTTTGCCACTAGACATGCCCTGTACCTGCCAATGCCCCCATCTGGATTGAATTTCACTGTGAATACCCATCTACAGCTAATAATGGTAGCTCCGTCAGGAAGTGGAGTTGGCTCCCAGGTTCCGCAACCCCGAAGTAAAACCATCTTGTCCTCCATGGCAATTCGCCATTTTGGATGAATCATGGCTTGCTGGTAGGTAGTGGGGATTTCTATAGCTGACAAGGCAGAAGTAAACTGAATAAACGACTTCCCAAGATGAGCACTGGGAAGATCACCTGTAACATGATAGCAAGCACAAGAGCGTGGAGCCTTCCTAATATCAATAGAAAGATTCTCAATAGCATCATGCACCATAGAGTGACTTGCGGGACCATCGTCAACAGGCAGCTCAGTGGAGTCAACATGCACTTGTGCAAGAGAGCCTGGTGGCGTAGACAAAGATGGCCTCTGCAGAGTCAAGTAAGGTCTACTATACATGCACATCGAGCCATGTAGCTTCTCAAAATCATCCGCAAACTCCCTGGAATCTGAAGCGGGAGGCAAGGGAGTCGAAATAGAAATATCCTCAAACTGGACAGGGGGAAAGGGCACCAGGGCATGTGCATCTGGAGTAGACATCCGATGACCCTCATAGAAAAATAAGACACCTCCTCATGAAACGTGACATCCATGCTAACATAGTGTTGCCTATCAATGGGATCATAACATTTGTAGCATTTCTGTGTGACACTGTAACCCAAAAAGACACACTTGACCACATGGGGAGCAAGCTTATCCTTGCCAGGACCAAGAATGTAAACAAATGAAACACAATCGAAAACCTAAGGAGGCACAACAAACAAATCTCTATTTGGATATAGTATCTGATACAGAATCTACTCATGAAGGACCGAATTAGGCATCCTATTGATTAGGTAGCAAGCAGTCAAAACGGCGTCTCCCCAATAGGAAGATGGAACATTGTGATATATCAACAATGTCCGGGCCACGTCTAAGAGATGTCTGCATTTCCTTTCTGCTACACCATTCTGTTGGGATGTATGGGGGCAGGAGGTCTGATGTATGATGCCTAGAGAGCTGTAGAACTGGGTCAGTCTCCTAGTGCAAAACTCAAGTGCATTGTCAGTTCTAACAATCTTTACAACTGTAGAAAATTGAGTCTTAATCTGATTAATTAACATCTCAATCGTATTTCCTGCATCTAACTTACTACGAAGCAAAAAGGTCCATGATAGTCTGGGGAATCATCAACAACCACCAAGTAGAAGCGGAATCCCTGACTACTTGGAGTACGACTCGGGCCCCATATGTCCATGTGGAGTAAGTCAAAATATGTAGATGACAAACCATAGTGCTAGGAGAATAGCTGGAACGATGATGCTTGCCTAATTGGAAAGCATCACAAAGAAGATCGGCAACAGGTGATAAATGAGGAATAACCCGTCTCAGTCAATCTAGAGAGGGATGTCCCAGCCAACGGTGCCACTGAAGTGTTGTCCCTGGCTTGTATGCCACATCTGCTTGTCCAACAACTGCCAATGGAGACTGAGCTAAATGGTATACACCTCCTTCCTCGTGTCCACCACCAACAGTTTTCCATGTGAATTTGTCCTAGAAAACACACCCCACATCATCAAAAATTGCTCTGCAATTGAGCTCTTTGGTAATCCTACTAACTGACAACAAACTGATCGGAAAATCAAGAACAAATAGAACATTAGACAGTCTCAAGGTAGGGAATATAGTAACCTCGCCCTGGACCTGAGGAAAATGTCCATCAACCACCTGCACCAGGAGGAACACCACACACCATGCGGAAGCACTCCCGGTCTCCACTAAGATGCCTAGATGCCCCTTAATCAATTAAGCATCCATCATCTGCAGAAGAAGCAAGAGCTGCAGTATCTAAAGTGGTATGACACCACAACCTCATCCTCTTTCCTAACAATCCCATTGACTCCCTCTGTAGCTTTAGTCACAATCTGAACATGACCTAACTTGCCAGGGAACATACCAGTGACCCACGGCCTGCGACCCTGTCGACGACAGTGCCCCCTACTTCGTGTAGAAGGGCCTTCTCGTCTATTCAAATGACATTGTTTGACACGATGGTTTCTATCAAGACTGACTTGTCTTGCTTCCACAGCGACCTCCATCATGAACTCAACAATTCCCGGTGAGTTCAACATGTCCAAAGGGAGCTAAACAACTCCTCATCAATCAATGAAACAGACTGATCCAAAAGCATCCATTAATCACACCCAATGAAACTCATTAACGAAGAAAACCATATTCAGATCTACATCGCTGACAAGAGGTCTCCTTGGACAAATGTTGGACTCACTTGTGTGCAAAGAGAACACCCAAGGTGGCCCCAACGAGACCTGGCCTCCCTCTCGCAACAACTATAGGGACTGCAGTCCCTAGATCAGAGCAAGAAGCCCCTCACAACCGCTGCACAGGGATCAAGATGCCGTGCGCCACCTACGCTGTTTGTCTACGCCACCAATCGCTGCCGCAAACCACCGCTACGGCCCTGTACAGGTTGCCGCTGCTGGTGTGAAGGTCGTCGCTACCGCTACCAGCTATTGCAAACCACCGTCGATGCTTCTCAAAGCCGCAACGTCGCCACCTGCTACTGTAGCAGGTCACTGCGCCGCTGCAGCATCAGTGCGAGGTCTAATGGCCACCGCCAAAGCACCGCTGCCATGTTGAAGCGAGCCCCGCACCGCCACAATTAGCCCTAGACGCTGCAGTACCGATGCCGAGGCTAGAACAACCCCCAAGCTCGCCGCCTGAGCGCCGCTAATGGTGTAGCAGCCCCCCTACGCCGCCACAGCACCACTGCGCGTGCAGTAGCACGCAACCGGAGCTCCGTTGAGTGTTGTTGCTTCTCACGAGGAAAAGAGAGATGATTAGGGTTTAAGAGGTCGTGAGGGGTGGGATACTTAGAACCACGGTTTAGGACTGGTGCTCTGATACTAAATTGGATGAAATAACTTAATTCCATTAGAAACCCTAGGACTCTCTTATACAGAGAAACCGAAAGGGTGGAAGTACATTAAAGCCCCTAAAGAGCAAACCAAACCCAACAGCCATACAACAACGAAAAATAGCAATAGAAAATATATGCTAACAGAAGCTTTAATTAGTAACAAAATTACAACAGCAAGGATCCAAAGGCAGATAAAGAGTTAGCTTCCCTCACAACATTATCAACAAGACCCTGTCCCCCCCTTGAAAATAGTTCAATTTCTCTGTAGACAGTGCCCACAAAGCCACAACCTCCAGGCACCAACACACAGACCCATGGTGCCATAAGCCCTCTACACCAAGAAAACCAGAAGTCCGGGAAAGAGAAGTCCTCTAAAGCCAGCAATCCCAAACCCAGGAATAGGTCATCGTGAAAATACATAATAACAGCATGTAGTTGATATCTTCTTCCTACTCCCTACACAAGGGGCACGTCACATCTGTATCCAACCACCATCTCCTAACAACCTTCGTAGCCAACTTTCGTCTTCACAGCAAAGAAAGATCATGATCTCCAAAGGTACCTTCAACTTCCAAATGATGGTACAATCCACCCCCAAAATAATTGTCTTGCCCATTGATCGTTCCTCTTAATAGCTTATACACCCTTTTAGTGGAGAAATTCCCGTAGGCCCAAGCCATTTGATCACGTATTCCCTACTTCGGCCAAAAGGGATCCAATGATGAGAACAATTCCTGCAAATCATTAATCCCAGCCTCCGAAGGAGAACCTCCAAGGTGTGGAAACCAAAAGCCAAGACCATGGCCCGAGCATCTATCACGGGTTGATCTTTATTCATAGCCAAAGCATAAAGCCTAGGCAGACTAGAAGCTAGGCTTCGCATGCCAGTCCAGTCGTCTTCCCAAAATTTGAAAGTCCTCCATCACCCAAAATTGGCTAAAAACAAAATTCAAGAAAATCTATAACTGAAGATAACCTTCCCTAGACCACAAGGGACCTTCCTCCTCTCAACCTAGTTAAGAGTAGAGCCATAGGAGCCACATAAAAGCCGGTGCCACAAGGTGTCCTCATTTTTCATCAATTTAACAATCCATTTTGCTAGAAGTAAGTCCCCAAAACCTATGAGGTGCAAAACACCCAAACCGCATATATCCTCCCACTTGACCAGCTAGAAAAAACTCCTCCCCCCATGATTTTGCCCCTTCCAGAAGAATCTCCACCTAACGGCATCAATTTTCTAAACACTCTTCTTGTTGGTTTAAAGATTGAGAGATAGAAGACCAGAGTGGTAGAAAAAATCAACTTTAGCAATACCAAGCATCCCCCATCTAGACAGGACCCTATGTCTCCAACCTGCCAATCTCTTCTCCAACCTATGAACAAGTAGAAGCCAATCACCTACAGTCAATTTTTTCCTTTTGGAGGCAATCTGAGGTAAGCAAAAGGAAGAGAAGCAGCCTACGTATGGAGACATGAGGATATTGCAATTGTCTTCAACACTGGTCATATTAAAGGCCCCATTTGGTAGAGGTTTAAAGGTTTCATCTTATGTGTCAAGGTTAAAGTGAAGAGTGCATGAATAGTGAAAAAGTTTTATTCTCCACCTATTACATCTACCATCATCCATCACATCTACCTCTCACCAAGCATATCTTCCCCCACTAATTCACTCTTACCCATACTAATCCACTCCCAATATAGATAAAAATAAAAACTAATAATAAAATATCAACTCAACTATCACATCTACACTCATTAACCCCCCTTCCTACCCATCCACTTATCCCTCCTTAAGACTTCCTAAACTTTACCAAGTCTTGAACTCTAAACCTCTACCAAACGAGGCTAAAGTGAACAAACAAAGATTTGTCATGATTTACACAGAGGTCAAAAATCTCTCCAAAAATACAAATCAAAGATCCCATATTTCCAACATCCACCTCACCTCCTTCAATAAAGAATAATATATCATCAGCATGCTACAAGATGGGTGCAGCCAATGCCTCATCTCCTCAATTGAGAATCCCTTCACCAAGCCACCATCACGTGCTTTGAAAGCCATCTGTCAAAGAATAGAGAGCATGATAATGGAGAGATCATGCACATGTTGAGAGAGAGAGAGAGAGAGAGAGAGAGAGAGAGAGAAGTACATACACTCTATTTTTATTAATGGAAAGAACTCAAATAACAATGTGGTATTGATCTTTTTATATAAAGAACCAATACCATAACAAACTAGGAAACAAGTAATCTTATTCCTACTCCTAATATAACTTAATAAACTTTTCAAAATATAAAAACTTGATAACCAAGCAACCTAATCTCGTGACCTACAAACCAACTACTAAAAAAAGCGACAAGGAGATTTTTTACCACATTTGAGAAGAACTCACAATCTCCAACACTCCCCGCCAAGTTGCACATCTCCAACTTGATGGGATGCACAATAGCAACAACAATAGCAGTCGAGCAATACTCGAACTTGAACAAGGAGCCCAAAAATAGGATGGAATATATTCCCAAGCACAATGATGGTTGCCTCTTTTTTAAGAGAAATCTCCCCCCTTTGAGGAGAATAAAGAACCAAATTAGAAGCTTCCATTAGTGGGGCTTATTTTCCCCACCATTAATCATCCTCCTCATGGGGGACACAGCCCAAGGCTTTTTCCTTCAAGCTAGGTACGGTCGGTTGACGCAGCGGACAATGAAGGTCATAGCAGATGCAGTGGCCACAAATGGGAAGCGATCCCACGTAGTTGAGTAGGCCTCTCTCCATCAATTGGCGCAAGGAAGAGCACCATGTGGCATACGGTGCCCACACGATCAATGATCCTCGCACAAGATATTTAGTCTAGCGTGGATTGTTCCATGCATAAGAATAGAAGGGGTTGCGTGGCCCTCTTCTCTTCACGCGTCAATGCCACAAGACCAAGGAAGGGACTCTTGGTTATACTCCTCTCCTACAAGTGAAAGGTCGTCTTCCACATAAGGAAAGATACCGCACTAGATCTTTAGAAGCACGATGATGGGCTAGGCACTCAGGATACTTTAATACTATGTCAAACAATAAAGATGATAATAATGGAGAGATCATGCACACATTGAAATAAAGAGAAAGGAGCACATATGGTGGAGAACTCTATATTTTTATTAATGAAGAGAACTCAAATAACAATGTGGGTATCGGTCTCTTTATATAGAAAACCAATCCCATAAGAAACTACGAAACAAGTAATCATATTCCTGATATAACTTAATAAAGACTTTCCAAAATATCAAAACTTGACAACTACGCAACCTAATTACTTGGCCTACTAGCTAACTACTAAAAAAGGCAACAAGGGAATTTCTTGCCACATTTGAGAAGATCTCACAATCTCCAACACCATCATGAACTAGAGCATCTACAACAATAATAAACAAAAGTGATGCCAAGGGGCAACCTTGTCTTAACCCCCCCACCCCCCTGGTGTCGTGGACTATGTAAAATAATCTACAAAATTAATTTTTCTAACCCTGAATTAGAAATAGATAAAATGAGCCGACATGAGCCAGTAGGAGACCATATTTTCATTTTACCAATGATGATATTCATCATCAATTGTGAATCTTTATATCCTTTTACTTGGAGAATGTAAAGATTTGAGAACTGCTCTTCTGGATGGAGTCCAAATATTTAACCACCAAATAGTTCAAGTGCTTATGACCAAATATGTGTCCTAAAATCTTGGGCATATGTTGCAGAACGTCAACTCTCTCATTCCAGCAGTGTGTTTGAAAGATTCACGTTGGATCATTAGAAATAACCTTTTAGAAGGCTGCAAATAAAACAAGAGGGAATATGGCATTCAGTCAAGTAGACAGGCTTCATAATAAAGCAGATTAGATGCATGAAATTCACTCCTATTTGGAAGAATTCAGGAGGCGCTGAACCTAGGCTTGATGATCCAGGTCAGGTTACATAATTATTGAAATTATTGGACCATGCGTAATCAGGAAGTCTGCTTAGTTTAATGGGATGAGGGGGCCCTAGCATGGCAACAGGTAGCACGAATATGTGATCAGAATCCATACACCAATGGGAAGCAGTACAAATGATATTTTGTAGTCTTGGCACTGTTTTCAGATCATACTGATGACATCATGTCCAAGTACAATGTACCAAATAATCATAATGATTTTTTTTTTTGAAAAAAAATAGGAAGACTACCGGTATTCAGTACTCATCCAAATAACCATAATGGATATTACTATTAAAGAATCACCTACATCCATCCCATTGCATTCCACTGTCATATTGCCTTGCATTCCACTGTCATATTGCCTATGGAATCTGACCTTTAAGCTAGCATTTGGCAGCAAAATAAGTCGTTACTTGGGTAAGATGGTGGATGGGATAAGTGGAGAAAGGTGTTTGGTTGCGCGGTGGGAGAAGTGGTGCGTGGGATTAGATGTGACAAGTAGCTTTGTTGTAAATTTTGTTATTTAATTTGAGTGAGTGGTGTGACAAATAACATATTTGATGTGGCATATCATGTAAACTACAACATGGAATTACCTGGCATGTATGTCCTATAGACATTAAAGTGGATATCCTGGAGAGGTGATACCGTCAAATGCTTCCTAATGGTTTTAGTGGCAAAAGCAACCTTTTTTTCTAAATGAAGAAGAGAGGTTAATAAAGGATGTTGACCCCCTGGTTCATTAGTAAGGAGAGCCATACAATCCAGATGTTACAAAGACAATTTCGATGATAAATTGCACCATCCACATGTGCACTCTCTTGCTTGAAGATCACACCATTATGCTCCAACACAAACAACAAAGCAAGATAGAAGCTCTCCTTTTCTTTTTCTTTCTTCTTTTTCTTTTTCTTCTTCTTCTTCTTCTTTTCTTTTTTCTTTTTTTTTTTCGGTGGGGGGTGTTCTCAAAATGTTCATCATCATCCGGCCCATCAAATCAACAATGAGGGTTTTTTTTTTAAAAAAAAAAGGTCAAGAATACGAGTGTTCCCTTTCAAAAAAAAAAACTGTTGTGAGAATTCAAGTGTTGTTGCAGAAATCCACCTGTGAGGAGAGATTAAAAGGCCAGGTGCCAGAGCAGAGACAAAGCTCCACAGCAAAGGGGCAAGAGAAGAAAACATGGTTCACGTCCTCAAAAGCAGGGTAGAGAGTAGAAGCATCAGCCACCCATCCTCTTCTGAAGGTCATCACAATTCTTTTTCCTCCTTAATAGCCATGAAAAGAACCTGACCTTGAGGGATAAGCAAGGTGTACCATATCCTCCTATAGTTGCTACTAAGAATTGGATCAAAGTGAGACAGGCCCTCCATATAGTGAAGGTAAGCTTTCCTCATTATATAGTGGTAAAAAGCAACTGTTAGAATTTTTTTTCCCAAGCACTAGTGTTTGAATTCCTTGTCAAGTCTTGAAGGTGCTCAACAAATGCAACAAAATAGTTACTTCGAGCTATGCTAGTGACTCTCTTATGTTTTTCTTAGGCTGGAATTGAAGCGATGTCTAGAATTCGAAGTCATTTTTCAAACTAAAACAACAACCAAGTTATTCCAATATTAAGTGGTCTTTTTTACCCAAAAAAAATGGTGTTGTCTTCATGGTTTCTTTGAGTCCATTGAGATCTAAACAAGGGCACTCCAGGACTTAGATATAAATACCAAATCACAACTAATAGCTCCCTTTCAATAATTTTTCATTCCTCCCTAACCCTCCTAAAAGATTCAGCATCCAACTTCACACTTTGAAGTTGGGGGATCATAAGGTCTTTCCATCTAAATGTCTAAACCACCTTAAACAAGTCTCTTTTTATCATATGTTGGCACTACACAAATCATTTGATTCATTGCCTCATTTGGGATGTAATCTTTCTTACTTGGCAATGAATCCACCTCAACATCTTTTCAGATATGATCTTCACATTTTCTAAATCATTATATCTAGTGTCCCTACCATCTAATCTAGAAAATTTTCCAACAAGTCATGGACATTTTTACTAAAACAATCCCATATATCAGATAATTCTTTCTTTCATATAAAATCATTACATATGGATTAGTATTCAAGTAGTGGTCAAATATGGGAGCTTCGGTTAACTCTCATCCAAAGGACCAAAGTTCAAATCTTACCTTGCAATGAGAGTAGAATCAAGTGTCCCTAGCTTGGTCCAACATAGGCCAAGTAGGATCCTTGGACATGATCGAAACCTTCCATCCTTGGCATGCTTTTCATCCTACCTAATTGAACCTTGATGTGTTGCCGAGATGGTTACATAACCCTTCACACTCAAAAATGTGTGCTTGCTAATCCAACTCAACCATTATGCACAAATGTGACAAGTTATGAAAGAAATACCTCGACAATCAAGTGCCAAGAGCCTTGTTGAGCTCCTTATCTGATATTGACTATTCTACCCTGAGTTGGGGATAAATGCCAAGGATTATAGCCATTGCATGTGAATTCACATTCTCCTCATTCCACTCATTAGGTTGCAATAATTTCATATAAACTTGTAAAAACTTCTGCAGTAGCTAACTAAAAGTAGCCATCCAAAATTTTATTGCAAGTAGATGGTCACAATCTTGAGTTGAGTTCTGTGAGATGAGTAAGAATAAGAATCTACAACAACAAGAGCACTCCCACCTTCACCCAACAAGTCATCATCAGGAATATCAGCAAATTATTCTCATAAAAAAAAAAGCAAATCGTTGCCATCAATGTTCTAAAAAAAAAAAATTATGTAGTTGCCTATCATTGGTCTAAAAAGTAAAAAAAAATGGCATGTACTGTCCCCATTCAAGTTAAGAAACCACTTGTACAAGATATACACCCAATTTGATCCTTCTTGAGTTATACTTGAAAAGTTTCTGTGAAGTACATAATTAAAATGTAAAATCAGCATGTGAAGGAATGGGTTAGAAAAATGGTTATTTACTTCACCTTCTAGAGTAATTAAAGAGCATAAAGAGCTTGCTTTTAAAAATAACAAACAAAAATCTTTAAGCAATCCAGTGCTTAGTACAAGTGACTACACGGCATAGATGGTACAAGTGACTAAACCATATTCTTCCCATACCTCTCCCTATATAATATATAGAAAAAAGCATTGGAGCTACTTTTGCCGATTTCACCATATATATATATATATATATATATAGACACACACACACACAGATATATATACAAGCAAATATAATGGTCTTTACAAGATATGCACAATATTTTTACAATAATAATGGTTATTCTTTTATGTTTTACCATTTGATCATGTAATTTCCACCAACAAGTGATATGATAATGGACTTGTACATGGTATTTTAGCTCATTGAATGTATTGCTTACATGTCACCCCCCCCACCCACACACACCAAAAGAAAAAGAATCGTGTATTTGACACACACCTACACCTTAAAAAAAAAAATTGATACACTTGTAAACAAGGATAACATCTTTAAGAATAATATAAGCACTTGAAATTGTGTCGACTCCTTCAGGTCAAATAAGGTGCCACCTCATTCGAAAGCACCCCTATGTATGTATACGTGTGCATAGTTTTTTTCTTTTTTTTACCTTTTTTTTAGAAACAAATAAAATGAGAGAGATATGTCTAAGGTAGTTTGAACATTTGAAGAGAAGGCCATTAAATGCCTCAGTTAGGAGATGTAAGGAGTTGGATGTTGAACCTCCTAGGAGAGTGTGAGGAAGATCAAAGAAATGTTAGAAGGAAATCATTAAGCATGATCTAAATTACTTTAATTTAAGCCTAAAAATGATTCAAAATATATCTTAGTAGAGGCAAAGAATCCATGTAGCTAACGCTACTTAGTCTAGGAAAAGGCCTGTCGTTGTTGTTTTTGAGAAAAGGGGTAAACCTAGGGAGGGGTGCATGAGAAAATCGATTGTGATTAAGAGTATATTACTTTCATTGCTTATGACATTTCAACAAGAATAGAAATGCTTGCTATGGTCATCTTAAAAGAAATGTTGTAGATCCATATTAGTTTGTAAAAGTTCAAATCACATTTGTAAACAAGTTTAGTTTGTAATAATTTAATACACCACTAAAAAGCCAGAGACACCTCATCTGTGCATGCACATGCAGCTTTTAATGATGGTTTATGACAACATAATAATATCCATGCAAAGGAATCAAGAAAACCAGGGGTGCATATGTGCTAAAATAAGAAATCAACATGAAACAAACAAAAGATGGATTTACTACCAAATCACATAGCAATGACTGGTATAACAATCAAGAGTGACGTGATGCAACAAAAAGTGAACAAAGTTACTACCACAAGAAATGACAAAAACTTACTCAACAAGGGCAACATGTCCGTCTTTCACTGAAAGCTCTGATTTCTTTTTAAATGCACCAGGAGGGCGAAGAGGCTTATTATCACCAGGCAACTTCTGGGCTCTTGGCCATAGATGGATCTTCGTCCTTAAGACATGAAGCATTGAATTCGGTCTCACATTTTGCGAGGATAAAGATTCATTCTCTTGAAGTTCTTTTCGATTATACATTAATGTTGCCTTCTCTGTGGATCTAAAATCTGCAGAATACGTGTTATGACACAGGCCCATTGAAATTCAGATCTCATTATAAGTGGAAATGAAACCCCACCTAGTTTTTTTGAAGATTTTGCTATGACAGATGACACAAGCTCTTGAGCTCCTACACGAAGCAAAATAATCTTCCCAGACAATGTCTTTAATATAACTTTAAATGATCCTTGGTTACGTAATTCCCCTTGTAATTTAGTCGCTTCTTTATTGTCACGAGGATACCATAGTGCTTTTGGTCCATGAAAATTGATGATCTCTTTGCTGAAAAGGAGGAAAAGAATAATGAGAACCTACCTGCTCTTCAAATGAAAAAAACAAGGCACAGATATAAACTCTTCCATCAAATAGGCAGGTTAAGTGAAAGCTAAGAAATATAGAAAATTTTCTTGAGCAGGAACTATAGAAAACTTCATAAAATACTGACAGGATAGTTCATGAATCTCAGTACTCAGGGAGAAGAGAATATTGCAGTAAGTACCAATTGAAAAACAAAACACAAACGAACAAGCGAGGCATGGAACATTTGTTAACCCAGTTCAAGAGGCGGTGTGCCTCTCTACATCTAGACCTAGGGTTTCCCTAGGGGTGTGCCTCTCAACCCTGCCCATTTGACCCTAAACCCATCGTCAAGCACATCCAAATCCGAAACTGACCCATTTAAGGTCTTAAAACCCGACCTGACCCGATTAAGAAGGAGAAGACTTGAAGAAGCAAGCAACACACTTGCGAGGGGGGAGATTGGGGTGGGGATCACTCGAGCCAACCTTCTGCAGTCGTTGCCTTCATCGCAAGCTCGCAGCAAGCAACACACTCAAGAGTCAAGCCTCTGCCTTCGTCGCTGCGAGTCGACGCGCCGCTAGCGTCGGCGATGCCCTCGTGGTCGTGGCTTCGTCGATGGCGATGCCATCAACGTTGATTGTGTCGACTTGAGAGGCTGAGCACCATCCTGCCGCAGGCTCGCAGCTACTCACCGTCAGCCTCTCCGCAACCACTGGCTACTGCGTGGAGCTTAGACCTTGTCATGGCCACCCTCCACCTCCGGAAGCACGGCGATCGATCGTTGCTGGCACGTTGCGGCCATGGGATGCCACGAGAGTCTCCTTCGAGAGAGTTAGGGACCTTAGGTTTCCTCTCCTCTCCTTAGTCACCTAGGTAGGGTTGGGTGGGGGAAATGACTAAGGGAGTTTAGGGCCGGCTGCAATTTTGAAACCGCAAGGGGAAGGGGGGGTGCGAGTTTGCAGGTATCGGGTAGGGGGTGGGGTTACAGGGAGAGGGTTATCGGGTTAGGCGGGTTTGACGGGTTTATTGGTTTAAAACCAAACCCGACTCGTTTATAAAATGGGTTAAACAAGTTTGAACCCATTTAATTTAAACGGGTTCGAGTCGGGTTCGGGCCCAATATTCAGGTCGGTTTCGGGTCGGGTTAAACGGGTTGACACTTTCTTGACAGGCCTAGGTTTCCCTCACTCAAACAATGAATAGAGGAGCCTCCTAGGGACTTATTTATAATAATCAGATTTCTTGCTCTCCAACTAATGGAGAAATTACAACATAAAACTACACAAAATAATATCTATTTACATGAAACCCAACACACTTTTAGTTTTATCACCAATCACCTTGGCAATTACTGGTTATGAGGTATTAAGGCACCTAACGGAGAACTAAAAGAGAAAGAATTAATCAAAATGCTTTTTGCGAATCAGGAAAAGCAACAGCACAGATAGCAAAGCATATAGCCCAGAGAACTGGACCATGCATCATCTGTATTTGGTGATCTGTGATAGATGATGCTCAATGGGTATATGTTAATGTAAGAAATATAAGAGCCATACTAATTATAAGAAAAGTCCTTTCAAAAAAAAAATTATAAGAAAAGTCGCTGGTACACCAAAGAAAACAAAACAAGAGACATTCTTAAGATAATTTCAATGTCGAGAGGCATGAACAAATTTTTTCAAAAAAAAAAAAAAGAGGCATGAACAAATGGACTTCTAATGTGAAGGTGTGCGAAGCAAGATAATGAACCCTACGAAAGGACCTAAGAAAGCTCCAACAGCGAAGAATCCTCTGAAAATCAAAAGAAAAAAAGCCAAGAATTCCAAATCTTTTTTTTTTTTTTTTTTGAAAGGGAACTCCCCAACCTTATTAGAAGTAAAAGAGGATCATCATCACTTTTTATTTGACCCAACCTCAATTGTTTTGACTAGAACAGACCACCGGTACCAGGCAACAATGACTAAAGTAACCTCAAACAACTTACAAAGAAATTGACTGATATCAATTCTTGATAAATGCAGAAGATCTGACCGATCCCTAGCCCTCAATCAAAAATAATTTAATTGTTTTTTAGTTCTGAGAGAAGCCATAAGTTGATATAAACCTTGAATAGGAAGATGGTGCAATGCACAAGCTCCCCGGCTGAAGCCTATTTAACCCCAACTAAATCCGAATCAGGGTATTTATCACCATTTAACTGTAATAAATAAGCATGCATAACTTTTTCCAAAGGGTAGTAATTATGACTATTTCCAAAAGAAGAAAATTTATGTATATCATACTTTTATCTTACATAGACAAAAATTAGATTCCATTCCAGAGTACTAATTCTTTTCCTTTAAGAAAATCAGGGTAACTAATTCTGCCTAACACAAGCTACTGGTGCGCATACTTCAGAATTCCAGATATTTCATCAGTGTCGAAACTCTAGCCTAACTTTATGGATCCAAAATATAAATGTCAATGGACCTAAAAAATGAGCCCTCATCTTCTTTTGGTGCATACAAATTACATCGAGCAACTTTTGCATAATTTTCTTTGCAGTTATCAACTAACACATGCTCCCGCAAGGGACGCAATCTTTTTGCCAATAGGGCACATCAAGTGTAACTTCCAGTTTTTACTCAAATGCTTTCAGTTGGATTTTCAATCACCTTAACTTTGTGATTACTTTGCCACCAAGGGGTTGGTAGAGTGGTAAAGCCTCCCTATCGGCATCTAAAGGTCATGGGTCATGGGATCAAATCCATGTCCACCAAATTTACCATTGTCAAAAAAACTCTCCAACTGTTTCGATTGTATCCATCAAGTGACAAATGCTATCATGATGGGCACTTCCATCTTTTGACAAAAACAAGTGTGTTTCGACTGAATCTTCAAATTTGTCAACCAACAATTGCTCTAGTGGTCAAAAGAGCTCCCTCTATCAAGGTGCTAGAACACATATCCTTTTGACATTTTCCTTCTCAATTTCTGTTGGGGTCTTACTACCCATGCCGAAATCCTTGCACCCCCTGCACTCCTGTCATTCCCTCCCATTTAATTCACTTTCTTTATCAATTCAAACTTTTATGCCTCAGCAGGTACTGAATTTTACCAGGCTTCTGTCACAGATTTTCATATTTTCCAGATATACTAAAATGTTCCAAATATCTAAAGGATTTTCTAAAGCACCTAGCATAAGTTTTTTTTTTGGTCACAGACATCCAAGAAAATTCAAGTTGCAGCCAATTAGCATGTAGCATGCATCATGTCGATATTGTTTTGCATGCGTCTTCTTCGGCATCTTGAACGGGATTTTAAATGTAGCACATTGTCGGAACCAAACCATCATAATCGTGTGATCCTGAATGATGGACATTGCGCATGAATATCCGGTAAAAAGCATTAGTAAGGTCACAAAAGATTCTAAAATGTTTAATGACATAAGATCAACTCTCTGAAATGACACCATAGAGGGTTGACAAAGAAATGCTGATGAGGGGAAATTCGCATTGGTAGCCATAAAAAAAGAAACGAAAAAAAAACACATATCCTGCAAAAAAAAACACACTTTACCGACAAAATTGCTTATGAGGTTTCTTATTAATTAACAAACTTATGTGAGGTCCTATAATTTAGCATAAATTTACATGAAAGAGCAAAAAAAGCCACTATAAGAGAAAAAAATAAAATGAGTGGATATTCGTACTTGCTTAATCTAGGCTCCATAGTCTGTAATCTCAAAGCAGGAACAGAATGCACAATTTTAAGACCATAAACAGAACGTTTTTTAGCATGAGCCTTCAACGGTTGAGAAGTCTTTTTGCTGGCATAGTACTTATCATTTGAAATGTTAAATCGGCCCACCGATGCCCCAAAGGAAGCTGAATGATCATGTGCATCCCCAATTGCAGATTTCTGTAAATTACTGCACTGCAAAGTAGCTCCATCTGAAGTCCCAACATCGTTGTGCTCCAAAGTTTCAAACAACATATGTTCATCCTGAAGATCAACAATGAGTTTTGGTTTAGAGAAGGGCATGTCAGGATCCCATATTATATTGTCTAACCAAGAGCCTTCCACTAGATCCCTATTTTGCAGTGATAGCTTGTTGAACCACTGCAATAAATTACCACCAAAAGGTTCATTGTCAATATTAGTTTTTGTTTCAGCAGAATCTTTTCCTCGCATAGATTCTACTCCCAGAATTTGAGGATGATGAAATCCTTCCATGGTCTGAGTAGTGAAAGAGTCTCGAACATCTGCAGTTGATTCCATACATGAATCCTTCACCATAGATTCATGCTTGTTGCATTCTTCTACACCATGGAAGCTGTCAGTATCTGATTCAGATGCTACACTATTCTGAGTCCAATCACTTCGAGGAGGTGAATTTCCCCAAATAATTTTATCTTCCCAGTCCTGCTGCTCAAGAGGATAAAAATTTGGAATAACAGGTGCAGTCCAACCAGTGCAAATATCTACTGCTTGACTGTCTTTCATTGGTTGTCCATCAGAATATAACTTTTTCCTTCTTTCATCAATGCTGAAAGGGAGTTCCCCGGCACCACTTTCTTTAATTGGCACGTGAGCATTTTGAGATAGAATTAGATTCCTGGAAATCTGTGGATCACACTGAAAGGTTTTCAGGAAATTCTCCTCATCTTCATCTGTGCTAAATGAGCTTTGCACATGATCTGAAAGAAAACAAAACTAAATATTCAAAGAAATTCATGAAGGCTGGCAAACACAATGATCTACTCCTAGTGCAAGCACCAGCAGACATAAAAAAGATATACTTAAAAAACTCCTAAACAACTAAAATACCTATCTTACTCAAGCAATTTCACTATTTTTAATAAATAAAGACATGAAATGAAATGCAGAATATTAGCGTGCCATTCATTTCTTCAATTCAGGGAGGAATTTCTACATTACAGATGCAAGAAGGCAAAACCCCAGACTTCTCATGACAAGTTCATCTGGATTTTACCTTACCACAAAAAAAAGAAGAAAAGAAAAAAAGTGAAATCAACACCCCCCCACCCCCCCCAACAACGAAAAAAAAAAAAAAAGTTCATCTAGGTTGTGTTTCCTCACATATGCAGCAGTGAAAATATATTCCAGTAATGCCAACAATAATCTACATGTGGATAAAGAAATCCTTGCTAGCAAAAGTTCTCTGAAATTTCATGGTTACAATACATGCATTATTCTTTGAGATGCTAATAATGCTGAAATGTTTAACAGTCTGGAAATCATTTTGTTTTAAAAGAAAAGGACGACTACTGGAGATCGGTAACCATCCACTTAACAGTCTGGCAATCATATGATGAAAATTAATAAACATATAAAGATGAAGGCTAGAAATCCAAGGTAAGCAAAGGAAATCGGAGACATCAGATATTTACCAGCTTCTCCCAGAACAAAAACTATCAAGCAAAGTAATCAGCGCTCCAGATGAAGGCTAGAAATCCTCAAAATTTGTGAGGGGAATTCTTGCATGCATAGATTTACACCTTTCTTAACCAACTTTTGCCGATAGAAGGCCTACAACCACTGCTCCAAGGCACCACTCTTTCCAATATACAATATCAACTTTCTCCAGATAGTGAGCCTTTTGGACAGCAAGCCTTAGGGTTTGTACCTCCTCATCTTTGCAATAATTTGGTTCTACTGATTCTAGATCCTCTAATAAAAGCACAATACAGTATCAAGATCCAAACACCCTTACGCTGTAGCATCCCAAGCCTAAACATGAATCTAACCAGGAAAAAATCACCTTCACAAGTTATTCAATTTGAACCTAATGGACCTAAAGCAGCCATCTAAAATACTTAAGGTCAAGTTATCAATTAATAATTCTCAACCCTTATAACCACATTATGAGTTTCCTTATGGTACTACTTTTGAGGATGATAAAAACGCAATGTCTCCAGCCATTCATGTCAACTAGGTCACCTTTTTCAGCACAAGTTCCACTATTGCCATGCAAAGCCACATCCACAAGGTGTCATCACATGATCAGGATAATACAAAAAGGTGCAAGTCTACAGAGATGAAGACAATTGGAGTCGGATGAGCAAGCTATAGCTGCAAGTCGCAGGTGCGAGTCAAATGTGAAGGAGACGAGCTTCACTCGTTTCGCTCCATTTCACTTCACTCCTACCTCGTGGAGCTATTCAGCGCTTCCCTTTTACCTCGTTTTGCTTCGTACGAAGCTAAAACCATCTTGAATCATCATTTGACAGCATTTCTAGGTAAGGAATAACTTATGAGCTACAAAACCTCAAAGCCTCACCATACGCATGCAAGTACATAACATCAAAGGATAGGAAGTTGTAAATTTTAATGGCATTTGTTCTTTTTGACTGCTGAGAGGTGAATGTTGTAGTTGAGTAATTGGATGGTGGAAGATCCAATTACACATTAGTTTGGTCCCACATAGTGGAGTGAGGACTTGAGAGGTGTGTGGTGGCCTATAAAAGGGCCTTTGTATCCCCATTTGTTCTTTAAGAAGAACATAAAGATATCACGCCCATAAGGGCGCTTCTCCCAAGATTTTCTCCCCGCTCTTCATGAGTGAGTTTCCATATAAACCCAAGTGTTATTATCTGTCATGCTTTGATATTTATGTTTGTTCCTTTCCACTTATTTATATTTTATAACATGGTATCATAGCAAGTTGTTTCTTGGATTTGTTATGAAGTTTATCATTGAGTTTATTATTCTTGAATTTTTTCATTATTCACGAGTTTTTGCAGGATCTGCCATGTTCGTGGCATCATCCTAGCAGCGCTTTCATGCTGGGTTCTTGGAACCCTATCAAGAGAGGATAAGCATAAAGACCAGATCCGAGCAGGCAATGCAAGGTCCAGACCTGGAGGTTGTGGAAGAAGAGCCTAAGGTGAAAAGAAAGGGTGCGACAGAAGTGAAGGTGCAAAGCGTAGGAGCTGGTGGCGATCGTGGCAAACGAATGGCAATACATATTGTCCCAAGGAGGTCAAGGCTCAACAAGGAGAGGTGGCCTCCATCTGTGCCTCTACTAATGGAGGCAAAGAAGAGAAAAGGGAAGAAGAGGTCGAGACCTTGATCAAAAGAGGTACAATCGGAAGAGACCTCCGCTTGTACCTCTTACAATTGCTCAATGATGCTGCCGTGGGGAAGAAGGTGATCTCGCAGTTGTGTGCGATCTTAGCCCCTCTAAGGTGATGCAAGTCCCCACTGATGGCAAGGTAGCGATGCTGGGGGTCGAGGGTGATCTCTGGCAATGCTGAATGGCGACACACTAGAGTAGATGAAGGTGCTAGAGACGACGACGAAGATGGCGAGGCAACGATCGCACGAAGTTGGGAGCTAGGAGGCACACAAGGTGGCATGGCAAGCGCCCATCTTTTTTGTCCTTTATGGCTGCCGATGATGCTCTGTTACGAAGAGAAAGGGTCAATCGATGGGTGCTTGATTGTGCCACCTCTTCCTCACTTACGATCTGTTGAGGCGCATCAGTGCTTAAGACTATGGATGCTACTCCAACCCTCGATCTAGTTAGGATCGCCTAGGAGGGCACCCCATCAACAAATGGTGATGCTGCATGTTGGGTTCAATGGAACCCTACGAAGTGTAAGGGTGGTGTTGACCTTTTATCTTTTCATCATTTTTTTTAGTTGTTTATTACTGAGCCTTGTGAAAAAAAAAAAAAAAAGAGAAGAAGAAATTGAAGGAAAAAATGATAAAAAAATGAATGATGAGAAAAAAAAAGGAAAAAGAAAAAAATTTAAAAAAAATAGTTTAAACTTGAAGAGAAGAGGGGGAGAAGCTCTTCTCTCGTTATCTATCTTCTCTATTGGATTTCTTCTTCCATACAAGTATGGGAGAAAGGAGGAGTGTGAGTGAGAACCCATTGTGACCCCCATATGAAGGAGACTCTATCTTTGAGATCACCACATAAGAGAAGCTCCTTTTCTTGATCCCAATATAAGAACACTTTCACGGTACCTATATGTGAGAATTCTAGAAAGAGATTTCCGTATGGGAGAGGCCAATCTTGAGGTCACTGAGGAAGAGACCCACTTTTGAGTTCCCGTATAGGACAGGCCTACCCTCGAGGTCTCCAAGAGAGAGACCTACTTTGAGCTTCCATGTGGAAGAGCCCAGTCTCGAAATGTCCATAGGAGAGACCCATTTCCAAGATCTCCAATGGGAAAGCACCAACACCAGTCGAGGTCTCTAGAAGAGAGACCAATCAAAGACAGGTTCAGCAGTTCATCTACCACACTCTAGCCTACGTTAATGTGTTGTCATCAGCACACCTTGCCGACAAGGAAGAATGAGGATGCAACTGTCGTCATTCACCTAGAGGAAAACCATAACCCGATCGCATTAGTTGAGTGTTGTGTTCTACTTGTAAGAGTGAGGGTTTATGTTGTACAAGCTGAGCATTCCATGCTCCAGCTTAAGGGCGAGTGTTGAGAGGTAAATGTTGAAGTTGGGTAATTGGATGGTGAGAAATCCAATTACACATTAGTTTAGTCCCATAAAGTGGAGTGAGGACTTGAGAGGCGTGTGGTGACCTATAAAAGTGTCTTTGCACCTCCATTTGTTCTTTTGGAAGAATATAGAGATATCACGTCTATTCCA
Source organism: Thalassia testudinum (assembly GCA_037157565.1). NCBI lineage: Eukaryota > Viridiplantae > Streptophyta > Magnoliopsida > Alismatales > Hydrocharitaceae > Thalassia > Thalassia testudinum. Next base: position 23,035,710 of record JAZHRO010000054.1, on the reverse strand, counting down.
TGATTTTCTCTCTGCTCTTCGTGAGTAGGATTTCCACGTAAATCCAAGCGTTATTATCGATCATGCTTTGATATTTATGTTTGTTCCTTTCCACTTATTTGTATTTTATAACGCTTACAAACCCTGGATATGGTATCCATAAGATGCATCAGGACCATACAAAATTCCCAAATAAATCAAGTCTTCCATCTCTTATTTTCTTTTCATCCTTTTTCTGGAAAGTAAGAGATTATTTAGTCAAAGGCACCAGCCATCTACTTAAATCAACAAACTAAGCTCCAAAAGTACATCTCAAGAAGATTGCATGTTTTATCCCACCACAGTATAGAAGACCTTTTTCCCTTTAGGAGAAGATTTTGCTCTGTGTATAAATCCTTTCTACATAAAGTAAGACCGACCCACTAGCCACCAAAGGGTTGGCTCAGAGGTGACAGTGCCACGTGGTAGTTATCTAGAAGGCTCTTGGGCCATCGATTTTGAGTCCATGGGACCAAAAGTAGGAGTTGGTTTCTCGGTGGGCAATTTGCCTTATTTAGTTTATTTGTTTTAAGGAGATTTGAAAAGATTTGGTTGTTCCAAATCTAGAAGATTTGATTAGATTTAATTAGTTAAGTCTAGTTTTGGAAGTAGAAATATGTACTCTCTACATAAAGAAAGCCTTTCCAACTATTTTGAGTTGAGCAATAAAGCAAATTCTTTCAATCAAGCTCCTCTCCTCTTTCTTCTTCAAACAACAGCAGCCAACCGTCCAAAGGGGCTTCCTGCCCCCCTGCCCGCACTTGCAGCAAATCGGTCCAAGGTTGGACCTGCCATCCACATGCTGCAGCAGCAACCAGTAGCCAGTTCAGCCCCTTACAGGGGTCAGTCCAACCCCTAGCCGCTAATTTCTGAACTCCTTCATGCTCCGGATTGTCACAAATCCCAGCATGGTATCAAAGCAGTAACGCTCCAAACAATTATTCTCTAGGCCGACGTTCTTCCTAGCCCCAATCCAAATTCTTTCTAGTTTGCTCATCATCCTTCACTCAAGGTCGAAGTCTTTTCCGACTGCTAGAAAAAGCCGAAGACTTTCCGGCCAGGCTGAAGTCTTTTCCGCCCTCAATCAGAACTGAAGTCTTTTCCAATTCAAATTATCTTGGAGGATGATTGCGAAATTAGAGATACAAGTTTTCGATGAAAAAGAAAAGAAGATGAATGATGGGGCGTATAGCCTCACACATAAAGAGCAAGTTATCGACTTCTCAACCTCCAACTTGAGGGGGAGTGTTGGGATTCAGTGAAAGTGCCATGTGGCAGTTATCTAGAAGGCTCTTGGGCCATCGGTTTTGGGTCCATAGGACCAAAAGTAGGAGTTAGTTTCTTAGTTGGTAATTTGTCTTATTTAGTTTATTTGTTTTAAGGAGATTTACAAATATTTGGTTATTCCAAATCTAAAAGATTTAATTAGATTTAATTAGTTAAGTCTAGTTTTGGAAGTAGGAATATGTACTCTCTATATAAAAAAGCATTTCCAACTATTTTGAGTTGGGCAATAAAGCAAATTCTTCCAATCAAGCTCCTCTCCTCTTCTTTCTTCTTCAAACCACAGCAGCCAGCCATCCAAAGAGGCTTCCTGCCGCCATGCCCGCACCTACAGCAGACCAATCCAAGGTTGGACCTGCCATCCACGTGCAGCAGCAGCAGCAGCAGCCAGCAGCTGGTTCAGCCCCTTTCAGGAGTCGGTCCAACCACCAGCCACTGATTTCTGAACTCCTCCACACTCCGGATAGTCACAAATCCCAACCGGATCAAATCCCATGCCTACCATATTTACCTTCCAAACAAAAGGCGAAATCTACTAAAAATACCATTCCTTTCCAGCCAAATGAACATAAAGAAAAGCCAAAGGTGCCACCATGCCACACAGTCCACAGTAGCATGAAACTATCCCAGTTTGAGATCACCTTCCTCTTCTAAATGAAGCCCAAGAGGCCACAAAAAAACGTAACATCTATTTTTTATATTTCTTGACAGAATGAAGCAGTTATTTGTCAAAGTTCTAAAATAGATTTACCTCCTAAAGAAAGTCAACAAGTTCATGCAATATCTAATACCTGATACATATAATATGAATGATCATTGATGCATTTTATGCAACAATCTACCAAAGAAGTTGCGTACCCTTGCTTGAATAATGCTGTTGCCTAGTCTTCCTCTCCTTTTTCCTTAGAGGCTCATGAACACCAAAAATCTCAGAAAAACGCAAGATTACCATTCCATCTTCAACACACAAAACAGGAAGTGGAGCTGTGGCATCAGAATCAGTGTGCCCTTGCAAGGTAGTTGGTTTGTCCTTCAAGAGCACATGAAAAAATACAGATATCATGCAAGAGATAAAACAAAGAAAAAAATTAATTGCAACAATGCCTTTGCAAAAAAAAGGTAAATAGCAACAGCATTGGCTAGCCCAGCACCAACTCCATAATTGCCAAAAGTTGGCAGTGCTTCATGTGCCTCAAAACTATTTCAACGTTTCAATGTAAATAAAATGGCTGGAGAATGAATACATACTTTTTTTTGCCAAATCAACGTCAGAAAATATGACAACATTTCACGCAGGAACAATTACAAACAACTGGCTGGAGAAAATCACCTGAAGACCTTCTCCAGAAGGCACGTGCTCCATATCAGAGCACGCATCTGAAGAGGCATAATCATGAGGCAGCTCAACCTTTTCGGTGACAACTTCCAGCTCCTGGCCTATCAAAGGAAGAAATGGTGAAAACTGAAATTTAAGAATGAACAAATATTAGTAGGACTAGAATTTGATTAAATATTATGGCAAGGGAGTGCTAGGTCATCCATAGATAAACAGTCAAGAAACAGGCCCCCACCCCAATCTCTGCAGAACAGTTAAACTGGCAAAGCTACTTCTGAAATTCAGCAGTTCAAGGTTTTCGAAGTAAACATTATAAGGGGGATAAAACTGCTGCTTTTTAAAAAAACAAAGTCCAACTGATACGCTGTTCATTTCTCAGTGGCATGAAGGATCTCATCAATATCATGCCTACAAATTATTTATCCAAAAAAAAAACATGCAAGACAAAACTTATATTACAACACTGAAAGCCCCACTAATCTACTGATAGTATTACTTGCAGCAAGATCAGGAGCATCACATAGATACAAAAGGTTTTTTTTTTGTGAAAGGGAAACAAAAGCAAATCTGCTACCTTCACAAAATGATGCTTATATCAGTATGCAATTAACACACAAAAGTAATATTTTCTTATGAGACATTAAGGGGTGATACTATTCTTGCATCAACTATATTTTATTTAGTTTTATTCTTCAGATCCTTCACAGCCAACTAAATGATAGCAATACCGATAGTCCGTGCCAATTTGTTGAACCTCAGTGTCTACTATGCCTGTTTTTAGTTCATGTACCCTAACAAAACCATCAAAAAGTTACAGCTTCACTCCATGAGCTTTGGAACCACACTTGAGATACAAACTGTAGCAATCCCAAGAATTATCAACCAATATAATGCATCAATAAATATAATTTCTATAAACCTTGATGTATGAAAAGAAGAAAGAGAAAGAAAGAAAATCTATGAACCTATCCAGTCCTGTTTTCCTTAAGAAATACATAGACTGGCAAACAAAGAAGACATCAAAATCATTGCAAGAATTTCAATGTGCACCTATAATGATGCATATAAAACCCAGTTTTGCTTATCCATCCCCGTCCTCTTAAAATATATATATATATAGAAACACCAAAGGCAAGTTCTATTAATACCAATAATTAATACCTTCTTTTGGAATGGCAGGAAAGTCAGAATTATCTTTTTCCCCCTCATTTTCTTTGACAATTTCTTCATCTTCATCATAATTCTCGTCATCAAATACAGATGATTTTTTATTCACAGAAGCCAGGGAAACACCCATGACAAGATATTCTTTCTTTCGAAGCAAGTGATCCTCCTCAGCAGCAGCTTGAACTTCAGGCCCTTCATACTGTTCCTCAATATCCTCATAATCAACTGCATCTTCAGCCTTCTTGTCATAGTCTAAGTTGAAATTAAGATATATAGACAGAAAATAACTATAAGAAAGAAGAATTTAAATGGTGAAAAAGCAGACTAACTATATGTCAGACTCTTGTAAAGGCCATGCACTTCACAATTCCAAAAAATATTTGAGCACAAGCAGGGAAACTGGACATGTAAACAAAAAGCAGGAAAAAAACACGGTCCACAACAAACTATTTTTATTTCAAGCTAATACACAATTCTGATGCTGCACTTCATACTTCACAACATGCTGCTTTTTAAGATGGGAGAAGGAATCTCAAAGTGGGCATGTGAGTGCATGAAAATTAGCAATGGCAATATGACTGAATTAGTTGAGGATAGTATAATCCCTAATCCTACTTTGGTGCCAGGATATCTGTCATAATGGTAGGATACATGGTCATGTTTGCAAACTAAAATGAAAGATATACAACAAATTGACCAAATATTCTAGAATAGTATTTCCAAGTTTGAGTGGGAATAAGTGACATTCTCCTCTCTGAATCCTCTCTACTCTAATTACTAATTCAAAATTTCAACACAGCACCCAACAAAACAAGAAATGGCGTTAAGCTACTTGGACAAATGTTATTCCAAGATTAATATTCCTCCAACCAAAACTGGCCTTAGTGTTATTTTTCTTGTATACTATCCCTAGAAGTGTACTACCCCCCAAATTAGCCCCATCTCTACAACATTTTGATGTCGACCATAGTGCAACATAAACACTTATGAAAAATGTAAGACTTTAATAATAATTATAGCAAGATTTTTTTTCTTGAAAAGAGGCATGACTTTTTGTAAAGCGATTGTGGCATGATTTTATTTTATTTGAGGGCCCTAATTCAATTTAGACTAAGTAAATTTCTATTTTACATTAGATTTAGGAATTAGGAATTCTATTATGTAAGAAGGTTTCTTGTGAAAAAGTAGGAATAGGTGTTATTATCCTTTTCTTTTTTATATGACACCCCACTTTTTCTTAAGGGATGAGTCCAATTCAATGAACACATGCTAATCTGAGTAAAAGTAAAACCTTCAGCCTTTCTTCTCAACTTTCTCACAGTCTATCCTCATTTTGTGCTTCCCTTGTGATTCCAACCCCTTACCTCCTTTCTCCCTAGTGTTTGTCACTGCTCCTCACTCCTCGTCACCTCGCTGCCACTCTCTTTCCACCTCTTGCACCATCACTGCTGCATTTCAACCCACCTTCTGGTACTACTCTGACTCCCTTGCAAAAAGCCACTCTGTGTAGCCTCCAAAACCAACCAGCAAAAATGCTGTCACATTACCAGCAAAATAACAGTCCATTCCATCACCACATCAGCAACTCATTCCCACCAAAGACACCTCCCAAATAGGATATGTCATAACAAGGTCCAGTGACCTGAACCCACCACACTGCCACCCCTGATCAAAAAGATCCTAATGTAGCTACACAGGACAAGGATTAGTGTGCTAACAAGACCTCCCAATGGCCTGAGCCCACCATACCACCACCCCTGATCAAAAAGATCCCAATGTAGCCACACAAAGCAACAAGGGTTAACATGCATTGAAATGAGAAATTACATTTTTTTCTCATAGTTCTTCTGGTGTTTCTTTGCACAGTGATGGATATCTTAAGGTTCCAGTATAATCTCGCAAGCACATGTTTGGTTGCTTGATATTTATCATTGCTCTTTGGACTGATTCATGGATTTTTTTTTTGTACTTTTGAACAGTGATTTTTATTTGTGTTGGTATCTCCATTTGTGCATGCGCTTTGTGTAAACAATAACTTTTGCCTTCTGTGTCCACTCACTTTCATTTATTATTTTACTGCTGTCCACATGTTTCTTTCACCTTTTGTAGTAAGCTTGATTCAAGTTTAGATTTAGATTGATGTAGAGTTTTTGCACTTTGGTTGCATTGCATCAAATTTCCAATTGGGGATGAATTTTATTCAGGATTGAACATACTACCTCTCAATTTAAGCATAAGCATTTTGAGAAACTATCTTGGGTTCACTTGGGAATTGGGACCAAACATAAGAATATTGAGGGTTTTCTTCGACTGGTCTTGAGTTTCAACTTGAACAAGAAGGAAATGAAGATTGAAATCAGGTAATGGGGATCCATCCAATAATTTTTTTCCTACAACACCTCCTGCACCATAGTTCCTCTTAAGCTCCACCAACTTGCCTATAAGTTGAAAGCAGGCTTTCATTATGATATTCCAAAATTCCTCAACAAGGCCTCAAAAAAAGGAAACTATGCTACAGAACTTGAAGGCAATAAGCCTTAACAAAGGGAATCAGAAATCTCAATTCTACTTTGAATTTTTTTTTTAAGGAAAAGATAGGTCAACAAAGCATGTTAGCCTCCTGAAATTTCATTAATAAAGAGAAATAATTACACCTATAATTACAAAAGGAGCTAAAAGATGCAGGACACCATCTACAGAACTTCTTTCCCTCTTGAAAAATTACATAAAAATGCATCGTTGGTGAAAGCTATAGCCACATGTAACCACAGAAATATTAATGGAATTTATAAATGATTTTTTTGTTTTTCCTTGAACCATTCCTTTCAAGGACCTGTCATTCCTCCCATGTCTTGTCAAACACTTTAATTACATGATTTTGCCCTTGCATCCTCCATCAAGTTCACCTGCCTACATGCAGTCTTCCTAGGGTGCTGTGACGGATGATGCATTCCAATTTTAACAAATTTCACCAGCATCATACACCAAGCAGTGGACATTTACAAGATATTGGGCCTGAACAACAGCAAATGCATACAACTGAAACTATGCTAAATAAGTGCACTTGAGCACTGAATACAATCTCAGAATCCTGCTCATAACCTCCTCCTTGTTTCTCCTCTTGAACAATCTCAAATATCTTGTGATCCTACACCGTAATGAGAGGAGATCGGTGGAGTAGAAAGAGCAGAGGAAGATCAAGCTGATGGCAAAATGATGGTACAAGTGTGCAAGGGGCTTGGAAGAGGAAAGAGCAATGCTGCCATTGTCCTAAACCCTCAATACATACCTCGATTCCCAATCCATGCGCGGTCACCCCGGAACTCACATCCCACTCCCTGGAAATCCAATACGCTGAGTCGGGAGGAAACTCTGGTTTTCCCCGGGACTCACTCCTAACTCAATGCACATCATTTGTAAACTGAGGAAGCCTATCATTTCATTCTGCCTGCTCGAAGTCGGTTGGGACCTCGGTTTGATCAACCTCTGCTTACGCGTAGGGGAACTCCTGCTTCAATCCCGAAACACCCATAGCCTGCCAGGTAGCTACTCCTCTACGTGGACTCGGACTAGGAAGCAACATCCTTTCACGTCAATTCAGAACTGTTTTACCTGGAGCAGGGAACTCTGCCCCTGGAGCATACGGAGTGACCGATTACTTATACCTCGGGTACTTCGAGACTTCCTTCCTCATCGGTGTGAAAACCCGTTGGCTAATCGACTTCGACTGCCCAGTCAAGTGCGGACTTAGGGAGGGACACATCTGGCTCTTGTGCCTTACTAATCCTGGTCAACAGCTACCAGGGTATTTCTGACCGAAACCTGAAAGCTTGGTATTTACCACTAAACCCGGTTCCTCAACTGCGGCTGCCTCGGACCCAGACTCAGTATAAACATAATGGCCTGTCCCCTCTCCTGAGGAACTCTCAAACTCTCAAATCAACCTCAACCTACCTCGGGAGAACCCTAAACCTACTTGTTGGAATCCACCTCACTCAATACATATGCGAGACGCAGTCCACTAGGTAGTTATAAGTTGTTATTAATCGTTAGAGGGATGCTCGCCCAAGTAGATGGGGTAGCTTGGGCTTCATACAAATCATAAATAAAAGGCGTTATAAGATGTATATTATTAACGAACACCAGGGCTCACTTAATAAACCTTGTAGTAGTAACCCATGTGTCACGCGCGTGGGCACACGTGTTACTACTTATATGTAATTAACTCGTTCCCATTAGGCAGTGTGGTGTGGTATGTGGTGGTGGATAAGAGCTTTTCTGATATTAGTATTAATCATGAAATTCGAGCAAATTTATTCTTAACACTATGAGCTTCGGGAGGTAAATTGAACTAAATCTTTCTTCAAGGGTAATTAGAGCCACCTGAATCCATCATGCTATTTAAAAGACATATTAATTAAATTAATGCATTTTTCTCAAAGATGAGTGATTACAATGTTGTAAGAGATAGTAGATAGAACATCCATGCCTGTTTACAAGGCAGCCTTACCTTGCTCGGAAGTACCACTTGATGCTGAAGGCGATTTTGTCAACTACATAAAAAAAAAGGAAAATATGGAATTATAAAGATGCATGGCATGGTAAGTGTCACACTGCTGGAAAAGAAAAATGGTGGCCCATACAACTCTGGATATAGTCCTTACCTCAATCTCTGTGAGGGATGCACCAAGCTTGTCAGCTAATGCAGCCAAATGCTCCTTTGCATCCTGGAGGGAGGTAAAAATCAAGTCATGTCATCTAAATTCCAGAAACTACCAGATGAAAGGTGGCTGGAATACCAAGTAAGCATTGTAAGATGGAAAAAGAAAGAACAGCTCAATGCATCCTTTCAACCCAAAATCTGTGAAACTTTTTCATAACTATTGCAAACTGTATAAATCATTCCCTGAAGATAAGATGGGTGGGGATGGGAAGACAAGGAATTTTCAGTCAAGAAGGCTTGCTATATGCACTGACGCATGCTTTGGTTGATCATGATGTTATGTAAGGTCCTTCTCTCACATCTATCTTTGAGGTCAGGGGATACAAATTAATCCCCAAAAAGTTTGCGCCACTACTCTTCCTTGACTGGGAGGAAGAAGGGTCTTGACGATGGCCAATTACTATCCTTTCAGTCATAGGCATAATATTTCCCTGACAACATGACAGCTCTCAGTTGTGCAGGAAACTTGCCACCGTGATTACATACCTTTCTGCCCTGATCAGAATTAAGGCAGAAGTTAACTTAGGTGGAGCTATTTCATCCATCCCTAATTCAGTGTACCCTTAGGAACATTCTGGCAAAGATCATTCCTACTTTGGTCACATATGGAGTTGCTATCTGGAAAACAGATCTAAACAACTTCTTATAAAAACAATGGCAGCCATTTATTTTTTACTTTAGCCATAATTCCTTCCAGATTAACACACAATGCTGGGTCCCATATTCCTACACATAGTTTTTGTGTTTTATTTCTCATCATAAAGCAAAGAGGATCGATTAGAGTGGAGAAAATAAAAAGTAAATAAGACAATTTCATCTGAATTAGGACACAAGGATAACAGAAAAGAACATGTTTAGGGGGTATGACAAGTGGGATGATGAAACCTATAAAGGCAGCCGAGGAAGGTTGAGAAAATGTATAACAAAAATTATAAAGCATGATCTTCTTTGGCCTAGCACCAAACATGACAGCAATTGTGAAACTACATTTTTTCGGGAGGGGAAAATATTTATATGCATGTATTAAGCCACTTAATTTAGGGAAAAGATCTGTTTTTGTTTCTATTTCGGTTTTGATTTTAGTTAATTGCTCCTGGTAGATGATTTTATCAGGAGAAGCCCTTATATGTACTTCCTATTAAATGCATGCACCAAGAATGGTTGTTGACAAGACATTAAACTTTCCATTTGTTTGTCATTTGTCCATTCTATCAGTAAGCTAAACCACGTCAAAGGTGGATTAAATTGATCTATCTCCTGTCAGCCATGTTGTAACACATTAATTGGCAATGAAGACCATTCCAATGGGTCCAACACAGGCAAGGGGAAGAAATCTTTCTCTGATGTGGGGACCAACCAAGATGACAACCATGAGCCATGTAAAGCAGACAAGGAAACAAAACTCTGCCTGCTTTGAGAAAATGAAGTGGCAGTCCAACAAGCACTTATCAACTTGCCAAAATTGCATTATCTTATTCAAAAACCAACCAAATTTCCGATTTGTTGATCAGATTAGCTACATGATTTCTTCTCCAATTCTTATCTGCCTTGGGTCATGTGCAGACTTCAATCCAGATAAGAGAATTTGAAGCACATTAATTCTTATATTGTATCAGCCTCTCATGCGCTTCTTTTCTAATAGTCCAGTTTACAAGTTCACTGGGTCTTTGCATGGCCATGCTTGCTTCAATATCTTCACCGGGGTCACACACGCCATTTAGAAGATAAATATAGCAAGCTCGATGTTCAAAAGGTTGATATGCACTATTTGGTTGAAGAGGTGAATAAGGAGTATGCTGCATGAGGGAATGAATTCACAATGGACCTATGCAAGTCAAATCCACATATTGATGAACCAGTGATTAGTGGCACCTATGTACAATACACGGCAATACTTGTTGTAACATCTCAGCCCAAGATTTACGCCTAGTTGAGAAAAAACTAGACTCAAAGGCTTACTCGATGTAGTCTTAATGGATCCAAGACAACTACCAAATTCTCAAACCCAAATTATCAAGCAATAATTATCAATCCTTTGGAATCTACTACTGAATTTGCCAAGTTCTCAATGTTGAATTTTTTGGGGACATTACAACCACCTCTACTTAAATTGTACAATGTTCTCATGCAACATAAACCAACCACTTTACTCCCAATAACAATGCTGCTCCACGTCTTAGGTAATTATTTCCTCCTAGTCTAATTTTCCAAGTGGCAGTTCCACGTCTTAGGTAGCCCTATCCTCCCTTTAGAGAAAACTGACCTCTAATACCAATTGAAATTTTTCTTCAAAAAAAAAAAAAAAAAATGTAATGATTACCTAAGTTTAATCGAAAAAAAATGAGCTCCAATAACCTATTAGGTATGCGTCCAATAAACCAAAGACAACTACTCAAAATGCTTAAATTTAAGTTATAAATACATTATAACCTGCTGCGTAGTTTCCCAAGCCTCCAGCATAGTACTACTTGGACATTACACTTGTATAAAAGGCACTTATTTATTCCCCCATGTAATTGATTACAGATGTGTAATCATTTATATACTCAAGTCAAAAATCATAGCTTTTTTTTTTCTTTTTTTCTTTTTTTGAGAAAATCATAGCTTTTTTTTTCCTTTTTTGCATTTTACTACACATCTTTCTTTTCAGTTATGTCCCCAAGGATATGTCCATTTCCCAATTATAGAACTCATCGCGGCTCAGACCTATAGAAACGCAATATGATCAAACCCCAGGCTTATGAAATACACAAAGCCATTCCAATTACTCGTTGATCTCCTTAAGTGGAGAATCACATTCCTGGCACAACCTAACTCCAGCTACAACCCTGCCTCATTTGGATAGAGCTGCCTCAGCCGCTTTCAGCTTTTCTGCTAACTCTACACCGACAAGCTGACGACTTTTCTTCTCGTACGCTATGATTTTGACTCCAATTCGCTGCTCCACCGAGTACGCAGAAAAAACGATAGAGATAACGAAACCCACGGACATGGAAACAGCTGCGATCCCGTCAAATTCACTGAATTCAGTTCTCCACAGCCCGTTCCATGCAATGAATAGATCGAGGAGCACGGGGAATACATACCTCGTCCAAGTATTCGGCATCGAGATCACCCGAAGGATCCACGTTCCCGAACATAAACCCTAGCAGCCTGTTCCCACCGCCGGGTTCCTCGTACTCCTCCTCGTCGTCATCTGCCACCACAGGTCACCACAATGGAACGCGCTCAATCGCGGGGATCGGAACACTAGAGAGACCTGAATCGGCGACCACAAGATATCCCTACCTTCTTCGCTGGCGGCGCGCGACGACGACGCGGCCGCCGGATCGTCCATTGGATCGACCGTGGGGTCGGGATCGGACGGCGATTATCGTGCGAGGGTTTGCGGGGGCGGCAATTGGGTAGAGGGAACCGAAGGGGAGATGTGGGGAGTGGTGTGGTGGGAGAGAGTAGAGAGTGGTGAAGGGAAAGGGGGAGATGGAGGGAAGAGCGCGAGGAGGAGAGTTTACGGGGCCTCTGGGTTGGTTCACCCCCCCTCGGTTCAGGCCGTGAGGTCGGCGAGAGAGGTGCGAGGCGGTGCTTATTTATACGGGAAATGGGTAGAGGAGCTTGGCACGTGACTGCAGCTGCAATGTGATTTCTGGAAAAATTATCTTTTTTTTTCGGAAGGTAGGCATAACGAAAAAAAAAAAATTATATATACCAAAACTGTTTTTAAAAAGAAGTCCTTCATCGTATATCTATCAAACTTATTTATGATATTTCAAGTTTTAAACTTGGTCTGCTGTCAGATTGAACTTGTTGTGCTGTAACTTAGCATGATAAGCTCGTAGGTGAGATTAATCAACATTTACATGAAGTTTGACTTTAATTTTTCAACTTAATAAGATTGCTATAAATAGTTTGCAAAATATGATATCATAGAATATGTATTGTGAAATTTAGAGATGTGTAGCATATACCTTGAAATGTAAAAATAAAAAATTAGCTAGTTCATCTTTTGTTGGTGATGGAAAGTATTTTGCACCATTTTTTAAGGATTATGATTGAATTTCAAGAGACTCAATTTGAGGGTCACATTGACAATCACGTAAAGAACACGACAAATTGGTAACCTGGTTTCACATGTGCGGTGCATGTCTGTAGAGAGGATGCAACCCTCAAGTATTCATTATGTCTTAATAGTTACACAAGGGTCAATCTCCTTTAACAATGTACATCAAGCCTCTTATATATAGTATATTGTTACATGTAATTATACCTTTTTTGAAAAGCATAATCGTTCGCCTTACTTCTTAAGAGTCTTTATTTATTTACGTCTCTTCATCTTTCTGATGCAAACTAACTGACTCTAACAAGTAGCTCAAGTGAGTAACCTAATTTAGCAAACTACTCAATTTTGGGTGAATTAGCCAATTCTACCAAGCTTCTCATTTCGAGCAGACTAGCCACTTTTGGCAAACTACTCATTTTAGGTTGACTAACCAATTTAGGCGGACAACATAAGTAGAATGGCTCAAGAAAATCAGTTTGTTCTAATGGCTTAAGCTACTTGCCATTCAACAAAGTTGGTTCACTTGTGAGCCTCTTAAACTTTAGCCTATCATACTAAGCTTGTGGACCTTTTAGGCATATTTTGTGAGGGTTAATTTCATCCCTAATTAAACTATATAAAAGGTAGTGAAATAATTTGCAAAATGATTAAACTTATTTGAGCTTTAAAATATATGTAATATTATTAGAGAAAACTATATACATGCCCCATAAAAACACCAAAACAAACTCACATACCCTTGTATATCTCATATTTACCAAGAAATGTACATTCCTTACTTTGAGAAGAAAGAATTGTCTCGAAATGTGGAGATAATTAAGTAATTGAGACGATATCAAGCAATTCACAAGCAAGTCACGATGAAAAAGTGCAATAAGAAACAATTATTGGAAGCTTAAAGGAATTGAATTAAGGAGATAGAGGAACCAAGGAAAAATGACAAAAATGAAGTTGAAGATGCCAAAATTTCCTCGTATGTTGTAGTATCCTGATTATCAATGATCAACTCATAGCATCTAAGCTCTAACTTCCTATAAGTCTAATCTAAGTCCAAATTTAGAAACATACCTTAGGGTTTAGGCTTTAGGAAAACTAAGTCAAGATGTTTGGATCCAAGCTTGGGTTGATGAGCTTACCATTGAATTAAAAGAATACAATTCAAGTATAACTAATTAATGCAATAATTACTCAATCTTCGAATTGAGAATACGATTTAATCCAATATATTATAGACTCCAAAATTCTAAGTTGGATGACCCTCTTAGTCTATGAAAAGGAAAACTCTAGTAACCAATTACTTGTTTCCAATGAAATCACACCTCAAAGAGTATCTTAGATAAGGGTCATGTTATCTCCTAAGGCAATAGATTGTGAGATAATTGCTCATTATCTTTAATATTACTTATACATCAATTATTTTTTCATATTTGTAGACAAGAAATGGTAAGAATATAATAATAATTTTGTTCTGATTCCACCTTCATGATCATCGGCATTAGTTGCTTCCCCGGTAAGTGGCGCAATTATGTTATGGGTAACTCGAGATCTTCATATTCACTAAATCTCTAAATGTGACAACATGCAATGTGACAACCTAGACCCCATCGATCAATTTAACTTGATGGGATCTAAATCACCGGCCACAAATAGTAAAGTTCAAACTGGATCAAAGTCACCTAGTACAGAATCATACAATATAAATATAGCCAAACCAATAAATTATAAAGCATTAATTAATAAAAGCAAGTGGAAATTGATCAAAGTAATCATGTCCACAATCTCATGACTAAAGGAAAAGGGGTTTGTCTAGTCAACCGAGTACAATCATTGGAAAACAAAAAGAAAACTCAACAGCTGAAAAAAATTCTCTTGGGGTCATGGATCCTTTGGCAGTATTGAGCTAGGTCCTACACCAATCATTCTGCACACAACCACTCCCAACTGCTCAACTGTTCCTAAGTATGGAGTCCAAGAACACATTAGCAAACACTGAGCAGAATTGTGCGAATGACAAGAAAAATGAAGACCACAAGAATTTGGATACTGGTTAATTTATTTAGTTATTAATCTTCAATTCATTATTCTTTGTTTCTAAAATGTCTCATTAAGTGTGTTTCAAATATCTATTACAAATTAGTTTCTTGAAAGGCACCAGGAGATCACACTGTGATATCCTAAGAAATACGACAAGTACTAAGCATCCTCTTGGCTAGGAGGAAACCTTATGATCGTTATTTCTCAACAAGTTAATTAAGGTTATTAGTCTTAATTAAATGCATCGGAAGTAACTTAGGTTAACTTGAATTAGTGTCGTGAATGTAGTATAGGATCAAGTTAATCTAACATTTTAGATTTTTAATTTTATTTAACTAATTGAATCCAAGTCGTTCACTGGGAAGCATAATATTAAACTTAATTCACCATTAGTCCATAAGGCATAATTACTAACTATTTAATTAATCAGATTAATAAATATAATATATGTTAAGCACATGAATAATGCACAAAAAAATTACAACTAAAACATGCAATATTCCATTTAATAGAAATAATTATACAAGAAATATTTGTCAATTAAAATCAAGTAGAATGTGTATTACAAGTGATCTCTCAAAATATAAGGCATAAGAAATGTTTACAAGAGTCTAACATCCTTTTACAATAATTAAAGCTCAAAATAAATCTTCTTCATTAGCCTTAACCTTCAAGTTGTCCTCTATATCATCAGACGTCTGTTTACAAGGTTAGAAGTCTTAAAAAGTGACAAATAAACCCTTATCTCTATTCTCTTAAACTCTCTTTCTTTCTTTAATTTCTTCTCTTGCCTCGAGCTTCACCTCAGCTCTTTCCCTTAGGTTCACCTGTGCCTTTTTAACACTTAGCTTCATTTCTATATCTTCTCTTTAACTTCTTTTTCCTTTTAATCGTGCACAAACCCACTTAACCATTTAACAAAAATTTGTTAATAGGTGGCCCAGACTTTTTGGGGATATACAGCACCCCGTGAAGTGGGACCAGACCCTACTAAGCCCAGGCCTAGTTCATATTAGGTTCATTTTTTTCTTGATTTTCCACAATACATAGTCTCATGCCCATCACAGACCCAACAAGCTCGCTCGTCCACCCGGGCACACATGCAGGTACACGCCTACGCACACACACACATGCACGTGCACGCACGCGCCCATTCGGATCCAGAGGTAAGGTTTAGGTTCGTTTTGTGTGCCAAACGCTATCGACTAAAGCGCTGGTTCACAAAATCATAATATACTATGTCGCGCGCTTGCGTTCCACCGATGTGGGACTAAGTTCAACTGGTCTTCCTCAGCGTAAAGCTGCGTCAGGTGAATCTTCAAACAAATATTCCAGACGATTTAGAAGTCTAAATCAAGTAATCAAGGACTCAATCGAAACCTCTACAGATCCTCTACTTGATTTTAGCCTCAATTTAAGATTTGGATCAGATTTGATCCACGGATCTGATGGGAGAACATGGTTGTTTGTCAGGTCAAAATGAGCCTACAGAAGGTGTACCTCAGGTCAATTGACCTGCAGAGAAGTTTAACCCCTCATTTGAGGGTCAAAATGCCTTCAATAAAGCATTCCGTGCAATTTAGAGGAGATTTAGAGGTTGAGGAAGGCTTCAGGAAGGAACAGAAGATAAGGAAGCTCGATCTGGAACCTCAAAGTTCGAATTCAAGAGTAAATCAGCTCTGGAGAGAGCTAAAAACCTCAAAAAAGGATCTAAATCAATTCAGCAGACTTAAAGTAACTGGTCTGATCAGAATTTGATTCTAAATCTCGACAAAAAGCTTAAGAATAATGTTGGGTTCTGTTGGTGCCAGAGCACCACGATCATTTATTTTGATGATAACAAAACACGTGTTATTTAACATTTGCACTTGGAGTCTTAGATTTCAGGTCAATTGCAAATGTAGACGTGTTTAGACGGAATTCGAGCTCGCATCCAGGACGGATTGGAGGAGCTTGATGGAGAGCAGAAGAGATTCGCGAGGAGCGATATATTGAAGAAGGAAGGAGATGAAGAATAGGATAGATTTCCTTCTCTTATACTCATTGTATTTTTCGTTTCTTTTGTTGCTCTTTATTTTTGTTACTTAGATTTCTGTTAAAGAGCCTCAAAGTACCCTAACAGTAGTCCTAGGAACACCTGCACAACCCTAGGATACTTAGGTTTTCTGTAGAGAACTTAGAAAACCAATATAGGGTTTAAA
The DNA here is from genome assembly GCA_037157565.1 of Thalassia testudinum. Classification (NCBI taxonomy): domain Eukaryota; kingdom Viridiplantae; phylum Streptophyta; class Magnoliopsida; order Alismatales; family Hydrocharitaceae; genus Thalassia; species Thalassia testudinum. The sequence continues at coordinate 23,018,890 of JAZHRO010000054.1, read as the reverse complement.
CAGCACTTCCAGACGTCTAATTCCCAAATCAGACATCTGATAAAGTGTTTTAAGACATCTGAATGTTGATTCAAACGTCTGATAACATTTAGGCTGGACTTAAATAGTTCTGTTTGATGAAATCAGACGTCCAGACCTTAGACCAGACGTCTTAGGAGGCGTCTGATGACTTTGCCAGACGTCCAATTAGTGGACCATTAGCTGGCTTAACAAACACTCAAGAATGTGACCGTTAAAGTCTTATCATACGTCCATAGGACTTTCCAGACGTCTGATAATTGGCCGTTTTGTCTCGGCTGACCCAAAATCTCTTCTCAGAGATTTTCTAGCCGTTGCAACGTTTGGAAATCCATTCCCACAGTAAAAGTAGGTTTCCAGACGTCTAGACATAGTGCCAGACGTCCTATATGTCGTCTGATGGACTTGCACAAGAACCCTGTTTAGATCTGATCCAAGTCAGGAAGAGCCCCGCCCAAAATCTGACGTCTGACCTTTAAATCAGACGTCTTAAAGTGATCTTCCAGACGTCTGATGCTAGAATTAGACGTCTGATAAGCCTGTCAGAACAATGATTGTTCCTGATTTCGGGCTGATTCACTTGGGCTTTGCACCCAACGGCTATGGAAGCTTTTCTAAGCCTTCCAAAGCCTTCCTAAGGCCTCTATAAATAGAGGGGAGCCTTTGACACACGAACACACATCTAAGAAACACAAGACACACCTTGCAATACACTTTCAAACCATTTTGTGTCTCTCTTGCTCTCTAAGCTCTAATTCTTCATCTTGAGAGCATCAAGCGGTTGCGTACCCGCTCTCCCGCCGTTGCTCACGAGAGCGACGTTGCGTCGTCGCGTGGCTCACGCATCCGCGTCGTCGACTCACTCCTTTCAAAGGGAAGCATCCTAATTCCTATAGAAGCTTAGGATAAAAATTACTTTGTTGGCTCTATAGGATTACTTGTTTATTTTATCTTTGTTATTTGGTTGGGTATTCGCTTTGCGAATTCCCGTCTCCTTCGAGGGACAAAATCCTTCTCGTGAAGAGAATGGGTTGAGGAACGCTACCCTCGCACTTGTAGCGTGGTTGTATTTGAGGTTGAATCACCCTCGTTTAAAGTGATTCGCTTACTGGATTTTGATCAACTTGGTTGATCGGAAAATCCTAACTCGAGAGGGTTAGGTGGTGGTTTTCACCCAGTTTGGGTTTCCACCTAAAAATCTTTGTGTACTTTGTGCGATTGTTATTTAGTGAGATTGTTTATTATTTATTTCCGCAATTATTACGTTACCCCCTCCTGGTAGGGCGAAACTACAGGTTCCACATGAACCCAAACTATACAGGAAGTAAAACCTCAAGTAATTCGCAATAAAACTCAATTAAATCAATTAAAATATGCTCTAAATCACTCCAGAAAATCAGTCTAATCTATTAGATCAGAATTTCAGCCATCTAATCATCGAAATTGCTCTAAGTTTGACCTAAAAGGTTCAAAGTTTGACTTTAAAGATCAGAGCCTTTCTTATCAAATCCAAGTCCAAAGTGGGTTTATTTCAACCTCAAGAATCGATTCAGTAATTCAAAGCTAGGTTTTAAGCACTCAAACAATGCTCTCAGGCAACGTCGCCTAGCCTGAGAAGGAGGTTTGTTTGTCAAAAGAAATTAGGAGCTATTAGTTCTAATTAAGACCTAGAATAGATTCCCTAAGTTCTGCTAAAGCTTCAAGATCTATTCCTAGGATCTAAACCCTAACAGAATTGTCTCTCCAACTCCACCGGAGTTGGAGAAGACGAAGATCAAGAGAGAGCTTGATAGCACTGCATTTTACAATGTTAACTCTGCCAAAAGGGGACGGTCTTAAAGGTAAAATGCACAGATGATACAACATAAATAGGAATAAGAGCATCGCATACATTGCACAATAAGACTGCTTATAATGCATTATTAATGGCCATATGTACAAGTACATGTTAAAGCAGGCCTCAGATGAGCGATCGGACCGCATGGATGGACTCAGAGCAACGAACCGAGTCAAATGAACTCGAAATCAACTAAATTCGACATCTGGAGCTCCCACAATTGGCCTAAGAAGTTCTGACCGTTGATTTGATGATCAACAGTCATGGGGGTGCCACGTGTCAGCATCCTCGCGCTCCTCAACCGCAGCAGAACACCAGCGCCTCCACCGTAGGATGAATCTCGGCCGTTGATTTTCGATGAAATGGCTGAGAACTGCACGCTCTCGCGCTCCACAACCGCAGCGTCCTCAGCTGCAGCAACTTCTAACCGTTGGATCTTCATCCAACGGTCGCTGATGAGAACCTCATCATAAACCCTAACTAGCATAATCTAACCCAGATATGTGAGAAAAAGCTCCTACATGAACCAAAGAAAGGCTTAACTCAGAGAATTCTGAGTTTAAGAATAAAACAAATCATAAGGGGTAAAACTGTAATTTCACCAATGCAGTTTGCAAACAGGGTAATTAAGGATCCAAACACAGGTCAAACAAGCTTAACAAGAAGGAAAGTTGGATGATCTGATCTAAAAAAGGGTTGTAGCAACTTGCAGGAATTAAATGACATTCTGTAACCCTAAAACACACCCACTTCAATTCACGAGGTTCGAGGTAGGATAAAAGTCAACTAAACCCTCTAAAATTCATAGAAAAATACCCTCTAGGGTTTAGAATCTTCAATTTGGCCTAAGAAACCTATTTTGACCTAAAAAGAGAACCATGCCCAATTAATAACTTAATTTGGGTTTTTATGCAAATTGGCTGATCAAACATGGTCCAACCTAGATTTAAAATTCACCATTAAAATCCTTAGGTTCAAATTGGTCTTTTATAAAAACTTGAGTCTAAGAAGTGACCTCCTTGACCGACTTTACAATTTGGTCCTCTTCATTTACTTTTTGACCCTTACCTTTTGAAACCCTTGCATTTAGGCCTCCAACTTTTCATCATTCTTTGCAGAACGGTCCTCCCTGCAACTTCTGCGCAGCGCCATACTCCGGCGACCTTGCGCGAATCATGGCGCCGCGCAGGGTAGGGCTACCGTCCTGCAAAGTAGAAGCGGGGTTCCCTGCGACGTCCTCCGTCGCAGGGACCTGCCCATGCCTTTTGCCGACCACCATACCTTCCGTGCGAATGCGCGGAAGGTATGGGTGTCCCTTCCGGTCATACTCCGGCGAGGTAGAACCCTCCGCGCCAAGCTCATTATATGGACCGACAGACCCTGTCGGCTCCTGCAAGCTTCCTTTGACGGAGAATCACCCCCCTCTTCATCCCTTCCTCCTCCGGTCAGAGAGCCCGAAGCTTTCGGTGAACTCCTCCTCTTCCTCTTCGTCGCTCTGCTGCCCTACCTGCAGCAGGGATTGCCTTGCTCCATCGTCCGCATCGGGCTGTACCCACCGGCGCCCTCCGTCTACTTCCTCGTCGCCGAAACCCTCCTCTAGGGCATCTTCGTCTCCAGCTCCGGCAGATACGAGCCGTCTGCTCAGCCCTCCCCCTTCGTCGAATACTTAAGTAGATAGCTTCCTCTCTATTTCCCTTGCATTTCCCCCCTTTTAAACTGCCCTTTCGATCACCCGACCGCCACTGTCCAGACCACCCTCTCCACCTCCGATCACCCCCTTCGGCGAGACCATCTCACGACCACAGGCACTCCCGTACCTCGCCGACCATCCCACAAGCACCCTCACACTCCACTCTATCGATTCCCCATCTCCATTCACTGCCAAATGCCACTCGATCACCCCCCGAACAAACCCACCTCTCCGGCCATAGTCTGACCTAGGTCAGCCTCTTCACACACTCCAGCACCCCGCCAACCACCGCACAAGCTTCGCCTCACTCCAGCGAAGCTTCCTGCGTATTCTGACTAGGCCGAGAGGCCGTTGTTGTGATTTCAGGTGCGCGCCCCTCGCCGCCATTGCCGACGAGCTGCAGCAGCTTCACCTGCAGCTGCAGGCACCCTCCAGCCCAGGTGCGCGTCCCAGGTCGCGCGGATTATCTATGAGAAGGCACCCAGGCCTGTAGCTGGGGCAAAGGCGTAGTGGGCTGCTTCAATTGGTAGTAGGTAGCTCGCCTGTAGGCGCCAATCTGGGAGGTAGGACTTTAGTCCCACCTCGGAAGTGCGTGGCCAAGCGCCCGCACTTAAATTGAAAAACTGTCTAAGGCTTATCGCCACGCGCTCGCTCGCCCTCACCCACGCTCAGGCCCTGCGGGTCTGGGCAGGATCCAATTACCCAAACCGCGCACTCCTCGCCCACCACCGCACGCCGGTGGGCCTGGTCCCGGGCGCGATACCCGCACCCGATTACCCAGCTCTGGGAGAGCAGTCCTAAGAGAGAAATCTGAGAAAGAGAGAGACACGAGGAAGGGTAGGGGTAGGTTTTGCTTTGACCCTTGTGTGAGCGTGCAGGAAGAAAGAAAGAAGAAGGGAAGCGGCCAAAGCCTTAGCCACTTAGGGCAGCTGAAGAAGAAGAAGTGAAGGAGAGAAATAGAGGAAGAAAGGAAGAACAAAAGAACTGTAGCAGAGCCACAGATAAGTCGTCTGAACGCAGTATCAGACGTCGGAATCCCCACAACCGTAGAAGGCAGGAAAGAAAAGAAGGAAAGAAAAGAAGAACAGAAGAAGAGGCCAAGAAAAGAAGAAAGAAGGCAAGAAGAAAAAGAAGGAAGAAGACATCACCGCCAGAAAGAAAGAACAGAAGAAGAGCAAAGAAGAAATAACAAAGAAAGAAAGAAGAAGAGAAGAAGAGAAACGGTCAAGGAAGAAGAAGAAGAAGAAGAAAAGAGAAAGAGAAGAAGATGCCAAGATCTCCCCCCCACTCTCTCTCTCTTATTTTTGTAACATAATAGAGAACTTAATTAGACTTTTAGAAGCATAGTTGCTCCCTGAGTTCAACCTCGGGAAAACCTTGTTCCGAGTAAAAAATTTGTAATAGTAATCTGGTAGCTGTGTTGTCTTATACTATAACGACTGTACTTAAACTATAATAACGTAAAGATGAAACACAGAACAGCTCTAGCCTTACCAGCGTTACCATTTTAACGCCGTTGTCGGGGAGCAACGACTATTCTAGAAGCAATAAAATCTCTATTTGTGAGTTTCTAATAATCTCTTCTCTCTTTTGTGTGCAGGTATAGGAAAATCAAGAAGCAGCCACACAACAACTACTCCAAGGACAGATAATTTCTATCCTCTCACTATTAACCCCTAAATTATAAAGAGGAAGAAAAAGAAAAGAATAAATAATATAGGTATAACCTGTCTTTCATACCTAGTAACAGCTGCATATTTTCAAACTACTATTCCTGCACACACTATTAAGGGTATTTAAGGGCTAACACCTTCTTACCTGAGCCCTATTACCCAACAAGGAGTTAACTGGACCAAGTAGAGCCAACATAGGACTTAACATTAGGGTTTTAGAGATACACTCCTTAATCAAGAATTGAGAAATTCCAAAAGAAGTGTGTCTAAGCCATTGATTGAAAATACTTATTCAGAAAAACCCTAAGCAATTGGCTCTCTAAACACATTTGAACCCTAAAAGATAAGACCTAATAAGCTCTCAATAGAACTAGCAAGTAAAGTTGACCTCTTGGGTCAACCAACCTTCAACTTAGGTCACTCTTTACACTCAAAAAGCCTAAAGTTCAAGTGAAAATCTAAGCACCTTGATCTTAAACTAAAAGTGGTAGACTTAAGAGGTCAAGATCCCCATTCTGGTCTACCTGGAATCTCAGTGACAAGAGAGGTCGGGTGGGGGAAACCCTGTAACCCGTGAGGACGCTCTACCGTGTAAGGGTCTTCGAGGGACTCACCCTCTCTGGCTGCCCAGGTAATTCTCAGGTGGACGATCTTTTGATCAAGGGGTCCATTTGCCCCGCACCTCTATAGTCACCCTACATTTTGGGTGTCTTGATTGGGTCCAGCACCTGCTAAACTCACCTTCTCCATCAGTTTATGTTTGGTAGGAGGTCCTTGAAACCTCCCTTAGAACTTCACTCTCCTCGAGGCCGAGCCTCAATGCCCTTGTCTGAGAAAACAACACTTCACATCGACCTCTCCTCCGACTCCGAACCCAACTCACCTTCTTCTTCCACAATGGCTCAGCCAGTTGAGGAAGAGAATAATCTAGAGCACCAGCTCCAGCGACTCAATGACCTCTTCCAGAACTTTGTGCACCCAACGCAGCGTCCTATGATGCGGGACCATTACAATCCTGCTGCGGTGGCCATTGAGCCTCGAGTCAGAATCCCGACTGGAGGACCTGATTCTGAATTAAAGCCCAATATGATTCATGCCATACCTAAATTTCATGGGCTTAATTTTGAAGACCCCTTCCAACACATCAAACAGTTAAAGCATCTGGCCCAAACTTTTGGGTCAGATGCACAAAATCAGGACATTCTCCTCATGAAGATGTTCTCCTTCTCCCTTATGGACAAGGCTGCTCATTGGTACCAAACGCAGACTCGGCCGATCAACAATTGGGAAGAACTTCAGTCCGAGTTCTTGAAAAAGTTCTTTCCCGTTGGTCGGACCAATGCTTTGCGCCATCAGATTACCCACTTCACTCAGCAAACGGGAGAACCTCTCCATGAGGCATGGGATCGCTTTCAGGATCTCATGAGAAAATGCCCTCATCATGGAGCTCCTAAATGGGAACAAGTCCAGTCTTTTTACCAGGGACTCCGTGAGGATATTAGGCTTTTCGTCAATGCAACTTGCGGAGGGAATATCATGGGTCAACATGAGGACACAATGTGGGAGATTCTCGAAAACATGTGCGAGAACTCCATCAATAATGACTCCATGGGATTATTCGACAGGACGAATACCCGCGCATCGATGAACCTTAGGGGAGCACACAAGACGCAGGGCCTGTCCGCATTAGTCGACCTAGAACTAATGGCCAGTCGATTGGACAAGGTCTCCATCATTGAGAAGAAAGTGGACGAGCTGACTCAGCACTTGCAGCGAGCCACCTCTGCACATAGCTCCTTTGCACAGCCTCCTTCCACACGGGAGACTGTGCAAAACATTCTCCACCGACCTTCTCCCGGGATGGATCCATATCCACCCCCATCTGATTCTCGGATCGGAGGATCCTCCGATCCTTTCTATACCAGCCCAGGGAATTCCACTTCCCCATTCTCTGGTTCTTTGGAGGTTCCTCACACTTGCGAGGAACTCAACGCCATCCAGAATGATCTATTCTCCAACACCTGCAATCTTGGATGGAGCAACCATCCCAACTTCCAGTGGGCGGGAAATTCCCAAACTCAGAGACTACCCTTTCAGCCCCGTCCACAACCATCTCATCCTTACCAACCACCTCAGTCTCGGCCCAACCCTCCGTATCCATTAGGGCCAAACCAGGACCAAATGTCCCTCATCCTTCAGACTCTGGCTGACATTCAAAGAATGAATGCGGCTATTCAAAAACAACACAAGGACGAACTTACAGAGGTTCGAAATCAATTGGCCCAGTTGTCAAATTCTCACCAACCAGGCACACTTCCTTCCCAACCTCTTCCTAACCTTAATAATGTGCCGACCTAGCGGCGCGTTATGAACCCAAACCTGAGCCAAGCACACATGATTTATCAGGCCCCCTCCATTCCTTCACCCGACGGGATGGAGGCTTCCACTTCTTATGCAGGCTATCAGCAGCAACCCATCATATCCAACACTAACCAAAACCAGGCAGGACTGAATTTTGTAACAACCCGTAGTGGTAAGGAGACCCAAGATCCACCCTATCCAAATCACTCCAAGCCTGGTAGTGATTCCAACCCTAGGACAGTAATCCAGGACATTCCTATCCCCGTCCTAAATCAAAGACCTGGACCTATCCTAGAAGAACCAACCAAGGTTCCATTTCCCGAGGCCTTGACCAAGGGAAAGAAGACAAAATCCGTGGCACCTGAGGAGGACCTGGTCAAGCTCTTTGAGCAGGTCCAAATAAACATCCCCTTGATGGATGCAATTCGTCACGTACCGGCTTACGCACGATTCTTAAAGAATGTGTGTACACCTTAGCGTAAGCCGCGAACCAAGAGTGGGAGTCCAATTGTACTATCAGAGCAAGCCAGCTCTGTAATCCTAAGCAGGCTCTCACCCAAGGGTAAAGATCCTGGTACTCCTATGATTTCCTGCAAAATAGGTGAAACCCAATTTGATAGAGCATTACTAGACTTGGGCGCTTCCGTAAATCTGATACCTACATCCTTACTTAGCCACCTAGAAGAATCCAAGCTAAAACCAACTGAGGTGACACTACAATTAGCCGATCGATCCATAAAGTCACCTAAAGGGATTCTCGAGGATGTTATTGTAAGAGTGCGGGATTTCTATTTCCCTGTAGACTTTATAGTCTTGGACATGGACGCACCTGAAAACCCTAGGGATACACCGATCATTTTAGGGAGACCTTTCTTGGCTACTGCTAGAGCCAACATCAGTTGTGAGAAGGGCCAAATAGAATTGAAATTTGGTAATCAAACCCTCAAAATTTATATCTTTAAGGCCCAACAAGGAATCAATTGCGGTGTCATCGAACAGATTTGTGATATCAGGGCTTTGGTTGATGGAACGCATTTTGAGAATGACCTGATTATACCTCATCAACCACAGAAAGATCTTGAACCGCAATTAGAGGAGTCAAATCCGGATTTAGACAGACCTATAACTCCTACCCTTGAACCTCACATTTTCCCTGAACCACCCGCTGCTGCTAATAACCCCGTCCTTGAACTGAAACCCCTTCCCGATCATTTGAAATACATCTTTTTAGGTTCTAATCTGACCCTTCCTGTGATTATAAATTCCAAGCTTACTCCTGAACATGAATCCCGTCTGATTGCTGCTCTCCAGTAACATCGCAGAGCCATTGGATGGACTCTCGATGACTTGACTGGAATAAGTCCCTCTTATTGCACACATCATATTTACTCAGAAGAGGGCGCACGACCTTCCCGTGAAATGCAGATACATTTAAACCCCAATCTGCAGGTCGTGAAAAAGGAGATCACCAAGTGGTTAGATGCAGGGATCATCTACCCGATCTCCGACAGTCGTTGGGTGAGCCCGATTCAGGTTGTGCCTAAAAAGGAAAGCCTCACCACCATTACGACTAAAATCGGAGAAGTCATATCTACCCGATTAGCCAACTCGTGGAGAGTCTGCATAGATTATCGATGACTCAATTCCTCCATGAAGAAGGATCATTTCCCACTACCTTTCATTGATCAGATTCTCGAGAAATTAGTGGGAAATCGATTCTTCTGCTTTCTTGATGGGTACTCCGGTTATAACCAAGTATCTATTCATCTTGAGGACCAAGAGAAGACCACGTTCACCTGCCCCTTCGGAACTTACGCGTTCCGAAGGATGCCGTTCGGTCTCTGCAATGCACCCGCGACTTTTCAGCGGTGCATGCTTGCCATATTCTCTGATATGGCAGGTGATTATCTGGAAGTCTTCATGGATGACTTTTTCAGTTTTCGGGGCATCATTTGATGATTGCCTCCAGCACTTGGTTCATATACTCAGGCGCTGCATCGATGTTAATTTGGTTCTTTCTTGGGAAAAGAGCCATTTTATGGTGCCTGAGGGGATCGTCCTAGGACATTTGATTTCTGAGAAGGGCATCCAAGTGGATCGAGCCAAGGTTGATCTAATCTCTCGCCTTCCTATGACTAGCTCTATCAGGGACATCCGTTCTTTTCTGGGGCACGTTGATTTTTACCATCGTTTCATTCCTAATTTCTCGAAAATCGTGCGCCCCCTGACGACTCTTCTCTCTAAGGATGTACCCTTTGAAATCTCCAAGGAATGCACTCAAGCCTTTGAGAACCTCCGTGACCGAGTCACCCAGGCCCCGATCCTACAATCCCCTGATTGGTCTCAACCCTTTAAGATCATGTGCGATGCGTCTGATTTCGCTATAGGAGCGGTTCTGGGGCAGAAAGTTGATGGGAAGCCCGTGGTCATCTACTATGCTAGCAAGACACTTGACGAGGCTCAGTGTAACTATACAGTTACGGAGAAAGAGCTGCTAGCCATAGTATTTGCCCTTGAAAAATTTCGATCTTATCTCCTGGGTTCCCACGTCATCATCTACTCGGATCACACGACTGTGAGGCATCTCCTTGCCAAGAAGGACGCGAAGCCCCGACTAATCCGATGGATCTTGCTGTTACAAGAATTCGACCTCGAGATTCACGACAAGGCAGGAAAACAAAATGTGGTAGCTGACCATTTGTCCCGCCTTCCTTCTGAGATCATCAACCCTTCCAGACCCATCACGGAGCATTTCCCTGATGAGCACCTGCTGACTATTGGTACTAAACTTCCATGGTTTGCTGATATAGTAAACTACTTGGCATCTCATCAGACCCCGTCTGATTGGCCGAAGGCCAAGAAAGACAAATTGCGCTCTGATGCCAAGTATTACATTTGGGAAGATCCATAGCTCTTTCGCATAGGTGCTGACCAAATCATCCGGAGATGTGTCCCGGAAGGTGAAGTCAATGATATTCTTTCCTTCTGCCATGACCAGGCATGCGGTGGCCATTTCTTTGGGCACAAAACCGCATCGAAAATCCTCCAGTGTGGCTTTTGCTGGCCCACTCTGTTCAAGGATGCATACAATAACTGCAAGGCATACAGTCTTTGCCAAACTTTGGGCAACATGAGCCATCGCGACATGATGCCTTTGCAGCCGATTCTCGTATGCGAAATCTTTGATGTTTGGGGGATTGATTTTATGGGCCCCTTTCCTGTTTCGAATGGTTTCAAATACATTCTACTGGCTGTGGACTACGTGTCCAAATGGATCGAAGCCATACCGACCCAAACCTGTGATCACAAAATCATTCTCAAATTCATTCATCACAATATCTTCTCACGATTCGGGATTCCTCGTGCTATCATCTCAGACGGGGGGACCCATTTCACAAATGCTCAGTTCAGGTCACTGATGACCAAATACGGGGTGTCTCACCGAATCTCTACTCCTTATCACCCCCAGTCTAATGGTCTAGTTGAGCTGTCAAATCGGGAGATCAAGAAAATCCTATAGGTCATTGTTCGGCCTAACAGGAATGACTGGTCGTCCTGACTTTCGGAAGCCTTGTGGGCCTATAGGACCGCCCACAAAACCCAATTAGGCATGTCTCCCTTTAGACTAGTGTACGGGAAGGCGTGTCACCTTCCCGTCGAACTAGAGCACAAAGCCTATTGGGCAGTACGGAATTGTAATCTAGATCTTTCTAAGGCTGGAACCCACAGAAAGCTTCAAATCAGCGAGATCGATGAACTACGTCTTGATGCGTACGAGAACTTGCGAATCTACAAGGAGCGGGTTAAAGCCTTCCATGACAAGCACATCTCTAGAAAGATCTTTCATCCTAGTCAGAAGGTCCTACTCTTCGATGCCCGACTCAAACTTTTCCCTGGGAAGTTACGATCCAAGTGGGTTGAACCATACTTGGTCCGGCAGGGTTTTGGAAATGGAGCCGTCGAAATCAGTCCACTCAGCCATGATTCCAAACCTTTCATCGTGAACGGTCAGAGACTCAAACCGTTCATTGATGTAACCTCTACTAATTTGGCTGAATCATCATTTATCCTCCATTCTCTTTGAGCATATTGCGCCCAGCCGATGGCGTAAAACTCAGCGCCTAATGGGAGGCAGCCCGTCATTCTCTTTGAAAACCTGAAACCTTTTCTAACACCTTTGTGCACTTAAGGTTCACCCTTTAGGACAGCCAACTCCACCTTAGGTGCTTGTACCTGAGATTAGAAATCATCCGCAACAGTCATCCTGACCCATTCACTCATCAAAACATCTGTCCTAATGTATGAACTAAGTTGAATAAAAACCCCTAAGTTAAAATGAGGACATTGCAAATTTTAGGCATGGGGGGGAATGAAAGTGCAACTTGAAATTAAAGGTTTTAAACAAAAAAAATTCACATATGTCAAAAATACCATAAAAATTAAAAATTTTTTTGAAAAAGAATAATAAAATGAGAGGAGGAAAGAAAATTTTGAGGACTCTACAAAGGAGGAGGAGAAGAAAAAGATACAAAATGAAAAGAAGGAGCACAAAATGAAAGAAAAGTGATAGTCATTAGTAAGAAATTAAGGAATTAACCTAAGTTCTAGACCGCATTTAGGAAAAGAAATGGAAAGTGCATAGTGAGATTAGTAAGAACGCGAACTTTAGGCATTCTTGGATAGACTCTTAGTACCCATTAAGATCTAGACATTCCTCAAGAGGTTGAGGAAAATGAAAGGCTTAAGTATTAGGTCCAAGACTTAGGGAGTATTTGGCCTCGTTAACTAACTTTTGGTTTACGGGACTCAGTAACCTAAGCACCCTAACTTCACACACAGCCAGGTTCAGTAAGCATAAAAATCAAAATCACGCAGAAGCGTTGCAAAAAAATTCTATAAATGACACCTAGAATAGGAGCTGCCGATCAACACAAGTTTATTTGGACGAGTTCCCAGCACAGAGAGGTGGGAAATTCCCCTCGAAGAAGCGTAACAAAATATCATCTCCTCGGTGCTTGTCTCTTAGGATATTTACATATCCTACTGGGGGCATGTAAGCACTCTGCTGGTTCAGATTCCATGGATGGCATTATCACGAAATGTCAATTGCTAGGGTCTGAATTCGGCCACGGAATACCATGGATGGGATTATCTCGAAATCTCAACAGCCAGGGTTCTGGGGGTTACCATAGGTGGTGCTATCTCGAAGCATCGACTGTTAAGAACCCTTGAGGATTAATGATGGGGACAAGGAATCTGATACAGACCGTGTTGTAAAGCCAATCCTAAGCTAGAATTAAAAAGAAAAAGAGAGAGAAAACTCTCCAAACGTATAAATCTTCTACCTCTCTTTCTTACAAAACGCACTGCGAACTGAGCCAGTGCTAAAATTATCTCAAGCACGGGTGCTTTAACCACAAAGTCCAATAAACCTTAGGTCAGTTCTTGTAGGCCTTAAAAACCTTTGTTAAGGACTGAGGCTGAGGTTAGACAGATCTGGATCTTGGTTGGTACTAGAGTACCTTTTAGGCATATAGTTGGCATTCTGACCTAATCTAGGTTTAAAATGAAAAAAACACTTATCTGAAATCATTAAGAACTTCATGGTCTAGAACAAGGGTTGAAACCTTAAAATTTTGCTAAGGGACTAGCAAAAGCTAGGCATGGGGGTATGATGAGAACCTCATCATAAACCCTAACTAGTACAATCTAACCCAGATATGTGAGAAAAAGCTCCTACATGAACCAAAGAAAGGCTTAACTCAGAGAATTCTGAGTTTAAGAATAAAACAAATCATAAGGGGTAAAACTGTAATTTCACTAATGAAGTTTGCAAATAGGGTAATTAAGGATCCAAACATAGGTCAAACAAGCTTAACAAGAAGGAAAGTGGGATGATCTGATCTAAAAAAGGGTTGTAGCAACTTGTAGGAATTAAATGACATTCTGTAATCCTAAAATACACCCACTTCAATTCACGAGGTTCGAGGTAGGATAAAAATTAACTAAACCCTCTAAAATTCATAGAAAACTACCATCTAGGGTTTAGAACCTTCAATTTGGCATTAGAAACCTATTTTGACCTAAAAAGAGAACTATGCCCAATTAATAACTTAATTTGGGTTTTTACGCAAATTGGCCGGTCAAACATGGTCCAACCTAGAATTAAAATTCACCATTAAAATCCTTAGGTTCAAATTGGTCTTGTATAAAAACTTGAGTATAAGAAGTGACCTCCTTAACCGACTTTACAATTTGGTCCTCTTCATTTACTTTTTGACCTTTATCTTTTGAAACCCTTGCATTTAGGCCCCCAAATTTTCATCATTCTTTGCATAACGGTCCTCCCTGCAACTTCTACGTAGCGCCATACTTCGGCGACCTTACGCGGAGCATGGCGCCGCGCAGGGCAAGGCTGCCGTCCTGTAAAATAGAAGCGGGGTTCCCTGTGACGTCCTCCGTCGCAGGGACCCGCCCATGCCCTTTGCCGACCACCATACCTTCCGTGCGAATGCGCGGAAGGTATGGGTGTCCCTTCCGGCCATACTCTGGCGAGGTAGACCCCTCCGCACCTCGCCCCTCTCTGCGCACCAAGCTCATTATAAGAACCGGCAGACCCTGCCGGCTCCTGCAAGCTTCCTTTGACAGAGAATCACCCCCCTCTTCATCCCTTCCTCCTCCGGTCAGAGAGCCTGAAGCTTTCGGCGAACTCCTCTTCCTCTTCGTCGCTCTGCTGCCCTACCTGCAGCAGGGATTGCCTTGCTCCATCGTCCGCGTCGGGCTGTACCCGCCGGCGCCCTCCGTCTGCTTCCTCGTCACCGAAACCCTCCTCCAGGGCATCTTCGTCTCCAGCTTCGGTAGATACGAGCCGGCTGCTCTGCCCTCCCCCTTCGTCGAATACTTAGGTAGATAGCTTCCTCTCTATTTCCCTTGCATTTCCCCCATTTAAAACTGCCCTTTCGACCACCCGACCGCCACTGTCCAGACCACCCTCTCCACCTCCGATCACCCCCCCCGGCGAGACCATCTCACGACCACAGGCACTCCCGCACCTCGCCGACCATCCCACAAGCACCCTCACACTCCACTCTATCGATTCCCCATCTCCATTCACTGCCAAACGCCACCCGACCACCCCTCGAACAAACCCACCTCTCCGGCCACAGTCTGACCTAGGTCAGCCTCTTCACGCACTCCAGCACCCAGCCGACCACCGCACAAGCTTCGCCTCACTCCGACGAAGCTTTCTGCGTATTCTGACTGAGCCGAGAGGCCGTTGTTGTGATTTCAGGTGCGCGCCCCTCGCCACCATTGCCGACGAGCTGCAGCAGCTTCACCTGCAGCTACAGGCGCCCTCCAGCCCAGGTGCACGTCCCAGGTCACGCGGATTGTCTCTGCGAAGGCACCCAGGCCTGTAGCTGGGGTAAAGGCATAGTGGGCTGCTTCAATTGGCAGCAGGTAGCTCGCCTGCGGTCGCTAATCTGGGAGGTGGGACTTTAGTCCCACCTCGGAAGTGCGTGGCCAAGCGCCTGCACTTAAATTGAAAAACTGTCTAAGGCTTATCGCCTTCGAACACAGGGGTCAGGTCCCTCTCCCGCACGCAGTGCGCCACGCGCTCGCTCGCCCTCACCTACGCTCACGCCCTGCGGGTTTGGGCAGGATTCGATTACCCAAACCGCGCACTCCTCGCCCACCACCGCACGCCGGTGGGCCTGGTCCCGGGCTCGATACCCGCACCCGATTACCAGGCTCTGGGAGAGCAGTCCTAAGAGAGAAATCTAAGAGAGAGACGCGGGGAAGGGTAGGGGTAGGTTTTGCTCTGACCCTTGTGTGAGCGTGCAGGAAGAAAGAATGAAGAAGAAGGGAAGCGGCCGAAGCCTTAGCCACTCAGGGCAGCTGAAGAAGAAGTGAAGGAGAGAAACAGAGGAAGAAATGAAGAAGAAAAGAACTGTAGCAAAGCCACAGATAAGTCATCTGAACGCAGTATCAGACGTCGGAATCCCCACAGCCGCAGAAGGTAGGAAAGAAAAGAAGGAAAGAAAAGAAGAACAGAAGAAGGGGCCAAGAAAAGAAGAAAGAAGAAGGTAAGAAGAAAAAGAAGGAAGAAGACATCACCGCCAGAAAGAAAGAAAGAAAGAACAGAAGAAGAACAAAGAAGAAAGAACAAAGAAAGAAAGAAGAAGAGAAACGGTCAAGGAAAAGAAGAAGAAGAAAAGAGAAAGAGAAAAAGAAGCCAAGATCTCCCCCCCTCTCTCTCTCTTATTTTTGTAACATAGTAGAGAACTTAATTAGACTTCTAGAAGCATAGTTGCTCCCTGAGTTCGACCTTGGGAAAACCTTGTTCCGAGTAAAAAATTTGTAATAGTAATCTGGTAACTGTGTTGTCTTATACTATAACGACTGTACTTAAACTATAATAATGTAAAGATGAAACACAGAACAGCTCTAGCCTTACCAGCGTTACCAATCGCCCGCACCGCGCCCGCAGCTCACCTCCACGATGAAGTAGCAGGTGTAGCGTAGCGGTGTGCACCTCACCCCTGCACAGTGAGGCGCGAGTTCGAGGCGCCCACCGCAACGCAAATTCGAGGCAATCGTGGCGCATGCGATTTCGGTCGTCGATGCGCGATTGAGCGGCTGGCAGCGGGCAATGCGGCTCAATCTTGCACATCCAAGGTAGATTCCCGTGATGATGCGCAGGGCGCGAGCGTAGCAAGCACGATCCAAGCGCGCGCCCCACGAGCGATCTCGATCGTCCGATCCGTGATCGGACGGCCGACAGCACACGCGCATGGATTGCGCGTGATGAGGCACAACGCGCGTGCAAGACTGTTGGGAAGGAGGCTTCACCGACGCTTTTAGAATGGGTTTAGCGATGTCCCAGACGTCGCTAAAGCCCATACTTAAAATGGAAACCTCTTCTCCCTATATAAACCCCTCCCAACCACCCATGTAAAGCATTTAATTCACCTTGCAAGTGTTGTAACACCCTTTTAGCCTCTTTAGCCCCTCTTGTAGTCAACAGAGTCGACGAGCCGCTGACGGAGCCTCCCTCCACCGTCATGGCCGCCTTGCCGTCTCCCCTCTCTCTCTCTTTCTTCCCCTTTAATCTAGCTTTACTTCCTTTTTATTCAAGCATTTAGCTACTACTGTATTTGTAAAACTTGATTTGCATGTTTAATACAGTGATGATGTTGTTCTCCATCTTGCTTTGAGTAATTGCTATGATTTAAAAGATTCTAACCCTACTCTCTCTCTCTCTCACTCGTTTTTCTACCACGTCTTCTTGCAAGCAAAAACTCGATATCTCAGTGACTTTAAGTGACAAAGAAAATCTGGTTTTTACTCCTCCTTGTGATCGACACTCGGACTCATGTCTGTTTCTTCTTTTAAAACTGATGTTGCAAGCACGAACTATAATGATCCTTTTAAACAAACACGTCTTTCGCACGTCAGTTTTTGGCACCGTTGCTGGGGAGGCAACGGATTTATTTTGTCACGTCCATTTTAAATTTATGCTCACATCATCTAAAGCCTTTTTTCCTTCTACTTGATGGTTGCAGGAATTTGGTGCTTGGATGGCGAAGTAGTGCAACTCGTGATGGTAAAGATGGAGTAAGTGCAACAAAGACCGATCGTGAGTAATTTTTCACCCGTGGTTGTTTGCTTGCCTTAAAAAAAGTTGTAAAATCGAAAAAAATTGGCGTGGTGCATGATTGCCTGATCCACATCCTTAACACATCATCTAACAAAAAAAATATAATACACTCTAACGTTCTTAATGACCTAAGCTTTTTGTAGTGTTCTTTTTTAGTAGTGTTTGCGAAGCCACTGCGAATTGACATGGGCCGCACCACTCAACCCTAAAATCAACTCATCTGATAGCAGTTGCATAAAACACTAGGATGAGCACTCTAGGGTTTTAGAGCCTCTTCACATCAAAGGAAATCTACTCTCACTAATTGTGTGCAAAACTTGGCGTGCCCACCTGAAACTTGTCTGAAAACATTAAGACACGTCAACCCTAAAAGATACAAAAGTAAGGATAAAACATTAAAAGATACCTCATCTTAAAAAATCCTTGCTTGGAAACCATGTTTTGATAGGAGCACACACACTGGAATTGGAAAACTAAGAGACACCACCCCAATCAATGCCTCATCACATAACCCAAGCACAAGCACCATCCTAATCCCTTTTAAAACAAAGTAGACGTGCCCTAGGCAGGACTGGGTTAAGTCTCAAGAGGCATGGTTTTGTTCGCTGGGCACTTGGCTTTCATTCTCTTAGCAGAATTTGGTGACTAGGCTGCGGGGGAGTGTCAAATGACTACGATTGTGGGGTCTATGGAACTGGCGGCGCAAGCGAAAGGAAGAACGTTCCCTACAATCCCCTCGTAATTAACCTGGCCAGATTAGCTTTGGGAAGGGAAGTCCAGTGCTTACGGACTTGATCGCCCCTTTGGAGATTTCTAGGTCCCCTAAGGAATACACCATAAGGACTAGGCTTGTTTGGTTGGTTGTGTACACACACTTCTCACATCTATCACTCTCTGCATTCCCTCTTGTTCTTCTCTAGTGTATGCATTGGAGACGATCACTTCATCCCGAGTTGTTTGTTTTGGGATGGGAATCCAGGCGACCTGATTTTGCTAGAGACATGGCTGAACCTAGAGTATATGAGGTTGTGGACCAACCCCTACCAGACACAATGGCAATCATCCAGGCCCAGATCAACATAAACCACCGGCTTCAACAGCCATACACCGGTTGCAGAACCCACAGGGGCAACCACCACCACCTTTCTAAGGCCCACAAGGGCAACCGCCACTTAATCCACCACCATTCCAGGACCAACCTAGGCCCCTCCGCGACTTCTACAATCCTTCTGCTATTCGAATCGAGCCACACCTTAGGATCCCCGAAGGGGGAGATGATTTTGAGCTGAAACCAAATGTCCTGAGTATGATTCAGAGCCACTTCCATGGAATCTCAAATGAAGACCCCTTCCAACACTTAGAGGATCTTGACCAGATCGCCCGAACTGTGAAGCCTAGAAATATTAGCCTTGACATTGTTTTGATTAAGATGTTCCCCTTCTCGCTGAGAGACAAAGCATCTCACTGGCTTAGAACCCTAGGTAGGCCCATCACCACCTGGGAAGAACTGAGACATGCTTTTTTAAAGAAATTCTTCCCTATAGGAAAAACCAATGCCCTCAGAAGACCCTTACTACCTTTACACTCCAGGGTGGGGAACAGTTCCATTAGGCGTGGAAAAGATTTAATGAACTATTGAGAAAATGCTCACACCACGAAGTACTAAGGTGGCAATAGGCCCATGACCCAGTTTAGCCATTCCAGTTAACCCCGTGGTGGGATTTATGAGGTATAAGCAAATTCTGGAATGGTTGACATGGATATCATTGCCAAGAAATTGGATCGAGTGGAATTGGTGGATAAAAAGATAGATGAGCTACTGAACCAGACCAGGAACTTGTTACAAACCTTCTCCCTAGCAAAGGGAGCTCACAATGTTGACCTGGTCTAGCCCCTATGCCAAATAAACCTGGAACAATCCTTGACCACACTCCATGGAGGGACCTTTGCTCCCTCAACCCTTGATTACTCTCTTCCCTCCCCCTCGGCATATGCTATCCTTTAAGATGTACAGGCTATCCAAGGTTATTCCAAACCTGACCCTTTCACCAACACTTACAACACCGGCTGGCGGAATCACCCAAACTTTGCTTGGACAAACCAGAAATCGCCTCAATTTCAAAACCAACCCAGGCCAAACCAACAGCCAAACCTGCCCCCTATCAGCAAGGACCACCAGTTAGACCCCCATATAATCCGAATAGGGTGACCCCTCCCCAACAAAACCAAATGGACACCCTGATAAAAATGATGGCTGAAATGAACCAAAAATACCAGGAGGAAATGGCTTTAGTAAAGAGACAGTTAAGCCAACTGTTGGACTGTAAACAACAAGGATCCCTGCCTTCCCAGCCACAACCAAACCCACGAAACATGATTAACAGAGGCCCCAATTCGCAAGGGTTCCAAGGCAATCCCAGGTAGGCTCACATGGTCCAACCAGCCCCACAAACACCTCCTGGGTTTGGTGCTTCTTTGTCCTCGTCTTCTCAAGGATCACCCATGGTCCCAATGCCTCTGTAAATGCGGTAACCTTGAGAAGCGGCACCAAAACCCAGGATCCCAAATGGCCGACTCTTCCCGAGACTTCACCTTCTGAAACACCCGACTCAGAAGAGGCACTGGAAAAACCCAAGGACCCAGAAATAGATCCTATCCACATTTAGACACCATATCCCGAGGCCTTGGAGACAATCAAGAAGAAGAAAAGTGTTGTGGAAACTAAGGAGCTTTTGGAGATCTTTAAGCAGGTTCAAATTAATATTCCGCTCCTCGAAGTCGCCAAGCACATTCCGGCTTACGCCAAGTTCCCAAAGGATGCTTGTACACCCAAACGTAAGCCAAGACCTCAAGCACCTAGAAAGGTTGTGCTTTTAGAGCAAGCTAGTTCTGTAATATCAAGCAACCTTCCACTCAAGCAAACTGACCCAGGAGCACCCCTAATACCTGCAATATCGGGGACATGACATTTAATAGAGCGCTCTTGGATCTAGGTGCTTCCATCAATCTGATTCCGACAACCTTGTACCACCAATTTGGATTCGGAGAGTTGACACCCACACCTGTTACCATCCAATTGGCTGATAGATCTGTAAAAACCCCAAAGGGGGTTGTCGAGGATGTAATTGTGCAGGTCAAGGACTTCTATTTTCCGATTGACTTTTTGGTGCTCGACGTGGAAGTCCCTGAACAGCTACAGAACACACCCATCATCTTAGGCAGACCTTTCTTAGCTATGGCTAAGGCAAACATCGATTGTGACACGGGATGCATGGAAATCGCCTTCAGAGACAAGAAAATGCAGTTGGATATCTTTCAAGCGACCAAGTCTTTTGATTGCGACTGCATCGAGGAACACGATCCTGTGGAGCCTCTGGTCGAGGAATGCCTCACCCTTAATTCTATCTCGGACTATCAATCCTGTAACAACTGTTTTGACCCATCACCATCTATGCCCATGGTCCTTTGTAGGATTTATTACCATCAACCAACACCATTCGAGGAAATTGATGTTGATCAACTCCCGCCTTTCCCCTTTCCATCAAACATTGTTCCACCCACTCCTGAACTGAAGCCGCTACCCAAGAATCTCAAGTATGTCTTCCTGGGACCTGACCAGACCTTCCCAGTAATTATCAATGCCAACCTAACTAAGGATCAGGAACTTAGATTGATAGCAACCCTATCAGAACATAGGGCTGCCATTGGCTAGACTATTTCAGATTTGAGAGGAATTAGCCTCACCTATTGTACCCACAAGATCTACCTAGAAGATGGGGCACGACCCTCCCATCAGATGCAGAGACGGTTAAACCTAAATATGCGAGAGGTCGTTAAAAAGGAAATTATCAAGTGGCTTGACGCCGACATCATCTACCCCATCTCCGATAGCCCCTGGGTGAGCCCCACTCAAGTGGTCCCAAAGAAAGCTGGGCTCACCGTTGTCACCAATGAGCGTGGCGAATCCATCCCCACCCGCACCACCACTGCATGCCGGGTATGTATTGATTACAAGAAACTCAATGAAGCAACCAAGAAAGATCATTTCCCCCTACCATTCATCAACCATATTCTTGAAAGATTGGCAAGGAAAAAGTATTTTTGCTTCCTGGATGGATATTCAGGATATAACCAAGTCACAATTGCTCCTGAAGATTAAGAGAAGACCACATTCACTTGCCCGTACGGCACGTTTGCATTTCGTAGTATGCCATTTAGGTTATGCAACATGAAGGTTCCCTACTAGGAGGGGTGACGTAAAAATATGCGGAAATAAAAATATAAAGCAATCTCACAAAAATCAATCGCACAATGTACACAGGTATTTTTAGGTGGAAACCTAAACCGGGTGAAAACCACCACCTAACCCTCTCGAGTTAGGATTTTCCGATCAACCTAGTTGATCAAATCCACTAAACGAATCACTTTAAAACGAGGGTGATTCAACCTCAGTACAACCACGCTACAAGTACGAGGGTAGCGTTCCTCAACCCCTTCTCTCCACGAGAAGGATTTTGTCCCACGAAGGAGACGGGAATTCGCAAAGCGAATACCCAACCAAAATACAAAGATAAAATAAAACAACAGTCCTATAGAGCCAACAAAATTAAACCTAGCTTCTATAGGAAATAGGAAACTCCCCTTTGCAAGGAGTGCGTCGACGATGACGCGGTGCGTGTGCCACGCGATGGCGCTACGTCGCTCTAGTTAACAACGCCGGGAGAGCGGGTGCGCAACGGTTGAATGCTCTCAAGAAAATGGAGCTTGAGCTTGGAGAGCAAGAGAGTCTTTTCTTTGGACACAAAAGGTTTGAAAGTGTATTGCAAGGTGTGTGTCTTAGTGTGTATATGTTTCTCTAGGTGTGTATCTTGTGTGTCTAGGTGTGTAAAGGCTCCCCTCTATTTATAGAGGCCTTAGGAAGGCTTTGGAAGGCTTGGAAAAGCTTCCATAGCCGTTGGGTGCAAAGCCCAAGAGAATCAGGCTGAAATCAGGACAATGATTGCTTTTGACAGGGTTATCAGACGTCTAACTCTAGCATCAGACGTCTGGAAGGCCACTTTAAGACGTCTGATTTCAAGGTCAGACGTCTGATTCTATGCGGGTTTCTCCCTGACTTGAATCAGATCTAAACAGGGTTTTTGTGCAAGTCCATCAGACGACATACAGGACGTCTGGCACTATGTCTGGACGTCTGGAAACCTACTTTTACTGTGGGAATTGATTTCCAAACGTTGCAACGGCTAGAAAATCTCTGAGAAGAGATTTTGGGTCAGCCGAGGCAAAACGGTCATTTATCAGACGTCTGTAAAAGTCCTATGGACGTCTGATAAGGCTCTAACGGTCATATTCTTGGGTGTCTGCTAAGCCAGCCAACGGTCCACTAATTGGACGTCTGGCAACTCCATCAGACGTCTTCTAAGACGTCTGGTCTAAGGTATGGACGTCTGATTTCATCAGACAGAACTAACTATGTCCAGCCTAACAGTTATCAGACGTCTGAAACAACAGTCAGACGTCTTAAAATACTTTATCAGACGTCTGATTTTGGGATTAGACGTCTGGAAATGCTGTTTGAGCCCTATATTGGTTTTCTAAGTATTCTACAGAAAACCTAAGTATCCTAGGGTTGTGCAGGTGTTCCTAGGACTACTTTTAGGGTACTTTGAGGCTCTTTAACATAATGTTCTAAGGAATCAAAAAGAGCAAGAAAATAAATACAAGAGATACATGAAAGGATAAAAAAGAATCTATCCTATTCTTCTTGTCTTCCATCTCCAATCTTTCGCTCCATGCGAACCTCCTCTGTTTTCCGTCAAGCTCCTCCAATCCGTCCTGGATGCGAGCTCGAACTCCGTCTAAACACGTCCACATTTGCAATTGACCTGAAATCTAGGACTCAAATTGCAAATGTTAAATAACACGTGTTTTGTTATCATCAAAACAAATGATCGTGGTGCTCTAGCACCAACAATCTCCCCCTTTTTGATGATGACAAAATCGTAAATAATAATGCATAAAAATCCTCCCCCTTTTTGACATTATCAAAAAGGTTTAATTGATTTTACATTTCCTATAACTCCCCCTTAAAACATGCTCTTCTATGAGTTTCTTTTAACAAAGGTAATATCCTCCCCCTTTTTGTAACAATGCGATAGCTATTATTTTTCTCCCCCTTTCTAAAGGAAATTTAGCTACCTTACATCTCCCCCTTACAAATTGACAATTAGCTCATCATTTTTTAACTCCCCCTATCTAAATGCTACTGATAAAAAGATAGGGTAAAGGGTTTTACCTCACCTACCATGGCCAATAAAATGGCCCGAATGGTGGTGGTGGATGCCACATCGGATGGGGCTCCCATCCGTAGCTTGGAGGCCTGGGCATCGGCGCCGGTCTCCAATCTGGCGGTCGACGTGCGGTGGGTCCGTCGTTTGTTCGCCGTCTCGTCGGTCTTCTTGTTCTCCTCCTTGGTCTACTCCTTGGTTCTCCCAACTTGAGTTGACCAGCCTTGAGTTTGTAGGTCCAGTCCTGTGTATTGTAGTTATCCCTGAATCCTACAAAACAATATTCTAATTCTTTTTTCGGTATCCAAGTGGGCTTGGATCCGGATTTGTTAGAGGGTCTCCTTGATGGAGATCCTTTCTCAATCTTAGGGCTATAAAAATTATCTACTTTATTGATTAATTTGTTAGAGTTTTCCCTAAGACATGCGATTTCTTTTTCTATAATATCCATCTTAGTCTTTAAATCAGAAATTTCTAACTTTAGACTATTATTTTCCTCAATCAATTTATTATTTTCATTGATGAGGTTTTGATTTTCTAATAATAGGTTATCATTTTTAGGACTAGCTTCTAGATCCTTAAGTTTTATTTCTAACCTATCATTTTCATTTCTAAGAAAAGTAAGGTTCTTTTTAATGCCTTTATTTTCTACCCTAAGTGATTTACTAATCTCAAAAAGTTCATTAAAAGCTTCTTGAAGATCATAACTTACCTCATTGTCGCTGTCGCTTCTGCTTTCGCTGTCGCTATTGCTTCCTCTGGCCATGAAACCAAAGCAAGCGGTTTCTTCTTCTATGGTCTTTTCTTCTTCTTCCTCCGAGCTTGTCTCCTCATGAGTGCCTTCCAACCTCCTCCATATCTCGTGGGCGGTGGTGCACTCTTTGATTTTCTCGAACTCTTTCGGACTCAATGCGCAATACAGGGCATTCATTGCCTTTGCGTTGAGTGAAAGATCTTGAATCTGCAGCTGCGAGTAGCCTCGCGCGGGTTTTTCTGGGATGTCGAAAGGCGTCTCGCATCTGGCCCAGACCGTGAAGTCGGTGGCTTGAAGCCAGGTCTTCATCCTCAACTTCCAATATCCGAAGTCCCTCCCGTCGAAATAGGGTGGTCGGACGGTGGATTGCCCTTCGGAGATTCTGACTGCGGCTATGCTTCCCTCCATGATCTAGATCCTCGCCGGTTTGTAACGCCGATTTCGCGAGACCTGCTCTGATACCAATTGAAGGTTCCCTACTAGGAGGGGTGACGTAAAAATATGCGGAAATAAAAATATAAAGCAATCTCACAAAAATCAATCGCACAATGTACACAGGTATTTTTAGGTGGAAACCTAAACCGGGTGAAAACCACCACCTAACCCTCTCGAGTTAGGATTTTCCGATCAACCTAGTTGATCAAATCCACTAAACGAATCACTTTAAAACGAGGGTGATTCAACCTCAGTACAACCACGCTACAAGTACGAGGGTAGCGTTCCTCAACCCCTTCTCTCCACGAGAAGGATTTTGTCCCACGAAGGAGACGGGAATTCGCAAAGCGAATACCCAACCAAAATACAAAGATAAAATAAAACAACAGTCCTATAGAGCCAACAAAATTAAACCTAGCTTCTATAGGAAATAGGAAACTCCCCTTTGCAAGGAGTGCGTCGACGATGACGCGGTGCGTGTGCCACGCGATGGCGCTACGTCGCTCTAGTTAACAACGCCGGGAGAGCGGGTGCGCAACGGTTGAATGCTCTCAAGAAAATGGAGCTTGAGCTTGGAGAGCAAGAGAGTCTTTTCTTTGGACACAAAAGGTTTGAAAGTGTATTGCAAGGTGTGTGTCTTAGTGTGTATATGTTTCTCTAGGTGTGTATCTTGTGTGTCTAGGTGTGTAAAGGCTCCCCTCTATTTATAGAGGCCTTAGGAAGGCTTTGGAAGGCTTGGAAAAGCTTCCATAGCCGTTGGGTGCAAAGCCCAAGAGAATCAGGCCGAAATCAGGACAATGATTGCTTTTGACAGGGTTATCAGACGTCTGGAAGGCCACTTTAAGACGTCTGATTTCAAGGTCAGACGTCTGATTCTATGCGGGTTTCTCCCTGACTTGAATCAGATCTAAACAGGGTTTTTGTGCAAGTCCATCAGACGACATACAGGACGTCTGGCACTATGTCTGGACGTCTGGAAACCTACTTTTACTGTGGGAATTGATTTCCAAACGTTGCAACGGCTAGAAAATCTCTGAGAAGAGATTTTGGGTCAGCCGAGGCAAAACGGTCATTTATCAGACGTCTGTAAAAGTCCTATGGACGTCTGATAAGGCTCTAACGGTCATATTCTTGGGTGTCTGCTAAGCCAGCCAACGGTCCACTAATTGGACGTCTGGCAACTCCATCAGACGTCTTCTAAGACGTCTGGTCTAAGGTATGGACGTCTGATTTCATCAGACAGAACTAACTATGTCCAGCCTAACAGTTATCAGACGTCTGAAACAACAGTCAGACGTCTTAAAATACTTTATCAGACGTCTGATTTTGGGATTAGACGTCTGGAAATGCTGTTTGAGCCCTATATTGGTTTTCTAAGTATTCTACAGAAAACCTAAGTATCCTAGGGTTGTGCAGGTGTTCCTAGGACTACTTTTAGGGTACTTTGAGGCTCTTTAACATAATGTTCTAAGGAATCAAAAAGAGCAAGAAAATAAATACAAGAGATACATGAAAGGATAAAAAAGAATCTATCCTATTCTTCTTGTCTTCCATCTCCAATCTTTCGCTCCATGCGAACCTCCTCTGTTTTCCGTCAAGCTCCTCCAATCCGTCCTGGATGCGAGCTCGAACTCCGTCTAAACACGTCCACATTTGCAATTGACCTGAAATCTAGGACTCAAATTGCAAATGTTAAATAACACGTGTTTTGTTATCATCAAAACAAATGATCGTGGTGCTCTAGCACCAACACAACACACCCGCTACCTTTCAGCGTTGCATGCTAGCCATTTTTTTAGAAATGGTGGGTGAATACTTGAAGGTCCTTATGGATGATTTCTCTGTATTTGGGAATTCATTCGACCACTGTTTGAGCAACTTAGAGAAAATCCTGAAATGATGTATCGAGGTTAATTTGGTGTTAAGTTAGGAAAAGAGCCATTTCATGGTTCAAGAAGGAATCGTCCTTGGTTACATCGTATCACATAGGGGCATTGAGGTGGATCAGGCTAAAGTTGATTTGAATTCCAAACTTCCGCCGCCTGGCTCGGTCCGGCAGATTTGTTCGTTCCTTGGACATGTTGGCTTCTACCGAAGGTTCATCAAAGACTTCTCCAAGCTTTCTAAACCCTTGACCGACCTTATGGCCAATGACGCCCTATTCCACATGACCTCTGATTGCATCCAGGCTTACCACATCCTCTGGGACTTAGTCTCCACAGCACCTATACTTCAACCCCCAAATTTGTCCCAGGACTTTGAGATCATGTGTGATGCATCAGATTTTTCCATAGGCGCCGTCTTAGGACAAAAACAAGACAAGAAACCTGTGGTGATCTACTACGTGAGCAAGACGTTGGACGAGGCCCAACGAAATTATACGGTCACAGATAAAGAGCTGCTCGTTGTAGTTTTTGGACTTGAAAAGTTCCGATCTTACCTTCTAGGATCCCACGTGACCATCTATACAGATCATTCAGCCATCCCGCACCTATTGGCTAAAAAGGATGCGAAGCCCAGGCTCATCAGATGGATCTTGCTCATGCAAGAATTTGACATGGAAATCCACGACAAAGCCGAATCAAAGAATGTGGTGACTGACCACCTATCCAGACTCCACCAAGACCACATTGGGCCCTCCTTGCCTTTATCCGACACCTTTCCTGATGAGCACATTTTGGTTGTGCAAGACAAGAAACTACCTTGGTATGCTGACTATGTCAACTACCTAGTTGTAGGACAGACCCCGCACAGCTGGTCCAAACAGCAACAGGACAAGTTCTTGGCCGAGGCCAAGCATTATATCTGGGATGATCCCATGTTGTTTCGCCTCTGTGCCGACTAGATCATCAGGAGGTGTACCCCTGAGGACGAAGTTCGGAGTGTGCTATCTTTTTATCACGACCAGGCTTGTGGTGGCCACTTCTTAGGGAAGAAAACGGCTGTAAAGGTTCTGCAGTCCAGATTTTACTGGCCTTCCTTATTTAAGGATGCATACAATTTCGCTAAGACTTGCTCTAGCTGCCAGATTGTGGGGACCATGACCAGAAAAGACATGATGCCCCTCCAGCCCATTTTGATTGTCGAGATCTTCGACGTTTGGGGTATTGATTTTATGGGCCCCTTCCCACCATCCAACGGCTTTGAGTACATCTTAGTCATTGTAGACTATGTCTCCAAATGGATTGAAGCCGTTGCCACCCGCCGATGCGATCATAAGGCTGTCATGGACTTTGTTAAGCAGAACATCTTTTCTCGATTTGGAATACCAAAGGCCATGATCAGTGATGGTGGAAGTCATTTTATCCACACCCAATTCTGTGCCCTACTCAGAAAATACGGGGTTAACCACCGCATTGCTACCTCGTATCATCCACAAACAAATGGGTAGACGGAGGTCTCAAATAGGCAGATCAAGAATATTCTACAGAAGACTGTGAGACCTGATAAGAAGGACTGGTCCGCACGACTGGATGACGCTCTGTGGGCATACCGGACCACTTTCAAGACCCCGATAGGCATGTCACCTTATCGCCTGGTCTTTAGCAAAACTTGCCACCTTCTTGTTGAGTTAGAACACCAGGCTTAGTAGGCCGTCAAGCAGTATAACATGGATCCCCAGTTAGCCGGTGCGCAGAGGACGCTCCAACTCTCCGAGCTCGAGGAGATTCGTTGGGATGCTTTTGAGAATAGTCGGCTATACAAGGAGAAAATGAAAGCCGTCCACGACCGACTCATCCATAGAAAAACCTTCGAGCCGAATTAGCAAGTTAGGATTTTTTATGCCCGTTTAAAACTCTTTCCAGGGAAGCTTAGGTTCAAGTGGACAGGACCATTTAGGGTGGTCAAGCCCTACTCCAATGGGGCAGTTGAAATTGCAGATCCAAATACTGTAAAAAAACACCTTCACAGTCAATAGCCAGAGATTGAAACACTTCCTCGCCAGGTTCCCCTAATAGAGGTTGTCACCCTCATTAAGGGATGAACACAAAGCACCGCCCAGCTGGAGGCATTAAACTCAGCGCTTCCTGGGAGGCAACCCAGAAGATTCAGACTGATTTGGTATTGTACTTCACTCGGGTAATATCTTTCTGACCCCTGTTTCATCCATGTACTTGTAAATGAGGACATTGTCCAACTTAAGCATGGAAGGGGTGGTAAATTGCATGATTCTAAGTTCATTTAATCAGTCTTAATAGAATAAAATAAAATAAAATTTTAAAACAATTAAATTTAGGAAGAAAAAAACTTAGGCATTGGAAATTTGTCAATAGTGGGAAATAATATAAAAGGAATCTGAACACTTAGACTTTGCAGGCCTTCAGGCTTAATCAGCCTTAGTGTCCGTTAAAATATGGATTTAGCTTCAAATCCTTGCAACCTTAATCTATTCTAATCCACCAACTAAATGAGGTGATAAGTATATGACTTATCAACTCGCCCTCTAAATCAGAAGGACTTTTAGTCTAAGCATCTACACACATTTTCGCATAGACTCACTCCTCGGAGATTCTGATAGAAATTGGGTAGCTAATGAACTCTCTAGGGTGGTATGGCTGGCAAGTTGTCGTGGGTAATAACCCATTGGCAAGTTGTCCAGAGCCCAACCACGGGACCACCTTCTTTTTATTGCCTCTAGGTAAATTTGAGATCAAGGAAATCGCCTACCAAATAAAAAAAATGAGAAGAAAAAAGAACAAAATAAGCCACACTTCACCGCCCGAGTATGGCTGGCAAGTAATCGTGGGTAATATCCCATTGGTCGGTTGTCCAGAACCTAGCTCATTAAATGCACAAAAAGACCCAAAACATTTAAGGAAGAAGCAGGAAAGTAGAGCAAGCCGGGGAGATATACACTTGAAAAATCCTTGTGTTAACCCCAAGTAGAACAAACGTAGGGAGAAAGCTACCAATCGAACAAATACACCTTCAGGCAAAACACTTCCTTTTCTGGTCACCTAGGGGCGTAGAAACCCGAAATCTGTCTAAATTACCATTTAGTGAGTCTATCACGATCTTCACACTAAGATGCTTAGCACTTAGAGTTTTTCCGAGTTTTAGGTGGGTTCGGTAGACGTAAAAAGTAACTAACACACTCTTAACTCCAAAAATATAAAAATAAGAAAAGATGAATATATATATTAATATATATATACATGCCTTAAAGCAAGGATTCAGGTGATTTATATTTTGGCAAACACCCAGGTGCTGTTTAGTCTCTACGAATCAGAATCTTAGTATATTTCCTCCTACTGACAAGTGACAAAATGTCCAAGTAATTACTTCTTGAATTCTGACTGGAAATAATAGCAAGAATAAACCTTGCTAGGGACTAGCAATGTGTAAGCATGGGGGTATGATAGCACTGCATTTTACAATGTTAACTTCGCCAAAAGGGGACGGTCTTAAAGGTAAAATGCACAGAGGATACAACATAAATAGGAATAAGAGCATCGCATGCATTGTACAACAAAACTGCTTATAATGCATTATTAACGGCCATATGTACAAGTGCATGTCAAAATAGGCCTCAGATGAGCGATCGAACCGCACAGATGGACTCAGAGCAACGAACCGAGTCCAACAGACTTGAAATCAACTAAATCTGACATCCGGAGCTCCCACAATTGGCCCAAGAAGTTCTGACCGTTGATATGATGATCAAAGGTCATGGGGGCGCCACGTGTCAGCATCCCAGCGCTCCTCAACCGCAGCAAAACACCAGCGCCTCCACCGCAGGATGAATCTCGGCCGTTGATTTTCAATCGAACGGCTGAGAACCGCGTGCCCTCGCGCTCCACAACAGCAGCGTCCTCAGCTGCAGTAGCTCCCAACCGGTGGATCTTCATCCAACGATTGCCTGCACCGCTCTCGCAGCTCACCTCTGCGACGAAGTAGCAGGCGCAGCGCAGCGATGCGTGCCTCACCCCAGCACAGTAAGGCTCGGGCTCGAGGCGCCCACCGCAGCGCAAATTCGAGGCAATCGTGATGCGCACAATTTTGGCTGTCGATGCACGATCGAGCGGATGGCAGCGGGTGATGCAGTGCAATCTCATGCATCCAAGGCAGACGCCTGCGATGACGTGCGGGGTGTGAGTGCAGCAAGTGCGATCGGACGGTCCACAGCACGTGCGCACGGATCGCGCGTGAAGAGCCACAGCGTGCACACAAGACCGTTGGGAAGGAGGCTTCACCGACGCTTTTATCATGGGTTTAGCGATGTCTTGGACGTCGCTAAAGCCCATACTTAAAATGGAAACCTCTTTTCCCTATATAAACCCCTCCTAACCACCCATGTAAAGCATTTAATTCACCTTGCAAGTGTTGTAACACCCTCCTAGCCCCCTTTAGCCCCTCTTGTAGTCAACAGAGTCGATGAGCCACCGACAGAGCCTCCCTCCACTGCCATGGCCGCCTTGTCGTCTCCCCCCCCTCTCTCTTTCTTCCCCTTTAATCTAGCTTTACTTCCTTTTTATTCAAGCATTTAGCTACTGTTATATTTGTAAAACTTGATTTGCATGTTTAATATAGTGATGATGTTGTTCTCCATCTTGCATTGAGTAATTGCTATGATTTAAAATACTCTAACCCTACTCTCTCTCTCTCTCACTCATTTTTCTACCACATCTTCTTGCAAGCAAAAACTCGGTATATCCGTGACATTACGTGACAAAGAAAATTTGATTTTTACGCCTCCCTGTGATCGACACTCGAACTCACGTCCGTTTCTTCTTTTAAAACTGATGTTGCGAGCACGAACTATAACGATCCTTTTAAACAAACACGTCTTTCGCACACCAGAGCTCTGGTAATTAAAACACAAATCAAATTTTTGCTTCATAATCCTAAGATCATAGAGAAGTAGTCTAGAGCTTCTCAAAGTTTCCTAAGGGCTGCAGCTCGAAATTAGTTCGCCGAAGCTCATCGGAGCTCTGGTGAATGCCAAGTGAATCCACTAAATGTGAAATTTCCATGAAACACTACAGAAATGAGCTTACAAGATTCCTGAGATCACAAGGAACCTCAGGAGCTAATTAATTGCTCCAATTAGTGATCAGACTTGTGGATTCATCAAGAATTCAATCAAGATAGATTCTGAGTTCGCCTAAACTCAATATTACTCCTCTCACTTAATTGAGTGAGGGAAAGGACTCAGATGAGTATTATGATGGTTTGTGGATGTGTGATTAGGTGATAAGACTCCTCCTGAGCCGCCATTGACAGCAAACTCAGGAGGTTGATATGAGATTAAGCGTTATATATATATGTCAATTAGGCTAATTGAGAGGTGGATCAGGGTCCTGAAGTGGTGTAGAAGCAATGAAGGGCCCCTAGTGGATGTGTTCTATGCCAGAGTGCCTCCACCATGGACAGCGAAGGTCTCCAGTGAAGGTGTAGTGGTTTGGGCGCATAAGCAGATAAAAGTGTATAGTTAATGAAGTAGAAGTGATCGTAAAGAGGTGTGGAGTGTGATCAGCGATTTAAAAAGGCAAGACAATGCTTCAGACAAGCTCAAGGAGCTCGCCGGAGCTAAAGAATACGACGAAAAACTAAACATGTAAGCTACTCTAACTAACTAACTATCTAAACTATGCTAAGCTACACTAAGATAAAACCTAATTCTACTATTACCTGGGCGAAAGAGGTAGGAGATCTCTATCGAAGGATTGTGACAGAGGAGGAAATAAGAGGGGAAGGAGATAGAAGTCCGGTGGGCAATCATGGAGTGTGGAGGATGCATTTGTCGTCGCTACCTCGCCCGAAGATGCGGTGGAACATGACGGATCTTGGAAGGGGATGGAGATGAACGAAAGTAGATGGCGGAAGCGAGGGGAAGTCGCTGGAGATGGAGAAAATAGCCTATCAATCAACTCAGTTTGGGGAAGAGGGAAGGGAGCTGACTTGCGGAAAATCGAAGGAGCTAAGAGGTATTTATAGGAGGCGATGGAGGTAGGAGAGCTTGAACCTGGACGGATAGAGGTTTATATACATCCTAACAACCGGCGTCGTCTTCGACGCCGGTGAGCTTAAATACCTAGGAAAATAGGATTAGGGATGAATCTGCACTGTCGGATGAGTTGGTGGTGGTGAACTGAAACTTCAGAGCAATGGTGAATGAGTTCGGATGTGGGATGGAAGGTGATCCGAAGGTGCAGTCACCAGCTGTCCTGAGCCGTTGAAGCGATTGACCACGGTTCGTATAAAAATGTCGTTATTGTAGTATATGTTACAAATACTAACCGTTGTTGCGTCAATTTTATTTAATTACATAATTTTTACTGGTTTATTTCAGGGCATTCACTGGGAGGCAGTTATTAATATACATCACTTTCTAAGTCTAATATTATTCTTTAATTCCAAAAAAATTGGTTCTATGTACAATTATTAATAAATGAGTTAATGAATGAAAGAATGAATTATAAATGCTTGAAATAACTATTTACAATCAAGCATCAAACACTATAACTAAATACTATATTCTATCTATTTATAACCTATAGTAATAGTTATTACGTATCTATACAATAATATGTTATAAATTATATCATACTAACTTAACTTAATATACTAACACCTATAGTAACATATATAATATGTACAGTGGCTTATATAAGTGTCGCTACACCTTAGGAAAAATTATAACCACGAACTAAGATTAAAATAAGGATCTATAATGACATTTATTATATCTACAGTGACGTATTTATTTGTCAATAAAGCTCATATGTTATTTATATGTATAAATGAACTCAAACAATCTGCATATACTACGTATTCTATACATATTATTTACAGTATTTATTTACCTGCAGATATATACACATATTATAGTATACATATATACATATATACTATCTATACATATACATATATATTATACTTACATAAAGTTATATGCACGCACAACTCACACAGAGACACAAAGCCTCACTTATTCAAGACTTAGCCTGTTTTCTTTTTACGGTTCTTTCTTCCCTCCCCTTAGGTGATTAAGACACGATTATTGTTCATCTTTAAGAAAAATCAGGATTTTTAATTGGCGAGTAGCCCTTTCGAGGGATACATAGCACCTTTAGATCAGACCTCTACTAAGGCCACCCATAATTCGTTATCAAGCCTCATAATTCCGATTTAAGCTCGTTAATGGGCCCATTCAGGCCCATGCATAGTGCCAGGCCCCCAGCCCGCACCGCACTCAGTCTCACGCCAATACCAATGCCAATGTCATGTTCAAAGGATAAGAGGAGAGGGTTTCGGGCTCCCAACGCCCATGACGACTAAAGAGTGGGGGTAGCAAAAACAAAATAAAGTGTAGCAGAAGCTTTTCCACGGTCGATGTGGCGCTATGTTCGCGGCCCACATGCACTACAGTTGTGTGGCGCATGTCTGATTTCATGATTTTGGCCCTCAATTTGAGAGCCATAAATTATCATATTGTAAAAATAAATTATGGGGTCTTAAAATATTTATATAGGGCTATATAATTGTATAATTTATTTACAAAATTAATTATGTTTACTATATAAATAAATTAATCAAAGTTTACAATTTATACATAATGATTTTTGGGTTTATTTTTTAATTAACGATAAATTAGTTAATTAATGGTCTAATTGATACTGTACATTATTAATATACATATTAAAATATTTAATACACATTTTTATTGTATTTTACAAGTTTCATTTTAATTTATTTACGTTTAAATATCAATTTTCAGGCTATTTTACATATAAATTAGGTATAAATAGTATAATACAATATAAATATAGTTAAATTAGTTCAAATTACTTAAAATATTATAATACAAATGTACAGTATAAATTATCTTAGTTATAACTTAATTTACTAATTTATTTTGATTTAACTTAATAACTTAACTAATAACTTACTAAATTAATTATTTATTGTATGTACATAATTAAATTATGGTACAGGGATTATAATATACCTAATACATATATAAATATGCATAAATAGTATCAATAGTAAATACATTTATTTACAGTATTTTATATATTTACTTACTTTATAGTGTATATAAGTTAGTATAAATAATAAATAGTTATATGATTAAGTTATATACAGTTTTAATAATCTTAAATATTTAATTTACATTACAAAAAATATATATAAGTTTGTTATACCTATTATACACCTATTTTACATATATATACATGTAGCTTACATATGTATATAGATAATATTTACAAGTACAAGTATATACATAATATACATAATATTAGCTTATATTTATAAGTATATACACTATAGATGGTATTTTTGGTTATTTTTAGGTTTTTTCTACTTTTTATGGGTTTTATATATTGCATAGAGGTAGGGGATGAGAGAGAAAGAAAGAGATGAGAAAAATGGAGTTGTTTTTGGTATTTTTCATATTGATGTCTTTTATTAAGTTCCAAGGTATACTGAACTATCACCTAGTATATTCTACCAAGCTGATGGTTCAACATGCTTTGAAACTTGGTATGTACTTAAAAATAAATCTAATCTTCACTAAGACAGGTTTATTTTATTGTTTTGAATTTTTTATAATTTTTATTTATTTACAAAGTTAGTAACTTTTAGGTCTTGTTGAGTGTTTCAAATGAGAACCTACAACCTAAAAATGAGTTCTAGTGGCTGGAAAGGATATCAAAACACTCAAGATCATCCAACACACTGTATGAAACATGTATGGCCCCTAAACAAATTTTCATCTTTCATTTCACTAAAATTAAGGTTTTGACAGTTAATTTAATTCAAATAGTTGACAAAGGAATGTAACTTAAAATCAAAGCATCCAAATCAAATTTTCTAAGTTATAACAATACATGAATCTTTGATACAAATAATTGTAACACTAAACACATGTCAACCTCTCAAACACTCAAAAACCAGCCAGAACCCACTCTGATTAGACCCCTTTTTTAGCCAAAACAATGTCTGCTGTCAAATGGTAGCAGCAGTTGCTGAAATTCAGTAGCAACAGTTGCTACTGTTGCCATCAACAATCAGATACTCCCTGCAATCCAAATGTTTTAAGACATTTAAATGGCTACTACTGCTCTTTCAGCAACAACAGCTGCTGCTGCCAAACACAGTAGCAGATCTGATGCTGCAATCTCAGTAGGAACTCTAATCAGATCAAGCAATCCTTAATCCAAGAAGGTCAAAACAACTAATTAATCACTCTCTTGAGTTATAGACAACACGAAGATAGTGAATTAAAATAGTTGTTTAGGTTCTTAAGCGTCACATTTTTTCTCTAAATTCATGATTTAATACAACTCTACTCAAAACTCAAGGAGCAAAAGAATTCTTCATTGGGTTTTTATCCCTTATATATTGGACAATACAGAGATCAAAACACCAAATAAAATTTAGCAATTAAAGGAAAAACTCCAATCTATTCCTCCTCTCATGCTATAGACAACATAAAGAAAAGGATTAAATTAGAACTTAAAATCCATTGAAAACATGCATCAATCATCAAATGCTTGAAGTCGGAAATCAACCCAAGAAAATGTTGTTGCTATGCAGCCTTTTTATGTACTGAAATAGGGAGATTTCGACTATAAAATCACAAATTCAAATAACCATTTAAAACATAATCAGCATGGAAACTCATTCAAAGGTAAATCCAAGAAATGCAATCATCTTCAATACTTCAGAAACTCATGAGATAAACTTGAAAACTCTTTTAGTTAGTGAGAAAACCAAGAGAAATCCAGATAAGTCTCCAAAAAAAAAAATTCCTTGAAATCTTAATGTGCTCCTTACCTTACATTATAGACAATGTAAGATGCGGATGCAAATCAAGATTCCATTGCAATAAATCCACAACAGAAGTACTTCAAATAATTCCTAAAAGATTTGGGATTCATTCCCTCTAGAGGAAAGCTTGAAAACCACATAAGAATATGATTTATCCTCTCTCTTGTGCCATAGATAGCAAGAAGAGAGAGTCTAAATCTCGCGATGCAAACCACTTAAAACAAACCCAAATCCTCAGATGTTCATTCAAAACCAATAGAGAGACCTTGTGAAAAGGATGGCATGGATGGAGAGTCGCTCAAGTGGATTGGGAGCACTCAAATTAGATCTCAATGCCCAAGGGCATCGGATCTGATTTGATACTTTGATGAGTGGGTGATTTGCGAAATAAAATGCGGGGAAATTCAGAACATGAAATTATGACGTGAGGGGGGAAGACCGGTGATCAGTGAGTGAGATGAATTCATCTCCTCTGATTTGAATTGATTAGAGGAGGTGGAGGTGATTTCTACACTAATCTACTCCTAAGCTAAACTATCAAACCAGTGGATTCACTAACTGATCCTAACTAAACTACTATATACTACTTGCTACTTGATGGGTGCGGAATGCGATTGTTTAATTATGCCATTGTAGTATACGTTTGCGGCGTTGGTTTTAATTTAGAATGTGGAGTTGGTGAGTCAAAGTGTCGAACATAAGGAGGCGTAAAATCGGATTATTTTGTTGCTTTAACTGTCACAGGAATGGTTGATTTGCTTGCTTGCGAGAAACGCGAGAGAGAGAGAGAGAGAGTAGGGTTAGAGATCGTGTTTAAAGCATGGCAATCATTTAGAAGGATGTGAGCTATAACATATGAAATATCATCAACATATAACATGCGGTGAAAGTTTGTTTACAACTGCAATAATAGATGAAAGCTTAAATAAGTGCAACATAAACTAAAGTAAAGAGAGAGAGTGAGAGGAAGAGTCAAGGCGGCCATGGCTGTCGAGGGAAGCTCCGTCGGCGACTTGATAACTCCGAGGCGGGTATGGAGTATTTGGTGGAGCTTGGAGAAGGCTAGAGTAGCTTGGAGGGTATGTATTCAATGCCTTTGAATGGGGTGGTTGAAGGGGTTTAAATAGGAGAAAAGGGCTTCTAATTGAGGTAAGGGGGTTTAGCTATGTGCAACATCCCTTCCTCTGTCGCTGAAGCCCACTGGTCGCCGGTCCGTTTGAGGCGCACATGCTTCTCCTACGATCTGCGTGATCGCACTGAGCCGTCCAATCTTCGAGAGTTTGTGTGGACGCACGCTATGGATTGCGCACATTCTCGCCCGGACGCATCCATTGCGTCGCATGGCACGATCCTCGCCATCAGCTTCCGCATCAGCGACCGAATTTCGTCCGCGCGCGCTCTTGCTGCCAATTTGAGCCTTGCTCGGGCTCGAATGGGCGCTCTTTGCTCGTGGATAAGGCATGGACCAACGCGTTGTGTGAGTTGGTTTGTCGCAGCGCGGGATTTTTGGCCGCTGCTCAGCCGTTAGATGGGAGATGTGCAGCCGATATCGTGCGATGAGGGTGTGCTAAAGAGAGGGTGCGATCAGAGTTCGTGATCCTCAGCCGTCTAATGACGATCGGACGGTTGAGATTTCATCCTGGCGTGATGGAGAGATGATGCGGGCGAAGCATGCAGGTTTTTCTTCGCGAGGGCCTTGCGCGGTGAGGGTGCGATTTGAGCACAACGTGGTTGCTTGTGGGCCATTGATCATTGGGCTGGTCGAGGAGCTCTAGATGTCGGATTTAAGTGATTTCGAGTCTGTTGGACTCCATTCGTCAATCTGAATCCATCCATGTGATCCGATTGCTCATCTAAGACCTGTTTCAATATGCACTTGTACACATGGCCATTAAACATTGATTATAAGCAATCTTAATTCGTCATGCTTGCAATGCTCCCATGCTCATCAAGGTATGCTATTAATGCACAAATATCCTCAAGATAAACCCTAGTTGACGGAATTATCATCATCGAATGTAGAGTTATCACTACTCTAAACTATTCTAACAAAGTTGGAAACACTAATCTAATCAGATGAATGGGACCTTTGGAGAAGATCTGTAGCTGGTGCTGCAGCGACGAAGGGGGGAGGATCTCCAACGGATTGAAAGTCCACTAGTAGGATTCAGGGTCACCCTCAGGTGCTATGTGGTCCTTAGCGGTGAGGAGAGTCAGAGAAAATGGAGTTCCTTTGCTCATGGTGCCAGAACAAAATCAGATGGAGAGGAGAAACTAGAGAGGACGAAGAGATCGCCTCGAGAAAGTAGGAGAGGAGGGTGATCCTTTGTGCACGAGGCAGTGGAGGTGCTTAAGTAGAGTGATCGTTGAATTAGAGCACCATAGTGGTGTGATTAGATGATTAGGGCATGGATGGTGGTGATGAGAGGAGAGGAGCACGTGCAAGTTTAAATCAAATCCTAGCCGCTAGATCAGATCTGGGAGGAGAGGTGACCACACGCGCGGACTCGCGTGAAGGTTCGATTGAAGGGTAGCCATAGATCA
The DNA here is from genome assembly GCA_037157565.1 of Thalassia testudinum. Classification (NCBI taxonomy): domain Eukaryota; kingdom Viridiplantae; phylum Streptophyta; class Magnoliopsida; order Alismatales; family Hydrocharitaceae; genus Thalassia; species Thalassia testudinum. The sequence continues at coordinate 22,979,858 of JAZHRO010000054.1, read as the reverse complement.
AGCGATTCAAGGGAATCAACGACCACGATGAAGGGTGTTCTTCGCGTGCTATAGTGCACGTGAGCAGCATGTGGCTTGAGGGCTCTATTGGTGAAATTGCGTGAAAGGTCCTCAGGCGAAACGGTGGAAACATTTCAAGGCAACCCATTAGTGGTTAAGAAAGGTTACAGAGCAATCCTTATGGGCTTGCAAATAGGTCCTTAATTACGCGACGAGATCGTGGTTTAATAAGGCATTCATTGCAGTGTAGTTTGAAATCGTTGTATAAATAAATAACAATTTTATTACTCGAAAAGTCAAACTATCCGAGGTCGAACTCAAGGAGCAAATTGGTATTTTAGAAACAAAAATTACAACTTTGAAATTACTCAAAAGATGTTCAATAGCGCAATTCAATGTTTATGAAAGACAAAAAGAGAATATGCAAAACAAGGAGAGATTGAATGTTCTCTTTTCTTCTTCCCCGATGTCTTCTTCTTTTGTGGATCGAACGTATGATTCAGAATCAGACGTCTTAAACTCGTGTTGCTACAGTGCTTGCCCTTTTTCTTTCTGATTTTTGCCTTCTCCTTCTTTCTTCTTCTGCAGCTCCTTCTTCTGTTCTTCCTTACCCTCCCTTATCTTCTTCTCTGCTGCGCCTTCTCCTTCTTCCTTGGCCTCTGCAGTCTTCTTCTTCTTCTTTTTCCTCTCTGCTGCGCCTCTGCTACAGTGCTTCGTCTTCACCTTCTTTCTTCTATCTTCAGCTGCTCCTTTTCCTCTTCTCTGCGGCTTCCTCCTTGTCTTTCTTCTTCAGCTTCTGCCTCCAAGTCCTTCCTTCTTCTTCCCTACTCTTGCCTCTAGCTTCCTTCCGCAGCTCCTTCACAACTGCCTCTTCCTTCTGCTTCTTTCCCTGCACAGAGCGAAGCAAAACCCACCCCTACCCTCCCCTCCCCCCCGTCACTCTCTCTCTATTTCTCTCTTCGCTCTCTCAAAGCTAGCCGGGTAAACGAGTCGAGTTACGCGCGCCTGGGTCTAGGCACACCAGTGTGGGTAGTGCGTGAGGAGTGCAGAGTTATCAGGTCAGGCAGCCAGGTTCGCGGAGCGTGGGTCGTGGACGAGGCGGGTGATCAGGCGAGGGGACCTCACCCCATGATCTGAGGCAACAAGCGGATATCACAAAATCAATTTAAGCCACTTACCTACGCTGAAAGTTACCGAGGTGGGACTAAAGTCCCACCCACTTTTTCGCGTGCTTCCGCAGGGGATGTCCCTTAATTGCTGCAGCTGCGGAATGCTTCAGCCTTCGATAAGTGGCTGCTGTGGTTCGCGGAGGAAAGCTACGAACCTGGGACTTGGTCTCCTGAGGAGGGTCACACCTGTCAACACGAATATGGCCTTACGGCTCTGTCAAACCACAATAAAACCTTCGCCATATCACGGCGAAGGTGAGGTGGGGGTCGGTGTGGCTCAGAACGGCCTAGGCGTGCGTGCCTAGGTCGGACTGTGACCGTGTGTGTGGGTTTGTTCGGTGGAGGTGTGGAGCGTGTGTGGCAGGCAATGAGTGGGTGGAAAGTGGACAACGGAGCTTGTGAGGTGGCTGGCGAGGCATGTGGATGCGTGGAGTGACAGATGCGCCTCACCGGAGGTCAGCCGGAGATGAAGAAGATGAGGGTGGACAGTGGCAGTCGAGGGGTGGTTTGTGAAATAAAAGGAGGGAAATAGAGAGTAGGAGAAGAGGAACTTATCTATTGTATTTGGAGCGAAGGAGAGGCAAAGGAGACAAACGACGCGTATGTGCCGTTGTCGGAGAAGACAGTCCTGAGGTAGAGATAACGGTGACGAGGAGGAGGTCAGGGATGCTGGTACGGGTACGGCGCGATGCGGAGGAGCGAGGTGGAGATGACTCTGCCACTGGTACGGTGGCAGAGTGACGAGAGGAGGAAGGAGATGTTGCCAGAGCTTGCGGGCTGTTGGCCGGAGGTGAGGGAGGACGAATTTAGGGGGTATCTCAGGCCAGGACAAGCTTGGACACTTCGACCGGACCTGGTGCTTCTTATATAGGCACGGCCAGAAGGTCAGGTGTAAGGAGGTGGCCAAAAGTCCTCGCCAGAGGTATGGCCAGAGGTGATACCCATACCTCTCGAGCGTTCGCACAAGAGGTATGGGGCGATTCAGGACATGAGGAGTTGCTCAGGTGGTAGGGGGTTTCGCAGAGGGCTCCCCTTTCAAATTTGGGAGCAGCTCCCTGGGGAAGAGAGGAGAAAACCTCCTCGAAACCTCGCCGGAGGTATAGGTCTCTGCTGCAATGATAGAGGGACCTGAATGAAGAAAGTGACGAAAAGTTGAGGGTTTTCTGTAAGGATTTTCAAAAGTTAGGGGCCAAAATGTAATTGGATGGACCATTTTGCAAAATAGGTCAAAATGGCCTTCCCTTAGGTCCAAATTTTTATACAAACCTACTTTAGACCTAAGAAATTCAATGGTGAAGCTTGATTTTAGGTTTGACTATGTTTGATCGGATATTTTGCACAAAAATCCAATTAAGTGTACTATTGAGCTTGGACCCTGATCTAGGTCAAAACAGGTTCCAAAGGTCAAATTGAAGGTTCTAAACCCTACGAGATATTTTTTCATGAATTTTATTGGATTTAGTTGATTTTTATACTACCTGAAACCTTGTGAATTTAAGTGGATTTGTTTTAGGGTTGTAGAATGTCATTTAATTCTTAAATTTCACAATAACCCTTATCTGGCAGAACCATCTCACCTTTTCTCTTATTAAGTCCAATTGACCTTTGTCTAGACCCCGGAAAATCCCATTGATGAACTGCATTGGTAAAATTGCAGTTTACCCTTTGTTTCATGTTCTCTTCCCAAATTAGTGATCCCTTGAATTAGGCCTTTCTCTTCGTTATGTAGGAGCATTTGTTCACTTTATTAGGTCAAAATATGGTAGTTAGGGCTCATGATGAGGTTCTCATCAGTCGTTGCATCCTACAAATAGGCCCTTGGAAGGTTTTCTAGTAAACAAAATGTTATGTGTAAAGGACATAAATGCAAATCCCTAAATGCAAGGCTCTACTAATGTCCAAATGCAACTGGGTTTTTAATGAAGCTTAATTTAACATATTAGAAGTTAATTTTACTTTTGATTTGGAATTTTGAGCTCATTTGTGTATTAAATTTGCACTTGGATCACCGTTTAACCTTCTTTAGTAGAATATCTCATTTAATGACCTAAATATGTGTTTTTAGCACAAAGTTGATGTTTTAAGTCTTTTTCTCTATTTCCCACACTTAACGTTTTTTATATGTTAATTCCATAGTATTTAACCTAGTTTCTAACTTAACTTAGGCTATTTAGCTATGATGGGTTGTAGCTCATCATACGTCCAATGCTGAGGAAGAAGAAGAGGAAGAAGACGATGTACACAAGGATCAAAGTGTAAGAAAAAATAAGGACCTATAATTAATAAAAGGACTCAATTGAATAAAAACCTGAGGACCTAAACGTAAATAGAGGCATTTAAAGCTTATTTTAATTTATTTCTTTTTCAACTTTTTATATGTTATTGTAAATTAGATAAATAATATATTTATGCCTCGAAATTACATTTTTGTTCTTTATATTTATTTAATTAAATGATTAAGTTAATTATTTTAATTAAATAATTAGACTTAAATATTGATTAAGTTAATTCAAATATTAATTAACTAACTAAATATTTAGTATTTCAGTCCAAATTAGTAATTAAATTATAATTATGATTAATAGATATTTAATTTAGCATTTTCATGTTATTTTAATGGTCCTTGGCACTTTAATTCTTTTATTATAATTAACCCTTAATAATACATATTCTTAGCAAATTAACTAAGGAAACTAGTTAATTAGGGGTAATTAAAAGCCATGATGAGTCTCTCATCACCTTGATCTCACCCTACATCTCATTCCATCATCCTCAGGTTCCAACGTAGGTAATATGGCAACTACATACTACAAACTTTATGTACAAACACAACCTACGTGGTTCATAGATAGTCCTCTCCATAACCTAGGTATCATCCCAACATAATAATAAACATATATCCATGGTCGTACCCCTATCTCCCTACTGGTTGGCCTATAAGCTTGTCACAGAGTCATAGAGAGGCTAACCTACTGATGAGGCCGACAATCATATTGCAATAAAATTGATGTTTTAAGTGTCGTTGTTGTAGTATATTCGTTACAATGCAAGCCGATGTTGCATCATTTTATTTATTTACAATTTTGACTGGTTAGCTTCCAGGTCGTTTACTAGGAGACAGTTATTGATATACATCACTCTTTATATCAAAAAATGTCTATCATTCCAATAACATTAATTTTATTTACAAAATGAATCAATGTATCAATTAATGAATGAATACACATGCATTCAATGGGAAGACTTGAGTGCAAGAAAAAGGGTCACTTGCGAAAGACTTGCCCCATGAACAAGAAGGAAGACAAAAGGAAGACGCAAAACACGTCAAGAAGAAAAGGAGAGCTTTCAAAGTAACATGGGATGATAGCGACTCCAACATGGACACCGATTTCGATGAATCGAATGATGATGAAGTCGCACACCTTTGCTTGGTTGCAACTTCGGAAGACACGGAAAATGAGGTAAATAATGATTTCTCTCTTGAAGAATTGTTAGAAGCATATAAGGAATTATATCATAAAGCTAAGATGTTTAAAAAGGAAAATAAGGTTTTAAAGAGTAATTATCAAATATTAGAAATAGACAAATCATGTTTAGAAATAGAGTTAGAAATGTCAAAAGAAATTAATAATCAATTGCATGTAACAATAGTAGAGCTAGAAGATATCTATGAGAATTTTGAAGAGACTTTGAATAATCTTAAAATAGCAACTAGGTGAAATACTGAATTTTGTGATGCTATAAAATCCAAATTTTAGACTAAAAAGAATACACATACTAGATCACATGCACCTAGGTATGCATGGATGTATCAAAATGCTAAAAATTTCAAGAATTATATATCTAACACTAAAGAGGTCTATAAAACTTAGGATTTGAAAGGTACTTACCTGAAAGAACCCACAGGAAAATGGGTACCTAGAAAAGATATTTTACATTATTTTGCAGGAGTAGATCAATAAGATCAAAGTAATCAGTGGGTGTTCAAGCCACACAATGGAACATTCCAACCTTTCTACAAATTTCATGAAGATCAAAAAAGATGGACTAGTGGAACTTGATATCCACAAGCACCATTCTATTATTGGTAATTCATTTATTATGCTACATCATTTTTGTCATTCCTTCATTTTCTTAATGATTGACAAAAAGGAGGAGAAAAATAAAGAGACAAATAGTCATATTTTTAGTGGGAGCATATATTGAGGGAGAGAATTAACAATTTGAATCTCTTTCATGAAAAATGGCTAAAAATATTTTTTTCTTAAAATTATCTATTTGAAAGATAGTTTTGTTAACACCAAAAAGGGGGAGATTGTTGGAACCTTGTTTCATATCTTGTTTTGGTGTTAACAAAATTATTATAGATTAATGTTTGCAATTGAGTAATATTTTAGATTTAAATGAAGATCAAGGCAAACAGAGAATAATGACAAGGAGGCATGATGACGAAAAGGAGGCAAGACGGTAAGGAGTTAATGATAGAAGATCATTTGGAGTTTATTTTGTTTATTAGATTAGGTTTTTACTTTATTAGAATGTATGCCTCTTAACAAAGAAACATAAGTTAGATCGTAAAATTAATTAGAGATAAATTAGGATTAATATTACGATTATTTTCAAAAAACGTACTTAATTGTTAATCTTTGAAAAACAAGGTACTTGTAAGCAAGTATTGATACTATTTATAAGTACCGGTACATGCAAGGCACATATTTGAGCTTTTGTCTCAAACTGTGAAAAACAAGTACCGGTACTGATCAAGAGTACTAGTAACTGATGGTCACAGTTTGAAGACTCAGTTTAGGCCTGGATCTTATGAGTACCGGTACTCATGATGAGCACTAGTACAGGTAAGTCATAGTGCCTAGTGAGTCTCAAACCTGGGAGTCATAAGTACCGGTACCCATAACGATTATTGATATCAGGACTCTTATGTGCTAGCTATAGAAAAACTGTGAGCAACTAGTACCAGTACTAGTACTTCAATACCGGTACCGGTTAGCCGTTGGTTCAAAATTGAACGGCTGTAAAATTGATTTTGAGGACTTGAACATTGAGATTTAAACCCCAATGTTTAGCAGACGTATTACTAAAGTCCTAACTCTATGAAATGACCCTTAGACTCTTAGTTTGTATAAAAGAAAGATAAAAGAAAATCATAGAGTTATATTTTCATTTTCCCACTGAAATGACCCTCCATAAGTGATTCCTATGGATTCTTAGGATTTCAGAGGTGTTATAGAAATTTTAACACCCCAAATCTTGTTCTAGGGGCTTCACGGGAGAAGATTAGCCCTGCGAGGCCAAACCCATAATTTCCCCGGCCCCACCTAACTCCCACGATGCCTAAAACCCAACCAACCCTAAAATCCTAGACCTATAAAACCCCTCTTTTCCTCATTTTCCGCAATGTTCTTTCCTCCCATCTTTCTGCAGCGGCGCCACTGGAGCCTGAGTGAGCAAGAGCGGGAGAGGAGAGCGAGGGAGAGAAGGGAGCGAGAGTGGGAGAGTAGGGACTGTAGCGGCGCAAGGAGTGCATGGTGCGAGCGCTGCAGCCGCAAACACGACGCATTCGGTGCGCGGAGTAGGGGAGAGCCATGTGTTCATTGGACGTCTGCAACACCCTGCGAAAGGATGAGAGGCTCCGCGAATGGCCGAGGCATGCTTTAGATGTTCGAGGATGCATGAGGCACGAGGCGTGGCCTACCCAAGGTGTTTGCTGTAGGGACGGCCTCGAGGAGTGAGCTCACGTGGGGAAGCAGCACTCGTGCAGAGCGAGTTCGCGTAGGGAGTTGCGTGCAGGTAGACTTCGAGGTGCTTTCAGACGTTTGAACAATGTATCGGACGTCTGGAGTAGTTCTAAGATGACCAGGCCACCTGCTGGACGTCTGATGAGGAGAGTTGGAGTCTCGCGCTGTTTAAGACGTCTGAGGAGTGTCTCAGACATCTAATTCGGGCGTCAGGCGTTTCCTGAAGCAGGCGAGCGGTCGGTCAGCCAGACCGAACCAACCTGATTTGGTTCAAGTGAACTAGGACCTTTCCAAGGCCAGTTTGGGGCTTGTTCAGTCTCCGAATCTTGCAAGTAAGGTATCGTTGGAAAACTCGTAGATTTTCCTACATTTTAGAATCGTTTCTACACTATTTTGAACTGTTTAGCATATTGAAATGTCAGTCAACGTGTTTGATGCCTCGTTTGACCATTGAATTGGTGTAGGCCCCAAGCTCGTGGTACGTGTGGGACCTGCAGAGGCATCAGGATCCGTCGCTCGTGCCCTTATACCTCCCATACCCTTAGGTAGAGTGGTCTTCTACTCTTCCTCCTTGGATTGGTCAAGTGAATGCTCTAAGTTAAAAAATTCTGTTTTGAAACCTAAGCTATTGAATACAAGTTTGAAGTCTATTTTGCTCTATCTATTTATGGAATTGATGAGTGCCCACCCTAACTTTATGAGTTTGGCGTATAAGTGATTTTGTTATCCATGCCCTAGCCAATATGGCGGTGGTCATAATTTAGTTAACAATTTTAATCTAAGGGTGCTTGCTAAATGTGTAAGGTATCATAGAGCTTGATCGATATAGAATAAATCCTAAGTATGTGAATGATGCATGTTTATCTTCAATACATGGAGCTTGTTTGATATAAAGTAAATGTGAATGATGCTTGTTTCTCTTTAATGGATGGAACTACCATTGAATGAGCTTGGTAGCAATAATAGTAGAGGCGTACTTGAACGCTAAGGTGCACTAGAAGAATAACTTATCTGCTATGGTACAAAACTTTGATAATGATGGAATAATTCGCCTATCGTGAGGCACAACTGCTATTTGGACTCTAGTTTGGGGGCGAGCTGACCCTCGAGTATGCATGTACCAAGGAGAGCTATTCACCCCTTGTGTAGAGAGAGAGCTAGCCTTCCCTTGGGTTAGGACCCAGGGTAGGATGGCCTCCCTACACTGACTCCTGTTAGGCCCACAGAGTCAATCGGGATAGTCGGGCGAGGGTACGCAAACTGGTGAGGGACGCGGCCCCTGTTCTATTTTGTGCTGTATGACTTAGAGTGTACCTGTTAGCGAAAAGGATTGACCGTGTGCTAGTGCGGGGTAGCTACCCGTGTGTTTATCGCACGTGTCGTAGTCACCGCTATGTCACGACCATGACCCCGGGGTAGTAGACTGAGTGTAGGACAAACACAAGATGTTCTCCCGACCAGGAGAGCACCACATGCATGTTCTACATCGCGGGAAAAACTGCAACAAGATTGTTCCGTTATGGAACATGTGAACCAAGAGGAACATGAACTTTGCTAGATTATCTAAAATACAAAAACTACTAGTACAAAGAAATTGAAACAAATCATGGTAATGTGTGAAACATTTACAATTGCTTAAAACGTTTATTGCTTTTAAAAAAATGTTAAATTGAATTAGTTAATTGTATGCTTGCCACTCTACTCAGCATTTGCTGACAACTACCACTTGTGTCCAGGACAGGGAGATGATTAGCAATACCACCGTCTGCAGAGGGAGCTGGGCCTAGTCGAGCCCAGCCATAGTCTATTTCAGCTTCCGTTTCTGCTATAGTTGGACCTTTCTTACTGCTGTCGTGAGTATCCCTGTTTAGAACCAGTAGTTCTATTTTCTATCTTTCAATTATGGTTTTGATGGTTATGTTGATAACTTTGCTTTTCTCTTAGGATGTTGTGTCTGTTTACAATCTACCGTTCAACTTTCTGTCCTTCAATTAGTTCTTTAGCTATGTTGCATGCGTGAAATATTTTTACTTTTTGGTACACTTCTCGATGGACGACTGTCTTGGGTTAGTTGAGGCGATTCACCCTAGGTTCCATGTTGTTACGACCTGATTCCCGAATCCCTGCGAGACACGAGAATCGGACCGACTCAACTGATCCCAAGATCCAGTCGTCCAACGAGAAAGTAACCAAAAGAGCAGTAAAATAAACTACATTCACCATGTATATAACTAGTAGTAACAAAATACAACAGTAAAGAAAAGAACTACTACAGTATACACCACCACAGCAATAGAGAAATAAACAGGTACATAAACATGATGCTTACAATAAAAGAATACAGTGGTAACAGAAAAATACTCACTACACAAAAGAAATGGTACAGTAGGTACTACACGAGTAAGACTACTGGGCTCTACTAGGCCCAACTCCCTCTGCAGCCGCCGGCTCTGGCTGCTCAACACCTGGTCCTCAAAAGGTGACAAAGATAACACGTCAGCGAAACACTGAGTAGAGTGGCAACCAAAAGTTAAGAAAAACAGTAAGGTACACAGTAGCTGTTATATTTTTAATCTCTTTCTTTATTTTCCATTTACTCATTATTGAGTTATTTCTCAGATCTTCCTCTTGATCTCGAATGTTCCTCGTGGGAACGATCTTGATTGTAGTCTTTTCCGAAAAGTAGAAGTAACACGTGGTGCTCCCCTGGCCGGGAGAGTCCCCCGTGGTGGTCCTACCCTTAGTCAACCACCCCAAGGTCGCTGACAGACGTAACGGTGACTACGGCACGCGCGATAAACGCACGGGTAGCTACCCCGCACTGGCACGCAGTCAGTCGTTTCCGTTAACGGGTGCGCCCAAAGCACAGCAAGGACCAGTATAGGGCAGAGCCCTCTCAGTAACAGGGGTCCAGCTCCTCCACAGTAACCAAACAGGGGTCTTGCCCCTCTACAGTCTGCGCACCCTCGCCTGACTACCCTGGTTTGCCCAGTGGGCCTAACAAGTCAGTATAGGAGGGCTAGCAGAACCCCGGGGCCCGTGGGGTGGCTAGTGCTCCCCCTACACTAGTAGCTCTCCTCGGTACTATGTACACGAGGGCCAAAAGTCGGTACAAAGTGGCCAGACCTAACCTCGGGTCCCTGGGGCGGCCAGCTCCGCTCTGCACTAAACAGGGGAACAATCGCTCTCCTTGGTACTCCGTACTCAAGGGCCAGCTCACTTCCCCAATTCTATTCCATTCACTTCTCAGGAGCTCTACTCCTAATTCCCCGTAGGGTTCATGCTCATTTTTCTTTAACTCAGCAAATTTAGGTTTCATCATTTCAGTTTTATATTCGTATAGCCATGTTCTCAACAGTAATTATCCATTAATAACAAGCAACTGTTATCCAATTATAGGCAATTATCATTTTTCTTTCTACTTTTCCAAGACTGCAATTTATATATTCACGACATTCGTTTTGGTGTTTCTGTTCATTGGATCCATGCCACACCCTAGGATCTATCATTCAATCTAGTTTTCCAGTCCTAAGATTCATGCCATACCCTAGGATCGATTGTTCAATCTAGTTTTCAAATCCCAGGGTTCATGCCACACCTTAGAATCTATTTATTATCTCACAATGCATAAATGTTCGTAAATAATTATAGGGAGCCACTCTACCCGCAAAATCGGGAGTACTAGGGGCGTGATTGGCAAGCCCGTGCGCCTCCGCAACCCCCAGAGCTGCAACGGAACGGGGTCCTAACACAAGGATCAATTACAAGGAGCTACTCAGAACAGGATACAAATATTGTAAACAGGTAGAGGAACTAAATCTAAGAAGAACGAAACTTGAAACGCGAAAAACGGGCTTCGAACAGACCCTAAACAGGTCAAAAATGACAAGTCTGCCCAAAATCAGACGTCTGGAACATCTTCCAGACGTCTTAAACGATGGCTCAGGTCATACTTTGATCCTGCGCGGTCCTTCAGACGTCTAGAATCCCACTGAACCGTCTGGACTTAGTTTCCAGACGTTCGACTGTCACTCCGGACGTCTGGAGACCCTCTCCGTCGTCTGGTGCGGTGCCCAGACATCCGATCTGTGTGGGAGGGCGTGCCCTTGCACCTTCCCGAATGAGACTTGCACACATATGCGACCGTCCTCAACACGAAACGAGGCAGAACCCTTAGGCGGAATGGCTCCATGGCCGTACACGCGAAAGAAGAAGGAAGGAAAAATATTATACCTTTCAGACGTCTGGACATTCCTCCAAACGTCTCCTACGTCGTCTGGACGTATGTCCAGACGTCTGATTCTGGGAAATTTTCCCAAAATCAGGACCTCCTAGCCCTCCGCCCGCTGCGCACGGCCGTGCTGCGCCGCGCTCGCCTGCTGCCTGAGCTGCAGCAGCTCCTCCCCAACGCCACGCTCCTGCTGCGCACCCGCCGGCCGGCCTTAGCTGCTCCGGCGAGCTTGCACCCTCGCGATCTAGCTCTCTCCCTCTCGCAGCAACCCCTCCTCCCCGCGCACTCACGGCAGCAGCTGCTGCTGCCCTCACTCGCTCACTCTCTCACTAACAGGAAGAAGAAGAAGAAGGCGGTGGAGTGAGGGTGAGGGAGAGGAGAGGGGGAGTATTTGAAGGCTGCTGTGGGGGGGGAGAGAGAGAAAGATGGCTGCACCTGCAGGGAGGAAAGAAAGAGAATAAAGGAGGGCGGCGGTTCAGTTTGCATGCGCATGCGCGCAGACGCGAAACCGTACGCCGAAAAAATTAAATTCAAAACGTCTAGGAAGGCTTCCAGATGTCTGACCAGCCGTCTAGACCAACTCCCAGACGTCTTAAACGACGTTTGATGCCGGGGTCATAACACATGTGGAGCCAAGTTCAAGTCGTAACATCCACCATATTTTGAAGAGAACAAAATTGTTTGCTGTTCTCAGTCTCTCTACACTTTGCAAACTCATGGATGTGTTTTCTCTCACGCATCTGCGAAGTAAATCACATCCATCCTAGGCTCTCAATTGGTATTGATTTTAATTATTATTGGGAGGCATATGAATTCTTGTTGTAAGATTTCTCTTTTTTATTTGTATTTGAGCTTGTTGCTCATTGGATTGTAAAAAACCCGTCGTTGTACTTGGGTTGAGATAACCTGTTAATTACTTAAGTTAGTAATTAAAATCTCAGGGTTAAGGGAATTGGGTTAAAAATCCTAAGCAGGGAGACCTAGGTAGTAGAGTATCCAAGTGAGCAGGAAACCAATATACATCTTGTGTTCTTTTTGTGGATTGAATTGATTGTACAAATATTTTTGTTATTACTAATATTTGCTTTAGTGTGTTTGTGCGTGTAGCCATCTATAATAGATCAAAGGTTTCCAACATTTGTTAATTATATAAAAAATGAATCAATTAATAAACACTACAATACCTTAAACATATTCGCAAATAGCAGGCATAAAAAATCAGTTAAAACTACACTAAGTAATATACAATTACTCTAAGTAATACTTAAATATAGGTACAAAAATAGGTACTAATATATACCATATTAAGTTATATTAACATACTAATATCTTTAGTAACATATTCTATACATACAGTAACATATATATATATGTTACTATAGCTTTAGTAAAATATATACATAACATATGGCAAAAATAACTATCTATACTAATATATATACATATCTACAATGACGAATGTAACTGTCACTAAAGCCACAAGGTTATTTATATACATTTAAGTCTTAAACAGATATATATTAATCTACTTATACACATATATATTTATACTTAACCTTTGTATATATTATTTACATATAGTTTATTTATATTATTTATATACATTTACTATTACACATATAATATACTTATATGCATACATAATAAAATACATATATACATATACACGTGCACACACAAGCGCACACTTACCTCTCAAAACTTAGCCTCATTTCACACCTTTCTTTTCTTCTCTTCTCTCTTCTCAACACTTAGTCATTTTCTTTTTTAAGGCTTCTCTCTCACTTAACCTCTCAAACATTGTTCACCAACCCAAAAATTAGGTTTTTCTTATGGGTAGGCTAGTCCTTTTCATGGGATACACAACGTCTCATAAAGGTGGGACCGGACCACTATTAGGGGACAACCCTAGTCAATTAGCATGTATTTTCATTCAATTTTAGGCTCATGACAAGCCCAATACAGGCCTGCTACAGTGCAAGGTCCCCGGCCAACATTGTTCATACATATGCTCAATGACATAACATGTTCATATTAGAGGAGAGGATAATGGGATAAGAGGGCGCCTTGCGTCGTGACGATTACGCTGCCTACGTAGTGAAATCAATTTGTACAGTATCGCTGGCTCCAGTGTTAATTGGCGCCTAATTGGCGCTCGTAGGCATACTGTGCATGTTCTTAAAATGTGATTTTGGCCCTCGATTTGAGGGCCATAATTAATTCTAAATTATAAATAAATTATATACTTACAAATCCCTACTATAGGTCTATATAATTGTACAATTAATTTAGGGAAATAAATTATTTATATATATATTAAAATTGGTTAAATTAAGGTTTTATACACATTGAATTCAGGTTTAATTTCTTAGTTAAAGTATAAATTAACAACTTAATCATTGAATTGACCTTATACAGAATTGATTGATATAATAAACTATTTATTACACATTTTAAATTTATTTTAGAGACTTTATTTTAATTTATTTACATTTAAATATATGTTTAAGTTAGTTATATATATAGTTAAGTTATAAATAATGTAATACATATAAATACAGTATAAATAAGTTTAAAATACTTAAAATAATACTATACATCCATACAATATAGAAGACTTTAGTATTAACTTAACATACTAATTTATTTTATTTTAAGTTAATAATCAACTAATTAACTTAATAACTTAATTATTTACTATAAATACATAATTAAATAAATATACAAGTATAGTACAGTATATAATACTTAATTAAATACTTAGGTACAATATTAGATATAATTATATACATATACATAGGTTTTTATAATTACTTAGGATACTATATATTTAAGTTAATATAAATTACTATATAATTATAAAATAAAGTTATATATGCAATAACTCATTCTAAATATTTTATTAAATATATAGATTACATTTATAAGTTATTTATATACATTATGTACGCATTTTATAATATATACATATAGCTTAGTGTTGTTCGCTCTAAAATGGGTTTTAAAATCAATGTGTGTAGTATATGTCAAATTAGCACGAAAAACAAATAGAATTTATTATTCGAATGAAAGTCCGAGGTCGAACACAGGGATCAATTGACAAAAAATGCTTCTCAAGATTGCAATTCAACACAAATATATAATCAATAGAATTCCAATCAAATATGAATGAAAGTAGATGTCAGATAATGCAAAAAGAATGTGGTAAAATGGTGATTTGAATCACCAATTTCCCCTAACAATTATCTCAAATATTTCAAAAGTACTAAGTAATTCAATTCCATGTATGATAAATGCACAATGCACTTCAAATGAGGCTCAAACGTCTGCTTAGCTGGTTAGACAGCTTATCCTGCTCTTTGCTACAGTGCCCGGCTGCTTCTCCTTCTCTCTGTGCCTTCTTCTCTTCTTTTGTTGCTCCTTCTTCTCTCCTTTTGCAGTTGTGCCTTCTCTTCTTCCTCCTCTTGGCTGTGCTGTAGGTGCTCTTCTTTTCTTCCTCTACGACTGTGCCTTCTCTCCTCTTCTTCTCTTGTGGCTTCCTCTCCTTCCTTCTTCACGTGCAAGGGGGAGGTCCCTTAAACGGCTAAGTGTCGGCTGTTGGTCCTGAGAGCAAAACCCCCCTGCCCCCGCGCGCTTTCCTCTCCTCTCTTTGGGATCCACCCTCTTAGGGCCTCGGGTTATCGAGTATTCGGGTAGAGCGCACCTGGGATTAGGGCTGCCGGCCGTGAGTGGCAGCCGAGGAGTGCTTAGGTTAGGCGGGTATACGGATTGGCCATACCTGCGTATAAGGTGTCGCGGGCGAGTCTCGTAAGGGGCACGGGAACCTCACCCCCTGTCCTTGCTGAGGCGATAAGCCTATAGGACTTTTTCAATTTATGCAGGTGCGAGAGCTCGTCAGCTTCCGAGGTGGGACTATCCCACCGCCATCTTCTGCATGCTGCTGCAGTGGGTTGCCTTCGCAGAATTGGGGCAGTAGCAACAGTTGTGGGTGTCAATTGAAGACCTAGAACTTTGCCTAGAACCTCTCCGAACAACCTGGGCGTATTATTTGGAGCTTGCGCAACTGCAGAAGGCTTCAAGTTTCGCTCGAAGATGCTGTAATGGCAGTTGAGGGAGCGAAGACTTGAAAGTCAGAATACGGCCTCTCGACCTTGTCAAATAAGTTCAGGAGCTTCGTCATAGGGTGGCGAGTATGGTGGTGGGTACGGCGTGTCGTGAAGGTGGCTGTGGTGGCCAGACAGTGTTAGAGTTGGTGTGCGGAGGTGGGTGTGTTCGGCAAAGGGTTTGGAGGAGAAATAGACTAGGGCTTTTGCTCTTGGAGTCAAGGTAGATGTGTAGGGATGAACGGCGAGGGGTTTGGTGGTGTGTGGAGCGAGATGTATCGCGTCGGAGGAGTGGTCGGACGCGGTGGGGATGACGGTGAACGGGTAGTAGCGTGGTCGAAATTGAGTGTGGTTGGGATGAAAATAAAATAGAGGAGTTAGGAGACTTATCTAGGTAGTTGGAAGACAACGGCAAGTCGAGGCGACGGCAATTGCGGTATGGTCGGCGTCGGGGAAGAAGGCGCTCCGATGAGTAGGAATCAGCGAGGAAGATGGAGGACAGGGCGTTGGCGGGTACAACACAACGCGGAAGAGAGCGAGGGAGATAAATACACCGCTGGTATTGCGCACGGACGAAGGATGGAGTTGAAGGAGCTTGCCGGGCGTCGAGCAGCTTCGGCCGGATGGGGAGAGACGAAATTAAGGGGGAATCTGATCGAATTTGAGTGTGGGAAGTTCGGTCTGATCCAGAGGTCCTTTTATAGGCCTCTGGAGGGACTTTTGAGCTTGGGAAGCAAGCTTCCCAAGCTTGGAAAGCTTCGCCAGAGATAGGAATTTCAAGATATCCTAATCTCTCATGCGTTCGCATGAGAGATTGGGAAGGTTTGATGGCATGGGAATTGGCTCAAAGGAAGGGAATTCTTTGACGAACTTCCCTTTCAAATCTGAGAGGGATTTGTTAAGGAATTAAGGAGAACTTGCCAAATTTAGTTGCCGAAGTTTGTAGGAATATGATTCATGGCGGAAGCGACCTATTTGAAGAAAACGATGATAAAGATAGGGGCTTTTTGTAAGGATTTTGAAAGTTAAGGGCATATGTGTGATATAAAAGAATCAGACATGATCAAATTGCAAACTAGGTCAAGATAATCTCAAATTGGGCCCAAATTTTGATACAAACCTAATTTGGACCTAAGGAATCCAGTGGTGAAGTTGGATTTTGTTTTGGACCTAGTTTTACTGGGTAATTTATGCAAAAACCTAAATTAGGGCAAATGCCAGTTTAAGACTTTGTTTTGGGTCAAGATGGGTTCTAATGGTCAAATTGAAGATACCAAACCCTATAACATATTTTTATATGAAGTTTAGAGGTTTAGGTAAATTTTATCTTGACCATAACCTCAATTAATTAAGCGGATCTATTTTTTGGATTTTAGAAGTCATTTAATTCTCGAAACATGTGAAAATCCTTTTCCGTTTGTATTAACCCACTTGTTGGATATTTAAGACCATTTGACCCTAATTATCCCCTCGGAAAACCCGTGGTTGTTCTGCATTCAAGATATGATGGTAAAATTATAGTTTTAACCTTGTTTTCTTGTCTTTCTCTCAAAATGATTATGTAATGAACTATAGCTCTCCAGTAGTTATGTAGGAGCATTTATTCTTTGATAATGACTAAATTGAGTTAATTATGTCTCATTATGGTGTTCCCATCACTTAGTGTTAAGTCATATTTACAAGTATATATACACTATACAAGGTATTTTTTGATATTTTTGAGGATTTTCTGATTTTTATAGTTCTTATATGTATAATAAAGATAGGGGATGAGAGAGAAAGAGTGAGATGAGAAAGGAAAAATTCTTTTTGGTTTTTTTCAACTTAGGTTCTTTTATCAAATTCCAAAGCATACTGAACTGTCGGCTGATATGCTCTACCAAGCCAGAGGTTTAGAATACTTTGAAACTTGGCAAATACTTTGAAAAATACCTAATCCTACTCAAGACACCTTTATATATATTTTTATTTTAATCAATTTTATTTATGTACAAGTTAACCCAAATGAGACCTTAAAGAGTGTTTGAAAGTGGAACTTAAGGTCTCTAAGAGTGTTTCTAAGTGCTAGAATTTTACTCAAACATTTCTAACACATCATATAATAGATGTTCAATCATCTAAACATAATTTTCCATTCAATTCTCATTCGTAATTATATTTTGGACAATTAAGCACTGAAAATTAGTTGACAAAGATCTAATACAAAAAGGTATAAGCATATACATCAAATTAGAGTCCATCCTTATACATGAATGCTTGCAAAATTAGGTTCTAACATTACATACAGGGTTAGCTCTTCTAATCCTTCACAACCAACTCCAAAACCACTTACATTTAGCCCAATTCTTTCTCTTCCAGACCTAAAGTATTGCTATTGTCATAATTTCAGCAACTATTTTAGCTGCTGATGTGGCTGTAATGCTCTAGTTAAGTTAGATAAGTCTGACCTGAAGATCCAAACCTATAGATAATGTTGGTAGTCCTTGCTGTTTGATGAGAGATCAACTAAATTTAGTGAATGAATTCAATATTCAGTTCACAAATTTATAGCTCAAATTTAGTAGCTATTAGCCGCTGTTACTATTACTGAAATAGCTCCAAATTTGATCTAAGAAAATCTGATCCAAAGCAGAAGATTTTCGTCCACAATCAATTATGAAGATTCTGAATTCAAAAATGCCAAATATCAACCTTTAAAATTTTCAAAAGTATCTAATATGATTTCCTCTTTATATTATAGACAATGTAAAAAGGAAAATCAAACTAGATGTAGAAATCATCTTAAAACATATTCAAATCTCCATTAAAACCTTGAACCATCATGGGATTCTTTAAAAATCAGAATGAAATAAATTGGAATAAGATGTTGATTTCTACGGGAGGGGGCGAGATTTGTGGAAAATAGATAAAGTGCAGAAATAAAAATATAATAATCTCACAAATAGATAATCACACAAGATACATAGGTATTTTTAGGTGAAAATCCAAGTCGGGTGAAAACCACCACCTAACCCTCTCGAGTTAGGATTTCCTGATCGACCGAGTCGATCAAATCCACTAACGAACTACTTTAACAAGGATAGTACAACCTCTTACAACAGACGTTACTTTGAACCCAAGGGTAACATGCCTCAAACCCCTTTTCTTCACGAGAAGGTTTTTTTGTCTTACGAAGGAGACTGAAATTCGCAAGGTGAATATCCAATCAAATAACAAATAAATATTACAAAGCAAACCTATAGAGTAACAAAGTATATATCCTAAACTTAACTTCTATAGGCAAAAGAGACTTCCCTTAGATGGAAGAACGTAGGCGTGATCTCGACAGAGTTACGACGCTCTCGGATTTGTTGAATGAGGCTTGGAGATCAAGATCACTTCTCTTCTTGATGATTTCTTCTCTATGACACAAAGGAATGTGAAAGTAGTTTTACTTGGTCTGTTTAAATAAGGGAGGGCTTCCCCTCTATTTATAGATGGCCTAAGAAGGCTTTGGAAGGCTTTGGAAGCCTTAGGTAGCCTTTGGGGAATATCCTAAGGCAAAATAAGCTGCAATCAGAATCATTAATGATTCTGACAGGATCATCGGACGTCTAGGAAAAAGATCAGACATCTGGAAACTAAATCAGACGTTTAATCCTAGACGAGTTTCTTTATTGACTTGAGTTAGACCTAAACAGGGTTCTAGTGTAATTTAGTCAGACAACATATCGGACATCTGGCACTAGGTCTGGACGTATGGAAACCTAATTTATTGTGGGAACGGATTTTCCAAGGCATAAATGGCTATAAGTCTCAATAGAAGTGATTTCGACTCAATTAAGGGTTAACGGTCACTTATCAGATGTCTAAGGTCCTCTACGGATGTCTAATAGAAGCCTAAAGGTCGTTTCTCAACGATCATATTAGGAAAACCAACGTTCCACTAATTGGATGTCTAGCCAAGTATCAGATGTCTGCTAAGACGTCTGGACTAAAGGTCGGTCATAAGAAATCAACAGACATAAGGCTTTAAGACCAACCCTAAAAGTTTGATCGTCTGATTCAACATTCAATTGTATTAAAGTTCACTATCAGACGTCTGATAAGGCTGTTTGGAGCCTATTTAGGTTTTCTAAGTTCTCTACGGAAAACCTAAGTGTCCTAGGGTTGTGCAAGGGTTCCTAGGACTACAGTGTTGATACTTTGAGGCTCTTTAACAAGTATTCTATGAAAAGAAAGAGTAAAGAACAAATGAAAATAAATTACATACTACAAGACAAAAGAACATCTATCCTATTCTTCTATCTTCTTCCTTCTTCAAGCTTTCGCTTCTCGCTAAGTTCCTTCTCCAACGAGCTCCTCCAATCCACCATGGACGCAAGCTCTAAGGTCCTTCACATTTGTATCCATTTGCATTTCCTTGAAATCTGAAGCTCAAATACAATTGTTAAAACATAAATATTTTGTTATCATCAAAATTGATGATCGTGGTACCTTTGCACCAACATAAGAATCCATGTAGCCCAAATTCGGGCTTTTGATATGTGATCACCATGTGATCTGATCATCTTAGGAAACCTGTACACTATCATTTAGTGCTCAAGAAGCCTAGGCAATCATTATATAAAGACTTAAATCATTGCAATGGCTTCAAACTAGCAAGATCTGATTGTCATTCACCACTGCTTTCTATTCAAGACAACATCATGAACTAAGCTTCAAATCAGATATGAGCGAATTAATCAACAAAATGCTAATCAAAGTAATGCAGTCCCACCATATCAAATCCAAAAACACCAAGATAAACTAGATTTAGTCTATTAAAACTGACTGAAATCGCATAGCTTAAACAAACCTTCGATCAAGCTCTTAAATCAAATTTGAATTAAACAACCAAATCAGTTCAAATTCAACGCGAGTGGAGGTCCTTTATGAACAAATGAGGTGAATGGGAGGCCCTCCCTTATGACATTCGAGAACATTCTAGATTTGGGAGCTAAGAAGTTTCAGATCTAGAATGACTCTAGTGAATGAGGTGATTTGCAATTAAAACATCAAGGGAAACAAGGGAACGTGAATTGTGATCGTGGAGTGAGGGGGGAGTTGTATGAATCGTGCGAAATGAGGTGAAAACATTTCTATGATCTAGATTGATCACAGAGGGCGCAATTACTCCTAAGCTAAACTATTTTAATCTAAACTCATTCATCACACAATTTAGCATCTAAACTACATCTGACTACTCTACAGTACTCTAATTGCTACTCTAAACCATTCTAGAAAATAGGAAATCCTAATCTAAAGGGAAGACTAGGACCTTGAAGAAGAACTACAACTGGTGGTTGCAGCGAGGAAGGAGGAAGGATCTTCGACAAAGGGAAAGCTCTCTAATGGAGCTTAGATCGCACTTAGGTGCTATGATGTCCTTGGCGGCAAGGAGAGGTGGCAGGAGGTGGAATTCACACTGTTGCAGCAGTGGAACGAGGCTTTGTGAGGAGGGGAACAGGAGGGGATGAATTGATAAGGTCAAGGAAGTAGGAGAGGGGCAGATGATCTTGCGTGCGAGCTCAGGGAGTCACTTAAGTAGGTGCGCAAGTGATTCAGATCACCGTGGGGTGTGATTAGCTAGAGTTAAGGCGGACGGTGGGATGAGATTGAGAGAAGAGCGGGAATGTCCAAATCGAAAATGTGCCGTTGGATGAGGTCTGGGATGGGAGGTGAAGCTACATGTAGAGGCACGCGCTTAGCTATGAAGGATCAACCTTTGGATTAATGGCTCACGTAATCAACGGCTCATGTTCTTTGAGTTCATCGCAAGCTGTAGTGGCGGGTACAGAGTCACGTGAGTTGGGCTATTTGTACAAAAGCCCAAAAGGGCAAAGGGGTAGAGAGTGTGCTCGAGCCCATAAGTGACTAGAAAAAGTTCTCAGCTGTCCCTATGGGTTTACAACTGGGTCCCTGGTGACTTGCAGAAAAGTCCTTGTGTGTTTTTTGCTTATGAAAATGTGAAGGATGAAGGACCTATTTGTAATGTCATGAATGCAATATCCTAATAATGTCCAAATGCTATGAGATTTTTATTGGAGCACAATTGAACATTTAGGAACTCAATTCAACCTTTGATTTGTACTTTTGAACTTAAATATGTTTTTAATTTGCAATTGGATCATCATTTTGTATTTATGAATAGAATATCTCATTAATTGACCTAATTATGTTTTTTTAACACGAAGTGGATGTTTTAGGTCATTTTCCTTAATTCTTATACTTAACCCATTTCTTGTGTTAATTATATAGTGTTTAACCTAGTATTTAGCCTAACTTGGGTATTTTAGCTATGATGAGCCACACCTCATCACCCACTCCCTAATTCATCCAACTGATTTAAATCCAGATCAATTTATTATATCATTCCAAAATCCATTAACCATATATGTAATTTATCTCAATCATAGGCATAGATTCTAAATAACTAATCATCCTTCGTATAGGTTCAAGGCATTCATCTTAGTCTTTAATTACGAAGCTAGTCAATGTGAATTGTGTACATTTGATACTTTATGGTCAATCTGAATTCATTGCAGTATGTGACACATTTTAATTAATTAAATCCAATCATATTACAGAATTAGCATTCATGTCAAATCTCAAGTATTCAAGGAATTTTGATTATACTTCGTCCAGACTTGTATAGGTTTTAATTGTCATATATGCACATGTATTATCAGTTTCCATAAAATATGACATTCAAGTGCATTTCATAAGTTAAATTATAGTACCTACTACCTATACAAGATTATTCAAAGAAAATGATTTCAGACTTCGAGACTTAGCAAAAGAGGAGATATGCACACGAAATGATGAAAATACGTGAAAAGAATCACATTCAACCACTATATGGAGAGAAGAGTTCTGACTACTTTACCTAATGTCGTTAAAGGGTACAACGACTCCATAATGTGCATTCGAAGTCCCTCGCTATTGTGTAAGGGATCATAGTACTCTGCATGTGGTTTTGAAACTGATCACTGAGTCAACACAACGGGGATGGGTTCCAAAAACACATTAGAGGGGTTTCCTAAATTTAACATGAAAAACAGTATCAAAGGGGAGGTTTGGGATTTACCACTGTGTAGTGCATGTTAGAATGATTTCGATGATACTAAGAACACACAAATCGAAGGTCATTTGTCAGTCGAACCATTCTAAAACTCAAAATAAAACCTGCACTAGTGATGTGGGATGAAAATAGCCCTTGCAGAATAAAGCACAATTGGCTCTTGGATCCAGATCCACTTGCATCTAGGTTGATCCGGACATGCTTGGCCCACCCAAGACCCGATTTTATCGAAGTCAAAGAGGCGGTGAAAACGTCCATGACACACACATCAACAGTAACCATGGCGTTATCGATGCTATTAATAGCGTAACAATGGACATGACGAAGAGTCTGAAAAGACCACTAAAGATCTTACCTCCCTAAGATACTTCCTTATATTATAAACAGAGGAGGGAGACCCTTCGGGGCTCCCAGGATGTAAGGCAAGAACATGCAATTCGAGAGAGAGAAATTCCGAGAGATTATAATACCGCTACTTCTAGTGGATTTACGGGAGCCTTGCCCTCCCCCCAGACGTACACCTCTTGCGGTGGAATTGGGTCACCAATCTCCTTGTTTTCCTTGTGATTGCTTGCTTGTGACTTGTTGAGTCGGATCCTTCGATTACTTAGGAGATCTAGTCACCCTGCATATTTTCATTATCTTGTGGAGATCTAGTCACCCTACATATTTTCATTCTCTTGTGGCTATGTTATGTTTCCTACGTTAACAAATTCTTTGATGGCTATCGGTGGCCTTGACGGTGGCTCCCAGGGTCCATTAGCTAGTCGATACGCCTCAAGATCTGTGTCGCTAACCTCTACATGCCTCAACTTGCATGCCCATTGACTCGAGCCTACCTGCTCACGTGATGCACCTTGTGCATGAACTCACAAGCACCCCCCTTCGCTTCCCACTTCATACTTGCATCAGCTATGGTGGGCATTGACTTCTAACCACCTGCAACGTTGTACAGTACCTGCATCGCCTACTGGTGGGGCTCGCTACCCGCATGGAACCTACAATACGATATGCAAGAAAATCGTGCTCCCTTTTTCTTTGCACTCCCTCTCCCTGCGTGCCTATCTCTCTCTCTTTCTCCTCTTCCTCCTCTTCTTCCTTCCCCTCCCTCCCCCTTGAGAACAGTGTTGCCACCAAGGTATTAATGATGAAAACCACCTTAATTTGGCCATTTATAAGTTCAAGATCCAAATTTAGGTTTAGGAAAGACCCTGGTTGACAAAAATAACCCTTGTTATGTGTTTAGTTACACCTTTCATCTATTTCTTGTATTTTTCATGCAACTTTTGGTATAGTTCTTAGATTTTCGTGAAATAAGCACTATTAGAAAGCTGATGACAAGAGTAATCAAACAGTTCCAAATATGAAAAATTTTAGAAAAATTCACCAAGGGTTGACCATGTCTGAGTAAATTACACATTTTTCCCATTTTTGAGTTTCGCAGATCCGATTTGTGCTCGATAAGTGTAGATGGGTCTGCCTTGATGCAATTCTCTAGCATTCGAGTTTGGGACTTTACATGCAATCTTCCATAAAATGGAAATCCTTAATTTTATTAAGGAATAACTACCATGGCAAGTCCCTTATCATTATGTCAAGTACAAGTTTAGACTACAAATGTTGATTTCGTAACACAAACTAACAAGCAACTATAGGAAGCATGAGATCTAACAAGGTATCCTTGAAGTGCTAAGACTAGTCCTTGTCCAGATATATCTTCAATGATAGTTGAATGTAGCTCCACTTGTCACGAAAATATTGTACATGGTTATACATATTAATGGGGTATATAAAGAATGAAGAGCCCTCCCTTGAATATTTTCCTCTACATGGGGAAGTTAAGGAGTTACAAATTAGCAATGAAGATAATGGTAGTACCGGATCATCAAATGATTGCAATGAAATTATAGTTCCAACTATTGTCCTTTGTTAAAAACGTCTTCATTTATGACCTTCGTTTTAAGATCCATGTGCATCTTTGTCACATACTTAGGTAGCCACACATAGATGGAAAATTTGACCTTATCAAGCATTGGGTAGCTTAACATATTTGAACTTGGAGCGAGCATCCTTTATTTGAGATAAAATCAAAGAGGGTGACTTGGATGGCTCACCATTCTTCATTCATGTGTGTTCCTCAGTGCCAATGTTCTGTCAGTGGACTTGATCGAGGTCTATTACTCAAATAGAACATTTTGAGGGGTGGTCGACCTTTTATCACAGCTTCTAGTTTCAAGAGATGGGAATTGAAGGAGAATGAAGTGGAGTTCCTTACCCATCCTTTCTTTGATTCTGTTGCTATCATCCAGTTAGTCATAGGGGTAGGTGATGCTTCTCTTTTTTAACTTTTGCCATATATTGTACCCTTCCCCAAATGGAGATGAATAAAAGGCTATAGCTCCATCTCCTATGATTGATAACCTGCAAAGTGAAGTAGGGTCAATTGTATGACACACAACCAAACTCAGTAGCACAAGGTTGATTATAAAGAGACACTTGCTCTTGTGGCTAATACAAACTCTATTTTACACCTTGTGAATTGATTGAGGTTGTGCCCGAGCATGTCTTGGTTAGCAAATGAATATATTTTAATGAGAGATGAATATCTATCATTGTCTTGATAAGTCTTCAACACAGAGATGCCTTAACTATTCGATATGCGGTGAAATTAATTTATTTGAAAATTAGTTAGTATTGATTAGCATTGGCTATTTTCTATGGCCTTTTTAATGTTTTGAGAGCATCATTTTGTTATATTCCTGTGTCATCAATATACTCAATTTTACGAGGTAGTTCTATTAACCGGATTAATTCTTTAGAAGGAATATATATATCACCACTGTGTTGTGAAATACATGCATGCAAAGATCAATTTTTGCAAGAGTGCAACATTGATGAATACATAGGGTGGATCTCCAATGAGATAGGGAGCTCCACTGACAAATCCATCGTGTGCATCACATCTCAATGCCACACATTTCATGACTCCATCATGACCATAGAATGACAAATACAAGAACTCAATTCAACAAACTCTATGATTGAATTCATATGATATTGAGAGTTGAACGTGTGATAAAAGTTGTCTTCACCTTTTAACCATGAAAAGTGACCCCTCTACATCTCCATGGCTTAAATGGTCGAGGTTGATGTTATAGCTCGGGATGAAACCACAAATGAGTCGATATGTATCCTACTACTAAAAAAAGAAAAGAAAGAAAAAGCTGACTCTTTCAAATCCATGTGGTGTGAAAGTGATACAGAATTAATTAGGATTCGTTTGGCCCCATAAATACCTAAGTGCCTTACCCTCGTTCTCAATCTTCTTTCTGAATCCCTACTACATCAATTCTCCCTTAATGTCGATGCGTCATAACACATTTATAAATAGTTATAAGGGTATTATTGTAAGTTGTCATTGCTTTTATTTTCGTAAGAATCTCATTGTAATATATTTTATTTTCCTCTTCACATATTAGGATTAGGAATAGGCTTTTTTCCTTTTTATTCCCACCACATCCCCCCCTCTTTTGACTAGACCTAATCGTAATCATGAACGAAATGCAAATTACACAAAAACATGGTAATTGGTAATCTAGTTTCATCTCTAAGGTACAGGTATGAGGAGGGAATCTAATCCTTAATGGTTCATTAAGTAAGCTTTTTGTCTTTAGAGTACAATATGGGTAATTACGTTTTTCTTGTGTATATGGATTCCCTTTCATGCGGGATTTAGGGTATAATTAAGATAGTGATTATTTGTTTCTTAGGGATTATAATCGTTTTCTATCACTTCGCCTTCTAAGCTATTTCCTTGCTACCACTGCTATCGCCTTGTTCCTCGTGTTGTCGCCTCGTATTCCCACTTAGTGTCGATAGGTATAGTTGGGTGGTTAGGTAAGTATCTTCATTCTTCTTGGCGGATCATGTCGCCTAAGTACTAGGCGAATTAGGCAATGATGCTACCCGAGTGGTTTTGGCGGATGAGAGGGGTGCTTGCTTGGGTGACTCTGGTAATTAAGGGGGTGCCTTTCTAGGTGAACCTGGTGGATTAGATGACGTGCCTACATGTGTGATCCTAGTGGATCGGCATGGATGTTTCTTGAGTTATTTTGATGATTAAGGTGAGACATTATTCGATTGATTCTGATGAATTGTGTAATCCTTCTAAGATGATGGAAAAATAATATCATCATTACTTAGCTTGAATCTGGATTGATTCTCTCCTTGACCAAGTAAAAATTCAATCAAACTTAACGAAAATATGCAATCGTGATTCGATACTCGGCTATATAAGCCGTTTCAAACTTTATCGAACTCACCACTTTACAATTTGCGTACCCCGAGCACCCAAATGCCCTGGTTCGGTCCGTACCACCTAAGATATCCACGCTCTTCACCACCGAACGGCGAACACCCACCATCTCCACGACCCAAACCCCAACTCCCGCTCCGGCTCACCTCCACCGACACTCCCTAGTCGCACCGCCTTGCCGTACCCCCGGCCGCCCACAGTCACCGCTCGTCTCCTCCCTCGATGGCCTCCCCGTCGTCCATTACCTTGCCACCAACTCGAGGAGCCGTCGACGAACCCAAAGACCACAGCCACCAAGACAGAGATGGCGACAACGTCGCCGACGAAGACTACGAGGAGTACATCCCCGTGGCGAAGCGCCGCGCACTCCAGGCACGCGCCCTCCTCCAGCGGCGACACCCCCCATCATCGTCCTCCGACGCCCCACCCACGTCCTCCTCCTCGCAGACAGCCACCGCACCCGCCGAGTCGAAGCCGAGCCTCCTGGTGAAGGCGTCGCAGCTGAAGAGGGAGCAACCGGAGATAACCCCGACGGAGCAGCTCATCCGCCAGGAGAAGGAGATGATAGAGCACCTCTCCGACCGCAAGACCCTGATGTCGGTCCGGGAGCTCGCCAAGGGCATCAC
The DNA here is from genome assembly GCA_037157565.1 of Thalassia testudinum. Lineage (NCBI taxonomy): Eukaryota > Viridiplantae > Streptophyta > Magnoliopsida > Alismatales > Hydrocharitaceae > Thalassia > Thalassia testudinum. The sequence goes on along the minus strand of JAZHRO010000054.1, from coordinate 22,952,559 downwards.
CTACACTGACCCCATCCCAACCGGGTGGAAGCCCCCGCTCTCCATCCGCCGCCTCCCCCCGCGCTACGCCGACACCGTCCGCAAGCAGTGGCACATCCTCGTGGACGGGGAGGACGTGCCCCCTCCCATCAAGAACTTCCGCGACATGCGCCTCCCCGAGCCCATCCTCAGGAAGCTCAAGGATAAGGGCATCGTCCAGCCCACCCCCATCCAGGTCCAGGGCCTCCCGGTCATCCTATCGGGACGCGACATGATCGGTATCGCCTTCACGGGGTCCGGGAAGACGCTGGTGTTCGTCCTGCCCGTCATCATGGTGGCCCTCCAGGAGGAGGTCATGATGCCAATCGTGCCCGGGGAGGGCCCCTTCGGACTCATCGTGTGCCCGTCGAGGGAGCTCGCTAAGCAGACCTACGAGGTCGTGAAGGAGTTCCTGCAGCCCCTCATGGAGAGCGGGTACCCCGAGCTGCGGCCTATGCTCTGCATCGGTGGGGTGGAGATGAGGGATCAGCTGGATGTGGTGAAGAGGGGCGTGCATATCGTGGTCGCGACACCGGGGAGGCTCAAGGACCTGCTAGCGAAGAAGAAGATGAACCTCGATAACTGCAGGTATCTTAACCCGACGCCAAATTTAGTGTTCTTAACTGCACTTTACCCAGAGTTTACATTTTCGAATAAGATAGCCAAGGGTTTTCTTTGAACCGAGCACCCTGCACACCTTCTTCTATTTGTCGAGATAGCTAGTTAAGTTCCAGTACATGCTATATCCTTATTTGACTTGAGATCGATGGGGCTCCAATTTCACCTGCCAAAAAACTTGAGTCTGTTACATTCAGTTGCGACGAGACGGGCAAGATAACAACTATCACGCTTTATGCTGTGCAATGAAACATTAGGATGCATCGATAGGAGCTCCTGACACTGTTCGATCGGTATGCAACGTCTCCAATTAGATTTAAGTACTCCCTGGAACTGTGTTGGCTGTCTCTCTACAATCATCCAAACACTGATTTTGCATTAATAAAAAATAGTTGCTTCACTCAAACCCTGCTCAATAGCTTTGCCTTCGGCTTATTGGGCCGTGTCTGCACCGATAGCATTTGATATGATCCCAAAAACGGTGCCATCCATTGTCTGAATAGCCATGGCTAACACAGCTTGATTCTCCTTGAGGCCACATCCCTTGTATGCTAATCTCTGCTTGTTGTGATTGGAATCCCTTATCTGACATTGAAAGATTTGGACCGCTTCCTTCAACGTGGGTCTCTGTTCCAGTCCTTTGATTCTTTTGAGATCTTTGATCAGGTCAAGTGCTTCACATCTATATTTGTAAGTGTAGCAAGTTTTCTATATCTAGCATAGGGCATTACATGGGTCTCATGGTAGAATAGTACCCTACCATGGTACAGGCCTAGGTTTGATTCGTAGCTAGTGCACGTCCTTTTTTACCAATCAGCAAGCTTAACCTCCAATTGTTGCAGAAATTAGAGATGGTCTACACTCCTTCCTGAATGCAAATGCTATTACCATACCAAAAATACCTGTGCATAATGACATTTATGAAACTAGTGCATCGCCGATTCAGCTTCTTAAATTAAATATGGTAGTCACCCAATCGTCCATTTCTACTTGCAAGAAGATTTCCCAATGGTAGGCTGTTGTTCAAGGCTTTCACATGAATATCCAGACATGGGGTTGGAACTTCCTAGCCACTGAGATGTTGGTACCAGCAAAGTCTTGCAAGACTTTACTTCGTACCCTTTGCTTACACACCTGAAGGTAGGCTGATTTCACCAAGAAGGATACTTTTGGGTGGGATGCCAAACCAAGATGACTTCTTTCTTAACAGAAATCCGATGTTATTAATCCTCCTTATACTGTCTTTATCAGAAAGGGATGCAGCAAATCTTGATTCCACTCACCACCAGCTGCAAGAAGTTCCATAACTCAGTACTTCCCTCACACCCAAAAAGGGGGTTGGGAGAAAGTATGTCCAGCCAATTTACCCTGCCATATCCTCTCTGACACCTTAGCTCTCTGAAATCTCTATGCAGCAGAAGAGCTTTCCACAATCTAGAGGTGTTCCTCCTTCTTTGACTGCTCTGAAGATTAGCCCTTTGAAGTACTTGGCTCTCTTAATTGCTCCCAGCAGTCCATTTCCATTTGTTAATCATCTCCAAATCAATTTTGAGCACAAATACTGCATTCTATTTGGTTGTCAACTGCACTTGTCAACTGCACTCCAACCCCGTAACATTCGTATGCAAAGCTATCTCCTGCTAAGGTTTGGGAAGAAACTTTCAGGCATCCTGATTGGAACCTGTTGGGGATTATGTACTTAGTCCTCTTTTATATTTTTTCTTGTTCTCTATGGACCTCTATATTTTACCCACCTCCTATATATAGTGAGGAGTAGGGTTTTGTGATAAACAAGAAGTTCATTTTCTCCGACTTGGTGTCAGATTAGTGGTCTTAAGGCGGTGTTCTGTACTCTCCTTGATCCTCATATCTCTTTCTTTCTTCCATGAAAAAAGAAACCCTAAACCTAGTGTTGGAGAGGGAGACCTACTGCTACCACCACCCTCTCGACTGGTCAGTGGCCTACTCAGCGACCAGCGACCATGCCGCTAACCTGTCACTAGTTGGATCTCCCCCTCTTCGGTGACGTGTGGCCTGAAAGAGAACCCAAATCATTGCTGCAGTAGGATCCAATGTCTCTCTCTTGCTGTCAGCGACTGCCACACCTGGAAGAGGGCCCAGATTGCCCTCCCCTTATGTGGTTGCAACCTCCTCTCCCTCACCTGAGCACTGCCAGGCCACCCATGGCTCCGGCAACCAACGACCAGGAAAGAGTGTTGCTAAGGCTTTTGTGTCGCCTAGTAGTGCCGCCCCTACCTCTTTGGGCACTGCTCAGTTCTTTTTGGACCCTTGTTGTTCCATAAGTCAACTTGCAGGGATCAATTTACCTCGTAGTGGACGCGGTTAACTACATGGTTGAAATTCGATGTAGTACACCTTGATTAGTTTGGACCTTGGTTGAAGAAACGATGGCATCCGAAAATTTTTTTGAGGTGACATTGGAGCACGATATGAAGCCAGGGGCTTACAAGCCCATTCTTTAGTCTCATGGTGAAGTTAGATGAGATCAATTATGTCCGATGGTCACAGACCTTCTTGATGACAATGGGGGGTCATGACAAGGAGCACATTTTGGTTCAGCTAGAGCTTGAGGAGAAGAGTGGCAAGAATGCCATATAGAAGAAGGATAATGCCATGGTCTGTGTGTGGATCATGAACTCCGTCATTCCTAGAATAGAGGATGATATCATGTACTACAAGAAAGCCAAGGAGATGTAGGACAACCTAAAAGACACATACATGAGAAGAATTTCAACAGAGTATTTTAGATCTACAATGAGATGCCACACCTTTGTCAGGAGGGTTGGATTTTATCTTACTATTACTTGACCCTTAAGTTGCTAGTGGTGGGTGGTACACCTAGAGGAAGAACAACATGTAGACATTAAGTCATCGGCCCTTGTTGTGCATTAGCACGTGTTCTATTTGGTGGGATTAAAAATAGAGAGAGGGAGGGAGAGGGAGATGTGTGGACAGGTGGGTGCTGTGATAGGTTGGGAGAGTCGGTGACACGCGGAAGAGATTAGGTTTATGGTGTCGTTGCATGGGAAATATGGGATGGGAACTCGGAACTCGGAAGCAAGGAAACATGGAGAAGGGCCTAGGGTGATTCAAAATGAAGGAGTAAGTTACACGTACAGCCCCATAACTCCGTTTTAGTTTAAGTAATTGATTCTTTCTTCAATTTGATTTCTAAATCACAGAGTTTAGAAGAAAAAATTATTATTATTGTTAGTCCTTAGTGGCTGCTTCCCTTGGTCAATCTATTGATAGATTCATGTACCCTCTAATGAATAACCTTTTCTTTTACATGATCTAAAAGTAGAAAGGTTACCTTGGGAAGAATCCTAACTATAAGACAATGTAAATAGCACAAGCTCTTGCAAATTACTTAATGCAATAGTTCTGGCTCAATTTAATTAAGTTTAAGATAGCTCATTAAGGTGCGCATCAGATTTGGCTAAATTGGATTTTGTTTTAGTTGATTTTATGTGACCCGGAATCTTGAACCCTGAATGATTAATTGGACAGGTCACTTCAACTCAATCCCCCTTCCATGGTGTATATTACGCATCTTTTCACCTCTGACAAATTAATTTTTCATTTTTTAGATTGCAAGATAATTTTTATTGCAATTTTATAACTGGTGCATGGAAATGGTGACGTTTATTTCTTCTTTTTCTATGTGGATTCTCTTGCAAGGACCATACAGGATCTTGTTACCAAATAAAGAAGGTTGAAAAGCTGCCTACTTTAGTCTGCTTGAACATGCATTCACCAGTCAACATGTGAGTTGGCAATGTACCATTCAGGTCAACTTGTCATCCACAGAGGACTCCCCATCTCCTGTTTCCTACAAGAATGGTGCCGCTGATCTATGATAGTGCCTTAAGTCATCAGTATGCAGATAGATATGTATCTGCATAAATCAGTTGAATATTGCACCCTTTCTTTGTTGTCAAATCTATTCTTTTTTGATGGGTTTTGCACTTCCCATGTTCCCTTCAAAAATATTAAGGATTTAATTGCTAGGATACAACTAAGAAAGGATTTTTTAATCTCTAACATTGGTAACCTCAATCGATTAATTGACTTTAAAAACTTATTTGTTGGGTTGCCTCCCCAAAGTATCCATGTTCATGATAAATACATTGTTAGGCTAGTAATTCATGTTGTCTATGTGGTTATTGACCAATTACATATGTGAATGGCCTTTTAACCGACAACATTGCATTCATTGGCCAACTGAAAACTGCTTGTAAGATTAATTAGCTCAAATACATACATATATTTTAATGTACCAATGTCTTTGAGATAACTAATTTGTTAGATAGCACACCTTTTTTGCATATATATATCTCAGGAAAATAGTTGTTTTATCACTGCAAGCTCTTAAGTGGATGCTTTGCTGCTCAGGCCTCAATCTATGCATTATACTTATTTATTTAAGTACCTCTTTCAGGTATTTGACATTAGATGAGGCTGATAGACTTGTTGACCTTGGCTTTGAGGATGACATAAGGGAAGTGTTTGACCATTTTAAGGCTCAGAGGCAAACACTTCTATTCTCTGCTACTATGCCCAAAAAGATCCAGAATTTTGCGAGAAGTGCTCTAGTAAAGCCTGTGATTGTGAATGTTGGGAGAGCTGGAGCAGCCAATCTTGATGTCATACAGGAGGTTGAGTATGTGAAGCAGGAGGCAAAGATTGTATACCTCCTCGAGTGCCTACAGAAGACGACTCCTCCAGTCCTGATCTTCTGCGAGAACAAGGCTGATGTTGATGAAATCCATGAATACCTTCTCTTGAAGGGAGTCGAAGCTGTTGCCATTCATGGAGGCAAGGATCAAGAAGAGAGAGAGTACGCAATTACATCATTTAAATCTGGTAAAAAAGATGTCCTGGTGGCCACTGATGTTGCATCCAAGGGGTTGGATTTTCCAGACATCCAGCATGTCATCAACTATGACATGCCTGCAGAGATTGAGAACTATGTACACCGCATAGGACGAACAGGAAGATGTGGGAGGACTGGAATAGCGACAACGTTCATAAACAAGAACCAGAGCGAGACAACACTTCTTGATCTGAAGCACCTCTTGCAAGAGGCGAAACAGAGGATTCCACCGGTGCTCAGCGAGTTGAATGATCCTATGGAAGATCTGGATGCCATTACAAATGCAAGTGGAGTGAAGGGCTGTGCGTACTGCGGTGGGCTTGGTCACCGTATTCAAGTCTGTCCTAAACTGGAGCACCAGAAGAGCATGGCCATTGCTGGCTCGAGAAGAGATTACTATGGATCTGGTGGTTATCGAGGGGAAATATGATCTGTTAGTTGGTGATCTGCTGTGTTTCTTAGTTCCAAAGAGCTTAGCAAAAGTAAAATGTATGTATACTCAAGGGGAGCATCTGGTGAACTTCATCCTGTAGTGAAGGCATGGCTGCCCCCAGTTGGTTCTGGTCACTTGATGCTTCCACGAGGCCTAATTTGTCTACTTTAAAATCCTGATCTAGCTTTGGGGTGTTCTGCACGCACTTGCTCTCCCGTGAAGAGACTCCTTTTTCTACGATATAAAGTGTGGAGTACATATATCCTAGTCCTGGTGGTACCCAACTTATTTTGTGGTTTTCAAGTAGAGTTTGTTTAGAATATTATAATTGTCGATAACATTCCATATGTCCCAGAAAATCACTCTACCAGCTTCTTTTTAGATCTTTGCATCGGAGAAGAAACAGGTAGAGCTGTCTTGCAGTAAACTTCCATCCTTGAACAGATTCTAACGATGGTACGTGCCCTCGCCATTATCGTAGAAACCAGAGAAAGTACCCAAGAAGTCAGGAAAAAGGTTCAGCAGTTTGCTGTCAATCGAATAGTTTCTTCGGTAGGTGCAACCAGAAATACTAAAAGAAAAAATGAAAAGTATATTTATAGTCGATTTAAATGTACCTTGACGTCATGTCCTTTTTACATTGGCGTCCCTTTACTATCAAAGATGATGGAGTTGAACTTATAATTGAAGGGAGTTTTGCATATAAGGTCTTATGAATTTAGTTTCTTTTCATCCTCTTCATTCATTTCTACCTTCCATCACTTTCTTCTCTATTTGATTCATTTTCTATTCTACCAATGCACTAACATCTTCGAGTCAATCTAACATCACATAGTTTCAACTATGGTCATTCTTTTTGTGTTTTCAGATGTAATTTTCCTAAATATCATTTTCTGCACCAACTTGTGTTGACATCACTAATACTTGATCGTTTGTTAGATAAATAATGCTTTATTGCTTGGGGTAGGGGATGGTGGACAAGGGTGGTCGCCCCCTCTTCTTACATTTGAATTTTTTTTAAAGAATTACATACTATAAGATTTAGTCTTAGTTAATTATCTCATGTTTTCATTCTACCCCTTTTCCCAAAACCATTATGGTTGCATTGGTAAACATAAAGTCACTTAACATCATTCTCTCGATCGAAATTCTTAGCTCCATCCTTTCATGTACGTATTCATTGTCACGTTTCCAAGATGCCAAGGTAAATTCCACTCCAAAATCGGCAGTATGCTTTGAGAACGTGCATGGTTGACCATGTTCGCCATCGTCGATCTTATGAACCAAAAAAGTACTTGTGCTACCCAAAGAAAGTTGACATTATGATCTTGGCATGTAAGTTGGCTTCTATTGATAACGTGGGCATCTGTGTCCACGATAACATGGGGATTGGTCTTGAATGTTTGATCCTTTAATCTTTATTTTTTAGGATCCATGTTATTCTTAAGCATACGTACCATATGTTGCCGTCCAAGAAATGAAACAAGAACTAAATTCTAGAAATACAAGGGGCAAGATCTGTCTTGCATCCAAATCCTATTCTTGAGTCCTCTACTCAATCAGGGAAAAAAGTGATAGAAGGAACCATTCAGGCCAACCCTTTCCCATCTCCCATCCCCTTTAAGCTGCTCATTGCCCCAACACTTCAAAGGATAAACTTACCATATATAGGCATTCCAACTCAAACTCGTGCATGGCTATTTTGGGAATCAAAAAGAGATGGTGCACCTTTTTTCTTTTTTTGTAACATCCCCCATAGGAGAGGGGAGCACATTCCAGAACTAGACATCCTTGCAGAAAAAAAAAATCCAACTATTTTTAGTATGGAATCAAATGGAGGTACAACAAGGGGGGGTGGGGGGTGTCCTGAGTTGGGTCCATAAACCCGGATCCCTTTCAGATGTACGCAACACAGGAGGCTATTTGCCAAAGCAGAGAGGATCCACATACGTGCGGTCTCCGGTGCAAGTCCCAACTTGGCAAAAACATCCCTCAAGCATGGAAAGAGCCACACATTAATGCCTCGGCAGCTATGGCCACATTTGGTGGATCGAGGTTAACAACTAGAGACATGTTTGGTCAAAGGAGATTGAGAGGGAGCTGATCAGAGGGGATCCGACCCATGGATACGAAGGTGGTGGATGAGCTGATAGAGAGGTTGTTGGATGGGAGGAAGAGCAAGTCCGGTTGCAAGAGGGTGCCGCTGGAGGAGGCCAACATACGGGGCTTGTGCATCTCCGCCAAGGAGAAATTCCTCAGCCAGCCCAACCTCCTCGAGCTCGAAGCGCCCATCAACGTTTGTGGTACGTACGTACAATTTTAGTATCATTTATTTCTTATTTTGTAATTTTTTTGATTTTGTTTGAGCATTGGAATTGGCCACACATCTTTTGTAGCTAATTCCGCGAGACATGCGACTCAATTTGTTGTTGTAACGTTTTCGGCATGGAGAACCACCATGATCGATCCAAGTGGTGGGTTTGGAGAGCAATGTTTTACATTGATAAGCCTAACGTCCTTGGTTGGAAAAGGTGCGGTTGAAAAGGTTGCACATGCGGCCTCAAAATTGTGAAGCCGCACAAACAAATGCATCCATGCATGGCATATATTTTCTTTAGTTAGGTGGTGCTCGGAAGAAGACTGGTGATTAAACTATGGCATGAAGGAGCATTTCGCATGGGACTGCCGATCGATTGAGAAAGGATCAGTCTCATTCAAGTGACAGGGAAGGAGATTTTACGGAAGAAGATTGCCGGGGGGTTTGGGGGTGCAAGATTTGGAGATGATTGTGGAGATTGATGTTTTGGAAGCCATGCATATTTCCGTATTTGGTGAAAATGAAATATATCCAACGTTGAATTTCCTGGAAGGTTAGATACGATTTTAATGAAACTATATTATTTTAATAAAGCGTGAACTCTTGCCGATCATGTCGATGCATGCTATCATTTGTGAGGGAAAACACTCGTAAGCCGACATCATCCCAAGGACAGGAAGTGTGCAAAAACTCATCGTGGACATTTCGTAAACTCAACATGCAGTGAGTGATATATGGGTGTACCCATAGAAGAATTTTCATAACCTCATGGTTTCCTCTTTTCCTTCAAAAATAGCGAAGATTTGACCTCTAGCTTGGTCCATGATCTATCCATATACTTAGCACACTGCATGATACATGGAACACATCTTATTGGTTCCAAATGGCGATTCCTGCATGACCATTTTAGCTGTTGCTCCCCGCATCTTACTCTCTCGTTTCTTTCTTTTTTTTTTTTCCTTTTAAAATTTTGTATGCATATCCTCCCTGCATCTTTATTGTTATATATATACACACACACACACGAAACCCATCCGCTTCCTTTTATTTGCCATATATATATACGGTCTATTCATTAATATGTTTCTGTCCATAATTACAAGGATCTATCGCCTCGTCAAACCTAGTTAATTAACTCGATCGTTTGTGTGATTGAGCTAATCATACATCAACTCATCTTGTTCTGCTGGATAATATATACTTGGCAGAAGATATATTGAAAGGGATACCTATGCGAATATCTATGACAATTAATTTACCATGCAAGAAGGAGGGTCCACATGCAAATTCTGTTCAATCGCATTAATATGGGCACACAGTAGTTCTTCATTTCTTTCAGACGCAATATATATAATACAATATAATATATTATACCCTTGACCTTGTTGATATATATCTATATATATTTTTTGATACTGGTGCAGGGGACATACACGGGCAGTTCTCGGATCTGCTTGGGCTGTTCGAGTACGGGGGGCTCCCGCCGGCGTCCAACTACCTGTTCCTGGGGGACTACGTGGACCGCGGGAAGCAGAGCATAGAGACCATCTCCCTGCTGCTGGCCCTCAAGATCAAGTTCCCAAGCAACGTGTTCCTGCTGCGCGGGAACCACGAGTGCGCCTCCATCAACCGCATCTACGGCTTCTACGACGAGTGCAAGCGCCGCTTCAGCGTCCGCCTCTGGAAGATCTTCACCGACTGCTTCAACTGCCTACCCGTGGCAGCGGTCATAGACGACAAGATCCTGTGCATGCACGGGGGGCTGTCGCCGGAGCTCGAGGCGCTCGACCAGATACGCGGGATCGAGAGGCCCGTCGACGTGCCCGACCAGGGGCTGCTCTGCGACCTCCTTTGGTCGGACCCGGACAGGGAGGTCAAGGGGTGGGGGGAGAACGACCGCGGGGTCTCCTACACCTTTGGAGCCGACAAGGTCGCCGAGTTCCTCGGGAAGCACGACCTCGACCTCATCTGCCGCGCTCATCAGGTACGTATATGCAGACATCTTTATGCTCATACACACACACACACGATCGTATCATAGATACACTTGGCGCATGTTCAAATGTATATGGGTAAAATATGGTTACTCCTAAGGAAGAGTTAATTGATTATCTTTGTTGCTTTTAACTTTATCCATATATTACATGCCGTCTTAAAATTTTAAGAATCTCATTATCTTAATGTAATTAAGAATGATATAAAATTTTAACAATCTGTCGGACAATTCTATCTTATTCATCAACAGTGTCAAATTTTTACTATTCAAAGTAATGTTAAAAATTTACTTTATTTGATGAAGAAGTTAAGGAATTATTATTCAAATTCAAATAAAATTTAAAAATATATTTTTTTATCTTAATTGATTTCGAAATTAAAAATGTTGATGATAGCAAGGGATGGTAACATTCTGTCCGGTATGTGTATATGCGTTTTACCGGAGGTCGTAGTGCGTGGAGCGTAGGGCCGTTAGTTTCGGTGTTTTCCAGAGGGAGTGGCTTGGATATCTGGATTTTTTATGTATATACCCTTATAAAAGGTTTAGTGTCATGCCTATCTCCCTGGACTTTCTGCATATACGTGTGTACGCCCATGTGAAGTTGCTTGACTTCACGCTAATGCGCCGGCATCGGTGGAAATTAAGAAATTAATCGTACACGTAACGTTTTAAACATCGAACAAGTTAGTTAAATCCGTTAGGTGCTGATTTAATTTTTTGGCGATTTAACAGATGATTTGAATTGCTCGAATCGATGGTGAAAAAATTAAATCATAAATTTTTGAATTAATTTGCATTGATTTAATCAAATCTCATCGGATTGAATTGATATTAAATAAAAAATTATTGGATATAAATGATAGGAAAGGCAATTTTATAATTTTAATTAAACTTAAATTTACATATTTTTTATCAAATACTAACAGAAAGAAAAGATCTAATCAAATTTAATAAACACATAAATCTTTAAATATTTATTTCAAAATTTAAAATTATATGTATATTTCTTTTTCCTTTTCAGTTTTTAAGAGATTGAAACATTGATGGCTGTTAGAGGTATCCTAGTTAATTTTTTCTATCTCTGTAAAGTTTTACTCTGGGCGAGATGTGCATATTCAAAAATCTACGTTTCTCCACACACTTATAAGGTTTAGTAGGTGGTGTTAATTGCTGTATTACTTCATTCGATACCTCCCGGTGGGTGAGTGGGACAAGATCTCCAGAGTTTACCTTGGAAGGATTATATGGGTCACTTCGAGGTTCTCTGTTATTAAAAAAATAAATAAAAATTGAAATGGATCAAATTGACCTGACTTGATTTTGACTTTTAACATTTGAACTGATAAAATTGATCGGCAAGACATTTGGTTTTGATTCGATCGAAGGATTTGATTTAAATTTTAAAACATTGCATATACAAGCTAACTTACACGAAGTTGAAGGTTGATTGTGGTGTCACTGACGTCTGATTGAAATATTAAGAAACGTCAGTGTGAAAATGAAATTTTCCTCCAAGAGATTTGCATATAGGAGGTGCACAAGAGCTCAAGGTCAGGATGGATTTATTACTAAGGTGTTGCAAGGCGAAATTTGCATTCGTTAGGGCATTGGAATAAGGAGGGATGGTTTCTGTATTTTTTTACCGTTACATGCGTAAATGTAAAAGACTTAAAAATAGCAACAGGGATGCATGTGTAAAGAACGTGGGTTGAAAAATATAAAGGTCACGTAAAATTGTTGTAAAAGATTGTAAATATGATCTTCATTTGATTTATTTTTTTTTATATAAAAAAATATTTATATGTGATAGGATGTACTATTATTGAAATCAACAATAAATCAATTTTATATAGGTATAAACTAATTAAATCGTTTTCAAAATTACTTTGCATTGATATAAAACTACCATATCAACTTCGAAATAATTTTACATCAGTACAAAATTAAATTTTAAGTATTTCTTCACTTATGACAATTAATTTTACACTTGAAAAGTAATCTTTTATCTTAAAGTTTAAGGTTTAATCTTTAACATTTGAGGTAAACCCTAAACCCTAAATTCTAAAACCTAAACCTTAAAGTGAAAAATTATTTCTCATAAGTGAAATTACATTCCATAAACTCAAACATTAAATCCAAAATCCATAAATCAAAATGACTTTGCACGGGTGCAAAATCATTTTATATCGCTATAGAACCACCAAATTACTTTTGAAATAATTTTACATCGGTTCAAGATGAGATTGTACATGTGCAAAATTACCTTAGAATGATTTATCATCAGTGAAAAATGATTGTGCATCGATGAAAAATCACGTAGAATAATTTATCACCGATATAAAGTGATTTATTACCAATGTAAAATTATTTATCACCTATATATTTTAATTTAAAATGATGTGATGATTTTTTCAATATATTGAAACTCACCGCATAATAAATATTTAATTCTTTTATTTCTTCACGTTAAATATTAAATAGAGATCACATCCACGTTACCTTACATCACATCATGCATTTCCCTTTAGTTTGGCATACGTAAAAGTCCATTTAGAAATTTAGAAGGAAAGTTGAAACCCAAATCATGTTATTGGGAGAGTAATTTGGATAAGTGTAAATGTACACCTCACTAGGCACTTGTATTTTTAGGATGTAGGTATAGAAATGTAAAAGATAATGCATTTCATAATGTAAAGACGTAAGGAGAGTAAAAAAGAAAAATTTAAAAGTAAAGATGATATCATGTCTCTCATTCATATAAAAAATAACGAAAGTATAGTAACGTAGCCAGTTGTAGCACAACTCAAAATAGATATCACTACTTTTAAATTAAAAAAACTTAGATGTAAAATAATTTTTTACTAATACATCTGGAAAAATTAAAATTTATAAGTGTAATAATTTTATATTAATGTAAAATCATCAAATAATAATTAAAATTATTTTACATTAATGCAAGATTATTTTACATTGATATAAAATCACTTTTAAAATCATTTTACATTGATTCTTTTTACATTGATATAAAATTATAAAAAATCACTTTAAGAAATAATTTATATCTTTATTAAATCATTTTATAGTAATGTAAAATTATAAAAATCATCGTCCAAATCATTTTACATCTATATAAAATCATCGTAATAGATACATTTTAACTCAAAATCAAAAAATATTTCTATGTTTAATAACTCATAAAATGATGATGACCTTTTTAAATAGAGTAAGATCTTTCACATAACAAAAATTATTTTATTTTTAAAATTTTTTTACATTAAATATCGGTTGTATGATAAGAATCACGTCAATACACCGTAAAACACATCACCATTTACGTTTCTGTTCATTTTAGCGTACCTTTAAAGTACACTAAATTCAGGAAATTACGTAAAATGTGCTCGATTCAATAGTTTAATACGAGTGGCAAATAGGGGAATGCAAAACCAGCACCCTTCTAATGTTACGTGTTTTGACATTAAAGAAATCATTTTCCCGGATACATGACAAAAGTGGGTGGTTTCAACCATTGGCATCTTCTGGCTTACAACTATTCGATTGTCGACTTGTTCCGTTGGAATTTCTCTGTCATGTATTATTGGTTATATTTTCGTTTAAAGAGTAAATTTTGACGTAATAGCTCAAAAAGATTGCAGATTTGACTTTATCAATTTACTTACAAAAGAAACTTCGAAATAGCTATTTTCTATTACTTAAAAGTTAAGCAGGTTAAACATATTTTTGAGTTATGATTGGGTTTTATTGAAAGCTGTTGTAGAGGTACGTGGAACTTTCTGAAAGGAAATTACCTATTCGAAATTACAGAGCTATGGAGAAATAATCCCTTCCCTCTTACTTTAGTGGGCAGTCAATTTCTGCAACAGCCAACGATTGAATTCGATATTTCTGCAAAATAAATTGAGAATCCCAAAATTATTCATCTAAACCCCAGAGCAATGGCCTTCCAGAACAGATATATTTGGTTTCTTCGTGTTGATGTTAGATTCTTTTTTCTTTTAGTAAGATGAGAATTGAACTTTGGTCTTTTACATAGGAGGCGAATTGCTCTAGTCCACTCAACTGGGTTGCGTTGATGTTTAGATTTTGGTTATACATTAAAGCACCAAAACGACGATGACTTGGAGTGATTTCAATAGTTTAGTTTCAAGTTTATTTGGTATATTGGTCAGTTTTGCAAGAAAAGGACAATCGACTCAATGTCTCAATGATGAAATCCAGTTTTTCATAGACGCTACCTACAATTTGTGGACTCGAATGCAAAAGTGATTGATACTAGTGCTGAAAGGAGTAATGTAGAGGTGATTGATGCTAATCCTCGAACAGGTTCTGTTGCCCATCCATGGCAAATCTTCATTCACAGAATACGTTGGTTGACGTACAACTTCCTCATGTTTTCCACAAAATAACTTGCGTAGATTTGCAATCAAAAGCTACTTTTATTTAGTTTTTACCATACTCAGTGCCACTGACCTCATCCTCAGCCACTTACAGTCTGAGCTGCTTAATTTTTTCTCTATCCCATTATCTTAGAAATTAAAAATATAATTGCTCCCTGAAACCTGTAGTGTTCTTGTGTTTGTACCAAAATTCAATTGTTGTCGAAGAACTTGGCCTTCAGCAGAAAGAGAGGTGCTGCTGGCAAACTGTATTGTTGGACTGTAAACTACCGGTAAATTAACACCTACACCCTTTGCAATGTTTCTCCTTGAGTAGCAAAACTAATTGCATGTCACAGAATTACCTGCCAAAATACCTGAAACAGGTTGTAGAGTAGGAAAACTAATTGCATGTCATAGTATTACCTGCCACCATACCTGAAACAGGTTGTAGAGTAGGAAAATTATTTGCATGTCATAGTATTACCTGCCACAATACCTGAAACAGTTTGTAGAGTAGGAAAACTAATCGCATGTCATAGTATTACCTGCCACAATACCTGAAACAGGTTGTAGAAGACGGCTATGAATTCTTCGCAGAGAGGCAGCTCGTGACCATATTCTCTGCCCCAAACTATTGCGGAGAATTCAACAACGCAGGTGCACTGATGAGCGTCGATGCCAGCCTGCTGTGTTCATTCCAGATCCTGAAACCTTTCAGGGGGAAGGCAGTCACGCAGCAGGAGTAGTGGCAACATGACATTAACCATATCCAAGCTATCATTTTGTTGCACCACAGATGCCCAATCTTCACTTTGCCATGATAGAATTCGACAAAATAAAACAGTAAGTATATTAACGTTACAGCCTGAAGGTCATTGCAGTTGTAAAATTTGAATTCTCATTGGTTGATTAGCATCGATTGTAGGCATCTGTTACTGTCTTTTTCTTCTTTTTTTTTCCCCTGGTCATTTTTGTTAAGTTAGCAGGATAATTAATATTTGTACAGCAGTTTATCAAGGTTTACGGAAGCTGACATTTTTTTACTGATTCCCGGCATCAGCATTTCCTAAAACGATAATTTCAGATGGAGATGTTTGATAAGATGCCTACCATGCTCAGGGCCCCACTTTCTCCGAAGCCAATAGAATTGTGTTGAATTTTTTGTACTCTTCTTGCTATCCTTGGTAATTTTCTGGGAATATAATTGTAAACGTGGGAAATTTTGTTGCACTACTTTCCAACAGGACTTGAATGGTTGTGACTTTGAAAATTGCAGGAAAACTAACACCCAAAAAGGGATTTCTTCTATCTTTTTTTCTCGTTAGCATGAAAGCTAGGACAAGCAGTAGCCCGCATACGACAACAGAATCTATTTTTTAGATTTCAGAAGAATATACTAGATCAAACAATGTCTCAATCAAGTTCCTTGAAAACATTTGGCTTCTAGTCGTCTAGCTGGAAAGGGTTGCGAAGGATATGGGCATTCATTGCTTTCTGTCTTCCATCTCAAATATTAAAGTTGCAAGCAAACCTTTTTCTTCCTCAACATGCCTCTGTCTCATTCCATCAATATGCCTCTTCACGAGCGAAACATTTTCCTTCCTTAAACCCCTTTGCGACTGTTCACCGATTGTAGCATTAACCCCATCCACGCCGGAGAACTCCCCCATTAAAACTGCTGCCAAACAGGGCCTTAGAGTTCTCGCCATGGATTGTCCACTCCAATAACTTTCGGGGTTATACCAATGTATGTGGTGCTTTGGATGTGACATTACATTCACCAGCCCTCGTTTTATGTTCAGTGTGACTTTTAAGGCTCTGTTTGGCATAGTATTAAAATAGGATATTATTCTACATGTCAAGATTAGTTGCTATAGTAAATGAACAATACCAAGTATCAGTGGCCATCACATCATTTTCCATTATTACTTACACCATATCAAGTTATCCATCACATATATCTCCACTAACTTCCAATCCAAATAAAAACAAAAATTACTTGCAATATATCTACTTACCCATCATATTTACCCACACCAACCTATTCTCAATACAAACAAAAATGAAAATCAATAATAATATCAAAGCTGTCAAGGCGTTAGGTAGCTATAAGGCAACAAACTCCTTAATTGCCCGAGGCGAGAGGCGACAAAAAAGCAATTGTTCGACTAAATTGAGGCAACAAATCTTTTTATTTCTTAAAATATTGAATATGTCTAATAAACTCATATGATAACATTGACTTTCATAAGAAACATATGATAATATTATTTAAATAAACGAAAAAATAATGATCATATCATATTTAAGTAACAATAACATATATATTTATATTATCATACAATATATAAACATATATATTACATTTGTAATTATAAGACAAAACAAACAATCAAAATATATATCATATGTATCTACCAAAACAAGATAACGACATGTATTTATTTTGAAGAAGAAAAGAAGGGTTAACAATGAATGTTAACCCTCCACTGCATTAATAAAAGGAGCTAATTATACCAAAAATTACACAATCCCTCTATTGAGACTCTCACTCCATTGAGTTTGAGCCAAATGCACTACAAGAAAGTGAAGGCCTTCCTCAAGGTAGAGACATCCACCAATGGCCCACAAATGCTAGCCCAGAAGGTTATCTCCAATTTATACTCAAGACAATAACATGTATCATAATATACTATATTTACAATACAATACAAATTTAATACCGTAACTTATACATATATTGTTATATATCATTGTTATATATCATTAGATAGCTGTAGACAATAACAAATACATACATACATACATTGTTAAACTACAATATATCATAATTATATCGTTATAGACATAATAATGTATATATATAACTTATACATATATGTCTTAATAGACAAACAATAGTCTAAGTTAGGAAGAGAAGGCAAAATTGAGTATACAAAAGCTATTAATAACATATATGTATGCATGTATTATGTATATACAACAATATATAACACAAAAATATCTATAATATATGTAACTTAAGATCAAATAAGAGTCTTATGGTCTTATCTAAAGTGAATTAGGAGTAAGGCGACAGGGCGTAAGGCAACCCAAACGACAAAGAAGGCGACTAGGCGATAGCCTGGAATAGCTACAAGGCGACCTTTGGCTTTCTTGCCTGGCCTGATAGCCTGAGGCGATAGCTTTTATAACATAGAATAATATATTAACTCAACCATCACATCTATCTCCTTCTAACTCACCACTTATCCCAATCACTTCCAAATCTTACAACTTCCTAAAACTTACCTAATCTTAAATTTTAAACCTTTACCAAATAGGAGGTTTTATGTCTCCCAAACATATTCCCAAATTGAGCTTTCCTCCCTTGGATAACACCAACCTAAGCAAAGAGAGACTTCCTCCCTTAGACAGGAGCCTAGAGGCCCACCCCACTACTCTCCTCTTCATCCTCTCCAACAATGGGATCCAGTCCTATAGTCGAAGTCGCTTATCTAAAAGTGGGTACCCCAGGTAGGTCATGGGCAACGACCCCACCTCCGTCCCTAGAGCCCTCCTGCAGTCTTATTGTTCCTGGAGCGTCATCTCGAAGGCCACAAGTGTAGATTCATAAAAGTTGATCCTTAGACCCGAGGCCTTGCCAACATGCCTAAGAGCACCCGAGCCCTACTCGCCTCTCACACCCCCCTTCCAGAAGAAGCAAAGTGTCATTCGTGTATTGAAGTACGGGCACCTCCTAATCTCCTCCCACCTTAAAGCCATGGAGCACACCTCGCCTGCAGGCTTGCGTCGTCGTCATGGCCAACACATTGACCACCAAAACAAAACAATAGTAGGGTCAAGAGACAACCCTACCTCAGCTAGACCCAACCCCCTTCCAAGTTGCCATTGATCAGGACAAAGAATGATGTAGTGACACAATGCTTGATCCAATCAATCCATCATTGCAGGAAGCCCCTCTTTGCCAGCATAGCCCAAAGGAAGGACCAATTGACCATGTCGTACGCCTTCGTGAAGTCGACTTTCCAAAGAAAGGCCCACCTCCACTCCCTCTTCCAGGTTGCAATAGCCTCGGTTGCCACCACAAAAACATCAAGGATCCCTTTGCCAGGGATGAAGGTCATTTGCACCGGAGAAATTAGGTCCGTCAACATGCCTTTTAGCCTGTTTGCCAGTGTCTTCGCCATAATGAGATAGCATTGGACAAGGTAATCAGGAGTAAGTCCTCAAAGTCCTTAGCTCCATCTTTCTTCGAGAGAAGAAAGACGTATGACCTGCTAATTCTATCAAAACCCGCATTGCCCTCCTGAAACTCTGTTACCACCTCTATAACATCCTCTTTAACCAAGTTCCTAAACTCCTTATAAAAGTGCACGGGGAATTCATCCGGACCTAGACAGCCATCCGCATTAAGGCCCAATACTGCTGCTCTCACCTCCTCCAACGAGAAACCACCAACCAGGGATGAAGCCTGGTCCTTTGAAATGGCTCGCGTTCCCTCCCCCGTCCACTGCCATGTGCCGGGGGTGCGCTTATTCGAAAAGTCACAGAAGTAATCTGCCGTTGCTTTCCTTAACTCTCGCCACCCCTCATGTCGCTTCCCCCCCCCCCCCCCCCCCCCCCCCCCCCCCCCGACAACCAGGTTGTCCAACCAATTCATCTGCCACCTAGCCAAAGCCACTAAGTGGAAGAATTTGGTATTATAGTCCTCCTCCCTGAGCCACTTCTGTCTCAATCTAGCTTTCCATTCCAGCTTTGTCTTCTTGTCCTCCTCCTGCACCACATGCATCTCTACTACCCTATGTGCTCTATCCTTTGTAGTAAGGTTGGTGGTGTCCTCAAGGCAATCCAACCTGGAGATTTTCGCCAGTGCCTTAGTGTACTCTGCTTGACTGCCCTCCTATACTCTTTAAGGTGGGCCTGCAGTCGCTCAAGTTTCTCGACCGACCGGGTCAAGGCCAAGACCTCCACCTCAAGGGATCTCCATTGCTGCTTCACCATGTCCCTGAAGCCTTCCTTCAGCAGCCACGATCTTTCAAACTTGAAGTATGTGCCTACCCCCTCCGCTTCATTTGATCGCCAGAGCAGGGGTGTGTGGTCCAAGAACAACCTATCCAATGGAGCGACCGCCACCAGAGGGAAGGCCTCCACCAACTCCAGGCTACATAGGAACCTGTCAATTCGCGACCTCCAGCCGCTGCCTCCCCTCCAAGTGTATTGGCATCCTGCAGGCGGGAGATCAAGGAGTCCAAAAGAAGCAACAAAATCGGCAAGCTGTTTCGACCTTGGGTCTTGCCTCCCCTTGCAACCCAACCTGTCTTCAACACAAAGTGTGATGTTGAAGTCACCTCCCAGCAACTACGACTTGCCCGGCGCCATCGCCCCCACTAGGGCTAGCTCCTCCCACATCTACTCCCTTGTAGCAGCATCCCGTGGCCCATAGACCGTCATGACCACCAGCTGGGCCCCATCACTCCTACGTGTGACATACATAGAAATCACACGGTTGCCCACATAAGAGGACTGCAAGGAGATCATGTCCTTCCATGCCACCACCTGCCCTCTAGTTGTACCATCTACATTCAGTTTGATGAAGCCCTCCGTCTAGGAGCCACCCACCTCCCTCCATGTCGCGGCTTCACACGCAGAAAGCTTGGTCTCCTGGAGGAGAACAACGTCAACCGGCCACCCTCTAAGGTACCCTCCGATCGTTGCCCTCCTCGCGGGGTCATTGAGACCCCAAACATTCCACGTTAGGACCTTCAGCATAGGGAAACTATAGCCTCCCTTTGATCGATCTAAAACTGTTGCGTCTGCCACCAACCCCTCCAATTTCTGCTCCTCCCTCGCAACAGGGCCATCAAAGCACCCAGCTACCTCCTCTCCCACCATCTTAGATCTAGCATCTACAACCAACCCCTTCACCCGGCTCCAACCCCCCTTATCCTATCCATATTCACACACCATCACCCTAGTGCCCTTCTTCCCCCATCTTTGGTCAGCTCCTCTGTCGTGAAGTTGGCCCACTAACAGACCATTCCACTGTGGCCCAGTCGTCATGCGAGAGGTCTTGCCCTCCCCGAGGTCGTGTCCTTCCTCTTGTGTCAACTTCCCAACATCACTGTTGTTCCGCACCCTCGCACAATCGCCCTCCACCTCATTTCTTGACGTTAGCTTAGGCCCCCTATCCGTCTCCTCAAGTTGTGAAAGGAGGGGGGAGACAACAAAAAAGAGGGGGGGAGGGAAGGAATGCAGATAAAAGTTTCCCAAACCCTCCTCATGTTGTCCCTGTGTCCACACCTCCTCGTCTTCTACGTGCTGCATCGCCTCGTCGATTCCTGCTGCCACATCATTGCTAGCCCTTGCCCTCGGTTGCCAAGGCTCATGCCCCCTTTCACATGCATCCACATCAGCCTTCGACGATTCGCCTTTCGAGGAGGGGCGCTAAGCCCATGTTACACCAAGACTGCATGCCGCCTTTGGTCCGTCCACCTTACCCGCCATCGGTGCCACCCGATCTACCACCACCTTCGCGGTCGAGTCATCCTCAACTCTGGAGCATCACACCAACCACGACATACCCCTATAGCAGAGCACCATTGATTTTGTTAGCGCTACCCCTATACTTAGCTCAACCTCCACCACGAGGGGTACCACCGAGAGATCGGCTCCCCTTACTCTCCGGAGAGCGACGATGGGGGCAACGAGTGCCTTGACCACCACTATCATGCGTAGCCAACACGATATTCCTTCAAGGCGAACGAGGAGGTGCGCTTTCTCCAGCAACCACTCTCAAATTGCTCCGTTGGGGAAGGAGGGCATCCTCTACCTCACAACACCTCTCGATAGCCATGACTCCACGAAGCACAGCGAGGTTGTAAGGTCCCTCGATAGCCCAAGGACGAGGAAAGAGCTCGGTTTGAGGGGTACAAAATCTCTCTCACGCCCTCTTACCCCTCCTAGCTCCAACCTTTTCGCAACCTCCTCCCTTGAGACTTGACCTTCGAGCACCTTTCTGACCAGTGCGCCAGTTAGCTTCTCCCCTTACATCTTTGCCTCTTCTAACCAGGGGGCCTCCACCTCTGCCTCAGGCCACTCCACTGGCGGCAGGGGTGGGACTTGCCTACAAGCCACCTCCCTCACCTTCTTACACGAACTTCTCCTGTGACCCAAAGGAACCACACCTCCAACATCGAGGTGGGTCCCTACACACATTCACCCAATGTCCCCATCCAAGGCACTAGAAGCATCTGCCCTCCATCGTCATGAAGGTTCCACTCAAGTCGGCACCAGCCTGGGAGCTCCCCCCATTGCTACTTCGCCACCTCAACCTCGCTTGCACTTGTGTCCAGCCGGAATCATCCTCAGGCACCCTCCCCTCAGGTACTCCCTTTGCCTACGATCAACCCGCCTCCACCTGGTGATTTTCCCCACCGGTTGAAGTCCTTCTTGAGTTCCCATTTAGGCCATCAGAGGGGTTGCACCCATCTTGTGGGGGCACCTCCGACCTCGAACCATTCTCTCCCCTCGCTCCACTCATTCCCCTCGTAGCCTTCGGTCTACAAGACATTTGGTGATAGTTCTAAACTAAGTATTGTTCAAGGCAAAGTGCTACACTAGAAAGTCTTTTTTTTTTTTTTTAAAGTACACCATAAAAGTCTTGGGCTTAGGCATTAGAAAGAAACCCAATAAGTTGTCAAAAAAGATTCGTCTTGATTAGACTCTAAATTTAGCTTTGTCATTATAGTGACAAAGGTCAACCTGATATCATTTGCAATATGAATTTTTCTATGATTGAAGCATAGGTTGAAATCACAACACCTCTGGTCATCAGATTTACAAGCCACAAGAATCTTGAATCAATGGAATGAGCATGGTCAGTGTGCAAAAGTACCACAACGGTTGGAATCAGTGCTTCTTAAATGGAGAAATGCATACCATGTTTCAACTTGTAGTGAAGAAATGAAGCACGTCAGTATTCAAGAATAAATAATGCACATATCAAGAGAACAATTTTAAGGCCATGATATCAATATTTCAATATCATTGGCAAGAGTCATGCGTTAGCTAATTAAACTTTTTTTTGGGTTGGGGGTGGGGGTAGGCGGGTGCGGAATACTCAAGCTAATAGTAAGTTGAATATTGAGTGTCCCTAGGATATAGAAAAGATATGAACTCAGCAGTCAAACGCAGGATATCAGAATATGGTTATGACTTGAAAGACCATTGGTGGCTACTATGCTCAACAAAGATGAAGTGTCATTAGAGTTAATCCAACTATGGTTGAGGTGTGGTCTTCACTACCATAATTGCCTAAGTACATATGAGTCTAATATCCTTAAGATGGAGAATTGAAATGTACTGATTCACCATTCACAATTTACATAATTTGTGTAGATAAAATTGTAAAAAAAATGGGACCTTTCTTTTTCTTCATTATGCAGAAAGAGTTGAGTAACAACCAACAACAAAAACCATGAAACAAATGATTGCATGAATAAGCTGATGGAAGAATACAAGCTATGATTGATATATGCTAAGAAGTTGGCTGGTGATATGTTTTCATTTCCGAACCATTTTATTTCAAGTCACTTACATTGTGAAAATGTGCAGCATACACCATCACAATCACACAGGGAGCAATGTTTTATTATTTCAAAAATCCTGCCTCTCGCATCAGCATCAACTAATAGAGAATCTGACATCAAAGAAAAAAAAAGGATGAACTAACATTAAATAGAGACATACTACAATCAACAAAAACATGATAAAATTTCTACCAAGCCTCACGAGCACCATTCTCGGGCATTCTGGAACATGCGTAACCACGGACTGGGGCCTTTCTTGTCCATGCTCCATTCCTTTGGATACCAAGGAAATTGCCACATCATGAAGCAACGTTCAGGATGAGGCATCATTGCAAGATGCCTTCCATCGGGAGAACAAAGAGCAGCGATTCCCAATGGGGAGCCATTGGGGTTGAAAGGGTATGCTTCTGAGATGCTACCATCATCATCACAATATCTTAGAGGAGCCAGACTTGAGTTACGAACACTGTTCAAAACCTCTTTATTTGGGAAGTATGCTCTCCCCTCTCCATGAGCAGCCCAAACACCAAGGATGCTACCCTGCATTCCTTTAAACATTATGGCTGGAGAATCCCTTATTGTTACACTAGTAAAGCGGCATTCAAAACGACCTGATTCATTGTGAATGAAGCGTGGCTGTGAGACATCCCCACCAACGCCCAAGGCACCACCAACATCAGGTCCTGGTACCCACCCAAGGAGTGCCATGAGCTGACATCCATTACATACTCCCAGACTGAAGGTATCAGGCCTGTTGTAGAATTCCTTGAATTGTTGCAGAAGGGGCTGGTTAAAATGTATTGATGCTGACCAACCTTTCGCAGAATCTAGCACATCAGCATAGCTGAACCCTCCAACAAAAGCAATTCCACGAAATTCGGACAGAGACACACGCCCATCCGAAAGGTCGGACATAGTTACATCCCATGGTTCAAACCCTGCTGTGTAAAATGCTGCAGACATTTCCCTATCACCATTGCTTCCTTCTTCACGGATCACTGCCACTTTGGGTTTGATACCTGCTGTCATGAATTTCTCTTCTGTATGTCCGGGAATAAATGATAGTGACCATGAAGGTGCATGCCTATTCTTCAAGCCCTCCCTCTCATGCTTAACACAGGAAGCCAGTCTCTGCAGTGACTCCAACTGAAAGCTTGTATCCTCCCAAATGTCACGGAGGACAGTCATTTCTTCTTCCAAATGACTTGTTCCATCAACAAGTAGTTTTATCATTGGTGATGAGGATACATGCCCAACAATCTCAGCTGAAATTCCAGCAGATTGAAACCTTCCCAACACCATGTCTATGTTTTGTGAACTGATTTCAAGAACGAGACCAAGTTCCTCAGCAAACAATGTCTGCAAGAGACTATGTCCCATGGAATTCAGGTCCAAATGAACACCACAATTACCAGCAAAAGCCATTTCAAGGACACTGACAAAAAGCCCACCATCACTTATATCATGGCCAGAAGAAATTGCCCTTTCAGAAAGCAATTCTTGAACTGTATTAAAAATGCTCTTGAGGTATGGGATATCATCACAATCAGGACAGTCATCACCAACTTGGTCATAAGCCTGTGCCACAGCAGACCCACCCAAGCGTCTTTTACCTTTTCCCAAGTCGATGTGAAGAAGAATGCCATGATCTCCTAACTTCAAATCAGGGGTCACCGTCAATGTAATATCAGGACAAGTCACATATGCACTGATCACCAAGTTTCCAGGAGCCTTGACAACCTCATTGTCAACACGTGCTGCCATGGAAAGACTATCTTTCCCCCCATCTATTGCTATTTCCAACTCAATCATCATGTCAGAAAGCACAGTGGCTGCATCATACATATCTGCTCCTTCTCCATCAAGCTTGGCAGCATACATCCAATTACCACTAGCTTTAACATCAGCCAGAGAAGTAACTTTAGCCCAGACAAGATTTGTCAAGGCTTCTCCAACAGCCAGTCTAGCCATTGCCTTTGGGTTAATTAGACCCTTAATTGGCTGTTCACCAATCGCACAAGCTCCACCAGTGATATCCATATATGATTGAGCAATGACAGCAACATCAGAGAGAGGAAGCTGCAATGCTCCAACGGTTTGTTGCTGTGCCACAAGGCCTGTCACACATCTATCAACTTTTGTGGTCAAAAATCTCTTAGAACAGACAGATGGAAGCCGCAATACTCTTTTTAAGACATCCATTATTGTACTGCCTGGAGCGACATTGATGGGTTCCCTAACTTTTGCAACACGTTTAAACTCGAAGCTTTTTTGGGGCATGTCCCCTAACACCTTCTCCAGCTCAAGATCCACAACAGGAGGTGGAGGGGGTAAACCATCAGAAAGGCATTTTTCTATTGCAACACTATCCTTTAACACCACCCGACCTTTACCATTAATAGTACCGATAACTGCCATGGATGCTCTTTCCCTTTCACAAATTGACTGAAGCAATTCCCTACTTTCAGGCTTCACCAATATAGCATCTTGTTCCTGGTACTCAGCACCCCATATCTCCAAGACAGACAACGTGTGATCACCAAGTACGATAGAACGGATGTCAATTTCGGCACCCTTTGGATAGATAATTTCTTTGACGACGTTACAATTTCCACCTGCACCTTGGTCGTGAATGCTTATAATGGGATTCTTTTCTCCCATTTCAATACATGCCCGAACGACACGGTATAGCTTCTGAGCCATTTCCGCATCGCCACGCTGCACCGCATTAAAATCCAGTTCTGCATCATTCTGTCCACTTACCATACTAGAGGCAGCACCACCCCCCATTCCTATCCGATAAGCAGGACCTCCTATCTTCACAACAAGCATGCCCTCCTCAGGTTCCCCTTTCTTTATATGCACGTGATCAACTTGACCAATACCTCCACTGAACATAATTGGCTTCAGCCACTCACGCCTTTCACCACATGGTAATCTCATTCCAAAAGTCCTGGTGTATCCTTGAATAAGAGGTTCCCCAAATTTATTACCATAATCAGATGCTCCATCACTAGAATCAATAAGGATCTGTAGAGGTGTGGCTAAATTGGAAGGATATGCAAATGACACGTCTTCCCAAGGTGCATATGAGCCTTCGAGTTGAAGATTACCAACACAATAGC
Source organism: Thalassia testudinum (assembly GCA_037157565.1). Taxonomy (NCBI): domain Eukaryota; kingdom Viridiplantae; phylum Streptophyta; class Magnoliopsida; order Alismatales; family Hydrocharitaceae; genus Thalassia; species Thalassia testudinum. The sequence continues at coordinate 22,926,167 of JAZHRO010000054.1, read as the reverse complement.
CAGCAGTTGAAGCGACAACAAAAGAACCCCTGCCTGTAGCATGCGTATCTCGGATCCGCCCTCCAGCACCTACACAGGTAACAACATTGGAAGAGTAAATGAATAAATGGTGGAGTTAGAGAACTTATGCTGAGAAAATAAATACAAAAAAATAATCCACCGATAACCTTGTTGATTGACCATGTTAGCAAAAGATGACTAAATTGAAGTGAATAAATTTTTTCTACCATTAACGAGAAGTCCCTACACCTCTATCTAGGTATGAGAAAAAGTACATCATAAACCTACTACTCAAAATAAAATAACATAGTACCCCTTACAAACATAAATATAAATATAACTCAACACTCCCCTTCAAGCTGGAGCATATATATCTATCATGTTCAACTTGTTTCTACACTTCTCAAACTGGAGACGTGGCAATGACTTGGTAAATATGTCAGCAATTTAATCTAAGGAGGCAAGACAAGTAGAACAAAGTAGACCCTGTTGAATCAAACTCCTGGTGTAATGACAATCTACTTCCACATGTTCTGTTCTCTCATGGAACATAAGATTGTTTGCAATGTAGGTGGCAACCCGGTTGTCACAATGCATCTCCATAGGTTCCTGAACATCAACATGAAGATCTCGCAACAGAGATCCGATCCATATCATTTCAGCAGCAGTATGTGCCATAACCCTGTACTTAGACTCAGCATTAGAGCGTGAAGCAACACTTTGTTTCTTACTCCTCCAAGTTACCAAGTTCCCAGCAACAAAAGTATAGAAACTAGTAGTAGACCGTCTATCCCCGACATCACCTGCATAATCTGCATCTGAGTATGCAATAACGATCATAGGTGCCTTTCTCTGGAAAAGAATGCCTTTACCTGGACACCTCTTGATGTACCTCAACACCTGCATTACAGCCTGCCAATGACCCTTAGTGAGCTTATCTAAGAACTGACTCAGCTTCCCCACGGTAAGGCTAATATCTGACCTAGTGATAGTCAGATATAACTTCCCCACCAACTGTTGATATGCCTTCTTGTTTTTTAGCTTTACATTATCTTTAAACAGATAAATTTTAGGATCCATAGGAATATTTGCATATTTGGATCCTAGATGCCTGTTTCCTGAAGAATATCAAGGGCATATTTCCTCTACGACATAATTGTCCCTTACTTACTTGTGGCAAACTCAATGCCTAAAAAAATCTCAGCTTCCCAAAATCTTTCATGACAAACTGGTGTGCCAAGTATTCATTTATCTGAGATATACCCTTTGCATCATCACCTGTAAGAATAAGATCATCTACATACACAAGTAAAGCCACTATACCCCTATTGGTCTTCCTTACAAATAGTGAATGATCCGATGAAGATCTCTGCATCCCAACAACAGACAATGCCTCAGACAAGCGCTGGAACCAGGCTCGGGGGCTCTACTTAAGATCATAAATGGCCTTACGGAACCTGCATACACTCTCCCTGAATCTCAAAGTCAAGTGGCTGCTGCATATATATTTCTTCCTCCAAGTTTTCGTATAGAAATGCATTTTTAACATCCAACTGATGTAATTGCCATCCATAATGAGCCGCAACAGATACAAGAATTTGAACAGTAGAGAGTCGTGCAACATGGGAGAACATGTCAAAAAAATCCACTTTATATGTCTGGATGAATCCTTTGGCCACTAAGTGGGTCTTATACCTTGAAATAGACCCATCTGGATTATATTTCAAGGCAAAGACCCATCTGGCTCCAACAAGACGCACACCAGACAGTAAAGGTGACAGCTACCAAGTACCTCTTGTAGTAAGTGTAGATATCTTCTCCATAGCTGCCTTTCAATGTGGATTTAGTAGAGCCTGCTAGTACGAGGTAGGTAACTCAACACTGGATACAGTAGCTGTGAATGCATGAAGCTCTGAACTTAGAAAATAAGCAGTAACACCACTCCCAGTAACAAGATACTGGGCACAAGATCGTGGAGCCTTCCTAATAGCAATAGGAATATCCTCATCAGTACTTATGGAATCAAGACCTGGAGAACTATCCTCAGGTGACAGACGCCCATCTATTTCATCTGCTGCCATTGTGCCTTAAAAAGTCTCCTGAGTAGAAACCGCCTCTAGGTTATCAACACGAACCTGAGGAGTATGTGGAATAGATGGAAGGGGCTTTGCCCTATATATAACTAGCAACTAATAGGTGTGACCCTTGAAGGTACATTAGCTGGTGCTGGTCTAAATGTGCTAGTAGGTGGCTCATCAACCTGAGAAGGGCTACTAGTATCTATGAATATACCAAATGGTATAGGAGCAACTGGTACAGGTGCACTCTGCACCTACCTAGCAACAACAGAAAAATAAGGTACAACTTCATGAAAGATGACATCTACACTGATATAATGTCTCTGGTGTAGGGGGATCAAAACACAAATACCCCTTCTGAGTATGAGAATAACCAAGAAACACACACTTGATTGCTCTAGGTGCTAATTTATCATACCCAAGTCCAAGGAGATATACAAAAGCCATGCACCCAAATGTCTTGGGTGGAAGATTAAACAACTCATCATTTGGATAAAGCACTTGCCATGGTATCTGCTCGTGAATCACTGAGAAGGGAAATCTATTGATAAGGTAGCAAGCTGTGAGAACTACATCTCTCCAATAATTCTGTGGCACACTGTTATGAATAAGAAGAGCTTTAGCCATATCAAGGATATGTCTGTGCTTCCTCTCTGTGACTCCATTTTGCTGAGAAGTGTAAGGACATGAGGTATGATGAATTATACCATGTATGCCACATAATTCTGTCAACTGACGAGTACAAAATTCCAGTGCATTATCAGATCTGAGAGTCTTGATGCAAACATCAAACTGATTTTTTATCATCAACACAAACTTCTCAATCAGTGGACCCACTTCAGACTTATTCTTCATGAGAAATAGCCAAGACAATTTGAAAAAATCATCAACCACAATCAAATAGTACCGATGTCCTGCTCTATCAAGAGTCCTACTGGAACCCAAACATCAAGATGCACTAACTAAAAACATGAAGTTGAACGTGGTCCTGTAGCAGCTGGAAAGGAAGATCTATGGTGCTTCCCAAGTTGACATGCATCACAGGAAAGTTGTGTAGTTGGAGACACATGAGGAATAAGCTTGCGTAACTTTTCCAAAGAAAGATGACACAACCGTCTATGCCACTGTAAAGCACTCCCAGATGTACTAACTCGACATGCTGCAGTCATAGGACCATACTGAAGTCGGTAAACTCCTTCACATCCACTACCAATTGTAACGACCCGGTTCCCGAGTCCCTACGAGACACGAGAACCGGACCGACTCGACTAATCCCAAGACCTAGTCGTCCAACGAGGAAGTAACCAAAAGAGCAGTAAAATAAACTACATTCAGCATGAATATAACTAACAGTAAGGAAGTACAACAGTAAGGAAAGAAACTACTACAGTAGATACCACCACAACAGTAGAACAACATTTATTAAATAACAAGAACTGCAGGTAAAGAAAGTATAGCGAAAATAAGAACTACTCACTATAACAGAAACAAAAGAGGTACAAAAAACTGTGGTAAACTCTATTGGACCCTACTCGGCCCAGCGTCCTCTGCAGCCGCTGACCCTGGCTGCTCAACACCTGGTCCTGAAAAAGGTAACGAGTGTAACACGTCAGCAAAACGCTGAGTAGAGTGGCAACTAAAACTAAAGACAATAGTAGAGTGTACAGTAGCTGTTATGTTCTATTACTTCCTTTATTCACATCTTTCAATTTTCTCACTATTTCATTTATTTCTCAGATCCTTTACTTGATCTCGAATGCCCTCGTGGGAACGATATTGATTGCAGTCTTTTCCAAAAGTAGAAGTAGCACGTGGTGCTCTCCTGACCGGGAGAGTCCCCCGTGGTGATCCTACCCTCAGTCAACCACCCCAAGGTCACTGACAGACGTAACGGTGACTACGGCACGCGCGATAAACGCACAGATAGCTAGCCCGCATTGGCACGCGGTCAGTCGTTTCCGTTAACGGGTGCGCCCAAAGCATAGCACGGAACCAGGGCAGAGCCCTCTCAGTAACAGGGGTCCAACCCCTCCACAGTAACCAAACCGGGGCCTTGCCCCTCCACAGTCCGCGCACCCTCGCCTGACTACCCTGGTTTGCCCTAGTGGACCTAACAAGTCGGTGAAGGAGGCTAGCAGAACCCCAGGACCCGTGGGGTAGCTAGTACTCTCCTAGCACTAGTAGCTCTCCTCGGTACTACGTACACGAGGGCCAACAAGTCGGTACAGAGCGGCCAATCCTAACCCCGGGTCCCTGGGGTGGCTGGCCCCACTCTGCACTAAACAGGTACATTTACTTCCCTTGGTACTTCGTACCCAGGAGACAGTACAAACTACATCTCAGTTCCATTCCTTTTTCTTTCCAGGAGTTCCACTCCTAATTCCCCATAGGGTTCCAGCTCTTTATCTCAGAACATCATATGTTTCACTTTCCAGTTTCACGTTTTCACAATCCATGGTCTCAATCATGTTTCTTTATTCATAACAGGCAGCTGTTAATTCAATTTACATGCAGCTTTATATTCCTTTCCATTTTTCCAAGACTGCAGTATTATACATTCCACTAGTTTTTCCATCATAGGATTCATGCCACATCCTAGGATCTAGCATACAACTAGTTTTCCAGCCCTAGGATTCATGCATCACCTAGGAGCTATCATTCCATACATTTCTCATTCCTAGGATTCATGCAATGTCCTAGATTCTAGTTATGGTTCCATACTTTAACAGATTTTAATAATAAACTTAAGCCACTCTACAGGTACAACGGGAGTAATGGAGGCGTGATCGGGAATCCCGCGTGCCTCCGTGACTCCCAAGACTGCAACTGAACGAGGTCCTATCACAAGGATCAAACACAAGGAGTGTCTCAAAACAGTGTATAGCTACTGTAGACGGGTAGAGGAATTAATTCTGAAAAGAACGCAACTCGAATCGCGGAAAACGGAGCCCGAACGGGCCCTAAACGGGTCGAAAAAGACGATACTGTGTAAGATCAGACGTCTGGAACTTCTTCAAGTTCCAGACGTCTTAAAAAGTGGATCAGAGAATTACCTGTTCAGCGTGGTTTCTCAGACGTCCAGAAGTCTGTGGGGACGTCTGGCCTATCTCCCAGACGTCCGATGGTCACCCCGGACGTCTGGAGGTCACTCCCGTCGTCTGGTACAACTTCCAGACGTCTGATTCGCAAAGGATGGCGAATCAACGAGCCTGCGCACAGCCAACTCCCTCCCTTAGTACGGTCAGTCGACAGGAAGGAAGAAGAAAGCGGAATACACACCTTTCAGACGTCTGTATGAGCTACCAGACGTCGTCCTCGCCGTCTGCCTATCAACCCAGACGTCCGATTCTGGAAAATTTTCCAGAACAGGGCGCCACCCGGCTTCCGCTCGCGACGCCGCCCACGTCGCACCTCGCGCGCCTGCTGCTCAGACTGCAGCAGGTCCCTCTCCGCGTCGTTCCGCGCCCCCTGCGCCCTCCGCCGGCCGGCCAAGCCACTCCAGCGAGCTCGCCCTCACGGCAGAGCTCCGCCCTCGCACGCCGCACCTCCTTCGCGCTCACTGCGGCCGCCGCTGCCGCCCTCGCGCTCACTCTCGCGCTCTGGCTGAAGGAGAAGAGAAAGGAGACGGTGGTGACGGAGTGAGGGGAGGCGTGCCCTTTTAAGGCCGCGCGGAGAGGAGAGAGAAGGATTCGCGGCAGGGGAATCTGCAGCCGCAGGAGGGAGGAAGGGCGAATATGCGGTCTGCGCGCCTGAACTCGCGTGTGTCAAAAATAACGGATTTCCAGACGTCTGGAAACTATCCCAGACGTCTGGTCAGACGTCTGGACAACCTTCAAGACGTCTTAAAAGACGTCTGGGCCACATGCTCGTTACACCAATAGTCTTCCCTGTCATTCTATCTTGGAAAATACATCCACGAACATCAATGATGACCTGACAATTCATCTGCTTAATGATCTCACTAACAGAAAGCAAGTTCATATATAAATCTGGAACAAACTGAACATGATTAAGCTACATAGAAGGGTAACATTAATTTCCCTCTGACCACTAATAGGAGCAAGTCGCCCATCAGCAACCTGTACTGTACGACCACGAGAGACAGGTTGAATATGTCCAAAACGCTGTAGACTCCCAGATAAATGATTAGAAGCACTTGAATTAATCAACCATGTCACACCAGTGGTTTGAGTATCACCCACGGCAGTTCCTAGTGCACCCTCTGACTGAGATACTGCCATGTTTACTGAACCACACTGCCACAAACAAAGTTCAACATGCCACAGAGAAGGGTACACACCCCTGAACTTCTTCACACTTCAGATCTGAAAATTAATAGAAAATGGGGACTACACACCTTAAGAAATATACCAATCGAGGAATACACACCAAAAAAAAAATCTTCGCTCACACGTAGTCAGTACTCAAGGGGACTACACACCCCAAAAACATGCATCAACGGGGAATACACACCCCAAATTAGATCAAAATTTCAAGAAGTTCATACCACCCTATTGAAAGATTCTTGCTTCAAACCCTCATCTCTACGGAGAGAGATCAAGAGCAACCAGCACCAATGACAATTAGGGGGTGGTCATGCAGCTACGACAGGGTAGTAGCAGCACCGTCACAAGATGCTACGGTGCGAGGAGAGGCGCTGCAGCAAGGAGATCTACTGGTGGTGGCCGCAGCAGGATCACCGTGACAGGTGCTGCGGCGCGAGGAGAGGTGTTGCGGCAAGATCTACTGGCGGCGGTAGCAGCGAGGGTGCTGCAGCGCGAGTGACCAGTTGCGCCTCGATCAGGCTACTGGCGACGGCAGTAGCATCGTAATTGGGTGCTGTGGCGAGAGGAGAGGCACTGCAACAAGGAGGGCTACTGGTAGCGGCAGCAGCGGAGGTGTTGCAGCGCGAGGAGTCGGTTGCATCCCGGTCAGGCTACTGCACTGCGATTTGGGGCGAAGGGCCAGCTGCAGTGGTGGTGGCAGTTGGTGCTATTGCTGCTGCGGCGGTGGTCTGGCATCGGCATGGCTGCCGGTGCTAGCGACGGTAGCTTCGACGAGAGGGTTTAGGTAGGGTTAGGGTTTTATTTTTGGTGGAGACCTCAACCTTAATTCTGATACCAAGTTGAAGTGAATAAACTTTTTCTATCATTACCAAGAAGTCCCTACACCTTTATATAGGTGTGAGAAAAAATACATCATAAACTTGTTACTCAAAATAAAATAACACAGCATCCTTTATAAACATAAACATAACCCAACGGACTACAAATTTGATTTTCATATAAGACAAATAGTTTTCATCCAATGTATTTTTCCATGTTGATAATCTTTGTTCAGATACATGCTACTTATTTTACCTCTTCTTTTTTAAGTAAAGATAAAAAGGACAGAGTTTCACTTTAGTCTTTTAGTATAAATAAAGAGATCCAAAAACAGTAAACTTTGTAATGATCTTTTTAAAGAGCATTAGGTTATTTGGCCCTACAACTTTTTTAAATAAATTCATACCACTCTCCTCTCAATCCCCTCCCTTATTAGCAGTTTGGTGGATCTTGTAGTTGCATTTGAAAAAAAAAGGTGTTGTGCTGGGGATCGGATCTGGGCACTTCTTTGGACGTACCACCCTCTCCACTGCACGTGGGAGGTTGATTAGAAGGTTGTTTAGCCTCTAATCACCTGAGGTGATACTTAAGGAGGACGTTCTGCTGATTGGAGGTGCTGCAAAGCAGGATGATCAGATCTGTGGGCTGAAGCTTTGATGAGGTGAAGATTCAAAGAAATAAAGGAGGCAGAGTCTGTTTGGAGGTAACCGATCTGTTACCACTTCAGTTTGTTGGAGGTTTTGTTGATGAATTTCTGGTAGCTATGAAGATTTTCATTTTTTGAAAAGGGAAAGGGCAACTATCCAACTAATAACCACTCAGAATGAATTATAACAAAAGAAATGGCTTTTCAGCTTACGTTAAAGCCTGCTTACAACAGCAAAATACCCATTCACGACGACTCACTCCACATTCTAACTATAGCTGCAATGAGTTCAACAAAATTTTTACATGCGGTCTCTGCCCCATGAAGACACCTCATTCCTCCCCAACTAGATGCTCCATAGCACTGCTAGAGGCTTTGCTTTCTCATTTTTCGACCAGAAGGCATTGTGGCCTGTGTTGACGTCTTCGCACCTAAATGAAATCCAGAACTCTTCAAAAGACGAGTGGCTCCACCATCCAGCTCCCATGCGGTTCCATGTCTGACACAAACGGGCAAGAGAAAAAAAAGTGGTCCACGTCCTCATCAGCTCTTCGACATAAGGGGCACTCCTCCCCGAGGGCCCACCTCACCCTCCACGCTCTCGTCGTGAGCTTACGCCTTCTAAGCAACCAAATGAAGATCTCGACTTTCAACGTGCAACCCGCCCTCCAAACCTGATTGCAATCTCTCACCAAATCCAAATCGCCAATAGGTCCCCCACCAGAAAGTCTCCTATAAGCAGCCCTCACCAAGAAATCACTTTCATCCCAAGAGAAAATATCATTTCCCATCTCTGGTTAGAATCCTTCCAGCTCCCCAAGCAAAAATTGGAATTCCTGAATCCTCGCATCTGAGAGGTTCTCAGCAAAGGACGGGCACCACCCACCTTCCCAAACTTCCGCCATCGATGCATGTCTGCTTGTAACCAACTCAAAAAGTCTCGGGAATCTTCCACATAGGCTCCCCTCACCTGTCCAATCATCCTGCCAAAATCTAAACACCTCCCCCGACCCCATCACCGGTACAAAACAATTATGCACTTTAGGAGACACCAAAGAGAGACCTCTAAGGAAATGCGAGGCATCCCTCGACGGGGAAAGGAGGAGACCCCACTGCACCAGAACGCCATAAGAGGATAAAAAAACCTTCCCTACCAAGTTACTTCCATTCTCCAACAATCCTCCAATCCACTTCGTCAACAAGCTGTCATTCATTCTCCCCAGGTCTCTTACACCAAGCCCTCCTTCCTCTACCAACCTGCAAACCTCCTCCCATGCCACTAACCTCGCACCTGGCCCATTTGACTCGTGGTTCGACCGAAAAATATTCCTCATCAGGCCCAGAATCTTTTTTACAACCTGCTGAAGCATCTTCAGGATAGAAATGAAATACGACAGCATTACGGCCAGCACTACCTTGAGTAAAGACTAATCTCCCTCCCCTCGACAACATCCTGGACGCCCATCCTGCCAATTTCCCTTCCAATCTTCAAACCATAGAGGACCAATCTTGCACCAAGATTCTCCTGCTTGTCAGGGGAAGGCCCAGATAAGTAATAGGCAAATTCTCCTGTTCCGTACCAAGACCCAGGTTGCATGCCGATGCTTCCTCTTCTATCATGTGGAAAGGAATAAAGCTTGATTTGGATAGGTTAATCTGTAACCTAGAAGCCTCCCCAAATAACTCAGGTAAGATCTGTAGCCTCCTAGCTTCCACCTCTGCACCTTCTATGAAGAATAATGTATCATCATCATACTAAAGAATCTCTGTCCCATCTTCCAAAGAGAAACCTCTTACCAGATCTCTCTCACATGATCTACCCATCGTTCTTGCTAATGCATCTGTCGCTAAAACAAAATGCATCGAAGCCAAAGGACACCCTAGTCTAACCCCTCTTCTTGGTTGGATCCAACCCCCCGCCGAATTGCCATTAACAAGGACCAAAAACGAAGTCGTGGTGACACACCTCTTCATCAAGTCGACCTAGAGGGATGGGAACCCCCTCTTTATCAAAGAGGCTCACACAAATGACCATTGCACCGAGTCATAGGATTTACTGAAATCCACCTTCCACATGAATGCCTTCCTCTTTTTCCTCCAACATGACTAAATCTCCGAGGCCACAATGTATCCCTCCAAAATGTTCCTACCAGGAACAAAAGCCATTTGCACCTGAGTTACAATCTTCGCCAGCACCCTTTTTAGTTTGTTAACCAAGATCTTTGCGACAATAAGATAGATAGCATTGGAAAGAGCTATCAGTCTATAATCCTCAATCGCCTCTGCCCCATCCCTCTCCAGCAACAAGAACATATAAAATTTATTCAACCTGTTGAAACCTAGATTTCCATCTTTGAACTCCTGCAACACCAGTAAAACATCCTCCTTAATCTTCGACCAGGGAGCTAATGGAATTTCTATTCAAAAGAAGGGAATTTGACAAGAAGAAAAAGAAGTCAAAATAGGTTCGGAGGAAGATTGAAGCTAATAAGATGCTTGATATTGATGACAAGTGTTTTTGAGAAGAAACAAGGGTCTGAAACGATAAATGAAGATAGAAGTCAATTTCTAATGAGATTATTTCGAATGAGAAGAAGCATTCTTGGAGGAGTTCCAATCCTAAAGGAAGAAAAGAAGTTGCTGATCGGATGCAAGATATGAATCAGATTAATGAGGAAAGATCCTCATGGAAAAGAAGTTCCAATTCCATAAGGAAAAATGAAGATGCAAATTTGTATGGCAAGGTGCTTCATACACAAGATAGCAGTACACAGAGAAATGGGAGGAGTTGTGATCAAAGGCAACAGACTAAGATATCGGATTTATTTGATAAAATGGAGAATGGACAAAATTAAGGTTCTGTGGACAATATGGGTCCTCATGGTCAGAGGAGTAGAACTGGGTCAGATCTAGGGAAGGAAAGGAGAGTTTCAAGCAGCCTTAATAGAAGGAAACGATGGGGTTTGGATAGAATGGATTCAGATAGGCAAATGGGAAGAAAATTAGATTTTTCTACTGATGTTGTAGGGGCCAGGAAAAATCATAAAGAGGGAATTTGGAATTGCCACTTGAATGGTGAAGTTTCTTCTTCTTCTTCTTCTTCTTCTTCTTCTTCTTCTTCTTCTGATGATGATGATGATGATGATGATGATGATGATGATGATGATGATGATGAGAGTAATTATAGCTCCCCTTATTCAGATTCGGATTACAGGATGCCTTTGAATAAGATTGAGCTTCCAGATTATATTGATGTGGGGCAGACATTAAGAAGATCTAAGAGACTTCAAAATAGATACCAAGGTTCTTTTTATAAAAGTGACAGATGAAAGATTATTTTGGAGGATGGATTTGAAGGGGACTAGCTGTGATGACCTGCAAGCATGCAAATCCACTTTGGATATGCACATAAAATTTAAGTCCCTGCTTTTCTACACTTATTTTCTATTCATGTTCTTATATCCTAAGATGCTGTTAGATTGGTTTTGGCCTTTTGCTGCTAGGATGCTGCTGCATATTTTGATTTCAGATGGAAGTTTTGGAACTCATATGAGGTTCAATTGGATTAAAATTGGGCTAGAGATTTACTAGGAACTATGAAGTTTTGAAGGGTGCATATCCATCTTGGATATGGGCCCAAAAGTTAAGTCTTTTGTTTCTATTTCAGAATTTTTCCTATAATATGAGAGCTGGGAATATAATTTTTTATAAAAGCTGCTGTTATTCCATGATTTCTGTTGGAGTTTCGATCTATCTGGGTTTTCCTGTTGCTACTGTTTCAGTTTGAGCTTTTGGTTTTTTTTTTTTTAAATATTTGCATTAAAGGGAAGAGCCTGATACAAGAGAACATGCCCAAGAAGGGAAAGAGAAAAGATAGGAAAAGCCTAACACCCACAATAGGAGGAGGTTACATCCCGTAGAAATGGAGGAAGGCCAAAACACAGAAACAAGATAAGAAATAAAAGGAAAAGAAAAAGAAAACACATCCTTATATCAAGAAGTGGTCGACCTCCCGAAGGAGGACGACCCTACGCTCGTAGAAAATGGCAAGCGTCAATGAGAGGATCTCGAAGATCGCGCAACGAGTGAGTCAACATAGATCGACCAAAAGGTCAACATCGACTCCTGACAAGCATCAGAAAACCCAGCCGTATAAACCTGGAGTCACACGTGGTCCCCAATAAAAGCCACCTAAGCTAAAAAAAAAAAAGCATCAACAACGAAATGAACAGGCATAGCTGTAGGATGGAGCGCAGGTCGGACCAAACCCCTGCTGGCCAATGCACTCCAGCCATCGATCGGACGCGCATCACTAGCCGAGCTCTGCACCGCAACCACCAGCGAGCACCGCACGCCACCACCGCCAATGCACGCCTCTCTGCTCACCGACGAAGCCCCATCGCCGAGAAGCTCCTCACTGAAGCACCCCATCACCAACCAATCTACAATTGGAGAGCACACCAGCCGCACCTTAGGCAAGAAGCTCCCACCTCTGCAGCACCACCGACTGATTACAGCCGCTCACCGCCGCTACGCCCAAACCGACCACACCCCGCCGCTATAGGCTATGCATGTTGACGACGTCGAAGATGGAGGGTCCCGGAGGTTGAAGGAGGAAAGCCAGGGGGCCTCAATTTGCCCCAAATGACTGATCGGGGCCCTATTGTAGCACCTGTCCTAAGCTCGCAGAGAAGAAGGGGAGAGGGAGCGGGAGGTAGCGGGTATTCTCCGCTCGCTTTCTGAATTGGAACTTTTTTGGTTGAGCTTTGGTTTGGATAAGAGCATTTAGGCTTGGATTTTTGGGGACTAAAGTAAAGTTTGGTAAGTGTGCTTATTCAATTTGGATATGCACACAAAGACAAGTCCCCATTCTTTTCCTTTTCATTTATTAGTCTATATTATCTCTGGAATTTGGAGTTATTCCAAATTATCTTGGAAATAGCTGCTTTATATTTCAGTTCAGGACCTGTTTTACTCTGAGGACTATTGGATTTGAGGTTTTATGGGGGATCAGCTTAAAAATGAGGAATTGTGCATATCCAATTTGGACATGAACACAAAAGATAGTTCTTTTTACCTCTGATAAGTCTTCTTATGCTTTTCTGCTTTTATTTGGAGAATTCTTCCGGAAGAGTATTTTGGATTTTTGTTGTTGAGGCTTTCTCTATTAATTTCAGTTGGAGCTTATGGAATTTTGGAGTTTTTTTATCTTCTGGAGCTGAATTTGATAATTTAGAGCTTGTGCATTTGAAGATTCAATAAAGCACCTTGAAGGAATGAAGGCACATATACAATTTGGATATATGCCCAAAAGCTAAGTTCTTTTCCTTTTATATATTGCTACTGGAGAAATATTTAGACTTATTAGCCTTGTTTCAGCATTTGGATTGTAGTGCTGCTGGTTTTTTTGTTTATATTTCAGATGGGGTAGAAGATTTTTGATTGAGAATATTTGAAGTGGCATTGGATACTAATCGATTAGACAAAGCGTCTAATCTTTGACATTGAGGAAAAGATTTTGGGATCTACTTGTTTGCTGATCTCAATAAAATGAGGAGCTGGTTTGTTGATTTCTTGGAAGATGTGTTGCCGATGATGATTGAAGGCAGATCAAAGGATGGCAAATGCAGTTTGGATGTCATTGCTCTATGCAGATAATTTTTCAGTTCTGATTTTTATGGGAATTGGGAGATGAAGATTGAAGAATGCTTTGAATGATTGAATTGCTGCTGCTGTTTGAATTTGATGATGGGTGTTGCTGCATTTTTGCTGATGGACTGATCATGGGACAACATAAAGATATGATTCTGCATTCAGATTTGTTGGGAATAAAGACGGGCCATGTGGCATCACGTGGCAGCCATCCAAGCCACGTGGCAGGTAGAAGAGGGCCCATAGGGCCAATGGTTTGATGGTCCAAGTGATCAAGCTGAGTCAGTTGCTTAATTGTTAAGTTTGCTATTCTTAATATGTAGATTTTAGGAAAATATGTTTAGGATTTATTTAGTGATAAAATCTTTCCTAAAGTGATAAGATCTTTTGTTTCCAAATGTTGGGATATATTCTCTCGGTATAAAGAGAGTCTTCCTTTGTATTTTCCTTTGAGTTATAATAATATTTCCGATTCTAAGAAACTCCACCCCCCCCTCTTTTCTTCCACCAAGGAAGCCTCCATGCTCGTACTTGCGCAAATCTTGACAAGATTAAAGTGGTTCATTTGATGTTCGCTTATGGGCTTGAAGCTCTTTATTTTCTTTCTGATTTTTTTTTCAGATTTGTATCTTTTGTGCTTTTTCTTTTGTTCTTTTTTTTCACTTGAGATTTCCCCTTGGAGGGCAGCACTTCTAATGTTTTGAGGAGTTCAATAAAAGGGGTAACCCAAGCCACTATTTTTCTGGTTTAATAATAAATAAATAAATTTATACCTGTCTCTGCACCGGGATAAGGAGCTACAGCACAAGGGAAGTTATGTGTCTCTGCTGTAAATAGCACATCCATGTCAAGCTTGTATATAGAGAGAGGAGATACCAAGCCAGAAAATGATGGCCGCATTGACTGAACAGGGAAACCCTTGATAGCACTTGAATTATCCTTAAACCCAATTACAGAGTTATTTGGGTTTGCCTTCAGTGTACTCTTCACAATCTGAAAGAGAGTTCTGGGTACAGGCTCCCCATCAATGATAAGCCTTCCATTAAAGAACCAATGTCTGCTGTGTTCGCTATTGGATTGTGCAATGTCAAAGAGCTCAACAGTTGTTGGGTTCCGTCCAATGTCATCCTTGAAAAGACTTGTATAGTACTCAATATCATACTCGTCAAATGCAAGACCCATCTTTTCATTTATCTCTTTCAGTGCCATCAACCCTTCCTCCATAACAGGAATAGTGCTCACTGCCTCCGGGATTGCATTTGACTGGAATGATGAGAGTCTTGTGGGGTAGACACATTCCGTCATTCTGTCATGGACCATTGCGGCAAACTCATTAACCTCGTGTTCTTGTAGCGAACTTCCTGGTTTGAGATGCAACAAGTACCGCCTTGACCTCTCCATGCGGGTTACTTCTGTTAGAGTGCACGCTTGGCAAATAGACACTGCATTGGCGGACCATGCGGTGGTGAAAGAAAGTCGGGGACCTACTTCAACCAGGACAGTAGACGAATCCACTCTTTTCTTCTCCAGAAAGCTTTCAGTCTGCAGGTTCTCTGGCTCGTATGTCTCTGAAAGAACCCACTTTAGTATGGAAAGCTTCTCCACAGATAAAGCGGAATTAACCCCAATGTTAAAGCACTGTTCAGTTTCTATGCCGATTATATGACCAGACACTTTCAGCTGAACCTTTTTAAGCAACTCAACAGCAGCACTGTCTTGAATAAGAGGAACTCGATAAAAATGAACAATGTCCTCAGAAGCCTTGGACGTGTGCGACTCCTCGAGTACAGAGTCACCAAGTTGATGAGCAACAACAGCTTTTGGGCTCAGAGAACATGCAAATCTCGTAACACTACATCCTCTGCGTATTACGCCAGTCAAGCTATGCCTCAAAGAAAAAATACCGCGATTTGCATTGCGTCTTCTGTCCCGATGTCCTCTACTCGGTACAAAGCTTGACTGCTTCGATCTCTGAAGAAGACAGAACAGAGATAGGGTCAGAGAAAGCTAAACCAGAGTCTATGCCCGTAAATCACACTGCTTTCATTTTATACCTGAAATGGGAAAGTTTGCATCAGCGACAGCTCCCCGAACATCGCCATAGCTCAAACGAAAACGTTGGGCTTCAGGAAAATGCATCAAACAGACCTGAAATACAACTCACCCTAGAAACAATAAAAAATTGACTCTTTGAATATGATTTGAATTATAGTCCAAACCAAGGCAATTTTCACGGCGATTTGCAATCGATAATCCAAAATTGACCATTTCGTGGCAACAGGATGTCGATTTGCAATTGAAACAACAACAGGATCGACAATGTATTTATGTAGGTGGGGCTCCTAATCAAACTGGTATCAAAATATTGAGGAATCTAATTATAAAGTGGGAAACTGGAAATCCGATTGTTAATGCAAGTTAAAAAAGGTGTCAATCTTCATAGCAATTTCGTTTATGTTAAGTTGTATATACTAAAAAGCCTCTACGCACCGAAGGGAAAGGCTTTCTGATGAAAGATTTCTTTTTCAGTGATAAATTATATGAGCATGAACACCAAGCAGGTGAAGATAAGACTGCTACCTATATATATAAATGAATGGAAGGAGGATGCGCCAAGTCAGATGGTTTTCCTTCCAGGCAAACTGCAAGGGACAAAACGAGGGTTACTGGTAAAAAAAAAATGCCAATTTATCTGGTTAAAGAGCTTAGAAGTGACTATTGAACTGATCAGCATTAAAAAAAATGTAGGTGATGCAAATTCTGCAATCGATGGTGGTGGGGTGGTGCCTTGTTGGAGATGAGGGCAGGGGGTAGTGGTGGCGGGGAGGAGGGGTGTGATGCATGCATCACATAGCAGTGCCACGCGGATACCGGCCATAGGAGGAATGATTGGATGGAGTGTTTCCCGCCATTTTGAGGGTCAACCACATATTTGTATTGTGGGAAGTAGTGTGCATGGGAGGGCAGAACCTTCCTCTGTTTAGTGTCTATGTTTTGTGTGCAGCTTCTATTGGCTCTTGTCATTAGCATTAGAATAGAAGATACTCTTTGGGTCATGATCTCTGTGGGAATATGTGTTGTAAGCAAGTTGTGTGGCAATGCCTCCTATATGTATAAGCAATTTCCCTATTATTTTCTCGTTCCACTTATATTGGCTCTTGTGCAAGTTGGGTGCACCACCCACAACGGCTCCAAGGAAGAGCTCACATCCTTCCTCTTGGCTACATAGATCCTCCCGACTCGTTGCATCGAGTAGGTCTAACAACTTGGTATTGGAGGTCTCCGGTGTTGCTGGTATGCAAGAAGGATGGCAGATGGCGATTGTGTCGATTATGGAACTCTTAATGAACGAACCATTGACGACCGATATCCCATTCCTATCGTCGATGATCGCATTGACGATCTCCGCAATGTCCCTATCTTCATGAAGTTGGACCTATGATCTGGCTATCACCAGATCCGGATGAACAAGGACGACGTCTTCAAGACTGCCTTCCGTACACATGATGGCCACTACGAGTTTGTCATGATGCCATTTGGCCTCTGCAATGCGCCCTCCATGTTCCAGTGTGTAATGAACAATGCTCTCAAGCATTATCTCTGCAACTTTGTTTTAGTATTTTTTGATGACATTATGATCTACAGCCCAATGCGAGAGGTGTATATCCGTCAACTTCAGGCGGTCTTTGAGATATTCCGCATGAAGCTATTCTATTTGAAGCTCTCCAAGTGCACATTTGGAGTTCCATCCGTGGAGTACTTGGGCCATATAATCTTGACTCGAGGAGTCATCATCGACCTTCACAAGATAGAGGCCGTCCTTGCATGGCCCACACCCATCTCGGCAAGAGCTCTTCGTGGCTTCCTCGGCCTTGCAGGCTACTACCGCCACTTTGCCTGCGACTACGGTCTCATCATTGCCCCCCTCCACCAACTTCTCAAGAAGGGCACCTACACTTGGAATGAACCAGCTGACGATGCCTTCGCCGCTTAAAGATGGCCCCCACGTCGATGCCCGTACTCGCTCTTCCCAACTTCTCTGTCCCTTTAGTTATCGAGTGCGACGCCTTCGACCGCGGAATCAGTGCCATACTAATGTTGAACGGCCATCCACTGACGTATTTCAACCAGTCCCTAACCCCCCACCAAGCTACATTCTCTACTTGAGAAAGAGCTCTATGCTCTGTTGGTTGTCGTCGACAAATGGAGCTGAACCTCATCACTGGCCGCTTCCTCGTGCAGACTGATCACCGCACCTTGAAGTTTCTTCTCTGCTAGCACCTTACGTTAGTCTGGCAACAAAGATGGGTGACCAAGCTTGCTCCTTATGATTTGGAGATTGTTTATCGTAGGGGTAAACACAATAGGGCATTGGACGCACTGTCACGTTGAGAGGAAGATGAAGTGGCTTGTGCCATCTCTATGATCCATTCCATTTGGACTGGTCGCCTCCACGTTGAGTACTCCACTCATGATGGCTACTAGTGGGCGTTGTCTCCCGCCAATGACGACCATTCGGATTTCTGCCGATGGTCACTTTCCAACGGCCTCCTCTATTATAGAGGGAAGCTCTTCGTTGCGTCCACCTCACCGCTTATTGCCCAATTTCTTCATGAGTGCCACGCCACACCCATAAGATGTCACGTCAGCTACGACAAAGCTCTCCATCACCTCAAAGGGGACTTCTTTTGGTACTTGATGCGTTCGTCTGTAAAGCAATGGGTGTGTCCATACACCACCTATCAGCAACACCAGGTGTCCACTCAAGCTTCGGTAGAATTGCTTCAACCACTGCCCATCCCAAACTCATATGGGAAGAATTATCAATGGATTTCGTTGAAGCCCTTCCCTCCGATCATGATTACACAGTGATCCTAGTTGTCGTCAATTGCCTCTCCAAATACATCCACCTCACAGCCCTCCGCCACCCTTATTCCACAACCGACGTTACGCGCCTCTTCGTCGACAACATAGTCAAGCTACATGGACTATCTCGCGCCATTGTCAGCAACCATGATGCTATTTTCACGAGTCACTTTTGGAAGGAGCTTTTCAAGCTGCAGGGAACACGCTTGCAATTTTCATCAAACTACCACCCACAGTCTGACGGCCAGCCAGAGGTTGTTAACTGCAACCTCAATGCCTACCTTTAATGCTTTTGTAGCGAACACCCACAGTCTTGGGTGCGTTGGCTGCCGTGGATCGAATACTCAATCAACACGCAGTGGCACTCAGCGACCGACATGACTCCATTTGAAGCTGTCTATGGCCGTCCGCCCCCGACCATCCGTGATTACATTCAAGATGAGGCCCGCTCATAGGAGGTCGGCCGCACACTACTGGCTCGCGATACCATCCTCTGCGAGTTGCATGAATGGCTTGCCACGCTCAGGACCGGATGCGATCCTAGACCAACCACCACTATCGGGAAGTGACTTACGATGAAGGGCAGTATGTCTATCTTTGTCTCTCTCCCTTCTGCTCAGCGGTACTTTTGAGGTGCCCTCACAATAAACTTTCCCCAAATACTATGGTCCCTTCCCCATTGTTCATCGTATTGGCCAGGTCACATGTGAACTTCACCAACCTAAGGGATGTCATATTCACCCAGTCTTCCATGTATCTCAACTCAAAAAGCACCATGGTTCCATTCAGCCGGAAGCATTGCCATCGGCAGACTGGCCACCACAAGATGACACTAGTTGCTCTCCTGACCATATTATTGGATGACGCCTTGTGCACCGGGGCGATGCCCCAACGGCAGAAGTACTTGTTCTTTGGGCCGGTGGCGATATATCTACTGCCACTTGAGAGGACTATCAGAGCTTGCACAACAGGTTCCCGACGTGGGCGCTCGAGGACAATGCGTGTTTTGGGGCAGGGAGCAGTTGATGCACGCATCACAAAGCAGTGCCACGTGGATACCGAGCATAGGCGGAATGACTGGCTAGAGTGTTTCCCGCCATTTAGAGGGTCAACCACATACTTTTACCGTGGGAAGTAGCGTGCATGGGAGGGCAGAACCTTCCTCTGTTTAGTGTCCGTGTGTTTTGTGTGCAGCCTCTATTGGCTCCTGTCATTAGCATAAGAATGGTCTCCGGTTCATGATCTCTGTGGGAATATGTGTCGTAAGCAAGCTGTGTGGCAATGCCTCTTATATGTATCACTGGTCATAATGAGAAGAGGTAAGCAATTTCCCTATTATTTCCCTGTTCCACTTATATTGGCTCTTGTGGTAGTTGGGTGCGCCACCCACAACGGCTCCGAGGAAGAGCTCGCGCCCTTCCTCTTGGCTACGTAGATCCGCCCGACTCGCTGCGTCGAGTCGGTCTAACAGGGCCGAGGAGGAGGAGAGGAGGAGACTGACCTCAACGGGGGCGTGCGGCGGGGCTCCGGCGAGGTGAGGGCACCGTCGATCGGCGGAGGAAGGACTTTCCCACGATCGGCGGCTGTGGATGAAGGGAGGGAGAGAGATGGCGGTAAGGGAGAGTTAGGGCTTAGAGAGAGATTGTGTGTGAGTGTGGGAGTCCGTTGGGGTAAGTTCTCAATTTTTTTTTATTCCTTACCGGTTCACCCGCCCAATCCGGTTGAGCCGCCTGAACCGGATTTTGATCGGTTGGCACCGGTTCTTAAGCCTGTTTTAGGAATCCAACGGTCTGGCCACATTTACACCGGTTTCCGATTTGACAAACCCGATCATCTAGTTAAATTTTTAAAATATTTGTTTACCCACCCCATTCTTCGTTTTTTCAGATTTTTTTTCTGCAACAAGCATTTTGTGCTAGATATTTTGCTCTGCATATATGATGCTATACACATTTTATGTATTATATTCTCTAAGTTTATTGCATTTAGTTACATTCTCTCCGTGGATTTGTTGATTTTATACTTTTGTTCCTTCATAAGTTTGATCATACACGGATTAATAATTCACGACGAAATTTGTATAGATGTTTGATTAATTAATACTTTGGATTTATTGTAAAAGTAATTTTTCTTAAGTTATTATGATCCGTCTAATAACCTAAAAGTTAAAAAATAACAAAAAGAGAGAGAGAATTTGTTCACTGTAGCTAAAATATCACATGAGATTGTGATTGAGATAAAAGAAGACACAAGGAGAATTAGTTTCAATATTATGATGGGATGGCAATAGTAAATATATTATTTTATTTTTTTGAATGAAAATATCATATTCGCATTAGAGTTTAGCTTTAAGAATATTTATATAAATGATCAACTTCATCATGATATATACATAGACATTAAAAAATCAGGAGGATGATCAATGTAATGTTAGTATACCTTTAAGTTAAGGATCTAGTGGCTAAGGTATATATGGTTATGTATTGGTATGGAAAGTTCTAGCATAGACAAGTCTCCCAGGAAACGAAGACAAACACATAAAATATTAAAAAAGAGGTTGTATAGGCTTGTCCAACTTTACTTGTGTGAACATCATGGTTTATTAAACCAAGGTGGTTCCAAAATTATTAGTAGCAATATCAAAAAAGACTATTTTCAATTGCGATGACTAGTTGGGAACTAGTCATAAGGACTTGTGGTTGGAAGTATTTTGGCAACAACCTTGTTGTCATCCACAAGAGCGAATGTCACTAGGGATCTAAGGAGAGGGATGAGAGCTCATCATAGATATGATTAGAGTTAAGTGCTTCAGGTTTACTCTTACACCTAGTGGGAGCATTTGTGGTCCTTGTTTCCCATCCTCTCTCCCACTTAGCATAAAGTGTCATTATACTCTATAAAATGCCTTTCTCACCATCCTAAACTCATTGAGAAATTCATTCTCAATAGTAATAAGACCTACTCAAATAACCTTTCAACTGTGGTTGTGGCACACCGACATTTTTCATCAGATAACCTCTTCTAGGTCACAAACATTTTTTCAACCTAAGAAACTAATCAACCTTCCTAACCGATATTAGAGAATACACACTCATGTACAAGTTTAGGCTCATGGTCAATCTCGTAAATCATTCCAATTCTCTCCTTTAATTTAGCATGTGTCATCTTAATAGGCCTATTAGGAAGTGGCTCATTTAGATGAATGGAGTCTTGTAGCTTCCTTGATTGCTTCTAACCATAATACTCCCAAACTTTAGTACCTTTGCAAGAGGTCCTTACCTCCCAATAGATACAAGTACCTAAGTATTTGAGCATTGGTGCACTAGTTGGTATTATTGAATTGGGTGCTAGTTTTGGGTTATGGCTTAGCTAAGCAAATAGAAACTCGATCTATCGTTGAATTGTTCATTTGATTCACCATCCTAATATCATGAGTCGTGGGAATCACATCCCAAGTCATCCATGTCACACTATATTTCTATCTTACTATTAGCTTTCAAAATTCTTTAGGATTCCTATCCTAGGAATCCATAACCTTAATCCTTGGAAACACCTCTTTCCAAGTTCATTGGCATACATTTAATGCATTCATTCTAAATTAAAGCACCCTATACTTTCAAAACAATTAGACCCCTTTTATTAGGTACCTTCTCGATCAACTTGGCTCATACTTGTTTGAGCTTTATTCTCGATCTGATTTGGATGTCTAATCAACTTTGTTAAACATCTCTCATATCAGCTTTGACCTTCAACCATGTCATAGTTCAAACGCCTGAACAACCCGATTGACCATGTAAACTTTAAGGTAGAGCCCATGCTAGGGAAGAACCTTAATGTGGTTCTTTAATCCAACTACCATGGGTTCATTCTTAACCTCTCCATAAGCTATCCATGATTCCCCAAGGCTAGCAAAATGATTAAGTTCCATTTCGAGCTTCAAAGTAAAAATATACAAATCAAAGGTCTCCAACTAAAATAGTATAAAGTTCACTTAAATTGTTACCAGTCTTAAGTTGAGGCTTAAATCCAATCCTTGGTGATGCATAAAGTCTCATTCTACACCTAAGGACCAATGCATCTCTATCCTTTACATGAATCTCATTGCTTTAGGCCAAAACCACGTTCAACTATGTAGAACTAAACCCAAAACGCTACATGAGGGGGAAGAATTCCTACCTTAAGTTTGGTTCTTTGGTCTCTCATCAAGTCTCCTCTGCACCGACATGCCTCTATTCACCACATAACCCACTAGACCCTGTGGGTCAAACATTGAGTGGTTTGAAGATCATCTAGTTTTATTCCCTTTTCACTCTCATCCTTGGCTCATTATAAGTTTCATCAAAGAATGTCATCGGTGAGCATAACAATCCTTCACTCAAACTTCTCTCTCTCACTACTGCCACCTTCTGGTCACATGCCACCTTGTTGAACTGCATAATGGTGCCATTGGAGATCAATCATGAGTGCATCAACCATTGTCAGATTCCTCCTCTATCATCTACTTGAACCTCCACCACTTTCCCTTTTCCTTCCCTACATTCCATGACTTCTTAAGGACTTTTATAACTCATCATCCTTTCATAAAAGGTTAACCTTTGATTGGTCAAAGGTAATGGCATTAACAACACAAACTTAATCATATTCAATCATTAGTCAAGTCGATCATCTCTAGATTTAGATGTCTAAACTTTTTTATTAGTCATCTAGATAGGTCAAGTGGGTGAATAATATCACAACTTCATTTATTATGCATCATCCAACATTTAGAGGCCTAACCAAACTCTTCTATACGACTAAAAAAACATCAACATGCTCTTTTATATGAAACTTAATCTATTCTAAGTCATTTTTCCTTTAGCTTTAATCCTCTTCCCTTATATTCTCTCAAGAGAGTTGAGAGTTAAGAGAGTTGAACATTAGTTTGGTGTGATTTATAGTAATAAAGAATTCGATTATCACATGATTGGAGATCAAGCTCCTTGGAGAGTTTCTATCTTTGGCCAGTACCTTCGATTTCTTCCCCAAAAGTTTGTTTTGAGGCTCCAGTCAAATCTGTTTCAAGGATAACAAAAAAAAGAAAAAAAAAAAGGGAGAGGAAAGGAAGATCATCTAATGGAACCTACAAGGCAATTGCTATTTTCCCTTATAATGGGATTCTTTATTTAAAATGTTTGGCCGCAGACGAGTACCTCCACGGCTAAATATCTTTACATGCTATATTGCTATGGGTGGCAAATTGTAGCCGTAAGCGGGTCCCCTTGGCCCGTTCTTCACTTATTATACATAGGTATTTTGTTTCAAGTAGCATATCGGACAAATTCCACGCTATCCACACGTTTTTTTTAAGGACCATATATATCATTAATACCTCGGGGAGGCCTTCTTAGGTGTTATTGAGGTCAACTTAAATGAGCCATTGAAAATAGGTAATATTGAGTTGATTCATTAGTTCAACATTTTCAATGCAGTCCACCTATGACATTGAATTTTACCTTCAATTTTATTTTTAAAACATAATTATTTCTTATATGTTACACTAGCTATTATTTGATTTCCAATCAATTATTGTAAAAATGTTGCAAAGAATATTTTATATTAATTTTTTTAACAAATATGTGTAAAAAAATTGAATTTCACGTAAACCAATGGATCCAAATCAATGACTCAAATAGATCCATCCAATCTAGTTTGATCAGATCATGGATAATAATATTGCCAATCTAAATTAGAAACGACTCAAACGTACCCAACTCAATTGAATGCTTATCAATTAAAGGTTGATTTATTTCCAACCAATCATTCTAAAAATGTTCCAAAGAATATTTTATATTAATTTTGTTAACAAACATGGGTAAAAAAATTAGATTTCACCTAAACCAATCGACCCAAATTAATGACTCGAATAGCTTTATCCAATATAATTTGATTAGTTCATGGGTAATAATATTGTCAATCTGACCTGAAATGACCTAAACCCACCCAACTCAATTGAATGCTCACCTCTACAAGAGGTTGAACCAATTAAAGGTTGATTTTAGCTAACAAGACCCATACTAATGGTGTGCATAAAGTGCTTGTGGATTTTTTTGCCTATCGCCCAGCTTAGCTTACCTGATAATTCCTCAGAGGAGATTGCTTAACATGTTAAACCCACTTTTGGAAGGTGAAGATGCTTCATCACTTGGCATGTTAGGTTGGTAGAAGGTAAAGTGTCTTTAACATGAATTGTTAAATCCATAAACTTGTTGCTAACTACCTTTGCATCGGCATTTGCATTAGTCATTGTTCTTCTTAAAACTCTATCAAGCACTTCTTGTTCGAATGTTCTCTCATTAGTTGGTGAGGAAAAACCTTGCTACACCTAACCCTTGGTAAGTTCACCCATTCTTATTGATTATTGCATGTCTCGACAATACACTAAGTTGCATGTAGGATAAGTAGATGAACAAGTGAGGTTAAGATATTTGGTTGTATGAAAGGAAGGGTTATTTGTTGGATGCGATTCCTATGCAGTGAAAGGGGACATAGTACCCTTTATCAAAATTTGAAAAAATTGTGGTGGAAAATAATGTATTAGAATCACAAACCCAATTTCATCCTCCTCCAAATCCAATTGACACCATAGAGGATAAGCCCTCTAATGAGATAACTCAGAGGTAGCTGATAAGTCTACTTTAGTGGATAAAATTAAAGCTTAAATACATGGTCACTGAGATAAGAAGTGAATTTAGAATATCCTTTATATTAACAAAATTATATAAGAGAAATACGTCATTTCATGCATTACATAATTTGGATGTAATCCTTCTCGATTTGCAATGTCATTTGATTTGTCACATTGAAGGAAAAAATTCTCTAATTTCTATAATGAAGGATTTCCTTTTTCTAATGGAAATTATTTTTCATGAAAAATCCTTATTTAGAACTCTGTTACAAAAGGAAAAAAGAAAGAAAGAAGAGAGAAGAGGAAATAAGGGAATTGTCTCGTTACCTCTCTCTCCCTCACAAATATCTCCCCAATTCTCTCAATCTCTCCTTTTTTGTTGCATGAAATAACGAGTGTCTTCTCTCTGATTCTCTCTTTATATAACAAGCAACAAGAGGCAGAGAAAGCCATCTCCTCTCTCACGAGAGGTGCCCCTTCCCCAGCATCTTCCTCTCCAAGGGGAGGAAACGACCTCTCTCCTCCACCGTGTGCCACCACCACCGCGAGCCTCCATCGTCGACGACGGCAACCTCCCACCACCGCGTCTCATCTCCAACGACCACTACCGTGTCTTGACTATGCCAAATCATCACCGTGGTCGGTGGTGACAGCACCGACACCCGCAACTGCGTCTCTGACTTCTCAATCGTGTACCTCCTCTCCATCATCGCACCTCCACCTCTGCATCTTCTCCCTTCTTCCTCCAGCACACCCAGCAGGGATGATTGCACCTGCCTTACGCACACCGCCAAGGCAACAACAGCAGCAACCTCCCTCTCCTCCCCTCCCCTATCACGCAGGGTTAGCAACCTCCAACGACCATGCCCTCGCACGTGGCCAGCGAACCACCGCAGTAGCCATCGCGCGTGTCCCTCATGCGCAAAAGTCCTCAGCTGCAGCAGCCTTCCACGTGCCTGCACGTGCACCAGCCACTGCACCCTTGTGCGTGCCTTTACACGCGTGCATGTCCACGTGCTACCGCTGACCCTCCTCTTCTTCATCTTCTTCTTTGACAGACAAGGAGGAAGAAACCCATCGCAACTGCTGGACCACCTCCTCGCAACCACCTCCATAGGCCGCTGTTCTCCATGTCGTCGCCTCCGTTGAGCTCGCCTCGACCTCATGAGCTCGACCTCGCCCTTAGACACTCCAACCACAATCGCGTGCGCCGGCCAGCCACTGCCACCACCGCCGCTCCTCGTCACCGCACCAACTCCAGCCTCCATTCAGAGTGCCACCACCACCATCGAGTTCCCCTCATCGTGGCCAACCTCCACCGAAGCTTTCGCGACCAACGATGGCCTCAAACGTGCGCACGATGAAGAGGATTACATCCTCTGTTTTTGGGTTAATTACTTATTACATTGAATGCCATTGAAGAAAGATTGATTTTTGAATTTTTGATTATTTTATTGTGTAAACATTATGGTAGCACCCTCATATTCTTACATTATTATTCAACACATTTTATCACCTTTGATCGCATCAAATTTGATTTCAAAATTGTACTCAAGCACACATGCATTCAAAATTACATAATAGTAACGGCCGGTTGCTGCCTTGTTTCGTCTTTATGTTTATTATGGTCGTTATAATATATGACAAAACAGCTACCAGATTACTACAAAATTTTTTACTCGGAATACAAGTTTTCCCGAGGTCGAACTCAGGGAGCAACTAGAATTCTAGAAACATAAATATTCACAATTTTGTTATAAAAATAATAAGAGAGAGAGAGAGTTTTGTTGGCTTTTTCTTTTTTTCTCTTCTTTTTCCCTCTTTTCTTCTTCTTGGTCGTTCCTCTTCTTCTTCTTCTTCTGCCTCCTTTCTTCTTTAGCCTGTGGCTGTGGTGATCTTCTTCTTCTTTCTCCTCTATTTTTCTTTCTTTCTTTCAGCTGCAGTGTCTTCCTTCCTTCTCAGCCTGCCTTGTTCTTTCTCTTCTCTGCTTCCTTCTTTCTTTTCTTCTCCTTTCTTGCAGCTGTGTCTTCTTTCTTCTTTTTCTTCCTTCTTCTTCTCTACTTCTGCTCCTTTTCTTTTCCTCTTCTTTCTGCTCTGGCCGCTACCCTTCCGTTGTCTGACTTGATGCTCAGACGACTTAACTGTGGGTTTGCTACAGTGCGGCTTAGGCTTCGGCCACTCCTCCTCTCTTCTTCTTCCTTAGCTTGCTTCTTCTTCTTCTTTCTTTCTTTCGTTCCTGCGCGCACACACAGTGGTCAGTGCAAAACCTACCCCTACCCCTTCCCCGCGTCTCTCTCTTTCTTAGAATCTCTCTTAGGACTGCTCTCCCAGAGCCGGGTAATCGGGTTCGGGTAGCGCGCCCGGGACCAGGCCCACCGGTGTGCGGTGGTGGGCGAGGAGTGCTTGGTCGGGTAGTCGGATCCGGCCGAGACCCGCAGGGCGTGAGCGCGGGCGAGGGCGGGCGAGCGCGTGGCGCGCTGCGTGCGGGTGAGAGGGACCTGACCCTTGTGTATCGAAGGCAACCAGCTCGATACACTTTTTCAATATAAGTGTGGGCGCGCGGCAGCACACTTACGAGGTGGGACTAAAGTCCCACCTCCAAATCTTGCACCCGCGACTGAGGAAGCTGCGGCCAATTGGGGCAGCTGCGAGGCTCGCAACCCAATTGGCAAGCCTGGGCGTATTCGCAGCAGCTTTTCGCGCTGCCTGGGACTCGCACCTGGGCTGGAGAAAGCCTAGAGCTGCGAGCGAAGGAGCTACAGCAACTCAACAATGGCGGCGAGGTGCTGCTGACCTGAAAACACAGTGATGGCCTCTCGGCCAAGTCAGATAACGTGGGAAGCTTCGCCGGAGTGCGGTGAAGGCAGTGCAGTGGTGGCGAGGCGTGAGGGCGCCTGTGGAGGTGGACCTAGGTCAGAATGTGTGCGCGGAAATGGGTCTGTTTGGGGGGTGGTCGGGCTGTGAGTGGCGGTGTATGGAGTAGGGGAAAGGGTTGAGTGGAGTGAGGGGGAGCTTTTGGGGTAGTCGGCGAGGGGTGAGGAGGTCTGTGGAAGTGGGATGCCTCACCGGAGAAGGCGACCGGAGATGGGGAAGATGGAGTTTGACAGTGGTGGTCAGGTGGTTGAAATGGCAAATTAGAAGGGAGAAAATACAAGGGAGAGAGAGAGGAAACTTTGTACCTATTTACTCGACGAAGGAGGAGAGAGCAGCGCCCGACTCGTGCCTGCCGGAGCTGAGGACGAAGATGCCCAGGAGGAGGGTATCGGCGACAAGGAGGCGGTCGGAGGGTGCCAGCTGGTACGACTTAGCACGGACGACAGGGCAGAGTAAACTCTGCTACAGGTAGGGCAGCAGAGCGACGGGGAGGAGGAGAAGGAGGTCTCTGGAAGCTCAGGCGCTCTGACCGGAGAGGGAAGGGATGAAGTGCGAGGTATTTCTCCGCCAGAGAAAGCTTGAAGGAGTCGGCAGACCTTGCCGCTCCTTATAAAGGCCTTGGCGCGGAGAGGTGAACGAGGTGGCGACGTGCCAGCCTCGCCGGAGAGTGGCTGGAGAGGATACCCATGACTTTCGTGCGTTCGCACGAGAGGCATGGTTGATGGCAGGAGGCAGGGGAGGGTCCCTGCGACAGAGGACATCGCAGGGAACCCCCTGTCTGTTCTAGAGGATGGCCGCCTTGCCCTGCGTGGCGCCATCCTCCGCGCAAGGTCGCCGGAGGCATGGCGCTACGCAGAAGTGGCAGGGAGGACCGTTCTGCAAAGAGCGACGAGAAGTTGGGAGCCTAAACGTAAGGGTTTCAAAAGATAAGGGTCAAAAAGTAAATTAAGAGGACCAATTTGTAAAGTCGGTCAAGATGATCTTTTCTTAGGCCTAAGTTTTTATACTATACTAATTTGAACCTAAGGATTGTAATGGTGAATTTTGATTTTAGGTTGGACCATGTTTGACCGATCAATTTGCACAAAAATCCAAATTAAGTCATTAATTAGGCATGGTTCTCATTTTAGGTCAAAATAGGTTTCAAAGGCCAAATTGAAGGTTCTAAACCCTAGGGGATATTTTTATATGAATTTTAGAGGATTTATTTGATTTTTATCCTGCCTCAAACCTCATGAATGAAAGTGGATTTGTTTTAGGGTTATAGAATGTCATTTAATTCCTAAAAGTTGCTATAACCCTTTTCAGATCAGATCATCCCACTTCCCTCATTGTTAAGCTTATTTGACCTGTGTTTGGACTCTTAATTACCCTGTTCGCATACTGCATTGGTGAAATTGCAGTTTTACTCCTGATGATTTGTTTTATCCTTTAACTCAGAATTCTCTGAGTTAAGCCTCTCTTTGGGTTTTGTAGGAGCTTTTTCACACATATTTGGATTAGATTGTGTTAGTTAGGGTTCATGGTGAGGTTCTCATCATACCCCCATGCCTAGCTTTTGCTAGTCCCTTAGCAAAATTTTAAGGTTTCAACTCTTGTTTTAGATCATGAAGTTCTTAATGATTTCAGATAAGTGCCTTTTCTTTTGCAACCTAGATTAGGTCAGAATGCCAACCAAAGGCCTAAAAGGTACTCTAGTACCAACCAAGATCCAGATCTGTCTAGCCTCAGCCTCAGTCCTTAGCAAAGGTTTTTAAGGCCTACAAGAACTAACCTAAGGTTTATTGGACTTTGTGGTTAAAGCACCCATGCTTGAGATAATTTTAGCCCTGGCTCAGTTCGCAGTACGTTTTGTAAGAGAGGTAGAAGATTTATATGTTTGGAGAGTTTTCTCTCTCTTTTTGTTTTTAATTCTAGCTTAGGATTGGCTTTTCAACACGGTCTGTATCAGATTCCTTGTCCCCATCATCAATCCTCAAGGGTTCTTGGCAATCGATGCTTCGAGATAGCACCGCCCATGGTAACCCCCAGAACCCTGGCTGTTGAGATTTCGAGATAATCCCATCCATGGTGTTCCGTGGTCGAATTTAGACCCTAGCAATTGACCTTTCGTGATAATACCATCCATGGAATCTGAACCAGCAGAGTGCTTACATGCCCCCAGTAGGATATGTAAATATCCTAAGAGACAAGTACCGAGGAGATGATATTTTGTTACACATCTTCGAGGGGAATTTCCCACCTCTCCGCGTTGGGAACTCGTCCAAATCAACTTGTGTTGATCGGCCGCTCCTACTCTAGGTGTCATTTTCAAAATTTTTGCAACGCTTTTGCGTGATTTTGATTTTTATGCTTACTGAACCAGACTGTGTGTGAAGTTAGGGTGCTTAGGTTACTGAGTCCCGTAAACCAAAAGTTAGTTAATGAGGCCAAATACTCCCTAAGCCTTGGACCTAATACTTAAGCTTTTCATTTTCCTCAACCTCTTGAGGAATGTCTAGATCTTAATGGGTACTAAGAGTCTATCCAAGAATGCCTTAGATTCGCGTTCTTACTAATCTCACTGTGCACTTTCCATTTCTTTTCCTGAATGAGGTCTAGAACTTAGGTTAATTCCTTAATTTCTTACTAATGACTATCACTTTTCTTTCATTTTGTGCTCCTTTTCATTTTGTTCCTTTTTCTCCTCCTCCTTTGTAGAGTCCACAAAATTTCCTCTCATTTTATTATTCTTTTTCAATTTTTTTTAAATTTTTTATGGTATTTTTGGCATATGTGAATTTTTTGTTTAAAACCTTTTCTTACAAGATTTGCACTTTCATACCCCCCCATGCCTAAGATTTGCAATGTCCTCATTGTAACTTAGGAGAATTTTTATTCAACTTAGTTCATACATTAGGACAGATGTTTTGATGAGTGAATGGGTCAGGGTGACAGATGTGGACGATTTCTAATCTCAAATGTAAGCACCTGAGGTGGAGTCGGCTGTCCTAATGGGTGAACCTTATGTGCGAAAAGGTGTCAGAAAAGGTTTCAGGTTTTTTCAAAGAGAATGATGGGCTGCCTCCCGTTGAACGCTGAGTTTTACGCCATCGGCGGGACGCAATATGCTCAGGGAAAATGGAGGATAATTGATGATTTAGCCAAATCAATAGAGGTTACATCAATGAACGGTTTGAGTCTCTGATCGTTCACGATAAAAGGTTCGGAATCATGGCTGAGCGGACTGATTTCGACGACTCTATTTCCAAAAACCTGTCGGACAAGGTATGGTCCGACCCACTTGGATCGTAGTTTCCCAGGAAAAAGTTTGAGTCGGGCATCAAAGAGTAGGACCTTCTGACCAGGATGAAAGATCTTTTTAGAGATGTGCTTGTCATGGAAGGCTTTAACCCGCTCCTTGTAGATTCGCGAGTTCTCGTACGCATCAAGGCGTAATTCATCGATCTCGCTGATTTGAAGCTTTCTATGGGTTCCAGCCTTAGAAAGATCTAGATTACAGCTCCGTACTGCCCAATAGGATTTGTGCTCGAGTTCGACAGGAAGGTGACACGCCTTCCTGTACACCAGTCTAAAGGGAGACATGCCTAATTGGGTTTTGTGGGCGATCTTATAGGCCCACAAGGCTTTTGGAAGTTGGGACGACCAGTCCTTTCTGTCAGGTCGAATAGTGACCTGTAGGATTTTCTTGATCTCCCGATTTGATAGCTCAGCTAGACCATTAGTCTGGGGGTGATAAGGAGTGGAGATTCGGTGAGACACCCCGTATTTGGTCATCAGTGACCTAAACTGAGCATTCGTGAAATGGGTCCCCCTGTCAGAAATGATAGCACGAGGAATCCCGAACCGTGAGAAGATATTGTGATGAATGAATTTGAGAACGATCTTATGATCACAGGTTCGGGTTGGTATGGCTTCGATCCATTTGGACACGTAGTCCACAGCCAGCAGGATGTACTCGAAGCCATCCGAAACAGGGAAGGGGTCAATAAAATCAATCCCCCAAATATCAAAAATTTCGCATACGAGAATCGGCTGCAAAGGCATCATGTCGCGATGGCTCATGTTGCCCAAAGTTTGGAAACGATTGCATGCCTTGCAGTGATTGTATGCGTCCTTGAATAGAGTGGGCCAATAAAAGCCACACTGGAGGATTTTCGATGAGGTTTTGTGCCCAGAGAAATGGCCATCGCATGCCTAGATATGGCAGAAGGAGAGAATATCATTGATTTCACCTTCCGGAACACATTTCCGGATGATTTGGTTAGCACCTATGCGGAAGAGGTACGGATCTTCCCAAATGTAGTACTTGGCATCAGAGCGTAATTTGTCTTTCTTGGACTTCGACCAATCAGATGGGATCTAATGAGATGCCAAGTAGTTTACTATATTAGCAAACCATGGGAGTCTAGTACCAATAGTCAGTAGGTGCTTATCAAGGAAATGCTCCGTGATGGGTCCAGAAGGGTTGATGATCTCAGAAGGAAGGCGAGACAAATGGTCAGCTACCACGTTTTGTCTTCTCGCCTTGTCACGAATCTCGAGGTCGAATTCTTGCAACAGCAAGATCCATCGGATTAGTAGGGGCTTCACGTCCTTCTTGGCAAGGAGATGCCTCACAGCTGTGTGATTCGAGTAGATGATGACGTGGGAACCCAGGAGATAAGATCGAAAATTTTCAAGGGCAAATACTACAGCTAGCAACTCTTTCTCAGTAACTGTGTAGTTACGGTGAGCCTCGTCAAGTGTCTTGCTAGCGTAGTAGATGACCACAGGTTTCCCGTCAACTTTCTGCCCCAGAACCGCTCCTACAACGAAATCAGATGCATCGCACATGATCTCAAAGGGTTGAGACAAATCAGGGGATTGTAGGGTCGGGGCCTGGGTGACTCGGTCACGGAGGTTTTCAAAGGCTTGAGTGCATTCCTTGGAGATCTCAAAGGGTACATCCTTAGAGAGAAGAGTAGTCAGGGGGTACGCGATTTTTGAAAAATCAGGAATGAAACGACGGTAAAAACTGACGTGCCCCAGAAAAGAACGGATGTCCCTGATCTAGCTAGGCATAGGAAGCCGAGAAATTAGATCAACCTTGGCTCGATCCACCTGGATGCCCTTCTCAGAAATTAGATATCCTAGGATGATCCCCTCAGGCACCATAAAATGGCTCTTTTCCCAGGAGAGAACCAAATTAACATCGATGCAGCACCTAAGTATATGAACCAAGTGCTGGAGGCAATCATCAAATGATGCCCCGAAGACTGAGAAGTCATCCATGAAGATTTCCAGATAATCACCTACCATATCAGAGAATATGGCAAGCATGCACCGCTGAAAAGTCGTGGGTGCATTGCAGAGACCGAAAGGCATCCTTCGGAATGCATATGTTCTGAAGGGGCAGGTGAACGTGGTCTTCTCTTGGTCCTCAAGATGAATAGATACTTGGTTATAACCGGAGTACCCGTCAAGAAAGCAGAAAAATCGATTTCCCGCTAATTTCTCAAGAATCTGATCAATGAAAGGTAGTGGGAAATGATCCTTCTTCGTGGAGGAATCGAGTTGTCGGTAATCTATGCAGACGCTCCACGAGTTGGCTAATCGGGTAGGTATGACTTCTCCGGTTTCAGTCGTAATGGTGGTGAGCCCTGCCTTTTTAGGCACAACCTGAATTGGGCTCATCCAACGATTGTCGGAGATCGGGTAGATGATCCCTGCATCTAACCACTTGATGATCTCCTTTTTCACGACCTCCTGCAGATTGGGGTTTAAACGTCTCTGCATTTCACGGGAAGGTCGTGCGCCTTCTTCTGAATAAATATGGTGTGTGCAATAAGAGGAACTTATTCCAGTCAGGTCATCGAGAGTCCATCCAATGGCTCTGCGATGTTGCTGGAGAACAGCAATCAGACGGGATTCCTGATCAGGAGTGAGCTTGGAATTTATAATCACAGGAAAAGTCTGTTTAGAACCCAAGAAGATGTATTTCAAATGATCGGGAAGGGGTTTTAGTTCAAGGATGGGGTTATCAGCAGTAGCAGGTGGTTCAGGGTAAGTGTGAGGTTCAAGGATAAGAGTTATGGGTTTGTCTAAATCAGGGTCTGACTCCTTTAATTGCGGTTCAGGATCTTTCTGTGGTTGATGAGGTATAATCAGGTTGTTCTCAAAATTCGTTTCATCAACCAAGGCCCTAATATCACAGATTTGTTCGATGACACCGCAATTGATTCCCTGTTGGGCCTTAAAGATATCAATTTTGAGGGTTTGATTTCCAAATTTTAGCTCTATTTGGCCCTCCTCACAACTGATGTTGGCTCTAGCAGTAGCCAGGAAAGGTCTCCCTAGAATGATCGATGTATCCCTAGGGTTTTCAGGTGCATCCATGTCTAAGACTATAAAGTCTACAGGAAAATAGAAATCCTGCACTCTTACAATAACATCCTCAAGAATCCCTTTAGGTGACTTTATAGATCGATTTGTTAACTGTCGTGTCACCTCAGTTGGTTTTAGGTTAGATTCTTCTAGGTGTTTTAGTAAGGATGTGGGTATCAGATTTATGGAAGCACCCAAGTCTAGCAATGCTCTGTCGAATTGGGTTTCACCTATTTTGCAGGAAATCAGGGGAGTACCTGGATCTTTTGCCTTGGGTGGGAGTCTGCTTAGGATTACAAAGCTGGCTTGCTCTGACAGTACAATTGGACTCCCACTCTTGGTTCGCGGCTTACGCTGAGGTGTACACACATTCTTCAGGAATCGTGTGTAAGCCGGTACGTGGCGAATTGCATCTATCAAGGGGATGTTTATTTGGACCTGCTCAAAGAGCTTGACCAGGTCCTCCTCTGGTGCCACGGGCTTGGTTGTCTTCTTTCCCTTGGTCAGGGCCTCGGGAAATGGAACCTTGGTTGGTTCTTCTAGGATAGGTCCAGGTCTTTGATCTGGGACAGGGATAGGAACGTCCTGGATTACTGTCCTAGGGTTGGGATCACTACCAGGCTTGGAGTGGTTTGGATAGGGTGGATCTTGGGTCTCCTTACCACTATGGGTAGTTACATAATTTAGTCCTGCCTAGTTTTGGTTAGGGTTTGATAGGATGGGTTGCTGCTGATAAGTTGCATAAGAGGTGGAAGCCTCCATCTCATCAGGTGAAGGAACAGAGGGGGCTTGATAAATCATGTGTGCTTGGCTCGGGTTTGGGTTCATAACACGCTACTGGGTTGGCACGTTATTAGGGTTAGGAAAAGGTTGGGAAGGAAGTGTGCCTGGTTGGCTCATTTGCCAACTGGGCCAGTTGGTTTCGAACTTCTGTAAGTTCGTCCTTGTGTTGTTTTTGGATAGTCGCATTTATTCTCTGAATTTCAGCTAGAGTCTGAAGGATGAGGGACATTTGGTCTTGGTTTGGCCCTGATGGATAAGTAGGGTTGGGCCGAGGCTGAGGCAGCTGGTAAGGACGAGGTGGTTGTGGACGGGGCTGAAAGGGTAGTCTTTGAGTTTGGGAATTTCCCGCCCACTGGAAGTTGGGATGGTTTCGCCATCCAGGATTGTAGGTGTTGGAGAATGGGTCATTCTAGGTGGCGTTGAGGTCCTCGCAGGTCTGAGGAACCTCCAAAGAGTCAGAGAATGAGGGAATGGAATTCCCCTGGCTAGTATAGAAAGGATCGGAGGATCCTCCGATTCGAGAATCAGATGGGGGTGGATACGGATCCATCCCAAGAGAAGGTCGGTGGAGAATGTTTTGCACAGTCTTTCATGTGGAAGGAGGCTGTGCAAAGGAACTATGCGCAGAGGTGGCTCGCTACAAGTGCTGAGTCAGCTCATCCACCTTCTTCTCAATGATAGAGACCTTGTCCAATCGACTGGCCATCAATTCCAGGTCGACTGATGCGGACAGGCCCTACGTCTCATGTGCCCCCCTAAGGTTCGTTGATGCGCGGGTATTCGTCCTATCGAATAATCCCATTGAGTCATTATTGATGGAGTTCTCGCACATGTTTTCGAGAATCTCTCACACGGTATCCTCATGCTGACCCATGATATTCCCTCCGCAAGTTGCATTGACGAAAAGCCTAATATCTTCACGGAGTCCCTGGTAAAAAGATTGGACTTGTTTCCATTTAGGAACTCCGTGATGGGGGCACTTTCTCATGAGATCCTGAAAGCGATCCCATGCCTCATGAAGAGGTTTTCCCGATTGTTGCGTGAAGTGGGTAATCTGATGGCGCAAGGCATTGGTCCGACCAATGGGAAAGAACTTCAAAAACTCGGACTGAAGTTCCTCCCAATTGGTGATTGGCTGGGTTTGTGTTTGGTACCAATGAGCGGCCTTGTCCATAAGGGAGAAGGAGAACATCTTCATAAGGAGAATATCCTGATTTTGCGCATCTGACCCAAAAGTCTGGGCCAGATGCTTTAGCTGTTTGATGTGCTGGAAGTGGTCTTCAGAATTAAGCCCATGAAATTTAGGTATGGCATGAATCATATTGGGCTTTAATTCAAAATCAGGTCATCAAGTCGGGATTCTGACTCGAGGCTCAATAGCCACCGCAACAGGATTATAATGGTCCCGCATCATAGGACGCCGCGGTGGGTGCACAAAGTTCTGGAAGAGGTCATTGAGTCATTGGAGCTGGTGCTCCAGATTGTTCTCTTCCTCAACAGGTTGAGCCATTGTGGAAGAAGAAGGTGAGTTGGGTTCGGAGTCGGAGGAGAGGTCTATGTGAAGTGTTGTTTGCTCAAACAAGGGCACTGAGGCTTGGCCTCGAGGAGAGTGAAGTTCTAAAGGAGGTTTCAAGGACCTCCTACCAAACATACACTGATGGAGAAGATGAGTCAGGTGCTGGACCCAATCAAGACACCCAGAATGTTGGGTGACTATAGAGGTGCGGGGCAGATGGACCCCTTGATCAAAAGATCGTCCACCTGAGAATTACCTGGGCAGCCAGAGAGGGTGAGTCCCGCAAAGACCCCTACACAGTAGAGCGTCCCCACTG
This sequence comes from Thalassia testudinum, assembly GCA_037157565.1. Lineage (NCBI taxonomy): Eukaryota > Viridiplantae > Streptophyta > Magnoliopsida > Alismatales > Hydrocharitaceae > Thalassia > Thalassia testudinum. Next base: position 22,889,301 of record JAZHRO010000054.1, on the reverse strand, counting down.
GTTACAGGGTTTCCCCCACCCAACCTCTCCTGTCACTAAGATTCCAGGTAGACCAGAATGGGGATCTTGACCTTTTAAGTCTACCACTTTTAATTAAGATCAAGGTTCTTAGGTTTTCACTTGAACTTTAGCCTTTTGAGTGAAAAGAGGGACCTAAGTTGAAGGTTGGTTGACCCAAGGGGTCAACTTCACCTATTAGTTCCTTTGAGAGCTTATTAGGTCTTGTCTTTTAGGGTTCAAGTGTCTTTAAAGAGCCAAATTGCTTAGGGTTTCTTTGAATGGCTTAGGCACACTTCTTTTGGGATTTCTCAATTCTTGCTTAAGAAGTATGTCTCTAAAACCCTAATGTTAAATCTTATGTTGGCTCTACTTGGTCCAGTTAGCTCCTTGTTGGGTAATTTAGGGCTCAGGCAAGAAGGTATTAGCCCTTAAATACCCTTAATAGTGTGTGCAGAAATAGTGGGTTGAAATTGAAGAACAAGCAGCTTTGATGGTTTACTAGGTATGGAAGACAGGTTATACCTATATTGCTTGTTCTTTCTTTTTCTTCCTCTTTAGAATTGAGGGGTTAAAGTAAGAGGATAGAAAATTACCTGTCCTTGGAGTGGTTGTTGTGCGGCTGCTTGTCTTCTTGATTTCCTGTGCCTGCACACAAAAGAGAAGAGATTAGTAGAAAATCAAAAATAGAGATCTTATGGCTTTTAGAATAGCCGTTGCTCCCCGTTAACGGCGCCAAAATAGTAACGGCCAGTTGCTGCCTTATTTCGTCTTTATGTTTATTATGGTCGTTGTAGTATATGACAAAACAGCTACCAGATTACTACAAATTTTTTTATTCGGAATACAAGTTTTCCCGAGGTCGAATTCAGGGAGCAACTAGAATTCTAGAAACATAAATATTCACAATTTTGTTACAAAAATAATATGAGAGAGAGAGAGTTTTGTTGGCTTCTTTTTTTCTCTTCTTTTTCCCTCTTTTCTTCTTCTTGGCCGTTCCTCTTCTTCTTCTTCTTCTTCTGCCTTCTTCTTTCTTCTTTAGCCTGCGGCTGTGGTGATCTTCTTCTTCTTTCTCCTCTCTTTTTTCTTTCTTTCTTTCAGCTGCAGAGTCTTCCTTCCTTCTCAGCCTGCCTTGTTCTTTCTCTTCTCTGCTTCCTTCTTTCTTTTCTTCTCCTTTCTTGCGGCTGTGTCTTCTTTCTTCTTTTTCTTCCTTCTTCTTCTCTGCTTCTGCTCCTTTTCTTTTCCTGTTCTTTCTGCTCTGGCTGCTGCCCTTCCGTCGTCTGACTTGATGCTCAGACGACTTAACTGTGGGTTTGCTACAGTGCGGCTTAGGCTTCGGCCGCTCCTTTTCTCTTCTTCTTCCTTAGCTTGCTTCTTCTTCTTTCTTTCTTTCCTTCCTGCGCGTACACATAGTGGTCAGTGCAAAACCTACCCCTACCCCTTCCCGCGTCTCTCTCTTTCTCAGAATCTCTCTTAGGACTGCTCTCCCAGAGCCGAGTAATCGGGTTCGGGTAGCGCGCCCGGGACCAGGCCCACGGGTGTGCGGTGGTGGGCGAGGAGTGCTTGGTCGGGTAGTCAGATCCGGCCCAGACTCGCGGGGCGTGAGCGCGGGCGAGGGCGGGCGAGCGCGTGGCGCGCTGTGTGCGGGTGAGAGGGACCTGACCCTTGTGTATCTAAGGCAACCAGCTCGATACACTTTTTCAATATAAGTGTGGGCGCGCGGCCGCACACTTACGAGGTGGGACTAAAGTCCCACCTCCAAATCTTGCACCCGCTGCTGAGGAAGCTGCGACCAATTGAGGTAGCTGCGAGGCTCGCAACCCAATTGGCAAGCCTGGGCGTATTTGCAGCAGCTTTCCGCGCTGCCTGGGACTCGCACCTGGGCTGGAGAAAGCCTGGAGCTGCGAGCGAAGGAGCTGCAGCAACTCAACAATGGCGGCGAGGTGCTGCTGACCTGAAAACATAGTGACGGCCTCTCGGCCAAGTCAGATAACGTGGGAAGCTTCGTCGGAGTGCGGCGAAGGCAGTGCGGTGGTCGGCGAGGCGTGAGGGCGCCTGTGGAGGTGGACCTAGGTCAGAATGTGTGCGCGGAAATGGGTCTGTTCGGGGGGTGGTCGGGCTGTGAGTGGCGGTGTATGGAGTGGGGGAAAGGGTTGAGTGGAGTGAGGGGCAGCTTCTGGGGTAGTCGGCGAGGGTTGAGGAGGTCTGTGGAAGTGGGATGGCCTCGCCGGAGAAGGCGATCGGAGATAGGGAAGATGGAGTTTGACAGTGGCGGTCGGGTGGTTGAAATGGCAAATTAGAAGGGGGAAAATAAAAGGGAGAGAGAGAGGAAACTTTGTTCCTATTTACTCGACGAAGGAGGAGAGAGCAGCGCCCGACTCGTGCCTGCCGGAGCTAAGGACGAAGATGCCCAGGAGGAGGGTATCGGCGACAAGGAGGCGGTCGGAGGGTGCCAGCTGGTACGACTTAGCACGGACGACAAGGCAGAGTAAACTCTACTGCAGGTAGGGCAGCAGAGCGACGAGGAGGAGGAGAAGGAGGTCTCTGGAAGCTCAGGCGCTCTGACCGGAGAGGGAAGGGATGAAGTGCGAGGTATTTCTCCGCCAGAGAAAGCTTGAAGGAGTCGGCAGACCTTGCCGCTCCTTATAAAGGCCTTGGCGCGGAGAGGGGAACGAGGTGGAGACGTGCCAGCCTCGCCAGAGAGTGGCCGGAGAGGATACCCATGCCATTCGTGCGTTCGCACGAGAGGCATGGTTGATGGCAGAAGGCAGGGGAGGGTTCCTGCGACATAGGACATCGCAAGGACCCCCCCGTCTGTTCTAGAGGACAGCCGCCTTGCCCTGAGTGGCGCCATCCTCCGCGCAAGGTCGCCGGAGGCATGGCACTACACAGAAGTGGCAGGGAGGACCGTTCTGCAAAGAACGACGAGAAGTTGGGAGCCTAAACGTAAGGGTTTCAAAAGATAAGGGTCAAAAAGTAAATTAAGAGGACCAATTTGTAAAGTCGGTCAAGATGTCTTTTCTTAGGCCTAAGTTTTTATACTATACTAATTTGAACCTAAGGATTTTAATGGTGAATTTTTATTTTAGGTTGGACCATGTTTGACTGGAAAATTTGCATAAAAATCCAAATTAAGTCATTAATTGGGCATTGTTCTTATTTTAGGTCAAAATAGGTTTCAAAGGCCAAATTGAAGGTTCTAAGTCCTAGGGGATATTTTTCTATAAATTTTAGAGGATTTATTTGATTTTTATCCTGCCTCGAACCTCATGAATTAAAGTGGGTTTGTTTTAGGGTTACAGAATGTCATTTAATTCCTAGAAGTTGCTATAACCCTTTTCAGGTCAGATCATCCCAGTTCCCTCATTGTTAAGCTTGTTTGACCTGTGTTTGGACTCTTAATTACCCTGTTCGCATATTGCATTGGTGAAATTGTAGTTTTACTCCTGATGATTTGTTTTATCCTTTAACTCAGAATTCTCTGAGTTAAGCCTCTCTTTGGGTTTTGTAGGAGTTTTTTTACACACATTTGGATTAGATTGTGTTAGTTAGGGTTCATGGTGTGGTTCTCATCACATAACATGTCACTACACATGCGTCATGTACATTTTTTGGGAGCTTGTTTGCTAACGTGGAATTTCCATAAATGGTCCATAATTTCTTATGAAATTGCAAGTTACATTGAGAGTAGCATATTTATTGAATTGATTTCACGTATGTCTCTGCTTACATGATGGCTACATACCCTTGAATTTATTGCAGTCGTTCATCCCTGTGGATACGACCTAATCCATCATGGTTAGTTTTACTGATAATTAGTTTTGTTCGGGATTTTTCCACCACGCGATTTCACTGCGACAGCATCTTATTCTGATACAGTATTTCTATAAGAAAAAAATGCCTGAAAAATAGCATTTGTTCTCGATAATTTAACCTCCTAATGCGGGGCAAAAAGTACCATCAAAATTAAAACTTTACACAAAATCCAGTGGATCCATTTCTCTGATGGTCCAATGCATCAAGCTGTCCAACTATCCAAAATCCAAGCGAATCCGGGGGAACTCGACTTGCCAAAGGATCCAGTTGACAGGAGTTGAAGAGGCGACAACAACATTCACGTCAGCGCTAACGGTTTGCGTTGTAAAGCCTATTTATAACTAAGTAACGAGCAAGTCGGGGAATCTACGAAGTTCGTTGTGGAACAAAAAATTGTTGCGATATTTTTTGTATTATAAATAGAGAAGAGAGGCCTTTAGGGAGGGTCTTCACTCATTTTCTGAGAGAAATAATAAGGAGTGATTGTAGAATCTTGGGAGTATTGCCCCCCCCCCCAGATGTACACACCTTCGAGTGGAATTGAGTGATGGGAACACCATCATGAGCCATGATGAGAACCTCATCATGAGCCATAACTAGCTCATTTTGACCTAATACAAAGGATAAAAGCTCCTACATAACTTAGCAAAGGGCTTAATTGAGGAATAAGTGTTCTGAGAAGAAAACATGAAATAAAGGTTAAAAACTGCAATTTCACCATTGCAGTACATAAACGGAATTTCTCAGAGACCAAACATAGGTCAAATGATCTAAATAAGATAAAAAGTGGGTTGAATCAATCAGAAATGGGTTCATGAGCAATTTAAGAATTAAATGACATTCTGTAACCCTAAAACAAACCCACTTCAATTCACAAGGTTCGAGGCAAAGTAAAAATGGAATAAACCATCTAAAATTCATAGAAAAATAATCTCTAGGGTTTAGAACCTTCAATTTGGCCTTGGGAACCCATTTTGACCTACATTGAGAATCATGCCCAATTAACAACTTAATTTGGGTTTTTACGTAATTTGACCGGTCAAACAAGGTTTAATCTAGAAATAAAATTTACCATCCTAATCCTTAGGCCCTAATTAGTCACGTATAAAAACTTGAGCCTAAGAAGAAACCTTTTTGACCAGCTTTACACTTTGGTCCTCATATATTTACTTTTTGGCCCTCAACTTTTGAACCCTCACATTTTGGCCCCTAACTCTCCTTCGTTCCTTGTGTTTAGGTCCCTCCTGCAAAACCTGAGCAGCACCATGCTCCGGCGTCCTTGCGCGGAGCATGGCACCGCGTAGGGTGAGGTGGGGGGCCTGCCAAGTCAAATGGGGGTGCCCTGCGTCGTCAGCCGTCGCAGGAGCACCCCCCTGAGTGCTGCAACCACCCATACCGGCCATACGAACGCACGGAAGGTATGGGTCTCCTTCCTCCGGCGTCCTCCGGTGAGGGAGGCACGTCGCCTCCCTCCGCCCTCCTCTCCGTTTCTACCTCTATAAAAACCCCACAAGCTCTGCCGTTCTCCGGAGCTCGGATCTGACGGAGATACCCCCTCACTTCCTCTCTTCCCACTCCGACAGACGCCCCCTTGCTCCGACGGTTTCTCCTCCTCCTCCTCGTCGCTCTGCTGCAATATCAGCAGCAGAGCCACCTCCCTGATCTTCCTCCGCGTCGCGCAATACCAACGCGCGCTGCCTCTGCCTCGTCGTCGCCGCCGTCCTCCCCCACTGGGCACCTTCTTCTCCGGCGATAGCAGGTACAGCCGTCCGCCTCCTCGCCCCCTTCGTCCCTTTAGTTAGGTTAGAATTACTTCCCTGCCTCCTCTCTCTCTTTTCCCCCTACTATTTTTATCTAATTACCCCTCGATTGTGCCTAATCACCCTCACCTTCTCCACCTCCGGCCACACTCCGGCGACCCGCTTCCATCACTCCAGCAACCCACACGGCTCGCCGACCACTGCAGAACCTTCGTCTCCTCACCCTGATCATCCTCCGCCCTTCCACTTCCCCTAAATCGCCCTCTGCAACTCCACCGAACACACCCATTTCCCAACCCGCAGTTTGACCTAGGGCGGCCCTTAGGCTCCGCCCCGCCACCTGCAGACCCTCCGACCACCTTCGCCGTGCCACGGCGAAGGTCCTCCGCGTATCTAATTAGGCCGAGAGGCCCTTTCTCTGTAAACAGGAACTTCGCTCGCCGCCGCCATTGCTGAGGTGAAGAAGCTCCTTCGACCTACTGCTCCAGGCACACCACGCCCAGATCAGGCTCCCAGGCTGCGTGGGGTGTCTTCGCGAAGTGTCAGGCTGCAGTTGAAGCAAAGCCCTCGCGTGAAGCCCTTGCACGAAGCCTCGACTGCCGCTGCTTCCTCCGGGCAGGCATCCAAATTGGGGTGGGACATTTAGTCCCACCTCGGAAACCCACTGAGGCGAACGGGCGCTTAAAGGCAAAAAGTGCCTCAAGCTGTTCGCCTCAGATCACGGGGTGAGGTCCCCTTCACCCGCCCGATTACCCGGCCTCATCCGCACTCATGCCCCGCGGACGTGGCCTGACTCGATTAGCCCGACCTGCACTCCTCGCCCACCACCGCACGCCGGTGGGCCTGGACCCGGGCACGACCCGCGTACCCGACTATCCGGCAGCTCTGGGAGAGCTATCCTATGAGTGAATTCTGAGAGAGAGAGACGCGGGGGAGGGTAGAGTAGGTTTTGCCCTCTGATTGAACTTTGAGTGTGCAGGCACAGGTGAAGAAGAAGAAGAAGAGAAGGCAGGAAGAAGAAGAAGAAAACCACAGAGGAAAGAAGAAAAGACACTGTAGCAGCAGAAGTTTAAGTCGTCTGATTGGAAAATCAGACGACGTCCTGAAGGGAAAGAAGAAGAAGAAGAAAAGAAGAAACAGGACCGCAGCAAAGAAGAGAGAAGACAAGAAGAACACAGGAAGAACAAAAGAAAGAAGATTTAAGAGCGCCAAAGAGAAGAGAAGACAAAGAGGAAGAAAGAAGAGAATAAGAAGAAGCCAAATTTCCATATCTCTCTCTCTCTCTCTTTATTTTTGTAATAAGAAATACTGTACTTCTAGAATACAACTTGCTCCCTGAGTTCGACCTCGGGAGAACTTTATTTTCCGAGTAAAAAAATATCTGTAATGATGGCAATAACTAGCTGTACTACAACGCTATTTCTTTAACAAAACCTAGTCATAAGTTATCGGCCACTCATCAAGCCATAACTAGCTCATTTTGACCCAATTAAGTCAATAAATGCTTCTACATAACTGTCGGAGAGTCACAAGTCATTGCATATTCATTATGAAAGAAAAATAAGAAACTAGGGCTAAAACTACAATTTCACCATCTCATCATGAATGTAGTACAACCAAGAGTTTTCTCAGGGGTTGAATGAAGGTCAATTAGTCTTAAAAATATAACAAGTGGGATAAGATAGACAAAAAAAGGTTTGCACGTGTTCTGAGAATTAAATGACTTTTGAAACTCTAAAAACAGACCCGCTTAATTAACTGAGGTTTTGATCAACATAAAATTCACCTTAAACCTCTAAAATTCATAGAAAAATATTATATAGGGCTTAGAACTTTTAATTTGACCATCAGAATCCATTTTGACCTAAAACAGAATCACAAACAGACATTTGCCCTAATTTAGATTTTTGCATAAATTACCCAGTCAAACATGGTCAAAACCAAAATCCAACTTCACCATGGGATTCCTTAGGTCAAAATTAGGTTTGTATCAAAATTTGGACCCAAGATAAATTTATCTTGACCTAGTTTGCAAATTAGTCTTATCTAATTTCATTTCTACCCTTAACTTTCAAAATTCTTTCAAATAGGCCCCTAACTTTTTCGTTGTTCTCACAAAAAAGGTCCCTGCCACCATTAATCCTATTCCTACTTACTCCAACAACCTTAAAATGGAAAGAACTCCTTGATTTCTTGACGAATCCCTTTAAAAATTGAAAGGAAAGTTCGTCAAGAAATTCCCTTCCTTTTAAACCCAATCCTAAGCCCTAGAACTTACCCAATCTCTCATACGAACACATGAGGGATTTGGGTCTCAAGAAATTTCCCAATCCGGTGACCTTTCCAAGCTTGGGAAGCTTGCTTCCCAAGTTGTAACCGACCTCTGATGACCTATAAAAGGCTCCCCAGATCACAACGAACTTCTCAAGCTTGAATTCGGCCAGAGAATCCCTCAAATTCTTCTCCCCTCCTCCGGCCGATTTGCTCTTCAAGCTCCGGCGATTCTCCTTGCCTTCCCTCGTCGTCTGACTACCATACCTGTGATAGATTCTTCATCTTTGTCTTCTTCCATGTCGTGCAGCACCCGCCGGTGCTCCTACCCTCCTTCATCCTCGCCGATCGCCTCCCTCTGAGCCTCTTTGTCTCTGGCACCGACCACACCTCAATCGGTGCCAACTCCGCTCCCCCTTGTCTGCCTCCCCTCCTAAATAACTCCTCGACTTCCCCTCTTCGTTTTCAGACCCTCATCGCCTCATTTTGACCACCGACTCGCCCTGTTGCCCTCCATTTTCCACCTCGCCGGTGTACCTCTGGCAAGCTCACACGACCACTACACTCCACCAATCCAGCCACCGTTCATCTCCACACCTCCGCTGTGTTCCAGAGAGCAAAAGCCCTCTGGTCTTTGAGGCTATTGGCCTCCCCACTACTCCACTGAACACCACACTGTTGCACCTCACGTTCCCCCACCGTCCGGCCACCTCATGCACCCTCACGCCTCACGAACACCGCCGTTCAATTCCCCACCTCACGGCGAAGCTTATGAACTATTTTAATTGGGGCTTTTCGCCCATTTTTGTGTTTGCAGGTCCCAGGTCTCTGCCGCCGTTGTCGAAGCTTCAAGCGAAGCTCGAAGCTTGCTTCAAGCACTTGCAGACCTCAGGCAAAATCCTAGGTGCTGCAGAACACTTCCAGGATCGCAACCAAGGAGCCAATTAGGCTCTTTGACTGAGCCTTTGACCACAATTCGATGAAGGAAGTTGCTACAGTTGCACGTAGAGAAAGGAGGTGGGATTAGTCCCACATCGGAAGCGGCAAGGCTCCTGCGCCCACATAAATTGTAAGAGTGTTACGGGCTAGTTGCCTCAGCACGCACAAGGGGTGAGGTCCTTGCACGCCCCCTTTACGCACCTTGTTCGCAACATCTACCTTGCGGACTTTTCTTGACCCAATAACCTGCCTAAACCCTACACTCCTTGGCTGCGACCCATGCCCGCAGCTTTGGTCCCGGGTACGCTCTAGGTCCAATTACCCGTGTACCCGGTATTGTTGAAGGCTTTGGGAGAGCGTGACCCAGAGAGAGAAAGGAGAGATTGTGCGGGGGTAGGGGAGGGTTTTGCTACTGAAAACATTGGCTGACACTTAGCCAATTTTCGAAGTTCCCCTCCCCTGTGAGAGGAAGAAGAAGGAAGAAAAAGAAGAAGAGAAGGAGGAGCCGCAGCAGAGAAAGAAAAGAAGAGAAAGAAGAAGAGGCTGAGAAAGGAAAAAGGAGGCAGTGCACTGTAGCATCAGGCATTTAAGTCATCTGATCCCACTTTCAGATGTCTGATTTGAGTTTCTAAAGCTGTAATTAACTCTGATATTGTGATTCTAATTGCTATTACTATATAAGGGTAATTGGTGATTTAAATCACCATTTTACCCTTTTCATTTTGCATATTGATCATTGATTTTTATATCATTCTGCCTTACACTTTTACTTATATATTGTGCTCAGTTATGAATTGTGATCTTGAGCTCTAAATTCCATATTGCTCCTTGTGTTTGACCTCAGAATCTTTTTCGAGTAATAAAATTTATTTGAATGCTATTTTGGCTATACTACAATGCGACATTCTTAAAACACCGATCTAGTGTTCAAACATTTTGGCACCGTTGTCGAGGAGCAACGGACAATTTAGAACTCTTGATTGTAATTCCTGTTTCAGATTCTAACTTGCTATATCTCTTTTGCTGTGGTTGTTTAAAGAGAAGATACATTCAAGGAAGATCAACTGCACAACAAAGACACCAGGGGCAGGTAAGTTCTAACCACTCTCTCTTAAGCCCCTCATTCTGAAAAGGATAAAAGGAAAAAAATCAATTAGGGTTACTTGCATTCTTTCTATAGATAATTCATCAAGTTGCTTGAGTTGATACATTTTCATTTGATAACAAATCATGATTTGTGCACCCATTTAAAGCTTAAGGTATCTAGGGCTATCACATTCTTGTTTGAGCCCTAGGTACCACATTTGGACAAATTAAAGTGGACCAAATTAGAGCCAATTAAGGATTTCAGTTTAGGGTTTTTAGAGATACACTTGCTTAATCAAGAAATCATTTTCCCAAACAATGTGTGCCTAGACCTTGATTGAATTGATCTATTCAAGCAAAACCCTAAAATCAGGCTCTTAAAATCTTTTGAACACTAAAAAAGAGACCTAAATTTTCAATGACAATACAGGTGAAGTTAGCCCACCTTCTTGGGTCAACCAATCTTTAAATTAGGTCACTCTTGCACTCAACACATCTTAAAGTTCAAGTGAAATTCTAAGCACCCTTGCTCTTAATTAAAACTAGTAGACTTAAGAGGTTAAAGCCCCATTCTGGTCTACCTGGAACATCAGTGACAAGAGAGGTCGAGTGGGGAAAACCCTGTAACCCGTGGGAGCACTTTATTGTGTAGGGGTCTTTGCGAGACTCTCCTTCTTTGGCTGCCCAGGTAATTCTCAGGTGGATAGCTTTCTGACTAAGGGGTATCATCCGCCTTGAACCTTTATAGTCATCCAAAATTTTTTGGGTGTCTTGATTGGATCCATCACATTCTACCTCTCATCTACTCCATCGGTGCATGTTCAGGAGGAGATCTCTAAGACCATCCTTGAGGCCTCCTTTAATCACTCATTCACATCGAGGCCAAGCCTCGACCTCCTTCTTTGTGCAACAACTCAATCCTATTGATATCTCTTCTGATTCATCTGAACCCGATTCTCCTTCATCCATTATCATGGCACAACCCACAGAAGAAAATAATCTCGAAAATCAACTCCAGCCCCTCAATGATCTATTCCAAGCCTTTGTGAACCCACTGCAGGATCCAATGATGTGAGATCATTACAATCCTGCTGTGGTAGCGATCGAACCCTGAGTACAAATTCTCGTTGGAGGTCCTGATACTGAACTCAGACTCAACATGATTCATGCCATTCCCAAATTCCATGGTGTAATGACCTGTTACATTTTTAGCTGGATAAGATGTCAGGAGTTTCAGTCAGACGTCGATCCAGACGTCTAGACACATTCCTGGACATCTGAAAGTGAGATTTTCATACTGTGCTTTGCGCTCTGTGGACAGGCGGTGCGTAGAGGTCTCTCTCTCCCAGCACCCTCACCCCGCAAACCCTAACTCCCCTCCTATTTAAACCCCTCCCCTCTGTCTCATCCCCTCACCACCAGTGACCACCACCTCTAGCGTCTCTTGTGAGGTTGTGGCGAGGCCAGACGAGAGTGGTGAGAGGGGGCAAGCGAGGGAGAATGAGAGAGAGGAAGGGAGAGAGCGTGGAAGGTTGGAGGACCTTCGGGAGATCGGTGGAGCTCGCACGGCCGGCGGTGGGTGCGTGCGCGAGGAGGAAGGGCTCGAGGAGGCGGCCTCCCGGCCCTCTGCAGGTGCTGAAGCTACTGTGGCGCGCAGCGGGCAACGGTGCGAGGTGAGAAGTGTCGTGGAGCAGGTTCTAATACTGGAAGATTTCCAGTATCAGACGTTTGGAGTATCGTCCAGACGGCTGGCGAGGCACCCAGACGTCCGGAGCTGAGGCCGGACGTTCGAAAGCATGTATCGTGCGAGGTACATACCTTCCTATGCTGATTTCCGACATGCAAAAGATCTCAGCGCAGGAGTTGTTGGGCTAAAATCATGCCTGCGCTTTCGAACATAGGTGAAGGCTTCGGGAAGGTGTGCGGTATGCTTTCCCAAGCACTTTTGGACGTCTGACCACGTCGCTAGACAACCGGAGGTGCTTCCGGATGACTAGAGACCTTGTCCGACGTCTGGAACTGCCCCCAGACGGTCGTAGAGGGAGTCTGGACGTTTGAATCAGTTGCAGGAAACACAAGGTGAGACCTCACGTCTTTTAAGACATTTAGGACTAGTCCCAGACATCTGATTTTGATTAGTAACTGCGTTTTTGGCCTGTTTAAGGCTCAAACGGAATAGGATTTCTGCAAACGAAGTACTGCTGTTTTCCACTCGAGTTCCTCTACGTGTTCGTGTTGAGTATCTACTATTTTGAGCTCGTCTAATATACTTAGTTGCTGGTACAGGTTACCAGCCGATAGCGTGTTCGGGGCCCACAGAGACGACGAGATCTGCGGCACAGGCTCCCATTCCTCCCGTGATACTCGGTAGATTGGTTTAATTCAGTTGTTAATATTTAAATAAGAATTTACTTGGTTGGAATAATCGGATTGAGCTCTAGAATGTGGAATGAACCTTTAGGTAGAAATGAATGAGTCTATTTGAGCTATACTGTTTACTTGAATGCATAGTTAAGATAAATTGCTAGCAAATGCCTTTAATATAATTACGAGATGCATGTTAAAATACGAGCTACCTGTATGTAATGAGAAATTGAATTGTGAAATCACAAGTTGCATGTTATGATTGAGAACTAAATTATGAAAACACGAGCTGCTTGTATATGAATGAGAAACGAGTTATGAAACATGAGATCTGAATCTGGATAAATGAGATAAATATGAGCATGAACCCTATGGGGAGTTAGGAGTAGAACTCCTGTGGATGAAAGGAATCTAGAATGTAAACGAGAAGTGTGCTGGCCCTTATGTACGCGGTACCAAGGAGAGCAACTGTCCCTTTTTAGTGTAGAGTGGAGCTAGCCTCCCTTGGGTTGAGACCCAGGGTTAGGATTGGCCACTCTACACCGACTCTTGTTGGCCCTCGCGTACGTGGTACCGAGGCATGCTACTAGTGTAGGGAGGGAGCTAGCCACCCCACGGGGCTCGAGGTTCAGCTAGCCACCCTACACTAACTCTGTTAAGCCCTTTGGGCAAACTAGAGTAGTTAGAGGAGGGTATGCGGACTGTGGAGGGGCAAGACCTCTATTTGGTTCTGAGGGGCGAGGCCCCTGTTCTAAGAGGGCAAGGCTCTATACTGTTCCGTGCTGTACTTTGGGCGTACCCGCTAGCAGAAACGACTGACCGCGTGTCAGTGCAGGGTACCTACCCATGCGCTTATCATATGTGCCGTAGTCACTGCTACGTCTCGACAGTGACCTCAGGGTGGTTGACTAGTTGTAGGACTACCACGGGGGACTCTCCCGGCCAGGAGAGCACCACATGTACCTCCTACTTTACGGAAAAGATTGCAATCAAGATCGTTCCCACGAGGAACATGCAAGATCAAGAAATACCTGGATACTTAAGAAATAAATGAACCAGAAACACATAAATGAGATAAATAAAAATGAGAAATAAACCTATTGTTGTTTTTACTGTACTTGCACTTAAATAATGTAAACACCACTCTACTCAGCAATCGCTGACTCTATCCTTTTCGTAACCCTGTTCAGGATTAGGAGTTGAGTAGCCCAAGTTTCCGGCTGCAGAGGGTGTTGGGCCCAGCTGAGCCAAGCCGTAATCGTTTTTCGGCTCCTTCATTTTTCTACTGCTGTAGTGAGTACTGGACACATATTTTACTCTTCCTGTTACTTTCCTTTTCCTTTCCGTTTCTGTGGTTGTTGTGGTGGCATGTATTATATTTTGAGACAGTTGCTCTACTTTCTTTGCTGCTTCGTTCTTTTCTTCTGCTTGGTTATATTGTATGTGTAAATGTGATTTATTTTTCCTACTTTTGGTTATTTCTTGTTGGACAACTAGGTTTTGGGATTAGTCGAGACGAGCCAGTATCAGGTCCTGTAGGGATCCGGGAACCGGGTCGTAACACATGGGCGTAATTCTAAAGATCCTTTCCAACATATCAAACAACTTAAGCATCTGGCCCAGACCTTCGAGTTATAAGCTCAAAATCGAGATATTCTACTTATGAAAATGTTCTCCTCTCTTATGGATAAAGTTGCTCACTGGTACCAAACCCAAACACGTCCGATCAACACCTGGGCGTAACTTCAATCCGAGTTTCTGAGAATGTTCTTCCCTGTTGGTCGGACAAATGCTTTACGACACCAGATCACACATTTCACACAACAAGCAGGAGAACCACTTCACGAAGCATGGGATCATTTTCTGGATCTCATGCAAAAGTGCCCCGATCATAGAGTTTCTAAATGGGAACAAGTCCAGTCTTTTTATCAAGGACTCTGTGAGGATATTAGATTATTCGTCAATGCGACCTGCGGAGGAAACATCATGGGTCAACACGAAGACACCGTATGGGAGATTCTCGAGAATATGTGTAAGAACTCCATCAATAATGAATCTATGGGCATGTTTGACCGGACGAATGCCCGTGCAGTGACAAATCCAAATGGAGCACATGAGACATAGGGCCTGTCCTCTACGCAAGACCCATACACACAACCACCCTCTGGCAGGGAGGCCGTGCACAACATCTATCACCGACCCTCTCAGGGGATGGACCCATATCCACCCCATCTGATTCTGGCTACGGAGGTGATGAGAACCTCATCATGAATCCTAACTAGCACATTTTGACCTAGTAAATTGAACAAAAGCTCCTACAAAACATAAAGGAAGGCCTAAATCTGGGAATTGCAAATATAAGAATAAAACAATACACAGGGGGTAAAATTGTAATTTTACCATTGCAGTACATAAACAGGATTTCTAAGGGTCTAGACACAGGTCAAATGGACTTAATAAGAGAAAAAGTAGGATGGTTTGATTAGAAAAGGGTTATGACAAAATCTGGAAATTAAATGACATTCTGTAACCCTAAAATAAACCCACTTTAATTCACAAAGTTTCAGGCAAGATAAAAATCAATTAAGCCCTCTAAAATTCATGAAAAAATATCCCCTAGGATTCGAACCTTCAATTTGGCCATTGGAACCTATCTTGACCTAGATTGAGAACCATACCCAATTTTTGACCTAATTTGGGTTTTTATGCAAAATATTCGATCAAACATGGTCAAACCTAAAATCCAACCTCACCATTGGATTCCTTAGGTCCAAATTAGGTTTATACCAAAATTTAGACCTAAGGAAAGGTCTCCTTGACCCATTTTACAAAATGGTCCTCAATAATTACTTTTTGACCCTTAGCTTTTTGAAGCCTTGCAGGGACCCCCCTACCTTTCCCGTTGTTTTCTTCAAATGAGTCCCTCTGCTACCCGCCTGCGCAGGCCATACCTTCGGCGACTTTGTGCGGAGGATGGCGCCGTGCATGCTTGGGGAGTCGGCCCTTGATTTGAAAGGGAGACTCCCTGCGTTGTCCCCTGCAGCATGGGCCGACTCCCATGCCCTGTTAGCTACCATACATCTCGTGCGAACGCTCGAGAGGTATGGGTCTCATTCCAACCATACCTCTGGTGAGGTATTCCCTCTTCCTCCTCGCGATTCTCTCCCGATCGACGCCTATTTAAGGCCAAGCAACCCCTGTCGCATCCTTGAAGCTCGACTTGGCGGAAGAATTCCCCCGATTTCGTCTCCTCCTCCTCCGGTCAGGAAGTCCAGCGAGCTCTGGCGAGCCCTTCTCCTCTTTTTCGTCGCTCTGCCACAATACCAGTGGCAAAGCCTCCTTTACCACCTTCCTCCGCGTCGTGCAACACCTGCACATGCGCCTCTAGCCCCATCGTCGTCGTCGTCACCTCTCCCCTGGACATCTTCGTCTTTGGTGTCAGCAGATACGCGCCGACCTCCTCCTCCCTCCTTTTGTCTGATAAGTAGGTTAGAACTCTTCTCCTTGCTCCCCTCTTCATTTCCCCTCTCTTATTTTGCATTCTCGACCCCTTGACACCGCAGACCATCACCATCTTCTCCATCTCCGGCAGCCCACCGACGAGGTGCATCCACCACGTCAGACCTCCACATGCCTTTCTAGACACCTCACTACCTCCACCATCGACCACTGAATACTTTCCACCTACTCACAGACCGCCACATGCGCTCCACGCTTCTCCAGACCTAACCCACCTTTACGGTCACAGAGTGACCTAGGCACACACGCCTAGGCCACCCCGCGGCCAGCCAACCCCTGCCTCACCTTAGCCGTGATACGGCGAAGGTTTTCCTATGGACTGATAGGGCTGCAAGGCCGTATTCATGTATTTCAGGTTCGCACCTCCACCGCCATTAGCGAAGGTGTGAAGGAACTCCCTCGCCAACTTCAGGCTCTTCCATGCTCCAGGAGGCATGCCCAGGTTGCACGGAAGACTGCTGCGCATATCTCCAGGTCTTCAATTGGCAATGAAGACCTCGGCTGGAGTGGCAATTGAGCACGGTTGTTGCTGCAGGAGCACAGGCGGCAGGGTGGGACGTTTAGTCCCACCTCGTTAGTTTGCAAGTGCCCCACAGCGCATAAGTTGCAAAAGTGACTCATGCTTATCACCTCAAGCCACACAGGGGTGAGGTCCCTTGCCCTCACTCGCCACGCCTTGTCCGCGACACTTCCCCCATGGACTTGGCACCTAGACCCAATTACCCAACCTGTGCACACCTCGGGCACCACCCACGCCGGTGCGCCTGGACCTGGGCACGCATACCCGACCCGATAACCGGAGAAAGCTCTGGGAGAGCTGTCCTGAGAGCGAAATAGAGAGAGACGCAGGGAGGGTAGGGGTTAGGTTTTGACTAACCGGATGCCTGTGCAGGGAACAAAAAAGGAAGCAAGGAAGGAGGAGGAGCGGTTGAGGACTGATGTAAACACATTTACACTACTTAAAATGTCTATTTATACATGTTCTTAAGCATAGGATTGCATTTCATGATATAAATATTGCATAACATGCATCATCTCGCATTTAGAGTAGTTTGAATAAAATGGAGGTTAATTGTCTCCTTTTATGTGCTTGGACAGGGCAAACATTTTAGCGGGGCCTCGGGTCAAAGATCCAACCGTATGGATGTGATCAGGGCGACGATTGGAGTTCAACGACTCCAAGATCGCCCTAATCAGGCATCCATAGCATCAGATAGAGATCGGGGAACCCTAGAAGATCAAGGGCCAGGATGGTGTAAATACGCACTTCAGATGACAAATCCGACCGCATGGATGAATTCGGATCGACGATCGCAGCCCAACGACACAAAAATCGAGTCAATCCGACATCCGTGGCACCATCTACAACTTCCAGAAGATGGATGGCCAAGATGGCGCCACGTGGCGCCATCTCAGCCGCCCAAACGGCCGCTTGCATTTTGTGAAGGTCCCCGCCTGATCGCTCTCCGCTGTCAGATGGAGATCCAACGGCTGTGGCCGCCCGGCGCTTAAAACGTGCGCTCGACCATCCGCGCCCCGCAACGCAGCGGTCGAGCGCGCTTACGCGAGCACGGGGCGCGGGTTCGAGCCGCGGTGAGGGGATTGAAGGCGCGGGTAATTGAGGTGCGTGGAGTGTCGGATGGAGATCATGCTGTCGCGGGCGCCCGATAGCGCCGACGCGCAATTGGATGCCCCGCGTAATGCGCGATCGCACGCGCAGGCGGGCGGGTTGCAGCGGATGAAGGCGCGATTTTAAGTCGTTCGATCTCGCGATCGGACGGCTGAAAATCAATGGACGTGCGCGGGCGTTGTGTGCGCGAGCCGCCCACGTCGCCCACGAGGGAGCTTTAGTGACGGATTTATCCGTCACTAAAGACCCCTCTTTTATTATTTTGAAGTTGTAATGTCTATTTTGCCCCCACTCCTTGCAACTATAAAAGGAGACCCACTCCATACGAAATTCTCATCCCTTCTTTCTCTTCTCTACCCCTCCAAAGCTCAAGAGAAGCTTGTCCCACACCCGGGATGCTTCTCGCGAGATAAAGTCCAATTTTCGTTCCCCTTCGGAAGTGGATCCCGCGACGACGACGGCATGCTGCTTCGTTCCCGTTCTTCTGCTTTGTCCTCCTTCGTCTCGCTTCGTTCTCCTTCGTCCAGGCGTCGTCCCGTCCGGCTCGTCCTCTAAGCAACCGTCGAGGAGGATTTCTCTCTCCCTATTCTTTTTACCGCTTTCTAGTATAGATTTACTGCTTTCTAGATTAATCTACTCGTCCTCCAAGCGACCGTTAAGGAGGACATTTCTCCCTCCATTCTTTTAATGCTTTCTAGAGTAAATTTATCACTTTCTAGAGTAATTATTTTATGCTTTCCAGTTGTAATGAACATTCTCTTTAATGCAAAAAATTCCTTGTTTATTCTACATCTCATTTTGATTTTTCTGTGTAATATTCTCTTTCTCTCTTACTCTCTCTCTCTCTTCTATTTATTGTAAATAATTAGATAGTTCTAAATTGAATTATTCCGTAACAAATAAAAAGAAACGTGTAATTTTTAGATCAAACGTCCGCCTCCCTGTGTTCGACTCGGAATTTTAATTTCGGTATAAATTTTATTTGTTGAACACGAATTCTTCGCTTTCGAACTACAACGACAGGTTTTCTAAAACCAAACACGTTAGCGTAGGTTCGAAACGTTCAACAAGGACTTAGCTGCGGCCAGAGAGAAAGGAAGAAGAAGGACTTGGAGCAGCAGAGAAGCAAAGGCAAGGAGGAAGATGGCACTGTAGTCGTAGAGAAGCTGAGGCAGAGAGAAAGCAAAGGCGTAGCAGAAGAAGAAAGAGCAGAGAAAGAGGAGAAAAGAAGGCAGAGATAGAAGGGAAAAGAAGAGAAAAAGAAGCCAACAAGAAGAAGAAGCAGCAGCAGCGGCAGTAGCTAAGGAGAAGAAAAAGAAGCATCAGCACTATAGCAAGTGGCTACTTAAGGCGTTTGATCCTTGGAATCAGACGTCTGAGAAGAGAGGAAAAGGAAGACAAAAGAGGAAAAGAGAAGTGACATTTTTATTTTCCTTTCTTTAATCATTTTGTAAAACAGTATATTGTAAATTGTGATTTTCTACACTTCTAGAATCAAGTTTTGCTCCCTGAGTTCGATCTCGGAGAATTTTTGTTTTCGAGTAATAAAATATAATCAAACCGGTGCGGTTTTATATACACAAAAGATCGCCACCAGGAGGAAACTCTGGATCTACCTACTTTAGTTGGGGGAACTCTGAACCCTCATATTCTGATTTTCCGAGGTTCCTCAAACTTGCGAGGACCTCAACGCCATTCAAAATGATCCATTCTCAAACACCTACAACCCTGGATGGCATAATCATCCCAACTTCACGTGGTTGGGCAATAATCAAAATCAGAGACCTCAATATCCGCCCCGACCACAAGCTTCTTGTCCATATCAGCCGCCTCAGCCTCAGCCTAACCCAACTTATCAATTTGGGCCGACTTAGATAGATTAAATGGCTCTTATCCTTCAGACTTTGGCTAACATTCAGAAGTCGAATGCGGCTATGCAAAAATAGCCCAGAGACGAGATCACAAAGGTTCGCAATCAACTTACCCAGATGGAAAATCCTTGCCAACCTGGTGAACTTCCTTCACAACCTCTGCTTAATTCGAATAACGTGCCGAACCAGAGATGCGTTATGAACCCAAATCAGGGCCAAGCTCACTTTGTTTATCAGGCCCCTTCTATTCCATCACCCAACGGGATGGAGGCTTCGACATCATATACGGGTTACCAGCAGCAAGCACCTCTTCTACCCACTCCAAACCAAAATCAGGCATGATTAAATTCTGTTACTACCCACACTGACAAAACAACACAGGACCCACCTTATCCAAGCCGAACCAAGCCTGGTAATACAAATCCTAACCCAAGGATAGTTATCCAGGACACTTCTATCCCAGATCAAGAACCTAGACCCATTCTAGAGGAACCACCTAAGGTTCAATTTCCTAAGGCCTTGACCAAGGGAAAGAGGATAACCAAAACCGTGGCACCTGAGGAGGACCTGGTTAAGCTCTTTCAGTAGGTCCATATAAACATCCCCTTGATGGATGCGATACGCCACGTACCGGCTTACACATGATTTTTGAACGATGTATGTACACCAAAGTGTAAGTCGCAAACCAAAGACGGGAATCCGATTGTACTGTTGATCGTTTCTTACCTCAACTCAGTTAATTAAGTTAATTTTGCTTAATTAAGAGTAGAGAAAAGTTACTTAGGTTAACTCGAAGTTGTGTCGATTAGTAATATAGGGTCGAATTAACCTAATATTTTAGAAAATTTTTATTGGTTGAGTCTAGGTCGTTCGCTGGGAGGTATAATTCATTTTAAATTCACTATATATCTTTTATTTTTTTTTCTTTATAAGTATAGGAGGTAAATCTAAGTTAATTATGAAAGCATGAATTTTGCCAAAAATTTGATTAAAATGAAATAACATGCAAAATCCCATATGAATTCTCATTTTCAACATTTAAAAACATTTCAATTCTCTATTTATTTCAAATGATTTAAGGCAAGGAAGAGCTTATTTAGTCAAAACATGCCTTATTATAATTAAAACCAAATTCTTACAAAAAGAAATTAAAGAAATTAAATTTCTTTTCTTCAGCCTCTCTTTCTTTTCTTTCTCTCTTTCTCTTCTCTTCTTTATTTCCTTTATTCTTTCTCTCTCTTTCTCTTTCTATTTTTCTCTTATTCTCTAGAACTCTTTTTCTTTCCTCTCTTATGCTTCTGTTCCTGCCCTTCTCTTCTTAAGTATTTCCTTATGCCTGCCTTCTTTCTTCTCTTTTCCTTAGCGAATTCTTCTTCTTCCTCCTCAGCCTTCCTCCTTCAGCTCTTACTCTTTTTCAACCTTCTGCTGAATCGAATTAATTTGCTCTTCAACCAAAAATTAATTTTGATTTGCGGCGAGGTCCTTTCGAGGATACACAGCACCCTGAGATCAGGGTGGGACCAGACCCTACTCGGTCCTCGCCTGATTCAATTATGGTTCGGTTTATTTTCGGTTCAGAGTTTCGAGCCAACCGGCTCAACCGCCTCCGAGGCCTGGCCCTCCTAGGGCCACACATCCGCATGCCACACAGGCGCACACTCACAGGCACATACGCGCCCACACACACACCCAATGCTCATTCGAAACCTTACACCGTGCGCTGTCGATTGAAGAGGCCACATCACAAATAGCTTTTATACCCATGCGGCCGCTCAGGTTCTTCCAAGGTGGGACTAAGTTTCCCCCTCCCAGACCGAACTTCAAATGACGATTCCTCTTAGCTCAGAGCTCCTTTCGAAGCGAATAAAAGCTTGTTGGAAAGATCTTGAGTTGCTCTACAGGATTGAAGTGTCAATTTAATTCAAAAGGAAAGGTAAGCTCTTCGATTTGAAGGGCGAAGATTATGGTTTTCTATGGTTAAAATGGCCTGGAAAATGAAGTATTGGTTCTGAAGTCCACAAACTGGACTTAAACTTCCAGTTGAAATTCTAAATGGATCCTAAGGTTAATTCCGCAGCTGCTGGTGGATGTTTTGAGCTCTCAGGAGCTTCAGGAGTGGTGCAGAAGCTCAAAGCTTCTCTGGAAGCTTCAGGACCTTGATTCAGACTCTGAAAAGTCCTAACAAACAACTAAAGACCTGTTTCATCGATTAAAACAACTTCTATAGGTTGTTACCAATCTAATTGGGCAGAATTTGCATTCAAATCTCATAAAAAAGTCTCTATCCTTAGTTTGGGTTCAAAAACAACCCAAACTGTCAGAAATCAAATTCTACAACAAAGTCCATCAGAGCTCATCCAAAACTCATCTAAATCTTTCACAATCATCTTAGAAGCAATTTGAATCCATCAATTCATCTAATTGAATCCAGAACTCAAGAATCAGGCTTAGGTTTGACTAATAAGCCTCAAGTCTTGACTTTCTGAGTTTTGCTATTTCACAGGGAATTAAAACCTAAAACATCATCTCCTCAATCTCAGGAATATATTCAAACCCTTAAATAAGTGTTTCAACTAAGGTTCCTAGGGCTCTAAGCTCGTCGCTTGAGATTGAAAAGGTGTTTGTTCGTCAGAGTGAATCAAAAGTTGTTACATTGGTTGGATCACAAAAATGAACTTAGGATATAGCAATGGTGCTTCCATACCTATTAATTGCAACTTAACCCTAACTGTTAGACTTCTCCAACTCTGCCGGAGTCGGAGAATATGAAGACCTGACAACAACTCCAGACACTTAAATCTCAAATAAACAACCTCAGCATAATCAGTAATCCTCATTTCATTGATCTGGAGCTAATAACTCAGTTCTACAGGCTGGAGAACTAGTTTTGACTCGTCAGAGCTCGCCGGAGCTCCGGTGAGTCCAGAAAAAGGTAAAACCATGTACAGAAAGATAAATCATGCCATTTTTTATTTGAAAATGTTCTTAAGGTTGCAAGGAACCTCAAGAACTCATTAAAGTCCTTAATTGGTCATTAGAACTAAGAATTAGCAATGAATTCAGTTCATATGGATTTTTAATAGATTAAAGCATAGGACTTGTTCTCCCAGTCAGAAGAGTGGTTGAGACAAGTCAAAAAGTCATTGCGATCATAAATATATAGATAATTTAAAGTTTTAACTACTCCTGAGCCGCCATTGACAACGAGCTCAGGAGCTTAATTAGATTTAGGCGTTTAGGTTATATGTGGTATTTATACAAATTAAAGTGTGGATTAGGGTCCTTAGATGATGAGTAAGTGATGAAGAACCCTATGAATGTGAATCTAAGCTCAGTTATTGCTGCCATGGACAGCGATAGTAGTTGTGAAGGTGAAGGTGAATTAGGCGAAACAGTGATCAATTTAATTTTTTAATGGATTAGAAATGGTTGTGAGGGTTAGAGGAAGGTGATCAACAGCTTTAAAAGACAAAATTGAAACTCTGGCGAGCTCAAGGAGCTCGCTGGAGTCGAAGAAGACGATATGAGAAATTAGACATTACAACTAAACTACCTACCTAACTACCTAGCTAAATTACTCATACTCCTATTCCTATCCTACTATTACTTGGACGAAGGGGTCAATGGGGTTCCGCTGAAGGCTCATGGCGGACAACGAAATCAGAAGATCTTCGGCGGGAGAAAATGGATGCTGCAAAGGATCTCCTTGGTTGTCGCCTTTGTCCAGAGATGCGGCTGACCTCAGCAGGTCTCCTCAGCTAATCAAGATGGATGGAGGAAGTCGGAAGATGAAATGGGGACTTGCCGGAGTTGCAGAGAGAATAGCCTATCGAAGTCGGCTACAATGAAGAAGAGGGAAGGGAGCCAATTTGAGAGAAATCTAAGGGATGAGGGGGTATTTATTGTGAATAGCGACGAAGAAGACGGTGGAGTCTGGACGAAGAAGAAGCTTGGGGAGCTTAACCTCCGGCATCGTCTCCGACGATAGTGAGGTTAACTCCCACCAGGAATTAGGATTTCAGAGTAATCCAAACCGATGGATGAAGATGGAGTGGTGAGCGCAAGCTCCAAGAGCTTGGAGAAGGAAGAATGATGTCGGCAGGGCGGTGATCGAACGGTGGAGTCAGTCTCCGTCGTCAGCCATTCAATCGGCTGAAGGAGAAGACGAAAGGGACCAAAATGTAGTGAAACTTGAGGACCTTTATGAAGATTAAGAACCCGATTGCAATGAATAGTAAGGACCTAAATGTAAACCCAGGTTTTAGAGGTTTATTTTAACTTAGATTTTTCTCAACTTTTTATATATGTTAGTAAATAAGGTAATTATTATGTTTTCACCTTGAATTTACATTTTGGACCTTCTTTTATTAAATCAAGTAAAGTTACTTAAGTTATTTTATACTTATATACATATTATGTTTAAGTTACTTAACTTATTAATTAATTAAATGATTAATAAGATCTCGAGTCCAATTATTAATTAAATTATTAATAATGTTAATTGAATGATAAAATATCATTTTAAACTTATTTTAATGTCCTTTACTATATATCCCTTATTTTATAATTAACCCTTATATATTCATAACCTTAGCTAATTAACTAGGAAGACTAGTTAATTAGGGGTAATTAGAGATCATAATGAGTCTCTCATCAACTGTCAGAGCAAGCCAGCTCTGTCATTTTAAGCAAACTCCCGCCTAAGGAAAAAGACCCAGACACCCCTTTTATCTCCTGTGAAATTGGTGATATACGGTTTGACTGAGCTTTATTAGACTTTGGAGCCTCCATAAATTTGATACCCACATCCCTACTAGACTACTTCGAGGAATCTGAACTTAAACCGACTGAAATAACTTTACAACTGGTAGATCGATCAATTAAGTCACCAAAAAGAATTCTCGAGGATGTCATAGTTAGGGTGCACAGTGACCGGGTAGCTTGTTCGTGTTTACATTTATTATAGTTTAGTTACAGTCGTTATAGTATGTAACAAGACAGCTACCAGATTACTACAAATTTTTTACTCGGAATACAAAGTTTTCCCGAGGTCGAACTCAGGGAGCAACTAAAATTCTAGAAGTAAAAAGTTCCCAATTAGGTTACAAAAATGAGAGAGAGAGAGAGAGGGTTAGAGCTCTCTTTGCTTCTTCTCTCTTCTTTTCTTTCTTTCTTTCTTCTGTAGAGTCTTCTTTTCTTCTTTTTCTTCTCTACGGCAGTGGTGATCTTCCTCTTCTTTTTCTTTCTTTCTTTTCCTTCCTTGCTTGCGGCTATGCCTTCTTTCTTTCTTTTCTTCTTCTTCTTCTCTTCTTCTCTTCCTGCCTTCTCCTTCTATTCTACTTTTCTTTCTTTCTTTTCTTCCTGCCTTCTTCTTTCTTCTTTTCTTTCTTTAGCCGGCAGCTGTGGTGATTTTCTTCTTCTTTTCCTTCCTGCCTTCTGCAGTTGTGGTGATTCCGACGTCTGATGCTGTGCTCAAACGGCTTATCTGTGGCTTTGCTACAGTTCTTTTCTTCTTCCTTTCTTCTTCTTTTCCTTCCTGCCTTCTTCTTCTTCTGTTCCTGCACGCTCACACAAGGGTTAGAGCAAAACCTACCCCTACCCTTCCCCACGTCTCTCTCTTTCTCAGATTTCTCTCTTAGGACCGCTCTCCCAGAGCTGGGTAATCGGGTGTGGGTATCGCGCCCGGGACCAGGCCCACCGGCGTACGGTGGTGGGCGAGGAGTGCGTGGTTTGGGTAATCGGATCCTGCCCAGACCCGCCGAGCGTGAGCGCGGGCAAGGGCGAGCGAGCGCGTAGCGCGCAGCGTGCGGGAGAGGGACCTGACCCCTGTGTTCAAAGGTGATTAACCTAAGGCAGTTTTTCAATTTAAGTGCGGGCGCTTGGCCACGCACTTCCGATGTGGGACTAAAGTCTCACCTCCCAAATTGGCGCCTGCAAGTGAGCTACCTGCTGCCAATTGAGGCAGCCCGCAACTCCCTAGCCCCAGCTGCAGGCTTGGGTGCCTTCGCAGAGACAACCCGCGCGACCTGGGAAGCGCACTTGGGCTGGAGGGCGCCTGCAGCTGCAGGTGAAGCTGCTGTAGTTCGTCGGCAATGGCGGCGAGGGGCGCGCACCTGAAATCACAACAATGGCCTCTCGGCCCAGTCAGAATACGCAGGAAGCTTCGCCGGAGTGAGGCGAAGCTTGTGCGGTGGTCGGCGGGGTGTGGGAGTGCTTGAAGAGGCTGACCTAGGTCTGACTCTGGCCGGAGAGGTGGGTTTGTTCGGGGGGTGGTCGGGTGGCGTTCGGCAGTGAATGGAGATGGGGAATTGATAGAGTGGAGTTGAGGGAGCTTGTGGGATGGTCGGCGAGGTGCTGGAGTGTCTGTGGTCGTAAGATGGTCTTGCCGGAGGGGGTGATCGGAGGTGGAGTGGGTGGTCTGGATAGTGGCGATCAGGTGGTCGAAAGGGTAGTTTAAAAGGGGGGAAATGTAAGGTAAATAGAGAGGAAGCTATCTACCTAAGTATTCGACGAAGGGGGAGGGCAGAGTAGCCATCTCGTATCTGCCGGAGCTGGAGACGAAGATGCCCTGGAGGAGGGTTTCCGCGACGAGGAAGCAGGCGGAGGGCGCCGGCGGGTACAGCCTGGCGCGGACGATAGAGCAAGGCAAACCCTGTTGCAGGTAAGGCAGCAGAGCGACGAGGAGGAAGAGGAGGAGTTTGCCGGAAGCTTCGGGCTCTCTGACCGTAGGAGGAAGGGATGAAGAGGGGGGTGATTCTCTGTCAAAGGAAGCTTGAAGTAGCCAGCAGGGTCTGCCGGTCTTTATAAAGGGCTTGGCGCGCAGAGATGGGCGAGGTATGGAGGGGGCAGCCTTGCTGGAGTATGGCCGGAAGGGACACCCATACCTTCTACGCATTCACACGGAAGGTATGGTGGTCGGCAGAGGGCATGGGCGGGTCCCTGCGACGGAGGACGTCGCAGGGAACCCCACTTCTGTTTTAGAGGACGGTAACCCTGCTTTGCGCGGCGCCATGCTTCGCGCAAGGTCGCCGGAGTATGGCGCTGCACAGAAGTTGCAGGGAGGACCGTTCTGCAAATAATGATGAAAATTTGGGAACCTAAATGCAAGGATTTCAAAAGATAAGGGTCAGAAAGTAAATAAAGAGGACCAAATTGTAAAGTCGGTCAAGAAGGTCTCTTCTTAGGCTCAAGTTTTTACACAAGACTAATTTGAACCTAAGGATTTTAATGGTGAAATTTAATTCTAGGTTGGACCATGTTTGACCGGCCAATTTGCGTAAAAACCTAAATTAAGTTATTAATTTGGCATGGTTCTCTTTTTAGGTCAAAATAGGCCTCAAAGGCCAAATTGAAGGTTCTAAATCCTAGGGAATATTTTTCTATGATTGTTAGAGGGTTTGGTTAATTTTTATCCTGCCTCAAACCTCGTGAATTGAAGTGGATTTATTTTAGGGTTACAGAATGTCATTTAATTCCTAGAAGTTGCTATAATCCTTTTCAGATCAGATCAACCCACTTCCCTCATTGTTAAGCTTGTTTGACCTATGTTTGGACCCTTAATTACCCTGTTTGCAAACTGTATTGGTGAAATTGCAGTTTTACCCCTTATGATTTGTTTTATTCTTAAACTCAGAATTCTTTGAGTTAAGCCTTTCTTTAGGTCATGTAGGAACTTTTTCTCACATAACTGGGTCAGATTGCGCTAGTTAAGGTTTATGATGAGGTTCTCATCATACCCCCATGCCTAGCTTTTGCTAGTCCCTTAGCAAAATTTTAAGGTTTCAACCCTTGTTCTAGACCATGATGTTCTTAATGATTTCAGATAAGTGCTTTTTCATTTGAAACCTAGATTAGGTCAGAATGCCAACTATAGGCCTAAAAGGTACTCTAGTACCAACCAAGATCCAGATTTGTCTAGCTTCAGCCTCAGTCCTTAACAAAGGTTTTTAAGGCCTACAAGAACTAATCAAAGGTTTATTGGACTTTGTGGTTAAAGCACCCGTGCTTGAGATAATTTTATCCCTGGCTCAGTTCGCAGTGCATTTTGTAAGAAAGAGAGGTAGAAGATTTATCTGTTTGGAGAGTTTTCTCTCTCTTTTTCCTTTTAATTCTAGCTTAGGATTGGCTTTTCAACATGGTCTGTATCAGATTCCTTGTCCCCGTCATCAATCCTCAAGGGTTCCTGGCAGTCACTGCTTCGAGATAGCACCGCCCATGGTAACCCCCAGAACCCTGGCTGTTGAGATTTCGAGATAATCCCATCCATGGTGTTCCGTGGCCGAATTCAGACCTTGGCAATTGACATTTCGGGATAATGCCATCCATGAAATCTGAACCAGCAGAGTGCTTACATGCCCCGAGTAGGATATGTAAATATCCTAAGAGACAAGCACCGAGGAGATGACATTTTGTTATGCATCTTCGAGGGGAATTTCCCACCTCTCCGCGCTGGGAACTCGTCCAAATCAACTTGTGTTGATCGGCCGCTCTTACTCTAGGTGTCATTTTCAGAATTTTTGCAACGCTTCTGCGTGATTTTGATTTTTATGCTTACTGAACCAGGTTGTGTGTGAAGTTAGGGTGCTTAGGTTACTAAGTCCCGTAAATCAAAAGTTAGTTAACGAAGCCAAATACTCCCTATGTCTTGGACCTAATACTTAAGATTTTCATTTTCCTCAACCTCTTGAGGAATGTCTAGATCTTAATGGGTACTAAGAGTCTATCCGAGAATGTCTAAAGTTTGCATTCTTACTAATCTCGCTGTGCACTTTCCATTTCTTTTCCTGAATGAGGTCTAGAACTTAGGTTAATTCCTTAATTTCTTACTAATGACTATCACTTTTCTTTCATTTTGTGCTATTTCTTTTCATTTTGTTTATTTTTCTTTTCCTCCTCCTTTGTAGAGTCAAAATTTTCTTTCCTCGTCTCATTTTATTATTCTTTTTCAAATTTTTTTTTTTTAAATTTTTATGGTGTTTTTGGCATATGTGAATTTTTTTTTCTTTAAAACCTTTTCTTACAAGATTTGCATTGTCCTCATTGTAACTTAGGAGGTTTTTATACAACTTAGTTCATACATTAGGACAGATGTTTTGGTGAGTGAATGGGTCGGGGTGACTGTTGCGGATGATTTTTAATCTCAGGTGCAGGCACTTAAGGTGGATCGGCTGTCCTAAAGGGTGAACCTTAAGTGCACAAAGGTGTTCGAAAAGGTTTCAGGTTTTCAAAGAGAATGACGGGCTGCCTCCCGTTGAGCGCTGAGTCTTACGCCATCGGCTGGGCGCAATAAGCTCAGGGGGAATGGAGGGTAGAAGATGATTCAGCCAAATCAGTACAAGTTACATCAATGAACGGTTTGAGTCTCTGACCATTCACGATGAAAGGTTCGGAATCATGGCTGAGCGGACTGATTTCGACGGCTCCATTTCCAAAAACCTGTCGGGCCAAGTATGGTCCGACCAGCTTGGATCGCAGCTTTCCAGGGAAAAGTTTGAGTCTGGCATCAAAGAGTAGGACTTTCTGACCAGGATAAAAGATCTTTCTAGAGATATGCTTGTCATGGAAGGCTTTAACCCGCTCCTTGTAGATTCGCGAGTTCTTGTACGCATCAAGACGTAATTCATTAATCTCGTTGATTTGAAGCTTTCTGTGGGTTTCAGCCTTAGAAAGATCTAGATTACAGTTCTGTATTGCCCAATAGGCTTTGTGCTCCAGTTCGACTGGAAGGTGACACGCCTTCCCGTACACTAGTCTAAAGCGAGACATGCCTAATTGGGTTTTGTGGGTGGTCCTATAGGCCCACAAGGCTTCCGGAAGTCGAGATGACCAGTCCTTCCTGTTAGGCTGAACAGTGACCTGCAGGATTTTCTTGATCTCCCGATTTGACAGCTCAGCTAGACCATTAGTCTGGGGGTGATAAGGAGTAGAGATTCGGTGAGACACCCCGTATTTGGTCATCAGTGACCTGAACTGAGCATTTATGAAATGGGTCCCCCCATCTAAGATGATAGCACGAGGAATCCCGAACCGTGAGAAGATATTGTGATGAATGAATTTGAGAACGATTTTGTGATCACAGGTTCGGGTCGGTATGGCTTCGATCCATCTGGACACGTAGTCCATAGCCAGCAGAATGTATTCGAAACCATCTAAAACAGGAAAGGAGCCCATAAAATCAATCCCCCAAACATCAAAGATTTCGCATACGAGAATCGGGTGCAAAGGCATCGTGTTGCGATGGCACATGTTACCCAAAGTTTGGCAACGACTGCATGCCTTGTAGTGATTGTATACGTCCTTGAATAGAGTGGGCCAATAAAAGCCACACTGGAGGATTTTTGATGCGGTTTTGTGCCCAGAGAAATGGCCACCGCATGCCTGGTCATGGCAGAAGGAAAGAATATCATTGACTTCACCTTCCGGGACACATCTCCGGATGATTTGGTCAGCACCTATGAGGAAGAGGTACGGATCTTCCCAAATGTAATACTTGGCATCAGAGCGCAATTTGTCTTTCTTGGCCTTTGGCCAATCAGACGGGATCTGATGAGATGCCAAGTAGTTTACTATATGAGAAAACCATGGAAGTCTAGTATCAATAGTCAGCAGGTGCTCATCAGGGAAATGCTCCGTGATGGGTCTGGAAGGGTTGATAATCTCAGAAGGAAGGCGGGACAAATAGTCAGCTACCACATTTTGTCTTCCCGCCTTGTCGCAAATCTCGAGGTCGAATTCTTGCAACAGCAAGATCCATCAGATTAGTCGGGGCTTCGCGTCCTTCTTGGAAAGGAGGTGCCTCACAGTCGTGTGATCCGAGTAGATGATGACGTGGGAACCAAGGAGATAAGTTCAAAATTTTTCAAGGGCAAATACTATGGCTAGCAGCTCTTTCTCCGTAACTGTATAGTTACGCTGAGCCTCGTCAAGTGTCTTGCTAGCATAGTAGATGACCACGGGCTTCCCGTCAACTTTCTGCCCCAGACCCGCTCCTACAGCGAAATCAAACGCATCGCACATGATCTCAAAAGGTTGAGACCAATCAGGGGATTGTAGGATCGGGGCCTGGGTGACTCGGTCACGGTGGTTCTCAAAGGCTTGAGTGCATTCCTTGGAGATTTCAAAGGGTACATCCTTAGAGAGAAGAGTCGTCAGGGGGTGCACGATTTTCGAGAAATTAGGAATGAAACGACGGTAAAAATCAACGTGCCCCAGAAAAGAACGGATGTCCCTGATCGAGCTAGGCATAGGAAGGTGAGAGATTAGATCAACCTTGGCTCGATCTACTTGGATGCCTTTCTCAGAAATCAGATGTCCTAGGACGATCCCCTCAGGCACCATAAAATGGCTCTTTTCCCAGGAAAGAACCAAATTAACATCGATGCAGCGCCTGAGTATATGAACCAAGTGTTGGAGGCAATCATCAAATGATGCCCCGAAAACTGAGAAGTCATCCATGAAGACTTCCAGATAATCACTTGCCATATCAGAGAATATGGCAAGCATGCACCGCTGAAAAGTTGCGGGTGCATTGCAGAGACCGAACGACATCCTTTGGAATGCATATGTTCCAAAGGGGCAGGTGAACGTGGTCTTCTCTTGGTCCTCAGGATGAATAGCAACTTGGTTATAACTGGAGTACTCGTCAAGAAAGCAGAAGAATCGATTTTTCGCTAATTTCTCGAGAATCTGATCAATGAAAGGTAGTGGGAAATGAT
The DNA here is from genome assembly GCA_037157565.1 of Thalassia testudinum. Classification (NCBI taxonomy): domain Eukaryota; kingdom Viridiplantae; phylum Streptophyta; class Magnoliopsida; order Alismatales; family Hydrocharitaceae; genus Thalassia; species Thalassia testudinum. The sequence continues at coordinate 22,858,334 of JAZHRO010000054.1, read as the reverse complement.
CCTTCTTCATGGAGGAATTGAGTCGTCGGTAATCTATGCAGACTCTCCACTAGTTGGCTAATCGGGTAGGTATGACTTCTCTGGTTTCAATCGTAATGGTGGTGAGCCTTGCCTTTTTAGGCACAACCTGAATCGGGCTCACCCAACGACTGTCGGAGATCGGGTAGATGATCCCTGCATCCAACTACTTGATGATCTCCTTTTTCACGACCTCCTGCAGATTGGGGTTTAAACGTCTCTTCATCTCACGAGAAGGTCGTGTGCCCTCTTCTGAATAAATATGATGTGTGCAATAAGAGGGACTTATTCCAGTCAAGTCATCGAGAGTCCATCCAATGGCTCTACGATGTTGCTGGAGAACAGCAATCAGACGGGATTCCTGTTCAGGAGTAAGCTTGGAATTTATAATCACAGGAAGGGTCTGATTAGAACCCAAAAAGATATATTTCAAATGATCGGGAAGGGGTTTCTGTTCAAGGACCTGGTTATCAGCAGCAGCGGGTGGTTCAGGGTAAGTGTGAGGTTCAAGGATAGGAGTTATGGGTCTGTCTAAATCTAGATTTTGTTGGTGCTAGAGCACCACGATCATTTGTTTTGATGATAACAAAATACGTGTTATTTAACATTTGCAATTTGAGTCCTAGATTTCAGGTCAATTGCAAATGTGGACGTGCTTAAACAGAGTTCGAGCTCGCATCCAGGATGGATTGGAGGAGCTTGACGGAAACAGAAGAGATTCGCGAGGAGCGATATATTAAAGATGGAAGGAAATGAAGAATAGGATAGATTTCCTTCTTTTGTACTTGTTGTATTTTTCGTTTCTTTTGTTGCTCTTTATTTCCTTAGATAATTCATGTTAAAGAGCCTCAAAGTACCCTAATAGTAGTCCTAGGAACACCGGCACAACCCTAGGATACTTAGGTTTTCTGTAGAACACTTAGAAAACTAATATAGGGTTCAAACAGACTTTCCAGACGTCTAATTCCAAAATCAGACGTCTGATAAAGTATTTTAAGACGTCTGACTGTTGTTTCAGACGTCTGATAACTATTAGGCTGGACTTTGTATTCTCTCTGATGAAATCAGACGTCCATACCTTAGTCTAGACGTCTTAGAAGACGTCTGATGGACTTGCCAGACGTCCAGATAGTGGACCGTTGGCTAGCTTAGCAGACACTGCAGAATATGACCGTTAGAGCTTTATCAGACGTCCATAGGACTGTTCAGACATCTGATAATTGACCGTTTTGCCTCGGCTGACCCAAAATCTCTTCTCAGAGATTTTCTAGCCGTTGCAACGTTTGGAAAATCCATTCCCACAGTAAAAGTAGGTTTCCAGACGTCCAGACATAGTGCCAGACGTCCTGTATATCATCTGATAGACTTGCACTAGAACCCTGTTTAGATCTGATTCAAGTCAGGAGGAAACCCGCTTAGAATCAGACGTCTGACCTTTAAATCAGACGTCTTAAAGTGGCCATCCAGACGTCTGATGCCATAGTTAGACGTCTGATCACCCTGTCAAGTGTAATCATTGTCCTGATTTCGGCCTAATTCTCTTGGGCTTTGTTCCCAACGGCTATAGAACCTTTCTTAAGCCTTCCAAAGCCTTCCTAAGGCCTCTATAAATAGAGGGGAGCCTTTGACACACCAACACACACTTGGATACACTTAGCTACACACTTTCACACTCTTTTGTGTCCAGAAAAGATGTTGCTCTCCAAGCTCTAGTTCCATTCTCTTGAGAGCATCAAACCTTCGCGCACCCGCTCTCCCACCGTTGTTCACGAGAGAGACATTGCGCCGTTGCGTGGCTCACGCACCCGCGTCATCCTCGACGCACTCCTTGCAAAGGGGAGTTTCCTAATTCCTATAGAAGCTAGGTTCATAATTACTTTGTTGGCTCTATAGGATTACTTGTTTTATTTTATCTTTGTCCTTTGGTTGGGTATTCGCTTTGCGAATTCCCGTCTCCTTCGTGGGACAAAATCCTTCTCATGGAGAGAAGGGGTTGAGGAATGCTATCCTTGTACTTGTAGCGTGGTTGTACTGAGGTTGAATCACCCTCGTTTTAAGTGATTCGATTTAGTGGATTTTGATCAACTTGGTTGATCGGAAAATCCTAACTCGAGAGGGTTAGGTGGTGGTTTTCACCCGGTTTGGGTTTCCACCTAAAAATCTTTGTGTACTTGTGCGATTGATTTGTTGTGAGATTGCTTTATATTTTATTTCCGCATTTTATTACGTCACCCCTCTTGGTAGGGCCAAACCTACAGATTTGACTCCTCTAATTGCGGTTCAAGATCTTTTTGTGGTTGATGAGGTATGATCAGGTCATTCTCAAAATGCGTTTCATCAACCAGAGCCCTAATATCACAGATATGTTCGATGACACCGCAATTGATTCCTTGTTGGGCCTTAAATATATCAATCTTTAGGGTTTGATTACCAAATTTCACTTCTATTTGGCCCTCCTCACACCTGAAGCTGGCTCTAGCAGTAGCCAAGAAAGGTCTCCCTAGAATGATCGGTGTATCCCTAGGGTTCTTAGGTGCGTTCATGTCCAAGACTATAAAGTCTACAAGGAAATAGAAATCCCGCACTCTTATAATAACACCCTCGAGAATCCCTTTAGGTGACTTTATAGATCGATCTGCTAATTGTAGTGTCACCTCAGTCGGTTTTAGCTCAGATTCTTCTAGGTGGTTAAGTAAGGATGTTGGTATCAGATTTATGGAAGCACCCAAGTCTAGTATTGCTCTGTCAAATTGGGTTTCACCTATTTTGCAGGAAATCAGGGGAGTACCAGGATCTTTAGCCTTGGGTGGGAGCCTACTTAGGATTACAGAGCTGGCTTGCTCTGACAGTACAATTGGACTCCCACTCTTGGTTCGCGGCTTACGCTGAGGTGTACACACATTCTTTAAGAATCGTGCGTAAGCCGGTACGTGGCGAATCGCATCCATCAAGGGGATGTTTATTTGGACCTGCTCAAAGAGCTTGACCAGGTCCTCCTCTGGTGCCACAGGCTTGGTTGTCTTCTTTCCCTTGGTCAAGGCCTCGGGAAACGGAACCTTGGTTGGTTCTTCTAGGATAGGTCCGGGTCTTTGATCTGGGACAGGGATAGGCACGTCCTGGATTACTGTCCTAGGGTTGGGATTACTACCAGGCTTGGAGTGGTCTGGATAGGGTGGATCCTGGGTTTCCTTACCACTACGGGTCGTTACAGAATTCAGTCTTGCTTGGTTTTGGTTAGGGTTGGATAAGATGGGTTGCTGCTGATAGCCCGCATAAGAAGTGGAAGCCTCCATCCTGTCAGGTGAAGGAACAGAGGGGGCCTGATAAATCATGTGTGCTTGGCCCGGGTTTGGGTTCATAACGTGCCACTGGGTCAGCAAGTTATTCGAGTTAGGAAGAGGTTGAGAAGGAAGTGTGCCCGGTTGGCGAGAATTTGCCAACTGGGCCAGTTGATTTCGAACCTCTGTAAGTTCATCCTTGTGCTGTTTCTGAATAGCCGCATTCGTTCTTTGAATGTCAGCCAGAGTCTGAAGGATGAGGGACATTTGGTCTTGGTTTGGCCCTGATGAATAAGTAGGGTTGGACCGAGGCTGAGGCAGCTAGTAAGGGCGAGGTGGTTGTGGATGGGGCTGAAAGGGTGGTCTTTGGGTTTTGGAATTTCCCGCCCACTAGAAGTTGGGTTGGTTTCACCATCTAGGATTGTAGGTGTTGGAGAATGGATCATTCTGGATGGCGTTGATGTCCTCGTAGGTTTGAGGAACCTCCAAAGAATCAGAGAATGGGGAAGTGGAATTCCCCGGTCAGGTATAGAAAGGATCGGAGGATCCTTCGATCCGAGAATCAGATGGGGGTGGATATGGATCCATCCCAGGAGAAGGTCGGTGGAGAATGTTTTGCACAGTCTCCCGTGTGGAAGGAGGCTGTGCAAAGGAATTATGCGCAGAGGTAGCTCGCTGCAAGTGCTGAGTCAGCTCGTCCACCTTCTTCTCAATGATGGAGACCTTATCCAATCGACTGGCCATTAGTTCCAGGTCGACTGATGCGGACAGACCCTGCGTTTCGTGTGCTCCCCTAAGGTTAGTCGATGCACGGGTATTCGTCCTATTGAATAGTCCCATGGAGTCATTATTGATGGAATTCTCGCACATGTTTTCGAGAATCTCCCACACGGTGTCCTCATGTTGACCCATGATATTCCCTCCGCAGGTTGCATTGATGAAAAGCCTAATATCCTCACGGAGTCCCTGGTAAAAAGACTGGACTTGTTCCCATTTAGGAACTCCATGATGGGGGCACTTTCTCATGAGATCCTGAAAGCGATCCCATGCCTCATGGAGAGGTTCTCCCGTTTGCTGAGTGAAGTGGGTAATCTAATGGCGCAAGGCATTGGTCCGACCAACGGGAAAGAACTTTTTCAAGAACTCGGACTGAAGTTCTTCCCAATTGTTGATCGAACGGGTCTGCGTTTGGTACCAATGAGTGGCCTTATCCATAAGGGAGAAGGAAAACATCTTCATGAGGAGAATGTCCCAATTTTGTGCATCTGACCAAAAAGTCTGGGCCAGACGCTTTAGTTGTTTGATGTGCTGGAAGGGGTCTTCAGAATTAAGCCCATGGAATTTGGGTATGGCATGAATCATATTGGGCTTTAATTCAGAATCAGGTCCTCCAGTCGGGATTCTGACCCAAGGCTGAATAGCCACCATAGCAAGATTATAATGGTCCCACATCATAGGACGCTGCGGTGGTTGCACAAAGTTCTGGAAGAGGTCATTGAGTCGCTGGAGCTGGTGCTCCAGATTGTTCTCTTCCTCAACTGGCTGAGCCATTGTGGAAGAAGAAGGTGAGTTGGGTTCGGAGTCGGAGGAGAGGTCGATGTGAAGTATTGTTTTCTCAAACAAGGGCACTGAGGCTCGGCCTCGAGGAGAGTGAAGTTCCAAAGGAGGTTTCAAGGACCTCCTACCAAACATACATTGTTGGAAGAGATGAGTTTAGCAGGTGCTGGACCCAATCAAGACACCCACAATGTTGGGTGACTATAGAGGTGCGGGGTAGATGGACCCCTTGATTAGAAGATCGACCACCTGAGAATTACCTGGCCAGCCAGAGAGGGTGACTCCCGCGAAGACCCCTACACGGTAGAGCGTCCCCACGGGTTACAGGATTTCCCCCACCCAACCTCTCTTGTCACTGAGATTTCAGGGAGACCAGAATGGGGATCTTGACCTCTTAAGTCTACCACTTTTAGTTTAAGATAAAGGTTCTTAGATTTTCACTTGAACTTTAGGCTTTTTAAGTGCAAAGAGTGACCTAAGTTGAAGGTTAGTTGACCCAAGAGGTCAACTTTACCTGCTAGTTTTGTTGAGAGCTTATTTGGTCTTGTCTTTTAGGGTTCAAGTGTTTTTAGAGAGCCAATTACTTAGGGTTTTTCTGAATAGGTATTTTCAATCAATGGCTTAGGCACACTTCTTTTGGATTTTCTTAATTCTTGATTAAGGAGTGTGTCTCTAAAACCCTAATGTTGAGTCTTATGTTGGCTCTACTTGGTCCAGTTAACTCCTTGTTGGGTAATTAGGGCTCAGGTAAGAAGGTGTTAGCCCTTAAATACCCTTAATAGTGTGTGCAGGAATAGTGGTTTGAAATTATGCAGCTGTTACTAGGTATGAAATGTGGGATTCGCCCAACTAGGAGGGGGTGATGTAATAAATTGCAGAAATAAAATATATACCAATCTCACAAAATTCAAACACACAAGGTACACAATTATGTTTAGGTGGAAACTCAAACCGGGTGAAAACCACCACCTAACCCTCTCGAGTTAGGATTTTCCGATCAACCAAGTTGATCAAATCCACTAAACGAATCACTTAAACGAGGGTGATTCAACCTCAATTACAACCACGCTACAAGTGCGAGGGTAGCGTTCCTCAACCCCTTCTCTTCACGAAAAGGATTTTGTCCCACGAAGGAGACGGGAATTCACAAAGCGAGTACCCAACCAAATAACAAAGTAAAAATAACAAATATAGTCCTATAGAGCTAACAAAGATTTAAACCTAGCTTCTATAGGAATTAGGAAACTCCCCTTTGCAAGGAGTGCGTCGAATCGATGATGCGGGTGCGTGAGCCACGCGACGGCGCAACGTCGCTCTCGTGAACTACGTCGGGAGAGTGGGTGTGCAAAGGCTTGATGCTCTCAAGATGTAGAACTTGAGCTTGGAGAGCAAGAGCTTTTCTTGGACACAAAAGAGTGGAAATGCTTGTTCTTGGTGTGTCTAGGTGTATCTTAGTGTGTCTTTGTGTGCAAGAGGTTCCTCTCTATTTATAGAGGTCATAAGAAAGCTTTGGAAGGCTTAGGAAAGCTTCCATAGTCGTTGGGAGCAAAGCCTAAGAGAATCAGGCCGAAATCAGGAACAATGATTGCACTGACAGGGTTATCAGACGTCTAATCCTGGCATCAGACGTCTGGAAGATCAATTTAAGATGTCTGGGATCAAAGTCAGACGTCTGATTTTAGGTAGGCTTCTTCCTGACTTGAATCATATCTAAACAGGGTTCTACTGCAAGTCCATCAGACGATATACAGGACGTCTGGCACTATGTCTGGACGTATGGAAACCTACTTTTTCGTGGGAATGGATTTCCAAGAGAGTGCAACGGCTAGAAAATCTCTGAGAAGAGATTTTGGGTCAGCCGAGGCAAAACAGTCATTTATCAGATGTCTGGAAAGGCTTAGGGACGTCTGATAAGGCTCTAACGGTCATATCTTCCAGTGTTTGTTCAGCCAGCCAACGATCCACTAATTGGACATCTGGCAAGTCCATCAGACGTCTTATAAGACGTCTGGACTAAGGTCTGGACGTCTGATTTCATTAGACAGAGCTAACTAAGTCCAGCCTAAATGTTCTCAGACGTCTGAATCAACAGTCAGACGTCTTAAAAACATATTATCAGACATCTGATTTTGGAATTAGACGTCTGAAAAAGCAGTTTGAACCCTATATTGGTTTTCTAAGTTCTCTACAGAAAACCTAAGTATCCTAGGGTTGTGCTGGTGTTCTTAGGACTACTGTTAGGGTACTTTGAGGCTCTTTAACATGATTTTCTAAGGGACAAAAAGTGCAACAAGAAAAATGAAAATTACAAAGAGTACAAGAGAAGGAAATCTATCATATTCTTCATCTTCTTCCTTCTTCAATCTATCGCTCCTCGCGAATCTCCTCTATTCTCCATCAAGCTCCTCTAATCCATCATGGATGCGAGCTCGAACTGTGTCTAATTACGTCTTCATTTGCAATTTGCCTGAAATCTAATACTCCAAGTGCAAATGTTAAATGACACGTATTTTGTTATCATCAAAATAAATGATCGTGGTGCTCTAGCACCAACAATCTCCCCCTTTTTTATGATGACAAAATCATAAATAATAATGCAAAAAAAATCCTCCCCCTTTTGACATTATCAAAAAGGTTTAATTGATTTTAAATTACCTATAACTCCCCCTTGAAACATGCACTTCTATGAATTTCTTTTAAAAAGTGTAATGTCCTCCCCCTTTTCGTAACAACAAGATAGCTATTATTTTTCTCCCATTTATTAAAGGAAATTTAGCTAACTTGCAACTCCCCCTTAAAAATTGACAATTAGCTCATAAATTTTTTTTTTTAACTCCCCCTATCTAAATGCTTATGATAAAAAGATAGGGTAAAGAATTTTTACCTCACCTACCATGGCCAATAAAATGGTCCAAATGGTGGTGGTGGATGCCACATCGGATGTGGCTCTGATCCGTAGCTTGGAGGCCCGGGCATTGGCGTCGGTCTCCAGTCTGGCCGTCGACGTGCGGCGGGTCCATCGTTTGTTTGCCGTCTCGTCGGTCTTCTTTTTCTCCTCCTTGGTCTGCTGCTTGGTTCTCCTAACACGAGTTGACTAGCTTTGAGCTTGTAGATCCAGTCCCTCGTGTTGTAGTTATCCTTGAAACCTACAAAACAAGATTCCAATTCTTTCTTCGGTATCCAAGTGAGCTTGGATCCGGATCTGTTAGCGGGTCTCCTTGACGGAGATCCTTTCTCAACCTTAGGGCTATAAAAATTATCTACTTTGTTGATTAATTTGTTGGAGTTTTCCCTAAGACATGCAATTTCTTTTTCTATAATATGCATCTCAGTCTTTAAATCAGAGATTTCTAACTTTAAACTATCATTTTCTTCAATCAATTTAATATTTTCATTGATTAAATTTTTATTTTCTAATAACAGGTTATTATCCTTAGGACTAGAGCTACTTTCTAGGTCCTTAAGTTTTATTTCCAACCTATCATTTTCAGATTTAAGGAAGCTAAGGTTCTTTTTAATGCTTTTGTTTTCTATTCTTAATGATTTACTGACATCAAATAGTTCATTAAAAGCTTCTTGTAAATCGAAATTTACCTCGTTGTCTGAGTCGCTTCCGCTTTTGCTGTCGCTATCACTTCCTCTGGCCATGAAACAAAAGCAAGCGGTTTCTTCTTCTATAGACTTTTCTTCGTCTTCTTCCTCCGAGATCAAATCGTCCCAAGTGGCTTGGAACGCCTTCTTCTTAGATTTCTTCTCCTTTTCCTTCTTCTCCTTTTTGACAAGAGGGCACTCTGGTCGCAGATGCCCTTTCTCGTTGCAATGGTATCAACGTCTCGACCTCTCCTTCTTCTCCTTCTTCTTTGATTCCCTACACAACTTGGAAAACTTTTTAGGTAAAATTTTAAAGTCTTCGTCGTCGGAACTTACCTCGCTATCCGACGCAGCTTTGAAGGCGAGAGTCTTCTTCGATTTTGGCTCCTGTGTATCCTTCTTCTTCTGCTTCAACTTTGTCTCGCAGGCCATCAAATTGCCTAGGAGATCTTCCATGTTGAGCTCCTCCACTTCGTTTGTCTCCTCGATGGCGGTGACTTTCTGTTCCTACTCTGGTCCGAGGGAACGAAGAAGCTTCCCTTGAAGCTTCCCCTTGATGAAGGTCTTCCTTAAAGCTTTCAAATTATTCACAATGAGAGTGAACCTAGTGTTCATCTCACTTAAAGATTTGTTAGGCTTCATAGAAAAAGATTCAAATTCTTGAGAAAGTAAATTTATTTTAGAAGTTTTTACCTTAGAGGTCCCTTCGTGAGTTACCTCAAGTGCGTGCCAAATCTCGTATGCGGTGGCGCATTGCGAGATTTTGTTGAACTCTTCCGGGCTAAGCACGCAGTACAACACGTTCATTGTTTTCTCATTGAGCAAGAGTTCTTGGATTTGCTGCTGCGAGTATCCTGCGGTGGATTTTTCTGGGATGTCGAAGGGGGTCTCGCACCTAGCCCAAATTGTGAAGTCGGTGGCTTGAAGCCATGTCTTCATCCGTAGCTTCTAGTAAGGGTAGTTGTTCCCGTCGAAGAACAGCGGACGAGTCGTAGACTGGCCCTCGGAAATTCTGCTCGTGGAAGTGCTCCCCTCCATTGGATCTTCGTCGGTGTGTAACGTCGATAATGCGAAACCTGCTCTGATACCAATTGTGGGATTTGCCCAACTAGGAGGGGGTGACGCAATAAAAGAAATAAAATATATACCAATCTCACAAAATTCAAACACACAAGGTACACAATTATATTTAGGTGGAAACCCAAACCGGGTGAAAACCACCACCTAACCCTCTCGAGTTAGGATTTTCCGATCAACCAAGTTGATCAAATCCACTAAACAAATGAATTAAACGAGGGTGATTCAACCTCAATTACAACCACGCTACAAGTCCGAGGGTAGCGTTCCTCAACCCCTTCTCTTCACGAGAAGGATTTTGTCCCACGAAGGAGACCGAAATTCGCAAAGCGAATACCCAACCAAATAACAAAGTAAAAATAACAAAAATAGTCCTATAGAGTCAACAAAGATTTAAACCTAGCTTCTATAGGAATTAGGAAACTCCCCTTTGCAACGAGTGCGTCGAATCGATGATGCGGGTGCGTGAGCCATGAGACGGCGCAACATCTCTCTCGTGAACTACGGCGGGAGAGTGGGTGCGCAAAGGCTTATTGCTCTCAAGATGTAGAACTTGAGCTTGGAGAGCAAGAGCTTTTCTTGGACACAAAAGAGTGGAAATGCTTGTTCTTGGTGTGTCTAGGTGTATCTTGGTGTGTCTTTGTGTGCAAGAGGTTCCCCTCTATTTATAGAGGCCTTAGGAAAGCTTTGGAAGGCTTAGGAAAGCTTCCATAGCCGTTGGGAGCAAAGCCCAAGAGAATCAGGTCGAAATCAGGAACAATGATTGCACTGACAGGGTTATCAGACATCTGATCCTGGCATCAGACGTTTGGAAGATCAATTTAAGACGTCTGGGATCAAAGTCAGACGTCTAATTTTAGGCAGGTTTCTTCCTAACTTGAATCAGATCTAAACAGGGTTCTACTGTAAGTCCATCAGACGACATACAGGGTGTCTAGCACTATGTCTGGACATCTGGAAACCTACTTTTTCGTGGGAATGGATTTCCAAGAGAGTGCAATGGCTAGAAAATCTTTGAGAAGAGATTTTGGGTTAGCCGAGGTAAAACAGTCATTTATCAGACGTCTGGAAAGGCTTAAGGACGTCTGATAAGGCTCTAACGGTCATATCCTCCAGTGTTTGTTGAGCCAGCCAACGGTCCACTAATTGGACGTCTGGCAAGTCCATCAGACGTCTTACAAGACGTCTGGACTAAGGTCTGGACGTCTGATTTCATCAGACAGAGCTAACTAAGTCCAGCCTAAATGTTATCAGATGTCTGAATCAACAGTCAGACGTCTTAAAACATATTATCAGACATCTGATTTTGGAATTAGACGTATGAAAAAGTAGTTTGAACCCTATATTGATTTTCTAAGTTCCCTACAGAAAACCTAAGTATCCTAGGGTTGTGCCGGTGTTCCTAGGACTACTGTTAGGGTACTTTGAGGCTCTTTAACATGATTTTCTAAGGAACAAAAAGAGCAACAAAAGAAATGAAAAATACAAAGAATACAAGAGAAGGAAATCTATCCTATTCTTCATCTCCTTCCTTCTTCAATCTATCGCTCCTCGCGAATCTCCTTTGTTCTCTATCAAGCTCCTCCAATCCATCATGGATGCGAGCTCGAACTGCATCTAATTACGTCTCCATTTGCAATTTGCCTGAAATCTAATACTCCAAGTGCAAATGTTAAATGACACGTGTTTTGTTATCATCAAAACAAATGATCGTGGTGCTCTAACACCAACATGAAAGACAGGTTATACCTATATTGTTTATTCTTTTCTTTTTCTTCCTCTATAAAATTTAGGGGTTAATAGTGAGAGGATAGAAATTACCTGTCCTTGGAGTGGTTGTTGTGTGGCTGCTTCTTGATTTTCTTGTACCCGCACACAAAAGAGAGAAGAGATTATTAGAAACTCACAAATAGATATTTTATAGCTTCTAGAATAGCCGTTGCTCCCCGACAACGGCGCCAAAAATAGTGACCGGGTAGCTTGTTCGTGTTTATGTTTATTATAGTTTAGTTACAGTCGTTATAATATGTAACAAGACAACTACCAGATTACTATAAATTTTTTACTCGGAATACAAAGTTTTCCCGAGGTCGAACTCAGGGAGCAACTAGAATTCTAGAAGTAAAAGGTTCTTAATTAGGTTACAAAAATAAGAGAGAGAGAGGACTAGAGCTCTCTTGGCTTCTTCTTCTTATCTCTTCTTTTCTTTCTTTCTTTCTTCTGTAGAGTCTTCTTTTCTTCTTTTTCTTCTCTGTGGCAGTGGTGATCTTCCTCTTCTTTTTCTTTCTTTCTTTTCCTTCCTTGCTTGCGGCTATGCCTTCTTTCTTTCTTTTCTTCTTCTTCTTCTCTTCTTCTCTTCCTGCCTTCTCCTTCTGTTCTTTTCTTTCTTTACTTTCTTCCTGCCTTCTTCTTTCTTCTTTTCTTTCTTTAGCCGGCAGCTGTGGTGATTTTCTTCTTCTTTTCCTTCCTGCCTTCTGCAGCTGTGGTGATTTCGACGTCTGATGCTGTGCTCAGACGGCTTATCTGTGGCTTTGCTACAGTTCTTTTCTTCTTCCTTTCTTCTTCTTCTTCTTTTCCTTCCTGCCTTCTTTTTCTTCTGTTCCTGCACACTCACACAAGGGTTAGAGAAAAACCTACCCCTACCATTCCCCGCGTCTCTCTCTTTCTCAGATTTCTCTCTTAGGACTGCTCTCCCAGAGCCAGGTAATCGGGTGCGGGTATCGTGCTCGGGACCAGGCCCACTGGCGTGCGGTGGTGGGTGAGGAGTGCACGGTTTGGGTAATCGGATCCTGCCCAGACCCACGGGGCGTGTAACGACCCGATTCCCGAGTCCCTACGAGAACCGGACCGACTCGACTAATCCAAAGACCTAATCGTCCAACGAGGAAGTAACCAAAAGAGCAGTAAAATAAACCACATTCAACATAAATATAACTAGCTGTAACAAAATACGGAAGTAAGAAAAAGAACTACTATAGCATGTACCACCACAACAGTAGAACAACATTTATAACATAACATGAACTGCAAGTAAAGAAAAGTACAGAGAGTAACAAGAACTACTCACTACAGTGGAACAAAAAGGGCACAAAAGAACAGTGGTAACTCTACTGGACCCTACTCGGCCCAGCGTCCTCTGCAGCCACTGACCCTGGCGACTCAACACCTGGTCCTGAAAAGTAACGAGTGTAACACGTCAGCGAAACGCTGAGTAGAGTGGCAGCTAAAACTAAAGAAGCAGTAAAGTGTACAATAGCTGTTTTATTTTCTTTCTTCCTTTATTTACGTCTTTCTATTGTTTCACAATTTATTTATTTCTCAGATCCTTCACTTGATCTCGAATGTTCCTCGTGGAAACGATCTTGATTGCAGTCTTTTCCGAAAAGTAGAAGTAACACGTGGTGCTCTCCAGGCCGGGAGAGTCCCCCCGTGGTGATCCTACTCTTAGTCAACCACCCCAAGGTCACTGACAGATGTAACGGTGACTACGGCACGCGTGGTAAACGCACGGGTAGCTACCCCGCACTGGCACGCGGTCTGTCGTTTCCGTTAACGAGTGCACCCCAAAGCACAGCACGGAACCAGTATAGGGTAGAGCCCTCTCAGTAACAGGGGTCCAACCCCTCCACAGTAACCAAACAGGGGCCTTGCCCCTCCACAGTCCGCGCACCCTCGCCTGACTACCCTGGTTTGCCCAGTGGGCCTAACAAGTCGGTGTAGGTGAGCTAGCAGAACCCCGGGGCCCGTGGGGTAGCTAGTACTCGCTCTACACTAGTAGCTCTCCTCAGTACTGTGTACACGAGGGCCAAAAAGTCGGTACAAAGTGGCCAGACCTAACCCCGGGTCCCTGGGGCGGCTGGCTCCGCTCTGCACTAAGCAGGTAACAGGTGCTTTCCCTGGTATTACATACCCAAGAGACAACACACTTCCACATCTTTCCTTCCCAGTTCCATTTCATTCTCTTTCCAGGAGTTCTACTCTTAATTCCTCGTAGGGTTCTAGCTCTTTTAACTCAGCACATTCAGGTTTCACCATTCCAATTTCACGTTCTTACAACCCATATTCTCAATCATGTTCATTTATTCATAACAGGCAGCTATTTCCTTTCCACATTTTCCAAGACTGCAATATCTATATTCATATCACTAGTTTTCCAGTCCTAGGATTCATGCCGTACCGTAGGATCTGTCATTCATTCTAGTTTTCTAGCCCTAGGATTCATGCAATACCCTAGGATCTATCATTCAATCTGGTTTCTCATTCCTAGGATTCATGCAATGCCCTAGGTTCTATTAATTGTTCCATAATTGTTACAAATTATGTTAATAATTCTTAAAGCCACTCTACCAGCTACAACGGAAGTACTGGGGGCGTGGTCGGAAATCCCGCGCACTTCCGCAACCACCGAGACTGCAATGGAACGGGGTCCTAACACAAGGATCAAACACAAGGAGTTTCTGAGAACAGTATATAATTACTGTAAATGGGTAGAGGATTTTATTCCGAAAAGAACGCAACTCGAAACGCGGAAAACGGACTCCGAATGGGCCCTAAACGGGTTGAAAACGACGAAACAGTCCAAAATCAGACGTCTGGAACCTCTTCCAGACGTCTTAAAAGGTGGTTCCGAGGATACCTTCGCTCTGTGTAATCCCTCAGACGTCCAGAAGCCTGCGGGGGTGTCTGGCTTAGTTCCCAGACGTCCGATGGTCACCCCGGACGTCAGGAAGTCCTTCCCGTCGTCTGGCACTGTGGCCAGACGTTTGATTCGCGTTGGATGGTGAATCTCAGAACCTGCACGTACCCACTCCTCGTTCTCAGTACGAATGGTTGCAGAAAAGGAAGAAGGACGAAAATAACTTACTTGCCAGACGTCTTCACCGTCGTCTGGTTGGAAGCCCAGACGTCTGATTCTAGAAAAACTTCCAGAATCAGAGCTCGACTCACTCTCCGCCCGCGACACACGGCCGCGCCGCGCCTCGTCCGCCTACTGCTCGAGCTGCAGCAGCCCTCCCGCGTCATTCCACTCCTGCTGCTCCCCCGCCGGCCGGCTCTAGCTGCCCCGGCAAGCTCGAGCCCTCATGGTCGAGCGTCTCCTCCCTCGCGCAACCTCCTCCCGCAACTCGCCGCGGCTGCCGCTGCCGCCGCTCGCTTGTGCTCGCACTCTCTCACCGGCTGAAAGAAGAAGAAGGAAGCGGAGGGGATGAGAGTGAGGGAGAGGGCGAGGGCCTTATAAGGCCGCGCGGGGAGAGAGAGAGAGAGAGCAGCCTGCGCCTGCAGGAGGAGAGAGGGAAAAAAAAGGGGGAAGGTGCGGCGGTTGCAGGTCTGCGCGCGCCTGCGCGCAGATGCAGCCCCGCACGCCACAGAAAAAAAAGATCCCAGACGTCTGGAAGGGGTTCCAGACGTCTGGTCAGACGTTTAGGCCACCTCCCAGACGTCTTAAAAAAATCATCTTGGAAGGCGTTCGTAACAGGGCGTGAGCGCGGGCGAGGGCGAGCGAGCGCGTGGCGCACAGCGTGCGGGAGAGGGACCTGACCCCTGTGTTCGAGGGTGATTAGCCTTAGGCAGTTTTTCAATTTAAGTGCGGGCGCTTGGCCACGCACTAGTCCCACCTCCCAAATTGGTGCCTGCAGGTGAGCTACCTACTGCCAATTGAGGCAGCCTGTAATGCCCTTGCCCCAGCTGCAGGCCTGGGTGCCTTCGCAGAGACAACCCGCGCGACCTGGGACGCGCACCTGGGCTAGAGGGTGCCTGCAACTGCAGGTGAAGCTGCTGCAGTTCGTCGGCAATGGCGGCGAGGGGGGCGCACTTGAAATCACAACAACGGCCTCTCAGACCAGTCAGAATACGCAGGAAGCTTCGCTGGAGTGAGGCGAAGCTTGTGCGGTGGTTGGCGGGGTGCGAGAGTGTGTGAAGAGGCTGACCTAGGTCAGACTGTGGCCGGAGAGGTGGGTTTGTTTGGGGGATGATCGGGTGGTGTTTGGCAGTGAATGGAGATGGGAAATCGATAGAGTGGAGTGTAAGGGAGCTTGTGGGATGGTCGGCGAGGTGAGGGAGTGTCTGTGGTCGTAAGATGGTCTCGCCGGAGGGGCTGATCGGAGGTGGAGAGGGTGGTCTGGACAGTGGCGGTCGGGTGGTCGAAAGGGCAGTTTAAAAGGGGGGAAATGCAAGGGAAATAGAGAGGAAGCTATCTACCTAAGTATTCAACGAAGGGGGAGGGCAGAGCAGTCGGCTCGTATCTACCGGAGCTGGAGACGAAGATGCCCTGGAGGAGGGTTTCGACGACGAGGAAGCAGGCAGAGGGCACCGGTGGGTACAGCCCGGCGTGGACGTGCAGGTAAGGCAGCAGAGCGACAAGGAGGAAGAGGAGGAGTTTGCCGGAAGCTTCGGCTCTCTGACTGGAGGAGGAAGGGATGAAGAGGGGGTGATTCTCCACCAAAGGAAGCTTGATGGAGTCGGTAGGGTCTGCCGGTCCTTATAAAGGGCTTGGCGCGCAGAGATGGGCGAGGTGCGGAGGGGCAGCCTTGCCGGAGTATGGTCGGAAGGGACACCCATACCTTCCGCGCGTTCGCACGGAAGGTATGGTGGTCGACAGAGGGCATGGGCGGGTCCCTGCGATGGAGGACGTTGTAGGGAACCCCGCTTCTGTTCTAGAGGACGGTAACCCTGCTCTGCGCGGCGCCATGCTCCGCACAAGGTCGCCGGAGTATGGCGCTGCACAGAAGTTGCAGGGAGGACCGTTCTGCAAAGAACGATGAAAAGTTGGAGACCTAAATGCAAGGGTTTCAAAAGATAAGGGTCAGAAAGTAAATAAAGAGGACCAAATTGTAAAGTCGATCAAGGAGGTCTCTTCTCAGGTTCAAGTTTTTATACAAGACCAATTTGAACCTGAGGATTTTAATGGTGAAATTTAATTCTAGGTTGGACCATGTTTGACCAGCCAATTTACACAAAAACCTAAATTAAGTTATTAATTGGGCATGGTCCTCATTTTAGGTCAAAATAGGTTTCAAAGGCCAAATTGAAGGTTCTAAACCCTAGGGAATATTTTTATATGATTTTTAGAGGGTTTAGTTGATTTTTATCCTGCCTCAAACCTCGTGAATTGAAGTGGGTTTGTTTTAGGGTTATAGAATGTTATTTAATTCCTAGAAGTTGCTATAACCCTTTTCAGATTAGATCAACCCACTTTCCTCATTGTTAAGCTTGTTTGACCTGTGTTTGGACCCTTAATTATCTTGTTTGCAAACTGCATTGGTGAAATTGCAATTTTTCCCCTTATGATTTATTTTATTCTTAAACTCAGAATTCTCTGAGTTAAGCCTTTCTTTGGGTGATGTAGGAGCTTTTTCTCACATAACTGGGTCAGATTGTGATAGTTAGGGTTTATGATGAGGTTCTCATCAGTGCATGATTTCTATTTCCTAGTGGATTTCATCGTTTTAGACATGGATGCTCTTGAGAATGTGAAAAATATATCGATCATATTTGGGAGGCCCTTTCTGGCCACTGCTAAGGCCAATATCAATTGTGAGGAGGGCCAAATCGGATTGAAATTTGGGAGCAAGACACTAAAGATCGACATCTTTAAGGCCCAACAAGGAATTAATTGCGAAGTCATAGAACAGATTTGCGATATTGAAGCAGTGGTTGACGACTTCATAGAGAACCCGATTATTTCTTATCAACCACAAGAGGATCAAAACATGCAATTAGAGGAGCCCGAACTTAACCTAGACACACCCATAGCTCCTTCCTTTGCTCTTGACACCCGTCCGGAATTACTCGCTGCTTCTGAAAACCCGATTTTGGAATTAAAGCCTCTTCCCGATCATCTCAAGTACGTCTTTTTGAGTTCCAATCAGACGTTTCCTGTGATTATCAACTCTCGACTCACACCTGATCAGGAAGCACGCCTGATTTCTTTTCTCCAGCAACATCGAAGAGCCATTGGATGGACTCTCAACGATCTCACTGGTATCATCCCCTCATACTGCACA
Organism: Thalassia testudinum; assembly: GCA_037157565.1. Lineage (NCBI taxonomy): Eukaryota > Viridiplantae > Streptophyta > Magnoliopsida > Alismatales > Hydrocharitaceae > Thalassia > Thalassia testudinum. The sequence continues at coordinate 22,840,813 of JAZHRO010000054.1, read as the reverse complement.
CACCACATCTACACTAAAGAGGGCTCACGACCATCCTGTGAAATGCAGAAGCACCTGAATCCCAATCTGCAGGTTGTCGTAAAAAAGGAGATTATCAAGTGGTTAGATGCAGGGATCATCTACCCCATCTCCGACAGTCAGGGGGTGAGTCTAATCCAGATTGTGCCTAAAAAGGCAAGGCTCACCGTTGGTGTGTGTGAATTTGATCACCAGTTTGATTAGATTTTATTACTAGAAATTTAAAATGTTCCGAGGTTGAACTCAGGGAGCAATCTTGATTTTAGAAGCATAAAAATCACAATTCACAATAATGTACTATTTTACCAAAACTAGAGAGAGGAAATAAAATTTTTATTCTCTTTTCTTTTCTTCTCTCTTTCTTCTTTGTTCTTCTTTCTCTTCTCTCTGTCTTCAGACGTCTGATTCCATGAATCAGACGCCTTAAATGGAGTTTGCTGCAATGCACGCCTTCTTTTTCTTCTTCTTTCCTTTGTTTGCTGCTGCTCTTCTTCTCCTTGGCCTTTTCTCCTTCTCTTCTCTTTCTTCTTTTCTTCTCTTTGGCTGTAGCTCCCTCCTCTTTTCTTCTCTGGCTCTTTCTTCCTCTTCAGCTCCTGCTTTTGCACTGTGCTTCTTCCTCTTCTCTTCTTCTTTGCTCTTTCTCTTTGGCACAGCTAAGTCCTTAGTCGCTTCTTCTTCAATTGGCTTCTTCTCCTCTTCTTCTTCTTCTTTAGCTTCTGCTCCTTGGTGCGACTAAGTCCTTGGCTGCTTCCTCTTCTCTTCTTCTGCTTCCTGGTGGCGACCTTCCTCTATAGTTTTATTATTTCGTCGTAGTATAGTATAGAGAGGTGATTACCAGTTTAATACAATTTGTTACTCGGAAATAAAGAGTTCTCGAGGTCGAACTCAGGGAGCAAGTTGTATTCTAGGGGTACAAGTTTCTTTTACAAAAATAAAGAAAGAAAGAGAGAGAATTTGTTGGCTTTTCTTCTTTTCTCTTTGCTTCTCCTCTTCTTCCTTCTCAGATCTCCTGCTCTCTTCCTTTGTTCTTCTTCTTTATCTGCAGTGGTGATGTTCTTCTTCTTCTTTCAGCTATTTCTGCTCGTCTTTTTCTTCTGCAGAGCGGTCCAGTTCTTCTTCTTCTTTCTTTCTTCTTTTTCTTTCTTCAGATCTTCTTCTCGTGATCTTCTTCTTCTGCAGAGTCTTCACTTGGCCTCTCTGTGTTCTCCTCTGCCTCGCCTTCCTTCTCCTTCTTTGCCTTCAGGACGTCGTCTGATTTTCCAATCAGACGACTTAAACCACCGCTGCTACAGTGGTGCTTGGTGCTCCTCCTTCCTTCAGCCTTCGTCTTCTTCCACGGTTCTTCTTCACCTGTGCCTGCACACTTACACAGCTTGATCAGAGGGGCAAAACCTAACTCTACCCTCCCCCGCGTCTCTCTCTGAGAGAAGCCGCTCTTAGGAAAGCTCCCCCAGAGCTGCCGGGTTGCCGGGTACGGGTCGCGCCCGGGTCCAGGCCCACCGGCGTGCGTGGTGGGCGAGGAGTGCAGGTCAGTCTAAGTCGGGTCGGGCCAGGTCAGCGGGGCGTGAGCGCGGACGAGACCGGGTAACCGGGCAGGTGAAGGGGACCTCACCCCGTGTGCTGAGGCAATAAGCCTCCAGCACCTTTTCTCTTTATACCGCTATGCCGCTTCGGAGTCTTCCGAGGTGGGACTAAATGTCCCACCCCAATTTCGCGCCTGCGCGGAGGAAGCAGCTGGTAATCGCAGCTTTACGCGAGGCCTTCGCGCGAGGGATTCGCCTCAACTGCAGCCTAACGCTTTGCCGAAATGCCCCCGCATAGCCTGGGAGCGTGACCTGGGCGCGGCGCACCTGGAACAGCAGGTCGAAGCTGCTTCGCTTCAACAATGGCGGCGACGAGCGCAGGTACCTGCCCACAGAGAAACGGCCTCTCGGCCCAATCAGAAACGCGGAGGACCTTCGCCGTGCCACGGCGAAGGTGGTCGGGGGGTGTGCAGGTGGCGGGGCGGAGCCTAAGGGCTGCCCTAGGTCGGACTGTGGATCGGGAGATGGGTTTGTTCGGTGGAGTTGCAGAGGGTGATTTGGGGGAAGTGGAAGGGCGGAGGTTCTGCGGTGGTCGGCGAGCCGTGTGGTTTGCTGGAGTGATGGGAGCGGGTCGCCGGAGCAGGGGCCGGAGGTGGAGAAGGTGAGGGCGATTGGTCGGATCGGGGTAACAGTAAAGATGTAAAATGAGGAAAAGGAAGAGGGGAGAAAGAGGAGGAGTTCTACCTACTTAGCAGGACGAGGAGGGGCCGGAGCGGGCGACAGTCGTATCGACTGTCGCCGGAGAAGAAGATGCCCGGGGGAAGGGGCGGCGGCGAGGAGAGGGCCGAAGAGGCGCCAGCTGGGTGCGGCGTGGCGCGGGAAGAGCGAGGGAGAGCAACCCTGCAGCTGGTAGTGCGGCAGAGCAACGAGGAGGAAGAGGGGAGGCCGCCAGAGCTGGAGGGCTTCCTGTCGGAGTGGGAAGAGAGGAAGTGGGGGTCTTTCTCCGTCAGGACCGAGCTGCTCAGAACGGCGGAGCGACGGGGGTATTTATAGAGGCGGAATCAGAGAGGAGGGCGGAGGGAGACGACGTGTCTCCCTCGCCGGAGGACGCCGGAGATGGAAACCCATACCGTCCGTGCGTTCGCACGGCCGGTATGGTGGGTTGCAGCGACCAAGGGGGTGTTCCTGCGACGGCTGACGGCGCAGGGCACCCCCGGTTGTCTTGCCAGACCCTCCCCCTTACCCTGCGCGGCGCCATGCTCCGCGCAAGGTCGCCGGAGCATGGTGCTGGTCAGGTTTTGGCAGGAGGGACCTGAATGCAAAGAACGAAGGAGAGTTAGGGGCAGAAATGCGAGGGTTCAAAAGTTGAGGGCTAAAAAGTAAATATATGAGGACCAAAGTGTAAAGTTGGTCAAGAAGGTTTCTTCTTAGTTCAAGTTTTTATACATGACTAATTAGGACCTAAGGAATCTGATGGTGAATTTTATTTCTAGATTAAACCTTGTTTGATTGGTCAATTTACGCAAAAACCCAAATTAAGTTATTAATTGGGTATGGTTCTCAATGTAGGTCAAAATGGGTTCTGAAGGCCAAATTGAAGGTTCTAAACCCTAGAGATTATTTTTCTATAAATTTTAGAGGGTTTATTCTATTTTTAATTTGCCTCGAACCTCGTGAATTGAAGTGGGTTTGTTTTAGAGTTACAGATTATCATTTAGTTCATTGGAATTGCTGTAGCCCTTATCAGATCATCCCACTTTCCTTCTTATTTAGTTTGTTTGACCTATGTTTGGACCCTGAATTACCCTGTATGCAGATTATACTGGTAAAATTGCATTTTTACCCCTTATGACTTGTTTTCTCCTTAAACTCAGAATTCTCTGAGTTAAGCCTTTCCTTGAGTTATGTAGGAGCTTTTATCCTTTGTATTAGGTCAAAATGAGCTAGTTATGGCTCATGATGAGGTTCTCATCACTTCCTCTTCCTCATTCTTCTTCTTCAGCTTCCCTGCACAGGCATGGTTAGGCAAAAACCTACCCCTACCCTCCCCGCGTCTCTCTTTGCTTCTCTCTTGGGTTCGCTCTCCCAGAGCCTACTCGGGTATACGGGTCAGGTTAACGTGCCCGGGACCAGGCCCACCGGCGTGCGGTGGTGGGTGAGGTGTGCATGGGTATCGGGTCAGGTCAGCCAGATCTGTGGAGGAGTGAGTGCGGATGAGGCGGTGAGTGGGCGAGGGACCTCACCCCATGTAGTTGAGGCGATAAGCCCAATACACAAAATCAATTTATGGCAGTCACCTCTCCCTTGCATTTACGAGGTGGGACTAAACTTCCCACCTTTCTATCGCGTGCCAAGTAGCAGGAGTCGCGGGCGATTGTAGCGACAGCTAAGGCCTTCGAGGCCAATGAGCAGCCTGGAGCTGTGTGCAGACGTATTCCGCGCGACCTGGGCTCGTATCCTGGAGTTGGAGCGGTCGAGAGCTGCTTACGAGCTTGCTCCATGCTCGGCGTCAATGGCGGAGGAGGCTCGCGACCTAAAATCACGAATACGACCTTGCGACCCTGTCAGAATGCTAGGCAGGCTTCGCCAGAGCACGGCGAAGGTGGCTCATGAGTCAGTATGGCGTGAAGATGCCTGTGCGCATGTGCCTAGGGCACAGTGTGTGCGTGCAGGTGGGTGTGTTCAGGAGAGGGTTTCAGTGGGTGGCGCGGTCAGTGGAAGGTCGCAAGATGGTTAGTGGACTGTGGCAGAGGTGGTGAGGTATCTGGCGAGGTGTGTGGAGGAGTGGAGCGGTGGAGGCACTTCGCCGGTGGGTGGCCGGAGATGGAGATGGTGATGGTGGACAGTGGAGTCGAGGGGTCGAAAGATCAAATTGACAGAGGGGAAATAAAGAGGGGAGTAAGGGCAACTTAGCTGGCAGGTCAGGAGTGAACAGGGGAGGCGGAGATGGCAAGCGGTTGGTACTGCCTTCGCCGGAGACGAAGGTGCCCAGGGGGAAGAGACGGTGACGAGGAAGAGGGGTTGGAGGGTGCCCGTTGGTACGGCGTGACGCGGCGGAAGATGGCGGAGGTAGTTCTACCACCGGTACTGTGGCAGAGCGACGAGAGAGGAGGGGAGAGTCGCTGGAAGCTCTAGGCGAATGGCCGGAGTTGGGAGGAGATGAATTGGAGGGGTAGCTCAGGCCAAATGGAGCTTGAAGGATGCGGCGGAGTGTGCCGCTCCTTAAATAGGTGAAGGCCGGTCGGGAGGCGTGCGATAGCTGCGGGAAAAGTCTTGCCGGAGGTATGGAAAACGGAGACCCATACCTCTCGTGCATTCGCACGAGAGGTATGGCGGTCTTCAGGGCATGGGGGGCGGCCCATGCGGTAGGGGGCTTCGTAGGGAGCTCCCCTTTCAAATCTGGGGCCGGCTTCCCATGCAGGCGTGGCGCCATCCTCCGCGCAAAGTCACCGGAGGTATGGCCTGCTGTTGCGGGTGTCAAAAGGACCGGATTGAAGAAGACGACGAGGAAGTTGAGGGGGTAAACGCAAGGGTTTCAAAAAGTTGAGGGTTAGAAAGTAGTTTTGAGGATCAAATTGCAAAGTAGGTCAAGACGACCTACCCTTAGGTTTAAATTTTGGTATCAACATGATTTGGACCTAAGGAATCCAATGGTGAAGTTGGATTTTATGTTTGACCACGTTTGACTGGATATTTTGCACAAAAACCTAAATTAGGTCAAAAATTGGGTATGGACCTCAATCTCGGTCAAAACAGGTTCCAAAGGGCAAATTGAAGGTTCTAAATCCTAGGGGATATTTTTTCATGAATTTTAGAAGGTTTAGTTGATTTTATCTTTCCTGGAACTTCGTGAATTAAAGTGGATTTGTTTTAGGGTTGTAGAATGTCATTTAATTCCTAGATGTCACCATAACCCTTTTCAGACCAAATCATCCCACTTTTTCTCTTATTAAGTTCACTTGACCTATGTCTAGACCCTTAGAAATCCCGTTGATGCACTGTAATGGTAAAATTGTAGTTTTACCCCTTGTGTCATGTTTTATTCTCAAATTAACAATTCCTAGAATTAGGCCTTCCCTTAGGTTATGTAGGAGCTTTTATTTACTTTATTAGGTTAAAATGTGCCAGTTAGGGTTCATGATGAGGTTCTCATCATGTACCTATGCCTAGCTTTTGCTAGTCCCTTAGCAAAATATTCAGGTTTTAACCTTTGTTCTAGACCATGAATTCCTTTCACCAATTTTGATAAGTGTTTTTTCTTCTCTTGTCTCTTTGATTAGGTTAGAATGTCAACCATGGGCCTAAAGGTACTCTAGTACCAACCAAGATTCAGACCTGTCTAGCTTTAGCCTTAGTCCTTAGCAAAGGTTTTTAAGGCCCGTAGGAACTACCCTAAGGTTTATTGGACTCCGCGGTTAGAGCACCCGTGCTTGAGACATTTTTAGCCTTGGTTCAGTTTGCAGTGCGTTTTGTAAGAGAGAGATAGAGGTTTTATTTTTTTAGAGAGTTTTCTCTCTCTTTTCTTTTTAATTCTAGCTTAGGATTGGCTTCTTAACACGGTTTGCATCGGATTCCTCGTCCTCATCATCAATCCTCGAAGGTTCTTGGCAATTGATGCTTCGAGATAGCACCGCCCATGGTAACCCCCAGAACCTTGGTTTTTGAGATTTTGAGATAATCCCGCCCATGACATTCCGTGGCCAAATTTACACCCTGGCAATTGACATTTCGTGATAATGCCATTCATGGTATCTGAACCAGCAGAGTGCTTACATGCCCCTAGTAGGATATGTAAATATCCTAAGAAACAAGCATTGAGGAGACGATATGTTGTTACGCATCTTTGAGGGGAATTTCCCACCTCTCCACGTCGGGAACTTGTCCAAATCAACTTGTGTTAATCGGCCGCTCCTAATCTAGGTGACATTTTCAGAACATTAGAAATGCTTCTACGTGATTTTGATAGTTATGCTTATTGAACTAGACTATGTGTGAATTGGGATGCTTAGGTTACCGAGTCCCGTAAACCGAAGGTCAGTTAACGAGGCCGAATACTCCCTAAGCCTTAGACCTAATACTTAAGCTTTTCATTTTCCTCAACCTCTTGAGGAATATCCAGATCTTAACGGGTACTAAGAGTCTAGCCAAGAAGGCCTAAGGTTAGCATTCTTACTAATCTTTTAGTGTTTCTTTAGCACTTTTCTCTTTACTTTTCTTTAATGTGGTCTAGAACTTTGGTTAATTCCTTAATTTCTTACTAATGACTATCTCTTTCTTTTTCATTTTGTGCTCCTTTTTAGTATTTTGCTCTTTTCCTCCTCCTTTCGTAAAAAAAAATTTCTTCCCTCCATTTTTTTTATTCTTTTTCAATTTTTTTTTTAAATTTTTTGGTGTTTTTGACATATGTGAATTTTTTGTTGAAACCTTTTCTTGTTATGAATTTTTATTGGACTTTTATACCCCCCTATGCCTAAGATTTGTAATGTCCTCATTGTAAATTAGGTGGACTTTTATTCAGCTTGGTTTACACATTAGGACAGGTGTTGGGTCAGTGGATGGGTCGAGGTGACTGTTGTGGACGATTTGTAATCTTAGGTACAAGTACCTGAGGTGGAGTCGACTGTCCTAAAGGATAAACCTAAAGTGCAAAGAAATGTCAGCAAAGGTTTTGGGTTTTTAAAGAAATGACGGGCTGCCTCCCGTTAAGCGTTGAGTTTTATGCCATCGGCTGGGCGCAATGAGCTCAAGGAGAATGGAGAATAAAGGATGACTCAGCCAAATCTGTATTGGTTATGTCAATGAACGGTTTAAGTCTCTGACCGTTCACGACGAAGGGTTCGGAATCGTGGCTGAGCGGACTGATCTCGACGGCTCCATTTCTAAAGATCTGTTGGACAAGATATGGTCCGATCCACTTGGATCGCAGTTTCCAAGGGAACAATTTTAGTCGGGCATCGAAGAGTAGGACCTTTTGACTAGGGTGAAAGATCTTTCTAGATATGTGCTTGTCATGAAAGAGTTTAACTCGCTCTTTGTAGATTCGCGAGTTTTCATACGCATCAAGGTGTAATTCATCAATCTCACTTATCTGAAGCTTTCTGTGGGTTCCAGCCTTAGAAAGATCTAGGTTGCAATTCTGTACTGCCCAATAGGATTTATGCTCCAGTTTCACGGGAAGGTAACATGCCTTCCTATACACCAGTCTAAAAGGAGACATACCTAATTGGGTCTTGTGGGCAGTCCTATAAGCCCACAGAGCTTCCAGAAGTCAGGATGACCAGTCCTTCCTATCAGGTCGAACAGTAATCTGAAGGATTTTCTTGATCTCCCGATTTGATAGCTCAGCTAGACCATTAGTCTGGGGGTGATAAGGAGTAGAGATTCGGTGTGACACCCCGTATTTGGTAATCAGTGACCTGAACTGAGCATCGGTAAATGGGTCCCTCCATCAGAAATGATTACTCGAGGAATCCCAAACCATGAGAATATATTCTGGTGAATGAATTTGATAACGATCTTGTGATCGCTGGTTTAGGTTGGAATGGCTTCGATCCATTTGGACAAGTAGTCAATAGTGAGTAAAATGTACTCGAATTCGTCCGAGATAGGGAAAGGGCTCATAAAATCAAACCCCCAAATATCAAAAATCTCTCATACAAGAATCGACTGTAAAGGCATCATGTCGCGATGGCTCATGTTGCCCAAAGTTTGGCAACGATTGCATGCCTTACAGTGATTGTATGCGTCCTTGAAGATAGTGGGCCAGTAAAAACCACATTGGAGGATTTTCGATACAGTTTTATGCCCAGAAAAATGGCCACCGCATGCCTGGTCATGGCAAAAAGAGAGTATGTCATGGATCTCAACTTCCAGGATACATCGTCGTATAATTTGGTCAACACCTATGTGAAATAAGTATGGGTCTTCCCAAATGTAATACTTGGCATCGGATCGCAACTTGTCTTTCTTGGCCTTCGGCCAATCAGACGGAATTTGATGTGATGCCAAATAGTTTATTATATCAGCAAACCAAGGAAGCCCTGTACCAATAGTCAAGAGGTGCTCATCAGGAAAATGCTCCGTGATGGGTCCAAAAGGGTCGATGATCTCAGAAGGAAGGCAAGACAAGTGGTCAGCTACCACGTTCTGTCTTCTCACTTTGTCGCGAATCTCGAGGTCAAATTCTTGCAGTAGCAAGACCCATCGGATTAACTGAGGTTTCGCGTCCTTCTTTGCAAGGAGATGCCTCACAGCTGTGTGATCCGAGTAGATTATAATGTGGGAACCCAGGAGATAAGACCTGAAATTTTGAAGGGCAAATACTACAGCTAGCAGCTCTTTCTCCGTAACCGTGTAGTTATGCTAAGCCTCGTCAAGTGTCTTGCTAGCGTAGTAGATGACCACGACTTTCCTGTCAATCTTTTGCCCCAGAACCACTCCTACAGCGAAGTCAAATGCATCGCACATGATCTCAAAGGGTTGAGACCAATCAGGGGACTGTAAGATTGGGGCTTGGGTAACTCGGTCATGGAGGATCTTAAAAGCTTGAGTGCATTCCTTGGAAATCTCAAAAGGTACATCCTTGGAGAAAAGGGTGGTCAAGGGGAGTGCGATTTTCGAAAAATCAGGGATGAATCAACGATAAAAATCGACGTGCCCCAGAAAAGATCGGATGTCTTTGATCGAGCTAGGCATAGGGAGTTTGGAAATCAGGTTGACCTTAGCTTGATCCACATGGATGCCCCTCTCAGAAATTAAATGTCCCAGGACGATCCCCTCAGGCACCATAAAGTGGGTCTTTTCCCAGGAAAGAACTAGATTTACGTCAATGCATCGCCTGAGTATATGAATCAAGTGCTAGAGGCAATCATCAAATGATGCCCCAAATACTGAGAAGTCATCCATGAAGACTTCCAGATAATCACCTACCATATCAGAGAATATGGCAAGTATGCACCGCTGAAAAGTCGCAGGTGCATTGCAGAGACCGAAAGGCATCCTTCGGAATGCGTATGTCCCGAAGGGGCAGGTGAACGTGGTCTTTTCTTGGTCTTCTGGATGAATCGCTACTTGGTTGTAACCATAGTACCTGTCAAGAAAGCAGAAGAATCTATTTCCCGCTAGTTTTTCGAGAATCTGATTAATAAATGGTAGTGGGAAATGATCCTTCTTTGTGGAGGAATTGAGTCTTCAGTAATCTATGCAGACTCTCCACGAGTTGGCTATATAGGTAGGTATGACCTCTCTGGTTTCAGTCGTGATGGTGGTGAGCCCTACCTTCTTAGGCACAACCTGAATTGGGCTCACCTAGCGACTGTCGGAGATTGGGTAGATGATCTCTGCATTTAACCACTTAATGATCTCCTTTTTCACGACCTCCTGCAGATTAGGGTTCAGATGTCTCTGCATCTCACATGAAGGTCGTGCACCCTCTTCGGAATAGATGTGGTGTGTGCAATAAGAGGGACTTATTCCAGTCAAATCATCGAGAGTCCAACCAATGGCTCCACGATGTTGTTGGAGAACAGTAATTAGACGGGATTCCTAATCAGGGGTGAGTCTGGAGTTTATAATCACAGGAAATGTTTGATTGGAACCCAAAAAGACATATTTCAGATGATCGGGAAGGGGTTTGAGTTCCAAAACGGAATTATCAGCAGCAGCGGGTGGTTCGGAATGGGTGTGAGGAACAAGGGTAGGAGTTAGGGGTGTGTCCAAATTGAGTTCATATTCCCCTAATTGCAATTTTAGATCTTCTTGTGGTTGATTGGGGATAATCATGTTGTCCTCAATTTGTGGTTCATCAACCATGGCTCTGATATCACAAATTTGCTCTATCACACCGAAATTAATCCCTTGTTGGGCCTTAAAGATATCAATCTTGAGGGTTTGATTCCCAAATTTCAGCTCTATTTGGCCCTCCTTACAACTTATGTTAGCCCTTGCAGTGGCCAAAAAAGGTCTCCTTAGTGTAATTGGTGTATCCCTTGGATTCTTAGGTGCATCCATGTCTAGAACTATAAAATCTACGGGGAAGTAGAAGTCCCGCACCCTAACAATAATATCCTCAAGAACTCCTTTAGGTGACTTAATGGATCGATCAGTTAACTGCAATGTCACCTCAGTCGATTTCAGCTCAGATTCTTCAAGGTGGTTAAGCAGGGATGTGGGTATTAGGTTTATGGAGGCACCTAGGTCTAATAATGCTCTATCAAAGTGGGTTTTACCAATCTTACATGAAATCAGGGGAGTGCTTGGGTCTTTTTCCTTGGGTGGGAGTTTACTCAAGATCACAGAGCTGGCTTATTCTGATAGTACAATCAAACTCCCACTCTTGGTTCGCAGCTTACGCTGGGGTGTACACACATTTTTCAAGAATCGTGCGTAAGCCGGTACGTGACGAATGGCATCCATCAAGGGGATATTTATTTGGAACTGCTCAAAGAGCTTGATCAGGTCCTCCCAAGGAGCCATGGGTTTAGTTGTCCTCTTTCCCTTGGTCAAGGCCTCGGGAAATGAAACCTTGGTCAGTTTCTCTAGAATAGGTCCAGGTTTTTGATCTGGGACAGGGACATCCTGGATAACTATCCTAGGGCTTTGGTCACTACCAGGCATGAAGTGGTTTGGATAAGGTAGGTCTTGGGTTGCTTTACCACTACGGGTTGTTACAGAATTTAATCCTGCCTGGTTATGGTTAGGGGTTGGTAAGATGGGTTGCTGCTGTTGATAACCCGCATAGGAGGTTGATGCTTCCATCCCATCAAGTGGTTGAACAGAAGGGGCCTGATAGATCAAGTGTGCTTGGCCTGGGTTCGGGTTCATAACGCGCCTCTGGGTCGGCACGTTATTAGGGTTTAGTAGAGGTTGTGAAGGAAGAGTGCCTGGCTGACGGGAATTCGTCATCTGGGCGAGTTGGTTGCTTACCTCTGTGATCTCATCCTTGTGTTGTTTTTGGATAGCCTCATTCATTCTTTGAATGTCAGCCAGAGTTTGAAGGATGAGGGACATTTGGTCATGGTTGGGCCCGGATGGATAAGTGGAGTAGGGCTGAGGCTGAGGCGGCTGATAAGGATTAGGGGCTTGTGGACGGGGCTGATAAGGTTGTCTTTGGGTCTGAGAATTTCCCGCCCACTGAAAATTGGGATGGTTTCGCCATCCAGGGTTGTAGGTGCTGGAAAATGGGTCATTCTAGATGGCGTTGAGGTCCTCGTAGGTCTGAGGAGCCTCAGGAAAGTCAGAGAATGGGGGATTAGAGTTCCCCCGGTAGGAATAGAAAGAATCGGAGGTCCCTCCGGTCCTGGAGTCCGATGGGGGTGGATATGGGTCCATCCCGGGAGAAGATCGGTGGAAGATGTTTTACACAGTTTCCCTTGCGGGAGGTAACTGTGCGAAGGAGTTTTGCGAAGAGGTGGCTCGCTGCCAGTGCTGAGTTAGCTCGTCCACCTTCTTCTCAATAATAGAGACCTTGTCCAACCGACTGGCCATTAGTTCCAAGTCGACGGATGCGGACATGCCCTGCATCTCATGTGCTCCCCTAAGATTCGTCGATGCGCGGGTATTTGTCTGGTCAAATAAACCCATGGAGTCATTGTTGATGGAGTTCTCGCACATATTCTCGAGAATCTCCCCCACGGTGTCCTCATGTTGACCCATGATATTCCCTCCGCAAGTTGCATTGACGAACAATCTAATATCTTCACAGAGTCCCTGGTAAAAAGACTGGACTTGTTCCCATTAAGGAACTCCGTGATGGAGGCACTTTCTCATGAGATCTAGGAATTGATCCCATGCCTCATGAAGAGGTTCTCCCGTCTACTGAGTGAAGTGAGTAATCTGATGGCGCAAGGCATTTTTCCGACCAATGGGAAAGAACTTCTTCAAAAACTCGAACTGAAGTTCATCCCAAGTGTTGATCGGACGGGTCTGTGTCTGATACTAATGAGCCGCCTTGTCCATAAGGGAGAAAGAGAACATCTTCATGAGTAAGATATCCCGATTCTACGCATCTGACTCGAAGGTCTGGGCCAGATGCTTGAGATGTTTGATATGCTGGAATGGATCCTCAGAGTTAAGCCCATAGAATTTAGGTATGGCATGAATCATATTGGGCTTCAATTCAAAATCAGGTCCTCCAGTCAGGATTCTGACTCGAGGCTCAATTGCCACCGCAGCAGGATTATAGTGATCTCGCATCATGAGGTGTTGCGGTGGGTTCATGAAATTCTGGAAGAGGTCATTGAGACACTGGAGCTGGTGCTCAAGATTATTCTCTTTTTCAATAGGCTGAGCCATTATGGAAGAAGAGGGAGAACTAGGTTCAGAATCAGAAGAAAGGTCTATGTGGAGGGGTTGTTGCACAAACAAGGGTGCCGAGGCTTGGCCTAGGGGAGAGTGGATTTCTAGAGGAGGTTTCAAGGACCTCCTACCAAACATGCATTGATAGACTGGATGAGATTAGAATGTGTTGGACCCAATCAAGACACCCAAAATATGTTGGGTAACTATAGAGGTTCGGGGCGGATGATACCCCTTGATTAGAAGGTCGTCCACTTGAGAATTACCTAGGCAGCCAGAGAGGGTGAGTCCCGCGAAGACCCCTACACGGTAGAGTGCCCCCACAGGTTACAAGGTTTCCCCCACCCGACCTCTTTTGTCACTGAGATTCTAGGTAGACCAGAATGGGGACCTTGACCTCTTAAGTCTACCACTTTTAATTAAGATCAAGGTGCTTAGGGTTTCACTTGAACTTTAAACCTTTTGTGTGCAAAAGTGACCTAATTTAAAGGTTGGTTGATCCAAAGGATCAACTTCACCTCTTTGTTCTTGTGAGAGCTTCTTAGGTCCTTTCTTTTAGTGTTCAAGTAAATTAAGAGTCTGATTGCTTAGGGTTTCTCTTAAATAGGTCTTTTCAAACAATGGTTTAGGCACACCTCTTTTGGAATTTTCAATTCTTTGTTTAGAAGATGTGTCTCTAAAACCCTAGCTTAGAATCCTAGGTTGGCTCTACTTGGTCCAATTAGTTGCCTCAAAAATGGGTAACAAGGGCTCAAGCAAGAAGGTTTTAGCCCTAGTTACCTTAAGTGGGTATGCAATTAAGATGTGTTGAAACTCAAAACAGGCAACTCTGTGAATTGCTACGAATGGAAGACAGGTAGCCCTAGATTAATTTTCTTTCTATTTTTTCCTCTTTAGAATGTGAGGGGCTTAAGAGAGAGGGTTGAAGGTTACCTGACCCTTGGTGTGGTTGTTATGCGGTTGCTTGTCTCTTCTTCCTTTCCTGCACAACAAAAGAGAGATCAAGTTAGTATAAAATCAAAAATTGTGATTTTGAAGCTTCTAAAATGGCCGTTGCTCCCCGGCAATGACACCAAAAACTGGTGTGTGTGAATCTGATCACCAGTTTGATTAGATTTTATTACTCGAAATTTAAAATGTTCCGAGGTTGAACTCAGGGAGCAATCTTGATTTTAGAAGCATAAAAATCATAATTCACAATAATGTACTATTTTACAAAAAAACTAGAGAGAGGAAATAAAATTTTTGTTCTCTTTTCTTTTCTTCTCTCTTTCTTCTTTGTTCTTCTTTATCTTCTTCTCTCTGTCTTCAGACGTCTGATTCCATGAATCAGACGCCTTAAATGGCGTTTGCTGCAGTGCATGCCTTCTTCTTCTTCTTCCTTCCTTTGTCTGCTGTTGCTCTTCTTCTTCTCCTTGGCTTTTTCTTCTTCTCTTCTCTTTCTTATTTTCTTCTCTTTGGCCGCAGCTCCCTCCTTCTCTTTTCTTCTCTGGCTCTTTCTTTCTCTTCAGCTCTTGCTTCTACACTGTGTTTCTTCCTCTTATCTTCTTCTTCTTCAGCTCTTGCTCTTTGGCGTGGCTAAGTCCTTAGCCGCTTCTTCTTCAATTGGCCTCTTCTCCTCTTCTTCTTCTTCTTTAGCTTCTGCTCCTTGGTGCGGCTAAGTCCTTGGCCGCTTCCTCTTCTCTTCTTCTGCTTCCTCTTCCTCCTTCTTCAGCTTCCCCACACAGGCATGGTTAGGCAAAAACCTACCCCTACCCTCCCCGCGTCTCTCTCTCTTCTTCTCTCTTGGGTTTGCTCTCCTAGAGCCTACTCGGGAATACGGGTCGGGTTAACGCGCCCGAGACTAGGCCCACTGACGTACGGTGGTGGGCAAGGTGTGCACGGGTATCGGGTCAGGTCAGCCAGATCCGCGGAGGAGTGAGCGCAAATGAGGCGGTGAGTGGGCAAGGGACCTCACCCCGTGTAGTTGAGGCGATAAGCCCAATACAAAAAATCAATTTATGGCACTCACCACTCCCTTGCGTTTACGAGGTGGGACTAAACTTCCCACCTTTCTATCGCGTGCCAAGCAGTAGGAGTCGCGAGCGATTGCAGCGACAGCTAAGGCCTTTGAGGCCAATGAGCAGCTTGGAGTTGTGCGCGGACGTATTCCGCGCGACCTGGGCTCGTGTCCTGGAGCTGGAGAGGTTGGCAGCTACTTGTGAGCTTGCTCCAAGCTCGGCGTCAATGGCGGCGGAGGCTCGAGACCTAAAATCACGAATACGACCTTGCAGCCCTGTCAAAATGCTTGGTAGGCTTCGCCAGAGCACGGCAAAGGTGGCTCGGGGGTCAGCATGGCGTGAAGACGCCTGTGAGTGTGTGCCTAGGGCACAGTGTGTGCGTGCAGGTGGGTGTGTTCGGGGGAGGGTTTCAGTGGGTGGCGCGGTCAGTGGAAGGTCGCAAGATGGTCAGTGTACTGTGCCGGAGGTGGTGAGGTATCTAGCGAGGTGTGTGGAGGTGTGGAGTGGTGGAGGCACTTTGTCGGTGGGTGGTCAGAGATGGAGATGGTGATGGTGGACAGTGGAGTCCAGGGATCGAAAGATCAAATTGACAGAGGGGAAATAAAGAGGGGAGTAAGGGCAACTTAGCCGGTAGGTCAGGAGTGAATGGGGGAGGTAGAGATGGAAAGAGGCTGGTACTGCCGTCGTCGGAGACGAAGGTGCCCAGGGGGAAGAGACGACGACGAGGAAGAAGGGTTGGAGGGCGCCCGTTGGTACGACATGACGTGGCGGAAGACGGCGGAGGTAGCTCTGAAATTGCACTAGAGGGGGGGTGAATAGTGAAATTATATTGTATTGTAATGCAACAAATTCAATCACACAATATACTCAATTATTTTTAGGTGGAAACCCAAGATGGGTGAAAACCACCACCTAAGCCAATCTCTTGACTTAGGATTTTCGATCACAAGGTGATCAATCCACTAACCACACTACTTAAACGAGGGTAGTGTACCTCAATTACAATTCCCACCTCCGATCCCTAAACGGAGGTTTCTTTCTTCAAGATGAAGAGACGGGGACCCGACAGGCCGGATACCCAAAGTACAGAAATTAACAAGTAGAAATAACACCTATAGAGCACCCCAATAATTTAGTTGCCTTCTTATCTACTAAGCATGAAAAGAACTCCCTGATGATTTGCAGAATGGAGCGAGCCGGGAGTATGGATTTGCCCTTTGATCAGAGTATTAGCACAGCACAAGGGCAAGATGGAGCTTAGAGTAGTGAGCAAGAGATTTTTCTAATGGAATTGTATCTCAAGAGGTGTGTTTTGCCAAAGAAGAGTTGTAGTCTATTTATAGGCAAGTTTGGAACCTTCAAGAACACTTGGGAGAGCTCTTCTAGCCGTTGGAGACAAATCCCAAGAGTTTAGGACGAAATCCACACAAAATCAGGGCAATGATGATTCTGACAGCAACATCAGACGTCTAATTATAAGATCAGACGTCTTACAGGACGTCTGATTTTTACTATGGTCGTCTAATATTGCAGGATATCCTTAACGGACTCTATTGGATCAAAAGAAGGACGTCTGATATTATGTCATAAGACGTCTGATTATTTTACTGGACGTCTAATGAATGGTGCATTCGTTCCTGTTATCATCGGATCCAAACAGGGTTCTAGGTTTAGAGGATCAGACGTCGTTACGGACGTCTGAGGACATTACCAGACGTCTGGAAACCTAAATACTCTTCCTTCCTGCTTCTGCCAAAAGATTATGTGGCCGTAGACAGATATGCACAGAAAATCATGGCCAACGGTTCAAAGGCAGACGTCTGTAAGTGTGTCAAGACGTCTAGAAATTATTTTTGCCGATAAAAAGTCTAACGGTTAGTATGAGGACGTCTGGGTAAATAATCAGACGTCTGTGAACGGTTATCGACGTCTGAAAGTGAAGTCCTTCGACTGATGTTTATGAGGAGATGAACAAAGCCAGAAATATTTGAAATTAGACGTCTGATACATATGTCAGACGTCTTATTATGGAAAATCAGACGTCTGGACTTTTTAATGGACGTCTGATAAAAGTATAAGTGTTGGGTTTTTTGTTTCTAATTTATCCTAAGTGTAGAGAGCCTAAGTTAGCTATTTATAGGTTATGTTTGGGGGCTCTTTACAATATTTCTAGACTCAAATAAGATGAAAATTACAACCTTTGAAAGTTTACATGAAAAAAGCCTAAGACCTAATACTTTTGCTACTCGTCTTCACGCTTTTAATCTCCCGTCTTGGAAAGCTTTTTGAATTCCTGCAAATATGTTATTATAGAGAGAAAACAATATGGTACGCTTTATTTATTATTTCATTTTCTACATTTTGTAAAATCATCAAAATATTATATATGAGTAGTTGAACTAACAATCTCCCCCTTTTTGATGATTTTCAAAATATAGCTGTAGGTTCCTCTTTCCTCCCCCTAAAGGTTGTACTTGATAGCCTTTATCTATTTATTATTCCTTAATTTCTTACCTACATTCTTCTCCCCCTTTTTGAATATCATCATGAAGGGTTGTTTAAAGGGAGTCAAAATCCAAACTACAAGAGTAATATCTACAAAGTAGAGTGCGTGAATAAAATTGCATGTTTAAAAGATGACAAGCCATTAAGGAAAATTGATTAGGAATAGAAATATTTAAGCATGGACTAGCTATTTGTTCCCAAAAATATTAAGTAGAGGGTCAAGGCCTCTTAATACAAACTTAGAATAAAAGACAGAAAAATAGAAGCACTAAAACTATTCTTCTTGATCTTGGCGGCGGCGGCGACGAGCGGGTCCTTGTCCTATCTGCAAATTTTGAACATCTGATCTAAGTTCGTCGATGTCGCGGCGCATGCTTCCCATGTAGGTGTACATCTCGCCGGTTCGACGCAGCAGGAGGGAGATGCCGGAGGAGAGGGAATCTGTGGCTGGATCCCATGCTTCATCAAAGCTCGAGCGGGGAGCTTCTATTTGAAGGGGCCGTGGTTCATGGAAGTCTGGAAAGGGTGGAAGGGGCTCTTCTTCCATGGGTTCGTCGGCGGGCTCAAGATGTTCTCTAAGTATATGCATCTTGGCGGCTGTGGCCCGGTTGTAAGGCTCAATTTTCTTGTCAACTGCTTGGTCAGTTATGGAAATCCGATGGGATGAAAAGATTTTGGATAGAATAGACCCAAACGGAAGTGATGCCCCATGGTCCTCATTCATGACGCGAACAATGAGGCGGCAATAATTGAAAGGAATATGACGAACGGCCGCAAAAAGGAGAGCCTTGTGTTGGCGTGAGATGTAATCAAAACCTCCTGATTTGTTTAGGAGGTCCCACCCAAAAATGCGAGAGAGTAGACGTGGAAGGGGTTTGAGATTTTTGCACGGTAGAGTGCCAAGGTTTTCAACATATTTTTCAGGGAGAACTAACTCTTGATTGATGATTTCAGGGTCGTATTGCCTCAGTATGTCATTGAAATCATTTCCCTCATTGGGGATGGCTAGAAGGTCAGAGATAGTTTCAGATGTGATGTGTATTTCACGACCAAATAGGCGGGTATGGAGTTCAAGTTCATCGTTGCTGTAGTCCTCAACGATGTTGGCATAAAAGAGACGGCAAAGATCAGGGAACACACCAAGAGTTCCAATGCCGGAGTGGAATTGACGGTCAAAATATTGGAAAAGATGGAGAGTTTGGAAGTGTTCCCGAAGGTTCAAATGGGCAAAATCATTCCAAACAATAAAACGAGGGCATTTAACTTTGGCATTCGCGAAGCGACGAAATCGCTGCCTAGCGATGTCACCCCGCAATTGATCTGCCAAATAAGTGGAAGAGGAACTGGAAGATCCCTCAACTTGCTTCCTACGGGGAGGCATATTTGGTGGAATGGGTGGTTAGGTTTAGGAGAAATGAGTGGTGCGTTGAGGATGGAATACCTGCAAAAAGGAACAACCATTCAACCAAACAACATTCACCCAAAACATAGTTTGAAACACTGTAATCATCATGAAAAAAAATATGTGGCAGTATGCCTTGAGGCAATACAACCTGCCATGTAGTTGTGGCAATATACCTTTGGATGCAAGCCACTAAAAAGTCGGCTTGATCCTCATGAGGTAATACCCTTGCCATGGAAGATGCAGCTAGGGCTAAGAAGGTTTTCTTGACCGAGGGTTAGGGCTGACAATGAAATGCACATGTAGGTCAAGTGAATCAAGAAGTGAACTAGATGCTACAAGGCCGTGGGTAAAATGAGTATGAAAATGCCCTAGGCGTTGAGAGGGTATACCCACGGGAGGAGGGAAGCCTCCAAATGCGCGGTCGAGAGGCAGGGACAACGCACGCAGAGGAGCAGCAGTTCCGTCAGTCGTCGAAGAGGCGCGACGGTCGTCTGGCTGCGAGCAGAACTTCGCCAGCTGCTGCTGTGGGCCGTCGGGTGTGAGGGAGAGCGGCGCGCAGATCGTGTGGGGTAGGGATTTTGGACAGGAGAGTGGGACCTTTGCGAAGGGGATTTTATATCCCAAGGTCACCGAGCAAGTCTCCCCCTGAAGTTGGGGAGATTTGCATCTCAAACCGTCCAGAGAAAAGCCGCGACGCGCAGATTTTTCCCCGATCAGACGTCTGTCAACGATGTCAGACGTCGGGATTTGGCAGAGGAATTTTTTCCCATTTCAGGGAGACGTCTGTTTTATTCATCAGACGAATAATCAGACGACTAATTCTAATATAGACGTCTGATTTCTGCAGGAATCCTCCCCAGCAAAAAGATTTATTCTCCAGGTTGTCGTCTGATTTCTTACTCAGACGGCAAAGAAGACGTCTAAATTTAATATTAGACGTCCGATTTCTGCAGACAGACCTTCCTGGATTTTCGTTTAAAGTTACAGCGTCGTCCGTTTTTCCTGTCAGACGATTCATACGACGTCTAGCCATATATTCAGACGTCCGACAGGCAGTACATGTTCTGTCTCCGAGATAGACGTCTGTCAACACATTTGGACGACAGTTCAGACGTCTGCGTTTCGTACTAGACGTCTGATATTACTGTTTTGTTATATATAAAATCGTCGTCTGTCCCAGATGTTTAGACGATGAATTTTAATGTATAAGACGTCTGATTGTTTAATCAGACGTCTGATATTGGACAGAGTGTGCATTTGGATGTTTGAATGAAGGCTTAGTGAAATCAAGGTTCAATCTATGCTCATGACAAAAGAGGTTCCATTAAAACACTAAATTCTTCAAATATCACTTAGCTTACATATGCCTAGTTTCCTACGTATATAATTAAAGCGATCATAATTCAAAGGTTTAGTGAAAATATCAGCTAACTGCAGTTCAGTACAAATAAATTCAACTTCGATTTCTCCCTTAAGTACATTGTCTCTTAGGAAGTGATGTCGAACATCAATATGTTTTGTGCGAGAGTGATGTACGGGATTTTTCGAGAGGTTGATAGCACTAGTATTGTCACATAATATTTTTATCTTATTAAATATCAGGTTAAAATCCTTCAAAGTACTTTTCATCCAAAGCACTTGGGAACATGCTAGTGCAGCGGCTATGTATTCAGCTTCTGTAGTTGATAAAGCTACACTAGATTGTTTCTTTCAGAACCAAGAGACTAGTGATTCGCCTAAGAATTGGCACGTCCCACTAGTACTTTTTCTATCAGTGCGGCTACCTGCGTAGTCCGCATCGCTATATGTAACTAAGTTGAATTGTGGACTCCTAGGGTAGAATAAGCCATAATCAGATGTGTCAACTAGATATCTAAATATTCGTTTTACAGCATTTAGGTGTGATTGTTTAGGATTTGATTGAAACCTAGCGCATAAGCAGGTACTAAACAAAATATCAGGTCTACTGGAAGTTAAATACAGTAAAGATCCAATCATGCTACGATAGAGCTTTTGATCTATGGGCGTACCTGATTCGTCCAAGTCTAAGGAAGTTGTGACACTCATAGGAGTGTTCTTCCCTTTACTTTTGTTCATATCAAATCTCTTCAACATCTCCTTTGTGTATTTAGATTGACACACAAAGGTTCCAATCTCGAGCTGAGTGATTTGCAAGCCCAAGAAAAACTTGAGTTCACCCATCAAACTCATTTCGAATTCTTCCTGCATAATTTCTGAAAACTTTCTACACATAGATTCATTAGTAGCACCAAATATAATATCATCTACATATATTTGAACTAATAAAATGTCTTTTCCTTTTCTTTTAATGAATAATGTGGAATCAGCTTCCCCTATAGAGAATTTTGCATTTAACAAGTACTCTTTGAGCCTTTCATACCAAGCTCTAGGAGCTTGCTTTAGACCATATAGTGCCTTGTTTAATTTGTAGACAAAATGAGGCTTATCATGAGACTCAAAACCAGGAGGTTGTTTTACAAAAACTTCCTCCTTAATGAATCCGTTAAGAAACGCGCTCTTAACGTCCATTTGAAAGAGTTTAAAGCCAAGAAAGGCGGCATAAGCAAGAAGCATGCGAATTGATTCGAGTCGAGCTACGGGAGCGTAGGTCTCATCAAAATCAATTCCTTCTTCTTGGTTGTACCCTTGTGCTACCAACCGAGCCTTATTTCGAATAACTATACCGGATTCATTCAACTTGTTCCGGAATACCCATTTGGTACCTATTATCGTTTGCCCTTCAGGCTTAGGTACAAGATCCCAAACTTCATTCCTTTGGAATTGGTTGAGTTCCTCCTGCATGGCCATCATCCAAGTTTCTTCGGAGCATGCTTCCTCGACACTCTTCGGTTCAACTTGAGATACAAAGGCGGAGAGACCAAAGGTGCAACTAAAACGAGATCGGGTTTTAACGCCATCAGAAACACTTCCAATGACTTGACTTTCGGGATGATCCCTTTGATATATCCAATCTTTTGGAAGATTATGGATATTGGAGTTTGGAATGTTAGACACATCAATAGTAGAATCATCTTCATCATCCATATTGACTCGGTCAATGGAGGAATGAGGAGATTCATCGAAGGAGACATGAAGGGTTTCCTCCACTATTAATGTGGTCTTGTTAAAAACCCGATATGCCTTACTACGTGAGGAGTAACCAATAAAGATGGCTTCTTCACCTTTGGCATCAAATTTATCTAAATTAGAGCGGGTATTCAAGACAAAACATCGACATCCAAAAACTTTAAAATAACTAATTTTGGGTATTTTCCCATAGTATAGTTCAAAACAAGTTTTTCGCAATCCGGATCGAATTAAGGTGCGATTTAACACGTAACAAGCCGTGTTGACCGCCTCAGCCCAAAAGTACTTCGGTAACCCCGAGTCTATGAGCAATGTTCGAGCACACTCTTGAAGAGTACGGTTCTTTCTCTCAACCACCCCATTTTGTTGAGGTGTTCGAGGAAAAGAGAACTCATGAGCAATACCATGCTCTTGACAAAAATCATCAAACAAGGAATTTTCAAACTCGCCCCCATGATCACTACGGATACGAGTGATTTGGTACCCTTTTTCAGTTTGAATTTTCCTACAAAAAATAGAAAAGACAGAAAACACTCTTTCTTTAGATCTCAAGAAGGAGACCCATGAAAACCTCGAAAAATCATCTACAATTACAAGGCAATATTTGCATCCACTGAGGCTCTCATATTTTGTTGGTCCAAATAGATCTAGGTGAAGTAGTTCTAAAGGTCTTGATGTGGATATAACTTCTTTGCTTTTAAAACTAGATTTTATAATCTTACCTAATTTACATGAATCACAAACAAGCTCATTTAAAAATTTTCTTTTAGGAAGACCTCGGACTAGTTCATGTTTAGCTAATTTTTGAACCAGCTTCATATGAACATGTCCTAGTCTTTTATGCCATATACTTAACTCATCATTTGCTATAAGACATTCATAAGTGCCATTTTTATCAAATTCTACAACATAAATGTCTTTAAATCTAGTTCCCTTAAGAAGGGTTTCATTGGTTGATGCATGCATAATTTCAAATATTTTATAAGTAAACACTACTTTAAAACCCTTATCACATATTTGACTTACACTTAAAAGATTATGTTTTAGTCCTTTAACTAGAGAAACATTTGAGATGGGAGAGAGAGGGTTACCTATTTTACCAAGGCCAATAATATGACCCTTGTGGTTGTTGCCAAATGTAACTGTTCCTCCATCCGTAGGTTGGAGGTCCAAAAATAGGTGCTTGTCTCCTGTCATATGTTTGGAGCATCCGGAGTCCATCACCCATCGGCCTCCTTGGTGGTGGAGGTTTCCTTGTCTTCCTCCTTGTAGACCTTCTTCCTCCTACAAAAGATCTTCGATTGTGACTTGGTGTTTCTATAGGTCTTTCTAATTTGAGTCGTCCATCCTTCATTTTGTATATCCAATTTTTGACATTATGATGTCCTTTCATCCCTACAAAACAAAGTGAGAGTTGTCTTTTCGGTATCCATTGTAAAGTGGATCCGTATTTGTTAGTGTTCTCCTTTAGAGGAGGGTCCCTTTTTGGCTCACTTTGACTAGGCTCATAAAAGCCTAATCCAAATTTACTTGAGGAAGGTTTTTGATGGGCAATGAGTTTGTCCAAGTTATCTTTCCCCTTTGTAAATTTGGCTAGGTCCTCAAGAAGTTGGTTTGACTTTTCTTTGAGATGATTTATCTCTATTTTCATTATATCTAGTTTATCTTCTAATGCCCTAATCTCTACTCTAAGTAAGCCATTTTCATCCTTTTTAAAAGAGTTTGATTTTTCAAGCACATGGATTTTGTCGAGTAATTCTTCTCTATCTAAAAATTTTTGTTCACTCATTGCTGTATACAAATCATTTGTTAATGACTCTTTCTCAATCATTAGATTTTTTATTTGCATATTTAAAGCAGTGGTTTCTTTTGTAAGAATTAGATTCTTTTCTTCAAGATCATTGATTAATCTCTTATTTTCTAACTTTTCTTCTTTTAAAGCCTTGCTTTGGGTTTTAGTTTTCTTAAGATCTATATATAGTGAATCAAAGGCATCTTGTAATTCATCCAAAGAGTAGGGGTTTACCTCAGGTTCCTCAGATTCAGACTCGGAACCATCATTTGTTGCCATTAGTCCCAAGCATGCCGTTTCTTCATTTGTTTCCTCCTCCTCTTCTTCTTCGGAGGTGGAGTCATCCCACGTTGCTTGAAACGCCTTCTTCTTGAATCCTTTTGGTTTGGAGATCTTCTTGTAGTCAGAAGGCTTCTTGGGTTTCTTCTCATCATCCCTTTTGAGTAAGGGACAATCTTTCCTTATGTGACCTCTCTTTTTGCAATTATAGCAAATTAGAGGATCTTCTTCTCTTTTCTTTCCCTTGATCTCTCTTCTATTTTTGAGAAACTTTTTAAACTTTTTAGCTAATAAAACAAATTCTTCGTCATCGGTACTTACCTCATCATCCGAAGTAGCTTTGAAGGCTAAGGTCTTCTTCTTTGGCTCCGATGAGGTTGATTTCTTCTTTTGCTCCATTTTTGATTCGTAAGCCATGAGATTCCCAAGTAGATTTTCCATGTCTAGATCCTCTACTTGGTTGGCTTCTTCTATTGCCGTTACCTTTTGCTCCGACTCAGGTCCAAGGGAGCGAAGGAGCTTCCCTTGAAGCTCCCCCTTTATAAATGTCTTTCCTAAAGACTTGAGGTTATTCACGATTAACGTGAATCGGGTGTACATGTCCCCAAGTCTTTCATTTTCCTTCATAGAGAAAGCTTCGAATTCCTGCGATAACAAGTTTATCTTTGAGGATTTAACTTTAGATGTACCTTCGTGAGTAACCTCCAAGGTTCTCCAGATCTCGTGGGCGGTTTCGCATTGGCTGATGCGGTTGAATTCCTCCGAGCTGAGAGCGCAGTAGAGTGAGTTCATTGCCTTGGCATTCAGTCCAAGGTGATGGATTTGCTCCACTGTGTAACCAGTTTCTGGTTTCTTGGGAATGACGTATGCGGATTCGCATTTCTCCCAAATGGAGAAATCGTTGGCTTGAAGCCACATCTTCATTCTCAGCTTCCAGTAGGTGTAGTTGGTTCCTTCGAAGAGTGGTGGTCGAGTGGTGGATTGCCCCTCCAATCTGCTTGTGGAAATCGCCTTCCCCTCCATGTGATCTTTCCGCGGATGTTACTCTTGTAGGCGGAAAACCTGCTCTGATACCAAATGAAATTGCACTAGAGGGGGGTGAATAGTGAAATTATATTGTATTGTAATGCAACAAATTCAATCACACAATATACTCAATTATTTTTAGGTGGAAACCCAAGATGGGTGAAAACCACCACCTAAGCCAATCTCTTGACTTAGGATTTTCGATCACAAGGTGATCAATCCACTAACCACACTACTTAAACGAGGGTAGTGTACCTCAATTACAATTCCCACCTCCGATCCCTAAACGGAGGTTTCTTTCTTCAAGATGAAGAGACGGGGACCCGACAGGCCGGATACCCAAAGTACAGAAATTAACAAGTAGAAATAACACCTATAGAGCACCCCAATAATTTAGTTGCCTTCTTATCTACTAAGCATGAAAAGAACTCCCTGATGATTTGCAGAATGGAGCGAGCCGGGAGTATGGATTTGCCCTTTGATCAGAGTATTAGCACAGCACAAGGGCAAGATGGAGCTTAGAGTAGTGAGCAAGAGATTTTTCTAATGGAATTGTATCTCAAGAGGTGTGTTTTGCCAAAGAAGAGTTGTAGTCTATTTATAGGCAAGTTTGGAACCTTCAAGAACACTTGGGAGAGCTCTTCTAGCCGTTGGAGACAAATCCCAAGAGTTTAGGACGAAATCCACACAAAATCAGGGCAATGATGATTCTGACAGCAACATCAGACGTCTAATTATAAGATCAGACGTCTTACAGGACGTCTGATTTTTACTATGGTCGTCTAATATTGCAGGATATCCTTAACGGACTCTATTGGATCAAAAGAAGGACGTCTGATATTATGTCATAAGACGTCTGATTATTTTACTGGACGTCTAATGAATGGTGCATTCGTTCCTGTTATCATCGGATCCAAACAGGGTTCTAGGTTTAGAGGATCAGACGTCGTTACGGACGTCTGAGGACATTACCAGACGTCTGGAAACCTAAATACTCTTCCTTCCTGCTTCTGCCAAAAGATTATGTGGCCGTAGACAGATATGCACAGAAAATCATGGCCAACGGTTCAAAGGCAGACGTCTGTAAGTGTGTCAAGACGTCTAGAAATTATTTTTGCCGATAAAAAGTCTAACGGTTAGTATGAGGACGTCTGGGTAAATAATCAGACGTCTGTGAACGGTTATCGACGTCTGAAAGTGAAGTCCTTCGACTGATGTTTATGAGGAGATGAACAAAGCCAGAAATATTTGAAATTAGACGTCTGATACATATGTCAGACGTCTTATTATGGAAAATCAGACGTCTGGACTTTTTAATGGACGTCTGATAAAAGTATAAGTGTTGGGTTTTTTGTTTCTAATTTATCCTAAGTGTAGAGAGCCTAAGTTAGCTATTTATAGGTTATGTTTGGGGGCTCTTTACAATATTTCTAGACTCAAATAAGATGAAAATTACAACCTTTGAAAGTTTACATGAAAAAAGCCTAAGACCTAATACTTTTGCTACTCGTCTTCACGCTTTTAATCTCCCGTCTTGGAAAGCTTTTTGAATTCCTGCAAATATGTTATTATAGAGAGAAAACAATATGGTACGCTTTATTTATTATTTCATTTTCTACATTTTGTAAAATCATCAAAATATTATATATGAGTAGTTGAACTAACAAGCTCTGCCACTGGTACTGTGGAAGAGCGACGAGAGAGGAGGGGAGAGTCGCCGGAAGCTCTGGGCGAATGGCCGGAGTTGGGAGGAGATGAATTGGAGGGGTAGCTCAGGCCAAATGGAGCTTGAAGGATGATGTGGAGTGTGCCGCTCCTTAAATAGGTGAAGGCCGGTTGGGAGGCGCGTGATAGTGGCGGGAAAAGTCTCGCCGGAGGTATGGTAGACGGAGACCCATACCTCTCGCGTGTTCGCACGAGAGGTATGGTGGTCTTCAGGGCATGGGGGGCGGCCCATGCGGTAGGGGGCTCTGCAGGGAGCTCTCCTTTTAAATCTGGGGCTGGCTTCCCATGTAGGCGTGGCACCATCCTCCGCACAAAGTCGCCGGAGGTATGGCCTGCTGCTGCGGGTGGTAGAAGGACCAGATTGAAGAAGACGACAAGGAAGTTGAGGGGGTAAACGTAAGGATTTCAAAAAGTTGAGGGTCAGAAAGTAATTTTGAGGACCAAATTGCAAAGTAGGTCAAGACGACCTACCCTTAGGTTCAAATTTTGGTATCAACCTAATTTGAACCTAAGGAATCCAATGGTGAAGTTGGATTTTATGTTTGACCATGTTTGACTGGACATTTTGCACAAAAATTCAAATTAGGTAAAAAATTGGGTATGGACCTCAATCTAGGTCAAAACAGGTTCCAAAGGCCAAATTTAAGGTTCTAAACCCTAGGAGATATTTTTTCATGAATTTTAGAGGGTTTAGTTGATTTTTATCTTCCTTGAAACTTCATGAATTAAAGTGGGTTTGTTTTAGGGTTGTAGAATGTCATTTAATTCCTAGATGTCGCCATAACCCTTTTCAGACCAAATCATCTCACTTTTTCTCTTATTAGGTTCACTTGACCTATGTCTAGACCCTTAGAAATCCCGTTGATGCACTGCAATGGTAAAATTACACTTTTACCCCTTGTGTCATGTTTTATTCTCAGATTAACAATTCCTTGAATTAGGCCTTCCCTTAGGTTATGTAGGAGCTTTTGTTTACTTTATTAGGTTAAAATGTGCCAGTTAGGGTTCATGATGAAGTTCTCATCAACCGTCATCACGACTGAAACCGGAGAAGCCATACCAACCCGTATAGCAAACTCGTGGAGAGTTTGCATTGATTACAGAAGACTCAATTCCTTCACGAAGAAAGATCATTTCCCACTACCGTTCATTGATCAGATTTTTGAGAAACTAACGGGAAATCATTTCTTCTTCTTTCTGGATGGGTACTCTGGTTATAACCAGGTAGCAATTCATCTCGAGGACCAAGAAAAGACCACCTTCACCTGCCCCTTCGGAACTTACGCATTCCGAAGGATGCCGTTCGGTCTCTGCAATGTGTTTGCACAGCAAAAATACACCAATAAATATGCCATATTGTGTTATTTCCTAGCACTGCCATTGCATATTATGTAGCCCTACTTGCATTTGTAAATATACACCTGCATGCATTTATAAAGAGGGGAAGAGATTGAGAATAATTGGCCATCCAATCCACTTCTATTATTAACATTTTCTTTAAGTGTGGCATTGCAATTTCACCATTTTTCATTTTTTATTTTTTTCCTTTTTCTTTCATGCGGCTGCAGGGCATGGTGCCCGCACCTCTCCTCGCCATTCCTCCTGCCAGCAGCATGGCGTGAGGCGTGCCCTCCCTCTTTAAAACATCTTGCACTCCCTTGCTGCGAGCGGCATCCACCTTTAGACCACCCACACCCTCACTCAACAGTTGGCCAACCTCCTTCCCTCTCCCTCTCCCTCTCCATACACAGTTCCTCTTCTCACAAGTTGAGAAGAGGCACACCGTGCGTAGGAGAAAACTCACAGTGGTCTCAGACCACCACTGTGAGTTCCACCACCGCCCAGCTCTTTCGCGAGCAGGTGGGCGTGGTGGCTTCTCATTTCATTTCTTTTCGTCTCCTTCGCAATTAGCACTGAGCTCCAAGCTCTCAAGCTTTGAAGCTCTAGCTCACCCACATACTGCCTGCAGCTCCAGCCGATCACCGCGCGCTTGCCTGCAGACCGCACACGACCTCTTCCCACGCGCGCAGGCGCTCCACAGCGCTGGGCGCATGCAAAACCCGCTCCAGCCGGTTGCCAGACCGTGTGCGCACTGTAGCGCACTGTAGCGCGCGGTCTGCGCGACACTATAGCCACCGACAAGTTTCTCACTTAGCCGTTGGCGCGACGCTCTCTCTCCTCGCCCGTACCCACTCCAACCAGTCACCGCATCCCCGATCGCAGCACTGTGCGCTGCACTCTGTAGCATACTGTGCCTCACACACTTGCGTAGCAGTGCGCTGCACTTCACTCGCCCACACGCGTGCACGGTGCTCACTCTCCTGCGCCTGCACACCCCTGCACACCCAGACGTCGGCTCAACACGACAGACGGCTTAAACTGCTGCCCCTTCCTCCAGCGCACACACATACACACTGACACACACACACACTCATACACTCACGCATACACATATATATATACATATCCACTCACATACTCCCACCCTTACGTATATTTACATATACATAAATATATATACATATTTATATATATGTATATATATATATATAAATATATATACATATACATCTGTATATACATATATAGTTATATATATATATATATTTACATATATACTTATATATACATCCACTTACCCACATCCCTTTATACACCTCACAAACACCACCCATATTCCCGTGCACTCGCCCCTCCACTGAGCATCATATCGTAGGAATATTCGCACCGGTTGCTGATATTCCTCGATATCCGTGCAAAGAAAGCGCCTCCACCCTCACTCACACACATCCACTCCACACTTCACACGGCACTTAGTCTTGTTGGTTGCGTCTTACTAGACGTCGACCAACTTTACACCGTGCTACATTCCATTAACATTTCCATCTTCATCCCTATCTATATAACATCTATATAAATATACATATTCTATATCTACTATATATACATATATAGAGATATACTAAGCTAAGTATTTCTTTTCTCTGCATTATATTTCAATTTGTCTTTTCTTCCTGGTACTAAAAAAGATTAAAAATATATATATATAAAATAGAAAAGATAAATCTTGATTTGCAGGCACACGGTCTCGTATGTGGCGAGACAGGACTCATTGTATTTTGGCATATAGCCAAGGACCTATTTGAGGGTGTGTCTCAAGAACGAGATTATCAGAAAATAAATCTAAAAATCAAGAAAACCAAAAACATAATAAGGGCAAGGAAGAGATACGTTTTAGGAAAGGCGTAGAAACTTCGCAATTCTCTTAATCCTCACCTCCCTGAGATCGACCCTGGGCCTAAAAGTGATCAAGCTAAAATCAAGTAGGCCAGGTAAAAAAAAAATTTTTTTTTTGTGAAACTGGTGTAGACTCGATTTAGGTTAACTCATTATACTCACTTCGACATTAATATCACCATTTTAATAAAGCTTATTCGAGTACGCATCACAATGCACCTGCTACTTTTCAGCGTTGCATGCTTGCCATATTCTCGGGTATGGTAGGTGAGTACCTTGAAGTCTTCATGGACTTCTCGGTATTTGGTGAATCATTTGACGATTGCCTCCTGCACTTGGTCCAGATCCTCAGGCGGTGCATCGACGTGAACTTGGTCCTTTCCTGGGAAAAGAGCCACTTCATGATACCTGAGGGAATAGTCCTGGGACATCTTATCTCTGAAAAGGGCATCCGGGTTGATCGAGTCAAGGTGAATTTGATTTCCAAACTCCCTATGCCTAGCTTGATCAAAGACATCCGATCCTTCCTTGGGCATGTCAGTTTTTACCATCAATTCATTCCCGATTTCTCAAAAATCGTGCACCCCCTGAATAATCTTCTATCTAAGGATGTCCCTTTTGAAATCACTAAGAAATGCACTCAAGCATTTGAGATCCTGCGTGATCGAGTTACCCAAGCACCTATCCTGCAGCCCCCTAATTGGTCTCAACCCTTTGACATCATGTGCGACGCATCTGATTACACTGTAGGTGCGGTACTTGGACAGAAAATAGATGGAAAATCTGTGGTCATTTACTACGCTAGAAAGTCACTTGAAAAGACTCAGCGTAACTACATAGTTACTGAGAAAGAGCTGCTAGCCATAGTATTTGCTGGAAAAATTCAGATCGTATCTTTTGGGTTCCCGTATTATCATTTACTTAGATCACACTGCTGTGATGCATCTCCTTGCGAAGAAGGATGCGAAACCTCGACTAATCTGCTGGATCTTGCTGTTGCAAGAATTTGATCTCGAGATTCGCAACAAGGCGGGGAAACAGAATGTGGTAGCTGATTACTTATCCTACCTTCCTTTTGATATTATCAAACCTTCCGGACCCATTACTAAATATTTTTCCGATGAGCACCTCCTGACTATCAGTACAGGACTTCTATGGTTTGCTGATCTAGTAAACTATTTGGCATCACATCAAATACCGTTCGATTGGCCAAAAGCCAAGAAGGACAAATTACTTTCCGATGCCAAGTACTACTTTTAGGAAGACCCGATCTCTTCCACATTGGTGCAGATCAAATCATCCGACGATGTGTTCCGGAAGTAGAAATTCAGGACATTTTGTCCTTTTGCCATGACCAGGCATGCCGTGGACACTTCTCTAGTAATAAAATCGCAACAAAAGTCCTCCAGTGTGTCTTCTATTGGCCCACAATTTTCAAAGACGCATACAATCATTGTAAGGCATGCACTCGTTGCTAGACCTTAGGCAACATGAGCCACCGTGATGTGATGCCCTTACAGTCGATTCTTGTATGCGAAATCTTCGATGTTTGGGGTATTGATTTTATGGGACCCTTTCCTACTTCGAACGGCTTTGAATACATTCTTCTCACCGTTGACTACGTGTCCAAATGGATCGAAGCCATTCCGACCTGAACCAACGATCATAAGGTGGTTATCAAATTTATTCATCAGAACATCTTTTCTTGGTTCGGGATTCCACGTGCCATAATCTCTGATGGAGGGACCCATTTCACGAATGCTCAGTTCAAATCACTGATGACCAAATACGGGATGTCACATTGAATCTCTACTCCTTATTACCCCTAAACCAACGGTTTAGCTGAGCTATCGAATCGAGAGATCAAGAAAATCCTCCAGGTCACTATTTTCCCTGACAGGAAAGATTGGTCGTCTCGACTTCCAGAAGCTTTATAGGCCTATAGGACAGCCCACAAAACCCAATTAGGCATGGGGGTATGATGAGAACCTCATCATAAACCCTAACTAGCACATTTTGACCTAATAAATTGAACAAAAGCTCCTACATAACCTAAGGGAAGCCCTAAATCAGGGAATTGTTAAGCGGAAAATAAAACATTATACAAGGGGTAAAACTGTAATTTTACCATTGCAGTGCATTAACGGGATTTCTAAGGGTCTAGACATAGGTCAAGTGAACCTAATAAGAGAAAAAGGGGGATGATTTAGCCTGAAAAGGGTTATGACAAAACCTGGGAATTAAATGACATTCTACAATCCTAAAACAAACCCACTTTAATTCATAAAGTTTCAGGCAAGATAAAAATTAACTAAATCCTCTAAAATTCATGAAAAAATATCACCTAGGGTTTGGAACCTTCAATTTGGCCGTTGGAACCTATTTTGACCTAGATTGAGAGCCATACCCAAGTTTTAACCTAATTTGGGTTTTTATGCAAAATGCTTGGTCAAACATGGTCAAACCTAAAATCCAACTTCACCATTGGATTCCTTAGGTCCAAATTAGGTTTATATCAAAATTTGGACCTAAGGAAAGGTCGTCTTGACCCACTTTACAAAATGGTCCTCAATAATTACATTTTGACCTTTAACTTTTTTAACTCTTCCTGATACCCCCCAGCTTTCCCATCGTCTTCTTCAATCTGGTCCCTCTGCCACCCGCTACGTAGGTCATACCTCCGACGACTTTGCGTGGAGGATGGCGCTGCGCATGCATGGGGAGTCGGCCCCAGATTTGAAAGGGACTCTCCGCAGAGCCCCCTACCGCATGGGCTGGGTCCCATGCCCTGTCGACCACCATACCTCTCGTGCGAACGCACGAGAGGTATGGGTCTCCATCTGCCACAACTCCGACGGGGTTTTTCTCGCCGCTTTTGCGCGCTTCGCTGCCAGCCGACGCCTATTTAAGGAGCAACACCCTCTGCCGCATCCTTTAAGCTCCTCGTGGCCTGAGAATCCCCTCCAATTCCTCTCCTCCCAACTCTGGCCATTCGCCCAGAGCTTCTGACGACATCCCCTTTCCTCTCTCGTCACCCTACCACCATACTAGTGGCAGGGTTAACTCCGCCGTCTTCCACCACGCCGCGCCGTACCAGCGGGCATTCTCCAACCCCTCTTCCTTGTCGCCGTCTCTTCCACTGGGCACCTTCTTCTTCGACGACGGCAGCACCGGCCGCTCGCCAACTCCGCATCCCCCCTTCACTCTGGACTCATAGTTAAGCTCTCCTTACTCTCCCTTTTATTTCCCCTCTATCAATTGATTGTTTCGACTCCTCGACAACACTATCCACCATCGCCATCTCCACCTTCGACCATCAACTCCAGCGAGGCCATTTCACCACCACAGACAGCTCCACCCCTCGCCAACAGATCCCTGAGCATCGCCTCCACCCACTGATCACCCTACGACCCTCCACTGACCGCGCCACCCACTGTCGCCTCCCCCAGAACAAACCCACTTACACAGACTCATACCGACCTAGGCACGCACACCTAGGTCGCTCTGAGCCACGCCAACCCCCGCAGTATCTTATCCATGCTCTGGCGAAGCTCACCAAGCGTTCTGACAGTGCCGCAAGGCCGTATTCTTGATTTTAGGTGTACGCCCTGTTCGCCATTAATGAGCAAGCTTCAAGCTTGCTCGCAGACTCGCTCCAGGCACCCTTGTCTTAGGTTGGAGTCCCAAGCTGCGCAGAAGAGCCTCGCGCACGGTCCCAGGTCCCCAATTGAAGACGCAAGCCTTGCGTCTTGCTGCAATTGGAAGGGCACCTCCTGCTGCGGGCACGCGAGGAAGGAGGGGCGCGGATAGTCCCACATCGTAGCTGTTGAAGCCGCGCACCCGCATAAATTGTAAAAGTGAATTAGGCTTATCGCCTCAATCACACGGGGTGAGGTCCCTCTCACCCGCTCACCCTGTCTCGTCCGCGACCACCCCTCGCAGCCTGGCCCGACCCGTTTACCTAAACTGTGCACACCTCGCCCACCACCGCACGTCGGTGGACCTGGTCCCGGGCGCGTTACCCGACCCATATACTAGAACAGGCTCTAGGAGAGCGAACCCTGGAGTGAAACAGAGAGAGAGAGACGCGGGGAGGGTAGGGGTTAGGTTTTGCCTAACCATAGCCTGTGAAGGTGTTGACGCGGCTAGATCGTGTTTTAACAATTATTGCGTTGTAATATAGACGAACTTTCCGTGAAAACAAATAAAGATTTATAACTCGAAAATCAGAGTATCCGAGGTCGAACATAGGGAGCAATCTAAGTATTTCCAAAACTTGAGAACACAACTTTTTAAATGAGAATAAATAACTAGTTCAATGAGAGTGATATAAAAAGAAATTGCTCAAAGAGAACAAAAAATGGACGTCTGATACAAAATATCAAACGTCTTAAAATAGAGCTCCTTCTCTTCCCTTGCTGCTTCTGTTTCTCTTTCTTTATTTCTTTTCTTCCTGCGACCAAGGTCTGGCTTTCTTCTTTCTTTTCTTTTCCTTTGCCTTCTTGAATCTTTGTCTGCCCCTTGTCTTCTTCTTCTTCAGTTCTGTTCTCCTTGCCTTGCTTCTTCTTCTTTGCCTTGCCTCTCTTCTTCTTCCTTCCTCGGTTATGTTCTCCTTGGCCTTGCCTCTTCTTCTCTGCCTTGCCTCTCTTCTTCTTCCTTCCTCGTTTCTGTTCTCCTTGGCCTTGCCTCTTCTTCTCTGCCTTGCCTTTCTTTCTCCTCTACAGAGCCTCCATCCTTCTGTTTCCCTTTGGCGTTTCTTCTTTTCTGCCTTGCCTTTCTTCCTTGGCGGAGCCTCCTTCCTTCTTTCTTCCTCTGCTTGCAGCGGCTAAGTCCCAGCGTCCTGCACACAACTATGCACAGCAAAACCTAACCCTCTACTCGTGTCTCTCTCTCTCTCTCTCTCTCTCTCTCTCTCTCTCTCTATGTAAACCACTCTCAGCACGCTCTCCCAGAGCCGAGTAAACGGGTCGGATCGCGGGCCCGAGTCTAGGCGCATCGGCATGAGGGTGGTGCGCGAGGAGTGCTCAGGACAGGGTCGGGTCGGGTCATGGCAGATCCGCGTGGTGAACTCGCAGACGAGGCACAGTGGTAAGGTGAGGGACATCACCCCACGTGTGACTAGAGGCAACCGGCCTATATGACAAAAACAATATAAACGATACGCACGCGTCGTGACTTACCGATGTGGGACTAAAGCCTACTGCTTTCCCTCGCGCGCCTGCAGCAGACCACGCCTTCAATTCCCTCAACTGCAGGCTTTGTTGGCTTCAGTTGCTGGGTCAGCTACCTTCGCAAGACCTTCCCAAGTTGGCAGCACCTGGAAATCTGCAGTTCTACGACCTGGATCAAGCGTGGAGCTTCCTCGAGTTGCCGTCAATGGTGGCAAGAGCTTGAAATTTGTCTGTCACAAAAATAGCCTCGCGGCCTAATCAGATCATCTGGGGACCTTCGCCGTGTCACGGCGAAGGTGAGGAAATATCTGGCTGGCCGCAGGGAGGCCTAGGCGTGAGTGCCTAGGTCGCTCTGTGGCCGGACGGGTGGGTGTGTTCGGGGGGTTGTTGTGATTGTGTAGCAGGACTGTAGATGAGTGGAGGGTGCTCAGTGAGGTGAGGCGGAGGATATGCGATGGTCGGCGAAACGTGTGGGGCTGCGGAGCGACGGGAGTGTCTCGCCGGAGGGTGGCTGGAGATGAGGAAGGTGGCGGTGGACAGGGACGGTCGAGGGTCGATTATGTGAAATAAAGTGAGGAAATGAAAGAGTGGAAGATGGGGAACTTATCTGGACTGTTGGGAGAGAAAGGGGGCGGCAGAGTCAAATGGCTCGTTTGTGCCGTCGTCGGAGAAGATAACCCTGAGGGAGATAACGGCGACGAGGAGGAGGTCAGGGAAGCGTGCGCTTGGTGCGGCGCGACACGGGAAGATGAGACGGAGTAGACTCTGTTGCTGGTATGGAAGCAAAGCGACGAGAAGGAGGAGAGGTAATCGCCGGAGCTTGTGGGTTTCTTGGCCGGAGAGAGAAGAGAAGAAATTTGGAGGATTCTACCGCCAAGACAAGTCTGAGAGATTTCGCAGAGGGTCAGAGGTCTTTTTATAGGTGCTGGCCGAGCTTCTGGTGCGTGGAGGGCAAGCTTTTAGCTACCGTTGTCTCGCCGGAGAAGGAAGGTGGTTGGGATCCAAATCTTTTGTGCGTTCGCACGAGAGATTGGACAGGAATCAGAGATCATGATCGGGCTCAGATGGAAGGGGATTCCCCAGAGAATCTCCCTTCCAATTCTGGGAGGAGATCTCTGAGGGATCTGAGCATATCCCCCCTGTCATCCTCGCCGGAGAAGGATTCTTCCCCAATAATGGTGGAAGGACCTGATTGTAAGATTGGTGAGAAAGTTAGGGGGGTTTATGTGATGGTTTTCAAAAGATAGGGACCAAAATGTGATTGGGTATACTAAATTGCAAAGTAGGTCAAGATGACCTCCCCTTTGGTCCAAATTTTGGTACAAACCTAATTTTGACCTAAGGAATCCAATGGTGAAGTTGGATTTTAGGTTTGACCACGTTTGACTGGATATTTTGGGTAAAAACCCAAATTAGGTCAATTGATGAGTTAGGACCCTAATTTAGGCCAAACTAGATTCCAAAGGCCAATTTGAATGTTTTAAGCCCTAGGGGATATTTTTCCATGAATTTTAGAGGGCTTACTTGATTTTTATCCTGATCGGAACCTTGTTGAATTAAGCGGGTCTGTTTTAGGGTTACCAAATGTCATTTAATTCCTGGATTGCACATGAACCCATTTCTGATTTTTATCTCATTTAGACCATTTGACCTATGCTCTGTCTCTGAGAAATCCTGCTTATGTACTTTAATGGTAAAATTACAGTTTTAACCTTTATTTCATATTTTCTTCTCAAAACACTTATTCCTCCAATTAAGCCCTCTTCTAAGTCATCTAAGAGCTTTTATTCTCTTTATTAGGTCAAAATGAGTAGTTTTGGCTCATGATGAGGCTCTCATCAGCAGGGAACTGAAGAAAAAGAAGGAGAAGAGGAAGAGGAGAAGCAAATTGAAGAAGAAGGAGACGCAGCTCAAGAAAGAAGAAGAAGCCAAGAAGACCAAGCAGAAAAAGCTGAAGAAGAAGAAGAAAGAAAAGGAAGAAAAAGAAGAAAGACCAGGAGCTGAAGTAGAAGAAGAGGAAGAGCTGAAGCCAAAGGAGGGAGTTGCAGCCGAAGAGAAGATAAGAAGAAAAAGCCAAGGAGAAGAAGAGCAGCAGCAGGAAAGAAGAAGAGAACGAGCACTGTAGCAAGTGGCTACTTAAGGTGTCTGATCCATGGAGTCAGATGTTTGAAGATAGAGAGAAAGGAAAACAAAGAAGAAAGAGAGAAGAAAAGAGAAGACAAATTTTTATTTCCTCTCTTTAATCTTTTTGTAAAACAGTGTATTATTGTAAATTATGATTTTCTACGCTTCTAGTATCAAGCTTGCTCCCTGAGTTCGACCTCTGAGAATTTTTGTATTCGAGTAATAAAATAAAATCAAACTGATCGTCCATCATGCGAACATCTTCCTTCATATTAGTGTATGGGAAGGCATGTCACCTCCCGTCGAATTGGAGCACAAAGCCTATTGGACAGTATGGAATTGCAATCTCAATCTTTCTAAGAGAGGAGCCCACAAAAAGCTTCAAATGAGAGAGATCAATGAATTACGCCACGACGCGTATGTGAACTCACGAATTTACAAAGAGAGGGTTAAGGCCTTTCACGACAAGCACATATCCAGAAAGGTCTTTTTCCCTAGTCAGAAAGTCCTACTCTTTGACGCCAAACTCAAATTGTTCCTAGGAAAACTCAGATCAAAATGGATTAGACCATATCTTGTCTGACGAATCTTTGGAAATGGAGCTGTCGAAATCAGTCAACTCAGCCATGATTCAGAACCTTTTGTCGTGAATAGCCAGAGACTCAAACCGTTCATTGAACTCACCGATACAAATTTGGCTGATATATCTTTTATCCTCCATTCTCCCTGAGCTCATTGCGCCTGGCTGATGGCGTTAAACTCAGCGCTTAACGGGAGGCCACCCGTCATTTTTGAAAAAAAACCCGAAACCCTTCCTAACACATCCTATGCTGAACTCATATTGCACTTTAGGGTTCATCCACTAGAACAACCGACTCCACCTTTAGTATCCGTACCCGAGCTTGAAATCGTCTACAACAATCATCCCAACCTATTCACCTACCCAACACTTATTCTAATGAATGATCTAAATTGAACTCAAACCCACCTAATTTACAATGAAGACATTACAAATCGTAGGCATGGGGGGGTAGTAAAGTAGAGAATGCTGTGAAAATCATTTCACAAGAAAGGGTTTCATAAAAAAATCACATATTCCAAAAATACCAAAAAAATAAAAAATTCTTGAAAAAGAACAAAAATATGAGAGGAGAGGAAATTTTGATGGCATATCAGAATTTGAGGAGAAAAGGGGGAGGAGATAAAAATATCAAAAAGGAGCACAATTTGAAAAAAAGAAAAAGAGGTTGTCATTAGTAAAAGATTAAGAAATTGACTTAGTTCTAGACCGTATCAAGAGAAAGAAAATGAAAGGCAAAAAAGTGCTAATAAAACAAAAAAAAAGAGATTAATGGGAACGCTGATTTTAGGCCTTTTGGGCTATAATCTTAGGCTTAAAAGTTCAAGTACCCACTAAGATTTGGATAGTCCTCAAGAGGTTGAGGAAAATGCGAAACTTAAGTATTAGGTCTAAGGCTTAGGGATTATTCAGCCACGTTAACTGACCTCTAGTTTGCGGGACTTGGTAACCTAAGCATCCCAATCCACACATAGTCCGGTTCAGTGCGCCTAAGTATCAAAATCACGCAAATGCGTTTAACTTGTTCTGAAAAAGTCACTTAGATTAGGGACAACTAATCAACACAAGTTGATTTGGACGAGTTTCCGATGCGGAGAGGCGAGAAATTCCTCTCGAAGATGCGTAATAACATATCATCTCCTCGATGCT
This sequence comes from Thalassia testudinum, assembly GCA_037157565.1. Classification (NCBI taxonomy): domain Eukaryota; kingdom Viridiplantae; phylum Streptophyta; class Magnoliopsida; order Alismatales; family Hydrocharitaceae; genus Thalassia; species Thalassia testudinum. The sequence continues at coordinate 22,801,876 of JAZHRO010000054.1, read as the reverse complement.
TCTCTCCTAGGATATCTACATATCCTACCGGGGGCATGTAAGCACCCTGTTCTGGTTCAGATGCCATGGGTGGCATTATCCTGAAATGTCAATTGCCAGGGTCTAGATTTAGCTACAGAACGCTATGGGTGAGATTATCTCGAAATCTTAAAAGCCAGGATTCTGGGGGTTGCCATGGGCGGTGCTATCTCGAAGCATCGATTGCCAGGGACCTTGCGAGGATTGATGGTGGGGACTAGGAATCCGATACAAATCGTGTTGTAAAGCTAATCCAAAGCTAGAAATAAAAAAGAAAAGAAAGAGAAAACTCTCCAAAAATAAAGAAAAATTCCTCTGTCTCTCTCTGACGAAAACGCACTGCAAACTAAATCGAGGCTAAAACATGTTATAAGCACAAGTGCTTTAACTGCGGAATTCAATGAACCTTAGGTTAGTTCTTGTGGGTCGTAAAAACCTTCGCAAGAGACTGAGTCTAGAGCCGATCAGGTCCGAATCTTGGTTGGTACTTGAGTATCTCTAGGCCTACTATCGGCATTCTAACCTAATCTACAAAAGGAAGCGCACAGCAAAGTTTTTAAGCATCAAAAGATTTTATGGTCTAGAATCAAAGTTAATACCTTGAAATTTTGCTAAGAGACTAGCAAAAGCTAGGCATGGGGTTATGATGGGAACACCATCATGAGCCATAACTAGCTCATTTTGACCCAATTAAGTCATTAAATGCTCCTACATAACCACTAGAGAGTCACAAGTCATTGCATATTCATTATGAAAGATAAATAAGAAACTAGGGCTAAAATTGTAATTTTATCATCTCATCATGAATGCAGTACAACCAAAGGTTTTCTCAGGGGTTGAATGAAGGTCAATTGGTCTTAAAAAGATAACAAGTGAGATAAAACAGACAGAAAATGATTTACACTTGTTCTGAGAATTAAATGACTTTTTGAAACCCTAAAAACAGATTCGCTTAATTAACTGAGGTTCTGATCAAGATAAAATTTACCTAAACCCTCTAAAATTCATAGAAAAATATTCTGTAGGGTTTAGAACTTTCAATTTGACCATCAGAATCCATTTTGACCCAAAACATAACCACATACAGACATTTACCCTAATTTAGGTTTTTGCATAAATTACCCAGTCAAACATGGTCAAAACTAAAATCCAACTTCACCATTGGATTCCTTAGGTCCGAATTAGGTTTGTATGAAAATTTGAACCCAAGATAAATTTACCTTGACCTAGTTTGCTCATTTCATCTCATAAATTATCTCACCAAGATTTGGGTCTCAAGAAATTTCCCGATCTAGCGACCTTTCCAAGCTTGGGAAGCAAGCTTCCCAAGCTCTAACAGACCTCTAATGACCTATAAAAGGCTCCCCAGATCACAACGAACTTCTCAAGCTTGAATTCGGCCAGAGAATCCCTTAAATTCTTCTCCCCTCCTCCGGCCGATTTGCTCTTCAAGATCCAGCGATTCTCCTTGTCTTCCCTCGTCGTCTGACCACCATACCTGTGGCAGATTCTTCATCCTTATCTTCTTCCGCGTTGAGCAGCACCCTCCGATGCTCCTGCCTCCCTTCATCCTCGCTGATCACCTCCCTTTGAGCCTCTTGTCTCCGGCGCCGGCCACACCTCAACCGGCACCAACTCTGCTCCCCTTCATCTGCCTCCCCTCCTAAATAACTCAACTTCCCCTCTTCATTTTCAGACCCTCACCGCCTCGTTTCGACCACCAACTCGCCCTGTCGCCCTCTGTCTTCCTCCGCACTGGTGTACCCAAGGAGCTCGCACGGCCACAACACTCCACCAATCCGTCCACTGTTCATCTCCACACCTCTGCCGTGTTCCAGAGAGCAAAAGTCCTCTAGTCTTCGAGGCTATTGGCCTCCCCACTGCTCCATCGAGCACCACACTGTCGCACCTCATGTTCCACCATCGTCTGGCCACCTCACGCACCCTCACACCTCACAAACACCGCTGTTCAATTCCCCACCTCACGACGAAGCTTATGAACTGTTTTAACTGGGGCTTTTAGCCCATTTTTGTGTTTGCAGGTCCCAAGTCTCCGCCGCCATTTTCGAAGCTTCAAGCGAAGCTCGAAGCTCACTTCAAGCACCTGCAAACCCTAGGCAATGTCCCAGGTGTTGCGCAACAGTTCCAGGATCGCAACCAAGGAGCCAATTGGGCACGTTGACTGAGCCTTTGACCACAATTCGATGAAGGAAGTCACTGCAGTTGCATGCAGAGAAAGGAGGTGGGATTAGTCCCACATTGGAAGCGGCAAAGCTCCTGCGCTCGCATAAATTGTAAAAGTGTTATAGGCTAGTTGCCTCAGCACCCACAGGGGTAAGGTCCCCGCATGCCCCCCTCACACGCCTCGTCCGCGACATCTCCCCCACTGACCTGGCCTGACCCGATAACCCACTTAAACCCTGCACTCCTCGGCTGCGACCTACACTCACAGCCCTGGTCCCGATATGCTCTAGGTCTGATTACTCGTATACTCGGTATTGTTGAAGGCTCTGGGAGAGTGTGACCCAGAGAGAGAGGAGAGATTGCGCAAGGGTAGGGAGGTTTTGTTGCTAAAGACATTGGCTGACACTTAGCCAATCTGAGAAGTTCCCCTCCCCTGTGAGAAGAAGAAGAAGGAGAAGGAAGCAGAAGGAAGAAGAAGAAGAGGAGGAGTCGCAGCAGAGAAAGAAAAGAAGAGAAAGAAGAAGAGGCTAAGAGAGGAAAAAGGAGGCAGTGCACTGTAGCATCAGACATTTAAGTCATCTGATCCCACTTTCAGACGTTTGATTTGAGTTTCTAAAGCTATAATTAACTCTGATATTGTAATTCTAATTGCTATTATTGTATAAGGGTAATTGGTGATTTAAATTACCATTTTACCCTCTTCATTTTGCACATTGATCATTGATTTTTATATCATTTTTCCTTACACTTTTACTTATATATTGTGCTCAGTTATGAATTGTGATCTTGAGCTCTAAATTCCATATTGCTCCCTGTGTTCATCATTGAAATCTTTTTCGAGTAATAAAATTTATTTGAATGCTGTTTTGGCTATACTGCAACACGACATTCTTAAAACACTGATCTAGCGTTCGAACACTGAGTCACCAATTTCAAATGCCTCTATCTTTGTAATTGCTTGTGATATCCATTGTTTCGATTCTCCTGTTGATTAGGGCCTCGATCAATTGGCATCGTCTATGAGAACGACTATCGTTTGATTTCGTTTCCTTACCCTAAATCAAAGCAATGGCTCCTACAACTCGAAATTCCTCTCGCCTTAACCCCGAGAAGGCTACCCTGATGGACTCCAGCGTTTTGGAGTCCATGGAACACCATCTGCAAGCCCACACAGCCTAGCCAACAACCTAAGCCTTCTCGTCTTGAGAATCCTTAGCGGGACTTTCCCCTCGTGATGCAGGAGAAGGAAGATGTTATGACTCGGTTCCCGAATCCCTACAGGATACGAGACCGGCCAGACTCGACTGATCCCAAGACCCAGTCGTAAAGCAAACTAACAGTAACAAAAGTACAGCAGTAAAGAAGTAAACTACTACAGTACACAACACCACAACAGTAGAGAATTTAAACAGATACAGGAATATAAAGTTTACAATAAAGAGTATAGAAACGTAACAAAGTTACTCACTATAATAAGAAACGGGTACAACAAAAGGTACAACTACTGGGCTCTACTGGGCCCAGCACCCTCTGCAGCGGTAGGCGCTGGTTGCTCAACACCTGGACCAGAAAAAGGTTATGAGTATACAAAATCAGCGAACGCTGAGTAGAGTGGCAACCAGCTAACTAAAAATAGTAAAGGTGGACAGGTAGCTGTTATTTCCGATTCCTTTCTTTATTTAACTAATCATCCTTTCTTTCATCACTTGGTTTATTTATCAGGTCTTTTTCTTGATCTTGAATGTTCCTCGTGGGAACGATCTTGATTGCAGTCTTTTCCGAAGAGTAGAAGTAGCACGTGGTGCTCTCCTGGCCGGGAGAGTCCCCCGTGGTGGTCCTACACTCAGTCAACCACCCCAAGGTCGCTGACAGACGTAACGGTGACTACAGCACGCATGATAAACTCACGGGTAGCTACCCTGCATTGGCACGGGATTAGTCGTTTCCGTTAACGGGTGCGCCCAAAGCATAGCACGAAACCAGTATAAGGCATAGCCCTCTCAGTAACAGGGGTCTAGCCCCTTTCAGTAACCAAACAGGGGTCTCGCCCCTCCACAGTTCGCGCACCCTCGCCTGACTACCCTGGTTTGCCCAGTGGGCCTAACAAGTCGATGTAGGACGGCTAGCTGAACCCCGGGCCCCGTGGGGTGGCTAGCTCCCTCCCTACACTAGTAGCTCTCTCCGGTACTGTGTACGCGAGGGCCAAAAAGTCGGTACAAAGTGGCCAGTCCTAACCCAGGGTCCCAACCCTAGGGCGGTTAGCTCCGCTCTGCACTAAGCAAATAACATGTGCTCACCCTGGTACCACATACTCAAGGGCCAGCACACTGACCGCGTGCCAGTGCGGGGTAGCTACCCATGAATTTATCGCGTGTGTCGTAGTCACCGTTACGTCTGTCAGCGACCTTGGGGTGGTTGACTAAGTGTAGGACCACCACGGGGGACTCTCCCGGCCAGGAGAGCACCACGTGCTACTTCTACTCTTCGGAAAAGACTGCAATCAAGATCGTTCCCACGAGGAACATTCAAGATCAAGAAAAAGACCTGATAAATAAACCAAGTGATGAAAGAAAGGATAATTAGTTAAATAAAGAAAGAAATCGAAAATAACAGCTACATGTCCACCTTTACTATTTTTAGTTAGCTGGTTGCCACTCTACTCAGCGTTCGCTGATTTCATATACTCATAACCTTTTTTAGGTCTAGGTGTTAATCAGCCAACTCCTACAGCTGCAGAGGGTGCTGAGCCCAGTAAAGCCCAGTAGTTGTACCTTTTGTTGTACCCGTTTCTTATTGTAGTGAGTAACTTTGTTACGCTTCTGTACTCTTTATTGTAAACTTTATATTCCTGTACCTGTTTAAATTCTCTACTGTTATGGTGGTGTGTACTGTAGTAGTTTACTTCTTTACTGCTGTACTTTTGTTACTATTAATCGCTTGCATGGTGAATGTGGTTTATTTTTACTGCTTTTTGGTTACTTTCTCGTTGGACGACTGGGTCTTGGGATCAGTCGAGTCGGTCCGATCTCGTATCCTGTAAGGATTTGGGAACCGGGTCGTAACAAAAGAGGAGTAAGAAGCTAGGGTGGCGAAAGGCTGATCAGTAATTGATTGCGAATCAACTCCTTGAATTCAAGCTAATCAAGGAAAATTGCAAGATTTCGCTGGAGGAGTCCCAAAACTCCAGGCCTACCGATGACCAACTGAAGTGGTGTTGTATGGTAGAAGAGGAGAATGCTCGCCTGCGTGAACAGCTCGAGAAGCTAAAACGTGAGCTTAGTAGCTAGAAAGGGAAAGTTCCTCATAGCCCACCTAAAGTTCCCCATCTACCTTCGTCAAGGGAGCAGTTTGAGGCTCACCCCATGGTGACCAGTGGAGGGGGCTCGCTACTTGAGATCGTCTGTCAAGTCACTCGAGTGATGAGAGACATACACCCACGAACATATGTCACTACCTACCCCTTCATGAAGGAGGTAATAACGGCACCTCTGCCAAAGAAATTCAAGTTGCTCGTCATAGCTTAATATGACGGAATGATGGACCCCAATAGCTTTGTGGGGAGCTACCAATAAATGATGCTCGTTTACAGCTGTCCTGACGGGGTGCTCTGTCAAGTATTCCCATCATATCTCTCTGTCATGGCTTACGAATGGTTCAACGAGCTGCCGGTAGGACAAATTACCTACTTCCAAGAATTGGCAGATAAATTCTACTAGTATTTCGCAGGACAACAGTGGGTTAGGGGATAACCCAGAAAGGCTAACGGAGATCCAGCAGCAAAAAAATGAGCCTTTTCGATCATATCTGGATTGATTTAAAGCTCAGTACTTCAAGTACAAAATGCCCCATGATGCAATCGTCATCTAGTACTTCAAGTCAAACCTCCTGACTAAGAGGTTCTGATACGACAATGACAATTTCCCACCTAAAGACATGGCAGAATTATAGGACTGGGCTACGAGGTTTGCAGAGTAGGATGACTCGTTCTGCTCCCATAGTCGGCTGGCAGATGGATACGGAGATGACTTTGGTTCCATAGAGGAAAAGAGAGTCTCGGGAAAACCAGCTCCTATATCCATCCGTGGAGGCAATCGCTTCAACAAACGGAAGGCAAACTTCTAAGATCAAATGAGCGAAAGGCCCAGCAAGGGCTGAAACAACGGGCCCCGCCAACCCAGGCAGGAGTTCTTTGAAGAATACATTCTCCTGGCCGTGAATCAGGCAGATGTGTTGGCGGAGGTGTGGTCCACCGATAAGCATCTTCAACCCCCACCAAAGCCTCTCAAGAAGAAGGCTGACACTGGGCCCTACTGCAAGTATCATCGGGTCAGAGGACATGCTACAAAAGACTGCCGGGATCTACATGACTAAATTGAGTCCCAAATCTGGCATGGAAACTTGGCCCATTTCATTGAGCAGAATGAAGGCCAAGATAAACACAAAATACCTATACAGTGTCCAAAGGAGTACCATAAGGAGAAGCTTCAATAGTTTTGGGGGGTCTATATGGTCTCCATGGTAGAATAGGAGCCGGAGGAGTCTGAAGCTCATCAAATTGAGCAACTGGTGTCTCCATGGCTCCCCCTACAGAATATCACCGTCAAGTCCTAGCGGTGAAGGCAGCGCTACCCCAAAACACTCACCTCCCGCTGCCTGAGTCAATGGTCGTGGAGGTCAAGGTCATTTTCGGGGTCAACGTCGCCCCAAGCCAACAAACTACTCCTGCCAAGAGGATGCCTCGCAGTCCATTCCCCACCCATCAATGGGGTGAGAGAGGTTCTGTTAAGCAAGCGACGTTAAAGTTGGTCTCTGCACTGGTGAACCCACCAAAGCACACAGACCCACTCCCGGTGACTCCTGTTGGCGGTGCAACTCCAGCCTAGGCTCCTGGTGGATGAAGGAAGTGTAGTGGACGTTCCTTTTGGAAAACACTACTAAGGCTGGGGTTCAAAGAAGAACACCTTTCCCCATCAACTCACCCACTTGTGGGGTTTAGAAAAAGAGAGATAAGTTTACCCCTATCTATCTATGATGGGGACAAGCAACTTTATAGAACAGCCACATTCATTGTGGTTGGGTTGACGGCGGTGTTTGACACCATTATCGGTTGCCCAACGACCTATGTGTTCTGGGTGATCCCCTCCTCTTATTTCCAATTCATGCTCTTCCAAATTCCTTGAGGAGTGAGGATAGTGCATGGGGATCAGTCGGTTGGGTGCGAACTCCTTTGGATCAAGTTGGAGAGATCCATGGAACCAAGGTCGCCAAAGCCACAAAAATGGGGAAAGAAAAGAAGCCAAGTCTAGGCAATTCAACAAGAAATGAACTTTGTTGATCCTTCAGCAACGTTAGAGCTTGAACTAGGCTCTTTAGCCATGGCTATTCAATTATATCTCGATGACGCGACTAAGCTCGTCAGAGTTGGGGCAGACCTTGATCCCTTCGAAGTCTAGGAGTTGTTGCTTTTGCTAAGGGCCAACGCGGATGTATTCACTTGGTTCGCCAATGACTTGCCAAGGGTGGACCCGTCCTTGATATAGCATCACCTCAATATCCAGATGGATGCTCAGGTAGTGAAACAAACTCGCAGGCACAAGTCAGCTGAACTGTGGCAAGCAATTGAAGTAGAAGTTAAAAAGCTCCTGGATGCTAGATTCATTAAGAAGTCTCTATACTCGGCATGGCTATCTAATGTAGTTATGGTGAAGAAAGAGAACGACAAGTGGTGAATGTGCATCGACTTCACTAACTTGAATGAAGCTTGCCCTAAAGATGAATTCGCCTTGCCTAAGGTCGACACGCTGGTGGACTCATGTAGTAGCCAGTCCCACATGTCCTTCATAGACACTTACAGCGGATACCATCAGATAAGTCTTACTCCAGCAGATAGACCTCATACCTCCTTTATAACAGATTGGGGTTTATTTCAGTATAGAGTCATGCCTTTTGGCTTGAAGAATGCTAGACCTACTTACCAGCGCCTTGTAAACATGATTTTTTCTCATTTCATAGGAAAATCATTTGAGGTGTATATTGATGATATGTTGGTGAAGGGATCAAATTTTCCTCAACATCTAAACTACTTGGCGGAGGTATTCCATGTCTTAAAGGACATTCTCCTTTGCTTGAACCCCAACAAATGCATCTTTGGCATTTCAGGGAGAAAATTCCTAAGGTATCTAGTTTTTGACCAGGGAATAGAAGTCAACCTCGACAAAATTCAAGTGATTCTGGCTTTAGAGCCGCCAAACATTCTAAAAGGGGTACAGTTGCTAGTTGGCAAGATCATCTCTTTAGGTCAATTCTTGCCTCGATCTTCCGACAAATGTCTCCCCTTCTTTGAGTGCATAAAAAAGGGTAAAGGCTATACCTCCGCCCATTGGACTCCTCACTTCTAGAAAGCTTTAGAGGAGGTAAAGAAAGCTCTTAAAAGTCCTCCCATTCTAATGGCTCTTAAGGTCGGGGAATCTTTATTCCTTTACATAGCGACATCCATGTTTGTTGTCATTGCTGTTCTAGTGGGCGAATGGGAAGGAGGGTAATGACCAGTATACTTCATTAGCAAGACCTATCAAGGTGCAGAAGCTAAGCATACTGTAATTGAGAAACTCAGGCTAGCCTTGGTGACTAATCGAGAACCTTTTGCTTTAGGAAATAATATCAGAAATATACGTCGTCGCAGTAAATAATGTGGTGGAAAATCCTTGATAAAAAATTACGTTTTAAAAAAATATACTAAAATTAAACCACAAAATCAGGTCGTATCACGGGGAGGCACAAATGCAAATAAGGCATTCACATAGATTAATTGTGGCCATAGGCGCAAAATCCGTATTCAAATCCAATGTGAAATGAGGTGAACAACAAGAGTCAGACAAATACGAGAAAGAATAAGTATGATGTCGCAATTTCACCTTAATAAAATAATAAAAATAAAAAAATTTAGAAGTTGGCAATGAGGTTAGATGTAATTTTTAATTGATGCCAAAACAGAGGATTTCGTCCTCTTGAGCATGCGCGAAGAGGAGGCAATGGCGGGTTGCGAGAAGCTCGAAGGTTGGAATGGTCGAGAGCTATGCATGGGCGGTGATGGCATCGACGAAGGCGACCAGACGGCGTGCAGATGCTCGCCGACGGTGGTTGGTGTACGCACGCACGTGGACTGCCGTTGGCTCAGTTGAGGGCGTGGATGGTCTTGGGATGGCATGGCGAGCGCAGGGAAGTCGATAGTGCGAAGAATTACAGCTCGTGGTGGTGGCTGTGTGTATAGGTTGCCTGGCGGTGATGGGCTTTTCTCCCCTGTTGACGGTGAAGAAGGAGAAGGAGGCGACGTCTGGTTGGCTGCGCGATGCGGCCTTGAGACCATTGGTGCGTGGTGGTGTGCAGCGATGGAGGGAGGGATGTGGTCGCACGACGACCGTGCGTGTGGGTGGGTGCGACGATGGTGGCTAGTGGCGTCAGTGGGCGCAGAGGGGGCCGGAGTGGCTAGCCATGCGTGGTGGATGCGTGCAAGGACGCGGGGGTAGCTGAGGTGGCTGGCCACACGTGCAATGGCTGGTGGCTACACGAGGCCTTTGGGTTATAGAGTCTGAAGGAAGAAGGAGACCACAGAGGAGAAGGATGTGCTGGACATCTAAGGAGGCTCCTAGATGACTTATGTTCTCGCCCTCTATCCTGCGTGAGTACAGGTTGAGGGAGAGAGAGAGAGGGTGAGTGGCGATGACGCGGTTGTGGGAGTTGATGCAGCAGAGACGAGATGCGACGGTGAGTTGAAGACACGGTAGCGGATGCAGTGGCGGCATTGGAGCTATCACCTCGGATCACGGTGGAGGGACATGGTTGTGAATGTGGCTCGCGGTCGTGGCGATGAGTGGTCGTCGCAGTCGGTGGCACACGTTGGTGGAAGGAGGATGATGGTGGAGAGAAGGTTCTCCCTCCTTAAGGAGGAAGAAGATGCTCCCAACGAAGAGGAAAAAATCCTCTTTTATTGTCTGGAATCTCCCTAAGAAGGAGTCGGGCAGTGCTCTTTCCATTTCAGTCAACTGCTGGCTTTCCAAAAGAAAAGGATCTCCTTCCTTCCTTTCTCTGGGTGAAAATCAAGTATATTTGATGTAAAGCCATTAACATTTTCCTTCCCAAAATGACCCTGCATTCAAATAAATAACTAATCAAATCACTTATTCAAGACATGTAAAAAATTAATACAATGATGATTTTTAAAGCTTAAATGGTTCGTCAATGTAATGCACGCTTTAAATACACTTCACATCCCAATAATACTGTACTTAGGCTCTAATTTAGCTCACTAAAGTGACCCAACAATGACTGCCACTAGAAAGCTATGGCCATATTTCTAAACCCATTCAATAGTAGTCTTATCTGACTATTCTTTGCACCAAATGCTGCATAAACTCACAAGGTTAGCATGGTAGAATAAATGGGCCATGGAATTGGCAGAATTCGACATTCAGTACCAGCCAAGAAGATCAATCAAAGGTCAAGTTCTAGCGAATTTTGTAGTGAAATTCACAGACCCGGATGCTTCTCTCGCTTTGCCTTAGAGGTTGTATGTAGATGGTTATTCCATGGCAGCCGAGTCTGGGGCAGGCATAGCCTTAACCGCCCGAAATGGCATTACTCATATGTATGCAGTCAAGCTTATCTTTCCCACCTCCAACAATGTGGTAGAGTATGAGGCCATGTTAGCCAACATCTAGGTGGCTAAGTCAAGAAGCATCTCATTGTTAGAGATTTATACGGACTCTCAATTGGTTTCCAACCAAGTTAACAGTGAATAACAAGCTAGGGATTTGAATATGATTCTATATGCTGACAAGGTCAAGGAGGAGTTGTCGAATTTTAAGACCATCTCGGTCAGTCAGGTAGCCCAATCCAACAACCCCCTAGCAGATACTCTAGCTCGCCTAGCATGAGCAATCCTACTTGAACAGGAAGAGGACTTCTGCCTCAAAATGTTAAAAGAGTCATTGGTACTTGCTCTTAGAATGTTCATGATAGAACAATCCACATCTTGGATGACGCCTATCATTAAATACTTGAACATTGGCGAGTTGCTCTAGAAGGAACTGCGGCCCAAGGCATTCCGCCTAAAGGCCTCTAGGTATACCTTGGTAGAAGGGCAACTATACAAGCAATGATATTCCATCCCATTGTTGCACTACCTTGCATAGGAGGAGGCATCACAAGCTAGGTATACCTTGGTAGAGGGGCAACTATACAAGCAGGGATATTCCACCCCGTTGTTGTGCTACCTTGCATAGGAGGAGGCATCACAAGCCCTCTAAGAGGCCCATGGAGGCATATGCGGGAATCATAAAGGGTACAAGGCACTCCTGGACCGATTATTTCAGGCGAGGTACTTCTGGCCCCAAATGAAATAATATTGTAAGAAGTTTGTGTGCAAGTGTCATAAGTGCCAACGGCTCGCTTCGTTGCACCACTTGTCACCGGGAAAATTGGTGCCTATCATGGCACCCATCCCTTTTGCAAAATGGGGAATGGATTTCATTAGCCCAACGTCGACTAAAAAATGCTTCATCCTGGTGGCAATGGATTACTTCTCCAAGTGGGTAGAAGCCGAGGCCATGGCTATCCCAACAGCTGACAGGGTCGTGTCATTTATCAAGAAGAATATCATAGCCCGGTACGGAATACCACAAACCATTGTCACAAACAATGGTATCCAGGTTGCTTGCAAGAAGTTTGAAGAATTTTGCGTAAGCTGGGACATCCGGCTATGCTTTACGTCGATGGGACACCCCATAGCAAAAAGACAGGAGGTAACCAACTGTACCATCATCTCAATGTCAAAGCGACGACTAGACTCTTCAAAGAGAAAATGGGTCAAAGAATTGCCGGGCGTATTGTGGGGCTACAGGACTTGCCAAAGGACTTCCACAAGTCACACACCTTTTAGCCTGGTGTATAGTACGGAAGTCCAGCTACCTATGGAAACAGTCCTTCCTACATATTGCATGCAACTGTACGACCTTGACACTAATGATGATCAAGTCCACCTGGCCTTGGACTTGATAGACAAGCTAAGGGAGAAGGCATCCGAGTCGGCACTACAATATAAGGAGGCAAGCGCAGCCGCCTACAACAGGCGGGCTCGCAAGTGGAAGTTCTCTGAAGGAGATTTGGCCGAAGAGCGAAGTCTCTATGCCAAGCAGCTAGAATGGAAAGCTGGATGCCCCATGGGAGGGGCCTTACAAAATTTGCAAGGATAGTCTAGTTGACTTCTATGAGTTACAAACTCTAGGTGGCAAGCCAATTCCTCGAAGTTGGCATGCGAGCAACTTAAGATTGTACCATGTATAAAAAAAATAGAGAAAATAAGAGAGAAGATAAAAAGTTTTTCTTTCATTTCTTTTCATCAAGTGTCTTACATTCTCCAATGAAGGCCATTCCCATCAAATGGCCCATAAAAAAAGAAAAAAAAGGAGAAAAATGAGGAAAAACGACACTAAATATGGTAGATTGCTTCACTCAAAGTCTTCAAGGAGATCAAACCGAGGAGTTGGAGGGTGTGAAGAGGCTTCATAAGATGGGCTCACTAAATAGGAAGGCTGCTCCAAGGCTCCTGATGAACCCTACTGATGAGAACCTCATCATGAGCCCTAACTAGCTCTTTTCGACCTAAAAAAAGAGAACAAAAGCTCCTACATAATCAAGAGAAAGGCCTAATTCAAGGGATCACTAACTTGGGAAGAGAACATGAAACAAAGGGTAAAACTACAATTTTACCAGTGCAGTTCACCAACGGGATTTTCCAAGGGCTAAACATAGGTCAATTGGGCTTAATAAGAGGAAAAGTGGGATGGTTCAGTCAGAAAAGGGTTATTGTGAAATTTAAGAATTAAATGACATTCTGTAACCCTAAAATAAACCAACTTAATTTCACAAGATTCCAGTCAGGATAAAAATTAACTAAACCCTCTAAAATTCATGGAAAAATATCCCATAGGGTTTAGAACCTTCAATTTGGCCTTTGAAACCTGTTTTGACGTAGATTGGGGTCCAAGCTCAATATTTGACCTAATTTAGGTTTTTATGGAAAATATTCAGTCAAACCTAAACTCTAACTTCACCATTGAATTCCTTAGGTCCAAATTAGGTTTGTACCAAAATTTAGACCTAAGGGAAGGTCATCTTGACCTACTTTGCAAAATAGTCCACCTAATTACATTCTGACCCCTAACTTTTGAAAACCCTTGCTAAAACCCCCTCAACTTTTTCATTATTTTCTGCATTCCAGTCCCTCTGCCATTGCAGCAGAAGACCCATACTCCGACGAAGTTTCGAGGAGGATTTCTCCTCGCTTACCCATGGAGCTGCTCTCAAATTTGAAAGGAGGGTTCCCTGAGAAGTCCCCTATCGCCTGAGCAGCTCCCCTTGCCCTGATTCACACCATACCTCTCGTGCGAACGCTCGAGAGGTATGGGTGTCGTACCTGCAACGAGCTCCGGTGAGAGCCTTGCTCACCCTTCATGCATCTGACCCGCTACTTGTGCTTATAAAAGAAACCCCAGGACTAGCCGCTTGAGGTAAGCTTGATTTGGCCTGAGAAAACCCCTAAATTCATCCTCCCTTGCCTCCAGCCAACAACCCACAAGCTTCGACAATCTATCCTCCCTCTTCTCGTCGCTTTGCCACCATACCAGTGGCAGAGTCTTCTCCGCCGTACTCTTCCATGTCGCGCCGTACCCGTGCGTGCCTCTCCGACCCCTTCCTCATCGCCGTCATCCTCATCTCAGGGCTTTCTCTCCGACAACGGCACGTACGCACCGCTCATCCTCCACCTTCCCCCCTTCGTCCAACTACCCTCAGTAAGTCTCTCTCTCTCCCCTCTTCATTTCCCCTCTCTTAATTTGCACTTTCGACCCCTCAACGCCGTAAACCACCACCACCTTCTCCATCTCCGACTAACCATCGGTGAAGGTGCATCCACCACTCCACACCACCACACGCCTCACCAGACCCCTCATCACCTCCGCCATCACCCACTGAGCACTTTCCGCCCATCCATCGACCGCCATCGCCTCCCTAAATGCCCATCGAACACACCCATAAACACGACCACAGAGCGACCTAGGCACGCACGCCTAGGCCACCCCATGGCCAGCCACCCACTGCTTTACCTTCGCCATGCCACGACGAAGCTGCCTGTGTGCTCTAATGGGGTCGAAAGGCCGTGTTCAGTGATTGTAGGTCTGAGCCTTCGCCACCATTAGCGATGATGCGAAGGAGCTTGCGAGGGTGCTCCAAGCTCTAACGTTGCTGGATCCCAGGTCCAGAAGATGCAGGTTGGTCTCATGCACGCACACTCCCAGGCAATTAGCGCAACAAAGCTCCTACTGCTCCAATTGCATGGACCTTCCTCCTGCGGGCGCAAGTAGAAGCGAGTGGGACTTTTAGTTCCACCTCGTGAACTTAAGAGTGCGGTGAGTGATATTTATTGCTTTTCTATTTTTAGCTTATCGCCTCCAAACGACACGGGGTGAGGTTCCTTGCCCCTGCCTCATCCACGACTCACTCCTTCGTGGGCCTGGCTGACCAGACCCGATAACCCTGCACTCCTCGTGCATCACCCACGCGGGTGCGCCTAGACCCGGGTGCGCTTGACCCGACCCGACTACCCGATTGGCTCTAGGAGAGCGAACCGAAAAGAGAAAAGAGAGAGAGCATACGCGGGGGAGGGTAGGGGTAGGTTTTGCACTCTCGTGTGTGCAGGGAAAAGAAGAAATCAAAGAAGAAGGAAGAGGAAAAAGCTACGGGGAAAGAAGGAGAAGAAGAAGCACTGCAGACTCTCGTGTGTGCAGGGAAAAGAAGAAATCAAAGAAGAAGGAAGAGGAAAAAGCTACGGGGAAAGAAGGAGAAGAAGAAGCACTGCAGCCGCAGCCAAGGCAAGGAAGGAAGAAGAAGAAGCCAAGGAGGAAGCCGCAGAGAAAGGAAGAAGAAGAGGAGCAACTGAAGACAGAAGAAAGAAGGTGAAGATGAAGCACTGTAGTAGAGGAGCAGCAGAGGAAGAGAAGAAAAAGAAGAAGGTAGCTAGTGAAGAAAGAGACTTAGCAGAGAAGAACAGAAGAGGAAGAAGACAAGGGAAGACAAAGAAGAACAGAAGAAGGAACCGCAGAAGAAGGAAGAAGAAGAAGGAAGAGTGAAAGTACTGTAGCATTCGCCAGTTAGGACGTCTGATTCACAGAATCAGACGTCTAAGAAACGAAAGACAGAGAAAGAAAGAAGGAGAAGGTGCGGCCAAGCAGAAGAAAGAAAAAGGAAAAGAAAGAGAGAAGAGAAAGAAGTCACACAGAGAAAGAAGAAGGAAGAAAAGAGAAGAAGACAAATCTATTTCTTTTTGCATTTTCTCTCTCTAGTTTTCATATACATTGGATTGCATTGATGTCATCTTTTGAGTAATTTGAGATTGTGATTTAGTTTCTAAAATACTAATTTGCTCCTTGAGTTCGACCTCGGATACTTTAGTTTTTGAGTAAAATAAATTGTTAATTATTTTCGCAACAATTTCAACTATACTGCAACGAACGTTTTTTTAAAACACGATCTTGCCTCGTAAGCAAGCAACACCGACTTGTCCGCCTCTTCAAGAGCTGGGCTCCCCGGCTGGTCTTTTTGCGACAAAATTGGAGCGTTGTCCCTTTTCAAAAAAAATTAGAGCCTTGTCTGTGATAACCCCTTCAGCTTTCTGTTAGTCGAACTCGGACATAAGTTGGTCCATAGACCAACCACACAACTCCATGGTACTGTGATTGCCTTCCAAAAGAGCCTGCACCACCACTAGTGTATACTTGTCGACCTCCTTCAAGACGAGGTCCCGACTTTCCTCCATAGACGGGTTGGAGGCAAAGAATTCCATCACTGTCTCGGGGTCCATCTCCAGTTGAGCAGCATTCTCTAGCTCCAGCACCCTTTTGGCCCTATCCTTAGTGATCTGGTGGGCCTTAGTGAGGTCATCCTTTGTGCTTTCCACGACCGCCTCTGCTTTTTCATGACTTGCCTTCAAACTGGCAAGCTCGTCTATAGTTGTGCCTAGGAGAAGGCGCTCCTCTTTTAGAGCCGCTAACGTCAAAAAATGCGTAAGTGTAATTTGTTTGTTGTAGCGTGTGTTTATGACGTCAATTTTAAAAAAGAAATAAAAGGTGAGTCCGAATGTCGATCTAAGGGAGGCGTGAAATCGAATCAATTAATTGCTTATCTTATTGCCACATGATTATTTGTTTGCTTGCTTGAACAACAGAAAGGGCGAGAGAGAGAGAGAGAGAGAGAATGTAGGGTTAGAAATCCACAGTTGAGCATATGCATATAACAAATAACCTAAGATACTTGAATAGAACTTAATTCAAAGCACGTGGAAATAGTACCATGATATCATCAAAAATCACTACTGTGAATCATCAACATAGTCTAACATGCATTAACATAAAACTAGAGGAAAGATTAAGTAAAGAGACAATAAGATAAACTAGGACTAAGGAGAACTATGGTGGAACGAGAGCTTGTCGAGGCAGCCACGATGGTGGATGATGCTTCGTCGGCAGCTCGGTGGCTCCGGGAAGGTGCTTTGCAACTCTATGGACATGGAAGTATGCTTGGTAGAAGCTAGGAAGAGATCCTCTTACAATGGGGGTCCATAGGGCCTTTTATAGGGCTTGTGCCAAATCATTTGGCAGGAAATCCGTGCTCATCCCCGACCATCACACGCACAGTGCACGGTCAATCCACGCATAGCTATGCGCTCGCACACACACAGCTTCACACACAGCTGGTGCATCATTATCCTCGCAAGGCATTATCTCCGTCGTCCGGTCCTCGATGAAGGGCCCAGATCATGCCTTACAGCTCCCTTCAGATCGGGCATCACAAAGAGTGTCAGATTGTGCATCAGAAGGAGCGTCGGATCACGCGTGGGTGAACCGCGCTCTCTAGGAGCAGCACGTAGCTGCCTCTGTCATCATCTGATCACGATGGAGCAATCCAATTTCACCACCCTTCGCGTGTCGCGCAATTAAGCCTTCAAGAGGGCTCAAATGCGCGCCTGCCGTGCGTGGGTTAAGGCGTTGACCAACTCACTACGCCCACTGCTTTTGTCGCGTTTGTGAATTAACTGATGAGAACCTCATCATGAGTCCTAACTAACATATTTTGAGCTAATAAAGTGAACAAAAGCTCCTACATAACCAAGAGAAAGGCTTAATTCAAAGGATCACTAATCTGGGAAGAGAACATGAAACAATTGGAAAAACTATAATTTTACCATTGCAGTGCATTAACGGGATTTCTAAGGGTCTAGACATAGGTCAATTGGACTTAATAAGAGAAAAAGTGAGATGGTTCAGTCAGAAAAGAGTTATTATGAAATTTAAGAATTAAATGACATTCTATAACCCTAAAATAAACCCACTTTAATTCACAAGGTTCCAAGCAGTATAAAAATCAACTAAACCCTCTAAAATTCATGGAAAAATATCCCCTGGGATTTAGAACATTCAATTTGACCTTTGGAACCTGTTTTGACCTAGATTGGGGTCTATGCCCAATATTTGACTTAATTTGGATTTTTGTGCAAAATGTCCAGTCAAAAGTAGTCAAATCTAAAATCTAACTTCACCATTGGATTCCATATGTCCAAATTAGGTTTGTATCAAAATTTGGACCTAAGGGAAGGTCATCTTGACCCACTTTGCAAATTGGTCCACCCAATTACATCTGGCCCTTAACTTTTGAAAACCTTTGCAGAAATCCCCTCAACTTCTCGTCACTTTCTTCATTTTGGTCCCTCTGCCATTGCAGTAGGGACCCATACCGCCAACGACTTTACAAGAAGGTTTTCTCCTCGTTTTCATGGGATAGCTGCTCCCAGATTTGAAATGGGAGCTCTCTGCGAAGCCCCCTACTGCATGAGTAGCTCCCCATGCCCTGAATCGCCCCATACGTCTCGTGCGAACGCTCGAGAGGTATGGGTCTCACTCCGACCATACCTCCGACGAAGATCTCTGATCGCTTCCTCGCGATTCTCCCTCTACCTATGCCTATTTAAGAAGCCTCAGGTCCAACCGCTTCTCCCAAGCCTGTTTTGGCCAAAGATAACCCCCCAATTTCGTCTCCTCCTCCTCCGACCATTTTCCCACAGGCTCCGACGACTCTCCCTCCCTCTTCTCGTTGCTCTGCCACCGTACCAATGGGAGAACCATCTCTGCCTCACTCCACATCACGTTGTACCTGCACGAGCTTCTCTGACCTCCTCGTCGTCGCCGCCTCTCCATCTCAGGGTCTTCATCTCCGGTGACGGCAAACACATGTTGCTCGCCCTCCCCATCCCCCCTTCACTCCAAATACCCTAGATAAGTTCCTCCTCTCCCCCTCTTCATTTCCCCTCTTTTAATTCACACTTTCGACCCCTCGACTGCCATTGACCACCACCATCGTTCCCACCAGCAACCAGTCCTCCGGTGAGGTGTTCCCTCCGCTCCATGCCTCCATCCACCTTGCTAAACCCCTCAGAAGCTCTGCCACTTTCCACGGATCATTTCCCCCCTCTCCATCAACCACCACACGTCCCACATTCTTCCCCCAAACACACCCATCACCACGGTCACAGAACGACCTATGCACGCATGCCCAAGCCGCCCCGAGCCACGCCGACCACCAGGCCACCTTCGCGTGTCATGGAGAAGCTTTCTGTGTGATTTGACGAGGCCTTCGACCACCAGGCCACCTTCGGTGAGGTGTTCTTATGGACAGGTTCAGGCCTTCGACGCCATTGACGGAGGACGAAGTAAGCTCGAGAGCTTCACCTACTGCCCCAGGCTTCAGGAAGCAGGGTCCCAGGTGTGTGGGCTCCCTTCGCGAACCCCTCACTCCCAGCAATTGGAGGCCAAAGCATCTGCAGCCTCTACGATCGAGCGCATCACCTGCTTCGAGCACGCACGAGAAGAAGGTGGGACATTTAGTCCCACCTCGGAAGTTCTGAAGCAGGTGGCGCAACATAAATTGAAAAAGTGTCAGGGGCTTATCGCCTCCGGACACGGGGTGAGGTCCCCTCGCCCACCACGCCTCATTCGCGACCCACACCTCCGCGGACCTAGTTCTCAACCTGACTACCCATGCGCTCCTCGTGCACCACCCATGCCGGTGTGCCAGGTCGGACGCGCTGAACTGACCTGTTTGCCCAAGAAATCTCTGGGAGAGCATTCGAAAGAGTGAAATAGAGAGAGAGAGGCGGGGAGGGTAGGGGATAGGTTTTGCTCCTGTGAGTGCGCAAGGAAGAAGGAAGAAGAGGAGGAGGAGCTAAAGAAGAAGGAAGGACTTGGAGACGCAGCTGAGAAACAGAAGGAAGAAGGAAGCCGCAGAAGAAGAAGAGGAGTAGTTGAAGCCAGAGGAAGAATACAGGAAGGAAGATAGCCAAGAGTAGAAGAGAGAAAGATAAGGCCAAAAAACAAATCGCTGTAGCAAAACACTTTTAAGACGTCTGATTTTTCATCAGACGTCCAATTTTTGGGCACTGTTTCTACATTTGACAACACTTTTTAATTTTGATTGAATTGGTTATTACTTTTTATTAAATTGAGGATTGTGCTCTTAAGTTTCTAAAATACAGATTTGCTCCCTGAGTTCGACCTCGGAAGTTTTTGAATTTCGAGTAATAAAATTGATAATCGTTTTCGCGATGATTTCAAATATACTACAACGAATATCTTTTAAAACACGATCTCCTCGCGAACAGCAATCATCATTTTTTGGCGTCGTTGCCGGGGAGCAATGGGCATTTTAGAAGCTTTGATCATAATTTCTGACTCAATACTAACTTAATTTCTCTCTTTTGTTGTGATTATTTCAGAGAAAGTCGAAGAAAGAAAAGCAGCAGCACAACCACACCAGGGAACAGGTAAACCTTTATTAGCCTTCTCTCTTAATCCCCTCAAAAATCAATCTAGAGCTACCTGTTTTTAATTCACAAAGTTGCCTGATTTTTACTTTCAACACACTTTAATTGCACATCCACTTAAGGTAACTAGAGCTAAAACCTTCTTAATTGAGCCCTAGATACCAATTTCTGAGGCAACTAAATTGGACCAACTAGAGCCAACCTAAGGATTACAAGCTAGGGTTTTAGAGACACATCTTTTTCTAAGAAAAGAAGCAAAAATTCCAAAAAGAGGTGTGCCTAAGCCTTGTTTGAAATGACCTATCCAAGAGAAACCCTAAGCAAATCAGGCTCTTAATCTACTTGAACCCTAAAAGCAAGGACCTGAAAACTCTCAAAGGAACAAAGAGGTGAAGTTGATCCTTTGGGTCAACCAGCCTTTAAATTAGGTCACTTTGCATTCAAAAGGCTTAAAGTTCAAGTGGAATCCTAAGCACCTTGATCTTAACTAAAAGAGGTAGACTTAAGAGGTCAAAGTCCCCATTCTGATCTACCTAGAATCTCAGTGACAAGAGTGGTCGGGTGGGGGAATCCCTGTAACCCGTGGGGACACTCTACCATGTAGGGGTCTTCGCGGGACCCTCCCTCTCTGGCTGCCCAGGTATTTCTCAGGTGGACAACCTTTCTGACTAAGGGGTATCATTCGCCCCGAACCTCTATAGTCACCCAACATATTTTAGGTGTCTTGATTGGGTCCAGCACATTCTAATCTTATCCAATCCTTTGGTGTATGTTTGGTAGGAGGTCCTTGAAACCTCCTTTAGAAATCCACTCTCCTCGAGGCCAAGCTTCGGTACCCTTGTTTGTGTAGCAACCTCACCACATAGACCTTTCCTCTAATTCAGAACTAAATTCTCCTTCTTCCTTCAAGGCATAACCTGTTGAAGAAGAAAACAATCTTGAGCACCAGCTTCAGCGTCTAAAGGACCTCTTCCAAAACTTTATGAACCCACCGCAGCGTCCCATGATGCGAGATCACTATAATCCCACTGCGGTGGCAATCGAGCCTCAAGTCCGAATCCCGGCTGGAGGACCTGATTATGAACTAAAGCCCAATATGATTCATGCCATACCAAAATTCTATGGGCTTAACTCCGAGGATCCATTCCAGCATATTAAACAGCTTAAGCATCTAGCCCAGACCTTCAGGTCAGATGCACAAAACTGGGATATTCTACACATGAAGATGTTTTCTTTCTCCCTCGTGGACAAGGCTGCTCATTGGTATCAAACTCATACTCGTCCGATCAACACATGGGATGAACTTCAGTCTGAATTTTTGAAGAAGTTCTTTCCCGTTGGTCAAACAAATGCCTTGCGCCATCAGATTACTCATTTCACCCAACAAATGGGAGAATCTCTTCATAAGGCATGGGACCGATTCTTGGATCTCATGCAAAAGTGCCCCCATCACGGAGTTCCTAAATGGGAACAAGTTCAGTCTTTTTACCAGGGACTCTGTGAGGACATTCGATTATTCATCAATGCAACCTGCGGAGGAAACATCATGGGTCAGCATGAGGACACGGTGTGAGAGATTCTCGAGAATATGTGCGAGAACTCCATCAACAATGACTCCATGGGCTTATTCGACCGAACGAATGCCTGTGCATCGATGAATCTTAGGGGAGCACATGAGACGCAGGGCTTGTCCGGATCCATCGACTTGGAACTGATGGCCAGTCGTTGGACAAGGTCTCTATCATAAAGAAGAAGGTGGAAGAGCTGACTCGGCATTTGCAGCGAGCCACCTCTGCGTAGAACTCTTTGGCACAGCCACCTCTCGCAAGAGAAACCGTGCAAAACATCTATCACCGATTTTCTCAGGGGATGGACCTGTATCCACCCCCGTCTGACTCCCGAACTGGAGTGACCTCTGATGCACTCTATGCTAGTCGGGGGAACTCTGAACCCCCATACTCTGACTTCCCTGAGGCTCCTCAGACCTGCGAGGACCTCAACACCATCCAGAATGACCCATTTTCCAACACCTACAACCCTGGATGGCGAAATCATCCCAATTTCCAGTGGACGGGAAATTCTCAAACTCAAAGATTACCTTATCAACCCCGTCCACAAGCCCCTTGTCCATATCAGTTGCCTTAGCCTCGGCCCAACCCCACCTATCAATCTGGGCCAAACCAAGACTAAATGTCTCTTATCCTTCAAACACTGGTTGACATTCAGAGAACAAATGCGACAATCCAAAAACAACACAAGGACAAGATCACAGAGGTCCACAACCAACTTGCCCAGATGGCGAATTCCCACTAACCAGGCACACTTCCTTCACAACCTCTGCCGAACCCAAATAACGTGCCGACCCAGAGGCGCGTTATGAACCCAAATCCAGGCCATGTACACATGATTTATCAGGCCCGTTCTGTTCCACCACTTGACGGGATGGAAGCTTCAACATCTTATGCGGGATTTCAACATCAGCCACCCATTTTACCAACCCCAAACCAGAACCAGGCAAGATTAAACTCTGTAACAACCTGTAGTGGTAAAGCGACCCAAGACCCACCTTATCCAAAACACTCTAAGCCTGGTAGTGATCTAAGCCCTAGGATAGTTATCCAGGATGTCCCTACCCCAGATCAAGAACCTGGACCTATTATAGAGGAACCAACCAAGGTTCCATTTCCTGAGGCCTTGACCAAGGGAAAAAGGACAACCAAACCCGTGGCTCCTGAGGAGGATCTGATCAAGCTCTTTGAACAGGTCCAAATAAACATCCCCTTGATGGATGCAATCTGCCACGTACAGGCTTACGCACGATTTTTGAAAGATGTGTGTACACCAAAGCGTAAGCCGTGAACCAAAAGTGGGAGCCCGATCATACTATCAGAGCAAGTCAACTCTGTAATCTTGAGTAAACTCCCACCCAAGGCAAAAGACCCAGGCACTCCCCTGATTTCATGTCAAATTGGTGAAACCCAATTTGATAGAGCATTGCTAGACCTAGGTGCCTCCATAAACCTAATACCGACATCCCTACTTAACCACCTTGAAGAATTAGAGCTTAAACCGACTGAGGTGACATTGCAGTTAGCTGATTGATCCATCAAGTCGCCTAAAGGAATACTCAAGGATGTTATTGTTAGGGTGCAGGATTTTTATTTCCCAGTGGATTTCATAGTTCTAGATATGGATACACCGAGAACCCAAGGGATACACCGATCATACTAGGGAGACCTTTTCTGGCCACTGCTGGGGCTAACATAAGGTGTGAGGAGGGCCAAATAGAATTAAAATTTGGGAACCAAACTCTTAAGATAGACATCTTTAAGGCCCAACAAGGGATTAATTGTGGTGTTGTAGAACAAATATGTGATATCAAAGCCGTGGTTGATGAACCGCATATTGAGGACAACCTGATTATTCCCGATCAACCTCAAGAAGATCAAAACTTGCAATTAGAGGAATCTGAACCTGATCTAGATACACCCATAACTCCTACCCTTGTTCCTCACACACACTCTGAATCACCTGCTACTCCTGATAATCCCGTCTTGGAACTTAAGCCCCTTCCCAATCATCTGAAATACGTCTTTTTGGGTTCCAATCAGACGTTTCCTGTGATTATAAACTCCAGACTCACACCTGACCAGGAATCCGGTCTGATTACTGTTTCCAGCAACGTCGTAGGGCCATTGGATGGACTCTCGATGATTTGACTAGGATAAGCCCCTCTTATTGCACACACCACATCTATTCCGAAGAGGGCGCACGACCTTCGCGTGAGATGCAGAGACATTTGAACCCTAATCTGCAGGAGGTCATGAAAAACGAGATCATTAAGTGGTTAAATGCAGGGATCATCTACCTGATCTCCGACAGTCGATGGGTGAGTCCAATCTAGGTTGTGCCTAAGAAGGCAGGACTCACCACCATCATGACTGAAACTGGAGAGGTCATATCGACCAGTATAGTCAACTCGTGGAGAGTCTGCATAGATTACAAAGACTCAATTCCTCCACGAAGAAGGATCATTTCCCACAACCGTTTATTGATCAAATCCTCAAGAAACTAGCGGGAAATAGATTCTTCTGCTTTCTTGACGGGTACTCCGGTTATAACCAAGTGGAAATCCATCCAGAGGACCAAGAGAAGATCACGTTCACCTACCCTTTTAGGATGTACGCATTTCGAAGGATGCCTTTCGGTCTCTGCAATGCACCCGCGAATTTTCAGCGGTGCATGCTTGCCATATTCTCTGATATGGTAGGTGATTATCCAGAAGTCTTCATGGATGACTTCTCAATATCTAGGGCATCATCTGACGATTGCCTCCAGCACTTGGTTCAAATACTTAGGCGATGCATTGACGTGAATCTGGTTCTTTCTTGAGAAAAGAGCCACTTCATGGTGCCTGAGGGGATCTGTAACGATCCGATTCCCGAATCCCTACGAGACACGAGAATCGGACCGACTCGACTGATCTCAAGACCCAGTCGTCCAACGAGAAAGTAACCAAAAGAGCAGTAAAGTAACCCACATTCACCATGTATATAACTAGCAGTAACAAAATACACCAGTAAAGAAAGAAATACTATAGTATACACCACCACAACAGTAAGGAAAATAAACATGTACATAAACATGAAGCTTACTATATAAAAAGAAACGAGTACAGGGGTAACAGAAACTACTCACTACAACGGAAGAAAGTACAGTGGGTACTACACAAGTAACACTACTGGGCTCTACTAGGTCCAGCGCCCTCTGCAGCCACCGACTCTGGCTGCTCAACACCTGGTCCTGAAAAGGTAACAAAGGTGACACGTCAGCGAAACGCTGAGTAGAGTGGCAACTAAAAGCTAAAAAAAATAGTAAGGTGCACAGCCGCTGTTATCTTTTTAATTTCTTTCTTTATATTTTTCCATTTATTCACTCTTGAATTATTTCTCAGATCCTTTTCTTGATCTTGAATGTTCCTCGTGGGAACGATCTTGATTGCAGTCTTTTCCGAAAAGTAGAAGTAGCACGTGGTGCTCTCCTGGCAAGGAGAGTCCCCCGTGGTGGTCCTACCCTCAGTCAACCACCCCAAGGTCGCGGACAAACGTAACGGTGACTACGACACGCACAATAAACGCACGGGTAGCTACCCCGCACTGACACGCGGTCAGTCGTTTCCGTTAACGGGTGAGCTAAAGCACAGCACGAAACCAGTATAGGGCAGAGCCCTTTCAGTAACAGGGGTCCAGCCCCTCCACACTAACCAAATAGGGGTCTTGCCCCTCCACAGTCCGCACACCCTCTCCTGACTACCCTGGTTTGCCCAGTGGGCCTAATAAGTCGATGTACGAGGGTTAGTAGAACCCTAAGGCCCGTGGGGTCGCTAGTGCTCTCCCTACACTAGTAGCTCTCCTCGGTGCTGTGTACACGAGGGCCAAAAGTCGGTACAAAGTGGCCAGACCTAACCCCAGGTCCCTGTGGCGGCTAGCTTCTCTCTGCACTAAACAGGGGGACAGTTGCTCTCCTTGGTACTCCGTACTCAAGGGCCAGCTCACTTCCCCAATTCTATTCCATTCACTTTCCAGGAGTTCTACTCCTAATTCCCCATAGGGTTCATGCTCTTTTAACTCATCCAATTTAGGTTTCACCGTTCCAGCCTTATATCCATATAACCCATGTTCTCAACAGTAATTATTCATTCATAAACAGGCAGCTGTTAACCAATTTTACAGGCAGTTATCGTTTCCTTTCTACTTTTCCAAGACTGCAACGTATAGATATTCAATCTAGTTTTCCAGTCCTAGGGTTCATGCCATACCCTAGGATCTATCATTCAATCTAGTTTTCCAGTCCTACGATTCATGCAATACCCTAGGATCTATCATTCAATCTAGTTTTTCAATCCTAGGGTTCATGCAATACCCTAGACTATATTAATTATTTCACAATTGCATAATTTTTGATAAATAATTGAAAGGGTCACTCTACCCGCGAAATCGGGAGTACTGGGGGCGTAATCGGCAAGCCCGCGCGCCTCCGCAACCCCCAAAGTTACAACGGAACGGGGTCCTAACACAAGGATCAAAGATAAGGAGCTACTCAGAACAGTATACAATTACTATAAATAGGTAGAGGAACTAAATCTGGGAAGAACGAAACTTGAAACGCGGAAAATGGACTCCGAACGGACCCTAAACGGTCAAAAACAACCAGTCTGTCCAAAATCAGACGTCTGGAAGAAGCCAGACGTCTTAAAAGGTAACTCAGGTCATACCTTGGTCTGCGCAGTCCTTCAGATGTCCAGAAGCCCGCTGGACCGTCTGGACTTAGTTTCCAGACGTCCGATTGTTACCCCGGACGTCTGGAGGCCCTCTCCGTCGTCTGGTGCTCTGCCCAGACGTTTGATCCGTGTGGGATGGTGTGCCCTTGCGCCTTCCCGAACAAGTCCTGCACACACACACACCTGCTCTCGTCACGAAAGGGTGCAGGAGACTCCGGCGGAACGGCTGCATGGCCGTACACGCAAAAGAAGGGATAAAAAAATAACGTACCTGTCAGACGTCTGGACCTTCCTCCAGACGTCTCCTGCGTCGTCTGGACGTAAGTCCAGACGTCTAATTTTGGGAAATTTTCCCAGAATCAGAACCTTCTCGCTCTCCGCCCGCAGCGCACGGCCGTGCCGCACCGCGTCCGCCTGTTGCCCAAGCTGCAGCAGCTCCTCCGCGGCACCACACGCTCGCTACTCTCCCACCGGTCGGCTCTAGCTGTCCCGGCAAGCTCGCACCCTCGCGTCGAGCTCCTTCTTCCTCTCGCAACAGCCCCTCCTCCCCGCACACTCGCAGCAGCCGCGGCTGCCGGCCTCGCCCGCTCGCGCTCTCTCGCTGACAGGGAGAAGAAGAAGAAGGCGGTGGAGTGAGGGTGAGGGAGAGGGGAAGCGTATTTGAAGGTAGCTGCGGGGAGAGAGAAAGAGAAAGCTGCATCTGCAGGGACGGAGAGGAAAGAGAAGAAGGAGGGCGGCAGGTTTAGTCTATGCGTGCATGCACGCAGACGCGAACCCGTACGCCGAAAAAATTTAATACCAGACGTCTGGGCCACTTCCCAGACGTCTTAAACGACGCTTGCTGCCCTGGTCGTAACAGGATCGTCCTGGGACATCTGATTTTAGAAAGAGGCATCCAAGTTGATCGAGCCAAGGTTAACTTGATTTCCAAACTCCCTATGCCTAGCTCAATCAAGGACATCCGATCTTTCCTGGGGCACGTCGACTTTTACCGTTGATTTATCCCTGATTTTTCAAAAATCACGCACCCCCTGACCACTCTTCTTTCCAAGGATGTACCTTTCGAAATCTCCAAGGAATGCATTCAAGCATTTGAGATCCTTCATGACCGAGTTACCTAAGCCCCGATCCTACAGTCCCCTGATTGGTCTCAACCCTTTGAGATCATGTGCGATGCATTTGACTTCGCTGTAGGAGCAGTTTTGGGGAAGAAAATCGACAGGAAACCCGTGGTCATTTGCTATGCTAGCAAGACACTTGACGAGGCTCAGCGTAACTATACGGTTACGGAGAAAGAGCTGCTAGCCATAGTATTTGCCCTGGAAAAGTTCAGATCATATCTCCTGGGTTCCCGTGTTATTATTTACTCGAACCACACAGCTGTGAGGCATCTCCTTGCGAAAAAGGATGCGAAACCTCGATTAATCCGATGGATCTTGCTATTGCAAGAATTTGACCTCGAGATTCGCGACAAAGCAGGAAGACAGAACGTGGTTGCTGACCACTTGTCCCACCTTCCTTCTGAGATCATCAACCCTTCCGGATCCATCACAGAGCATTTTCTTGATAAGCACCTCCTGGCTATTGATACAGGGCTTCCATAGTTTGCTGACATGGTAAACTACTTGGCATCACATCAAATCCTGTCTGATTGGCCGAAGGCCAAGAAAGACAAATTGCGCTCCGATGCCAAGTACTACATTTGGGAAGACCCGTATTTATTCCGCATTAGTGCTGATCAAATTATTTGACGGTATGTCACAGAAGTGGAAATCAAAGACATACTCTCTTTCTGCCATGACCAGGCATGCGGTGGCCATTTTTCTGGGCACAAAACAGCAACAAAAGCCCCCCACTGTGGCTTTTATTGGCCCACAATTTTCAAGCATGCATACAATCACTGTAAGGCATATAACTGTTGCCAGACCTTAGGCAACATAAGCCATCGTGACATGATGCCTTTACAGCCGATTCTGGTATACGAGATTTTTGACATATGGGGGATTGATTTTATGGGACCCTTCCCTATCTGTGATGGCTTCGGATACATTTTACTCACTGTTGACTATGTGTCCAAGTGGATCGAAGCCATTCCGACCCGAACCCATGATCACAAAGTTGTTATCAAATTCATTCACCAAAACATTTTCTTACGGTTCGGGATTCCTCGCGTGATCATTTCTGATGGAGGGACCCATTTCACGAACGCTCAGTTCAGGTCACTGATGACCAAATATGGGGTGTCGCACAGAATCTCTACTCCTTACCACCCCCAAACTAACGGTCTAGCTGAGCTATCAAATAGGAGATCAAGAAAATCCTCCATGTTACTATTCGACCTGACAGGAAGGATTGATCATCCTAGCTTTCGGAAGCTTTGTAGGCTTATATGACCGCCCACAAAATCCAATTAGGCATGTCTCCTTTCAGAATAGTGTACGGGAAGGTGTGTCACCTCCCCGTCGAATTGGAGCATAAAGCCTATTGGGCAATACGGAACTGCAACTTAGATCTTTCTAAGGCTGGAACCCACAGAAAGCTTTAGATAAGTGAGATTGATGAATTACGCCTCGATGTGTATGAAAACTCGCGAATCTACAAAGAGCAGGTTAAACCCTTTCATGACAAGCACATATCTAGAAAGATCTTTCATCCTGGTCAAAATGTCCTACTTTTTGATGCCCGACTAAAATTGTTCCTAGGAAAGCTACGATTTAAGTGGATCAGACCTTACTTAGTCCGACAAATCTTTGGAAATGGAGCCGTGAAGATCAGTCCACTCAGCCACGATTCCGAACCCTTTGTCGTGAACGGTCAAAGACTCAAACCGTTCATTGATATGACCAATACAGATTTGGCTTAGTCATCCTTTATCCTCCATTCTCTCTGAGTTCATTGCACCCTGTCGATGGCATAAAACTCAATGCTTAACGGGAGACAACCCGTCATTCTTTCTAAAATCCGAAACCTTTCCTGACATTTCTTTGCTGAATTCATATTGCACTTTAGGGTTCATCTATTAGGACAACCGACTCCACCTTAGGTACCCGTACCCGAGTCCAGAAATCGTCCGCAACAGTCACCTCGATCCATTCACTCACCTAACACCTGTCCTAATGAATGAACCAAGCTGAATACAAACCCACCTAATTTACAATGAGGACATTACAAATCTTAGGCATGGGGGGTATGAAAGTGCAAAATGTATGAAAACTTATATCAAAGGTTTCAACAAAAAAATCACATATCATCTAAAAAAAAAAACAGAGAAGAGGAGAGAATTTTTGGGCTACACAAAAATAGGAGAGGAAAATAACAAAATGCCATAAAAGGAGCATAAAATGAAAAAAAAAAGAGACAATCATTAGTAAGAGATTAAGGGATTAACTGAAGTTCTAGACCACATTAAGAAAAGTAAAGAAAAGTGCTAAAGAGACACAAAGAGATTAGTCGGAATGCTGACCTTAGGCCTTTTTAGCTAGACTCTTAGTACCCGCTAAGATCTGGATAATCCTCAAGAGGTTGAGGAAAATGCAAAGCTTAAGTATTAGGTCTAAGGCTTAGGGAGTATTTGGCCTCATTAACTGACCTTCGGTTTGTGGGACTTGGTAACCTAAGCACCCCAATTCACACATAGTCTGGTTCAGTGCGCATAACAATCAAAATCATGCAAAAGCGTTTTAATGTTCTAAAACTGTTGCCTAGATTAGGAGCGGCCGATCAACACAAGTTGATTTGGACAAGTTCTCGATGCGGAGAGGCAGGAAATTCCCCTTGAAGATGCATAACAACATATCGTCTCCTCGGTGCTTGTCTCTTAGGATATCTACATATCCTATCGAGGGCACTTAAGCACTCTACTAGTTCAGATACCATGGGTAGCATTATCTCAAAATGTCGATTGCCAGGGTTTGGAGTCAGCTACGGAACGCCATGGGCAGGATTATCTTGAAATCTCGAAAACCAGGGTTCTAGGGGTTACCATGGGCGATGCTATCACAAAGCATCGATTACCAGGGACCTTTGAGGATTGATGATGGGGACGAGGAATCCGATACAGTTCGTGTTGAGAAGCCAATTCGAAGCTAGAAATAAAAAGAAAAGAGAGAGAAAACTCTCTAAACAAATAAATCTTCTATCTCTCTCTCTTACAAAAATGCATTGCAAACTGAACGAAGGCTAAAATATGTCCCAAGCACGGGTGCTTTAACCACGGAGTCCAATGAACCTTAGGATAGTTCCTGCAGGCCTTAAAAACCTTCACGGAGGATCGAGGCTAAAGCTGGCCAGGTCCGGATCTTGGTTGGTACTAGAGTACCTTTAGGCCCATTGTCTGCATTCTGACCTAGTCACAGAGGAAAAAAAAGAAAAAGCACTTATCATAATTGGTGAAAGAAACTCATGGTCTAGAATAGAAGTTAAAACCTTAAATTTTTGCTAAGGGACTAGCAAAAGCTAGGCATGGGGGTATGATGAGAACCTCATCATGAGCCCTAACTAGCATATTTTGACCTAATAAAGTGAACAGAAGCTCCTACATAACCAAGAGAAAGGCTTAATTCAAGGGATCACTAATATGGGAAAAGAACATGAAACAAGGGGTAAAACTGCAATTTTGCCATTGTAGTGCATCAACGAAATTTCTAAGGGTCTAGACATAGGTCAATTGGACTTAATAAGAGAAAAAGTGGGATGGTTCAGGCAGAAAAGGGTTATTGTGAAATTTAATAATTGACATTCTGTAACCCTAAAGCAAACCTACTTTAATTCACAAGGTTCCAGGCAGAATAAAAATCAAATAAATCCTCTAAAATTCATGGAAAAATATCCCTAGGGTTTAGAACATTCACTTTGGCCTTTGGAACCTATTTTGACCTAGATTGGGATCAATGCCCAATATTTGACCTAATTAGGGTTTTTGTGCAAAATATCTAGTCAAAAGTGGTCAAACCTAAAATTCAACTTCACCATTAGATTTCATAGGTCCAAATTAGGTTTGTATCAAAATTTGGACCTAAGGGAAGGTCATCTTGACCCACTTTGCAAATTGGTCCACCCAATTACATTCTTGCCCTTAACTTTTGAAAACCCTTGCAGAAACCACCTCAACTTCTCATCACTTTCTTCATTTTGGTCCCTCTGCCATTGCAGCAAAGACCCATATCGCCAGCGACTTTTCGAGAAGGTTTTCTCCTCATTTTCATGGGGAGCCGCTCCCAGATTTGAAATAGGAGCTCTCTGCGAAGCCTCCTACCGCATGAGCAGCTCCCCATGCCCTGAATCGCCCCATACCTCTCGTGCGAACCCTCGAGAGGTATGGGTCTCACTCCAGCCATACCTCCGACGAAGATCTCTGACCGCTTCCTCGCGATTCTCCCTCTACCCGTGCCTATTTAAGAAGCCTCAGGTCCAACCGCTTCTCCTAAGCCTATTTTGGCCAGAGATAACCCCCCAATTTCGTCTTCTCCTCCTCCATCCCTCTTCTCGTTGCTCTACCACAATACCAGTGGCAGAGCCATCTCCGCCTCACTCCTCCGCATCGCGCCGTACCCGCGCAAGCTTCTCTGACCTCCTCGTCGTCGTTGCCTCTCCATCTCAGGGTCTTCGTCTCCGGCGACGGAAAACACGCGCCGCTCGCCCTCCGCATCCCCCCTTCGCTCCAAATACCCTAGATAAGTTCCTCCTCTCCCCCTCTTTTAATTCACACTTTCGACCCCTCGACTACCACTGACCACCACCATCGTTCCCACCTGCAACCAGTCCTCCGGCGAGGTGTCCCCACCGCTCCACACCTCCATCCACCTCGCCAAACCCATCAGAAGCTCCGCCACTTTCCTCTGATCATTTCCCCCTTCTCCATCGACCACCACACGTCCCGCATTCTTCCCCCAAACATACCCATCACCACGGTCACAGAACGACCTAGGCATGCACGCCCAAGCCGCCCCGTGCCACGCCGACCACCGGACCACCTTTGCCGTGTCACGGTGAAGCTTTCTGTGTGATTTGACGAGGCCATGAGGCTGTTTTTCTTGTGGACAGGTTCAGGCCTTCGACGCCATTGACGAAGGACGAAGCAAGCTCGAGAGCTTCACCTACTGCCCCAGGCTTCAGGAAGCAGGGTCCCAAGTGCGCGGGCTCCCTTCGCGAACCCCTCACGCCCAGCAATTGGAGGCCAAAGCATCTGCAGCCTCTGCGATCGAGCGCGTCACCTGCTGCAGGTGCGCGCAAGAAGAAGGTTGGACATTTAGTCCCACCTCGGAAGTTCTGAAGTGGGTGGCGCAACATAAATTGAAAAAGTGTCAGGGGCTTATCGCCTCCTGACACGGGGTGAGGTCCCCTCACCCACTACGCCTCATCCGCGACCCACAACTCCGCGGACCTGGTTCTCGACCCAACTACCTGTGCACTCGTCGCGCACCACCCACGTCGATGCGCCTGGTCCCGGGTGCGCTGGCCCGACCCGTTTGCCCAAGAAGGCTCTGGGAGAGCATTCAGAAGAGCGAAATAGAGAGAGAGAGTCGCAGGGAGGGTAGGGGCTAGGTTTTGCTCTTGTGTGTGCACATGGAAGAAGGAAGAAGAGGAGGAGAAGCTGAAGAAGAAGGAAGGACTTGGAGGTGCAATAGAGAAGCAGAAGGAAGAAGGAAGCCACAGAAGAAGAAGAGGAGCAGTTGAAGTCAGAGGAAGAAGATAGGAAGGAAGATAGCCAAGAGAAGAAGAGAGAAAGAAAAGGCCAAAAAAAAAAAATCACTGTAGCAAAACACTTTTAAGACGTCTGATTTTTCATCAAACGTCCAATTTTTGGGCACTGTTTCTACGTTTGACATCACTTTTTAATTTTGATTGAATTGGTCATTGATTTTTATTAAATTGAGAATTGTGCTCTTAAGTTTCTAAAATATCGATTTGCCCCCTGAGTTCGACCTCGGAAGTTTTTGAATTTCGAGTAATAAAATTGATAATCGTTTTCGCGGTAATTTCAAATATACTACAACGAATATTTTTTAAAACACGATCTCCTCACGAACAGCAATCATCATTAACGCTCACGCATTCTCAGCAGTTGGATCAAGATCCAATGGCCGAGACCACTTGATGAAGGCATGTTTGAGGAGAGTGGTGAGATGTTGGTGGTTGTTGGGCAGCCTAGATGGCGCCACGTGGCACCATCTAGGTCATCCATCGTATTTCCTTTGTACCGAATGCTACAGGGCTCTGATCGAGATGATGCTTGCTTCGTTGGACTGCGTTTTTCAACCTGGATTCATCCATGTGGTCTGATTGCTTATTTGAGGCTTGTTTCAATATGCAGTTGTACACATGGCCATTAAACATTAATTATAAGCAATCTAAATATAGGTATTATACGGTATGCATGCATTGCTCCAAGACCCGCTATAATATGATATTAATGCGCATGCACCCACAGGATTGACTCTCATTAATGTAATTATAGTCATTATATGTAGAGTCATCAACCGCCTCGTATCCTTCCATAGCCGAGGAATGGGTGACCTTCAATACCTGCACCTCTTCCTTCAGGAAAAGTACATTATTACAGGGAGTGTGCAGCCGGTCGATCAAGTCTAACAACTTCACAAAATCTCCCTTGTGAATGTTGATAAGATGCTCCTCAAGCTTCCTAGCCAGGGACTCGACTCTCTTCAGCCCCAGGTGAGCCTCCTTCATCTCTTATTGCAGATGGGACACTTGGCCGATCACCTGCTGCTACAACTGGAGCTTCCTGATAACCTCCTCATCATCCTTCTTCGCCTTCTCTTGGGTAGCAATAGCTTCTTCGAGCAGGAAAGTGAAGTTTCGTTGCTCTACCCTGGCGGTTACCGCCCATTTCGTGGCCATGTCAGCCACCTCACAAGAGACATTGGGGTCGGCGATATCAGACAACACTTCACTGATAGGAACAAAGAAAGACCCAAGGGTCTCAACCTATCAAGAAGGAATGATTGGAATTTAAAAATCTAGTATCCTGTAGAAATGGGGATCAAAAATACAGCAAGGAAAAGAATTTACCACACGAAGGCAGTAAAAGAAAACGTGTTTGAAGGTCATCCCTCCTTGACGAGGGGTAGCCCAAAGTATGTCATCCTACAGATGTCGTAGCACCTGCCTTTCCAGTTGAGAGGCACTGCTGGAGGAGCCCACCTAGGTCAGGGTCCCTTAGCCAGGCATAGGGCCCTCATGTGTCCCCTCCAGCACGAATTCCCTCACTGACCCAACTGTCTGGCCTATGATCCCAAAAACCCCCCAGCCACTGGGGCCCACCATCACTCGTGCCCCTATTGCACTCTTGAAGTACAGTCGGTCAAAAGTGCTGTCACCCGAAAAACCTCCCGACGCAGTCGCCTCCTGCACAGCCTTTGGAAAGGCCCTCGAAGGGCCAGTTGGTGGGGTAGGCAGACCGAAGCTTCCCCTCTCAACCATCTCGTTAAGAGTCTAACGTGGGGAGTCGCCCAAAACAATAGGGTAAGGCATGGTAGACGGGCGAGGCAAATTTGCGGTGGCATCCGCTGTTTTAACCTCATCATGGCTAGAGGAGACGAACGCCATCGACTCTCGTATCGAAGAGGTCATGGTGCTATTCCTCTTCATGCGCTTAAGGGGGACCCCTCCTCTTCATCTCCTGCCACTTCCTTTTTCCCTCCTTGGGACAAGAATCTGCTACCCTCTCCCCACTTCAAGGGCATGTGATGTGCATACATCTGATTAACCTAAAATGTCTATTAATGCATATTCTTAGTGTCACAATAGCGTCATACATTATAAATAGTACATAACATGCATAATCATACATTTAGATCAAGTTGTATAAATTGTATAGTAATTATCTCCTTTTTATGGTCAAAGACAGAGCAACCTTTTATCAGGGCCTTGGATCGAAGATCCAACCATATAGATCTGATCAGGGCGACGATTGGAGTTCAACGACTCCAAGATCGCCCTGATCGGACATCCGTAGCACCAGATAGAGATCGAGGAACCTTAAAGAGTAAGGGCCAAGATGGTGTTAATCTGCACCTCAGACGATAAATCCGACCGCACGGATGGGTTCGGATCAACGATCACATCCTAACGGCAAGAAAATCGGTCCAATCCGACACCCGTGGCACCATTTACATCACTCAGAAGATGGACGACCTAGATGGTGCCACGTGGCACCATCATAGCCACCCAACACCGACCGCAGCTCTCCTTCACCCGCTCGACAAATCTCAGTTGTTGGATGCCCATCCAGCGGCCGAGATCATGCCACGCCACCGCTCATCCAACGGCCTCCTCTTCTGAAGGCGCATGTTGCGTTTGATCTCAACCGTTGGATGAAGATTCAACGGCCGAGATCAGCCGTGCGCAAAACACGCCGTGCGACACAAATGGCCGCGTAGCGCAACGGTCGAGCGTGCTACGGGAGCTCGCGACGCACGTTCGAGCCCGCATTCGCTGCGAGCAGGCGCATAATTAGAGCCACGCGATGAACTTCTAGTAGAGGGAAGCGAGCGATACCACCTACGCGCAACACTTACGCATGATCACACCCGAGTGCGCGGCGCAAGCGTAGCCACTTTAAGTCGTCCGATCTCTTGATCGGATGGCTGAGAGCTCGCGAATGTGCACGTGCATTGAAGGGCGCAGAGGCGAGGGGGCGTGCGAGAGGCGGGCATGTCGGCCACGTTCAGGCCTTTAGTGACGGATAAATCCGTCACTAAAGGTCCTGAATTAACTTTTTTCAAGTTGTAATGTCCAAAATGCCCCAACTCCTTGCAACTATAAAAGGAGGCCCCCTCCATACAGATTTCTCATCCCTTCCTTCTCTTCTCTCCCACTCCAAAGCTCAAGAGAACCTTGTCCCACACCCAGGATGCTCCTCAAGAGCTAAAATCAAGTTTTTGCCCCCGTTCCGGAAGCGGATCCCGCGACGATGACGACATGCTGCCTCGTTCCCGTTCCTCCTGCTTCGACCTCCTTCCCGCTCTGTTCCTCGTCTTCCAAGCGTTGTTTCATCTAGCTCGTCCTCCAAGCAATCGTCGAGGAG
Organism: Thalassia testudinum; assembly: GCA_037157565.1. NCBI lineage: Eukaryota > Viridiplantae > Streptophyta > Magnoliopsida > Alismatales > Hydrocharitaceae > Thalassia > Thalassia testudinum. The sequence goes on along the minus strand of JAZHRO010000054.1, from coordinate 22,765,420 downwards.
GATAACTTCTCTCTCCCATTCCTTTTTCCTGCTTTCTAGAGTAGAATTTTCCTGCTTTCTAGTTGTAATAATTTTTCGCTTTCTAGTGTAATCTTTTCTCACTTTCTTAGTTGTAAAAACATTTTACAATATCAAGTGAATGTTTTCCCTCTCTCTCTCTTATTGTTTATATTGATTACATTTCATTGTGATTATTTCGCCCTTTAAACAAAAACACAAAAAAAATATAATTGCGAATTTTGTTCGACGTAGCCTCCCTAAGTTCGACCCAGGATTTTTTTATAGATTTTTCAGTATAAATTTTATTTATTGAACGGATTTCTTCGCTACTAAAACTACAACGACAGGTTTTCAAAACCAACTCTGATAGCGTAGTCGTCCGACGTTCAACAGCATGTCCCCTGCCTCTCCCTAACTGGACCCACCGCGAGAAGAACTGTTGGGTCGTCACCTTAGAGTATTTGAACGGTCAAACTATCCAAAATCTAGGAAATGGAAAAATCAAAGTTATTCAAATGGTGGAGATAAGCTATCTAAAGCTACTACTCCCCAACTTACATGGCGTAGGAAAGGAATTTGCAACTCACATCAATGCCGCCCAAACATCTCTTTGCCTCAGCTCTGATCGGGCAATTGGCCCAAAGCTCATTATCCTGTCCATGTCCACCTGAGCAGACGGATCAATTTCCTCGGAGCTTTGGCGGCAGGTCTCTTTCAGGCAGGCCTTACCACTTATAGGGGACTATTAAAGTCTTGACATTGTGAAGGAAGAAAAAGTAGCAGTCTTGCCCCTTCAAGCTATTAGGAAGATCAACTATTCTATATTTGGTGTGCCGACTGTACAAGGTGTATGTATCAGAGGGGGGCCTACCTATTTTTACCTTAAGGGGCACAAGCCAAAAAACTAGGTGGAATACGCCCAACTGAGGAACAATTCCCAAGTGAAAACGGATGATAGTAAAGGCGTTTAGAACAAGCTAACAATTCAGGTTAAGTTGAAAGGGGGCAAGATTGTAATGACAAAAAAACAAAACTAAAAAGGGTTCAAGGGCACCCATAGGCCATTCTCTATGGCATATTTACAAATAATAAACATATCCCCCCCCATCGGAACACAGGCGGGTCATGGACCCGCAAGGGTGGAACTGGACTCCATCGGTTCCATACGCTGCTAGGAATTCCTTAATGGCAAATCGACTACGAAAGTTAGAAGTAAAATTGTACAACTCCTTCGTCTCGGGCGCAATGCCCGAGGGGAAAGATTTGGACTTACCCTTGCTTGCAAGTTTGGACACCGTCAAGCTTTCGCTACTCCTGATGCGGTGTCTTTGGATGAACAGAACCTCTCATGGTTCACTGGAGAAGGAGCGAAGGCAAGCTCACAAGATGGGTTCGTGGAAGTAAAAGTGAGTAGGTGGGGCATTAATTCTGCCCCACCCCCTATTTATAACCCCTCGAGGGAGTTCTCCCTCTACGAGGTGAGGATTTCGAAAATGAAATCCCATGATATGAGGCGTGGATTTCAAAAGATCCTACGAGATTTGAAATGACCGTGATCATCATTAAGAGCATTAAATGCCCTTGCGTGCATATCATTTTGCCACAATCACAATGATCTCACTGCTGTCTGTTTCAATATTTGAGGTAAGTACGCCTCATAGTTACAACAATTAATGGTTGTCCTGTCACACAAAAGGACAAAACCAACTCCAGCAATGATTGGCCACTACTCATGGAAGGTGACACTTATGTCACATTTAAACTCGGGATGTTAGCCTCTTAAGGCTGACAAGAACTCAAGTAACGACATGCCTATGTTCCCTTCAATGATGGTTGGCCTCTTAAGGCCGATAGAAACTCAGGCGGCAACATGCCTACGTTCCCTTCAAATTTCAGTGGTTGTATACCACATCAATAAGGGTGCCTTGCCCACCTGAAATTAAAGCATATGCCTCATGACAAATGATTACCCCGCTCAGAAGGCAGTCGGTAAATCATTTAGGGGCATCATCCATATGAGAAGTTTTAATACATTTACTATTCTCTCAGCAGCATACACTAGGTAGAGAGTAGGAGCATATGATAAGGGGTAAAAAGTACTCTCAGAATTAAAACTTCGCACAAACCCAACGGATCTATTTCTTCGATGGCTCAGTGAATCCGGCTACCTGACTGAAATGACCTGTTACCCTTTTGGGTTGTTTAAGACGTTTGGATTAGCCATCAGATGTCTGTCCAGATGTTTGGATAGAGTGTTGGACGTCTGAAAGTAAAAGAACCGTACCTTGTATTCATTTTTCACGCACTTACATACCTCTCTCTCTCCCCACCCTAAACCCTAACCCTCTCCTATTTAATCCCCACTCTCTCCATCTCCACCGACCACCACCTCCATCTTTCCCTCCTACCGGCTGCCCCCTTCCTCCCCTCCTTCCAGCGCGGTGTGTGGAGAGGAAGAAGAGAGAGAGACGGGACGCGAAGGAAGAAGAGAGGGGAGTGAGAGCGTGGGAGGAGCTCGCGAGGAAGCCGCGGGAGCTCGGAGGAGCTTGTGGGGGAGGAGTTGAGGGCGTGGGCGAGGAGGAGCTTGCGAGAAGAAGCCTTGGCCTCCTGCAACCACTGGAGGCACTACTATAGCTCCTGCGGGCGAGCTCGTGAAGGAGACAGCTCGCGGGAGAGTTTTGCGTACTAGATATTTTCCAGTATCAGATGTCTGGAGTAGCAGAAGGACGTCCGGAGCTAAAGCTGGACGTCTGAAAGCATGGTCAATGCCAAGGTACGTGCTTCTATGCGATTTACGGCCATGCAGGCCTTACCGCAAGAGATTTTGTTCAGCCATTTTTTAGCTGCATGTACCTACGTAGGGGGCAGGGTGTTGGAAAGGCGCGGGGTGCGTCATTTGAGGTGATTTTGGACATCTTGACACGTCACGAGACGTCTGACCGTACCTCTAAACGACCAGAAGGAGAGTTCGATGTCTGAAACACACCTCAGACGATCACGGAAGGGTCTGGACGTCCAAGGTAGCCGCAGGAAACCCAGGGTGAGTATTAACGTCTTTTAAGACATCTGGGATTAGACCCAGACATCTAATTTTGGACAGTGTGAGTGTTTTGGCCCATTTAGGGTCCAAATGGAATCGGATTTCCGCAAACGAGCTACCGTTGTTTTTCGCTTGAGTTTCTCTCCGAGTTAGTGTCACTTGTATACGATTTTGGACTCGTTTGATGTGGTTGGTTAACTGTATAGGTCTCCAGCCAGTCGAGTATGCGGGAGCCGCGAAGGCGATGGTATCTGCGATCCGAGCCCTCATTCCTCCCATGTTTGCTAGTAGAGTGGTTTACATTAATATTATAATTTAAATAAATGAACTGCATGTTTAGAATAACTTGAATGAACCCTAGGATGAGAATGAACCCTACGGCAGGAACATATGAGTATGGTTTGAGCTATATTGTATACTTGAGATGCATGTACAACTTTAAATGCTAGCAAATGTATTGGTTATTTTAATGTGATGCCTTGTCAGTTAGAAAATCACGAGCTGCCTATTTTAAGAATGGAACCAGTAATGTAAACAGAGAAATCTGAGAGGCTGGAATATGAAACAAAAGGAATACTAACATGAACCCTACGGGGAATTAGGAGGAGAACTCCTGTAAATGGAAAGTGAGCTGGCCCTTGTGTACGCGGTACCAAGGAGAGCCACTGTCCCTTTAGTGTAGAGGGGTACTAGTTGCCTGTTGGGTTGAGCCCCGGGGTCAGGCCTAGACACTCTACACTGACTCTGTTTAGCCCTCGTGTACATGGTACCGAGGTGAGCTACTTAGTATAGGGTGGGAGCTAGCCACCCCAGGGAGCCTAAGGTTAGGACTAGCCTCCCTACACCGACTCTTGTTAGGCCCACTGGGCAAACCAGGCTAGCCGAATGAGGCTACGCAGACTGTGGAGGGGCGAGACCCCTGTTCTGTTCTAAGAGGGCAAGACCCTCTACTGTTTCGTGTTGTACCTTTAGGCGTACCCGCTAGCGAAAATGACTGACCGCGTGCCAGTGCAGGATAGCTACTCGCGTGTTTATCACGCATGCTGTAATTACCGCTACGTCGCGACCGTGACCTCGGGGTGGTTGACTAGGTGTAGAATTACCACGGGGGACTCTCCCAGCCAGGAGAGCACCACGTGTACCTCCTACAACATGGAAAAGATCGCAATCAAGATCGTTCCCGTGAGGAACAGGCCAGATCAAGAAATGATTTAAGTGAATAAAGGAACGACAAATTAAAAGTACTTGGTTGAACTAAATGAAAATGGATAGTTACTTAATTGCATTAATTAATAGCTTATCTTAATTACATGTAAATGACCAAATTACCACTCTACTCAGCATTCACTAACTCCGAAAATTTTTATAATCTTGTTCAGGTCAGGGAGTTGAGCAGCCAGCACCACCGGCTGCAGAGGGAGCTGAGCCCAGTCGAACTCAACCTTAGATGTATTTCTTACTATTTCCCTAGCTTCTGTTGTAGTAGTGAGTATTTTGTTATATGAAATACTGTTTCAGTTACTTTTCCGCTGTACTTTTTTCTGTCACAGTTGTGATGGCCTGTAATATTGATAGACTATTTCGCTCTATTTCTTTTACTGTCTCTTGATTTATTTTTGCTTAGTTACATTGTATGTGTGGATGTGAATTATTCTTACTTTTGGTTATTTCTCGTTGGCCGACTAGGTCTTGGGATTAGTCGAGGCGGGCCGATCTCAGATCCTGTAGGGGTCTGGGATCGGGTCGTAATATTGACTATCCAAAATCCAGGCGGATCTGGGAGAACCTAACCCGCCAAAGGATCTAGTTGATCTGAGTTAAAGAGGCAGCAACAACATCCACGTTTGCGCTAACGGGCTACGTTGTAAAGGCTATTTACAACCAAGTAACGGACAAACTGGGGAATTCACGAAGTCCATTATGAAACTAAAAGTTGTGACGATATTTTTTGTATTATAAATAGATAAGAGAGGCTTTTAGGGAGGGTCTTCACATAGTTTCTAAGAGAGAGAACAAGGAGTGATTATACTACAAACTGCTATAGTAGAATCTTGGAAGCATCGCCCTTCTCTAGATGTACATCCCTTCAGATGGAATTGGGTCCAATTTTCCATCCCTCTATCTTTGTAATTACTTGCGATATTCATTGATTTGAATTACCTATCAATTAAGATCTCGATCACCTCCCAATTCCAAAATTACCCTCCTTAATTCATTTTTTTCTCCCCTAATTTCTTACGATTCCAATTCCAAATTTGGCAAGTCCTCCACCATCCGTCACACCATCTCATGTTTCGTTTAAATAAAAAGGAAGGGAAAAAAAAAAAAAAGGTCTATCTCATGTCAAATTAAGGAATTAGTACTTTCGGTTTCACGCTTAATAACCAAGGGGTGAAATAAACATCATATATTTATTATTAATATAAATGTAATTTTCGTGATGGTAGACATCCGACTCCATGGCCCAATGGATAAGGCGCTGGTCTACGGAACCAGAGATTCTGGGTTCGATCCCCAGTGGAGTCGTTATCCATGGAAGGCTTTTTTATCCGGCATCCTCCGTGCGCAGTTCTTAGCGATCTATCATTCTGGACCCTTGCTTTTCTACACAAGCATCCCATGCACGAGAGATGAACATAATAACGCAAGCTATGTCCCCTTACTTACCAAACCCTCACTTGATTCTTCATATAAGTTTTGTTTATCGCGGGTGTCTGGTTTTCTGGTTCACATCGTCCCAATCCACCGACCGTGCTCGTCATACCTTTAAAGCACAATTGTCCAAGAATACAACGGTGTTCTGTACGTATTTTTGGCTTCTTTGATCAAAATTTAAACGTGCATCGGTAACTGCATTTACGCTTTCAAATGAGTAATCGTTTCCCCAGACATTCTTTAAATCTTCCACCCTCCAACAGAAAACATCTTCGGGCACCTCCATGAAACATGATATCAAACGATTTCTATGAGGATACGCTGAACCAAATGTCCCAATATCCAGACAAAAACGACGCTTAATTTAAAAGCAAAACCACAGAAAGTATAGCAACAGATTATGGTTGGCATACTCTTTTGAGGGTACTCCGTTTGAGTAATTGGATGGAGCACCATTCCTCAAGAGTACTCGTAAAGAGGGAGGAGGGGTGTGTTCGAGTGAAGGCAAGGCCTTGCCAAAGCAACCACCAAGGAAAATATACGGAAAAGGCGCCCCACGTATGAAGATTAAAATGTTCATTTTGATGCACTCTTCATATTGCTATTGGCTACGCAGCCACACGAGGACAACGATTACGAGGTAGACGAAGACGAGGAAAGACCAACTTGGAATATGTGAAACATAAAACTAAACACAGTTGAAAGCCAACCAAGCCGCATAGTGCTGCAGCCATGAACGTTGACATCAGAATAAATAGATAGACAGCAGCTTCAGTTAACGACACACACAAGCACGCCCAAGTAACCAGCCATCACCAAAGGGACACACACGCTAAATCAGACAATATCGTGAGGGGAAACTGTCGGGGAGATCAGACCAGAGCAATGCTGCTCTCGCCACCGGGAGGCTTCTTGACTCCGCCAAAGTAGTCACGGGCTGACGACTTCCCGTCAGCGAAGATGTCGCTTCCACTCATCTCTCGGAGCTTGGCCACACTCAGTGGCTTCTCTGCTGATGCTGGGGGTGGCGCATCACCTGTGAAAATGTTGTTGCCCGACAGTTCCGCAAGTTTCTGGTTGTGCATTTTCTTTGCGGTCTTCCCCACTTCCTCCTCAGGGCCTCCGGTAGACAAGATGTTACTAGGGCCTCCCGCCGGCTGCAAAATTAGCATTGGAAACAAAGGCTGAAGTTAATCAAATAGCAAGGGCTTAGTCCAAAAAAACAAGCGACATTAAGAAAACGATCAACTTGGTGACAGAAGAGTAAGTGGCAACTTGAAGACTACGTGCAAGCAACGATGACATGTGAGCCTTCGTGCCAGAAACCTACTTAAACCAACCGGATTGAGTGAAGTGGTGCCATGTTTTCAATCCACTACTTTATTTCTACATAAGCATGCTCTCACGTGTGATGTTGCTCACATCTGACATGCGTTGCTATTAAACTTCATTTTTTTCCCTTGAAAGGTAAGCTTCAACGTTAGGCAGGTATGGATCTAATGTCATCTGACAGATGACTTGAATGGATCATAGGCCCACTATTTAATTCCAACCAATACTCAGTTTCTACAACTATAGATATGTAACTATTCTCTCAACAGTGCTATTCGCAAAATGATCTCCATACAAGTATGTATCAACAGCTAACAATACAACGCAACAGGTTATGCCCCAAAAAGGAAGTGAGCTCTAATGGCTTTCCTCTTGCATGGTTTATACCGTGGCAAATTCTGAGTTGGTGCTAATCTGTGTTGGAGATTTCTTGAAAATGTGGTAAGATGATTGACTTTTTGTGTGGTTATTGCTGGAAATTTTCTGAAAATGGGAAAATGATTTCAAAGACATACTTAGATCAGAAGCAATTAAACAAATGGGTAACTTGACTTTGAGGGAAAAGCACAGGCCATTGAAAGTTGAATAACATTGACTGACTCACATTGGAAACTTTTACAGAAGTGTGGATGTTCCTTGGAGCAGGTTCAGCAATATCCTTCTCTTTTAGCTCCAAATTCCTTGCCACCAATGGCTTGGCAGGGATTTCAGGAGGACCAAAGATATCATGCCCGCTGAGTTCCTTGAATTTTGCATCTGATACATGTTTCTTTGTTGTAGAGTCAGGTTCACTGGCAAGCGTTCCACTGAGCTCCCGCTGCTTGGCTACTTCAGCAATTGAAACTGGCTTCTTTGGAGAAATACTCTCCTCAGCACCAAACGAGATCTGGCTAATGGCATTGGCTGCTTGCTGATGTAAGGGAACAGGACATGTTAGAGAGCCATCAGGTAAAGAAAAGCCCCTCCCAGCCAGCACACACAAAAAAAAGAAAGAAAAGAAAAAAATGTCTAATAGATTGTGTATTCAATTGAGATGATCATAATCACATTATGGTCCTCCATCTAAGTCATTGAATACAAATCCTTGCATGAGCCTTTTAGAACAAGCCTTCAGGAGTGTAGAATCTACTTGCATCTTCTGGAACCAAAACAAAAATGGTCAACCTAAGTCGCCACCAAGGAGATAAAGATAATAGAACAAAGACCTGGTAAAGTCGCAAGCCTGTTTTGGTACTTGGAGTAGCAAAGGCACCGTCAGATTCTGCAGCATCATCCTCACTGCTCGCAGCAAATATCCCACTCCCTGTTATCTCTCTCAGTTTGTAGTCTGAACATGGTTTCCTGTAAAAGAGGTAGAAAATCTGGATGATCTCTTGTAAAAATACTCTAATATTATATGATTCTAAGCTTGGTTATTCTTGAATGATTCATGTATAAGCCCCTAAACTTCTATCTTCTAACATGCAAAAGAGTGGGAATCACCAGTAGCAAAGGATTGGTCCTTGTAGCAGACCTAAACGACATAAAAATAATATCGCTACTGGCAATAGTGTTCTGATAAGGCATCTCAAATGTAGAACTTTTTCTTTCACTTAAGGGGAGTTATAGCCATATAAGCATTCCTTTAAAAGGCAGTTAGGGAAATTAAGGTACATTCCTTGATTGTCTTTGAAATCAGATGAAATATCATGATTAGACAAGCTGACACAGAGTAAAATAACACCTTCAAAAATCCTTTACATTTGGAATCAACAAACAACCAGGATGATATAATGAATTGGAAAACTTTATTATTTATGCTTGATTGGATTCAACATAGCAAAAAAGACAAAAACCATTTGCTAGTGCCTTCATATGAAAAAGCAATTTCTTTCAATCAACATTCATTTTGACTGGCATAAAGCAGGAGTGCAATGTGTATGGAATCGAGGGAATATGCTAGTTAGTCTACTCGATCATGGTACACAATCTTTTCAAAACATTCAAACTAAAATTAAAACCTTGTGACTTAGAGCTATCATAAATTTAAAAACCAACATTACTAAAGAGCTATCATAAATTTAAAAACCAACATTACTAACTATTACGAGGAACTTTAAAGAGTGTCCAACACTGCCAAGGACCACATGGTTTTCAAAGATAAAGAAAAGACAATTCCTTAAAAGCCTGGAAATATTAGTTGAGATTAAATGCTTTGGAACCTTGCATGATTAATTTAGCATATTAGCTTCTCACCGTTGAAAGGCAAATCTACATATTTTCATTCTCCTCTACATCTACAAAATTGAATGTCAAGAAACAGTCATCTATTGCCAAACAATGATATTCATATGAATTTCTTTCAATCAACATTCTTTTTGACTGGCATAAAGCAGGAGCGCAACATGTATGGAATGGAGGGAATATGCTAGTTAGTCTACTTGATCATGGTACACAATCTTTTCAAAGCATTCAAACTAAAATTAAAACCTTGTAACTTAGAGCTATCATAAATTTAAAAACCAACATTACTAACTATTACGAGGAACTTTAAAGAGTGTCCAACACTGCCAAGGACCACATGATTTTCAAAGATAAAGAAAAGACACTTCCTTAAAAGCCTGGAAATATTAGTCGAGATTAAATGCTTCAGAACCTTGAGTTCATGATTAATTTAGCATATTAGCTTCTCACCGTTGAAAGGCAAATCTACATATTTTCATTCTCCTCTACATCTACAAAATTGAATGTCGAGAAACAGTCATCTATAACAAAACAAGGATATTCATATGAATTTTTACCAATATCCAATGGACGCTATAACCAAACATATTAAAATCAAAACCAACCATATAAATTGGGACAGCCAAGTCAAAACTATTAAATATCAATATGTAGTCTAGTAACGCTATCCGACATTGCCACATTTAAATGCCGAGTCTAACAATACACACGCACCCACACCATTGATTTAAATGCCGACGGCATGCCGTCGGCAAGGGTATTTCCAAACAATGATCGTGCCGACATGAAGAAAGCGTCGATTTACAGAGATTTCGTCGGCATGCCGTTGACATTGTCGCCATGCCGTCGGCATGGTCAGCATACTGGCGAAATTGGTGCTCATGTCTAGGTTGCTATTGATTTTTTTAATTACTTTTGCTATTTTTGTTGGTATGCATTGGCATGCCATTGGCGTGCCCTCAGCATGGCCACAGCATGCCCACGGCATGCTCATCGGCATGCCAATCGAAAAACGGGTATTTCCACGGCATACCCTCGACATGCCCACGAAATACACACTTAGAATTCATCGACATGACATCGAAATCGACATTTCGAACCTTGACCCACACATGCACACGTACAGACAGAATTCCCCCTTATCATGCACTGGATAAATTATACAAAATCTTAGATTAAAGAAATAAGAGAGGACAAAACATTTTAGCAAAGCAAGAAACAAACGTTGCTCCATTCAAACCATCAGCTAAACACCACATATATAAGAAAAACCTCGGCAACTGAAACAACTTCCTAAGCAGTAAGAAGCCAGAAGGAGCAATAACATAAAAACAGCAATTATTTCGAAAAACTATAAGTCCAACTATGGGTAGCATATGTTAACAGAAAGACAAATTAATCATCAAAACACACTTAAAATCCATAAAGGATCACAATTTCCATGGGAAAACAAAAGTCGACATTGTTCTAAGATCCCTCCACATGTACTCAACACGTAATGCCAACTCAACCGTCTAAAATTAGGCTAAATCTATCCTGTTTGCGGCCACACACCCCTTGAAGGCCTCAAACAAGCGATCCTGACAGAAAGTTCCAACCTTTCACACAAACCACTTCAGATCTCCACCGAAAGAACTCCCCCCACACCCAAACCTACCAAAAAGACCAAAAGGAGCCGCCTTTTTCGCCGACCACCCCACATCCGCCCACCACAAACCAAAGGACTCCCCTAACAAGCAAAGAAAAGAAACGAACTGCCACGGATCTGACCTCTTGAGGACGCTCTCCGCCTCCTCCTCCGACATCTTCGCCCCAAACATCACCGCGCTGATCCCTCCCGACGGCTGCAGCGAAAGCGAAGCACTTTGAGCTCGTCCACATAGAGATGGCGACAAATCTCCCAAAGAAACCCTAATGTGTGGGAGGGGGGTCGAGGGCTGACCTGGTGGGGTCTGGAGGAGGGGCGCGATCCGGCGCTGGCGGCCGAGCGGTCGTCCACTGGCGGCGTCTCCGACCAGACGAGGAGATCGGCCGTGGAGGAGTGGGATTTCCTCACCGGAGTGCTCCTTTCCATCGCTCTCTCTCTCTCTCTCTCTCTCTCTCGATAGGCTCTTTGTTCGGTGAAGAGAGGGCGGAGGGGAGGTGGGGATTTGATAGTGAAAGAGTGCGCGTGTGTGAATGCGTCTACGTAATCGTAGATGCTGCCGTTCCGTTTATGGCCCTTTTATAGCTGCTCCGGCTGTGCAGCTGCGGGTTGGGTTCACTCCCCCACTGCCCGCGGTGAGCTTACCGGCCGCCAGTGTATCGAAGAGGGAAAGTGGACTTTTTTTTTTTTATCATTTGTAGCGAACACCTCGGACTGTTGTTTTTTATTCATTCAATTTGTATTTATTTTGTGGCCAGTTTCGGGTATTGCTTGGTGAGGGGGCATTGAAAGAAGAGTTAACTACATGGAGTTTGATTCGCTTATACGTGAGATAAAATATCGCAGACATAAAATAAATGTAGGAGGATGGTTATTTAAATAAGAGATTGAGTGATAAAATAAAATGATTAATGTATTAATTTGATGTTATTTGATGTTTATTTTTCTTTAAAAAATGTTAATTGATATTTATTTAATATTAAATATAAGAGTGGAGGATGTTAGTGATATTTATTTAATATTAAAAATAAAAATAAAAAATATTAATAAATATTTATTTAATTTTAAAAATAAAAATAAAGATTATTATGATTTAATGAGATAAATCTTTCCCAAACCCTTTAATAAATACTCAAAAGGAGATCCCTCTGTCATCCCACATCCAAACAGATAATAATGAGAACATAATCCATATTTTCTATCATGGCATAGAATAAGTGGATGTAATTTACATGATATCGGATAATATCATGGATTAGAGGAGCCAACTTATGTGGTTCCATTTAAGATCCACGGGCATCAGAAGGATCAAAAGTGAGGCTTGCCGTTGCCTTATTTAGGAAAAATGTTGCTTGAAAAGAATTTTTGTTTCTCTTATTTCACAGGTATTATTTGATAAGGAGAATAAATTTATAGAATAAATAAAGAAATATGAAAAAAATAAAATAAATGATAAAATAAGTAATTTATTTTATTTAAATGTTTAAACAAATTTAAATTATTCCGTAAAGAAGGTAAAATAATTTTATTTCATATTAAATTTACTTAATCTAACATAAATTGAAGATAAGTTAAATGACAAATTAAATATTTTAATCTAACATAAATATCCTTAATCCACCGTGGCAAAACCTCCACAAAAAAATTGGTTCAATCAAGATCACCATCTTTTTTATTTGGGAATAGAAAAATCCAAAAAAAATAAAAAATATGCAATAAGTTAGCATGCACCACAATGCATGTTATTAAAATTCTTTGCACCAGGAGAGGGTAGGGAAGATCGCATGGATCCAATCATCTCAACACTTCAAGCGATGCTTTACCGAACCATATCCAGGAGCACTATACGTGGGCAGTTGTAAAAATATTTGTAATTATTGTCCAGGAGCACTGTCTAAACGACACGGACGTTTGATTTTAGATTTCCTGTACTTCTGTCGAGAATGTTTAATATTGGACGGCTTCAACAGTAACTCCTTGGTGGTACGATGCATTCGCAACTTTTCCATTTGGAGGACCATATTGACACCTTTTTCAGGCGAAGGTAGGATCTGCGTTTTCTCCATTTTTTTAAAAAAAAGGATGAGGGGCTGAAGCACCGGGAGGTGAGGATAAGGCAGTGCTTCCTTGCTGGGTGAGCGATGCCAAAAGGGGTCCGGTGTGTGTTGGTGAAGGTTAGCACTTGCACGACGGAGAACCGTACCGTTTGCGGATTTCCTTTTTGAAATTTTGAATCGGAAGTTACCGAAAAAGATGCCTTGGGAAACGCCAGGTGTCGGTTGTTTCGGATATTGACCGGCTAACTAAGTAAATGGGCCGTCTTTCCCTTGGGTATTTTGTCAACAGAGAACCCCGAAATTGACTGCGATCGTTTTTTTTGGGGGGAAGAGAAGAGGCCATGGAAGGGTTTTGCTGAGCTTAAATGTTGGACAGCAAAAGCAACTAAGTGAGATGATATCCATGAAATCTTTTATCTGTCTGATCTAACCGCTATGATAATCTCAGGGAACCATGCACGAAATCTAAATCAAGATGTCAATGGATTGACTTTATAGTAAAGCCTTCCACTGACATTAAAAAAATTCATGAGGTCAAATTCCATGACCCAAATATTTATGAAAAAAAAATCTAAATTAAAAAGAAAGAAAGTTTTCGGATCCCGTATTTACCGATCATGGTAACGGATGAAGGTGCTATCAAATAATTTGTAATTTTATAAGAAGGTTAAGGGTTAATTTAGGTATGAAGTTAGAAAAATAATATTAGAGAAAATGAAAGTGATGTTAACTTTTATTTGCATTTATTTGCAAATAAGTCTTAACATTAGTTTTTCTTTATTGGAATAGGTGTTAATGTATAATGTTAACTCCTGTGATGTCTACTTAATCGTGATGTTAAAATTATCAAATTAACTTTATTATTCTTATATGGTAGCTAAATTTGTTGAAATAATAATTTTAAATATTATAGTGATTATGGTAGTTGCATCTCTTGATTTGTCAACTATAGTGCCGGTATGACTTTGCTATTACAGTCTTGGACTGATACCCATCAAGAAACATTGGACTTAATTTTGTAGCTCATATTGGAGTCATCTCCAAAAGCGCTTATCCCAAAACACAATTTCTCACGGAATCGCATCTTGAAAGGTTAGGTTAATTGTTCCTCTTCAATCTCTTTAGGCGACCTTGAATCCCGCTTCTCTGTTACACATTGCTTAGCAGTTAGTGCTGAAAAATCCCCCTTGCCTCCTTCGAACCAGTCCTCAGGGCACGTCCTCGGTGGCATATCCCTCCTCCCCAATTCTCTCTCGTTAACAGCAAGAGTTAATAACTTTCTGTATGTCAGAAAACAAGCCATCGTTCCCATCCTCAGAAAATTCAATTAGCATTCAACTCAAACGTCTAAAATACACCCAATTCAACGAAACACATTCGGGGGAAAAAAATAAAGGGACGAAAACCCATTCAAGAGAGGATGCGGAAAAATAAAAAATAATCATGAAATAGAGCAGCGAAATAAGATCCCAGCTATGCATAGTTAGGGATGGGCATTAGGTCGGATCCTTGTAGGTTGGATTTGTTCCAACCCAAGTTCATTTAATAAATAAGTTAAAAAGATAGCCTCATATCAAATACAAAATAAAATTTTTTAGCTCAAACTTGACCCGACCTAAACAAAAATGAGCTCAGATCGGGTCGGACTGACTCATTTATTCATGATTTCGTTATTTATTTCACTTATGTATGTAAAATGAAAGTTTACATCAATGATTATTTTAAAAGTATAGATAATAATATAACTTTGTGTAAATAAGAAAAATCGAATTGTAAAGGATAATTACCATTTTCAATAATGTAAATGATAGGCTTATTATTTTTTTTTTTGTGTATATTAGAAGATCTTTACATCCTCATAAGTACCCTGCAGCTAAAATAATTCAGTTACTTACATTGTAAATATTTGAGTTGAATATTCCATACATATAACATATGATAAGCTAACCAAATGTAATCGAGTAAGGGAAAATCGTAATAAAAAATAAAAATACTTATCTTATGTATTCATATTTAATTTAAATTTGGATTTTCATATTTCTTTATAGCAAGAATTCAATGATTCATATCTAATTCGAATGTAATTGTAGGATTGTAACGCACAACTTATAATTGCAAGGAACATAAAGGTTACAATTTTATTGATGAAAAATTAGCAAGAGAAGTCCATATTTATTTAGTATTTAATGTATGATACATATATAATACATATATTGATAACAAGTATAAATACATATACATGAATGATAATAAATATATCAATGTTATTGTATCAATAGGCTAAGTTTTAGGTCAAACTCATAAATAGGTCACATGAGTCAAGTTGAATTTAAAATACCTCGACCCAAGATATGATCCATTTAATAAATAAATTATATTTACAATTTAAATTTGACCCAAGTTAATTTCAAACTTAAACTTGGATCAAGCCATTCAGGTTGGATATTGGGCTACTCATCCCTAAACATGACCAAAAAAAAGGGTAAGAAAACAAAAGTTGTATGTCTGAAAAAAAAAAAACTCCTCTTCTCACCTTCCTATCTTCATCGAGATACAAACTTTACCACCAGAGAGAAAACCATCAAGATAACTCACAGTGCATCTTGAAAAAACAAAAAGGAAAGGATCCAAAAGATGCATGACGTGCTTCTTCTTGCGAGTAAGCCCCTCTCCGGTGTTTCTCGTAGCAGCCACCTTGATCCAAGTCTTGTGGAGGGTAGTCTTATCACTAAGGGTCCGTTTACGATTTTTGTTTAAGTATCTTTCGTCGTTTAAATATAAATTTTTATATAATTATTTTAATCATTTCAATCGAATTATAATAATATTTATTTTCACTTTTAATCTTAAATAAATACCCACTAATATTTTTCAATTCCACTTATATTATTAAACAAATATCTATTAATATCACATCATTACACCAATTATTTTAAACTTCTATTTAATCTTCCTCTTATTCCACTAATTAAACAAATACCCATCTCCACTTATTCCATTCTAACTTAATCCTACGGATCTCATTTGTTAGGAGAAATAAATTTATGGTATAAGTAGAGGAATAAATTAGTTAATTTATTTTGATATTTTAATCATTTAAAATTATTTTATGAAAAAATAAAATAATTTTATCTTAAATTAAATTCTACTGGATCCAACATAAATAAAAAATAAATTAAATGACGAATCAAATACTTATTCCCAAAAAAATCTTCTCGACCTATCATATCATTTTATGCGCTCTCCAAATGGAACCTAAGCCCCACCCCCACCTCCTCCATATGAAGTGCTTGGTGGGGTTGAAGTGACCCACGTCCTTAGTCGCAGCAGTTGAGGGCCTTTGCTCCTCAGCGATGGCCGAGGCGTCGTTGTCCAATATCACCTCCAAGTATCCACCAATCCACTCCTTTTCCACCACTGTCTCTCTCCTCACTGACATCGACCCCTGCGTGGAGGTAAGCCCAAGGTCCAGTCTTTGCCACTCGTCGCGGTGGAACAAGTGCATGGGAAGGTTTACACGTGCTTTCCTCAGGTACTGATTATTTACGAGGATTGTGTCATTTATGTTTTAAGGATCTGATTTATATTTTTTTAAATATAAAAATTTCACAATCTCATATTTATCACATAATTTTATTACTTACAAAATTAATCCCATAAAATAGATGCTACCTCAAACACTATTTCTTTACAAGAATTGAGCTATTCATATTTTGTTTGTGTCTTTCAATCTCAGGTTATAACAATCTTAGCATAAAACCCTCAATCTCGATATTATTCAATTCTAGGGGGAGGGTGGGATGAACTCATCACAAGATTATGTGAGAAAACACCATCACCTATCCCCCAAAAGATCCCATGATTTGACCTATATTTACCCCAAATATAAAAACTTTACAATCCCATGTTTATTCCATAATTCCACCACTTACAAAATTAATTCATCAAAATCAATCTCTCGAAAAAAATGATACCTCAATATTGGTGGTTACCAAATCAACTACCACCTCTAGCCTTAGGGGGATTTCATAGAGGAAGAAGAACCTTCTAAGGCACTATTTGTTTGTAGGAATTAAGTCATTTATGTTGTGTTTGGATCTTTCAATCACGGGTTATAAAAATCTTGAGATTATCTAATTTCAAGGGTAGGGTGAGATGAATTTATTCTAAGATTGTGTGAGAGAACACTTACACCTATCCCCCCAAACATCCCATGTGATTTAACCCATATTTACACTAAACATAAAAAAATCACAATTCCATATCATAATCTCACTGGTTATAAAATTAATCCTTCAAAATAAATGGTACCTAAGACTCTAATACTACCACAAGGGCCAGAAGAGGGGCGGAGAGCAAAAAGGGCTTTAGGAGGGAGTGGTGTATGACGTGTCGTTGTGCGTGTGTGTTAAGAAGTGTCATTATAGTCGTATTTGCAACGTCGTTTTAAAATAAGTAAACGGAGGTGAGTCCGAGTGTCGGTCTCAGGGAGGCATGGAAATCGGATTTTTGCTTATCACTTGTTGTCATGGAAAGTGCAGAGTTTCGCTTGCGAAAGATGCGGTTTTAAAAAGCGAGAGAGAGAGAGAGAGAGATAGAGAGAGAGAGGGTTTAGGGTTAGAAAGTTCTTTGTGGGATCATGCAACTTGAACAGAAATTAAAATGACAATTGAACGGAAAATAACTTCATTAATCATGCACTTGTAGTTCATAACTTACAACATTAAATACATGCTTCAACAAAAGTAATAGAAAGCTTAAAAGAGAGAGAGTGTGTGTGTGTGTGTGGAGAGCGACGAAGCAGCCACGGCGGTGGAGGAGGCTCCGTCAGCAGCTCGTCGTCTCCGGCGATTACAAGAGGGCCTAAAGCTAGCTAAAAGAGGGGTGGAGTAGTTGCAAGGGGAGTGAATGCCTTGAATGAGTGGTTGGAGGGGGTTTAAATATAGTTAAGGGCTTCCTAAAAGAAAAAGAGGCTTTAGCAACGTCCAGAGCGTCGCTAAAACCACTCCCAAAAGCGTCGGTGAAGCCCTCCAGCCGTTGGTCAGCCACCCACCTCGTTTCTTCTCCTCGTCCGATCCGCGGTTGTTGAACGAGAGCCGTCCGATCTAAGATCGGACGGCTGAGAACCCTCCTCGGCTGCGCTGGGATCGCGCCTCGGGCGCGCGTATGCGCGGGTGTCATCGCCCGGCGTGCGCTCGCGCACGGGCGCCCGTGAGCTACAGTTGCGTCGCATGGCGAGTGTTGGTGCTAGAGCACCATGATCATTTATTTTGATGATAACAAAATACATGTCATTTAACATTTGCACTTGGAGTCTTAGATTTCAGGTCAATTGCAAATGGAGACATGATTAGACGGAGTTTGAGCTCGCATCCTGGACGGATTGGAAGAGCTTGATGGAGAACAAAGGAGATTCGCGAGGAGCGATGGATTGAAGAAGGAAGGAGATGAAGAATATGATAGATTTTCTTCTCTTGTACTCCTTGTATTTTTCGTTTCTTTTGTTGCTCTTTATTTTTGTTACTTAGATTCTTGTTAGAGATCCTCAAAGTACCCTAACAGTAGTCCTAGGAACACCGGCACAACCCTAGGATACATAGGTTTTCTGTAGAAAACATAGAAAACCAATATAGGGTTCAAACAGCATTTTCAGACGTCTGATACTGTGTTTTAAGACGTCTGACTGTTGATTCAGATGTCTGATAACAATTAGGCTGGACATAGTTATTCTGTTTGATGAAATCAGACGTCCAGACCTTAGTCCAGACGTCTTAGAAGGCGTCTGATGGACATGCCAGACGTCCAATTAGTGGACCGTTGGCTGACTTAGCAAACACTCAAGGATATGACCGCTAGAGCCTTATCAGACGTCCTTAGGCCTTTCCAGACGTCTGATAAATGACCGTTTGCCTCGACTGACCCAAAATCTCTTCTCAAAGATTTTCTAGCCATTACACTCTCTTGGAAATCCATTCCCACGAAAAAGTAGGTTTCCAGACGTTAAGACATAGTGCCAGACGTCCTATATGTCGTCTGATGGACTTGCGCCAGAACCTTGTTTAGATCTGATCCAAGTCAGGAAGAAACCTGCCTAAAATCAGACGTCTGATGTTGTTCCCAGACATTTTAAAGTGATCTTTCAGATGTCTGATGCCAGGATCAGACGTCTTATAAGCCTGTCAGTGCAATCATTGTTCCTGATTTCGGCCTGATTCTCTTGGGCTTTGCTCCCAACGGCTATGGAAGCTTTCCTAAGCCTTCCAAAGCCTTCCTAAGGCCTCTATTAATAGAGGGGAATCTCTTGCACACCAAGACACACCTAGAGACACCAAAACACACAAGACACACCCAAGCAACACACTTTCTACTCTCTTGTGTCCTAAAGAAACACTTGCTCTCCAAGCTCCAATTCTTCATCTAGAGAGCATCAAGCATTTGCGCATCCGCTCTCCCGCCGTAGTTCACGAGAGCGACGTTGCGCCGTCGCGTGGCTCACGCACCCGCATCATCGATCCGACGCACTCCTTGCAAAGGGGAGTTTCCTAATTCCTATAGAAGGTAGGTTTAAATTACTTTGTTGGCTCTATAGGATTGTTGTCATTTATCTTTGTTATTTGGTTGGGTATTCGCTTTGCGAATTCCCGTCTCCTTCGTGGGACAAAATCTTTCTCGTGAAGAGAAGGGGTTTGAGGTACGCTACCCTCGTATAAAGTAGCGTGGTTGTAATTGAGGTTGAATCACCCTCGTTTAAGTGATTCGTTTAGTAGATTTGATCAACTTGGTTGATCGGAAAATCCTAACTCGAGAGGGTTAGGTGGTAGTTTTCACCCGATTTGGGTTTCCACCTAAAAATTGTTATGTACTTTGTGTGTTTGTTTATTTTGTGAGATTGGTATTTTTTTCAATTCCGCATTTTTTACGTCACGCTGATCTCACCCCCTCCGAGTAGGGAAGAATCTACAATTGGTATCAGAGCAGGTTCTTGCGAGATCGGAGTAACACCCAGCAAGAAGATCATGGAGGGGAGCAGTTCCGCAATCCGAATCTCCGAGGGGCAGTCCACGTCTCGTCCGCCATTCTTCGACGGGAGCAACTACCCCTACTGGAAGCTGCGGATGAAGACTTGGCTTCAAGCCAATGACTTCACGATTTGGGCCAGGTGCGAGACGCCATTTGAGATCCCAGAGAAACCCGCGGGAGGCTACTCGCAACAACAAATTCGTGAACTCTCTTTGAACGCAAAGACCATGAACACCCTCTACTACGCGCTCAGCCCGGAGGAGTTCAACAGAATCTCGCAATGCGCCACCGCATACGAGATTTGGCACACACTTGAGGTAACTCACGAAGGTACCTCTAAGGTAAAAACTTCTAAAATAAATTTACTTTCTCAAGAATTTGAATCTTTTTCTATGAAACCTAACAAATCTTTAAGTGAGATGAACACTAGGTTCACTCTCATTGTAAATAACTTGAAAGCTTTAGGGAAGACTTTCATCAAGGGGGAGCTTCAAGGGAAGCTTCTTCGTTCCCTTGGACCGGAGTGGGAATAGAAAGTCACCGCCATCGAGGAGGTAAATGAAGTGGAGGAGCTCAACATGGAAGATCTCCTAGGCAATCTAATGGCCTACAAGACTAAGTTGAAGCAGAAGAAGGATACACCGGAGCCTAAACCAAAGAAGACTCTCCCCTTCATAGCCCCATCGGATAGCGAGGTAAGTTCCGACGACGAAGACATTAAAATTTTACTTAAAAAGTTTTCCAAGTTGTTTAGGGAATCAAAGAAGAAGGAGAAGGAGAGCCCTAGACATTGCTACCACTGCAACGAGAAAGGGCATCTGCGACCAGAGTGCCCTCTTCTCAAAAAGGAGAAGGAAAAAGAGAAGAAATCTAAGAAGAAGGTGTTCCAAGCCACTTGGGACGATTCAAGCTCGGAGGAAGAAGAAGAAGAAAAAGAAGAAATCGCTTGCTTTGGTTTCATGGCCAGAGGAAGTGATAGAGACAGCGAAAGCGGAAGCAACTCAGACAACGAGGTAAATTCTGATTTGCAAGATGCTTTTAATGAGTTGTATGAGCTTAGAAAATCACTAAAATAGAAAACAAAGGCATGAAAAAGAATCTTAGTTTTCTTAAATCTGAAAATGATAGGTTAGAAATAAAACTTAAGGATCTAAAAGCTAGTCCTAAAAATGATAACCCATTATTAGAAAATCATAACCTCATCAATGAAAATAATAAATTGATTGAGGAAAATGTTAGTCTAAAAGTAGAAATTTCTGATTTAAAGACTAAGATGGATATTATAGAAAAAGAAATTGCATGTCTTAGGGAAAACTCTAACAAATTAATCAACAAAGTAGATAATTTTTATAGCCCTAAGGTTGAGAAAGGATCTCCGTCAAGGAGACCCGCTAACAGATCCGGATCCAAGCTCACTTGGATACCGAAGAAAGATTTGGAGTCTTGTTTTGTAGGTTTCAGGGATAACTACAACACAAAGGACTGGACCTACAAACTCAAGGTTGGTCAACTCGAGTTGGGAGAACCAAGGAATAGACCAAGGAGGAGAACTAGAAGACCGACGAGACAGTGAACAAACAATGATCCCGCCGCACGTCGACCGCCAGACTGGAGACCGACGCCGATGCCCGGTAGTGTCTAGTGATGACACTGAAGTTTAGCCAGTCTTTTGTTTGTTCTTATTATAGTAATGTCGTTGTGGTACAGATAAATTAGCTACGATTTTTCGTCATTGCCACTATTGCAATTTTACTCAGAAATATTTTTTTCTTCCGAGGTCGAACTCAGGGAGCTACTAGAATTCTAGAAGTACAATGCTTCTTTATTACAAAAATAAGAGAGAGAGAGAGAGGGAGAAGTAGATTTTGTTTCTTGGCTTTTTCTTCTCTTCTCTCTCTCTTTGCTTGTCTCCTTTTTCTTCTCTTCTTTACAGTTCTTGATCTTCTTCAGTTCTTCTTCTCTTCTTTGTCTTCTTTCTTTCTTCCTCTTTCTTCCTTCTCTTTTCTTTCAGCTGCGGCACCTTTTCTTTTCTTTTTCTTCTTCTTTGCTTTGTCTGCAGAGCTACATCCGTCATCTGATTTCTCAGTCAGACGGCTTAAGTGGTGTCTGCTACAGTGCTTCCTTTGTGCTTCTCCTTCTTCTTCCTACGGTCTTCTTCTTCTTCCTTCTTCTTCCTTGGCCTTCTCCTTCTTCCTTCTTCCTTGGTCTTCTTCCCTCGCACCCTGTCCCTACACAAAGAGCAAAACCTACCCTGTCCCTCTACCCACACGTCTCTCTCTCTCTGTAAACCACTCACAGGACACTCTCCCAGAGCCGCGGGTAATTGGGTCGTGTTTCGTGCCCGTGACTAGGCGTACCGGCGTGTTTGGTACGCGAGGAGTGCGCAGGTAGTGTCGGGTCGGGTCCGCCGGATCCGCGTGATGAGCTCGCGGACCGGGAGGGTGAGTAGGTGAGGGACCTCACTCCAGTGCTTTCGGAGGCGACCAATGGAAAACACAAAAACAATTTATACTGCTGCGGGGTTTGGTAAACTCACGATGTGGGACTATCCTCTGCACTCTTTTCGCACGCGCCCGCAGCAAACTGCAGCTTCGCTTCCTCAGCTGCAGGCTCTATTCGCTTTGATTGCGGGGTTAGCTGCCTTCGCACTACCCTCCCGACTTCTCAGCACCTGGAGCCCTGGGGTTCTGAAGCCTGGAGTGCGTGTGGAGCTGCTTCAATGCAACGTCAATGGCGACCGGGCGTCGAACTTGCCAGACACGAAAAGGGTCTCTTGGCCTAATCAGATCAGCGGGGGACCTTCGCCGTGGCACGGCGAAGGTGGTGCAGGGTGCAACAGGTCGTGGGGCGGCGTCTGGCGGCGGGGCTAGGTCGGACAGCGATCGAAAAAATGGGTCTGATCGGGGGAGTGTGGTGGGGGTGTGGAGTGGCAGTGGGTGAGCGGAGGTTGTTCAGCGTGATGAGGCGGAGGTTCTGTGAGGGTCGGCAAGGCATGTGGGGCCACGGAGCGATGGTAGCGTCTCACCGGAGGGTGCCCGGAGATGAGGAAGGTGACGGTGGACAGGAGCGGTCGAGGGTTAATTGAATGAAAGACAGTGAGGAAAAGAAAGAGGGGGAGATGGGGAATAGTTCTGACCTAATTACAGGGACGAAGGGGCTGAAGCAGGGCGGCAGTCGTATCGACTACCACCGGAGAAGAAATACCTAGAGGGGGAGGGCGGCGGCAAGGAAGAGAGCGGGAGAGCGTGCGCTGGGTACGGCGCGACGCGGGAAGAGCGGGCGAAGGTGGCTCTACTGCTGGTGTTGCAGCAGAGCGACGAGACGGAGGAGGAGGAGCCGCCGGAGCTGGTGGGTTTCTGCCGGAGTGGGAAGAGAGGAAAGGTGGGGGTTTTTCTCCATCAGGACCGAGCTGCCCCCATCGGCTGGTGACGCTGGTCCTTATAAAGGCGGAGGCGGAAGGGTGGGCGCAGGGAGGCGACGTGCCTCCCTCGCCGGAGAGTGGTCGGAATTGCGACCCATACCTTCCGCGCGTTCGTACGGAAGGTGTGGGCGAGGGTAGACATCATGGCGGTGTCCCTGCAACAGCAGATGTCGCAGGGCACACCCGATTCAACTTGCAGGTGGCCTCCCTCACCCTGCATGGCGCCATGCTCCGCGCAAAGTCGCCGAAGCATGGCGCTGCTCAGAGATTTGCAGGAGGGACCTATATGCAAAGAACGACGAAGAACCTAGGAGCTAAAATGCAAGGGTTTCGAAAGTTGAGGGTCAAAAAGTAATAGATGAAGACCAAAATGCAAAGTCGGTCAAGAAGGTCTCATCTTAGGTTCAAGTTTTTATGAATGACTAAATGGGACCTAAGGATTCTAATGGTGAATTTTATTTCTAGGTCAGACCTTGTTTGACCAGCCAATTTACGTAAAAATTTAAATTAAATCATTAATTGGGCATGGTTCTCAATGTAGGTCAAAATGGGTTCCCAAGGCCAAATTGAAAGTTTTAAACCCTAGAGATTATTTTTCTATGAATTTTAGAGGGTTTAGTCGATTTTGACACTACCTCGAACCTCGTGAATTGAAGTGGATTTGTTTTAGGGTTATAGAATGTCATTTAATTCCTTGGAGTTGCTGTAGCCCTTGTTGGATCAAATCATCCCACTTTCCTTCTTATTAGGTTAGTTTGACCTATGTTTGGACCCTGAGTTACCCTGTTTACAGATTGTGTTAGTGAAATTGCATTTTTACCCCTTATGACTTGTTTTCTTCTTAAACTCAGAATTCTCTGAGTCAAGCCTTTCTATGAGTTATGTAGGAGCTTTTTCTCGAATATCTAGGTTAGATTGTGCTAGTTAGGGTTCATGATGAGGTTCTCATCATACCCCCATGCCTAGCTTTTGCTAGTCCCTTAGCAAAAACTTAAGGTTTTAACCTTTGTTCTAGACCATGATTTTTTTAATAATTGCAAATAAGTGCTCTTAGATTAGGTTAGAATGCTGACCATAGGCCTAAAAGGTACTCTAGTACCAACCAAGATCCAGATCTCTCTAGCCTCAGCCTCAGTCCTTAGCACAGGTTTTTAAGGCCCACAAGAACTAACCTAAGGTCTATTGGACTTTGTGGTTAAAGCACACGTGCTTGAAATGATTTTAGCCCTGGCTCAGTTCGCAGTGCATTTTGTAAGAGAGAGAGATAGAAGATTTTTTTGTTTGGAGAGTTTTCTCTCTCTTTTTATTTTTAATTCTAGCTTAGGATTGGCTTTTCAACACGGTCTGTATCAGATTCCTTGCTCCCATCATCAATCCTCAAGGGTTCCTAGCAATCGATGCTTCGAGATAGCACCACCTATGGCAACCCCTGGAACCCTGGCTATTGAGATTTCGAGATAATCCCATCCATGGTGTTCCGTGGCCAAATCCAGACCCTGGCAATTGACACTTCGTGATAATGCCATCCATGAAATCTGAATCAGCAGAGTGCTTACATGCCCCCAGTAGGATATGTAAATATCCTAAGAGACAAGCACCGAGGAGATGATATTTTGTTACGCATCTTCGAGGGAAATTTCCCACCTCTCCACGCTGGGAACTCGTCCAAGTCAACTTGTGTTGATCGGCCACTCCTACTCTAGGCGTACTTTTCAGAATTTTGTGATGCTTCTGCGTGATTTTGATTTTTACGCTTACTGAACCAGGCTGTGTGTGAGGTTAGGGTGCTTAGGTTACTGAGTCCCGTAAACCAAAAGTTAGTTAATGAGGTCAAATACTCCCTAAGCCTTGGACCTAATACTTAAGCTTTTCATTTTCCTCAACCTCTTGAGGAATGTCTAGATCTTAATGGGTATTAAGAGTCTATCCAAGAATGCCTAAAGTTTACATTCTTACTAATCTCACCATGCACTTTTCATTTCTTTTCTTGAATAAGGTCTAGAACTTAGGTCAATCCCTTAGTTTCTTACTAATGACTATCACTCTTTTCTTTCATTTTTGTGCTCCTTTTTCATTTTGTTTCTTTTCCTTCTCCTACAAAATTTCCTTTCCCCTCTTATTCTCTTATTCTTTTTCGAATTTTTTTTTTAATTTTTATGGTGTTTTTGGCTTATGTGAATTTTTTTATTTGAAACCTTTTCTTACAAGTTTTGCACTTTTATACCCCCCTATGCCTAAGGTTTGTAATGTCCTCATTGTAACTTAGGGGGTTTTTATTTACTTAGTTCATTCCTTAAGACAGATGTTTTGATGAGTGAATGGGTCGGGATGAATTTTGCGGACGATTTCTAATCTCAGATGCAAGCATCTGAGGTGGAGTCGGCTGTCTATAAGGGAGAACCTTAAGTGCACAAAGGTGTGAAAAAGGGTTTAGATTTTCAGGAAAATGACGGGCTGCCTCCCGTTAAGCGCTGAGTTTTACGCCATCGGCTGGGCGCAATAAGCTCAAGGGGAATGGAGGATATAAGATGATTCAGCCGAATCAGTAGAAGTCACATCAATGAACGGCTTGAGTCTCTGACCGTTCACGATGAAAGATTCGAAATCGTGGCTGAGAGGACTGATTTCGATGGCTCCATTTCCAAAAACCTGTCGGACTAAATATGGTTCGACTCACTTGGATCGCAGCTTTCCAGGGAAAAGTTTGAGTCGGGCATCAAAAAGTAGGACCTTCTGACCAGGATGAAACATCTTTCTTGAGATATGCTTGTCATGGAAGGGTTTAACCCGCTCCTTGTAGATTTGCGAGTTCTCATACGCATCTAGGCATAATTCATCGATCTCACTGATTTGAAGTTTTCTGTGGGTTCCAGCCTTCAAAAGATCAAGATTACAGTTTCGTACTGCCCAATAGGCTTTATGCTCCAGTTCTACGGGAAGGTGACACGCCTTCCCGTATACCAGTCTAAAAGGAGACATGCCTAATTGGGTTTTGTGGGCAGTCCTATAGGCCCACAATGCTTCCGGAAGTCAGGACGACCAGTCCTTCCTGTCAGGCCGAACAGTGACCTGTAGGATTTTCTTGATCTCCCGATTTGATAGCTCAGCTAGACCATTAGTTTGGGGATGGTAAGGAGTAGAGATTCGGGGAGACACCCCGTCTTTGGTCATCAGTGACCTAAACTGAGCGTTTGTGAAATGGGTCCCCCCATCAGAGATTATAACACGAGGAATCCCGAACCTTGAGAAAATGTTTTGATGAATGAATTTGAGAACGATTTTGTGATCACAGATTCGGGTCGGTATGGCTTCGATCCATTTGGACACGTAATCCACAGCAAGCAGAATGTATTTGAAACCATCTGAAGCAGGAAAGGGACCCATAAAATCAATCCCCCAAACATCAAAGATTTCGCATACAAGAATCGGCTGCAAAGGCATCATGTCGCGACGGCTCATGTTGCCCAAAGTCTGGCAACGACTGCATGTCTTGCAGTGACTGTATGTGTCTTTGAACAGCGTGGGCCAGTAAAAGCCACACTGGAGGACTTTTGATGCGGTTTTATGCCCAGAGAAATGGCCACCGCATGCCTAGTCATGGCAGAAAGCGAGAATATTGTTGATTTCCTCCTCCGGGACACATCTCCGGATGTCTTGATCAGCACCTATGCGGAAAAGGTACGTGTCTTCCCAGATGTAATACTTGGCATCAGAACGCAATTTGTCTTTCTTGGCCTTCGACCAATTGGACGGGATCTGATGAGATGCCAAGTAGTCTACTATATCAACAAACCATGGAAGTCTAGTACCGATAGTCAGCAGGTGTTCATCAAGAAAATGTTCCGTGATGGGTCCGGAAGGGTTGATAATCTCAGAAGGAAGACGGGACAGATGGTCGGCTACCACATTCTGCCTTCCCGCCTTGTCGCGAATCTCAAGATCGAATTCTTGCAACAGCAAGATCCAACGAATTAGTCGGGGCTGCACGTCCTTCTTGGCAAGCAGATGCCTTGCAGCCGTGTGATCCGAGTAGATGATGACATGGGAACCCAGGAGATACGATCGGAATTTTTCAAGGGCAAATACTACGACTAGCAGCTCTTTCTCCGTAACCGTATAGTTACGCTGAGCCTCGTCAAGTGTCTTGCTAGCGTAGTAGATGACCACGGGTTTTCCGTCAGCTTTCTGCCCCAGGACCGCTCCTATAGCGAAATTAGACGCATCGCACATGATCTCAAAGGGTTGAGACCAGTCAGGGGATTGTAGGATAAGTGCCTGGGTGACTCGGTCACGAAGGTTTTCAAAGGCTAGTGTGCATTCCTTGGAGATTTCAAAGGGTACATCCTTAGAGAGAAGAGAAGTCAAGGGGGATGCGATTTTCGAGAAATCAGGAATGAAACGACGGTAAAAATTGACGTGCCCCAGAAAAGAATGGATGCCCCTGATCGAGCTAGGCATAGGAAGGCGAGAGATCATATCAACCTTAGCTCGATCCACTTGGATGCCTTTTTCTGAAATTAAATGTCCCAAGACAATTTCCTCAGTCACCATGAAATGGCTCTTTTCCCAGGAAAGAACCAAATTCACATCGATGCACCGCTTGAGTATCTGGACCAAGTGTTGGAGGCAATCGTCAAATGATGCTCCAAAAACTGAAAAGTCATCCATGAAGACTTCCAAATAGTCACCTACCATATCTGAGAATATGGCAAGCATGCACCGCTGAAAAGTAGCGGGTGCATTGCAAAGACCGAAAGGCATCCTTCGGAAAGCGTATGTTCCGAAGGGGTAGGTGAACGTGGTCTTTTCTTGGTCCTCAGGATGGATTGCCACCTGGTTGTAACCGGAGTACCCGTCAAGAAAGCAGAAGAACCTATTTCCCGCTATTTTTTCAAGAATCTGATCAATGAAAGGTAGTGGGAAATGATCCTTCTTCATGGAGGAATTGAGTCGGCGGTAATCTATACAGACTCTCCACGAGTTGGCTAATAGGGTAGGAATGACTTCTCCGGTTTCAGTCGTTATAGTGGTGAGTCCTGCCTTTTTAGGCACGACCTGAATTGGGCTCACCCAACGACTATCGGAGATCGGGTAGATGATTCCGGCATCTAACCACTTGATGATCTCCTTTTTCACGACCTCCTGTAGATTGGGGTTCAAACGTCTCTGCATTTCACGAGAAGGTCGTGCGCCCTCTTCTGAATAGATATGATGAGTACAATAAGAGGGACTTATTCCAGTCAAATCATCGAGAGTCCACCGATGGCTCTGCGATGTTGCTGGAGGACAGCAATCAGACGGGATTCCTGTTCGAGATTGAGGTTGGAATTGATAATCACAAGAAGGGTCTGATTAGAACGCAAAAAGATGTATTTCAAGTGAGCAGGAAGGGGCTTTAGCTCGAGGATGGGGTTATCAGCAGTGGCAGGTGGTTCAGAATAGACGTGAGGTTCAAGGGTAGGAGTTACTGGGTTGTCCAAATCTGGATTCGACTCCTCCGCTTGCGGGTCAAGATCTTTCTGCAGTTGATGAGGTATAATCAGGTCATTCTGGAAGTGTGTTTCATCAACCAAAGCCCTAATGTCACAAATCTGTTTGATGACACTGCGATTAATTCCTTGTTGGGCCTTAAATATATCAATTTTCAGGGTTTGATTCCCAAATTTGAGCTCTATTTGGCCCTCCTCACAGCTAATTTTTACTCTAGTAGTAGCCAAGAAAGGTCTCCCTAAAATGATTGGTGTATCCCTAGGGTTCTCAGGTGAGTCCAAGTCTAAGACTATGAAGTCTACAGGAAAGTAGAAATCCCGTACCCTCACAGTAACATCCTCGAGAATCCCTTTTGGTGACTTTATAGATCGATCTGCTAATTGTAATGTCATCTCAGTTGGTTTTAGCTCAGATTCTTCTAGATGGTCAAGTAAGGATGTGGGTATCAGATTTATGGAAGCACCCAAGTCTAGCAAGGCTCTATCAAATTGGGTATCACCTATCTTGCAGGAAATCAGGGGAGTACCAGGATCTTTAGCCTTGGGTGGGAGTCTGCTTAGGATGACAAAGCTGGCTTGCTCTGACAGAACAATTGGACTCCCATTCTTGGTTCGCGGCTTACGCTGGGGTGTACACACATTCTTTAAGAATTGTGCGTAAGCCGGTACGTGGCGGATTGCATCCATCAAGGGGATGTTTATGTGGACTTGCTCAAAGAGCTTGACCAGGTCCTCCTCAGGTGCCACGGGCTTGGTAGTCTTCTTTCCCTTGGTCAAGGCCTCGGGAAACAGAATCTTGGTTGGTTCTTCTAGGATAGGTCCAGGTCTTGAATCTGAGACAGGGGTAGGAACGTCCTGGATTACCATCCTAGGCTTGGGATCACTACCAGGCTTGGAGTGGTTTGGATGAGGTGGATCTTGGGTTTCCTTACCACTACGGGTTATTATGGAATTAGTCCTGCCTGATTTTGGTTGGGATTGGGTAAGATGGGTTGCTACTGATAGCCCGCATAGGAAGTGGAAGCTTCCATCCCATCGGGTGAAGGAACAGAGGGGGTCTGATAAATCATATGGGTTTGGCTCGGGTTTGGGTTCATAACGCGTCGCTGGGTTGGCACGTTATTCGGGTTAGGAAGAGGTTGGGAAGGAAGAGTGCCTGGCTGGCAAGAATTTGCCAACTGGGCTAGTTGATTTCGGACCTCAGTAAGCTCGTCCTTGTGTTACTTTTGAATAGCCGCATTCGTTCTTTGAATGTCAGCCAAAGTCTGAAGGATAAGGGACATTTGATCCTGATTTGGCCCTGATGGATAAGTAGGGTTGGGCCGAGGCTGAGGCGGCTGGTAAGGATGAGGGGGTTGTGGGCGGGGCTGAAAGGGTGGTCTTTGGGTTTGGGAATTTCCCGCCCATTGAAAGTTGGGATGGTTTTGCCATCCAGGGTTGTAGGTGTTGGAGAACGGGTCATTTTGGATGGCGTTGAGGTCCTCGCAGGTCTGAGGAACCTCCAGAGAGTCAGAGAAAGGGGGGATGGAATTCCCCAGGCAGGTTTAGAAAGGATCGGATGGACCTCCGGTCCGAGAATCAGATGATGGATATGGATCCATCCTAGGAGAAGATCGATGGAGAATGTGTTGCACAGTCTCCCTTGTGGAAGGGGGCTGTGCAAAGGGGCTATGCGCAGAGGTGGCTCGCTGCAGGTGCTGAGTCAGCTCATCCTCCTTTTCAATGATTGAGACATTATCCAATCGACTGGCCATTAATTCCAGGTCGACTGATGCGGACAGGCCCTGTGTCTCATGTGCTCCCCTAAGATTAGCCGATGCGCGGGTATTCGTCCTGTCGAATAATCCCATGGAGTTATTGTTGATGAAGTTCTCGCACATGTTTTTGAGAATCTCCCACACGATGTCCTCATGTTGACCCATGATATTCCCTCCACAGGTTGCATTGACGAAAAGACAGATGTCCTCACGGAGTCCCTGGTAAAAAGATTGGACCTGTTCCCATTTAGGAACTCCATGATGGGGGCACTTTCT
Source organism: Thalassia testudinum (assembly GCA_037157565.1). NCBI lineage: Eukaryota > Viridiplantae > Streptophyta > Magnoliopsida > Alismatales > Hydrocharitaceae > Thalassia > Thalassia testudinum. The sequence continues at coordinate 22,734,505 of JAZHRO010000054.1, read as the reverse complement.
CATGAGATCCTGAAAGCGATCCCATGCCTCATGGAGAGGTTCCCCTGTTTGCTGAGTGAAGTGAGTAATCTGATGGCGCAAGGCATTGGTCCGACCAACGGGAAATAACTTTTTCAAAAATTCGGACTGAAGTTCTTCCCAAGTGTTGATCAGCCGGGTTTGAGTTTGATACCAATGAGCGGCCTTGTCCATAAGAGAAAAGGAGAACATCTTCATGAGAACAATATCTCGATTTTGCGCATCTGACCCAAAAGTTTGGGCCAAATGCTTTAGCTGTTTGATGTGCTGGAAGGGATCTTCGGAATTAAGCCCATGGAATTTAGGTATAGCATGAATCATATTGGGCTTTAATTCGGAATCAGGTCCTCCAGTCGGGATTCTGACTTGAGGCTCAATGGCCACCGCAGCAGGATTATAATGGTCCCGCATCATAGGACGTTGCGGTGGGTGCACAAAGTTTTGGAAGAGGTCATTGACTCGTTGGAGCTGGTGCTCCAGATTGTTTTCTTCCTCAACTGGCTGAGCCATGATGGGGGAAGAAGAAGATCTTGGTTCATAATCAGATGAGAGAATGATGGGGTAGGGCTGCTGTGCAAACACGGGCATCGAGGCTTGGCCTTGACGAGAGTGAATTCCTAAAGGAGATCTTAAGGGTGGTCTTAAGGACCTCCTACCGTTCATGCACTGTTGGAATAGATGAGTTTAGAAGGTGCTGGATCAAGACACCCAAAAACTTGTTGGGTGACTACAGAGGTGCGGGGCAGATGGACCCCTTGATCAGAAAGATCGTCCACCTGAGAATTACCTGGGCAGCCAGAGAGGGTGAGTCCCGCGAAGACCCCTACACGGTAGAGCGTCCCCATGGGTAACAGGGTTTCCCCCACCCGACCTCTCTTGTCACTGAGATTCCAGGTAGACCAGAATGGGGATCTTGACCTCTTAAGTCTACCAATTTTTAGTTAAGATCAAGGTGCTTAGGTTTTCACTTGAACTTTAGCCTTTTGAGTGCAAAAAGTGACCTAAGTTGAAGGTTGGTTGACCCTAAGGGGTCAACTTCACCTATTGATTCCTTTGAGAACTTATTAGGTCTTGTCTTTTAGGGTTCAAGTATTTTTAGAGAGCCAATTGTTTAGGGTTTTTCTGAATAGGTATATTTTCAACCAATGGCTTGGGCACACTCTTTTAGGGATTTCCCAATTCTTGCTTAAGAAGTGTGTCTCTAAAAACCCTAATGTTGAATCTTATGTTGGCTCTACTTGGTCCAATTAACTCCTTATTTGGTAATTAGGGCTCTGGTAAGAAGGTGTTAGCCCTTAATTACCCATAGTACTATGTGCAGGAATAGTAGTTTTGAGAACATGCAGCTATTATTAAGTATGAAAGACAGGTTAAACCTATATTTATATATATTTTTTCGTTCTTTTTCTTCCTCTTTAAGATTTAGGGTTTAATAGTGAGAGGATAGAAGTTACCTATCCTTGGAGTGGCTGTGGTGCGGCTGCATCCTAATTTTTTTCTGTACCTGCACACAAGAGAGAGAAAAAGATTAGCAATCTCTTAAAAGAAATTCAAAGCTTCTAGAATAGCCGTTGCTCCCCGGCAACGGTGCCAAAAATAGTGTCTAGTGATGACACCGAAGCTTAGCCAGTCTTTTGTTTGTTCTTATTATAGTAATGTCGTTGTGGTACAGATAAATTAGCTACGGTTTGTCATCATTGCCACTATTACAATTTTACTCAGAAATGTTTTTTTCTTCCGAGGTCGAACTCAGAGAGCTACTAGAATTCTAGAAGTACAATGCTTCTTTATTACAAAAATAAGAGAGAGAGAGAGAGGGAGAAGTAGATTTTGTTTCTTGGCTTTTTCTTCTCTTCTCTCTCTCTTTGCCTGTCTCCTTTTTCTTCTCTTCTTCACAGTTCTTGATCTTCTTCAGTTCTTCTTCTCTTCTTTGTCTTCTTTCTTTCTTCCTTCTTCTTTCTTCCTTCTTCTCTTTTCTTTCAGCTGCGGCACCTTTTCTTTTCTTTTTCTTCTTCTTTGCTTTGTCTGCAGAGCTACATCCGTCGTCTGATTTCTCAGTCAGACGGCTTAAGTGGTGTCTACTACAGTGCTTCCTTTGTGCTTCTCCTTCTTCTTCTTCCGGTCTTCCTTCTTCTTCCTTGGCCCTCTCCTTCTTCCTTCTTCCTTGGTCTTCTTCTCTCGCACCTTGTCCCTGCACAAAGAGTAAAAACTACCCTGTCCCTCTACTCGCACGTCTCTCTCTCTCTGTAAACCACTCACAGGATGCTCTCCTAGAGCCGTGGGTAATTGGGTCGGGTTTCGTGCCCATGACCAAGCGTACCGGCGTGTTTGGTACGTGAGGAGTGCGCAGGTAGTGTCGAGTCGGGTCTGCCGGATCCTCGTGATGAGCTCGCGGACCGAGCGGGTGAGTAGGTGCAAGACCTCACCCCAGTGCTTTCGGAGGCGACCATTGGAAAACACAAAAATAATTTATACTGCTGCGGGGTTTGGTAAACTCATGATGTGGGACTATCTCTGCGCTCTTTTCACGTGCACCCGCAGCAGACCGCAGCTTCGCTTCCTCAGCTGCAGGCTCTATCCACTTTGATTGCTGGGTTAGCTGCCTTCGCACTACCCTCCCGACTTCGCAGCACCTGGAGCTCGGGGGTTCTGAAGCCTGGAGTGCGCGTGGAGCTGCTTCAATGCAATGTCAATGGTGGCCGAGCGTCGAACCTGCTAGACACGAAAAGGGCCTCTCGACCTAATCAGATCAGCGGGGGACCTTCGCCGTGGCACGGCGAAGGTCCCCCGCTGACATGGCGAAGGTGGTGCAGGGTGCAGCAGGTCGTGGGGCAGCGTCTGGCGGCGGGGCTAGGTCGGACAGTGACCGGAAAAATGGGTCTGGTCGGGGGAGTGTGGTGGGGGTGTGGAGCGGTAGTGGGTGGGCGGAGGTTGTTCAGCGTGATGAGGCGGAGGTTCTGTGAGGGTCGGCGAGGCGTGTGGGGCTGCGGAGTGATGGGAGCATCTCGCCGGAGGGTGGCCGGAGACGAGGAAGGTGACGGTGGACAGGAGCGATCGAGGGTTAATTGAATGAAAGACAGTGAGGAAAAGAAAGAGGGGGAGATGGGGAATAGTTCTGACCTAATTACAGGGACGAAGGGGCCGGAGCAGGGCGGCAGTCATATCGACTTTCGCCGGAGAAGAAATACCCAGAGGGGGAGAGCGGCGACGAGGAAGAGAGTGGGAGGGCGCGCGCTGGGTACGGCGCGACGCGGGAAGAGCGGGCGAAAGTGGCTCCGCTGCTGGTATTGCAGCAGAGCGACGAGACGGAGGAGGAGGAGCCGCCGGAGCTGGTGGGTTTCTGCCGGAGTGGGAAGAGAGGAAAGGTGGGGGTTTTTCTCCGTCAGGACCGAGCTGCCCCCATTGGCTGGTGACGCTGGTCCTTATAAAGGCGGAGGCGGAGGGGTGGGCGCAGGGAGGCGACGTGCCTCCCTCGCCAGAGAGTGGTCGGAATTGCGACCAATACCTTCCGCGCATTCGCACGGAAGGTGTGGGCGAGGGCAGACGTCATGGCGATGTCCCTGCGACAGCAGACGTCGCAGGGCACACCCGGTTCAACTTGAAGGTGGCCTCCCTTACCCTGCGTGCGCCATGCTCCGTGCAAAGTCGCCGGAGCATGGCGCTTCTCAGAGATTTGCAGGACCTATATGCAAAGAATGACGAAGAACCTAGGGGCTAAAATGCAAGGATTTCAAAAGTTGAGGGTCAAAAAGTAATAGATGAGGACCAAAATGCAATGTCGGTCAAGAAGGTCTCATCTTAGGTTCAAGTTTTTATGCATGACTAAATGGGACCTAAGGATTCTAATGATGAATTTTATTTCTAGGTCAGACCTTGTTTGACCGGCCAATTTACGTAAAAATTCAAATTAAATCATTAATTGGGCATGGTTCTCAATGTAGGTCAAAATGGGTTCCCAAGGCCAAATTGAAGGTTCTAAACCCTAGAGATTATTTTTATATGAATGTTAGAGGGTTTAGTCAATTTTTACTCTGCCTCGAACCTCGTGAATTGAAATGGGTTTATTTTAGGGTTATAAAATGTCATTTAATTCCTTGGAGTTGCTGTAGCCCTTGTTGGATCAAATCATCCCACTTTCCTTCTTATTAGGTTAGTTTGACCTATGTTTGGACCCTAAGTTACCCTGTTTACAGATTGTGTTGGTGAAATTGCATTTTTACCCCTTATGACTTATTTTCTTCTTAAACTTTGAATTCTCTGAGTCAAGCATTTCTATGAGTTATGTAGGAGCTTTTTCTCGAATATCTATGTTAGATTATGCTAGTTAGGGTTCATGATGAGGTTCTCATCACCCGGGCCTCCAAGCTACGGATGGGAGCCCCATCCGATGTGGCATCTACCACCACCATTTGGGCCATTTTATTGGCCATGGTAGGTGAGGTAAAAATTCTTTACCCTATCTTTTTATCATAAGCATTTAGATAGGGGGAGTTAAAATTTATGAGCCTAATTGTCAATTGTTAAGAGGGAGATGCAAGTTAGCTAAATTTCCTTTAGTAAGGGGGAGAAGAAAAATAGCTATCTTGTTGTTACAAAAAAAAAGGTAAGGACATTACTTTTGTTAAAAGAAATTCATAGAAGAGCATGTTTTAAAGGGGAGTTATAGGTAATTTAAAATCAATCAAACCTTTTTAATAATGTCAAAAAGGGGAAGGATTTTTTGCATTATTATTTATGATTTTGTCATCATAAAAAAGGGGGAGATTGTTGGTGCTAGAGCACCACGATCATTTGTTTTGATGATAACAAAACACATGTCATTTAACATTTGCACTTGGAGTCTTAGATTTCAGGTCAATTGCAAGTGGAGACATGATTAGACGGAGTTCGAGCTCGCATCCAGGACGGATTTGAGGAGCTTGATGGAGAACAAAGGAGATTCACGAGGAGCGATGGATTGAAGAAGGAAGGAGATGAAGAATATGATAGATTTCATTCTCTTGTACTCTTTGTATTTTTCGTTTCTTTTGTTGCTCTTTATTTTTGTTACTTAGATTCTTGTTAAAAAGCCTCAAAGTACCCTAACAGTAGTCCTAGGAACACCAGTACAACCCTAGGATACTTAGGTTTTCTGTAGAAAACATAGAAAACCAATATAGGGTTCAAACAGCATTTCCAGACGTCTAATTCAAAAATCAGACGTCTGATACTGTGTTTTAAGATGCCTGACTGTTGATTCAGACGTCTGATAACAATTAGGCTGGACATAGTTATTCTGTCTGATGAAATCAGACATCCAGACCTTAGTCCAGACGTCTTAGAAGATGTCTGATAGACTTGCCAGACGTCCAATTAGTGGACCGTTGGCTGACTTAGCAAACACTCAAGGATATGACCATTAGAGCCTTATCAGACGTCCATAGGCCTTTCCAGACGTCTGATAAATGACCGTTTGCCTCAGCTGACCCAAAATCTCTTCTCAGAGATTTTCTAGCCGTTGCACTCTCTTGGAAATCCATTCCCACGAAAAAGTAGGTTTCCAGACGTTAAGACATAGTGCCAGACGTCCTGTATGTCGTCTGATGGACTTGCATCAGAACCCTGTTTAGATTTGATCCAAGTCAGGAAGAAACCCGCCTAAAAGCAGACGTCTGATGTTGTTCCCAGACGTCTTAAAGTGATCTTCCAGACGTCTGATACCAGGATCAGACGTCTGATAAGCCTTTCAGTGCAATCATTGTTCCTGATTTCGGCTTGATTCTCTTGGGCTTTGCTCCCAACGGCTATGGAAGCTTTCCTAAGCCTTCCAAAGCCTTCCTAAGGCCTTTATAAATAGAGAGGAACCTCTTGCACACCAAGACACACCTAGAGACACCAAAACACACAAGACACACCCAAGCAACACACTTTCTACTCTCTTGTGTCCTAAAGAAGCTCTTGCTCTCGAAGCTCCAATTCTTCATCTAGAGAGCATCAAGCATTTGCGCATCCGCTCTCCTGCCGTAGTTCACGAGAGCGACGTTGCACCGTCGCGTGGCTCACGCACCCGTGTCATCGATCCGACGCACTCCTTGCAAAGGGGAGTTTCCTAATTCCTATAGAAGCTAGGTTTAAATTACTTTGTTGGCTCTATAGGATTGTTGTCATTTATCTTTGTTATGTAGTTGGGTATTCGCTTTAAGAATTCCCGTCTCCTTCGTGGGACAAAATCTTTCTCGTGAAGAGAAGGGGTTTGAGGTACGCTACCCTCGTATAAAGTAGCGTGGTTGTAATTGAGGTTGAATCACCCTCGTTTAAGTGATTCATTTAGTAGATTTGATCAACTTGGTTGATCGGAAAATCCTAACTCGAGAGGGTTAGGTGGTGGTTTTCACCCGATTTGGGTTTCCACATAAAAATAATTGTGTACTTTGTGTGTTTGTCTATTTTGTGACATTGGTATTTTTTTCAATTTCGCATTTTTTACGTCACGCTGATCTCACCCCCTCCGAGTAGGGAAGAATCTACAGCGAGATCTCGACCGCCCGCTACTAATCGGGCGTCCTCCGTCTTCGATTTCGACTCCGCGCAGCTCGAACCCGCGTCACGTGCGTGCAGGCGTGCACGCTAACCGTTGCACCACGCTTGCGCTTTGTCGCGGCGACCGTGGGCGGGCGCGTGAGTCTCGGCCGTTCAATTGAAGATCGACGGCCGAGATCTGATCTTGGCTGGATGAAGGCATGGCGCGTGGTAGAGCGGGGGCTGACATGGTGCAATTTGGGTCGTTGGTCTTCAGATCAACAGTCAGAACTTCTTGGGCCCATTGTAGGAGCTTCGGATGTCAGATTTGGCCGATCTTGAGTCTGTCAGACTCCGTTCGTCGTTCTGAATCCATCCGTGTGGTCCGATTGCTCATCTGAGGCCTGTTTTGACAAATGCTTACACAAATGGCCATTAATACAGTTTATAAGCAATCTTTGTACATGATGCATGCAATGCTCCCATTCTACTTATGTTGTGCCTTTTATTCTTAAGATGGGTCATATTCAACATAATTATCACCCCCTTGTGTAGTGTTATCATACCCCCATTATTACTCCTTGCTAGTCTCTAACAAGGTTTATTCTAACCTTTATTTCCTTTCAGAATTTAAGAAGTAATTGCTTAGACACTTCGTTACTTGTCAATAAGAGGAAATATACGAAGATCTTAATCTACAAAGACTAAGCAGCGCCCGGGTGTCTACCAAAACACGACTCTCCCGAATCCTTGCTTTAATGTATATAACTATACATATGTATATGTATATATGTATATATTTTTTTTAGAATTTTTTCTGAATTCAGTGTGGGTTGGTAACTTTTTACGACTACCCAACCCACCCAAAACTCGGTCAAAACCCTAAGTGCTAAGCATCTTGGTGTGAATGTTGTGATAGACTCACTTAACGGTAATTGAGACAGACTTCGAGTTTTTACGCCTCTAGGTGACCGGAAAAGGAAATAAATTTTTACTGAAGGTGTATTTGTTCGATTGGTAGCTTTCTCCTTACGTTTGTTTTAATTGGGCTCAACACAAGGATTTTTCCAGTATATATCTCCCCAGCTTGTACTACTTCCCCGCTTCTTCCTTAGGTGTTTTGGTCCTTTTTGTGCAATTATTGAGCTGGGCTCTGGACAACCGACCAATGGGCTATTACCCACGATCACTTGCTGTTGAACGAGAATCTACGCTAACGTGTTTGGTTTTGGAAAACCCGTCGTTGTAGTTCGAAAGCGAAGGATTCGTGTTCAACAAATAAAATTTATACCGAAATAAGAATTCCGGGTCGAACACAGGGAGGCGAACGTTTGATTTAAAAACTTCGCGTTTCTTTTTATTTTGTCACGAAGAAATTCAATTTAAACTATCTAAGTATCTACAACAAATAAAAGAGAGAGAGGGAGTAAGAGAGAGAGAAAGAATACTATACATGGAAATCAAAATGAGATGTAGAATAGACAAGGAATTTATCATAAAAGAGTTCGTTCGTTACAACTAGAAAACATAAAACAATTACTCTAGAAAGCATTAAAAGAATGGAGGGAGAAATGTCCTCCTCGACGATCGCTCGGAGGACGAATAGACTACTCTAGAAAGCAGTAAATCTATACTAGAAAGCAGTAAAAAGAATATGGAGAGAGAATCCTCCTCGACGGTCGCTTGGAGGACGAGCCGGACGGGACGACGCCTGGACGAAGGAGAACGAAGCGGGACGAAGGAGGACGAAGCAGAAGAACGGGAACGAAGCAGCACGCCGTCGTCGTCGCGGGATCCACTTCCGAAGGGGGACGAAAATTTGGACTTTATCTCGCGAGAAGCATCCCGGGTGTGGGACAAGCTTCTCTTGAGCTTTGGAGAGGTAGAGAGGAGAAGGAAGGGATGAAAATTTCGTATGGAGGGGGTCTCCTTTTATAGTTGCAAGGAATGGGGGCAAAATGGACATTACATCTTCAAAATAATAAATAAGGGGTCTTTAGTGACGGATAAAACCGTCGCTAAAGCCCCGCCGTCGCCGTCGCCGCCGCGCCCACGCGCGCCCGCTCGGCTGGCCTGCGCGCGTAACGCATACGCACGTCCGCGTCGTCTCAACCGTCCGATCGCGAGATCGGACGGCTTAGATCGCGTCCGCGCCCGCTGCGTAGCGCGCCCGCCCGCGTGCGATCGAGCGTCCACCAAAGCGTCCAATTGCGCGTCGGCGCTATCGGGCGCGCGCGGCCGTTGGATCTTCATCCGACGCTCGTGCGCGCCCGCTCGCCCGCGCCTTCCACCCGCTCACCGCGGCTCGAACCCGCGACCTCCTCTTCGCCCGCAGCTGCGTCGCCGCTGCGCTACGCGGGCGAAATGGTCGCGCGGACGTTTTTAAACGCGAGCGACCGCAGCCGTTGGATCGAGATCCAACGGCGGAGAGGAGACGGTGCGCGGTCTTCACAGGACTCCTGCGGCCGATTGGGGGGCTGGGATGGCGCCACGTGGCGCCATCTTGGCCGTCCATCTTCTGGAAGTTGTAGATGGTGCCACGGATGTCGGATTGACTCGATTTTTGTGTCGTTCGGCTGCGATCGTCGATCCGAATTCATCCGTGTGGTCGGATTTTCCATCTGAAGTGCGGATTTACACCATCCTGGCCCTTGATCTTCTAGGGTTCCCCGGTCTCTATCTGATGCTACGGATGCCTGATTAGGGCGATCTTGGAGTCGTTGAACTCCAATCGTTGCCCTGATCATATCCATACGGTTGGATCTTTGATCCGAGGCCCCGATAAAATATTTGCCCTGTCCAAGCACATAAAAGGAGACAATTAACCTCCATTTTATTCAAACTACTCTAAATGCAAGATGATGCATGTAATGCAATATTTATATCATGAAATGCAATCCTATGCTTAAGAACATGCATAAATAGACATTTTAAGTAGTGTAAATGTGTTTACATCACTTGCCAGCTATACTTGTGCGGTGAAGTGTGGTTTATTTTCTTTTCTTCTTCTTCCCTTTTTTTTTTTGTAGGTGGCTTCCCTGATCTCAAATGTACCTAGAGGCAATGAAGAAGAAATGGCCTGTGGCTGGGTTCTGGATAACCTGCTAATGGACTGTTACCCACGACAACTTGCTAGCCATACCACCCTAGAGAGTTCATTAGCTACCTAATTTATGTCAAAATCTCTGAGAAGTGAGTCTGTGCAAAAATGTGTGCAGATGCTTAGACTCAAAGTTTTTATGAGTTAAAGGGTGAGTTGATAAGTCGTATACTTATTACCTTATTTAGTAGGTGGATTAGAATAGCTTAAGGTTGAAAGGATTCGCTGCTAAATCCATATTTTAACGGACACCAGGGCTGATTAAGCCTGAAGGCCTGAAAGGTCTAAGTGTTTAAGTTCTTTTTGTATTATTTCCCACTATTGACAAGTTTCTAATGCCTAAGTTTTCTTCCTAAATTCAATTTTTTTTTTAATTAATTTATTCATTCAGACTGATTAATTGAGCTCAGGATTATGCAATTTACCACCCCCCCATGCTTAAGTTGGACAATGTCCTCATTGGCAGATACATGGATGCAAAAGGGTTCAAAAAGATAGTACCTGAGTGACATAAACTACCAGATCAGTCTGAATCCTCTAGGTTGCCTCCCAGGAAGCGCTGAGTTTAACGCCTCCAGCTGGACGGTGCTCGGTGTCAGCCCTCAACGAGGGTGACACTTTCCTTTGGGAGAACCTAGGCCAGGAAATGCTTCAATCTTTGACCATTAACTGTAAAAGTGTGCCCAGTGTTAAGATCAACGATTTCAACCGCCCCATTAGAATAGGGCTAAACCACCCGAAATGGTCCTGTCTATTTGGACCTGAGTTTCCCTGGAAAGAGTTTGAGGCATGCATCAAACAGCCAGACTTGTTGGTTAGGCTCAAAGGTTTTTCTATGAATGAGTCGGTCGTGGACGGCTTTCATTTTCTCCTTATACAGTCGACTATTGTTAAAGGCGTCCCGACGAATTTCTTCGAGCTCAGATACTTGAAGCGTCCTCTGCGCACCGGCTAACTGGGGATCCATGTTACATTGCTTGACAACCCAGTAAGCCCGGTGTTCCAATTCGACAGGAAGATGACAGGCTTTACCAAAGACCATACGATAAGGCGACATGCCTATCGGGGTCTTGAAAGCGGTCCTGTATGCCCGCAGGGCATCATCAAGTCGTGTGGACCAGTCTTTCCTGTTAGGTCTCACAGTCTTCTGTAAAATGTTCTTGATTTGTCTATTTGAGACCTCAGTCTGCCCATTTGTTTGTGGATGATACGGGGTGGCAATGCGGTGGTTTACCCTGTATTTTCTAAGTATGGCACGAAATTGGGAATGGATAAAATGGCTTCCACCATCACTGATCATGGCCTTGGGTATTCCAAATCGGGAAAAGATGTTCTTCTTAACAAAGTCCATGACAGTCCCGTGATCGCATTGTCGGGTGGCGACGGCTTCAATCCATTTGGAAATATAGTCTACCGAGACCAGGATGTACTCGAAGCCGTTGGATGGTGGAAAGGGGCCCATAAAATCGATACCCCAAACATCGAAGATTTCGACAACCAAAATGGGCAGAAGGGGCATCATATCTTTCTTGGTCATGGTCCCCAGCGTCTGGCAGCGTGAGCAAGTCTTGGCAAAGATGTGTGAATCCTTAAATAGGGATGGCCAGTAAAATCCAGACTGCAAAACTTTTGCAGCTGTTTTCTTTCCAGAGAAGTGGCCGCCACACGCTTGGTCATGACAAAAGGAAAGCACACTCTGAACTTCATCTTCAGGGATACACCTCCTGATGATCTAATCAGCACAGAGGCGAAACAGCATGGGATCATCTCAGAAATAGTGCTTGGCCTCAGCCAAGAACCTGTCCCGTTGCTGTCTAGACTAGCTGTGCAGGGTTTGTCCTACAACCAGGTAATTGACGTAGTCAGCATACCATGGCATTTTCTTGTCTTGCACGGCTAGGATGTGTTCATCAGGGAAGGCATCAGATAGAGGTAAGGAGGGTCCAATGTGGTATGGATGCAGTCTCAACAAGTGGTCAGCCACCACATTCTTCGATCCGGCCTTATCTCGGATTTCCAGGTCAAATTCCTGCAAGAGCAGGATCCATCTGATGAGCCTGGGCTTTGCTTCCTTTTTGTCCAACAGGTGCCGGATGGCTGAATGGTCAGTGTAAATAGTCACGTGGGATCCCAGCAAGTACGATCGGAATTTTTCAAGTCTAAAGACTACAGCGAGCAACTCTTTCTCGGTGACAGTATAATTACGTTGGGCCTCGTCCAACGTTTTGCTCGCGTAGTAGATCACCACGGGCTTCTTGCCTTGCCTTTGTCCCAGGACAGCGCCTATGGCAAAATCTGATGTATCACACATAATCTCAAAGTCCTGGGACCAGTCTGGGGATTAAAGTACAGGTGCAGTGGAGACTAAGTCCCGGAGGGTGTGATAAGCCTGGATGCAATCAGGAGACATGTGGAATATGGCGTCGTTGGCTAAAAGGTCGGTCAAGGGTTTGGAAAGTTTGAAGAAGTCTTTAATGAACCTTCGGTAGAAGCCAACATGTCCTAGGAAGGAGCAAATCTGCCGGACCGAACTAGGTGGAGGAAGTTTGGAAATTAAATCAACCTTAGCTCGATTTGCCTCAATGCCCCTATGCGAAACGATGTGACTGAGGACAATTCCTTCTTGAAACCATAAAATGGCTCTTTTCCCAACTTAACACCAGGTTAACCTCGATACATCGTTTCAGGATTTTCTCCAAGTTGCTCAAACAATGGTCGAATGAATTCCTGAATACAGAGAAATCATCCATAAAGACCTCCAAGTATTCACCCACCATTTCTGAAAAAATAGCTAGCATGCAACGCTAGAAGATCGCAGGTGCGTTGCATAACCCGAATGGCATTCGACTGAATGCAAACGTGCCATACGGGCAAGTGAATGTGGTCTTTTCCTAATCTTCCGAAGCAATTGCGACTTGGTTATATCCTAAATATCCATCCAGGAAGCAAAAATACTTCTGCCCTGCCAATCTTTCAAGGATTTGGTCAATGAATGGCAAGGGGAAGTGGTCCTTCTTAGTGGCTTCATTAAGCTTCCTATAATCAATACACACCCGCCATGCGGTGGTGGTGCGGGTGGGGATGGATTTGTCATGATCATTGGTGACAACGGTGAGCCCAGCTTTTTTTGGAACCACTTGAGTGGGGCTCACCCAGGGGCTATCGGAGATAGGGTAGATGATGTCGGCGTCAAGCCACTTGATAATTTCTTTTTTAATGACCTCCCGCATGTTTGGGTTTAAACGTCTCTGCATCTGGCGAGAAGGTCTGGCCCTATCTTCTAGGTAAATCTTGTGGGTGCAATAGGTGGGGCTAATTCCTCTTAAATCTGAAATGGTCCAACCAATGGAGGCCCGATATTCTGAAAGGGTCGCAGTCAACCTGAGTTCCTGATCCTTGGTTAGATGAGAATTAATAATCACTGGGAAGGTCTGGTTAGGTCCCAAGAAGACGTACTTGAGATTCTCGGGCAATGGTTTAAGTTCAAGTGCGGGTAGGACCACAGTCGATGGGAAGGGAAAGGGCGGGAGTTGATCAACATCGATCTCTTCAAATGGTGTCATGTGATGGTACTCCACCTTACAGATGTCCACAGGTAATGATGGTGACGGGTCAAAACAGGCACTACGGGTTTGGTGGTCTGATACAGAATTGAGGGTGAGGCATTCCTCGATTAGAGTTTCCATGGGATCATGTTCCTCAATGCACTCGCAATCAAAAGACTTTATTTCCCGAAAGATATCCAATTGCATTTTCCTGTTCTCGAAGGCGATTTCCATACATCCCGTATCGCAATCAATGTTTGCTTTAGCCATAGCTAAGAAAGGTCTGCCTAAGATTACGAGTGTGTTCTGTAATTTTTCAGGGACTTCCATGTCGAGCACCAAAAATTCGGCCGGGAAATAGAAGTCCTTGACCTGTACAATCACGTCCTCGACAACCCCCTTCGGGGTTTTCACTGATCTATCAGCCAGCTAGATGGTGACAGGGGTTGGTGTCAGCTCCCCAAAACCAAATTGGTGGTACAGGGTGGTTGGAATCAGATTGATAGAAGCACCTAGGTCCAAGAGCGCTCTATCAAACGTCATGTCCCCGATATTGCAGGAAATCAGGGGCGCTCTTGGGTCAGTTCGCTTGAGTTGAAGGTTGCTTGATATTACGGAACTTGCTTTCTCAGATAGTACAACCTTTTTAGGAGCTTGAGGTCTCGGGTTACGCTTGAGTGTACAGGCATCCTTTAAAAACTTGGCGTAAGCAGGGATGTGTTTGACGGCTTCTAGGAACGGAATATTAATCTGTATTTGCTTAAAAATTTCCAACAGCTCCTCAGTTTCCATAGTATTCTTCTTTTTCTTGATTGTTTCCAAGGCCTCAGGGTAGGGTGTCTAAATGTGGATTGGTTTCATGTCTAGGTCCTTGGTTGGTGCCTCTTCTGAGTCGGGTATTTCAGCGGGTGAAGTCTCGGGGAGAGTCGGCCATTTGGGATCCTGGTTTTGGTGCCGCTTCTCAAGGTCACCGCATTCGCAGAGGCATTGGGGCCATGGGTTAATCCTTGAGAAGATGAGGGCGAAGAAGCACCAAACCCAAGAGGTATTTGCGGGGCTGGTTGGACCATGTGAGCCTGCCCGGGGTTGCTTTGGAACCCTTGAGAATTGGGGCCTCTGTTAATTATGTTTCGCGGGTTCGGTTGTGGTTGGGAAGGTAGGGATCCTTGTTATTTACAGTCCAAGAGTTGGCTTAACTGTCCCTTTACCAAGACCATTTCCTCCTGATGTTTCTGGTTCATGTCAGCCATCATCTTTATTAGGGTATCCATTTGATTTTGTGGGGGAGGGGCCGCCCTATTCTGATTATATTGGGGTCTAACTGGTGGTCCTTGCTGATAAGGGGGCAAGTGTGGCTGCTGGTTTGGCCTAGGATGGTTTTGGAATTGCGGTGGTTTCTGGTTTGTCCAGTCAAAGTTGGGGTGGTTACGCCAACCAGTGTTGTAAGTGTTGGAGAAAGGGTCAGGTTTCGCATAACCTTGGACAGCTTGCACATCTTCTAGGATAGCCGATGTTGATGAAGAGGGAAGGGAGTAATCAAGGGTCGAGGGAGTAAAGGTCCCTCCCTGGAGCATGGTAAGGGGTTGTTCCAGGTTCAGTTGGGTGAAGGGCTGGACCAGGTCAACATTATGTGCTCCCTTTGCTAGGGAGAAAGTCTGCAAGGGGTTCCTGGTCTGGTTCAGTAGCTCATCAATCTTTTTGTCCACCAATTCCACTCGATCCAACTTTTTGGCAATAATGTCCATGTCAACCATTCCAGAATTTGCTTGCACCTCATAAATCCCGCCATGGGGTTGACTGGACCTGTTAAACTGGTTCATGGAGGCATTGTTGAGCGAATTCTCGCTCATAGACTCAAAGAGCTCAAATGTGCTCTCCTCGTCTTTGTTCAGGAAGTTTCCCCCGCATGAGGCATCGACGAAGTTCCGTAAGTTGCTGTCCAGACCGTGGTAGAAGATCTGGGTCAATTGCCACCTTGGAACTTCGTGGTGTGGGCATTTCCTCAAAAGTTCATTAAATCTTTCCCACGCCTCATGAAATTGTTCCCCACCCTGGAGTGTAAAGGTAGTGATAGCTCTTCTGAGGGCATTGGTCTTTCCTATGGGGAAGAATTTCTTTAAAAATGCATGCCTCAGTTCTTCCCAGGTGGTGATGGGTCTACCTAGGGTTCTAAGCCAATGAGAAGCCTTGTCTCTCAATGAGAAGGGGAATATCTTGATTAGAACAATGTCAAGGCTAATGTTCCTAAGTTTCACAGTTCGTGCTATGCATTCGAGATCCTCTAAGTGCTGAAAGGGGTCCTCATTTGAGCTTCCATGAAAGTGGCTCTGGATCAGACTTAAGACATTTGGTTTTATCTCAAAATCATCTCCCCCCTCGAGGATCCTAAGGTGTGGCTCGACTCTAATAGCAGAAGGATTATAGAAATCGCGGAGGGGCCTCGGCTGATCTTGAAATGGCGATAAATCAAGTGGTGGTTGTCCTGGTATGTCTTGGAAAGGTGGTGGTGGTTGTTCTTGTGGGTTCTGTAACCGTTGTATGGCTTGCATGATGGTATGGATTTGTTGTTGCTGAAGCCGATGGTTAGCATTGATTTGAGCTTGGATGATGGCCATAGCATCTGGTGGGGGTTGATCTTCAGCCTCATCTACCCTAGTTTCAGCCATGTTAACAGAATTATGTCGCATAGATTCCTGCCCCAAAACACACAACTCGGGATGCAGTGAGCGTCTCCCGTGCATACACTAGAGAAGAACAGGAGGGGATGCGGAGAGCGACAGATGCGAGAAATGTGTTTTAATCAAGCACACAAGCCTAGTCCTTATGGTGTATTCCTTAGAAGACCTACAAATCTCACAAAGGGTGATTAAGTCCGTAAGCATCGGACTCCCCTTCCCAAGGCTAATCTGGTCAGGTTGATTACGAGGGGATTGCAGGAAAGGTTCTTCCTTTGGCTTGTGCCTCCAGTTCCGTAAACCCCACAACCGCGGTCGTTTGACACTACCCTGCAGCCTAGTCATCAGATTCTACCAAGGGAATGAAAGCCAAGTGCCTAGCAAACAAAACCTCGCCTTTTGAGACTTAACTCAGTCCTGCCTAGGGCACGTCTACTCAGTTTTAAAGGGCTAGGATAGTGCTTGTGCTTAGGGTTATGTTATGAGGAGTTGATTGGGGCGGTGCCTCTTAATTTTCCACTTTCAAAGTGTGTGCTTCTAGCAAAACATGATTTTCAAGCAAGGATTTGTTAAGATGTGGTGTCTTTTAGTGTTTCATCCTTACTTTAGTACTTTTTAGGGTTGACGTGTCTTAATGTTTTCAAGCAAGTTTCAGTGGGCACGTCAAGTTCTGCACACAATTCGATGAAAGTAAATTTCCTTTTTATTCTGTAAAGGCTCTAAAACCCTAGTGTACTCATCCTAATGATCATGCAGCTTATATTAGATGAGTCAGTTTTAGGGTTGAGTGGTGCAGTCCAGGTCAACTCACGGTGGCTTCGCAAACACCACTCAAGAAAAAGAAAAGAACACTCCAAGAATTTATTCAGAATGTTAGAGTGTACATTTTTTTTTGTGGGGTGATGTGTTAAGGATGTGGGTCAAGCAATCATACACCACGCCAATTTTTTTCAGTTTTTACAATTTTTTTTTAGTTTTTTCACTCAAGCAAACAATCATGAAAGGAAGATTACTCACTATCAGTCCTCGTAGCGCCTACTCCCTTGCTACCGTCGTGGGATGAGTCACTTTGCCGTCCACGCATCGAATTCCTGCAACCATTAAGTAAAAAGGAAAATAGGGCATTAAACGATGTGAGGATGATTGTGGAATGGAGGTGATAAAACAAATTCGTTGCCTCCCCGGCAACGACACCAAAAACTGACGTGTCGTGCGTGTGTGTTAAGAAGTATCATTATAGTCACACTTGCAACGTCGATTTTAAATTAAGTAAACGGAGGTGAGTCCAAGTGTCGGTCTCAGGAAGGCGTGGAAATCAGATTTTTGCTTATCACTTGTTGTCACGGAAAGTGCAGAGTTTCGCTTGCGAAAGATGAGGTTTTGAAAAGCGAGAGAGAGAGATAGAGAGAGAGGGTTTAGGGTTAGAAAGTTCTTTGTGGGATCATGCAACTTGAACGGAAATTAAAATGACAATTGAACGGAAAATAACTTCATTAATCATGCACTTGCAGTTCATAACTTACAACATTAAATACATGCTTCAACAAAAGTAATAGAAAGCTTAAAAGAGAGAGAGAGAGTGTGTGTGTGTGTGTGGAGAGCGACGAGGCAGCCACGGCGGTGGAGGAGGCTCCGTCGACGGCTCGTCGTCTCCGGCGATTACAAGAAGGCCTAAAGCTAGCTAAGAGAGGGGTGGAGTAGTTGCAAGGGGAGTGAATGCCTTGAATGAGTGGTTGGAGGGGGTTTAAATAGGGTTAAGGGCTTCCTAAAAGAAGAAGGGGCTTTAGCGACGTCCAGAGCGTCGCTAAAACCACTCCCAAAAGAGTCGATGAAGCCCTCCAACCGTTGGTCAGCCGCTCCCCACATTTCTTCTCGTGCGATCCGCGGCTGTTGAACGAGAGCCGTCTAATCGAAGATCGGACGGCTGAGAACCCTCCTCGGCTGCGCTGGGATCGCGCCTCGGGCGTGCGTGTGCGCGGGCGTCATCGCCCGGCGTGCGCACGCGCGGGCTCCCGTAAGCTGCGGTTGCGCCGCGTGGCGAGATCTCGGCGGCCTGCTACTGATCGGGTGACCCAATTTCACCGCGCGCGTCCTCTGTCTTCGATTTTGACTCCGCGCGACTCAAACCTGCGTCGTGTGCATGCGGGCGTGCACGCTAACCGTTGCGCCACGCCCGCGCTTTGTCGCAGTGACCACGGGCGAGCGCGGGAGTCTCGGCCGTTCGATCGAAGATCGACGGCCGAGATCTTATCTTGGCTGGATGAAGGCGCGGCGCGTGGTGGAGAGGGGGTTAACGTGGCGCAATATGGGCCCTTGATCTCTAGATCAACGGTCAGAACTTCTTGGACCCATTGTAGGAGCTCCAGATGTCGGATTTGGCCAATCTTGAGTCCGTCGGACTCCGTTCGTCGTTCTAAATCCATCCGTGCAGTCTGATTGCTCATCTGAGGCCTGTTTTGACAAATGCTTACACAAATGACCATTAATACAGTTTATAAGCAATTTTGGTATATGATGCATGCAATGCTCCCATTTTACTTATGTTGTGTCTTTTATTCTTAAGATATGTTATATTCAACATAATTATCACCCCCTTATGTAGTGTTGTCAGTGTGCTAGACCGTGGCACAAGGTTGGAGGAGATATGGAAAAGCGAAGTCTGGCTAACACAAGTTTGAACTGATGTCAGCAAAACATGGGTTTCTACCCACCTTACATGGATTTTTAAGCCTAGTGTTAACCAAAGAAGTAAACAGAGGTTAATCTCAAAACTTAAGTTGGAAATATTAACTAATCCTTTTACAAAATTTCAAAGAAAGTCCTCGAAGAAGATAAAAGGATTTATCCACAAAATAATCCAAGACAGAGTGGAGCAAGCATTGTTCCAAATGTTATCTCCACTGATCGAAGTGGGCATCTCAGACCCACTGATCTTCCAATTTCGTCATCCAAAATAAAGAGAAGGCGTATCCTTCTTATAAGGGGAATGAGCCAAAAACTTATCTAATTATCCACATTGGATTTGACCATGAGAGGTCCAGAGCTCCGGGCATAAAGTATTCTCCCGCAACTTTGGATTATACCCGCTGGCTCCTCTATTGTCGGTCCAAGAGATGGGGGAGGAATCTTCTCGAAAATTAGTCCCACGCAAAAAATAAGAAAGAGACAGACCTGATTTCGCACTCACCGAAAGAAGGTTGATCCAAATAGATTTCGGCCTCTTTCCTTTGTCTTGTTTTGCACTTAATGTTGGTGGGAGATCGGACACTTTATGGGAGATCGGATACGTGATGAATTTTATGGGTTATCTTTTTTGTAATGGAATTAACTTGCATTTTCATTGGGTATACAGAATGTTTGATTGTTTGACACAGTGACATTAACTTATAATGCGTTTGGAAAAGGGGTTAACTACTACAACAAGAAAAAGGAACAAACCTTCGTCAGTTGGGACAACCTTTAAAGAAAGCCCACTTGGGCCAGCTGGCTTTCCCTTGGGTAAAAGAAACTCAGATCAACCCCTCAAGGAAGCAGGTCAAACCACTTACATTGCTGTGGGTTAACTTGGTTTTCCAGACAGCTCGGGAAAAAGTTACAAAAAGAATGTAAAATGGAGACAAAATTGCCCACGCATGCATCCATGCACACGTATCTCCTCTTTCCTACTGATGATGATGTAATTTGCTTTTTGCATATGGCCTATCGCACCAATAATGCATTACACTTATGGTACAACATCTTTGTTGGGAGGATCAGTGCCGTGACGTTATGGATCATAGTATCAACGCTGTAGCGTCGATGCTAGTGTACTACTGATTATAATATTAGAGTAGCATTAATGCTATGGTATTCATGCATAGTTTAGATGCAATGCAATGGCATAACTGTTATGCTAGTATACCCCCTTCATCTTTTTCCAATATCGTATAACCTGCTAAGGGATTTAGGAGACCTAATAACGTCCTCCACTCCATTGCCACCTCATCTACTCCCTACTACATAGCTTTCGTCTCCCTCCATCCATTGCTACACCTCCTCTCGTAACGAAAACCAAGCTTTGCACAAAGTGATGGCACTTACACCGTAGGAAGGTACTCTGGCTGTCGTCAACTCCCTCCATACCTCCATCTCCATGTAAGCAGACGAGAGGTGTACATAAATTGGGGCACATCGGTGAGTTTGTTAACTGCAACGTAAAAAGAAAGTTATCTTTTCAATCTCTTCATTTTTTACTCTTAAATTCAAATTAAGCAACCAAGGGATATGGTATGGCCGACGACCTTCAATAAGAAGCAGCATTTGGTTATAGCATAATAAGATCATGGGATGCAAAATAAATTTCCTGCATCTTATATGTAGTTTACGTTCATACAAGGATTGGAATCTCAAAACAAGTTAGAATCCTCCAGGGATGGATCTTAACCTTTCTTTGAGGGATAAATCAAATCCTATTTGCCACGCCACCAAACTCACTTTCAGTAAATCTTTCAGCAAACAGTTCTCGTGTTTTCAAGTAGAAATACCATTCTCACGGTGTACCCTTTTCATGTTAGATAACGAGAAGTCACTTAATTCCTTATTTATTCCTAATGCAGTCTTTCAGGGATCCAGGGATCCCTAATCAAAAGGATGCACATATCAGGGAAGCCATTGTTTCACCTCCCGCAATCTCACCTGCACTAACCATATAATCAGTGTTACCGTCCTTTGTCTTCCAAAATTAGCAGGTCTCCTGTCCATGCAAGGGCAGTAGAGCACTTGCTAAACAAAGAAACATCATCATCTGAATACAGAGGCACCTGAATTTTCCTGCATGTTTTGAAAAATCTGAACCGGATTCAATGATGAAATATTGGTAAATTTTTTATACCAATCAAGTAATCCTACTGCATTAACTCACAAGGAATAAGAAAACATCAACTGAACCATTGCTAGCTGTATGACCAGGAAAAACTGAAAGACAGGTCTTACTCTACACATAATCAAGCAGTACAACAATCTACAGGCAGCTAAGCAGCTTCTACCACTAATCAAACTGCTGCCTCAGCTGCATCTCTGTCTCGCTCTTCCATGTAGCATGGCTTGACTGCCCCTTCATCCGCTTGCTCTTCTCTTTTTCCTTGATTGTCGAGCCCCTTTTCTTCTCCAGAACACTGTTCGGATCTGGAGGAGGCCGATCCCCACAGACAGGGCAGACCATGCCTTTGTTGTGTGAATATGTTTTTGGGATTCCACATTGTACACACATCCTGGAGAGGGAAGGAAATGGTGTTATAATTTATAACAGAGTGACTTTCTATAGACGGAATGGGCAGTGTGACTATGCAAATAGAGAATACCTTAGAAGATCAGCAGCATCTTTAGGTTCAGGATTTGTTGCAGAAAATAGCCGAGGCCCTTCACTAGATGTTTTGCCAGATGAACCAGGGGGGTCGCTTCCACCTATGTCGCTCCTTACTCGATCACGTATCCCCACTAGCTGAGCTTTGGCCTCCACAACAGCACCTATATCAGAAAGAATTAAGTCCCTAAGTCACATCTGCTACGGATGCTCACCAGTAGCATAGTAGATAATGTTCAACAATGTGCAATGTGCAGAAGACCACGAGAGAGAGAGAGAGAGAGAGAGAGAGACTGGAAAATGTGGACTCACTAAGCACCAGAATTACAAGAAGAAATATGTTTGCATGGGTCCTCAAATTACTGATTGATGCAGTTATACAAAGAAAGAATACATAGCAAAAACTTCGTGTGCATTGTCACGTAACTAGTTGGATATGATAATGGAAAAAAAAACTTGTTGACTTTTTGTTCTAAAAATAAATAAATCAATAGGTTGATTTCTTTGACGGGGAGAAAAAAGAGTTGATTTTATGTGGAAAACAAGAACTTGAATAGCCTTTTGTCTGATTTCTTCAGACACGACTATCATAATCCACGGGATTGAACAACATCAAAGTTCATAATATAGATAATAAAAGAAATCAAAACAAAGAAAACCCTTGAAATTAGAAGGTCCGCGTTGCTTGTCATGCCATCTTAAAAACCAATACCAGTTGCATTAGAACCAAGAAGGAAAGGAGGGGGAATACAAGTTGGTGATTGCAGAAAGGGAGTAAGTTTAAATCGTGTGCAAGTAGCTTGAAATTAAGATATTGCCCCTCTTTGTTAAAGAAGGTTGAGGATGCGAGCATAGGCAACAAGTAGAAACCAAGTAAGAGAAGGCATGTCTCTTCAAGCAGCAGTGCAAGCTTGGATGGATGGAAGGTTATAGATTTGATTTGTATTAGTACAAATCTCCAAGTGAAACTCCTCTGGCCAGTATTGATCGACTGAAATGGAGACATTAGAAATGTAACTTCGCAAGACATGAGTTGGGATGGTGGCCACCATTTCTAACTAGTTCCTAAAAGTTTCAATCACGGTGGAGGGTACATTTAATGTTCAGTGTTGTATGGCACATGCGGGGCCTAAGTTTGCGGCCTCTTCACTACCCCAATCCATGACATTCTGAGCTAGGAGTTGCAGATGGTAGGGGGATGATTCATCATTAACAAGGTTCCATGGACAAGGCATCAAAAGACACTTTGATCAAAAACTTAAAGAGTATTGGTTCAAGGAAAAATTCCTCTCGTGGACCCAACTAAGGTACTATTTGTTTAGCGGAATTGGTTTAGTAGGATAGAATTTTTTGGGAGCAAGATTGTGTCCCAATCCTAGGATTGCAAGGTTTTGGTGTTTATTTTTGATAGATGGCAATCCCAAGATTAAAATGAGTAATCTCGCGTTTGGCACAGTTGAGGTCTTGAGACTCAACTGGTGGATCTGAGAATCCACCGGTGGATTTTGAAGACTTCACCCGTTGATTATCAGACTCCGCTGGTGGATTCTCAGCCTCCATAGGAATACACCGACGGTTTAGCATTTAAAATTGGAGAATCATACCTCTCATAGATATACTGGTGTTTAACTCAAGTTGTTAACGATGATGAGTATTGAACGCTACATAGGAAGGGTTACTTCTCTCATTTGTTTCGAGACTTGCGAATTAATTAACATTAAGGATGATTCCACCACACCTCGCATGGCCCATCAAAGATCGAGGGGTCATTCCACCACACCTCACCATCACCAATAATCAGCAACCAAAATTGAAAAGCCTCCACCTCTTCCAAACCATACATGTGAAGGAGAAACCTTTTCGCATCAACAACCACAACCTTGAACCCAGCAGGGCGAGGGTAGAATAGGAGCAAGGCCCTCTTTTGTTCTAAAAATAAATCAATAGGTTGATTTCTTTCACGGGGAGAAAAAAGAGTTGATTTTATGTGGAAAACAAGAACTTGAATAGCCTTTTGTCTACTTTCTTCAGACACATGACTATCATAATCCACGGGATTGAACAACATCAAAGTTCATAATATAGATAATAAAAGAAATCAAAACAAAGAGAACCCTTGACATTAGAAGGTCCGCGTTGCTTGTCATGCCATCTTAAAAACCAATACCAGTTGCATTAGAACCAAGAAGGAAAGGAGGGGGAATGCAAGTTGGTGATTGCAGAAAGGGAGTTAGTTTAAATTGTGTGCAAGTAGCTTGAAATTAAGATATTGCCCCTCTTTGTTAAAGAAGGTTGAGGATGCGAGCATAGGCAACAAGTAGAAACCATGTAAGAGAAGGCATGTCTCTTCGAGCAGCAATGCAAGCTTGGATGGAAGGTTATAGATTTGATTTGTATTAGTACAAATCTCCAAGTGATACTCCTCTGGCCAGTATTGATCAACTGAAAAGGAGACATTAGAAATGTAACTTCGCAAGACATGAGTTCGGATGGTGGCCACCATTTCTAACTAGTTCCTAAAAGTTTCAATCACGATGGAGGGTACATTTAATGTTCAGTGTTGTATGGCACATGCAGGGCCTAAGTTTGCGGCCTCTTCACTACCCCAATCCATGACATTTTGAGCTAGGAGTTGCAGGTGGGAAGGGGATGATTCATCATTAACAAGGTTCCATGGACAAGGCATCAAAAGACACTTTGATCAAAAACTTAAAGAGTATTGGTTCAAGGAAAAATTCCTCTCATGGACCCAACTAAGGCACTGTTTGTTTAGCGGAATTGGTTTAGCAGGATAGAATTTTTTGGGAGCAAGATTGTGTCCTAATCCTGGGATTGCAGGGTTTTGGTGTTTGTTTTTGATAGATGGCAATCCGAAGATTAAAATAAGTAATCTCGCGTTTGGCACAGTTGAGGTGTTGAGACTCAACTGGTGGATCTGAGAATCCACCGGTGGATTTTGAAGACTTCACTCGTTGATTATCAGACTCCGCTGGTGGATTCTCAACCTCCATAGGAATACACCGATGGTTTAGGTTTTAAAATTGGAGAACCATACCTCTCATAGATATACTGGTGTTTAACTCAAGTTGTTAACGATGATGAGTATTGAACGTTACATGGGAAGAGTTACTTCTCTTATTTGCTTCGAGACTTGCGAATTAATTAACATTAAGGATGATAAGCCATCCTCAATGCAAGTAATAAATTTCATAATACTAGAGATTGTCGTTTGCATATCCCTTTGAAGTACTTTTCCTTTATGGAAGATCAACGATTCATGAGTCCGAGTATCGAAGTCTAGACCTGTGGATTAATTGGGAGAGATGGATATCACCAGTGCGGGATTTTGCACGGGATTAGACTATCCCACTGCCCTAGAATTAGATAATATCAGGATTGTGGCTTTTAACCCGATATTATCCTATCCAGAGATAAACTCTTCCAAACGGGGGAAAGGCATCTCAATCCCACAAAACAAACGGTACCTAAAAGAGGCCACGTTAGCCCATCAGGCCCAATAACTAAAGCCGAAAACCTAAAAGGGCCTTCACCCAAACAAGGCGAACCGTCTATCTGCAGAGGATAGGTAGGTCTACTACCTCATACAACGTGTAGGCAAACCGTCAGAATCAATTAGGTAGGTAAGAAATCCCACCTACAATTAGGGTTCCACAAGCTCAGCTAATGGTGGTCCAAGCAATCAATTAGCCTGGAATCTCGATAGAGGATTTTGGAGGGTCAATTCTACCAGCTAGACAGATAGATGAGACAGATCACCCTCTTAAAGACAAGATCATACGACTATCAAAATGACAACGACACATCCAAATCCAGTCATGGCAAGATCAATGGGATACCATTACAGAAAGTCATCCCTGACTGATTGCAAGTTAATGAGCATGAATTATAGAAAAATGACAATATAACAAGGAATGTATGAGTGCGATTGGGGGGCACATGAAAAAGACAAAACCATCTATATTCTCTCTCTGACACACAAAAACACTTAGCGTAAATCTTAAGGGTTAGATCCCATCTCCAAACGTACACTTGTCAGAAGTGAAACTGGGTTACCAAGCCCCATGTCTTTTTTTTAAAAAAGTAAAAGGTACAACTATCGGAGGTTAGTAGTTGTCCACTTTATTTCAATAAATCACCTAATAAATTACAACCACTACGTTCACATACCAGGCAATACAAATGCCTTATTCACAACATTTTCCACCCATCTCCTCTCCCCGTAAAAAAAGTAGCATTACACAACATCACATAATAGTGTTCGTCTACAACCCACCATGGAAAGAGCTCCAAAACCATCCCCTGAAGTAACGACCCCAAAAAGGTTCAAAACCTCCCAAACCACAGTAGAGAACTAACCCTGCCAAAAAAGATGAGGAATGTCTTCATCTTTGTAACCACATAAAGAGCAAGTAATATTATAATTGTCCACCCATCTCCTTCGTTTTTTTGTGACAAGATCATTCCTTCACAAGAGCCAAAGGAAAATTTTAACGTTCAATGGGATCTTCAAGCGCCAAAGAAGTCTACAATCTTTTATCAACTCATTGGCATTCAAGCACTCCCCTTCAACACTTTATAGGCACACACAACTCATGTAGAATTGACAATAGAAATTGCAAATCTTGTACGCGGGCTTCAAAAAGTGCCCCACCAAAAGTGAGCAACCAAGAGCCAACAACACCATCCCAGACACATCCTCCACATGCCCAAAAAGTCTAGGAACTAGATCTACAAAGTGACCAGCTTCCATCCAATCTAAGAACTAGTTCATCCAACCAGAACCTAAAAGATCTTCCATCCCCCAAGCTCAAGTTGACGAAAGAAGAAACTCTTCGCACGATTGGTGTCAAAGAACACCAAAACGCTAATGCACCACAAGGAACGATAACCCGTTTAGACACCTCCAAAGTCAAACCATACCCATCAATAGAACATGTCACCAAAGCTAGTCGTCACCCCTAATAGCCTAACAAGGCACTTTAGGAGCAAAGCATCACTGAAATTGGCAAGGTCAAGGACTTAAAAGACAACTATCCCTTGAAGTAGAACAAATCATGTCCCACTCTATAGGCTAGTAAAACTGCCCTTCATGATCCGCCCCCTTCTAGAAAAGTCACTACCTTGTACCATCTAAAGCACGAAACACCTTTTTTGTTGAAAACATACAAAATAAGAAATCAAAATATTCAACATAACTGCCATAAGCAAGACTAGTTGATCTCCCCTAGATAACAGCCTCTCACTCCAAGCACCCATCCGCATCCTCATAAGCTCCAATAAAGGCTCCCACTAATGAAGTAAGTTGTTTACCCTTCAAGGGCAAACCCAAACAAAGAAGAGGCAAGCAACCCTTGTTTGTGCGAAGGGCCAACAAAGTGGCCAAAACTTCACCTTCCACCATGTTGAAAGGAACAAAAGCAAATTTGCTGTGGTTAACCCTCAAACCATATATTTCACTAAAAATAGTAACCAATAGCATTCTCAGCCTGCTTACCCTTACCCTTCACCAAAAACAAGGTGTCATCTGCATACTGCAGTATTAGTGTCAAAAGTGACCCATCTCCTTGTAATGTGAAGCCAAGAAAAAGGCCCCTACGACAAGCCCTGAAAGCCATTGTCGCTAACATGTCGACCACAACATCGAACAAAAGTGGCACCAAAGAACCCTATCAGACTCCACGTTGCAGCTGCACCCATGTAGCTCTAGGCTTACCATTAATCAGCACGGAGAATGAAGTTGTCGTAATACACCGCTTCATTCACTGAACCCATTTTTCAGGAAAACCTCGTCGTCTACGAATCTCCCACAAATATGTCCAAAAGATGAAACTATACGCCTTAGAGAAATTTACCTTTCACAGAAAAGCAATCTTCTTAGACCCTCGCCATGACGTCACAATTTCCTCTGCCATAATAAAAGATTCCTGCAACATTCTACCAAAATGAAAGCAGCCTACACTGGATTGATCATCTTCAGAAGAATAGATCTTAGTCGATTAGCCACGACCTAGGCAACAATCAAGTAAGCCGCATTTGATAATTCTACACCATGCCTTTTTAAAAGATGCAGGAAGAAAAAAAAACTTAATCGCTTGAAGCCCCTATTATCTAACAAAAACTCATGTAGCGTTATCGTAAAGTCATCACCAATAACGTTCCAGAACTCCTTGTAAACAAGAACCTGGAAGCCATCTAGTCTCAACACCCTCCTTCAGCCTTCAAACCACACATGGTAGTGACCTCCTCCTCCTCAGAGACATCAATAGGGAGGGACTACCACATATCATCATCAAGTGTAGTGAAATCAAACCCTGACAATCTCGACCACCTCGGCAATCTCCTAGTAAATTGGCGAAATTGCACATCAAGCACCTCCGCAATCCACCTCCTATCAGTGACCACCTCCTCCCCAAGACACAATGAGGTGATAAGATTTGTCCTTCGTCTAGCATTGGCTGACAGATGGAGGTAGAGAATGTTTGCATCTCCCTCCTTCAACCAGAGCTACCTAGACCTTTGTCTCCAGTTCATCTCGATCTTATGACCTTTTGCCTGAACAACACCCTGCAAATGTCATCTCTCTCTTCCATCTCAACACCACAAAGAGGCCTCTTGTCCTACAACCTATCCAACTGAGAAACACCCTCTAGTGCTACCACGCGTGTGCGCTCCCTCCTTGCCTTAATCTACTTTTTATAAACAATGAGGGTCGCTCTAAGGTGTTGAATCCTGGCAGTGAAAGTACGAGTGGCCGAAGATGTAGGAGGTACCTCTCCCCATTTCTATCGCATAAAATTTCTAAAATCAAACTCAAGCAACCAAAACTTCTATAATTTGAAATAGAAGGCAAATGGGCTCCCATCATTCGAGTTCCAGACCAAAGGAGTGTGATCAAAGAAGGCCTGTTTCTAGCAGGTACATCAGCCATCTGATAATGCTCTACCAACTCGACCAAACAAAAGAACCAACCTATCAATCGATGAGGTGGAACCAAAGTTGTTTCTCCAAGTGAAAGACACACTCGAGATCAGGAAATCATACAATTCTAATTCATCAACCAACCCGACAAAGACGGTTGTCGCGTAATCCACCCTTCCATCTGATCTGTCATATGGTGACAACGTAGCATTAAAGTCCCACCAAGAAGCCACAGTCTCCCATCTGCAAAAGCCGCAAACTTGTCTAAGCTCCTCCCACAACTCTTGCCTATGATTGTCATCACAAGGTCCACAAACCAAGGACAAGACCACATAGGCACCATCAAAAGCGCAAGTGAAAGTAATTGTCACCATTGACCCTTCATTGAGTTAATAAGCTCAAAAGAAGTTCTATTCGAAGCAAGTACAAATACCACTCGATCACCTGTTAACATCTACAACCACTGCCTCAAAAAGGTCACCACTGACCTCCCTCAACACCCTTGCATCAAAAGACTCCAAATGTGTCCCTTGGATTAAAGCAAAGTTTGTTTGCCACTCAAGCAAGCAACAAGACAGGGATGTCCTACGCGAGGGCCTGCGGAGCCCCCTCACATTCCATGTCAAGACACTAACCATGAAAGGTTATGCAGCCACCCAAGTCCTAGTCACACTGATATCTCTTGGATTCCACCACCCAGGCTACCCCTACCTCAGCTTCATCATTCATACACACCAATTCCCCATTAACAAAACTCATATGCTTCTTTTTGATTCTTTTCCTCTTGTAAAACGAGTTGTAAATTAGCTTATGTTGTTGAAAGAAAGACTTTCACCCACCAGAGCCACTAGAGGCATGCCTCACCCCCTGCGTGGGTTTCAAAACCTACCCCAGACCCATCGCAGTTGCCCCATCCACCACCCCTGCAATCACATCCCTGCAAAACCGATACTCACACCCTCCACCAGCACAACAGTCTCCATCGTCTTTAACCTCACCAACTGTGCCACCCCTCCATCCCAAAGCCTCCATGACACAAGGGAGGTACTGCATCACAACCTACACAACCCAGCAAGCCCACCACCTCCATCTCCTTCACCGAAGGTCCCGTACCAAACTTCATAGCATCGTTGTCGAAGGTGATGGCAACTCTAAAATCGGCAAAGGGTCCTTCTAACGCATCTCCAGTACAGTAACATTGGCAATCTTGGTTGGTCCTGACAGGGTGAAAGAGGAAGCCCCAACCCAACTAACCCCACGCCACCTGAGTCAGAACACGAATCCTCAGACTTCGCATAAACTCGTTTAATGGATTCAAATCCAAAAACATATCCAAACCCGTCTCCATGTCAACCCTCTTATTTAAAGCCCCCTCAACCATATGAGTCGAAATGAAGGCACAAAGTTCGGAGGTAATCCATCATGCCATCATTGAAGCTGCTCTACAATTCGCAACCCCCCCCCCCCCCCCCCCCCCCCCCCCATTAGAGCAAGAGCCTTGAGGGAACAACAAACACATCGAGGACCTCCAACGTCACTTGAATCCACCTAAGATCCTCCTCCTCAAGCGCAACATCTCAACATAGCTTTAAGCACGAGAACCCTGAAATGAAGGCCTCAACCACCTCTATCATCTGCAGATGCAAGGGATCCCACTACTTCGATGCTCTCTCCTCACATGGCCCATCAAAGATTGAGGGGTCATTCCACCGCACCTCGCCATCACTAATAATCAGCAACCAAAATTGAAAAGCCTCCACCTCTTCCAAACCATACATGTGAAGGAGAAACCTTTTCGCATCAACAACCACAACCTTGAGCCCAGCAGGGCGAGGGTAGAATAGGAGCAAGGCCCTCTGCCGCACCACTTCTAGACTCAGATTCCTGGTCACCACATCTCCAACCAGCACACCATCAAGCATGCTCCTAAGAGACTACACAAACGGGGGCCATGGTGCAAGAACCAGAGGTGGAAGGGGGCGATCCTTAGCCACAACAGCCTTAGACACCCCAAAAACCTGATTGCGACTCTGAACCATCAACCTTCAACCACGCACTCCCATTGGTGATGACCGATCCCTCAACGTCGAACACACACAATTAGGTCCCAACAAAACTTCGCAAAGTGTCCCCATCCACGACACCTTAAGCTTCAGAGATCGGGCATCCCCCCTCCTCCCGAGAAGAGCAGACTCCTCTGTTGTCACCCCTACACAACTGACCATCCATCTCCCCTATAGTCATCTCCTCCACCCTCCTCCCTTCTCCTCTCTCTCGCCCCTTCTCATCTCCCCCCTAAACCACGTGTCTTGTGTGTTTAGTCAATTTCTTTGATCAAATCCTCTCCCTACCATGATCCCGGTAGGATCTATTTGAGGGCTCAAATTAGTTCCTCATAACTTTAGTTAAGCTCACTCTATCTTTAAATTGACTTTCATTCAGAAGATCCAATGCTCTAACTTGATTTTTTTTCAAAAAAGTCTAACTTGATATTAGGGTAATTGTCGTTCAACCTTTTGCTTACCCTATTGTGATTTAATGATGTTTAAGTTGAGATCCATATGATTCAACCTTTGTGATTTAATTTGAGATTTGAATTATTCAAAAGGTTGCTTTAAATATTCAAAAGTTGATCCACAACTTGAGGATCCAACCTCTATAATTTAAAATCTTCTAAAGGGGGCATTCCATGGTTAATTGGTTAGAAACAAGCTCAATAAGGGACTAAGTTAGAGCATGATCTTACGGTGGCAAAACTTTCACTCCCTATGGTACATGCTCATGGAATGAGAGAAACTCAAAGGAATAGGATGAACAAGTGTTCTCAATGAGAATCAAGACACAAGTGGGATGTGAAGTTACATTTATGCAACTAGTAAGGAATATGGGGCTATTCCTAAATAATACCCATGCAAATCAAGGTACCAACACAAGGGCCATAATGAACCAACCTACAATGCTAAATAATTAATATCATGTGTTTTCTAATTGAATTTTGGCTCAAGGGACCTTGTTCAAGATTTCAGTCAAACAAGTTGAAAATTAGATATGTTGGTTGCGGCTTCAAACTTCACAATATTTAAGCTATTTCTGATATTCTAGTTTTCTACCTTTCTCTCTTAGCCACCGAAGAAGATTATGGCTAAGCTAGAGATGGCGAGGAAAAGATTTTTTTGGAAAGATCCAGATCATCAAGGATGCTTTTTGCAGCTTGTGTCGTGGAAAGACATTTGCGGGCCAAGAAAGAGGGGTGGCTTGGGTGTTAGATGCATGGACGATTTCAACTTGGCGCTACTCATGAAGTGGGTGGCGCGGTTTTGGGCGGGTGGAAATGAACTACTAGATAAGTTGTTGTGGGACTCTTATAGGGCCCTAGTGGAGGTTGGCCGTGGACAAGCCCGATCAAGGCGGTCTTCATCTTTTGGGGCTGGTATCCAACCCCTTATTTCTTAAGGGATTTCCTCTGGTTATTTTGGCCTGATGCTTGGTATGGGACGTTCATTCTGCTTTTGGAAGGATGATTGGATGGGGTGTGGTGAATTCCAATCGTTGTTCCCTCATCTTTTTACCTTGGTCCGGAATAAAGATGCGTTGGTTTCTGATGTTTGGGATGCCAATACTAGATGTTGGTCTCCTATTTTGTAACTTGGCCTTTCAGATGTCCCTTTACAGGAGTTACAAGGGTTACTTGAGATTCAACATGGCACCTACATTGGTGACGGCCCAATGGATGGATTCAGATGGGAGGGTGGTGCTTTCAAGGTTGGCTAATGCCTACAAGAAGTTGACTCGAGAAATTGGGTTGACACCCCAAGTTTTGGAGGATTGATCTATCATTTGGAGTTTACCCATCCCTTCAAAGGTTAAGATGTTTATGTGGTTGTTTAGAAGGGAGAAGCTGGTGACAAAGGTTTTCTGTTCAAGATGGGCTGGAGAGAATGACTTGGATTGTGCTTTTTGTGGGGTTGCAATAGAGGACCTTCATCATTTATTTTTTCGGTATAGCTTATCCAAGGAGGTTTGGGACCTATCTGATATAAGGGGGGCTGATATGTCTTCTTTTCAATTCTGGTGGGAGTCATTTCGTTCTTTGGTGCACGTGGATACAACAGGATGGGTGAAGGTTATTGCTTTTCTGTGGTCAATTTGGTTACAGCGAAATGATTCCATTTTCCAAAGAGGTAGGGCGTGGGTAGAGAACATTGCAGGGGGAGGCATCTTGTTGTTCTGAGATGTGGTTGAGCATTTTGTAAGTCTATTCCAACTTTTTTATTAATGATATCTTGGATGGCTATTGAAATTCGATAACCAGCCTGTTTTTCCCTAAAAAAAAAACAATATTTAAGTTGTGATGTTCCAAAGTTGAATTGATCAGGGGAAATTAAATATAGTAGTGCAACTTTTGACTATTTGAATCTTTCATTATTAATTCAATCCAATTCTACTTTTAAGCAAGGGATTCTTTGTAATTCACCTTTACCTCATTCACCATGCATGATAGTCTTCATTTTGGACATTGCCTTGCAACCTTATTAGTTGTTTAAGAATTATAAGAGATGATTTTGGACCTATTCTTATGGCTATCATGTGCAGGTGACATTTTGATGAGGGAAAGAAAATCCCCATCTAAGTTTAACAAAAAAAAAAGGACTCACAAAGGCCCAATGAAAAGCCCATTAAGAAGCCTATAAGCACAAGGAAAAAGCCTAATGACAAAAGATCCATCCAATTGCTAACAATCAAACGGATCCAACCCTAATTACAAGGGCATGGCCAGGCTAATAGGTCTGCGCTTGGACCCAGTAAGTCTAACTAAGAAGATAAACGGACAACCAACACTCAAACCGACTAAAAAGTTAAGCGAACAGATAGATAACCATATCTTACAGACCTACTGGATAGTGGTAATGCCATCTGTTACTCCACCATCACCACCCTCAATGAACGTAATGTGCCTAAACGTGCACGACATAGCGATAATTTGCCCAACCGTTACAGGACTCCAGAAAACAAGGGATACAGTCAATGGCCACGATACGAGGGAGTTTTACTACATAAAGGAACTAAGGCTCTCGTATAGGGGCACATAGCAAGAGAGACTGGACTTTTGTAATCTCTATTTTCTTTTATACTTAGTGCAAAATTTTGAAGGTTTACATTGCATCTTTAGAAAGGTGAAACTAGTTAACCAAACCTTCTATTTCCTTGTGTGATTGTTTGTTTGATATCTGCTTGAACAGGCCCTTTCTCTACCTGCGAACCCAATAGGGCTTAGAAAGGAGGGCTCCAATCACATTTGATCTACAAACTTAGCTACTCGCACTTCAAAGGTTTGCCATCATTATTGCTATAAGATACTATCCTTCTTTTCTTTCTTTTTTTTTGCTTTCTAAGTATATAAGATACTATCTCCTCCATAAGCCATATATGTGTCACCACAAAAGCTATTATAAGAATAATTACACGTGCATGTCATCTGACTCATCTTCCCTCTACATCCACAATCTCTGTTTGATCTCAACCTCAAATTTTGATTCCCATACCAAAATCAATTCTTATTAGCAAGCACTGACATTGACACATTCCAAATCAAGCTCTCCTATTGCATCCACTAGCCTATATTTCTTTTTTTGAAGGATATATGTTGCAATTTGATGAGAGAAAAGAAATCAGCCTTTGTAAAACAAGGCTCAAGAGGTCCATGAAGAACTCAATAATCTGGGTGATTTAACTATGGATCTAGCTAAGGATCCAATTGGACATCCAGTTAAGTACCCATTGAAAGGCCCTAGTAGATCCACTCGCTGGGGCCTGACCAAGTAAAGCTATCAATAGACCCCTAATGACCCGCTAGAATTAGACCATCGGGACCCTTGGAGGACACCCACTAGAATCCCCTACCAGGGGCAACCAACAAATTTTGGCAGATGGTAGCACCCACCTAAATAAATCTCGCTAAAAGATATTTTGGTGGTTATAACAAACAAAATCTTCAAGGTCCTCCAATATTTCTACAACAAACCAGATAAGGAAAGTCCAAATGACAAGAAGCCTTGAAGGAAACGAAAGCGGAACGTGCCCTACAACCAAGGCAGTTATGGAAAACACCAAAAAATCAAGAAATTACATTCCTAACCAAGAATCCTAGTCATTTGTGGATTTCTTGTACATTATAAATATGGCCCACGGGCATTATACAAGGCATTCTACCTACTCTTACTTCATTCAAGCCAACATCAGTGGACTTTTGAAGATTAGATACCCTCCCCACACATACACCTTTTAAGATAGAACTAAGTAACCAGATTCCTTGTCTCTTTTATGTGATTGGCAATATTTTCTACTTTATATCCTATCGTAGGGATCACCCTTTGATGACAATTGTTGAGAATGCGATCAAGCCATGACCGTGAAATTTCTAAAATTGTGTATTCTTGATAAAATAAATCTGTCTACTAGTTGTCCCCCTCAAAAAACAAAAATAAGACCGGTTGTACATTAGATATACAAATGCCAACAAACTCAGCACTTGGAGAGGCATCCTTCCTTGGACTAATGTTTAGGAAAGTTTGTTTACATGCTATGAACCATTCTCTATTTACAATTTCAATGATGATTTTCCTTGTAAGTTAATAACATTAATATTTAGACCAATTACACTTATTATTTAAACGAAAATTGCCAATCAACATTAAAAATATAAATAAAAATAGCTTATGCACAACTCCATGTGCCGAAATTGTTGGCGTTTATGCCTCCAAGATATGATGAATACAAGAATTCATCTTTTTAAGGGGGAAGTTGGTTATGGGATAAGTTGTTAAATAGCAGGTGGGATAAAGTGAGGATAAGGTGTTTGCTTGTATGGTGAGATAAATGATAGGTTCAATGTGATACCACAAGAGTAGAACAGAACAGATTGTAACATTTTTTTTTGAAAGGGAAACGGGTGGCTAGTAACATTTTTTTTCATATTGGAACTTTGAAAAACTTGTGGTAGAGGATATTACATGGGAAACCATGCATCTAAATTTATCCACCAATGTAACCCTTGGGATAGCCCCTTCAATGGGATATCCAATGACTTTTTTTTTTTGAAGAAATATCCCAATGACTTAACAGAAGAAGCTCCTCAACCACAAATTGAAACCAAGAAATCATTCAATCAAAAAAACAAAAAAAAAAGTAGGCTGGCGAAGTTCAGCAGAAAAGTTGACTTGGAACTCATCAACACTAATGGTTGCCAAGAACAATTGACTGGAGTATATGGACATGGGAATCAAAACTTGAGGTTGAGGTGGAAAGGGGGACAGGGGATGAAGGGAGTGGAAGGATTCTACACGTGCAGCTGTCCTCAGAATTCCTCATATTGGCACATATATTTGGCTCATATGGAAGAGATGTTATCTTATGAGGATTGCAACAATATAAAGTGTGACTAGCTAGTTTTACAAGGTAGCGGCATGAATAGATCCATAATAAGTCCTCAATGGCTAATGGGAATGTAGACATATTGTAAAGGTGAAGATTATTATGTCTAACATGTGAGTTAAAGACAAATTACAAAGATATCCCCACATAAACTTTGAAGTGAATTTGACATAACAAATTAATAAACTATAATCCATTTTTTCTTTTGAAGGGGGTAAAGGATGGTCACTCAGGAATAGTGACCATCTGAAGTTTCATTAATATTTAATAGAGTTACATTAATTATAATCAAAATTTAAACTGTCAAAAGTAGCATTGTGATTTCTAATACACATTGCAACAATCTCTTTTTCCTATACCCCCCCTCCCCGGCACCCCCAACTCAATCATCTCAAGGCTTGATGAAACGAGGTTTCTTAGGTAGCTCCTTACATGTAAGAATTACTTGGTGAGTGGGGAAGATCAAGCTAGGGCTGCTAACTTCCCATGTTCAATTTCGTGCACTGGTAAGGCCTTTGGTAACTGCGTTGATCGATTTTGATTTGATTGTTAACATGAGCTAGAAGCTACTTTCAGGCCCTAGTGTGAGACCATCCTCATGGCCGTATATAGGCCCAACACTTTGGTAGGGGATGAGCGCCCAAACAGGAAAGAAATCTTGGTACTGAGGGAAGATTTTGGCATCGCAGATTGAAAAAGCAGGATTCCCCCACACCCAACACCCCCCACCCGGCCCAAAAAAAAAGCATCTTGTTTCATAGAAGCACATAATAGACTTGTAGAGGTACTTAGGGATTAGATGCTATCCATGAGAGTCAACCCCCTTTGTCCTGATGGCTGACGCTATTGAGCCCACTCCAATAGGTAGCCAACAACCTATCCCTCTCACTCTTTATTTGCACCTTTCTCTACATTTCGATTATCTTGCATACCAGGATTTATATTTTTCTTATGAGAGGTTTGTATATGTTGAGGAGATTATGACCAAACAAGGATCCATTAAGCATTGGCTTTAGAGAATTCATTGAGAAGAATATTTGAAGTTATTGTAACTGTTGGGGGAACCATGAATGGTGTTAATGAATTTGCTTAATACTGATTATTATATTCTGTGATCTACTATATATATGCATCAGGATGTTAAAATGTGCTGTATGTCTATAAATGTGCATTACTGGTAAATTGCACTTCCAATTTTCAACCTTAACTTGTATGTCCATTTGTAATTTTCTTGAAAAGAGAGAAAGGCGGGTACCAAAGGACACTAGCCATCTGCATCCTATATCAATAATTTTAGGAATAGAGAATCACAAGAAATGATGCCAAAATGAAATTAAACTCAAATAACCTAGGAACACCAAAAAGGAATCACATGACCTAGAGTCAGGGGCGGTCAACTAGTTTATCCATTCAAAAAAAGAATATGGGAAGGGAAGCATAGCCTTACTAGGCTCTCGAACAAACAGATGCAACTTCCTCTTTCAAACTTTGCCAAGTTCCACCACAACTCAAAAGAGCTTATAAGCCCTCTGAAGAGTAAAGTTTCCCCTATTCCAGCACAAAGAATCATTACAGGCCCATCCTAGGCTTGAAACATCCAATAATTGAAAGACGCAATTCCAAAACCCCAAGCCATTACCTACACATTGCATCTAGATGCCCCCAACCCTTTCCATATGTCCCTCCCACCAATCTGAATTGAGTTATCTCCGTCCATCTCAAGGGCACAGTACCTAGAACCCAAAGCAGCCAGCCAACCGGACCCAAACCAATCATCCTGCCAGAATTTCAAGGTTTCCTATAAGTTAAGCAGAAAAACTCCTGCACCAAAGGCATAACCGCCGTAAATAGATCCAAAGCAGCCGCACATAGACACCACCATATCCTCCCGTGAAATCAGCATCCTCCCATGACATGAGCGCATGAGTTTTATTCTCATGTCACCACTATTCACCGTAAGCTTCACGATCCACCTAGTCAACAGCGCATCATCGAGCGACTGCAAGTGGAGAACACCAAGTCCACTCAATAGGCCTCAGCCCTCCTCCCAATCAACAACTTTCACGACATCAGCACTTAAGAGTACAAACTCGATTTTGTAATTTCGCAATCCAAATTTGTAAGCTTCAATATCAATTGAGAACAGAACTGGGGCACCGCCATTATAGGTGGCAGATTTTTCCAATAGCCTTGATCTAGAAGAGAAGAAAAAAAAAAAAAAAAAGATCAAACAAAACCATCAGATCAAGTTCTCGGACATACCCGCCGGTAGATCCTTCGCGTCCCTCCCCACCTTCCCTCCCTTTCCCCTCCCCCTCCACGGCCGATCGTTCCCTTTCCTGTCGCGCGCTTCGCCCTCCCCCACCGAGTTGTTCAGGAAATCCGGAGGCCCCGCAACCTACAACCACCCCCCATCCCGCCCCCCCGCCCCCAAAGTCCAGCCCATTAGCTCGTGCAAAAACCCTTATCCCGGGGGGTCCACAAGCCCCAATCAGCTTACCTCGGAGAAGACGTCGAACGCGGAGGGCAGCAACGAGTCCCGCGCAGGCTTCGGGTGGTCGAAGATCGACCTCACCTTGGGGGCACCGCTAGGAGAGGGGGCCCCGTCCTCGCCGGAGGAGGATCGGTAGCCCTCGGGGGCATCGCCGGCTTCTTCTTCTTCTTCTTCTTCGGCAGAGGAGTAGCCTTGAAGGAGCGAGAGGCTCATCTCGGCGGCCCGCCCGCACCAGACGAGGCGGGGCGGAGACGACTCGATTTTGGTGCCACTGAAAGGGCGTGTGAATTTTTTTAAAGGAAAAATCAATTACACCTTAATATATTAATTTCTAAAACGAGAAAAAATGGTGAACGAGAACTAAGAAGGCAATCGTAATATCTATGAAGCAGCGTCCACTCGATATTGTTCACTTTATTATTAGAGAAATTCTCTCAATGGTAGCTATCTTTCTCCATCGGCAAGTCACCGACTCTCTCCTTGTTTATTACTATCTGTGAGAAAGCTCCAGACAGTGCATGACCTGCGTACAATGTTCTTTTGAAATGATCAAACATATGGAATTTAAAAAATACTCAAAATAATCTTCCATTTTTATTTGTGATCTTACTCGAAACTTTTATTTTAGTTTGTTTCTCCTAATATTATTACTAATGATGTTGTTAAAATGTACATAAAAAATAAAATTTTGTAATTTATTCAAAATAATGAGAATTTCCTTTCCAACAATAGTTACATTGTGGACATTAAGTAAATAAAAGAGAGTTACATGGTCATCACATGTCATTTCACAAATGAATCATGAATTTTGCAAAAAAAAAGAAGGGATAATTTCATACTTATTTATTTATTTAGTAGTTTATGTCAAGCATAAATAATGAGCGATAATCAATAGTATTTTTTTGATTGTTTTGTAGATATACTTTTGTTCCATGTCGTAACACTTCATAAGCACATTGAGATGTTTTGATGGAAATTTTCTAAACTTTAATATAGATTGTAAGTTGGCATACATTATTTTGGTCAACTACCTCACTTATGATTCTCTTGTGGAAAACTCATTGAATAAACTTTTTTTTTTATGGCATAGAAACCCATTTGGGCAAATTAGGGAGAACTTTGCCATCCTCTACACACCAATCTTCTGGGTAATTTAGAGATAGGAATTTAAACTTGGGTTTCTCCTACCAAAGTCAAAAGTCCCCACCATTCGATCATATCTTAGTGGGCTATTATGGAAACTTTCCTTGAGCTTACTTATACCATCTATTAGATTGTTTCATATGCGATGTTATGCGCATAACTTGAAATTTGATTGTTAAGATTGGATTAGAAATTACACAGGAGATTAAGAAAATTATAGATAGTGTGTCACTTTGTATAGCAACTCCAAAGAAAGTAGAAATTTA
The DNA here is from genome assembly GCA_037157565.1 of Thalassia testudinum. Lineage (NCBI taxonomy): Eukaryota > Viridiplantae > Streptophyta > Magnoliopsida > Alismatales > Hydrocharitaceae > Thalassia > Thalassia testudinum. The sequence continues at coordinate 22,695,055 of JAZHRO010000054.1, read as the reverse complement.
TAAAAGTTATCAGGAAACTACAAATTGCATGTACTAAGAAATTGTCGCTATATTGCAAAACTAGTGGAATTTGATCTTTCTAATGATCCAAAGTATAATCACATGTAAGAATATGTTTTACCAACTAAAGTAAAGAAATTTTGAATGTAAGTATTTACTGAGTAAGTATGAATGAGAATTAGCTAAAATAAATCATGGAAATTGAAACTTTTCTACACTAAGAGAATTGTTTTCCATAACCAAATACCTTGCAACCAATATTGCATTTCCAAAAGCTTACATGATTAGGGTGACACTTTTTCATTGGTTAGATAACCCAAAAGATGTTGCTAAAGCAATGGACCTCAAGATCTTAAGGAAATTTAGTAATACCAGGGTATTGAATTTTAATTTCATGGCAATAGGTGTTATCTTTGACCCTCGATATAAAATCAAGCGTTGAAATATCATTTTCCCTTAGTATATAGAGGTAACTTTCAAAATCAATTAGCAAGAGTTGGAAGACTTTGTAATGACTTAGTTATAAAATACAAATCTTGAATGAGTTCAAAAAAAGTTACCCTATAAAAGCAATGGAGGTTCTTCATCTCTTTCCATTATAGAAGGAGTTGACGATGCTAGTGCAATCAATCTCCTTGCCAATGTTGATAAGTTTCTTAACAGTGAACCATGTAACATAAATGTGATGTTAGAGTTGGATCATTAGTTTGATGATGATATTTTGCCTCAATCTTAACATTTTGATCTCCTAATATGTTAGAAGAATAATGATACAAATTTTTTGGTATTACAATACATTGCCATGGGTATTCTTACAATTCTAGTTTCTACATTTGCACCAAAGTCTACATTGTTAGTGTGTTAACAAAGCATATATACATTATGTTATTTTTGGAGAACTAATATTTCAAGTGAAAAAAAAGAGATAATCTAAGTTAGCGTATTAAGGGAAAGACCTAAATAGTCAAGCTCACAAGCAAGACCTATGAGGATCATCATGGATGGAAGATTAGGTCTCAAAAAGACTTGAAGACCAAAGCACCAAAGAAAAGAATATCAAAAGAGCATAGTGTTTTGTATTTCTCAAAATGTTGTATATTTATTTTCTTGTCTTAGATTTGATGTAAAGGGCCAAAGAGTATTAACTAAGCCCTAAATGACACTTACATAGCCATTAGACACTCAGGGAAACATTAGACTTAGAGTTAAAACCTAAATAGAAATATCATTCACTAATCAAATTTCCAACACTTTCATCAGAAGTCCAATTCTTCACTAATCAGACATCTAATACTTTGATCAGTCTACCTAAAATATAAAATAAGATGTCTAACAATTTGAGCAGACGTCCTTTGAAGTCAACGTTGGCACTTAATGTTCACTCTATTCAATCAAATGTCCAACAATCCTTTTAGGTGTTTAGATGACCAACACGCACATCAGACATCGTATGCTTAAATATTAAAGCCTAATCATTGTGCTTTAGGATCCTAGACTTCAAGATTTTGTGTCAAATTTACCGATCAAAATTTGATTAGCTTCTTAGACGTCTAACAAGCTCCTTAGACGTCGAATCAAATGTCTAACTTTTAGACCAAAGGACTCTATGGACCCTTTCTTGCTATATATCACAAAGTGGATGTCACCTCTCAAAATCAATTGTTTGATTCCAATACCATATGTCCTATATCATGACATAAGCAATTTGATCTTTTTATTTGCTAGTTGAATTCTTTTTTGCAATAAATTTCTACCTTGAGAAATCTCTACCCAAATATTTTCTAACAGCCATAAGACCTTTCTAAACTCATCTAGATACTTCCTATGAACCCTATAAATACTCTAGTAAGTTTCCCTTGCCACACACACGCTTGGTACAATACTTCCTACACTTTTTATTTGAATTAAAGATCAAATTGCAAGGTTTCTCCAGTGATTTGTCACATACTCAAGTGCTCCAACCTTGCTCTCATTGGACAACATTAAAGCACTCACCTTCCCTACTCAAACACCTCAGAGACCATCTAAAGGAAAGTTTCCTACAACTATAGAAGCTAACTTTATATTAATATTACTTGTAGCTATGTAGGATTTTTTGATCTTTTTGTTTCTCCATCTCTTCCAGCATGGAGGAGAGAAACTCTTCAGTTGAGATGGAAGAGGGGTTTTGCAATTAAGATACACCACCCTCGATTTTAAATGATGCGGTTAATGGATTTGACAATCATAAAATCCTAATTTGAGAAGATTTATGTTGTGGTTTTTACCTGTAGGATATTCTACTTGAAAATTGTGGCTATTGTTTAGTGATTTTTATTGTACATTTTAATTTTTTTAGTGTTATTTGATTGCACTAATCACCCATCTCTAGTACACTCTCATACATTCAGTGTAAGTAGTAAGGTTCTACACCTATGTCTCAAAAGACTTAATCCTTCGACATTGGAGGCACTCATGGCAACCTAAAGTTGGATTGAATAATATAGACAGTTATCCCTTTTTATTAGTTTATCCTTACTTGCATTGTGAATGAGAAAACTAATGCCCAACTAATGATTCGATATGGGTGCACCCAACAATATTGATATTTCACATATAGTTAGATGAAGACATGATGTGAACGTTAAGATCAATTACACAATACATGTTAATTATTTCAATTGTAAGTTTTTTTAATAAGTAAAACATAACATGTTTTATGTAACAATTCATAAGAAAATCTTATTGTCGAAGTTTAATCAAGATCATTGAAGCTACGAAGTTCATTATTAGAGGTAAATAATTTAATTTGAAAGTTGTTATGTTTACTACTATCATTTTCTTTATTTTTTACTTAAGAAGTTGAAAATAAATTTTCTAATATAAGTAAATAGAAGCTCAATCTATAAATTTGTTTGCCCAGATCACTATCTTCAATCCCCAACCCTAGGTGAAGGTTTGGATGCCTAGACAACCAATTTGGTTGCCTAAACCTGTAGCATACCTAATTCCATGAAGAACTGACGTCATCAAACTAAACTAATATAACTAAAGCACTTGAATTGATTTAATTTAAGGTAAATTCGTACTTAGTTCGTTTGATCTAGAGTTGATGTAATTTCACAACATATTCTAATTCCACTTACCACTAAAGTATAGAATCGAATCCGAGCACATAAACGTATTCTCCCATCTCGCAGGAGTGTCAGAGACTTCAATCGCTCCCATGTTATAGTCAATTTAAGCCTAATCAAAAAATGTGCTACAAAGTCACTTTTTAAATGAATCTAAACTTTAAAACTAGATAGCTCCTTACCTTGCGCATTGTCTCTTGAGATGTTACATCTTTGTGTAGCCTTTCACATTAACTTTTCAATGCCACCTTCCATCCATTAATTGACTCGACGATCCTGTAGGGAAATGCATCAATCGCTTGAACTCCTTCTCCAACTCTAAACTAGTTTTTATCATAATTTCATAAGAAAAATCCGATTACATCTATGGTCTTTTTAGGATTTATGTAACTTAGCATCATAACCAAAAGATTGGCCCTTGACTAGCTGATGATGAAGGCATGGATGATGAGAATTTCATCAAAGAAAAAGATTGGGTCCTTTGGGAGTTTACTAGGCTTGGGCACCAAAACATAATCCTTAGTCACCAAATAGGGTAGGCGTATAAGCATACCTAAAATATCCAAGTTCTATTTTGGGTGCCAGGTGGCTGCCCAAAATTGCTAGAAAGTACTTTTGCCTTATTTAAATTCAATTTTCTTATTTTCCACCTCTTCTTTTCTTATCCTATCCCTTCTCGACATCTAATAGCACTCATTAGCACAATCTTAATGTTACGAGGATTTAGTTAAGGCCCTTGAGTGTTTCGTGTTTTAACACCTTGAAAATGCCTAAAACTCCACAAGAGATAATGAATTAAGTTAAAAACTTGGTTTTTTCAAGATTTTCAAACCATACTGTAAAAGACAAAAGAAGTGATTAAGTGACCATCAGCTTGAATTCATGATAAGCCTGTCTTTCATGGAAACTTCACAAGAAGTCCTCTACACACCTAAGTTTGATTTAAATCTTAAATAAGAGACATGTCAAATATGTGAGTTTCAAACTTTAAGAGATGTAGTGAGAAAACTCTCCTTACCTCTAGTCACCAATCACCGAAGAAAAGCTCAAATGAAAAGGAACTTGACGAGATGGTTTTTACTTTGGAAGAATTTTCGCACATAAAATGACGCGTCGAAATAATGAGGGGTGAAAAATCGATAGTCAAAACTAATGAAAATTATCCACTTGAGAAGAACGAGTTATGTCCACAAGGAAGCACGCACCTGTTAAAATCGCAACAATTGAGAAACCAATGTTCACAGGTTATAAGCCGAAGAAATTGAGCCAAAATATGATTTCATATTAAGAAAATAATAAGAGATCATGCTGAAATAGTATTTATATAAAAGAAGAGGGAGTTCAATGCAATGTTCACCATAATAAAATAACAATAAACATTTTTTGGCAATGGAAAATGATGGTAATTATTAATAGGATAGATTTACCGTTGAAATAGGAGAGTTGCTGCAGATGGTCTCCATGCACGAAGGTGAGGGAGGCTGGGAGCAAGAAGCTCGCTGAAGTCCCGTTGGGCCGGGTTGTACTCGATGGTGATGGCAGCTTGGCGCAAGGTGGTTGGAGTCGACCGAACGAAGGAAAGGTTGGTGGTGGGTGGTGTTGGCTGCTGCAGTGGCATGGAGCATGCAACAGCTGCATGAGCACATGCTGCGTACGTGTAAGGTGAGGGCGTCAACGAGGAGGTGAGGTGCGGCGGGGGGAATGAGAGCGACGGAGCGAAGGTGGTCGATGAGGTGGAAGATGGTGATTCAGGTAGAGGTGGCCATGAGGTGGTGGTGAAGGTGATGGGTTTCTTAGTGGGTAACCGGGGAAGAAGATTAGGAAGAAGAAGAAGGAAACAAAGAAGAAAAGGAAGAGGTGTGGGAGTTGGTGGTGTTGTGGGAGGTGTTGTTGTTGGCGTGAAGATTCAATGGTAGTTGAGGTGGAGTCGGCGGTTATGGGTTCCCATGGAGGTGAAGATGGTGGTGGGTGTTCCTGAGAGAAGGAAATGAAGGAGAAGATATTCACGTGACCGGTGCAGCCATGCTCACAATGAGGTGGAGCCGTGAAGGCTGATGTGTATGCATTTGAATAGCCTAAAATGTTTATTTATACATGTTCTTAGTGTCGTAGAAGTGTCATATATTGTAAATATTGCATAACATACATCATCATGCATTTAGGTCAAAGTGTATAAATTATATAGTAATTTACTGTTTTTGGTGGTCAGGGGCAGACAATATTTAATCGGGGCCTCAGATTAAAGATCCAACCATACAAATATGATCAGGGCAACGATCGGAGTTCAACGACTCTAAGATTGCCCCGATCAAACTTCCATAGCATTAGATGTAGTTCGAGAAAGATCAGAGGTCAAGAGGCCAAGTGGCGTAAATATGTTCTTCATACGACAAATCTGACCATACGGATGGGTTCGAATCGACTATTGCAGCCCAATTGTGCGAGAATCGATCCAATCTGACATCCGTGTCACCATCTACAAGTCATAGAAGATGGATGGCCAAGATGGCGCCACGTGGCACCATCTTAGCCACCCAAACTATCCAAAGGCCCACTCGTCGTCTCTCTTCTCAACCGATCATTTGATCTCAGCCGTTGGATCTTGATCCAACGGTTGAGAAGGGCCAGCGCTTAATTCTTCTACGCGACATAGAGGGGGCGTGGCGTGTTGGTCGCACACCTGTGAGCGAAGCACAGGTCGCGAGATCGACCCCCGCCCTGCCTCAAATCGAGGGCACAAGCGAGTGCGGCTCAAATTGGGCCGTCGGATTTGAGATGAGCGGTGGCAGGAGCGCCATGTCGTGCGCCCAGATACGAGGAGCCCTGCACGCACAATCAGACGTGCCTCTACACGCGTGATCGCGCGTGGGGGGCGTTTTGAAGCCATGGGCTCATGCATTCTCAGCCGTCGATTGCAAGATCGAATGACTGAGGTTGTCTGGACATGCACAGGTGTTTTTTAGTGCGGGAGAAGAAGAGGTGGTGGGTGCACGCGAGCTACGGCCACGTTCAAGGTCTTTAGTAAAGCTTAAATCCGTCACTAAAGGCCCCTACATTAATGCTTTTAACTTGAAATGACCTTTTTGCCCCCAACCTCCACACCTATAAAAAGGCATATTCCCCCCACATTTCATTCATCCTTTCCTTCACCTCTCTCCCTCTCTAAAGCTCTAAAGAAGCATGTCCCAAACCCAAAATGCTCATTTAGAGTTAAAAGCAAAAATTTTGTCCACTTCTCATCCTATTTGTGGAGCTCCCATGGTCGTCTTCTCACCCCCATTCTGGAAGTGGATCCTACGACAACGACGTCCTACCTCGCCCCCAGTCCTTCCAGCTTTGTTCTCCGTCTCTCGTCTCCACTCTCCGTCTTCCAGGCTTCGCCCGTTCCGGCTTGTCCTCCAAGCAGTCAGCGAGGAGGATAATTTCTCATCTCTCTTCTTTTACTGCTTTCTAGAATATATTTTACTACTTTCCAGTTGTAATATTTTCCACTTTCTAGTTGTAAAATCATTATCCATTTTATAAAAGTATTTTATTTTCTCTCTCTCTAGTTTAGTATTGATTCATTGTGAGTATCTCGCCTTTAAACAAAAATTACAAAAAAATATAATCACGGATTTCAAATTGACGTAGCCTCCCTGTGTTCGACTCGGAATTCTTTTCGAGTTTTGATAAAATTTATATGTTCATGGATTTCTTCGCAAATTATACTACGACGGGTTTTTCCAAACTCAGATCTATTTGCAACGATTTTCCGCTTCAACATTTTTGCACCATTGTCGGGGAGGCAACAAATCTCGATTTCATTTCCACATTTCCACGCATTTATCTATTTTTTAACTTACTTTTATTTCTTTTCTATTATTTTGTAGGTACCTTAACATGGAATCTTCAAGCGGTAGAAAGGAGTAAAGTACAGTTGAAGACAACTATAGGTGCTCCACATTCTTCCCCCCCTCTATAGAGTTCATTTCATAACCCTAATTCAAACCCTAATTAATCTAGGTGTTCTCATAAACCCTAGGATTAGTTTTGATTGTTTGATTTCCACCTCCACCCATCTCACCCTCCGTATATAAACAAAAAAAATTAAAAAAATCTTACAGAGGTACACGATCTCTTCTGATTTTCAAACTCAATCGGTCAACCGATCTTTAGAATTGATACACACACCCAAACACATAATTGAGTAGAAATCATATTAGGTAACCACTTGTATGCCTAACTTTGTGGTGCATTAAGGCCAATTGTTTGAGTTATTTGGGTCACACCACTTCATTTAAAATCAACTCATCAAGTAGCTTTCCCTTAGGATTTACAATTTAGGTCAATACCAAGCACTCCACTTTACTTTTGATTTCAAAAGGAAAAGATCTTCACCTATGTTTTGAAAATCTAGTTTGCCTCTTGAACTTGATTGAATTTACCTAATTCTAAACCCTAAAAGCTACTTAAGCAAGATTTGAACCTTAAAATCCACTCATCCAGATATCTTGCTTGAAAACCCTAGTTGTGCACGCACTCACACATATTCAATCAATCATTAAGGGCACAACCCCTTTTAAAGGCCCATCACATTTCATAAGCACCACAATCCTAAGCCTAAGTTAAAATTGATTAGATGTTGGCCTTAAGGACTGATTCGCTCTTCGGGACCCAGATTGAGATTGTTCATGATTAACCTGGTTGTAGTAGTCAATATGATGTCTAGCTAAGGGAGTAGCGTCAAACGACCGCGATTGGGGAGCACACTAGGAACCGAAGGCGAAAGCCGAAGGGAGAACCTTCTCTCCAGTCCCTCCTAACTAGTTGTATTGACTGGATACAAGTAGAGTAAATCGTCTATAATCTTAAGACGAATTCTGAGAGTCTGTAGATCCTTAGGCTACCTAACTTAAGGATATGCTTGTTTTGTTGTGCTGTAGGGTTCTTATCCCCGGTTCTTACGACCTCTTCCTAGTTTATGCTTGGAAGGAGGTCATTGAATTCCCGATTGGAAGGACCATTAGATCATTCTAAGAGGCGTAGATTGAATTTTGGCCAAATTGATCCCATGGTCGATCAACAACCTCCTCAGAATCAACAAGAAATGTTTCAAAGGCAGCTAGAACAAATGCAGAGAATGTAAGAATAATTCCAGAGAATGCAGGGTGCTCAGCCCTTGAAGGATTTTTATAATCCTTCAAATTACGGGGAACGTCCCGGTGTCCAGATTCCTACTGGAGACGTAGCAATCAAGCCCCAAGTGTTAAGCCTAATCAAACATTTTCATGGGCTTGGCTCTGAAAATCCATTTTAGCATTTGGAGGACTTGACCACTTTGGTCTAGATCACCAAAGCACAAAACGTGAATGAAGAGCAAATGATCATGAGGCTCTTTCCCCACTCTCTTAGGGATAAGGCTGCTCATTGGTATGGGACCATAGGAAGGCCGACAACAACTTGGAAAGATCTTAAATCGACTTTCTTAAAGAAATTTTTTCCAATCGGGCGTACCAATGCACTGAGGCAGGCGATTACTACTTTCACCCAGCGGTCAGGGGAGCAGCTTCATGTTCCCTCGGAGTGATTCCAGCACTTGTTGTGGAAGTGTCCACACCACGAGGTGCCGAAATGGCAACTCGTGCAGATCTTTTGCCACGGGTTAATTGAGCAACTTAGAAATTACGTGGACGCTTCTTGCGAAGGCAATTTCCTCAACAAAGACGTAGATAGTGAGCATGGTTTGTTTAAAGAAATGAGTGAAAAATCAAACAATCATGCCTCCATGGATACATTTAATCGGTTCCAACAACCCAGATCGAATGCTAATGAGGTTCATGATTCTCATTCATTCGATATGAAGCTGATTTGTAATAAACTAGATAAGGTGGACCTTGTTACCAAAAGGATGGAGGAGTGGATGGTGGGAAACCCTGCAAACAATTCTCGACCCACTCAATCCTAGAATTCGGGATTCCATTCTTTGCAAGCTCCTTCTGGATGGGAGTTAGTGAATCAAATGGATGCGACTCAACCTGTAAGCCAGCATTGCTCGGAACCCCACAGGTTTCAAACTGGGGCCTTTGATCCCAGTTTCTCTGATCCCTCCCTTTCTTTCTGTCCATCCTTGCCTTATAAGGATGTCAATGCTGTACAGGAGAACGTTAGGTCCAACCCATATTCCAATGCTTATAATCCGGGTTGGAGGAACCACCCTAACTTCTCTTGGAAAAATCCGGGGCAGCAGACCCAATTCCGACCCAGTAACTATACTCCACAAAGACCAATGGGTCAAGGTCATGTTTATACTCAGCTGCCCCCGAATCAGGTCAATCAGCCAGTTTGGAATGCTCATCAACCCGTAGGGTAGGTTGATTTGAACCGTCAGATGGCAAAGATGCAAGGATCTATGCTCCAGCTCATGCAACAAATGAAAACCTCGCTAGACAACTTGCAAACCAGGCTCATTGCTAACACCTGTTAGCCTGGATCTTTGCCATCTCAACCCGCACCCAACCCACGCAACATACAGAATCCAGGTAATCAAGCCCAAGGGTATGGGAATCAGAGGGACCCACACGCACATGCTCAGGTGGTTAAGCAGGGTCCTTCCTCTTTTACTTCATCAAATCTGGGGTTTTTGGCTAATCAAGCCTCTCCGATCTTTCCTAATCCTCCCTAAAACCCAAACCCGTACACATCTACCAACTTTGTTACTTTGAGTGGAAGGTAAGCCCATGACCCACATCTACCCTACTCTAGTTAAGAAAATCCTGGTGAGCTTGAGGAAAGAAAGGAGAATTCTGAAGAAGAAATCAAGGCTCAGGAACCTGATTCCAAAGATCTGACTCATGTTCCTTTCCTGAGGCCTTGATTAAACCTAGGAAGAAGCATCCTGTTGATAGTAACGAGGAGCTCTTGAATATATTCAAGAATGTTGAAATTAATATCCCCCTCCTCGATGCTATCAAACACATACCGGCTTATGCTAAATTGTTAAAGGATTTATGTACCCATAAGCGTAAGCTGAGGGAATCTGTTTCAAGGAAGGTGATACTCTCTGAGCAGGCTAGTTCTATTATCCTGTATCACCTTCCTCCGAAAAAGAGAGATCCAGGTACCCCTTTGATTTCATGTGTTACCGGAGATTACACTTTTGATCAGGAACTCTTGGATCTAAGTATATCCATTAACCTAATTCTGACTTCTCTTTACAAGAAGTTCGGATTAGGTGAATTTCGGTCAACTTTAGTAACGCTACAGTTAGCGGATCGTTCGGTCACAAATCCGAAAGGTGTTATTGAGGATGTTATTATCAAGGTTAAGGTCTTCTATTTTCCTGTAGATTTCCTTGTCTTTGACATGGATGTACCTAAAAATTTGAGGAACACGCTGTTGCAACGCTTTGTCATATTTTAAATCAGTCTCATTGCAGTATAGTCGAAAAAGCGTTATGAACAAATAACAATTTTATTACTCGAAGACCTAAGTATCCAAGGTCGAACTCAGGGAGCAAATTGGTATTTTAGAAACTAAAATCACAACTTTGAAATTACTCAAAAGTTGATGTTAAAAAATATCAATTCAATTCAATGTTTATGAAAGCTAAAGAGAGAATATGCAAAAAGAGAAGAGATTGAATGTTCTCTTCTTTCTTCTTCTCCTTTCTCTCTCTGATGTCTTCTTCTCTTGTGAATCAGACGTCTGATTTGGTGAATCAGACACCTTAACTTGCAGTTGCTACAGTGCTTGATATGTAATTTTTGTCTTCTCTTTCCCTCTTCTTTCTCTTTCTCTTTGCTCTGCGGCTGTGCGTCTTCTGCTCTATTCTTTGGCTTCTTCTTTTCTTCTTTGTCTTTCTCTATCTTCTTCTGCTTCTCTCTTTCTTCTGCCCTTGACTTCTTTCTTCTTTCTTTGCTAAGTCCTTGCTTCTCTCTTTCTTCACCAGCTACCTTCTTCCTTTTCTTCTCTTCCTCTGCCGCTCCTCTACTACAGTGCTTCTTCTTCACCTTCTTTCTTCTATCTTCAGCTGCTCCTCTTCTTTTTCCTTTCTCTGTGGCTTCCTCCTTGGCTTCTTCTTCTTCTCTTTGCTTGGTCGCTCCTTTCCTCAGTTTCTTCCTCTTCTTCAGCAGCTGCCTCTTCCTCTTTCTTCTTCCCTGCATAGCACAGGGCAAAACCTACCCCTACCCTCCCCCACGTATGCTCTCTCTCTTTTCTCTCTTTGGTGCACTCTCCCAGAGCCAATCAGGTATTCGGGTTGGGTCAAGCGCACCCAGGTCCAAGTGCACCGGTGTGGGTGATGCGCTAGGAGTGCAGGGTTATCGGATCAGGTCAGCCAGGTCCGTGGAGGAGTGAGCATGGACGAGGCAGGTGAGTAGGCAAGGGGACCTCACCCCGTGTTCGGAGGTAACGAAGAGAAAACGCAAAATCAATTTAAGTAACGCACCTGCGCCTACCATTTCCGAGGTGGGACTAAAGTCCCACCCGCTTCTTCGCACGCCCGCAGGGAGAACTCTGCCTAATTGCTACTGCGGTGATCCCTCTCTAGGCCTCTCACTTGTCCGGATGCGTGCGCGAGACCAACCCGCACCACCTGGACTCGTTCACCTAGAGCGCAGCAGCTTGGAGCGAAGCTTGCAAGAAAGCTTGCTCGAGCTTCAATGGCAGAAAGGGGGCCGGACCTGAAATCACTCAATATGGCCTCGCAGCCCTGTCAGATGCCTTGGGAAGCTTCACCGTGTCACAACGAAGGTGAGACGGGGGTTGGTTGGCTGCGGAACGGCCTAGGCGTGCGTGCTTAGGTCAGACTGTGGCCGTGGTTATGGGTGAGTTCGGTGGGTGTTTAGGGAGGTGATGGCGGCCGATGGAAGGGCGGAATGTGCTTAGTGGGTGATGGCGAAGGTTTTGAGGTGGGTGGCGAGGCGTGTGGATGGGTGGAGCGACGGATTCACCTTCGCCAGTGGTCTGCCGGAGGTGGAGACGATGGTGGTGGTTTGTGGTTGTCGAGGGTTGCTTTGGGAAATAAAGAGGGGAAAAATGAAGAGAAGAGCAAGGGGTCTTATCTGAGAGTGTCTAGACGAAAGGGGAGGCAGAGGGACGGACGTCACGTATCTATCGTCACCGGAGACGAAAGCCCTGAGATGGAGAGGTGGCGATGACGAGAGGGAGGTAGATGCAGGCGCAGGTATGGCGTGACGCGGAAGAATGAGGTGGAGATGACTCTACCACTGGTATGGTGGCAAAGCGACTGGAAGGAGGAGAGGTCGCCAAAGCTTGCGGGCGTCTGACTGAAGATAAGGAAGGAGGAGATTAAGAGGGTATCTCAGGCCAAAACAAGCTTGGAAGATTCGGCTGGACCTGAGGCTACTTTTAAAGGCATAGGTAGAGGGCCTTGTGCTTGGAAGGCGAGCTTCCAAGCGTAAGACTCTCGCCGGAGGTATGGCTCAAAAACCATACCCATGCCTCTCGAGCGTTCGCACGAGAGGTATGGTGCGAATCAGGGCATGGGGAGCTGCTCAGGCGATAGGGAACTTCTCAAAGAACCCCCCTTTCAAATCTGAAAGCAGCTCCCTGGGGAAGCGAGGAGAAATCCCCCTCGAAACTTCGCCGGAGGTATGGGTCTTCTGCTGCAATGGCAGAGGGACCGGAATGCAAAAAGTGATGAAGAAGTCGAGGGGGTTTTCGCAAGGGTTTTCAAAAGTTACAGGTCAGAATGTAATTGGGTGGACTACTTTGCAAAGTAGGTCAAGATGACCTTCCCTTAGGTCCAAATTTTGGTAAAAACCTAATTTGGACCTAAGGAATCCATTGGTGAAGTTGTATTTTAGGTTTGACCACGGTTGAATGAACATTTTGCACAAAAACCCAAATAAGGTCAAATATTGAGCTTGGACACCAATCTAGGTCAAAACAGGTTCCAAAGGCCAAATTGAAGGTTCTAAACCCTAGGGGATATTTTTTCATGAATTTTAGAGGGTTAATTTGATTTTTATCCTGACTGAAACCTTGTGAAATTAAGTGGGTTTGTTTTAGGGCTACAGAATGTCATTTAATTCTTAAATTTCATAATAACGCTTTTTTGACTGAACCATCCCACTTTTTCTCTTATTAACTCCAATTGACCTATTTCTAGACCCTGAGAAATCCCGTTGATGTACTGCACTGGTAAAATTACAGTTTTACCCTTTGTTTCATATTTTCTTTCCATATCAGTGGTCTCTTGAGTTAGGCCTTCCTTTAAGTTATGCAGGAACTTTTGTTCACTTTCTTAGGTCAAAATAAGCTAGTTAGGACTCGTGATGAGGTTCTCATCATACCCCCATGCCTAGCTTTTGTTAGTCCTTTAACAAAATTTCAAAGTTTTAACTTCTGTTCTAGACCGTGAGTTTCTTTCACCAATTATGATAAGTGTTTTTTCTTCTTTTTCTTTTGTGATTAGGTCAGAATGTTGATAGTAGGCCTAAAGGTACTCTAGTACCAACCAAGATCCGGAACTGACCAACTTTAGCCTCGGTCCTCTGCGAAGGTTTTTAAGGCCCGCAGGAACTACCCTAAGGTTCATTGGACTGCATGGTTAAAGCACCCGTGCTTGAGACATATTTAGCCTTGGTTCAGTTTGCAGTGCGTTTTTGTAAGAGAGAGACAAATGATTTATTTGTTTGGAGAGTTTTCTCTCTCTTTTCTTTTTATTTCTAGCTTCAGATTGGCTTCTTAACACGGTCTGTATCGGATTCCTCGTCCCATCATCAATCCTCAAAAGTCCCTGGAAATCGATGCTTCGTGATAGCACCGCCCATTGTAACCCCAGAACCCTAGTTTTCGAGATTTCAAGATAATCCCGCCCATGGCGTTCCGTGGCCGAATCCAAACCCTGGCAATCGACATTTCGTGATAATGCCACCTATGGTATCTGAACCAGCAGAATGCTTACATGCCCCCCGGTAGGATATGTAAATATCCAAAGAGACAAGCACCAAAGAGACGACATGTTGTTATGCATCTTCGAAGGGAATTTCCCACCTCTCCGCGCCAGAAACTGGTCTAAATCAACTTGTGTTGATCGACCACTCCTAATCTAGGCAACATTTTCAGAACATTAAAACGCATTTGCGTGATTTTGATAGTTATGCAGACTGAACCAGACTGTGTGTGGATTGGGGTGCTTAGGATACCGAGTCCCGCAAACCGAACGTCAGTTAACGAGACCGAATACTCCCTAAGCTTTAGACCTAATACTTAAGCTTCGCATTTTCCCCAACCTCTTGAGGATTATCCAGATCTTAGCGGGTACTAAGAGTCTAGCCAAAAAGGCCTAAGGTCAGCAATCCTACTAATCTCTCTTTGTGTCTCCTTAGCACTTTTTCTCATTTTTCTCTTGATGTGGTCTAGAACTTCGATTAACCCCTTAATTTCTTACTAATGACTATCTCTTTCTTTTCCATTTTGTGCTCCTTTTTTGGCATTTTGCTCTTTTTCCTCCTCCTGTTTTATATAGCCCAAAAATTTTCTCTCCTCTTTCTCAGTTTTTTGTTTAGAAATGTGATTTTTTTTGTTGAAACCTTTTCTTGATGAGTTTTCATACATTTTGCACTTTCATACCCCCCCCATGCCTATGATTTGCAATATCCCCATTGTAAATTAGGTGGGTTCGAATTCTGCTTAGTTCATTCATTATGATAGGTGTTGGGTGAATGAACGGGTCAAGGTGACTGTTGCGGATGATTTCTAGACTCGGGTACGGGTACCTGAGGTGGAGTCGGTTGTCCTAATGGATGAACCCTAAAGTGTAATATGAATTCAGCATAGAAATGTCAGGGAAGGTTTTGGGTTTTTTCAAAGAATGACGGGTTGCCTCCCGTTAAGTGCTGAGTTTTACGCCATCAGCTAGGAGCAATGGGCTCGGGAAGAATGGAGGATAAAGGATGTCTCAGCCAAATCTGTATTGGTCATGTCAATGAACGGTTTGAGTCTCTAACCGTTCACGACGAAGGGTTCGGAATCGTGGCTGAGTGGACTAATCTCAACGGCTCCATTTCCAAAGATTCGTCGAATTAAGTAAGGTCTGATCCACTTAGATCGTAGCTTTCCTGGGAATAGTTTGAGTCGGGAATCAAAGAGTAGAACCTTTTGACCAGGATGAAAGATCTTTCTAGATATGTGCTTGTCGTGAAAGGCTTTAACCCATTCTTTGTAGATTCGCGAGTTTTTATACGCATCGTGGTGTAATTCATCAATCTTGCTCATCTGAAGCTTTCTATGGGTTCCAGCCTTAGAAAGACCTAAGTTGCAGTTCCGTACTGCCTAATAGGCTTTATGCTCCAATTCGACGAGGAGGTGACACACCTTCCCGTACACCAGTATGAAAGGAGACATACCTAATTGGGTCTTGTAGGCGGTCCTATAAGCCCGCAAATCTTCCGGAAGCCGAAATGACCAATCCTTTCTGTCAAGTCAAACAGTAACCTGGAGGATTTTCTTAATCTCCCAATTTGATAGCTCAGCTAGACCATTAGTTTTGGGGTGGTAAGGAGTAGAGATTCGGTGCGACACCCCGTATTTGGTTATCAGTAACCTGAACTGAATGTTTGTGAAATGGGTCCCTGTTAACGGCCAACTGCGGTGCTGTTTTTACGTTTCTTTATGTTTATTATAATACAATCATTGTAGTATAAGATAAGACAGCTGCGGTTGTCGTTACCATAAAAAAATTATTACTCGGAAATGGTTTCCCGAGGTCGAACTCAGGGAGCTACTGGAATTCTAGAAGTACAAAGTTTCTTTATTACAAAAATAAGAGAGAGGGAGAGAGAGAGAGAGATATTTTGTCTTTTGGCTTTTTCTTCTTCTCTTCTTTCTCTCTTTTCTTGTCTTCTTCTTCTCTTCTTTCTCTTTACAGGTCTTCTTCCTTGGCTTTGATTGCCTTCAGTTCTTCTGCTTGTCTTCCATTTCCTTTCTACTTCAGTTCTTCTTCTTCTTCTTTTCTTTATCTTCTTTCTTTTCTTTGTCTCCTTTCTTCCTTCTTCTCTTTTCTTTCAACTGCGGAACCTTTTCTTTTCTTTTTCTTCTTCTTTTCTTTGTCTCCTCTGAAGCTTCATCCGTCGTCTGATATCTCAGTCAGACGACTTAAACGACGGTCTGCTACAGTGCTTCCCTCTCTTTTCTTCTTCTTCTTCCCGCTTCTTCTTCTTTGGCCTTCTGCCTTGCTCAGCTGCAAGGCTTCTTCTTCTTCTTCCGCTCCTCTTCTTCTTCTTCCTGCGGCCAAGTGTGAACCTTCTTCCCTCGCACCCTGTCCCTGCACAAACCACAACAAAACCTAACCCTTCCCTCTACCCGTACGTCTCTCTCTCTCTCTCTGTAAACCGCTCATAGGAAGCTCTCCCAGAGCCGGGTTATCGGGTCGAGTAGCGTACCCGTGACCAGGCGCACCGGCGTGGGTGGTGCGCGAGGAGTGCCGGGTAAACAGGTTGGCCAGGTCCGCGTGGCGTGGGTCGCGGACGAGGCGGGCGAGTGGGCGAGGGGACCTCACCCCGTGTTCTGAGGCGCTTAAGTGAAAACACAAAATCAACTTAAATGGGTGCGGCGCTTCGAAATCCCACGATGTGGGACTAAACTTTGTCCCTCGCTCGCGTGCACCCGCAGGAAGGCGTGACTTGGCCTCAGCAGCAACGCCCTCGTTTCTCTTCGTTGACCCTCTCCTTGCCTTCGCCCAAGTCCCTCCAGTTCGCCTCAGCTGGAATCCTGCTGCTTCAGGGCCTGGAGCTCGCTTGGAAGCTCCTCTCCTTGTCGCCAATGGCGGCCGGGGCTGCAGATCTGCAAAACACAAGCAGGGCCTCTTCGCCTAATCAGACCACAGGGGGACCTTCGCCGTGGCACGGCGAAGGTAATGCGGGGTGTAGCAGGTTGCGGGGTGGTGCCTGGCGGCAGCCCTAGGTCGGACTGCAACCGAAAAAATGGGTTTGATCGGGGGAGTGTTGTGGAGGTGTGGAGTGGCAGTGGAGGGGCGGGGGGTGTCGGGTGAGGTGAGGCGGAGCTTTTGGGGTAGGTGGCGAGTTGTGTGGAGCGGTGGATTGACGGGGGCAACTCACCGGAGAGTGGCCGGAGATGGAGAAGGTGAAGGTGGTCAGGCGCGGTCGAGGGGTAATTGAGCAAATTAAGTTGGGGAAAAGAAAGAGGGGAGGAAGGGAAATAACTGTTACTTACCTATAGGGACGAAGGGGGCCGGAGCAGGGCGGCAGTCGTACCGACTGTCGTCAGAGAAGAAACACCCAGAGGGGGAGAGCGGCGGCGAGGAAGAGAGCCAGAGGGTGCGCGCTGGGTACGACGCGACGCAGGAAGATCAAGCGAAGGTGGCTCTGCTGCTGGTATTGCAGCAGAGCGACGAGACGGAGGAGGAGGGGCCACCGGAGCTGGTGGGTTTCTGTCGGCATGGGAAGAGAGGAAGGGTTAGGGTTTTCTCCGTCAGGACCAAGCTGGGAGAATCGGTTGGCGACGCTGGCCTTTATAAAGGCGGTGGAAGAGGGGTGGGCGCAGGGAGGCGACGTGCCTCCCTCACCGGAGAATAGCCGGAAGTGTGACCCATACCTTCCGCGCGTTCGCACGGAAGGTGTGGGCGTCGACAGATGGCATGGTGGTGTCCCTGCGACAGCTGCTGTCGCAGGGAACACCGGGTTCAATCTGTAGGACACCTCCCTCACCTTGCACGGCGCCATGCTCCGCGCAAAGTCGCCGGAGCATGGCGCTGCACAGAGACTTGCAGGAGGGACCTAAATGCAAAGAATGACGAAGAAACTAGGGGCCAAAATGCAAGGGTTTCGAAAGTTGAGGGTCAAAAAGTAATAGATGATGACCAAATTGCAAAGTCAGTCAAGAAGGTTTCTTCTTAGGCTCAAGTTTTTATGCAAGAATAAATTGGACCTAAGGATTTTAATGGTGAATTTTATTTCTAGGTCAGACCTTCTTTGAAAGATCAATTTACGTAAAAATCCAAATTAAATCATTAATTAGGCATGGTTCTCAATGTAGGTCAAAATGGGTTTCTAAGGCCAAATTGAAGGTTCTAAACCCTAGAGATTATTTTTCTATGAATTTTAGAGGATTTATTCGATTTTTACCCTACCTCGAACCTCGTGAATTGAAGTGGATTTATTCTAGGGTTACAGAATGTCATTTAATTCCTTGGAGTTGCTGTAGCCCTTGTTGGATCAGATCATCCCACTTTCCTTCTTATTAGGTTAGTTTGACCCATGTTTGGACCCTGAGTTACCCTGTTTGCAGATTGTGTTGGTGAAATTGCATTTTTACCCGTTATGACTTGTTTTCTTCTTAGACTCAGAATTCTCTGAATCAAGCCTTTCTTTGAGTTATGTAGGAGCTTTTTCTCCCATATTTAGGTTAGATTGTGCTAGTTAGGGTTCATGATGAGGTTCTCATCAGTCCTTCCATTAGAAATGATCGCACGTGGAATCCCGAACCGTAAGAAGATGTTTTGGTGAATAAACTTGATAACGACTTTGTGATCATTGGTTCGGGTCAGAATGGCTTCGATCCATTTGGACACATAGTCAACAGCGAATAAAATGTATTCGAAGCCGACCGAGACAGGGAAGGGTCCCATAAAATCAATCCCCCATATGTCAAAAATCTCGCATACCAGAATCGGCTGTAAAGGCATCATGTCACGATGGTTCATGTTGCCCAAGGTCTGGCAACAGGTACATGCCTTACAGTGATTGTATGCATCCTTGAAAATTATGGGCCAGTAAAAGCCACACTGGAGGACTTTTGATGCGGTTTTGTGTCCTGAAAAATGTCCACCGCATGCCTGATCATGGCAGAAAGAGAGTATGTCTTTGATTTCCGCTTCCGTGACACATCAAAGATAATTTGATTAGCACCAATGAGGAATAAATACGGGTCTTCCCAAAGGTAATACTTGGCATCGGAATGCAATTTGTCCTTCTTGGCCTTCGGCTAATCAGGAGGGATCTGATGTGATGCCATGTAGTTTACTATGTCAGCCAACCAAGAAAGCCCTGTATCAATAGTCAGGAGGTGCTCATCAGGAAAATGTTCCGTGATGGGTCCGGAAGGGTCAATGATCTCAAAAGGAAGGTGGGACAAGTGATCAGCTACCACGTTCTGTCTTCCCACTTTATCACGAATCTCGAGGTCAAATTCTTGCAACAACAAGATCCATCGAATTAATCGAGGTTTCGCGTCCTTCTTTACAAGGAGATTCCTCATAGCTGTGTGATCTGAGTAGATAATAACATGGAAACCCAGGAGGTAAGATCTGAATTTTTATAAGGCAAATACTACGGCTAGCAGCTCTTTCTCAGTAACAGTGTAGTTACGCTGAGCAACATGTAGTTACGCTGAGCAACATGTAGTTACGCTGAGCCTCGTCAAGTGTTTTGCTAGCGTGGTAAATGACCACGGGTTTCCCGTCAATTTTCTGCCCTAAAACCGCTCCTATAGCGAAGTCAGATGCATCGCACATGATCTCAAAGGGTTGAGAATAATCAGGGGACTGTAGGATCGGGGCTTGGGTAACTCGGTCATGAAGGATCTCAAATGCTTGAGTGCATTCCTTGGAGATTTCGAAAGGTACATCCTTAGAGAGAAGAGTGGTCAGGGGGAGCGTGATTTTTGAAAAATCAGGGATAAATCAATGGTAAAAATCAACGTGCCCCAGAAAAGATCGGATGTCCTTGATCGAGCTAGGTATAGGGAGTTTGGAAATCAAGTTAACCTTGGCTCGATCGACTTGGATGCCTTTCTCCGAAATCAGATGTCCCAGGACGATTCCCTCAGGCACCATGAAGTGGCTCTTTTCCTAGGAAAGAACCAGATTCACGTTAATGCATCACCTGAGTATTTGGACCAAGTGCTAGAGGTAATCATCAAATGATGCTCCAAATACTGAAAAGTCATCCATGAAGACTTCTAGATAATCACCTACCATATCTGAGAATATGGCAAGCATGCATTGTTGAAAATTCGCAGGTGCATTGCAGAGATCGAAAGGCATCCTTCGAAACGCATACGTCCCGAAGGGGCAGGTGAACGTGGTCTTTTCTTAGTCCTCTAGGTGGATTGCCACTTGGTTATAACCGGAGTACCCGTCAAGAAAGCAGAAGAACATATTTCTCGCTAGTTTTTCGAGGATCGGATCAATAAACGGTAGTGGGAAATGATCCTTCTTTGTGGAGGAATTGAGTCTTTTGCAATCAATGCAGACTCTCCACGAGTTAGCTATACGGGTCGGTATGACCTCTCCGATTTCAGTCGTGGTGGTGGTGAACCTTGCCTTCTTAGGCACAACCTGGATTGGATTCATCCATCTACTGTTGGAGATCGGGTAGATGATCCCAGCATCTAACCACTTAATGATCTCCTTTTTCACGACTTCCTGCAGATTAGGGTTTAGACGTCTCTGCATTTCTCGCGAAGGTCGTGCGCCCTCTTCGGAGTAGATATGGTGTATGCAATAAGAGGGGCTGATACCAGTCAAATCATCGAGAGTTCATCTAATGGATCTACAATGTTGCTGGAGAGCAGTAATCAGACAGGATTCCTGGTCAGGTGTGAGTCTGGAGTTTATAATCACAGGAAACGTCTGATTGGAACCCAGAAAAACATATTTCAGATGATCGGGAAGGGGCTTGAGTTTCAGGACGGGATTATCAGTAGCAGCAGGTGGTTCAGGGTGTGTGTCAGGAACAAGGGTAGGAGTTATGGGTGTATCTAGATCAAGTTCAGACTCCTTTAATTGCGTGTTTTGATCTTCTTGTGGTTGATTGAGGATAATCAGGTTGTCCTCGATATGCGGTTCATCAACCACTACTTTGATATCACATATTTATTCTATAACACCGTAATTAATCCCTTGTTGGGCCTTAAAGATGTCAATCTTTAGAGTTTGGTTCCCAAATTTCAATTTTATTTGGCCCTCCTCACAGCTTATGTTGGCCCTAGTAGTGGCTAGAAAAGGTCTCCCTAGTATAAACGGTGTATCCCTTGGGTTCTCAGGTGCATCCATATCTAGAACTATGAAATCTACTGGGAAGTAGAAATCCTGTACCCTAACAATGACATCCTCGAGTATTCCTTTAGGTGACTTGATGGATTGATCGGCTAACTACAATGTCACCTCTGTCGGTTTAAGATCGGACTCTTCAAGGTGGTTAAGGAGGGATGTAGGTATTAGGTTTAAGGAGGCACCTAGGTCTAACAAGGCTCTGTCGAATTGGGTTTCACCAATTTTACATGAAATCAGGGGAGTGTCTGGGTCTTTAGCCTTGGGTCGGAGTTATTCAAGATTACAGAGCTGGCTTTCTCTAACAGTATGATTGAACTCCCATTTTTGGTTCGCGGCTTACGCTTGGGTGTACACATGTCTTTCAGAAATCGTGCGTAAACCGGTACGTGGCGGATTGCATCCATCAAAGGGATGTTTATCTGGACCTATTCAAAGAGCTTGACCAGATCCTCCTCAGGAGCCACGAGTTTGGTTATCCTTTTTCCTTTGGTCAAGGCCTCGAGAAATGGAACCTTGGTTGGTTCCTCTAGAATAGGTCCAGGTTCTTGATTTGGGATAGGGACATCCTGGATAACTATCCTAGGGCTTGGATCACTACCAGGCTTGGAGTGGTTTGGATAAGGTGGGTCTTGAGTTACTTTACCACTACGGGTTGTTACGGAGTTTAATCTTGCCTGGTTCTGGTTTGGGGTTGGTAAAATGGGTGACTGCTGTTGAAATCCCGCGTAAGATGTCGAAGCTTCCATCTCGTCAGGTGATGGAACAGAAGGGGCTTGATAAATCATATGTGCGTGGGCTGGATTCATAACGCGCCTCTAGGTCGGCACGTTATTTGGGTTCGGTAGAGGTTGCGAAGGAAGTGTGCTTGGTTGGCGGGAATTCGCCATCTGGGCGAGTTGGTTGCGAACCTTTATGATCTCGTCCTTGTGTTATTTTTGTATTGTCGCATTCGTTTTCTGAATGTCAGCCAGTGTTTGAAGGATAAGAGTCATTTGATCTTGTTTTGTCCCAGATTGATAGGTGGCGTTGGACCGAGGCTGAGGCGACTGATATGGACGAGGAGCTTGTGGACGGGGTTGATAAGGTAGTCTTTGATTCTGAGAATTTCCCGCCCACTGGAAGTTGGGATGATTTCGCCATCCAGGGTTGTAGGTGTTAGAAAATGGGTCATTCTGGATGGCGTTGAGATCCTCACAGGTCTAAGGAGCCTCAGGAGAGTTAGAGTATGAGGGTTCAGAGTTTCCTCCACTAGAATAGAGCGGATCGGAGGTCCCTACGGTCCTAGAGTCAGACGGGGGTGGATACGGGTCCATCCCTTGAGCAGATTGGTGATAGATGTTTTGCACAGTTTCCCTTGCGAGAGGTGGCTCGCTGCAGGTGCCGAGTCAGCTCGTCCACCTTCTTCTCTATGATAGAGACCTTGTCCAGTCGTCTGGCCATCAGCTCCAAGTCAATGGATGCAGACAGACCCTGCGTCTCGTGCTCCCCTAGGATTCGTCGATGCGCGGGCATTCGTCTGGTCGAATAAGGCCATTGAGTCATTATTGATGGGGTTCTCACACATATTCTCGAGAATCTCCCGCACCGTGTCCTCATGTTGACCTATGATGTTTCCTCCGCAGTTGCATTGACGAATAATCGAATGTCCTCACGGAGTCCCTAGTAAAAAGACCAGACTTGTTCCCATTTATGAACTCCATGATGGGGGCACTATCGCATGAGATCCAAGAATCGGTCCCATGACTCATGAAGAGGTTCTCCCGTTTGTTGGGTGAAATGAGTGATTGATGGCGCAAGGCATTTGTCTGACCAACGGGAAAAAACTTCTTCAAAAATTCAGACTGAAGTTCATCCCATGTGTTGATCGAACGAGTCTGAGTTTGATACCAATGAGCAGCCTTGTCCATGAGGAAGAAAGAAAACATCTTCATGAGCAGAATATCCTGATTTTGTGCATCTGACCCGAAGGTCTGGGCCAGATGCTTAAGCTGTTTAATGTGTTGGAATGGATCCTCGGAGTTAAGCCCATAGAAGTTTGGTATAGCATGAATCATGTTGGGCTTGAGTTCAGAATCAAGACCTCCAGCCGGGATTCGGACTCGAGGCTCGATTACCACCACAGTGGGATTATAGTGATCTCGCATCATAGGTCGTTGCGGTGGGTTCATAAAGTTTTGGAAGAGATCATTTAGGCATTGTAGCTGGTGCTTAAGGTTATTCTCTTCTTCAACAGGTTGTGCCATGATAGAAGGAGAACTTGATTCTGAATCAAAGGAAAGATCTATGTGGTGGGGTTGCTGCACAAATAAGGGTACCGAGGCTTGGCCTTGGGGAGAGTGGATTTCTAAAGGAGGTCTTAAGAACCTCCTACCAAACATGTATCGAAAGATTTGATGAGATCAGAATGTGCTGGACCCAATCGAGATACCGAAAATATGTTGGGTGACTATAGAGGTTCGGGGCGGATGATACCCCTTAGTCAGAAAGATCGTCCACCAGAGAAATACCCAGGCAGCCAGAGAGGGAGAGTCCCGCAAAGACCCTTACACGGTAGAGCATCCCCACGAGTTACAAGGTTTCCTCCACTCGACCTCTCGTCACTGAGATTCTATATAGACCAGAATGGGGACTTTGACCTCTTAAGTCTACCTTTTTTACTTAAGATCAAGGTGCTTAGGGTTCCACTTGAACTTTAGGTCTTTTGAGTGCAAAGTGACCTAATTTTAAGGTTGGTTGACCGAAAGGATCAACTCAACCCTAATTTTAGGTCCTTGCTTTTTACGGTTCAAATGGATTAAGAGCCTGATTTGCTTAGGATTTCTGATGAGAGCCTCATCATGAACCCTAACTAGCATATTTTGATCCAAATGAGTGTACAAAAGCTCCTACAAAACCTCAGGAAAAGCCTAAATCAGAGAATTCTAAATTTAAGAATAAAACATTCACAAGGGGTAAAACTGTAATTTTACCAATGCAGTACACAGATGGGGTGTCTAAGCATCTAAACACAGGTCAAATAGGCTTAATAAGAAAGAAAGTGGGATGATCTGATCCGAAAAGGGTTATAGCAACTTCTAGGAATTAAATGACATTCTGTAACCCTGAAACAAGCCCGCTTTAATTCACGAGGTTCCAGGTAGGATAAAAATTAACTAAACCTCCTAAAATTCATGGAAAAATATTCCCTAGGGTTTAGAACATTCAATTTGGCCTTTGGAACCTATCTTGACCTAAATTGAGAATCATACCCAAATTTTGACCTAATTTAGTTTTTGTTCAAATTGACCGATCAAACGTGGTCAAACCAAAAATCAAACTTCCCCATTGGATTCCTTAGGTCCAAATTAGGTTTATACCAAAATTTGGACCTAAGGGAAGGCCATCTTGACCTACTTTACAAATTGGTCCTCTTGAATTACTTTTCGACCCTTATCTTTTTGAACCCTTGCATTTTACCCCCAGCTTCTCTTTTGTTCTTTGCAGAATGGTCCCTATTCCATCCCACACAACCGCCCATACCTCCGGCGACCTTGCGCGGAGGATGGCGCTGCGCAGGGTATGGAGGCTGCTCTCAGAAACGAAAGTGGGGTTCCCTACGTCGTCCTCTTTCGCAGGGACCCTCCCCCTTGCCTTGCAGCTGCCCATGCCTCTCGTGCGAACGCACGAGAGGAATGGGTCTACTCTCCGGGCATTCTCCGGCGAGCTCTCCACGTCGCCCCCTTGAGATCCTCTCCTCGCCAGCACCTTTATAAGAAGCGGCTAGGGCTGCTGAGTTGGTCAAGCCTGATTTGGCCGAGGAATTCCCCACACTTCGTCTCCTCCTCCGGTCGAGCGCCCACAGGCTCCGGTGACCCTTCCTCCTCCCCTTCGTCGCTCTGCTGCCATACCTGCAGCAGATTTCACTCCGCCTCGTCCTCCCGAGCCAAGCCGCACCAGCTGGCGCCTTCCAGATCCCCTCCTCGTCACCGTTACCCTCCTCTGGGCATCTTCGTTTCCGGCATCGGCAGGCACGCGCCGAGCGCCTTCCTCCTCCCCTTTCATCAGTTAAGTAGGTAAAACTCTTCCCTTTACTCTCCCCTCTATTTGCCCCTCATTAATTTGCTGTTCCACTCGCCGACCACCACTGTCCATCACCACCTTCTCCATCTCCGACCACCCTCCGGCGAGGCGTTTCCGCCACTCCACGCCTCCATCCACCTCGCCAGCTAGCCCTTAAGCTCCGCGACACCTCACTGAACCTAGATCCGCACTCCATTCACCACGCCACACCTCCAGAACACCCCCCGAACACACCCACTCTCACGCATGCAATATGCCCTAGGCGCACGGCCACAGGCACTCTCACATCTTGCCGACCACCGCTGCACACTTGCCACACCTAGGCAAACCTCCCTGAGCCTTTTGACGTGGCCGTGAGGCCGATTTAGTGTTTTCAGGACCCAGGTGCTCGCCGCCATTGTCGAGCTAGTGAAGCTTGCTCGGGAGCTTCACCCAGGTCTCCTCGTCCCAGGTAGCAGGTCCCAAGTCGCGCGGAAGGCTTTCATGCACACACTCGGGGCCTCAATTGGGGTCGCAGGCCTCTGCTGCTGCCCCAATTGAGCAAACCTCCCTCCTGCAGACGCCCAAGATCAGAGGTGGGACTAAAGTCCCACCTCGGAAGTGTGTGGGCGCGCGCCCACACATAAGAGGAAAATGTGCTCTAGGCTATTCACCTCGAAACACTGGGGTGAGGTCCCTCCTCACTTATCCACTGGGTCTCGTCCACAGCACTGCCCATGCAGACCTGACCCGCGACCCGATTACCCCCACTCCTGAGCACTCCTCGCGCACCACACCCACGCCGGTGCGCCTGGACCCGGACACGCGACCCAACCCGATTACCCGGCTCTGGGAGAGCGTACCAAAGAGAGATTCAGAGAGAGAGACGCGGGAAAGGGTAGGGGTAGGTTTTGAGTCGCGTGTGTACAGGGAACATGTGAGGAAGAAGAAGAGAGAAGAAAGAAGAAGGTGAAGGAGAAGCCACAGCAAAGAGAAGAAGAGGAAGAAATTGAAGAAGAAAAGAAGACAACAGAAGAAGAGAAGAAGGAGGCACTGTAGCAACAGCACCGATAAGGCATCCGACTTGAAGAATCAGACGTCCGCTTCAGGGAAAAGGAAGAGAAGAAGAGAAGAAAAAGAAAAGAAGAAGGAAGGAGTTGCTGAAGAAGGAGAAGAAGACGCAGAAGAAAGAAGAAAGAAGAAAGAAGAGAAGCAGCAACAGAGAAAAGGAAGAGAGAAGAAGAACCGCAGCAGAGGAGAAGAAGAAAGAAAAAGGCAGACTGAAGAAGAGAAGGCACAGTAAGAAAAGAGAGAAGAAGAAGACACAAGGAAAAGAGAAAGAAAAGAACTGGCTGAAGGAAAAGAAGAAAAGAGAAGAAAGAAGAAGCCAAGAGAAAGAAGAAAAAGAGAACTTTTGCTCACTCTCTCTCTCTCTCCTATTCTTTTTGTAACAGAATTGTGAACCTTTATGTTGTTAGAATGGCGTGTACTCCCTGAGTTCGACTTCAGGAAACTTTTAATTCCAAGTAATAAATTGTAATAAACTAGTGACCATTTTTTGTAATATACTACAACGAATTAATCATTATAACACCTCCAAGAAACAGCACGCCACCAGTTTCTCTTGAATAGATCTTTTCAAACAAGGCTTAGGCACACCTCTTTTTGAAATTTTTTATTCTTTGCTTTGAAGAAGATGTGTCTCTAAAACCCTAGCTTGTAATCCTTAAGTTGGCTCTATTTGGTCCAATTTAGTTACCTCAAAAATTGGTATCTAGGGCTCAATCAAGAAGGTTTTAGCCCTAGTTACCTTAAGTGGATGTGTACTTAAAAATGTGTTAAAATGAAAATCAGGCAACTTTGGTGAATTACTAAATATGGAAGCAGGTAGCCTTAGATTGATTTTTTTTTCTTTGTTTTTCCTTTTTAGTCTTTGAGGGGATTAAGAGAAAGGGCTAATAAAAGTTTACCTGTTTCTTGGTGTAGTTGTTGTGTGGCTGCTTTTCTTTCCTCGGCTTTTCCTATGCCTAACACAACAAAAGAGAGAAATTAAGTTAGTATTGGATCAGAAGTTGTGATCAAAGCTTCTAAAATGCCCCTTTGCCCCCCGGCAACGGCGCCAAAAAATGTTGCAACGCTTTGTCGTATTTTAAATCAGTCTCGTTGCAGTATAGTCGAAAAAGTGTTATGAACAAATAACAATTTTATTACTCGAAGACCTAAGTATCCGAGGTTGAACTCAGGGAGAAAATTGGTATTTTAGAAACTAAAATCACAACTTTGAAATTACTCAAAAGATGATGTTCAAAAATATCAATGCAATTTAATGCTTATGAAAGCTAAAGAGAAAAAATGTAAAAAGAGAAGAGATTGAATGTTCTCTTCTTTCTTCTCCTTTCCCTCTCCGATGTCTTCTTCTCTTGTGAATCAGACATCTGATTTGGTGAATCAGACATCTTAACTTGCAGTTGCTACAGTGCTTGATATGTTATTTTTGTCTTCTCTTTCCCTCTTCTTTCTCTTTCTCTTTGCTCTGCGGCTGTGCGTCTTCTGCTTTATTCTTTGGCTTCTTCTTCTTTTATTCTTTGTCTTTCTCTGTCTTCTTCTTCTTCTTCTTCTTCTGCTTTTCTGCTCCTGCTTCTCTCTTTCTTCTGCCCTTGACTTCTTTCTTCTTTCTCTACTAAGTCCCTGCTTCTCTCTTTCTTCACCAGCTACCTTCTTCCTTTTCTTCTCTTCCTCTGCCACTCCTCTACTATAGTGCTTCTTCTTCACCTTCTTTCTTCTGTCTTCAGCTGCTCTTCTTCTTCCTTTCTTTGTGACTTCCTCCTTGGCTTCTTCTTCTTCTCTTTGCTAAGTCCCTGCTTCTCTCTTTCTTCACCAGCTACCTTCTTCTTTTTCTTCTCTTCCTCTGCTGCTCCTCTGCTATAGTGCTTCTTCTTCACCTTCTTTCTTCTGTCTTCAGCTGCTCCTCTTCTTCTTCCTTTCTCTGCAGCTTCCTCCTTGGCTTCTTCTTCTTCCCTTTGCTTGGTCGCTCCTTCCCTCAACTTCTTCATCTTCTTCAGTAGCTGCCTCTTCCTCCTTCTTCCTCTTCTGCACAGCACAGGGCAAAACCTACCCCTACCCTCCCCCGCATACGCTCTCTCTCTTTTCTCTCTTCGGTTCGCTCTCCTAGAACCAATCGGGTAATCAACACTTTCGAGGGCTATCAATTCTTAGCACAAGGCTGAGTGGTTGATGAAATGAGTGGTGGAAAATAATCAACTAATCAAAGTATTGAATTAAAAATAAACCACATATAGAAGAACGGGTCATATCCATAGGGAGACACTGGCTATTAAAAACTCACACGGGTCAAAAACAGATGTTCACTATTAATTTTCCAAAAAAATTAAGCCAAATCAGCCTTTTAAATTAAGAAATCAATGAGAGATAATGCTGAAATAATGTTTACATGAAAGAGGAGGGGGTTCTCACAAAATCAACCACATATAATATTGTTTAATAAAAAAATCCCTCTCTTGCAATGGCAAAGCAATGTAAATTTTAATATGAAGCAAAATAGGGGAAGAGCTTTGCCTTGCTCGCACGCGTGGAGGAGACCATGGCTGGAAG
The DNA here is from genome assembly GCA_037157565.1 of Thalassia testudinum. Lineage (NCBI taxonomy): Eukaryota > Viridiplantae > Streptophyta > Magnoliopsida > Alismatales > Hydrocharitaceae > Thalassia > Thalassia testudinum. Next base: position 22,666,270 of record JAZHRO010000054.1, on the reverse strand, counting down.
CGTGAAGCTCACCGGAGGTTGAGTGGGCCGAGGGCTACTCGGCGGTGGTGGTATCATGGCGAACGGTGACCGGCGACGGTCGCCGGAGAGGAGGCCACCAACAGTGGAAGCATGCTTGCGACATGCGCGGACTGTGGGGGACCCCCTGAAGGTGTGGGTGGCCTCGTGAGGGCAAGACGAGGTCGATGGCGTTGACGAAACGGAGTTTCGTGGTCAAAGGTAGTGGCTGCATGTGGATGTGGACAGCGGGTGATGGGTTCCTTCCTCCCTGTCGGTGGTGAAGAAGAGGAATAAGAAGAAGTTGGTGGAGGATAGCACGCAGCTACTGCGTGCGTGCACTGGAGGGAAGAAGAGGTGCGCATAGTTGGGGTTGCATGCATGCACTGGGCGTGCGTGCACGGAGGGGCTCAAGCAGGCGCTGGGCATGCGTGTGGCAACCCTGCTGGGCACATCGCAAGAATGGCAGTGGGTGCCCGCGCGCAAGGAGAAGGTGGTGCACGAGCACGGTTCAAGCCGAGCATGGGAGGTAATGGTGCACTGCTGGATGTATGTGCAACTGCTGTGTGAGCTGGGCGACAGCATGTGGAGGAGAGGAAGACGGTGGAGAGTATGCACAGAGAGGGAATGAAGGCCTGCGCTACGGGCGAAGGCTGCTGAGTTGCTGTGTGTAGGCGCAGCGAAGGGCGTCAGATGTCCGGGAAACTTCCTGGATGTAACGACCCGATTCCCGAGTCCCTACAAGACACGAGAACCGGACCGACTCGACTAATCCCAAGACCTGGTCGTTCAACGAGGAAGTAACTAAAAGAGCAGTAAAATAAACCACATTCAGCATGAATATAACTAACAGTAAAAAAATACAGCAGTAAGGAAAGAAACCACTACAGTATATACCACCACAACAGTAGAACAACATTCATAACATAATATGGAACTGCAGGTAAAGAAAAGTACAGCGGTAACAAGAACTACTCACTACAGTGGAACCAAAAAGAGGTACAAGAGAACAGTGGTAACTCTATTGGACCCTACTCGGCCCAGCGTCCTCTGCAGCCGCTGACCCTGGCTGCTCAACACCTGGTCCTGAAAGGTAACGAGTGTAACATGTCAGCAAAATGCTGAGTAGAGTGGCAGCTAAACTAAAGAAACAGTAAAGTGTACAGTAGCTGTTTTAATTTTCTTTCTTCCTTTAATTTACGTCTTTCTATTGTTACAAAATTTATCTAATTCTCAGATCCTTCACTTGATCTCGAATGTTCATCGTGGGAACAATCTTGATTGCAGTCTTTTCCGAACAATAGAAGTAGCACGTGGTGCTCTCCTGGCCGGGAGAGTCCCCCGTGGTGATCTTACTCTCAGTCAACCACCCTAAGGTCACGGACAGACGTAACAGTGACTACGGCACGCATGGTAAACGCACGGGTAGCTAACCCGCACTGGCACGCGATCAGTCGTTTCCGTTAACGGGTGCGCCCAAAGCACAGCACGAAACCAGTACAGGGCAGAGCCCTCTCAGTAACAGGGGTCCAACCCCTCCACAGTAACCAAACAGGGGCCTTGCCCCTCCACAGTCTGCGTACCCTCGCCTGACTACCCTGGTTTGCCCCAGTGGGCCTAACAAGTCGGTGTAGGAGGCTAGCAGAACCCCGGGGCCCATGGGGTAGCTAGTACCTCCCTACACTAGTAGCTCTCTTCGGTACTACGTACACGAGGGCCAGCAAGTCGGTACAGAATGGCCAGTCCTAACCCCGGGTCCCTGGGGCGGCTGGCTCCGCTCTGCACTAAACAAGGGGACAGTCGCTCTCCTTAGTAATCCGTACTCAAGGGCCAGCTCACTTCCCCAATTCTATTCCATTCACTTTCCAGGAGTTCTACTCCTAATTCCCCGTAGGGTTCCAGCTCTTTAACTCAGTGCATTTCGGTTTCACCTTTCCAGTTTCACGTTCATACATCCCATATTCTTAATCATGTTCATTTATTCATAGCAGGCAACTGTTAATTCAATTCACAGGTAGCTATTAATCCCTTTCCACATTTTCCAAGACTGCAGTATTCATACATTCCACTAGTTTTCCCGTCCTAGGATTCATGCCATATCCTAAGATCTATTATACAATCTAGTTTTCCAGCCCTAGGATTCATGCAACACCCTATGATCTACCATTCAATCTATTTCTCATTCCTAGGATTCATGCAATGTCCTAGGTTCTATTTATGGTTTCATAATTTAACAGATTATACTTAAAGCCACTCTACCGGTTATAACAGGCGAACTGGGGGCGTGGTCGGGAATCCTACGTGCCTCCGCAACCCCCGAGACTGCAACGGAACGGGGTCCTATCACAAGGATCAAACACAAGGAATTTCTCAAAATAGTATATAGCTACTGTAGACGGGTAGAGAATGTAATTCCGAAAAGCATGCAACTCGAAACGCGGAAAACGGACCCCGAACGGGCCCTAAATGGGTCGAAAACGACGAAACAGTGCAAAATCAGACGTCTGGAACTTATTCCAGACGTCTTAAAAAGTGGATCAGGGGTTACCTTGCTCTGCGTGGTCTCTCAGACGTCCAGAAACCTGTGGGGGCGTCTGGCCTAGTTCCCAAACGTCCGATGGTCACCCCGGACGTTTGGAAGTCGCTCCAGTCGTCTGGCACTGCAGCCAGACGTCTGATTCGTGTTGGGTGGCGGATCAGAACCTGCGCGTACCCATTTCCTCTCTCTCTCAGTACGATCAGTCGAAGAAAAGTAAGGAAGACAGAAATAACTCACCTTTCAGACGTCTGGACAGTCCTCCAGACGTCGTCCCCATCGTCTGGCTAGACTCCAAGACGTCTGATTCTGGAAAAGTTTCCAGAACCAGGGCGCCACTCGCCCTCCGCTCGCGACGCTCGGCCACCCCGCGTCTCGTCCGCCTGCTGCTCAACTGCAGCAGTCCCCCCCCCCGCGTCGCTCCGCACTCGCTGCGCCCCCCCGCCGGCCGACCCTAGCAGCCCCGGCGAGCTCGCCCTCACGGTCGAGCGCCTCTTCCACGGGTAGCACCTCCTCCCACGCTCACCGCGACTGTCGCTGCTGCCGCTCACTCGCACTCGCTCTCGCGCACTGGCTGGAAGGAGAAGAGGAAGGGGGCGGAGGTGACGGGAGTGAGGGAGAGGGCGTGGCCTTTTAAGGCCGCGCGAGGAGAGAGAGAGAGGACAGGGTGGGTCTGTGGCCGCAGGAGAGAGGGAAAAAGAGAGGGAGAGAGAGCGTACGCAGGTCTGCGCGCTCAGGCGCGTAGACGAAACACACGTGCCAAAAATAACCGATTCCCAGACGTCTGGAGCGCGCGTTCGTAACACTGGACGTCTTAATTGACGGGGGAGATGAAGGTGCAGGGCGTGGAGTTGCAGCATGGAGTTGCAGTGGCTGCGGTGATGGTTGTTGGTGATGGCGGTGAGGGTGTTGCACGCTGAGGTGCTAATAGTAATGCAAACAAGCTCTAGATGGCGATGTGGCCTGTTATGCCACAGGCCCACGGTGGTGGAGGCTTGTCACCATGGTTGAGGCCAGTGGTGGTGGAGCAGACAAGAGTGGTGCACTCTCTGCACAATTATGAATCGGGGTGGAGGCCTCCTCAACACCGTTGTCTCCTCCCCCCTCTTGTAGCTGCAGAGAATTCATTTGAAATCAAAAGAGGCGGGAGCAGATCCTCGTGAATGCTAATAGCTGTTAGAGATGAATGGGTGCAGGAGGAGGAGGTAGAGCGGTTACCTGCCGAATAATAATAATAATAATAAAATAATTAGGATTATTTATACATAACTCCTTAACTTCCATGTTAATTAAAACAATGTATGTAATGCACTTAATTGGTTAACTAACCAAATGCATGCAATTCTAAGTTAATTCTAAATTCATTTAGATATGAATGCCACACATGAATTATGCAATTAAGCTAAAAAATATGAATTAATTTATTTACAACCTAATATATGCTATCTAAATGTTAAAATTAACTTAATGTCTAGATACTTAAATACTTAAATAGCCCACAAATATGGGCTAATCATGCTCCGGTGTTGCAACCACCGGTCTGGACAGCCCCATTTGAGATCATGACTGACACTTCTGATTACGCGGTTGGGGCTATTTTGGGTCAAAAGATCGACAGAAAGCCCTCTGTCATCTACTACGCTAGCAAAACTCTCGGCGAGGCCCAGAGGAATACACTGTTATTGAGAAAGAATTGCTAGTTGTAGTATTCACTTTAAAAAAATTCAGGGCTTATCTCTTAGGGTCTCACGTCATAATTTTCACCAACCACTCAGCCTTGAGATATCTCTTGGCCAAAAAGGATGCTAAACCTCGGTTCATTCGATGGATTCTTCTACTTCAAGAATTCAATCTTGAAATCAAAGATAAATTTGGGGCATAGAATGTAGTGGCGAATCATCTTTCGAGGCTTCTAAGTGATTCTTCTCATCTGGATATTCCGATTACTAATACTTTTCCAAACGAGACTATTCTGGCAGTTTCAGGTGTCCAAACCCCTTGGTTTGTAGATATAGTAAATTATTTGGCTGTTGGTCAAATCACCCAGGATTGGACCAAGCAACAACGGGATAGACTCAAATCTGAAGCCAAATATTACTTCTGGGATGACCCTGAACTATATCGCATTCCCTCTGATCTAATTATTCGCCGATGTGTATCGGAGAATGAGTTTCAAAGTATACTTGAGTTCTGCCATGCATCTGCGTGTGGTGGACATTTTTCCGGGAAAAAGATGGTTGCAAAAATACTTCAATCTGGATTCTATTGGCCGTCTTTATTCAAGTATGCATAAGAATTCTCGAGGTCATGTTCCCGATGCTAGGCACTTGGGAGCATAACTAAGAGAGATATGATGCCTCTAAACCCAATCCTTCCTGTTGAAATTTTCGACGTTTGGGACATCGATTTCATGGGACCCTTCCTTCCTTCATTTGAACACCAGTACATTCTCGTTGCTGTTGATTACGTATCTAAGTGGATCGAGGCTATTCTCACCCAAACCAATGACCACAAAGTGGTCATCGATTTCATCAAAAAGAACATCTTCAGTCGGTTCGGGATTTCGAGGGCCATCATCAGCGATGGTGGAACTCACTTCACAAATGCCCAGTTCCGTAATTTACTGGCAAAATACGGGGTAAATCACATAATCTCCACACCTTACCACCCTTAGACGAACGGATAGGTCGAGATCTCCAATCGGGAGATCAAGAATATCCTGTAGAAGACGGTTAGGCCTGATCGAAAAGATTTGACTCAAAAGCTTGAGGATGCTCTTTGAGCCTACCGTACGACATACAAAACACTTATCAACATGTCACCATTTCGTCTGGTGTATGGAAAGGCGTGCCGTCTACCCATAGAGATTGAACATCGACCATTCTGGGTGATCAAGAAATGCAACTTTGATATAAGTTTAGCCGGAAAGACCAAGAAACTCCAACTATCTGAGTTGGAGGAACTTAGAAACAATGCGTATGAGAATTCCAAGATCTATAAGGCTCGGACCAAAGCTCTTCATGACCAACTGATTTCCCACAAGAGCTTTGAGCCGAACCAAAAGGTCTGGCTTTTTGATTCTCGACTTAGGCTCTTTCTTGGCAAGCTTAGGTCAAAGTGGGACGGCCCGTTCATCATCGATCGAATATTTCCCAACGAGCTGTTGAGATCTTTAACCCAAAGATGGGTAATTCTTTTAAGGTCAACGGACAACGTCTGAAACCTCATGTTGAGCGTGTTATTTTAGAACTCATCTTCGATAAGGTTGCTTTAACCTTAATGTGACTTCTTTGGTTGGACTTCGCCTAGCTGATAGCATTAAACTCAGCACTTGTACAGTCTGACTCAAAGCTGACCCGAGCATTATGGAATACATGTGATATTTTCTTCATTCTACCCTGCTTCTCATGCATTTTATTTTCAATGAGGACATTGCATCAGCTAGGCATGGGGGGGTGGATTCATTTCTGAATCATTTTGTCAGTTCTGTGGAATTCTTGTATATTCTACTTATTTTTCTCTTTTTTTTTAAAAAAAAATGGAATTAGGAAAGAATAATTGGGCATTAGGATTTTTCAACCTTAGGGAATAATACAGTAGGATATGAACATTTAGACCCTTCAGGTCTTCGGATTTAATCAGCCCGGGTGTCCACTAAAATGTTGATTTGTTTATCGAGTCCTTATCATTCTGAATTTACTTCAATTTGATTACATAAGTTAGGGTGATAAGTACACGACTTATTAACCTGCCCTCTGATTTGAGGGGATTTTTAAGTCTAAGCATCTACACACTATTTGCAATGGCTTGCTTTTCGGCGATTTTAAGGGAAATTTGGTAGCTAATGGACCTTCTAGAGTGTTATGGCTGGCAAATTATCGTGAGTAATGGCCCATTGGTAGGTTGTTTAGAGTTTAGTCACACGACCATTCTTTTCCTGCTGCCTTTAGATAAATCTTAGATTAGGGAAGCCACCTACTTAAAGAAAGAAAAGAGAAAAGAAAAATATCCAAAAAGAAAAAAATAGAAAAGGAGAAAATAAAAGAAAAAAAGAAATAAGCCACACTTCATCGCACGAGTATGGCTGACAAATTATCGTGGGTAACAGTCCATTGGTAGGTTGTCCAGATCCCAACTCAAGAAATGCACGTATAATTCCAAAACACTTAGGAAGAAGCAGAGAAGTAGAATAAGCTGGAGAGATATACACTGGATTTGCCCTTATGTTGACCCCATAAAAATAAAAGTAGGGAGGAAACTACCAGTCGAATAAATACACATTTATGCAGAATTTCTTTTCAAGGTCACCTAGGGACGTAGAAACCCGAAGTTCGCTCTAATTGTCGATCAGTGAGTCTATCACATTTCACACATAAATATGCTTAGAACTTAGGGTTCTCTTCGAGTCTTGGGTGGGTTGAGTGATCGTAGAAAGCTGCTCCGAAACCCTAAACTCAAAAATCTAAAAGAAATTAGAAAAGAAGAAAAATATCCTTCTTTGAATAAGGCGAGGGCTTGAGGCGGTCTACATTTTGGCAGACACCCGAGCGCTATTGTGTCTTTGTAGTTTAAGTCTTTAGTAAAAATCTCTTGGTGTTGAAGAATAACTTTTGCCCAAGAAATCCGACCTAATTCTTTTATAAATAGCATATAGTTTTTGTTAGAGACTGGTAAATGATAGGCATAGGGGTGTGATGTGTATGCATCTGAATAGCCTAAAATGTTTATTTATGCATGTTCTTAGTGTCGTAGAAGCAGCATACATTGTAAATATTGCATAACATGCATCATCATGCATTTAGGTCAAAGTGTATAAATTATATAGTAGTTTACTCTTTTTAGTGGTCAGGGACAGGCAATATTTAATCGAGGCCTCGAATTGAAGATTTAACTATATGGATTTGATTAGGCGACGATCGGAGTTCAACGACTCCAAGATTGCCCTGATCGGACTTCCGTAGCATCATATGCAATCCGAGAAAAATCAGAGGTCAAGGGGCCATGTGGTGTAAATCCGTTCTTCAAACAATAAATCCGGCCACATGGATGGGTTCGGATCGACAATCATAACCCAATGGCGCAAAAATCAGTTCAATCCGACATCCATGATACCATCTACAAGTCATAGAAGATGGGCGACCAAGATGGCACCATGTGGTGCCATCTTAGCCGCCCAAACTAGCTAAAGGCCCACTCGTCATCTTTCTCTCTTCAACTGATCGTTTGATTTCAACTGTTGGATCAAGATCCAACGGCTGAGAAGGGCCAGTGCTTAATTCTTCTGCGTGACACAACGAGGGGCATGGCATGTTGGTCGCGCGCCTGTGGGCGAAGCACAGGTCGCGAGATTGACCCTCGCCCCGCCTCAAATCGAGGGCGCAAGTAGGTGCAGCTCAAATTAGGCTGTCGGATTGGAGATGAGCGGCGACAGGAGCGCCACGTGGCGCACCCATATGCGAGGAGCCCCATACGCGCGATCAGACGCGCCTCTGCACACGTGATCGCACATGGGGGGCATTTTGAAGCCATGGGCGCGATGCATTCTCAACCGTCGATCACAAGATCGGATGGTTGAGGATGTATGGACATGCGCGGGCGTTTTTGAGCGCGGGAGAGGAAGAGGTGGCAGGTGCGTGTGAGCTACGGTCACATTCAAGGTCTTTAGTGATGCTTAAATCCGTCACTAAAGGCCCATACATTAATGTTTTTAACTTGAAATAACCTTTTTGCCCCCAACCTCTACACCTATAAAAAGGCCTACGCCCCTCACATTTCATTCATTCGTTCCTTCACCTCTCTCACAGTCCAAAGCTCTAAAGAAGCTTGTCCCAAACACGGGATGCTCCTTTAGAGTTAAAAGCAAAAATTTTATCCACTTCTCATCCCTTTCGTAGAGCTCCTGTGGTCGTCTTCTCATCCCCATTCCAGAAGTCGATCCCGCGATGATGACGTCCTGCCTTGCGCTCAGTTCTTCCAGCTTTGTTCTCTGTCTCCCGTCTCCACTCTCCATCTTCTAGGCGTCGCTCGTTTCGACTCGTCCTCCAAGTAGCCGACGAGGAGAATAATTTCTCACCTCCCTTTTCTTTTACTGCTTTCTAGTTGTAATGTTTTCCGCTTTCTAGTTGTAAAAACATTATCCATTTTATAAAAATGTTTTGTTCTCTCTCTAGTTTAGTATCGATTCATTGTGAGTATCTCGCATTTAAACAAAAATTACAAAAAAAATATAATTATGGATTTCAAATCGACGTAGCCTTCCTGTGTTCGACTCGAAATTCTTTTCGAGTTTCGGTAAAATTTATTTGTTGACAGATTTCTTCGCAAATCATACTATAACGACTGGTTTTTCCAAACTCAAATCTATTTGTAACGATTTTTCAACACAACAAGGCTCATGTATGATGTCGACACAATTCCACCAGCTTGGTGTGATGAGCTGTCACCTTGCTAACCCACGGTGTGGTGGAGTTCGGCCGTGGAGGCCCCCGGTGATGAATGACGCACGGTCGTGGTGTGTGTGGTGGCATCCTCCTTTTCAGTTGTGGCTCCTCCTTTCTTATAGCTGCTGCCGGTTGATTTGAATGGGCCAGGAGGTCAAGGCCATTAAGGCCAAATCCACCTTCTTCGGCTCTTTGATTGCCCAGGAGTGATGGTGCTTGGCTGGCCCACTAATCGCATGGAAGAGTGAATCACCCCAACTATTATTCATCTGTAATTCCGGTAGGAGAGCAGAAAAGAGTAAATAATTAATTAATGGGTTATTTATATACAACACTCTAAAAGAAATCATATTTCTAATGCATGTATGCAACCTACTTCTAATGCATGCTATCCTAATTAAGTTCGTAAATCATATTTACATGTGAATGAAATATGTATGCAAGCAATTAATAAACTAATCTATTTACATATTAATTATGTTATGTATATGTTAATATTAATCTAATGTCTAGGCATTTAAGTAACTAATTAGCTCACAAATATGGACTCATCAGCACCAAACATAAGAAATTTAGATCTCTAAATGTGAATAATTTCTTAATTTTCCACTAAGCACTCCAATCTATCCCTCTTTTCTCTCTACTAAAATCATTTGATTAGAGAATGATTCTCGTTATTTTCACTCATAGGGTTATTTATAAGAAGTCCTCTTGACCTTCCTTAGTTGGCTACCATCTCAATGGCTACTACAATTGCAATATGCCTTGGATTGCATGTTAATGAGGTAAGATTCCTATTAACTACAAAAGCCCATGTGATTATCACATTCATCACAAAATTTTAGTATTTAAAACTCCAAATTTGGGCTATCAAGTGATAGACACAAATGTAAGCACTTTTGAAAATCATGGTTGTGAATTATGCTATTAATTACACAAATTTCAAAAAGAAAATGCAACCGTCAATATGTTGCCTTGCAGTTGTATGCCCCATATACTTAGCTTGGTCGATTGAAGGCAAGCTGCAAGTGTAGCCATTCACGACTCTTCATATGGCAAGCTTCAATCATAAAATGGAGTTTCTTGAACTTTCTTCTTACTTTTGCCTATTCAACTAGATCAATTACATCTCTACCCTTCATATAGACTTTATTTATCAAACAAAAGATAAAAGTTTTAGGTTATTATAGAAGTTATGATTAATTTTTAATTGAGGTGACTCAAGGTATAGTTTACGTCTGAAGTTATGATGTATTTATGATTGAGGTAGCCATAGGACTAATTGGCAAGTTTAAATATCATAGTAAGAGATATGGAGAGATGCGTTCATTTTTTGACTTGTTTCCTTGAAATTAACAAATTCTCTAATTAAGCTTGATCTTAAAAACATCTATGTCTACAAGTACTATATTATAAATATCAAAAAAACATGGATATCTATATAATAGACGATAAGTCATAGAATTTTATATATGAATTATAAAGTCTCTCTTTTAGAATTCTCTTACATAAATAATGCATTTAGTTGATTAAAGATTAATAGTTAAAGCAACATGAAATCATCGTTGCTAAGGATCTTGTAAAAGGCATTGAAAGTATCACAAAGTATTTCTAAAGCATCCAAATATCCACGTACAATCTTGATCTTTTATGAAAATCATTGATTGCTTCTCTTTTACAACTTTTAACAACAATAGGTAAATGGATGCTTGAGCAACTCCATTCAATTGCCAGTGAAGGAGGCAAAAAGGGACCTCTTATGGGGGGTGGGGGGGATTATTTTTGTTAGGGAGCTATGGGGGCCGGGGGGAGGAAGGGCTAAAGGGGAAATATGAGTATATAAGTTTTGATGGCAAAAATTTGATAACTTTTATTGAGGAGTACATTCTTCGAAATATAATTTATGTTTTTCCGAGACAAGATACAACTTTAGTAATATTTATTCTAATATAAAAGAATATAAATGATCAATTATGTTAATAATGTGATAAAGTAGCATATCATCTAAAAAATTGATGTTGTAATATGTTCATAAATATATTTTTTTTATTATTTTTTATGACATAGAATATCATTTGTGTAGTTATGGAAGAATTGACCATTCTCCATGGATAAATCCTAAATGTAATGTAAGGATGGACTCAAACATCATCTCTTTTGTTAAAATTAAAAGTCTCTGACATACGGTCATATTTTAGTCAGTAAATGATATGAATTTTATATTTTTGTTAACTAATAAAAGATATGAATTATAAATATAGAACGTAACATAATCTAAAATTCTTTGATTATACTTCAATATAGATGTAAATTCTACGAGATAATGTTTTTAATTATGATCTTGTAACATTTATGTCGTTAATGAGGATACAATGGAGATGAACGATATACTTTATTATGAGTTAGTAAACAAATAACAAAAAAGTTAAATAATTTTGATTTCCTTAAACGTAAAATAGAACATCATATATTACAATTGAAATAATAATAACTAATGCAACTAATGCATTTCATTAATTCTTATCATCAACAAATAAGTAAACTAACTTATAAAAGAATAAGAGTCGCATTTGTTATGAAAATATAATTAGAATGATAATACACATTTACTCATTTTACATAATCAAATATATCTCTTTTTAAAAAAAAATTCATGCTATTTATTCACCAATAAATATTTTAACAAATATAAATTTTATAAATTCACAAAAGAAAAAAACTTACGAAAACAGACGTCGACTTCCAATATATATTAAAACTTTGTTAAATCGATTGATTGCCCATGAATAAACATGGATATATTTCTAATGTTATGAATTTCTAATTATACCCTTCTTGTAGCCGGGCATTCGGATCCCAATAACTCGCACACCCTTATCCCGTCCCAGACCAAGACCCGAGAAGACCGCGGGCAGACCCCCGTATTAAGCTTTCCCCCGAAGTCCTGTCCCTCTCCATTCCCGGAAACAGGACAACGGATCCCCTCCGACCTCTCGCCGCCACCGTATTCTTCCCTCCCTCAGGGTGGCGCGAGGCTCGCAACCCCATCCAAATCCAGAGGGCCTCTCCTCTCCTCCCGGCCTCCGTCCCGACCACGACCACGACGGAAAGATCCCTCCCTGATCCCAAAAGCTCTCGACCTTTCTCCCACGATGCATGGTCTGTTCGGGAAGATAAAGAGGCTCGACGCCTACCCGAAGGTGAACGAAGACTTCTACAAGAGGACGCTCTCCGGGGGCGTCATCACGGTGGCATCTTCCATCGTCATGCTCCTCCTCTTCCTCTCCGAGTTGAGTACGTGCCTTCAGCTTTCCTTCTTTTTTCCTTTTTTTTTTCTTCCAATTTTCGTTTGGGTCTTTTTGGTTATGTGTTTTGTTTGTTTCCGTTGGTTGGGGACAGAGGGTGTCTTGTGGTGAGGGAAAGGCTTGGTTTTTGTTTGACAGAGTATTATGGGGAGTAGGTGGGAAGGGTAGGTGTTCTCCTTTGAAAGATAGGTCATGGTCAAGCTCTGTTTATAATACGAGGAAGGAGTTATCTTTTGGGATGCGCTGGTAGTAAACTTGGATTTTTTTTTTTTTTTTGTGTGTGGAATGATCTGGCAGTATTCGATGGCCACGAAATCCGAGCAGCCACGACAAGAAAATGTGGGGTGTTTTGGTCGTTCATGAGAGCTTCCTTTGTGACAAGATGGGGTGCTATTGGAAGCAAGTGGATGCGAGTTGACAACTGTTCCGATGGTCGGCATTTTTTGATTTTTAGAAGTTATCGGTTTATCATCCTACTGCAACTGGAGGAACCGAAAGAGGTTGTTTTCCATCTTTCTTAGTTGGTGAATTTGATACCGATGTGAAAGAAGTATACTGAAATCGAATTGGCAGACTTTACCAGTATGAGAAGTGATCAGAACATGGGCATTCTCTCAACTCCCCCAAAATTTACCGGAATCAAACTCTATTGACCAAAAACATGCTATGTTGTTGGTGGTGGTTGATTGCTGCTTCTTGATGGACCAGAGTATTCGCTGTTACGTAGAAAGTGGACTCCTTAGTGGCATTGTCTCTCCCTAGGAAGTTTGGGCTTGTCTCTCAAATTTAAACTGGCATGGCCTTTTCGTTCTTTGGTTTTCTATACAGAATAGTTAGACAAATTTCAAGAGGTATGCATTGTCTGCAGGTTTTAATTGTTTACCGGTTTGGTTTATTTCCCAACCATCCACATTTTGACCAACATATGAAGAACAGATGGTTGGAGACCTCACCCCCAACTCCATAACAAGAGCATGAAGCATTGACCTCTGGAAACCATCTTTTGCATCTAACCTTCATCACAGTTCTTTGTCTCCTCATTTCTCAGGCAAAAAGCTGGACTTTCAGAGTGTCCTTGGCTCTCCATAACATGCTGCAGTCCCAGACAAAATGCTCATCATTGTCCACCAAAGTAGGTTGCAAAGCATCAAATGCCCAATGAACTGAGAAATCACCATCTCCCATCTCCACTTCAACCATCCTCATTCCTAGATGAAGGATGACTACCTCCAATAACATCATGCAACTGAAGAAGCTCCTCAAATTTGGCATCAAAAAGACTTGATACAAAAGATTGTGTCCAACCTTCCCCTTCCACCTTAAGGGACCCACTTCAGCAATTGATTAGTCTTGCATCCTCATCTTTTGTCAAAGCAAGAGTCCAAGGAGAGGCAAGGCTTGGTGAGGAGCAATGCCACACCTGTCATCCTTCCAAAGTCTGAATGTTTGCCCACTGCCAATGACTGGAGCAAAGAATTTCTCCAGCTGCGGAAAACCTTCAGGAGCCCCTTCAAGAAGGAGTTTCAAAACCTGAAGAAACACATTGCTTCTCTCAGTTGAGAATCTTGCCATGCAATTCACAAAATGTAGTTTTCTTTGGAATTGTGCTTACCAAAATTTAAGTTAAACTTATCTGTGGTTCAATAGCAATATTAATCAAATTGAGGGGTATTTCTCTAAACTAGTGGTATTTATGTACATGAAGTTTGAAGTGGCATTTATGTAACATCGAATATCATAGCAGCCTTCCTTTCAAAAAGAATATCATAGTGACCTTTCACAAAAAAATCATAGTGGCATTACGTGAAAATCCATCATTAAATTTCAATACAATAGAGCCTTATACTTCTTGGTCTTGAATGCATGCATTGAAATGCAAAGTAAAGGATTTATGGAGAAATTGCATCATTATAAATGTGAATGGCGAAGAGATATCATGTGTCAGAGCATGCATTATTTTTGCTGTTCTTGGTAACTGATGTATGGTAACTAAATGCATTCTATTGCAGCTAGCTAATTTACTTGCACCAGTTGATGTGGTTCTTGGTTTGTGATGTAACCTTATGTTGCCATCTTTCAGGATTATATCTTCATGCTGCCACAGAAACTAAGCTTGTAGTGGATACATCGAGAGGTGAAACTTTTAGGATCAATGTAAGTGCTTGTATTCCATTGCCCTGCTCTTCATTCTATCCTCTCTCTCTCTCTCTCTCTCTCTCTCTCATATCCTAGACATTTTGCAGCTGCTTTATTTAATTTTCTTGCCCAGGGACATTTCATAGGGTCGGCAAAATTGGTCCTAAACTATGCTTATTACATTTTTCAATGTAAAGGCGATCGACCATTTAAAATCAACTTTTTTTGTCGGCAAAATTGCTGTTTTCAGGATTACTTTCATGTGAAGACTATTTCATTTTATTTACCATGTTCCTTTTGTGATTTTAATTTTTCTATTACAAGTGCAGTTTGACATCACTTTCCCAGCCCTTGCATGTTCGATGGTCAGCCTTGATGCCATGGATATTAGTGGGCAGGAGCATCTTGACATCGTATGATTTTCAACTATCTTTTTTGACATGCTTGGAGGGGAAATTCTGTCAAATTGCATGTATTTTAACGTCTTGTCATGCCGTTACCTGCAGAAACATGACATAATTAAGAAAAGGTTACATTCCAGTGGCAAAGTACTTGAAGTACAGCAGGATGGAATTGGTTCTCCCAAGGTCAATTGTCTGCTTGCGGTTCACTTTTCTCTGTTTTCAGGATTTTGCTTTATTTGTTTCTGATGCATGATGTAGATTGCATTATCCACCTTCTCCAAATTTCGATGTTCTTTGATCTAGATTCCTTGATTTTGAACCACCTGCACTCCAACACACCCACTCCAAAAGGGGAAAACAGATCAACAAGTAGTAGTTACTGTAATATGCTAGAGATTCTCATGCCTCGGAAACAGAGGATGTGTGATAGGGTGGCTCTCTGTTTACTATTTCCATAGCATGCAAAACTCGGATGCAACCCCTGAAGTTTGTACTAAGTACTAAAAATGTGGGGAGCTCTTTTAAATACAAGATAAAAAGTCTTGGTCTTTGGATGTTTATATATAGCATGATAGATGTGGCTGCATTTTTGGATTTTTCCCTTCCGCATTCTATGAAAGTTTCACTTAGCTTGTTTCTTGGTAGGTATGTGCATTGAAATTTTGAAAATCATGGGAATAAAGGCCTCTGTCATTCATTCATGAGAAAGAAGTAAAAGGTTCTCTCCTATGGTGAACTTCTTAATAGACTAAATTATAATCAAACATTACTCAAACAACCCATATGTGTGTGATCTGGTGGTTGTTATGTTGGTCTAGTTCTAGTATTTCATGAGGTTTGATCCTGCTACCTTGAACTACTTGGTAGTCGGGTATGTGGGGTCCATTTGACTCCCCTTCTATTCAAAAGATACCACCCAAGTGAATCACTTCAATCTTGGATAAAATAGACAAATACCCTGAAGTTCAGTTTGGTTTATTTTTCCCTTGGTGGGTTTGATTTGTTAGGTAGAATCTGCCCAAGGAGGGGCTCGCATCTGATTAGCTAGTTGGTGATGCAATTGCTAACGAGGTATTGACTAGTAGCTGGTCTGCGAGGATTCGCACTTGGACTAAGACATGGCCTAGACTCCTGTAGGAGGCAGCAGTGAGGAATTTCCCTCAATAGGAGAAAGCCTGATGAAGCATTGTTGCACGGAGGTAGAAGGCACTCGGGTCGTGAACTTTTCTTGCACCTTTTCTTATCAACAGCATTGGATATGCATTTTTTTGGACAAAATGGCCTCTACTCTGCTCTCCATCCCATATCTGCTTTTAATCCACCTCTAGTCATGCTGACACCACCTTGTCAATTGGATGCCATATGATAGCCCCAAGCTGTGAAGCACTTTCCTCTATTGGCTATTCTGTGTCCGCCACTAGTGATGAACCTATTCATGCTCTGGCATCCTCCTGCCAGTTCTCCACACAATGATTGATACTGCTGGCAGTTTCTCCAATGATGATGAATCCTCTCCAATGTCTGCCCCCTTGCTAGACTCTCTTCTTGACATCAAGATACACCACCACCAAGCATGCCCCCTGTTCATCAACTTTAAGCAGTTAAACCTAACCGTGAATAGAGTTGCTAAATTAGGCCGCAGTCTGTTCTTTCTGGTCTTTTTCACGATCAATTCTTTCTAGTCCTTTTCATTGAGTGCCTCCGCATTACTACTGATATTTCCTATTCTTTTTACCTGTTATCTGTGTAGTTATTCATGCTTGTATAGAGGTGTAGTGCTGGAAAATAGGTGGTTGGGACTGGCAGATTGCACTTGATTGGTGGAAGGTCTAAAGAGTACGTTGGAGGAGCCAAAAGAGAATATGGAGCTCAAAAGGGAGACCGGGTTCCCACTTTAGGGTGCTTGTTTTGCTTTTCTTTTTCATTTTTTCTTTCTTTTGTCTGTTTTCTGGGTGTGGTTTAGGAATGACTTGCTTGCATTGTTATTCCGCATTATCATCTATCATTTTCTTTCCTAATGTTTGCAAACTTATCTCATCCCAGCAAATGCTTATTTGCCTATCAATACTGTCAAGATTGGCGCAATCCGGAGCGTGGAGGGTCTTTGTGCGTGGGAAAAACAGTCCCACGTGGGGGGCTGTTCACACGTTAAACAGGGAGAGAGGAGGAAAGGAGCCTTGATAATTAGAAAATATTATTGATAACTCAAAAACTTACAAAGAGGGAGGCTTTCTTTTATAGAGAATACATATCTCTATTCTTGGAAATCAAATTACAATTAGATCTTCTAAATAAAGCAAACAACCAATTCCTAAAACAAATATTCTAAAAATAGCAAACTTTACTCTAAAGACAAAAACCAACTTGGTCTTTTGGACCTCTAGCCATTGGTCCCTGACAGCCTGCCACGTGGCACTGCCACGTGGCATCTTTTATTCTCAACAAATACAATAGATTTCTTGTAGTGAAGGATCCTGAGTTATAGACAAGAATCAGTAATACATGGCCAATATTTTCTGTTGGAGGAAAAGACTACATTTCTGATATTATCAAATTAGGTATTAGATAGAGAAATTACATAGCAGTCTAATAGGAACAAATAAATTTGTAAAATACCACAAATAATACATAATAATGAATGGAGCATATCTCCTAGCCTCTCCCTCAAGATGATCATCCTTTTTCTTATAAAAAAATACACATTCTCTAAGCTAGAGAATTTATTTAGCATACTCTCCATGGAGAGACATTGAAGAAATTGTGGATGTTCTAATGCCTGGATTGACATTTGCTGTGGGATCCTTTGAAGGGGTTGCAAAGCAGTAATATGTCCCTTTGAATCGTGCCGTTGGTGTGGTAACAATGTATCTAAAAAAAAAACATGTTTTGTTTGCTTACGGCTAGTTTTGTTGAAGTGTTCTTTTTTCTTTTGAAAAGTAAAAAGATCACTACCAAAGGTTGGTAGCCATCCAAAAGACTCCTTCATTCCATCAAACGAAAAAGATACAAGCCATTACATAATCTGTCCAAAATTAACGCAAGGATTGAGAATCCCTTGCAACACTATTAGCTTAAGCCCTTTCTCCCCTAATAATACTTCCATTCTTCTAAACCCAAATGCTCTAGAAAGCTATTGCAAGCTGCATCCTAACTCCAGCATCTGCCCACCTCCCACTCTTGAAACTCCTCTATAAATCCTTGTCGATGTTGTGCAGTGGCTTAAGAAAGCCAAGGTCATGGAAAACCTCTTTTGTAAAGGGGCAATTCAAGAAGAGATGCTGCCAATCCTCCTTCCTAGTCCCACATAACATGTAAGTAGCATCTTGGTCCTGACACCGGAGGCTCCTCCTGGCCTTTGTGACTAACTTGCCCCTTCTCATCAGCCATAAGAATATTTTTATCATAAGAGGGATCTTCAATTTCCAAATTATGGAAACATCCAACCCTAAGAGAGCATCATCGTCCGTCACCACACCTTTGAGTATCCTATAAGCCCTTTTAATGAAAAAGGTAATGGTGTTCTAGGCCAAGGAATTCGAGCACCCATCCCTCTTGCAAAAACTCTGAATTGCTCTAAGTAGGTGCTGCATGTCCTCAATCATCTCCTAAGATGGTTAACCCCCAAAAATAGGTGCTCAAGACCCAAAGTTCATCTGCTGTGGACCATCCCACACATCCACCATATGGCACAACTTGCTAGGAACCAGAGTATACAATTGTGGAAGGGTGGTAGCCATTTGCTCGAACCTTGTCTCGTCATTCTCCTAGAACTTGAAGGTTCTTCCAAAATCAGCTCTAAGAGATGTGAGATGTGCCCCAACACCCTAGAAACCCCTTCCTAAAAAGTCAATGCTCCCTGCAGAACCAAGACCCCATTCCTCCAGTCTAAGGGAAAGCCATCGGAGTCCCTAATAATGCAATTCCATAGAGTGTCCCCATTTTGCATCATCTTCACCATGACACCACCCACTCAGACAACAACACATCATTAAAGTCAAGGATGTGTAGCACTCCTAAGCCACCTTGCTTAATTGGCCTGCAGATATCATCCTACTTGGCTGGATGCATAAAGCTACCTTTGTGGTTCAACCCCTTCCAGAAGAACCTCTTCCTGATTGCGTCAATCCTCTTGATCACCTTTTTTGGTGGCTTGAAAATTGAGAGGTGAAAAATCAGAATGGCAGACAAAATCGAGTTTAAGAGGATCGACCTCCCTCCCGTAGACAATGTTTGACCTTGCCACTCGACCTACCTTTCTTCAACCTATGAACAACCACCATCTAGTCTCCAACTGAAGTCATCTTGCCTTTTAGAGGTACTCCCCAAGTAGTTGAGGGGTAAATGGGAAGGCTCGATATGCAGGAGGTTGGAGTAGGCAGTAGATTCCCTAGCAGTCATGTGAAGAGTCACAAAAATTGACTTGTCATGGTTCACTTGAGGCCTTGAAATGGAGCCAAAGATGCAGATCAATGCCCCTAGCTAACGAGCTTCCATCTCACCACCCTTGATGAAAAACATTGTATTGTCAACATATTGCATGGTCAGAGCCACCAAGGTTTCATCTCTAACCACAATAAACCTAGAAAAAAGACTAGTAGCACATGCCTTGTGAGCCATCATTGCTAAAGTATCAACCACAATATTAAGCAACATGGGCTCCAAAGGACAACTTTGTCTAACACCCCCATGAGGTTGGACTCACCCTTAAACACCCCTATGTGTTTGGACTCACCCTCCAACTGGACTACCATTCACCAACATTGAAAAGGATGTAGTCACGACACATCTCTTCATCTAAGCGATCCATGTATTAGGGAACCTCTACCACGGAGCACTTGCCAGAGGAAGGACCAGAACACAAAATTGTAGGCTTTGGTGAAATCCACCTTCTAGAGAAAACTCTTTGATGTGTTGAAAACTTGGGTTTTCAAAAATTGATACTTTTTTAAAAAAATAAATTTTCAGTATATTAACCTAAGGCTAAGGGTAAATATTTGGTTTCTATTTTTACTGGAAACAAGTTTTAACTTGTGGTCTTGGAAGGGGAAGATAAAAGAATAGGGAGGGGAAGGTACATAATAGGGAGATTAACACCACCTTATACTTCTTTTGGTAGTAATGAAGTAGATGTCTACTGACCTTCGGTACTCATCTTTTTTCTTTTTTTAAAAAAGGTTAGACATGAAGAAAGGTGAAACAACAAATCGAAAGAGAGAGATTTGTTTTTTTGAATCCTAACTCCAAGAAAAGAAGCTATTGGGGAGATGAGTGTGCTTGTGGGTGGGAAGAGGGTGGTGGAGAAGGGAGGTGCGGAGAGGGTCTTTGGTGGGGATTGGGTGCATCCCTCTTCTTGGAAGTGATGCCTGTGTGATGTTTCAAGTGTAGGGCGAGAGGATAATTTGCAAGAGATTACAGAGATCCTGTGGTGTGTGTTCTATGCAAGGGATGCATGCAGTCATCGTCAATGGCCTTGCTCGCGTAGATTTTTGGCAGTCAAGGAGGTTTTCCTTCCTCTACCTTTCCAACCTCCATTAATGGAGCTTGATGCATCGTGGTCCAGTGTGATGTCCTTTATTGAGGAGGCTCTAAATGCTTCACTTATAGGGGATTTCGTCATGGGGATGGTGCCTTTTTCGGTGGTTAGGACAAAGGTGGAAAGCCAATGGCTCCACTCTCGAAATTAGAGGATCGCATCTTTTCTTGCCTAAGAAGGTTGTGCTGTTTGGTTTGGATAATTGTGGCATGGAATCCCTACGTTTCAAGGACTTTGTTTGGGAGTTCTCCAATGGAGGTCTTCGTCATTGCATGATGGAGCCTTGGATGAAAGACGTCCATTAGGACCTTTCATGGCTCATATTCGGGGTGTTTCGTTGAAGTTGCGTTTGATTGAAGTGGCGGTGGCTATTTGTGCCCCATTTGCAAGGATCAAGAGGTGTCACGGCCTTCCTTCCCAAGGTGAGGATGCCTCTGCTGTGGTGGTAGAAGCCTAAAAGGTGAACTACTCTTTGGTCGAGTAGTCCCTTTTAAGTTGGTTTTTCGATGTCGTGGTTCCTCTTGGGTCAAGTTAGAGGTGTCGTCATCAAGTGGGAACCGACAATCAAACACAACGGCGGTGGTCAAAGGAGCACCACGTGCGACCTTATCGACGGGGAAGAGGGATGAATGCATCCTTTGGAAGTCGATTCATCGGGGTGTAGGGTGTAAGATTCAAAATTCAAATTCGAATCGATTTTCAAATTCAAATTTGAATGGTGTTTCCAATTTGAGTGCTGAGGTGGTGAGGTCTTCTCCACCAAAAATGGAGCAGTTGGTTTCAAATTCAAATACGAATAGTGTTTCAAATTTAAATGCCGAGGTAGTGAGGACTTCACCAAAAATGGAGTAGTCGATTTTGGAAGGAATTGATTTGCCGATAGATGTGAATAACGCCTTTGTTGATGAGATGCAATGAGGATTTCCAGAAATGTCTTTTTCGTGCGATGTGGGCGTTCATATTGAGACTCCACCAAATGTGCGTGACGTTATGGATATTCTTTTTATGTATTGCACTCTCCTTGATGAGGATGGGGCCAGGTGCAAACTTCCTACAAATGATGGCTTTAATTTGGGTGCAATGAATGATGTGTTGCCTTAGGTTGTTATAGTGGAACTTGACTCTTTGCGATGTGGAAGGTGGTAAGGAAATTCTGAAGGTTGACATGAAGGTTGGTGAGCGACAGGATGGTGTAGACTGTCAAATGCAGTAGAAAGAAGACAAGGATAGCATTTTGCATGGGACTCCAATGACTGATCTCCATGGAGGAGAGCCTTTCGATCACGCGTATGCTTTCAATCAACAAAATCGTTTCAATTATCGCAGTTGGAAACCTGTTTACCACAGGAATCGTCTCACATACAGGATGCGATAGCAATATATGCATCCGACAAAAGAGAGGGAGGAGTTGGAGAAGGCGAAAAAGGCCAAAATGTTTAATGTGGGTCACAAGTTTGTTATTAAGGAGAAGTTTTTCTTCTTGGATGGATAGTATAATGTGTTGGGAGGTTGCAGTCAGATTAACTGGTTTTCATGGGATGTTTGTTTGGGCATTTTTTTGGATCGATTGCTATGTATTTCGTGGTCCGTGGGGTTTGAATTGTTCGTGGGTGAGTGTGAGATTTTTTAATGTGGGAATTTGCTAAAGGTGCGCATAGTGGGGACAACTAATGTGTTTAGGTGCAAATTTTGGTGTGGGTCCGGTTAGTCTTGAGGTGTGCATGTAGATTTGACCACGCCATTTGTTTTTATGCTTATTGTAATTATCTTTTAATGAATTTTGTATGACTACTTAATGTCGGTAGTTGTCTTATTTTCACTCAAAAAATAACAAACACCTTATACTCGAGTTCTACAAAGCTTGGGTTTCTACCTCAAAACATGGGTATTCACAGTAGGGTTAAACACCCTAGGTAATGTAGCCCTTGTAGAATTATGGCTTGTTAGCAATAAAGGCTGCTCTTTTGTTCTCTTCACATGGGACAGTTGATTGGAACATGCAAATCCATTAGAACAGTTTTTATCCATATTAGTTTCTCTGCGGCTTGGGCCATTGCTTTATATTTTGATTTTGCACCAGATTTTGACACAATTTGTTGCTTCTTTCTCTATATAATTAAGTTACCTTGATAAAAGAATAGAATGTAGTTGTAGATATCTTGTCTACTGTGCATCTTGCATAATTGGCATATATGTAGGAAAGTACACCTAGTGATTCCCCTATAATAAATTGAGGGTTTTTCTTTGATGAAGACTTATGAACAACCATTATGTTAGCATCCAACTTGGTTTTGTGGTTTTCTCCATAAGCTGGCTTATCTTCTATGGTGAGGGAAATGTTAAGTCTGGTGATTGTAACATAGAAAAGTTTTCCTACAGGTGTCTAACACTGTTTGGCATCAAAAAGAGTCATAAGACTGCTCATATAAATGTACCTTAGGGTACATTGGAATGGATGCTGTTTTAGATCTTGGCCTTTTAGTTTCATGCCATAAATTCACCACATATTCCTTTGTGAGAACAACACTCTTACTTGTGGCACCTTCTACACCAAGGAAGTATTGAGCGGACCCAAGTCCTTAATCACAGAGTTTTCTTGCAAATGGTGCTTACACCATGGATCTGCTATATATCATCACCTAACAAAATAATATTACCCAGATAACCTACCACAACTACCATGCCTATCTTGGATTTTCTTACAAATAGCTTTTGAAGCCATACTACTTAATCATCTCAAGAAGCTTGTGAAGCCATGTTCTGGGACCTTGCTTAAAGTTATGCGTTGCTTTGTTCAACCTATTCACCTTGAAACACTCCCCCTGAAACCTGGGGATTGCTGCATAAGTCTTCTTTCTTTTATAAAGAATATTCTTCTTCTTCTAGATCACATTCAACTGGTAAAGGGGTCACTGACCAGTACTGAGATAAGAATCCTAATAGTACTCATTCTAATGACTGATGAATATCTGTCAAAGAAGTCAATATCATAGATCTGAGTATAGCCTTTGACAACAGAGCATGTTGTATTCCCTTTCTTCTTCTTCTTGAAGATTCTCAACTGCCCCATTCGAAAGGTACTTGACAATATATATCCAATTTACCTCCAAGCATGGATGGATCCATCGGTAAACTAGTCCTCTCCTAATCCTGACAATCATGCAGAACAGTCATCTCATCCTCTATGGTTTTCCTTTATTTTAAACCAAAACAAATCCCATTGGTGGTGAATAGTAGGTGTGCAGTGAGAGCCACTGCAAATTTCTCGTAGTCAATGCCTCATTATAGAGCATTAGATGGAGAAATTACAAACGAATCGAAAAAGAAATAAAGAAATCGGTAAAGCACCAAATTGAAGCAACAGAATAAAAGGAGAACATGTGCCCTTATTCTGGCATGTGTATTTTTTGAACCAAATGTTTAGCATGTTTTCTTGTCAGCCTCTTTGAAACAAAGCTGTTGGGGCTCGTTTCGCAATATCAGCTTGGTCATTTATATAATTTATTGAAACCATCCAAAAGTGCTGCTAATGTGTGTTAATTAATGCTTTCCTAATTAAGTGCTGGAGTTTACATTTGTGAGTTACCTCTGTCCTTTGCATAAAGTTGGGTGAATTATTTTTCACGTCTATGTTCTTATCCTTGTTTTTTTTTTCTATTTTGGGCAAAGAATGTGCCTATCCAATTATGAATAGTGTTTGAAATGAGTACTGATATTTTTCTTTAAACAGATAGAGAGACCACTACAAAGGCATGGTGGGAGGCTCGAACACAATGAAACATACTGTGGTTCTTGTTATGGTGCAGAAATGGTATGAAAATGCATTTGCTAGATATATTAGTGCATGTTTCAGATGATGTTCGTTATATAATGAGTTATTGCAATTCTAGCTGTGGCACAGGAACAAGATGTATTCTTCCTCTTGTCAGATGCTTGAATTTGTTTGCTTGGATGTTTTAGTTTTCTAGTATATACAAGATGTATGTACTTTCCAAGAATTTTTGCTTTAGCTTTCACATGTTAATTTGGACATGTTCCGTAGACAGGTGGTACTTCCTTTCAGAGCTTCTCTGAGGAAAGCTTTTGATAATTGTTTATTCACAAGTGATGGTTTTATCAAGTTATTTTTCTCAGTAGTTTTATGGTTTGCACCAATGTTATGGTTCTCCTGAAAAAGTCATGCAAACAACTAAAATCACTTTGAGATGTGCTTGTTCCTTTTCCAACTTATTGATCAGGAATGCTTTTCACAGGAGCTTACTGATAAGGAATGCTTTTCACAGGAGCTTACTGATTAGGAATGCTTTTCGCAAAACTTTACTGATTAGGAATTAAAAGCTTCAGAAATAGGTATCTATTTCACCGCAACAGCATGAGAAGATAGTGCAGCATCACATGTTCAAAAATTGGCTTCCTGGAATACTTAGGGCACTTGTTATGTTGTATGTTGCAAATAAATTTTGCAAATTGCCATATTTGGTCATCTTTAGTGAACTTTTCTAATTTAGATCTACTTGGTTATTTCATAGATGCTGACTTTGCATGTAGCTCTTGGGTATTGACTGTTTCCATGCTTCCCCTCTCCTTCCTCCTCCAAGGGCTTGACTTGTCTTCTGTTTCATATGTAGTCAGATGATGATTGTTGCAATTCATGTGAAGAAGTCCGTGAAGCGTATCGCAAGAAAGGTTGGGGACTGTCAAATCCTGATCTCATCGACCAGGTTCTTGCACTAGACCTTGTTTTGTCTTCATTTTTTTTTCTGTATTAATAACTTGCTTTTTCCTTTCAAGTATAAACACTTTGTAGCCAAATAAATGTTTGCTTCAAGCCATAAGCAATAGCAGTTTCTGCAAACCTCAGGCACAAATGCAAAGTTTTTTCTTTTCAAAAGTAGGGGGAAAAAGTCAATACAGATTGATGGTGCTAGATTGAGAACAGTGGTAAGTGATCTCTATCTATGACATCCCAATTTGACCAAGTCCCATGTCACCGTTCACGGCTGCACTTTAAGATGACAAGACTGACATTTCCAGCCAAATGAATGTCGCATAGTGAAGCACACAGGGAAATTGGATTGTGGATGCTATTACACCTTGAAGGCATTTTAATATCTACTTGTGGCTCTTTGGGTGCTTTTCAGTCTATTCTCCAGGCTTGGTTCATGATAAGATAGTTTGCGCAACTTTCTGGAAATGTATTCCATGCCTTTGCATTACATTGCATTTTCTAACTGATCCTTATTATTGTTGGTTTTATTTTGATGTGCCTGCTGGATGCCCTTGCAATGCATCTCAGTGATGCATTCTGAGCTCAATTTTTTTCCATCTCTAATCCATCTTGTCCATTTCCATTATTGAGATCTTCTATTAGGATCCATAGTAGATGGAAATCATAGTCATTGGCTATATACCTTCTTCCATATCTGTTTTTAGATGAGTAGCAAGTCAATTTATCCTGGTTCTAGATCTAATTAACTTCCATTTGCTTCTTTAGGCTCATGATTTCATATATTTCAAACTTCATACCACTTTTAAAGGTAGACATAACTTAAATGGAAACTTGGTTTGAAGAATGTGTTACATGTGGTTTAGGTTGCAGTCATGTCATTTGCCTGATATTTTTGGAAAACTTTTATATGGATTTGTCAAGAAGGCTCAGTTATTCCCTTCTGGTCTCTGTAGGGTCATTGCAGCCATCAGCTACACTCTGATTCATGCTTGTTATTGTTACCGTAGAGATTTTAGGTGGAAGAAATGATTCTTGTTATTATTGAAGAGAGTGATCCTAGCCCTCTTTATATATAGAGAGGCAGGGGCAAACATGGAAATCAACCAAGACCTAAAAATAGTTAATTCTAATCAAATATTCCTAATTGATTTATCAATGATGAAAAAATTGTCAGCTATTGTTTACCTAGCTAAACCTTAACAATTGTTTTACAGTGCAAGAGGGAGGGGTTTCTTCAGAAAATTAAGGACGAAGAAGGTGAAGGCTGCAATATTTATGGTTTTTTAGTAGTCAATAAGGTGGCTGGCAACTTTCATTTTGCCCCTGGGAAAAGCTTCCAACAATCGAATGTGCATGTGCATGATCTGCTGCCATTTCAGAAAGATAGTTTTAATGTATGGTGAAAACCCTTGCTTTATGTGTCTACAGCAGCAAATTGCCGTTTCATGCTTTCTTAACTTTCTTGAACACCATAACTGAATCTGTTTTTTATCAGATTAGCCACACAATCAATAGATTAGCTTTTGGAGATTACATCCCTGGTGTCACTAATCCTCTTGATGGGTATTGTTCTTCATCCCGGTATATCTTTCATATCTTTTTGATCTGACCATATAGATACTGAGCAGCTGAACTAAAACTTATAGGGTGAAATGGGTACAAGAAGAGACACATGGAACATATCAGTACTTCATCAAGGTAATATTGAATCTTTTGGATTCTTAATGTTTTCTAATTTTGATTGTCTGATTCACTTGATGTAATGGTAGATAGAAAATTACTTTTGAGCATTGTAAAATTTTGCTGCGAATTCATCTGCACAAAATACCCCTGGAAGGTGGTGTATTTCTTCTCGATGTTTTGAATTTTATTTGTCAGACAGGGACTTAACAGGTTCCTTTTCTGTCCTTGCAGATGGTTCCCACTGAATACACCAATATCGATAGGCACAAAATACAATCAAATCAGGTGCCACTGCTTAGATCATGAATTTCTCCTTCATGGTTCTCTCCTTTTTGTGGTTGTCATTGATTTTTGTGAACTTCCTGCTGCAGTTCTCTGTGACTGAGCATTTCAAGAGTGGTGGCAGTGGGGCTGGTCATCACTTCCTTCCTGGGGTCTTTTTCTATTATGATCTTTCTCCTATTAAGGTAAGCTCATTTGTGTGATCTCTGTATACAAGTTGCATACTTGTTTTTCATATCTCCGGAGAACGTTTATCTTATTATGAAACTTAATGACCTTTGATTTTGATTTGGCACATGGAATGGTGGAAGTTGAAAAAATGAAACGTAAAGGCCATAAAAACTGTAAACCTGTGCAATTTTTATGTCAGTGACTGAACAGCTGCTATTCATGGCTTATTTGATGTGTGCATCTTGTAGGTGACCATGACGGAGCAGCATACTTCTTTCCTTCACTTCTTGACGAATGTCTGTGCAATAGTTGGAGGTAATATTTCCTCTCAAGTTTTTATCATTTAGACGACTATTTTTCCCTTTTATTTAACCCAGGTCAATCAATCATCTAATTCTATCCAGTTTGCAGTCCATCTCAAATGAAGGATTACTGTTTGCCTTGTCATTAGAAATGTTTCATTCCATTTGCCTTGCCACCTTACTTTCTTCTGCCACATTCAGGTATATTCACTGTATCTGGGATTCTAGATTCTTTTGTCTACTGTAGCCAACGGGCAATAAAGAAGAAGATGGAGATCGGCAAATTTAGTTAGCTTCAGAATCTATGCGAAAGGTTAGACGGTTATTGGGGGTGATGGATGGGTGGCTTTCTTGTAAAGATCCAAGGCTTTTTGGCCTCTCTTGTACAATCTTTTCTGGAATTTGCTTGAAGAGGTTGGACATTGTATTTAATGCGAGAACTGTTTTCCTTGGGCTAATTTACATTCAATATATTTTGACTTTCATGATCCTTTGTGGCTCATTCGCACAAGTGATTGGTATGCCCTCTGGGTGGTCAAACGTATAACATCATGTTAGCTTCATTAAAAAAGAATGAGGATTTTTCTAGATCATGTTATTTGAAAATTGAAAATTGAAAACATATGGTGCAGTAGTTGGAGGTTCATTGTATATCTTGGAAATTGACCTGTTCAGAAAAATGGACAGTTGAAATTTGGTGAGAAAGGTGAAGCTAACTTCTTTGCAGAAAACCTAAGAAAACCAGTGGAGTAACGAGTTTTCACAGCTCCAGCTTTTGCATTTAGTACCCTTTGTCACATTGCTTCATTGGAAGGAAGGATCCTCTTGCGTCAAAATTTAATTACTGGGATCTACATAAGATATTATATTCATGCAAGAATATCTTATTCACCATATGGTTTCGTGTAGATGAGAAAGTAATAGCGTTACAGATTTGTGTAGATGGACCATTGTGTTTCTTGCACATGCTAAATTTTGGAAATCCCTAGATTTGGGCTCTGACATATGAGGTCCTATCCTATCTTTAGATTTTTTTTTTGTTCCTTGTTCCAAGTCAATCTACAGAGTCGGGAGTCTTTGTTGGATGGATTTTCTGGTGATTTGCTTTTACGTGGGAGTTTGAGACGTTTGAATGTCGGATCAATTTGGGATCTACAATTGAAAGACTGATTTGGTACCCATTGATATATGCTCTCTCCTCCTTTCGATATAAAATTGACATTGCTTGCATGTTCTTGCACTGGGGTTGTTGTAGTGATCGCTTACCTATTGCAATCTTGTCGTTAAAATCACGGCCATGGGTATGGGAGCCGTCTTCCCATCACTTTTCGAAGTTCTTGTGCAGTTATTTCTCCTGTCATTCTAAAGATCAATCCAGCCTTACATTACAGACTTGTTTTCTGGGGATCAGGTCTTTTCGTCATTGGCAATAGCAATTTCCAAGGTGAAATTTCTTGTTGGTTTGCCGGTCATTGCACCATGTGGTGACTTGACTGCTACGAGAGGATCACGTATGTTGCCGCGGTTCATGGCTTGGAGCTCTGCTTCCTCACCGAGGGCTTCCATGTGCGTGCCCTGATTACAGGGATTGTCAGTTACTTGTATTGGCTCGGCATTAATGAAATGGTGAAAGAGAGCGTGGGATATATCTTTCTTCCTTTCTTTCTTTCTTTCTGTGGGGGGTCAAGAGTACAAAATATGTAACGTAGAAGTGATGGTCATGTCACATGTTCTCACTTCAGCACTCTCTCTACCCAGGTGAAACTAATCAGTATAATGCATTGATACATTTAAGATGTCACATGGGTCATTTGTCATTGTTATGCAAAAAAATCATGAGACCTTTACGGTGCACATAGTCGGCTCTACCATCCACCAAAGATTATTAAATTATTAATGATTTTTACTTATAGTTGAGAATTATCGATTATTAAAAATCATCAATCCAATGAAAAATTAACAACGTAAAATGAAAATGTCAAAAAATTAAAAAATATATATTTTAATGTATATTCTTTATTTAATAAAATATATCAATGTATTTTAATTTTTAATCAATATATTTTTATTTTTTACCGAAATACATCGATTGAAAATTAAAATATATCAGTTGAAATGAACACATCGATGTGTTTTAACTTTCTACTAATGGAAAATAGGTTTTCACTTGGAAAGGCTTATGGTTTAGGAATGAGGGTTTAGGTTTTAGAGTTTATGAAAATTGATTTTTAACCTTTGGGTTTAAGGTTTAGAAACCTTAAATCCTAAACACTTAACTTAAAGGTGAAAGATCACTTTTCATAGGTGAATAATCGGTTATAAATCAAAATACATCGTTGTATTTTTATTTTCAATTGGTATATTTTGAATCGATGTATTTTCAAAATGCATCATTGTTTTTTGATTTTTAACCAATGTATTCCAGTGGAAAATTAAAATACACTGATGTGATTTGTTGAGTGAGGATCACACGTTATAAAATACATTATAATATATATTTCCCTACTCGTATCCAATAAAAAATCATGGATGTATTTTAATTCAGAATAAAAAATTATCTGTACACTTTCAATCAACATTAAAAGTTATCAATCAAAATTAAAAGTTGTTGGTACATTTTCATTTAAAATTAAAAATTACTTGTAAATTTTTATTCAAAATAAAAAAATTAATAATAATATTTTTACTCACAGGTGGTGGTGGCTCATAAAGTGATCGTAAGTCCTTTCACATAGTAAGGACTACACACTCCTCTGTTCATTTCCTTCTCCGCATCGACTCAAGTCCTAGATGCTATAGTTAGGGCCCCGATCAGTTTCCTTGGGCTGACCGGAGCCCCCCTCTTACTGGATCTTCCTCCCACCCTCTGGACCTCTCCATCATCGTAGATCAAATTTCCTCCTCGACATGCAAGGACGATCGTGGCTCATAGTGTTCGATCGTGGTCGCAGCTGAGGCAAGAGCTTTGGACAGCATGTGTGTTCTTCGATCGACGTGAGCGGCAATTCGATGTTTACAGCGGCATGGGTGGCGGTCTGGCATGTGCAGCGGCATGAGCAGTGGCCGACGTGAGCTCTTTCGATCATGGTCGAGTGCTGTGCTTCTTGGTCGATGTGAGAGGCGGCCTTGAACGTGGTTGTGTCCTGCGGCTTCTGTTGGCGAGAATAGCAGTGGCTGTTGTGGGCTGCAACGGTCGCGGGCTGTGTTGGGTCTTGGTCGTGGGCAGTGTTGCGGTCGAGGGCTGGTGATCGTCGGGAGCTGTGAAGGGGCGGTCGTCTTGAGTTGCGTTCCGATGCAGGTGTCGGAGCTGCAGCTGTTTGTAGCGTGTCGTAGCATGTGCGAGATTTTGATTGATGATGGTGGTTTGGTCTTCTTTTTCTTTTTTTAGTGTAATTCTATCTTGAACAGGGACCACGTGTGAGTCCAGATTATCATGGCCAAGATTCTTGACGTGTGTCAAGAGTTGATTTATTCGATTTCTTGTTAGCACAATTTTCGAGATTTTATCTCTTTGGTGCTTTGCAATTATACGAACGTGAAATTACTTTCTTCTGAGAGGTCGACTGATTTCCGATTAAGGAACACTTTTTTTTTTCTTTTATTTCTTATCTTTGTATTTTGACTTTCCTTCATTTTTTATGGGACGTAAGCTCTCCCTATTAGAGAATGTTAAACTTCTTCATCTTTCTCTTCCCTCACGAGATACATACTCTGATATTGAATACTTCCCTTTTAATATAAATTTATTCTTTAAAATATAATAGATCACCTAATAATATTTACTACTTTTTAACCTTTTAAATAAATTCGTATATTAACGTGAGAATCACGTCTATTATATTGGTACCATTATTTTAATATCTAAATAAATTAGCTAATTTATTTTACTATTTATTATATATTTTTTTATTCTTATATTTATTTTACAAATTTATCTCCCTTGAAAATTTAACTCAATAACAGTACTTATATATATATATATTGTAACAAATAATAATATTTATAGTTAAAACGTAGAAAAATATAGGTTTTGACATAAAAAATAATATAAGGTGTTATTTTTATAATTTATACAGTATTAAGAATATTGGATCACCTGATAATAGATATTTAATGTAAAGAAATAAAAAATGTAAGGTTTGTTATGTGTTAATTTCCATCACATTCAAAAAATGCATCATACCTCTTGAACCTAAAACGTAAACGTGATAAAAAATTTTATATCGGTGATAAATTATTTTACACCGATGATAAATTATTGTAAGGTGTCTTTACACGGGTGTAATCTCATTTTTCATCAGTGGAAAATTATTTCAATGGTAGTTTCATATATTCAAAGTGATTTTGCATCCGTGTAAATTGATTTTGACATATGAGTTCAAGGTTTAGGATTTAGGTTTATTGAAAGTGATTTTACGTATGAGAAGTGATTTTTCACTTGAAAGATGAATTTTCACCTTAAGGTTAATGTTTAGGATTTAGTTAAACTCTAAACACTAAAGACTAAATCCTAAACCTTAAAGTGAAAAAATCACTTGTTATACGTAAAGAAACATTTGAAATTTAATTTTACACTGGTGTAATCTTACTTTACACCTGTACAAAAAAATATTACACTAGTGTAAAATAATATTACACCGATGTAAAGTAGTTCAAAGTAAGGTGTAATCTTACTTTGCACTCGTGCAAAAAAATATTGTACCCGTGTAAAATAATATTGCATTGGTGTAAAGCAATTTAAAATAAGATTACATCAGTGTAAAATTAGTTTGAAGATCTAAAGTGATTTTACACATCCCTACAAAAGTGATTTGTTGTTGATTTTAATAGTGGTGTATCTCACCACGTGTTAGCACTTTTTCTACATAAAAAAAAATGTGAGTTGAGATCACATTTACAATTATGAGTCGAAACTTTTACATCACATTTTACATTTTACAACTTGCATCCATACTTATATGTGCGACCGGCTGGAGGCCCAGGGACGACACAAGGTCCGAGTTTCCGAACGAGAAGGGACAAAGGGAGGGACGAGAAGAAGAATTTTCGCTAGTTTGAACAATAGTCATCCACACGATTCTATTTTAGGCATGTGCCTGCCAGCGTTATTCCTTGAGTAATTCCCTCTGCTTCTTCCGCCCAGCATTTCAAAAGAAGGCAGCAAAAAGTTATCGCTTATTCGGTCTTATTTAGGTTTATTCCTTATTCTACGTTCCCTTTTGAAAGTTTCATTAATGCCTCTTTATTGAAGGATTAATATTAGGGGTAGTCCAATCAGAGGTTGGGTTCCGTCTGGCCTGAAACGTGCTGATTTTTTTAAGTTTGGCTTTTAGATCGGACACGGCAAAAGCAAAAAAAAAAAATAAAAAGATTTTGGAACGGTTTTTGCAACGTGAGAGTGGAGATGACGTTGAACTTCTCTCCTACCTATTTCTCCCACCTGCATCAAAATGAATTCACGTTGAATCCACAAGTAGGATTCATTATTGTATTTAAATATATCATCGATGATATTTATTTTGACTAGAAGAAAGGTCACATATCTCTTATAATATATGTGATGTGATTTGCTATCAATAAAATATTAAAAAATCATCAATAATTTTCATGTATAATTGAAAATCATCAGTAATATTTAATTTGTAATTAAAAATTATCAGTAATATTTAAAAAATTATCGATAATATTTGCTTACGATGTAAAAATTATCGGTGAGATTTGACTTAAAGATTAAAATTATTGGTGATATTTCAAGAATTAATAATAATATTTGGATTAGATGAAAAAATCATCAATGTTATTTTGATTAAGATCAAAAAAAAATATCGATGATATTTAATTCTAGAAAGGTGACCGGTGAGATCCACCAAGCTTGTGATCGAAAGAGAGTGGAAAGTCAGATATCTTTTTTACAAGGACATACGTATAAAAATGTAAAGGTGGATGTATTTTACAATGCATTGATGAGATGTACTAGTTTAAAATTAATATGAATAATTTTACATCGATATAAAATTATTTAAAATCACCTTATATCGATGAAAAATTACTCGATCACCATTTTGTATAGATATAAAATCATTTATAATTATTTTATACCGATATAAAATTATTCCATGATCATTTTACGCTGATATAGAATCACTAAGAATCATTTGACACGAGTGTACTACGTTAACATGTTGCATACAATACCCTACCATCGACCTAAGACTCTTGTTCCATATGGATCTCTTTGGACTGGTTCAAATATTTCAAATTTGAGTTATCAAATATGGACGGGTGTTAATTCATTTTCTTATTCACTTTACTAGAGTTTTATTGCAGGGTTGACATGCTTATTGACTTGAGATAGGTGTTAATATGCGGTGTCAAGGGATAAAACGGCAAAATTTAAAAGGAATTCGGACATCTTGCGCGAGGATATCACCTCATTCTTATGTTTTTAAAATTCATATTTTCACGTCAAAATGTGGATTTTTCACAAAAGAGACTTGAGTCTCGGGTTAATTACCCTTTGAAGTAAGAAGAAGGTAAAGGTAGGGTGCTTTTCTAGATAAAAATACTAAATGATGTTTTAAGTGAACGGTTAAATTATTTCCTTAGATTCTTCTCAGAAGAACGATTTCCTCCACGAAAGATGAATCTTCTGAAGATCGAACTTAAGGAGCTCTTCAATCAGTCAAACGGACAAGAATCGGAAAAAGCTAATCGATCGAACAACTACTCCGTGCTACTCTATCACAACCCCCCCCCCCCCCCCCCCCCCCCACATGATCACGAGGAAAATTCCATTCGCATGGAAATCGATCATCCCTGTCCACGACTACGAGAAAAAGCACATGATGCCCTCTCTCCAACTTCGGGGAGAAGGCCAACTGGGAAAGCACATGATTCTTTGATCTAATTCATCTTATAGATATCATGTTCGAATGTATTATTTTAGGTATAATAAAAATTATAAGATGAATTGAGGAGGAGATTTTTAACAAAAATGATCAATTTCTTCTAGCCTTATATTTTATGTCATATAAAAAATAAAGTCAACTAACTTACTTATCATTTTAAGGATGAATATCTTTTGTCACCGTATCTCACATTTTAATCCTCATTTTCAAGTGAACACATTCCTTTCATATCATAGAATAATCTTTATTTTTAATCCCCATTCAGTAAATATAAATATAGGTTAACTTCTATTTACAAGTAAACAAAAATAGGAATTAATCTGTATCGCAACTTTACTAACGTAGGTTAACTAACCCATTTCATAAACTAAATCTTAAAATCAATTAGACATTGCCATCCGCTTATGAAGACGAAGGGACATATTAGACCTTCTCGATGGTAACATTTTTTTCAAAAGAGTAATTGCTCATTTTGTTCTCTGTAAAAAAAGGTGGGAACTGGGCCGAAAAGGGCAAAACGGATAGAAACTTGTTATTTTTTTGTATGATTTCGCACGGAGTGAATATGATGAA
Organism: Thalassia testudinum; assembly: GCA_037157565.1. NCBI lineage: Eukaryota > Viridiplantae > Streptophyta > Magnoliopsida > Alismatales > Hydrocharitaceae > Thalassia > Thalassia testudinum. The sequence goes on along the minus strand of JAZHRO010000054.1, from coordinate 22,631,271 downwards.
GGTTAGATCCTCTTTATTTATCTTGACACATTCATATTTCCCACAATATAGAAATCCTTTGATGACATGGAGAGTCTCGACGCACGGTGACCCCTGGGGTGCATCAAACATGTACATACGGTGAATCTCAAACTGAAACATAAATTGTGGTCAACTCATCGCATGTGGTAGAAAGACGTCGACAGCTCTCCTGTTAAATCGAATGCAAGAAGATCAAGTCGACCAACTCAAAAATCGACCACGAATTGCACTGCAACTGTAAGATCCCGTAACAGAGCACCGCCGCTCCTGTATCAACTCAATCCAATCACAACTTTCCTTCAATTGCTACACGAGAATATGGAATCCCAATCGACCTCCCATGATGGGTACTTGTAAAGTGCCAGATTGGAGACGGGCTCGTCCCACGTCGGGTCGGTGAAGTCCAACTTGGATATGTCGGACACCGACGTCGTCGACGAGTCCACCTCGGCCGGTGCCTCCGGTTTCGGTTGGAGGGAGCTTGAGAGCTCCACCTCCTTGCCTTCCGTTGGAGGTGGTGGTGGTGGTGTTGGTGGACTGAGAAGCTCTGCCGTGGCTGTTGGGGGGTTGGATTTGGACATACCAAGGCAGATGGCTCGTAGCTTAGCGTCGATGGAGGAAGCTGCAACGTTCTTCGCCTGTTTGAATGGTGGTGACATACACTTACGTGGTCAGTTTGGATGCCCGTCATGTATAGATGATTAATAATTTAATTGACATTAAGGCTTTGTTTGATATGAGATTTGAGTATGGAATAGCGATATTGTAACGGATTTAGGAAACTACAGTAGATGGGATTGATATAAGTTAGAGGTAAAGTTGATAGATGAGGTAATTATTAACTATCAATTATTAATATTACGTCAAAAAATTTTCACTATTATAAAAAAATATATTAAATAAATATTCATTAATATCGTATCATACCACTAATTATTTTATTTTATTACTTATTATTTTTACATAATCAAATTTCTTATAATTTATTTTTATAATATTTTATTCTGAAATAATCAACATCCACCAGACGACTGTCATGTTCGGATGACCATGGATGTGACGGAGTCAATCGACAATTACCGATTTTTGATATCGTGCACTTGCAGGTCTCTGAAAACACGCAGAGGTATTACCTCTCAGTTTCATGGTTTTGAGTTTGACATTGATTTTACGATCGCTATGCTTCTCCGTATGTTTTCCCACGTTTTCTTGATTCCCTTCGGTTAAATGAGCATCAATATTGTGGCTACCATATTATAGAAAAAACGAAAGATTCGTACGTGGTCGCGTGAGTGGCTAGCTGCTGATCTGTAAAGATCAAAACATATGTCCAGATTGAGACAAAACACTAATATAAGTCAACACAGAAGTTTACGGGTCCCTTTAAATTAAATTGTATCGATAATGTTTAAATATGAGTAAATTATATCTAAATATAAATAAGTTATATTTAAATTTTAAATTAATTTATATTGATGGTATTTTAATTTTAAATCAAATATCATTAATATATTTGAAATACTGTCATTGACTTTTAAATATTACTAATGTAATACAACAAATACCATTAATATTGTTATCGACCTTTTAAAAATTATATAATTTTTTGCGTCAATTATTACGTTTCGAGAGGAAGACCTTGAGACAAATCTACAGAGCAATCAGTTTAGAATCTTTAGATCCACTCCGAGGATACATGATAACGGCTTTTTATCGTAGAGAATAAAATAATCGATTCCTGCATCATTCAAGGGATCGTCACTGAAGGATCTGCGAACGGAGATTAGCCAATTTCCCTAAATTTGCCCTTACGGGATTTCGTGTCATTAAAGAATAAATATAAAATACAGTTTTACGCATATGCTCGTACATCAAATATATATTTTTTCGAATCCAAACATTATCCAAACAAAGTAAAATTAATCTTGAGCTCATCCCTTAACGTGGGTGTATAAGAGTTAGCAGGAATACAAAAAAGTCACACTGCTTTTTAATATTACATCAAACGTAAGTTAAAAAGAAATAAAGAAATTAATTCGGTGAACGTTGTGTGTGTGTGTGCGCGTGCTTTTTCTATAGTAAATAAAAGTTAAAAAATAAAGAAATAATTGTTGTATTTTAATTTTTTATTGATGTTAATTGATATAATTTGATTTTTATGTATTTTACTTTTATAAGTGTCAATCGATATATTTTGATGTTTAATGTAAAAAATTAAAATATGTTAATTTAAAATCTTCAATTCATCTGTTTTGATCTCTCACTTTTTTTACAGTAAATGAAAATTAAAATTTATTAAGAAAAAAAATAATACAGCGATTGAAAATTAGAATATATAATATATTCAAAATGTATTGGTCGATATATTTTAATTTTAAATTGATAATTTAGATTGTATTTATATTATATCATTATATATATATATTATTTTATATTTTTGTAGAAATGTATTATATATTGATCTCTAATAAAAAAATTTAAGATGAAAAGATTAATAATGAAGATAAAATTTAAATCGGATGTACATGTAAACAATATGCAAGGAAAAAAAAAAAAAAAGAAAATGAGAAAGAGAGCCGGATAGAGAGAGTTGGTGACCACGCGCCTGTTGCAGCAGTGAACACTTGAACAAAAAAAAATTATACAGGCTAATATAAACAATACCAAGGTCAGATTTGATCTCATATTATGCATTAAATACTTCTTTTTACATCCGAGCAATTTAGCATGCACGCAGTCGGGAAGGAAGTTTTTTTGTTTGAGAATTTTACATGTAGACTCTCATAAATAATTGACATTCACCAAGGCCCATGAGCTTCTCATATTTATGCATACAACCCCATGAAATTTTTATTCTTTACATAAGTATCCCTAAAACAGAAAACTTTAATTATAAATTTTCAGTTTGTGATGAAAAAAAAAGTTCAAAAAATGAACCTCTCTGTCCTTTGTATCACAATATTTAACCAAGTGTCAATTTGGCATTATATCACCTAAACCGTAACTCCACGAGATTCCTCTTTATTTTAATATTAATAGATATTAATAAATATCGGGTTTGTCTTAATTTTTTGATTGGATCTCTCCCGCATGGATGGCCGTTGATACCTTAACAAGCACTTAATATTGTGATTGGATCTTATCCCCTAAATGGCCACTACGAATCTTACCATTGAACTCAGTGTATATAATTAATCTGTAATGCTGATTAAATTGGACAACCTTACGTGGATCTCTGTGTAAATATGATAAATCAAGAGACATACGTGCATCATGAGACATCTTTAAGGCCTAATTAAGGATGGAGGATAGAATTATGTGAGATAAGAATTTTTAGAAGGATTAACGTACAGTTATTTGGGGTTATCGTGTTTGTAACTCAGTTTGTGTGGTAGGTTAATTGTGATTGACTTCATTGCTATGAAATTAGGGACGACGAGTGTTAATTTACAAGATAATTTATCTCATATATTATCTTAAGTTAATTAACCTCTCGTAACTTTGGTTAATACAACCTGACAATTAGATTGGATTATCTCCATTTAAAAGGGATAATGCCACCAGGTAAATTACACCTAAAGATATCAACGTAGAAGTTATTTTACTTGACCTATGAATTATTTTTGGGTTAGCTTACTTAAGGGATCAGAAAAATAGTGTTAAGAAATATAAAATTACTGTTAATTTATAATTATATTTATTTGTAAAGTAATATTAACATAAATTTATATTTACTTAAACTAATATTAAGTTGTGATTGATGTTAACTCTCATGACATTTAATTTGTAATAGTATTAGGAATACAAAATATAAGAGGTGTTAGAATCGGAAGTGATGTATAATTTTAACATTAATTTATTTAATAACAATTGAAATTAATATTAAATAAATCTATTTTAAAATAACCAAATCTAATTTACCAAGTAAAAGATTAAGGAATCAAATAAATAAAATTTAACGTTGAAGTAAACTAGACGAGTAAACATATAATTCCCAGCAATCGCGATCTATGGAGAGCAAATCGACGTTACGGCCACAGCTTCATAGAATACTAAACCTGATGTTATTTGGATTCGTACCTGCAGCTCAACGTTCCGCCCGCTGTCGGGGAAGTTGAGCCTCGCGTCTTCCCCCCTGAGCCTGAACGCCGCGTGGTCGTAGGCCCGGGCGGCCTCCTCTGCTGACCTGAACGTCCCGAGCCACAGCCTCGTGCGGTTCCTCGGCAGCCGGATCTCCGCCACCCACTTCCCCCACTGCCGCTGCCTCACCCCTCTGTACAGCCTCGTGGGCCTCCTCATCTTCATCTCCTGCGTCATCTTCGGGGTGAGGAAGGCGGCGGCTCGACGCCCCAAGCCGCCGAGATCGCATTCGTACGCACGCTGCCCTTGCAGCCGAGGATGCGGCCGCAAGTGGTGGATCTGGTGGACGTCCGACGAGGTTAATTGTGTGAAATACGTGGGAGGCTTCGAACCGCCGAAATGACTCTGTGGAGATGTATGGATACCGAGAGGGTCTAATGCTTCCGTGGGCTCTTCAAGGATGATTTTTGGGATAATTTGTTTGTGGGTATTGCGAAACTCTATTGCTGCTCCCATGTTGTTGAACTCAAAGCAAAAGAAGAACAAAGGGAAAAAAAAAAAAAAAATCAACTGTACGAAAAGATGGAGACAGAAAAGAGAGCTCAGTGAGAAGGGTAGTTTAGGAAATTCTCAAGTTTGGTTCTATTTGTAGAGAGGGGAAGAGTGCAAGAGATCAAATTGGGGAACAGGTTGAAGAAGAGAGGGGTTCTTCCCCTGTGGATGGATGCAAGTGACCAAACCCCGCAAGTAAAAGTTCCTTTATATATAGATCTCTCTAAGTGTACAATTGATATAGGACATGCAGAGAGGAGTTAAGGGGAGTTGGGTAAGGGACGAGAGGGTAGAAAAGGCTCGAGTGGTGGCTGCGGCGGCGCTGTGGATAGGGGAGGAGAGATGGCAAGTGGCGTTGTGGGCAAAGAGACCTGCATATATAGGCGTGACCACGTGGGTGAGGCCCTGACTCTCCGGTGGTTCTTGGAGCCAGTGGGCCAGCGGCTAGAGTGGGCCATCGGCTGCTTGTTCTCTCACCCTCGGCCAAGGAACACCTTTTTCGGCGTTCACGCGGAGACGTTTGCGACGAGGGGGCGCCGCGTGTCGTCGCACGGACAGGTGTCCCCGTTGCTGACCGGCTGATGTCGGCAGGAGGTGCTGTGTGAGGAGCTCCCATTGGTGCCTCGTTTGCGTTGACCATCTCCGGCGTCGCTTCGTGCGAGTTCGATCGCGGCCATGCCAAGTGTAAGGCCGCAACTTCGTGGTTCTGCGTCGCCGAATTGTATGGAGAGCTATGCTACAAAAATATTTCTCCAATTCACACTCGGAGATTTATGCCAATGGCTCGTACATGCTTGTCGTTTCGTGAAGGCTTGTTCTCTTCAGGGACATATATAATTGTCAATGTTTAGAGGGATGATTCGATTTGGGACTTGAATTCCCCGTTCTTTCCTTTAGGAGTAAAAATGGCTTCTTCCATCGATGATTTGGTTTATAAGTTGATTGATTAGACTTCTGGGAAGAGGAACACTTTTACGAAGTGATCCTACCACCAGTGTCGAAGATGTGTCGAAAATAAAGGCTTATCTTGTTTGTTGGATTACCCTTTAAAAATGAAGATAATCTCATTTAGATGCCAAATTGTATTAACCTAGAAACAAGAGATTAACTCATAATAATTAAACCTAGGTATGATGTAAGATAAGTTATCTCATATGTTAACTCTTGCCATCTCTTTCCACATAAATAAAGTAAATTATGATTATCTCATTACACAAATAGAATAACCATTTAGATTATCTCACAACATTTTGGATTTCTATTTCTCATCCCAAATTAGACCTAAAGATGTTCCTCTACATCTAAATGGGCTTTTTAGCATTAAATTAGCCTACTAATCTCACATACGTTGTCTCCGTTATGGTTAACTTATTTCAGCATGTGTCACTCAGAGATGGATCAAGATTATAAATCCCCCTACTTTTGTCCATTAAATAATAATAGAATACTTGAAAAATTATTTCAAATCGTTAATGAAATAGACGTGCTTTGAAGATGGTTCCTTTCACACGGTTTTTCCCATTTTTCAAGGGAACAGGGTATACTAGAAAGTCGAATCAGGGAGTCGCCTTAAAAAGTTTCTTTTGGTTCACACATAAAAAGAATCGAATTTATGACATCAAGTTTTGGAGGCCCATCACCATTGATTCCGATTGTTTACTTAGATGTTTAGCACTAATAAATCAGAGGATAGAGCAACGTAATCCCGGATTTGTTTTTTACGGAAGATAAAATCTGTTGCAGATTTGCTTCTTTACCGTGGTCAGGAGAGGGGCCCTCAATCGCATTGGGAAGATGGTTGCTGATTTTATTTGGGATATCTAATAATCTAACTTCTCTACGGTCTCCTCTGGAAAGATATGTGGATGCCCGATATATAGGAATAGAGGATAAAGTGGATTTAATAAGGGTCGTTCTACCTGACTACAATAAAGAGTTTAACTTCCATCCTCGAAGGGTATTTCTGGGTCTTGTCTAAAATTTTGTTTCCAACCTTTCTGATATGGGTATCGATCTCCAATTGGGGCACCAAGATAAAAATTAGAATCGAACTTACCATCAATCCTCAGAATATGTTTGACCATCTCTCGTTGCTCGTCAGGGCAATTACCACCGAAAGGTATAGAAGATTTATCATAATGGATTTGTTGTCCTGAAATTTAACAGAGAATATGTTCAATTAATCTTGACTCATAAGCATTAAGCTCCGACACATATAAACGTGTGACCAGCGTATGCTAATAATCCAATTGAGGGAGCCAAAGGGGCACGTTTAATTCTACTGAGAAAACTGACTTTGATATTATTATCAATTAATCTGGTCAGCAATTTTGATATAAAAGAAAATTAATTTTTAACCTTCACTTTATTTTGTGAGTGTAAAAATTATAATTGTATTAAAATTTTATTTAGTCAAAGGTATATTGTAAAAAAAAAAAATCTTAATCTAAAATGAATTTTCTTTTTCAATTTACCACAAATCTAACATAAATATTATACTCTTGATATGTGTTACTCCAAAAAAAAAGGTATTTATATATATTATAGATAAATTGAATGATTTTAATCTTTTTCTTCATGTCACATCAATGTTACATATAAATTCGAAGTCCATTATGATAATTACGTAACATCGGCAGTTTTTGATGATATTTATTTAAAAGTTTTATTTTATTTTATTTATTTATCAACATAATCAAAACTTGCTTCTTTGGTATCTTTTTATCGTTTGAAACGATGGAGACATCCCAATTGAGAAACGATAGGGCATGCCTATATAGAAATGATCGAGACCATATATGATAAGGGGTATTATACGTGCGTGCCTGGATTAGAATGTATTAAATTAAGAAATTGTTGATATTCATGGATAATGAAAAATCTAATCACCCATCGAGGTATGGGTAAATGATGGGACTTTTTATTTTGGTAGGAGATACATATTCGAATCTCTATCTCTAGATTGCACGAAGAATTGGTGTGTGCGACATGGCTCCGTTTCCTCCTCAATTTGCCTAATTTAGTTCTAGGTTATCAAAAAAATAAAGTGTAATCCAATCTTATGCTTGTGCTAATAGGGATTAAGAACTTAATCTATATCATCCTATAGGAAAAACCTCGAGATAGCAAACTCCGTTATGATTTACAGAAATAAAAAATGGGAACAAAAGTGATTCTACAATCTCAACGAAGTAAGTAAATGAAAGGCACATGTAGAAAAGGTGGGCAATAATTAGATTGGAGAAGAAAACAAATTCCCCTTCGTATCTTCACGATTTAGCGAGTAAGGCTTAGAGCGGCGGGGGTGGTTTTGGGAGGGTTGGGTGTTACGGAGATTTCCGTCGGATTTTTACGCAATCAAAATTGTGGAAAAAAAAAAAAAAAAAAAAATCATAACGCTTCACTTATATTATAGATGGATGATAAAGGGCAACCTTGCCTTAAGCCTTTCTTAGGAGTACAGGAGCTCCATTGATTAGCATAGAATCTGAAATTGAAGATAAGCAAGGTAAAATAAGATTCCTAATAAATTTAGGAAAGTTTAGTTGCATGTGGAAGTCCCCAGCTCTCAAGTCTTCTTTTCATATAATGTAGGGTTTCGTTAACGATGATAATGTTGTCTGAAATTAACCTGCTTCTTAGAAAAGCATTTTGACGTTTGGGGATCCTCGAAGGTAGAATGGATTTAATCTTATTGGCAAGGATCTTAGAGATAATTTCATAGATAACATTTGCAACACTTATATAGGACGGTGATCTTTAGTTTACACCAGGTCCGAGATTTAGGAACCAAAGTGACATATGTATAAATCAAATTACATGTAGGAAAGCAATCATTGACGACAACATTGCACTAATTTAGGTTGAATTTGATAAGGGTGATAATCTATCAAAATAAGTATTAATTTTATTTGGTGAGAATGATATTTTGATTCGGATTAAGTTAAGTTATTTTTGGGATCGATGTTTGATAAGTTTTTTTTAATATTATCTCATATATTTTCATAGGTTAATCTAAAAATTATTTAAATAGTCACAGGTTAACCTATCAGGATAATCTTTATGACTTTCAAATAAAAATAAAGTATAATCCAACTACAAAAAATTTTTCTTTAAAATCTATCCCTCCATCGAAAATAACCCTTAATTTATGGTATCATCTCTGACTACTTCCCAACATGATTCAAAAAATAGCGGTGATAATCCATCCAGGTCGAGAGGGCTTTAAAGGGGCCCAAAGAAGACGTTGGAATTCGTTGATCTCTTGATTCATCAGGAAGTCTAGCAACAAACTGACACTCCTAATCATCAGACAATCTCTGATCACATGAAAATATATTCGAGCAGCTAATGCATGTACTTTCTTCGGAGAAAGTATTTGTGTAATACTGCACAGATACATTCCCAATATCATCTTGATCCATGCATGACTATTGTTCCATCATTAAGTTTGACGTTGGAGATATAATTTTTCCTATGTCTCCGAGAGGCATTTAAATGAAAATATCTAGTATTCTGGTCGCCACATGTAACCCACTTACATTTGACTCTCTGTGTCCGGAATATTTCTTCAAGTAGCAGAAGATACTCATATCTTGCATTATGTTCCTCTTGCAACTCTAATTGCTTCAAGCTTGGATCATCAATGCGCTGGATCTTACTCAATTCCTCCTCGATTTGTCTCTTCCAGTAAAGTCTAGTTGCAATCTCCTTTTTAATTACTCCACTTCTAAAGACGATTCCCGATATAAATACAGTGCTTTTGAATCATGTTCCTCCGGCCTATCCTCAGGAATACTCCAAATCCTCTCAACTTTATTCTTAAAATCTTTGTGCTCCGTCCACATGGCTTCAAAACGCCAAGGTTTCTTTCTTCCCTTCAGAGTGATTCCTGGAAGTCTTGATCACAATGGGGACATGATCACTTCTTATTCTGAGAAGGTGCAACACGGTGACACCCCAACCAAGGGAAACTCGCTACACCAGAGATCATTGGCAACAGCCCTATCATGTCCGGAGAGGGTGACTGTCTGGTTGTTCAATCCTTTCTCAGACCATGTAAACGTTGGTCCAGAGAATTTCAACTCAACCAAATCCCAGCTGGACGTAGAATTGTTTAGGAATGTATAATTCGCAACGCAAGATGCAATGCAGAAGTGGATCAAGATCACCACGTCATGTATTTTCCTCACGTGGGCACTTCCATTCACCTTGGTGGAACTTATGTATGCATTAGTGCATTCAAAATATCCCTCACAGAGTAACGTGAAAAATAACGCAAGTACTGTTACGTGATGAGATCCATCACTGCTAAAAAAGTCATCTCCGCTTCTGAACCAGAACGCAATAGTGCAAAATCAAAATACATCGATGCAAAATAAAAAATCATCGATGCATTTTAGCTTAGAACTAAATTTCTACGAGTGCAAAATCAAAAATTACTGATGTGTTTTAATTCAGAACCAAATTGCATCGGTGCAAAATCAAAATCACCCGTGTATTTAGTTTAGACTCAAATTACACTGGTATAAAATAAAAAATCATCGGTGTATTTTGGTTTAGAACAGAAAATCACTTATGTATTTTCATTTAAAATAAAAAATCACTAGTGATTTCTTTACCCACAGGTGATGAAAATTGTCTAAGTGATGGTGGACTCTACTACGTGACAAAACTTATGTTGCTGCTCATGTGTGAGGCTCACTCAAAAAATTCACACATTAAATTATAACATGTACGATGTGGTTCACATCTGTTGCATCCTTACATTGTAAAAACACATCATTTTTTAGATTTTTGTACATTTTTACAATTATTTAATATATCTTATCATGCCTATGGCTGCCCCTTCCACCCCATTTCTCAGACTGATTCAAGAGCAGTACTAAGATCCCCAATGCATAAGGTAGGGCCCTTAGTTAACTAGTAAGATAAGTAAAACCAGTCCAAAAATTTTTCCTTTCAACAGCATAAGGAGGCCCATAGATACCGATCAAATGCCAGACAAAATTATATCCGGAAATGGAATGCTAGCAATAATACAGTTTTTATAATATCTCATAACATGACAGCTAACTGAACCCTTCCAAACCAATAAAGCTACCTTCCAGACCATTTGCGCAGCAAAAGTGAAACCTATGGTTAGGAAATTTTCGGCGGAAGACATTGGAAGGTGCCTTGCATGGTTTAGTCTTTCACCAAAAAATCATATGACCGCTTTTGGACATTTGACGAGATTGGCCACGCGGCGAACTGCCCGGGGTCACTCCAAATCATAAAGGTGTAGGTTACTTTGAGTGTCAACCTCTCAAAAGAGAGGTTAATTGATATTTTATTTAACCATTTAATATTTTATTTGGTAATTTAGATTCGATCACTTTAACTAAGTTTGTTTAATACAAGTGAAATTGATGTTAGTGGAACCCATATTAAAGTTTTATATCACACTTGTTTTATAATTTTAACACTACTATGGAATAGATGCCATAATGATTAATATCATAATTTAATGTTGATTCAATTAAATACAAATTTATGTTAATATCATTATATAAGTAAATATAGTTGTAAGTTAATATCAATTTCATATTTTTTAACTTTACTTTCCTAACTTTCGACGTAAACGTGCAGTCAGAATCAAGTAGACCAAAACACATCGGTTGGAAATGATTTTCAATCAGTTGAAAATGATTTTCAACTTGTTGGAAATCAAAATATACTAATCAAAAATGATTTTCAATCGGTTGAAAATAAAAGTACACGAGTTAAAAATCAAAATACAACAGTTGGAAATAGTTTTAAACGAAAATACACTGGTTGGAAATGATTTTCAATCGGTTGAAAATTAAAATATACTGGTTAGAAATGATTTTCAATCGCTAGAAAATCAAAATATATTAGTTGAAAATGAAAATATACCAGTGTATTTTACCTTTCTATTTATAGTAAATGATTTTTTACTTAAAACGTAATTTTCTATCTATAAGAAGTGATTTTTCACTTATAAAATAATTTTTCATTTATGAAAAATCATTTACATAGATAAAAAAATTAAAATACACTATCTGAAATCATTACTCTCACTTTATACATCGTAAAATATATTACAAATATACATTTATTTATTTATTTATTTTTTCTCTGTTTCAATTGATAAATTTTCTCCTTTTCCCGTCTTAAAAAGCTAATTTAATTAATGTCATTTTTGCCCTTAAAATGATGGCTTCATGCCGTTTTCTAGAATAAACCTTCTCTTTCCTCGTTTGGCAATTCCTCCTTACCTTGGATGGCTACACCCTGTTCCGAATGTCTCCACCGCCAAAACACCAATCTTACTTCACGTTGAGAAAATTGATAGCATTTCGTTCCAGCAACTAATTCAACTAAGGGAGTGGAATTAGAATTTCTCCAACTCTCGCTGCATCACACATTGTTAAGTTTTTTTTTTCTTATTCCTTTTACCTAATTCCATGAGCATCTAAGTAGGAAAGAAACTTGATTATTCCTCTACCTTCGTAATGGTGCCTAAAGGTTTAGTTAACACTAACCTTGATCTCATATATGGTTAGTTTGTTAGCAAATATCAATTGAGTGGCGTATATAAATGTAAAATCGAATAACTTTACAAGGGCCTTTGTTTAAATGTAATATAAATATTTATAAGGTCACCTATGTAAAATTTTTAATACTTTCCGACGAAGATTTCAAAGTTTAGTTCATTTTCTCTCTCTTGCGATGTAGAAAGACTATATTTTTTGACTTAGTGGTGTGTAATTGTCCATGAATGTGATAGATCATAGATCTAAGCATTTTCATCTCATGAATAAAATAAGAGATGGAAGGTAATTAAGGTTTATAAAATTTATATATGTCTTTTCCAAATTATATGAATGTGAAAGGGCCTAGAGCACTCCTTTTAAACCCTTGGAAGAAAAGGAAGGAGGTAAAAGATGAACTAAGATGGCATAATTACTTAAAACATCTCTCGTAAACTCTTTGGTTAATTGATGGATGCTTTTAGTAGTGTAATTTTTCTATGGAAAGATGTGAGGTATGTGTGAAATGAAATAATATGAAAATATAAATAAATAATATCACAAAATGTAATCACACAAGAACACAATGGATTTTTATGTGAAAAATTAAATCTGGATAAAAACCACCACCTAAGCCTCTCGACTTAGGATTTCCTGATCGACATAATCGATCAAATCTACTATCCAAGTTACTTAAACGAGGGTGATTTAACCTCTTACAATCATGCTACTATATACGAGGGTAGTATATCTCAAATCCCCTCTTCACGAAGAGTATTTTGTCTCGCGAGGGAGACGGGAATTCACAATACGAATACCTAACCAAAGACAATAATACAAATATCCTATAGAGCCACAAAGTATACAGTAAACCTAGCTACTATAGGCAATAGAAACTTTCCTTTGATGGAAGTGCGTTGGCTAGTAACGCATAGTGCGTGAACCACATAAGAGCACGATGACGCTCTCATATGCGAAGATGGGAGAGCAGATGTGCAACGATGATGATGCTCTCAAGTGTGTAGGATGATCTTGGAGAGCAACAATTCTTCTAGTTGATTTTCTTCTTCACTTTAACACAATATAATGTGGAAGTAGTATGCCAAGGTGTACAAAATAAAGGAAGGGTCCTCCTCTATTTGTAAATGACATAGGAACCCTTACGAAGGTTTTGGAAGGCTTAGGTAGTCATTGGAAACAAATCTAAGGCAAATCATGTTGAAATCAGGGTCATTATGATTCTGACAGGATTATCATGTGTCTGATTTTAAGGTTATACGTCTACTCTAAAGGAGTTGATGATCTAAACTGGGTTGAATCAAGACGGAAGTCTAAGGATCGCTTTTAAGACGTCTAATTTTAGACGGATTGCTTCTTATTTTCACCAGATCGAAATAGGATTCTAGAGTTAAGTTGCATAGACGATGGATCGGACGTCTGACAAGAGGTTTGGACATCTGGAGAAGCAATCCTTTGTGGGCATGGATTTCCCGAGAGGCTTAACGGTTAAAACATCTGACAAAATGAGAATTGGGTCAGATCTTAGCCTAACGTCTATTTTATCGGACGACTAGGATGATCTCTGGACATCTGTTAAGACCCATTCTGTCTTGAGCCTTTTAAGACGTCTAGACTGTCGGTCAGACATCTGGTCAAACGTCTGGAAACCTTCCCAGACGTCTGGTGATAACGGCGTTGTGACTAGCTTTTGTTATAGAAATAGCGTTGTAGTACAGCTAGTTATTGCCATCATTACAGATATATATATATATATATATTTTACTAGGAAAATAAAAGAGTTCCCGAGGTCGAACTCAGGGAGCAAGTTGTATTCTAAGAGGTACAAAGTTTCTATTACAAAAATAAAGAGAGAGAGAGGGGAAAATTTTGCTTCTTCTTCTTCTTCTCTTCTTTCTTCTTCTTGTCTTTTTGGTTGTTCTTCACCTGTGCCTTCTTCTCTTCACTTTCTTTTTCTTCTTTGTCCTCGTGTTCTTCTTTTCTTCTTGCTTCTCTGCTTCTTGTCTTCTCTTCCTGTTCTGCAGCTGCTAAGTGCTCGCTGCTTTCCTCTTCTTTTTTTCTTCTTGGTTGCGGTTCTGTCCTTCTTTTCTTCTTCTTCTTCTTTGTCTTCAGGACGTCGTCTGATTTTTCAATCAGACGACTTAAACTGCTGTTGCTACAGTGTGTCTCATTCTCCTTCTTCTTCACCTGTGCCTACACACTCACGGTTTAAGTCAGAGGGCAAAACCTACTCTACCCTCCCCCCGCGTCTCTCTCTCTCAGAATTCACTCTTAGGAAAGCTCTCCCAGAGCAACCGGTTAATCGGGTACGCGGGTCGCACCCAGGTCCAGGCCCACCGGCGTGCGGTGGTGGGCGAGGAGTGCAGGTCGAGCTAATCGGGTCGGGCCAGGTCCGCGAGGCGTGAGCGCAGATGAGGCCGGGTAGTCGGGCGGGTGAGAGGGACCTCACCCCGTGATCACGAGGCGAACTGCTTAAGGAACTTTTTGCCTTTAAGCACCCGCGTGCCTCTCAAAGTTTCCGAGGTGGGACTAAATGTCCCACCCCAATTGAGCGCCTGCAGCGGAGGAGGTAGCTGGCAATCGCGGCTTCACGTGAGGCCTTCGCCCCAGCTGCGAGCCTGGGACTCTTCGCGGAGATTCCCCGCGCAGCCTGGGAGTCAGACTTGGGCGAAGCGCACTTGGAGCTGCAGGTTGAAGGTGCTTCTTCAGCTCAGCAATGGCGACGGCGGTCGAGATACCTGTCCACAGAGGAATGGCCTCTCGGCCTAATCAGATACGTGGAGAACCTTCGCCGTGGCACGGCGAAGGTGGTGGGGGCTCTAGCAGGCGGCAGGGTGGAGCATGAGGGCCGCCCTAGGTCAAACTGCAGCGCGGGAAATGGGTTTGTTCGGGGGGTCTGCAGAGGGCGAGTGGCGGGAAGTGGAAGGGCGGAGGTTGATCAGGGTGAGGAGGTGGAGATTCTGTGAAGGTCGGCGAGCCGTGTGGGGTGGTGGAGTGATGGGGGCGTCTCGCCGGAGGGTAGCCGGAGACGAAGGGGGTGACGGTGGTTAGGATCGGACTCGAGGGCGACAGTAAAGGTTTAAAGTGAGGAAAAGGAAGAGGGGAGGAAAAGGAGAAGTTATACCTACTTAGCAGGATGAGGAGGAGCCGAAGCAGGCGACAGTCGTATCGACTGTCACCGGAGAAGAAGCTGCCCAGGGGAAGGAGCGACGGTGAGGAGAGGGTCGGAGAAGCGCGCGCTGGGTGCGGCGCGGCGCGGGAAGAGCGAGGGAAGGCAACCCTGCTGCTGGTAGTGCGGTAGGGTGACGAGGAGGAGGCGGAGAAGCCACCGGAGCAAGGGGGCGTCTGTCGGAGTGGGAAGAGAGGAAGTGAGGGGGTATCTCCGTCAGATCCGAGCTGGGAAGAACGGCGGAGCGACGGGGGTATTTATAGGGGCAGAACCAGAGAGGAGGGCGGAGGGAGACGACGTGTCTCCCTCGATGGAGGACGTTGGAGGAAGGATACCCATACCGTCCGTGCGTTCGCACGGCCGGTATGGGTGGTTGCAGCCATCAGGGGGGTGTTCCTACGACGGCTGACGACGCAGGGCACCCCCATTTGACTTGGCAGGCCCCCCCACTTACCCCGCGCAAGGTCGCCGGAGCATGGTGCTGCTCGGGTTTTGCAAGAGGGACCTAAACGTAAAGAACGAAGGAGAGTTAGGGGCCAAAATGTGAGGGTTCAAAAGTTGAGGGCCAAAAAGTAAATATATGAGGACCAAAGTGTAAAGTTGGTCAAGAAGGTTTCTTCTTAGGCTCAGATTTTTATACATGACTAATTAGGACCTAAGGATTCTGATGGTGAATTTTATTTCTATATTAAACCTTGTTTGACTGGTCAATTTATGCAAAAAACTCAAATTAAGTTGTTAATTGGGCATGGTTCTCAATATAGGTCAAAATGGGTCCCTAAGGCTAAATTGAAGGTTCTAAACCCTAGAGATTATTTTTATATGAATTTTAGAGGGTTTTTTGATTTTTTCTCTGCCTCGAACCTCGTGTATTTAAGTGGATTTATTTTTAGGGTTACAGGATGTCATTTAATTCTTCGGAGTTGCTGTAGCCCTTGTTGAGTCATTTCATCCCACTTTTCTTCTTATTAGGTTATTTTGACCTATATTTGGACCCTGAGTTATCCTGTTTTCAGATTGGATTGGTGAAATTGCATTTTTACCCCTCAGTTTATGTTTTCTTTGCAAACTCAGAATCTCTCTGAGCCAAGCCTTTCTAAGGTTATGTAGGAGCTTTTTCTTGGAAATCAGGGTTAAATGGTGCTATTTTAGGGCTCATGATGAGGTTCTCATTATCTGGAAATCAAAATTTTTGGGTACGAGCTTCATGTTTGCGCGTAGGCTGCACGCAGACAGTACTCTCGTTTTCTCCCCTTCTTCTTTCTCCTCTCCTCCAGCAAACCCTAACACGCCATCCTTATAAAACCCCCCTTCCTCCTCTCTCGTTCTCCCCACCCCAGCCACTTCTTCCCTTTCTCTTCACCCCAGCGCGAGAGCTAGCACGAGCGAGAGAGCGCAAGAGTGGCGACGAGGAGAAGCGGCGTGAGGAGAAGAGGAGTTGAGCTCGCAAGCTCGTGTGGGAGCTCACCGGAGGGCGCACAGCCAGAGTAGCACGTGTGGGAGGAGTGTGTCGGGGAGGTCATCCCTGACACTATTGCAGCCGGAGCTGCAGTCGAAGAGGCGAGTCGCGGCTGCGCGCGGTGGGGTGAGCGGGAGCAGGTTCTGGTTCTGGGTTTTTCCCAGAATCAGATGTCTGGAGGGACATCTAGACGACGGAGCGGACGTTTGGAGGTGGTTTCAGACATCTGAAGAGAGATCTTCGCGAAGGTACTTTCCCTTTACCGATACGGCCATGCAGGCCGCTCCATGGCTACTCTTCGCGTGGCCTTTTTGAGAAGATTTGCTGGTGGCATGCAAGATTTGCTTCGGGAAGGCGCGGGGCATGCCTTCCCATGCATTTCAGATGTCTGGGCTGCTTACTAGATAAGTTGAGGCACTTCTAGACGTCCGGAGATGTAACGACCCGATTCCCGAGTCCCACCGAGACACGAGAATTGGACCGACTTAACTAATCCCAAGACCTAGTCGTCCAACGAGGAAGTAACAAAAAGAGTAGTAAAATATACCACATTCAACATGAAATATAACTAGCAGTAACAAAATACAGCAGTAAGAAAAAGAACTAATACAGCATGTACCACCACAACAGTAGAACAACATTTATAACATAACATGAACTACAAGTAAAGAAAAGTACACAGAGTAACAAGAATTACTCACTACAGTGGAACAAAAAGGGCACAAAAGAACAGTGGTAACTCTACTGGACCCTACTCGGCCCAGCGTCCTCTGCAGCCGCTGACCCTGGCTGCTCAACACCTGGTCCTGAAAAGTAACGAGTGTAACACGTCAGCGAAACGCTGAGTAGAGTGGCAGCTAAAACTAACGAAGCAGTAAAGTGTACAGTAACTATTTTATTTTCTTTCTTCCTTTATTTACACCTTTCAATTGTTTCACAATTTATCTATTTCTCAGATCCTTCACTTGATCTCGAATGTTCCTCGTGGGAACGATCTTGATTGCAGTCTTTTCCGAAAAGTAGAAGTAACACGTGGTGCTCTCCTGGCCGGGAGAGTCCCCCGTGGTGATCCTACTCTCAGTCAACCACCCCAAGGTCGCTGACAGACGTAACGGTGACTACGGCACGCACGGTAAACGCACGGGTAGCTATCCCGCACTGGCACGCGGTCAGTCGTTTCCGTTAACGAGTGCGCCCAAAGCACAGCACGGAACCAGTATAGGGCAGAGCCCTCTCAGTAATAGGGGTCCAACCCCTCCACAGTAACTAAACAGGGGTCTTGCCCCTCCACAGTCTGCGCACCCTCGCCTGACTACCCTGGTTTGCCCAGTGGGCCTAACAAGTCGGTGTAGGTGAGCTAGTAGAACCCCGGGGCCCGTGGGGTAGCTAGTACTCGCTCTACACTAGTTGCTCTCCTCGGTACTGTGTACACGAGGGCCAAAAGTCGGTACAAAGTGGCCAGACCTAACCCCGGGTCCCTGGGGCGGCTGGCTCCGCTCTGCACTAAGCAGGTAACAGGTGCTTCCCCTGGTACTACGTACCGAAGAGACAACACACCTTCACGTCTTTCTTTGTCAGTTCCATTTCATTCTCTTTCCAGGAGTTCTACTCCTAACTCTCCGTAGGGTTCCAGCTCTTTTAACTCAACGCATTCAGGTTTCACCCTTTCAGTTTCACGTTCATACAACCCATATTCTCAATCATATTCATTTATTCATAACAGGCAGCTGTTAAATTGTTACGAACACGCGGCTTCAGACGTTTTTGAGACGTCTGACCAGACGTTTGGAACCCCTTCCAGACGTCTGGGATTCGGTTATTTTCGGCACGCGTGTTTCGTCTGCGCGCCTGAGCGTGCAGACCTGCGAGCGTCTCTCTCTCTCTTTTCCCTCTCCCTCCTGCGCCCTCTGTCCTGCTCTCTCTCCTCCTCGCGCGGCCTTAAAAGGCCACGCCCTCCCCCTCACTCCCGTCACCTCCGCCCCCTTTCCTCTTCTCCTTCCAGCCGGTGCACGAGAGCAAGCGCGAGTGAGCGGCGGTAGCGATAGCCGCGGTGAGCGTGGGAGGAGGTGCTGCGCGTGGGAAGAGGCGCTCGGCCATGAGGGCGAGCTCGCCGGGGCTACTAGGGCCGGCTGGCGGGGGAAGCAGCAGACGTGGGGTGATGCGGGAGGCCTGCTGCAGCTCGAGGAGTAGGCGTACGAGGCGCGGCGCGGCCATGCGTCGCGGGCGGAGGGCGAGTCGCGCTCTGATTCTGGAAATTTTTCCAGAATCAGACGTCTGGGCTTCCAGCCAGACGACGGGGACGACGTCTGGAGGACTGTACAGATGTCTGAAAGGTGAGTTATTTCCGTCTTCCTTCCTTTTCTTCGACTGACCGTACTGAGAGAGAGAGGAAATAGGTACGCGCAGGTTCTAATTCGCCGCCCAACACGAATCAGACGTCTGGCTGCAGTGCCAGACGACTGGAGCGACTTCCAGACGTCCGGGGTGACCATCGGACGTCTGGGAACTAAGCCAGATGCCCCCACAGGCTTCTGGACGTCTGAGAGACCACGCAGAGCAAGGTAACCCCTGATCCACTTTTTAAGACGTCTGGAATAAGTTCCAGACGTCTGATTTTGCACTGTTTCATTGTTTTCGACCCGTTTAGGGCCCGTTCGGGTTCTGTTTTCCACGTTTTGAGTTGCGTTCTTTTCGGAATTAAATCCCCTACCCATCTTCAGTAGCTATATACTGTTTTGGGAAACTCCTTGTGATTGATCCTTGTGATAGGACCCCGTTCTGTTGCAGTCTCGGGGGTTGCGGAGGCACGCGGGATTCCCGACCACGTCCCCAGTACTCCTGTTGTAACCGGTAGAGTGGCTTTTAAGTTTACTAGTATAATCTGTTAAATTATGGAACGATAAATAGAACCTAGGACATTGCATGAATCCTAGGAATGAGAAATAGATTGAATGGTAGATCCTAGGGTGTTGCATGAATCCTAGGGCTGGAAAACTAGATTGTATGATAGATCCTAGGATATGGCATGAATCCTAGAACGGGAAAACCAGTGGAATGTATGAATACTGCAGTCTTGGAAAATGTGGAAAGAAAATAATAGCTTCCTGTGAATTGAATTAACAGCTGCCTGCTATGAATAAATAAACGTGATTGAGAACATGGATTGTATGAACGTGAAACTGGAAAGGTGAAACTTGAATGTGCTGAGTTAAAAGAGCTGGAACCCTACGGGGAATTAGTAGTATAACTCCTGGAAGGTGAATGGAATAGAATTGGGGAAGTGAGCTGGCCCTTGAGTACGGAGTACCAAGGAGAGCGACTGTCCCCCTGTTTAGTGCAGAGCGGAGCCAGCCGCCCCAGGGACCCGGGGTTAGGACTAGCCACTTTGTACCGACTTGGTGGCCCTTGTGTACGTAGTACCGAGGAGTGCTACTAGTGTAGGGAGGTACTAGCTACCCCACGGGCCCCGGGGTTCTGCTAGCCTCCTACACCGACTTGTTAGGCCCACTGGGCAAACCAGGGTAGTCAGGCGAGGGTGCGCGGACTGTGGAGGGGCAAGGCCCCTGTTTGGTTATTGTGGAGGGGTTGGACCCCTGTTACTGAGAGGGCTCTGCCCTGTACTGGTTCCGTGCTGTGCTTTGGGTGCACCCGTTAACGGAAACGACTGACCGCGTGCCAGTGCAGGTTAGCTACCTGTACGTTTATGGCGTGTGCCGTAGTCACCGTTACGCCTGTCCGTGACCTTGGGGTGGTTGACTGAGAGTAGGATCACCACGGGGGGACTCTCCCGGCCAGGAGAGCACCACATGCTACTTCTACTGTTCAGAAAAGACTGCAATCAAGATCGTTCCCACGAGGAACATTCGAGATCAAGTGAAGGATCTGAGAAATAGATAAATTCTAAAATAATAGAAAGACGTAAATAAAGGAAGAAAGAAAATTAAAACAGCTACTGCACACTTTACTGTTTCTTTAGTTTAGCTGCCACTCTACTCAGCGTTTTGCTGACGTGTTACACTCGTTACTTTTCAGGACCAGGTGTTGAGCAGCCAGGGTCAGTGGCTGCAGAGGACGCTGGGTCGAGTAGGGTCCAGTAGAGCTACCACTGTTCTCTTGTACCACTTTTTTTGGTTCCACTGTAGTGAGTAGTTCTTGTTTCCGCTGTACATTTCTTTACCCGCAGTTCATATTATATTATGAATGTTGTTCTACTGTTGTGGTGGTATATACTGTAGTGGCTTCTTTCTTTACTACCGTATTTCCTTACTGTTAGTTATATTCATGCTGAATGTTGTTTATTTTGCTGCTCTTTTGGTTACTTTCTCGTTGGACGACTAGGTCTTGGGATTAGTCGAGTCGGTCCGGTTCTCGTGTCTCGTAGGGACTCGGGAATCGGGTCATTACATAAATCAATTTACAGGCATCTATTATTTCCTTTCCACATTTTCCAAGACTGCAATATCTATATTCATATCACTAGTTTTCCAGTCCTAGGATTCATGCCGTACCCTAGGATCTATCATTCACTCTAGTTTTCCAGCCCTAGGATTCATGCAAAACCCTAGGATCTATCATTCAATCTGGTTTCTCATTTCTAGGATTCATGCAATGCCCTAGGTTCTATTAATTGTTCCATAATTGTAACAAATTATGTTAATAATTTCTAAAGCCACTCTACCAGCTACAACGGAAGTACTGGGGGCGTGGTCGAAAATCCCGCACGCCTCCGCAACCCCCGAGACTGCAATGGAACGGGGTCCTAACACAAGGATCAAACACAAGGAGTTTCTTAGAACAGTATATAATTACTGTAGACGGGTAGAGGATTTTATTCCGAAAAGAACGCAACTCGAAACGCGGAAAACGGACTCCGAACGGGCCCTAAACGGGTCGAAAACGACGAAACAGTCCAAAATCAGACGTCTGGAACCTGTTCCAGACGTCTTAAAATGTGGGTCAGATGGTACCTTTGTCCTGCGTAGTCTCTTAGATGTCCAAAAGCCTGCGGGGGCGTTTAGCCTAGTTCCCAGACGTCTGATGGTCACCCCGGACGTCTGGAAGTCCTTCCCGTCGTCTGGCACTGCGGCCAGACGTCTGATTCGCGTTGGGTGGCGAGTCTCAAAACCTGCACATACCCACTCATCGTTCTCAGTACAACGGGTCGCAGAAAAGGACGAAGGACGAAAATAACTTACTTTCCAGACGTCTGGACAGTTCTCCAGACGTCTTCACCATCGTCTGGTTGGAAGCCCAGACGTCTGATTCTGGAAAAATTTCTAGAATCAGAGTTCGACTCACTCTCCGCCCGCGACGCACGGCCGCGCCGCGCCTCGTCTGCCTGCTGCTCGAGCTGCAACAGCCCTCCCGCGACGCTCCACGCCCGCGGCTCCCCCACTGGCCGGCTCTAGCTGCCCCGGCAAGCTCGAGCCCTCACGGTCGGGCGTCTCCTCCCTCACCCGACACCTCCCGCAACTCGCCGCAGCTGCCGCTGCCGCCGCTCGCTCGCGCTCGCACTCTCGCACCGGTTGGAAGAAGAAGAAGGAAGCGGAGGAGATGAGAGTGAGGGAGAGGGATAGGGCCTTATAAGGCTGCGCGGGGAGAGAGAGAGCGCAGTCTGCGCCTGTAGGAGGAGAGAGGGAAAAAGAGGGGTTCGCAAGTCTGCGTGCGCAGGCGCGCAGACGCAATTGTGCGTGGCACAGAAATTAAATCCCAGACGTCTAGAAGTGGTTCCAGACGTTTGGTCAGACGTCTGGGCCACCTCCCAGACGTCTTAAAAAGGCATCTTGAAAGCGCGTTCGTAATAGGAGAGGAGGTCGGACGTCTGGAGTTAGGTCCAGACGATTCAGAAGAGTTCCTGGACGTCTGAGGTCGACGCAGAGCTTGAGGTACGTTTCTGGACACTTTTAAGACATCTGAAAGTTGTTCCAGACATCTGATTTGAGTCAGCAACCCTATTTTTGACCCATTTAGGGTCCGTTTGAGGTCCGTTTTACGCAAATAAGATACCGACGTTTTCCTTATAAGTTCCTTTACTGGTTACAAGGCTTCCTATACTGTTCTGAATGTTCCTTTGTGATTGTTCCTTGTTATAGGACTTCGTTCCGTTGCGAGTTCAAGCCTTGCTGAGGCACGTAAGCCTGTAATTCGAGCCCCAATACTCTTAGGTTTACTGGTAAAGTGGCTTCCCCTCATTTAAATACAAAGCTGAATGCATGTGTGGAATGAATGATTAGAAACTAGGATATGGTATGAATCTTAGGACGAGAAACACTTGAATGTCTGTATGCGTGTTTGCAGTCTTGAATGAGTAGATAGAAACAACTGCCTGTTAATGAACAAGAGCTGCCTGTGAAATACGAATTAACTGTGCTAGTGAAACAGTTGCATGTAACCTTACCTGTTGTAAACGTTAAATACTAGAATACGAGCTGCATATGTATAATCTGAGAATGGAAATGTGAATGATAGAAATACGAGCTGCATGTATATAAACTGAGAACGGAAATGTGAATGATAGAAATACGAGCTGCATATGTAGAACCTGAGAATGGGAATGGGAATGATGAAACCTGGTATGAAATGACATGATTAATATGAGCATGAACCCTCAGGGGAATTAGGAGTAAAGCTCCTGGAAATAAATGGAATGGATCCGGAAAATGTGAGTGGGGAAGTGTGCTGACCCTTGAGTATGGAGTACTAAGGAGAGCGACTGTCCCCTGTTTTGTGTAGAGTGGAGCTACTTGCCCCTGGGTTGGGACCCGGGGTTAGGATTGGCAACTCTGCACTGACTTCTTGGCCCTCGAGTACATTGTACCGGGGAGAGCTACTAGCCACCCCATGGGGCCTGGGGTTCAGCTGGCCACCCTACACTGACTTGTTAGGCCCACTGGGCAAACCAGGGTAGTCAGGCGAGGGTGCGCGGACTGTGGAGGGGTGAGACCCCTGTTTGGTTCTTAGGGGCTAGACCCCTGTTACTGAGAGGGCTAGGCCCTATACTATTCCGTGTTGTACTTTGGGCTCACTCGTTAGCGGAAATGACTGACCGCGTGCCAGTGCGGGGTAGCTAACTGTGCGTTTATCGCGCGTGCCGTAGTCACCGTTATGTCTGTCTATGACCATGGGGTGGTTGACTGGGTGTAGGACCACCACGGAGGACTCTCCTGGCCAGGAGAGCATCACGTGTAACTTCTACTCTTCGAAAAAGACTGCAATCAAGATCGTTCCCACGAGGAACATTCGAGATCAAGAAAGAGATGTGCTTGTGATGGTTTTATCAAGTTATTTTTCTCAATAGTTTTATGGTTTGCACCAATGTTATGGTTCTCCTGAAAAAGTCATGCAAACAACTAAAATCACTTTGAGATGTGCTTGTTCCTTTTCCAACTTATTGATCAGGAATGCTTTTCACAGGAGCTTACTGATAAGGAATGCTTTTCACAGAAGCTTACTGATTAGGAATGCTTTTCGCAAAACTTTACTGATTAGGAATTAAAAGCTTCAGAAATAGGTATCTATTTCACCGCAACAGCATGAGAAGATAGTGCAGCATCACATGTTCAAAAAT
Organism: Thalassia testudinum; assembly: GCA_037157565.1. Lineage (NCBI taxonomy): Eukaryota > Viridiplantae > Streptophyta > Magnoliopsida > Alismatales > Hydrocharitaceae > Thalassia > Thalassia testudinum. Next base: position 22,606,870 of record JAZHRO010000054.1, on the reverse strand, counting down.
TGGCTTCCTGGAATACTTAGGGCACTTGTTATGTTGTATGTTGCAAATAAATTTTGCAAATTGCCATATTTGGTCATCTTTAGTGAACTTTTCTAATTTAGATCTACTTGGTTATTTCATAGATGCTGACTTTGCATGTAGCTCTTGGGTATTGACTGTTTCCATGCTTCCCCTCTCCTTCCTCCTCCAAGGGCTTGACTTGTCTTCTGTTTCATATGTAGTCAGATGATGATTGTTGCAATTCATGTGAAGAAGTCCGTGAAGCGTATCGCAAGAAAGGTTGGGGACTGTCAAATCCTGATCTCATCGACCAGGTTCTTGCACTAGACCTTGTTTTGTCTTCATTTTTTTTTCTGTATTAATAACTTGCTTTTTCCTTTCAAGTATAAACACTTTGTAGCCAAATAAATGTTTGCTTCAAGCCATAAGCAATAGCAGTTTCTGCAAACCTCAGGCACAAATGCAAAGTTTTTTCTTTTCAAAAGTAGGGGGAAAAAGTCAATACAGATTGATGGTGCTAGATTGAGAACAGTGGTAAGTGATCTCTATCTATGACATCCCAATTTGACCAAGTCCCATGTCACCGTTCACGGCTGCACTTTAAGATGACAAGACTGACATTTCCAGCCAAATGAATGTCGCATAGTGAAGCACACAGGGAAATTGGATTGTGGATGCTATTACACCTTGAAGGCATTTTAATATCTACTTGTGGCTCTTTGGGTGCTTTTCAGTCTATTCTCCAGGCTTGGTTCATGATAAGATAGTTTGCGCAACTTTCTGGAAATGTATTCCATGCCTTTGCATTACATTGCATTTTCTAACTGATCCTTATTATTGTTGGTTTTATTTTGATGTGCCTGCTGGATGCCCTTGCAATGCATCTCAGTGATGCATTCTGAGCTCAATTTTTTTCCATCTCTAATCCATCTTGTCCATTTCCATTATTGAGATCTTCTATTAGGATCCATAGTAGATGGAAATCATAGTCATTGGCTATATACCTTCTTCCATATCTGTTTTTAGATGAGTAGCAAGTCAATTTATCCTGGTTCTAGATCTAATTAACTTCCATTTGCTTCTTTAGGCTCATGATTTCATATATTTCAAACTTCATACCACTTTTAAAGGTAGACATAACTTAAATGGAAACTTGGTTTGAAGAATGTGTTACATGTGGTTTAGGTTGCAGTCATGTCATTTGCCTGATATTTTTGGAAAACTTTTATATGGACTTGTCAAGAAGGCTCAGTTATTCCCTTCTGGTCTCTGTAGGGTCATTGCAGCCATCAGCTACACTCTGATTCATGCTTGTTATTGTTACCGTAGAGATTTTAGGTGGAAGAAATGATTCTTGTTATTATTGAAGAGAGTGATCCTAGCCCTCTTTATATATAGAGAGGCAGGGGCAAACATGGAAATCAACCAAGACCTAAAAATAGTTAATTCTAATCAAATATTCCTAATTGATTTATCAATGATGAAAAAATTGTCAGCTATTGTTTACCTAGCTAAACCTTAACAATTGTTTTACAGTGCAAGAGGGAGGGGTTTCTTCAGAAAATTAAGGACGAAGAAGGTGAAGGCTGCAATATTTATGGTTTTTTAGTAGTCAATAAGGTGGCTGGCAACTTTCATTTTGCCCCTGGGAAAAGCTTCCAACAATCGAATGTGCATGTGCATGATCTGCTGCCATTTCAGAAAGATAGTTTTAATGTATAGTGAAAACCCTTGCTTTATGTGTCTACAGCAGCAAATTGCCGTTTCATGCTTTCTTAACTTTCTTGAACACCATAACTGAATCTGTTTTTTATCAGATTAGCCACACAATCAATAGATTAGCTTTTGGAGATTACATCCCTGGTGTCACTAATCCTCTTGATGGGTATTGTTCTTCATCCCGGTATATCTTTCGTATCTTTTTGATCTGACCATATAGATACTGAGCAGCTGAACTAAAACTTATAGGGTGAAATGGGTACAAGAAGAGACACATGGAACATATCAGTACTTCATCAAGGTAATATTGAATCTTTTGGATTCTTAATGTTTTCTAATTTTGATTGTCTGATTCACTTGATGTAATGGTAGATAGAAAATTACTTTTGAGCATTGTAAAATTTTGCTGCGAATTCATCTGCACAAAATACCCCTGGAAGGTGGTGTATTTCTTCTCGATGTTTTGAATTTTATTTGTCAGACAGGGACTTAACAGGTTCCTTTTCTGTCCTTGCAGATGGTTCCCACTGAATACACCAATATCGATAGGCACAAAATACAATCAAATCAGGTGCCACTGCTTAGATCATGAATTTCTCCTTCATGGTTCTCTCCTTTTTGTGGTTGTCATTGATTTTTGTGAACTTCCTGCTGCAGTTCTCTGTGACTGAGCATTTCAAGAGTGGTGGCAGTGGGGCTGGTCATCACTTCCTTCCTGGGGTCTTTTTCTATTATGATCTTTCTCCTATTAAGGTAAGCTCATTTGTGTGATCTCTGTATACAAGTTGCATACTTGTTTTTCATATCTCCGGAGAACGTTTATCTTATTATGAAACTTAATGACCTTTGATTTTGATTTGGCACATGGAATGGTGGAAGTTGAAAAAATGAAACGTAAAGGCCATAAAAACTGTAAACCTGTGCAATTTTTATGTCAGTGACTGAACAGCTGCTATTCATGGCTTATTTGATGTGTGCATCTTGTAGGTGACCATGACGGAGCAGCATACTTCTTTCCTTCACTTCTTGATGAATGTCTGTGCAATAGTTGGAGGTAATATTTCCTCTCAGGTTTTTATCATTTAGACGACTATTTTTCCCTTTTATTTAACCCAGGTCAATCAATCATCTAATTCTATCCAGTTTGCAGTCCATCTCAAATGAAGGATTACTGTTTGCCTTGTCATTAGAAATGTTTCATTCCATTTGCCTTGCCACCTTACTTTCTTCTGCCACATTCAGGTATATTCACTGTATCTGGGATTCTAGATTCTTTTGTCTACCGTAGCCAACGGGCAATAAAGAAGAAGATGGAGATCGGCAAATTTAGTTAGCTTCAGAATCTATGCGAAAGGTTAGACGGTTATTGGGGGTGATGGATGGGTGGCTTTCTTGTAAAGATCCAAGGTTTTTTGGCCTCTCTTGTACAATCTTTTCTGGAATTTGCTTGAAGAGGTTGGACATTGTATTTAATGCGAGAACTGTTTTCCTTGGGCTAATTTACATTCAATATATTTTGACTTTCATGATCCTTTGTGGCTCATTCGCACAAGTGATTGGTATGCCCTCTGGGTGGTCAAACGTATAACATCATGTTAGCTTCATTAAAAAAGAATGAGGATTTTTCTAGATCATGTTATTTGAAAATTGAAAATTGAAAACATATGGTGCAGTAGTTGGAGGTTCATTGTATATCTTGGAAATTGACCTGTTCAGAAAAATGGACAGTTGAAATTTGGTGAGAAAGGTGAAGCTAACTTCTTTGCAGAAAACCTAAGAAAACCACTGGAGTAACGAGTTTTCACAGCTCCAGCTTTTGCATTTAGTACCCTTTGTCACATTGCTTCATTGGAAGGAAGGATCCTCTTGCGTCAAAATTTAATTACTGGGATCTACATAAGATATTATATTCATGCAAGAATATCTTATTCACCATATGGTTTCGTGTAGATGAGAAAGTAATAGCGTTACAGATTTGTGTAGATGGACCATTGTGTTTCTTGCACATGCTAAATTTTGGAAATCCCTAGATTTGGGCTCTGACATATGAGGTCCTATCCTATCTTTAGATTTTTTTTTTGTTCCTTGTTCCAAGTCAATCTACAGAGTCGGGAGTCTTTGTTGGATGGATTTTCTGGTGATTTGCTTTTACGTGGGAGTTTGAGACGTTTGAATGTCGGATCAATTTGGGATCTACAATTGAAAGACTGATTTGGTACCCATTGATATATGCTCTCTCCTCCTTTCGATATAAAACTGACATTGCTTGCATGTTCTTGCACTGGGGTTGTTGTAGTGATCGCTTACCTATTGCAATCTTGTCGTTAAAATCACGGCCATGGGTATGGGAGCCGTCTTCCCATCACTTTTCGAAGTTCTTGTGCAGTTATTTCTCCTGTCATTCTAAAGATCAATCCAGCCTTACATTACAGACTTGTTTTCTGGGGATCAGGTCTTTTCGTCATTGGCAATAGCAATTTCCAAGGTGAAATTTCTTGTTGGTTTGCCGGTCATTGCACCATGTGGTGACTTGACTGCTACGAGAGGATCACGTATGTTGCCGCGGTTCATGGCTTGGAGCTCTGCTTCCTCACCGAGGGCTTCCATGTGCGTGCCCTGATTACAGGGATTGTCAGTTACTTGTATTGGCTCGGCATTAATGAAATGGTGAAAGAGAGCGTGGGATATATCTTTCTTTCTTTCTTTCTTTCTTTCTGTGGGGGGTCAAGAGTACAAAATATGTAACGTAGAAGTGATGGTCATGTCACATGTTCTCACTTCAGCACTCTCTCTACCCAGGTGAAACTAATCAGTATAATGCATTGATACATTTAAGATGTCACATGGGTCATTTGTCATTGTTATGCAAAAAAATCATGAGACCTTTACGGTGCACATAGTCGGCTCTACCATCCACCAAAGATTATTAAATTATTAATGATTTTTACTTATAGTTGAGAATTATCGATTATTAAAAATCATCAATCCAATGAAAAATTAACAACGTAAAATGAAAATGTCAAAAAATTAAAAAATATATATTTTAATGTATATTCTTTATTTAATAAAATATATCAATGTATTTTAATTTTTAATCAATATATTTTTATTTTTTACCGAAATACATCGATTGAAAATTAAAATATATTAGTTGAAATGAACACATCGATGTGTTTTAACTTTCTACTAATGGAAAATGGGTTTTCACTTGGAAAGGCTTATGGTTTAGGAATGAGGGTTTAGGTTTTAGAGTTTATGAAAAGTGATTTTTAACCTTTGGATTTAAGGTTTAGAAACCTTAAATCCTAAACACTTAACTTAAAGGTGAAAGATCACTTTTCATAGGTGAATAATCGGTTGTAAATCAAAATACATCGTTGTATTTTTATTTTCAATTGGTATATTTTGAATCGATGTATTTTCAAAATGCATCATTGTTTTTTGATTTTTAACCAATGTATTCCAGTGGAAAATTAAAATACACTGATGTGATTTGTTGAGTGAGGATCACACGTTGTAAAATACATTATAACATATATTTCCCTACTCGTATCCAATAAAAAATCATGGATGCATTTTAATTCAGAATAAAAAATTATCTGTACACTTTCAATCAAAATTAAAAGTTATCAATCAAAATTAAAAGTTGTTGGTACATTTTCATTTAAAACTAAAAATTACTTGTACATTTTTATTCAAAATAAAAAAATTAATAATAATATTTTTACTCACCGATGGTGGTGGCTCATAAAGTGATCGTAAGTCCTTTCACATAGTAAGGACTACACACTCCTCTGTTCATTTCCTTTTCCGCATCCACTCAAGCCCTAGATGCTATAGTTAGGGCCCCGATCAGTTTCCTTGGGCTGACCGGGGCCCCCCTCTTACTGGATCTTCCTCCCACCCTCTGGACCTCTCCATCATCGTAGATCAAATTTCCTCCTCGACATGCAAGGACGATCGTGGCTCATAGTGTTCGATCGTGGTCGCAGCTGAGGCAAGAGCTTTGGACAGCGTGTGTGTTCTTCGATCGACGTGAGCGGCAATTCGATGTTTGCAGCGGCATGGGTGGCGGTCTGGCATGTGCAGCGGCATGAGCAGTGGCCGACGTGAGCTCTTTCGATCATGGTCGAGTGCTGTGCTTCTTGGTCGATGTGAGAGGCGGCCTTGAACGCGGTTGTGTCCTGCGGCTTCTGTTGGCGAGAATAGCAGTGGCTGTTGTGGGCTGCAACGGTCGCGGGCTGTGTTGGGTCTTGGTCGTGGGCAGTGTTGCGGTCGAGGGCTGGTGATCGTCGGGAGCTGTGAAGGGGCGGTCGTCTTGAGTTGCGTTACGATGCAGGTGTCGGAGCTGCAGCTGTTTGCAGCGTGTCGTAGCATGTGCGAGATTTTGATTGATGATGGTGGTTTGGTCTTCTTTTTCTTTTTTTAGTGTAATTCTATCTTGAACAGGGACCACGTGTGAGTCCAGATTATCATGGCCAAGATTCTTGACGTGTGTCAAGAGTTGATTTATTCGATTTCTTGTTAGCGCAATCTTCGAGATTTTATCTCTTTGGTGCTTTGCCATTATACGAGCGTGAAATTACTTTCTTCTAAGAGGTCGACTGATTTCCGATCACGGAACACTTTTTCTTTTTTTTTCTTTTGTTTCTTATCTTTGTATTTTGGCTTTCCTTCATTTTTTATGGGACGTAAGCTCTCACTATTAGAGAATGTTAAACTTCTTCATCTTTCTCTTCCCTCCTGAGATACATCCTCTTATATTGGATACTTCCCTTTTAATATAAATTTATTCTTTAAAAAATAATAGATCACCTAATAATATTTACTACTTTTTAACCTTTTAAATAAATTCGTATATTAACGTGAGAATCACGTCTATTATATTGGTACCATTATTTTAATATCTAAATAAATTAGCTAATTTATTTTACTATTTATTATATTTTTTTTTATTCTTATATTTATTTTACAAATTTATCTCCCTTGGAAATTTAACTCAATAACGGTACTTATATATATATATATATATATATATATATTGTAACAAATAATAATATTTATAGTTAAAACGTAGAAAAATATAGGTTTTGACGTAAAAAATAATAAAGTGTTATTTTCATACTTTATACAGTATTAAGAATATTGGATCACCTGATAATAGATATTTAATGTAAAAAAATAAAAGAATGTAAGGTTTGTTATGTGTTAATTTCCATCACATTCAAAAAATGCATCATACCTCTTGAACCTAAAATGTAAACGTGATAAAAAATTTTATATCGGTGATAAACTATTTTACACCGATGATAAATTATTGTAAGGTGTCTTTAGATGGGTGTAATCTCATTTTTCATCGGTGGAAAATTATTTCAATGGTAGTTTCATATATTCAAAGTGATTTTGCATCCGTGTAAAGTGATTTTGACATATGAGTTTAAGGTTTAGGATTTAGGATTATTGAAAGTGATTTTACGTATGAGAAGTGATTTTTCACTTGAAAGATGAATTTTCACCTTAGGGTTAATGTTTAGGATTTAGTTAAACTCTAAACACTAAAGACTAAATCTTAAACCTTAAAGTGAAAAAATCACTTGTTATACGTAAAGAAACATTTGAAATTTAATTTTACACTGGTGTAATCTTACTTTACACCTGTGAAAAAAATATTACATTAGTTTAAAATAATATTACACCGATGCAAAGTAGTTTAAAGTAAGGTGTAATCTTACTTTGCACTCGTGCAAAAAAAATTGTACCCGTGTAAAATAATATTGCATTGGTGTAAAGCAATTCAAATTAAGATTACATCAGTGTAAAAATATTTTGAAGATCTAAAGTGATTTTACACATCCCTACAAAAGTGATTTGTTGTTGATTTTAATAGTGGTGGATCTCACCACGTGTTAGCACTTTTTCTACATAAAAAAAAATGTGAGTTGAGATCACATTTACAATTATGAGTCGAAACTTTTACATCACATTTTACATTTTACAACTTGCATCCATACTTATATGTGCGACCGGCTGGAGGCCCAGGGACGACACAAGGTCCGAGTTTCCGAACGAGAAGGGACAAAGGGAGGGACGAGAAGAAGAATTTTCGCTAGTTTGAACAATAGTCATCCACACGATTCTATTTTAGGCATGTGCCTGCCAGCGTTATTCCTTGAGTAATTCCCTCTGCTTCTTCCGCTCAGCATTTCAAAAGAAGGCAGCAAAAAGTTATCGCTTATTCGGTCTTATTTAGGTTTATTCCTTATTCTACGTTCCCTTTTGAAAGTTTCATTAATGCCTCTTTATTGAAGGATTAATATTAGGGGTAGTCCAATCAGAGGTTGGGTTCCGTCTGGCGCTGCCGCCGCTCGCTCGCGCTCGCACTCTCGCACCGGTTGGAAGAAGAAGAAGGAAGCGGAGGAGATGAGAGTGAGGGAGAGGGATAGGGCCTTATAAGGCTGCGCGGGGAGAGAGAGAGCGCAGTCTGCGCCTGTAGGAGGAGAGAGGGAAAAAGAGGGGTTCGCAAGTCTGCGTGCGCAGGCGCGCAGACGCAATTGTGCGTGGCACAGAAATTAAATCCCAGACGTCTAGAAGTGGTTCCAGACGTCTGGTCAGACGTCTGGGCCACCTCCCAGACGTCTTAAAAAGGCATCTTGAAAGCGCGTTCGTAATAGGAGAGGAGGTCGGACGTCTGGAGTTAGGTCCAGACGGTTCAGAAGAGTTCCTGGACGTCTGAGGTCGACGCAGAGCTTGAGGTACGTTTCTGGACACTTTTAAGACATCTGGAAGTTGTTCCAGACATCTGATTTGAGTCAGCAACCCTATTTTTGACCCATTTAGGGTCCGTTTGAGGTCCGTTTTATGCAAATAAGATACCGACGTTTTCCTTATAAGTTCCTTTACTGGTTACAAGGCTTCCTATACTGTTCTGAATGTTCCTTTGTGATTGTTCCTTGTTATAGGACTTCGTTCCGTTGCGAGTTCAAGCCTTGCTGAGGCACGTAAGCCTGTAATTCTAGCCCCAATACTCTTAGGTTTACTGGTAAAGTGGCTTCCCCTCATTTAAATACAAAGCTGAATGCATGTGTGGAATGAATGATTAGAAACTAGGATATGGTATGAATCTTAGGACGAGAAACACTTGAATGTCTGTATGCGTGTTTGCAGTCTTGAATGAGTAGATAGAAACAACTGCCTGTTAATGAACAAGAGCTGCCTGTGAAATACGAATTAACTGTGCTAGTGAAACAGTTGCATGTAACCTTACCTGTTGTAAACGTTAAATACTAGAATACGAGCTGCATATGTATAATCTGAGAATGGAAATGTGAATGATAGAAATACGAGCTGCATGTATATAAACTGAGAACGGAAATGTGAATGATAGAAATACGAGCTGCATATGTAGAACCTGAGAATGGGAATGGGAATGATGAAACCTGGTATGAAATGACATGATTAATATGAGCATGAACCCTCAGGGGAATTAGGAGTAAAGCTCCTGGAAATAAATGGAATGGATCCGGAAAATGTGAGTGGGGAAGTGTGCTGACCCTTGAGTATGGAGTACTAAGGAGAGCGACTGTCCCCTGTTTTGTGTAGAGTGGAGCTACTTGCCCCTGGGTTGGGACCCGGGGTTAGGATTGGCAACTCTGCACTGACTTCTTGGCCCTCGAGTACATTGTACCGGGGAGAGCTACTAGCCACCCCATGGGGCCTGGGGTTCAGCTGGCCACCCTACACTGACTTGTTAGGCCCACTGGGCAAACCAGGGTAGTCAGGCGAGGGTGCGCGGACTGTGGAGGGGTGAGACCCCTGTTTGGTTCTTAGGGGCTAGACCCCTGTTACTGAGAGGGCTAGGCCCTATACTATTCCGTGTTGTACTTTGGGCTCACTCGTTAGCGGAAATGACTGACCGCGTGCCAGTGCGGGGTAGCTAACTGTGCGTTTATCGCACGTGCCGTTGTCACCGTTATGTCTGTCTATGACCATGGGGTGGTTGACTGGGTGTAGGACCACCACGGAGGACTCTCCTGGCCAGGAGAGCATCACGTGTAACTTCTACTCTTCGAAAAAGACTGCAATCAAGATCGTTCCCACGAGGAACATTCGAGATCAAGAAAGAGATCTGATAAATAAACCAATGGGTGAAAAGGAAATAAATTGTGAAATGAAGTAATTGGAATAAACAACTACCTATTCACTTTTACTACTTTAGTTAGTTGGTTGCCACTCTACTCAGCGTTCGCTGACTTTGTGTACTCATAACACCTTTTCAGGTCCAGGTGTTGAGCAGCCCGAGTCTACAGCTGCAAAAGGAGCTGGGCCCAGTAGAGCCCAATAGCAGTAGCTTTTTTTGTTGTACTTTTGTAGTAGTGAGTTCAGACTCCTGTACTTTACATTCTGTACCTTTACTTTTTTGCACCTTTATGTTCCTGTACCTTGTTCTGTTCTATTATTGTGGTGGTGATATGTACTGTAACAGTTTTTACTTTCCTTACTGCTGTACTCTTTTACTGTTAGTTGCTTAGCATAGTGAATGTGGTTTACTTTCCTGCTTTTTGGTTATTCCTCGTTGGACTACTGGGTCTTGGGATCAATCGAGTCGGGCAGGTCTTGTGTCCTGTAGGGATTCGGGAACCGAGTCGTAACAACGTCTGAAAATGTTATAGAATTAATTATAAGGTAATCTTTGAGGATCATCATTTGATAGTCCAACGGTCCTATTGTTGGATGACTGTCATTGGCATCAGACTTCTTCTAAGACGTTTGAACTATGGGCTGGTCGTCTAAAATCAACGGACAGAAAGCATTAAGTCTAGCCTAAGTGTTTGGATGTCTGGACAAAAGGTCAGACATCTTAAAGATCAAGATTAGACGTCTGATCAGGTTGTCTGAAATCTATTTTGGTTTTCTGATCTATCTAAGTGTTTGTCTAAGTGTCATAGTAAGGTGTAAGGTTTTCTAGGACTAAGGTAGGGTACTTTGGGCCCTTTAAAAGAATCTAAAGAAATAAAAGAGCAAAGTATAAGATAAATAAATACAAGAATACAAAATACAAGAAATAATATTTTTATCATATTTTTCATCTCCTTTCTTCAAGCTCTCACTTCAATCGAAGCTCCTTCTCTTCCATCAAGTTCCTCAAATCCATCATGAACGTGAACTTGAACTCCTTCACACTTGCATCCATTTGCATTTATCCTGAAGCATATAAACTTAAATAAAATCGTTAAATCACAAGTGTTAGACTGATTGAGAATACATTACAAATATGGATCGGCTGTTGCAAGCTGGTCCATATATGTATTCTGCCGCTCAGAATACATCACTCATATATGTATCTCCTGAAACATATAAACTCAAATGCAAATATTAAATCACAAGTATTTTATTATTATCAAAATCAACGATCGTGGTACCTTTACACCAACAAATAGAGGTACTCCTTTTTTCTCTATATGATTTCTCTTGTGTGAGGCCTACTAGTTGCAATAGACAATCTTGATTGGCCAATCAGTTTGCCTTGTATATCCTTACGAATGTCTTGCTTTTCAACATATTGATTGAGACCTTTCATTACATCTTCAACAACTCTTATAGTCATTTATGGTTACTTGTCACAAATCTACAGGTGATGGAAGGCTGGGAGAGAGTGGGTAGCAACTTTTAAGGCTTCCATAAGATGTGCTTTTATCGCTACATTTGTAGAACTATTTCAAAGGATTGTCCTCAACCAATTTGCCTTTCTAATTATCCCCATTGTCATTATTAAGTCGGATATCAAGCTAAATGACTTAAGCCAAGCCTAACTCAAGCTTAATCGAGCTCAAATGAACTAACTTGACCATGGTCATTTGAACTTGAGTTGGCTTCTGAACCAAATGAGCTCATTGATTTTTATCATCTAAATGAGTCTTTGAATTTGGCTTATTTATGCTTGAGTTGGCTTGTGAGCCAAATGAGCCCACCCATCACTTCAATGAGCTCACCTATCACTTCAATAAGTTGTATACGATTTTTTCTTCTTTTCTTGGAGAAAATTATCCTATTTGATGGTGAAATTTTACACTTAGACTATTAAGTTTCCGTGACTTTCATGTTTAACTCCATAATTTGTATAAATATATGTTTTATATAAAACTAAATGAGCTAGGAAAGTTAATGAGCTAAGATAGACTCGATAAGGTAAATGAAATAGAATTCAAGCTAAACCTTGACTTGAAAACTCAATGAGCTAGACTCACAACCCTTTTTGAGTTGAGCTTGCGCTAGATGCCATCTTTAATATCTATATTCAAAATCCTATGCGATGGTAGAATTTTATGTTTAGGTCACTAAGTTTCCATGGCTTTTATGTTTAAATCCATAATTTGTATAAATATATATTTTAGAGAAATCTAAACCAGCTAATAAAGTGAGTTAGTGAGCTAAGTTGGGCTCGGTAAGGTAAATGAGCTACAATCCAGCGACGAACTTGATTTAGAAGCTTAATAAGCCCAACTCATGACATCAAGCTTGTTACGAACAGGGCATCAGGCGTCGTTAAGACGTCTGGGAAGTGGCCCAGACGTTTGAATAGACGTCTGAAAGCCTTCCCAGACGTCTGGTATTAAAATTTTTCGGCATACGGGTTTGCGTCTGCGCGCATGCGCGCGCAGACTGAACCCGCAGCCCTCCTTCTCTTTCCTCTCCCTCCCTGCAGACGCAGCCGTCCTCTTTTTCTCTCTCCCCGCGCTGCCTTCAAATAGTGCTTCCCTCTCCCTCACCCTCACTCCACCGCCTTCTTCTTCTCCTTCTCCCTTCCAGCGAGAGAGCGAGCGAGCGAGAGTGGCAGCAGTGGCTGCTACGAGCGTGCGGGAAGGAGGGGTTGTTGCGAGAGGAAGAAGAAGCTCGACCGTGAGGGTACGAGTTTGCCGCGGCAACTAGAGCCGACTGGCGGGAGGGCAGCGAGCGTGGGGTGTCGCGGAGGAGCTGCTGCAGCTCGGGCAACAAGTGGACGAGGCGCGACACGGCCGTGCGTCGCAGGCGGAGAGCGAAAAAGGGTCCTAATTCTGGGAAAATTTTCCAGAATCAGACATCTGCACTTACGTCCAGACGACGCAGAAGACGTCTGGAGGAAGGTCCAGACATCTGACAGGTACAATATTCTTATCTTCTCCTTTTTACGCGTGTACGGCCATGCAGTCGTTCGCCGCGTTCTTTTGCACCTCTTCGTGATGAGAGCGGGTGTGTGTGTGCAAGTTTTGTTCGGGAGGGCGCGAGGGCTCGCCATCCCACACGGATCAAACGTCTGGGCACAGCACTAGACGACAAACAGGGCCTCTAGACGTCCAGGGTGACAATCAGACGTCTGGAAACTAAGTCCAGACGGTCTGGCGGGTTTCTGGACGTCTGAAGGACTGCGTAGACCAAGGTATGACCTGAGCGACCTTTTAAGACGTCTGGAAGAAGTTCCAGACGTCTGATTTTGGACAGACTCGTCGTTTTTGACTCGTTTAGGGTTCGTTCGGAGTCCGTTTTCCGCATTTCAAGTTTCGTTCTTCCCAGATTTATTTCCTCTACCTGTTTACAGTAATTTTATAATGTTCTGAGTAACTCCTTGTGATGATCCTTGTGTTAGGACCCCATTCCGTTGCGGCTCTGGGGGTTGCGGAGGCACGCAGGATTGCCGATCATGCCCCCAATACTCCCGATTTTGCGGGTAGAGTGGCCCTTTCAAATTTTTTATCAAAAATTATGCAATTGTGAAATAATTAATAGAGTCTAGGGCATTGCATGAACCCTAGGGCTGAAAAATTAGATTGAATGATAGATCCTAGGATATTGCATGAATCATAGGACTGGAAAATTAGATTGAATGATAGATCGTAGAGTATGGCATGAATCCTAGGACTGGAAAACTTGTTGAATATATATATATTGCAGTCTTGAAAAAGTAGAAAGGAAACGATAACTTCCTGTAAATTAGTTAACAGCTACCTGTTTATGAATGAATAATTACTGTTGAGAACATGGATTATATGGATGTAAGGCTGGAATGGTGAAACCTAAATTGGCTGAGTTAAAAGAGCATGAACCCTACGGGGAATCAGGAGTAAAACTCCTGGGACGTGAATGGAATAGAATTGGGGAAGTGAGTTGGCCCTTGAGTACGGAGTACCAAGGAAAGCAACTGTCCCCCTGTTTCGTGCAGAGCGGAGCTAGCTGCCCCAGGAACCAGGGGTTAGGTCTGGCCACTTTGTACCGACTTTGGCCCTCGTGTACACAGTACTGAGGAGAGCTACTAGTGTAGGGAGAGAACTAGCTACCCCACGGGCCCCGAGGTTCTGCTAGCCCTCCTACACCGACTTGTTAGGCCCACTGGGCAAACCAGGGTAGTTAGGCGTAGGTGCGCGGACTGTGGAGGGGTTGGACCCCTGTTACTGAGAGGGCTCTGCCCTATACTGGTTCCATGCTGTGCTTTGGGCGCACCTGTTAACGGAAACGACTGACCGCGTGCCAGTGCAGGGTGGCTACCCGTACTTTTATCGCTCGTGCCGTAGTCACCGTTACGTCTGTCAGCGACCTTGGGGTGGTTGACTGAGGGTAGGACCACCACGGGGGACTCTCCCGGCGAGGAGAGCACCACGTGTTACTTCTACTTTTCGGAAAAGACTTCAATCAAGATCGTTCACACGAGGAACATTCAAGATCAAGAGAAGGATCTGAGAAATAATCAATTGTGAATAAATGGAAAAATATAAAGAAAGAAAGTAAAAATATAACAGCTACTGTCCACTTTACTGCTTCTTTTAGCTTTTAGTTGCCACTCTACTCAGCGTTTCGCTGACGTGTCACCCTTGTTACCTTTTCTGGACCAGGTGTTGAGTAGCCAGAGTCGGTGGCTGCAGAGGGCGCTAGGCCTAGTAGAGCTCAGTAATGTTACTTGTAGTACCTGCTGTACTTTTCTTACTGTTGTTATGAGTAGTTTCTGTTACCTCTGCACTCTTTTCGTTGTAAGCTTCATATTTATGTACCTGCTTAATTCTCTACTGTTGTGGTGGTGTATACTGTAGTATTTCTTTCTTACTGCTGTATTTTGTTACTGTTAGTTATATATATTGTGAATGCGATTTATTTTACTGCTCTTTTGGTTACTTTCTCGTTAGACGACTAGGTCTTGGGATCAGTCGAGTCGGTCCAATTCTCTTGTCTCGTAGAGATTTGAGAATCGGGTCATTACAAAGCTTGAGCTAGATGCTCATCCCTCTTCACTATATCCACAATCCAAATGTTGTTGAAAAAGGCCTGGATTTAGTTGACCATGATAATCGATATCTCCAACAAATAAAAAAGGATCCAACTCACTTGATTTGATTACAAATAATTTTTTTTTGAGAAGGTAAATGTGATGCACATAAGGTTTGATCTCATAGCCTCTTGAGTGTTGGTGGGGTGCTCTGTCATTGAGCCAACCCCTTGGTGGCATTACAAATGACTTTTTGTTTGTTCAAACAATGTGGCTATTTATTGGGTGCCTCATCTTTTCTTAAGGAACAAGAGAAGCTTAAGATTTTTGGGTTGCATAGGAATTACCTAGACCAACCAATTTAGTTAGTTAATAGGATATCCTTAGAGAAATTAAGGATAGAGAAAAAAATGTCAAGAAATCTTTTCCTTGTTTATGCCATATCAACATGGTTGAAAACTCAAATTATTAAATGCTTGGCAATCTTTAGTGTCTACCTATTTTTTGGACCTTCAATTTTCTCCCTCTCTCTCGTTTGAATTTAGAATTCCTCTTTCAATTTTGTCTCAATATGGCTGCAATGCGAAACGTCAAAAATAAATTTGTCCAATAATCGCAAGTTATGATAGACATTTGATCTAATTTAAATAGTAGCGAATGATTTGTCAAAAGCAATCTAAACATCTATCACATCCTTGATTTCCAAGGAGTAAGATTAGGAAGAAGAAGCCTCTCTTAAACTTCCTCATTTTCAGTCAATTTTGGGTTTAATTTCCCTCCTTCAATTTCAGAAAGGCTATGTCTACTTACGGACTTTGATGTGTTTTGAACGTCAGGTGGTTATGTGGTCCCTGAACACACACGATAGATCATATATAGATTTTAGGTTTTTCTGCTAATCTGAGAAACAAAACAGATGGTTAATAATGGGTGGAGCTCAGTTGGTTTGATTGCATCTTGACTCTTGGCTGGATTGAGATAAATGGATTGACCTCGTACACGTATTAGAATAATATATAATGATTCATCAACATATTTGTATTGATTAATTGTTTTAACCCCTATATATATATATACACTTAGTAAATGAATTAATGTTCTAGAAAAAGAATAAATACCGAATATCAACACTCGTAAGTAAATCAAAATCCATTTTGTCATTTCAATTTTGGTTATATTTTTCAGCTATTGGATGTAATTAAATTGCCGCCCGACATAGGTTAATTAGTCTGGTCACCATCTCCTCCTTTTGCCAATACTAAATATCCCCAAACATGTGGTAATTGCTGCTAATGTGCTGCTGCATATGACGTCCAGCAGTTGCTATTATTTCAGTAGCAGTGAAATGATTGAGTAAAAATTAAAATCAAATCCATTATCAAATCATATCTAAAATATTCAGTTATAATAAAAAATATTCTCATCCTCAAATTCAATTAAAATCTCTTAAAATAAGTGTAAACTCCTTTTCATCAAAGTCTGAAAATCCATCTCTAAAGTTATGAAATTTAAAATATTTTAATTCAATCCATTCTCCTTATCATAAACAATAAAAGAGAGATGAATTGAATTAACAGTGAATCATCTTCTCATTAGACTCAAAATCCAACATAGATACCTTAAATTTCTCAGTTAAACTGTTACGACCCAATTCCTGAATCCTTATAAGACTCGAGATCGGTTCACCTCGACTAATCCAAGACCTAGTCTTCCAACGAGAAATAACAAAAAATAGGAAATAAATCACATTCACACATACAATATAGCTAAGTAGAAAGAAAAATGAAACGGTAAAAGAAAGTAGAGCAATTATCTCAAAAAAATAGTACATGTCACCACAATAACAATAGAAAATAAAAAGTAGCGAGAACAGTAATTTTGAACTCCAGTATTCACAACTACAGTAGAAACAAAAGAGCTAGAAAGAAAACTACTATGGGTGGGCTCGACTGGGCCTATCTCCCTCTGCAGCTGGAAACTCGGGCTGCTCAACTCTTGGTTATGAACAGGGCTACGAAAAGATAGAATCAGTGAACACTGAGTAGAGTGGTGTTTACATTGTTTATGTGCAAGTAAAGTAAAACAATAACTAGGTTTTATTCTCATTTCTATTTATCTCACTTATGTATTTCTGGTTCATTTATTTCGCATAGTATCCAAGTATTTCTTGATCTTGCTTGTTCGTCGTGGGAACGATCTTGATTGCAGTCTTTTCCGTGGAGTAGAAGGTACACGTGGTGCTCTCCTGGCTGCGAGAGTCCCATGCGGTGGTCCTACATCCAGTCAACCACCCCGAGGTCACTGTCGCGATGTAGCGGTAACTGTGGCACGCGTGATAAGCGCACGGGTAGCTATCTCACACTAGCATGCGGTCAATCGTTTCCGCTTGCAGGTACGCCTAAGGTACAACACAGAACAGTATAGGGCCTTGCTTTCTCAGAATAGGGGTCTC
The DNA here is from genome assembly GCA_037157565.1 of Thalassia testudinum. Taxonomy (NCBI): domain Eukaryota; kingdom Viridiplantae; phylum Streptophyta; class Magnoliopsida; order Alismatales; family Hydrocharitaceae; genus Thalassia; species Thalassia testudinum. The sequence goes on along the minus strand of JAZHRO010000054.1, from coordinate 22,589,471 downwards.
GCCCTTCAGAACCAAATAGGGGTCTCGACCCTCCACAGTCCGCGTACCCTCGTCCGACTACCCTGGTTTGCCTAGAGGGCCTAACAAAGTCAGCGTAAGGGTGGCTAGCTTAACCCCGGGTCCCGTGGGGTGGCTAACTCCCTCCTTACACTAGTAGCACGCCTCGGTACCACATACGCGAGGGCCAACATGAGTCGGTGTAGAGTGGCCAATCATAACCTCGAGTCTCAACCCAAGGGCGGCTAGCTCCGCTCTACACTAAAAGGAACACTTGCTTGATTAGAGACTCATCATGATCTCTAATTACCCCTAATTAGCTAGTCTTCCTAGTTAATTAGCTAAGGTTATGAATATATAAGGGTTAATTATGAAATAAGGGATATTTAGTAAAGGACCTTAAAATAAGTTTAAAATGATATTTTATCATTTAATTAATATTATTAACAATTTAATTAATAATTGGACTTGAGATCTTATTAATCATTCTCTTAATTAATAAGTTAAGTAACTTAAACATAATGTATACATAAGTATATTATAACTTAAATAACTTTACTTAATCTAATAAATTAACCTAAAAAGGTAAAAAAATGTAAATTCAAGGTTTAAACATAATAGTTACCTTATTTACTAACATATATAAAAAGTTGAAAAAGATCTAAGTTAAAATAAACCTTTAAAACTTGGGTTTACATTTAGGTCCTTACTAATCATTGCAATCGGGTCCTTAATTTTCATATAGGTCCTTAAGTTTCATTACACTTAGGTCCCTTTCGTCTTCTTCAGCCAACTGAATGGCTGACGCGATCACCGCCTTACTGACATCATCCTTCCTTCTCCAAGTTCCTAGAGCTTGCGCTCACCACTCTATCTTCATCCATCAGACTGGATTACTCTAAAATCCTAATTTTTGGTGGGAGTTAACCTCACCATTGTAAGAGACGATGCCGGAGGTTAAGCTCCCCAAGCTTCTTTTTCGTCCAGACTCCACCGTCTTCTTCGTTGCCATTCACTATAAATACCCCCTCACCCCTTCGATTTCTCTCAAGTTGGCTCCCTTCCCTCTTCTAACATTGAGCCAACCCAATAGGCTATTCGTCTGCAACTCCGGCAACTAATAAGAACCTCATCATGAACCCTAACTAGCACATTTTGACCTAAATAAGTATACAAAAGCTACTACAAAACCTAAGGGAAAGCATAAATCAGAGAATTACAAATTTAAGTATGAAATAATTCACAAGGGGTAAGACTGCAATTTTACCAATACAGTACATAAATGAGATTTCTAAGGATCTAGACAGAGGTCAAATGGGCTTAATAAGAGAGAAAGTGGGATGATTTGGTCTGAAAAGGGTTATAGCGGCATCTAGGAATTAAATGACATTCTACAACCCCAAAACAAATCCACTTTAATTCATGAAGTTTCAGGCAAGATAAAAATCAATTAAACCCTCTAAAATTCATAAAAAACATCCCCTAGGGTTTAGAACCTTCAATTTGGCCATTGGAACCTATCTTGACCTAGATTGAGAGCCATACCCAATTTTTTGCCTAATTTAGGTTTTTATGCAAAATATCCAATCAAACGTGGTCAAACCTAAAATTCAACTTCACCATTAGATTCCCTAGGTCCAAATTAGGGTTATACCAAAATTTGGACCTAAGGAAAGTTTGCCTTGACCCACTTTACAAATTGGTCCTCAATAATTACTTTTTGATCCTTAACTTTTTGAACTCTTGGATTTACCCCCTCAACTTTCTTGTCGTTTTCTGTGAACTGGTCCCTCTGCCACCGCAGCAGCAGGCCATACCTCTGGCGACTTCACGTGGAGGATGGCGCCGCGCAGGGCATGGGAGCCGACCCTAGAAACGAGAGGAGGGTCCCATGCGTTGTCCTCTTCCGCATGGACCACCTCCTATGCCCTGCCGGCACCCATACCTCTCGTCCGAACGTGCGAGAGGTATGGGTCTCTGACTGCCCACGTCTCCAACGGGGTTTTTTTCCCCCATTCTCGCGTGCCTGCCGGCCTGCCCTCGCTTATTTAAGAAGCAGCACACTATGCCGCTTCTCTCAAGCTTGTCTTGGCCAGAGTTCCACCCCAATTTAGTTTTCTTCTCCTCCAGCCAAGTGGTCCAGCAAGCTCCGACGAGCCGCCCTCCTCCTTCTCGTCACTTTGCCACAATACCAATGGCAGAGCTGTCCTCACCATCTTCCTCCGCTTCGCGCAGCACCCGCGCGAGCATCTCTAGCCCCGTCGTCGCCGTCGTCTCCCTCCACTGGACATCGTCTTCTCCGGTGACAGCAGGTATTGCCAATCACCATCTCTCCCCCTTCGTCCACTTAGGTTAAAATCACTCATCTCTACCCACTCTTCAAATCCCCTCAATCTATTTCACAAATTATCCTTCGATTGCCACTGTCCACCATCGCCATCTCCACCTCTGGCAGACCACCGACGAGGCGAATCCATCGTTCCACCCTTCCATATGTCTCGCCGCCCACATCAGAACCTTCTCCATCACTCACTGATCACCATCCACTCCTCAATTAACCGCCACACACACACCACATTCCCACCAAACACACGCACTTTAACGGCCGCAGTTCGCCCTAGGCACACACACCTAGGCCGTTCTGTGCCACGCCACTCCTCGCCTCACCTTCGCCGTGCCACGGCAAAGCTGCCTGTGTGCTCTAATGGGGCTGAAAGGCCGTGTTCAGTGATCGCTGGTTTTGACCCCCTACCGCCATTAGAGCAGGAGCAAAGCTTGCTTGCAAGCTCGCTCCAGGACTCTCCGCTCCAGGCTGCAGGCCCTAGCTCGCGCGGAATCCTTTCGCGCATAGCCCCAATCGAGTGATTGACACTGAAGCCCCATGCAGCCACCGCGATTAGGCAAAGTCCTCCTGCGCGAGCGCGAGCGAAGCGATGGGACATTTGGTCCCACCTCGTAAACTCAGAGGTACGTTGCAGCACTTAAATTGTTTTTGTGCTTTTAGCTCTTCGCCTCCAGTACACGGGGTGAGGTCCCCCACCCACGTACACCCACCTCGTCCGTGACTGATGAGAACCTCATCATGAACCCTAACTAGCACAATCTAACCTAAGTATGCAAGAAAAAGTTCCTACATAACTCAAAGAAAGGCTTAATCCAGAGAATTCTGAGTTTAAGAAGAAAACAAGTCATAAGGGGTAAAAATGTAATTTCACCAACACAATCTGCAAACAGGGTAACTCAGGGTCCAAACACAGGTCAAACTAACCTAATAAGAAGGAAAGTGGGATGATCTGATCCAACAAGGGTTACAGCAACTCCAGGGAATTAAATGACATTCTGTAACCCTAAAACAAATCCACTTCAATTCACATGGTTCGAGGCAGGGTAAAAATCAGCTAAGCCCTCTAAAATTTATAGAAAAATAATCTCTAGGGTTTAGAACCTTCAATTTGTCCTTATAAACCCATTTTGACCTACATTGAGAACCATGCCCAATTAATGATTTAATTTGGATTTTTACGTAAATTGGCTGGTCAAAAATGGTATAACCTAGAAACAAAATTCATCATTAAAATCCTTAGGTCCAACTTAGTCATGTATAAAAACTTGAGCCAAAGAAGAGACCTTCTTGACCGACTTTGCAATTTGGTCCTCATCATTTACTTTTTGACCCTCAACTTTCGAAACCCTTGCACTTTGGCCCCTAATTTCATCTCGTTCTTTGCATTTCGGTCCCTCCTGCAAGTCTTTGCGCAGCACCATGCTCCGGCAACTTTGCGTGGAGCATGGCGCCGCGCAAGGTGAGGGGGGCATCCTCCCAAGAGAACGCGGAGTTCCCTGCGATGTCTGCCATCGCAGGGACTCGGCCATGCCACCTGACGACTCCCACACCTTCCGTGCGAACGCGCGGAAGGTATGGGTCTCGTCTCCGACCATACTCCGGCGAGGGACGCACGTCGCCAGCGTGCGTCCGCCCCTCCGCCACCGCCTTTATAAAGACCATCGTCGCCAGCCGTTTCTCCCAGCTCGATCTTGGTGGAGAATCCCTCAACCCTTCCTCTCTCTCCACTCCGACAGGAACCCACTAGCTCCGGCGGCTCCTCCTCCTCCTTCTCGTCGCTCTGCTGCCATACCAGCAGCAGAGCCACCTTCGCCTGATCTCCCTGCGTCGCGCCGCACCAAGCGCGCGCCTCCCTGCCCTCTTCCTCGCCGCCGCCCTCTCCCTCTGGGTGTTTCTTCTCCGGCGACAGTCGGTACAGCTGCCTGCCGCTCCGGCCCTCCTTCATCCCCGTAGGTAGGTTACAGTTACTTCCCTTCCTCCCTTCTTTCTTTTCCCAACCTTAATTTGTTTGATCGCCCTACGACCACGCCTGACCACCCTCATCTTCCTCACCTTTGGCCACTCTCCGGCGAGTCGTTCCCGTCATCCCACAATCCCATACGACTTGCCAACTGCACCAAAAGCTCCGCCTCACCTCACCAAACACCCTCCGCCCCTCCACTGCCATTCCACACCTCCACAACGACCCCCCGAATAAACCCATTTTTCCGACTACAGTCCAACCTAGCGCTGCCACCATACACCGCCTCACGCCTCGCCACCACCCGCACTGGCTTCGCCACACTCCGGCGATGCTCCCTGCATCTCCTGACTGGGCCGAGAGGCCGTATTCCTGCTTTCAGGTCACGCCCCCTTCTCCGCCATTGCTGGGCAGGTGAAGCTCCTTCACCTGCAGCTGCAGCTTCGATCTCGCCCAGGCACTGCTCCCAGGTTGCGCGGAGTATCCTTGCAAAGACTCCCAGGTCTGCAGCTGAGGCAAACCCCTCGCGAGCTGCTGCAATTGCCTGCAGCCTCCTCGCCTGCGGACACCAGTCGAGAGGTGGGACTTTAGTCCCACCTCGGAAGTGCATGGCTCAGTGCCCGCACATAAATTGTAAAAGTGTTCGAGGCTATTCGCCTTCGAACATAGGGGTCAGGTCCCTCACGCACTTGCGCGCCATGCGCTTGCCCTTTCCTGCGCTCACGCCCCGCGGGTCTGGGCCGGATCCGAATACCCGACACTGCGCACAACTCGCCCACCATCGCACGCCGGTGGGCCTGGTCCCGGGCGCGATACCCGTACCCGAATACCCGGCTTTGGGAGAGTGATCCTATGAGAGAAATATGAGAAAGAGAGAGACGCGGGGCAGGGTAGGGGTAGGTTTTGCTCTGACTAGTTGTGTGCGTGTGCAGGAGTAGAAGAAGAAGAAGCGGCGAAGGAAGAAAGGAAGGAGAAGAAGGGAAGCACTGTAGCAGACCACCGTTTAAGTCGTCTGACTGCGATATCAGACGACGGATAAACCTTCAGAGGAGCTAAAGTAGAAGACCACGGAAGAAAAAGAAGACTTTGCAGAAGATAAAGACAAGAAAAGAAGAACTAAAGAAAAGAGAAAGAAGAGAAGAACAAGACAGGGAGAGCAGCAGAAGAAAGAAGAGGGAAAGCACAAGAAAAAGAAGAGAAGAAGAAGAAGCCAAGACAAAATATCTCTCTCTCTCTCTCTTATTTTTGTAATAAAGAAACTTTGTACTTCTAGAATTCCAGTAGCTCCCTGAGTTCGACCTCGGGAAACTATTTCCGAGTAAAAAAATTTGTATAGTAATGACAACCGTAGCTGTCTCATCTTATATTATAACGACTGTATTATAATAAACATAAAGACGCAAAAACAGCCACTGCGGTTGGTCATCCCAACCAACAGCGACCACTCCTACGCGGACTTGGCCTAAACCCGACTACCCGCGCACTCCTCGCCCACCATCGCACGCCGGTGGGCCTGGTCCCGGGCACTCATACCCGACCCGTTTACCCGAGAAAGGATCTGAGAGAGCTGTGTCCTAAGAGCGAAATAGAAAGAGAGAGATGCGGGGAGGGTAGGGGTAGGCTTTGCGTCACTCCGTGCAGGTAAGGAAGGAGGAGTCAGGAGCAGCTAAGGGAGAAGAAGGTGCTGCTGAAGAGGAGAAGGCGCAGCAGCGAGTAGCCGAAGGAAGGACTTAGCCACGAAAAGAAGAAGAAGGCAGAGGAAGGAGCCAAGGAAGAAGAAGAGACGCAGCTGAAGAAAAGAAAGAAGAAGAAGCTGAAGGTGCGGCAGAAGAAAGAGGAGGAGGAGGCGCAACAGAGAAGAACAGAAGAAGAAGACAAGGGAAGACAAAGAAGAATAGAAGAAGAAGAAGAAAGGTGTCGTAGCCAAAGCTTAAGGCAAGGGAGAAGAAGCCAAGAAGGCCAAGAAGGGAAGAGAAGAAGAGAAGAAGAAAAAGCCAAGGAGAAGAACCAGCAACAGCCAAAGAGAAACGAAGAAGAAGAAGAAAATGAGCACTGTAGCAACCGCTACTTAAGACGTTTGATTCATGGAATCAGACGTCTGAAGACAGAAAGAAAAAGAGAGAAGAAAAGAAGACAAGAAAAATTTTATTTTCTCTATTTTTGTGATTGTGATTTTCTTTACTATTAAAATCAAGTGTTGCTCCCTGAGTTCGACCTCAGAGATTCTCTATTTTCGAGTAATAAAAACAAATATACTTGCTGGTTGCAAAAACGCAGACCAGCATTTTTTTCACCGTTGCCGGAGAGCAATGGGTATTCTAGAAGCTATTAAATCACAATTTCTGATTGACTACCGACTTAATCTCTCTTTTGTTGTGCAGGCACAGGAAGACAAGAAGGAAGAAGCAGCCGCACAACAACCACACCAAGGGACAGGTAATCTTCTATCCTCTCTTTTAAGCCCCTTAAATTCTAAAGAGGAAGAAGAAAAAGAAAAGCAATCTAGGGATTACCTTTCTTTTATACGTAGTAAATCACAAGAGTTGCCTACTTTTTAATTTCAACATATTCTATCTACATATCCACTAAAGGTAATTAGGGCTAAAACCTTCTTGCTTCAGCCCTAGTTACCTAATCCTGAGGCAATTAACTGGACCAATTAGAGCCAACGTAGGATTCTATGCAAGGGTTTTAGAGACACACCTTCTAATCAAGAACTGAAAATTTCCAACAGAAGTGTGCCTAAGCCATTGCTTGAAAAGACCTAATAAAGAGAACCCTAAGCAATCCGGCTCTTAAGTCACTTGAACCATAAAAGAAAGGACCTAATAAAGCTCTCACAGGAACTAATAGGAGAAGTTGATCCCTTGGATCAACCAACCTTTAAATTAGGTCACCTTTTGCACACAAAAGGTTAAAGTTCAAGTGAAACCCTAAGCACCTTGATCCTAACTAAAAGTGGTAGACTTAAGAGGTCAAGGTCCCCATTCTGGTCTACCTGGAATCTCAGTGACAAGAGAGGTCGGGTGGGGGAAACCCTGTAACCCATGGGGGCGCTCTACCGTGTAGGGGTCTTCGCGGGACTCACCCTCTCTGGCTGCCTAGGTAATTCTCAGGTGGACGACCTTCTGATTAAGGAGTATCATCCACCCCGAACCTCTATAGTCACCCAACATTTTTGGTGTCTTGATTGGGTCCAGCACCTGCTAACATCGTCCAATCCATTAGTGCATGTTCGGTAGGGGGTCCTTGAAACCTCCTCTAAAAATTCACTCTCCCCGAGGCAAAGCCTTGGTACCCTTATTTGCGTGACAACCACTTCACCTAGACCTCTCTTCTGACTCTGAACCTAATTCCCTTTCTTCTTTCACAATGGCTCAGCCCATTGAAGAAGAGTATAACCTTAAGCACCAGCTCCAGCGACTCAATGATCTCTTCCAAAACTTCATGAACCCACCGCAACGCTCCATGATGTGAGATCACTACAATCCCGCTGCGGTGGCAATTGAGCCTCGAGTCAGAATCCCGACTGGAGGATATGATTCCAAATTGAAGCCCAACATGATTCACGCCATACCTAAATTCTATGGGCTTAACTCTGAAGACCCCTTTCAGCATATCAAACAGCTTAAGCATCTGGCCCAGACTTTCGGGTCAGATGCACAGAATCGGGATATCTTACTCATGAAGATGTTCTCTTTCTCCCTTATGGACAAGGCGGCTCATTGGTATTAAACACAGACCCGCCCGATCAACACTTGGGAAGAGCTTCAATCTGAGTTTTTGATGAACTTCCCCGTTGGTCGGACAAACACCTTGCGCCATCAGATTATTCACTTCACGCAGCAGACGGGAGAACCTCTTCATGAGGCATGTGGTGGCGTGTTTGGTCTTTATTGTTATTTATAGTCGTTGTGGTATATGACAAAACAGTTACCAGTTTAATACAAATTTTTTTTTACTCAGAATGACAAGTTTCCAGAGGTCGAACTCACGGAGCAACTATAATTCTAGAAACATAAATTCACAATATAAGATTTTACAAAAATTAAGAGATAGAGAGAGAGAGAGAGGGAGCAAAAGTTCTCTTTTTTGGCTTCTTCTTCTTCTCTCTTCTTCTTCTCTTTTCTTCTTCTCTTTCAGCTGATTCTTCTCTTCTTCAATCTGCCTTCTTCTCTTTTCTTCCTCTCTGATTTTCTTCTCTTCTTTCTTGCGGCTGCAAAGGCTTCTGCCTTCTCTTTCTTTCAGCTACTAAGTCTTCCTTTCTTCTTCCTTCTTTTCTTCTTCTTCTTCTTTTTCTTCTGCTCTGGCTGTTCCTCTTCTTCCTTTCTTCCTTCTTCTTCTTCAGCCTGCCTTCTTCTGCTCTGGCTGCTGCCCTTCCGTCGTCTGACTCGGCGCTCAAACGACTTAACTGTGCATTTGCTACAGTGCAGCTCCTTTTCTTCTCCTTCAGCTCCTCTCCTTCCTTTCTTCTTCAGCAGCTGCTCAGTGCGGCTAAGTCTTTAGCTGCTCCTCTTCTTCTCTTCTTCCTTCGCCTGCTTCTTCCTTCTTTTTCCTTCTTCCCTACGCGCACAGACAACTATCAGTGCAAAACCTACCCCTACCCCTTCCCCGCGTCTCTCTTTCTCTCTGAATATCTCTTTAGGAAAGCTCTCCTAGAGCCGGGTAATCGGGTTCGGGTTGCGCGCCCGGGACCAGGCCCACCGACGTGCGGTGGTGGGCGAGGAGTGCTTGGTCGGGTAGTCGGATTCGGCCCAGACCTGCGGGGCATGAGCGTGGGCGAGGGCGGGTGCAAGCACGTGGCACGTGGCGTGTGGGTGAGGGACCTGACCTTTGTGTATCGAAGGCAAACAGCTTAATTCACTTTTCCAATTTAAGTGTGGGCGCGAGGCCACACACTTACGAGGTGGGACTAATGTCCCACCTCCAGTCTGTGCGCCCGCAGGCGAGTGGGCACTGCCAATTAGGGTAGCAGCGAGGGTTCGCAACCCCAATTGCGAACCTGGGTGTGCTCGCGGAATCACCCCGCGCTGCCTAGGGCTCACACCTAGGCTGGAGGTGTCCTGGAGCTGCTTGCGAAGGAGCTTCAGCAGCTCGTCAATGGCGGCGAGGAGGCGGAGACCTGAAATCACAAGGACAACCTCACGACCACATCAGACAACATAGGAAGCCTCGCCGGAGTGTGGCGAAGGCGGTGCGAGGGTCAGCGACACGCGAGTGTGCCTGTGGAGGTGCGCCTAGGGTAAACTGTGTACGCGGAAATGGGTTTGTTCGGGGGGCGGTCAGGTGGTGAAGGGCGGTGAATGGAGTGGGGGAAATGTTTGAGTGGAGTGAGGGGGAGCTTCTGGGCTTGTCGGCGAGGGGGGAAATGGTCTGTGGAGGTGGAGCGACCTTGCCGGAGATAGTGACCGGAGATGGGGAAGGTGGTGATGGACAGTGGCGGTCGGTGAGTCAAAATGGTAAATTAAGAAGGGGAAAATATAAGGGAGAGAGAGAGGAAGATTCCTACCTACTTAGTCGACGAAGGGGGAGAGGAAGGCGTCCGTCTCGTGCCTGCCGGAGCTGGGGACGAAGATGCCCAGGAGGGGGTTATCGGTGACGAGGAGGAGATCTGAGGACGCCAGCTGGTGCGGCCTGGCGTGGGACGACGGAGCAGAGTAGGCTCTGTTGCTGGTATGGCAGTAGAGCGACGAGGAGGAAGGAGGATCGTCGGAAGCTCAGGCTGCCTGACCGGAGAGGGGAGAGACGAAATCTAGGGTTTCTCTCGGCCAAAACTAGCTTGAAGGAGACGGCATACCCTGCCGCTCCTTATATAGGCACTGGCGAGGAGAGGAGATCGAGGAGGCGACGTGTCATGCTCGCCGGACTGTGGCCAGAAATGAACACCCATGCCTTTCGTGCATTCGCACGGGAGGCATGGTCGGTTGCAGAGGTCAGGGGAGGGTCCCTGCGACAGAGGATGACGAAGAGAACCCCCCGCTCGTTCTTGAGGACGGGCGCCTTGCCCTGCACGGCGCCATCCTCCGCGCAAGGTTGCCGGAGGTATGGTGCTGCGCAGAAATGGCAGGGAGGACCGTTCTACAAAGAATGACGAGAAAGTTAGGGGGCCATTTGCAAGGGTTTCAAGAGATAAGGGTCAGAAAGTAATTCAGGAGGATAAATTTGTAAAGTCGGTCAAGATGGTCTTTTCTTAGGCCCAAGTTTTTATACAAGCCTAATTTGAACCTAAGGATTTTAATGGTGAAATTTGATTTTAGGTTGGACCATGTTTGACCAGTTAATCTGCGTAAAAACCCAAATTAAATCATAAATTTGGCATGGTTCTCATTTTAGGTCAAAATAGGTCGCAAAGGCCAAATTGAAGGTTCTAAACCCTAGGGAATATTTTTCTATGAATTTTAGAGGGTTTAGGTGATTTTTATCCTGCCTCGAACCTCATGAATTAAAGTGGAATTATTTTAGGGTTATAGAATGTCATTTAATTCCTAGAAGTTGATATAACCCTTTTCAGATCAGATCATCTCACTTCCCTCCTTATTAAGCTCGTTTGACATGTGTTTGGATCCTTAATTACTATGTTTGCACACTGCATTGGTGAAATTACAATTTTACCCCTTATGATTTGTCTTATTCTTTAACTCAGAATTCTCTAAGTTAAGCCTCTCTTTAGGTTTTGTAGGAGCTTTTTCAAACTTATTTGGATTAAATTGTACTAGTTAGGGTACATGATGAGGTTCTCATCAGCATGGGATCATTTTCAGGATCTCATGAGAAAGTGCCCTCATCATGGAGTTCCTAAATGGGAACAAGTCTAGTCTTTTTACTAGGGACTCCGTGAAGATATTAGACTATTCGTCAATGCAACTTGTGGAGGGAATATCATGGGTCAACATGAAGACAACGTGTGGGAGATTCTCGAGAACATGTGCGAGAACTCCATCAACAATGACTCCATGGGACTATTCGACCGGACAAATACCTGCGCAGTGATGAACCTTAAGGAGCACATGAAACGCAGGGCCTGTCCACATCAATCGACCTGAAATTAATGGCCAGTCAGTTGGATAAGATCTCAATCATTGAGAAGAAGGTGGATGAGCTGACTCAGCACTTGCAATGAGCCACCTCTACGCAGAACTCCTTCGCACATCCCCCTCATGCACAGGAAACTGTGCAGAACATTTTCCACCGACCTTCTCCTGGGATGGACTCGTATCCACCCCCATCTAACTCCAAGACCGGAGGGACCTCCGATCCTTTCTATCCTTGCAAGGGGAGCCCTACTCCCCCATTCTCCGACTTTTCTGAGGCTCCTCAGACCTGCGAGGACCTCAACGCCATCCAGAATGACCCATTTTCCAACACCTAAAACCCTGGATGGCGAAACCATCCAAATTTCCAGTGGGCGAGAAATTCTCAGAATCCAAGACCACCCTTTTAGCCCTGTACGCAAGCCTCTCGTCCTTATCAGCCGCCCCAGCCTCGACCCAACCCCACTTATCCATCCGGGTCCAACCAAGATCAAATGTCCCTTATCCTCCAGACTCTGGATGATATTTAAAGAACGAATGCGGCTATCCAAAAGCAACATAAGAATGAAAACACAGAGGTCTGTAATCAACTTGCCCTGTTGGCAAATTCTCGCCAACCGGGCACACTTCCTTCTTAGCCTCTTCCTGACCTAAATAGCGTGCCGACCCAACGGTGCGTTATGAACCTAAACCTAGGTCAAGCACACTTGATCTATCAGGGCCCTTCTGTTCCATCACCTGACGGGATGGAAGCATCGACCTCCTATGCGGATTACCAACAGCAGCAGCCCATCCTACCAACCCCCAACCAGAACCAGGTAGTTAATTAGTTAGATTAGCATAATTCCATATTCCAAAAGTCAGCTTCTTCGACTCCGGCAAGCTCCTTGAGCTGATGATGAGAACCTCATCATGAGCCATAACTAGCTCATTTTGACCTAATACAAAGGATAAAAGCTCCTACATAACTCAGGGAAAGGCTTAACTCAGAGAATTCTGAGTTTAAGGAGAAAACAAGTCAAAAGGGGTAAAAATGCGATTTTACCAGTATAATCTGCATACAGGTCCAAACATAGGTCAAACAAATCAAATAAGAAGGAAAGTGGGATGATCTGATAAGGGTTACAGCAATTCCAAGGAACTAAATGATAATCTGTAACCCTAAAACAAACCCACTTCAATTCACGAGGTTCAAGGCAAATAAAAAATGGAATAAACCCTCTAAAATTCATAGAAAAATAATCTCTAGGGTTTAGAACCTTCAATTTGGCCTTAGGAACCCATCTTGACCTACATTGAGAACCATACCCAATTAATAACTTAATTTGGGTTTTTGCGTAAATTGATCGGTCAAACAAGGTTTAATCTAGAAATAAAATTCACCATCAGATTCCTTAGGTCCTAATTAGTCATGTATAAAAACTTGAGCCTAAGAAGAAACCTTCTTGACCAACTTTACTTTTTGGCCCTCAACTTTTGAACCCTCCCATTTTGGCCCCTAACTCTCCTTCGTTCTTTGTGTTCAGGTCCTCCCTGCAAAACCTGCCAGCACCATGCTCCGGCGACCTTGCGCGGAGCATGGCGCCGTTCAGGGTGAGGGGGAGGGCCTGCCAGGACAAATGGGGGTGCCCTGCGTCGTCAGCCGTCGCAGGAGCACCCCCCTGGTCGCTGCAACCCACCATACCGGCCGTGCGAATGCACGGACGGTATGGGTCTCCATCCCCGGCGTCCTCCGGAGAGGGAGACACGTCGTCTCCCTCCGCCCTCCTCTCTGATTCCGCCTCTATAAATACCCCCGTCGCTCCGCCGTTCTGAGCAGCTCGGTCCTGACGGAGAAAGACCCCCACTCCGACAGGAAGCCCTCCAGCTCCGGTGGCCTCCCCTCTTCCTCCTCGTCGTTCTGCCGCACTACCAGCTGCAGGGTTGCTCTCCCTCGCTCTTCCCGCGCCACGCCGCACCCAGCTGGCGCCTCTCCGGCCCTCTCCTCGCCGCCGCCCCTTCCCCTGGGCAGCTTCTTCTCCGGCGACAGTCGATACGACTGTCGCCTGCTCCGGCCCCTCCTCGTCCTGCTAAGTAGGTAGAACTCCTCCTCTTTCTCCCCTCTTCCTTTTCCTCACTTTAAACATTTACTGTCGCCCTCGATTCCGACCAATCACCCTCACCTTCTCCGCCTCCGGCCATCCTCCGGCGAGTCGCTCCCATCACTCCAGCACCCCACACGGCTCGCCGACCTGCACATAATCTCCGCCTCCTCACCCTGATCCATTTCCGCCCTTCCAATTCCTGCCACCCGACCTCTGCAAGTCCACCGAACACACCCACTTTCCGACCCACAGTCCGACCTAGGGCAGCCCTTGCACGCCGCCCCACGCCTCGCCACCACCCGCACGAGCTTCGCCGCACTCTGGCGAAGCTCCCGGCACCTTCTGATTAGGCCGAGAGGCCGTTTTGCTGTGAACAGGTCACCCGTCCTCCGCCGCCATTGCCGTGCAGAAGGAGCTGCTTTCGCCTGCAGCTGCAGACGCGCCACGCCCAGATTCGACTCCCAGGCTGTGCGAGGCATTTCGGCAAAGCGTCAGGCAGCAGCTGAATCGAAGCCCTCGCGCGAAGGCCTCGCGTAAAGTCGCGATTACCAGCTGCTTCCTCCGCACAGGCGCCAAATTGGGGTGGGACATTTAGTCCCACCTCGGAAGACTCTGAAGCGGCGCAGCGGTATATAGTGAAAAAGTGCTGGAGGCTTATTGCCTCAGCACACGGGGTGAGGTCCCCTTCACCCGCCCGGTTACCCGGTCTCGTCCGCGCTCACGCCTCGCGGACCTGGCCCGACCCGACTTAGCCCGACCTGCACTCCTCGCCCACCACGCACGCCGGTGGGCCTGGACCCGGGCGCGACCCGTAGCCGGCTACTCGGCAGCTCTGGGAGAGCTTTCCTAAGAGCGCCTTCTGTGAGAGAGAGAGACGCGGGGGAGGGTAGAGATAGGTTTTGCCGCACCTCTGATCAAGCTGTGCAAGTGTGCAGGCACAGGTGAAGAAGAACCGTGGAAGAAGACGAAGGCTGAAGGAAGGAGGAGCACCGAGCGGCACTGTAGCAGCGGCGGTTTAAGTCGTCTGATTGGAAAATCAGACGACGTCCTGAAGGCAAAGAAGGAGAAGGAAGGCGAGGCAGAGGAGAACACAGAGAGGCCAAGTGAAGACTCTGCAGAAGAAGAAGAGCACGAGAAGAAGATATGAAGAAAGGAAAAGAAGAAAGAAAGACGAAGAAGAACAGGACCGTAAGGGAGAAGAAAAAGGAAGAGACGAGCAGAAACAGCTGAAAGAAGAAGAAGAACATCACCACTGCAGATAAAGAAGAAGAACAAAGGAAGAAAGCAGAAGATCTGAGAAGGAAGAGAAGGAGAGGATAAGCAAAGAGAAAAGAAGAGAAGAAGAAAGAAGCCAACAAATTCTCTCTCTCTCTCTCTTTATTTTTGTAAAAGAAACTTTGTACCCCTAGAATACGACTTGCTCCCTGAGTTCGACCTCGAGAACTCTTTTATTTTCCGAGTAAAAAAATTATATATTTGAAATGATGGCAATAACTGGCTATACTACAACGCTACAATAAAACCCGGTTATCGACGCCATCGTTTCAGTTGGCGCCGTTGCCGGGGAGCAACGGCTATTCTAGAGATAATCAAATTCCTGTTTTTACATTGCTAACAATCTCTCCTTTGTTGTGCAGGAAAATACAAGAAAATTGGGAAGACAAGCAACCGCACGACAACCACTCCAAGGACAGGTAAAATTCTATCCTCTCAATCCTTAAACTCTAAAGAGGAAGAAACGAAAAGAACAAGCAATATAGGTCTAACCTGTCTTCTATACTCAGTAAATCATCAAAAGTTGTATGTTTTCAACCCATTATTACTGCACACTATTAAGGGTATTTAAGGGCTAACACATTCTTGCTTGAGCCCTAATTACCCAACAAAGAGCTAACTGGACCAAGTAGAGCCAACCTAGGATCCAACACTAGGGATTTAGAGACACACTCCGTAAGTAAGAATTGAGAAAATCAAATGAAGTGTGCCCAAGCCCTTGTCTGAAAATACCTATTCAAAGAAAAACCCAAAACAATTGGCTCTCTAAACACTTGAACCCTAAAAGACAAGACCCAAAAACTCTCAAAGGAAACAAGAGGTAAAGTTGCCCCCTTGGGTCAACCAACCTTAAATTAGGTCACTCTTTGCACTCAAAGAACTAAAGTTCAAGTGTAACTTTAAGCACCCTAATCTTAACCTAAAATTGGTAGACTTAAGAGGTCAAGATCCCCATTCTGGTCTACCTGGAACCGTAGTGACAAGAGAGGTCGGGTGGGGGAAACCCTGTAACCCGTGGGGACGCTCTACCGTGTAGGGGTCTTTGCGGGACTCTCCCTCTCTGGCTGCCCAGGTAATTCTCAGGTGGACAATCTTTCTGATCAAGGGGTCCATCTGCCCCGCACCTCTATAGTCACCCAACACATTTTTGGGTGTCTTGATTGGGTCCAGCACCTTCTAAACTCACCTCTTCCAACAGTGCATGTACGGTAGGAGGTCCTTAAGACCACCCTTAAGACCTCCTTTAGAAATTCACTCTCGTCAAGGCTAAGCCTCGACGCCCGTGTTTGTGCAGCAACCCGCTCACATTATTCTCTCTTCTGATTCAGAACCAAGTTCTTCTTCTTCCCCCATCATGGCTCGGCCAGTTGAGGAAGAAAACAATCTGGAGCACCAGCTCCAGCGACTCAATGACCTCTTCCAAAACCTCATGCACCCACCACAGCGTCCTATGATGCGGGACCACTACAATCCTACTACGGTGGCTATTGAGCCTCGAGTCAGAATCCCGACTGGAGGACCTGATTCCGAATTGAAACCCAACATGATTCATGCTATACCTAAATTCCATGGGCTTAATTTCGAAGATCCCTTCTAGCACATCAAACAGCTAAAGCATCTGGCCCAAACTTTTGGGTCAGATGCGCAAAATCGGGATATTCTTCTCATGAAGATGTTCTCCTTTTCTCTTATGGACAAGGCCGCCCATTGGTATCAAACTCAGACCCGGCCGATCAACACTTGGGAAGAACTTCAATCCGAGTTTTTGAAGAAGTTTTTTCCCGTTGGTCGGACCAACGCCTTGCGCCATCAGATTACGCACTTCACTCAACAATCAGGAGAACCTCTCCATGAGGCATGGGATCGTTTCCAGGATCTCATGAGAAAGTGCCCCCATCACGGAGTTCCTAAATGGGAACAAGTCCAGTCTTTTTACCAGGGACTCCGTGAGGACATCCGTCTTTTCGTCAATGCAACCTGTGGAGGAAATATCATGGGTCAGCATGAAGACACCGTGTGGGAGATTCTCGAAAACATGTGCGAGAACTCCATCAACAATGACTCCATGGGATTATTCGACAGGACGAATACCCACGCATCGACGAATCTTAGGGGAGCACATGAGACGCAGGGCTTGTCCGCATCAGTCGACCTGGAATTAATGGCCAGTCGATTGGACAAGGTCTCAATTATCGAAAAGAAGGTGGACGAGCTGACTCAGCATTTGCAGCGAGCCACCTCTGCGCATAACCCTTTCGCACAGCCTCCTTCCACAAGGGAAACTGTGCAAAACATTCTCCACCGATCTTCCCCTAGGATGGATCCATATCCATCCCCATCTGATTCTCGGATCGGAGGATCACTCGATCCTATCTATACCAGCCCGGAAAATTCCATTCCCCCTTTTCCTGATTCTCTAGAGGTTCCTCAGACCTGCGAGGACCTCAACGCCATCCAGAACGACCCATTCTCCAACACCTACAACCCTGGATGGCGAAACCATCCCAATTTTCAGTGGGCAGGAAATTCCCAAATCCAAAGACCACCTTTTCAGTCCCGCCCACAGCCCTCTCGTCATTACCAGCCGCCTCAGCCTCAGCCCAACCCTACTTATCCATCAGGGCCAAATCAGGATCAAATGTCCCTAATCCTTCAGACTCTAGCTGACATTCAAAGAACGAATGCGGCTATTCAAAAACAACATAAGGACGAACTTACAGAGGTTAGGACTCAATTGGCCTAGTTGGCAAATTCTCGCCAGCCAGGCACACTCCCTTCCCAACCCCTTCCTAACCCAAATAACGTGCCGACCCAGAAGCGCGTTATGAACCCAAACCCGGGCCATGCCCATATGATTTATCAGGCCCCCTCTGTTCCTTCACCTGACGGGATAGAGGCCTCCACTTCTTTTGCAGGTTACCAGCAGCAAGCTATCTTACCCAATCCCAACCAAAACCAGGCAAGACTTAATTCCGTAACAACCCGTAGTGGTAAGGAAACCCAAGACCCACCTCATCCGAACCACTCCAAGCCGGGTATTGATCCCAAGCCTAGGACAGTAATCCAGGACGTCCCCACCCCTGTCCCGGATCCACAACCTGGACCAATCCTAGAAGAACCACCTAAGGTCCCGTTTCCCGAGGCCTTGACCAAGGGAAAGAAGACTACCAAACCCGTGGCCCCTGAGGAGGACCTGGTCAAGCTCTTTGAACAGGTCCACATAAACATCCCCTTGATGGATGCAATCCGCCACGTACCAGCTTACGCACGATTTCTAAAGAAATATGTACACCCCAGCGTAAGCCGCGAACCAAGGGAGGGAGCCCAATTGTTCTGTCAGAGCAAGCCAGCTCTGTAATCCTCAGTAGACTCCCACCCAAGGCAAAAGATCCTGGTACTCTCCTGATTTCCTGCAAGATAGGTGGTACCCAATTTGATAGAGCATTGCTAGACTTGGGTGCATCCATAAACCTGATACCCACATCCTTACTTGACCATCTAGAAGATCTGAGCTAAAACCAACCGAGGTGACATTACAATTAGCAGATCGATCTATAAAGTCACCAAAAGGGATTCTCGAGGATGTTATCGT
Organism: Thalassia testudinum; assembly: GCA_037157565.1. NCBI lineage: Eukaryota > Viridiplantae > Streptophyta > Magnoliopsida > Alismatales > Hydrocharitaceae > Thalassia > Thalassia testudinum. The sequence goes on along the minus strand of JAZHRO010000054.1, from coordinate 22,571,188 downwards.
AAGAGTGCGGGATTTCTATTTCCCAGTGGACTTTATAGTCTTAGATATGGACGCACCTGAGAACCCTAGGGATACACCAATCATTCTAGGGAGACCTTTCTTGGCTACTGCTAGAGCCAACATCAGCTGTGAGGAGGGCCAAATAGAGCTTAAGTTTGGAGATCAAACACTGAAAATTGATATATTTAAGGCCCAACAAGGAATTAATTGCGGTGTCATCGAACAAATTTGTGACATCAGGACTTTGGTTGATGAATCACACTTCCAGAATGACTCGATTATGCCTCATCAACCACAGAAGGATCTTGACCCGCAAACAGAGGAGTCGAATCCAGACATACACAACCCAGTAACTCCCACCCTTGAACCTCACATCTACATTGAACCACCCACTACTGCTGAAAACCCTGTCCTCGAGTTAAAGCCTCTTCCTGCTCACTTGAAATACATCTTTTTGGGTTCCGATCAGACCCTTCCTGTGATTATCAATTCCAACCTCAATCCCGAACAGGAATCCCGTCTGATTACTGTTCTCCAGCAACATCGCAGAGCCATCGGGTGGACTCTCGATGATTTGACTGGAATAAGTCCGTCCTATTGTACTCATCATATCTATTCAGAAGAGGGCACACGACCTTCTCGTGAAATGCAGAGACGCTTAAACCCCAATCTGCAGGAGGTCGTGAAAAGGGAGATCATCAAGTGGTTAGATGCCGGAATTATCTACCCGATCTCCGATAGTCGTTGGGTGAGCCCAATTCAGGTCGTGCCCAAGAAGGCAGGACTCACCACTATAACGACTGAGACCGGAGAAATCATTCCTACCCGACTAGCCAACTCGTGGAGAGTCTGTATAGATTACCGCCGACTCAATTCCTCCACGAAGAAGGATCATTTCCCACTGCCTTTCATTGATCAGATTCTCGAGAAACTAGCGGGAAATAGGTTCTTCTGCTTTCTTGACGGGTACTCCGGTTACAACCAGGTGGCAATCCATCCTGAGGACCAAGAAAAGACCACGTTCACCTTCCCCTTCGGAACACACGCTTTCCGAAGGGTGCCTTTCGGTCTTTGCAATGCACCCGCTACTTTTCAGCGATGCATGCTTGCCATATTCTCAGATATGGTAGGTGATTATCTGGAAGTCTTCATGGATGACTTTTCAGTTTTCGGAGCATCATTTGACGATTGCCTCCAACACTTGGTCCAGATACTCAGGCGGTGCATCGATGTGAATTTGGTTCTTTCCTGGGAAAAGAGCCATTTCATGGTGCCTGAGGGAATTGTCCTGGGGCACTCAATTTCGGAAAAAGGCATCCAAGTGGATCGAGCTAAGGTTGATCTGATTTCTCACCTTCCTATGCCTAGCTCGATCAAGGACATCCGATCTTTTTTGGGGCATGTCGATTTTTATCGACGATTTATCCCTGATTTTTCAAAAATCGCGTGCCCCCTGACCACTCTTCTCTCCAAGGATGTACCTTTCGAAATTTCCAAGGAATGCACTCAAGCATTTGAAATCCTGCGTGACCGAGTCACCCAAGCCCCGATCCTACAGTCCCCTGATTGGTCTCAACCCTTTGAGATCATGTGCGATGCATCCGACTTCGCTGTAGGAGCGATTTTGGGGCAGAAAATTGACGGGAAACCTGTGGTCATTTACTACGCCAGCAAAACACTCGATGAGGCTCAGCGTAACTATACGGTTACTGAGAAAGAGATGTTAGCTGTAGTATTTGCCCTAGAAAAATTTAGATCGTACCTTCTGGGTTCCCGTGTCATCATATACTCGGATCACTCAGCTGTGAGGCATCTCCTTGCAAAGAAGGACGCGAAACCTCGATTAATCCGATGGATCTTGCTGTTGCAAGAATTTGACCTTGAGATTCGCGACAAAGCGGGAAAGCAAAATGTGGTAGCTGATCACTTGTCCCGTCTTCCTTTTGAAATAATTGACCCTTCCGGACCCATCACTGAGCATTTTCCCGATGAGCACCTGCTGACTATTGGTACAAGCCTTCCATGGTTTGCTAATGTAGTAAATTACTTGGCATCTCATCAGATCCCGTCCGATTGGCCGAAGGCCAAGAAGGACAAATTACGCTCCGATGCCAAGTATTACATTTGGGAAGACCCGTACCTCTTCCGCATAGGTGCCGATCAGATCATCCGGAGATGTGTCCCGGAAGAGGAATTCAACAATATCCTCTCTTTCTGCCATGACCAGGCATGCGGTGGCCATTTCGCCGGGCATAAAACCGCATCAAAAGTCCTCCAGTGCGGCTTTTACTGGCCCACACTGTTCAAAGACGCATACAGTCACTGCAAGGCATGCAGTCGTTGCCAGACTTTGGGCAACATGAGCCATCGCGACATGATGCCTATGCAACCGATTCTCGTATGCGAAATCTTCGATGTTTGGGGGATTGATTTTATGGGCCCCTTTCCTGTCTCGGATGGTTTCAAATATTTTCTGTTGGCTGTGGACTACGTGTCCAAATGGATCGAAGCCATACCGACCCGAACCTGTGATCACAAAATCGTTCTCAAATTCATTCATCAAAACATTTTCTCAAGGTTCGGGATTCCTCGTGCAATAATCTCTGATGGGGGGACCCATTTCACAAATGCTCAGTTTAGGTCACTGATGACCAAATACGGGGTGTCTCACCGAATCTCTACTCCTTACCACCCCCAAACTAATGGTCTAGCTGAGCTATCTAATCGGGAGATCAAGAAAATCCTGCAAGTCACTGTTCGACCTGACAGGAAGGACTGGTCGTCTCGACTTCCGGAAGCATTGTGGGCCTATAGGACCGCCCACAAAACCCAATTAGGCATGTCTCCCTTTAGACTGGTGTACGGAAAGGCGTGTCACCTTCCCGTAGAACTGGAGCATAAAGCCTATTGGGCAGTACGGAACTGTAATCTAGATTTTTCAAAGGCTGGAACCCACAGAAAACTTCAAATCAGCGAGATCGATGAATTACGCTTAGACGCGTATGAGAGCTCGCGAATCTACAAGGAGCGGGTTAAAGCCTTCCACGACAAGCATATCTCGAGAAAAATCTTTCATCCTGGTCAGAAGGTCCTACTCTTTGATGCCCGACTCAAACTTTTTCCGGGAAAGCTGCGATCCAAGTGGGTCGGACCATATTTAGTCCGACAAGTTTTTAGAAATGGAGCTATCGGAATCAGTCCACTCAGCCACAATTCCGAACCTTTCATCGTGAACGGTCAGAGACTCAAGCCGTTCATTGATGTGACTTCTACTGATTTGGCTGAAGCATCTTATATCCTCCATTCCCCTTGAGCTTATTGCGCCCAGCCGATGGCGTAAAACTCAGCGCTTAACGGGAGGCAACCCGTCATTTTCCTAAAAATCCAAAACCTTTTTCTGACACCTTTTTGCACTTAAGGTTCACCCTTGTAGACAGCCGACCCCACCTCAGATGCTTGCATCTGGGATTAGAAATCGTTCGCAAAATTCAACCTGACCCATTCACTCATCCAAATTTCTGTCTTAAGGAATGAACTAAAAAAAAAAAAAAACCCCTAGGTTACAATGAGGACATTGCAAATCTTAGGCATGGGGGGGTATGAAAGTGCAAAAACTTGTAAGAAAAGGTTTTAAACAAAAAATTCACATATGCCAAAAACACCATAAAAATTAAAAAAAAAAATTTCGAAAAAGAATAAGAGGAAAAGAGGAGAAGGAAATTTTGTGAAGAAGAAGGAGAAAAGAAACAAAAGGAAAAAAGGAGCACAAAATATAAGAAAAAAGTGATAGTCATTAGTAAGGAACTAAGGAATTAACCTAAGTTCTAGACCTCATTCAAGAAAATAACTGAAAAGTGCACAATGAGATTAGTAAGAACGCAAACCTTAGGCATTCTTGGATAGACTCTTAGTACCCATTAAGATCTGAACATTCCTCAAGAGGTTGAGGAAAATGAAAAGCTGAAGTATTAGGTCTAAGGCTTAGGGAGTATTTGGCCTCGTTAACTAATTTTTGGTTTACGGGACTTAGTAACCTAAGCACCCTAACCTCACACATAGCCTGGTTCAGTAAGCGTAAAAATCAAAATCACGTAGAAGTGTCGCAAAATTCTGAAAAGAACACCTAGAATAGGAGCGGCCGATCAACACAAGTTGATTTGGACGAGTTCCCAGCGTGGAGAGGCGGGAAATCCCCTCGAAGATGCGTAACAAAATATCATCTCCTCGGTGCTTGTCTCTTAGGATATTCACATATTCTACTGGGGGCATGTAAGCACTCTGCTGGTTCAGATTCCATGGATGGCATTATCTCGAAGTGTCAATTGCCAGGGTCTGGATTCGGCCACGGAACACCATGGATGGGATTATCTCGAAATCTCAATAGCCAGGGTTCCGGGGGTTGCCATGGGCGGTGCTATCTCGAAGCATCGATCGCCAGGAACCCTTGAGGATTGATGATGGGAGCAAGGAATCTGATACAGACCGTGTTGAAAAGCCAATCCTAGGCTAGAACTAAAAAGAAAAGAGAGAGAAAACTCTCCAAACAGAAAAACTTTCTATCTCTCTCTTATAAAACGCACTGCGAACTAAGCCAGGGCTAAAATCATTTCAAGCACGGGTGCTTTAACCACAAAGTCCAATAAACCTTAGGTTAGTTCTTGTGGGCCTTAAAAACCTTTGCTAAAGACTGAGGCGAAGGCTAGACAGATTTGGATCTTGATTGTTACTAGAGTACCTTTTAGGCCTATGGTCAGCATTCTAACCTAATCTAGGTTTAAATGAAAAAGCACTTATCTGAAGCTATTAAGAACTTCATGGTCTAGAACAAGGGTTGAAACCTTAAGTTTTTGCTAAGGGACTAGCAAAAGCTAGGCATGGGGGTATGATGAGAACCTCATCATGAGCCATAACTAGCTCATTTTGACCTAATACAAAGGATAAAAGCTCCTACATAACTCAAGGAAAGGCTTAACTCAGAGAATTCTGAGTTTAAGGAGAAAACAAGTCAAAAGGGGTAAAAATGCGATTTTACCAGTATAATCTGCATACAGGTCCAAACATAGGTCAAACAAACCAAATAAGAAGGAAAGTGGGATGATCTAATAAGGGTTACAGCAATTCCAAGGAACTAAATGATAATCTGTAACCCTAAAACAAATCCACTTCAATTCACGAGGTTCAAGGCAAAGCAAAAATGGAATAAACCCTCTAAAATTCATAGAAAAATAATCTCTAAGGTTTAGAACCTTCAATTTGGCCTTAGGAACCCATCTTGACCTACATTGAGAATCATACCCAATTAATAACTTAATTTGGGTTTTTGCGTAAATTGATCGGTCAAACAAGGTTTAATATAGAAATAAAATTCACCATCAAATTCCTTAGGTCCTAATTAGTCATGTATAAAAACTTGAGCCTAAGAAGAAACCTTCTTGACAAACTTTACTTTTTGGCCCTCAACTTTTGAACCCTCACATTTTGGCCCCTAACTCTCCTTCGTTCTTTGCGTTCAGGTCCTCCCTGCAAAACCTGCCAGCACCATGCTCCGGCGACCTTGCGCGGAGCATGGCGCCGCGCAGGGTGAGGGGGAGGGCCTGCCAGGACAAATGGGGGTGCCCTGCGTCGTCAGCCGTCGCAGGAGCACCCCCCTGGTCGCTGCAACCCACCATACCGGCCGTGCGAATGCACGGACGGTATGGGTCTCCATCCCCGGCGTCCTCCGGAGAGGGAGACACGTCGTCTCCCTCCGCCCTCCTCTCTGATTCCGCCTCTATAAATACCCCCGTCGCTCCGCCGTTCTGAGCAGCTCGGTCCTGACGGAGAAAGACCCCCACTTCCTCTCTTCCCACTCCGACAGGAAGCCCTCCAGCTCCGGTGGCCTCCCCTCTTCCTCCTCGTCGTTCTGCCGCACTACCAGCTGCAGGGTTGCTCTCCCTCGCTCTTCCCGCGCCACGCCGCACCCAGCTGGCGCCTCTCCGGCCCTCTCCTCGCCGCCGCCCCTTCCCCTGGGCAGCTTCTTCTCCGGCGACAGTCGATACGACTGTCGCCTGCTCCGGCCCCTCCTCGTCCTGCTAAGTAGGTAGAACTCCTCCTCTTTCTCCCCTCTTCCTTTTCCTCACTTTAAACATTTACTGTCGCCCTCGATTCCGACCAATCACCCTCACCTTCTCCGCCTCCGGCCATCCTCCGGCGAGTCGCTCCCATCACTCCAGCACCCCACACGGCTCGCCGACCTGCACATAATCTCCGCCTCCTCACCCTGATCCATTTCCGCCCTTCCAATTCCCGCCACCCGACCTCTGCAAGTCCACCGAACACACCCACTTTCCGACCCACAGTCCGACCTAGGGCAGCCCTTGCACGCCGCCCCACGCCTCGCCACCACCCGCACGAGCTTCGCCACACTCTGGCGAAGCTCCCGGCACCTTCTGATTAGGCCGAGAGGCCGTTTTGCTGTGAACAGGTCACCCGTCCTCCGCCGCCATTGCCGTGCAGAAGGAGCTGCTTCCGCCTGCAGCTGCAGGCGCGCCACGCCCAGATTCGACTCCCAGGCTGTGCGAGGAATTTCGGCAAAGCGTCAGGCAGCAGCTGAATCGAAGCCCTCGCGCGAAGGCCTCGCGTAAAGCCGCGATTACCAGCTGCTTCCTCCGCGCAGGCGCCAAATTGGGGTGGGACATTTAGTCCCACCTCGGAAGACTCCGAAGGGGCGCAGCGGTATAAAGTGAAAAAGTGCTGGAGGCTTATTGCCTCAGAACACGGGGTGAGGTCCCCTTCACCCGCCCGGTTACCCGGTCTCGTCCGCGCTTACGCCTCGCGGACCTGGCCCGACCCGACTTAGCCCGACCTGCACTCCTCGCCCACCACGCACGCCGGTGGGCCTGGACCCGGGCGCGACCCGTACCCGGCTACCCGGCAGCTCTGGGAGAGCTTTCCTAAGAGCGCCTTCTGTGAGAGAGAGAGACGCGGGGGAGGGTAGAGATAGGTTTTGCCCCACCTCTGATCAAGCTGTGCAAGTGTGCAGGCACAGGTGAAGAAGAACCGTGGAAGAAGACGAAGGCTGAAGGAAGGAGGAGCACCGAGCGGCACTGTAGCAGCGGTGGTTTAAGTCGTCTGATTGGAAAATCAGACGACGTCCTGAAGGCAAAGAAGGAGAAGGAAGGCGAGGCAGAGGAGAACACAGAGAGGCCAAGTGAAGACTCTGCAGAAGAAGAAGAGCACGAGAAGAAGATCTGAAGAAAGGAAAAGAAGAAAGAAAGACGAAGAAGAACAGGACCGCAAGGGAGAAGAAAAACGAAGAGACGAGCAGAAACAGCTGAAAGAAGAAGAAGAACATCACCACTGCAGATAAAGAAGAAGAACAAAGGAAGAAAGCAGAATATCTGAGAAGGAAGAGAAGGAGAGGATAAGCAAAGAGAAAAGAAGAGAAGAAGAAAGAAGCCAACAAATTCTCTCTCTCTCTCTCTCTTTATTTTTGTAAAAGAAACTTTGTACCCCTAGAATACGACTTGCTCCCTGAGTTCGACCTCGGGAACTCTTTTATTTTCCGAGTAAAAAAATTATATATTTGAAATGATGGCAATAACTGGCTATACTACAACGCTACAATAAAACTCGGTTATCGACGCCATCGTTTCAGCTGACCAGAGCCTTCATTTTGTCTTTTGAAACCATTGTCCACCTTCTTAAACCACTCATGATCAATTCTAACTCATTTAATCATTAATTGCATCATTGAATCGCCTAATCCAATTTCACCTCCATCAACTATTGCTGCTGTCTATGGTGGCAGTAGTTGACTTAGATTCACCTTCATCAGATCCTTCATCATCAAAGGATCTTAATTATTATCTTAATTTGATTAATTATCATATATAACTTAAATATCTAATTTTATCTAAGCTTCTGAGCTCGTTGTCTATGGTAGCTCAAGAGTTGTTTAAAATATAAATTATTTATATATTTATGATCGCAGACTAACTTTGACTTTCCTTAACCACTCTTCTGAGTGGAAGAGCAAATCCTATGCCCTAACCACTCAAAAGCTATTCAGACTGATTTTACTGTTTAATCATTCATTTAACGAATTAAAGAAGAATTAATTGCAATCCTGAGGTTCCTTGCAACCTCAGGAACATTTTCAAATAAAAAATGGCGCGATTTATCTTTCTGTACTTGGTTTTACCTTTTACTGGACTCATTGGAGCTCCAGCGAGCTAAGTGATCTTCAGCCTGAAGAACTTGGTGATAAGCTTCAGATTGATGAATTGAGGTTCACTAATCATGTTGAGATTGTTTCTTTGAGATGTTGATGACTGGAGCTTGAGTTAGACATTCATCTTCTCCAACTCCGACAGAGTTGGAGAAGTCTGAAAAAAATTTAAAAGAGGCATTTGATGGATCTAAAAGCTTCAGTGCAAGGCACTGAAGTTAATTATGCCTTCAAATATGTGTAACAAACCCTTGATTACTTTGACGAATAGATCACATTTTGAGCTCAGGCGATGAGCCTGAAACCATATATTCTTAGGTTTAAACATTTGTCTAGGGCGTTGAGCAAGTTTCTAAGGATGAAAGGATCTTATCTTAGACTTTGGTTTCTTGTGAAAAGGCTTACATTAGAAAGTCAATTTTTAATGCCTTATAGTCAACCCTAAGGAGGAAACTCTAATTCTGAGCTTAATTCAATAAGTTGATGAGTTAGAATAGATTCTGAGATGTCTGTGAATGATTTTAAAGTGATTTGAGTGAGCTCGGAATTGTTTATTTGATGGAATTAACCAACTGTCAGTTTGGGTTGTCTTCGAACCCAAACTGGTAACAGTGGCTTTTTGATGAGATTTGAAGTTGAATCCTACCCAGATCAGTTAGTTTTAACCCTTAGAAGCTATTCCAATCGATTAAGAGTGATTCTTAGTGTCTGTTGCATCCTTTCTTCATCTAAATTCCACTTCCTGAAGCTTCCAGAGAAGTTTGAAGGTTCTTAACACTTCCTGAAGCTCTTGAGAGCTTGATATCCACACCATTAGCTGCGAAATTCATTGTATAACCCATTTAGAACATCAAATGGAAGAGAAAGTCCAATATGTGGACTCGATAACCATTAATTCATTTTCCAAGCCATAATTAACCCATAGACAGAACAGTAGATTCGCCCTTCAAAACGAAGAAGAAATCTTCCCCTTCACATTAAATTGATACTTCAATCCTGTAGAGCAACTCAAGAGCTTTCCATCAAGCTTTATTTCACTTGATTTGGAGCTCTAAGTAGGGAGTAATCGTCTTTTGAAGTTGGCACTGGAGAGGGCTAGGATAGTCCCACATCGGTAAACCACGAGCGGGCGCCTTAATATAAAACTAATTTCTGTTATAGGCGATTTAGTCGTCAAGCGCTCGGCGCGTAATCTATTCTGACCATTTCGAGCATGTGTGTGTGTGTGTGGGCGCAAGTGCGCCTACGAGTGTGCACCTGTGTGGCGTGCGAATGTGTGGCCCTTGGAGGGCGAGGCCTAGGAGGCGTGAGCCGGGTTGGCTTGAAACTCTGAATCGGAAATAAATCGTTCTATAATGAATCACGCGAGGACCTAGTAGGGTCTGGTCCCACCCTGCAAAGGGTGCTGCGTATCCCCGAAAAGTCTAAGCTGTAAATCAAAAACCAATTTTTGGTTGAAGAGAAAAACCCAGTTCGGTTCAGTTGAAGGCCAAGGTTCAAACGTGCTGAAGGAAAGGAAGAAGAAGAAGAAATTGCAAAGGCAAAGAGGAAGGCTGAACAGGCACTAAGGAAAGAAGAAAGGCAGAACAGAAAAGAAGAGAGGAAAAAGAGAAGAGCTCGTAAGAATAAGAGAAAAATAAAAGAGAAAGAGAAAAGATAAAAGATAAGTAAAGGAAAGAAAAAGAAAAGAGAGAGAGAGGCTAAAGAAATAAAGAAAAGAAATTATTTTTCTTGCATTATTTTAAATTTCTTTTTATTTTTAAATGTTGTAATAGAAGAACTTCATATTGCCTTAATTCCTTTGAAATAAATTAAAAATTAACATGTTTACTTGCTAATAGAGTAGATTATTTGAGTAAATATGTTCTTTTATGGGATTTTGTATGTTATCTCATTTTAATCAAATTTTTGGCAAAATTCATACTTTCATAATTAACTTAGATTTACCTCCTATACTTATAAAGAAAAATATAAGATAACTAGTGAATTTAAAATGAATTATATCTCTCAGCGAACGACCTGGACTCAACCAGTAAAAATATTTTAAAATGTTAGGTTAATTCGATCCTATACTACTAATCGACACAACTTCGAGTTAACCTAAGTGACTTTTCTCTACTCTTAATTAAGTAAAATTAACTTAATTAACTGAGTTGAGGTAAGGAACGTACCATTACTCTCCTTGATACTGTGTACACAACGGTCAGCTTACTTCCCGTCTACATTCCAGATTCCTTTTATGCACAGTTCTACTCCTACTTACCCGTAGAGTTCATACTCATATTCATCTCATTTATCTATATTCGTATCTCATGTTTCATAACTCGTTCCTCATCCATATACAGGCAGCTCGTGTTTTCACAATTCAATTCTCAATCATAAACATGCAACTTGTGGTTTCACAGTTCAATTTCTCATTCACATATAGGTAGCTCGTATTTTAACATACATCTCAATTAAACAGAGTAGCTCAGCATCAGGCTCATACATTTCTACCCTAGGGTTTATTCCACATCTTAGAGTTTAAATCAATTTAATCTAAGCAAGCATATTCTTTATTTACATCTTAACAATTTAATTAAATCACTCTACCAGGTATCTCGGGAGGAATGGGGGCCTACACCGCAGATCTCGTTGTCTTCGCAAGCCTCGAACACACCACCGGCTAGTAACCTGTACCAGTGACTAATTTACATTAGACGAGGTCAAATAGTAGGTACTCAACACGAACACGTAGAGAAACTCGAGTGGAAAACAGTGGTACTTTGTTTGCAGAAATCCGATTCTATTTGGGCCTTAAACGGGTCAAAAGCACGGTTACTGTCCAAAATTAGACATATGGGACTAGTCCTAGATGTCTTAAAAGACGTCAGACCTCACATTGTGTTTCCTGAGGTATCCTCAGACGTCCGGATCCCTTCGCGACCGTCTGGGGGTAGCTTCAGATGTCTCACCCTCCTTCTAATCGTCTGGAAGGACCGTCGGACATTTGGCGATGAGGTCAGATGTCCAAAAGTGCCTGGGAAGGCGCACCGCGCGCCTTTCCATTGTCTCGCACATGTGTAGGAAAATCGCAGGCACAATCTCAACCCAACATTTCTTGCGCTACAACCTGCATGGCGGAAAGTAACGTAGGAAGATATGTACCTCGCGCGATATAATGCTTTCAGACGTTCGGCTTCAGCTTCGGATGTCTTGGTGCCCCTCCAGACATTTGATACTGGAAAGCTTCCAGTACCAGAACCTCCTCCGCGACGCTCCTCTCCTTACAACGTCGCCCGCAGCACACCGCAGTAGCTTCAGCAGCTGCAGAGGGCCAGGAGATCGCCTCGCCAAGCCCCTCCTCCTCATGTGCGTGCCCGCCGTCATCTGCGCGAGCTCCGCCAAGCTCCCGAAGGTCCTCCGACCTCTCTCACGCTCTTCCTTCCTCTCTCCCTCACTCACCCTCTCTTTCATCACTCTCGTTCTCCTTCGCCACGGTCGCACAGGGAGGACGCTGGAGGTGGTGGTGGATGGTGGAGAGGGGGTGAGGAGAAGAGGGTGTTGAGATGGAGGGTTTAAATAGAAGGGGCGTTAGGGTTTAAGGGTGAGGGGTGTGGAGGAGAGAGAAGCTCTACGCGTCGCTGGTGCAGAGCGTAAATGAACGTACGAAAATTTCCACTTTCAGACGTTCGAGCCTGTGTCCAAATGTCTCGACAGACGTCTGACTGAAACTCCAGACGTCTTATCCGACTAAAAGGGCAACGGGTCATTTCATAAACCTTGACTTTTAGATTGGGAAAAATCTCCTGAATGAGAGTACAATGTTGCCCTGATTTGGGCGTTTACTTTGAATTCATTACTGATCTGATCACCTGATCATCTTGAACACCATTAATTGATGATCAAGATGATCTAGTGATCATTTCAGAATTCGTTGGGTCCTCCTTTAACCTCAAATCAGTATCACTGATTCTCCTTGGTCAAACTATCCAAAGCAAAGCTCAAATTAAGTGCATGCTCATCTACAAATTGAAAACTAAATCCAAAACCTTGGATTCATTGCATTATACCTACTTTAGCGATTAAAACCTCAAATCACTCGATTAAACTCTAATAAACCTGAATTGACTCCAAATCGTAAGGTTGGGCGTAAAACACAAATCTGAAAGAAATCAAGCAAATCAAGACAATCAAATTAGATTGGGGGGTCTTTGTGAGTTTATGGAATGAATGGGAGACCCCCCATGTGGATTGCTAGCGCAAATTCAGATCTTGAAGTCAAGACTTAAGATCTGAATTTGACCTTAATGGAGGGGTGAACAATGAATAAAATGCAAGGGAAAGTCAGAAATGAATTGAGATGTGTAGGGAAAGTTGTATGAGTCAAAATGGAAGTGGAAAAACCTCTCTGATCTGAATTGATAGAGAGGGCGAGAATCGAATCTAGGCTACCCTACTCCTACCCTATACTAAACATTCATCAATCCATGAATTCAACTATCTGATGTACTCCTAACTAATCTACTGTACTCTAATTACTAATCTAATCTAGAAAGTAGGAAATCCTATCTGATAGGAGGAATGGGGTTGCCTGGATCCAAAATCGGCGGCTAAGGAGGAAGAAGGGAGGGAGGTCTCTAGCAAGTGAAGAGCCCATAAGAGGAATCCAGGGTCGTCCACAGGTGTACGTCATCCCTAGCGGCGAGGAGGAATTGGAGGTGAAAAACCACGCCCCTGTCACAGGCGTGGTGAGTGAAAAGGTTAGGAGTTGCTGGAGAGGGAGGAAAGGATCGGCTCAAAGAAATAGGAGGGGAGTTGATGGCATGCACGCGAGCTAGGGAGCAGCTTAAGTAAGCTTTGGAGTGAATCAGATCACCCCATGGTGTGATTAAGCACATAGGGCTTAGGGGGTGGTGATAGGAAGGATGATGCACGTGAAGCAAATGGACGAAATCTAGCTGTAGGATTAGATCTGGGATGGGAGGTGATTACACGTGCAAAGGCGTGTGAAGATTGGATTTGGATCGGCCGTTGGATGATGAGATCAAAGGAACGACGACCATGATTTATTGAGTTCATTGGCTGCTACAGTAGACACACGAGTAAGGCGTCGGCTCAGGTGTGTTGGTGTAATTGTGAGGAGGCCCTTGGATTGAAACAGTGGAAACATTGTACTTAGGCCCGTTAGTGGTGAAGAAAGGTGACAGAGCAGTCCTCAGATCTTACAACTAGGTCCTCAGCAGCTTTCAAAATGGTTCCTAAATGGTTTTTATGTGAAGAAATTGTATATAACCTAAGGACCTAAATGTAAAACTCTAAATGCAAGGTCCTAGTGATATCCAAATGCAACCAAATTTTTCTTAATGCCTAATTGAACATTTAGGAAGTTAATTTTACTTTTAATTTGAACTTTTGAATCCAAATGTCTGTTTACTTTGCAATTGGATCATCAATTTGTATTAATGAATAGAATATCTCATTTTATGACCAAATTTTACGTTTTTAGCACAAATTTGTTGTTTTAGGTAATTTCTGTTATTTCTCATACTTAATCATTTCTTGTGTTAATTGTATAGTGTTTAACCTAGTTTTTAACTTAACTTGAACATTTTGACTATGATGAGTCATACCTCATCAGTGGTGGTATTTATCTTTTTCGGGACCACGTGTGAATTCATACTTTATTATGACTAAGTAGTTGGCCGATATGTTTGGCTTATTGTTACTTGTGAGCATGGATCGTAAAGATCATCAAAGATATCTTTAGTGACACCATCATACTTTAGTAGCATGGAGCAATCGTTTTTGTCACGAAATATATTACAAAAATATTTCTTTTACCTTGCATCTTTGGTTGTATTTTTTCATTTTAGTGTTTCCTACTCTTTAAGGGGGCATATCAATTCCCTCTCTATAAGAGGCATTGTAATTATCTCCTCTTTCTTTACCACTTTAACTGCATTTTGTTGTTTCTCTCTCATTTCCAGTAATGAAGTATCTTCTTTGGAAAGATAAAAATTGCACGGATTGCAGGAGAACAGAAATATGAGAAACGTGAATATAAGAAATTTATATGAATATACGAGAAGAATTAAATATTTAATATCATATTCAAGGTAAGTTTACTCCAAGGATTAGAAAATTAATTTTAAAAAATATAAAATTAATGTTAAATATTATTTTTATTTATTTGTAAAGTAACGTTAATATCAATTTTTGAGTAGAATTTAGATTTGAGACACCTATTTTACTAAAATCTCGTAGAATTAATTTTAATAAAATAAGTGTTAAAAATCCTTAACCTAAATTTTCACCATGTAAATTAACGTTTCAAGCAAACAGAATTTAACCCCACCTTTTAACCCCCACACCTAAAAAGTAAACCTATCAAGTAAATATCCTCAACAATTCTGAATCTCCTCTCCCGACGACGTCGATGTGTACGCGTTTTCTGTTTAATCGAGAAGGTAATTGATTGAAGCGATGGATGTATGAATTTGCATGTCGCCTTCATGGAACTTGATTTGGGACAGTTGATCAGTTACACGTACGTATCGTTTTAAAAGAATAAATAGCACGATTTGCGCCTTTCTTTGTAAGTCATGAGCCTCATTTTTAACGTTTGTACGAATTTATTCATGAATAAGAGTGACGTATGTATATATATAAAAGAATGTAATAAAACTCATACACATCCATTTCTTTATACAATTACCATTCCACATGCCACATCATTCATGCATCATCCATCTTTAATGCCACGTCTTTTTCCAAGGATTTTTTTAGTACCGATGCTATAAGGTTGCATGTAGCTTCCATTTCAATGCTCATGTACATAGCACCGGTTATGGGATGCTACATGATATACTCGTGTGCATAATATTGGTAATAGTTCTATGTAGCAATTAGCATCAAACCCTACAATTAGTGCTATACAATGGAGTGCTGTAGCCTTTATCCAATTCTATCTCTATGCCACGTCTGCAAGAGGATTTGGAGAAATGTGCACGTATAGCTACCGGTCGCGTATCAAAACAAAATCATGAAACTTTGAGGATTTAAAATAGTTACTACATCTCTATCTCATAAAAAAGGATCAATTTTTTTTGCAATATTTTGATTATTGAAATTTTAACGTCAATGATGGAAGAGATAAAATTGTTTAATTAGGTTAAAAACTCTACGTATTAGCTGTATCGGGATAGTGGCATCCCCTCAAGTTTCTTGACAACATCTGATTCACAAGTAAAGTTAAAAGCGTCGGGGATGGTCAATTGGTTCGTACTAAGGAGTGGCTACATGAGTAAAATTGGAATACGTCGGTGTGTGGGAGGGATGTTGGGAAATAAATTAAGTATCCTTGATGGTTTTAAGTTCACTTTTGACTATTTTACATTAAGTACTTTGTAAAGATACAAGTTATATTTTGTAAATACATTTAAAATAGGGCAACATAACCTTCGTAAATTATTCATAAATTGGGTAAAACATAAGAGACGTATTTGCAACGTCTCAAAATAAACTATTTGAGCTTTTATTCCATCAGATAACTCCCTATATTTGTGTGTGTGCATGAATTCCTGTATACGATACATACATACACATGCACGTAGATACATATGTATGCATATATGGGTGCACGGATGCTTGTATCTAACTCGATTACTTAGGAAATGGATCTGCATAGAACGCCTAAAGTAATTGGCAATAGGATAATTTTTTATGCTTTTTGTGGAATCCGACGACCGAGATATCCAGATTAAATCGCGAATTAAATTTGGTGCTCTCCTCAAGATCGAACGTTTCAGATTAATCCAAGACACGGGAACAACTTCTAGATCGATCGTTGACTTTTCTGACGAGTGCATCTCCCTGTGCCGATAGATGCACATGCTAACCGCACCTTCAGAGCATTTAAGAACCATATACTTATCTTTGAAGATGATAAAGTAGTTGACAGTGATTTAGATTTCGGCAGCATGCGTTGAATCGTAAACCAAGGAAGATACGGCTACAGCTTACTAGTTT
The DNA here is from genome assembly GCA_037157565.1 of Thalassia testudinum. Taxonomy (NCBI): domain Eukaryota; kingdom Viridiplantae; phylum Streptophyta; class Magnoliopsida; order Alismatales; family Hydrocharitaceae; genus Thalassia; species Thalassia testudinum. Next base: position 22,554,969 of record JAZHRO010000054.1, on the reverse strand, counting down.
TAAATTAGAAGGTGAGAAATTCTAGCAACCAAATATGATACGATTGAAACTTGCACACAGGTCTGCATGAGCAAACAAACGTTAGGAAATTAAAGCGACAAAGGTGCACGGGGGCATAGAGCTATGCTCGGTTATTTGTTTGATTTTTTTTTTTTTTTTGCAACATAATTTTTCATTGAACGGGAATGGATAGATTATAAGGATATTGAGAGAGACAGACAACTCAATTACTTTCGTTGCGAGATGGAGAGGACTACTCTCTGCTCGATAAGGGACAGGGGAACATCAGGTGACAAAACAAATAAGAAAAGAAGATAAACTTTAAGAAAGTAACCTCGCAGTCGACTTGTTGCAAACTGAACTTGCTCCACACAAAGGTGCATAGGGGCATAGAGCTATGCTCGGTTATTTGTTTGATTTTTTTTTGTTTTGCAACATAATTTTTCATTGAACATGAATGAAAACATTACAAGGATGTTGAGAGAGACAGACAATCGAATTACTCTTGTCGCAAGATGGAGGGGCCTACTCCCCGCCCAACAAGGGACGAGGGAACAATAGGAGACAAAACAAATAAGAAAAGAAGATAAACTTCATATAAAGTATCCTCACAATCAATTTGTTGCAAATTGAACTTACTTCACATCGTAGGATGACAACGACGCCACTAAAGAGGAACTCTGCGATCCACGCCAACTCAATGTTGGAAAAACCTACAGCCGAAGAAGATTTGACGATTCTCGATCGTATGAATTCCAAAACTTGATGTGGATCCGACAAAAGGCCGTGGAGATGAACAAAGTGGCCAAGCAACCTGCCTACGCACCCTCATCACAACCCTCAATCCCCCTTTCCCATCTCCACAAGAAGGAGCGAAGGGCTCCAAAGGATAGCAAGTCCCACGGAACAGGGAAGATGAGAACCCCCCTTCGGCGAACAAGGGAAGCTTCAAAGCCCCCCGTTGGTGTCGAAACCAAGAGGAGAAGAAGTCAAAGCCGACGATGTTGAAGCGAACGAAAGAGGTGGGGGTGCCACAACATGGAAAGATGGTGGGGCATGACTAAGATAAGGGAACTCGAGGGGATGGATAGATCGGAGGTGGAAAAGCGGGAGACTTCAAGGCCTACGATTTTGGTGGGTAAATGGCAGAAAATTAAGGTTGATTTAGTTACGGAAGAACTAATGGTGTTGACTTAGACCTTTTATTTTAAGAAAATTTATCCGGTCTATTTTCCAGATCTACGATGGAGATCTAGATCGGAGTTCAAGTTAAAAATTAAGCTTTGAAAACTTGCCCGTTACTCAATTTCGCCAACTTATAACGTGGCGCTGCGGGGATGTCACAATCTCCTCCATCTTTATTCCCCAACACCTTCCTTGTAACTCGACTTGTATACTCCAAGAGTAGAGTGGCAGCTTGATGACATTTGCATTTTTAGGCCATCCTAAGGATCAGCTTTTTTTTCTATCAGAAGGAGTTTAATTAACCTTGTATCATTTATAATGACATAAGTGTAAATTCAAATTTATACGAGAAAAATTAGTCTTTGCAACATGATGGGTATAACACCAATGAACTAATTCTTCAAAATAAATGCTTAAGGGCTGATTTATTTTAGAGGTTACAAAATTGGTGTTAAGAACTTGGAAGTAAGTGTCAACACTTATTTCTGTTTATTAGTAGAGTTGTGTTAACAATAATTTCTATTTACTAAAATTAGCGTTAAGCTTTGATGTTAATAATTTTTATGTTTATTTAAATTGATGTTAACATCAGCTTTTAGGATTAGTTTACTTGATGGGTTAACCCTCTTTTTGAGGTGTTAATCCTTATTTAACACAGGTTAAGTGCTCTTAACAGTGGTTTGTTTAACATCAGTTGCTACTGGTGTTAGGCAAATCCATATTTAAGTCCCACGATTTGTTATGCTCTTGCGATTTATGATTCAAATTCTTAACACCACTAACAATTAAACATCACAAGGATTAATACTCCAACTTAACACCAATTCAAGTAAATACAAATTGATGTTAACACCACTCTTCAAGTAAACACAATTTTGGGTTAACACCAATTTCACTTTTCTTAACATCACTTCCTTAACCCTTCAAGTAAACTAACCCTTAGAGAGTGAAGTTTAGGTATAGGGAGTTACGAAATTAACACTTATTTTGTTAACACCCCTTAAAACTGATGTTAGCAAAATGGGTATTAATCCCTTAAGGCTAGTTTACTTTGGAGGTTAACCGCCATTTTAGGGGATTAACACTTGTTTTGCTAATATCAGTTTTGAGGGATATTAGCAAATAAGGTGTTAACTTCGTAACTCTCCGCTAGACAAATTTCACTCTACAAAAGCTAGTGTTAATGCCAATTCAAGTAAACATCGCAAGAGTTAACACTATAGCTTAACATAGTTTAAGTAAACAGGAACTTATGTTAACACTATCTTGCAAGTAAACAAAAATGAGGGTTAACCCTAGTTTCACATTTCTTAACACTAATTTCTTAACTTGCGAAGGTATAGTTTACTTGGGAGGTTAACCCCTATTTTAGGGTGCTAACCCTCATTTACTTGAAGGGTTAACCACCCTAATCTTAACACCTATGTTGACGGGTTAACACATATTTTGCTAACACCAATTCTAAAGGGTGTTAACAAAATAGGTGTTAACATCGTAACTCCCACACACCTAAAATCCACTCTATAGAAATTGATGTTAACACCAGTTTAAGTAAACATCACAAAAGTTAACACTACATCTTAATACCAGTTGAAATAAACCAAAACTCGTGTTAACACCATCCTGCAAGTAAACAGAAATGGAGGTTAACACCACTTTCCTAACCCATGAAGTGAACTAGCCCTTAAAAATAGATATTAGAATTATGCTAGTTAACCCCTCAATTAAACATGGGTTAACCCCCCAACTAAACTAGTCCTTAGGGTTAGTTTATTTGGAGGGTTAGGAAATTAGTGTTAAAAAATGTGAAACTAATCTTAACCCTCATTTATGTTTACTTGTATGGTGATGTTCACACCAGTTTCTATTTACTTAAACTGATATTAAGCTATAGTATTAATCTTTGTGGTATTTGCTTAAATTTGTGTTAACACCAATTTCTAAAGAGTGAAATTTAGATGTAGAGAAGTTATAAAATTAACGTTTATTTTGGTAATACCATTTAGAAGTGATGTTAATAAAATAGATGTTAATCCCCCATAATAAATATTATGATTATAAGGAGAGGGATTAACCTCCGAATAAACTACCTCTACCGTAAATTTAAAAGCAACCATCCAAATTGCCTTTTTCTGTGGTAGGTTCTGATTCTGTATAACCTATTACCCAATTTTCTAAGATTACAATGGGGCACTGTTTGTAAGGACCTTATAGATGACGAGAAAGATTTAATGAAAAAGGTTCAATACCCATTGATCCGACGATCATGCTGCAAGTTGTCCCTCGAGGATATTTCCAGTAGGGCTGTACTGTACATGAGTTAGATCGGATCGTGTTAGGCCCACAAATCAACCAAATCTCAGTGGGTTGGAAGTTGTGCATTCTAAAAGCTTTGTCGATCCAACAATCTGATTGGATTCAATCAGACATTGAGCCGGTAGGAAAAATCATGGGCTCGACAAAAGTTTTCTATTGACATCCTCGATCCTACCAAGTGGGATTCTCTCTATGATGGTAGGAAATGATGTTTCCTAAAAGTCCCTCACTAAACTTCAGGTGTATTCCACAACCAACTGAACTTGAAATGAGGTTATTTCCTAAAATCGATTTTTGGGATGATCGTCCACCTTTGGAAATTATGTAAACGAAACCCATGCATATATCTAAAAGAAAGTTAAGTTTGGCCAGGCTGTCAAGCTATGGGCAACTTGCTTCCTAAAACTTACGTTACCAAAAGCACATGACATGCTAATATTAAGTTGTTAAATTGTCGTCGCAAATTTCAACATCTTTTGGCTTAACCTTCGGGCTAATACTTGCATTTAGAAAGAGTATTAGAGGTGCAATACTACCACGCCTGATTAGGATTTAAATAAAGCTTTCCTGCTACCATTCCAAACCTTCTAATTAGGATCATAAATGTCTCCACTTAGGGCAGAAAACGTTGAGAATTAAGCATGGGCTGGACCACCCAATCGACCCATAGACCCCACCCAGGAAATTTCTGCAATTTGTTAAAAGCGCCCTGTTGGGCCGGAAATCCAATTGGGCCCAACACCTTTTTCATCTGCCAATCTTTTACCCGAAGCATAATTTGCATGCGGACAAGTAGCAAATTTAAATACATCGAGCAGCAATTGGGCTTAGCCGTGCGTTTAGGAGTCCGTAATTGTCTCTGCATCTTTGTACCATGGGAATATTGTTGCCGAGCTGAGTACCTATGCCTCATGAATTTGACTCGTATTGGGTATTATTTCCGGAGAAAACGTTGAACGAAGCCCCCACCCCCAATCCTCCAAACCAAACGGGCTGATCCTTTTAGTGCTACATGCAGATGTGGCTGAGTTCAAGTTCAGATAGATATTTATCATGAAATCCTTAGCAAGTCCCGTTCTTGATGTTTTGATGCCATCTTCTGGCGTCCAAATTTCGTCACGCGGTTTGGAACTTCCTACCATCTACCTGCCTGGCACTTATGTACTCGGATGCCTATTCATGTTTTCCTGAAAATATCTATCAGCTCGTTAATGGGTGGGAAAAATCGATTACTTCTTTTCCTGGCTATGATTTCATCAAATCCTGAATGGTCAAGAACGGTGCATCTTTGTTCATCGGAGTCAAGTCATCTTTTAATAGAAATTAGCTGCGATCATGATCCACATGACAGAGGTGGCCATTTCACCGTGGAATTTTATTTGCAACTACCATGTCTTGTGATGTAACATTGGAAATTTTGACTCTCTAGAAGTCAAGACCTGTTTCAGTCAAAATTAGGATCTCTCCCGTGTCGTTGTCCTCGCGATGCCGATGTGTTCCAACTTGAACAAAGTGATCTTTGATTAACTGTGATTAGCTCCCAACGCAAAGAGCAGGATCTGTGGTTGGACATAATCATCACTTGGTCTGTGACATTGCCCATTTTATTTGGGCTTATTCAAATTGATTTTATCCTCGTGAAATCAATTGAGGAATATTCTGGTAAGTTGCCTAAAAAAGGAATTTTTTCTTTTTAATAATCAAGAACCCTTGTGAGCAAACCGGAGAAGCCATATCCCTTACATTACATGCCTTCTAGATAAGTGTAAGGTTAGAATCGAATGCGTGCCCCCTTAGTCGAAGTTAGGGACGTGGGTCCGGATTCATCTGACCATGACCGGAAACTTTTCCTTGCGAGCGTTCATGACAAAGATGGTTCTCTCGTTGGGGGGGGGGGGGGGGGGGGGGGGGCGGGGGGGGAATTGCAATAACAGTAAAGGCACAAGGTTACAAATCATGGACTAGATACTACAAATGTGAAAAGTACTTCATGTACGTAAAACTATATACAAAAAAAAGTATACACATGATATCCACCCTCTACTGGACAAGAAGATCACGTAACTAGATGGTGTTATGTTAAGTTAAATGATGTCATTTTTTCTGTAACTGAATATATAATTCTATATGCAAAATTGTGTAAACTTATCACGGAAAATAAATGGATTTTGACATGTGTACCCTACAATCTATTAACGTTACTTATGAACCTTGGTATTTTAAATTTAGATATTATCTCCTGCGAAGCCGACACCTTTGATTCAAATGTCCCTTCCAGAAAAGTAAATATTTTTTTTTTTTGCTTCCATATTCTAATAATCAAATTTATGTATCTCGTGTGTTCAATCACCTCAATTAGATCTGGGATGAGAATATTATCCTCTTTTGTTAATTTTTTGAATGGATCTCAATCTTCAGATAGTCACCGAGATCCAGTAACTTGTGCAGTGTTAACTTGAAAGTTCACATCGATGAAGGGGCATAAGTATAAAATTACGTAGCTTTACAAGGTCATCTGGGTAACTATGATAAACTTAGGAGAGCGTATTTGCCAAATCAAACGTTTGCAGCTGTGTATGCGTGTGAAAGCCCCAACCAACTTGGTCTTGCTGGAAAGTTTGCCCATCCTTCTGCAAAGTAGGAATACATGACTTCTCCTTGATGCTGAGCTTTTACATTTTTTCGAAAATTGAAACTTAGGAGTATATCCTCGGTTTAGTGTTTCATACCTTGTTGAGCTTGAGCTATTCAAGTTTCGAGATGATCAAGTATAATGTTATTATCTACGGGCAATAAGAGTTAGTTTATTTGGAAAGTTAGAAAATTAATATTAATAAATATGAAATTGGTGTTAATTTTTATTTCTGATTACTTACAGAATAATATTATTAATCATTTTTATTTATTTGAATTGGTATTAAGTTATTGTATTAATTCTTGTGATGTTTACTTGAACTAGTGTTAACACCAATATCTAAGGAGTAGGATTTAAGTGTGGGAGAGTTACGGAGTTAACATCTGCTTTGCTAACACCTCTCAGAATTGGTGTTAGTAAAATCAATATTAAAAACCTTTAACCTAGATTTACATCATACAGGTTAACATTCCAAATAAATGGAGGCTAACATCACTTTTGGAGAGTTAATCCGCCAAGTAAATTAACCCTTAGTCTACAAGCACGAGTGAATCTCAAGAGACATGGAAAACTTAATCAACCCGCTTTCCCATGGTTGAACATTTGGTCTTTCAAATCTATTGCTCAGGAAAAATTTTCACCTCGGGATATTTTATAAATGCACAGCTTTCTTATTTTAAAAATAATTTTAGTTAGCACATCGAAATTTGTTGTATAAACAAAAGGGTCAATTGAAAAGTTTGGACCTCCGTTAATTAGCATCTCTAGTTAACTTTAGAATGTAAAGCATGATTTGGAGTTGTTTATAAGTTTTGCACTTTTTCTCTTGTGAACCTTTTGAGGTTGAACTCAAACTTAGCAACTGAATTTGAAAGCACAAGTGCCAACGAAACATGGAAAATACGACCTTTTTCCTTTCAAAATCTATTGAAAATGAGATCGTGAAACGAAGGTCAAAAAATCTTGGCTTCAGACACACGTTAGTAGGACAAAATAGGTTTCTTGGTAGGAGAACATTGTTCATCTATTGCAGAGGTGTTGAAAAGAACGATTTTAAAAAGAGATTTAGATCAATGAAGTTGACTAGGGTGGAAATTTTTTTCTCATGGATGAAAGACACCTACAATGGCTTTTAAGTTCAAAACACTTATCCCCAAATCATACCAAAATTTCACCAAAGTAAGTGGATTGCTTGTCTCTTCTTAACAGGCAAAGGGCCCACCTCTCTTAAAATGGGTAGATAATATGTCTCACCAAATCAAGTGGATCACCTTTTACTGTAACCAAGCGTGTTGCTCCTCTGACTCAGTATTAGATTGATTGCCCATCTATCCTAAGTTAGGTAAACTAGATCCAATTTGACTAAGTAGGCAAATTTTCATCAAGTAACTCCTTCCATTGGCAAGTTCTCGTCTTCAGGAGGAGGTAGGAGGTCCTCAAGGGTAGGGGAGATTAGCACATGATTTTCAAAAATGTTCTCATAGATCTAGCATTCATATTCTCTCAAGAACTAACTAAAGAACCAACCCAGGAAATCGCTGAGGTTGGATACCCCACCCCCCAACATCGATTGAGCATTGGCCAAGGTGTGCTTGCCAATCTCCTCTATCAATTGACTCCAACTGTTCTCCATTAAGGGGTCATTAGAAAAAAAATTCTATCACTTTATCGGGACAGAGCTAGCTCCACTTCTCTTCCTTAAGAGCGCAGACCTTATTGGATAGTTTCTCTGTATAGGATGCAAATGCATCCATCATCCTTTCTTTGGCGGATTGCTCTTTATTCAACTAAGTATCGTTGCCTCCACCACTTGGAGGGATGCCTGTAGTCCTGCCTCTTCAATGACAATGGAGTGCAGTCTGGTGCGCTCCACCTGCAACACATCTTCTACTGTCCCTAGTGCCTCCTAACTGCCATCTGGCAGGACTTCATAGTCTCCATCACCTTGAAAACTTCCAATGTCAACACCCTCAGCCTCTTCTCAAGGGTACTCGTCCTTTCATAATGGCCTTTGAAGGAACAAAGGATCTTCTTCATCACCCGGTCATCCTCTTACACGAGTGCCTATGTCTATCAAGGATGACCAGGTCATCTCCTTTGCCTGTTGCACTTTCTCTAATTAAAATGCAATGGCATTATTGGTAGCTTTTTCTACCTCAACCTACTCTAAGGCGGCCACTGCTTCTACCTCCACCTTCTTCTAGGCAATAAGAGCTTCTTTAAGTTGATGGGAGATAGTCCAAACATCCTGTAGTGAGGTGTCTGCCTAGCTCATTACCTTCTCAACAGCATGGCACTGGGACCTCTCAAATGGTCCCAACACAGTGTTGCAAGAGACATGGCTCCCTAATAGCACATCCTACTCTATCACTTCTATCTGCAAGAACGACAACCAATTACCTTCAATACCTAACAATGGAATCAAACTTAAAAAATTGTGGGAACATACCACCCTCAGGTAGTCATCGTACACATTCCAAATATTGGATGAGGCACGAGACATGCATGCCTAGTCCATGGAGGAGCTTAAGAGGGTCATCATCATCTATTTTCTTCAATTTTACTTGCTAGAATGAATCCAATGAGACTTCGGTGCCTTACCATGTCGGCAGCTCACCTGGCTTGGGAACCAGGAAAACCTTTTATAGGCCTTCGCCTTTTCCAAAACTTCGGGCCGACAGAACGGTGGACTTGAAGAATGCTACATTATCTTGCCACCTCTTCCTCTCTTCCTCCCTTATTAGCGGATAAAACTTTGCCTTGAGTTCCTCTACTGGTTTGGCAGAAGAAGAGGGTCAAGTCTTTATAGATCGGCTCCTCTATGGGTTCTTCCAGCAATGAGCCCTTTGTGAAACTAATAGTGGTTCCAATGATGCTGAACCTACCTTAGCTAGTTGTGTCAACCACCACTCAATGGATGCTAGCGCCTAAGAGACTCGATTGCAGCACTAGGGACTTCACCCTATATTTAGGGGAGACTTCTTTTGCCACCCAAATGTTCGATTGGCCACTTGGTGACTTAGTCAATTAGGTCCTTGTGCCATTCTTCGGTGCAACATTATTCTCCCTATCTACCTATTGGTGGGTCTCCTTCTCTAATCGTGTTGAAGAATTTCTCACCTCCTTGTTGGGTGCAACTGAAGTTTCCTTTGCATGGGGTGCTAAGTGAGTTGGTGATGGGGCACTCCCATGTAAGTCCTTGCCAGCAGATTCAAATGGGACCGACACCATTTTGTGAGGGTGAGAGCCTCTTGCTTTCCTCTGTTTCTCAAGGTAGCTGACCACCTCAGAGGGACCCTCCTTCTCCTTGCCCCTCCTCTTCCTAGGAGGATTCATCTTAGAAAATGCTCGAAAGGTTGTAAAGAGAAATAAAGTCAAGATTAGCCTTTCTCATCATGCAAAATAGATGCATTTCTACTTACTAGGAACTGGGTGGAACTGGGTAGGAACTGGTCAACAATTGAGACTCAACTAAGATGATGCTAGATTATAATATGACAAGGAGGAGACTATAAATGGGTTGTCTGGGATCCTCAACTCGTGCTCAATAAACTACAAAAGAATCATGTCTCCCAAGTGAACATAGTCAGAGATCACTACCTAGGACATGGAGCTTTTCATTACCTAAGTCGTGATCTTCAAGTAACTACCTAATTCGCAACCAACTCCTCATTATAGAACTAAATGTATATAAAGCATGAGTATCTTCCAAAGGTCCACCGGAGGTCGAGAGACCCTTACCTTTTCCAACAAGTCTTGTGTTACGAACGCGGCTTCAAGACGTATTTTAAGATGTCTGGGAGGTGGCCCAGACATCTGGGATTCGTTTTCTGCGGCACGCGCGATTTCGTCTGCGCGCCCGCAGACCTGTGACGTCTTTTTCCCTCTCCTCCTGCGGGCGCAGGCTTCGCCCCTCTCTCTCGCTCTCTCTCCCCACACGGCTTTAAAAAGGGCTCTCGCCCTCTCCCTCACTCTCATCACCTCCGCTCCTCCTCCTTCTTCTTCCAATGAGTGTGAGCGCGAGCGAGCAGCGGCAGCGACAGCCGCGGTGAGTGCGGGAGGAGGTGCTGCGCGAGGGAGGAGGCGTCGGCCGTGAGGGATCGAGCCTGCCGGGGCAGCGAGAGCCGGCCTGCGAGGGCGCAGCGGGCGCAGAGTGACGCGGGAGGCCTGCTGCAGCTCGAGCAGCAGGCAGACGAGGCGCGGCGCGGTCGTGCGTCGCGGGTGGAGGGCGAGTCGCGCTCTGATTTTGGAAGTTTTTCCAGAATCAGACGTCTGGGCTTCCAACTAGACGACGGGGAAGACGTCTGGAGGACTGTCCAGACATCTGGTAAGTAAGTTATTTTTCGTACTTCCTCCTTCTCTTCGACCGTCCGTACTGAGAGCGAGGATGGGTACGCGCAGGTTCTGAGATTCGCATCCAACGCGAATCAGACGTCTAGCAGCGGTGCCAGACGACTGGGGGGACTTCCAGACGTCCGGGGTGACCATCGGACGTCTGGGAACTAGGCCAGACGCCTCCGCAGGCTTCTGGATGTCTGAGAGACTACGCAGGACAAGGTACCATCTGATCCCCATTTTTTAAGACGTCTGGAAGAAATTCCAGACGTCTGATTTTGCACTGTTTCGTCGTTTTCGACCCCTTTAGGGTCCGTTCGGAGTTCGTTTTCCGCATTTCGAGTTGCGTCCTTTTTGGAATAAGATCCTCTACCCGTCTACAGTGATTAGATACTATTTTGAGAAACTCCTTGTGTTTGATCCTTGTGATAGGACCCAGTTCCATTGCAGTCTAGGGGGTTGCGGAGGCACGCGGGATTCCCGACCATGCCCCCACTAATCCTGTTGTAACTGGTAGAGTGGCTTTTAAGTTTATTAGTATAATCTGCTAAATTATGGAACCATAAATAGAACCTAGGACATTGCATGAATCCTAGGAATGAGAAACTAGAATGAATGGTAGATCCTAGGGTGTTGCATGAATCCTAGGGATGGAAAACTAAATTGTATGATAGATCCTAAGGTATGGCATAAATCCTAGGATGGGAAAACTAGTGGAATATACGAATACTGCAGTCTTGGAAAAATGGAAAGGAACAAATAGCTACCTGTAAATTGATTTAACAGCTGCCTGTTATAAATAAATACACTTGATTGAGAACATGGATTGTATGAACGTGAAACTGGAAAGGTGAAACCTGAATGTGCTGAGTTAAAAGAGCTGAAACCCTACGGGGAATTAGGAGTAGAACTCCTGGAAGGTGAATGGAATAGAATTGGGGAAGTGAGCTGGCCCTTAAGTACGGAGTACCAAGGAGAGTGACTGTCCCCCTGTTTAGTGCAGAGTGGAGCCAGCCGCCGCAGGGACCCGGGGTTAGGTCTGGCCACTTTGTACCGACTTGCTGGCCCTCGTGTACGCAGTACCGAGGAGAGCTACTAGTGTAGGGCGAGTACTAGCTACCCCACGGGCCCCGGGGTTCTGCTAGCTCACCTACACCGACTTGTTAGGCCCACTGGGCAAACCAGGGTAGTCAGGCGAGGGTGCGCGGACTGTGGAGGGGCAAGGCCCCTGTTTGGTTACTGTGGAGGGGTTGGACCCCTGTTACTGAGAGGGCTCTGCCCTGTACTGGTTCCGTGCTGTGCTTTAGGGCGCACCCGTTAACGGAAATTACTGACCGCGTGCCAGTGCGGGTTAGCTACCTGTGCATTTATCGCGCGTGCTGTAGTCACCGTTACGTCTGTCCGTGACCTTGGGGTGGTTGACTGAGAGTAGGATCACCACGGGGGACTCTCCCGACCAGGAGAGCACCACGTGCTACTTCTATTGTTCGGAAAAGACTGCAATCAAGATCGTTCCCACGAGGAACATTCGAGATCAAGTGAAGGATCTGAGAAATAGATAAATTTTGAAACAATAGAAAGACGTAAATAAAGGAAGAAAGAAAATTAAAACAGCTACTGTACACTTTACTGTCTCTTTAGTTTAGCTGCCACTCTACTCAACGTTTCGCTGATGTGTTACACTTGTTACTTTTCAGGACCAGGTGTTGAGCAGCCAGGATCAGCGGCTGCAGAGGACGCTGGGCCGAGTAGGGTCCAGTAGAGTTACCACTGTTCTTCTGTACCCCTTTTGTTTCCGTTGTAGTGAGTAGTTTTTGTTACTCTCTGTACTTTTCTTTACTCGTAGTTCTTGTTATGTTAAATGTTGTTCTACTATTGTGGTGGTACATGCTGTAGTAGTTATTTTTCTTACTGCTGTATTTTGTTACTGCTAGTTATATTTCATGTTGAATGTGATTTATTTTACTGCTCTGTTGGTTACTTCCTCGTTGGACGACTAGGTCTTGGGATTAGTCGAATCGGTCCGATTCTCGTGTCTCGTAGGGACTTGGGAATCGGGTTGTTACATCTTGTCATCTTTCTACGCTTTAATCGGTTATCTGGGAGACTTTAGGTGAGATGGTTGAGGCAACTACCCGACTAATTTAGGCGGATTCGACTAAGGTCATTCTGGTGGCTGGAGAGTTCAAATTGTTCAATGCAAGTTAAACACTCCGTAAAAAGAGCATTAATTTAGAGTAGTTGTGTTAGCATTTAATGCTGGCATCAAACTTATCCATTCCTCACCAGTGAGGACACGACACATTACTTGTCATGATGACGAAATGATGATGAAAAGCATACAATCCATGTACCTCTATGATGAGTCGATCATGCAAGGTGGTGACTGGCCACCACTCACCTAAATTAGTTGTAAATACGTAAATACTACCACCCCATAGAAGGTAATACAATAACTCAGGAAAGAAAAAATTAACTACCAATATAAATATAAGAGGTAGTAGTAGCCTTCACACCTGTAAGAACTAACATAACCCCCGTGGTACTTTATCCTCTAATAAAGTAGTCGCCAGCCTAACCATGTGTAGAGGCTAACTGCTGAGGGCAACCTAAAAAAAAAATTATACTCGGTAAATCAAATACAAGTAAGAAAGTGAGGGCAATTGATGAAAGAGGAAAAATTTCTCTCGTGTGCTCAACTAAAAGAGGCCCACAATAGCTTTCATGCCCAAAACACTTATCTCCAAATCAATGAAGAATTCCACTAAAGCAGGCAAACCGCCCACCTCTTCTTAATAGGCAGAGGATTTGCCTCTCTTGAGACGAGCGGATAACTTGTCTCACCAAATCAGGCAAATCACCCCAGATTGTAATAAGGTGATTGCCCCTCCAACTCAGTATTAGATGGATTGCTCATCTGTCCCAAGTTGGGCAAACTTGATTTGATCTGAGTAAATAAGCGGATTTCCACCAAGTAATCCCTTCTTGAGAGCTCTAGTAGATGAACCCCATGAAAGAGGAGAATGGAAGAGGCAGGTGATCATGCATCAACCTGATGTCGAAAAGTAGTTCGATTGGTGACATTGCTATCTTCTCATAACAGAGTGGAGTTAGTGGAACGTGCAAGATGTGTATGGAGTACTGCGCATGAATAAGGCCGTTACAAAGGATCATGACCGATAATCATGGGATTTGAATTAATTAGTGAAAATCCTAAAGCATATTCATGTAGGGGGCTTTGAGAGGATTTGAGGCTAGGCAAGAAAGTAATATTGTACTAATCTCTCTTTTTTTTCTCAGAGACTTAGTAAAAAGCTTTGAGGGTTAGATTCCTTCCTTAGACATACACTTAGCGAAAATCCTGAAGCATATTCTTGTGACTTCTTATAAAAAAGGGGGCTTCAAGAGGATTTGAGGATATGCGAGAAAGTAATACTGTACTACTCTCTTTTGTTTTTCTCAGAGACTTAGTGAAAGTGTTTGAGGGTTAGATTCCCTCCCGAGACATACACTTTTTTGAGATGGACCTAGGTCACCAACCTTTTGTATCTTTGTATATTTGCAGTTTCTAGACAGCCCCTTCGTCTATCAGGAACCCAATAAAACTCATTCAAGGGATTTAATCATAAGTGGATCATACATCCTTCGAATTACTTAATCTAAGATACTGGTCACTTGGTTGCATCCAGTATTCAATTTCTTCCCTTTTAATGGAATGCTTCCTCTTCAAAGAAAAAAAAAAGATACCAGTCAATTGGATTTACCATTTTCAATTTATTCAATCATATATATCTCAATTAGGTAGGTTCCGAAGATTTTTGAATAACACAAATATGCATTAACATTAAAGTTTATCTCCTAAAATTAGATATCACCGGTAACATTTAATAATATTTCTACATTAAATATTATTAATTATCATCAATGATATTCGAATATCATCAATGATATTTTATTTTTTAAAGAATGCATGAAATAATGTATGAACAATTGTATGAGTTAATATCTATCCTTTTAAGTAGTAAACCAAACTATTATGATTTTCTACTTTCTTGAAATTATTGAGAAAGAATTTTGCAATAATTTCTTACTTATTTAATTGATTTGATGTATTTAATTTAGGGGATTTTACTGATTCTCTTGGACAAGTTTCTAGGCTAGGCTTGTCTGAAAACCAATTCTCATGTAGAAAGCCACCTTTAATTAATTTGATATAATTAATATAGGTTGGTGAATGCGGTATGATATGTGTTTAATGTTGAAAGGGAAAATCAAAGAAAAACATTGTAGTTATTATTTCCTTAGCTTCATTTTACCTAAGTTGTAAACTAAACATTGTTCCCCAAGTATACTTCATCCAATAATGATCTCTAATTTTGGCATGAGAGATGATTAATCAAAACCATAATCTTTGCTTGATCAAATTGAAATATCGCATTTTCTTCATTGAATTGATTAGCTAGCTATGCCAACTCCACAAGGGTAGAAGGTGGCCTTCTACACCAATTCTAGTGGTCAACAATCGCATTGGATTGGATGAGAAACATGGTATATGAGAACTAGAATCTTAAATCTCCACTAGATTGCCAAATAGGTCAAAGTCAAGTAAGGCTCATTTTATCAACTATGAACCCTTCATTAAAGTGGTCATGTT
This sequence comes from Thalassia testudinum, assembly GCA_037157565.1. Taxonomy (NCBI): domain Eukaryota; kingdom Viridiplantae; phylum Streptophyta; class Magnoliopsida; order Alismatales; family Hydrocharitaceae; genus Thalassia; species Thalassia testudinum. The sequence goes on along the minus strand of JAZHRO010000054.1, from coordinate 22,539,844 downwards.
GAATCTAGTTTGTTTACTAGGTGATATGCCATCAGCTTGCGGCCCAATTTGTTATCTATCATTTGGACCCAACGCATTTGATCAAATAGCTCCAATAGATCTCGGTCAAGCCATCTCATGGGTCCAATTTCCTTACCTAAGACCTAATGTTCATCTTCACATACGAGTCTAATTTGTCTCCCCCGAACTCAATTCAAATCAAATGTTGTTGTGTCAAGATGTGTAAGTAGGTTCAATCCTAGTTGGGTGTATCTTGTACAGGCCATTTTGATAGCCCTAGCTCTCCCAAACTTAATTTGCCTTTCCTTGGTAAATTGTTGTGGAGATACATGGGCTCTAAGCCACCGAAGTCTTTCTTCTATGCTCCTTGATAAATCCCTTAATAAGCTTTGCAACTACCAGTAGAAGTCTCCTTGATTAATCACGTGCATTTATGCATTGAAACGTTGCTGAGCATAATTAAAAAGATGGAGGTCAACGATTTCAACCCAGAGTACTTAAAAGAAAGAAAACATTTATGGGTGCAAATATTAAAACGTAAAAGTTTACATATTTGATTACATAACAAGGTGGAAATTAAATTATCAAAAATTATTTTACATCAATATAAAATTATTTTTTACAGATACACTACATTTCTCGTGTTACAAAAATACATCACCTATCACATAATACGTTTTTGCATATTTGCTCAACATCTATCATCTGTTCCCGATTGTCTTCGCATCTGCAAGGTGTTAAAAAAGGAGGACAGGATGAGTCGTGGAACTTTATGGCAACGAATGGGATTGGTGGTGACCGACCACAGATAGAAATGCTTTTTAAAATGGGTTAACGTGTATTGCAAATTGGCTTTCGTTACTTGATACCCCTGAATTGTCCGACAGTTGCATTGGGTCCTTGAGCTTTTAAATTTGAGATTTTGGACGTTTAAACATTTTCTAGAAGACTTGCATCTGCTTTTCAGTTATAGTGGTAAAGTGTCTTCTCCTCCCAGAATTGTATTGCCTGAAATAAGAATAGATTCCAAGAGGAGAGGGGTTTGTACTTCTTGGCTTCTTCAAGCCATTTATCAAATTTATCCATCAATTTTTTAGAAACCTTAAAAAATAATTACGTAGGGCCAAAGATCCACAAAAGGTCCCAAGTTACATTATGAGACTTTTTACAGTGTAAGAATTACAGTTTTGAACTTAATTAAAGACATTTTGATAAAATAAAAGGGTCAAAATTGCAATGTTAATTCCTACTAGGGCTGGACAGTTAATATGTAAATAATCCGCACCTAGAAGTTATCCTAAAATAGAGATGCATATTTGGTGCACTTACGTACACAACCAACTGCGAATTCTTAATTGTAAGAATATCCTGAAGCTCCTCAATTTGTTTTTCTATAGATAAATTACTCAGTTTTATCCATATTAAGTGGAACTTAATCTTACGTGAGTATTAGTTAGGTTAAGTGACGAGTTAAATATTTAACCCAGTAGAACTTCACTTAACCCGCCAACCAAACAGGGCCTGAATCAGCGAGCACTTCCTCCTCAAGTATTCCTTCAAGTCTCATAGCATCAATGGTAGAGGGAGAAGTTCTTGAGTATCATGCCGCATGACACATGTTTATTGTCGAAAGCATGGAGTTTAAAGCTTAAATATTAATGGACTTCTTTTTTACATAGAGTGCTGCCTAATTATACAAATAAAAAAGCTTGATAAAAATGTTTTTTTTCCATAATCATCAAGAGAAAAATTATGGTATGATAAATATTGAATTTATCTAAAATGGGACAACATATTATTCAAGTTATTAATATAGGGTTTAAATCAGTAAATTCAAACTTAATAACACAAATTAGAATGGATGTGATGAAATAGCCTGGTAAAAAAGCCAAAAGTCATATTGGACAAGGTCATCTAGCATGATGACTTTTGGCCTAATCTTTGCAACTTTAATTCTTCCTGCCTTTTAATTTATCTAACCTTTTAGATAATTTTGAATGCTCTCACCACATCTCTAATGGATTGAAGTGGCTTTAATACAGCATATTATGTGGGAAATCAATCTTCAATCATGTGTTAACCATAGGATTAAATCAAATACACATCGATCATCATAAATAACACACATATTTCCACCTTGATGACCAATGCCAATCAAAAAGCATACGTCCATTGCTCCAAGAATTCATTTAATAAATAAAACTTCGTTTAAAAGCTTAAGGACCATTGTACATCATTGAAATTTACTTAATTTGAGATAATTCCTTTGTCATCTAAAGAGAAAGTGAAACTATCATAATCACTAATCATATAATGGACAAAGGTTAGATCTCCCCTTAGGATGTGCATTGTAACATCCCAAAATCCACATTCTGAGTTATTTCAAAGTAGTTCGGGTCAATTTGGATCCGAAAATCTGATTGTGGTTCGATGCTGGTGTTAGCACCTCCTTAAATTGCCAAAAAATGTGTATTTCGAGTAAACCCTGGGTCAAAAGTTGTCAAAAAGGTTCGGATTCCTCTCGTCGCAAGCTTTCCAACGACGCTTGTTTCGCATGATTCCGAGGTGTATAGCTCAAGATATGGCCAAAATAAGTTGAAATGACCTAAATATAAGGTGGACCCAACATTAGCGGTATTTTAGGTATTTCACCTTACTAATCATAATCCCAACCTCCCTTAAGGCCTACAAAAGGACCCTCTTGGGTCCTTGGGTCGTCATTAGCCTCTAATCCTCTCAATTAAGAGAGGAAAAGAGGAGAAAAATCTTGAATTTTCCTTTTAAAATTAAAAAATTTTCTTTTCGATGACCCAGTTGTAATTCGTAAAACGCAGGCTTCCCACCACAATTTTCGTGGAGGTGCGGGCACGCAAGCTCAAGCGCGCAAGCAGGTGTAGGCGTGAGTGCGCGGGAGCATGCGGGCGAGCGTAGGTGCACCGGCGTGCGCGATTGCGTTTAGCAGTGCGTGCGAGGGTGGTTTGGTTCGACTTTAGACCCCTTTGTGCGGTTTTAACTGGTTCGAGGCCTTCCTGAGGTCAGTTTTAGACAAATGTAATTAACTAGTCACAATTCCCGAGGTATCGTTGGAATTATATCGACACGTACTATGTGTTGGTATGATTTTTTTGTTTTTGAGTTTGTTATCCTTAGTGAAAAATTAGAAATGTAATTAAGTGTTTCCGACCCTATTTTTGGTCCGTTCGAATCAGGTCTGGCCCTGGTGCATGCATGGATTTCGAGGTAGGCGTGGATACTTGATGAGAACCTCATCATGAACCCTAACTAGCACAATCTCATCCAAATATTTGTGAAAAAGCTCCTACAAAACCCAAAGAGAGGCTTAACTCAGAGAATTCTGAGTTAAAGAATAAAACAAATCATCAGGGGTAAAACTATAATTTTACCAATGTAGTTTGCGAACAAGAAAATTAAGAGTCCAAACACAGGTTAAACAAGCTTAACAAGAAGGTAAGTGGGATGATCTGATCTAAAAAAGGTTACATCAACTTCTATGAATTAAATAACATTCTGTAACCTTAAAATAAATCTACTTCAATTCACGAGGTTCGAGGAAAGATAAAAAGTAACTAAACCCTCTAAAATTCATAGAAAAATATTCTCTAGGGTTTAGAACCTTCAATTTAGCCTTAGAAACCTATTTTGACCTAAAAAGAGAATCATGCCCAATTAATAGCTAAATTTGGGTTTTTACGTAAATTGACCAGTCAAACATGATCCAACCTAGAATTAAAATTCACCATTAAAATCCTTAGGTTCAAATTAGTCTTATATAAAAACTTGAGCCTAAGAAGAGACCTCCTTGACCGACTTTACAATTCGGTCCTCTTTATTTACTTTTTGACCCTTATCTTTTGAAACCATTGCATTTAAGTCCCCAACTTTTCATCATTTTTTACAGAACGGTCCTCCCTGCAACTTCTGTGCAATGCCATACTCTGGCGACCTTGCGTGGAGCATGACGCCGCGCAGGGCAGGGCTGCCGTCCTTTAGAATAGAAGCAGGGTTCCCTGCGACGTCCTCTGTCGCAGGGACTTGCCCACGACCTCTGCCGACCACCATGCCTTCCGTGCAAACGCGCGGAAGGCATGGGTGTCCCTTCCGACCTTACTCCGGCGAGGCTGGCACAACGCCACCTCGCCCCTCTCTGCGCGCCAAGCCCTTTATAAGGAGTGACAGACCTTGCCGACTCCTTCAAGCTTCCTTTGACGGAGAACTACCCCCCTCTTCATCCCTTTCTCCTCCGGTCAGAGAGCCCGAAGCTTTCGGCGACCTCCTCCTCCTCCTCGTCACTCTGCTGCCCTACCTGCAGTAGGGTCTGCCCTGCTTTGTCGTCCGCGCTAGGCTATACCCGCTGGCGCCCTCCGTCTGCTTCCTTGTCGCCGAAACCCTCCTCCAGGGCATCTTCGTCTCCAGCTCCGGCAGATACGAGCCGGCTGCTCTGCCTTCCCCCTTCGTCGAGTAATTAGGTAGATAGCTTCCTCTCTTTCTCTCTTGTATTTTCCCTCTTTCAGTCTACCCTTTTGACCACCCGCCAGCCACTGTCCAGACTCACCTTCTCCACCTTCGATCACCCCCTCCGGCGAGTCCACCCCATGCTCACAGACCCCTTCACACCTCGCCAACCAGCCCAGAATCTCCCTCACACTCCACTCCACAGATTCCCCCTCTCCATTCACTACCAAGCGCCACCCAACCACCCCCCGAACAAACCCACCTTTTCGCCCACAGTCTGACCTAGGTCAGCCTCTGCATGCACTCCCGCACCTCGCCGACCACCGCACGAGCTTCGCCACACTCCAACGAAGCTTTCCATGTCTTCTGACTTTCCGAATCCCTACGAGACACGAGAACCGGACCGACTCGACTAATCCCAAGACCCAGTCGTCCAACGAGAAAGTAATCAAAAGAGCAGTAAAATAAACAACATTCACCATGTATATAACTAGCAGTAACAAAATATAGCAGTAAAGGAAAGAACCACTACAGTATGCACTACCACAACAGCAGAGAAATAAACATGTACATAACATAAAGCTTACAACGAAGAGAGTACAGGGAGTAACAGAAAACTACTCACTACAGCGGAAAGAAAAGTACAGAAGATACTACATGTAACACTACTGGGCTCTACTAGGCCCAGCGCCCTCTGCAGCCGCTGACTCTGGCTGCTCAACACCTGATCCTGAAAATGTAACAAGGGTGACACATCAGCGAAACGCTGAGTAGAGTGGCAACTAAAAGCTAGAAGAAGCAGTAGAGTGGACAGTAGCTGTTATATTTTTACTTTCTTTATTTATGTCTTTCTATTTTCACTATTGATTTATTTCTCAAATCCTTCTCTTGATCTTGAATGTTCCTCGTGGGAATGATCTTGATTGCAGTCTTTTTCGAAAAGTAGAAGTAACACGTGGTGCTCTCCTGGGCGGGAGAGTCCCCCGTGGTGGTCCTACCCTCAGTCAACCACCCCAAGGTCGCTGACAGACGTAACAGTGACTACGGCACGCGCGATAAAAGCACGGGTAGCTACCCCGCACTGGCACGCGGTCAGTCGTTTCCGTTAACGGGTGCGCCCAAAGCACAGCACGGAACCAGTATAGGGCAGAGCCCTCTCAGTAACAGGGGTCCAACCCCTCCACAGTAACCAAACAGGAGTCTTGCCCCTCCACAGTCCGCGCACCATCGCCTGACTACCCTTGTTTGCCCAGTGGGCCTAACAAGTCGGTGTAGGTGGGCCAGCAGAACCCTGGAGCCCGTAGGATAGCTAGTACTCTCCTTACACTAGTAGCTCTCCTTAGTACTGTGTACACGAGGGCCAAAAGTCAGTACAAAGTGGCCAGACCTAACCCCGGGTCCCTGGGGCGGCTAGCTCCGCTTTGCACTAAACAGGAGGACATCTGCTTCCCTTGGTACTCCGTACTCAAGGGCCAGCTTACTTCCCCAATTCTATTCCATTCCCTTTCCAGGAGTTCTACTCCTAATTTCCCGTAGGGTTCAAGCTCTTTTAACTCAGCCAATTTAAGTTTCACCGTTCCAGCTTTACGTTCATACAACCCATGTTCTCAATCATACTTATTCATTCATAACAGGCAGTTGTTAACCAATTTACAGGCAGTTATCATTTCCTTTCTACTATTCCAAGACTGCAATATTTATATATTCAACTAGTTTTCCAGTCCTAGGATTCATGCCGTACCCTAGGATCTATCATTCAATCTAGTTTTCCAATCTTAGGATTCATACAATACCCTAAGATCTATCATTCGATCTAATTTCTCAGTCCTAGGGTTTTTGCAATGCCCTAGACTATATTAATTGTTTCATAATTGTAACAAATTTTGTTAAATAAATTAAAAAGTCACTCTACCAGCGAAATCGGGAGTACTGGGGGCGTGGTCGGCAAATCCCGCGTGCCTCCGCAACCCTCAGACTGCAACGGAACGGGGTCCTAACATAAGGATCAATCACAAGGAGTTTCTTAGAACAGTATACAATTACTGTAAACGGATAGAGAATTAATTCTGGAAAGAACGCAACTCGAAACGTGGAAAACGGACTCTGAACGGGCCTTAAACGAGTCAAAAACGACGAATCTGTCCAAAATCAGACGTCTGGAACCTCTTCCAGACGTCTTAAAAGGTGGATCAAGTCGTACCTCAGTCTGTGCAGTCCTTCAGACGTCCAGAATCCCGTTGGAACGTCTGGCCTTGGTTTCCAGACGTCCGATTGTCACCCCGGACGTCTGGAGGTTCTTTCCGTCGTCTGGCACTGTAGCCAAACGTCTAATTCACGTGGGATGGCGAGCCCTCGCGCCCTCCCGAGTAGAACCTGCACACACACACACCTGCTCTTAGCACGACGAAACGCAGAAGAACGCGGCGGACGGCTGCATGGTCGTACACGTGTAAAAAGGAGAAGGTAAATAAAATCGTACCTGTCAAACGTCTGGACCGTCCTCCAGACGTCTTAGGCGTCGTTTGGATGCAAGTCCAGACGTCTGATTCTGGGAAATTTTCCCAGAATCAAGACCCGGTTCGCTCTCCGCTTGCGACGCACGGCTGCGCTGTGTCTTGTCCGCCTGCTGCCCGAGCTGCAGCAGCTCCTTCGCGCTACCCCACGCTCGCCGTCCTCCAGCCGGCCGGCTCTAGCAGCCCCAGCAAGCTCGCACCTTCACAGTCGAGCTTCTACTTCCTCTCGCAGCAGCTTCTCTCCCCACAAGCTCGCAGCAGCCGCTCTACCGCTCTCTCTCGCTCGCGCTCTCGCTAGCAGGGAGAAGGAGAAGATGGGTGGAAGGGAGTGGGGTGGCGTGAGGGAGAGGAGGGGTATATGTAGGCACGAGGGGGGCTCTGCAAGTCAGCGGAGGAAGAAAGAAAGAGAAGAGGGCGGCTGGGAAATCAGTCTGCGCGCGCCTGCACGCAAATTTGCCTCTGTCAGCACGCAAAATTAATTTCAAGACGTCTGGGAAGGCATCCAGACGTATGGGCCAACTCCCAGACGTCTTAAAGCGGTCTTGGTGCCTCGGGTCTTAACACAAAAAGATGTAGATGCCAAGATATTTGGTAAATTCTTATTTTGCAGGACACCAAAATATTCAAGTAGACCCAAGACTCTATCTCTACATGATACATAAAGGAAGAGTCAAGGTGATTGGACAACCTAATACTTATGGAGGTTAGACTTCATATCGTTAGAGGTTAGTTTCTCTCATTTGGTAAATTTTCATTAATTAAAATCCCAAGTTTAGAGACTTGGGTAGAGATTTTTACTTGTTAGGTTTTCCTCTATAAATTTTTCCTCAGTTTATGATTTGTTCCTTTTTATTCCACATATTTTTTATATCACATTATTCAACCTCTTCTTCTAGTGTATGCTTGAAATTATACAAGTTTTACATCTTCCACTTTCACTTTCATAGGCATCCACCCACTTCTTAGTCGAGCCATTCTTAAATTAAACCCTAAGAATTTATCAAAGGATTCATATTAGCCGGTGACTTCTATTAAAAGATCACCCATCAATAACTCTCATTAATCATCATTGAGAATCTTTTTTAAAAGCAACAGATTACTATTAGAAGCAATCATATTTTGTAACTAGGTATTGACTTTTCATATTCTTGTTTGTACCAACACATACATAACCATTAAATCCATATCATCTTATTTAATTTTTGAAACATTTTCTAATCTACCAAGCTGTATGTACCTTTTAAGAAAATACTTCATTTTTGCACGATATATATATTTATTAAAGGGGTGCATAAGGACCAATGTTCATGCCTTTGTTCAAGTTTTTTTTTTTTTAATTTGTTACAGTATCCACCACCATTAGTTTTTTTTTCTTCATCTGCTACAGTGCCCCCCTCTCTCTCTATTTTCTTTTTTTTTTTCTTTTATTTCATTTTTCTTGTGCACCGTTTAGTAAATGCTTTTGTTTCAAATTTTATCTCCGCTATCGACCTCCTCGTCTTGTGCTTTTCCATTAGAGATTAACATTGAGTACTGCTTATGTGGCTAGATCGTGTTTTAACTGATATCTCATTGTAATATAGATGAACTCTCTGCGAAAACAAATAGAAATTTATAACTCGAAATTTAGAATATTCTGAGGTCGAACTCAGGGAGCAAACTTAATTCTAGAAGCATACAAATTCACAATTCACTATAATATACTACTTTACAAAAATTAAAGAGAGAGTGAGTGAACAAAAATCCTTTTCTCTTTTTTCTTTTCTTTCTTTCTTCTTCTCTCTTCCTTCTTTTCTTTCTCTACCTTTCCTTTTTCGGACGTCTGATTCTTTGAATTAGACGCCTTATCTGCCCCTTTGCTACAGTGCCTTGCAGGTTTTTCTCTTGGTTTCTTCTTCTTCTCTTCTCTGCTCAGCTTCCTTCTCCTTCTTCTTCATGCACTGTGCCTTCTCCTTCTTCAGTTGGCTTCTCTCCTCTTCAGCTTCTGCTTTGTCTTTTCTTCTCTTTTCCTTCTGCGAGTCTTCTTCTTTCTTCTGTCTTTAGTTTCTCTTCATCATCTTCCTTTCTCTGCAGCTTCCTCCTTCCTTCTTCTTCAGCTGCACTCTGTGCGGCTAAGTCTTCAGCCGCTCCTACTCCTTTCTTCTTCTCTTGCTTCCCTTCTCATTACAAGGTTAGGCAAAACCTAACCCCTACCCGCCCCACATCTCTCTCTCTCTATTTCTCTCTCAAAGGTTCGCTCCCAGAGCATTCTCGGGTATACGGGTTGGGTAACGCACCCGGGACCAGGCCCACTGGCATGCGGTGGTGGGCGATGAGTGCACGGTAGGGTAATCGGGTTCGGACCTAGGCTTGCGGGGAGTGAGCGTAGGCGAGGGCGGGTGTGAGCGCGTGGCGCGCTGCATGCGTAGGCGAGGGACTTGACCCCTGTGTATCGAAGGCGATAAGCTCTATACTCTTTTTCAATTTATTTGCAGCGTCACGCCCAGCCGGTTACGAGGTGGGACTAATGTCCCTCCTAAATTTCGCTAATGTTCGCAGCAGGAGCTGCGTTCAATTGCCGACGTTGCAGGTGTCATTGTAGCCAAACAATTGGCTGGGGTTGTGCGCAGGAGGATTCTGCGCAACCTGGAGCTGTGCACCTGGAACGGAGAGGCCTGCAGCTGCAGCAAGATCTCTTCAAGCTTCTTCGGCAATGGCGGAGGGACGTCGGAACCTGAAACGTGTGAACACAGCCTTGCAGCCCTTTCAGATCAGAGGAAAACCTTCGCCGTATCACGGCAAAGGTGAAGCGGAGGTTGGCTGGCCGCGGGGTGGCCTAGGCGTGCGTGCCTAGGTCGCTCTGTGGCCGGAGTTATGGGTTAGGTCGGGGGGCGTTTGTGGTGGTGTAGGCGGTGTGTGAGTGGGTGGATGATGTTTAGTGGAGTGTGGCGGAGGTTGTGAGGTGGGTGGTGAGACGTGTGGGGGTGCAGAGTGACGAAGGCATCTTGCCGGAGGGTGGCCGGAGATGGGGAAGATGCCGGCGGACCGTGGCTGTCGAAGGGCGTTTTGTGAAATAGGTTGAGGGGAATTGAAGAGGGGAAAGAGACGAGTAGTTCTAACCTAATTCAGTAGACGAAAGGGGAGAAAGGGCGGCAGGCAGTACTTGTTGTCGCCGGAGAAGAAGGCACCAGTGGAGGGAGAGTGACGACGACGATGGGGCTGAGGCGCGCGTGAGGGTGTTGCACTATGCGGAGGAAGAAGGTGAAGACAACTCTGCCACTGGTATTGTGGTAGAGCGACTGGAAGGAGGAAGAGTCGCCGGAGCTTGCTGGTCACCTGACCGGAGGAGAAGAGAAGAATTTTGAGGGAAATCTCCGGCCAAATCAAGTCTGCCCAGTATAGAGCGATTTGGGCTTGCTTAAATAAGCACTGGTAGGCAGTTCATCGCACTGAGGCGGCCAGAAGTTGACGCCGGAGGGATGGTCGGAGAGGATACCCATACCTTTCGAGCGTTTGCACGAAAGGTATGGGGCGATTCAGGGTATGGGGAGTTGCTCATGCGGTAGGGGGTTTCGCAGAGAGCTCCCTTTTCAAGTCTGGGAGCAGCTCCCGAGGCAAGCACGGAGAAAAACGCCTCACGACGTCATCGGCGGTATGGGTCCCTGATGCAATGGCAGAGGAACCTGAATGAAGAAAGTAGCGAGAAAGCTGAGGGGGTTTTTGCAAGGCTTCAAAAAGTTAAGGGTCAGAAAGTAATTGTTGATGACCAATTTGTAAAGTTGGTCAAGGCAAACTTTCCTTAGATCCAAGTTTTGATATAACTCTAATTTGGATCAAAGGAATCCAATGGTGAAGTGGATTTTAGGTTTGACCACGTTTGACCGGCCAATTTGCACAAAAACCCAGATTAGGTCAAAAATTGGGTATGGTTCTCAATCTAGGTCAAGATAGGTTCCAATGGTCAAATTGAAGGTTCTAAACCCTAAGGGATATTTTTTTCATAAATTTTAGAGGGTTTAATTGATTTTTATCTTGTCATTTAATTTCTAGAGGCCGCTATAACCCTTTTCAGATCAAATCATCCAACTTTCTCTCTTATTAAGCCCATTTGACCTGTGTTTAGACCCTTAGAAATCCCGTTTATGTACTGCAATGGTAAAGTTACAGTTTTTCCCCTTGTGAGTTGCTTTATACTCAAATTTATAGTGTTTTGATTTAGGCTCTCCCTTAGGTTTTGTAGGAGCTTTTATATAATTATTTAGATCAAAATGTACTAGTTAGTATTTATGATGAGGTTCTCATCAAGTACGTTCCTACACGTGTATGGAATAATACATATACAAAATCAGATAATGTAAACATAATTTAAGACACTGATTAAAAATATATATTTTACAACATACAGTATTTTTTGATTTCCGATCAGTATTTTTTAGTTTTCACCAAATGAAAATTAAACTACATCGAACAATATATTTTATAATATATAATATATTAATTTTTCATCAATTAAATATCAAAATATATTAATTAAAAATTATATTAAACTTTAGTATAATTGATTTTTCCACTTGCAGAGCGATTGAACTTTACATCCCACGCCAACACGCAAACTAAAAACTGATTATAATTATTGTCCATGGTGATCAAAATCAAGAAAGCCAGAAACCAACATATTATATAATCCACACGAGAAGGGGAAAACTTTCGTGGACACCTCTGTCTACACGGGGGTGTCCGCCAACCAATATCCCGATAACGGGAGCGTGTCGTTTTGCAATTCAACCCAAAGATCTTGCGGCGATGAAAAAGGGAGGGGGAGGGAAGAAACAGAGAAGACCCGTTGTAGTGCACAGCTCCTTGCCCCGTGACAAATCCTGAAGTACAAGCGTCCTCCAACTGCGCCTTTCCGATCTTCTTCGGTTTTGGTCGTTGACGGCACCTCGATCTCCGACAAATCACCTCATCTGCATCGCCCCCTACCCTCCAGAGATCGCCCCTCCGCGGCCTTTCACAGCCTCCAATCACGCCTTCCACTCCTCCTGTTCCTCCCAACCCAAGTTCTTGGAAAAGGTTGGGATTTCGGGGACCCTCTTGCTGATCTCGGATCACTGGTAACTCTTGTTTTTGCGGATGGACTCGATCCATTCATGTGTTTGTTGATATAGTTTGTGTTGGTGCTGGTGTTTGGCCCATGATTTGATCCGTGGAGGATGTGATATTGGCTATTATGGATTTTGGGTAGCTTCGGATTCGTGGGATACGCGTCAAAGTTGGGAGCTTTTTGAGTGTTTTTGGGTTGTTTGAAGTTGCATGCACGATCGTCAAAGAGGGGTTGATGGACATTATTATATGAAGACCTCGGCATGGTTTGATGTCGATTGCAACGTTGAGATGATCGGAGTTTATTAAACATGTTCGATGCCTGGATCGTTAGCTGGTTCTTTCGTTTGGCATGTTGTGTGACATGGATGTTGCATTGCAGCAAGGTGGAAGGTTTATTGATTTTAGAAGGGAGGGTGATAAATATACAGGAAGTAGTCTAGGTTTGTTTTGGTGGATGTGATGTTGTTCCTCGATCTTTAGATGTCACATGGTAAACGTTGAATGCATTACTTTGCTTTGCGACTTTGATGAGATGACAATTACCCTCTGCACGTTGGTAAGAAACAAACAATTGCTATACCGAATAATACCAAAAAAGAAGAGAAATTTTTGATGTGAGGATAGTGTTCCAACCTAGTACTGGCTTTATGTTGTCTCCTTCTAAATGATGAATGATTTCATAAAAGCTTTGATATTCTCAGTTAGTTGTGAAAACTGCGTGTTGATATGTCTAACAAATCTCAAAGTCAACTGTCAATGGCGTGATATTCTGACACAATACCAGATTAGAAACCACCACTTGTCCATCACTCCTTGAGCAAACTATTTCCATTAAAGCATGCATTGTTAAGTGGTGGAATTCTGGTCATAGAAAGAATTAATCTAGTCTACATGGAAAAGCCAGAGATCTCTGAGTAAGGAGAATAAAAACTTGCCATTTTTAAGAATTAAAACCCAGCATTAATTATGGTCTATCGAGGATTTTTTTTTGAATAGGTTTGTTAACTAGGATTTATCAAGGAATGTTGATTTAAAATTGACCTGGCTGCATGACAGTTCTGTAAGGATCGCTGTGGGTATGATACCGGAATACAACCTTTTCACTAGATATGATCACAATAATCGTTATGATCTTTTTGGATCATACCAGAATTTTATACAAGTCTTATCACGCTTGTAGATTTTTCTGAACATTTTTTGAGCAGTGCTGCCTGGCTTCTTTTGTTAGATTTATTATCGAATGTACACATTTGAACAGGAGCATTTGGTCATCTCTTGAGACACTTAGGCCAGCTTAAGAATGGGACTTTGGCCACTATAGTGCAAATACTTTGGAGACTGATATAGAGGTAACTAAAAGGGGGAAAAAGGCTTATTAAAAAGCTTTTCTGTGTAATTCTCTTCTAAGTCAAAAAGGTGACCAACCGTGAAGAGTGCTATCTCACAATGCATTTTCCTAGGACACATGACTTACAAAATGTGGAAGAGAAAGTTCCGGACATGTATCAGGTCTTTACAAGTTGACTTTGAATCAAATCCAAAGAAATTCCCTCCTTGTTAAGATGTCTGATTCCCCATATGGTCGATCCTATACTTGCTTTTGCCTGTTGGGTGCAACATTTGGAACAGCCATACCTAGCCAATATCTCTGATTGATTGATGGAAATGCAGCGTTCACTCTTTTAGTGCATTTTCTCTTAAGCCAATTCATGAGTACGAACCATTTAGAGAACCAAGGAGTTGGATTTTAATTCTCAGACTCAAGAGTTATTTGAAAGATATTGTTCCTAGGCATTATTAAGAAGTTGGATCTTGGTCAAGATGCAAGGATTTGTGTCAGCAAGGTCTGCTTTTGGTTCCAAAAATACAAAGCCTTGAAGTTCCTTGAGATTCAAACAATGTAAAATGTCATGCCCATCTCTCTCTGGTCTTTACCAATATTTATATTTAATTTGTGTCCTCCACAGACTATCAAGGAGTTATCTCTGAGAGAAATCGTGAAAATATCAAGAATGAATTTTTTTCCCCAATAATGGTGTCAGTTCTCAAGAATGAATTTATTTGCACATTCCAATGAGAGGCTTGAAGATAGGTCACCGAGTATTACTTAGAATCTAGACTTACTCTCTAGGAGGATACTATTTGGATGGTGATGAGGGGAAAAAGATGCTCTCGGATGCAAAACTCTGCGAAAAGCTCGACAAAAAGTGTTTGACCCGAAAAGACTCGGGTACAGGTGGATCCGAGGATCCGACCTGCCTACACCCAGCGAAGCTCGGATACAAGTGAGTTCAGAGGACCAACCCACCTAGGGACCCAGCGTTGACCACTGACAGTGGTGCAGGCAGGTCTATGACCTGACAACGGGTAGGTGTTCCAACAAAGTGGTGTACCAAAGATCAAGGGAAAGATCTTGCTAGTCAAACTTCCCCTACACTATAAATAGTGAAGAGAGGCCCCCGAGCGAGCTCTCACGTAAGCTCGGGGCAAGAGAGAAAATCCTATAATCTCATAAGTTATAGTGTATAGTTGGGAGTACCATCCTCTCCCCAGATGTACATCCTATGCGGTGGAACTGGATCACCAAATCCCTGATTTTCTTTGTATTTGCTTGGTAATTCTTGAGTCGAGCTTTCCCATTGCTTGGAAGGCTCGATCTTTCTGTCCTGAGCGACGGATGTCAATGGCTAAGTAGCGCTTTCAGCCCTTACAAATCTTTTGGTGGGCATTCGAGGCTCATCAAATGGCGTCATATGTGGGAAGCGTCAATGAAAACGCCATCGTTCTTCTAAGCATCCGATCACTGGGAGGAGGTGCACTTTCGACGCCTAGCCTCACAACCTCCCTGAGCGAGAACTTTTGCACTGGTCTTAATCACTCGCGGCCCCACTCATAGCTCCTCCCCCCTCAGAGGGGCCCGATTGGGATTCGGCGTCTCCACGCCCTGATGACCTCGGCCGATTGCCCGAGGTCCCAAAGTAAACCCTCTTCCTCGAGGCATAGCCTAAGGAAGAGGAATAGGGATCCGAGATCAGTAGCCTCAGGTATACACCCCTGTGTGCATCGCCAGCCCTCTCGGAGAGGAGGAAATGGCAAGCTCTCACTAGAAGTTTTCAAGGAGCCAGTCAAGGCCCAGCGTTGATGAACGGTGAACCCCAGCCACGCCCTTGGGAGCCACCCCCGGGTGAGGCCGACACACGGCCACCTTGAGAGGAGATCCCGCTAAGCGCTTTCAATGGTGCCTACCTGACACAGGCCTACCTGCGGTTTGTTGGCCAACCAGCCGAACAGGTTGTTGACTCCCTAAAGCATGGTGGGCAGGTCCTAGGAGCGCTTCGCCAAGCACTTGGAGACAACCCTGAGAGGTTGTCGGAAGTCGAGCGGCAGAAGACTGAGCCCATTTGGTCCTACCTAGATCAACTGAAGGCTCAGCACTCCAAGCAAAGGAGGCCTCGTGAGGCGACGATTCCTCGACACCCCGAGTCAGACTATTCAGCTCGTAAGCGCGAGCACGACGCCATCGATCACGTGTCAAAGCACCTAACGAGGCTTTGAGCGAACTTTCGAAGACCGCAAAGCGAGGTAACTCCTCTCGTAGATTGGCCAAGGGACGCGACGACAACAACTGCCCCGCTTAAGGCAAGAAGACTCTTGGGTGGGCGTGTTCCTAGGCTTACCTGCGGAAGCAGCTCCTTCCGCGAGCAAAGGGCCACCTTCCCCGAGATAGCAGTCGGCCCACGAAAGGTCGCTATTACGGGTCTCGCTGGGCAAAGGAGTTCCTTGAGGAACACACTCCCTTGGCCATGCACTAAGCGGACGTGCTTGAGAGGGGTCGGTCCATTGAAGGTCACCATTATGGACCCCGCCATGCAAGGCAAGGGTTCCTTGGAAAATGCACTCCTTTGGCCATGAACCGAGCGGACGTGCTTGAAGGGAGCTGACCCCCGAGCGAGGGCCCGCTACCCTCAAGACCTGCCTTGTGGAAAAATAGAAGGCCTACAGAGGGCCAGAAAGACCACCTAGAGAAGGATTTCCAGCGATTGCGGGCGACTTGTACGGTCTTCCTTACGAATGGAGAGCCAAGCTATTTAGCACCTCGCTCGAGTAAGCAGGAGATGTCACCCTGGCTCCTCATCCGGTGGACATCGCCACCGAATCCTGGCCGTGACACTCGCATTACCCGAGGTCCTCTCCTCTTGTCGCTCAAGCGCATCGTCGCAGAGGTTAAGGTAACCTTAGGATCGACGTCACCCTAGGCAAATGAGCCCCTCCTTCTGAGTCGTCTCTTCTCAGGTACCTCCCCTCAATCTTCAGTAGGGCGAGGAGGGCACAATCAAGCCTCCCTGTATGATCCGTCGGAGCGCCTAGGCTTGCTTCAGCGAAAGGTCCCCCTGTCGAGGTAGCCCCAAACCCTTCGGAGAGTACGCTCCCCTTGCCATGGACCAGGCGGAAGTCTTGACCGTAATGCTCGCTTTACCCGAGGTCCTCGCCTTCGATTGCGTGGGCATGTTAGCTCGAAGGCCAAGGTAACCTCCAAGAGCGACGTCATCCGAGATGGGTCAACAACCGCATAACTAACCTCTAGCAACAACGCTTGCAATGCTCTGAGACACTCAGGCCAAGCTACCTTTCAAGCTAGCCCTTTCGGGTAGGCATGCCTGTAGCACCTTCACCACTCTGGTGAAAATGCCCTCTCCTCCCATCAATCGTTACAGTCATGGACCTTTGGCAATCAGGAAAAGAGGCTAGAGGAAGGGAGCGACCCTCCTTCGACCAACTTGGACGAGGACAGGTACCTCAACCAGGTGGTCACACTTAAGGCGACTAAGTTGACAGTAGCATTAGGCGGCTTAGCCGGCTGACCACCAATATACACCTACCGTCAGATCCTCCTGATACGTTCCTGGCCTCCTCAAAGGGTGAACATAGCACACGGAGGCATGACGACCTGGCGCAAACCCCTCAGGGCTGAATCGAAGCGACCCGAGAAGCCCATACAAAGTAAGGAAAGGAGAACCAAGTCTGTGTAATCCAGCGAGGGGCTACGCTGGCTGACCTGCTAAGCGACTTCAGGATCATAGCTAGACTCTTTAAGTCGTGGCATTCCCCGCCTTCTCTTTTTTCCTCACGGCATTGTTAAGCTCGTCGAGGTCAGAGGGAATCTCATTCCCTCCGAAGGTCCAGGGGCGACGCCCCCTCCCCCCTTAAAAGGGGCCAACGCACCTACAAGCAGCCTCATAAGGCTGTAAGGGGCAGGGGCATCCCCCTGTATTCCTGCAGTGGCAAACCTACCCCTTAAGGGTGGCTGGCATTAAACATCCACTACGCGCGCAGTCCCTACCGCGCAAGGAGCAATCCCGTAACTACCAGTCTCGGTGTTTGAGGCCTCCACCTTACTGCAACGGTAGCAAAAGGCCAGACCTATCCTACCGGGAGTAAAGACTTATTTCTCGCGATGGTCAATCGTCTCTCGCGAAAAGTGGTGCTTGCCCCACGCTCACCCGACAACTTGCCTCGAGGGGATAGCAGGGAACGGGCATTGACCCACCAATTGGCCCTTTCTCAAGCTACCTCTTAAGAACGACTAGAACTCGGACGGATGTGCCCGACGTTCCTTATATTGCTGCCTCTTAAGGTTGGCAAGCCACCTCTTAAGGTCGACTCGAACTCGGACGGATGCGCCCAACGTTCTATATGTTGCCACCTTTTAAAGCCAGCAAGTCACCTCTGAAGGTCAGCTTGAACTCGAATGGACACGCCTGATGTTCCTTATATTGCCGCCTCTTAAGGTCGGCAAGCTACCTCTTAAGGTTGACTCAAACTCGGACGGATGCGTCAGACGTTCCTTATATTGTCGCCTCCTAAGGTCGGCAAGCCACCTCATAAGGTCGACTCAAACTCAGACAAATGCACCCGACGTTCCTTATATTACTGCCTCCTAAAACCAACGTGAGCTCGGGCTCATTTGCCCTAGTCTCGACAAAGTGTTGCCTCCTAAGGCCAGCATGAGCTAGGGCTCATTCGCCCCAGGCTCCACTAACGCCGCCTCCTAAGGCTGGCACAAGCTAGAGCTCATTCGCCCCAACCTCAACAAACGGTGCCTCCTAAGGCCGACGCGAGCCAGGGCTCAGTCGCACCAGGTTCAATTAACGTCGCCTCCTAAGGTTGGCGTGAGTCAGGGCTCATTCGCCTCAGGCTCAACTAACACCGCCTCCCAAGGATGGCATGAGCTAGGGTTCATTCGCCCCAGGTTCGACATAGTGCCACCTTTTAAGGTCGACACAAACTTGGGCTCATACGCCTGAAGTACAAGTTCCACGAAATGCTGACTCTTCAGGCCGCCACGAGCCAAGATGCATTCGCCCCAGGCTCAACAAGTGTTGCCTCCCAAGGCCAGCATGAGCTAAAGCTCCTTTGCCCTAGATGTTACGACCCGATTTCTGGATCCTTACAAGACCCGAGATCGGCTCGCCTGGACTAATCCCAAGACCTAGTCGTCCAACAAGAAATAATCAAAAGCTGGAAAATAAACTACATTCACACATACAATATAACTAAGCAGAAGAAAAGTACAAAGCAGTAAAGAAAGTAAAACAACTGCCTCAGTATATGCCACCGCAACAACTGGAAACGGAAAGGAAATAGAAGTAGCAGAAATAGTAAATTAAGTGTCTATTACTTACTACAGCAGTAAGGAAAACAGGAAGTATTGAAAGAACAACTACGGCTGGACCCAGCACCCTCTGCAGCCGGAAACTCGGGCTGCTCAACTCCTAGTCCTGAACAGGGTTACGAAAAAAGATAAAGTCAGTGAACGCTGAGTAGAGTGGTGTTCACATTATTTAAGTGCTATTACAGTAAAAGCAACAACAAGTTTATTTCTCATTTCTATGTATCTCCTTTATGTGTTTCTATTTCTCCAATATCCAGGTATTTCTTGATCTTGCATGTTCCACGTGGGAACGATCTTGATTGCAGTCTTTTCCGTAGAGTAGAAAGTACACGTGGTTCTCTCCTGGCCGGGAGAGTCCCTCATGGTAGTCCTACACCCAGTCAACCACTCCAGGGTCATTGTCGAGATGTAGCGGTGACTACGGCACGCGTGATGAACGCACGGGTAGCTACCCCGCATTGACACACGGTCAGTTGTTTCCGTTAGCGGATACGCCAAAGTACAGCACGGAACGGTATAGGACCTTGCTTTCTCAGAATATGGGTCTCACCCCTCAGAACCAACCAGGGTTCTCGCCCCAACACAGTCTGCGCACCCTCCTCTTAGTACCCCGGTTTGCCTAGAGGGCCAAAAAAGTCAGTGTAGGTTGGCTAGCTTAACCCCGGGCCCCGTGGGGTGGCTAGCTCCCTTTCTACACTAGTTGCTCGCCTCGGTATTGCGTAGGCGAGGGCCGACAGGAGTCAGTGTAGAGTGGCCAATCCTAATCCCAGGTCACAACCTAAGGGAGGCTAGCTCCACTCTACACTAAAAGGGGGCAGTTGCTCTCCTTGGTACCACGTACACAAAAACCAACATACTTTCCGTCTACAATTCCATATTCCATTTATCCATAGGAGTTCTACTCCTAATTCCCCATAGGGTTCATGCTCATGCTCACCTCATTTATCTAGATCCAGATCTCATCTTGCATAATTTATTTCTCATCCATATATAGGCAGCTCGTGTTTTCATGATTCAATTCTCAATACATGTAACTGGTGATTTCACAGGTACTTATTCATTTAAATACAGGAAGCTTATATTCTAACAGGCTCGTAATTATAATACAGGCATTTGCTAGTAATTTACCTTAATCACGCATACAAATAAACCATACAGTACAACAGGTTCATTCATTTCTACCATAGGGTTCATTCCACATCCTAGAGTTCCATTCGACTATTTCAACTAAGTTCATTCTCATTTAACTATTAATAACTGAATTAAACCACTCTACCGGGTATAATGGGAGGAATAGGGGCCTGTGCCGCAGATCTCGTCACTTCTGCGGGCTCCGAACATGCCACTGGCTGGTAACCTATACCAGCGACCAATTACATTAGACGAGGTCACAACAATAGATACTCAACACGAAAGCGTAGATGAACTCGAGTGGAAAACAACGATACTTCGTTTGCGAAAATCCGATTCCATTTGGGCCTTAAACAGGCCAAAAACATGGTTTCTAATCAAAATCAGACGTCTGGGACTCTTCCCAGACATCTTAAAAGACGACAAACTCACCTTATGTTCTCTGTAGTTGATTCAGACATCCAGACTCCCTCTGCGGCCGTCTGGGAGTAGTTTCAGACGTCGGACAAAGTCTCCGGTCGTCTGGAAACACCTCAGGACGTTTGGTGATGTGATCAGACGTCCAAAAGTGCTTGGAAAAGCACACCGCATGCCTTCTCAAAGTCTGCCCTACGTACAAAGGACGCAGGAACCAAATCAGTCCCACAGCTCTTGCTCTGAGGTACTCTGCATGGCAGAGATCAGCATAGGAACGTACATACCTCGCGCAACTCGTGTTTTTAGACGTCTGGCCTCAGCTTCGGACGTCCAGGTGCCTCGCCAGACGTCTGATATTGGAAAACTTCCAATATCAGAACCTGCTCGTAGCTCACGCCTCCGCCCGCGGCGGCAGCCCCAACTGCTGCAGGAGCTTGGACAGCTCCCCGCCGACGTCGTCCATGCACGCACGCGCACGCCACCGGCTGTGCGAGCTTCGCTGAGCTCCTGAAGGTCTTCCGACCTTCAACTCTCTCTTCCTCTCTCTCGTTCTCCCTCGCTTGCCCCCTCTTGTCGCTCCCGTCTAGTCTCGCCACAGCCGCACAAGAAATTGGAGGTGGTGGTGGCTGTGGTGTGAGGAGTGGAGAGGAGAAAGGAGGGTATATATATATATATATATATATATATATATATATATATAGGATAGGGTTTAAGGTTTGGGTGAGGTTGCTGGGAGAAAGAAGGGCCTCTGCGCGTCGCTCGCACGCAGAGCGCAAAGCGCAGTACGAAAATTTCTACTTTCAGACGTCCGAGAACATGTGCAGACATCTGGATAGATGTTTGACTGAAACTTCAGACGTCTTAAAAGGCTTAAGGGTAACGGGTCATTACACTAGGTTTAATGAACGCCGCCTCTCAAGGCCAGCACGAACTTGGGCTCACATGCCTAACGTTCAGCCTCGATGAGGTGTCGCCTGTTAAGGCCGACGGGAAGTTGGGCCCTTGCGCTCACATCCCCTCAATATACCTACCTCTTAAGGATGGAGGAAATACAGGCAAGTACGCCTTCACCTCCTTTAAAGGATGGCAGTACACCAGGCGAAGGCCCCTGACACCACCTCTTAAGGTCGGGCAACATAACAGGCGAACGCAAGTTAGAGGCAAATCCCACTCCACAACAAATACTCCCTCGCTTAAAGAAACAACTGGGGCATTTTTGCGGGCATCACTTATCGCGGAGTTTTTGCCACTACAGTTACTCTCTCGGCAAGCATTCACTAGCCAGAGAGTAAGGACATATGATGAGGGGCAAAAGATGCCCTCGAACTCAAAATTCCGTGGAAAGCCTGACAGGAAGTGTCCGACTTGGAAAGACTCGAGTACAGGAGGATCCGGGGATCCGACCCACCTACACCCAACGAGGGGATACAAGTGGGTCCGGAGGACCAACCTGCCTAAGGACCCAACGTCGACCATTGATAGCGGTGCAGGCAGGCCTACAACCTGACAACGGGTAGGCACTCCGATAAGTGTACCAAAGATCACGAGAAAGATTTTGCTAGTCAAGCTTCTCCCACACTATAAATAGTGAAGAGAGGTCCCCGGGTGAGCTCTCACGCAAGCTTAGGGCAAGAGAAAAAATCATGTAATCTCATAAGTTATAGTGTATAGTTGGGAGTATCATCCTCCTCTCAGATGTACACCCTGTGCGGTGGAACTGGGTCACCAAATCTCTAATTTCTTTTGTGTTTGCTTGGTGATTGTCAAGTCGAGCTTTCTCATTACTTGGAAGGCTCGATCTTTCCGTCCTGAGCGACGGATGTCAATGGCTAGGTAGCACTTTCAACCCTTACAAATCTTTTGGTGGCCATTCGAGACTTATAAGACGGTTATTGAGAATTTATCAAAAACTTTTTCCTCCGTCAAAAAAAAAAGGAAAGAAACTTCATCCCTTTTCTTTTGAGAAAAAAAAAGTTCTATCTTGATTATTTTAAGATATTTGCTTTGAAGATCTTTTCCAAATACTAAATTTATGATAAAAGAAATGCCCTATATTGTTACTTAGAAGGCAAAAAATAGTTGTGTTGAGTTTCTTGAGGCTATTCTGCCTGGCAGTCCATGAAGTTGGGTTTACACTTTGCTATAAAGGCCAATATTCACCATTATGTATTACAAAATATGAATAATCCTTGCACTACAAATCTCTAAATCAATTTGGGTTTTGGAATGTAGAAGAATGATAGTTATCCGTCTTTTTCCTTTTGTTTCAGGAGTTAGAGACACAGGAATCGTAGTGATTTAGTATGACATCAAAGTTACCCAACGCACATGATTCTCAGTCACTGGTCGAGCAGCAGCAGGCCAAGGTCTATTTTGTTGGGCTTTTTCTCACCTCACTTATACAGCTATTTATATCTTCTTTTTTATAAAAAAGAAACAGCTGTTTTATATGTCTATCTGATTTGGTTAAAGTGATTATCATAGAATGTCAGATCAATTTTTCTTCCAATATTCTTTACTGTAATTGTTGGATAACCATTTTCAGATAAACTTCATTAGAAGATCACTAGGATCACTGCCAGATAAGTTATCAATTTATTGTTCTGATGCATCAATTCGGAGACATCTGACTGCACGCAATTGGGATGTCAAGAAGGCTATGAAGATGATCAAAGAAACACTGAAGTGGAGGCGTGAGTACAAGCCAGAAGAAATTCGCTGGGTAAGCTGTAGTGATGACCGTCAGTGTCTGTATTTCTAAAAATATTTTTAAATTTGCTCCTACCACCTTCAATGATGACCATTGGTGCAAATGCTACTTAATTTCCTCCTTTGTTGCTGTTTCCAGGCACTTTCTGTCCAATAAACACTGGGAGCTTGCCTAACAATTGCATCATGCCTTTCTTTTTAACTTAGAATGATAGCTTGGATTCAAGATATAATCCCTGCATATATAATGGAACTTTTGTATTGTTTGGGTACTCGTTTTTTCAGCCTTTCTCATGATCCTTGACCACTCCTAAATCTATGCCCACATTCCCTATCTGCCCCACCATCAATTTTAGGTAAAGCATACATGGTGACTTAGATTTCCAAATTTCCATGTACCATTATTATTGTGATTAGTAGGTATTTACAGAGAAAATATTTTCTCAACCTTAAAGCACCGAGTTACCATTGTACTAACCATTGATTTAGTGTATATCTGGTTGTCACGTTAGCAATCTAGCTAACTCTCCTGCTGATCTACAATCCTTCCTTATAATTATGGCTATTAATTTTTAACAATTTTGGATTTTCATCTCTCTCCTAGTTGAATTTTAGTATATAATATCCTTGCTCCATTTGCAGTATCTTCTCATATTTAACTTTTTACATAGAATCATGGAAAATTTTGAATAATTTCTAATATAGTAATTGAATTTATTTTGGTCACACACTAGTAATGCAATCTTATCAGGTCTTGTTTCAAATCTGTTTTGAAGGAAGAAATTGCCAAGGAAGGTGAAACTGGAAAAATATATAGATCAGATTTTGTGGACAAATATGGGAGGAGCATTCTTGTCATGAGACCCAGTCGACAGGTTTGGCTCGTCAGCTTATATTTCCAGACACAACTAGTTTGTTCTTTATCTTTTCCTCTAAGCTCCTAAGTTGGAAGCATGTACCTTAAGGGGTGGTCTTCCATTTCTTTGATTTACTTTTTCCTCTGATGCTTTGTATTTTAATTTGCAGAATTCAAAGTCCACCAAGGGTCAGATAAGATATCTGGTGTACTGCTTGGAGAATGCAATTCTTAATTTATCACCAGATCAGGAACAGATGGTTTGGCTTATTGATTTCGATGGATTTAGCTTGTCACAAACATCGATTAAAGTAACAAAAGAAACGGCACATGTCCTGCAAGATCATTACCCCGAGAGGCTTGGTTTGGCGATTCTATACAACCCACCAAAAGTTTTTGAGCCATTCTGGCTGGTACGTCTTCTACTCTTTAAGTAAAAAGCCTAGAATTATTTGAACTTCTTTTCAAATGTGCGAGTTATTGGACTTCTCTCAACTCTTTTATTACTACAAAGAAGGAAATGCCTCACTCTTACTTGGCCTACAATTTACCCTTATGAGTCCACTATTTAAATGGTCACATCTCAACTTCCTCTTATCATTCCATGTATTACCGTGAGTGTCATCATCTCACTAACACTAAGAAAATTCTGTTTATTTTTCAAATTCACTTTATGAAATATTCACATTTGCAAAATCCCTAGTGGACCTGAATGCTACACTTGATGTTTTATACACCCATCACAATTTTTCTACCATAAGCCATGCAATTTTTCTTTTATCTTGCTGCCAGTTTAAGCAGGATTTTTACAATGTTACTTGCCATACGTGGAATTTGTTGATGCATACAAAAATCTATCATTAGATCTCCATTCATATCCACATGCAAAATATGGCATGCTACATTCTTTTTAAAGTGTAGTTAGATAAGATTCATGTTTTTCATGGTCCCCATGGAATTCTCATCACACTGAGTTTTAACAGCCAATGATTGCTAATGCAGCTTGCAAAACCTTTTCTAGACCCCAAAACTTGTGCCAAAGTGAAGTTTGTGTACTCCAACGACCCCGTCTCAACGAAGATACTGCACGACACTTTCGATTTGGACAAGCTTGAATGTGCATTTGGTGGCAAGAATCCAGCGGGTTTCGATATCAAAGTTTATGCTGAGAAAATGAGAGAAGATGACAAGAGAATGCTTTTGTTATGGACCAAAAGGGAGAATGCAGTGTCTCCAGAACCAGAGACTGCAAATGCCACAGATCATGAGGTAAAAGATTTAAAGATGAATGTGCTATCTCTTCACCCAGAAAACTCAACCATAGATTCAGATGAGTCAGTCAAGGGGTCTGCACATGAAGCTTCGAAAGATACATCCAACAGCGAAGGTGGGGAA
This sequence comes from Thalassia testudinum, assembly GCA_037157565.1. Lineage (NCBI taxonomy): Eukaryota > Viridiplantae > Streptophyta > Magnoliopsida > Alismatales > Hydrocharitaceae > Thalassia > Thalassia testudinum. Next base: position 22,514,592 of record JAZHRO010000054.1, on the reverse strand, counting down.
GTTGACGTTCTTAATCGCCTTGCCCGTGAATCAAATCACATGAAGTGACACAAGAAATCTGTCATTCCACAGAAATTTATTGACATCGCTAACTACTGCAGCGCGATGCAGGAGTTTCTCTGCACAATTGTGTTTTTAATAAATCAAATAAATACAATTGTATGAACAAACATCTTGATGCAGAGTTCCATGTGCTTCCCGTGTCCTTGTATACATATGCTTTCTGAAGATCCATCTTGTAGCATGAGACACCCATTTACATAAAGGTCTTGGAGATGTAATGTTCCATATTTCAGCTTTGTGAACTCTGGTGGTTTTGTTTCACTTTGTTCCTCCTTAATTTTTTTTTTTTTTTTTGTTGTCACTGGAACTCGATCAACAGATCTGAATTTGCATCTTACCACTCCTTGAATTCTTGTTGAATTTTGATTGCGTATACCTAAACGAATGCCTTCTGTCTGCGGATCTACAAACATCATAACAATAATGTTTTTTTTCGTTGTTTGCACTAGCACCTAGTTAGTTGAAAGGGATGAGAAATTAAAAAAAAACAAAAAATGGTTAATAATGCTGTAACGTAGAGAGATGGAATCGCTCTAATTCCATCTTTTTTGGAGGAAGAGAATGACCGTAATTCTTTGCATTGACATTTTCAGATTTTTATTTTATCAGGAATTACCGATTCTGAAATTAAATGTTGTTTGAAATTAGGAGTAATCTGGAGGAATTAAGAGGGAAATAAAATTAGAATTTATTCCGGAATTTGGACTCCAGTTTCTCAAAACAAATTTTCACCGAATGGTGGGATCTAGTTTCAAGTTAGGAGTGTAGATGTAATTTTGTTCTCCTCGTAGGATTTCTTTCGGTTCGCCCTCTAGACGTGTGACATCATGGAGTTTTTTTTTCTGTAGTCGATTACGTCAACAATTTTTTGAGAAGGTTTTACCACAAGTTCAGAAAAAAAAAATTGAGAAGATGGTTTAGTAAATTTAAGAATGCATCATCATTGTTGGCATGTTTGTTTGCGTTGTTTTGATGGCTTGTTACGATGTTGGCAATGACTCCAATTCTGACCTTTTTCTTTCAAGAGTCAGAACCCATGCGATATAAGGTTTCCGCATACACGTGCATCGAGGTAAAATAGGATAATATAAATTTTTAATTCATACGTTATTATATTAATATAAAAATTAATTGCTGTGAGAATATAAAAATTAATTATATAAAATTATAACATAATCTTGATTTTCAATCAATACAAAATTAACGTATCACCGTATTGCAAAATATATTATTCAATATATCTTAATTTTTAATTAATAAATTAAAAAAATCAATCGAAAATCAACATATATTATTTAATATATTTTAATTTTTGATCGATATCTTAAATTATATTTATAATTTTAAATTATAGATATATTATTTAATATTTTTATAAAAATATACTTAATATTAATCTCTAATAAGATTGAAAATAAAATTTAAAACAAATATATATGCTAAATAATATGTTAATAAAATAAAATAAATAAAAGAGACGAAAGAGTGAGAGATGACTACTGTAGTGAAAAAAAACAAGAAAAGAAAAGAAAAAACATTAAACGTAGAGAGAGAGACGTATAAGTTAACAAATGACAAAAAAAAATACAATGCAAAGAGAGAATAAACGATCTAACTAATATATTTACTGTCTCACACCAATTTGATAGAACGATAGATTGCAAGCTGACAACGGCGTTGTCTCCGGTTTACAGGGATCTTTTAAGATAAATGAATGGTACTGTATATTTACCAAAGGTGCATAATGGTAAACTCTATGCTTTATGCGCTAAATAAATGTTAAAATATACAACAATATATAACGCTAGCTATTTTGCAATGTACATAGACAATAGACGTTATTTAATATAAAAAAAATGTAAAATTAATGTAACTTTGTTATGTGATACGTTTTACCTCACTTTAAAAAAATCACTGTCATTTTGTAAGTAAGTAAACATAATGGTGTCTTTTGTTTTAAGTCTAAATGCATCTATATAAAATAATTTTAAAATATATATCGGTGATTTCATAGTTATGTAAAGAGGTTGTAAAGATGATTTTTTTAATAGATGAAAAATAAAATTAAAGGTAATTTAGATAATTTTATATTAATGTAAAATAAATTTATATCGACGTAAAATATTTTTAAATGTCATTTTGGTAATTTTGTATTAATATAAAATAGTTATGAATGTAATTTTGATGATTTTACACGAGTGTAAAATCATTGTACTAATAAATTTGATTTTAAATTGATGTATTTTAATTTTGTACATGTATATTTTTGATTTACAAGTAGTAACGAATTTTTTGAGCAATGGTAAATATCACCACATGACAATACTTGCGTTATTATTTTTACATGAATGTAAGACATGTGTTGTAGTCTCTACTTTTAAATTTATTTTTTTAGTTGACTCCATCACCTTATATTATAAAATATGTTATCTTTTATATTTTCACATCCGCTTAAATAAATCTAACATAAAAATATATAGAAAGGAGTTATAATATAAGAAAAATCACACAATAAAATTTTTCTTCTGGGAAACAAGTTTGGGCTGCGTCGAATTCTTACTTGGGTCTGGGCGTCTTTACTTTAAGCTTTACTAGGATTCGGGGGTGTTAGAAATTTCCTTTTACCTGTAGATACATATATGTTATTGTAGATATGCATTTATGGTATTAATTTGTATATATACATTTATGGTGTAGACACACATACACCATGTGATCGAGGCCAACATAGCCGTTAAGTGCATGCATTATTGGGTAAACAGATACTTACGTTTAAGCCCGACAAAGACTCGTGGGGACGAGAGGCCTCGCTGGCCGTTGGTTTTATTAAAATGTCAAACGAAACAAGAAACTATACAAAGGGAGGAAAGCCCATACGTTTCTATATCGTAAAGATATGTATAAATTATTCGATAAAGCGGTATGTTACCTTCAGGATATGAATTTGAGAATTGCATTATTAATTTAGGAATAGATCCTAAATATTTCCCTTTTTTTTTTTAAAAGAAAAAGACCTTTCCATTAACAACCAGGAAGGTTACAAGGAAACACAAGGAATTCCCAATATCCAACCAAATCATTCCTAAGACAATGGCGAGCTAATACATGTGCAGGAGAAATCATTATCCTGTCAACTTTTGAAAGGGAAAAACCCTAATTCGACTGAAGAATCAAACCACAAGATCAGCAGGTACCATAGAATCAACGTTCCCTACGGCAGCATCAACTAATATCCTCTACCTCCCTTGCATAATTGTCTCATTTCCAACTACAATCTCACATGATTTCGTGATGATGAGTCCTTAGACTTTGAAAGTGAATCTCTTCTCTTAGAGAGTAGAAGCCTGTCATATTAGTTGCAACTCTATAACTGTTAATGGGTTAGGCTGCTCACCCTTCATCACTACTTTGCAACGATGGATCCATAAAGCATGAAGAACATAGAAAATCAGATTTGTATGAAAGCCTGCTTGAGTAAATTTACTTCTTAATATCTTTATTGTATCCCACCAATGGGCCAACTTCATTGTATTGCACTCTAATGCCCTAATAAAATCAAATTGCCCTTGTGAATGGGCATTCCCGTAACAGATGCTGCCAGCTCTCACCATCCAAGCTGCAAAGATAACATGGTAGATCGGTTCCCGCTATTCTGGCCGTTAGAACTGCTTTCAGAGGCCAAGCATCCTAAATATTCCTGTTGGAGGATCAAACAACTTATTGGCAGGATTTTTCTGCATAGCCCTACCAGACATCAATTGATGGCCCACCTACCTGTTTATTAATTTAGAACGCTCTCTACGAAATTGCCTACGATTTACATTCTCATGCTTTGATTGATTTCATTTACCATACCATGTTTAATTTGCTATATTATGACCTATGTCGGAATCGAACTAAGAACCATATATATGTCTAATAATTAGAAACTCCTAGATTCAACATAACGTAATTTTATAATTGGAAATTACGTGATGAGTTGTTAAAGACTACGTAAAGGACCTATGGCACCGAACGGCAAAGAAAACGTGATGGAGCAGACGTTAGCTAATTTAATTAGCCAATTAATTAAGTTAGCCGATCCCTTTGAACGGCCCTAAAGGCAACTTAATTATTCAGTGTTAATATCTACAGATTGGTAACCATATATGGGAAGCTTCACGGATAAAAATAAAACATAAGAGGGGAGGAGGACCTATATATCTAAGCGTACATGGAGTTGTCGGGCATCTAGACATAGTGTAAAATGAGACTTAAACAATAAATAAAGGAAGATTATGATTTCGAATGCGATAGAACTTATGCCTAAGATGAAGATTCTTCGGAGTTTAAAGGATTCGCAGCAAAGGGAAAAATTTGAATGCGACTGCAATGATATTGATGCATGATAATATTCTATACGATGAAAATGATTACAAGGTCACGCTCGAGATAAATATTTATAAAAATGAACCCAGACATGTTTGACAAAAGGTCTTCCAACAGTTCTTCAAAGATTATGAATGCTTGTCGAATGACGAATTAATTATTTCAATTCATTTAATGACGTTAAGAACCGAGAAATGCTATCTCAAGGTCATTGATTGGTCAATCGGGTTATTATGGCAATCCATTACCCAGTCCACTCCATAAGCTGTTAAAGTTGATTTATGTTTTGCTTTTTTTTCCCATGAGACTCGATCATGGTCGAGTTTTTTCGAAGATCGAGCCCTAAGAAAATTAGCTTGGTTCTTTTTATTTATTGAATATGTAATTGTATTTAGTTGGACTCTCTGTAGAACTGATACTTTACGATTACGAACGCAAGTTTTTTAAAATTTTTAGTGAGTGTTTATTTCTTTTAATTGTGTAAGGTGAGAAGAAATCGATCGTCTCCACCGTATCAATTCTTCAAGTAACGTAAGGATGGAGATTCTGACAAAAATCTATCCTACCGAAAGACATTTTACATTGGACAAACATGCTCAGTCCTTGCTAGGTTATTCATGTTGTAATGGACAGATGCAAGGGAAAGAACTTCGTATATTATTGCAGCAGCTGATAATAGGGCTTATTTATAGACTGTGCTTCAATTGGTTACAGCAACACAATGACAAACTCGAAGTCAATTTACATTGGACACCCCACATCACTTGTACAGTACATCAACAATTCCAACAAAATAACAATTAAATGCCACCCCCTGTGTTTTCCAACTTATTCTTCCAATTAATCAACAACACCCACATAATTTCACGACTCCTCCGCGTACACATACACTGGCACTAGAATTCACATCACCTACGTACATCAGCCGTTGAACGCCGAGCAGACCCTCCTGACCTCGCCGTCGACCCCCGTGAGCACCCCGATGTTACTCATCCTCACCATCGACCTCGAGAACTCGTAGTCGAAGGTCCCGAGGAGGCTGCCGAGGAGCCCGATGTAGCCGCCGGCGTACCGCCTCGTCGAGTCGTCCGTCCACAGCTTCTGGTCGGACTCCAGCACCCCCACCCCGCTCCTGATGTTCGCGTAGAAGTTGGCGTCAAACGTCAACTCACTGCCCTCGTCGAGCACGACGCGCGCCGCCGGGTCCCCATCCGGCGGGCACTGCGATCGCAGCCTCTCCAGGAAGTCCGGGTCGATGGTCGGGTCGGGGCCGTTGTCGCTTGTAAAGTTGTAGAGCCGGTACTGGAAGAACCGGCATTGCGTGCTGCCGATGGTGTGTGCCCCTGCGGGTAGCGGGAAAATTTGAACGTTAGTTTCAGGGGTTGGAGTGCAAAATATTCAAAAACCTGTAAAAAAGATTCTAAAATAAATTTCAGTCTAATTAAGAAGAATTTGACGTTAACAACTCGTGGGTATAACTCTTTACACTCGGATTTATGCCCAGATTATTACAAAATAAGATGCGCCCGAGTCAAGTTTTGTGAGTTAATGACTTACCTACAAGGGTGACAAGGTCCCTAGTGGAGAGGTCGAACTGGGCAAACTTCTGCTTCTGGACATCGATGGAGTCCGTGAAGGAGGGGAGGTTGTCGACGTCGGAGGCGGCGGAGACGAAGCCATCTCGACGGCCCGTGGGGACCTCCCAACTAGGTCCTCCCACCTGCAACGATAGGAAAAAAGGAAAAGCAATTAGTAGTGTAAAGAGATATTTATTTATCATACCCTTGGAAGACAATCTGGGGTATTATACCACATGGCATAATACAATGATGCATCATGGTCTCAAGTGGGAATAGGAGGCGCTCACAATACTTCTAATTAAATTTCTTTAAAGATAATACATCGTAAATTTTAGTTTGAGTTGATAACCTTTATACTTCACCTCTCCTTGTTGGACTTCATGTCCTCTGTCTAGACGTCTTGCTCTGACACTCGTTTGATTTCCTATCTAGTCAACGGTTTGCTGTGACTCGTTTCGTGCAGATCTTGATTATCATTAAAATTTAAGTAGAGGATATGGTAGGTAGTTACTTAATATTAAAATTGTAAGTGAAGAATGGATTAAGTATTTGTTAAATATAAATAGTAAAAGTAGATGATGTTAATTAATATTTATGTAACATTAAAAATAAAAATAAAAATTATTGTGATTTGGGACAAAAAAAATTTAAACAAAAATTCTAACAAAAACTTCAGGATGGATAAACCCTGCTAGCCCACCACCAAGCGAAAAATTAAATAAAAAACAACCTAAAATCTTTGATCTGCATAAATGCTTTGCACGCGGTCAACCACCCAATAAGTCCCGATTGCCATGTCATCTTTCTGCGGTTTCGTTTCAAGTTTCGTACGGACGACAAACATTCACGGTGGCAACACACTGTTTGTAACTTTTTATCTGCAGATTGGATGGTAGGGAGTGGAAGCATCAACAAAAACAAAGCACATTAACCGATGTCGTAAAGTTTAAATGAAGGGAGTGGAGGCAATTAATCATGGAAGACGTCACAGAAACAAATACTAAAACATCACAAGCAAACTACTTCTGCAATCTATTTTAGAAAGAGTAAATAAAAAAGGAAGCTTAAATATATTGACTTAAAAAATTACGCTGAGAAATTTATAGATGTTATTTTATACTTTACATGATATTTTGAACATGAATCTATTTGATAATTATTTAATATAAAATAATAAAAAAATGTAAGATTATTTAAGTGATAGGTTTCATCATATTTAAAAAAATCATATTATTTTAATTTAAAATATATAGGTAATAAATAATTTTATATCAATGATAAATTATATTTTCATTGGTGATAAATTATTTTATGTGATTTTATATCGATGTAAAATGATTTTACATTATTGATAAATTATTTTACACAATTAAAATCTACTTTTGTATCGGTACGAAACTATTTGAAAAGTGATTTCATTTGTGTACAGTGATTTTCTATTTGTGAAAAGTGATTTTAATCTTAGGATTTATGATCTAGGTTTATGAAAAATAATTTCATGTATGAAAAGTTATTTTTAAATAAATAAATAATTTTTCATTTAATGGTTTAGGATTTAATATTTAATTTTAAAGTTTAACTAAAATCCTAAATCTTAAATTTTAAAGTGAAAAAATTATTTTTAAGAATAAAATCACTTATCATAAGTAAAGAAATATTTAAAATTTAATTTTACATCAGTAAAATCTTACTTTATACCTATATAAAATAATTTTAAAAATAAAAAATAATTTTTCATCAGTATAAAATAATTTTAATAATAATTTAAGTAATTTATATCTATATAAAAATAATTTATTATTAATTTCTCATCATATATCAGTAATTTCTTTATCTAAAATATATATATCAAATAAAGACCCTTCGCGAGACTTATTGTAAAGAAAATGTGGTCACTTACCCTCTCCGAATCGCAAGCTGGGCGTATTTTACGTCATATCTATCTCTCATATCTCCTGTATAGAAATCCGTTGATTCTTATATTTAAATGAAATATCGTTAATAATCTTTAAAATATTATCGATAATTTTTTATTTTAATTCAAATATCAGTAATAATATTTAAAACATCACATACACACATATATATATATATATAATTTTTATTTATATATAAAAAAAATATGAATGATTTCTTAAATTTTTAGTTGACAGTCCGCCCTACTATGTGCATGGTAAAAGATACGTTACCTCTCACGTGAAACTGACAAAAACATCATCAGTAATATTTAAGTACAACTAGGTAACCAAGTCCGCACCAGGTTTACAGAATCGCGGGCCGCAAGTGCAAGGATGTCGGCGCAAGAGACGGTGCCGGGACACTCTTGCTCAAGCTGTGCCTTGGCATCGTCGATGACCTCGAATCCCCTGAGCCCGAGGTTTGCCCCCGCCGCCTTCTCCGCCGACGGCCCGTCTATCAGTACGGAGCCGTCGCAACCCCGCACGAAGCAGTCATGGAAGTGCATCCTCAGCAGCTTCGGTGCGACGGCAGGGTCCGCGTTGAAGTAGGCCTCGACCGTCGACCTCACGATGGACTCCGCAGGCGGGCACGAGGCCTGGTAGAACCCGATCTCCGTGTCCTGCGCTGTTGCGCCGGCGATGGCACCGAGAACCACCATGCAAGCCATTAAGAAGAGGCCTCTCCGCCACATCGTTAAGTGCTGCTGCTCACTTGACACTACGTGATGATTAGACCTTCGGTTGGAGTTTCGGATGATCCGGGTGGTGAGGGCGTAGTGGTATTTATAGGGAGGGTGCATGGGGATGGAATTTTTTGTTGGCATGTGGGGCCCCCACCCACATGGCAACCTCTGTCAGCTGGTCTTTGATGCCCACCATCTGAGCTGTGCCTTCGACGATGCTGATTAAAAAATCTATTCTTTTGGATGTGCCATATATTGTGAGTTAATTCCAAAAGAAAATGTAAATTAAGATGAAAAGATGCGCTGGTTAGTTAAAAAGCCAAGGGTGCACACGGCCCGTGCGCTTGCTCGTGAGGGGGTGGTGCAGTTGAGGTAGAGAAGAGAGGAAAGGAGTGTTTGGTGGGTGGTTTCCTTCACCTGAAAATTTAACAGGATTTTTCTTGTTACGGAGATAATTCAGCACCTAACACGGTTGAGATGAATCAACTGGTGAGGCATATGAGTCGGTGCAAGTTCAACCCACTGAGGCGACGCGTGAAATAAAATTAACCCGTCGACTTTATCCTGTTGGATGCAGAGAAAACTCATGGCCGGTTGGTCTTCCCCTCCTTATTGCAGGTTTAGGCCTACACTCCTCCTCGCCTTGTCAGGAAAAGCCCACCATGAAGTTATTTTTCGCTACATGCCTCTAAGTCGATATGACGGTCGGAGAAGATCTTCGTTGGAGGCAACGATGTTGAGATTTTTTGTGCTATTACTGCTTCGTAGTTTTGGTGCTGTAGTTTTAGGGAATGGATGTCTGATTTCCATTCGTCCCATGTGTGTATGTTGATGGTTTGCGATGTCAATGGTTTCCATGCTCACATTTTAAATTATTATACCCACTAAAACCACAACTTATCCCACCAATCAAACAATATTCTATTTTATTTCATCACTTATTCCACTGACAAAACACCTCAATCAAAATAATTTTACGTTATTCTTTTACTTATTCCACTAACAAATCAAATATCAAAATTCACTTGACCTATCATTTATTCCACACCTTTTGCTTCTTCCATGAAATTATAGTGATCGAAGCTATTCTTTTATGGGTATTGCTGCAGGTTTCCATCGTATACATTATTGTGTTTATTTGCCTTGGGAAATGTTTTGGTGGAAACCTGCTTCAAAAGAAAGAAAGCCCATCGGATATCCTTTTGATATTTCGGCCATTCAGTCAGTTTTGGGCACCTAATTTGGAGGGATGCCAACGGCCATTCATCGCCTTTAATATTTTATTCTATCTTTTTGGCTTGACCGGAAATTAAAAAAAATAGAGAGAGATGTTGGCAAGGGAACGGTTATTTTGTTCCCATCGATTTTTATCTCTTATTGAGAGAGAAGGGCAGCGGGGCAACGGCTGCCATGTGCATCTCTTTCTCTTCCTCCTTACATTTTCAGCGAAAGTTTTGTTTAAAGGAGACATCGATAAAGGAAGGAAGTCATCCGAATGCGGAAAGATTAAGCATCATTTTCGATGAAATTTTCAACCTATATATATCTTCTGCTGCTTGTGACTGTTTTGCTGAGATTTATTCTTGATAAAAAATTTGATTTTGTACAACCTCTTGCCTACAAGAATAATTTTCCAATCGATTATATTGGATTGATTTTAAGTCATGGTCATCGTTGGAGATTTCTTTCATGTAAAAAATTACCATCCATCATGGTTGTGATTGATATTATGATTTGCTTCATCATTGAATCATTCAATTTATATTTGTGAGATTATTATCTAATCTTAACAAGGAGAAGGGTATAACAAAGAGGACAAGACCAAAGTGTTAAAATAAATATATAAAGAAAATAAATAAATAAAAAAATATATACTTTTTTAACATTTTTATATAAACAAAAAATATTAAATTAAACAAGTTAAACATAATTTCGTAAGATCCAGAATAAAATAAAGAATAAATAACATATAATAGTACAAATAAATAAAATGAAAATTGATTAAATTTTACTCCGATCAAAGTACCTATTAAAGATTTCCCTTAGAGAAAATATCACCCCTATAATACCGGTACGTCGGGATCTGATGAACTCCTCCCAGGATATGATGATCCACTTTCAAGATTCGACACACTCCGATCTTGGACGTCCTCGAAAATCACCTTAGAAGAACGAAATCGAGTCAATTTAGTTTCCAACTAAATTTCCGATTGATCTACCAATTTAATGGTTTAATCAACCAAAAACTTCTCGTGGATCTCTCAATCTCCTTATACAAGATCGACAAAAGTGATTGGAGATTTTTCTATCAATCTTACATCGAATGAATGCACCAAGAAAGAGAGACAAGAACTAGAGAGGGGGAGAGAGCGGAAAGAGTTTTTCTACTCTTGTTGTATGATAAATGAGAGTCTATTTTTGGCCCTTATATAGAGCCCACGACTAGACATTTAGGGAAATTCCTATTTTATGGAAATACGGTAATTAATCGACCAAAACAATTGGTCGATTAAACTTTATTATTTAATCGACCAAACCAATTGATTAAAATTGATTCTCACCTAAGCCCAAGCCCAAGCCCGAGCTAGAGCCAGGCTAGGGTGGAGAGGGGTGCGCGTGCGTGCGTGCGTGCGTAGTCCCTAGCCCCACCTCTCACTCTTTACTACATAAGTCATGGGTGGCAGAAGCCTTTACACCTACCAGAGGTTTGTCCACTTCCGGTATGAGACTAAAAACCTCTCCAAAATCTCACAGATTTCAATATAAATTAACATGTTACCATAAAACAATTGCATTCCAATTGATGCAATTAGGCTCTCAATTCAACACAAAGTAGATGGAGAAGAAAAGGAATTAGTCGTGTAGGAGTGGTAGGACAATCAAGAAGCAGCATGGTGTGTCATCTTTCATTTGGAGAGGGAAGGGGTTTATTAGTGGTAGGGATGGGAAGTAGGAAAGGGGTTCATGAAGGGGTCATGGGAAGCTGTAACTAGTGTAACTGTGCTATCATTGTTAGGGTTAATCCATAATTAATCAACTTCTAACTTAGGATAATCCTGAACAATAAACAATATTAATTGAACTTTATACTGAATGAGTACCAGTACTGATGTACTAGTACTGGTATCACATATACTGAGTACTGGTACTGGATCCAGTACCGATATCCATAACTCACAGGTTTAGATTCCATATCCAAAGAAGTATCGGTACAATGCCAAGTACTGATTTGTGGCTTAATGTTTGGGATTAAAATTCAAATTTACACTTATCTAGTACTCAAGATGGACCAGTACTAGTTACCAGTACCGATACATATATTGGTATTATTCCAGAACCTCACTTATCTCAACGAGTATCAGTACTTGTGATAGGTACTGGTAGTTATAGAGTATTGTCTCTATAGCCAACATGTACAGGTACTGGTAACAATAGCTTTTAGGTTTCTAGAAGCATGAACCAAACTAGTAACACACAAGTACTAGTACTAATGGGGAGTATCGGTATTGGTGAGTTACAATTTTAACACTTAAATTCTGGAACCACAACAGTAACATACATGTACTGGTACCAGTGATGACTACTGGTACTTGTGTCAATTAGAAAAATATATTTCAAGACTTTGCAGAGAATATGAATAATCATTTTGATCCTAATTTATGCTTAACCTATGATTTGTTAATAGATGCATATGTATATATAGGCTAGAAGATAGAAGCATCAGCATAAATACATGCTATTAATCATGATGTTTACATAAAACATATAGACTTTGACATCATCAGATCTTATGCTAATATCTTTGATGAAATCTACATAGATACAGTGGATGAGAAGATTACCTTTGTTCACCTTGATAATATTCATCTTGATAATACCTAACAGGATTAGTGAATATACTCTTTCAAGAGAACTTTCAACTGAATCAAGGTCGTTCAGGGAACTCTCTTCTCCTCTCTACGTGTGTTCACGATGGGGACACCCTTAATTGTTGTATGCGAATTGCAAATCTACCCATCAAAAATATGTAAAACACAAAATGATCTCTGCACATCTATTTTAACAAAACACACTAACCATTTGCATTATATGCCCATACCAAAAATAACCTTAGCTAATCACTTATATTATGGACATTAATAATGATAGCCATAATCCATATATCATTTGATTATGCATATATTGGATTTTACTCCAACAATCATACCTTATACTATCGTGCCATTGTAAGGGACGGATGCTTTACACTTCTTCATCAACAATGCTGCATGTTGCAGGTACTATCAGGTGGAGGGCATGTGTATGGCAAAGTTTCTTTTCATTTTTCCAAACATAAGTGAGGAACTTGCTAGCTATAACCAAGATATGGTTAAAATACATGGTTAACACTTTAGTTAAGCACTTAGAAACTGATCCCAACAGGCGGGACATCCTATTCAATCGGGACCTTTTTTTTTTTGTTAAATTCTTGTTTGATATCTTTTCTTTTACTTTGACCTAATGACTATAGTGACAGTACGTTGATGTTCTGGATCATGTCATGGGTTGGCCCACCCCAAATATTGTACCCACAGACAAACTAACATAAAATTTATTCACCTCTCGCAAAAAAAAAGGCGTGAGTAAAATAATATTATTATTCTTTCTTTCCTTCTGTCTGTCAAGGCTATAACTACCAAACAAATGTCCTCCAGATTACAATTTCGTTTGCATCTGAGCAAACCTTCCAGATTACGGTTGCTTGAAGGACCCTCCTTTTGCATTGGAGTTGCTTGTCCATGGAAAGGGTAGTTGTCAGGAATCCATGTTCGAGACGTCACATGGAGTTGCGCAGAAGCAAGAGCAAGACAAGAATATAAGTTTACGGGAGGTCAGAAAAAAATGATTTATATGTCATACAAATCTAAAACAGTGGGTGTCGTAGGATCATCAATTTTTCTCAATTTACCTGAAAAAAAAAAAAAAGCAAAATAATGAAAAAGAATATGAAACATAGCATGTCCACACATAACAACTATATCGACGATCGAACTTTAACGGAACTCTCTTTTAATTTGTAAATAATCCATAACCCCGCAAATTTGCCAGCTTTCTCTTTAATATAAAAAAAAAAATAATCTTCCCCAAAAAAGAAAAAAAAAAGTTATCCACACACATGGATTCCACTGAAGATCTTATTCATGAAATCTTTATCATTCGAGAATAGAAGATAGATTTTTATAACTTTTTACAATTTATGACAGGGTTCAGAAATGTTAATAATTATTTGGTCATTTACGGAGAAGAATGAGATAAAAATAAGGGATAGGTTTTTGTAACTTTTCTCATATTTTTAGATTAATTATTTAATTAATTAATTCATTATTTAATTGGATAATTAAGCCGTCTATTGAATTCCGTGTATCTGTAACGTACTCCTCTTGCATCCCTTCGAAAAAGACGCGAGGTGCCACCAAGAGGGACAACACAGCACAATCGATAGATGCAACACTATTTTGATGTCCTTTAATCGATTTTTTTTTTTTAAATTGATCGATACAATTTTTTATCGATCAATTTTTCACTCGATTGTGTTCCATTGAGACGATTTTTGAGGATGGTCATAGGTGGAGCACATCGCAGAAATGGGAATGAGGACGTCGAATTGTGATACGTTGAACCTGTGCATTGCTAAAGTAAGGGTGTTATCTCTTTAAGGAAAATCCTTTATCGGACACTTCGATTGTTTAATTTAATTTTATCTCTTTTCATATTTTGATCGTGATTTCTTATAAATTATCGGATATTATTTTCTTACCTGCAGTTTATCTAATTCCACCATCGTGGATTGATGATCAATTACGTGCGAATACATTCAACGTTATCAATTTTATATGTGTCTGTGCATTAATCTTTCTAACATTATTTAATTCTTTAAATATTAGATGTTAAGACATGGTTGTGTAAATCGTAACATTTTCTCCTCGTTCCAACTGTATTGTTGAATTTTTGAATTTCTATTAGCGTGGGGAAGGGATCGATGGAAAAGATGCGAGTAAAATTTTACTTGACCCAAGAATTCAAAATAATATCCACTTTGAATGGCAAACTAAATTCTTGCTCGTTCATACCGGGAAAGAAGTGTCATGACCCTTTGCCTACCTATCCCTAGTTCTATCTCTTGGTCAAAAGGTGGAGGATCGCTTTAGAAAAAGAAGAGGTTGGGTTTTCGATATAGATTTGACTCCCAACTGATCTGGATCCTAGATAATTTGCATAATGTGGCCCATTTAATTTTGGATCATAGCTAACTCACTTTCTTTTTTTTTTTTTTTAGCAAAGGTAAAATTTTATTGTTGGAAAAGAGCAGGTTACATAATAACACCATGCCTTCCAAAGAGTAGAACCATATGAACACCTTCCAAAACGGGAGTAATATAGTTGAAAATAATACACACAAACAACTAACAGATAGGTGCACGACCCAACCTACTTCTGAAACTATTTTTTATGTTATGAATAATAATTCACGTCATCGAATAATATCAAAGATTTATGTGAGACAAGCAAGAAAGTAAAAAGATATTGATCGGAACCCTGATCATATTGTACACGGTTTCAAGCGTGACCCACTAGTACATAAACCAATATAGACATAGTAAAGAAAAAGACAATCACAAAATCAGTTGAGGATGCAGATAGTCGAAGCGGAAGTGGCGATGGAGGCATCTTGACCGTAACTTTCCCACCACAGCTTCATTACGAGGACTGCATCAATATGGTGAATCAAGAACACCAACACCTATTCAACCATGTTGAGGACCCTGATCCTAGACAACACAAAGGTGAGGAGAGGTAGCCACCAATCAACTCAACCGCTGAGATCGAAGACGATAGAGAAAGGGGACCTCACTCGGAAGCCCCACTGGCAAACACAAAGGAGATCATAGCTAACTCACTTTATAATTCACATATTTTCTCCATGCATCCTTTAAAAAATAAAATAACATTGGTGATATCTAAATATCACTCTTAATATTGTATCATACATCATTGATAATATTTGATGTATAATTAAATATGACTAGTGATATTTAGTTCTAAGAAAAGAAACATGAACTTTTGTATTACTATATATATACCTTAAATTTTTTAGATTATTTCCCAGATAAGATGCTCCAATTTTCATGAAGAGAGTTATTACAGAGTGTTTGACTCAAGGGGGAAATAATATTTTAACTGTCGTTACTATTTATGAGATATCAATTTATTCATCACACATACTTCTACTAAACTATTTCTAATATAAATAAACAAAACTTACTTGTAACACATTCACTCACACATCTCATTTGCCTCTACCAATTCACTTCTAATACCGAAAAAAATAAAAATTTAATAACGGCATATTAACTCAATCATCACATTTACCTCCCATTAAACCATCACTTACGCCACCTTACGACTTGCTAAACTTTACCTAATCATAAGCTTTTAAACTCTTCCAAACAAGGCCTTTGAGATTTGGTGAGGGTGGGAGGTGGCCATGGGTGAGGGCTGATGACCCAAGCCAAACTCCTCTTAGTCTATCGCAAATTTCAAACCAATATCCCTAACTCGTTTTACATGACTAAGACAAACTCTAAATCATGTGTTAGACATAGCAATCAAATCATAGATGGATACCCATAACTACCTCATGAGTTTGATAACAAGCTATATTTAAAATAGAGGTAAAATGCTATCCACTCCAAGGGGGGAGCGAATAGGCTACCTCCAGCACTTTTAAATTCGCCTATAGATTATATTTTCCTAGGAAATTTTGAAAATTAAAATTAATTAATATGAGAAAAATATGTTTTAATTTTCATTTAAATTATCGACCCTTAAGCCCTTTTCATCAAGTGGGATCAACTTTTTCCTATGTTTTAGCCGAATTAAGTTCAAATTTTATATAATTCTTAATTACATTCTGATAGTAAGATCCTCAAAATTTCATGATAAATTGTGATTCGTAGGTAAAGTTAAAAGCATAGGAGTTAGTAACATTCGTGCAACAAATAAACCCTTCACTTGGGACTTTATTAACTAAGCAACCAAAGATAACAACAATAAGGCCATTATAAAATTTCTAGACATTCAACTTTGATGAGCTCTCCCGCAATGACAACGGAAAAATATATATATATATATATATATATGATCTTAATATCCCACTATGAGGGCATATAGGTACACATATTGAAGTGCCCCATATTTCAATCCAATGCGCAAGCTTGTAGATCACTGTAATCAGTGTACTTTTAGTTTACCACTACCTATACCATTTCGCATGAGCAACATCCAAACAAACTATAGCAGAAGCGAGAAAGGAAGACATGAATAAAATATATCATTACCATCAACACAGGCACGCCACCACCGTTATATTTACAAGCCACTAAAGACTACATCAATATATGTAGTTCTGAAAGTTTAGTAATTCAAAAATATAAAGAGATCATATGTACACAACTGTAAGCAAGAAAGTATGAAAGTGAAATCAGCTAATTGCTAAGACAAAAATAGAGATCACTGCCCATCAATCCACTCCCCACTCCTCTACAAAATCTAAAATATCATGCAGCATGCCTAACAACTCCTTAATGCACTGATCGTCGACTAACTGTGTACAATAAAAATGGTGTTTTAAGGTGTCATTGTTGTAGTATATTTATCACAATTCAAACAGATGTCACGTCATTTTATTTAATTATAATTTTTACTAGTTAGTTTCCAGGTCGTTAACTGGGAAACAGTTATTGATGTACATCACTCTTTAAATCTAAAGAATGTTCTTTTATTCTAAAAATGTTAATTTTATTTACCATAAGAATGAACGAATTGGTCAATTATTTACAAAAAGAATCAATTAGTGAACACTACAATACCTTAAACAGATTTACAAATAACAGGCATCCAAAATCAGTTAGAAAGTACACTAAGTTAGTTATATACAGCTACTCCAAGTAATACCTAATTAATATAGGTACAAAAAAACTACTAATATCTACTGTACTGAGTTATATTAACATACTAATATCTTTAGTAACATACTCTATATATACAGTAACATATCATATGTCGCTATAGCTCTTAGTAAAATATGTACACAACTTAAGGCAAAACTAATTACCTATACTGACATATAAACATATCTACAGTGACAGATGTATCTGTTGTTAAAGCCTAAGGTTATTTATATATAAAAGAGACTCAAACAGTACTTACTTTACATATATACTATACTGATATACTACTTATATATGTTATCTACATAAACTTATTTACATTATACTATACTATACGTATTATATATATGTACATATATACATACGCAAGCACAACCCAACAGCTGCAACACTTAGCCTTTTTTTTCTACTCCTTTCTTCTTGTTTTCTCAACACTTAGTCGTTTTAGGGCCTCTTTCTCACAAACACACATGCACGGCTACTGTTCATTAGACCAAAAATAGGCGAGCCGGCCCATTTTTGTGAAATATACAGCAACCTTGAGAGGTAGGACCAGGCCACTATTAATGGGCCAACCCTAATCTTATTTAGGTGTAATTTATCCAATTTAAGCCCAACATCGAGCCCAGCAAGCCCACACACGTGCCTACATGCACCTGCAGGCACGTGCCCATGCATGCACACACCCGCAGGTGTGCACGTGAATCGAGAATGAATAGTATTCTTAGTAAGTGTGCCCAGCACTGACAATCGAGGGGGTCGTTGGCACTAGACAACTTATACTGATGCATTGCTTCTGTAGGCCACAACGTGACAAATCTTAGGTGCCAAATTGGCGCATCCCAACACTGCAGTGCGTTCTGATTTGAGGGCCAAATTAAGGTACAAATTATAATTAAATTATATCATTGTAAAGCCCTTACATAGGGCTACGTAATTGTGCAATTAGTTTAGGAAAATAAATTATTTACATGTATATTAAAATTAGTTAAAGTGAGGATTTTGTACACATTAAATTAAGGTTTAATTTATTAATTAAAGTACAAATTGTTTACTTAGTTACAAAATTGACTTTATACAAAGTTAATTTATATAATAAAATATTTATTATACATTTTTAATTTATTTTAGAGACTTTATTTTAATTTATTTACATTTAAATACATGTTTTAGATAATTTTACACATAAATAATTTATAAATACTATAATACACTATAAATACAGTATAAATAGGTTGAAAATACGTAACATACTACTATACAAGTCTACATGATAAATTATTTCAGTATTAACTTAAATTACTAATTTATTTTATTTTAGGGTAATAATTTACTTAATTAACTTAATAACTTAATTACCTACTGTAAATACATAATTAAATTACTTTACAAGTAGTATACATTATATATTACTTATTTAAATACGTATGTACAGTATTAGATATAATTATATACATATACATAGGTTTATATAATTACTTAAGTTACTGTACATTTAGTTTATATAAATTAATAGATAATTATACAATAAAGTTATATATACAATAATTCATCTTAAATACTTAATTTAATATATAGAATACAATTATAAGTTATATATGTACATTATTTACATATTGTACAATATACATACTTGGCTTAGTTTAAATTATATTTACAAGTATATACACACTATATAAGGTATTTTTAGGGATTTTCTGATTTTTATATATATAAGAGAAGTAGGGGATGAGAGAGAAAGGATGAGATGAGAGAGAATTTTCTTTTTGGTGTTTTTGAGTTAGGTTCATTTATTAAATTCCAAGGTATACTGAACCGTCGACTGGTATACTCTAACAAGCCGAGGGTTCAGAATACTTTAAAACTTGATAAACACTTAGAAAAATATCTAATCCTATTCAAGGCATCTTTATTTTTTTTTGTGATTTTTTATGCATTTTATTTATGTTACAAACTAAACCAAATTGAGGCCTTAAAGAGTATTTTACTAAGAACCTAAGGTACTAAAATTGTGTCTTAAGAATTGAAAGAGTATTAAACACATTCACAAATCTCCATCCTAACAAATAGAAGGTATTTAAGCATTTAAACTAGATTTTCATTAAGAATCCACTCAAATTACACAATGGACAAGTAAGACACATGATTATGCTGACAAAAGAATCAAAACAATGATCACAAGCTATTCCCTTTTAGATTTGAATTCAAATTCTAGTACATGAAAGCTTATACACTAGGTTCTATCATTATACAACATGTCAGCTTCGTTTCAATCCCAAAATCCACTTCAAATTCTCTTAAAACATTGGTTGTAACTGACAGTAGTTGAATTCAACTGCTGCTGCCATTTTAGATGAGGTGCTACTACTCCATTTCAATAGCAATTAGTTGCTGTTGCTTTTTTTTTATTAGTAGCTGATATTGCTGCTCTTTGAAAACCCAGTAGTTGTTGCTGCTGGTCTAATATGATCTTAGTTAAACTCAAGTCTAGGTCAGGACAGAGAAATCTAATTTGAAGTAAATGGATGCTCACTTTAAACCAATGTTGGACTGAACTAGATCATATCAATCCTTTTCCTATAGGTTTAAATCTGATTAAATCCTTTCATCAAAACCACGAATCATGTAGAACTCTGAAAGTTTGGAATTTTGAATTTTAAGATCAAGCACCTCCAGATGAAGATAAACCATTGAAAATCTATCTCAATTGTTACAAACAATCACAAAGACACCTGAAAAATCTTTCAAATCCAAATTGAATCTTAAGAATGCATTCAAAGACCCTGATCAGTCTCTTCTACCTTGCTATAGACAGCAAGAAGAGGAGAGAATCATTTCAGAAACCTCATTCAAATCACATAAACCTCTAATCAAATATGAAATTTCATGTCATTAAAACTTACAACCATGTTGCCCTGCTGTAGAGCTTTTGATCTTGAATCACTATGGTGATATGATCTGCTAGAGTACTTGTTCACCATTGACTAGTGAACAAGGACTATAGGTGATTCATTTAAAACCATTGGATCATTGTTCAATCTTCAAATCAGAATCACTGATTTTCCTTGGCTTGAACTATCCAAAATGCAACTCAAATTGGGTTTATGCTCATCTAAAAATTAAAAATCAAATCAAACACCTTAGATTCATTGTATTGCACCCAATTGAGTGAATGAAAACTTGAATCTCTTAATTGAATCCATTTAAAACCAAATTGACTTCAAATCTTGCAATTAGGCATAAAATCCAAATATAAGCCAATTGAGCAATTCCATTCAATAAAAATAGGATTAGGGGCCCTTGTGACAATCTAAAATGGATGAGACCCCTAGATGAGTTTGAGCATGAATTGGATCTAGAAGTTAGTGAATGTCAGATCCAACTCAACTCTGATGGATGGAGTGGAATATGGATTAAAGTGCGAGCAAATCAGTGAAATGTGGATTGTGAAGCGTAGAGAAAGTTGTATGAATCGATGTGTGTTACGAACGTGGCCTCAAGACAGGTTTTTAAGATGTCTGGGAAGTGGCCCAGACGTCTGGAACCCTTTCCAGACGTCTGGTATTAAATTTTTGCGGCGTACGGAGTTGCATCAGCCCGCATGCGTGCGCAGACTGCACCCGCCGCTCTCTTCTCTCTTTTTTCCCTCTCTCCTCCTGCAGGGTGCAGCTCCTTTCTCTCTCTCCCCGCACGGCCTTATAAGGCCCCTCGCCCTCTCCCTCACCCTCATCTCCTCAGCTTTCCTCTTCTCCTTCTCCCTGCCGGTGCGAGAGCGCGAGCGAGCAAGTGAGCGGCGGCAGCAGCGGCCACGGCAAGTGTGCGGGAGGGGGTGTTGCGAGAAGAAGAAGACGCTCGACCATGAGGGCTCGAGCTTGCCGGGGTAGCTAGAGCCGGCCGGCAGGGGAGCAGCGGGCGTGGAGTGTCACGGAGGGGCTGCTGTAGCTCGGGCAGCAGGCGAACGGGGCGCGGCGGGACCATGCATCCCAGGCGGAGAGCGAGTCGGGTTCTGATTCTAGAAAATTTTCCAGAATCAGATGTCTGGGCTTACGACCAGATGACGGTGAAGACGTCTGGAGGACTGTCCAGACGTCTGGCCGGTAAGATATTTTCTATCTTCTTCCTTTCTCGCGTGTACGGCCATGCGGCCGTCCGCCGCGCCTTCGTCTGCGAACCGTCGTGCTGAGAGCAGGGTGGGTGCGTGCAGGTTCTACTCGGGAGGGCCCGAGAACTCGCCATCCCACGTGAATCAGACGTCTGGCCGCAGTGCCAGACGACGGGAAGGACTTCCAGACGTCTGGGGTGACCATCGGGCATCTGGGAACTAAGCCAGAAGCCCCTGCAGGCCTCTGGACGTCTGAAGGACTACACAGAGCGAAGGTACACTCTGACACACATTTTAAGACGTCTGGAAGAGGTTCCAGACGTCTGATTTTGGGCAATTTCGTCGTTTTCAACCCGTTTAAGGCCCGTTCGGAGTCCGTTTTTCGCGTTTCGAGTTGCGTTCTTTCCAGAATAAAATCCTCTACCCGTTTACAATAATTATATACCGTTCTGAGAAACTCCTTGTGTTTGATCCTTGTGTTAGGACCCCGTTCCATTGTAGTCTTGGGGGTTGCGGAGGCACGCGGGATTTCCAACCACGCCCCCAGTACTCCCGTTGTAGCTGGTAGAGTGGCTTTTAATTTATTTAGCATAATTTATTACAATTGTAGAATAATTAATAGAGTCTAGGGTATTGCATGAACTCTAGGACTGAGAAACTAGATTGAATGATAGATCCTAGGGTATTGCATGAATCCTAGGACTGGAAAACTAGATTGAATGATAGATCCTAGGGTACGGCATGAATCCTAAAACTGGAAAACTAATGGAATATATATATATTGCAGTCTTGGAAAAGTGGAAAGGAATTAATAGCTGCCTGTAAATTAATAGCTTCCTGTTATGAATGAATAAATATGATTAAGAATATGGGTTGTATGAACGTAAGACTAGAACAGTGAAACCTACAATGGCCAAATAAAAAGAATACGAACCCTATGGGGAATTAGGAGTAGAACTCCTGGAAAGAGAATAGAATGGAACTAAGAAAGTGAAACGTGGAAGTGTGTTGTCTCTTGGGTACGTGGTACCAAAGAGAGCACACATTACCTCTTAGTGTAGAGGGGAGCTTGCCGCCTTCAGGTTGAGACCGGGGTGGGTTTGGCCACTGTACACCGACTTGCTGGCCCTCGCGTACACAGTACCGAGGAGAGCTACTAGTGTAAGGAGAGCACTAGCAACCCCACGGGTCCCGGGGTTCTGCTAGCCTCCTACACCGACTTGTTAGGCCCACTGGGCAAACCAGGGTAGTCAGCCGAGGGTGCGCGGACTATGGAGGGGTTGGACCCCTGCTACTGAGAGGGCTCTGCCCTATACTGGTTCCGTGCTGTGTTTTGAGCGCACCCGTTAACGGAAACGACTGACCGGGTGCCAGTGCGGGGTAGCTACTCGTGCGCTTATCGCGCATGCCATAGTCACCGTTACGTATGTCAGCGACCTTGGGGTGGTTGACTGGGGGGTAGGACCACCACGGGGGACTCTCCCGGCTAGGAGAGCACCACGTGTTACTTCTACTTTTCGGAAAAGACTGCAATCAAGATCGTTCCCACGAGGAACATTCGAGATCAAGTGAAGGATCTGAGAAATAGATAAATTGTGAAATAATAGAAAGACGTAAATAAAGGAAGAAAATATAACAGCTACTGTACACTATACTGCTTCTTTAGTTTTAGCTACCACTCTACTCAGCGTTTCGCTGACGTGTTACACTCGTTACTTTTCAGGACCAGGTGTGAGCAGCCAGGGTCAGCGGCTGCAGAGGACGCTGGGCCGAGTAGGGTCCAGTAGCATTACCCGCAGTTCTTTTTGTACTTTCTGCCACTGTAGTGAGTAGTTTCCTTGTTACTCCTCGTACTTCTTTATTGTAAACTTCATGTTATGTACATATTTGTTGTTCTACTGCTGTGGTGGTGTATACTGTAGTAGTTCCTTTTCTTATTGCTGTATTTTGTTACTGCTAGTTATATTCATACTGAATGTGGTTTATTCTACTGCTCTTTTGGTTACTTCCTCGTTGGACGACTAGGTCTTGGGATTAGTCGAGTCGGTCCGATTCTCGTGTCTCGTAGGGACTTGGGAATCGGGTCGTTACAATGCGAAAGTGCGAAAAACTCCTCTCTGATCTGAATTGATCAGAGGGGTCAGATTGGCTCTAATCTAGATCTACTCGAATCTAAACTAATCCATCATCAAATTTAGCATCTAAAATACATCTACTGATCTAAATTACACTAATAAAACCTACACTAATCTAGAAAGCATTAAAACTAACCGTCAAAGCAGTAAATCTAGCTAAGGGAGGAAGGTGATGTCCATAAGTCACCAACCGGCAGTCGATGACGAAGAAAGGGGAGAAGACCCTTAGCTGATGAAGGAGGTGCCCAAGAGCCTGGAGCCGGCAGCTGTAGATGATTGAAGGAGGGAGGGCAACCTACTCTATCACCGTAGGCAATGAAAGAAGGGAGGAAGGTAAGGGAATAGATCGAAAGGAACCACTTAAGGGGAGGAGTTGGTTAGGCTCACGCGAGCTCAATGAAGGTTCCTATATAAGCGCGCGAGAGATCAAGGCACCACGGTGGTGGATTTAGATGATTAGGTCATCCACGGTGGCGATGAGCTTGAGGAGGGTGGGAAGCTCCAATCCAAACATGTGCCATTGGATAAGATCTGGGTTGGAAGGTGACGCTAAGCGCGAGCGCATGCGCAAAATAGAGGACGATTGATCATAGGATCAAGGCTACATAGGAACAACGACCATGATTGGTCGTGTTCTTGCGATAAATAATGCAAGTGCACCCACAGGTGTAAAGGGAAAATTATGCTCAGGCCCATACAAGGTGAAGCGGTAGAAATAGTATGCAGAAGCCCATTAGTGGAAAGAAGTATTGCGGCGTGATCCTCAGATCTTACAAGTCCTTGGTAGCTTGCAGAAAAGTCCCTGGAAAGTTTTCAATGAAGGAATGTGATTGACCTAAGAACCTAAATATAATCTAATGAATGCAGAATCCTATTGATATCCAAATGTGACTAAATTTTTATTGAAGCTTAATTGAACATTTAAGAATATGATTTCATTTACAATTTGATCTTTTGAACTCAAAGATGTGTTCAATTTGTAATTAGATCATTAAATTATATTTTTAAATAGAATATCTCAATTTGTGACCTAATTATGTGTTTTCAACACTGATTAGATAATTTAGGTCATTTCTGCTATTTTTTATACTTAACCAATTTCTTGTGTTAATTATGTAGTATTTAACCTAGTTTGTAGCTTAACTTGGGTATTTTAACTATGATGAACCACACCTCATCATGCACATCCTAAAAAGCTCCTCCCATCCCACGTACATCCGAGAAGTAAGCCTCAAAATCTCTAGGTACTAGTAGCAAAGTCCTACCCACCCGTAGCCTATCCCTCAAGTGTTGGGGTGTAACGTAGTAATGCTCGAATCCAAAGGCGATGTGGAACCCTCACCCTTCCCATCCTATCTTGAAAAAGGGAATGTAGCATAGGCCTTTAATCTAGTACTTTATTATTATAGATAGAGGTGTATACATAAGTATAACCTTTACTTAACCCGAGAACTTCTCACTATTTGTTTATATATTACAACTACCTTTGTCTCCACTTATATCTATTGTGACTTATAAGTCTCTCTGAGCATTGACCCAGTTGATCAACTCAAGTGGTACTCATCCCTTGCATTTAATTGAGCTAGATGTCGCATGCGCACTCCTATAACTAAGGTTTAAGGTTGGGCTACCTTGGCGTTCAGTAACTTAATCCCCTAGACTTGGGTCTAGAAGTCACCAAGGAATTGTATGGCCGATTGATTGCCTTACGTGGTGGGTGAGATTGAGCCAGGTTCCCATCCTATAGTTATGGCTCATACCTCCGACATGTCTTCCACAGTCACCCTATTTTGTAGTGACAAAGGTCCAACCTCCTATCATTCACTCCATTCTAAACCCATGAGTGTCTTAAGGTATTTTCCCCCTCCCAAAGGTCAAAATAGTCATTCACAGCATTCATAATCTTAGATGGATGATTACTCATAGAGATATCATCAAGCACCCCCAAATAGGCTACCTTTATGGACACTCTCTTGAGTCCCTAATGTTCTCTTTGGTGTCACTTGTACCCCTTGTATGGTCTCATAACCACCTAACAGTCGAGTTGCCATTGTAAGTTCCCCTTTTGGTTGACTCCACAAGTTAGACAAGTCCATAATTGCCCTCTCAAAGTCTTAGAATACCTAAACAAGACTTGGGTCTAATATCAAGACCCATCCAAGACATATCCTTCTTATCAAATGTCTGGTATCATCATTAGACATCCTATGCCATCTAATAAGTCATCCAAACACTGGGATTAGACATCCCCTCCGAGTGTATTGGGACAAGCCTCGCAATCTTTACTTATCAGACGCCTGGTTTCCTTATCAAATGTCCAAGACCCACTCAAGACATCCAATCAATTTGTCAAACATCCTATATTGCTTAATATGTCATCCTAACTTTGAGATCAGACATCCCCTAGAAGAAGTCCCAAGCCACTGCTTCCAACTGATCATCATATGTTTTGTATTTGTGTGTCAAGCATCTAACCCAAGATCAGACAACACCTAAAGTATCACCCCTATCTCTAGTAGATGACACATCCTGCAATTGGCGTCCAGCCTAAGTGTTACGACCTGGTTCCCGAATCCCTACAAGACCCGAGATCAGCTCGACTCGACTAATCCCAAGACTCAGTCGCCCAACAAGAAATAACCAAAAAGCAAAAAAGTGAACTACATTCACTATGTTATGTAACTAATAATAAAAAGAAGTATAAGCAGTAAGGAAAGAAAAACTGCTACAGTACATATCACCACCACAACAATAAAACAGTAACAAGGTGCAGAAACGTAAAGGTACAGAAATGTAATGGTACAGAACGTAAAAGTACAACATTCTGAACTCACTACAACAGAAAGTACTACAAAAGGAGGAGGCTACTACTACTGGGCTCTACTGAGCCCAGCACCCTCTGCAGCCGGAGATTCAGGCTACTCAACACCTAGACCTGAAAAGGGTTATGAGTACATAAATCCAGCAAATGCTGAGTAGAGTGACAACCAATTAACTAAAGTAGTAAAAGCTAACAGGTAGAGTAGCTACTCCAATTCTTTTAATTGACAAGTTATTCCTTTTCACCCGTTGGTTTGTATTTTCAAATCTCTTTCTTGATCTCGAATGTTCCTCGTGGGAACGATCTTGATTGCAGTCTTTTTCGAAGAGTAGAAGGCACACGTGATGCTCTCCTAGTCCGGAGAGTTCCCCGTGGTGATCCTACACCCGGTCAACCACCCCAAGGTCACGGACAGACATAATGGTGACTACAGCACGCGCGATAAATGCACGAGTAGCTACCTGTACTGGCACGCGGTCAGTCGTTTCCGCTAATGGGTATGCCTAAAATACAGCACGGAACAGTATAGGGCCTAACCCTCTCAATAACAGGGGTCTAGCCCCTAAGAACCAAACAAGGGTCTCGCCCCTCCACAGTCCGCGCACCCTCGTCTGACTATCCTGGTTTGCCCAGTGGACATAATGGTCACGTTCAGAATCGGTTTGTATTTGTATTTTTATTATTCAAAAATAGAGAATCTCCGAGGTTGAACTCAAGGAGCAACACTTGATTCTAGAAGCGTAAAAAAAATCACAATTTACAATATATGTTGTTTTATAAAAAAGGATTAAAGAAAGGAAAATTGTCTCTTCTTTTCTTCTCTCTCTTTCTCCTTTCATCTTCCTTTCTCTCTCTCTTTTCAGACATCTGACTCCAAGGGTCAAACGCCTTAAATGCTTCTTTCTACAATGCTTCTACTGCTAGTTCTTCTTCTTCTTCTTGGCTTCTTCTTCTTCTTTGCTATCTCTGCTGCACGCCTTCTCTCCTGACTTCTCTTCTTCCTTCTTCTTCTCTGCTGCTCCGAGTCCTTCTCCTTTCTCTCTGGCAGTAGCTTTCTTCTCTGCGACTAAGTCCTCGCCGCTCCTCCTCCTTTGCTTCTCTTGTTCCTTGCACAAGCAACCGGTTAGGTAAAACCTAACCCCTACCCTCCCGACGTCTCTCTCTCTCTCTCAAATTCACTCTAGGGTTCACTCTCCCAAAGCCTTAATCGGGTATGCAGGTCGGGTGGCGCGCCCAGGACCAAGTGCACCGGCGTGGGTGGTGCGCGAGGTGTGCACAGGCAAGGTTAGTCGGATCCAGGTGCCAGGTCCGTAGGGGAACTGTCGTGGACGAGGCATGGCGGGGGTGCGAGGGACCTCACCCCAGTGTGTTTAGAGGCGATAAGCCTGAAACACAATTTCAACTTAAGCGTGGTAGGGTGCTTGCAAACTAACAAGGTGGGACTAAATGTCCCACCCACTTCTGTTGGCGCCTGCAGGAGGTAAGCTCCACCCAATTGGAGCAGCTGTGAGTTGCGCACGGCCTGTTCTCAGGTTGGATGCACTCACCCACTCAACGCACGTCGCCTGGACTCCTGAAGCCCTGAGTGCGCAACCTGGAGCTCAAGAACAAGCAAGCTTGCTTGCTTGTTAATGGCAGACGGAGGCTAGAATCTGCAAGACACAAAAATGGCCTTGCGGCCCTATCAGACGTATCACGGCCCATGTCAGAATCTGCAACACAAACGGAGGCGTGCGTGCCCAGGTCACCCTGTGGCTGTGAAAATGGGTGCGTTCGGGGGAAGTGTGGAGTGTGTGTGGCGGTCTGTGAGTGGGTTGAAAGTGTTCAGCGGTCGATGGCGGAGGCGAAGAGGTTGGTGGCGAGACGTGTGGAGGCATGGAATGATGGGTGCGTCTCGCCGGAGGTTGGCCAGAGATGGAGAAGATGGAGGTGGTGTGCGAGCAGTGAGGCAAAAAATCAGAAATACATGGGGAAAAAAAAGAGCAGAGAGAGAGGACTTAACTAAGAGTCTCTGGACGAAGGGGGAGGGGGTGGAGGTGGCGAGCGGCTGCACTGCCATCGTCGAAGACGAAAGAGCCCAGGAGAAGGGACGGCAACGAGGAAGAGGTGCTGGAGGGTGCCTGCTGGTACGGCCAGGCACAGTAGACGACGGCGGAGGTAACCCTGCCACTGGTATGGTGGCAGGGTGACGAGAGCGGAGGAGGAGGGTCGTCGGAGCCTGCGGGCAAATGGCAGGAGGAGGAGACGAAGATTAAGGGATTTCCTTTGCCAAAACAAGCTCGAAGGAAGCGGTAGGGGCTGCCATTCCTTAAATAGGTGCTGGCCGAGAGGGAATCACGAGGAGGCGTGAGCTCCTCGCCGGAGGCATGGCTAGAAAAAGACCCATACCTCTCGAGCGTTCGCACCAGAGGTATGGTGGCAGGCAGGTCATGGGAGCCGGCCCATGCAGGAGAGGACAACGCGATGAGTCCTCCTTTCAAATCTGGGGTCGGTTCCCAAGGTTTGTGCAGCGCCATCCTCCGAGCAAAGTCGCTGGAGGTATGGTCTGCGCAAGCAGGGGCAGAGAGACCCGATTGAAGAAAGAGACGAGAAAGGTAAGGGGGTATCTGCAAGAGTCCAAAAAGCTAAGGGTCAAAAAGTAATTGTTGAGGACCGTTTTGTAAAGTGGGTCAAGGCGACCTTTCCTTAGGTCCAAATTTTGGTATAAACCTAATTTGGACCTAAGGAATCCAATGGTGAGGTTGGATTTTAGGTTTGACCAAGTTTGATTAGATATTTTACACAAAAACCCAAATTAGGTCAAAAATGAGGTATGGTTCTCAATCTAGGTCAAGATAGGTTCCAATGGTCAAATTGAAGGTTCTAAACCTTAGGGGATAAAATCATCTCAAGCACGGGTGCTTTAACCACAAAGTCCAATAATCCTTAGGTTAGTTCTTGTAGGCCTTAAAAACCTTTGGTAAAGACTGAGGCTGAGGCTAGACAGATCTGGATCTTGGTTGGTACTAGAGTACCTTTTAGGCCTATGGTTGGCATTCTGACCTAATCAAGGTTACAAAAGAAAATGCACTTATCTAAACTCATTAAGAACTTCATGGTCTAGAACAAGGGTTGAAACCTTAAAATTTTGCTAAGGGACTAGCAAAAGCTAGACATGAGGGTATGATGAGAACCTCATCATGAACCCTAACTAGCACAATTTAATCCAAATGAGTGTGAAAAATCTCCTACAAAACCTAAAGAGAGGCTTAACTCAGAAAATTCCGAGTTAAAGAACAAAACAAATCATAAGGGGTAAAATTGTAATTTCACCAATGTAGTGTGCAAACAAGGTAATTAAGGGTCCAAACACAGGTCAAACGAGCTTAATAAGGAGGGAAATGGGATGATCTGATCTAAAAAAGGTTATACCAACTTATAGGAATTAAATGACATTCTATAACCCTAAAACAAACCTACTTTAATTCACGAGGTTCGAGATAGGAAAAAAATCAACTAAACCCTCTAAAATTCATGGAAAAATATCCCATAGGGTTTATAACCTTCAATTTGGCCTTTGCAACCTATTTTGACCTAAAATGAGAACCTTGCCCAATTTATAACTTAATTTGAATTTTTGTGCAAATTAACCAGTCAAACATGGTCCAATTGAAAATCAAATTTCACCATTAAAATCCTTAGGTTCAAATTAGTCTGGTATAAAAATTTGGGCCTAAGATAAGATCATCTTGACTGACTTTACAAATTGGTCCTCTTAATTTATTTTCTAGCCCTTATCTTTTGAAACCCTTGCGACCAGCCCCCTATCTTCTCGTCGTTCTTTGCAGAACGGCCCCCCCTGCCATTTCTGCACAGCACCATACCTCCGGCGACATTGCGTGGAGGATGGCGCCGCGCAGGGCAGGACGCCCGTCCTTAGGAACAAGCGGGGGGTTCCCTGCATCGTCCTCTGTCGCAGGGACCTTCCCCTGACCTCTGCAACCGACCATGCCTCTCGTGCAAACGCACGAGAGGCAGGGGTGTCCATTTCCAGCCATACTCTGGCGAGAGCGGCATGTCGCCTCCTCGATCTCCTCTCCTTACCAGTGCCTATTTAAGGAGCGACAGGGTTTGCCGTCTCCTTCAAGCTAGTTTTAGCCGAGAGAAACCCTAGATTTCGTCTCTCCCCTCTCCGGTCAGGCAGCTCGAGCTTCCGGCGATCCTCCCTCCTCCTCCTCGTCGCTCAGCTGCCATACCTGCAGCAGAGCCTACTCTACTCCGTCGTCCCACGCCAGGCCGTACCAGCTGGCGCCCTCCGATCTCCTCCTCGTCGCCAATAACCCCCTCTTGGGCATCTTCGTCCCCAGCTCCGACAGGCACGAGCCGAACGCCTCCCTCTCCCTCTTCGTCTACTAAGTAGGTAGGAATCTTTCTCTCTCTCTCTCTCTCTCCCTTATATTTGTCCCTTCCCTATTTACCATTTTTAACCCACCGACTACCACTTCCACCTCCATCTGCTCCATCTCCGGTCGCCATCTCCAGCGAGGTCGCTCCACCTTCGCAGACCACCTCACCCCTCACCGACAAGCCCAGAAGCTCCCCCTTACTCCACTCAACCATTTCCCCCACTCCATTCACCGCCATTCACCGCCCGACCACCCCTTGAACAAACCCACTTCCACACACACAGTCTGCCCTAGGCACATGGCCACAGGCACCCCCGCGCCTCACCGACCCTCGCACCGCCTTCATCGCCCTCTGGCGAACCTCCCTACGTTATCTGATGTGGCCGAGAGGCTATCCTTTTGATTTCAGGTCTCTGCATCATCGTTGAAATTGACGAGCTACTGAAGCTCCTTCGCAAGCAGCTCCAGGACGCCTCCAGCCTAGGTGGGAGTCCTAGGCAGCGCGGGTTGCTTCCGTGAGTGCGCCCAGGTTTGCGATTGGGGTCGCGAACACTCGCTGCTGCCCCAATTGGCAGCGCCGTCTCACCTACGGGCACGCAGATTGGAGGTGGGACTTTAGTCCCACCTTGTAAGTGTGTGGCCTCGTGCCCACACTTAAATTAAATTTGTGAAATAGGTTGTTTGCCTTCGATACACAGGGGTTAAGTCCCTCACCCGCACGCAGCACGCCACACACTCGCCCACCCTTGCCCGCGCTCATGCCCCGCGGGTCTGGGCCGAACCCGACTACCCGACTAAGCACTCCTCACCCACCATCGCACGCCGGTGGGCCTGGTCCCGGGCGTGCAACCCGAACCCGATTACCCGGCTCTGGGAAAGCTTTCCTAAAGAGAGATTCAGAGAGAAAGAGAGACACAGGGAAGGGGTAGGGGTAGGTTTTGCACCGATCATTGTGTGTGCGTGTAGGGAAGAAGGAAAAAGAAGAAGAAGCAGGCAAAGGAAGAAGAAGAGAGGAGGAGCAGCTGAAGACTTAGCCGCACTGAGCAGCTGAAGAAGAAAGGAAGGAGAGGAGCTGAAGGAGAAGAAAATGGGCCGCACTATAGCAAACGCATAGTTAAGTTGTCTGAGCACCGAGTCAGACAACGGAAGGTCAGCAGCCAGAGCAGGAAAGAAGGCAGGCTAAAGAAGAAAGAGGAACGGCCAGAGCAGAAGAAGAAAAGAAGGAAGAAGAAAGGAAGACCTAGCAGCTGAAAGAGAGAGAAAGCAGAAGCTTTGCAGCTGCAAGGAAGAAAAGAAGAAAATCAGAGAGGAAGAAAGGAAAAAGAGAAAGGGTCACCACAGCCGTAGAAAGAAAAGAAGAGAGAAGAAGGCAAGGCAGATTGAAGGAAGAGAAGAATCAGCTGCAAGAGAAGAAGAAAAGAGAAGAGGAAGAGAGAAGAAGAAGCCAACAAAAGAGAACTTTTTGCTCTCTCTCTCTTATTATTGTAACATAATTGTGAACCTTTATGCTTCTAGGATTATAGTTGCTCCCTGAGTTTGACCACGGGAAACTTGTTCCGAGTAAAAAAATTTTGTATTAAACTGGTAATTGCTTTGTTATATACCACAACAACTGTAATAAATAACCAGACCAACAAAGTGACCCCACCAGTTTTTATCCTATAACAAGGAACAATCACAATGGAACATTCAGAATAGTATAGAAAGCCTTCTAACAAGTAGAAGAACTCACAAGAAAAACACTGATATCTTATTTGCGTAAAACGAACCTCAAACGGACCCTAAACGGATCAAAAACAGGGTTACCGACTCAAATCAGACATCTGTCACAATGTCCAGATGTCTTAAAAGTGACCAGAAACACACCTCAGGCTTTGCGTCGACCTCAGATGTCCAAAACCTCTTCTGGACTGTCTAGACCGAGCTCCAGACATCCGACCTCCTCTTCGGATGTCTGGAAGTGCTTCCAGTCGTCTAGTAGGCTTCCCAGACATCTGAAACGCATGAGCAGGCGTGTCCCGCACCTTCCCAAAGCAATCCCTGCATGCGACAGCAAAATCTCCTAAAATTAGCCACGCAAAGCGTAGCTGCAGAGCGGCTTGCATGGCCGTATCTGCAAAGGGAACGTACCTTCGCGAAGATCTAACTTCAGACGTCTGGAGTCACCTCCAGACGTTCACTCCGTCGTCTGGACATCACTCCAGACGTCTGATTTTGGGAAAAACCCAGAACCAGAACCTCCACCTACTCGCCCTCACTGCACGCAGCTGCGCCTCGCCTCCTCACCTGCAACTCCGGCTACAGCAGTGTCAAGGACAACTCCCCGACGTACTCCTCCTCCTCCCGCACGCACCGCTCCGGCTGTGCGCCCTCCGGTGAGCTCCCACACGAGCTCGCGAGCTCAAGCTCCTCCTCCTCTCCTCACGACGCTCCTCCTCGTCGCCGCTCTCGCGCTCTCTCTCTCTCTCTCGCTAGCTCCTCTCGCTGGGGTGGAGAGGAAGAGAAGAAGGTCACTGTGGAGTGGGGAGAACGAGGGAGGAGAAGTGGGGTTTATAAAGAGGAGCGTTAGGGTTTGGATGAAGGAGAGAAGAGGGAAGGAGAGAGAAGAAGAGTGCTGTCTGCACGCGATTGTGCGCAAACGTGAAGCTCATATCAAAAATTTCGATTTCCAGACATCTGGGAAGGGGTCCAGACGTCTAACCGACCGTCCAGACATCTTAAAAGGCTCAGGACAGAATGGATTTTTACACTAGGTCTTAGACGCTTGAGATTTGGGCAATTAGACGTTCCCCTACTCAAGAAACAGACGTTTGATTCCAAGATCAGATGTCACATAGAGCATGTCTATGGCTTCCCTCTTTACACCACTTAGTACACTTGACTCCTTATTCAAAATCGTTAAGGAACTAGGAAAAAGAGGAATCACACAATCTAAGCCATTCTTGATCATGATACAACTCATTTGAAACTTGATAAATGCCTAGAATCACCCTCAAACACACTAACACCCTGCATACAACAACACATTCATGCTACATGCAGGTTCCACAGATACCCTTATGGTACACTCAATTACAAACATCCAAAGTTTCTAACTAACCCAAGATGAAAGATTACTACCTTACCTTGGTCATCCTAAGAAGCTTCTACTACAATGTTCCTTCTATTTCTTGTGAAAGCTCAAGCAATCCCCAATGGGTTGCTCTTTAACAATCCATCCTCCTCTTGGTACCTATTATCTAGAAGCATGCAATCTCACTCAAACTCACAGCAATCCACTTAGGAAAACTTGCTTCAGGCCTTCTTCCCACTCGGATGTATGGCATGCATGCATTCAAGCCCAAGACCTAAAAGAAACTCAAATCCCCATCCAAATCAAGGTCAAATTCTTATCTCAATGATGAGTTTGTGAAGGAATGGAGAGGCCTTCTCCTACCTTCAAGCTTTTGTGGAGGTAATCCACCCCCAGCTCCTCCTTCCCCACCCAACAATGGAGGGTGGTGGGGACCTTTGTCACTCTCTCTTCGAGAGACAAGGGCAAATGAAGAGCACGAAGATTTCGTGGGGACCTCAAGGAGTTATTTGTGTGTGTGTTTGTGCGTGTGCATGCGCAAATGGGGAGGTGTCAAGAATTGGGGCTCCGTGGGTGATACATAGGAGTTTAAGATAAGAGGGGAGAAATTTTCAGGTGCTCCTCCCCTTTTCTCCTCTTAATCTCTACCTCACCCCAACTATTTTCCTCTTGCTTCTAGATCCCTTTTTATGAAGGCTTTTGATTTTCAAGTTCCTCCAAGGACTTAAGTATATGCACCCTTAAGACTTGTTAAGCTCTCAATAAGAGTCCCAAGGCTTCCAATTTCCTAGCCCAAGTAATTTTAACAATTATATCTATCAATGGGTTAATTTTCCTCTATACCCTTATAACCTCTTAATTAAGGTATCATTAACAGTAGGCCTCGCACATATCAATTTAGATGGTATTCAAGATCGACGACAGAGTAGACGTAGAAGATGATGGAGAAAGATCGAGCACCAACCGAAGCTGTTGGTATGAACCACACAATCAAGTGGGATGGAGGAAATAAGAATTCGTTGGTGGCTACTATTAACTGTTTTCTTGTGAGGGTTTGTTGATCGTTCCATTACGATCTTCATGATATGTTTTTGCCTTCCACAGCAATATGGACTGTATATGTCTGTCTCAGCCGTCGTATCTTGGCGACAGCACATGCAAATTTGCTGAGGGTTTTGGGATAGGACACGAAGAGTGGCTGCTGTGGATAAGTAACAGAGTTTTGGGGAGAAGGGCGTAGTGGAATAAACTAATGTTTTAGTGGTCATTGATAATTGGTTTGGGTGGATTCAAATAAAAAAATAAATTGGATACTGATCGGAGCAATCCATTGGAAACGAATTGGGATTTTATTGGCAAATAGAACAAAGAATTCAGGGAAGAATTAAACAAAAATAAAGATGGATCGATGTTAAAATAGGCAGCCGCAATGAAGAGATGGCCTTATGTATGCTTTAAGACGGTAGAGGGAAAAGATCACCTTATGGGAGACCTAAACCAACCTTCATCTCCTCTCCTCTTGACTTCTTCCCGGAAGATGTCTTCCCCATTTTTGAGGGAGGATTACTTAAATGATTTAATAGTGAGCAGCTAATTCCATACAAAATATCAGCTTTCACTTTTGGATGTACACAAACACCGAGACCAAATGTTTAGTTGCTGGCTTAGGAGAACATCCTTTTGTGTATATATAGACTTGTTAGTGGTAATGACAACGGTTACTAAAGTAAATGGTAATAATCAAAAGATGGGTTCCATCCCATGCAATATCTCGTGACTCCAAATAACTAGCAAAATCAAAAAAAAAAAAACTCAAAAGATCAAAGAGGTGGAACAAATTCGTAACTCACAAGTTTGGCAGACTAAAATTATAATTTGCTTGCGTGTAACATTCCATCGAGGAGCTGAAACTTTGGGAACACCATACTATTTCTTTGAGTAATTCACATAAGAGTTTTCAATCAAAAGGTCGTATGATGAAAATAATTAAGCTAAAAAAATAATCTAAATTTGAGTTTCCATCCCAATCACTCGTGTTTCTTTTTTTTCTAATTTTTTTTTTAAGGTTAAAACCTTCATTTATGGAGACGAAGTATATTATATTACGACATTACAACCTCAATGAGGAAAATTTATTTCTCTAAAATAGAAAGTGACACTCGTCTAAATGTAAAATAAAATACACAAAAGATGCGACAACCCAATCTACTACCGTTTTCCACACAGTAGATAACAAATCACGCCATCAAACAACGTCAAAGATTTTACGTGAGACAAGCAAGACCAATAAGGATAGATTGGTCAAAGGCTTGATTATGTTACATATGATCTCAAGCATGACCCATCCATACAAGAACAAACAAGAAAAGAAAAAAAAACACAAGAAAGACCTAGATAGCTTTACATCTAGCACAAAGTACAACAATAACAGAGCACCACCATCACCCTCAACCTCATAAGCCCTCGCACAGTCATCGATCAAGGGTCCAACCTGGAGATCTGTTACGACCCGGTTCCCGAATCCCTACAGGACACGAGTACGGATCGACTCGACTGATCCCAAGACCTAGTCGTCCAACGAGAAAGTAACCAAAAAGCAGTAAAAATAAATCACATTCACCATGCAAGCAACTAACAGTAACAAAAGTACACCAATAAAGAAATAAATTACTACAGTACACACCACCACAAGAGTAGAGAATTTAAACAGGTACAGGAATATAAAGCTTACAATAAAAGAATACATAAGTGTAACAAAGTTACTCCCTACAACAAGAAACAGGTACGACAAAGGTACAACTACTGGGCTCTACTGGACCCAGCACCCTCTGCAGCTGTAGCTCTAGCTGCTCAACACTTGGACCTGAAAAAGGTTATGAGTACACGAAATTAGCGAACGCTGAGTAGAGTGGCAACCAGCTAACAAAAAAAAATAGTAAAGGTGAACAGGTAGCTGTTGTTTTTAATTCCTTTCCTTATTTATCTGATTATTCTTTTTTTCATCACTTAATTTATTTATCAAGTCTCTTTCTTGATCTCGAATGTTCCTCGTGGGAATGATATTGATTGTAGTCTTTTCCGAAGAGTAGAAGTAGCACGTGGTGCTCTCCTGGCTGGGAGAGTCCCCCGTGGTGGTCCAACATTCAGTCAACTGACATGTGCTTGTGCATGTGTGTTAAGAAGTGTCGTTATAGTCGCACTTGCAACGTCGATTTTAAAGTAAGGAAACGGAGGTGAGTCCGAGTGTCGGTCTCAGGAAGGCGTGAAAATCGGATTTCTCTTATCACTTGTTGTCACGGAAATTGCGAAATTTTACTTGCGAAATGTACAGTTGAAAAGCGAGAGAGAGATAGAGAGAGGGGGAGAGATTAGGGTTAGAGTTGTTTCTTACTTGATCATGCAACTTAAACAGAAATTAAAGTAAACAACTGAATGGAAAGTAACTTCATTAATCATGCAGCTTTAGTTCACAAATTACAACATTAGATACATACTTAAACATAAGTAAAGGAAAGCTTAAAAGAGAGGAAGAGAGAGGGAGAGAGGGGAGAGCGGCGAGGCAGCCACGGCGGTGGAGGAGGCTCCGTCGGCGGCTCGTCATCTCCAGCGATTACAAGAGGACCTAAAGCTAGCTAAGAGAGGGGTAGAGTAGTTGCAAGAGAAGTGAATGCCTTGAATGAGTGGTTGGAGGGGGTTTAAATAGGGAGAAGAGCT
Organism: Thalassia testudinum; assembly: GCA_037157565.1. Taxonomy (NCBI): domain Eukaryota; kingdom Viridiplantae; phylum Streptophyta; class Magnoliopsida; order Alismatales; family Hydrocharitaceae; genus Thalassia; species Thalassia testudinum. The sequence goes on along the minus strand of JAZHRO010000054.1, from coordinate 22,476,720 downwards.
TTCTAAAAGAAGAATGGGCTTTAGCGACGTCCCGGACGTCGCTAAAATCATTCCAAAAGCATCGGTGAAGCCCTCCAGCCCGTCGGTCACCCGCCCGCGCCGTTCTTCTTCACGCCCGATCTGCGGCTGCTGCGTGAGAGCCGTTCGATCGAAGATCGGATGGCTGAGATCTTCCCTTGGGTGCGCTCAAATCGCGCCTTGGGCGCACATGTGTGTGGGCATCGTTGCCCGGCGTGCGTGCGCGCAGGCGCTTGCTGTCTGAGGGCGCGCCACGTTGCGCAATCTCGACCGCCCGCTGCTGATCGGGCGACCCAATTTCGCCGCGCGCTCCTTCTTCTTCATTTCTTCTCACCACGCGGCTCCAACCCGCGTCGCGTGCGTGCGGGCGTGCGCGCTATCCGTTGCGCCACACCCGCTGCTTTGTCGCGGTGACAGCGGGCGGGCGCGCGGTTCTCGGCCATCCGATCGAAGATCAACGACCGAGATTTGATCTCAACTGAAGGAGGAAGTGGCGCGTAGTGAGCGAGGGGCGACATGGCGCAACGAGGGCCATTGATCATCAGATCAACGGTCAGAACTTCTTGGGCCCATTGTAGGAGCTTCGGATGTCGGATTTGGCCGATCTTGAGTCCGTTGGATCCGTTTGTCGTTCTGAATCCATCTGTGCGGTCCGATTGCTCATCTGAGGCCTGCTTTGACAAGTGCTTACACAAATGGCCATTAATACAGTTTTATAAGCAATCTTGGTATATGATGCATGCAATGCTCCCATTCTACTTATGTTGTGCCTTTTATTCTTAAGATGGATCCTATTTAACAGAATTATCACCCCCATGTGAAGTGTTATCATGTCGCCATGCTTACTCCTTGTTAGTCCCTATCAAGGCTTATTCTAGCCTTTATTTCTTTCAGAATTTAAGAAGTAATTGTTTAGACACTTTGTCACTTGTCAATAGGAGGAAATATACCAAAATCTTAATCTACAAAGACTGAGCAGCACCCTGATGTCTGCCAAAATACGAATCGCCTGAATCCTTGCTTTAATGTATATAACTATACATATGTATATGTATATATATATTTAGAATTTTTTCGGAATTCAGTGTGGGTTGGTAACTTTTTACGGCTACCCAACCCACCCAAAACTCGGTCAAAATCCCAAGTGCTAAGCATCTTGGTGTGAAGATTGTGATAGACTCACTTAACGGTAATTCAGACAGACTTCGGGTTTCTACGCCCCTAGGTGACTGGAAGAGGAAATATATTTGCCTGAAGGCGTATTTGTTCGATTGGTAACTTTCTCCCTACGTTTGTTTTAATTGGGGTCTACACAAGAATTTTTCCAGTGTATATCTCCCCGGCTTGTACTACTTCCCCGCTTCTTCCTTAAGTGTTTTGGTTCTTTTTGTGCAGTTATTGAGCTGGGCTCTAGACAACCGACCAATGGGTTGTTACCTACAATCACTTGTCAGCCATACTCGTGCGGTGAAGTGTGGTTTATTTTCTTTTCTTCTCCTCTTTTTCTTTTTCTTTTTTTTCCGTAGGTGGCTTCCCTGATCTCAAATGTACCTAGAGGCAATGAAGAAGAAATGATCCTGTGGCTAGGTTCTGGACAACCTGCCAATGGGCTGTTACCCACGATAACTTGCCAGCCATACCACCCTAGAGAGTTCATTAGCTACCCAATTTCTGTCAAAATCTCTGAGGAGTGAGTCTGTACAAAAATATGTGCAGATACTTAGACTCAAAGTTTTTCTAAGTTAGAGGGTGAGTTGATAAGTCGTATACTTATCACCTTATTTAGTATGTGGATTAGAATAGCTTAAGGTTGCAAGGATTCGAAGCTAAATCCATATTTTAACGGACACCAGGGCTGATTAAGCCTAAAGGCCTAAAAAGTTTAAGTGTTTAAGTTCTTTTTTGTATTATTTCCTACTATTGACAAGCTTCTAATGTCTAAGTTTTCTTCCTAAATTCATTTTTTTTTTAATTTTATTTTATTCAGACTGATTAAATGAGCTCAGGATTGTGCAATTTACAACCCCCCCATGCTGAAGTTGGACAATGTCCTCATTGGCAAGTACATGGACGCATAAGGGTTCAAAAAGATAGTACCTGAGTGACGTAAAATATCGGATTAGTCTGAATCCTCTAGGTTGCCTCCCAGGAAGCGCTGAGTTTAACGCCTCCAGCTAGGCGGTGCTCCGTGTCATCCCTCAACGAGGGTGACACTCTCCTTTGAGGGAACCTGGGCCAGGAAGTGCTTCAATCTTTTATCATTAACTGTAAAAGTGTGTCCAGTGTTAGGATCAGCGATTTCAACCGCCCCATTAGAGTAGGGCTTAACCACCTGAAATGGTCCTGTCCATTTAGACCTGAGTTTCCCCAGGAAGAGTTTTAGGCGGGCGTCAAACAGCCAGACTTGCTGGTTAGGCTCAAAGGTTTTTCTATGAATGAGTCGATCGTGGATGGCTTTCATTTTCTCCTTATACAGTCGACTATTTTCAAAAGCGTCCCAACGAATTTCTTCGAGCTCAGATAATTGGCGCATCCTCTACGCACCGGCTAACTGGGAATCCATGTTACAATTGTTTGACAGCCCAGTAAGCCCGGTGTTCCAATTCGACAGGAAGATGGCAAGCTTTGCCAAAGACTAGGCGATAAGGTGACATTCCAATCGGGGTCTTGAAAGCAGTCCTGTATGCCCACAGGACATCATCAAGTCATGTGGACTAGTCTTTCCTGTCAGGTCTCACAGTCTTCTGTAAAATGTTCTTGATTTGTCTATTTAAGACCTCAGTCTGCCCATTTGTTTGCGGATGATACGGGGTAGCAATGCGGTGGTTCACCCCGTATTTTCTAGGTAGGGCACAAAATTGGGAATGGATAAAATGGCTTCCACTATCACTGATCATGGCCTTGGGTATTCCAAACCAGAAAAAGACGTTCTGCTTAACAAAGTCCATGACAGTCCTGTGATCGCATCGGCGGGTGGCGACGGCTTCAATCCATTTGGAAACATAGTCTACCGAGACTAGGATGTACTCGAAGCCGTTGGATGGTGGAAAGGGGCCCATAAAATCGATGCCCCAAACGTCAAAGATTTCAACAATCAAAATGGGCTGGAGGGGCATCATATCTTTCCTAGTCATGGTCCCCAGCGTTTGGCAGCCTAAGCAAGTCTTGACAAAGTTGTGTGCATCCTTAAATAGAGACGGCCAGTAAAATCCAGACTGCAGAACCTTTGCAGCTATTTTCTTTCCAGAGAAGTGGCCACCACAAGCCTGGTCACGACAGAAGGAAAGCACACTCTGAACTTCATCTTCAAGGATACACTTCCTGATGATTTGGTCAGCACAGAGGTGAAACAGCATGGGATCATCCCAGAAATAGTGCTTGGCCTTAGCCAAGAACCTGTCCCGTTGCTGTCTGGACTAGCTGTGCAGGGTTTGTCCTACAACCAAGTAGTTGACGTAGTCAGCATACCATGGCATTCTCTTGTCTTGCATAGCCAGGATGTGTTCATCAGGGAAGGCGTCGGATAGAGGTAGGGAGGTTCCAATGTGGTCTGGATGGAGTCTATACAAGTAGTCAGCCACCACATTCTTTGATCCGGCCTTATCTCGGATTTTCAGGTCAAATTCCTGCAAAAGTAGGATCCATCTGATGAGCCTGGGCTTTGCGTCCTTCTTGGCCAACAGGTGCCGGATGGCTGAATGGTCAGTGTAAATCGTCACGTGGGATCCCAGCAAGTACGATCGGAACTTTTCAAGTCCAAAGACTACAGCGAGCAACTCTTTCTCTGTAACCGTATAATTTCATTGGGCCTCGTCCAACGTTTTTCTCGCATAGTAGATCACCACGGGCTTCTTGTCTTGCCTTTGTCCTAGGACAACGCCTATGGCAAAATCTGATGCATCACACATAATCTCAAAGTCCTGGGACTAGTCTGGGGGTCGAAGTGCAGGTTCTGTGGAGACTAAGTCCCGGAGGGTGTGATAAGCCTGGATGCAATCAGAAGACATGTGGAATATGGCATCGTTGGTTAGAAGGTCGGTTAAGGGTTTGGAAAGCTTAGAAAAGTCTTTAATGAACCTTCGGTAGAAGCCAACATGTCCTAGAAATGAGCGAATCTGTCGAACCGAGCTAGGCGGAGGGAGTTTGGAAATCAAATCAACCTTAGCCCGATCTACCTCGATGCCCCTATGCGATACGATGTGACCGAGGCCAATTCCTTCTTAAACCATAAAATGGCTCTTTTCCCAACTTAACACCAGATTAACCTCGATACATCATTTCAGGATTTTCTCCAAGTTGCTCAGACAATGGTCGAATGAATTCCCAAATACAAAGAAATCACCCATAAAGACCTCTAAGTATTCATCCACCATTTCTGAAAAAATGGCTAGCATGCAACGCTGGAAGGTCGCAGGTGCGTTGCATAACCCGAACGGCATTCGACGAAATGCAAACGTGCCGTACGGGCAAGTGAATGTGGTCTTTTCTTGATCCTCCGAAGCAATTGCGACTTGGTTATATCCTTAATATCCATCCAAGAAGCAAAAATACTTCTGCCCTAACAATCTTTCAAGGATTTGGTCAATGAATGGCAAGGGGAAATGATCCTTCTTAGTGGCTTCATTGAGCTTCCTATAATCAATACACACCCGCCATGCGGTGGTGGTGCGGGTGGGGATGGATTCGCCATGATCATTGGTGACAACGGTAAGCCCAGCTTTCTTGGGAACCACTTAAGTGGGGCTCACCCAAGGGCTATCGGAGAAAGGATAGATGATGTCGGCGTCAAGCCACTTGATAATTTCTTTCTTAACGACCTCCTGTATGTTTGGGTTTAAACGTCTTTGCATCTGGCGGGAGGGTCATGCCTCGTCTTCCAGGTAGATCTTATGGGTGCAATAGGTGGGGCTAATTTCTCTTAAGTCAGAAATGGTCCAACCAATGGCGGCCTGATGTTCTAAAAGGCTCATGGTCAACCTAAGTTCCTGATCCTTGGTTAGATGAGAATTAATAATCACCGGGAAGGTCTGGTCGGGTCCCAGGAAGACATACTTGAGATTCTAGGGCAATGGCTTAAGTTCAGGTGTGGGTGGAACCACAGTTGATGGAAAGGGAAAGGGTAGGAGTTGATCAACATCGATCTCCTCAAATGGTGTTGTGTGATGGTACTCAACCTTACAGAGGTCCACGGGTAGTGATGGTGACGGGTCAGAACAGTCATTACGGGTTTGGTGGTCTGATACAGAATTAAGGGTGAGGCATTCCTCGATCAGAGTTTCCACGGGATCATGTTCCTCAACGCAATTCAATCAAAAGACTTTGTCGCCCAGAAGATATCCAATTGCATTTTCCTATCCCCGAAGGCGATTTCCATACATCCTGTGTCACAATCAATGTTTGCCTTAGCCATAGCTAAGAAAGGTCTGCCTAAGATTATGGGTGCATTCTGTAATTTTTCAGGGACTTCCATGTCGAGCACCAAAAAGTCGACCGGGAAATAGAAGTCCTTGACCGGTACAATCACGTCCCCGACAACCCCCTTTGGGGTTTTCACTGATCTATCAACCAGCTGGATGGTGACAGGGGTTGGTGTCAACTCTCCGAAACCAAATTGGTGGTACAGGGTTATTGGAATCAGATTGACAGAAGCACCTAAGTCCAGGAGCGCTCTATCAAATGTCACGTCCCCGATATTGCAGGAAATCAGGGGCGCTCCTAGGTCAGTTCTCTTGAGCGGAAGGTTGCTTGATATTACGGAACTTGCTTGTTTAGAGAGCATAACCTTCCTAGGTGCTTGAGATCTCGGCTTACGCTTGGGTGTACAGGCATCCTTTAAAAACTTGGCGTAAGTAGGGATGTGCTTGACGACTTCAAGGAGTGAAATATTAATCTGTACTTGCTTAAAGATCTCCAACAGCTCCTCAGTTTCCACAACATTTTTCTTTTTCTTGATTGTTTCCAAGGCCTCAGGGTAGGGTGTCTGAATGTGGATTGGTTCTATTTCTGGGTCCTTGGTTGGTGCCTCTTCTGAGTCGAGTATTTCAGCAGGTGAAGTCTCGAGGAGAGTCGGCCATTTGGGATCCTGGGTTTTTGTGCCGCTTCTCAAGGTTACCGCATTCGCAGAGGCATTAGGGCCATGGGTTGATCATTGAGGAGACAAGGACGAAGAAGCACCAAACCCAGGGGGTGTTTGTGGGCCTGGCTGGACCATGTGAACCTGCCCGGGATTGCCTTAGAACCCTTGCGAATTGGAGCCTCTGTTAATTATGTTTCGTGGGTTCGGTTGTGGCTGGGAAGGTAGGGATCCTTGCTGTTTACAGTCCAAGAGTTGAATTAATTGTCCATTTACCAAGGCCATTTCCTCCTGATGTTTCTGGTTCATGTCAGCCATCATCTTTATTAGGGTGTCCATTTGGTTTTGTGGGGGAGGATCCGCCCTATTCTGATTATATTGGGGTCTAACTGGTGGTCCTTGCTGATAGGGGGCAAGTGTGGCTGCTAGTTTGGCCTGGGCTGGTTTTGGAATTGCGATGGTTTCTGGTTTGTCCAACCAAAGTTGGGGTGGTTACACTAGCCAATGTTGTAAGTGTTGGAGAAAGGGTCCGGTTTCGCATAACCTTGGACAGCTTGCACATCTTCAAGGATAGCCGATGTTGATGAAGAGGGAAGGGAGTAATCAGGGGTTGAGGGAGCAAAGGTCCCTCCCTGGAATGTGGTTAGGGGTTGTTCCAGGTTCAGTTGGGTTAAGGGCTAGACCAAGTCAACATTATGTGCTCCCTTTACTAGGGAGAAAGTCTGTAAGGGGTTCCTGGTCTGGTTTAGTAGCTCATCAATCTTTTTGTACACCAATTCCACTCGATTCAGTTTCTTGGCAATGATGCCCATGTCAACCATTCCAGAATTTGCTTGTACCTCATAAATCCCACCACGGGGTTAACTGGACCTGTTGAACTGGGTCATGGAGGCATTGTTGAGTGAATTCTTGCTCATAGACTCAAAGAGCTCAAACGCGCTCTCCTCGTCCTTGTTCAGGAAGTTTCCCCCGCATGAGGCATCAACGAAGTTTCGTAGGTTGCTGTCCAGACCATGGTAGAAAATCTGGGCCAATTGCCACCTTGGTACTTCGTAGTGTGGGCATTTCCTCAGGAGTTCATTAAATCTTTCCCACGCCTCATGAAACTGTTCCCCACCCTGGAGTGTAAAGGTAGTAATAGCTCTTCTGAGGGCATTGGTCTTTCCTATGGGGAAGAATTTCTTTAAAAATGCATGCCTCAGTTCTTCCCAGGTGGTGATGGGTTTACCTAGGGTTCTAAGCTAGTGAGAAGCCTTGTCTCTTAGTGAGAAGGGAAACATCTTGATTAGGACAATGTCAAGGATAATGTTCCTAGGTTTCAAAGTTCGTGCTATGCGGTCGAGATCCTCTAGATGCTGGAAGGGGTCCTCATTTGAACTTCCATGAAAGTGGTTCTGGATCAGACTTAAGACATTCAGTTTTAGCTCAAAATCATCTCCCCCTTCGGGGATCCTAAGGTGTGGCTCGACTCTAATAGCGGAGGGATTATAGAAATCGCGGAGGGGCCTCGGCTGATCCTGAAATGGTGGTATATCGAGTGGTGGTTGCTCTTGTACTCCTTGGAAAGGTGGTGGTGGTTGTTCTTGTGGGTTTTGTAACCGTTGTATGGCCTGCATGATGGTGTGGATTTGTTGTTGCTGAAGCCGGTGGTTTGCATTAATTTGGGCTTGGATGATGGCCATTGCGTCTAGTAGGGGTTGATCCTCAACCTCATCTACCCTAGATTCAGCCATGTTCCTAACAGAATCACGTCGCCTAGATTCCTGCCCCAAAACACACAACTCGGGATGCAGTGAGCGTCTCCCGTGCATACACTAGAGAAGAACAAGAGGGGATGCGGAGGGCGACAAATGCGAGAAATGTGTTTCAATCAAACACACAAGCCTAGTCCTCATGGTGTATTCCTTAGGAGACCTAGAAATCTTACAAAGGGTGATTAAGTCCGTAAGCACTGGACTCCCCTTCCCAAGGCTAATCTGGCCAGATTGATTACGAGGGGATTGCAGGGAAGGTTCTTCCTTTGGCTTATGCCTCCGATTCCGCAGACCCCATAACCGCGGTCGTTTGACACTGCCCCGCAACCTAGTCACCAGATTCTACCAAGGGAATGAAAGCCAAGTGCCCAGCGAACAAAACCTCGCCTTTCGAGACTTAACTCAATCTTGCCTAGGGCACATCTACTCAGTTTTAAAGGGCTAGGATAGTGCTTGTGATAGGGTTATGTGATGAGGCATTGATTGGGGTGGTGCCTCTTAATTTTCCACTTTCAAAGTATGTGCTTCTATCAAAACATTATTTTCAAGCAAGGATTTTTTAAGATGTGGTGCCTTTTAGTGTTTCATCCTTACTTTAGTGCTTTTTAGGGTTAACGTGTCTTAATGTTTTCAGACAAGTTTCAATGGGCATGTCAAGTTTTGCACATAATTCGGTGAAAATAGATTTCCTTTTATTCTGTAGAGGCTCTAAAACCCTAACGTACTCATCCTAATGATCATGCAGCTTCTATTAGATGAGTCGATTTTAGGGTTGAGTGGTGCGCCCCAGGTCAACTCACAATGGCTTCGCAAACACCACTCAAAAAAGAGAAAAGAACACTCCAAGAATTTATTCAGAATGTTAGAGTGTACATTTTTTGTGGGGTGATGTGTTAAGTATGTGGGTCAAGCAATCATACACCATGCCAATTTTTTCAACTTTCACACTTTTTTTTAGTTTTTCACGTAAGCAAACAATCATAAGTGAAGAATTACTCACTATCGGTCCTTGTTGTGCCTACTCCCATGTTACCGTCGTGGGATGAGTCGCTTCACTGTCCACGCGCCGAATTCCTGCAACCATCAAGTAAAAGGAAAACAGGGCATTAGACGATGTGAGAATGGATGTGGAATGGAAGTGACAAAACAAATCTGTTGCCTCCCCAGCAACGGCGCCAAAAACTGACATGCGCTTGTGCGTGTGTGTTAAGAAGTGTCGTTATAGTCGAACTTGTAACGTCGATTTTAAAGTAAGGAAACGGAGGTGAGTCCGAGTGTCGGTCTCAGGGAGGCGTGAAAATCGGATTTCTCTTATCACTTGTTGTCACAGAAATTGTGAAGTTTTACTTGCGAAAGGTGCGGTTGAAAAGCGAGAGAGAGATAGAGAGAGAGAGGGAGAGATTAGGGTTAGAGTTGTTTCTTGCTTGATCATGCAACTTAAACAGAAATTAAAGTAAACAACTGAATGGAAAGTAACTTCATTAATCATGCAGCTTTAGTTCACAAATTACAACATTAGATACATGCTTAAACATAAGTAAAGGAAATCGTAAAAGAGAGGAAGAGAGAGAGAGGGGGGGAGAGCGGCGAGGCAGCCACGGCGGTGGAGGAGGCTCCGTCGGCGGCTCGTCGTCTCCGACGATTACAAGAAGGCCTAAAGCTAGCTAAGAGAGGGGTAAAGTAGTTGCAAGAGAAGTGAATGCCTTGAATGAGTGGTTGGAGGGGGTTTAAATAGGGAGAAGGGCTTTCTAAAAGAAGAAGGGGCTTTAGCGACGTCCGGGACGTCGCTAAAACCATTCCAAAAGCATCGGTGAAGCCCTTCAGCCCGCTGGTCACCCGCCCGCGCCGTTCTTCTTCGTGCCCGATCCGCAGCCGCTGCGTGAGAGCCGTCCGATCTTCGTCCCTTGGGTGCGCTCGGATCGCGCCTCAAGCGCGCGTGTGCGTGTGCGTCGTCGCCCGTCGTGCGTGCGTGCATGGGTGCTCGCAGTCTGAGGGCGCGCTGCGTGGCGCGATCTCACCCGCCCGTTGCTGATCGGGCTGCCCAATTTCGCTGCGCGCTCCTTCATCTTCAATTCCTCGCACCGCACGACTTGAACCCACGTCGCGTGCGTGTGGGCGTGCGCGCTAACCGTTGCGCCACGCCCGCTGCTTTGTCGCGGTGACCGCGGGCAGGCGCACGATTCTCGGTCGTCCGATCTAAGATCAACGGCTGAGATTTGATCTCAGCTAAAGGAGGAAGTGGCGTGCGGTGAGCGGGGGGTGACGTGGCGCAACGAGGGTCGTTGATCATCAGATCAACGATCATAATTCTTGGGCCCATTGTAGGAGCTCCGGATGTCAGATTTAGTCGATCTTAAGTCTGTTGGACTCCGTTCGTCGTTCTGAATCCATCCGTGTGGTCTGATTGCTCATCTGAGGCCTACTTTGACAAGTGCTTACACAAATGGCCATTAATACAGTTTTATAAGCAATCTTGGTATATGATGCATGCAATGCTCCCATTCTACTTATGTTGTGCCTTTTATTCTTAAGATGGGCCCTATTTAACAGAATTATCACCCCCATGTGCAGTGTTATCATCAACCACCCCAAGGTCGTTAACAGACGTAACGGTGACTACGGCACGTGCGATAAACGCACGGGTAGCTACCCCGCACTAGCACGCGGTCAGTCGTTTCCGTTAACGGGTGTGCCCAAAGTACAGCACGGAACCAGTATAAGGCGTAGCCCTCTCAGTAACAAGGGTCTAGCCCTTAAGAACCAAACAGGGGTCTCGCCCCTCCACAGTCCGCGTACCCTCGCCTGACTACCATGGTTTTCCCAGTGGGCCTAATAAGTCGGTGTAGGACGGCTAGCTGAACCCCGGGCCCCGTAGGGTGGCTAGCTCTCTCCCTACACTAGTAGCTCTCCCCGGTACTGTGTACACAAGGACCAAAGAATCGATACAAGGTGGCCAGTCCTAACCCTAGGTCCCAACCCTAGGGCGGCTAGCTCCGCTCTGCACTAAACAGGGGGACAGTTGCTCTCTTTGGTACTCCGTACTCAAGGGCCAGCTCACTTCCCCATTCGCATTTCCAGTTCTAGTCCATTTATTCCCAGGAGCTCTACTCCTAATTCCCTATAGGGCTCATGCTCATGTTTCTCAGGCGAAGCCATACTAGGTTTCATCATTTCTATTTCCATTTCATATACAAGCTCTCGTATTTAATTGCAACAACAGGAACATACATGCAACAGTTGCTAACAACAGTACTTTCATTCCACAGGCTGCTGTTATCCAATTACAAGCAATTGTTATTATTTTATTTAATCATCCAAGACTGCAATTCATGCATTCAATACAATTATTTCAGTGTTTCTAGTCCTAGGATTCATGCCATACCCTAGGATCTAACATTCAATCTAGTGTTTCTAGTCCTAGGATTCATGCCATACCCTAGGATCTAACATTCATTTCCAGATATGCATTCATGTTTGTAATTAATCTAGGGGAAGCCACTCTACCTGCGAAACCAGGAGTAATGGAGACTTGATCGGCAGGTCCACGTGCCTCCGCAACCCCCAAATCCGCAATGGAACGAGGTCCTAACACAAGGATAAACCACAAGAAATCACTCATAACATGATAAAAGCATTCCAACAAGTAGAGGAACTTATACGAAGAAGAACGGAATCTTAATTGCGGAAATCGGACCTCAAACGGACCCTAAACGGGTCAAAAATGACAATCCTGACTCAAATCAAACGTCTGGAACACTTTCCAGACGTCTTAAAAGAAGTCCAGAATCATACCTCACTCTGCGCTGCTCCTCAGACGTCAAGGGATCCTTCTGAACCGTCTGGACCTAGTACTAGACGTCCGACCACCTCTTCTGACGTTTGGAGATGCACCCTGCCGTCTGGTGCCTTGCCCAGACATCTGAACCGCGTGGGAGGTGTGTCCCGCACATTCCCGAAGAAAATCCTACACGCACAACGTAAATCTCCTCAATATGACACGTATTAGAGCCTCGGCGGAACGGCCTGCATGGCCGTATCCGCAAAGGGAGGCATAGGGCGCAGGGCGTACCTCTCAGTCATCTGGAGCTTCTTCCAAACGTCGACTACGTCGTCTGGATGTAGATCCAGATGTCTGATTCTGGGAAAAATCCTAGAACCATAAGCTCCTTCGTCTTCTTCGTGCTGTGCGCGGCCGCACCGCGCTCGCTTGTCCGTTGCTCTAGCTGCAGCAGCGTCGAGGGAATCCTCCCTGGCACACCTCTCCGCCATGCGCACGCTCGACCGGCCGTGAGCTTCTCCGGCGAGCTCACTCGCGAGCTCGCGCGCTCTCCTCTCTTCCCACTCGCCGCTCCTCCTCTCCGCCGCTACACTCAGCTGCACTCGTCGTTCTTGCTCTCGCTGGAGGAAGGAGAAGGTGGATGGAAGTGGGGATGGTGAACGAGGGAGAGGAGAAGGGTTTAAGTAGGCGCGGGGGAGGGTTCTGTCGATGAGAAGGGAGAGAAGAAGACGGCTGTGCACAGTTTGCACGCGGCACGCGCACAGACTAAAGGACGTACACACACAAAAATTGATTTCCAGACGTTTGGGAAGGTGTCCAGACTTCTGACAAGACGTCTGACCCAAGTCCCAGACATCTTAAAGGACTTTAATGGCACGGGTTTTAACAACATAACAAACTCAAAGGAAGTTTCATCCTCGAAACTTGTGCTAGCTAGGTACGGAAAAAGAACAACATACACATAACAAACTCAAGGAGGACCGAAGCCGGTCCAAAAAGACGTACCCTCAAAGAGCTCCGGATATCGCTCTCACATTACCACCTCAGGCTCCCAGGTAGCCTCCTCATATCGCTAGCTCCTCCACAAGACTTTCACCAAAGGTACCTGCTTCCGTTTCAGACTCTGGACGGCTCTATCGAGTATCTGCACTGGTCGCTTGGGGTAGGTCAGGCCGTCACCCACCTTGATGCTCTCATGTCTCAAAACGTGACTGGGATTGGCGACGTACTTCCTGAGGTTGGATACGTGGAACTTGTCGTGCACACCAGAAAGCTAGGGGAAAGGGCAAGCCTATAAGCAACGGTTCCAACCCGCTCCAGGATCTCAAAGGATCCCACAAATCTCGTTGCGAGCTTCCCTCTCACCCCAAACCTCTGGAGGCCCTTCATGGGCGAAACGCGAAGGAAGACGTGATCCCCAACCTCAAACTGGACCTCTCAGCATTTCTGATCTGCATAGCTCTTCTGCCTACTCTTGAAAGTGCAGAGTCGCCTGTGAATCTGCTCGATCACCTCCTGACTCTGCCGGATCAACCTGGGGCCAACCTCCCACTTGGTCCCCACCTCAGCCCAACTCAAGGGTGCCGTAACCTCCGTCCGTACAGAGCCTCCTAGGGTGCCATGCCGATGCTCGAGTGATAGCTGTTATTATATACAAACTCCGCCAGGGGAAGTGCTCCTCCCAAGAGCCCTTCCAGTCCAGTACACAAGCACGCAAAAGGTCCTCAAGTGTTTGTATCATGCACTCTGACTGTCCATCCGTCTGGGGGTGGTATGTTATACTGAACCTCAACCGTGCCCCTAAGGCCTGCTGAAACTCAGCCCAAAACTAGGACGTAAAGCGGGTATCCCGATCGGATACAATCTCCCATGGAACTCCATGCAGACGTACCACGTTGCAAATATACCTCTCTGCCAACTGTGCTGGTCCCAAAGTGACTCGGATCGGCAAGAAACGTGCCGTCTTCGTCAATCGGCCTACGATCACCCAGACTGCGTCATGTCCTCGCTGGGTAATGGGCAAGCCCACCACCAAGTCCATGGCGATGCTCTCCCACTTCCACTCTGGCACTGGAAGTGGCTGCAACGACCCTGCAGGCCTCTGATGCTCGGCCTTCACCTGATGGCACACTAAACACTACTGCACGAATTCACCTACATCCCGCTTCATTCCTCTCCACCAAAAGTAGCATCTCAAATCATGATACATCTTTGTGTTTTTGGGATGTATGGTGAAACTGGAACCGTGTGCCTCAATCAGGAGCTCTCTCAATAGCTCCTCGTCCCTAGGAATGCACAAACGTCCCCTCATGCGCAGCACCTCGTTTGTAAAGGAGAAGTCCCCAGGGTCCCCAGACAGTGCTCTATCACGCAACGACTGCAAGTACGGGTCGACCATCTGTCCTGTGATGATGCAGTCTATCAGCTCTGGCCTCGTCTGTCGTGTCACAGTCACTGCCCCACAGTGCCCCAGTAACTCTAGGGATCGCCAACTGCCCATCTCCTCCATGAGGCTCCAACTCTGCACCTGTAAACTGGCCAAGTGGGCGGGCGCCTTCCGGCTCAAGACATCAGCCACCACGTTGGCCTTCCCCGGATGGTAGGAAATGTTGGTGCTAGAGCACCACGATCATTTGTTATTTAACATTTGTAATTTGAGTCCTAGATTTCAGGTCAATTGCAAATGTGGACGTGTTTAGACGGAGTTCGAGCTCGCATCCAGGACGGATTGGAGGAGCTTGACGGAAAACAGAGGAGGTTCGCGTGGAGCGAAAGATTGAAGATGGAAGGAAATGAAGAATAGGATAGATTTCCTTCTTTTGTACTTGTTGTATTTTTCGTTTCTTTTGTTGCTCTTTATTTCCTTAGATATTTCATGTTAAAGAGCCTCAAAGAACCCTAACAGTAGTCCTAGGAACACCGGCACAACCCTAGGATACTTAGGTTTTCTGTAGAATACTTAGAAAACCAATATAGGGTTCAAACAGCACTTCCAGACGTCTAATTCCCAAATCAGACGTCTGATAAAGTATTTTAAGACGTCTGACTGTTGTTTCAGACGTCTGATAATTGTTAGGCTGTACGTACTTAGTTCTGTCTGATGAAATCAGACGTCCAGACCTTAGACCAGACGTATTAGGAGATGTCTGATGACTTTGCCAGACGTCCAATTAGTGGACCGTTGGCTGGCTTAGCATGCACTCAAGATTATGACCGTTAGAGCCTTATCAGACGTCCTTAGGTCTTTCCAGACGTCTGATAAATAACCGTTTTGCCTCGGCTGACCCAAAATCTCTTCTCAGAGATTTTCTAGCCGTTGCAATGTTTGGAAATCAATTCCCACAGTAAAAGTAGGTTTCCAGACGTCTATACATAGTGTCAGACGTCCTGTATGTCGTCTTATGGACTTGAACAAAAACCATGTTTAGATCTGATTCAAGTCAGGGAGAAACCCGCATAGAATCAGACGTCTGACCTTGAAATCAGACGTCTTAAAGTGGCCTTCCAGACGTCTGATGCCAGAGTTAGACGTCTGATAACCCTATCAAATGTAATCATTGTCCTGATTTCGGCCTGATTCTCTTGGACTTTGTTCCCAACGGCTATGGAAGCTTTTCTAAGCCTTCCAAAGCCTTCCTAAAGCCTCTATAAATAGAGGGGAGCCTTTTCACACCTAGACACAACAAGAGAGACACTTAGAGACACAAGATACACACCAAAAGATACCTTGTAATACACTCTCACACTCTTGTGTCCAAGAAGCTCTTGCTCTCTAAGCTCAAGTTCTACATCTTGAGAGCATCAAACCGTTGCGCACCCGCTCTCCCGCCGTTGTCTACGAGAGCGAAGTTGCGCCGTCGCGTGGCTCACGCATCCGCGTCCTCGACGCACTCCTTGCAAAGGGGAGTTTCCTTATTCCTATAGAAGCTAGGTTTATAATTACTTTGTTGGCTCTATAAGACTTGTTGTTTCTTTTATCTTTGTCTTTTGGTTGAGTATTCGCTTTGCGAATTCCCGTCTCCTTCGTGGGACAAAATCCTTCTTGTGGAGAGAAGGGGTTGAGGAACGCTACTCTCGTACTTGTAGCGTGGTTGTACTGAGGTTGAATCACTCTCGTTTTAAAGTGATTCGGTTAGTGGATTTGATCAACTAGGTTGATCGAAAAATCCTAACTCGAGAGGGTTAGGTGGTGGTTTTCACCCGGTTTGGGTTTCCACCTAAAATTACTTGTGTACTTGTGTGATTGTTTATTTGTGAGATTGTTTATATTTCAATTCCGCATTTTTTATGTTACGCTAATCTCACCCCCTCCAAGTAGGAAATTTCAGGAAATGCTGCAGTTATAGTCCTTTAGGAGCTCTAACCAACGTCTCTGTCTCATGTTGAGCTCCTTCTGATCAAATAAGTATCTAAGGCTCTTATGATCTGTGAAAATCTCAAAGGTCTCACCGTACAGGTAGTGCCTCCAAGTCTTCAGCGCGAAGACGACAGCTGTTAGTTCCAGATCGTGAGTAGGGTAGCTATGCTCATGGGGCCTCAGTTGCCGCGAAGCGTAAGCGACAACGTGACCCCTCTGCATGAGCACACCCCCTAACCCCTACCAGGAGGCGTCCGTGTACACAACGAACCCGCCACTACTATCTGGGGTGGTGAGCGCAGGAGCCGAAGTCAGCCTCTCCTTCGGCTCCTGAAAACACGCCTCACAAGCGTCTGTCCAAGAAAATGGCACGTCCTTTCGAGTCAGTTGTGTCATAGGACATGCAATCTGCGAGAAGCCCCTGATAAACTGCCTGCAATAGCCTGCCAGTCACAAGAAACTGCGGATCTCTGTAACTGTACGCGGTCTCTCCCACCTGAGCACTGCCTCAACCTTGGCTGGGTCCACAGCCAAGCCATCCCCGGAGATCACATGACCCAAGAAGGTCACCTCCCTCAACCAGAACTCGCACTTACTGTATTTGGCGTACAGCCTACGTCGTCTCAGTGTGTCTAAAATCATCTGCAAGTGCTGTCCATGCTGCGCCTGATATCAGGAGTAGATGAGCACATCATCAATAAATACCACCACGAACTGATCCAGATAGGGTCTGAACACCAGGTTCATCAAATCCATGAAGGCAGCGGGGGCGTTGGTCAGCCCAAACAGCATGACCAAAAACTCGTAGTGTCCGTACTGGGTGCGGAAAGTTGTCTTGGAAACGTATGTCTCCTTGATCCTCAACTGGTGGTACCCAGACCTCAAGTCTATCTTGGAGAATACCGTGGCACCTCGCAACTAGTTAAACAAGTCATCAATCCTCGGCAGCGGATATCTGTTCTTGATGGTAACCTTATTCAGCTATCTGTAGTCCACACAAAGGCGTAGGGTATCATCCTTCTTCTTCACAAACAATACTGGGGCTCCCCATGGAGATGCACTTGGCCTCACAAAGCCCTTCTCCAGAAGGTCCTGCAACTGGGACTTGAGCTCTCGCAGCTCAAGTGGTGCCATCCTGTAAGGTGCTGTAGAAATGGGGCTGGTCCCCAGTACCAATGAGATCTCAAACTCGATCTCACGCTTGGGCGATAGTCCTGGCAACTCATTTGGAAACACGTCGAGGTACTCTCTGACCATCGGGATACTCTGAAGGTCTGCCACAGGGCTGGGCTCTGCCACCACACAAGTCAGGAAGCCCTCACACCCCTGTCCTAAAAGTCTCACTGCCCGAAGTGCAGAAATGCACCTAAAGCCTCCATCCACTGGCTTCCCGTGAAACTCGAAAGAAGGCAACTCCGGTATAGAGAAGACGATCTTCCTCTCAAAACAGTCTACCAAGGCGTGGTAAGTGGACAGCCAGTCCATCCCTAGAATCACGCCAAAGTCCTCCATCTGTATCAAAATCAGATCAGCGGGGAGGCTGTGTCGCCCAACACTGACCTCACAACCAGTGTAAACCTCCTCAGCTACAAACAACTGACCACCCGGACCTTTGATCACAAACGGATCCTCTAACAACACACAGTCATGCCCCAAACTAACAGCAAAACTGGCAACGACAAACTAGTGCATGGCGTCGGAATCAAAAAACGTGCAAACTAGTCTGCCGGAAACTGCAACCATACCTGCCACCACTGAACCTGAAGCTCTGGTGTCTCTGTGTGTCAGGGCGTTGATACGCCCCTCATCCCTAGGTGCAAACGAAGCAGCCACACTCTGCGTCGGACGGGTAGCCACTGGCCGGTACCCTCCCCGCGACTGCTGTCTTCCCCTCACGCCTGGAAACCGCGGCCTCCAGTGCTCGGCGCGGGGAGCATCTGCTGACCTCTAGCCCTAGACGGGCAGTCCCTCCTAATGTGGCCCGGCTGGCCACATTGGTAGCAAAGGGGAACCTAACTCCCGCCCTCAGTGGGTCCCTGCTGATGGCTGGGCGGGGGTCCGGTGTTGGCAGCTGGCCCCCGTCAGGGGCCCCTAAAGGCCACTGACGGCCCCGCAAAGCGTGACGGCTTTCCTGCGAGCACCACATGCCTCCTCTCTCGTCGGCCCTGTGAGAAGTCTGGCTGGTAGGGCCTCTTCCGTCCGTTGTCAGTGTCACATGCGGACAGGTTGGTCTCCTCATATGTCATGGCTGCCTCCACCACCCTCGAGAACGTAGGCAGCTTTAGGGGTTTGACATACCCTCGAATAGTAGGTCGGAGCCCCTCGGTGAACCTCCAAAGGTGCTCCTCCTCGGTAGCCACAGTTGTCGCGGCGAAACGAGACAACTCCAAAAAAGGTGTGCGATACGCGCTCACGGTCATCGTCCCTGGGCGGAGAGTGTGGAACTCCCACCTCCTCTGGTTTTGCCACGTCTGGGGGAAGTACTACTCGCAAAAGAGGGTGACAAACTGGTCCTAAGTCGGCTCAACCCTCTCCTATCCTCTGACTGCCCTCCACCACCTGTGTGCTGCGCTCTCCAACTGGTACGTGGCAAAGGTCACATGGCACTCCACAGGGGGGCGAAGGGTGTCAAACACCTTCTCAATCTGCTCGAGCCAGTCCTCCACCTCTGTCGGGTCCTCATCCCCCTTGAAGGAGGGGGACTTCAGCTTCCAGAACTGTCCGAAAAGCTCGTAATGGCACTGAAGTGGAGAAACTGATACGCCTCCAAGTAAGGAGGGCTCATGCTCGGAAGTGCCAGAGGAAGGTGGGGGTGGTGGAGGGTCACCCCCTTCCCCCACGTCCAGCGCCATGTTCGTCTCGTGGTCCCACAGAGGACTCCCCCTCCGTAGCTCCAGGGAGAGGCGCTCGTGGAGGCAGGTGAAGCTCCTCTCGTACGATTTCCCGTGTCAGCTAGGCGAGGTCCTGGGCCTGAATGCCCGGAAGTAGTGGCTGGTCCACTGAGGCGTCGGGCTCAATACGCCCGCCCCTCCGACCTCATCCTCAGCCGCGTCCGCAGCCCGCCTCACTGCCCCCTAGTTGAGGCATCTCCTGCAAGGAGACGCGAACACAGAACAGAAAAGACGACAATTTTAACCGACATTCAACGAAAGAACCTCAGAACAAATGTCAAAAGGTACGTTGTGGTGGTTACTCTAGTTACAAGCATGTGAATTGGTTATTTTCCAGCTAGTTAGTTCACTTCTCGGGACGACCTTGCTCTGATACCTTCTTGTTACGACCTAGTTCCCGAATCCCTACAGGACACGAGACCGGACCGACTCGACTGATCCTAAGACCCAGTCGTCCAACGAGAAAGTAACCAAAAAGCAATAAAAATAAATCACATTCACCATGCAAGCAACTAACAATAACAAAAGTACAGCAGTAAAGAAATAAACTACTACAGTACACACCACCACAACAGTAGAGAATTTAAATAGGTACAGGAATATAAAGTTTACAATAAAAGAGTACATAAGTGTAACAAAGTTACTCACTACAACAAGAAACGGGTACAACAAAGGTACAACTACTGGGGTCTACTGAGCCCAGCACCCTCTGCAGCCGTA
This sequence comes from Thalassia testudinum, assembly GCA_037157565.1. NCBI lineage: Eukaryota > Viridiplantae > Streptophyta > Magnoliopsida > Alismatales > Hydrocharitaceae > Thalassia > Thalassia testudinum. The sequence continues at coordinate 22,457,129 of JAZHRO010000054.1, read as the reverse complement.
AGCTCTGGCTGCTCAACACCTGGACCTGAAAAAGGTTATGAGTACACGAAATCAGCAAACGCTGAGTAGAGTGGCAACCAGCTAACAAAAAAAATAGTAAATGTGGACAGGTAGCTGTTGTTTTTAATTTCTTTCTTTATTTATCTGATTATTCTTTCTTTCATCACTTGGTTTATTTATCAGGTCTCTTTCTTAAACTCGAATGTTCCTTGTGGGAACGATCTTGATTGCAGTCTTTTCCAAAGAGTAGAAGTAGCACGTGGTGCTCTCCTAGCCGGGAGAGTCCCCCGTGGTAGTCCTACACTCAGTCAACCACCCCAAGGTAGCTAACAGACGTAACGGTAACTACGGCACGCGCGATAAATGCACGGGTAGCTACCCCGCACTGGCACGTGGTCAATCGTTTCCGTTAACGGGTGCGCCCAAAGCACAGCACGGAACTAGTATAGGGCGTATCCCTCTCAGTAACAGGGGTCTAGCCCCTAAGAACCAAATAGGGGTCTCACCCCTCCACGAACCGCACACCCTCGCCTGACTACCCTAATTTACCTAGTGGGTCTAACAAGTCGGTGTAGAACGGCTAGCTGAACCCCGGGCCCCGTGGGGTGGCTAGCTCTCTCCTTACACTAATAGCTCTCCCCGATACTGTGTACGCGAGGGCCAAAGAGTCGGTACAAAGTGGCCAGTCCTAACCCTGGGTCCCAACCCTAGGGCGGCTAGCTCTGCTCTACACTAAACAGGGGGACAGTCACTCTCCTTAGTACTCCGTACTCAAGGGTCAGCTCACTTCCCCATTCGCATTTCCAGTTCTATTCCATTTATTCCCAGGAGCTCTACTCCTAATTCCCCGTAGGGTTCATGCTCATATTTCTCAGGCTAAGCCATACGAGGTTTCATCATTTCTATTTCCATTTCATATACAGGCAGCTCGTATTTAATTGCAACAACAGGAACATACATGCAACAATTGCTAACAACAGTACTTTACATTCCACAAGCAACTGTTATCCAATTACAGGAAATTGTTATTATTTTATTTAATCATCCAAGACTGCAATTCATCCATTCAATATAATTATTTCAATGTTTCTAATCCTAGGATTCATGCCATACCCTAGGATCTAACATTCAATCTAGTGTTTCTAGTCCTAGAATTCATTCCATACCCTAGGATCTAACATTCATTCCAGATATACATTCATGTTTGTAATTAATCTAAGGGAAGCCACTCTACCCGCAAAACCAGGGCTGAGCTCTGCCACCACACAAGCTAGGAAGCCCTCACACCTCTGGCTCAAAAGTCTCACCGCCCGAAGTGCCGAAATGCACCTGAAGCCTCCGTCCACTGGCTAACCGTGAAACTCGAAAGAAGGCAACTCCAGTATGGAGAAGACGATCTTCCTCTCAAAACAGTCCACCAAAGCGTGGTAAGCGGACAGCCAGTCCACACCCAGAATTACGCCAAAGTCCTCCTTCTGTATCATAATCAGGTTAGCTGGCAGACTATGTCCCCCGATACTGATCTCGCAACCCGTGTACACCTCCTCAGCTACAAACAGCTGACCACTTGGACCTCTGATTACGAACGGATTCTCTAACAGCATATAATCCTGGCCCAAACTAACTGCGAAACTGGCTGCGACAAACGAGTGCGCAGCGCCGGAATCGAAAAGTGCGTAAACTAGTCTGCCGGAAACAGAAACCATACCTACCACCACCTATCCCGAAGCTCCGGCATCCCTGTGTGTCAGGGCGTTGATACGCCCCTTAGCTCTAGGTGCGGACGAAGCAGCCACACTCTGCGTTGGATGGGTAGGTGCTGGCCGGTACCCTCCTCGTGACTGCTGTCCTCCTCCTTGCGCCTGGGAACCGCAGCCTCCTATCACCCTCCAGTGCTCGGCGCGGGAAGTATCTGCTGACCTCCTGCCCAAGACGGGCAGTCCCTCCTGATGTGGCCCGGCTGGCCACACTGGTAGCAGAAGGGAACCCAACTCCCGCCCTCAGTGGGTCCCTGCTGTCGGCTGGGCGGGGGTCCGGTGCCGGCAACTGGCCCCTGTCGAGGGCCCCGAAAAGCCACTAATGGCCCTGCAAAACGTGACGGCTCTCTTGCGAACGCCACGTGTCTCCTCTCTTGCCAACCCTGTGAAAAGTCTGGCTGGAAGGGCCTCTTTCGCCCGCCATCAGTGTCTCGCGCGGACGGGATGATCTCCTCGTAGGTCATAGCTGCCTCCACCACCCTCGAAAACATAGGCAGCTTCAGGGGTTTGACATACCCCCGAATCGCAGGCCGGAGCCCCTTGGTGAACCTCCAAAGGCGCTCCTCCTCAGTGGCTACCGCTGTCGCTGCGAAGCGGGACAGCTCTAGAAAACGCGTGCAGTACGCGCTCACGGTCATCGTCCCCTGGCGGAGAGTGTGAAACTCCCGCCTCCTCTGGTCCTGCCACGTCTGAGGAAAGTACTGCTCGCAGAAGAGGGTGACGAACTGGTCCCAGGTCGGCAAGTCCCTCTCCTGTCCCCTGACCGCCCTCCACCACCTGTGTGCCGCACTCTCCAGCTGGTACGTGGCAAAGGCCACGCGGCACTCCTCCAGGGGGCGAAGGGTGTCGAAAACCTTCTCGAGCTGCTCGAGCCAGTCCTCTACCTCGGTCGGGTCCTCATCCCCCTTGCAGGAGGGGGGCTTCAGCTTCCGGAACTGCTTGAAAAGCTCGAAGTGGCGCTGTAGTGGAGATGCTGGTGCACCTCCAGGTAAAGGAGCCTCGTGCACAGAAGTATCGGAAGAAGGTGGGGGCAGTGGCGGCCCATCCTCTCCCCCGTGTCCAGCGCCGCGTTCGTCGTGTGGTCCCACAAAGGACTCCCCCTCCGCAGCCCCAGGGAGAGGTGCTCGGGGCGGTGGGTGGAGCTCCTCTCGCACAATATCCCGTATCAGCTGGGCGAGGTCCTGGGCCTTAATACCCGGCAGCAGTGGCTGGTCCACTGAGGCGTCTACCGCAGCACGCCCACCTCGCCGACCTCGTCCTTGGCAGGCCCGCAGCCCGCCTCGCTAGTCCCGCGACGAGGCATTTCCTACAAGGAGACGCGAAACAGAACGGAAACACGTCAATATGAAACGATATCTAACGAAAAATTCTAAGAGCTCATGTCAAAAGAAATGTTGTGGTGGCTACTCTAGTCACAGACATGTGAATTGGGTATTTTCCAGTCAGTTGGTTCACTTCTCGGGACGACCTTGCTCTGATACCATCTTGTAACGACCCGATTCCCGAATCCCTACGAGACACGAGAATCGGAACGACTCGACTAATCCCAAGACCTAGTCGTCCAACGAGAAAGTAACCAAAAGAGCAGTAAAATAAATCACATTCACCATGAATATAACTAGCAGTAACAAAATACAGCAGTAAAAAAAGGAAGTACTACAGTATACACCACCACAACAGAAGGGAAATAAACATGTACATAACATAAAGTTTTCGGTAAAGAAAGTACAGGGAGTAACAAAGAAAACTACTCACTACAGTGGAAGAAAAGTACAGAAAGTACTACAGGTAACCCTACTGGACCCTACTAAGCCCAGCGTCCTCTGCAGCCGCTAACTCTGGCTACTCAACACCTGGTCCTGAAAAGGTAACAAGGGGGGGGGAACACGTCAGCGAAACACTGAGTAGAGTGGCAACTAAAAGCTAAAGAAGCAATAGAGTGTACAGTAGCTGTTATATTTTTACTTTCTTTATTTACGTCTTTCTATTATTTCACTATTGATTTATTTCTCAGATCCTTCTCTTGATCTTGAATGTTCCTCGTGGGAACGATCTTGATTACAGTCTTTTCCGAAAAGTAGAAGTAACACGTGGTGCTCTCCTGGCCGGGAGAGTCCCCCGTGGTGGTCCTACCCTCAGTCAACCACCCCAAGGCCGCTGACAGACGTAACGGTGACTATGGCACGTGCGATAAGCGCAAGGGTAGCTACCCCGCACTGGCACGCGGTCAGTCGTTTCCGTTAACGGGTGCGCCCAAAACATAGCACGGAACCAGTATAGGGCAGAGCCCTCTCAGTAACAGGGGTCCAACCCCTCCACAGTCCGCGTACCCTCGCCTGACTACCCTGGTTTGCCCAGTGGGCCTTACAAGTCGGTGTAGGAGGGCTAGCAGAACCCCGGGGCCCGTGGGGTAGCTAGTGCTCTCCCTACACTAGTAGCTCTCCTCGGTACTGCGTACGCGAGGGCCAACAAGTCGGTGTATAGTGGCCAAACCCACCCCGGTCTCAACCTGAGGGTGGCAAGCTCCCCTCTACACTAAGAGGTAATGTGTGCTCTCTTTGGTACCAAGTACCCAAGAGAAAACACACTTCCACGTTTCACTTTCTCAATTCCATTCTATTCTCTTTCCAGGAGTTCTACTCCTAATTCCCCGTAGGATTCATGTTCTTTTTGTTTGGCCATTTTGGGTTTCACCGTTCCAGCTTTATATTTATATACCCCATGTTCTTAATCGTATTGATTTATTCATAACATGCAGCTGTTAATCCATTTACAGGCAGTTATCATTTCCTTTCCACTTTTCCAAGACTGCAATATTTATATATTCAACTAGTTTTCCAGTCCTAAGATTCATGCCGTACCCTAGGATCTATCATTCACTCTAGTTTTCCAGTCTTAGGATTCATGCAATACCCTAGGATCTATCATTCAATCTAGTTTCTCAGTCCTAGGGTTCATGCAATGCCCTAGACTCTATTAATTATTCCACAATTGTAACAAATTTTGTTAAGTAAATTAAAAAGCCACTCTACCAGTGAAACCGGGAGTATTGGGGGCATGGTCGGCAATCTCGCGCGCCTCCGCAACCCCCAAGACTACAACGGAATGAGGTCCTAGCACAAGGATCAATCACAAAGAGTTTCTCAGAATGGTATACCATTACTGTAAACGGATAGAGGAATTTATTCTGGAAAGAACGCAACTCGGAACGCGGAAAACAGACTCTGAACGGGCCCTAAACGGGTTAAAAATGACGAAACTGTCCAAAATCAGACGTCTGGAACATCTTCCAGACGTCTTAAAAGGTGGATCGGTCGTACCTCAGTTCTGCGCAGTCCTTCAGATGTCCAGAAGCCCGCTGGAACGTCTGGCCTTGGTTTCCAAACGTTCGATTGTCACCCCGGACATCTGGAGGTCCTCTCCGTCGTCTGGCACTGCGGCCAGACGTCTGATTTACGTGGGATGGCGAGCCCTCGCACCCTCCCGAGAAGGACCTGCGCACACATACACCTGCTCTCAGCACGACGAAGCGCAGAAGAAAACTCGGCGGACGGCTGCATGGCCGTACACGCGCAAAAGGAGAAGGTAAGAAATATCTTACTTGTCAAACGTCTGGACCGTCCTCCAGACGTCTTCGGCATCGTCTGGACATAAGTCCGGACGTCTAATTCTGGAAAATTTCTAGAACTAGAACCCGATTCGCTCTCCGCCTGCGACGCACGGCCGCGCCGCACCCCGTCCGCCTGTTGCCCGAGCTGCAGCAGCCCCTCTACGACACCCCACGCCCGCCGCTCCCCCCGCCGGCCAGCTCTAGCTAACCTGGCAAGCTCGAACCCTCGAGGTCGAGCTTCTTCCGCTCGCAACCCTCCTCCCCCCACACTAGCCACGGCCGCTGCTGCCGCCGCCGCTCACTCGCTCGCTCGCGCTCTCACTGGCAGGGAGAAGAAGAGAAAGGCGGAGGAGATGAGGGTGAGGGAGAGGGTGAGGGTTTATAAAGGCAGCGCGGGGAGAGAGAGAAGAGAAGCGGCGCTTCTACAGGGAGAGAGAGGAAAAAGAAGAACGAAGGCGACGGGTGCAGTCTGCGCGCGCATGCGCGCAGACGCAACCCTGTACGCCGAAAAGATTTATTACCAGACGTATGGGCCACTTCCCAGACGTCTTAAAAATCCGTCTGATGCCACGTTCGTAACATAACACAAGGATCAACCACAAGAAACCACTCAAAACATGATAAAAGCATTACAACAAGTAGATGAACTTATATGAAGAAGAACAGAATCTTAATTGCGGAAATCAGACCTCAAACGGACCCTAAACGGGTCAAAAACGACAATCCTGACTCAAATCAGACGTCTGAAACACCTTCCAGACATCTTAAAAGAAGTCCAGAATCATACCTCACTCCACGCTGCTCCTCAGACGTCCAGGGATCCTTCTAAATCGTCTGGAACTAGTTCTAGACGTCCGACCACCTCTTCGGACGTCTGGAGACGCTCCCCGCCATCTAATGCCTTGCCCAAACGTCTGAATCGCATGGGAGGGCGTGTCCCGTGCCTTCCCGAAGCAAATCCTGCACGCGCAACGTAAATCTCCTCAATACGTCACATATCAGAGCCTCGGCGGAACGGCCTGCATGGCCGTATCCGCAAAGGGAGGCATAGGGCGCAGGACGTACCTCTCAGTCGTATGGAGCTTCTTCCAGACGTCGGCTACATCGTCTGGATGTAGATTCAGACATCTGATTCTGGGAAAAAATCCCAGAACCAGAAGCTCCTTCGTCTTCTTCGTACTGCGCGTGACCGCGCCACGCTCTCTCGTCCACTGCTTTAGCTACAGCAGCGTCAAGGGAAACCTCCCCGGCACACCTCTCCGCCGTGCGCACGTCCGACCGTCCGTGAGCTTCTCCGGCGAGCTCTCTCGCGAGCTCGTGCACTCTCCTCTCTTCCCCCTCGCCGCTCCTCCTCTCCGCCGCTACACTCGGCTGCACTCGTCGCTCTTGCTCTCGCTCTCGCTGGAGGAAGGAGAAGGTAGATGGAAGTGGGGTGGTGAACGAGGGAGAGGAGAAGGGTTTAAGTAGGTGCGGGGGAGGGTTCTGTCGGTGGAGGGGAGAGAAGAAGATGGCTGTGCACAGTCAGCGCACGGCACGCGCACAGACTCGAGGACGTACACACAAAAATTGATTTCCAGACATCTGGGAAGGTGTCCAGACGTCTGACAAGTCATCTGACCCAAGTCCCAGACATCTTAAAGGGCTTTAATGACATGGGTCTTAACAAGATCCCACGCAGCCGCACGCCCGACAATGAAGAGATAACGCGCTGCCAGACAATGAGCCAGAGCTACGCAGCTAGTCCACGAGCCGATCATTCGACGACGATGATCGACGACACCCACAGCAATGCCACCAATGACAAGGACAAATGGTGGTCACACTCCTTTCACACGCGCACCAACGGACCACGTGCACCACGAGTGCAGCAACCCTCGATCCTACGACAACGATGCCAACGAAGGGGAAGATCGGTCGCTGCCGACATGACAAGGAACAGGAGCATGATGGGCTTTGGATGTCAAGTTGCAGCTTCACTTAAAGTAGAGGATGACTAGCGAAAGGAGTGGGGAGGTCCGACAAGGGGGGTTGGGGGCAGGCTTCCAATCAACCAATAGGGTATGGGTCTTCTTATTTCAAGGGTCTTTTCAAAGTTAATCCCAATTCCTCATGTTTCTAACTCTTTCACCCTTCTCTTCTTTCACTTTAATCGAGTCGAGTTTGGGTTGGACTTAGTTAAATTTATATTTATATTTATTTATAAAATTTATATCTATATCTTATTTATTTATCAGATATAAAAATTTAAATATATACCCATACTCATCTATTCATCGGATATCTATTTACTTATTGGATATTTATTTATAAATTGATCTTACAATCGCATAATATCCAAAGTAAATCTAAAGAAGAAAAAAATTTATATCATAATTTATCAATTATTTACTTTTAACAAACCAAAAACATATGACTCAAGTTACTCAAATTTAATTGATTCCTATTAAAATTATTACACAAAAAGCTCTTTAAAGAGAATATATCAAAAATAAAAAATAAAAATACAAAGAAATGCCAAATACAAATATATTTCACATAAAAGATCCACATCCCAAAATAAATGTTCAATAAAAATTTCAAAAGTATTCTTAACCTTCAAAATCCTGAAAGGAATCATAAAATATATTAAGATTAGGGGAATAAACGACTTACGGAGATACTTATATATCTCGGATAAATAAGAATTTTATGTGGGTATTTAGATCTGGTAATCAAGTATAGATCCATACCCATACCTATACCCATATCTAATCATATTCTTTAGATAAAAACTATATCCAAATCCGATCAGATTCAAATCAGATTTTACATATTTTTTCAGGTCAAACTAAATCAGATTCAGATCGAAGTTACCAAAACTTGCATATTTTCTTTCAGACATATATGAGAAGAAGTGGTTTGTTGAAATAATCAAGGGCTTGTTGATATAATTGAGCCAGAAACCGTACAGCATCGTATGCACATTGAAATTAGCAATTTTAGCAAAAGGATGCCCGTGATGGCCCTCCGAGTTCGGGATAGATATTGGCCGTGGTAGGTGCCAGTTTCGGAAATTAATGTAAGACATTGGTCCACTTAAATTGGACCAGTGAGTCAACTCTTGTACCATGTGGAATGCCCACCGGTAGGCATCGTGGGTGTAACACACGATGAAAAGCGACCTTATGCAGCATAAGGAATCCCGTGAGTCCTATTTTTTCCTGAAATATCCCTGACCGAGATTCGGATGTTTATTTCAGGTACAGATCCAAAGGGATAGAATACTCGCCTTTTGTTTAATGCAATTCCGCATTTGAGGTTGTACAAATCTGGAATTACACCTGCAATGGAAGTTTGGACTTCAAACAAATTTGATGTTACCCATATTTTACAAGAGATACTTACTTATAAATCGAATCATATTTAAGTTTGTAAAGAATTATTCAGTATTATGATCGATTGGGAACAACATCTAGTCTAAGGGATGTTTTAGAAATTTTTATATTGCTCGTTCAAAAGATAAAAGTTGAGAAGAATTTTCAGTTTCACTGGAAGAATGCTTAATTGGAATCGGTGGAATAGCTTCTTCTATCGCTTATTCCTTAACACACAAAGTGGCACGATCCTACTTTTTTTGAGTTCTTTTATCCGTCAACAAAAGTTATCCTATTTTTTTATCTCACTTAACAAACGCTAATAGGGATTTGAAATTCATGTTTGGGAATTTGTTTTAGCATTTTGGAGGATCCTTGCATTATAAGAAGGTATTCATACCAAATCTTACACTTTGGATCGGCAAAGCAAAAGCAACGTCTAAAGGTTAGGGACGGATGGTGTTTTAGGATCTAATGGATGACAACCATTGCTTCCTTTAGGATGAGATGCACATCTATGTTTGATATATTTATATCTTCTGTCATGCACTCCAAAAGTTGTTTATATCTTGGATTCTTAAGAGGAGATTTATGATCAATAAAGAAATATGTGTGTATGAAAATATACGTTGTAATATATTTTATAACACATTCAAAACTCAATCGATTGGGAGTCGACATTCACCCTCAATCACTCGTACACCTCACAAGTGAGTGGTGATCGGTTGACGCAACAAGTGACTAGTTATGCTTCTTTGTTAGCTGGTAACTTGTTGTCGCACATGCTCTCTCTCTCCTTCAGTAGGTTGAACTAGTTGATGTTCAATCGGTTGAAAATCAAATAAATTAAAATGCATCGATTGGAAATACTTTTTAATCGATTAAAAGTAAAAATATACCGATTGAAAATCAAAAGATACCAGTTAAAAATAAAAATACATCGATATATTTTAACTTTTTATCAGTAGAAATTTAATTATCACTTGGAACGTGATTTTTATCTACAAAATATAAATTTTTACTTAAAAAATAATTTTTTATTTTTTATCGATGAAAATAATTTTCATCCATAAAAAATCAAAATATACTAATTAAAATCATCACTTTGTTCCGTATATTATAATTATAAGTTGCATTTGTTTATTTTTTCTTGTGAAAGAATCAAGTTTATGTAAATGTTTAGGCTATAGTATAATTTCTTGAAAAGAGAACTCGATTTATAGAAATTATACGTGATACATTTACGAAGGTAGAATTATTTAAAGAATTAACAAGCGTATCAAATCGGTTATTATCTAGCTTTGTATAACTTTTTACTCAATCTTTGCCCTTTCTTTTGCTTTAAAAATATAACCACTCGTTGACTTGGAAATAAATTTATTATTTTCATGCTTATGAACCTCATTTACAGTTTTTGCTTTTTTTAATTATGTTTCTTTCTAATTTATGGTTATTCTATTTTGTGTTTATCCAACACAATCCTTTACTTTATCAGATTTATTTAGTTTAATTGGTTCCTTGACATTCAATTCACATTAGACGAAAATAATTCAAATCATAGATATGCATTCGTATCTTGTATTGGTGAATAGGCTACTCATCCATACATGAAATCTTAGCTGCATACACCGACTTTCTTGTCCATTTTAACGGTGTTAATATCATCGCACTTCCTATATGTGCATGGTGTCAATGTTGTAGCATTTCATTTAGTTGTTTTAGATGTAGTAATGTTCCGATGATGTCATATATTGATGCTATGGAACTACTGCAATTTTTTTTTTCTGAAAAAAACATTTTATTACAGGGAAGATACTGATACAAGAGATGCACCTCAGATAGAACGGGAAAAAATAGAGAATCCTCACCCATAAAGAAGAAAATACATTCCGTAGAAATTAATGAACACAGACAAAAAAAAAAAGATAAGTAATAAAAAAGAAAAAAAAAAGAAGAAGACACCCTAAGATTGGAAAATAGAAGATCACTCGAAAGAGATCGACCCCACACCCATACAACGGTAAAATAACATTAATACTCGTATACTACAACATTAATGTTGTGTGGTGTTACGGTGACATAGCATCAATACTGCAATATTGTGGTGCTTTCATTGCATCGATGCTAGGTGGAATTGTTACTATTGTAACATTAATAATATAGCCTTGATGCTGGCACTATGGTAATGTGCTACCATAATATCTCATCTTCTTCTTCCCCCTTTTATAACATGCAAATATCTTGGAGAATCCAAATACCCTTTTCCTCCTTTCCTCCACACATACACAGTGGCATCCACCTACCTCTATCCATCACTCAACCCCTCCCCATAACAGAAATTAAACTCCATCGTAAAGCAGCAATGTCCACTCAACCATGAGCAAGTACTCCACTCCTATTCTCATGTGCTATGTCAACAATTGAGAAACATACATGAGTGAGACTGTGTATATGAGTTTGCTAGCTATGATCAAATGAAGTTATTTCTTTTAATCATGCCGTATTTTTTTCCCTTTTTCACTAAAATCATTAAAGGAAACATGATTTTACTAGACGCTTTTCGTCAGTGGGTCTAATTCTCCTTACAAGATATCATGGTCTTCACCTTAAAATTTACATCTTTTGAGCGTGGATTCAATATAGTTTTCACCAAAAAAACCAAAGAAGAAGACGTGTATTTTAAAGTTCATTCTAGATTAAATAACAAACTTCGATGTTTAAGTACTCCATAACAGCTACAATAACCTGGGACTCTGTTTTTACAATTTTGAAAGAATAACATCTTATTGAATCTCTCCTAGCACATGAGAAACCTGCATGTGATTCGCTCACTCCAATCAAGTTACTTCCTTTTGGCAGGCCACACCGACGGTGTCTCAATTCTGGCCGGTTAAGAGGGCCAAATCCAGTTGCTGACGGTTGCAAGTTGACCTCTCATAACCAAGGCTTGGTATATCGGTCATAATCAATCAAGTTTAGACCCTTGGTGAGATGAATCATATGGTGAACCAAAGTACCGTATTCACTGAGATTCGGTAATTTTACATGTGGCACTGTTAAACAAGTCTAAGGGCATGGGATATCAAATTTATGAAAATATCATATTTGTAAACGTGGTTACATCAACATCAGTTTATTCCAAGCAGACGCGCAGATTTTTTTTTAGCTTATGGTAGCAGACGTGTTGACGAAATCGATGGTAACATCCATCAAACTCAACTATCCACTTGGTTTTAAAAGGAATCTGCACTCTTTTAAGGCCCATTTGCCTCACAAATTATCCTGCGATATAGCTCGTTTACCACAGGTGTTATTTTAATAACAAGTAGCAAGTACGTACTTAGGACTACTTTAGCCTAACCCGTCGTGAATGGGGAATAACATAACACCTTCATTTCCGATGATAACCGTCTGTTCAATCGTTCCCTTAAATAAACAACAGAAGATATCCCTCTCTTGCAGCAACATATTCATGCTGTCAAGCTTTTCCAGTTCATGATTTCCTTTTACTAAGTTAGAGACAGACCCGTGCAGTATTATATGCATACAGTCTATTTATCGTGTGTTAGTTCCACCGCAGTTATCAGGATAGCTTAATGGAACATAAAGAAGAGGATACTAAAGTTATACATAGAACCAAAGTATTGAATAGGTATTGACGTGGATAACTTCCTACGCAACCATTACTACGCTCAAGCCATGATAATTTACTTTTTTTTTTTTTTTTTGAGTAAGGTAATATTTAAACCTTGTTCTTCCGGACGAAAACCCACTTACTCAACCACCAACTAGTCAAGTGGGTTATATATCATAATAATTAGATTTGAAGTTTCACAACGATCAGATCTCTCATCGTCATACTTCATAAGTAGTTCGAAGAACAAACAGCTATTAATAGTCCCATCAAAAAGATTGGGAGTCTATAAGGACGTCCAATTTCCAAGATCACATCCCCTAAACACAAAATTCATCCAAGAACACATCTACATTCAGGTCAATGCTTCCTACCAGAACATGTATATCAACCTCAAAAAATGAACTTGTTGAGTGGGGATCCGATTCCCAACAATTTCCAGAAAATCAAAAGTGCATTCAAGTAACTACCATTCCCAAGCAAGTCAGATTTAGATCATATAAAAGCTAAAGAAGCTGAGGTTTTCTCAGGATATGTACCTTGGCTGCCCAACTCGATATGATAGAGCTGAAAGCAAGCTTCACTAAGATCTTCCACACGGTTAGTAACAAAACCTATTCTTTTGAAAGAAGAGAATCGAGAATCAAAACTTTTTTATGGAACGATTGGAGAAGTGGAAACTAGCTAGAAATCCAATCGGCAGAATGGCTTTGTGCACCTCAAATCATTCTATATTTCAATTTGCTCAGGGTGAATTGGGATGGGAAGGATGTGGAGCTTTGGTCAGAAACTCGGAATGTAAAGGATGGTGATCCAATTCAACCCCACACAAAAGGGACATGCCGTTTTGGTGGATTGTCTTTTTGTTGATAATAAGGACAGTCTTGTTGTTGCTCTTACTTCGAATCTGGCAAAAGACATTGAACAAGAACTGGAATAAACGTTAGAGCCCAAGATCTACTGGTTTGGTTCCCTCATCTAAAAGGTTGCTTGACTATCATGCCAGCATATCTCCAGCTTCCAAGAGAAACCTGAGGCACATGGCATGGCTTTGACTGAAACATAAAAAGCAGAGTAGTAATATGCTTGACCCAATACGTAAACTTCTTATTATTCACACTAATTAACAATTCCTTACTCTTTGGGGTTCCATCTCAGCCAATAGCTAAGGGGAGGTGCAGCGCATGGATCATGCTAATATAGGGCTTTATGCACAAAGTGCAGCCATGCATGGACTGTTGTGTTTGGGTCAGGACCATGGATGGATTTTTCTGAAAAGGCTTATGAATGATATTCAGAAAAGGCTCTATCCCAAATCCAGTTTCAAAACAATATGGGAAGCTAAGACACGGATCTCAATTTTGAACTGGCCTGCAATGCCTTGATCACATTTTTTATCAGATGACAAAGAATATCCAGATCTGTTGATGGTGTTTGCGTGGACTTGCAGGATGCATCAGTGCCCAAAATCTTTTAATTTTAAAGACCACAGCTGTTACACACAGAACATCCAAAGCCAAGAAGATAGCAAGCAGAATCACCAGTCAGAATAATCTGGCAAGTTTTCAAAGCTTTCAGATGCCATGGAGCCAATAGCAGGTTTGCTAACTAGCAGATCTAACTTTACTGGAGCCATAATTTGAGTACTGCTACCAAATCTGTATATAATGCAGATAATCCAGCACTAGTCAATTGCCCAACCTCTCAGTTTGCATTCCCTTTTTTTAAAAGGTAAAGGGGGTACAAGGTGATTATCTTTTCAATGGCCACCCAAATCTATTAATCAAAAGATACGATTCATGAAACCAAAAGAGGGATCATGAGTGAGAAAGAGAGGGGTCAGACAATCGGGGCGGGGGGGGGGTGCTGGCCCGGGCTGGACGGTGGTGGGTGGGAGGCGGAGGAGAGTGGCGGTGCCGGTGAGGTGCTTCAAGTGCCTTGGTGAGGGGCACGTGGCAGCGATGTCCAGGGACCCGGTGCGCTGGCTGCGCTGTGGCGCTCTGGGTCATCGGAGGTCGGGCTGTGGGCGGCGGAGGTCGGGTGAGGTGGTTTTTTCGAAGAAAGGAGAGACGCCTCCGCCCCCTCCGGAGGGGGTGCCCCTTATGGAGGTTGAAGCACCGTGGTCGGAGGAGTTGGGAGAACTGGAAGGGAAGCTGGCTTCGGCGCTGGTTGCGGTGGTCTTGGAGGGGTTGGTGGAGGTGGAAGCCCTGAGGGAGGCGGTCGCCGCCTACTTGGGGGCTAACGGGGGTCGGGTGAGGGTGGCTTCCTTGGGAGGAGGGCGGATGGTGTTGCTGGGGCTGAGCCGAGTGGAGTTGGGGTGGCTGGTCTTCAGGGTGATCCGATGTGGCGATGGTGTGGTGAGATGTCGGTGGCCGGTCAGGTCTGATGAGGCGCTGGCGGAGAGGCCACCGTCTGGCGCGAGGAGGATCTTGATTGAGGGGGTTCCGCTCTTCCTCCGCACAGTGGTGGTCGCGACGGTGGTTGCCCCTTTTGCGAGGCTATGCAGGTGCAGTGGCATCGGCCTGAAGGCGGCTGATCTGTCGCGGATTGAGGCTTGGGTGGAGATGAAGCTGGGGCGGCTGTTGGTGGAGAGGTCGGTGCTCCGGTGGGGTAGTTCCGCCTGGCTTCTCCACGTCTCCTGGGGTTCCGAGAACCCTAGGTCCTTTGCTGCGATGGTGGGTGGCGGAGCGGCGGTGACGTGTGTAGGCGGTGGCAGCAGGCGGGCGGTGGAGGGCCGAACTGCTCTTGGGAAGGTCGAAGGTCGTGACGGGGATCTCGGGGTGAGTGCGTCTCCAGTGGCACGATCGGCGGCAGACGAAGCGGCGGGAATGCAGAGGGCCGTTGCGATTTTGGCGGAGGAGGTGGGGGAATTGAATGTGGTGCTGAAACCGGGTGACCCCGCTGATTGCAGGAGTGTTGGTGGTGACGCGCTGGCTCCTGGTCTTGAGGAGGTGGCGGATGGCGGTTTCGGGTCGGGTGGGCGTGACCCGGCTACGGGGTTTGGGGGCTCCGGTGCTGTAGCCGGGTCGGGTCCCCTTGCACGCCCGCCCCCGCGTTTCCTGGTCTCTGCGGGGAAGGACCGAAAGGTTGCTAGAGGGGTTTCGAAGTGCTCCTTCGCCGGTCCGAGTCGGGCAGCGAGACTGGAGGTGGCTGGCGGGGAGGGCGGCGGACGACGACGGGAGCGGAAGATGGCTGGGTCGCAGAGACTCTTCTACCGGCCGCGGTGGTCATACCGTAGGGGGTTGCCTCGGAGGAACCCGTCTGGAGGGGGGGCTGCGGCCAACCGGCGCCAATCGCCGGAGGAGCGGGGGACATCTGGTGGCGCTACATCGTCAGCGGCGGCATGTTCTTGAGGTGGCAGCGGGGACCTGCTTGCTCCGGGGTCCGGTGGGTTGGCAGATGGGCGGCGGGCGGCAGATACTGATGATGGTGATGGGGGGCTGGGGGATGCGAGGGCGGGGAAGAGAACGATGGAGGCGGCTGGGCATCTTGGGGGTGAGGCTGAGTTGCTGGGGGCTGGTGCTGGCGGCGAGGTGGTCGGAGCTGTAGGTGATCTGGTGGCTACGGGACGTGGAATTGAGGTATGTGGTGGTGAGGGAAGCTCGGAGGACCGACGTCTGTTGCTGGATGAGGAGGAGAATGTCGTGGCAGAAATGATGGGGTTTAGACGGCTGACGTCTGGAGGCGTTTCCTGGAGGACCACATGACTAAGATCTTATCTTGGAATGTGAGGGGTCTGAATGACCCGTCGAGGAGATCGATTTTGCGGGGGTATATTCAGAGGTGGGGCCCTGATGTGGTCTTCCTTCAAGAGACGAAGTGGGGGAGCTGTGATAGAAGGTTGTGGAGGGAGGTGGGGGGAGAAAGTTGTGGGGGTTTCGTAGCCCTGGATGCGGATGGGAGTGCGGGGGGAATTGGAGGGAGGAGGTGTTCTCCTTGCTGGACTCACTGATTGGATCCAGCGTTGTCACTGTCAGACTCCAGAGGCACCGGGATAACACATGTTTGCTCCTCTCCTCGGTTTATGGCCCGACAGAGGGTCGGAGGAGATAGGTCTTATGGGAAGATCTGAGCCAGGTTGCGGCAGCTTTCCAGGGGGTCCCGTGGCTGATTGGTGGGAATTTTAATGTTACTCTACGGGCTGAGGACAGACCGGGTGACCGAGGGGGTTTGGACCAGGGCTCTGAGGCATTTGCGAACTTTGTGGCGGACCAAGGGTTGGTTGATATGCTTCCGTTGTCCTGTCTATACACGTGGAGGAACGCGGGAGGGCAGCGATCCCATATTGACAGATTTCTGGTTTCGACGGCGATGGCAGAGTTGTTCCCGATGGCAGAGGTTAGGCCTTTGGAGCGCTCGTTCTCGGATCACACCCCCTTGCTGTGGACGTCGAATGAGGTATGGAGGCATGGCACTTATTTTAAGTTCGACAAAGCGTGGCTCTTGGAGGGCTTTAGGGGTTTGGTTGAGGAACGGTGGAGGTCTACTCAGGAGGATGGGTCGGCGACTACCAGGTTGGAAGCGAAGCTGAAGGATTTGAGATCCTTCTTGAAGTCCCACATCAAGCGGGTTAGGGAGGAACGCGGAAGGAAGAAAGAGAAGGCTCTTGCTACAATTACACGCCTGGATAGGGCAAAGGATGTTGGACTCCTTTCAGAAGATGACAGGGCTCATAGAGCGAGACAGACTTAGGTGATTTAGGAGGAAGACAGGAAAGCGGAGGTGGAGTGGAAGGTGAGATCTAGGCAGAAGTGGCTGAAGGAGGGCGATTCCAATACCCGCTTTTTTCATATGGCTGCGTCGGGCAGGAGGAGAAACTGGGTTGACAGGTTGATGGTGGGTGGGGAGGAGTTTGTGGGAAGGGAAGCGGTGGTAGAGGCGGCTGCGAATTATTTTAGAGAATTCACGGGGTGGAGGCGGGGGGGAAGGTGGAGGTGGTTGGGATCCAGGATACCACAGATTAGGGGGACAGACGCGGATTTCTTGACGGGTTCTTTTGAGGAGGATGAGGTCCGTGAGGCAGTTTGGGGGCTGAACGCGGATGGGTGTCCAGGGCCGGATGGCTTCCCGGTTGCCTTCTACAGAGAGTTTTGGCCGGTGGTGAAGAAAGACGTTATGGAAGTGGTGCAAGAGTTTAGAACAGGCAACTCGGGATTTAACAGGCTGAACAAGTTCTATATGTTCTTATTGCCGAAGAGGGAGGGCGCTGAGGAGATTCAGGCGTACAGACCGATAGCTCTTTCGAATGCTATCTACTTGGTGGTGGCTAAGCTTCTGGCTAGTAGACTGAGGAGAACATGCGTGAGATTATAGACCCGGTGCAGACGGCCTTTGTCCCTGGCAGGAATATTTTAGAAGGCTTTGTGGTAGCCTCGGAAATCCTTTCATCCTGGAAGAGAGAAAAGAAGAAGGCTTTTTTGTGGAAGGTCGATTTCAACAAAGCTTATGATTCGATCCAGTGGTCGTTTCTTTGGGCGTCCTTGGTAAAGAGGGGGTTCCCACCGGTGTGGATTGAGTGGATGAAGAGATGCGTCACTACGACGTCTTTCTTGGTTCTTATCAATGGAAACCCGGCTGGAGGTTGGATCCAACCTAGGAGGGGGGTGAGGCAGGGGTGTCCGCTAGCCCCGATGCTCTTTGTGATTGCTGTGGATGCTCTTGCTAGGGCGGCGAGGAGGTCCTGTGAGAGAAGCCTGTTGAGTGGTTTCTCCCTGAGGGATGGGACGGGTATCCCTTTGCTCCAGTATGCGGATGATACGATCTTTTTTATTGAAGGTGGTGAAGTGGATGCCAGAAGGTTGAGGTTCCTGGTTTTCTTGCTGGGTGAGACATCCGGTTTACAGATTAACCTGGCTAAGTCGGATTTTATCCCTTTCAACATGAATGAGGCAAAGGCAAGGAGATGCAGTTTGGGTCTTGGCACGGAACGGGGTAAACTTCCGATTAAGTATCTGGGCCTGTCGTTGTCAGATGGGAGGATTCTAGTGAGAGACTGGACCTCCCTGGTGGAGAGGTTGACTGGGAGGCTGGAGGGGTAGGCGTCCAAGCTTCTGTCTAGAGGTGGGAGGCTGATTCTGCTCAAGGCGGTTCTGTCGGCGACGCCGTCTTATTTTATTTCTGTACTGAAGATGCCTCGACAAATGATTGCAAGGATTGAACGAACTATGAGGGGTTTCTTCTGGTCCAATCAGGGGACGAATGGACAGGGTGCCAGGTTGGTTGCTTGGAAGGAGGTCTGCAGACCGCTGAAAGACGGGGGGCTAGGCGTGAGGGATGTGGAGAGATCTAATGACAGTCTGTTGGCGAAATGGGTGGGGCGCCTGTTGGAAGGAAGGGGGGATATGTTGGGCAAGGTGTTTGAGACGGCATATGGTTGTCCGATGCGATGGGATCTTCTGGTATCTCCGCCTAGGGATGCTTCTCACTTCCTGAAAGGCTTGTCGAAGGTGGCCCCAAGGGTGAGGAACTGTTTCATCCCGGTGTTAGGAATAGGGGAGACTTTCAGATTCTGGCAGGATGACTGGACAGGTGATGGAGCGCTTTGCAGCAGATTTCAGAGACTGTTTGCCTTATCCCAGAACAAGATGCCGTCTGTGGCTAAGGTGTGGGATGGTGGGTGGTACCCGCGTTTCGTTGGCAGTCTGTCCGATGCAAGAACGCATGATTTCCAGACCTTACTAGCTGAGTTGGAGAGACTGCAACCGGCGGCTGGTACGGACATGTTTGGTTGGGATGAAGGTGATTTTTCAGTTTCGGCCGCGTACAGGAGGTTGTATGCTGGTGGTCCTGAGGTGGAGCTGGATTTGGTAAGGGACTGCAGACAGATTTGGAAAGCCGCGTGTCTGCTAAAAGTCAAGATTTTCGCCTGGCTGCTTAGGAGGAGAAGACTGGTGACTAAGGTGTGGAGGGCAAGGTGGGTTCCTGGAGAGTGTACGGTTTGTTCCTTATGTGGGGATGGTGAGGAGGACGTTGACCACCTTTTTTTCGCTTGCCCTTTTGTGGTGCAGATTTGGGATAGAATGAGCGAGAGATGGTGGGAGTGTAGGCTGTTTGAGGAATTCTGGCACAGCTTCAGAAGTGGAGGTGGTGGTGGCGGACGGTTGGTTTTCCGTTCGAAGAAGGAGATGGCCAAGCCGTTGGCAGTTCTATGGGGGATTTGGCTGGGCAGCAATGCGGTGGTTTTCCGGGGCCAGAGACCTTACGTAGAGAATTTTGTTGAGTCTATCGACTCCTTGCTTTCCCACTGGGTTGTATCGGTGTGAGTGAGGGCCTTGGTGTCCGTCTGTTGTAATGGTTGTTTTTATTGATTCTAATATATAAGTTTTTGGATAGTTATCTCTCTGGATAACTACCCTTTCCTTTTTCAAAAAAAAGATACGATTCACAGCACCATTAAAACAGAGCCGCATCCCCACAATACACCAAGGAAGAAGTACAAAAGAAAAATCAGATCCTCCCTGAACCCAAAAACCCCAGGAAAACCCCCAACCCAGAATAACCCTCATGCCACAGCAGAGCAACCCCCCAACGCAAATGTGACAGAATCCCACTGTCATCAGGAAGGCCCTCTTTTATTCCTCATACTCCATGTCACTGTTATCACCAGCTGCAATCAATCCCTCTCTTGAAGAACCAATTGGCGTTGTTGCCACATTTCAAGCTTCCTCAACCAACACATTGCCCTCAGCAGAGGGCCTCTGGTTAGCAACCACATTTCCTCTCAGTTGGAATTCTAGAAGGAACATTGAGAAACATAGAGGTCTCATTTCCTAGCTTTGAGCAATTATGTATCTCAGATGCCTTAAGGTAAATAGTTTCGTTGGCTCATATCTTAGCTTTACATTGTATGTATTTGGAAATTGAGGAAAGTTACCAAGTATCTTGTTCCTTTTTCAGTAAGAATGACAATTATCATTGATATTTGCTCATCGAGAGAGAGATGAAAAAATCTCCCAACAGAACGTGTGCATTTGACTACAAACAGTATGCTGTTGTTACAGTCAGTTGAGACTGATATTGCAACCAATATAGTCACCTTTGTACTGTGTTAACAAATAGCTGTATATCATCCTCTTTGTCATGATCTTCAGAAGACTCAGCATTTGCAGTGGCAGACGGCTAAGTATCTGGTTGGTTTTAGTCCTAGATGTAGTTCGGCATGTCAGCAGATTCTTACTAGTAGACAGATTCATGATGTAGAGACCATCCATACCAGATTGAGAAAGATTTCTTTTATTCCATAGGAGCACCTACCACAGAGTTAGGGGCAGTTTCCAACAGACAACACGTCTAGAGGACATGGACATGATGGTCCTTATGCTAGTCACGTCTCTGGATGCGGAGGTCTCCCACCATATATTCACTATCAGAAGACAAATCACACAGCAGATATCAATGATCTATCAACAGTGCCTGAGGAGGAGTATGCTCACTTGTAACAGAAGACTGGACCTGCATTTGATCCATGCTCTAGCCAATCCCCCGTCTTCATTGCTCAACAGCCCCCATCCAATATTCATGTTTTTGTTTGTTCAGAAGTCTGGTTCATCATCCAGGGAATGGATTATTGATTCACATGCACCCAAACACGACAGACAAGTCTAGCCATTGCTCTTGCTTTACACGAAGCACCAGGCACCCCTTTGTCAATCATGCCAATGGTAGATGTTGAACCATCAAAGGCATTGGCTCAGTCCAGGGAATGGATTATCAATTCATGTGCACCCAAACACCAGACAGACAATTCTTGGTATTGCACTTGCTTTGAATCAAGCACCAGTTACTCCTATGTAATACATGCCAATGGGGGTGGTTCACCCATCAAAGGCAATGGTTCAGTCCAAACGACGCCCACTGCACATTTGACGGTTGTACTTCTTGCACCGGAGTTTCCACAGAGCCTACTCTCAGTTAATACTATTACAAAGGGACTGAAGTGCCGTGATCTCTTTCTGACTCTTATTGTATCTCTCAGGATCTCCAGTTGACAAATTTGGCTGGGGGTCATGAGCATGGACAAGCAGAAATTTTTAGGATGTAGCCTTCTAGTATTCCTTTTTTTTTTTTCAAAAAAAGCCTTCTAGTGTTCCCATGGGTCCCCATCTTTCCTCCGGGTATGGTGATAAGGATTTTGAGGATGTCAACAGATATTGGGAAGACAGTTGGAAAGCTTCTATATTCAATTGTTAGGAGGCCAAATATTATGTATTTTATGGAGCAGGGTTATTCAGATTATGGTAAACATCATTGTAGTCCTTGGGTTGCTGTATGAGGAAGAAATGAGAATTGCTTAGATGCAAAAGAAGTGCAAGCAGAAGCAAAAAAGATTGGACTGGTCAATTAGTCAACCAGACTTGAGTTGAGGCAGTAAGAAATCTGGCTAGCTAACTAGTCAACTAATCATGAAAACTAGTCGACTAGAAAGCAAATCAAATGCATAAACAAGTGCTTTTTCGCATGGAATTTCATATTGTCAAGCCAATCATGCGAGGCCACACCTTTGGCAATTTCTGGATCACCCTTGGGCCATATATAAAGGGGAAAGGAGTTGAGGAGTGGAAGGGAGAAGAGAGACTGAAGTGAGGACAATGCGAATTAATTGACTAGTCGATCATTTTGGTTGACTAAGGCAAAGCTGAGAGGAGATCCTAGCAGATTTCTTGCATCAAACAAGTCACCAAATGGTCATTGGAGATTAAGAGAACATGGAGGAAGGCACGAGCCACTACTAGATCACCAAAAACCAATGGAATCACATTAAAGTAAGGAACCATTTCCCTTTTGAAATGCAGAATTCAAAATGTTGTTGGAAGCACAAAAGCTTCTAATCCAAGTTTGTCAAGCTTTCTATCAAGGTTCGGTGGGTCCTAAGCAATGCCTTGAGCTTGAAAAGAAGCTTGGACACCATGGTTATGCTCTTGAATATTTCCTTGCTAAGTAAAACAGCAATTTCTTGTCAAATAATTGTTACTTTTTTTTTTGAAAAATCAAATAATTGTTACTTGTATTAAATGGGAAAAATCACCAGAGGGTTTTAAGTGCTAACTGGGTACTTCATTGGGTTGGAAGATTGCCGAGAAGTTAAGGAAGAAGTTTTAATCGTTAAGACATTATCCAAGTGCTTTAAATGGGTTACGAGATCGTAAGGAAGTTAAGAAGTTTGATACAGTACAAAACAAGATCCAAGCCAATCAAGCATAAATGGAGACTGGTTTTTAAGCAAAAGAACTATGAAGATCACCCATCTTGTCAAGTAGTCATAAAAAGTAGTTTACTAGTCCAGCGGTTGAAGATGACCTGAAGCAAGGTTGGACCACTACCTAGTCAACTAGTCCTGTAGGCAATGGACTACTCTAAAATTTGAGTGGTTTAATGGAAGATTAGATAAAGGAGAGCAAAGATGACCTAAAGGAGTATCAATAAGTCAATGCATGGTGCACCTACCAACAATAGGATCATGGATTGATCAAGGAAACCTTCAGAAACATGAATTTAGGGTCAAGGAGCATTGCCTAGCTGGTTAGCCATGTAATAGTTGACTAGTCCAAGATGTTCCAAAAATTAGGAGGGTCAAGAAGATATCCCTAATTGGTCAACGACGAACTTAGCCAATTTTACAAGCCGAATTTTTTGAGAGGTAATTTACCAATTGATTAGAGATTAATAAAAGATGTTTCTCCCTAAATAAGTCGACTATGGTTAATGGAATCAATTAAGTGAACCAGACAAAAGTGAGCAAGAATAGTCGAGGTACTCCAAACACTAAGAATACTAAACAAGTGGGAGCAAGAGCACATCCTTATCAGATACTCTAGTTACCTATTGAGCATTTTTTTTGAAAGTGACCTACCAAATAATTAGTAAAAGTCCTCATTCAAAAAAACAGGATTAATGAGTGAGAGTCTAGCAGAAGGTGCAATGAAATCATATCAAGCATGAGATGCCAAGCAAATTGTATTAGCCACAAGATACCTGCACATCAAATGTCATTAACCCCATTTGACAAATGTCTGCCTGACCAGACAGAAGATAACTTTGGCTATAATTTCTAGCCATTTGGGCCCTTGTTGTACCATAGCTCCAATCTTAATACGCAGGTCCAACCATACGGGAAGTGACAACTTCCCAGACCACTAGATATGATTCGATGAGAAGTTGTAGTCCACAGGGCAATCTGTAGTAAACAGGTTGGATGGATAAGATAAGTGGTTATCCAACATTAAGGCACCTCCCATCTAGACTGCCATCTTGCAATGATGTGAAAAAGAGAGAGGGATAGAAAAGTGGGGGTATGCAAAGACTCACCGTTTTTTCATTAGGCTGTAAATAGTAGGTTAAGGTGGAAAGATTACTCATTTCCTCATGGACTAGTAGCTATAAAATAGAAACATCAATGTAAATGATTATGTAGGATCAATGGAAAACACTATAAAGTGGAATTCCAAATAGGCTCTTAAGACTCTTGGGATGGTCGACAACACCCTCAAACATGCAAAGGCTTGGTGAGGCTCAGGAACTGGTCGTAGACGCTAACGAGGTTTGCGGCAACCCAATTCAAGTCTCCCAAAATCCTATACAATACTAACTATAATGGTAGTACATCTATTTTTTTTCCAGGGTAAATGTGGTGCAAAGCTATCAAGGTGTTGGCGACTACAAGGCAACAAGCTCATTAATCGCTTGAGGCGAGATGCAACAAAAAGGTAATCACCCGATTGAATCGATGTGAGAAGTCTTTTTATTTGTTAAAATATTGAAGGTGCCTAATTAATTCATACGGTAGCATCAAACTTCATTAGAAACATATGATAACACTATCAATACATAACAGTAACATATATATATATATATATATATATATAAAAGCCAAAATAAAAATAAACATTTTTACTTAAAGACAGTAACATATATTATAGTATATTATATTTATAGTACAATAGCATTCATTAAAAAACTTTAATTATGTGTAAAAATAGGAAGGCATCACCTCCCTTACAATGAAGCTGAAAGAGCTTTAAAGGTCAAAGCCTTACTTATGACATTCTCCACATATACCCATTTTCCTTTAAAAAGCACATATGCCCAGAGGGCTCCAATGGCCCCACCACTGCCTCACCAATACTATGAAAGGGGTCTTGCCATGACCTGTTGAATTGCACCAAAACCCTCCAACTACTGGATAGAAAAGATCCGAAGCCCAGTTCCCACATGTAGAGCATTTTTTCTTGGTACAAATGGGCATGTATATAGTACCATGGAAAATATCCTTTAGGTACATGTGAGTTTATGATGCATAATGAGTCGCTAATTACCAATGTTGCCTTTGATTTAGAGATTCTCTACTTTTTTGTAATAATGGTTTGCCTTGTTCTGAGATTCACGTGACAACTTCTATGCAACTAGGAGCTGACAAATCTTAAATTGGCTTCAAGTTTGTTGCTATGTTTGTGATTACCTAAGATAGCCAAGAAGTGAATCTGATTTCATTCCAAGTGGAAACCTGGCAAATTTCCGATAGGTTAAGGTTGTCAAAAATGCTAATAAATTCACCATTTCCATGGAGGGAGATGGAAGGTCACAAAGAAAATGAAATTTAAAATACATTTTAAGTGAGGTCTCTTCATTTAGAAAAACAAAGCATCCTAAAAGCATCATCTTGTAGCAGGCATGAAGAATCGATCCATGTCGTAGATGACGATAGAGTCACCGAAGGTGTCCTCGACAATCATCATGATCCGTGCTAAATGAGTCACAGAAAATCGTTTACTCGACAGGAAATTGCATGTGTGGCTGAGTGAGTGGTTTAGACAAAGGACATGAAGTCCAAGGAGATTATAGCTAACATGTAACTAAAAATTAAGGAGAGGTGAAGCATAAAGGTTATCGACTCAAATTAAAATTTATGAAGTATTATTTTTAAATAAATTAAAAAGTATTAGGAGCTCCTCCTATTCCCACTTGAGATCATGATGTATCATTGTATCATACCCTATGGAATAATACCCCATATGGTCTTCCAAGGGTCTGATAAATAAATATCTCTTTACACTACTAACTGCCATTTTTTCCTAATGTTGCAGGTAGGAGGACCTAGTTGGGAGGTCCCCACGAACCACAAAGATGGCTTCGTCTCCTCCGCCTCCAACGTCCAACAACCTTTCCTCCTTCATAGACTCCATCGATGTCCAAAAGCTGAAGTTTTCCCAGTTCAAACTCTCCACCAAGGGCCTTGTCACCCTTGTAGGAAAGTCATTAACTCACAAGCTTGGCTCGGGCTTGTCTTATTTTGTAACAATTTGAGCATAAATCCGAGTCCAAGCGCTCATACCTAACAAGTTGTCAATGTTTAATTTTTCTCAATCAGACTCAAGTTCAATAAATGTTGAATTTTTCTCAAAAGTGATTTCAAGTACAAAATTTCCATTAAAAGACATTTTTGGGATATTAACAAAATGTTTTTCACTATCTACAAGTACATGTACTTCGTTTTCCTTAGTACACCTCATATATAAAATCCCTTTTTCCTATGGCAATATAAAATCTTTCATTAACCCTAAAATCTTTAATTCTCAGTTAACCTTGTTTTTGCTGGCTTGACAATATCTCTTTCCCCTTTTTCAACATCAAGCTTTATATAGAGATGCTTCTCAATTTTTGCCTTTACTACAGCAATGGCTTTGTTTGCTTCCTATTTCATCTTTCTTATTCATTCATCTTTTTTTTAAAAAAATCTTATCCACCCCTCTTGTTTTGATAAGAATCATTGAAATGAGATTTTTATCTTAAGTTCATTTTATATTTCTCCATTCTCCCACTAAGCTTCCTTTTGACCAAGCACTCAATGTTTAGACACACCAAATACCTCCTTGGCTACTTTCTAATACGAGTTCCTATAATCTCCCACATATCATTACAACTTCCATCATGCTCCCAAGCATAATATTACAACAATCTCTCCTTGAAAATTTCTTGCCCCTTGTTTAGGTTCTATCACTTTGTGATTTTGTTCTTATAAATCATTTTTCCCTTGTTTGGCTTCTTTGAGTGCATATTTATTTAATAATAAATGGAGTTGAGTGGTTAGCTCTTCTTGGAATGACCTGAAAACACTTGCAGCAGAACCAACCACATTTCCTCAAAGCAAAATAGCCAATCATGCTCTCACAAAATCATTCTTCTATGTGATCAAATGTCTCTACCTTTTCTTCAAGAATGTACTTTCAGATAAGATCATAGGACACTGCAAACTCAAGAGAAATCTTTCCTTCTTCATTCCTGTCAGGAAACCATGATTCTCACAAACACTTGTACTACATCATGCCCCTCCCTGCTTGTCCATTTAGATCTCCAGCTAAGTAAATCTTTTGCTTAGTGGGATTCTGTTGATTACATTATCAAGTTCTTCTCATTATTCCTTGAAGCATTCCAAGTTTTCAATTTTTTCCTAAAAAAAGAAAGAAGCATGCAGCCAATCAACCCGTGCTGCTGTGCAGACACGAAACACCTTTTTATTGTCTGATTATATGTAAACCTTCCACAGGTTTCTCACAGCGACATGAAATCCTTTTGCAGATGACAACATGGAGATGGCAGAAAATGAACATCGTCTTCAATATTAATTTCCAAATTCAATCTACTTAACTCAGTGGCTTTCGCTGCCATTCCTCATACAAAATTACAACATTAGTGAACATGTAAATCATCTTCTAAAAACTTTATACATACCTAAAAAAAGTTCAGATACCTCATCACGTCTTCTTAAGAATAATACACCAATTAGATTTATCATAGAATTGATCGACAACAGTAGCATCCTCTATGCCAGAAACCAACCTACAAAACAAAACACATACCACTGAACATCAGAAGGACGTCTATAATTATTGGTAAATGTTAAAAGTCAATACAGTCTAAAGGGTGGCATCAATCCAAACAGGCAGACAAAAGCAATGAGCACACCTTTGAAGCTCTCCTTCCGCGAAGACATGGTAATACCGGTTGTAAACCACAGCCCCCTTCTTGTCGTCCTTCTTCGCCAACCCGCTCGCGAGCGCTGACGAGGACGGGCCACCTATCTCTGCCCTGTGGTAGGGCAGATGCCATGGTACAAAATACTCCTGGTGGCTCCCCGCCACGCAACTCCCGCCATTCTCGTCGTTCTCGGGGATGCTCTCGAGAGTTATCGCGGGGGAAACCCGCACCTTGGGGCTCCCGGGGCCGATCCACTCGTCGTCGTACTTGACACCCAGTGGGGTCCACCTGGTGAGCAGCGAGCTGTCCTCCTGCTCCACGGCCCAGACCGTGATCAGCACGAGCCCGCCGGGTCGGACGACGCGGACGAGCTCCTCAACGGCCTTCCTCCTGCGGCCCTCGGTGCTGAGGTGGTGGAGGACGGCGATGGAGATGGCGGCATCGCCAAAGCCCGAGCGGTAGGGGAGGTGGACGGCGTCGGCGACGAGGGTCTCGTGGCCCCTCCCGGCGCAGATGGCGACGAGTGGGGCGCTTATGTCGCAGCCGACGTAGAAGGAGCGGGGACTGAAGCCCAGGTACTTGCCGTTGCCGCAGCCGGCGTCGAGGACGAGGGAGCCCGAGGGGAGCGAGTCGAGGAAGGCGGCGACTTTGGGCCACTTGGCGAACCTCGTCGAGCTGAAGTGGGGAGCGATCGCATCGTAGACGCTGTGAACGTACTTCTTCTCGATCTCCGGGGTGGACCGGACGCCGAGGTGGTGGGTGTTGTTGGTGGTGGTGGTGGTGGTGGTGGTGGTGGTGGAGCTTTGGGGGCAGTGAATTGGGGTTGGGGCCATGGCGG
Source organism: Thalassia testudinum (assembly GCA_037157565.1). NCBI lineage: Eukaryota > Viridiplantae > Streptophyta > Magnoliopsida > Alismatales > Hydrocharitaceae > Thalassia > Thalassia testudinum. Next base: position 22,428,967 of record JAZHRO010000054.1, on the reverse strand, counting down.
GGGGTTTGGAGGATGGGAAGGAAGCGGGAAGGGGTCTCGAGCGCTGGAACGGGGTGCGGGGCCTAGGGCGGAGCACCTGGGGAAACCCTAGTGCCCTGAGAAAGAACGGGTTCGGCATGGACAGAAAAAAAATTTGTAGTGTCGTGATTTGCAAAAGTTCATGGCAAATTACAGTATGTGAAAAATGTACTCTGCAGCAGGCACCTACAAATATTATCACTCTCGGAGCATGTCATAAATACGTCACCTTTTAGATAATTATTTGTAAGTGATCTATGAACGAGTCTCGAATAGTCTTCGCGTCTCCTCCCTAGAGCTTTCCCTTAAATTGATGTCGATCCCCCTTGATCGACCTCTTTCACCGGTCGGGCACCCCACTCCTATCCTTTCTCTCCTCCCCATCCCTCCTCTTCCAGTTGCCTCTCTCTCCCAGACCACGCTCGTCGATTTCTCCGTTCTCTCAACTCGCATTGTGTCCTCGACGAGGTCCTCTTCTACTGTCGGTGCGGTCCATGGAGGTGCCCCTCCGTTACTACAGTGGTGGTGTGGGGGTGACTTCGACTGTGGACATATGATCGTCGTGGATAATGTGGAGATGGCTTTCGTGCCCTCCTCGGTGAGTGTGGTGTTCGTGGCGCGGTTTGTGTGGTTGGACTTGCTGGTGTCGTGGTTACTAGGGGTGTCATTGGCTTTCTTTTTACTTTGGGATCACATGAGAACTCATGTCTTCCATGATAGAGATTTATCGACTCTCATCAATAGTTCATGTCTATCGATTTCTCGTTAGCGTAGATCATGATAATCGTTAGGAAGTTTTTTTGATAGTGGTGTTGTATCATTAAGTGTGGAGTTGCGGCTCTTCATGCTTGGAGGATTGTAGCTGGTTCTCTACTTCGGGTGAATTTTTTGTTTTCTTCTTGTATTTGACTCCACTATCATAGAGTTCCTCTATTATTTCTGGGCGCGTCCTTCCCCTCTTAGTGAGAGCGTTTGAACATCTCTTCCATACTTCTCTTTAGGATTGCATTTGGATCCCTCTTTTACCAATGGAATACTCTTATCTTAAAAAAAAATAAAAGAAAGAAAAAAAGTAACATAAAAAACCTTTAAATGGTTAATCCATCAAAAGTTAACATCTACAAAATATAAATCTAATCTCAACCTTATAACAAATTACTTCGCCACTGGTTAACTACACTCCAAATGTCAGGAAGACCCTCTCCTCTTACTATCAAGAATGCCGCAACTTCAACATCCCTCTCTCTCCCACACCTCAACTACTCCCTTCGCCCTTTGCTCGCAGGTATGTGCTCCCACTTTCTTCATTTTGTCTTGGTGATTAAGTTTGGTTTAGGGTTGGGTTATTTAAATTTCTTTGAGTTTCTCTTGTTGAGATAGGTTCATCTTAGGTTTTTAATGTTGTTTGTTTTAGGGTTTAAGTCTTTTATCTTAGGTATGGATTTCATTACATGGTGTTTTTCCTCTTTCACTTAAAGAAATACCACGTTACCTCATGCGGTAATCCACAAGAATCCACCGAGAGTTTGAACAACTTATCGTGACTGATTTTTTTTTCATCCATTTCATTTTTATCTTTAAAGAATGATGCTTCTTGTTGTTTTCTAAAAAGTTATGAGCATGAAATGCTCCAAGGGTAACATAATGTTGGATTCTAGTTAGAGAGACTTATCTCAACTTAAGATTGCAACCTAGATGTTGGACTAATGATAGATTCGAAATCTGAACTTGCACTTCATAGCTAAGTTCAGAACTCTTTACTGATATTGATTCCTTGAATCAAGTAACAAAACAGGCGGCTATAGCTTCAAGATTCAGAACTTTAGATGATGAAATATTATATTAATTAAGGTTTTGGATCCAGAGAACATTATCATGCAAAAAAAAAAAGGTGAACCAAAATTGGAACCTGATAACGTAGAAATTGATGAACGGAAGTTCATTAACAAAGAAATATGTATTGATGGGAATTGAATATAAATAACAGGATATGCCAAAAAAATATCTTATTATCAATTGGATACAAGTCTTATTACATGCTCAACATTGGAGTCATGATTATATGTTTGAATCGTGGTACTTGTTTTTTAAATGTTAATTTCTTGTATTTATTATTTTAGATCTTTAATGCGTGGATGGTTTAATGTTGTATTATCCCATCATGATGCAGTGAGGGATGTCTGTGAATAGATTTAGGAAGATGTGGTTTAATTAGTTAACTGCTATAAATGGCGCCCTTTACTCTTACAACTGCCCATTCCATCAACTTAGCGTGGTTGTCATGATTTCTATGGTTCATTTTATGTTCAATTCCAGTTACTTGAAATTACTTAATGGTTGATAATTTTGGGTTTAGAATAATGAACATAGAACAATTTAGATGGAGGGAACAGTAAGAAGTTTATTTGGTTGAGATAATAAATGGGAGCACAAGAAAGAGGGAGAAAATGGAGAAACACGGGATCAATGAGTTGAAATTGAAACAATTGTTATTCCAATGGGATTAACCTCGAGTGTGAAATGGTTGAATGAGCAAGATTATTTAACTATTCAAAGTTTGTACAATCTACATGTGTTGTGATGTCGAAATGGACTCATTTCAAGTTAGGAGCGATGGCTTAGAGTATCTTATATTTGCTGTATACTTGTAACAACACAATTGATTGAGAATATAAAGTTGGATACAATAGAAAGTTTAACAAGAATATGAGAATTCCAAGCAATGAGATGGAAATTGAGAGATTCAAAAGAAGATAATAAAAAGGATTGAACCCGATTCTTTGACTCAAAATCAAGATAAATCATACATTTCCAATCATGGTGACAAATATTCCAAATGAGAGAATGACATACAACCTTACATCCATTGTTGATGATTTCGACGTTGATAGAAGTTTTTGCCTCTTAGAGAATATGACATGGATTTATGTGCCACAGTTGTAAATCAAAATTCATGAAGTGAATTGTATTGAGAGGCAAAGCATGAAAACAATGGCTAAAACCTCTACTCACAACATGGAAACTGTTATGGACATTGCAACTAAGATACATGTCCATCACACTTCTAATACTTTGTAGCCAATTTAAACTCCTGTCATAAAACTATTGTTATTGATGAGTTGCAGCATACCTCCATCCTCATTTTGCAAACTGTTCTTATTAATGAGGTGTAAAACACCTCTATTAACATCGTCCAAACTCCTGTAAGTAATGAGGTTCACCCTACCTACGTTATTGTTGTTTAGCCTAGCACTATTAATTGTGAAGTGTGACGTGATTCTCTTGCATTGTTTTTTGTCATAGATGATCCCCATGATGTTGTAGCAGAAGATGTGATCAAGCGAGAAGGAAATGCCTACTCGCTAAATTCTGGCAAAGAGACAAATGATAGAGCAGACAAAGAATTTGATGATCAAGCAAATCCTAATAACGTGGATGCATAGCTTGACACTTGTGCGATTGGTAGACCTGATGGAATGGGAAAAGTTCCAACTGATGATCATTATTATGATGTCCATGCATGTTGGTTTTAGAATTACCAAATAGAGGTAATGTTGATAATATAACCATTGTAGGTGCATTGTGCCATTAGAAGACATTTAAAACTGAGGAAGATTTATTTTCGTCGTCAAGTCATATCATGTAGAGAATTGTTATGACTTCTCTACACTTGAGTCAAATAGAAAAATTTGATCAATTGAATGCCGCCAAGAGGAAAAGGATTTCAAATGAAAACTCTAAGCTCATTTTAGTAAATTTAATGGGAGGTTTGTAGTTACAATCATCGAAGGGTTGCATGATGGTTCACCCTATATGGATCTTGGTTGGTCACAAATACAAGATAAGAGTAATATTGAATATTAAAAAGAAATATGATACAATAAAATCAATCCCACAAAATATATAAAGATTTATAGCCGAAGCACTTAAGGGTAAAAATTATTACCTAAACGTCCTAACTTAATATTTTTTTCAATTGGATCACATCAATCAAATCCATTAATTACTCAACTACTTCCAACACAGACACTTAAAAAATCACTTTATAATCCCTCTAGATCTCAAATCCAGAGAATTTTATCCCTCGTAAGAGAAAAGAACTCAACACTTCAAGCATCTAAAACAACAGATAACATGAAAAAAGAAATTACAACATAGTTTAGAAGGTTGTTGTGGAGTTTTAACGCATTCATGCTGATGAGAGACTTATCATAACGCCTAATTTATTTTAATTAGCTCGTTTCCTTAGCTAATTAATAATGAATAACATTAATACAGGATTAATTATACAATAAAGATAAAATAACAAGTACCTTACAAATAAGTTAAAATAGATTAATTAGGTTTTAATTAATGTTAACTTAAGTTTTAATTAATAAATAAGACTCAAACATCACCATTTATCTATATATAAAGCACTTAATATAACTTATACTAATTTATAACCTAAGTTGTTAATTAACTTAATTAAGTTAATCACATAAATAAATATAGCTATAATGGGAAAAAATGTAATTTTATGGCATAAACATGTTATGTATGTTATTTAATATTATATATAAAAAGTTGAAAAAGGAATAAATTAAAATAAGCCATTAAACTCAATGTTTGCATTTATGCCCTTAACTTTTATGTCAAATGAGTCATTTTATCTTGATCAGGTCCTTCACTATTTGCACAATGGTCCTTGTGTATACTTTTTTTCTCTCTTCTTCATATCCAGAGTTGGTCCACAACCTCCAGTGATTACACCTCTTCGATCACCGTTGAATCAACGTCACACGATCATCGCCATTGTCACCATTGTTCCGCTCACTCTCCCCTCCACATCTAACGGTCCAAATCCCCTTAATCTTAACAAACTCCAATGCAGTGAGTCTGCCGTCACTAGAGATGAAGACCTCGATTCCCACGCATATGGGCACGATTGAGTCTAGATTCCTAGCTCTAGACCTCCCTCTCTCCTTATAAATACCCCCTACCCCTCCAATGATCAAGGTCAGTTCCCTAACTATCTTCCCCAACTGAATCGACACTAGGTTATTTTCTCTAGCCTCCGATGACCTCTCAACCCCCCTTCAGAGCTTCTTCAGTGGCGGCGCTCACCTCTCTCACCTCCTCTTCCTCTCCAGGAGCTATGATAGAGCTCAGGAGCACCATATCTTCTTCCTCAACACTTTCCTTTCTCATCGAAGCACCTTCTGATTTCCTCAATTCGATGAGCCATGGCCGGTGCCTCCTGTCCCCATTCATCCAAGTTATGAGACATTATCTTTAACTTTTAGTTTAGAATAGATCTAGGTAGGTAATTAGTTAGTTTTAGCTAGTTGAATCCTTGTTTCAAATCTTTCTTCTCCAACTCCGGCGATCAAATTCAATCTCGTTGGACTCCCATTTTCCTTCCTAATCACATGATCATCTTCTTTACCACTTCATGAATCCATTCCACTCCTTCCTCTACTGATTTGACCACCTAAAATGCCTAAACCACTACACTTTTACCTGAGCATCTCCGTTGTCTATGGCAGAGATCTTAGAGCACTTTACACCTCCAATTAGGGTCCTCTATCATCTATTCACACTAATAGGACCCTGTTCGACTTATTAATTAGATAAATTAGCTATTATATTAGAAATGCCTAATTCACGTCAACCTTCTGAGCACGTTGTCAATGGCAACGCAGAAGAAGTTATCTCTTTAATTCCTTTCACATATATGCTCGCAACTCTCTTCTAAACATTTCCCCTCACTCAATTAAGTGAGATTTTTATCCTTGAGTTCTGACGAACTCAAGTTGATTCTCCAGGAAATTCTTGATTGTAACTCAAGTCTAATGGTGAATTGAGACAATTGTTGTGTCTCTAAGGTTCCTTAGAACCTCAGGAATCTTTTCATCTTCTTGACTAGTTTAGTGGTGATTTGATCTCTAATCTCTTATGTTAGCCTTCACCGAAGCTTTGGTGAGCTCCAGCGACGTCAAAATAGAGCCACAGCCTCCCAAATATCATGTAAAGCTCCATATTACCTTCAGATAATCTTCTGATCAGATTCTGACAGTTAGACTTGTGTTTTAATGATTTTATATCTCTGTTGGTCATTGTCTTCCTCAACTCTGGTAGAGTTGAAGAGACAAATTCACTGAGTTTTAGAATCTGGAATTAGGTCAATAAACTTAAGAAGACCTTGAAGAGTCTAGATTAGTTTTCAATTAGGTCTAATAACCTCTGGAATGATCTAGCAGACAAAGCTCTTTTTGATCTCAGGTGGAAGAGCCTGTTACAACCCGGTTTCCAGATCCTTACAAGACCTGAGACCAGTTCGCCTCAACTAATCCCAAGACTTAGTCGTCCAACGAGAAATAAACAAAAGCAGGAAATAAACCACATTCACACATGCAATATAACTAAGCAGAAGGAAAAACAAGACGTAAAGGAACAACAGAGCTAAAAGTCTCAATAAGGTAATACATGCCATCACAACAACAACAACGAAAAAGAAGAAGAAAATAATAGGAACAGTAAAATAGATATCTAGTACTCACTACAACAGCAAAAAACTAAAGAGCTGGAAAGAAATGACTACTGTTGGGTTCGGCTGGGCCCAGCACCCTTTGTAGCTGGAAACTCGGGCTGCTCAACTCCTGGTCCTGAACAGGGTTACGAAAAGACAGAGTCAACGAACGCTGAGTAGAGTGGTGTTTACATTATTTATGTGCAAGTAAAGTAAAACAAGCAACCAGGTTTTATTCTCATTTCTATTTATCTCATCTATGTATTTCTGGTTCATTTATTTCACAAAGGATCCACGTATTTCTTGATCTTGTTTGTTCCTCGTGGGAACGATCTTGATTATAGTTTTTTTCGTGGACTAGAAGGTACACGTGGTGCTCTCCTGACTGAGAGAGTCTCCTGCGATAGTCCTACACCCAGTCAACCACCTAGAGGTCACTATCGCGACGTAGCAATGACAACGGCACGCTTAATAAGTGCACGGGTAGCTACCCCGCACTGGCACGTAATCGGCCGTTTCAGCTAGCGGGTACACCAAAGTATAGCACAGAACAGTATAAGGCCTTGCCCTCTCAGAACAGGGGTCTCGCCCCTCCACAGTCAGCGTACCTTCGTCCGACTACCTCGGTTTTCCCAAAGGGCCTAAAAGTCGGTGTAGGTTGGCTAGTCCTAACCCCGGGCCCCATGGGGCGGCTAGCTCCCTCCCTACACTAGTAACTCACCTCGGTATCACGTACGCGAGGGCCAACAGGAGTCGGTGTAGAGTGACTAGCCCTACCCCAGGTCTCAACCCAAGGGGTGGCTAGCTCCCCCTCTACATTAAAATGGGCAGTTGCTCTCCTTGGTACCATGTACACAAGGGCCAGCTCACTTCCCGTCTACAGGAGTTTTCCTCCTAATTCCCTGTAGGGTTCATGCTGGTATTCCGTTCGTTTTGTATTCTAAACTTTCAAATCTCTCTATTTACATTTCCGTTTCCATTCTTGAACAGGCAGTGATGAGAGCCTCATCATGAACCCTAACTAGCACATTTTGACCTAAATAAGTATACAAAAGCTCCTTCAAAACCTAAGGAAAAGCCTAAATCAAAGAACTATAAATTTGAGTATAAAGCAACTCACAAGGGGTAAAACTGTAATTTTACCAATGCAGTACACAAACGGGATGTCTAAGGGTCTAAACACATGTCAAATGGGCTTAATAAGAAAGAAAGTGGGATGATTTGATCTGAAAAGGGTTATAGTAACTTCTAGGAATTAAATGACATTTTGTAACCCTAAAACAAATCCGCTTTAATTCACGACGTTCCAGGCAAGATAAAAATCAATTAAACCCTCTAAAATTCATGAAAAAACACCTCCTAGGGTTTAGAACCTTCAATTTGGCCATTGAAACCTATCTTGACCTAGATTGAGAACCATACCCAATTTTTGACTTAATTTGGGTTTTTGTGCAAATTGATTTATCAAACGTGGTCAAATCTAAAATCAAATTTCACCATTGTATTTCTTAGGTCCAAATTAGGTTTGTACCAAAATTTGGACCTAAGGGAAGGCCACTTTGACCAACTTTACAAATTGGTTCTCAAGAATTACTTTTTGACTCTTAACTTTTTGAACCCTTGCATTTTGCCCCTCAACTTTCCCTTCGTTCTTTGCAAGCCGGTCTCTCTGCCACCCGCAGCAGCTGCCCATGCCTCCGGTGACTTTGCGCGGAGGATAACGCTGCGCAGGGTATGGGGACCGGCCCCAGAAATGAGAGGGGGGTCTCCTGCGTTGTCTTCTTCCGCGTGGACCCCCTCCCATGCCCTGCCGATGCCCGTACCTCTCGTGCAAATGCACAAGAGGCATGGGTTTCTTCTCTAACCATTCTCCAGCGGCCAGCCCACACTTCCTCCTCGAGATCTCCTCCTCGCCAACATCTACTTAAGGAGCGGCAGGAGCCGCTGGTTGCAGCAAGCTCATTTTGGCCAGAGAACTCCCCCAAATTCGTCCCTCCTCACTCCAGCCAATAGCCAATGCTTTCGGCGATTCTTCCTCCCTCCTCTCGTCGTTCTGCCACCATACCAGTGGCAGAGCCAGCTTCGCCATTCTCTTCCGGGCTAGGCCGCACCAACTGGCACTCAACGACCCCTTCTCTTCGTCACCGCTCCCTCCTCTGGCACTTTCGTCTCCGGCGACAACAAAGACGTGCCAATCACCATCTCCTCCCTTTCGTCCGCTTAGCTAGGTGAAAACTCTTCCCCTTACTCTCTCCTTTATTTACCCCTGTTAATTTGTTATTTTTTTCCCTTCGACCGCCACTGTCCATCGCCACCTTCTCCATCTCCAGCCACCCTCTTGCAAGACGCTTCCGCCACTCCGCAACCCCACACGTCTCGCCAACCACCTCACAACCTCCGCCACACTCCACCGAACACCCTCCACTCGTCCATAGACCACCTACACCACCACAACCGCCCCCCGACCTAACCCATTCATCTGGCCACAGAGCGACCTAGGCACGCATGCCTAGGTCACCTCACGGCCTGCCACCTACAGCCTCACCTTCGCCGTGACATGGCGAAGGTCCTCCTGTGGTCTGATAGAGCTGCAAGCTTCTTTTTATGCTGTATAAGGTCTGAGCTCCAGCCGCCATTAGCGATGGCTTGAGGAGGTTGAAAGCTCTCTCCAGGCTGAAGTGCTGCAAGGTTCCAGGTACAATAGGTTCAGGGAAGTCTCGCGCATCCAGCTGACCAAGCAATTGGCGCTGCGAGACCTACAGCTACTGCAATTGGACGGGAGATCTCCTGCGGGCGTGCGAGCAACAGCGAGTGGAACTTTAGTCCTACCTCGTAAACCTATGAGTGAGGTGTGCGGAATAAATTGAATTTATATATTAGGCTTATCACCATCGATACACAAGGGTGATGAGAGCCTCATCATGAGTCCTAACCAGCACATTTTGACCTAAATAAGTATACAAAAGCTCCTACAAAACCCAAGGGGAAGCCTAAATAAAAGAAATATAAATTTGAATATAAAGCAACACACAATGGGTAAAACTGCAATTTTACCAGTGCAGTTCACAAATGGGATGTCTAAGGGTCTAAACACAGGTCAAATGGGCCTAACAAGAGAGAAAGTGGGGTGATTTGATCTGAAAAGGGTTATAGCAATTTCTAGGAATTAAATGACATTCTGTAACCCTAAAAATAAACCCGCTTTATTTCACGAAGTTCCTGGCAAGATAAAAGTCAAATAAACCCTCTAAAATTCATGGAAAAACATCCCCTAGGATTTAGAACCTTCAATTTGGCCAATGGAACCTATCTTGACCTAAATTGAGAACCATACCCAATTTTTGACCTAATTTAGGTTTTTGTGCAAATTAACCGATCAAACATGGTCAAACTTAAAATCAAACTTCATCATTAGATTCCTTAGGTTCAAATTAGGTTTAGACCAAAATTTGGACCTAAGGGAAGGCCATCTTGACCTACTTTACAAATTTGTCCTCTTGAATTACTTTTCGACCCTTATCTTTTTGAACCCTTGCATTTTGCCCCCCAGCTTCCCTTTCGTTCTTTACAGAACGGTCCCTCTGCCACCCCACGCAGCTGCCCATACCTTCGGCGACCTTGCACGGAGGATGGCGCCGCGCAGGGTATGGGAGTCGCTCTCAGAAACGAAAGGGGGGTTCCCTGCATCGTCCTCTTTCGCAGGGACCCTCTCCCATGTCCTGCCATTGCCCACTCCTCTCGTGCAAACGCGCGAGAGGAATGGGTCTCCACTTTTGGCCAACTTCGGCAAGCTCTCCACGATCTCTCCTCGAGATTCTCTTCTCGCCAGCTGCTATTTAAGGGATGGCAGGGCTCTCTGATCGTCTCAAGCCTGTTTTGGCTGAGGGTAACCCCCAAACTTCGTCTCCTCCTCCTCTGGTCAAGCACCCGCAGGCTCCGGTGACCCTTCCTCCTCCCCTTCGTCGCTCTGCTGCCATACCTACAGCAGAGTTCACTCTGCCTTGTCCTCCCGTGACAGGCCGCACCAGCTGGCACCTTCCTAACCTCCTCCTCGTCACCGTTACCCCCCCTCTGGGCATCTTTGTCTCCGGCGTCGGCAAGCACACGCCGAGCGCCTCCTCCTCCCCTTTCGTCAGTTAAGTAGGTAAACACTCTTCCCCTTACTCTCTTCTTTATTTCCCTCTTATCAATTTGCTATTTCCACCCACCGACTACCACTGTCCATCGCCACCTTCTCCATCTCCGACCACCCTCCGGTGAGGCATTCCCGCCACTCCATGCCTCCATCCGCCTCACCAACTACCCCTTAAGCACCGCGACACCTCACTAACCCTAAATCCGCACTCCATTCACCACGCCACACCTCCAGAACACCCCCCGAACACACCCACTCTCACATCTCGCCGACCATAAGCACGGCCATAAGCACTCTCACGTCTCGCCGACCACCTCTTCACACTCGCCACACCTTGGCGAACCTCCCTGAGCCTTTTGACGTGGCCGCGAGGCCGTTTTAGTGTTTTCAGGACCCAGGTGCTCGCCGCCATTGTCGAGCAAGTTGAAGCTGCTTCGCGAGCTTCTTCAGGTCCGTCCGCTCCAGGCGTTAGCCCCAGGCGACCCGGAATTGAGGCGCGAGCATGTCCAAGTCTTCAATTGGGGTCGTAAGCATCGACTGCTGCCCCAAATCACTCGAGCCTCCTGCCTGCAGATGCACGAAGCAGCAGGTGGGACTTTAGTCCCACCTCGGAAGTGTGTGGGCGCGTGCCCACACATAAATTGAAAAAGTGTTCCTAGCTTATCGCCTCGAAACACTGGGGTGAGGTCCCTCGCCCCCACTCACCGGGTCTCGTCCGCGGCACTGCCCACGCGGACCTGACCCACGACCCGATTACCCTGATCAGTGCACTCCTCGCGCACCACCCACGCCGGTGCGCCTGGACCTGAGCACGATACCCGACCCGATTACCCAGCTCTGGGAGAGCGTACCAAAGAGAGATTCAGAGAGAGAGACGCGGGAAAGGGTAGGGGTAGGTTTTGCGTTCGCATGTGTGCAGGGAGCAGGTAAAGAAGAGAAGGAAGGGAAGCAGCGAAGACTTGGCCGCAAGGAGAAGAAGAAGAAAGAAGAAGGCGAGGACTTAGCCGCAAAGCAAAGAAAAAAAAAAAAGGAAAGTGAAGGAGAAGCTGCAGCAAGGAGAAGAAGAGGAAGAAGCTGAAGCCAGGAAGGAGGAAAGCTAAAGAGAGAAGAAGATGCAGAAGAAAGAAGAAAGAAGAAGAAGAAGAAGAAGCCAAGGAGGAGCTGCTGCAGAAAGAAGGAGGAGGCACTGTAGCAATAGGGCCGTTAAGGCGTCTGATTCAAAGAATCGGACATCCAAAAAAGGGAAAGGCAGAAAAGAAAGAGAAAAAGAGAAGGAAAAGAAAAGAAGAGACGGGAAAGAGAAGAAAAGAGAAAGAAAAGAACCGCAGCTGCTGAAAGAAAAGAAGCACAGTGCGAGAAGAGAGAAGAAGAAGCCAAGAGAAAGGAGAGAAGAAAAAGAGAAATTTTTGCCCACTCTCTCTCTCTTAAATTTTTGTAACAGTATTGTGAGCTTATATGTTTCTAGAATGATGTATGCTCCCTGAGTTCGACCTCGGGATAATCTAAATCTTGAGTAATAAATAAATTAAACTGGTGACCGTTTTTTGCAATATACTGCAACGAATATATCATTAAAACACCGCAAACGACGAGCCAACCAAGGGGTCAGGTCCCTCGCCCATGCACGCAGCGCGCCATGCGCTCGCACTCGCCCTCCCTCGTGCTCACGCCCCGCAGGCCTGGGTCCGAACCCAATTACCCTACCGTGCACTCCTCGCCCACCGCACGCCGGTGGGCCTAGTCCCGGGCGCGTTACCCGACCCGTATATCTGCGGATGCTCTGGGAGCGAACCTGTGAGAGAGAAATAAAGAGAGTGAGAGAGAGAGAGACGTAGGGCAGGTAGGGGTTAGGTTTTGCCTAACTGTGTAATTTGGAGGGAAGCAGGAGAGGAAGAAAGGAGGAGGAGCATCTGTAGAAGAGAAGAAGGGGTAGCTGCTGAAGAAAGAAGAAGGAAAGGTAGAGGAGCGGCTGAGGACACTTAGTCGCACAAAGCAGCTGAAAGAGGAAGAAGAAGACAGGAAGGAGGAAGCTGCAGAGAAAAGAAAGAGAAGGAGAAGAGCCGCAGCAGCTGAAGAAGAAAGAAGAAGACAGGAAGGCCGAGAAGCCAACTGAAGAAGGAGAAGGCACAGTGCAAGAAGAAGCTGTAAGGCATTGTAGAAAAGGGGCTGATAAGGCGTCTGATTCAAAGAATCAGATGTCCGAGAAAGGAAAGGCAGAGGAAGAAGAGGAGGAAGAGAGAAGAAGAAGAGAAGAAAGAAAGAAAAGAAGAAAAGGATTTTTTGTTCATTCTCTCTCTTTAATTTTTGTAAAATAGTATATCGTAGTGAATTATGAATTTGTATGCTTCTAGAATTACGTTTGCTCCTTGAGTTCGACCTCGGGATATTTTAAATTTCGAGTAACAAATTGAAATAAATTGATATTCGCTTTTCGCAACATACTGCAACGAACATATCTTTAAAACACAACGAAAGAGCGTTCATCAGTTTTTTGCACCGTTGCCGGGGAGCAACGGGCATTCTAGAAGCTATTAATTCACAATTAATGATTTACTGCTGACTTAATCTCTCTCTTTTGTTGTGTAGGCACAAGAAAACAAGAAGGAACAAGCAGCCGCACAACAACCAGACCAAGGGACAGATAATTTTCTATCCTCTCTTTTAATCCCCTAAAATTCTAAAGAGGAAGAAAAAGAAAAGCAATCTAGGAATTACCTGTCTTTCATACATAGTAAATCACAAGAGTTGCCTGTTTTTCAATTTCAACACATTCTATCTGTATATCCACTAGAGGTAATTAGGGCTAAAACCTTCTTGCTTGAGCCCTAGTTACTTAATCTTGAGGCAACTAAACTGGACCAATTAGAGCTAACCTAAGACTCAAAGCTAGGATTTTAGAGACACACCTTCTAATCAAGAATTTAAAATTCCCAAAAGAAGTGTGCCTAAGCCACTGCTTGAAAAAATCTATTAAGAGAAACCCTAAGCAATCCGGCTCTTAAGTCACTCGATCCTTAAAAGACATGACCTAATATGCTCTCACAGGAACTAATAGGTGAAGTTGATCCCTTGGATCAACCAACCTTTAAATTAGGTCACTCTTTGCACTCAAAAGGTTAAAGTTCAAGTGAAATCCTAAGCACCTTGATCCTAATTAAAAGTGGTAGACTTAAGAGGTCAAGGTCCCCATTCTGGTCTACCTGGAATCTCAGTGACAAGAAAGGTCGGGTGGGGGAAACCCTGTAACCCGTGGGGGCGCTCTACCGTGTAGGGGTCTTCACGGGACTCACCCTCTCTGGCTGCCCAGGTAATTCTCAGGTGGACGACCTTTTGATTAAGGGGTATCATCCGCCCCGAACCTCTATAGTCACCCAACATTTTGGATGTCTTGATTGGGTCCAGCACTTGCTAACCTTGTCTAATCCATCAGTGCATGTTTGGTAGGAGGTCCTTGAAACCTCCTCTAGAAATTCACTCTCCCCGAGGCCAAACCTCAGTACCCTTGTTTGGGCAACAACATCTTCACATAGACCTCTCTTCTGATTCTGAATCCAATTCCCCTGCTTCTTCCACAATGGCTCAGCCTATTGAAGAAGAGAATAATCTTGAGCACCAGCTCCAGCGACTCAATGATCTCTTCCAGAACTTCATGAACCCACCGCAGCGTGCCATGATGCAAAATCAATATAATCCCGCTGCAGTGGCAATTGAGCCTCGAGTCAGAATCCCGACTGGAGGACCTGATTCCGAGTTAAAGCCCTCAAATGATCCACGCCATACCTAAATTCTATGGGCTTAACTCTGAAGACCCCTTCCAGCACATCAAACAACTTAAGCATTTGGCCCATTGCTTAAGTTGTTCTCTTTGGGTCAAATGCGCAGAATCGGGATATCCTATGTTACGAACGCGCTTTCAAGACACCTTTTTAAGACGTCTAGGAGGTGGCCCAGATGTCTGGAACCCCTTCCAGATGTCTGGGATTTAATTTATGCGCCACGAACAATTGCGTCTGCGCGCCTGCGTGCGCACACCTGCGAATGCCTCTTTTTCCCTCTCTCCTCCTGCAAGTGCAGACTGCACACTCTCTCTCTCCCTGCGCGGCCTTATAAGGCCCTCGCCCTCTCCCTCACTCTCATCTCCTCCGCTTCCTTCTTCTTCTTCCAGCTGGTGTGAGAGTACGAGCGCGAGCGAGCAGCGGCAGCGGCAACCGCGGCGAGTTGCGGGACAAGGTGTTGCGCGAGGGAGGAGACGCCTGACCGTGAGGGCTCGAGCTTGCCGGGGCAGCTAGAGCCAGGTGATGGGGGAGCCGCGGGCGTGAAGCGTCGCGGAGAGGGCTGCTGCATCTCGAGCAGCAGGCGGACGAGGCGCGGCGTGGCCGTGCGCCGCGGGCGGAGAGCGAGTCGAGCTCTGATTCTGGAAATTTTTCCAGAATCAGACGTCTGGGCTTCCGACCAGACGACGTTGAAGACGTCTGGAGGATTGTCCAGACGTCTGACAGGTAAGATATTTCGTCTTCTTCCTTTTTTCGTGCGTACGGCCATGCAGCCGTTCGCCACGCCTTCGTCTGCGACCCGTCGTACTGAGAACGGGTATGGGTGCGTGCAAGTTCTGCTCTGGAGGGCGCGAGACTCGCCATCCAACGCGAATCGGACGTCTGGCCGCAGTGCCAGACGACGGAGAGGACTCCAGACGTCCAGTTTGACCATCGGACGTCTGGGAATTAAGCCAGACGCCCCTGCAGGCTTCTTGACGTCTGAGGGACTACACAGAACAAAGGTATGCTCTGACCCACATTTTAAGACGTCTGGAAGAGGTTCCAGACGTCTGATTTTGGGCAGTTTCATCGTTTTCGACCCATTTAGGGCCCGTTCGGAGTCTGTTTTCCGCGTTTCGAGTTGCGTTCTTTCCAGAATAGATTCCTCTACCCGTTTACAGTAATTGTATACTATTCTGAGAAACTCCTTGTGATTGATCCTTGTGTTAGGATCCCGTTCCGTTGCAGTCTTGGGAGTTGCGGAGGCGCGCGGGATTGCCGACCACGCCCCCAGTACTCCCGGTTTCGCTGGTAGAGTGGCTGTAGAAATTATTAACATAATTTGTTACAATTATGGAACAATTAATAGAACCTAGGGCATTGCATGAATCCTAGGAATGAGAAATCAGATTGAATGATAGATCCTAGGTATTGCATGAATCCTAAGGCTGGGAAACTAGATTGAATGATAGATCCTAGGGTACGGCATGAATCCTAGGACTGGAAAACTAGTGATATGAATATAGATATTGCAGTCTTGGAAAATGTGGAAAGGAAATAATAGCTGCCTGTAAATTGATTTAACAGCTGCCTGTTATAAATAAATGAACATGATTGAGAATATGGGTTGTATGAACGTGAAACTGAAAGGGGGAAACCTGAATCTGCTGAGTTAAAAGAGATGGAACCCTACGGGGAATTAGGAGTAGAACTCCTGGAAAGAGAATGAAATGGAACTGAGAAGGAAAGATGTGGAAGTGTGTTGTCTCTTGGGTACGTAGTACCAGGGGAAGCACCTGTTACCTGCTTAGTGCAGAGCGGAGCCAGCCGCCCCAGGGACCCAGGGTTAGGTCTGGCCACTTTGTACCGACTTTTTGGCCCTCGTGTACACAGTACCGAGGAGAGCTACTAGTGTAGAGCGAGTACTAGCTACCCCACGGGCCCCGGGGTTCTGCTAGCTCACCTACACCGACTTATTAGGCCCACTGGGCGAACCAGGGTAGTCAGGCGAGGGTGCGCGGACTGTGGAGGGGTAAGACCCCTGTTTGGTTACTGTGGAGGGGTTGGACCCCTGTTACCGAGAGGGCTCTGCCCTATACTGGTTTCGTGATGTGCTTTGGGCGCACCCGTTAACGGAAACGACTGACCGCGTGCCAGTGCGGGGTAGCTACCCGTGTGTTTATCGCGCGTGCCGTAGTCACCGTTACGTATGTCAGTGACCTTGGGGTGGTTGACTGGGAAGGTAGGACCACCACGGGGGACTCTCCCGTCCAGGAGAGTACCACGTGTTACTTCTACCTTTCGGAAAAGACTGCAATCAAGATCGTTCCCACGAGGAACATTCGAGATCAAGTGAAGGATCTGAGAAATAGATAAATTGAGAAACAATAGAAAGACCTAAATAAAGGAAGAAAGAAAATAAAACAGCTACTGCACACTTTACTGCTTCTTTAGTTTTAGCTGCCACTCTACTCAGCGTTTCGCTGACGTGTTACACTCGTTACTTTTCAAGACCAGGTGTTGAGCAGCCAGGGTCAGCGGCTGCGGAGGACGCTGGGCCGAGTAGGGTCCAGTAGAGTTACCGCAGTCCTTTTTGTACCCCTTTTTGTCCCACTGTAGTGAGTAGTTCTGTTACTCTCTGTACTTATTTACTTGTAGCTTCATGTTATGTTATAATTGTTGTTCTACTGTTGTGGTATATACTGTAGTAGTTCCTTTCTCTTACTGCTGTATTTTGTTACTCCTAGTTATATTCATGCTGAATGTGGTTTATTTTGCTGCTCTTTTGGTTACTTCCTCGTTGGACGACTAGGTCTTGGGATTAGTCGAGTCGGTCCGGTTCTCGTGTCTCGTAGGGACTCGGGAATTGGGTCGTTACATCCTACTTATGAAGATGTTCTCTTTCTCCCTTATGGACGAGGCAACCCATTGGTATCAGACACAGACCCGCCCGATCAACACTTGGGAGGAACTTTAGTCCGAGTTCTTGAAGAAGTTCTTCCCCGTTGGTCGAACCAATGCCTTGTGCCATCAGATTACTCATTTCACGCAACAGATGGGAGAACCTCTTCATGAGGCATGGGATCGTTTTTAGGATCTCATGAGAAAGTGCCCCCATCACGGAGTTCCTAAATGGGAACAAGTCCAGTCATTTTACCAGGGACTCCGTGAAGATATTAGACTGTTCGTCAATGCAACTTGCGGAGGAAATATCATGAGTCAACATGAAGACACCATGTGAGAAATTCTCGAGAATATGTGCGAAAACTCCATCAACAATGACTCCATGGGACTATTCGACCAGACGAATACCCGTGCAGCGACGAACCTTAAGGGAGCACACGAAACGCAAGGCTTGTCCGCATCAGTCGACCTAGAATTAATGGCCAGTCGATTGGACAAGGTCTTTATTATTGAGAAGAAGGTGGATGAGCTGACTCAGCATTTGTAGCGAGCCACCTCTACGCAGAACTCCTTCACACAGCCCCCTCTCGCACGGGAAACTGTGCAGCACATTTTCCACCGACCTTCTCCAGGGATGGACTCGTATCCACCCCCATTTGACTCCAGGACCAGAGGGACCTCCGATCCTTTCTATTCTATGACTTTTCTGAGGCTCCTCAGACCTGCGAGGACCTCAACACCATCCAGAATGACCCTTTTTCCAACACCTACAATCCTTGATGGCGGAACCATCCCAATTTCCAGTGGGAGGGAAATTCCCAGAATCCAAGACCACCCTTTCAGCCCCGTCCACAAGCACCTCGTCCTTATCAACCGCCTCAGCCTCGGCCCAACCCCACTTATCCATCTGGGCCAAACCAAGATCAAATGTCCCTTATCCTCCAAACTTTGGCTGACATTCAGAGAATGAATGCGGCTATCCAGAAGCAACATAAGGACGAAATCACAGAGGTCCGAAATCAACTTGCCTAGTTGGCAAATTCTCGCCAACTAGGCACACTTCCTTCTCAACCTCTTCCTAACCCTAATAGCGTGCCGACCCAGCGACGCGCTATGAACCCAAACCCGGGCCAAGCACACATGGTCTATCAGGCCCCTTCTATTCCGTCACCTGACAGGATGGAAGCTTCAACCTCCTATGTGGGTTACCAACAGCAGTAGCCCATTCTACCAACCCCTAACCAAAACCAGGCAAGAATAAATTCTGTAACAATCGGTAGTGGTAAGGCAACACAAGATCCACTTTATTCAGACCACTCCAAGCCTGGTAGTGGCCCAAACCCTAAGGTAGTCATCCAGGATGTTCCTATCCCTGTCCCAGATCAAAAACCTGGACCTATCCTAGAGGAACCAACCAAGGTTCCATTTCCCGAGGCTTTGACCAAGGGAAAGAGGACAACCAAACCCGTGGCTCCTGAGGAGGACCTGGTCAGGCTCTTTGAGCAAGTCCAAATAAACATCCCCTCGATAGATGCGATCCGCCACGTACTGGCTTACACACGATTTTTGAAGAACGTGTGTACACCTCAGCGTAAGTCGAGAACCAAGAGTGGGAGTCCAATTGTACTGTCAGAGCAAGCCAGCTCTGTAATCCTGAGTAGACTCCCACCCAAGGAAAAAGACCCAGGCACTCCCCTGATTTCATGTAAGATCTGTGAAACCCAGTTCAATAGAGCATTATTGGACCTAGGTACCTTCATAAACTTGATACCCACATCCCTACTCAACCATCTAGAAGAATCTGAGCTAAAATCGACTGAGGTGACATTGCAGTTAGCAGATCGATCTATCAAGTCACCTAAAGGGATTCTTGAGGATGTTATTGTGAGGGTGCGAGATTTCTACTTCCCTGTAGATTTCATAGTTTTAGATATGGACACACCTGACAACCTAAGGGATACACCAATCATACTAGGGAGACCTTTTCTAACCACTGCAAGGGCCAATATAAGTTATGAAGAGGACCAAATAGAACTAAAATTTAGGAACTAGACTCTCAAAATTGATGTCTTTAAAGCCCAACAAGGGATCAATTGCAGTGTCATTGAACAAATCTGTGATATTAGAGCTGTGGTTGATGAACCACAACTTGAGGACAACATGATTATTCCTCATCAACCACAAGAAGATCTTGAACCGTAATTAGAGGAGTCGGAACTTGATCTAGACAAGCCTATAACTCCTACCCTTGTACCCCATACTCACTCTGAACCACCCGCTACTGCTGATAACCCCATTCTTGAACTCAAACCTTTCCCGATCATTTAAAATACGTCTTTTTGGGTTATAATCAAACATTTCCTGTGATTATAAACTCCAAACTCACACCTGATCAGGAATCCCGTCTGATTACTGTTCTCCAGCAACATCGCAGAGCCATTGGTTGGACTCTCGATAATTTGACTGGAATAAGTCTCTCTTATTGCGCACACCGTATCTATTCTGAAGAGGGCGCTCGACCTTCCCGTGAAATGCAGAGACGTTTGAATCCCAATCTGCAGGAGGTTGTGAAAAAGGAGATCACTAGGTGGTTAGATGCAGGGATCATCTACCCGATCTCCGACAGTCGTTGGGTGAGCCCAATCCAGGTTGTGCCTAAGAAGGCAGGGCTCACCACCATCACGACTGAAACCGGAGAGGTCATACCTACCCGTATAGCCAACTCGTGGAGAGTCTGCATAGATTACCGAAGACTCAATTCCTCCACGAAGAAGGATCATTTCCCACTACCATTCATTGATCAGATTCTCGAGAAATTAGCGGGAAATAGATCATTTTGCTTTCTTGACGGGTACTCTAGTTATAACCAAGTGGAGATTCATTCAGAGGACCAAGAGAAGACCACATTCACCTACCCCTTCGGGACATACGCATTCCAAAAGATGCCTTTCGGTCTCTGCAATGCACCTGCGACTTTTCAGCGATGCATGCTTGCCATATTCTTTGATATGGTAGGTGATTATTTGGAAGTCTTCATGGATGACTTCTCAGTTTTCGGGGCATCATTTGACGATTGCCACTAGCACTTGGTTCACATACTCAGGCGTTGCATTGACGTAAATCTTTTTTTTTCCTGGGAAAAGAGCCACTTTATGATGCCTGAGGGAATCGTCCTGGGATACTTAATTTCTGAAAAAGGCATCCAAGTGGATCGAGCCAAGGTTGATCTGATTTCTAGACTTCCTATGCCTAGCTCGATCAGGGACATCCAATCTTTTCTGGGGCACGTTGGTTTTTACCGTCGTTTCATCCCTGATTTCTCAAAAATCGCGTGCCTCCTGACTACTCTTCTCTCCAAGGATGTACCCTTTGAGATTTCCAAGGAATGCACTCAAGCTTTTGAGAACCTTCGTGACCGAGTCACCCAAGCCTCGATCCTACAGTCCCCTGATTGGTCTAAACCCTTTGAGATCATGTGCGATGCATCTGATTCACTGTAAGAGAGGTTTTGGGGCAGAAGATTGACAAGAAACCCGTGGTCATCTACTACGCTAGCAAGACACTCGATGAGGCTCAGCGTAACTATACGGTTATGGAGAAAGAGCTGCTAGCCGTAGTATTTGCCCTCGAAAAATTCTGATCTTATCTCCTGGGTTCCCACGTCATAATCTACTCGGATCACACAGCTGTGAGGCATCTCCTTGCTAAGAAGGACGCGAAGCCTCGATTAATTCGATGGATCTTGCTGTTACAAGAATTCAACCTCGAGATTCGCGACAAGGCGGGAAGACAGAACGTGGTAGCTGACCACTTGTCTCGCCTTCCTTCTAAGATTATCGACCCTTTTGGACCCCATCATGAAGCATTTTCCTGATGAGCACCTATTAACCATTGGTACTAGACTTCCATGGTTTGCTGATATAGTAAACTACTTGGCATCTCATCAGATCCCGTCTGATTGGCCGAAGGCCAAGAAAGACAAGTTACGCTCCGATGTCAAGTACTACATCTGGGAAGACCCGTACCTTTTCCGCATAGGTGCTGACCAAGTCATCTGGCGGTGTGTCCCAGAGAGCGAAATCAATGACATTCTCTCCTTTTGCCGTGACCAGACATGCGGTGGCCACTTCTCTGGGCACAAAACTACATCAAAAATCTTCCAATGTGGCTTTTACTGGCCCACTATCTTCAAGGATGCATACAGTCACTGTAAGGCATGCAGTCGTTGCTAAACTTTGGGCAACATGAGCTACCGCGACTTGATGCCTTTGCAGCCAATTCTCGTATGCGAGATTTTTGATATTTAGGGGATTGATTTTATGGGCCCCTTTCCTGTTTCGGACATCTTCGAGTACATTTTACTTGCTGTGGACTACGTGTCCAAATGGATTGAAGCCATTCCGACCCAAACCTGTGATCACAAGATCGTCATCAAATTCATTCATCAGAATATCTTCTCACGGTTCGGGATTTCTCGTGCGATCATCTCTGATGAAGGGACCCATTTCACCAATGCTTAGTTCAAGTCACTGATAACCAAATACGGGGTGTCTCACCGAATCTTTACTCCTTACCACCCCCAGACTAATGGTCTAGCTGAGCTATCAAATCAGGAGATCAAGAAAATCCTACAGGTTACTGTTCGACCTGACAGGAAGGACTGGTCGTCCCGACTTCTGGAAGCTTTGTGGGTTTATAGGACCGCCCACAAGACCTAATTAGGCATGTCTCCTTTTAGACTGGTGTACGGTAAGGCATGTCACCTTCCCGTCGAGCTGGAGCACAAAGCCTATTGGGTAGTACGGAGCTGCAACTTAGATCTTTCTAAGGCTGGAACCCACAGAAAGCTTCAAATAAGCGAGATTGATGAATTACGCCTTAATGCATATCAGAACTCGCGAATCTACAAAGAGCGGGTTAAAGCCTTTCATGACAAGCACATATCTAGAAAGATCTTCCACCCTGGTCAGAAGGTCCTACTCTTCGATGCCCAACTCAAACTCTTCCATGGGAAACTGCGATCCAAGTGGGTCGGACCATATCTTGTCCGACAAATTTTTGGAAATGGAGCCATCGAAATCAGTCCTCTCAGCCACGATTCCAAACCTTTCATCGTGAACGGTCAGAGATTCAAACCGTTCATTGACGTAGCCAGTACAGATTTGGCTGAGTCATCATTTATCCTCCATTCTCCCTGAGCTTTTTGCGCCCAGCCGATGGCGTAAAACTCAGCGCTTGACGGAAGGCAGCCTGTCATTCTTTTTGAAAAAACCCGAAACCTTTTCTGACATTTCTTTGCACCTTAGGTTCATCCTTTATGACAGCCAACTTCACCTCAGGTACTCGTACCTGAGATTAGAAATCGTCCACAACAGTCCCCTCCACCCATCCACTCACCAAAAACCTATCCTAATGTATAAACCAAGCTAAATAAAAACCTACCTAATGTACAATGAGGACATTGCAAATCTTAGGCATGGGGGGTATGAAAGTGTAATAAAATAACAAGGAAAAGGTTTCAACAAAAAAAATCCGCATATTTAAAAAAAAAAACTTTGAAGGAGGAAGAAAGCCGGTAAACTTTATAGAAGGAGGAGAAAAAGAACAAAATGATAAAAAGGAGCACAAAATGGAGGAAAAGGGATAGTCATTAGTAAGAAATTAAGGAATTAATCTAAGTTCTAGACCACATTAAGAAAAAGAAAAAGGAAAGTGCATAACAAGATTAGTAAGAATGCAAACCTTAGACATTCTTGGATAAACTCTTAGTACCCGTTAAGATCTAGATATTCCTCAAAAGGTTGAGGAAAATGAAAAGCTTAAGTATTAGGTCCAAGGCTTAAGGAGTATTCGGCCTCGTTAATTGACTTTTGGTTTACGGGACTCAGTAACCTAAGCACCCAAATTCACACACACAGTCTGGTTCAGTGAGCATAAGTATCAAAATCACGCAGAAGCGTTTCAAATATTCTAAAAATGTCACCTAGATTAGGAGCAGTCGATCAACACAAGTTGATTTGGACGAGTTCCCGGCGCGAAGAGGTGGGAAATTTCCTTCGAAGATGCGTAACAACATATCATCTCCTCGGTGCTTATCTCTTAGGATATTTACATATCCTACTGGGGGCATGTAAGTACTCTGCTGGTTCAGATTCCATGGATGGCATTATCATGAAGTGTCAATTGCCATGGTCTGAATTCGGCCATGGAACACCACAGACAAGATTATCTCGAAATCTCGAAAGCTAGGGTTCTGGAGGTTACCATGGGCGGTGCTATCTCGAAGCATCGACTACTGGGGACCCTTGAGAATTGATGATGGGGACAAGGAATCCGATACAAATCGTGTTGTGAAGCCAATCCTAAGCTAGAATTAAAAAGAAAAGAGAGAGAAAACTCTCCAAACGAATAAATCTTCTGTCTCTCTCTTACAAAACGCACTGCAAACTGAACCAAGGCTAAAAATATCTCAAGCACGGGTGCTTTAACCACAGAGTCCAATAAACTCTAGGTTAGTTCATGTAGGCCTTAAAAACCTTTACTAAAGACTAAGGCTAAAGCTAGACAAATCTGGATCTTGGTTGGTACTAGAGTACCCTTTAGGCCTATGATTGACATTCTGACCTAATCAAAGATACAAGAGGAAAAGCACTTATCAAAACTTGATGGAAGAAATTCATGGTCTAGAACAAAGGTTAAAACCTTAAATTTTTGCTAAGGGACTAGCAAAAGCTAGGCATAGGGGTATGATGAAAGCCTCATCATGAACCCTAACTAGCACATTTTAACCTAAATAAGTATACAAAAGATCCTACAAAACCTAAGGGAAAGCATAAAATAAAGAACTATAAATTTGAGTATAAAGCAACTCACACGGGGTAAAACTGTAATTTTACCAAGGCAGTACACAAACGGGATGTCTAAGGGTCTAAACACAGGTCAAATGGGCTTAATAAGAAAGAAAGTGAGATGATTTGATCTGAAAAGGGTTATACCAAATTCTAGGAATTAAATGACATTCTGTAACCTTAAAACAAACCCACTTTAATTCACGAAGTTTCAGGTAAGATAAAAATCAATTAAATCCTCTAAAATTCATGAAAAAACATCTCCTAGAGTTTAGAACCTTCAATTTGGCCTTTGGAACCTATCTTGACCTAGATTGAGTCATACCTAATTTTTGACCTAATTTGGATTTTTATGCAAATTGACCGATCAAATGTGATCAAACCTAAAATAAAACTTCACCATTGGATTCCTTATGTCCAAATTAGGTTTGTACCAAAATTTAGACCTAAGGGAAGGCCATTTTGACCTACTTTACAAATTGGTCCTCAAGAATTACTTTTTGACCCTTAACTTTTTGAACCCTTGCATTTTACCCCTCATCTTTCCCTTCATTCTTTGCAAGCCGGTCCCTCTACCACCCGTAGCAGCTGCCCATGCCTCCGGTGACTTTGCGTGAAGGATGGTGCCGCGCAGGGTATGGGGACCGGCCCCAGAAACGAGAGGGGGTTCCCCTGCATTGTCTTCTTCCGCATGGACCCCCTCCCATGCCTTGCCGATGCCCATACATCTCGTGCGAACGCGCGAGAGGCATGGGTCTCTTCTCCGGCCATTCTCCGGTGGCCTACCCACGCTCCCTCCTCGAGATCTCCTCCTCACCAACATCTATTTAAGGAGCGGCAGGAGCCGCTAGTTGCAGCAAGCTCATTTTGGCCAAAGAACTCCCCCAAATTCGTCCCTCCTCACTCCGGCCAATATCCCTATGCTTCCGACGATTCTTCCTCCCTCCTCTTGTCGCTCTGCCACCATACCAGTGGCAGAGTTAGCTCTGCCATTCTCCTCCGCGCCAGACCGCACCAGCTGACACACTCCAACCCCTTCTCTTCGTCGCCGCTCCCTCCTCTAGCACTTTCGTCTCCGGCGACGACAAAGACGCGTCGATCGCCATCTCCTCCCTTTCGTCCGCTTAGCTAGGTGAAAACTCTTCCCTTACTCTCTCCTTTATTTCCCCCTGTTAATTTGTTGTTTTTTCCCTTCGACCGCCACTATCCATCGCCACCTTCTCCATCTCCGACCGCCCTCCGATGAGATGCTTCCTCCACTCCGCAACCCCACATGTCTCTCCAACCACCTCACAACCTCCACTACACTCCACCGAACACCCTCCACTCGTCCACAGACCGCCTACACCACCACAACCGCCCCCCGCCCTAACCCATTCATCCGGCCACAGAGCGACCTAGGCATGCATGCCTAGGTCACCCCACGGCCTGCCACCTACTGCCTCACCTTCGCCGTGACACGGTGAAGGTCCTCCTGTGGTCTAATAGAGCTGCAAGCTTCTTTTTGTGCTGTGCAGGGTCTGAGCTCCAACCGCCATTAGCGATGGCTTGAGGAGGTTGAAAGCTCGCTTCAAGCTAAAGTGCTGCAGGGTTCCAAGTCCAGCAGGTTCAGGGAAGTCTCGCGCATCAGCTGACCAAGCAATTGGCGCTACGAGACCTGCAGCTACTGCAATTGGATGGGAAATCTCCTGCGGGTGCGCGAGCAACAGCGGGTGGAACTTTAGTCCCACCTCGTAAACCTGTGAGTGAGGTGTGCGGAATAAATTGAATTTTTGTATTAGGCTCATCGCCTTCGATACACAAGGGTCAGGTCCCTCGCCCACGCACGTAGCGCGCCATGCGCTCGCACCCGCCCTCGCCCGTGCTCACGCCTCGCGGGCTTGGGTCCGAACCCGATTACCCTACTGTGCTTTCCTCGCCCACCACCGCACGCCGGTGGGCTGGGTCCCGGGCGCATTACCCAACCCATATACCTACGGATGCTCTGGGAGCGAACCTGTGAGAGAGAAATAGAGAGAGAGAGAGACGTGGGGCGGGTAGGGGTTAGGTTTTGCCTAATCGTGTAACGTACAGGGAAGCAAAAGAGGAAGAAAGGAGGAGGAGGAGCTGCAGAAGAGAAGAAGAAGGGGCAGCTGCTGAAGAAAGAAGGAAAGGCAGAGGAGCGGCTGAGGACACTTAGCTGAACAGAGCAGCTGAAAGAGGAAGAAGAAGACAGGAAGGAGGAAGCTGCAGAGAAAAGAAAGAGAAGGAGAAGAGCCGCAGCAGCTGAAGAAGAAAGAAGACAGGAAGGTGGTGTAGACCCGAATAGGTTGTGTTAATATGGTGATTTAATTGTTAAAATGAGTACAGTGGTTAACCTAAATTAAGCCTAACCATCTTTTTACAAAATTTTTAACCGGGCCTACTTGATTTTATCTTGGTCACTTTTAGGCCCAGGGTCGAATTCAGGGAAGCGAGATTAGAGGTGAATAAGTTTCTACGGCTTTCCTACAACGAATCTCTGACGTGCCTTCGTGCGTGTGTGTTAAGAGGTGTCGTTATAGTTGCACTTGATACGTCGGTTTTAAAAGAAGTAAACGGAGGTGAGTCCGAGTGTCGATCTCAGGGAGGCGTGGAAATCGGATTTTGTTTACCACTTGTTGTCACGAAAAAGGCGGAGTTTTGCTTGCGAAAGAAACGGTTTTGAAAAGCGAGAGATAGAGAGAGTTTAGGGTTAGAAAGCTCTTTGGTTTTGATCATGCACTTTAAACAGAAATTAAAAAGGCAACTAAATGAAAAATAATTTCATTAAACATGCATTCATAGTTCATGGTTTACAATATTAAATACATGCTTCAACAAAAGTAAATGAAAGCTTAAAAGAGAGAGAGAGAGGTAGAGAGAGAGTGGAGAGCGACGAGGCAGCCACGGCGGTGGAGGAGGCTCCGTCGGCGGCTCGTCGTCTCCGGCGATTACAAGAGTGCCTAAGACTAGCTAGGAGAGGAGTGGAGTAGTTGCAAGTGGGAGAGGATGCCTTGAATGGTGGTAGAAGGGGGTTTAAATAGAGTTAAGGGCTTCCTAAAAGAAGAATGTGCTTTAGCGACATCCAGAACGTCGCTAAAACCGCTTCCATATACGTCGGTGAAGGCCTTCTGCCGCCGGTCAGCCGCCCGCCCCTCTCTCTCTTCAGGCGCGATCCGTGGACGTCGAACGAGAGCCGTCCGATTGATGATCGGACGGCTGAGATCCTCCCGCGCCTGCGCTAGGATCGCGCTTCGGGCGTGCGTGCGCGCGCGCGTTTCTGCCCGGCGTGCGCGCGCGCGTGGGAGGTGGGGCGCTGTCGTCGCGCCGCGTGGCGCGATCCTAGCCGCTCGCTTCTGATCGCGCGGCTCAATTTTGCCGCGCCCTTCGCCCGCAGATGATTTTCGCTCCGCGCGAATCGAACGCGCGTCGCCGAAACGCGGGCGTGCACGCTGACCGTTGCGCCACGCCCGCGCTTTGTCGCGGCGACCGCGGGCGAGCGCGCGGATCTCGGCCGTTCGATCGAAGATCAACGGCCGAGATGCGTCTTTGGCTGGCTTGGGGGCGTGCGGGCGGCGGGGGCGGGGCGACGTGGCGCGTTCTAGGCCGTTGATCTCCAGATCAACGGTCAGGATTTCTTGGGCCCATTGTGGGAGCTCCGGATGTCGGATTTGGCCGCTTTTGAGTCCGTTAGACTCCGTTCGTCGTCCTGAATCCATCCGTGCGGTCCGATTGCTCATCTGAGGCCTGCTTTGACAAATGCTTTACACAAGTGGCCATTAATACAGTTTATAAGCAATCTTGGTACTTGATGCATGCATTGCTCCTATTCTACTTTATGTTGTGCCTTTTATTCTAAAGATGGGCCATATTCAACCTAATTACTACCCCCTTGCGTGGTGTTATCATACCCCCATGCTTACTCCTTGCTAGTCCCTAGCAAGGTTTATTCTAGCCTTTATTTCTTTGGCGAATTCAAGAAGTAATTGCTTAGGCACTTCGTTACTTGTTAATAAGAGGAACTATACGAAGATCTTAATCTACAAAGACTAAGCAGTGCCCGGGTGTCTGCCAAAATATGAATCGCCCGAATCCTTGCTTTGGATATATAACTATACTTATGTATACGTATATATCTATATATGTCTTTTTAGAATTTTTAAAATTCAGTGTGGGTTGGTAACTTTTTACGGCTACCCAACCCACCCAAAACTCGGTCAAAACCCTAAGTGCTAAGCATCTTGGTGTGAATGTTGTGATAGACTCACTTAACGGTAATTGAGACAGACTTCGAGTTTCTATGCCTCTAGGTGACCGGAAAAGAAAATAAATTTTTGCCTGAAGGTGTATTTGTTCGATTGGTAGCTTTCTCCCTGCGTTCATTTTACTTGGGGTCAACACAAGGATTTTCCAGTGTATATCTCCCCGGCTTGTACTACTTCCCCGCTTCTTCCTTAGGTGTTTTTGGTCTTCTTTTTTTGTGCAATTATTGAGCTGGGCTCTGGACAACCGACCAATGGGCTGTTACCCACGATCACTTGCCAGCCATACTTGTGCGGTGAAGTGTGGTTTATTTTCTTTTCTTCTTTTCCCTTTTTTTTTTTTTTACGTAGGTGGCTTCCCTAATCTCAAATGTACCTAGAGGCAGTGAAAAAGAAATGGCCTGTGGCTGGGTTCTGGACAACCTGCCAATGGGCTGTTACCCACGACAACTTGCCAGCCATACCACCCTAGAAAGTTCATTAGCTACCCAATTTCTGTCAAAATCTCCGAGAAGTGAGTCTGTGCAAAAATGTGTGTAGATGCTTAGACTCAAACTTTTCCTGATTTAGAGGGTGAGTTGATAAGTCGTATACTTATTACCTTATTTATTAGGTGGATTAGAATAGCTTAAAGTTGCAAGGGTTCGCCGCTAAATCCATATTTTAATGGACACCAGGGCTAATTAAGCCTGAAGGCCTGAAAAGTCTAAGTGTTTAAGTTCTTTTTGTATTATTTCCCACTATTGACAAGTTTCTAATGCCTAAGTTTTTCTTCCTAAATTCATTTTTTTTTTTTAATCAATTAATTTATTCATTCAGACTGATTAATTAAGCTCAGGATTATGCAGTTTACCATCCCCCCCATGCTTAAGTTGGACAATGTCCTCATTGGCAGATGCATGGATGCAAAAGGGTTCAAAAAGATAGTACCTGAGTGACGTAAACTACCAGATCAGTCTGAATCCGCTGGGTTGCCTCCCAGGAAGCGCTGAGTTTAACGCCTCCAGCTGGGCGGTGCACAAACAGGAATGGCTTGGGTCAAGAAGATATGTTCAAAATTTACCAGACCTAAAATCAGAAGTCCACAGATGCGAATAAGGTTGTGGTGGAGTCCCGTTCCAAAGGGGCGGGAATTCTGTAACAGATATATCATGCATGCCTGTGTCAGATCCTCTCTTAGTTTGTGGTCATGCAAACAGGTTGCTGTGGACGAACGCACCCCAAATATGACATGCCAGACACTAAAGATGTAGGTCTGATATTCAGCTTGTGTCCCCATAAAATTGTAATCCATCGAAAGTGTATCAATTCCAGTGGGGATCTTTATTCTGGTAGGGCAGGTAATAAGGTCCAGAGTTTCAGAATGAGCCTTACAATCAAGCATGAAGCTTCTCTCCAAAGACGAATCCATCTCTTCCGCAACTATGGTTTCATCGCTCATTCCTTCCAAGCCCTTGATCTCAAGAATATTTTCTGCCACCTTCTTTGTATCAGATTCATTGTTTGAGGTTATATTAGAGGTAGGGTCAATTTCATCCTCTAGATCATATTCTTTCTCTCGGCCTTCCTCCAACTTTGTGATGGGGATTCCAACTGATTCATAATCAATTTCTTTAAAATTGTAACTCCATTCTCCATCTATGATGGTGGCTGTTGCTCCCACCGGATTACTTGTCTTGAGCCGATTAGATTCAGATTCCAAGGTCTCTCCCCTCACCTTCTCAGTTTCCTCCTGATGTTTGTTCTCAATGCTCCCCAAATTGTGCTCCAAGGAATCCTTACTTTCCTTATCCACTGAGCTATCCAACTCCTGAGGGGTATCAATGGTAGACTGAACCAAATCAGGATGACTAGGTGTAGTCCAATTGATCATGGTAGGTCCTTGCTTTATGAATTCCATGAATGGCGTTGTATGCAACAGCTTTCTTTGGCCTTCTTCCCCCAATTGTTGGAACAACTCCAACATGGCATGTTGCCCTTTAACCAATTCTTGATTCTGTCTGTGTAGTTCTAACTGGAGGTTATCAAGAATTGACATGGTGTCATTTGGTGTCCTTTGGATTTCCTCCTTGAAATCCAGGTTAAGAGAGTATGGTTGAGGTTGTGGATCAGAATCCATATTGGTGGTTAGGTTCTTGGGTGGGTCCTCTATTCTGTCATGTTCAGGGTCCAGTTCTTCAAGAGGAACCATTCTCTGTTTGGTCCTACTCCAGAATAGTTGAGGTTCTAAGTCCTCCTCCCAGTCAGATTCTTCATCAGGGGACCAAATCAGAGGTTGATGATCCTGGGCTTGCCTAGATTTCTGATCATTTTCTGATTTCCATTTGTCTAGAACTCCTTCTAATCCAAAGGTCAAGTAGGCAAGGTTGTTGAATTCAGATGACCTTTCTTGGTTATTATCTTGAGATGGGTAGGGTTCTTGGTGTTCTCCTAAAGTGTAGGTCCTATCACAGTAGAGCGGGTCGGACCTAAATGAGGAGGCATCGTGAGGACAATCGAGATATGGAGCCCCACAATTTGAATCGTACCCTTGGGTGGCTATGTTAGGTGTATTCCAATAAGAGGTTGGTGCGGTTTGGTCATAGTTGGGCCAAGAGGGATATTCCAGGTTGCATCCCCAACTTGGTGATTGGTTAGCCCAAGTAGGCTGTGGGTATGGTCCACTTGGGTTAGCATACAAATCCTGTTGGGGGTAGTTTGGGTAAGATGGATAGGCATTGAAATCCATGGTTTGGAAGAAATGGAGGGATGCGGGAAGAACAGATGCGAGAGAGTTGTGTCCTCAACCAAGCAAACAAGCCTAGTCCTTATGGTGTACTCCTTAGGAGACCTGGAAATCTCACAAAGGTTGATTAAGTTCGTAAGCACTGGACTCCCCTTCACCAGGCTAATCTGGCCAGGTTGATTACGAGGGGATTGCAGGGAAGGTTCTTCCTTTGGCTTGCGCCTCCGGTTCCATAGACCCCACAACCGCGGTCGTTTGACACTGCCCCGCAGCCTAGCCACCAGATTCTACCAAGGGAATGAAAGCCAAGTGCCTAGCGAACAAAACCTCACCTTTTGAGACTTAACTCAGTCCTGCCTAGGGCACGTCTACTCAGTTTTAACGGGTTAGGATAGTGCTTGTGCTTAGGGTAATGTGATGAGGCGTTGATTGGGGTGGTGCCTCTTAATTTTCCACTTTTCAAGGTGTGTGCTTCTACAAAACAGGGTTTTAAAGCAAGAATTTTTAGGGTGTGGTGTCTTTTAATGTTTCATCCTTACTTTAGTGTTTTTTAGGGTTGACGTGTCTTAATGCTTTCAGACAAGTTTCAATGGGCACGTCAAGTTCTACACACAACTTGGTGAAAGTAGATTTCCTTTTTATCTTGTAGAGGCTCTAAAAACCCTAGTGTACTCATCCTAAAGATCGTGCAGCTTCTATTAGATGAGTTAGTTTTTAGGGTTGAGTGGTGCGGCCCAGGTCAACTCACGGTGGCTTCGCAAACACCACTCAAGAGAAAAAGAAAAGAACACTCCAAGAATTTGTCCAGTATATTAGAGTGTACATTTTTTTTTTGTAGGGTGGTGTGTTAACAATGTGGGTCAAGCAATCATTCGCCACGCCAATTTTTTTCAATTTTTATGATTTTTTTTTTTTAGCTTTTTCACGCAAGCAAACAATGAGAGAGAGAGTACTCACTATCGGCCCTCGAGGCGTCTACTTCCTTGCTACCATAGTGGAATGCATCGCTTCGCCGTCCATGCGCCGAATTCCTGCATCCGTCAAGTAAAAAGGAAAATAGGGCATTAGACGATATGAGAATGAAGGCGGAATGGAGGTGATAAAACAAATCCGTTGCCTCCCCGGCAACGGCGCCAAAAACTGACGTGCCTTCGTGCGTGTGTGTTAAGAGGTGTCGTTATAGTTGCACTTGATACGTCGGTTTTAAAAGAAGTAAACGGAGGTGAGTCCGAGTGTCGATCTCAGGGAGGCGTGGAAATCGGATTTTGTTTACCACTTGTTGTCACGAAAAAGGCGGAGTTTTGCTTGCGAAAGAAACGGTTTTGAAAAGCGAGAGATAGAGAGAGTTTAGGGTTAGAAAGCTCTTTGGTTTTGATCATGCACTTTAAACAGAAATTAAAAAGGCAACTAAATGAAAAATAATTTCATTAAACATGCATTCATAGTTCATGGTTTACAATATTAAATACATGCTTCAACAAAAGTAAATGAAAGCTTAAAAGAGAGAGAGAGAGGTAGAGAGAGAGTGGAGAGCGACGAGGCAGCCACGGCGGTGGAGGAGGCTCCGTCGGCGGCTCGTCGTCTCCGGCGATTACAAGAGTGCCTAAGACTAGCTAGGAGAGGAGTGGAGTAGTTGCAAGTGGGAGAGGATGCCTTGAATGGTGGTAGAAGGGGGTTTAAATAGAGTTAAGCGCTTCCTAAAAGAAGAATGTACTTTAGCGACATCCAGAACGTCGCTAAAACCGCTTCCATATACGTCGGTGAAGGCCTTCTGCCGCCGGTCAGCCGCCCGCCCCTCTCTCTCTTCAGGCGCGATCCGTGGACGTCGAACGAGAGCCATCCGATTGATGATCGGACGGCTGAGATCCTCCCGCGCCTGCGCTAGGATCGCGCTTCGGGCGTGCGTGCGCGCGCGCGTTTCCGCCCGGCGTGCGCGCGCGCGTGGGAGGTGGGGCGCTGTCGTCGCGCCGCGTGGCGCGATCCTAGCCGCTCGCTTCTGATCGCGCGGCTCAATTTTGCCGCGCCCTTCGCCCGCAGATGATTTTCGCTCCGCGCGAATCGAACGCGCGTCGCCGAAACGCGGGCGTGCGCGCTGACCGTTGCGCCACGCCCGCGCTTTGTCGCGGCGACCGCGGGCGAGCGCGCGGATCTCGGCCGTTCGATCGAAGATCAACGGCCGAGATGCGTCTTTGGCTGGCTTGGGGGCGTGCGGGCGGCGGGGGCGGGGCGACGTGGCGCGTTCTAGGCCGTTGATCTCCAGATCAACGGTCAGGATTTCTTGGGCCCATTGTGGGAGCTCCGGATGTCGGATTTGGCCGCTTTTGAGTCCGTTAGACTCCGTTCGTCGTCCTGAATCCATCCGTGCGGTCCGATTGCTCATCTGAGGCCTGCTTTGACAAATGCTTTACACAAGTGGCCATTAATACAGTTTATAAGCAATCTTGGTACTTGATGCATGCATTGCTCCTATTCTACTTTATGTTGTGCCTTTTATTCTAAAGATGGGCCATATTCAACCTAATTACTACCCCCTTGCGTGGTGTTATCAATCTCTTCCGTTCGTTTATTATGTTTTTGGTGTTTTTTTCTATTTAAGATTTTTTTCTGATAATTTTTGTCCTTGAGGTACACCCTCAAAATCAGGTTCTTGGCTTTGAGCTAAATTAGGGTTCCAAAACTGGTCTTGCTATTCGCAAGACCGAGTACCTGCAAGTCAAGGATTATCTTTTCTCTTTTATGTATTTTTTTTATCTTTTTAATAGCAGGAAAGAGAAATAGAAATAAGATAAATATAGTATATATATATTATATATATAGGGGTCGGGGTGGAGGTGAAAATGGCGTGTAGCACGGTGTCGAGTTGATCGTCGTCTAGGAAAACGCAACCAACAGGACGAAGTGCCATGTGGAGTGTAGGATGGATGGGTGGAAGGTGTGTGCGGAGACACTTTCTGTACGCGGGTATCAGGGAATATCAGCAACAGGTGTAGATATTCCCACGATATAACGTGTGGTAGGTGATATGAAAGTAAGTATATATTTATATGTGTGTGTATATATATATATATATATATATATATATATATATATAAGGTTATAATTATATAGGTGTATATATAGTTATATATATATATATGTATGTATGTATATATATAGATATGTAAATATATATATAGATAGATGTATGTATGTATGTATGTATTTATAATTAGATGTATAGGTTTGTGTATATATTTGTGTGTATATATATATATATTTGTATATATATATATGTATAAATATATGTGTATATATATGTATATATATATGTATATATACCTATACTTAGTTGTATAGGTAATAATATATGTATAGATATATGTATATATATATATATACATATATAAATATATATATAAGTATATAGTCGTGTACAAGTGAGTGAGTGTATGTACACATGAGTGTGTACAAGTGTGGTGTGTGTGTAAGTGAGGTGTGTGTCTGTGAGAGAGAAAGAGAGAGAGAGCATCTGCTGGAGGAAGAGGGTGCGGGAGTTTAAGCCGTCTGGAGGCTGCGCCCGTCATCTGATGGCGCGGGAACACGCACAGGCACACTCGCACAAGGATGCGTGCGTGCTGGAGGGAGCGGGCCTGAGGGAGACTGCAGCGCAGCGCAATGCGTGACGCAGCGCACTGCGCTGCGCGCTAAAGCGAGTGCGGGCGAAGGCGCGGGCGCAGACGGGCGCGGGCGTTGGCGTACATGGGAGCAGGCGTGCGGACGGCCTGGAGACGGTTGTGGCGTGGAGAGAGAGAGCGCGATGACTGGATAAGTGAGAAACTTTCCGGTCAACGCATTGTAGCTACAGTGTTTCGCTGAAACTCGCTAACAGTAGCTACAGTGCGAGCTCGGCTTGGACAACCGCCTGCGGCCGGTTCTGCATGCGTGGGAGCTGCGGAGTGAGCCTGCGCGCGCGGAAGGAGATGGCGCCGGTTGCTGGCGTGCGCGCGGAGGCTTACGCGCTGCGTGGGGCTGCCGGTGCCTTACTGCTATTGTGGTTAAGCTTCAAAGCTCAGCTCTATGGCAATGGTGGAAGAACTTTGAGCGGGTGAAATAGCGAAGTGAACCACCACGCCCACGGGCTCTTGGATGAGCTGGGTGGTGGTGGTGGGACTCACAGTGGTGGTTGTCGACCACTGTGAGCTGCTCCTGCCCGCAACGTATCTCTTCAGGAGGAGGAGATGCTGCGTATGGAGGGGAGAGGGGAGGAGATGGCCTGGAGAAGGGAGTGTAGGTGTGTGTTCATGGACCAGGCTCCCCCTGCAAGGAAGGTGGCTGGGCCTTTTTTAAGGAGGGAGAAGCATGCACAGCCATGCCCTGGGCTGCACATGACCGGCCATGCGGCTGGCAGAACAAGTTGTGGCAGAGAATGGCGCGAAGAGCAAGCCATGCCCTGAGCCGTGCAGGGAAGAAGAATTTCAAAGCCAAATAAAAAATTGAACATGGTGAATTTGCGATGCAACCCTTGATGAAGATATTAATTGCAAGGCCAATTATTCACTTTCCTCCCCTCTCAATTAAATGCATGCATGTGTTAATTTTTACAAATGCGACTATGGCTGCCTAATATATAATGTCAATGCTAGGAAATAGCACAAGATGGCATTTTTATTGGTGTATTTTTGCTGTGCAATCATACCCCCATGCCTATTTTTTGCTAGTCCCTAGCAAAACATTTTGTACTATATTTAGAAATGATCTTAAGCTGAAGATTTTCTTCTGGAGCGACATAGGTGTGTTTATTTGTTAGATATTGTGAGAACCAATTGTGGAGAAGACTACCAGTACTTTAAGTCTTACATGACATAGACCATCTCTCAACTAACCTAGACTCTTGATATTTAAACCTTAAGTACGATTTCCAGGACCCAGGAGGTTTTTGCCATACTAGAGAGCACAAGAGATTATAGCTTATGCATAGTGAAGGATCAAGACTGACCAGATGAACATTAAGACTCAAGCCCAGGGTTTCATGAATTTTTTAAGTGCAGGTTGGTCCCAGCTTCAGCTCGTGTCTTTGGATTGACCCTTAAAAAGATGACCGAAAACTCAACTCCCATTTTATTACATTTGTGGCTTAAAGAAAACAAGGTATTTGTAACTTGCCCTGAAGAACTTTTGTAGGGGGAAGACTTTACAGATATTTACGAGATATACTGACTTATTTGCATTTATTTTTGAAGCACGTGTCAGTATATCTCTTACAACTTTATTTGGAGGAGCACACTTTTCTTTTTGGTGGGAGAGTTCCTTTTTGGTGGAAAGAGTCTCTCCTAAACATAAGACTAAAGCCTGGGATAAAAAGTCTACCTGCGCGCACAGGTATGGACTCCACCTTCTCTAATGAACACTAGGGTTGGATCTTATGTTCACCTGGTCTCTCTTGATATGTGTAGTGTGAACCAAGATTACTTAAGCTTTCGAGTGGAAGCAAACCAACGGATCTTGTACTGATGTCTCAGGCACAAGAATACGTCCTTAGTTAAGAGAGATTCCGATCTATCTTGTCAATGCTCAAGTGAATTAAGCCGAGCCTGAGCAAATCAAGCTTCTGTGGCCAGGAAAGTCTTCAAAACAGTGGTTGAATATCCATAAACACTTATTGTATTTTTTTGTTTCAGCCTTCAGATCATTACTAAACACCTTTTTTTTTTACATATTTATAGATAGATGGAGACTGCATGATACCATAAAATACACAGATCCTATGGATGCCTATCCACCCCCCCATGCCAAATGATGCTATGTCCTCATATGCATGCAGGGTAGGGTAGAGGAAGGACCAAAGATCGGGTAACGAGAGCTGAGGTGCAGGGTATACAGCAGGGTGGTAGGGTGGGTGGATGGTGGGTGGTGAAGTGAAAAGTGAAGTGAGCGTGACAGTGGCAGAGTGTTGTTGGGGTGCCTCCCAACGAGCGCTGAATTTAATGTCCCCAGCTGGACTCAGAATGAGGCACAACCTTAGTTACCCTCCAGCAGGGCAACAGTTTCTCCAATGGAGGCAGGTTCATGAGTAAGATAGGGTTTCAAATGCTGCCCATTGACCGTAAATTTATGCTTAGATTTGGGATTTTCAATCTCAACGGCCCCGTTGGGAAATGGTCTCGAGACCAGGAAAGGACCAGTCCATTTGGACTTCAATTTCCCAAGAAAGAATTTGAGCCGGGCATTGTAGAGCCAAACTTGCTGAGATGGCTCAAATTCCTTCCGCCGAATACGGCTGTCGTGAAAAGCCTTAGTGCGTTGCTTGAAAGTTAAGGCAGAATCATAGGCTTCACGACGGAGCTCTTCCAGCTCCTGGAGTTGGAGTTTCCTTTCTCGACCACACAGGTCTGGGTCGAGGTTACATTAGCGAACCGCCCAATAAGCGTGGTGCTCCAACTCCACGGGCAAATGACAAGGCTTCCCGTAAATGATTCCATAAGGAGACATACCAAGGGGAGCCATGAAAGCGGTTCGATACGCCCAAAGTGCGTCAATCAACTTGTCGGACCAATCCTTACGGTCAGGCCGAACCGTTTTCTGAAGAATTTGCTTGATTTGCCGATTCGACACCTCAGCTAGGCCGTTCGTTTGAGGATGATACGGAGATGCTATACGATGGTGGACTCCGTATTTCCTCAGAAGTGCTCGGAAAGAAGCATGGGTAAAGTGGCATCCTCCATCCGAGATAATGGCTCGAGAGATCCCAAAGCGCGCAAAGATGTGGTCTTTGATAAATCGAGTGGATATAACATGGTCAGCATGGTGCATGGGAATAGCCTCGATCCGTTTCGAAACATAACCAACAACCACGAGGATAAATTTGAAGCTGTTGGAAGGAGGAAAGGGACCCATGAAATCAATTTCCCAAATGTCAAAGATTTCCGCAGCTAAGATGGGTTGCAAGGGCATCATGTCATGACGTGACATTGATCCTAACGACTGGCACCTAGTGCAATGTTTGGCATAATTGTGTGTATCCTGGTGAAGGGAGGGGCAAAAGAAACTGCACTGCAACACCTTGGCTGCAGTTTTCCTCCCAGAGAAATGGCCTCCGCAGGCCTGATCGTGGCAGAAAGATAGCACACTAGGGAATTCGCTGTCAGGAATACAGCGACGGATGATTTGATCAGCACCTATTTGAAAAAGAAGTGGATTATCCCAGAAATAATACTTTGCTTCTGCCATGAGACGCTCGTGCTAGTTTTTAGGCCAGCCACGTCGAAGGGATCCAGAAGCAAGGTAATTGGCAATGTCGGCATACCAAGGTCCACTTGCCACATTAATTGACAATAGGTGCTCATCGGGAAAAATCTCATTAATCGGCAGAGTAAGTCCAATATGGTCAAGGTCCAGTCTAGAAAGATGATCAGCCACAACATTCTAGGCTCCGGCCTTATCGCGGATCTCAATGTCAAATTCTTGGAGCAGAAGGATCCAATGAATCAGTCTAGGCTTGGCATCCTTCTTATGCATGAGATGGCGAATGGCCGCGTGATCAGTGAAAACAATAACATGTGAGCCAAGAAGGTAAGAGCGGAATTTCTCTAGCCCAAAGACAACTGCCAGTAGTTCTTTCTCAGTGGCAGTATAATTACGCTGGGCCTCGTCCAACGTCTTACTGGTGTAGTACACCACGAAGGGGTGTCTCTCGCGTCTTTGTCCTAGGATGGCTCCGACTGCAAGGTTGGAAGCGTCACACATGAGTTCAAAGTCGAGAGACTAATCAGGTGGCTGGAGAACAGGGGCCTTGGTGACAGCATCACGTAGCTGCGTGGATGCTCGTATGCAGTCGGGGTCCATATCGAAGGGTACGTCGGTCGATAGGAGATGAGTTAAAGGTCGAGAAATCTTGGAGAAATCTTTGATGAATCCCCTATAGAAACCGACGTGTCCTAGGAAGGAGCGGATTTGTTTGACAGAGCCAGGCACAGGTAAATCAGCAATTACATCAAGCTTAGCTTTGTCAACCTCGATACCCCTATCGGAGATGATATGTCCGAGAACAATTCCCTCATGTACCATAAAATGACTTTTTTCCCAGGAAAGCACGAGGTTTACATAAATACATCTCCTAAGGATACGGGTCAGGTTGGCAAGACAGTCATCAAAAGATGGTCCAAAGACCGAAAAGTCATCCATGAAGACCTTGAGAAAGTCACCTACCATGTCATGAAATATCGCCAGCATACATCTCTGGAAAGTTGCTGACGCGTTACAAAGTCCGAATGACATCTTTCTAAATGCAAAGGTGCTGAAGGAGCAGGTAAAAGTGGTTTTCTCTTGGTCCCGGGGGTCAATTGCCACCTGGTTATATCCTGAGAATCCATCCAGGAAATAGAAAATTTTATTTCCCGCTAACCGCTCCAAGATTTGGTCAATGAAAGGTAGCGAAAAATGATCTTTCTTAGTTGCAGCATTAAGTTTCCTATAATCTACACACACTCTCCAAGATGTAGGAGTGCGTGTAGGGATTAATTCGCCTCTGTCATTGACGCAGATGGTGAGTCCCGCCTTTTTGGGCACTACGTGAATCGGACTCACCCAGGGGCTATCGCTGATCGGGTAGATTATACCCGCATCCAACCACTTAATAATTTCCTTTTTAACGACCTCCCGCATGTTAGGGTTAAGACGTCGCTACATCTCTCGGGAAGGTCGAGCCTCCTCCACCGTATATATACGGTGAGTGCAGTAGGAGGGGCTAATGCCAGTTAACTCTGATAAAGACCATCCAATAGCTGCCTTGTGTTCCATAAGGACCTTTGTTAGTTTGCACTCTTGCTCCCTGGTCAGTTTTGAACTAATGATTACGGGGAGCGTTTCATTTGGTCCCAAGAAAACATACTTAAGTGTACTAGGTAGCTCTTTCAGCTCGGGAGTGGATGGTGAAAGGTCAGGCATTTCTTGGGACAAGAGCGTCCCAAGCGGATCGGAAAACAAGTCACGAGGAAGAAGTTGGCCCTCAAATTGGCCAAGAGGAGGGGCTTCTTGGATAGATGGATCTAAAAAGGAATAGCCCCAGTGAGTAATATGTGGGCTCAAGGTCCCAGTGTGGAGTTGCAACTCCGCCTGATTTGGTGGGAAAGAAAGGGCAATCCGGTCTTCAAGAGTGTGGACCGGTGGTGAGTAGCCCGGATATGACTTAGACCACGAGGTATGGGAAGCGGAGAAAACCTCGTCAGAAGTCTGGTCAGGAGAAGGTACGGGAATAGGGAGGGATGGGGGAATGTCACAATATGTGTCGGTCAGGCAATCATCAGTATTTAAAGGCAATCCACAGTAGTTAGAATAGGTCACAATTAGTCCGATACACGCGCTGACGGCCATGTCCTCGTCAGACGTGTCATCCTCGATGCAATCGCAATCAAAGTTCTTAGCTTCCTTGAAGATGTTAAGCTTGAGCTTCTCAGATCCAATGGCAATCTCAATACAGCCTGACTCGCAGTCGATATGGGCGCGGACTGTGGCCAAGAAAGGTCGACCAAGGATGATCGGACAATCAGAAAGTGAGCTTGGAACTTCCATATCTAAAATAAGAAAGTCAACAAGAAAATAGAGACTGTTGACCCTAACCACTACGTCTTCCACCACACCCTTTGGAATTTTGACAGAACGATCTGGCAACTATAACGTGACAAGGGTGGGTTTCAGATTTCCCAAGGAAAATTTTTCAAGCATGATGGTTGGTATAAGATTGATGGAAGATCCTAGATCAAGCAGGGCATGGTTAAAATTGCAGCCTTGGATGCTACAGGAAATAAGTGGTGTGCCCGGATCTTTCTGCTTCAGTGGTAGATTTGACAGTATAGCACAACTCGCATGAAGCGAGAGAACCACCGGATTCTTAGTTTTCTTTGACTGTCGCTTGGGTGTTGTGTAGTCTTTGAAAAATCGGGCGACAGTAGGTATGTGGTCGATAGCCTCTAGCAGGGGTACCTTGATTTCAACATCCCTAAACAAATTACGCAGGTTATCAAAGGCCTATGTATCCTTCTTCTTGCCTTTTGGCTCCCTCAGTAGAGCCTCAGGGAATGGGATTGATTCTGGCACCAATTTGGGTGTATCGTCCTCTCGCAAATGTGGTACGCATCCCGAATGAGAGGGCGATGAAGAAGACGGGCCAGGATCAGGTGGAGGCGGATTGACGGTCTGCTTACCGCTCCTCGTAGTGATCGCATTGGACGATGCGGGTCCAGTGGGATCATACGGCGGAGGAGGGTTCGCAATAGGGACATAAGAGAGAGGTGCTGCAGCGGGATTAGCTTGAAATCCTGGTGGAATGATCGGAGCCTGCAGAATCTAATGAACCTGCCCCTGAGAGGGTCGTACCTATGGTTGAGGACCACGGGGTACGAAATTTCGCAGGTTGGGAACAGGTTGGGCTGGAAGAGTGCCCTGAGATCGAGTCGCCATGCGTAGTTGACTGATCTCAGCATTCTGCTGCGCCAATTGGTGCAGAAGAGAGGTCATGTTCTCTTCATGGAGCTTTGACATTTCCATCATCATTCGCATCAATTTATCAAGAGGACTGGATGAGTGTTCTGTTTGGGGTATACAAGGACCTGATGGCGGATTCGCCATAGGATTAGATTGGGCCCTTGGGATGACAGGTGCAGACGGTCGCATTGGTCCACCCGCGGGG
Organism: Thalassia testudinum; assembly: GCA_037157565.1. Classification (NCBI taxonomy): domain Eukaryota; kingdom Viridiplantae; phylum Streptophyta; class Magnoliopsida; order Alismatales; family Hydrocharitaceae; genus Thalassia; species Thalassia testudinum. The sequence continues at coordinate 22,387,146 of JAZHRO010000054.1, read as the reverse complement.
TTTTGGCACTGCGGGTTGCTGGACCATGCGAAGTTCGGATGATTTCGCCACCCTGGGTTATAAGTGGCAAAGAATGGGTGGTTCCCCAGGGCGCAAGCATCTTCTATGCCAGAAGATGCGTCCGCATGTAAATATGCTTCCGAGCACACGGAGGCTTGGTCGTCCATGTCAAAATACTGGCTTGCAGAAGCCAGATCCACATGACTTACCGAATTGCTCAGCGCGACACTCGATAAGGAAGGTCTTACGGGGTTTCTAGGGATAAGCCTGGTGTTGGAAGAATTGGGATTGTGACGAAGTGGTGAGGTGGGGGTGTTTGCTATAGAACAGGCGGGATTGGCTAGAAGCTCGTCCAGCTTCTTGTGCACGATGGAGACTTCATCCAATTTCTGTCCGATAAGTCTTAGATCTGTGGATGAATGGGAGGGTCCCGTGTCAATTTCGTGGACATTACGGGACAGGATGGTACGATTAAAGGCGACAATGGAAGCATTGTTCATTAAGTTTTTTCTCATATTTTCAAATAATTTGAATGCTCCATTCTCGTCTTTATTCATGACATTCCCTCCGCAGGAAGCGTCTGCTTCAAAGTCTCATTTAGCCCATAGTAGAAAATCTGGGCTATATGCCACTTAGGCAGACCATGGTGCGGACACTTCCTGAGGAGGTCATTATATCTCTCCCATGCCTCATGAAACTGTTCGCCGTTTTGTTGCGTAAAGGAGGTGATAACATGGCGAAGCGCATTGGTTCACCCGATTGGGAAGAACTTCTTGAGAAACGCTGTTCGCATCTCTTCCCAAGAGTGGATGGTTCTCTCAAGGGTGAGTAACCACTGCGACGCTCTTCCAAGTGGGGAAAAGGATCTTCACTTGCAAGACCATGGAAGTGAAAATTTATCAGGCCAATTACATTACGTTTCAATTCAAAGTAATCCCCGCCCATGGGGACCCGAATTTGTCTTATGGTATCTGTAGCAACGGGATTCTGATAGGAGCTAAGAGACATAGCCTCCTCCCGTTTGGGAGGGTTCTTCATTTCCTCCAATGTTTCTCTAATTGCTTCAATTTGTTCATTATAAATTTCCATTTGGGCTTGGAGGTGGGTTATGGGATCCAAGGCTGCACTACTTGGTGGGTTTTGAGGGCGGTTTCCTCCCTCGGTATTTGGGGGTGGGCGTGCAGCCATGTTTGTGGAGGAGGAGGACGATTCGGCTTCTTTCCTAAAATTATCAGACAATTCAAACAGTTCAGGGTATTGTGACCTCCTCCCAAACATGCACTACCGTAGGAAGAATTGGGGGGATAAGAAGGGAAAAAGAGATGAGATAAATGACGCCGCAAAGGTACACTTGATGACAAATCAAGACAATCAAATTCCTAACCTCTACAGTGTGCCCTTAGACCTAAAGATCTAAGTTACCTACTATCACGACCTACGGAACCGAATGCAAGCAACATGGAACCACCGAGCCAGATTGAAAGGCCATTTGCCTCAGTCTTAGACACCTGATAGCACGCGGGAACCCTCACCAGCACGTAGGCACTACACGCAGGTAGTTAGACCTCCAATCCTTAATAAGGGTCAAGTTGCTACCAGTTTTAGTTAGAGGCTTGGGATCAAGTGCTTCTGAAATGTGAAGGGCGTTATTTACAGGTAATGCCCAAGTGGTTGATTTTATAAAGTGTGTAAACCAAGTATGCAATGGGGAAATCTCCCCGAATTGAAGTTTTAATCGGTGAACGATTTTTAGAGTTTCAGCCTTAAGTAGTATGGATTTTAGGATTTCGCTGAATTACCAATTCAACCAATCTTCGGGTTTTGAGAGAATACAAGCTTTTTTCTAAGCCCAACAAACCCTTCTTCAATGTCAGCTGGTTAATGCATGCTAAAATGCAATGGGCTTCCCTAGATGGAGATTTTTATGTGTGGATGCACGAGTCAATTTTAGATTAGTGTGAAAGGGAGCCAAAGCACTTTAATTCAAGTGCTCCCAATCACCAAAATGATTTTCCACACACAAGGCTCAACCACAAGATAAAGAAAATCAAATTGTTGAGGTTGAAGTATTCGGGATCAAATCTTAGGCACGTGAAAGGTCGTGGTGGGGTTGGAATCAACTCAATTCCAAGTCTCCCCACCAAAAATGTGATCCCGAATTGCAGATAAATGAGCAAAGAGGGATGGCAATCAATCTTTTTATTTTTGCCTCAAAGAATACTTCACACGATGAAAGATTCAAGAATCAAGATTCTCGGATCTTCGCTATGCGAAGTTTGGCGGGAAATCCCGAGGCGGTGGGAGTGATGACAACCAATCAAACAAGTGATTTGTAATCCACTTGCCCCAAGAGATCCCAAGAAGTGTTTTTTAGTTTTTTTTTTAATTAAGGTAACAAGTTGACCTAAGTTGCTAAGAAAGAGAGACCTACCTGTTCAGCAACATAGGCAAAGCTCCAGTACGGTGCCGGCGACTTCACGCTCTCGTTCCTACCTTGGATCTGCCCACATCTCCAACTTCGTCTGCTTGCCTTCTCCTTGCCACTGGTTCACCTGCACACCAATAAACAGAAACACCCGTGAAGAGAAGGGTGTGAGAAGAGAAAAATTAAAGGAATGGAGTAGAAACTTACCTGAATGTGCACTTCCCCGGCAACGGCGCCAGAAAAAGTATGGTGTAGACCCGGATAGGTTGTGTTAATATGGTGATTTAATTGTTGAAATGAGTATAGTGGTTAACCTAAATCGAGCCTTACCATCTTTTTACAAAATTTTTAACCGGGCCTACTTGATTTTATCTTGGTCACTTTTAGGCCTAGGGTCGAACTCAGGGAAGCGGGATTAGAGGTGAATAAGTTTCTACGCCTTTCCTACAACGAATCTCTTCCGTTCGTTTATTATATTTTTGGTATTTTTTTCTATTTAAGATTTTTTCTGATAATTTTTGTCCTTGAGGTACACCCTCAAAATCAGGTTCTTGGCTTTGAGCCAAATTAGGGTTTCAAATCTGGTCTTGCTATTCGCAAGACCGAGTACCTGCAAGTCAAGGATTATCTTTTTTCTTTTATGTATTTTTTTTATCTTTTTAATAGCAGGAAAGAGAAATAGAAATAAGATAAATATAGTATATATATAGGGGTGGGGGTGGAGGTGGAAATGGCGTGTAGCATGGTGTCGAGTTGATCGTTGTCTAGGAAGACGCAACCAATAGGACGAAGTGCCGCGTGGAGTGTAGGATGGATGGGTGGAAGGTGTGTGCGGAGACGCTTTCTGTATGCGGGTATCGGGGAATATCAGCAACGGGTGCAAATATTCCCGCTATATAACGTGTGGTAGGTGATATGAAAGTAAGCATATATTTATATATATATATATGGATAGAGTTATAATTATATAGGTGTATATGTAGTTATATATATATATGTATATATATAGATATGTAAATATATATATAGATAGATGTATGTATGTATTTATATCATAGATATATCTGTATATATGTATGTCTATTTGTATATATATATGTATATATATATGTATATATACTTATACTTAGTTGTATAGGTAATAATATATGTATATATATATACGTATATAAATATATATATATATGTATATATATATATAAGTATATAGTCGTGTACAAGTGAGTGAGTGTGTGTACACGTGAGTGTGTACAAGTGTGGTGTGTGTGTGTGAGTGAGGTGTGTGTCTGTGAGAGAGAGAAAGAGTGTCTGCTGGAGGAAGAGGGCACGGGAGTTTAAGCCGTCTGGAGGCTGCGCCCGTTGTCTGATGGCGCGGGAACACGCACAGGCACGCTCGCACAAGGATGCGCGCACGCTGGAGGGAGCGAGCATAAGGAAGACTGCAGTGCAGTGCAATGCGTGACGCAGCGCATTGCGCTGCGAGCTAGAGTGGGTGCTGGCGAAGGCGCGGGCGCAGACGAGCACGGGCGCTGGCGTACGCGGGAGTAGGCGTGCAGATGGGCTGGAGATAGTTGCGGAGCAGAGAGAGAGCGTACGATGACCGGATAAGTGAGAAACTTTCTGGTCACCGCACTGTAGCTACAGTGTTCCGCTGAAATGCGTGAACAGTAGCTACAGTGCACGCTCGGCTTGGACAACCAGCTGCGGCCGGTTCTGCGTGCGCAGGAGCTGCGGAGTGAGCCTGCGCGCGCGGAAGGAGATGGCGCCGGCTGCTAGCGTGCGTGCGGAGGCTTGAGCGCTGCGTGGGGCTGCCGGTGCCTTGCTGCTGCTGCGGTTGAGTTTCAAAGCTCGACTCTGTGGCAATGGCGGAAGAACTTTGAGCGGGTGAAACAGCGAAGTGAACCACCACTCCCACCGGCTCTTGGATGAGCTGGGCGGTGGTAGGACTCACAGTGGTGGTTGTCGACCATTGTGAGCTGCTCCTGCCCGCTGCGTATCTCTTCAGGAGGAAGAGATGTTGCGTATGGAGGGGAGAGGGGAGGAGACGACCTGGAGAAGGGTGTGCGGGTGTGTGTTCATGGACCAAGCTCCCCCTGCAAGGAAGGTGGCTGGGCCTTTTTAAAGGAGGGAGAAGCATGCACAGCCATGCCTTGGGCTACACATGACCGGCCATGCGGCTGGCAAAGCAAGGTGTGGCAGAGAATGGCGCGAAGAGCAAGCCATGCCCTGAGCCGCGTGGAGAAGAAGAATTTCAAAGCTAAATAAAAAAATTGAAGATGGTGAATTTGCGATGCAACCCTTGATGAAGACATTAATTGCAAGGCCAATTATTCACTTTCCTCCCCTCTCAATTAAATGCATGCATGTGTTAATTTTTACAAATGCGACTATGGCTGCCTAATATATAATGGCAATGCTAAGAAATAACACAAGATGGCATTTTTATTGGTGTATTTTTGCTGTGCAATCAGAAGGCCGAGAAGCCAACTGAAGAAGGAGAAGGCACAGTGCAAGAAGAAGTTGCGAGGCACTATAGAAAAGGGGCTGATAAGGCTTCTGATTCAAAGAATTAGACGTCCGAGAAAGGAAAGGTAGAGAAAGAAGAGGAGGAAGAGAGAAGAGAAGAAACAAAGAAAAGAAGAAAAGGATTTTTTTTTCATTCTCTCTCTTTAATTTTTGTAAAATAGTATATCATAGTGAATTATGAATTTGTATGCTTCTAGAATCACGTTTTCTCCCTGAGTTCAACCTCGGGATATTTTAAATTTCAAGTAACAAATTCAAATAAATTGATAATCGCTTTTCGCAACATACTGCAACGAACATATCTTTAAAACACGACGAAAGAGCGTTCATTAGGCAGCTCGTGATTTTCTAACTGACAAGACATCATATTAGATAACCAGTACATTTACTAGCATTTACAGTTTTACAAGCATCTCAAGTAGACAGTGTAACTCAACCATGCTCATTCGTTGTTGCCCTAGGGTTCATTCAAGTTATTCTAAGCATGCAATTCATTAATTTAATCAGAATGATACTATAAACCACTCTATCGGGTATCACTAGAGGAATGGGGGCCTGTACCGCAGATCTCGTCGTCTTCGCAGGCCCCGAACACGCCACCAGCTAGTAACCTGTACCAGCGACTAATTCGCATTAAACGGGTCAAAACAGTGGATACTCTACACTAACACATAGAGAAACTCAAGCGAAAAACAACGGTATTTCGTTTATGGAAATCCGATTTCATTTGAGCCTCGAATGGGCCAAACACAGCTATACTATCCAAAATCATACATCTGGGACTAGTCCCAGACGTCTTAAAAGACGTCAGATGTTACCTTGTGTCTCTTGTGGATTCCTCAAACGTCCAAATCCCTCAACGACCATCTAAAGGAAGTTCCAGACATCGGACTATGCCTCCAGTCGTCTGAAACTGCTGTCGGATGTCTAGCGATGCGGTCAAATGTTCAAAAGTGCCTAGAAAATGCACCACGCGCCTTTTCAACGCCCTGCACCTGCGTACGAAAAACGCAGAACCAATTTTAGCCCAACATTCCTGTACTACGGTCTGCATAGCGGAAAGTAGCGCATGAAACACGTACCTCTACATGTTTGATGAGAACATCATAATGAACCCTAACTAGCACATTTTGACAAAGAAATCGAACAAAAAGCTCCTACATAACCTAAGGGAAGGCCTAAATCAAGAAATTGTTGAGTAGAGAATAAAACATTACACAATGGGTAAAACTATAATTTTACCATTGCAGTACATGAATGGGATTCTTAAGGGTCTAGACATAGGTCAAGTGAACTTAATAAAAGAAAAAGTTGGATGGTTTGGTTAGAAAAGTGTTATGACAAAATCTGGGAATTAAATGACATTCCATAACCCCAGAACAAATCCACTTTAATTCATGAAGTTCCAAGCAAGATAAAAAACAATTAACCCTCTAAAATTCATGAAAAGATATTCCCTAGGGTTTAGAACCTTCAATATGGCCGTTGGAACCTATCTTGACCTAGATTGAGAATCATACCCAATTTTTGACCTAAGTTAGGTTTTTGTGCAAAATATCTGGTCAAACATGGTCAAACCTAAAATTCAACTTCACCATTGGATTCCTTAGGTCCAAATTAGGTTTATACCAAAATTTGGACCTAAGGGAAGGTCGCCTTGACCCACTTTACAAAATGGTCCTCAACAATTACTTTTTGACCCTTAACTTTTTGAAGCCTTGCAAGGACCTCCCTATCTTTCTCGTCATCTTCTTCAATCAGGTCCCTCTGCCACTCGCCTGCGCAGGCCATACCTCCGGCGACTTTGCGTGGAGGATGGCACCGCACATGCATGGGGAGCCGACTCCAAATTTAAAAGGGAGACTCCTTGCGTTGTCCCCTGCCTCATGGGCCGGCTCCCATGACCTATTGGACACCATACCTCTCGTGCGAACACTCGAGAGGTATGGGTCTCGCTCCGACCATATCTCCGGTGAGGTATTCCCGCCTCCTCCTTGCGATTCTCTCTCTGCCGATGCCTATTTAAGGAGCGACACTTTCTGTTGCATCCTTCAAGCTTGTTCTGGCCTGATAATCCCCCTTAATTCCGTCTTCCTCATCTCCGGCCGTCTGCCCGCAAGCTCTGGCGACTTCCTCTTCCTCCTCTCGTCACTCTACCACCATACCAGTAGCAGAGTCATCTCCGCCGTCTTCCGCCGCACCTCACCGTACCAGCAAGCATCCTCCAATCCCTCTTCCTTGTCGTCGTTTCTTCCCCTGGGTGTCTTCGTCTCCAACGACAGCAGCACAACCACTCACCACCTCCACCTTTCCCCCCTTCGTCCAAAAACCCATAGATAAGTCCTCTCTCTTTGCTCTTTATTTTTCCCTCATTTATCTCTGTTATTTCGTCCCACCGCCCACACACCACCGCCATCTTCTCCACCTCCGACAGACCATCGGCGAGGTGTATCCGCCACTCCACGCATCCACCCACCTCGGCAACCACCTCACAAGCTCCGCCACAACTCACTGATCATAACCCCTCTTCCCATTCACCGCCACACTCTCCCAACACTTCCCTCGACCTAACCCACCTTCACGGCCACAGAGCGACCTAGGCACGCACGCCTAGGCCACCCCGCGACCAGCCAACCCTCGCCTCACCTTCGCTGTGATACGGTGAAGGTTTTCCTAAGGTCTGACAGGGCCGCGAGGCCATATTCGTGCATTTCAAGTTCGCGCCTCCGCCACCATTAGCACCTAGTGTAACGACCCGGTTCCCGAGTCCCTACGAGACACGAGAACCGGACCGACTCGACTAATCCCAAGACCTAGTCGTCCAACGAGGAAGTAACCAAAAGACAGTAAAATAAACCACATTCAGCATGAATATAACTAACAGTAAGAAAGTACAGCAGTAAGGAAAGAAACTACTACAGTAGGTACCACCACAACAGTAAAACAACATTTATCATATAACAAGAACTGCAGGTAAAGAAGGTACAGCGGAAACAAAAACTACTCACTAGAACAGAAACAAAAGAGGTACAAAAGGCTGTGGTAACTCTACTGGACCCTACTCGGCCCAGCGTCCTCTGCAGCCGCCGACCCTGGCTGCTCAACACCTGGTCCTGAAAAAGGTAACGAGTGTAACACGTCAGCAAAACGCTGAGTAGAGTGGCAAACTAACTAAAGGCAACAGTAGAGTGTACAGTAGTTGTTATGTTCTATTACTTCCTTTATTCACATCTTTCAATTTTTCTCACTATTTCATTTATTTCTCAGATCCTTTACTTGATCTCGAATGTCCTCGTGGGAACGATCTTGATTGCAGTCTTTTCCAAAAGTAGAAGTAGCACGTGGTGCTCTCCTGGCCGGGAGAGTCCCCCGTGGTGATCCTACCCTCAGTCAACCACCCCAAGGTCACTGACAGACGTAACGGTAACTACGGCACACGCGATAAACGCACAGGTAGCTAGCCCGCACTGGCACGCGGTCAGTCGTTTCCGTTAACGGGTGCGCCCAAAGCACAGCACGGAACCAGGGCAGAGCCCTCTCAGTAACAGGGGTCCAACCCCTCCACAGTAACCAAACCGGGGCCTTGCCCCTCCACAGTCCGCGCACCCTCGCCTGACTACCCTGGTTTGCCTTAGTGGGCCTAACAAGTCGATGAAGGAGGCTAGCAGAAACCCGGGGCCCGTGGGGTAGCTGTACTCTCCTAACACTACTAGCTCTCCTCGGTACTACGTACACGAGGGCCAACAAGTCGGTACAGAGTGGCCAGTCCTAACCCCCGGGTCCCTGGGGTGGCTAGCTCAGCTCTGCACTAAACAGGGGGACAGTCGCTCTCCTTGGTACTCCGTACTCAAGGGCCAGCTCACTTCCCCAATTCTATTCCATTCGCTTTCCAGGAGTTCTACTCCTACTTCCCCGTAGGGTTCCAGAACATCATATCTTACTTTCCAGTTTCACGTTCTTACAAACCATGATCCCAATCATGTTTCTTTATTCAAAACAGGCAGCTGTGAATTCAATTTACAGGCAGCTTCATATATTCCTTTCCATTTTTCCAAGACTGCATTATTATACATTCCACTAGTTTTTCCATCCTAGGATTCATACCATATCCTAGGGTCTATCATACAATCTAGTTTTCCGGCCCTAGGATTCATGCAACACCTAGGAACTATCATTCCATATATTTCTCATTCCTAGGATTCATGCAATGTCCTAGGTTCTAGTTATGGTTCCATACTTTAACAAATTTTATTAATACTTAAAGCCACTCTACCAGGTACAACGGGAGTAATGGGGGCGTGATCGGGAATCCCGCGTGCCTCCGCGACTCTCAAGACTGCAACCGAACGAGGTCCTATCACAAGGATCAAACACAAGGAGTGTCTCAAAACAGTGTATAGCTACTGTAGACGGGTAGAGGAATTACTTCTGAAAAGAACGCAACTCGAATCGCGGAAAACGGAGCCCGAACGGGCCCTAAACGGGTCGAAAAAGACGATACTGTGCAAAATCAGACGTCTGGAACTCCTTCCAGACGTCTTAAAAAGTGGATCAGAGAATTACCTGTTCAGCGTGGTTTCCCAGACGTCCAGAAGTCTGCGGGGACGTCTTCCCTAGATCCCAGACGTCCGATGGTCCCTCCGGACGTCTGGAGGTCACTCCCGCCGTCTGGTACAACTTCCAGACATCTGATTCGCAAAGGATGGCGAATCAGCGAACTTGCGCACAACCAACCCCCTCCCTCAGTACGGTCAGTCGACAAGAAGGAAGAAGAAGGCGGAAACTCACCTTTCAGACGTCTGTATGATCTTACAGACGTCGACCTTGCCATCTGGCTATCAATCCAGACGTCTGATTCTGGAAATTTTTCCAGAATCAGGACCCTGCTCGGCCTCCGCTCGCGACACCGCCCGCGTCGCACATCGCGCTCCTGCTGCTCAGACCGCAGCAGGTCCCTCTCCGCGTCGCTCCGCACCCCCTGCGCCCTCCGCCGGCCGGCCAAGCCGCTCCGGCGAGCTTGCCCTCACGGCAGAGCTCCGCCCTCGCACGCCGCACCTCCGTGCTCACTGCGGCCGTCGCTGCCGCCCTCGCGTCCGCTCGCTCTCGCGCACAGGAAGGAGAAGAAGGAGGAGACGGTGGAGGCGGGAGGGGAGGCGTGGCCCTTTTAAGGCCGCGCGAGGAGGAGAGAGGAGGTGGCAGGCCGCCTACAGCCGCAGAGAGAAAAAGAGGGAATATGCGGTCTGCGCGCTCAGGCGCGCAGGCGACTCGCCTGTGTCGAAAATAACGGATTTCCAGACGTCTTGAAACTATCCCAGACATCTGGTTGTGATCCCAGACGTCTGGTACGACGTATGGGCCACCTCCCAGACGTCTTAAAAGACGTCTGGGGCACACATTCGTTACACCTAGCTTGGAGCAAGCTCGCAAGCAGCTCCAGGCTCTTCCAGCTCCAGGAGGCATGCCCAGGTCGTGCGGAAGACTGCCGTGCACATCTCCAAGTCTTCAATTGGCAGTGAAGACCTCGGTTGGAATGGCGATTGAGCGCGGTTGCTGCTGTAGGCGCACAGGCAGCAGGGTGGGACGTTTAGTCCCACCTCGTGAGTTTGCAAGCACCCCACAGAGCATAAATTGTAAAAGTGACTAAGGCTTATCGCCTCAGTCACACGGGGTGAGGTCCCTCTCACTCGCTCACCCAGCCTCTTCTGCGACCACCCCCATGCGGACCTGGCCCGACCCGATTACCCAACCTGTGCACACCTCGCCCATCACCGCACGCCAGTGGGCATGGTCCCAAGCCTGTCACCCGACCCGCATACCCGAATAGGCTTTGGGAGAGAGAACCCTGGAGTAAAACAGAGAGAGAGAGACGTGGGGAGGGTAGGGGTTAGGTTTTGCCTAACCATACGCCTGTGTAGGGAACGGGGGAAGAAGCAAGGAAGGCGCGACTGAGGACTAAGCAGCAAAAGCAACTGTGGCCAGAGAGAAAAGAAGGACTTGGAGACACAGAGAAGAAAAGGAAGGAGGAGGTGCAGTTGAGACTTAGCTGCACCAAGGAGCTGAAACAGGAAGAAAAGAAAGAGAGAAAGCAAAGGTGCAGCAAAGAAGAAAGAAGAAGAAGCCAGAAGAGAAGCTGAGGCAGAGGAGAAGGCAGAGACAGAGAAAAAGGAAAAGAAGAGAAGAAGCTGTTGCAGAGAGGAAGGCCAAGCAGCTGAAAGAAGAGAAAAAGAAGAAGTAATAGCAGCAACAACAGCTGAAAGAAAGGAGAGCACCAGCACTGCAGCAAGTGGCTACTTAAGGCATCTGATCCAAGGAGTCAGACGTCTGAAAACAGAGAGAAAGGAGGACAAAAGAAGAAAGAGAGAAGAAAAGAGAAGACACAAATTTTTATTTCTTCTCTTTAATCTTTTTTGTAAAATAGTATATTGTAAATTGTGATTTTCTACGCTTCTAGAATCAAGCTTGCTCCCTGAGTTCGACCTCGGAGACTTTTTGTATTCGAGTAATAAAAACAAATCAAACTGGTCGTTACCAACGATAATATGTTTTTAGACGTCTGGCTTCAGCTTCGGACGTCCTGATGCCTCCTCAGACATCTCGTCGACCCTCCAGACGTCTGATACGGGAAAATTTCCAATACCAGAACATCCTCCGCGACGCCACTCCTCTCACAGTGTCGCCCGCAGCACGACGCAATAGCCTCAGTAGCTGTAGAGGGCCGGGAGGTCACCTCCCCGAGCCCCTCCTCGTGCGCGTGCCCGCCGCCACTCACGCGAGCTCCTCTGAGCTCCCGCACAAGCTCCGCCGAGCTCCTTCGGCCTCGACCCTCGCATGCTCCCGCTGCGCTCTCCTCCTCCTCATCTCGCCTCTCTTTCTCTTCTTCCTCTCCACTCACCGCATGAAAGGCTGGGAGGAAGGTGACGGCTGGTTGGAGGAAGGTGTGGAGGTGGTGGCTGGTGAGGAGGGTTTTAAATAGGAAGGGGGTTAAGGTTGAGGGGTGTGGAGGAGAGAGAGAAGCTCTGCGCGCAGAGCGAAAAGCCCCACTTCCGGACATCTGACCCTTTGTAACGACCTGATTCCCGAGTCCCTATGAGACACGAGAACCGGACCGACTCGACAAACCCAAGACCTGGTCGTCCAACAAGGAAGTAACCAAAATAGCAGTAAAATAAATCACATTCAGCATGAATATAACTAACAGTAAGAAAATACAGCAGTAAGGAAAGAAACCACTACAGTATATACCACCACAACAGTAGAACAACATTCATAACATAATATGAACTGCAGGTAAGAAAAGTACAGCGGAAACAAGAACTACTCACTACAGTGGAACCAAAAAGAGGTACAAGAGAACAGTGGTAACTCTACTGGACCCTATTAGGCCCAGCGTCCTCTGCAGCCGCTGACCCTGGCTGCTCAACACCTGGTGCTGAAAGGAACGAGTGTAACACGTCAGCAAAACGCTGAGTAGAGTGGCAGCTAAACTAAAGAAACAGTAAAGTGTACAGTAGCTATTTTAATTTTTCTTTCTTCCTTTCTTTACGTCTTTCTATTGTTTCAAAATTTATCTATTTCTCAGATCCTTCACTTGATCTCGAATGTTCCTCGTGGGAACAATCTTGATTGCAGTCTTTTCCAAAAAGTAGAAGTAGCACGTGGTGCTCTCCTGGTCGGGAGAGTCCCCCGTGGTGATCCTACTCTCAGTCACCACCCCAAGGTCACGGACAGGCATAACGGTGACTACGGCATGCGCGATAAACGCACAGGTAGCTAACCCGCACTGGCATGCCGTCAGTCGTTTCCGTTAACGGGTGTGCCCAAAGCACAGCACGGAACCAGTACAGGGTAGAGCCCTCTCAGTAACAGGGGTCCAACCCCTCCACAGTAACCAAACAGGGGCCTTGCCCCTCCACAGTCCGCGCAGCCTCGCCTGACTACCCTGGTTTGCTCAGTGGGCCTAACAAGTCGGTGTAGGAGGCTAGCAGAACCCCGGGGTCCGTGGGGTAGCTAGTGCCCTCCCTACACTAGTAGCTCTCCTCGGTACTACGTACGCGATGGCCAGCAAGTCGGTACAAAGTGGCCAATCCTAACCCCGGGTCCCTGGGGTGGCTGGCTCCGCTCTGCATTAAACAGGTACATGTACTTCCCTTGGTACTACGTACCCAAGAGACAGCACACTACCACGTCTTTCTTTCTCAGTTCCATTCCTTTCTCTTTCCAGGAGTTTCACTCCTAATTCCCCGTAGGGTTCCAGCTCTTTTAACTCAGAACATCCAGGTTTCACTTTCCAGTTTCACGTTCTTACAATCCATGTTCTCAATCACGTTTATTTATTCATAGCAGGCAGCTGTTAATTCAATTCACAGGCAGCTATTATTTCCTTTCCACATTTTTCAAGATTGCAGTATTCATATATTCCACTAGTTCTTCCCATCCTAGGATTCATGCCATACCCTAGGATCTATCATACACTCTAGTTTTCCAGCCCTAGGATTCATGCAACACCCTAGGATCTACCATTCATTCTAGTTTCTCATTCCTAGTTATGGTTCCATAATTTAACAGATTATACCAATAAACTTAAAAGCCACTCTACCGGTTACAACAGGAGTACTGGGGGCGTGGTCGGGAATCCCGCGTGCCTCCGCAACCCCCGAGACTGCAACGGAATGGGGTCTTATCACAAGGATCAAACACAAGGAGTTCCTCAAAACAGTATATAGCTACTGTAGACGGGTAGAGGATTTAATTCCGAAAAGAATGCAACTCGAAACGCGGAAAACGGAACCCGAACGGGCCCTAAACGGGTCGAAAACGACGAAACAGTGCAAAATCAAACGTCTGGAACTTATTCCAGACGTCTTAAAAAGTGGATCAGGGGTTACCTTGCTCTGCGTGGTCTCTCAGACGTCAAGAAGCTTGCGGGGGCGTCTAGCCTAGTTCCCAGACGTCCGATGGTCACCCTGGACGTCTGGAAGTCGCTCCCGTCGTCTGGCACTGCAGCCAAACGTTTGATTCGTGCTGGATGGCGAATCCGAACCTGCGCGTACCCATTTTCTCTCTCTCTTAGTACGGTCAGTCGGAGAAGAGGAAGAAAGACAGAAATAACTCACCTTTCAGACATCTGGACAGTCCTCCAGACGTCCTCCCAGCCGTCTGGTTGCAAGTCCAGACGTCTGATTCTGGAGAAAATTGCAGAATCAGGGCGCCACTCGCCCTTTGCTCGCGACGCTCAGCCGCGTCGCGACTTGTCCACCTACTGCTCGAGCTGCAGCAGGCCTCCCGCGTCACCACGCGTCTGCTGCTCCCCCTCGTCGGCCGGCCCTAGCAGCCCCGGCAAGCTCGCCCTCACGGCCGAGCGCCTCTTCCCACGCGCAGCGCCTCCTCCCACGCTCACAGCGGCTGTCGCTGCCGCCGCTCACTCGCGCTCGCTCTCGCGCACCGGCTGGAAGGAGGAGAGGAAAGGGGGCGGAGGAGACGGGAGTGAGGGGGAGGGCGTCGCCTTTTAAGGCCGCACGAGGAGGAGAGAGAGAGCGGGACAGAGGGTGCAGGAGGGAGAGGGAAAAAGAGAGAGAGACGCTCACAGGTCTGCGCGCTCAGGCGCGCAGATGAAACACGCGTGCCGAAATAACCGAATCCCAGACGTCTGGAAGGGGTTCCATACGTCTGGTTAGATGTCTGGGACACCTCCCAGACGTCTTAAAAACATCTGAAGCCGTGCGTTCGTAACACCTTTCATCCAGATGTCCGGACAAACGTCTGACGATTAGTCCATACATCTTAAACACCCTAAACGAGCACCGGGTCATTTCAGAGCCTAAGAGCCTACTTAGAGTGTTCAAAACATAATTTTTATGTGATAAATGGGTTCCTGAGGTTGAATTAAGTTGATCGAAGTAGTTTATTTGTTTTGAGAAATTTTATATTTGAAAGTCAACTTTAGGCCTTGATTGGTCAACCTAGAAGTGCTATTGAGGTTCCAGAGTTTAGAGCTAGATTTAAATGGATGATTTGAATTCCTCTATTGATTTCAAATTATTTGAGATCAATGTTAATGAGATTTTATGAAGTTTTTTGTGATTTCATATACCTATTCAGTTTCGGTTCAAAATTGGAACCCAATAGCATCCATAGACCATTCGTTGAGATTTCAACTCGAATTCTATTCAAATTGAATCTATTTGATCCTTTGCATTAATTCAGACCAATTCTAGAGGCTTAAACCTATCTATTAGGTTGTTTAAACCTGAGGTTAGTTGTTCTATGCTCAAGAGCAAGAGATTTGAAGCTCTGAAGCTTCTCTATGCTTCTCAGAACTCTACTAGCCTCTTCATTCTATGCGGAATGGTCTGTTATATCCATCTGATCTCGGAATTGAGAGAAATACCTAGCTTAGATATGTTTATTAGATAATTCCTCCTTTGCATAGCTGCTGCAAGCCATTTTTAGAGCTTGATTTCGAGGATCAATTATGATCCTATGATCAAATTAGCACATGCAATCAAAAGTAGATATTCAGGGCTTTCGATCGAGCCTTTACTCGATTGATTTGATCTACGGAGTTGCAAGAAATTGGCCATTGAAGTTGGCGCTGGAGTTGAGTAGGCACTGAAGGAAAGAGGGACTTGTTAGTCCCACATTGGAAGATTAGGAACACACACAGCAGTATAAAAGGAAACACACTTTTGGACTACCCAGTCATCATCGTAGGGTGCACCATTGAGTATATTATGAGTATTTGTGAGTGGATTGGGAGCTCGTGTGTGCAACTGGGCTGCGAGGCTATTGTGGACTTAAATAGGCCCAAAAGAATGCAAAAAAATAAATTTAAATAAAAACTATGGACCTGGCTCTAATAGTGATCGATCCAACCTATTAGGCTATTGATTCCACAAAAAGGTTGAGCCTGTTAATTAAACACATTTTTGTATAACTAAGCCCTTAATTAGCCTAAGTGTTGAGGAGGTTTGTAAAATATGGCTGAGTGTTGTGAAGACTTGTAAAATGTGAAGAGGCATTTGTGCTTAGTTTGAAATTAAATAAGTGCCTATGTTGAATTATAACTGGGGATTAACTTCTAAAATAATATTTTGTTGTAATTTCTTTTGCTTTTAAATGTAAAATCATTTCTTTTTGTATATTCTTACATATGGAATGATTGTCATGCTATTAATGTTAATTTTATGCAATTATTCATGTGGTCAACTGTAGAATACACTTTCGTCGAGTTTAAAATATGCGTTGCAGTGTAGTCAACAAAAGTGAATCAACATTTAAATTTTTAAGCTCAAAAACAGAAATGAGTTCAAGGTCGTTCGCAGGAAACAAGTTTAACAAATTAATCCACTGATAACAATTATCAAGAATAATAATGCAAATAAAATGAAAATGATATTCAATGTATAGCAAAATTGTAGTTCAAATGTCAGGTAGAAAATGTAAAAAGAATATGGTAAAAATGGTGGTTGAAACCACCAATTTAACCCAAGAATTTAAGCTCTAATCAAACTCAAATATTTGAACAGTAATCATCAACCACTAATGACAATTTTCCATGTCAACATCCACAGTAATCTCATAACAGAATTGAGTCAAACGTCGCCCAAGTACATCAGATGCCTTAACTCTCAAAGGCCTCAGCAGAGAGCATGAGGCACAAGTGCAGCACAAAACAAGCAATAGAGAGCTCAAGAATGGCTAAGTGTTGAGCGAGGAGGGGGGGGGGCACGAATTCCAAGGTTGCTACAGTGCAAAACCCCCCTCCCTTAGATTTTTTCTCTCTTTCTCAAGTAGGACCTAAGTGAACTGTAACCAGGTAAACAGGTATTCCGGTAAGCGAACCAGGGACTAGACTCTCCAGCATGATGTAGCAGGTGAGGAGTGAGAGGCATGTGAGGCGAGGGGACCTCACCTCTGTGTCTGAGGCGAAGAGCCTAAGGCACAAATTTTTTTTATTTGATGCACGAGCTTTGTCCCACACGATGTAGGACTAAGTTATGGGGCTGTCTTCCTCGTCCGACAGCAACTGAGTGGCTCAAGGAATTGAGGTAGTAGCTACTGCCTGCTGCTTCGATTGCAAGCCACAACAGGTTGAATGGAGCCCGGAGACAGACAGCTAGTGACGGAGAAGAAGGTAGCGACAGCACTCTGACAATGGACCTACGAATCAAAATACGGCCTTGCAGCCTTGTGAGACAAGTTCAAAAGCTTCGTTGGTGTCCAGTGAAAGTATTGGTAGTGGAAATTAGGAGTGAGCATCTGTGTGGAGGTGTGGTGACGTCGGAGAGTGAGAATGTGTGCATGTTCGACAAGGAGATAAAGAGTGTAAAGCTCTAAATTTCTTTAGCGCTTTTACTCAGTGTGGTGTAGCAGAGCTTATGGAAGTTGTGGCATGGAGTTTGATGGAGTGTGGTGGTCGTGCAAGCCCGTTGAAGCTTTGCTAGGCATGGAGAATCCGGTGGAACGATGCGTTAAGTGGTCAAACTTAAGGTTTAGGTAAGTGGGATTGAAGTAGAGGAGTAGAGAGAGTGATCAAGAGACTTAGGGGGAAGTGAGAGGGCAGAATGTGTTTGGTGTTGGCCGGATGGATGCGAAGAAGATAGAGTCGATGACGAGGTGTCGACGAGGAAGAAGAGGAAGGAAACACTCTTTCTTTGGCCGAAAAGACACGCGACGAAGAGAGGAAGCCGAAGGGCCGTCCAATTTGATGGTTGGAAGGCCGGAGGAGGTGATCGGAGAGGGCTTGCTAGAGCCAAATATGCGGTGGCCGGAGGGGGAAGAGAGGGCTATTCCACTCTAATCTTGGCTGATGAGGATGCTGGGAGCATGGGAGGTCTTTATAGAGCTCAAAATCAAGCTCTAAAGCAAGGAAAGAGCTTGATTGAGCCATGATTTTTGTCAATTTAGGATCTTTGAAATCTTGACTTTGCCTGAGCTGTAGGGTTCGATTTGGGGTCTTAGATGGAGTTCAGATTAGAGATCTTCCAATCAGCAATCTGGAGGGATTTGGCCAACAAATCAAGGAGAAATTCGAAATTGAAGTCAGTGCTTCACGGGTTTCAAGCTCTGTTCACACGCATGGCGGCAGGGGTATAAATGTGAAGATGACGAGAAAGTTGGGGGGGGGGAAGGTAAATGTAAGAATCTTGAAAATTAAGGGGTTGATTGTGAGAAATAGAAATCTTAGGGACTAAATTGCAAACAAGGTAAAGATAAACTTTAATTGGACCCACGTTTTAGTCTTAACCTAATTTGGACCCAAGGAATATAATGGTGAACTTGGATTTGATTTTTGACCACGTTTGCCTTGGCAATTTGCACAGAAACCTAAATTAGGGCAAATTCCCATATGAAACTCAGTTCTAGGTCAAAATGGGTTCAGATGGTTAAACCAAGGGTATCAAACCTCTTAGAATATTTTTCTATGAATTTTAGGAGGTTTAGATTGATTTTATCTTGACCAAAACCTCTTCAATTTAAGTGGATTTGATAATTAGCGTTTTCAATATGTTTTTGCCTTCAAAATACGTGAAATCCTGTTTCAGTCAGTATAAATCCACTTTTTAGACTTTTGCGCTCATTTGACCTTTAATTCACCCCTGAGTGACCCTGTGGTTAATCTATGTTTGAGATGTGTTGTTAAAACTATAAAATTAACCATATTTCCTTATTTTCTTCTTAAATCAGATTGATGCGGAGTTGTGACCCTCATATAATTAGGTAGGAGCTTTTATCATTCAAACCTAACTAAATGTGGCTAGTTAGGGCCCATGATGGTGTTAAAATCATAAACATATTATAGTAATTATTAGTTAATGAAGCTATTAATCAAGTACTTATTTAATTAAAATATATATTAATGTAAAACTCTGTAGTAGAGTAATAGAATAAATGGTGATTGATTAAGCTAATTAAGCCTCCCAGTATATAACCTGTACTCAACTAATTAAAAATGATTTTTTAAATGTTAGGTTATCTTGCACCCTATAATATAAATAACAACGACAAATTAATTAAGTAAGATAGATTAAGCATCATCTTTGGCATGATTAATTAAGATTAATAATATTAATTAATTGTGTTAAAAATTTGCATATCACATGGCTGAAGAAACTAGAGAGTGAATTTACAGGAAGGCACGTAGAAAATTTTCTCTTATTTATCTAGAGCT
Source organism: Thalassia testudinum (assembly GCA_037157565.1). Taxonomy (NCBI): domain Eukaryota; kingdom Viridiplantae; phylum Streptophyta; class Magnoliopsida; order Alismatales; family Hydrocharitaceae; genus Thalassia; species Thalassia testudinum. The sequence continues at coordinate 22,368,025 of JAZHRO010000054.1, read as the reverse complement.
TAGATCTCTTTACATTGCAAAAGCGAGTTTATTTTCTTCATTTTATGGCAAAATGAGGTCGATTATATTTTTAGAAATTCCCCACAAACTTATTTTAGATAGACATTAATCAAATCCAGCAAGATAATAATGAGATTAGATTTGATTGTAGATAGAATTAGTTAATCAAAATTTTTTCTTATTAATCAAATTTACTATTCATTGATTGATTAGTTTTGAAATTTAGAGAGAGGGTATACATGCTTGGCCTTTATATGATGGGCCTCAGGTTTTTAGGTGCTTGACCTTTATAATAATACATATATAGGAAACACTTAAAGGGACACCGACCTTATCGGATTTTTGGCATGTCTTGTGGTCCAAGTTTGTTGGACCTTACTTTGGTAGATTTGATTTTTAGAAAGTTTGTTTTAGAAGATTTATTCTTTCTAAAAAGAAGGGATATGATTTGATTAGGATTTAGCTTGTTACTTGTTTTAGAGGATTATGATATGTTCTCTCTCTATAAAAGAGAGCTTTTGTAATCCTTCTATTCTTAAGTTAATGAAACAATCCTTCCAACATGTCAACTCCCTCTCTCTTTCTCTCTTCTTCACTAACTGCAGCCATCTCTCTCTCTTCCTTGTTGTAAGAACAAGGGTTTCTGGTAGCACCTGCTGCTACCTATTTCCCTCACATGGAAGAGCCTCCACGCTTGCGCCAAACTCAACATGGTATCAAAGCCTTCAATCTAGGTTTTTATCGAGGGGTTCTCTACACGCATAGGAAGGAGAAGAAGAAAAGAAAAGGTCACGTTGTGCATAATTTTTCCTGGAGGACCATCGACTTCACCTTCTTTTTGGTGACCTTATACACGGCAGGAGAAATTGAGCACCTTACGCTAGCTCACGGGGTATAGGAGCAACGACATTGACTTGGATTGAGGGGTCGTGTGGAACCCTTTGGCACATCGAAGAACGTCAACTTTAAGTGTGTGGCTCTCATGTGTAGAAAAAAGTGGCATAGAAACTCCTCTCAATGTTTTAGAATGAAGTGATGGCAAATTTGGAGATTCATGCTATTTGAGAAAGCACTTGAGACAAAAGATGCAACCAGGAAGAAGAAGTTGGAGAAGGGAGTTCATCAACTTATACAAAGACAAGACGACCGCTCCAATAACCATGCCTTCATAGGTTGCCAAAAAGGCAACGATTACGGAGGTAGCAAGAGGATGTTCATCAAGAGAAGATGGAGTGTATGGATACATCATCACCAAGCCAAGTTTAGTAAGTCATTGTCCTCTCAAATTCGACTTGAGAGGGAGTGTGGAAAATAAAAGTCCTGCGTGGCAACGCTATCAAGCCACGTGGAAGTCTAGGAAACACCCAAAGGGGCACCACCCCTATGAGATTTTTGATATGTCTTGTGATCCAAGTTTGGTGGTCTTTAGTTTGGTAGATTTAATTTTCATAAAGTTTATTTTAGATGATTTATTCTTTCTAAAAATAGGGGATATGATTTGATTAGAATTTAGTTTATTACTTATTTTAGAGGATTATGATATGTTATATTTTCTCTCTATAAAAAAGAGCCTCTGTAATCCTTCAATTCTTGAGTTAATGAAATAATTCTTCCAACACATCAACTCTCTCTCTTCTTCACTGATTGCAGCCATCTCTCTCTTTTTCTTGTAGTGAGAACAAGGGCTGCTTGCAGCACCTGCTGCGACCTATTTCCTTCACATGGAAGAGCCTCCACACTTGTGCCAAACTCAACAATACATGCATGTATTGATGTATGCATCTACCAATATTAAATTACAATATAAGTAGCTAGGAAGTTTGCATCCCACCATAAAAGATAAATTTTACAAGAAAAGTTGCCTTGTTAACATGCTTAACAAGAATAGGTATTTGTAATTTTGAAATATACAAAATTCGTTATATAGGAGAACTTATCAAACAATGCCAGTTGGAGTTGGCGAATAAATCACATCAAAGAGTATATAATGTTTAAGTTTTAATAATCTCTTCCTCTCTCCCGCCTTTCCGTCTCCCACTCTCTTGCCCTCATCTCTCCTTCCCTCTCCCGCTCCTCTCCCTCTCCTTCTCGCTCCCTCTCTCTCTCTCTCTCTTTTTAAATATAAAATACTCCATTAAAGGGAATAGGAGCAATATAAGAAGATGTAAACCTGTAGGGGAAGCAGGAAGGAAAAATTAAAACTCTCATTTGTAGGTTGGGGAGGTAAACACCCCTACCCTATGCAGAGGAGGAACGCATCACCCCATAATGTAGGGGAATGAAAACAAAATTAAAAGAAAGAAAGGAGAAAAGACAAACAAAAAAAAAGTAAGAAAAAAATCAAAGCAGCGTCTTCAAGTAAACCACCGTATAGCAACATACCTCTATGTTGAAAGATGATGGTTGCACCACCAAAAGTGAGGTTTCGACGATCCATAGACCTACACAAACGAGATTGAAAGCTGAAACATGTTGGTGAAATCTCATCCATGTTGATCGTGGTCTGTAGGATGTTTCTATAAAAAACCTATAGGGGTGGGGAGAAAGATTTACATCCACTACCAAGAAAATAGCAAATGCAAGCCACGATAGGGGAAAGACCAACAAAGACGAAGGACAACATCCGTCGGCCAACTAGCCTCGATTGAGAACGAAGCTACACTTGAGGTTGATGTATAGGAAGAAGGGATGAGTGAGGTCGCCACGACAAGGAGAGATGCAAAGGAGATGGAGCCTCTACTTGTAGAGAAGAAGGTGATCATGATATGGACGACAACAAGAATGAGAAGGAGACATCGATTAGTGTCACATGCTCAATCGAGACCCCAATCTTAATAGGCAATAGAAAAGTTTTCTTATCAAAAAAGAAAAAGTATATAAAAATTTCTCACTCCCTCTATCTCTCTCTCTCTCTCAATCATCGATTTTAACCATTATATATTTATATCAAAACTATTAATTGATAATAAACTTTTAAATTCTAAAATGCATGCACACAGCAAAGATCTTCCTATATAAAATATATGTCATGTGCTAGAACTTTTGTGACATTTCCTTCCACGAAAGAAAATAGGGCATGATATAAGTTTTCTTTCAAGGAAGAGAGAGGACGCGCATGCTGCCCCCGACTCCAACAGAGAATAGAAGCCCGCCCTCACTTCCCCTCCACCAAACCAAAAACCGTGCTCCCTCCAACATGGCGAAGCCCAACACAGCCACCGGTGAGGACGACGACGACGCCCCCTCCCTCCTCCTGGTCTCCCCTCACGTCGTCCCGCACCCCCTCCACCTCTCCCTCCGCCGCTCCTTCTCCCTCCTCCGCGACCGCCTCGAACCCCCCTACTCCCCCCACTCCCTCCCCGCGCGCGACCTCCCCGACCTCGCCTCCGCCCTCGCCCTCTCCCTCCTCTCCTCCCCGTCTTCTTCCCCTCCCTTTCCCCGCACCCTCCTCGCCCTTCTCCACTCCACCTCCCCACTCTCCTACCGCCTCCTCTCCTCCGCCCTCTCCCGCGTCTCCCTCCACCTCTACCCGCTTCTCCTCCCCCTCCCCCGCGCCAACCTCCCCCTCCTCCTTCCCCCACTCCTCCGCGTCCGGTCCCCCTCCCTCGACCCCTTCCTCCTCGCTCTCCTCCGCCGCCTCGATCCCTCCACGCCCCTCCCCTCCGTCCTCCTCCCCGCCCTCTCCCACCACCTCGACCTCCTCGCCTCCTCCTCCCCCCTCGTCCTTGCCAGCGCCCTCTTCGCCTTCCTCCGCCTCCTCCCCGACCACCACCGCCTCCTCCCCCTCGAGGTCTCCTTCTGCGTCCGCGTCCTCCGCCAACACCTCCGCCTCTGCCTCCCCATTGGCCGCGACCTCGTCCGCCTCCTCCACGACGTCGCCTTCATCCCCGAGCTCAACCTCCTCTGGAAGGACCTCCTCCTCGACCCCGCCGTCTTCGGCGTCCCGGACTTCCCCGGTCTCCACGCGATCTACGCCTTGAGGACACCGTCTCACTTCCATCTCCTTAGGGTTAGCCCCGAGATGGAGACCTGGACGAGGTTCCTTCTCACGGAGGTGAAGTGGGGGAGCGAGAGGAGGCACCTCGAGTGGTTCGCCCGGAGGTTCCTCTGCCGGCCCGAGCAGGAGGACGCCGTCGTCGACCTCATCCGGTTCGTCTGCTGCGCACACCACCCCCCGAACGAGGTCCTGCGGTCGGGCGTCGTCCCGCGGTGGGCGTTTGTCGGGTGGCTGCTCAGTTACTGCAGGAGGAGCTACCTCGTGGCCAACGCGAAGCTTGCGCTGTTCTACGACTGGATGTTCTTCGACGAGGCGTCAGGGAACATCATGGACGTCGAGCCCGCGATGCTGCTGATGGCGAATTCTGTGCCGAAGCACGCGGGTTTTGCATGCGCGTTGGTGGAGTTCCTGTTGATCCTCGTTGATAACTATGATGTGGAGAGGAAGGACGCGATATCCCGCGGGGTTCGAGCCGCATTTGGCGCATGCGTGAGGAAGGGGGTTGTTCAGTCACTGGAGCCGCTGGTTTCCTGCGAGATGATCCCTGCTGCTCTTAGGAATAGGCTGCGTGTACTCGTCCCGGGTTTGGATGCGGGGGTTGTTGAGCCTGAGGTTCCAAAGGGATCATCATCAGATGTGCCAACAAACGTGGAATCTGACAAAGAGTTGGAGACAATCAAAGAGGCTTCTATGTTGAGTAGATCATGTACATTGGTTGGAGAATCTTCGGCTTTCATTCAAACCGGTGGCATTGCGGAAAAGACTGCACAAACTTAGGATGGAATTAGGGTGGAGGACTGCTAATTTGGACAGAACAGCACAGGACGCTCATTGTGGCACTCATCTTTGTGGATGATGTCTTATGGAGGAGATGCATTAGCTGGCCAGTGGAGTAGCAGTTCCATGTCAGCAAGAGGCGTTTTTCTCCTTGGGGTGTTTACTGGAGCTTGACTTTATTAAAGGAGGTATCATCTCCATCCAGCTTCTCTACTGAAATCCTACATATATTTTTCCAATTTGAATTCTGTAATCTTCTTGGTTTGACCGACGTATGATCCTTTGTTCCAGAGTTTACCCCAAAATTCAATGCATCTCTGCTTGTAGTATTTTTGCCTTCAATCTCGGAGTTGCTCCAGTTTTAACATCATTCTGCTGCATCAGGTCTGCCTTTCCTTGTTGCTTGAATTTGTGTTTAATTTCTACTCATTGCTTACCTATGATGAACTTGATTTGATCATAAGAGTATACTTTATGGGTTGTGGAATACGGAACAAAAGACAACTTTTGCGAAGGTGTAACAATTTCTTGGATATAAGGGATCACGGAAGCCTGGATGTAGTAGTATAGGAGAATGGCCGATCGGCTGGAGTTTATGCCTGCCGTATGTCATGTTTCAGTGAAGAAGCATTTGGGTCCATCCTCAAGTCAAAAGGCACAAGGTCGCAGATTGTGGGAAAGAACCATCAATGAACACCACATCGGACATGAGTCAGTTGAAAGAATGTGAAGAGCTATTTTCAATGACCTAAAAGTCATTGATTCTTTCAGGTAACATTTGGCTATTGGTGGATTAAGGTTTATTCACTGTTTGATTTGGCATGGAATTGGTTGAGAGGAATAAGAAATAAAAAAAATCAGTTAATGGTGATGTTGCATACAGAGAGGTGGAATAACTCCATGTCCATCCCTCCATGAAATTAGTTGGTCAAATAAAATAGTGGCTATTCCTTGATGTGATGTAATGGTGTTTGATTTCCGGAATAAGCATTAGGTGGAATTATTAGAAGTTCAGGGGATGTGTGTGTGTGTGTGTGTGTGTGTATTGGGGGTCTGAAAACAATTGCTACTCATGCATCAATGATCAATTCATGTAATAGATACAGGCTTATTATTGTATTAGAAAAAAATTGACCTATTGGTCTTCTCCTTTCCCTCCATTTATTTGCCCCACTCCTCTCTCTTTGAAGACCTATGTACATCATCATCTGTAACAAAGTGGTTGGGGTGTCAAAACTCTCAACCGAACAAAGATTACTTGTCTTTCATGGGATACTTCTTTAAATTGTCGTGCTCTTCCATTCCCTAACTTATGCAAACATTTTTTTTTCAATGACATTAGGACCTTATGCCAGCTTTTGTCAATGTCCATTAGATGGCATTGTCTGTGGAAAGCAATCAAGAAGTCATGGCTCATTATCATTGACACAATTACCCTTGTTGATGTTAAACTCTTTGATCAAGTCCTGTCATACAGCACCCATGGGATTCCAATCAAACCTTTACCATGTTGGGAAAATAAAAAAGCGATAAGCTATATTATCCTCATCATCTTCCAGCGTGGAGCTGCCCACTTTTCCCTTTTGTTTACTATAGAAAAATCAAGTATAAAATAAAAGTACAAGGGAGCTGTGAGAGAGTGAGAGAGTAGAGGAGGGTTGGGAAGTGATCTAACTGCATCGATGTTGAGAGCTTTGGAGGCAAAAATGGGGGCACCACCATCAACAATGTCTGTGGGAAGGTGGAGGGCCAACATGTAAGATGCATCCAGTGCAGGGGATAGGGTCACTTTGCAATTTAGTGTTGGGATATTGGGAAGTGTGTGGTTTATGATGCCATTGATCACCGAAGTTTCTCGTGCCTGTGTTAGTCTATTGAACAGAAGGTGGTCACACTAAACCTTGCTCTGAAGGCGGGAAAGATAGCTACCAGGATTGGTCAAGTGCCAGCATGGTGGTCATCGGAGGTTCATGAGAATGGGGACTTCCTGAGGGATTGCCTTATTTCTAATGTAGCGGGATCACCATCACTAGAATCTGTTCATGGAAGGTCTTTAAGTTTGATTGTAGCCTCATTGTGGCAGTAATTGATGAAAGGAAGTTTTTGTGTTCAGGATGCTCTTTGGATCTTTAGTGGAGTCTCCTCTTCTCTCTAGTGTGGCGGAGGTTAGGTGAGATGGCAAGAATACTCTAACATTGATGGTGTACTGTCTTCTTGACCTCCTACATGACCTTGGGTACATCTTGTTGTGGAAGGCATTCCATAGACTTCGTTGTTTGAAAGTGGTGAAAAGGGTGGCTTCTTTGTTTGGAAGATAGGTGGGCTGTGCATCTCTTGGCAGATGCATTGTTTTAAAAATCGCGCCTCAAGGCGAGGCGGCCCCAAATAGCCTTGAGGTGATAGCCTCGGGGTGCACTTAAGAGGCATGCGCCTCGCCGGAGCTGAGGCGGTCTGAGGCACTCGAGGCGGTGAGGCACACTTGAGGCGCCGCCTCAGCTGCCTGCGAAAGGAGGCTTAGGTTAGGTCTTCAAGAGTTGGTGTTACTGCTGCAGCATCATCGGAGCTCGAGGTGGAGCATCACCATAGCAGCATCGGAGCTCGAGGAGAAGCATTGCCGCAGCAGCATCAGAGCTCGAGGAGCAGCATCGCGCAGCGTTGAGGAGCAGCATCGTGCAGCGTCGAGGAGCTGGAGGCGTAGCATCGCGCAGCATCAGGAGGCGTAAGCCTCACGGAGCATCAGAGCTCAAGGAGCTGGAGGCGCAGCATCGCGCAGCATCAGGTGTAAGCCTCGCGGAGCATCAGAGCTCGAGGAGCAGCGTTGGAGCTCGAGGAGGTTGGCTCTTCGAAGGTTGTTGTCGCAGAATAGTGAATGATGCAGGCCTGTAGCAGCGTTGCAGAAGGTTGTCGTAGCAGCGTCGAAGGTTGGGGAGAGAATGCACTAGTGAATGACTTGATTCAGCATGTATACTAGTTATCAAAGTGGAACCTTTGTTATTTATTTGATAGTTTTACTTATTTATCAAGTTTAGGTCATTTATTTGATAGTTTTATTCATTTATCAGGTTTTATTTCCTTATTAGCACTTAATAAGTATATATCATTTTATTTTTTTATGTTTTTTATGCAATTCCTGAGGCTTACGCCTCGACCGCCTCGAGGCTTACGCCTCACCTCAATGAAGGCAAACCGCCTCGGTACTGCCTCACATTTTTTAAAACCTTGGTTAGATGCCACTCGTAGTTTGCATAGTGGAGGCATGAACAATGGTCAACACTTGTTTTTTCTTTGTCCTTTCACGGGAGATGTTTAGGAGTGGTTATTTCAGATTGAGTAATGAGTGTGATCTCCCTTTTGCCTCATTATGTGTGATTTGTCTGTGTAGAAATGGTGTTACTTCAGGAGAGAGAGGATGTTGAAATTGTTGTCTTGGAGGCATTGGCATTTTAGGGGATGTGGTCTATTATGCAGGGGCGTCTTCATTTTTTTGGTATGACTTTTGTAGTCTTGGCTTGAAGTTTTTAATACTGTCGATGATTGTTGATCGCGGATACCAAATGCTTGCCCCCTTTTTTCCTCCAAAAAAGAGAAAATCTTCTCTCCAAGCACCAGCTGGGAAGGAGAAACAAAAGTTGGAGAAAGGAAGAGGAAGATTCATTGAATCATGGGAAGTCACCGTGAGACTAAAAGACGAACCAACACCTTCTTGTAAAGCTCATGTGATCTTGGCAATTCTACTCCATCGTCACTCTTATAAGGGACATGAAATGGCGGACGAATCATCACCTCCTCATAAACCTTATGTGGCCCTGGCAATTCTATTCACTCTTATAAAGGGGGGGAAAGGGAAATAAAGGGTCATCTTATTCGTGAATACTACCTCTTTGAGAACGTGAGTGCCTAAGTCCTTATAATTGCTATTTTCTTCAAAAGTGCTATTGAGTCTAGATTCCTCTGGAGGATGCAAACTTGGTTGAGTGGAATCTAGACAAGAACCTTTGTCTTGTGTGTGTGATTTCACCCCTCACTTTTCAGCTCTCTTCTCTCAATCTCTAGCAAGGGATTTGGACTGGACTAACCCTCACCTCCTGCCAATGACAAATTTGATCTTCTTAGAGAGAGTCATAACTAGTTCAGATATAGCTAATACAAAGCCCCGTGCTTGCACCAGAAATGTGTAAGAAATGGTTATATTTATTCATTACAACAATTTACATGTCTTTTACTTTAAGAATATGATTCAAATATAACAACAAGGATTCAGATGTAAAAAAAAGGTTGCATTTGCAGGCTGCTAGCATTGAGCCTTTGCAAGGAATTTTGATTTGAAAATTGCACCCACTAGGGTTTGATTTGTCAAAATTTACAAACTAATTGGACTATTATAAGATTTTAACTTAATGGTTTTTGTCATGTATAGGTGCATAGATGTTGGCAAACAAACTTAGATGCTTGGAATTTTACTGGGCTTTCTGATGTTCACATATGAAAAAACTTCTCACTTTTTTTTTTTTTAAATCTTCTAAAATTTGAAACATCATCAAGTAGTTGCAACTTTTTTAGGAATAACTTCTGTAACACGCCGTATAGCACACCACTGTGATCAGTGATTTAGGGTGGAATGGGGTTGGCCCCCAAGGGTTGCCAATCTACCCCTGACACTTCTAATTTCAGCTATGAATTAACAATCATGAAACTTCAGCAATTCCAGACAACTAATGTAAGAATGAAGTGTTTAGGATTTCAAGTGGATCAAAGACTCCTTCCTACCCTGCACAGAAAGAAATAAATTTATGGGTCAGGTTTCACTTGTTCCACGGTTAGGATGAGATTGGTTTGTTCGACAGCAATTTTGGATTGGCTCATATATGGTCTTGTTTGCACTTTCCTGGCCATTCTAGATACAATTGTGAAATGTTGGATTTCCATTGTTTAAATCGTGCATCTCCTTTTGTAGTCATTCAAGGAATGGATAACTGATTGAATCTCCTGGTACTCATATCATTACAATAATGTTTATTTGTGCATACATTATAACAAACTAGGGTTCATGGCCATTAAAAACACCAAAATCAGAAGACTGCCACTAAGAACTTCGCTTTGTTGTTACGACCATATACCACATAACAAACGTCTAGAGTTGAAAATTAGTTTCACTTGACTCTTGTGATGGTGAAAGTGACTAATTTAGGTAAAGTTTCAAACCAGAAGGTACCTTTACTAAAAGTAGAGTGTGGTAGCTGAAGGGATTTGTCCCTTCGCATTGAGTTTTAACGATGAACTTGTGGGGATTGTTGATTTTAGAATGTATTGATTGAATATTGGAATTGTCCAATTCCAATTTGGAGTATATTTTGTTGGGAATTTGTAATGGGAATTATGTTGAAATCAACTCATATTGTGTGGAAAGTTTAATGCCAGATAGTAAGTGGAAGAAACATGTGAGTGGGATATAAAGATGGCTCCCCTTAGAACTCATGTGGGCATGGGGTGGAGGGAAGGTTGTGTGTTCAAATTTCACTTAACAGAATTGGCATATAACATGCGTGCATCTGCCACATGATGTGTAATTTCTCAACACAGTTAACTAAAGTTAAAAGTCTTAATTAATCGTGTAAGAAATGATTTAGGTTAACTTGAATTAATGTCAATTAGGTAGTATAGGGTTAAATTAACCTAATATTTATGTTTAAGTTCTTTATAACTGGTTGAGTTTAGGTCGTCCGGCATATTAATAAATTTAATTCGCCAATTCTTATTAGTTAAATTAATGACTAACTAGTTATAATATGTTAAGCACATGAATATTTGCACAAAGAATAGATAATTAAAACATGCAATTATTCTATTTATGAAAGAGAAAATGTACATGAATGATTTACAATAAAATCTAAAAATATTTATTATAATTTGTACAAAAATATAAGGCATACAAAAATGTTTACAAAGAATACAAAATGCCTTTGAACAATCTAAAATTTAATCCTTCTTTCTGATCTCTTAAGCTCTTTCTTTAGCCTTCTGCCTTTCTTCAGTTCCGTTCCCTTTTATTCCCTTAGGTTCACCTGTGCATTTGTTCCTTCTCATCACTTAAGTTGCCTTCGTTCACTTAACTTTCACTTAGCCAAATTATCCCTTCAGCTCTTTTATATTTCACTGTTATTTACTTAGGTTCTCTTCTCTCTTCCTCTGTTCTTCTTCACTTAGCCCTTTTTAACAAACCCTCACTTAACCTATTTAACAAAAAATTGTTAATGGGCGGCTTAGGCCTTTCGGAGATACATAACACTCTGTGGGGTGGGATCGGACCCTACTAAGCCCGGGCCTAATTTGTTATTAGGTTTATTTTTATCGATTTTTCACAATGCACAGTCTCAGGCCCATCACAGGTCTAACAAGCTCGCTCGCCCACTCGGGCACACACGCAGGCACAAGCTTGCGCACACCACACATGCACGTGCACGCACCTGCCCAGATATGCTTAGAAGAATAGGTTCGGTTTTGTGCGCTCGGCGCTGTCGATTGAAGCACTGGGTTCACAAAACCAAGATATACTAAGGCGTGCGTTTGCGTTCCATCGATGTAGGACTTTGTTCAGTGCACCTCCTTCACGTAATGTTACGACAGGATGGATCTTCAAGACTCGATTCCAGACGATTCTCTAATCCAAATCGAGCATATAAGAGTTCGATCGAAAGCTGATGATGTCTAGTTTCTAATTTTAAAATCAATTTAAGCTTTGGATCAGATTTGATCCACGGATCTGATGAGAGAACATGACTGATCGTCAGGTCAGAATGAGCTTGCAGAAGGTGAAGACTCAAGTCTTTTGATCTGCAGAGTGGTGATACTCCTCATTTGAGGGTTTGAAGTGTTTTAAGTGATCATTCCGCACTTAAGTGAGGAGGAATTGAACAAAGGTAGAGCTGCCAGAAGCTCTAGAAGCTTCATGGCTACTGGACTTAGGTTCAGAACTAAAATTTAAGATCAAATCAGTTAAACAAAAAGATAAAATCATCATAAATCGACCTAAGCCACTTCAGTGACTCAAAAAGAACTAATCTGAGCAATCCTTAGCTTTGAATTTCAACACAAATCCAAGGAACAGTGTTGGGTTAAGTAACCCAAACTGAACAAATCATTCAAACTTCTTATTTCCTCAATAATTCTTATTCAAATTAATCTAAAACTCCTCTAAATCACTCCAAAAACTCAATCAATCCACTTAATATGAGATTTAAACTTTAATTAGGTTTGACCTATTAAGCTCGAAAGTTGACTTTTAGACTCAAATCTCCTCTGATCAAATTGACAACCGTAATGAATTTGTTTAATCTTAGGAAGTTATACCGCACTCTAAATTAGGGTTTTGATAGGTTTTAAGGTGTTGTCAGACTCATCGCCTGATATAGAGATTTTCAGACCTTCCTAAAGTTTAAAATAAGTTTCTTATGATTTGCGCATGCTTTTAGATCTATTACTTAACTCAAATCCTCAAGAAATTCGTCTCTCCAACTCTACTGGAGTTGGAGAAGACGATGATCAATCTAAAGGTGTAAACAACTGCACATAGATATTAAGTGCGATTCTTGATTCTAAGATCACATAGAAGTGATCTAGAGCTTTTGAGCGAGTTCTGGAGGCTAAGGCAAAGATTTGGTTCGTCAGAGCTTGCCGGAGCTCCAGTGAATGCCCTACGAGTTTGCTAGATGTGGATTCTTGATGAAATACCACAAAGATGATTTTAAAAGCTTCCTGAAGTCACAAGGAACCTCAAGAACTTATCAATTAATCCAATTAATGATCAAACTTAAGAATTTATCATGAATTCAGTTAGAAAAGAATCTGAGTTCGCTTGAACTCCAAATTAGTCCTTTCACTCAATTGAGGGAGGGAAAAGACTCAAATGAGTCTTACGATGCTTAATGAGTGATTGATTAAGTGATTAAACTCCTCTTGAGCCACCATTCACAGCGAGCTCAGGAGGTTGAGGTGAGATTAGGCGTTTTATATGTAGGTATTAATTAGGCTAATTAAGATCTAGATCAGGGCCCTAAATTGGTGTAGAGGTGATGAAGGGCCCTAGTAGATGTGTTATAAGCTAGAGAACCTTCGCCGTGGACAACGGGGTTCTCTTGTGGAGGTAGAGTGGACTAGGCGTGTGAGTTGATAAAGTGTGCAATTAATGAAGTGGAAGTGTTCGCGGAGAGTTAAAGAGTGTGATCAGTGATTTTAAAAGACAAAATAGTGCTCCAAACAAGCTCAAGAAGCTCGCTGGAGCTGTAGAAGACGACGGATTACAAAACATTTGAGCTATGCTAACTAACTATCTAAACTACGCTAAGCTACACTAAGATAAAACCTAATTTTACTGTTACCTAGATGAAAACGTAGGGATCTTCGTCGAAGTGTCGTGACGGAGGAGGAAATCAGAGGGTCGGAGATAGAGCTCTAGCGGAGAAGAAACATAGATGAAGAGGGATGTAGATGCGGCTCAACCTTGTCGCTGGGTGCGGCGGAGATCGAAAGATGATCAGGGCTTCGAAGAAGACTGGAGGAAGGTGGTTAGGAGTCGTCGGAGGTTGAGGAAGAATATCTTATTGAGCAATTTGTTGGGGGAAGGTGGGAGGGATCGCTCCCCGAGATCGGAGGTCAAGGGAGCTATTTATAGGTAGCTTGCATCTGGACGTAATCATGTCCAGGTGCAAGGGTGTAAGGTCCTTCGTCTTTGGCGACAGTGAAGTCACCGTGCCGGAGTTTGTTAGGTTTAGGAGGATCGGGATCGTTGGATGGAGCGGTAACGGTGAGCGGAAGGCTGGTGGCAAGGGCGAAGGAGTTCAGAAGCGAGATGGAGGGTGATCGATTGGTATTGTCATCGGTCGTCCTCAGCCATTCAGACTTGAGGAAGAAGACGACGACGGAAGTGAAGTGCACATAGGGACCTATACGAAATAAAAAGTAAGGACCTATCTGTAGGAAAAGGACTCAATTGATCTGAAAACTAAGGACCTAAACGTAAACATTTGATTTTTAAGCTTAATTTAATTTATTTCTTTTTCAACTTTTTATATATGATTATAAATTAGGTAAATATTATGTTAATGCCTTGAATTTACATTTTTATCCTTTTTAGCTATATTTAATTAAGTGATTAATTTACTTAAGTTAATTAAATACTTAGGTCATAAAATAAACTAAGTTAGTTTAAATATTAAATAGGTAGCTAAATGTTTAATATTTGAATCCAATTATTAATTAAATTATTAATAATATTAATTGATATTTAATTTAGTATTTTTAACTTATTTTGAAGGTCCTTAATTAATCCCTTCTAATATAATTAACCTTGTATTTAGTATATTCTTAGCTAATTAACTAGGGAACTATGATGAGCCTCTCATTACCACACCACACCTTGCCTTGTTGGTCTAGGCCAGGCCAAGCTTGAGCCGTGGTCGGGTGTGAGTGTGGGGTTATCCCAAGCGTAATTTGATTTTTTTACATCGATTATTTTAATGAATTCTCGAAATTATATTCCCAACGGATGTGATTAATTTCTCCATAACGTCCCTTTGTATCTCTTACATTATAGGACTCATATCTATTCTCCCATGAGGGTTTTGCGTGTATACATACCCACAGAACCAAACTCGCTCCTTTCCTTTCTTTGTGCATCATTGTCGTTCCTCTATGTTACTCTCTTGTGGGGCGGCTCTCCCCTTGATGATGTTGTTTTGATGTGGTGGTTGAGGACGACAGCAGATAGAGCGCACCGACCGTGGTGGTGGATCGTCGGGCCTTGGGAGCGGCGCATGAGGACCTCCTATATGCTGGTGTTGGGGAGGGGGGGGGGGATCGTCTCGTTAAGGGGAATCTCTATCAAGGGATACTTTGATAGTAAAACTCTCTAACTTTCTATTGTTTTTATTTTTGTTATTTATGCCACATTTGTTTGATCATGGGTTTTTATATTGTTCATCAATGTGTTCTATTGCCTATCGTGATATTGGCATACATGTTATTGCGGTTCTTGTCTTAGTATGCATATATGTTGGCTGTAAATGAATTTATTTGTGCATGGATATTCGTATATGCCACATTTTCAACAGATTGGGAGGAGAATGACACGGTGATTAAAGAGCTCATTTGGTTTGCTAACAGGTGGGAACGGTAAGAAATGCTGATGCTCAATATCAACCCTTGTATCTTGTGACAGACATGAAAAGCTAACTTCTAAAAACTCAGGTTGGCAGATAAATTTATCTTTGCTCATGATATTGGGATTATATATAACTCAGCCTGGTTTATCATCAAATAGACAGTGACAGAATAAAAACTCCCTTGGCAGTTCTTAACTTTTGTTAGCCATGTTTTATGGATTTGGGGTTTCTTCTGACATGAAGCTTGTAAAATCTTTGTTCCTTCTTTTATTTTCTATATAAAGTAGAGCATGTGATCTGATTCTTTTTTTTGCAAAGAAGATATTTCATTAAGGGAACGGAAAAGATGCATGGACACAAGGCAGAAACAGACAACTTAAACACCCCTCTAAGAGGAGGAACAAAAATGTCCCCTCGAAGAGGAAGGAACTCCAAAAACACAAGAACAGAAGAAAACCAAAAAAAAAAAAAACAAAACAAAGTAGAAAAGAATCATGCACGCAGCAATCCTGTAGCAAGCTCGAAAGCCTATCCTACGTCACTTGATATGACGCCACTGAAAATCAACGATTGAATCGATCTGTGCAAACAAGTAATAGGAGGCTAAGCATCAGACTTCAAACTTAGCTGTGTAGGGTCTGGCTCCAAACATGGTCCTTGAGAAACCTAAGAACAAGTAAAAAACAAAAGACAAGGATAAAGGTTGAAGATGAAAGTGAGGTGGTTGCGGTAGCACCTCGACTGGTGGAGCGTCAATTAGTCCTCCAACGAGCACCACGTCAGCCTCGGTATCAACTCCAAAGACGCTTCGTTGATAACGTCCCATCAATGCTGCGTGAGGGAGTCACTAGTTATGAACGCGGGTTCAAGACGTCTTTTAAAACATCTGGGAGGTGGCCCAGACGTCTGGAACCCCTTCCAGACGTCTAGGATTTAATTTCTGCGGCACGGTGGATTTCGTCTGCGCGCCTGCGCGCGCAGACTTGCAGATGCCCCTCTTTTTCCCTCTCCTCCTGCAGGCGTAGGCTGCGCCCCTCTCTCTCGCTCTCTCTCCCCGCGCGGCTTTAAAAGGGCCCTCGCCCTCTCCCTCACTCTCATCTCCTCCACTCCCTTCTTCTTCTTCCAGCCAGTGCGAGAGTGAGCGAGCGGCAGCCGCGACGGGTGTGCGAGAGGAGGCGTTGCGCGAGGGAGGAGATGCTCGGTCGGGAGGGCTCGAGCTTGCCGAGGCAGCTGGAGCCGGCCACGCGGGGGAGCAGCGGGCGCGGAGTGACGCGGAGGGATGCTGCAGCTCGAGCAGCAGGCGGACGAGGCGCGGCCGTGCGTCGCGGGCAGAGAGCGTGTCGAGCTTTGATTCTGGAAATTTTTTCCAGAATCAGACGTCTGGGCTTCCAACCAGACGATGGTGAAGACGTCTGGAGGACTGTCCAGACGTCTGACAAGTAAGTTATTTTCGTCCTTCTTCCTTTTTTACGACCGTTCGTACTGAGAGCGAGGAGTGGTACGTGCAGGCTCCAAGATTCGCATCCAACGCGAATCAGACGTCTGACCGCAGTGCCAGACGACTGGAAGGACTTCCAGACGTACGGGGTGACCATCGGACGTCTGGGAACTAGGCCAGACGCCCCCGTAGGCTTCTGGACGTCTAAGAGACTACGCAGAACAAAGGTACCATCTGACCCACATTTTAAGACGTCTGGAAGAGGTTCTAGACGCCTGATTTTGGACTGTTTCGTCGTTTTCGACCCGTTTAGGGCCCGTTCGGAGTCTGTTTTTCGCGTTTCGAGTTGCGTTCTTTTCGGAATAAGATCCTCTACCCGTTTACAGTAATTATATACTGTTCTAAGAAACTCCTTGTGTTTGATCCTTGTGTTAGGACCTCGTTCCATTGCAGTCTCGGGGGTTGCGGAGGCGCGTGGGATTTCCGACCATGCCCCCAATACTTCTGTTGTAGCTGGTAGAGTTGTTTTAGAAATTATTAACATAATTTGTTACAATTATGGAACAATTAATAGAACCTAGGGCATTGCATGAATCTTAGGAATGGGAAACCAGATTGAATGATAAATCCTACGGTATTGCCTGAATCCTAGGGCTGGAAAATTAGATTGAATGATAGATCCTAGGGTACTGCATGAATCCTACGACTGGAAAACTAGTGAAATGAATATAGATATTGCAGCCTTGGAAACTGTGGGAAGGAAATAATAGCTGCATGTAAATTGATTTTAACAGCTGCCTGTTATGAATAAATGAACATGTTTGAGAATATTGGTTGTATGAACATGAAACTGAAAGGGTGAAACCTGAATGTGCTGAGTTAAAAGAGCTGGAACCCTACGGGGAGTTAGGAGTAGAACTCCTGGAAAGAAAATGAAATGGAATTGAGAAGGAAAGATGTGGATGTGCGTTGTCTCTTGGGTACGTAGTGCGAGGGGAAGTACCTGTTACCTGGTTAGTGCAGAGCGGAGCCAGCCGCCTCAGGGACCCGGGGTTAGGTCTGGCCACTTTGTACCGACTTGTTGACCCTCGTGTACATAGTACCGAGGAGAGCTACTATTGTAGGGCGAGTACTAGCTACCCCACGGGTTCCGGGGTTCTGCTAGCTCACCTACATCGACTTGTTAGGCCTACTGGGCAAACCAGGATAATCAGGCGAGGGTGCGCGGACTGTGCAGGGGCAAGACCCTTGTTTGGTTACTGTGGAGGGGTTGGGCCCCTGTTACTGAGAGGGTTCTGCCCTATACTGGTTCCGTGCTGTGCTTTGGGCGCACCCGTTAACGGAAACGACTGACCGTGTGCCAGTGTGGGTTAGCTACTCGTGCGTTTACCACACGTGACGTAGTCACCGTTACGTCTGTCAGTGACCTTGGGGTGGTTGACTGAGAGTATGATCACCACGGGGAACTCTCCCGGCCAGGAGAGCACCACGTGTTACTTCTACTGTTCGGAAAAGACTGCAATCAAGATCGTTCCTACGAAGAACATTCGAGATCAAGTGTAGGATCTGAGAAATAGATAGATTGTGAAACAATAGAAAGACGTAAATAAAGGAAGAAGGAAAATAAAACAGCTTCTGTACACTTTACTGCTTCTTTAGTTTAGCTGCCACTCTACTCAGCGTTTCGCTGACGTGTTACACTCGTTACTTTTCAGGACCAGGTGTTGAGCAGCCAGGATCAGCGGCTGCAGAGGACGCTGGGTCGAGTAGGGTCTAGTAGAGTTACCACTGTTCTTTTGTGCCCTTTTTGTTCCACTGTAGTGAGTAGTTCTTGTTACTCTCTGTACTTTTCTTTACTTGTAGTTCATGTTATGTTAAATGTTGTTCTACTGTTGTGGTGGTACATGCTGTAGTAATTCTTTTTCTTACTACTGTATTTTGTTATTGCTAGTTATATTTCATGTTGAATGTGGTTTATTTTACTGCTCTTTTGTTTAATTCCTTGTTGGACGACTAGGTCTTGAGATTAGTCGAATCGGTCCGATTCTCGTGTCTCGTAGGGACTCGGGGTCGGGTCGTTACACTAGTGGAGGTAGCCCACCCGAAGGAGATGAGGAGCTGTCAAGGCTAAAGGAGATAGGCAGAGCAATGAAAGGGAAAGGATGGAGGTGAAGGCGGGGGGGGGGGGGGGGGGGGGTTGGCGATTGGCGATTGGCGATCAAGAGCTGATCGAGGCACCACACAGTGGAAACTTTGGGTGCAAGCAAGTCCTAGTGAAGGAGCATTGGGAGAACAGGTGGGAGCGCATCACACAAATGAGAAGATTTTTGTGGGGGCATCGCATGGGATCTGATTTTTTATCCATCCATGCACGGATATTTCACAGGTTGAAGAGGTAGATTGAATTGCTGCCTTCTGAGATTTGAGAGGTAAAGACATTACCTTTGGCATCCCTGTTCACTGTTCATCTTGTTAAAAAAAAAAGTGGTACGCTGTTCATGGTTGCCCCAAGTTGTGTAGCTCTCTTTTGACTTTGCTGGACATGCACTTTGTTGCTATAATATTTGCGAATTCAAGCTTAGGATTCCTGGGTAAATAATTTGGGGAAAAACCAGTTATTATTTGGTTATCTACTAGGGAAGCATTAGTAATGATCAGTGATAGCTGATTTTTGTCGACTATGCTTGAACTTTTTGAAGACTGAGAATAATTTGAAAATTGTTTGCGAATCATCTGTTTTACCTTTACTCTCTTTTTCCAAATATAATTTGCGTAGATAACTAGTTTCATATCTTGGTAGACTCTGGCTCTGTTGCACAGTTCCGACATTCCTGCTAGAAGAGATCTTCATTTATTTAAATAAATCCTCAAACTGTGAAGAAGTGTGAATAGATCAAAGGGAGGCCATTGCCTTGAAGAAGCATTGATCTGTTATACACATGCCTTTACTGGGAGGTTGCTTACCAGTATGCAAGTGAATTGAAGTCTGGTATGAGTTTCTTTTCTAGGATGGATTATGTGGGCGATCTGTCTGATGGTGTGATCAATGTTATTCACTAGACTGATTTCTCTGTCGTTGTATAGCTAACAAAAAGATATTACCTGAAACCCGACCTTTAAGTCCGATATAATTACTTTTTTGGAAAAAAAAGTTACATAAATAAGCCCTTCGATCAACCAGGGTTCACTTCATTCTACTTGAAGGTTGTTCTAGAGTGCACACCATAAACGTTTCATCAGGTCATATCACTTGCTGCTCATTAGTAGTGTTTTGTTACTTCTTAAGTGCGTGTGCAGCCAACTTTTGAGTTTTGAGTTTTGAGTTTCTGAGCTTTGTTAAAGAAAGAATGAAAGATATGGTGGCATTCTTGAGGATGCACCCAAGCATGCCCAACACTAGGAATCAGTTTTTCTTTACCTACATGATAAGGGAAGGCATGTTGCAATTTTTTCGTATGCCTTTGTAGGGTTTCATTCTTTTGTCTCTGTGCTTGATATTGCAAGACCATGTTTGTTTGCGTTCTAGTTATCAATGAGCTAACAATGACTGCATTTCAACTGGGCTTTTGATGTTTGGTCGATCAATCTGTCTACATCCGACGAGCTCTTATTGGCTTTATCTTTGCCAATTGATCGTATTGATATGTGACCGAGCACAATGGTATAAATTTTCCCTCTTTTTGAACGAGAAACTACAAAAGTACCCTGGTGTAAATGCCTTTCTGCCTTCTAAGAATGGAGTTCGTCTTGAATGGATCAAATCTGTTAACGAAATTGGGATTGCAAACAATTCTATTCAAATTAAAACGTGTAACCACGCTTGGATCTTGGCGAGGAGATGCAGCACACGTGAGGCGTGGAGGATAAGGAGTCAACAGGTGAGGCAGTTTCACGGTAATGGAGCCCAATCTCTAAATATCTGTAGCTGTGTATCTTTTACATGAAAGACACTAATTTCGAGACAAGTCTCCATGTTTCAGAGATTGTATGCGTTTAAATCCCTGTGTACCATTGGAAGGAGAACTAAGATCCCTAGCCCTCCAAAAGGCTGCATTGTTCTCACATGTGGAGTTTGTTCTAGGCTATGTGATCACCAGTGGAAGTATTGCATCAAGACTTACAGAGTCCTGTGTTTTTTTTACCGCCTTTTTTCTTTATATATCTGAACTTTGGTTTCTAGAGCAACGATTAATGCCGTATGATTCACTTAAAAGATCATGTTTTCTATGTGTATACATTAAGTTAATGCCATATGATTCCCTTAAAAAGATCATGCTTTCTATATTTTGTATGTACGTTAAGGTAATGCTGTATGATTTAAAGCTCATGTTTTCTATGTTTTGTATATGCATTAAGTTGCCAGTATACGGTTGATGAGGGCAATAACCATTGAGTTGCATCTTCTGTATGGCAGAGGGATACATCTACTTCAGGTTAAGGGATATATCTTTTGTATGACAATGATGAGAAGGTCTTCTAATATATCTATCTCATTAAGTAAGCCTTTTGACTCAATCTGCACAATTACTCTAACCTCTATTTGCTAAATAGAGAATTTGCATCTAAAGCGTTTATTAGGTGACAACCAATTAAAAAGATTGCCTTCTCTTGTCATAGTCAAGATGTTTGGTTGGATATTTATGTGCTTTTCTTACCGATGACATAGCAGAATCCTTGATGTAGATGATTCAAATCTTTGATACCTATGATTAGGTACGCCCATGATATGTCCTTTATTAGTACTATGAGACCTGATAGGTGTCATAACATATATCTTTAGTTTTGTTTTGATGCAGAATAAATGTGTCATCAACATGAGTTAAATTGAAATTACTTCATCATGTCTTTTTGCATTTTTTTAAAGAAATGGTATGCTTACGATGTCACTGGTTCTGGTTAGACCCATTAGTCCAATTGGCATACATCAAATTTAACAATTCGGTTGTTGGATAATCGTCCTAATTCTAAAATCTTCAACTCTCCACGCCAAGGTGCATGGTGGTCCATTCTGAATGCGTGATTGGTTTGTTTTTTGGTTTTTGTCAAATAGAACCACTTCATTAAGGGATCAAAAATAGTACAACAGGACATAATCTCGAGAGGCAAAAAGAGAGAAGATTACTTTAACCCCTTCAGGAAGAGAGACAGGGAATAAAAACACTTTTAAAGAGAGGAACATCCGAACAAAATATAAATATCAAATAAAAGAAAAAAAGAATATTCCTCGTATAATTTTCAAGTAGAAAAAAAAACTTACATTACATAATAAGATACGGCAAAGTGCCACTACCTTCACGAGTAGTCTCATACAATTCTGAACGTGTGATTGTTACTCTTCGCATGGAAACCTCCCTACCCACGGTGCTTTTTAATTTTTCCCAAAGCTTGGATTTACAATGGAAGAGAGTCAAAAACAACTCTTTCTTGTGTTGCAATACACGCCAACGCATTATTCATTAATGCAGTTTGCTCAATGTATGAATTTGGGATGGCCAAGCAAGCTTCATCAACATGGCAAAGCATACATATAACTGATGGGGTATGTGGCCTGCCGCAGAAAAGGATTTTGAAGGAGGTCGTCTATGCAGAATAATGTAGTAGAGATGGTGTATGCTTAAGCAATAAAACTCCATTTAATATTATTTCTCTTGCGTGTTTTAGAATGGGAGAGGCATGTAAAGGGATTATTGTTGTATGGCTATTTCCCTAAGTCGCTTGGAGAGCAAATGATGGAGATGTGGTCATTTAGTTGGTCTTATCCTGGTTTTAGAGCAAAGTGAATGAATCTCCAATGAAGAAGGGAAGATGCCCTCAGCTTTGGATGGGATTATATATGTTGGGAAGAATAGGTAGCATATAGAAGTATTCACTTCGAAATGAATGCCAAGTAGAAGATTAAGTCACTCATCCAATATTTAAGAGGACAAATGGTATCTTGACTTGCCCTCAATTTCATTCTCTACCCAACCATCGTCATAGTCTAACAAAGCATCCAATGCCACCACACAGGAGAAGGATAGGGTGGAGACAGCAAGGCGAAGGAATGGAGTGGCTCAGCAGGCAGCAGGGTGGTTGGTATGGCAATGCAAAGCGTACGGTGGTCAAGGTGGAGTGAGTGATGGGATTGGTTGGTGAGGATGGAGGTGAATAGCAGAGGGAGCCAATTTCTCTAGTTTGACAAAAGCTCAACCTTTCTAGAAATAGTTTCCAACTAATCAAGAATGGAGAGTTACTTCACAAAGATCTACGTGTAATAATAACTCACCTTCAGGAGCTTTTGGCAGTTATACAACTCCCTAGGAGTATCTAAGCAAGAAACCCATCATTTTTCCCAACAAAAAAAAAAAAAAAAAAAAAACAACGCCAGGCATTCACGTAAAAAAATCGTTCCTCGCAGGGGCACACAAAAGGAAACATTTCTATCATCGGGATGTATCAACTATCAACAAACAGACGCCAAAAACCCACGACTTCCCAGAGGAGGCGGAGAGGCTGCAGAGCAGTACGGAGAAGAGGTGACCGCCCCCAGAGGCGGAGGCAAATCAATCGTGAGAGAGAGAAGAGAGAGGCTCATCGTTAGGTCAAGGTCACGAGCCCTCGATCCTTCCGATCGACGGCACTCCCCGAACCCGACGACGTCCCCTCCTCTCCCAACCAGAAGGTGCAATCTAGCGATTCGCCCCCTCGATTTCCCCCTCCCCATCTCGTTTCCTCCTTCTCCTGTTGCTCTCAAGCTATTCGTATTCGCTTCTGTCCTTCGTGTTTTTTTTAAGGTTTTTTTTTTTTTTTTTTTTTACGGATCAAATCCCCTATTCCACAGCATACCCGCCGGAATTTTCGCGTTTCCGCTTCGAGAATTTACAATTACACGGCTGTACGTTTGCTACCTACTACCCGACTTTTGTGAGTTCGGTAAATTACTTATCGGTATATGCAAAAGCTAAATTTTCAATCCCTGTGGCATTCGCACCGCTGCTCTGTTTGATGGAAGTTGTTGGCACATACTCGTCGAAGAACCCGCGCGCCGTCTCTCCGATTAGCCCCCCTCTCTTGGATGGGTTCGTTCTTGAGCTCCCATGGAGGAGGAAGGACCAACAGCGCGATCCGGGAGGAGAATTCGCACTCCGGGGCCCGCAAGAGGCCCCGGATCTCGCTCGACGAGGAGGACGAGGAGGAGAACCCGCGGCTGATACCGAACCTCCCCGACGAGATCTCGCTCCAGATCCTCGCCAGGCTCCCCAGGATATGCCACCTGAACGCGAAGTCCGTCTCCAGGCGCTGGAAGGCGGCCGTCGCCAGCGCCGAGCTCTACCAACTGAGGAAGGAGCTCCGAACGACCGAGGAGTGGCTATACGTGCTGCAGAAGGGCGCGGACGACCGCCTCATGTGGCATGCGTTCGACCCCTACTCGGGTCGGTGGCGGAGGCTTCCCCTCATGCCCGATGCTGCCAATGAGGAAGGACTCAGGGCCGGCGCGTCCGCCGGCTCTGGGATATGGACCCTCATCGGCTCCACCACCATCAAGTTCGCGGACATCATCAAGTCCTGGATCCAGCGCGGGAACGCCGCCGCGGGCCGCCCGTGCCTCTGCGGCTGCGCGATCGGCTCAGCGGACGGATGCGTCTACGTTCTCGGCGGCTTCTCGGGGTCTTGCGCGATGCGCCGCGTCTGGAGGTACGATCCCCGGCTGGATTCCTGGTGCGAGGCGAGCCCGATGTCGGTCGGGAGGGCTTACTGCAAGACCGCGTCGTTGAACGGCAAGCTCTACGCGGTCGGCGGCGTGTCAAGGGATGGAGGAGGGCTGGTACCCCTGCACTCCGCCGAGGTCTACGATCCCGGGACGCGCTCGTGGTCCCCCGTGCCGAGCATGACGTTCGCGAAGGCTCACGTCCTGCCGGCAGCGCTCTTCGCGGACATAATTAAGCCGATCGCCACCGGGATGACTTCCTACAGGGGGCAGCTGTGTGTTCCCCAGAGCTTGTATACTTGGCCCTTCTTCGTCGATGTTGGAGGCGAGGTTTACGATCCCGCGACGGATTCGTGGGCCGAGATGCCCGCGGGTATGGGAGAGGGGTGGCCCGCCAGGCAGGCCGGCACGAAGTTGAGCATCGTGGTGAACGGGGACTTGTATGCTCTGGACCCGTCGAGCTCCTCGTACAGCGGGAAGATCAAGGTGTATGATCCCCAAGAGGATGCTTGGAAGGTCGCCATCTCCAAGGTTCCCGTTCGTGATTCCGCGGACTCGGAATTGCCTTATTTGCTTGCTGGGATTCGCGGGAAACTTCATGTCGTTACGAAGGATGCTGGTGGGAACACCACGATCTTTCAGGCTGACTTGCTGGGGAATGTGTGCTCCTCCTCTTCTTGCCCGTCTCCCGCGGAAGCGGCAGGCAAAAGCCCGGGTTCTTCGAGTTCCGGGGAAAAGGAAATCTGGACGATGGTTGCTGCTAAGAATTTTGGTGCAGCAGAACTTGTCAGCTGCCAGGTCCTTGACATATAGTGGTTATTTACACATTCATGTTGCCCCAGGTGACAGACATCCCCCCTAAACTCTTACATTACAGATATAGCATGAGAAGATAGATATCTGCTTGTGTTACTTTTCATTCTCCAGTTAAAGATGACACTTTGTCTGTTCAACTTCCTGTTTAAAAGGATAGACAAACAGTAAGTGGTGGCTATGATTTAGAGCAACAGATTACCCATTCTTGTTGGCACCTTTTTTTTCTCTAGTTAAATAACTGAAGCTGTTTTCCCTTATTTTTTTGTCCTTTTTCTTTAGTTTGGAGTTGCATTTGCATCCCTCTTCATTCGTAAGATCTAGCATGATGTTATTTCTCAAAGTTGCGCTTGGGTGTAGCATCCCCTTTGATCCTTCCCAGCCCCCTCATGTCCACCATCACCACATACCCAGGAAGAAAAAGAGATATAACGATCAAATGCCTTTAGCAAGTGTTTCTCCCCACCAACATCACTTCTCACGTGGGATGGGTTATACATCCCTCTCTAGTGGGATATACATATCCCGCAGCCAAGCACACCTTCTTTACTAGGCAGAGGTGGGTAATGGAGAGAACTTGCTTGGGGCCCCACTTCATTGACACACATATGGTGTGGGTGTTTGATGATAGACCATCAACTAGATATAGACATACGTAAGCATGCAGGGATGCCTATGCACAGTAAACTGATGCTTGAGTAGGCTTACAACTGATGAATGTCTCTGTGTCTCTTTGCATGTGTGGGGGAAAAAGGGCAACTTAAGGCGAACCCTACTCTTGCCAAGCAATCTAAATTGACTGAAGATGTCTGTTGCTTGTTTAATAAAGATGCTTATTTTGCCGTTATGTACTAAGAACTCTGCAGGTTTGAGTTAATTTTCGTGTCACTTGTCAGTACTTTTACTTGCTAATATTTTGTTTCTCTTGCGAAATATGTCTCATCTTTGTAAAACCCATACATATATTTTCATGGTTGGCATGTGACTGCAAATACGTTGACGGAGTCCTTGAATATTGCTTTAGATTTTCAGTCTTTTTACCTTTGCCGCCACCTTAGCCATTCAGAATCATTCCTTCTGCTATAAGATAGTAAGGATGGAGACCTCTTGAGTTTGCGTGAAACTATTTACCTCTAGAGTCATGAGTTAAGCATGTTTGTTATCTATCTCTGTCTCCTTGCTTTGATTTGTGCCATGCTCATCCTATGGTAAAACATGGTTAATTCATGTTTATGGAACATCTGTGTAAATTGAAAGAGAGAAAACCTAGAGGTAAGTGATACAAAATCTGTAAGTTTCTTATGAAGATTGCAATTGCATAGGTACCCTCCCATCTTTAGTTATGGTTTGCCGTCGGGGCTCCTTTCATGTTCCATGGGAGAGGTCGGATATCGTCATTTTGCATCCATATGATGATAGTCGCTATTTAATAGGCATGGATGTTGATAAACATGGAAAGCATAGTGCTATACAGTTACCAGTAAGCAACAGAACGTACGTCGTATAGACATTTTGAGAACGCCTAAATGAAGTACGCTAATGGCCCAATGCCAGTACAATTCAAAGAGGCATATATAAAGAAAGAACACGTAGTTTTACATTTTTAAACTATTTCGTCTTGTGTTTTTCATTTATTTTTGCTTTTCTTTTTCTCATATCATATTTTCATACAAAATAAAAAAATAGGCATATGCTTCCATTGAAAATCAATAACTACATGTGCATTTTCATTTAAAATAAAAAAATTACAGGGTGAGTTTTTGCTCATATGCAACGGTGGTCGTTTAAGCGACGGTGGATCTATTGTGTGCCAGTATTTGTTATTACTGTACGTTAATAAGATTTATATTTTAAATTTTGGTACATTTTCACGTATTCATATATGATGGTGCGTCTGCACCAACTTCATCTACGGTGACTCCTGTGAGATGGTCAGCAAAGTGCTTCAATAACATGGTAAAATTTGTCATGAATATAAAACCCAGAAGTTCCAGATGGATGTTTTTCGGCTGGATTAATAAATAAGAAAAGGTTTGGCTACAAAATCCAATGTATTTGGCATCCTTACGAGCAGGTTATCTTCCACAATTCAGATGAGGGTTAGTGAATCGTTATATTGTTGGATGCACTGCAACTCAATAATAAGCCAGCTCATTATCAATTTTTAAAATAAATAAATTATAATTTTCACTTCCTAAATTAGAATATATTGATTCAACTATCGTATTTAATCTACTACTTATTTCATTCCTAATCATATGATAAAAGCTGGATGATGTACAATCAAATATCAATAGACAAATTACGACTCCCGATAGTCTGTTTGCATCACATCCATTCACCAGGGTACCGTGGAGCACTCTTTTCAACTTACCCCACTAAAAAAATTATCCAGTTTAAGGTTATACCGCAGCCAAATCCGTGCATTATCTAAAGTTTGGGAGCAGTACTGTTAATTTAAATCCCTGTACTTTCGTTTAGTCGAATCCACCGACAAACTCGTGGGCAATCAGGAACACGCAGACACCTCAGTCCTTTATATTAATGAATAATTTTTGATATGATATTACTTACATTAGTATCGATCACCGTATATTTATTACCTGATGATGTCATAGTCATTATCAATATTTTAATTTTTTATTTTTATTTCTTAACGGTATTCCTTAGAATTAAATTATATGGTGAAAAATATTATTTTATATCTATGTAATTTGATTTTAAATCATCATGCATCTTTTTTGAATTATATAAAATTATTTTATATTTATACAATTTACTTTTAAATCATTTTACATCGGTGTGATTTAACTTTTAATTAATTTTATTTAATGTAAAATAATTTTAAATATATATAATTTAATTTTTAATAATTTTATATTAGCATAAAATTATTCTATACTTCTACGATTTAATTTTGAATCCGGTAAGATTTAATTTTAAATTATTTTACACTTGTATGATTTAATTTTAAATTAAAAATTACATACTTTATTTTACTTGCAAAGGTGAAAAATAATTTTACGTGATGCTGTTTTCAAAAAATTTCATGTAATGCATTAGAATGTTTACTCATGTAAAGTGCAAGCGGACTTACATCAGTAGCTTTTATAGGAAATGTCATTCGGCGGTTCAAGAATACAATTAATGGAGGAAGATCTCCAAATATGTATAAACCTGACACATGTGAAGTGCTATCTTAGAGATGTGCCAAATGCATCTAGTTTATTATATGTTTGCCAGAAAAGAAAAGGGTGCGAGGAGACCCCTGTGGTTGTGTTTCGATTAGATTTTCTTCGACGATTTGGAAACTTGGAAAAATACACGTAAGATCAAAATCAGTCACATGCCGTTTAATCCAAATAGATCCGAATTAAATTTGAATGCACCGAGCATCGAGTCTATCCCGTTGTAGGTACAAAAGCTCAAATATCTTAAGCCGAATTATCTGGTTGGTGTGCTCCGATGGGGGATGGAATAGGAACAAAATGTAATTGATGTCAACGTCCACTGGGTCAATCGACAGAACATGGGGTGTCTCATACCAAATAATGACTTTCGAAATGGACACCTATCACAATCTTAGGCCCGGCAAAAATCTCGTAAAATTTCAAACCCAAAGTTATGACCCCTCGCCATAGAAACGGAGGAACCCGTCCCCTTGGTGGGTCTCGTGACCCTTTTTTTTTCTTTATTTTTGTCACGTAGGATTTGTTGATTTCATGGGATAAATTTTATAAGTTGTAAAATTGAAGGATAAATTCACAAGAAATTGATTTTGATATTTGAAAGATGTATGTGTCAAATAATGGGATAAATATGAGTACTTAGGAGGATAAGTGAGATTGATGTTTTATAATAGAAGGAATAAATTTATTCTATCTTTCACTTGGAATAAATTTATCCTGGGTTTTGAGGTGCTCCCCCAGGATAATTTAATCCCCGGATTGAACTTGCCAAACATGGGATAAATTGCATCCTACATAACAAACAAGGCCTTAGAGTGTGTGGTGGAGACAAGCTTGTTTGCAGTTGTTGGGTCCTAAATATTAATTTTAGATGTCCGTATATCCTCTGATAAAAAGGCGTTAGATCAAAATTCTAAGTCGTCAGATTAAATCTAATCGTTGGCTTCTCGAAAATTAATTCCAGCAGAGAACCTTTATCAACAGACGTCCAATAATATAACCAGACGTCCAATAAGATGTGTAACCACTTTATACTAGAACCATGTTTTGATTTAATCAAATTCCAGGGAAAATCCATTTAGAATTAGATGTCCAATTTTGCACCCAGACATCTTAAAATGATATCTCCAACATCTAACCTGGAATCCTATTTCTGTCCAACTAAATTAGGAACTCTGATTCCTTGCATCAGACGACAAAAAATGTTATCAATCGTTTGACTAAATGTACATGCATCTGATTTTGTTGTCAAAGTCATGATGAACCTAATTTGATTGAGATTTCGGCCTGATCTTATGGGATTAGTTCCCAACCACTATGAGGCCTCTTTAAGTTCCTTTTGAAGGTTCCTTAGGCCTCTACAAATAGAGGAGGATCTCTATCTTGCTACAATACACCTTTGAGATAATTCTTTCCACTAGAAATGTCATTTTGTGGAAGATTAAAAGAAGAAAATATCATTGTTGACCAAGCCTCTTAGCATACTTCCGAGAGCACCAAATTGCTGCACACTCACACCGAATCACTTCCATCTCAGGCAAGAGCTTTTGCCTATAGAAGCTTAGGTTTAAATTATATTTTGGGCTCTATAGGTCTTTTGTATTTTTGTTTTCTTGGTTAGGTATTCACATGATGAATTCCCGTCTCCTTCGTGAAATAAAATACTCTTCGTGGAGAAGAAGAGTTGAAGTACGCAACCCTCGTATAAGTAGTGTAATTGTATTGATATTGTACTATCATCGTTTTAAGTAGTATAGTTAGCGGATTTGATCAAGTCGGTCGATCGGGAAATCATAAGTTGAGAAGCTTAGGTGATGATTTTTACGTGAGTTGAGTTTCCACCTAAAAATACTTATCACTTGTCGTGAATGCTTGTGTGATTGATTTTTATTTGCATCTATTTTTTATTCCTCACTATTCACCCCCTTTAATGGAATTTCATACGGTTGCAACCGCTTTAATTATTGCTTGAGATTGATCAGTTACAATACCCATCGGTGCAACATTCTCCATGCACGATAACCACGTCTTAAAGAGCCATATAAAACTCTCAGATATCTCCTTCAAAATTAATGCACAGCCAAGAAACACTGACTATCCATGATTATTCACACCTACGAATGGAGCAAAAGACATCTCATACTTGTTAGTCAAATAAGTAATATCAAAGGAGACCATCTCACCAAAAAACTTGTAAGCAACACGACACGTGCTATTTGCCCAAAAAAGATTTCGGATATACCCCTCCGCATCAAAGTCCATCATATAAAAGAAATTGGAATTTAATCTTTGCATTCGGCAGAAGTAATTTTGTATTGCCTCTGCATGTCCATCACCCATATGAAGCTTTCACAACCTCCTCAACTCATTCCTAGCATCCTCCTGTGTAAATGGAACATTTTCAGAAGCAAATGACAACATTGTCCTCAACAGCCCAATACCGCAACGATCATTAAGAACAATTCCCCACTTCTTGCCAACACTAATCACTTTTCTTGTTCTCAAGTAACGAGTCAATGGAATATCAAGAAGATCATGATTATGTTCCACATGCACTCCTATCACAACATATGTCAAAGGTCTATATAGCTTCACCGTAACTTTACATCCACAGTTCGTCTTACTGGTCATCCTTTTTGAGTAGAAAGGATCTGAAGGTCTGTCTAGTGCACAACCACCCCTCGAACAAGAAAGGTAGGCTCTCGACAATAATGAACGATCATAACAATCATACTTAGGCCACTTTATTCGGAACTCAAAGCTAACAAACTTGACTGTCATGAGCACTACTACAAACTGCAATACAATCACCTTAAACATTACAAAAATTTATACCTTACTGCACATATCCATGGAAGTACATATACAATAAACATACAATCACGTTTATACCTTACCTTACACACATAGACAATAAACATATAAGCACACATGGGACTAATTTTCATATGGTACCTTGAACTTTACATAGTCCATGGTCTTCTTCCTTCAAATCCAACTGCCCTCCTTTGTCCCCCACATGAAAATCATCGACTTTGCCTTCAACTTCGTCCACTGCATTCTATTCTTCCTTTACATCAACCTGCACTTCCTCAACAATGCTGTCACCCACAACAAATGAGGGCAACACCAATAGGCCATAAGAATCCAACCCTTTGCAACCATTGCTGCGTTTAGGTTGACCTTCTAAAAGAGCAAGCACCTTATCAACGTTCACATCAGCAACATCTATTCATGGAAAGAAGAAAATAGCAACTGCACCTTCAAAAATCTTACACTTCATTCACATAATACATTCTATACGAAGCATGCTACAGGCCGACTCCTGGATCCTTACAGGACCCGAGATCGGCTCGCCTCGACTAATTCCAAGACCTAGTCGTCCAACAAGAAATAACCAAAAGTAGGAAAATAAACCACATTCACACATGCAATATAACTAAGTAGAAAAGTACGAAGCAATAAAGAAAGTAGAACAACTGTCTCAAAACATAGTACATGCCACCACAGCAACAACAGAAAGCGTAAAGGGACAGGAAGTAACAGGAATAGTAAAGCATGTGTCCATTACTCACTACAACAATAGACAACGAAAAAACTGAAAAACGACTACGACTGGGCTCGACTGGGCCCAGCACCCTTTGCAACCGGAAACTCAGGCTGGTCAACTCCTGATCCTGAACAGGGTTACGAAAAGACAGTCAGCGAACACTCAGTAGAGTGGTGTTTACATTATTTAAGTGCAAGTACAGTAAAACAACAACAGCTTTATTTCTCATTTCTATTTATCTCATTTATGTATTTCTGGATCATTTATTTCTCAGGTATCCAGGTATTTCTTGATCTTGCATGTTTCTTGTGGGAACGATCTTGATTGCAGTCTTTTCCGTAGAGTAGAAGGTACACGTGGTGTTCTCCTGGCTGAGAGAGTCCCCCGTGGCAGTCCTACACCCAGTCAACCACCATGAAGTCATTGTCGAGACGTAGCGATGACTACAGCACGCGTGATAAGCGCACGGGTAGTTACCCCACACTGACACGCGGTCAGTCGTTTTCGCTAACAGGTATGCTCAAAGTACAACACGGAACAGTATAGGGCCTTGCCCCCTCAGAACAGGGGTCTCAGCCCTCAGAACCAAACAGGGGTCACGCCTCTCCACAATTCGCGTACCCTTGTCCGACTACCCCAGTTTGCCTAGAGGGCCTAATAAAGTCAGTGTAGGGTGGTTAGCTGAACCCTGGGTCCCGTGGGGTAACTAGCTCCCTCCCTACACTAGTAGCACACCTTGGTACCATGTACGCAAGGGCCAACAGGAGTCGGTGTAGAGTGGCCAATCCTAACCCCGGGTCTCAACCCAAGGGAGGCTAGTTCCGCTCTACACTAAAAAGGGACAATTGCTTTCCTTCGTACCGCGTACACAAGGGCCATTTCACTTCCCATATACATTTCAGATTTCCTTTCGTCCACAGGAGTTCTACTCCTAATTCCTCGTAGGGTTCATGCTCATATTCATCTCATTTATCCCGGTCCAGATCTCATGTTTCATAATTCATTCCTCATCAATATACAGGCATCTTGTGTTTTCATAATTCAATTCTTAAAAACATGCAACTTGTGGTTTCACATGCAATTTCTCAATTACATGCAGGCAGCTCGTATTTTAACATGCATTCCGTAATTATATTAAAGGCTTTTGCTAGCAATTTATCTTAAACATGCATTCAAGTAAACAGTACAGCTCAAAAAGGCTCATTCATTTCTACCATAGGGTTCATTCCATATCCTAGAGTTCAATCCGACTATTCCAACCAAGTACAATCTTATTTAAATATTAACAATTGAGTTAAACCACTATACCGAGTATCACGGGAGGAATGGGGGCCTGTGCCGCAGATCTTGTCGTCAGAGTGGGCCCCGAACACGCCACTGGCTGGTAACTTGTACCAGCGACCAATGTACATTAGACGAACTCAAAACAGTAGATACTCAACATGAATACGTAGAGGAACTCGAGTGGAAAACAACGGTACTTTGTTTGCGGAAATCCGATTACGTTTGGGTCTTAAACAGGCTAAAAACACGGTTACTAATCAAAATCAAAGGTCTGGGCTAATCCCAGACGTCTTAAAAGACGTCAGAACTCATCTTGTGTTCCCTGCGGCTGATCAGATGTCCAGACTCCCCCTACTACCATCTGGGGACAGCTCCAGACGTTGGACAAGGTCTTCGGTTGTCTGGAAGTACCTTCGGACATCTAGCGACGTGATCAAATGTCCAAAAGTACTTGGGAAAGCGCACCACGTGCCTTCCCAAAGCCTACCCTGCGTAAAAAAATGCAGGCATGGCTTTACCTCAACAACTCCTGCACTGAGATCTTCTGCATGGCGGAAATCAGCGCAGAAATATATGTACCTTGCGCGATACGTGCTTTCAGATGTTCGACCTCAGCTCCAGATGTCCTAGTGCCTCTCCAGTCGTATGGACTTCACTCCAGATGTCCGATACTGGAAACTTTCAGTATCAGGGCTTCTTCACGTCGCTCGCCCTGCTCACCCTTTACCCGCAGTGGCAGCTCTAGCAGCTGCAGGAGCTTGAGCAGCTCCTCACCGGCTCCTCTTATCCCCCACGAGCTCCTCCTCGAGCTCCATCGAGCTCCCGCGGTCATCTCCCTCCTCCCCCGCTCTCACTCCCTCTCACTCTCTCGCTCTCGCTCCTCCCTGCTCTCCCCTCGCCTGTGGCTCTCCTTCCTTACCGCGGCTGCAGCAGAGACAGAGGGAAACGTGGCTGTCACAGGAGAAGGTGGAGGTGGCGGTGGTTGTGGTGTGAGGAGAGGAGAGGAGAAGGGAGGGGGTTTATATAGAGGGAAGTTAAGGTTCGGGAGGTGAAGAGAGAGAGAGCTGCCTCTGCACGCCGCTCGCACACAGAGCGCAAAGCGCAGTACGAAAATCTCACTTTCAGACATCCGGGCACGTGTCCAGACGTCTGACTGAAACTCCAGACATCTTATCGGGCTAAAAATGTAACAGGTCATTACATCATAACAAACTTAAAGGAAGTTTTATCCCCGAAACTTGAGCTAGCTAGGGTACGGGAAAAGGAACGTAAAAGCGCATAACAAACTTAAAGAGGACCGAAGTAGGTCCGAAAAGACGTACCCTCAAAAAGCTCTGGGTACCGCTCTCGCATCGCCGCCTCAGGCTCTCAAGTCACCTCCTCGTATCGCTGGCTTCTCCATAGGACCTTCACCAGTGGTACCTGCTTCCGTCTCAGACTCCGAACAACTCTGTCTAGTATCTATACTGATCTCTCGGGGTAGGTCAGGTCGTCATCCACCTCGCTGCTCTCATGGCTCAGAACGTGACTAGGATAGGCGACGTACTTCCTAAGGTTGGACACGTGGAACACGTCGTGCACTCCAGAAAGCTGGGGAGGAAGGGCAAGTCGGTAAGCAACGGGTCCTATCCACTCTAGGATCTCAAAGGGCCCCACAAACCTCGGCGCAAGCTTCCCTTTCACCCCAAAATGCTACAAGCCCTTCATGAGCGAAACACGAAGAAAGATGTGATCCCCAACCTCGAACTGCCCCTCTCTACGTTTCCGGTCAGCGTAGCTCTTCTGCCTGCTCCTAATAGTGTGGAGTCTTTTGTGAATCTGCTCTATCACCTCCTGACTCTGGCGATCAGCCTGGGACCAACCTCCCACTTTGTCCCCACCTTGACCCAACTCAAGGAGTAGTACACCTCCGTCCGTACAGAGCCTCGTAAGGTGCCATGCCGATGCTCGAGTGATAACTGTTTTTGTATGCAAACTCTGCTAGGGGTAAATGCTCCTCCCATGAGACTCTCCAGTCTAATATATAGGTACGCAAAAGATTCTCAAGTGTCTGTATGGTGTGCTCCGACTGCCTGTCTGTTTGGGGGTGGTAAGCGGTACTGAACATCAAATGCGTCCCCAAGGCCTGCTGAAACTCAGCCCAGAACTGGGAAGTAAAACGAGTATCCCTGTTGGATACAATCTCACGTGGGACTCTGTGTAGGTGTACCACATCTCGGATGTATCTCTCTACTAACTGTGCTGGTCCAAAGGTGACTAGGATCGGCAAGAAACACGCCGTCTTTGTCAACTTGTCTACTATCACCCAGACTGCGTCGTGTCCCCGCTGGGTAACTGATAGACCCACCACCAAGTCCATGGTGATGGTCTCCCACTTCAACTCTGGCACAGGAAGTGGTTGCAACGGCCCTACAAGCCTCTGATGCTCGACCTTCACTTGCTCTCATACCAAACACTGCTGCACAAACTCTCCAACATCCCACTTCATCCCTCGCCACCAAAAGTCGCGTCGCAAGTCATGGTACATCTTTGTGTTCCCGGGATGTATGGTGAACCTGGACTCGTGCGCCTCAGCTAGGACCTCTCTCAACAACTCCTCGTCCCTGGGAACGCATAAGTGTCCCCTCATGCGTAGTATCTTGTCTGAAAAGGAAAAGTCTCCTAGGTCCCATGTCAACAACCTGTCTCACAGCATTTGTAAGTACGGATTTGTCATCTGCCCTGTGATGATGCAGTCTATCAGCTTTGGTCGTGTCTGTCGTGTCACCATTACTGTCCCACAATACCCTTGTGACTCCCTAGGTCGCCAACTGCCCAACTCCTCCATGAGTCTCCAACTCTGTGCCTATAAACTGGCCAAGTGGGTGGGCGCCTTCTGGCTTAAGGTGTCAGCCACGACATTGGCCTTCCCTAGGTGGTAGGAGATGCTGCAGTCGTAGTCCTTCAGGAGCTCTAACCAACGTCTCTGTCTCATGTTAAGCTCATTCTGGTCAAACAAGTATCTGAGGCTCTTATGATATGTGAAAATCTTGAAAGTCTCACCGTAAAGGTAGTGCCTCAATGTCTTCAGCGCGAAGACAACTACTGCCAACTCTAAGTCATGGGTAGGGTAGCTATGCTCATGGGGCTTCAGTTGCCATGAAGCATAAGAGACAACATGACCCCGCTGCATGAGCACACCTCCTAAACCCTACAACGAAACGTCGGTGTAAACCACAAGACTGCTACTGCTGTCTGGAATGGTAAGCACAAGAGTTGAAGTCAATCTCCCCTTCAGCTCCTAAAAACATGCCTCGCACTCGTCTGTCCAGGTAAAGGGCACATCCTTCTGAGTTAGCTGGGTCATAGGACATGCAAAATGAGAGAATCCTCTGATAAATCATCGATAGTAACCTGCCAGTTCTAAAAAGCTGCGTATCTCTATCATTGTGCGTGGCCTCTCCTACCTGAGTACAGCCTCAACGTTAGCTAGATCCACAACCAAACTATCCTCTGAAATCACGTGGCCCAAGAAAGTCACCTGCCTCAACCAAAACTCGCACTTGCTGTACTTGGCATATAGCCTGCGTCGCCTCAAGGTATCTAGGATCATGCGTAAATGTTGTCCAAGCTGCGCCTGATCCTGCGAGTAAACGAGTACATCGTCGATGAACACCACCACAAATTGGTCTAAGTACGGCCTGAAAACACGATTCATCAAATCCATAAAGGCAGTGGGGGCATTGGTTAGCCCAAACGGCTTGACCAAGAACTCATAGTGCCCGTACTAGGTATGAAAAGCTGTCTTGGAGATGTCGGTCTCCCTGATCCTCAACTGGTGGTAACCCAACCTTAGATCTATCTTAGAGAACACTGTGGTATCTCGCAACTAGTCGAAGAGGTCGTCAAGCCTCGGTAGTAGATACTTGTTCTTGATGGTGACCCTATTCAACTGTCGGTAGTCGACACAAAGTCGCAAGGTACCATCCTTCTTCTTCACAAACAGCACAGGGGCTCCCCACGGGGACGCATTGGGCCACACAAAGCCCTTCTCCAATAGGTCCTGTAGCTGTGACTTGATCTCTCGCAGCTCAAGTGGTGCCATCCGGTACGGTGTAGTAGAAATCGGGTTGGTCCCCAGTACCAATGAGATCTCAAACTCAATCTCACGCTCAGGTGGTATGATGAGAACCTCGTCATAAACCCTAAACTAGCACCATCTAACCCAGATTTGCAAGAAAAAGCTCCTACATAACTATAGAAAGGCTTGACTCAGAGAAATTCTGAGTTTGTAAAGAAAATAGAAACTAAGGGGTAAAAATGCAATTTCACCAATCCAATCTGAAAATAGGGTAACTCAGGGTCCAAACATATGTCAAACTAACCTAATAAGAAGAAAAGTGGGATGAGTTGATCCAATAAGGGCTACAACAACTGCAAGGAATTAAATGACATCCTGTAACCCTAAAAACAAACCTACTTCAATTCACGAGGTTCGAGGCAAATAAAAAATCAACTAAACCCTCTACAATTCGTAGAAAAATAATCTCTAGGGTTTAGAACCTTCAATTTGGCCTTAGGAACCCATTTTGACCTACATTGAGAACCATGCCCAATTAATGACTTAATTTGGGTTTTTACGTAAATTGACCAGACAAACAAGGTCTGATCTAGAAATAAAATTCACCATTAGAATCCTTAGGCCCCATTTAGTCATGCATAAAAACTTGAGCCTAAGAAGAGACCTTCTTGATCGACTTTGCATTTTGGTCCTCATCTATTACTTTTTGACCCTCAACTTTTGAAACCCTCGCATTTTGGCCCCTAACTCTTCTTCGTTCTTTGCATTTGGGTCCTCCCTGCAAAACCCTGAGCAGCGCCATGCTCCGGCAACTTTGCGCGGAGCATGGCGCCGCGCAGGGTAAGGGAGACCCTCTGCCAAGTCAACCGGGGGTTCCCTGCGACGTCTGCCGTCGCAGGGACACCTCCATGGTCGCTGCAACACCCCATACCTCCCGTGCAAACACGCGGAAGGTATGGGTCTCCATCTCCGGTGTCCTCCGGCGAAGGAGGCACGTCGCCTCCCTCCGTCCTCCTCTCTAATTCCACCTCTATAAAATCGCCCCCGTCCACCGAACTCAACAGCTCGGTTCTGACGGAGAAACCTCCCCCCTGCTCCGGCAGTTCTTCATCCTCCTCGTCGCTCTGCCGCATTACCAGCAGCAGAGCTGCCTTCGCCCGCTCTTCCCGCGTCGCGCCGTACCCAACGCGCGCTCTCCCGCTCTCTCCTCGCCGCCGCCCCCTTCTCACTGGGCATCTTCTTCTCCGGCAACAGTCGATACGATTGTCGCCCTACTCCGGTCCCCCTCATCCCTCCAAGTAGGTACAGTTCTTTCTCTTCCTCCCCTCTTTCTTTTCCCTACTTCAATTTGTTCAACCACCCTTCAACCGCGCCAAATCGCCCTCACCTTCTCCATCTCCGGCCAACCTCCGGCGACTCGCTCCCATCAATCCACCACCCCACACGACTCGCCGCCCGACCCAAAACCTCCGCCTCATCACGCTGAACCATTTCCACCCCTTCACTGCCACTCCTCACCTCCACATCACTCCCCCGAGCAAACCCATTCCCCCGGCCACAGTCCGACTTAAGGCAGCCCCTACACGCCGCCCCACGCCTCGCCACCACCCGCACGAGCTTCGCCGCACTCCAGCGAAGCTCCCTGCACCTTCTGATTAGGCCGAGAGGCCGTTTTGCTGTGAACAGGTCACCCGTCCTCCGCCTCCATTGCTGAGCAGGTGAAGCTTCTTTCGCCTGCAGCTGCATCCTCGCTTCGCCCAGGCCAGACTCCCCAGGATGCGAGGTTCGCCCTTGCGCACCTGCCCAGGCCCGCAGCTGGGGAGAAAGCTCCGCGCACAGCCGCGATTGCCTGCAGCTTTCTCGGCTGCAGGCGCCCAATTGGGGTGGGACATTTAGTCCCACCTCGGAAGACTCTGAAGCAGCACGCTTGCATAAATTGTAAAAGTGCTGTAGGCTTATCGCCTCAGCACACGGGGTGAGGTCCCTCTCACCCGCTTCACCCGCCCGGTCTGCAAGCTCATCACGCGGATCCGGCCGACTCGACCAGACTTGACTCGAACACTCCTCGTCCACCACGCACGCCGGTGGGCCTGGACCCGGGCGGGACCCGTACCCGAATACCCGGCAGCTCTGGGAGAGCTATCCTACGAGTGAATTCTGAGAGAGAGAGACGCGGGGGAGGGTAGAGTAGGTTTTTGCCTTCTGACCAAACTGTGAGTGTGCAGGTACAGAAGAGAAAAGAGAAAGATAAGAAGAAGGACTGCGAGAAGAAGAAGAAGAAAGCCACAGGGGAAAGAAAGAAAGAGGACACACTGTAGCAAAAGCTACTTAAGTCGTTTGATTGAAAAATCAGACGACGCCCTGAAGAAAGAAAAGAAGAAGCAAGGAAGGAAAAGAAAGAAAGAAAAAGAAGAGGAGAATCACCACTGCCGCAGAGAAGAAAAAGAGAAAAGAGAAGACAAGAAGAAGAAGAAAGAAAGAAGAAGAACAAAAGAGGAATAAGAAGAACAGAAGGAAGAAGACTGAAGAACCCAAGAGAAGAGCACAGAAGAGAAGAAGACAAAGACGAGAAAGAAGAGAGAAGAAGAAAAAGCCAACAAAATAAATCTCTCTCTCTCCCTCTCTCTTTTCACTTTTGTAATAGAAACTTTGTACTTCTAGAATACAATTTTCTCCCTGAGTTCGACCTGGGAAAACTTTTATTTTCCGAGTAACAAATTATATTAAACTGGTAACTACTCCTCTATACTATACTACAACGAGATATTAAAACCATAGAGGATTGGCACCGAGCCAGTTTTTGGCGCCGTTGCCGGGGAGCAACGGCTATTCTAGAAGCTTTGAATTTCTTTTAAGAGATTGCTAATCTTTTTCTCTCTCTTATGTGCAGGTAAAAATTGGAAGAACAGCCGCACAACAAACACTCCAACAAAACAGGTAATCTTCATCAGCTCTTTCTTAACTCCCTTAAAAATCTAAAAAGGAACGGAAAGAAAAATCAACTTAGGGCTACCTGCATCATACGTAGTAATTCCTCAAAGTTGCCTAAATTTTTCATTTCAACACATTTTAAATGTCCATCCAACTAAGGTAACTAGGGCTAAAACCTTCTTGATTGAGCCCTAGATACTACATTTTTGAGGCAACTGAAATGGACCAATTAGAGCCAACTCAGGAATTAAAAAGCTAGGGTTTTTAGAGACACACCTTCTATTAACAAAGAAAAGATCTTCCCAAAAAGAGGTGTACCTAAACCTTGTTTGAAAAGATCTATACAAGAGAAACCCTAAACAATTGGCTCTCTAAACACTTGAACCCTCAAAGAAAGGACCCAAAAGCTCTCAAAAGAACAAGAGGTGAAGTTGACCCCTTGGGTCAACCAACCTTAAAATTAGGTCACTTCTTCACTCAAAATACCTAAAAGTTCAAGTGAAACCTTAAGCACCCTGATCTTAAAGTAAAAGAGGTAGACTTAAGAGGTCAAGATCCCCATTCTGGTCTACCTGGAACCGCAGTGACAAGAGAGGTCGGGTGGAGGAAACCCTGTAACCCGTGGGGACGCTCTACCGTGTAGGGGTCTTCGCGGGACTCACCCTCTCTAGCTGCCCAGGTAATTCTCAGGTGGACGATCTTTTTGATCAAGGGGTCCATCTGCCCCGCACCTCTATAGTCACCCAACAAATTTTTGGGTGACTTGATTGGGTCCAGCACCTTCTAAACTCTTCCACTCCAACAGTGCATGAACGGTAGGAGATTCTTAAGACCACCCTTAAGATCTCCTTTAGGAATTCACTCTCGTCAAGGCCCAGCCTTGACTCCCACGTTTGAACAGCAACCTTACCCCATCATTCTCTCATCTGATTCTGAATCAAGCTCTTCTTCTTCCCCTATCATGGTTCTGCCTGTTGAGGAAGAAAACAATTTGGAGCACCAGCTCCAGCGACTTAATGACCTCTTCCAAAACTTTGTGCACCCACCGCAGCGTCCTATGATGAGGGACGATTATAATCCAGATACGGTGGCCATTAAGCCTCGAGTCAAAATCCCGATTAGAGGACCTGATTCCGAATTGAAGCCCAACATGATTCATGCTATACCTAAATTCCATGGGCTTAATTCCGAAGATCCCTTCCAGCACATCAAACAGCTAAAGCATCTGGCCCAAACTTTTGGGTCAGACGCGCAAAATCGGGATATTCTTCTCATGAAAATGTTCTCCTTTTCTCTTATGGATAAGGCCGCTCATTGGTATCAAACTCAGGCCCGGCCGATCAACAGTTGATAAGAACTTCAGTCCGAGTTTTTGAAAAAGTTCTTCCCCGTTGGTCGGACTAACGCCTTGCGCCATCAGATTACACACTTCACTCAACAAACAGGGGAACCTCTCCATGAGGCATGGGATCGCTTTCAGGATCTCATGAGAAAGTGCCCCCATCACGGAGTTCCTAAATGGGAACAGGTCCAATCTTTTTACCAGGGACTCCGTGAGGACATTCGTCTTTTCGTCAATGCAACTTGCGGAGGAAATATCATGGGTCAACATGAAGACACCGTGTGGGAGATTCTCGAAAACATGTGCGAGAACTCCATCAACAATGACTCCATGGGATTATTCGACAAGACGAATACCCACGTCGACGAATCTTAGGGGAGCACATGAGACGCAGGGCCTGTCCGCATCAGTCGACCTGGAGTTAATGGCCAGTCGATTGGACAAGGTCTCAATCATCGAGAAGAAGGTGGATGAGCTGACTCAGCACTTGCAGCGAGCCACCTCTGCGCGTAACTCCTTTGCACAACCTCTTTTCACATAGGAGACTGTGCAAAGCATTCTCCACCAACCTTCCCCTAGGATGGATCCATATCCATCCCCATCTGATTCTCGGGTCGGAGGATCATCCGATCCTTTCTACACCAGCCGGAGGAATTCCATTCCCCCTTTCTCTGATTCTCTAGAGGTTCCTCAGACCTGCGAGGACCTCAACGCCATCCAGAACGACCCGTTCTCCAACACCTATAACCCTGGATGGCGAAACCATCCCAACTTTCAGTGGGCGGGAAATTCCCAAACCCAAAGACCACCCTTTCAGCCCCGCCCACAACTCCCTCGTCCTTACCAGCCGCCTCAGCCTCGGCCCAACCCTACTTATCCATCAGGGCCAAATCAGGATCAAATGTCCCTTATCCTTCAGACTCTGGCTGGCATTCAAAGAATGAATGCGGCTATTCAAAAGCAACACAAGGACGAAATCACAGAGGCCCGAAACCAATTGGCCCAGTTGGCAAATTCTCGCCAGCCAGGCACTCTTCCTTCCCAACCTCTTCCTAACCTGAATAACATGCCAACCCAGCGGCGCGTTATGAACCCAAACCCGGGCCAGGCCCATATGATTTATCAGGCCCCCTCTGTTCCTTCACCAGACGAGATAGAGGCCTCCACTTCTTTTGCGGGTTACTAGCAGCAACCTATCTTACCCAGTCCCAACAAAAACCAGGCAGGACTTAATTCCGTAACAACCCGTAGTGGTAAGGAAACCCAAGACCCACCTCATCCAAACCACTCCAGGCCTGATAGTGATCCCAAGCCTAGGGCAGTAATCCAGGACATTCCCACCCCTATCCCAGATCCACAACCTGGACCTATCCTAGAAGAACCAACCAAGATCCCGTTTCCCGAGGCCTTGACCAAGGGAAAGAAGACCACCAAGCCTGTGGCACTTGAGGAGGACCTGGTCAAGCTCTTTGAAAAGGTCCACAAAAACATCCCTTTGATGGATGCCATCCGCCACGTACCGGCTTACG
This sequence comes from Thalassia testudinum, assembly GCA_037157565.1. Taxonomy (NCBI): domain Eukaryota; kingdom Viridiplantae; phylum Streptophyta; class Magnoliopsida; order Alismatales; family Hydrocharitaceae; genus Thalassia; species Thalassia testudinum. The sequence continues at coordinate 22,325,272 of JAZHRO010000054.1, read as the reverse complement.
CACAATTCTTAAAGAATGTGTGTACACCCCAGCATAAGCCGCGAACCAAGGGTGGGAGCCCAATTGTTTTATCAGAGCAAGACAGCTCTGTAATCCTCAGTAGACTCCCACCCAAGGCAAAAGATCCTGGTACTCCCCTGATTTCCTGCAAGATAGGTGATGCCCAATTTGATAGAGCCTTGCTAGACTTGGGTGCATCCATAAACCTGATACCCACATCCTTACTTGACCATCTAGAAGAATCTGAGCTAAAACCAACCGAGGTGACATTACAATTAGCAGATCGATCTATAAAGTCACCAAAAGGGATTCTCGAGGATGTTATTGTGAGAGTGCGGGATTTCTACTTTCCTGTAGACTTTATAGTCTTACACATGGACGCACCTGAGAACCCTAGGGATATACCAATCATTTTAGGGAGACCTTTCTTGGCTACTGCTAGAGCCAACATTAGCTGTGAGGAGGGCCAAATAGAGCTCAAATTTGGGAATCAAACCCTGAAAATTGATATATTTAAGGCCCAACAAGGAATCAATTGCGGTGTCATCGAACAGATTTGTGACGTTAGGGCTTTGGTTGATGAAACACGCTTCCAGAATGACCTAATTATACCTCATCAACCGCAGAAAGATCTTGACCCGCAAACTGAGGAGTCAAATCCAGATATGAACAACCCAGTAACCCCTACCCTTGAACCTCACGTCTATACTGAACCACCCGCTGCTGCTGATAACCCCATCCTTGAACTGAAGCCCCTTCCTGCTCACTTGAAATACATCTTTTTGGGTTCTAATCAGACCCTTCCTGTGATTATCAATTCCAACCTCAATCCTGAACAGGAATCCCGTCTGATTGCTGTCCTCCAGCAACATCGCAGAGCCATCGGGTGGACTCTCGATGACTTGACTGGAATAAGTCCCTCTTATTGCACTCATCATATCTATTCAAAAGAGGGCGCACGACCTTCTCGTGAAATGCAGAGACGCTTGAACCCCAATCTGCAGGAGGTCGTGAAAAAGGAGATCATCAAGTGGTTAGATGCCGGGATCATCTACCCGATCTCCGATAGTCGTTGGGTGAGCCCAATTTAGGTTGTGCCTAAGAAGGCAGGACTCACCACCATAACGACTGAGACCGGAGAAATCATTCCTACCCGATTAGCCAATGCGTGGAGAGTCTGTATAGATTACCACCGACTCAATTCCTCCACGAAGAAGGATCATTTCCCACTACCTTTCATTGATCAGATTCTCGAAAAACTAGCGGGAAATAGGTTCTTCTGTTTTCTTGACGGGCACTCCGGTTATAACCAAGTGGCAATCCATCCTGAAGACCAAGAAAAGATCACGTTCACCTGCCCCTTCGGAACATACGCTTTCCGAAGGATGCCTGATGAGAACCTCATCATGAGCCCTAAACTAGCACCATTTAACCCTGATTTGCAAGAAAAAGCTCCTACATAACTCTAGAAAGGCTTGGCCCAGAGAGATCCTGAGTTTGCAAAGAAAATAGAAATTAAGGGGCAAAATGCAATTTCTCCAATCTGATTTGAAAATAGGGTAACTCAGGATCCAAACATAGGTCAAAACAACCTAATAAGAAGAAAAGTGGGATGAGATGACTCAATAAGGGCTGCAGCAACTCCAAAGAATTAAATGACATCCTGTAACCCTAAAAATAAACCCACTTCAATTCACGTGGTTTGAGGCAAGGTAAAAATCAACTAAACCCTCTAAAATTCATATAAAAATAATCTCTAGGGTTTAGGACTTTCAATTTGGCCTTAGGAACCCATTTTGACCTACATTGAGAACCATGTCCAATTAACAACTTAATTTGAGTTTTTACGTAAATTAACCAGCCAAACAAGGTTTAATCTAGAAATAAAATTCACCATCAAAATCCTTAGGTCCTAATTAGTCACGTATAAAAACTTGGGCCTAAGAAGAAACCTTCTTGACCAACTTTACACTTTGGTCCTCATATATTTACTTTTTGGCCCTCAACTTTTGAACCCTCACATTTTGACCCCTAACTCTCCTTCGTTCTTTGCGTTTAGGTCCCTCCTGCAAAACCTGAGCAGCGCCATGCTCCGGCGACCTTGCGCGGAGCATGGCGCCGCGCAGGGTGAGGGAGGGGCCCTGGCAAGTCAATGGGGGGTACCCTGCGTCGTCAGGCACCGCAGGGACACCCCCCTTAGCGCTGCACCCACCCATACCAGCCATGCGAACGCACGGACGGTATGGGTATCCTTCCTCCGGCGTCCTCCGGTGAGGGAGACACGTCGTCTCCCTCCGCCCTCCTCTCTGGTTCTACCCCTATAAATACCCCCGTCGCTCCGCCATTCTTCCCAGCTCGGATCTGACGGAGACACCCCCTCAATTCCTCCCTTCCCACTCCTACAGACGCCCCCTTGCTCCGACGGCCTCTCCTCCTCCTCCTCGTCTCCCTGCCACACTACCAGCAGCAGGGTTACCTTCCCTCGATCTTTCCGCGTCACGCCGCACCCAGCTGGCGCCTCTCCGGCCCTCTACTTCCCACCAAACGCCCTCTGCAGATCCACCGAACACACCCACTTCTCTGCCCGCAGTTTGACCTAGGGCGACCCTTTTGCTCCACCACTCCCCCTGCAGACCCTCCGACCAGCTTCGCCGAGCCACGGCGAAGGTCCTCCGCATATCTGATTAGGCCGAGAGGCCGTGTTGTTGTACACAGGGTCTATGCTCGCCGCCGCCATTGACGAGTGACGAAGCTCCTTCGACCTGCTGCTCCAGGCACACCACGCCCAGATCAAACTCCCAGGCTGCGCGGGGTAGCTTCGCGAAGTGTCAAGCTGCAGTTGAGGCGAAGCCCTCGCCCGAAGCCCTCGCGCGAAGTTCGGCTGCCGCTGCTTCCTCTGCGCAAGCGCCCAAATTGGGGGTGGGACATTTAGTCCCACCTCGGAAACCCGCTGAGGCGAACGGGCGCTTAAAGGAAAAACGTGCCTTAAGCTGTTCGCCTCAGCACACGGGGTGAGGTCCCTCTCACACAGCTTCACCCGGCCCGTCCGCGAGCTCATCACGCGGATCCGGCCGACCCGACCCGCCTTGACTGGCACTCCTCGCCCACCACCACACGCCGGTGGGCCTAGACCCGGACGCGACCCGCGTACCCGATTACCCGGTTGCTCTGGGAGAGCCTTCCGAAGAATGAATACTGAGAGAGAGAGACGCGGGGGGGGAGAGGGTAGAGTAGGTTTTTTGCCCTCTGATGCTGAACTCTTGAGCGTGCAGGCACAGGTGAAGAAGAAGAAGGACTGCGGAAGAAGAAGAACTGAAGCGACACTGTAGCATCCGCGAGTTAAGTCGTCTGGTTGGAAAATCAGACGACGTCCTGAAGACAGGTGAAGACAAAGAAGAAGAAGAAAAGAAGAGAGAAGGAGCAGCCAAGTGAAGAAACAGAAAGCAGAAGAAGAAGAGAAGCAAGAAGCAAGAAAAGAAGAAGAAGAAGAACAGGAAGAACAAAAGCCAAAGAGGAGAGAAGACAAAGAGGAAGAAAGAAGAGAAGAAGAAGAAGCCAAACTTTCATCTCTCTCTCTCTCTCTTTATTTTTGTAATAGAACATGTATAACTCTAGAATACGACTTGCTCCTTGAGTTCGACCTCGGGAGAATTGTTATTCCCGAGTAATAAAAAAAAAAAAATATATATATATATATATTTGAAATGATGGCAATAACTAGCTATATTACAACGCTATAGCAAAACCTAGTCATAGTTGTCGCCGACTGTTTCATTTTTTGGCGCCGTTGCCGGGGAGCAACGACTATTCTAGAGGTAGACATTTCTGTTTCTTTTTAGTTCTAATAATCTCCTCTCTTTTGTGCAGCTACAGGAAATCAAGAAGACAAGCAACCGCACGACAACCACTCCGAAGACAGGTAATTTTTTTTTTCCTCTCGCTATTAACCCCTAAACTCTAAAGAGGAAGAAAAGAAAAGAACAAGCAATATAGGCCTAACCTGTCTTCTATACTTAGTAAATCATAAGAAGTTGCATGTTTTTCAACCCATTATTCCTGCACACTATTAAGGGTATTTAGGGGCTAACACATTCTTGCTTGAGCCCTAATTACCCACCAAAGAATTAACTGGACCAAGTAGAGCCAACATAAGATTCAACATTAGGGTTTTAGAGACACACTACTTAAATCAAGAATGGAGAAAATCCAAAAGAAGTGTGCCTAAACCATTGATTGAACACACTTATTCAGAGAAACCCTAAACAATTGGCTCTCTAAACACTTGAACCCAAAAAGAAAGGACCCAAAAGCTCTCAAAGGAACAAGAGGTAAAGTTGACCCCTTGGGTCAACCAACCTTAAAATTAGGTCACTTTCTCACTCAAAATACCTAAGAGTTCAAGTGTAACTTTAAGCACCCTGATCTTAAACTAAAATTGGTAGACCTAAGAGGTCAAGATCCCCATTCTGGTCTACCTGGAACCGCAGTGACAAGAGAGGTCGGGTGGGGGAAACCCTGTAACCCGTGGGGACGCTCTACCGTGTAGGGGTCTTCGCGGGACTCACCCTCTCTGGTTGCCCAGGTAATTCTCAGGTGGACGATCTTTCTGATCAAGGGGTCCATCTGCCCCGCACCTCTATAGTCACCCAACACATTTTTGGGTGTCTCGATTGGGTCCGGCACCTTCTAACCTCTTCCACTCCAACAATGCATGAACGATAGGAGATCCTTAAGACCACCCTTAAGATCTCCTTTAAAATTTCACTCTCGTCAAGGCCCAGCCTTGACTCCCGTGTTTGAGCAGCAACCTAACCCCATCATTCTCTCTTCCGATTCCAAATCAAACTCTTCTTCTATCATGGCTTAGCCAGTTGAGGAAGAAAACAATCTGGAGCACCAGCTCCAGCGACTCAACGACCTCTTCCAAAACTTTGTGCACCCACCGCAGCGTCCCATGATGCGGGACCATTATAATCCTGCTGCGGTGGCCATCGAGCCTCGAGTCAGAATCCCGACTGGGGGACCTGATTCTGAATTAAAGCCCAATATGATTCATGCTATACCTAAATTCCATGGGCTTAATTCTGAAGATCCCTTCCAGCACATCAAACAGCTAAAGCATCTGGCCCAAACTTTCGGGTCAGACGCACAAAATCGGGATATTCTTCTCATGAAGATGTTCTCCTTTTCTCTTATGGACAAGGCCACCCATTGGTATCAAACTCAGACCCGGCCGATCAACATTTGGGAAGAACTTCAGTCCAAGTTCCTGAAAAGTTCTTCCCTGTTGGACGGACCAACGCCTTGCGCCATTATATTACACATTTCACCCAACAAACAGGGGAACCTCTCCATGAGGCATGGGATCATTTTCAGGATCTCATGAGAAAGTGCCCCCATCACGGAGTTCCTAAATGGGAACAGGTCCAATCTTTTTACCAGGGACTCCGTGAGGACATCCGTCTTTTCGTCAATGCAACCTGCGGAGGAAATATCATGGGTCAACATGAAGACACCGTATGGGAGATTCTCGAAAACATGTGCGAGAACTCCATCAACAATGACTCCATGGGATTATTCGACAGGACGAATACCCGCGCAGCGACGAATCTCAGGGGAGCACACGAGACGCAGGGCCTGCCCGCATCAGTCAACTTGGAGTTAATGGCCAGTCGATTGGGCAAGGTCTCGATTATCGAAAAGAAGGTGGATGAGCTGACTCAGCATCTGCAGCGAGCCACCTCTGCGCATAACCCTTTCGCACAACCTCCTTCCACAAGGGAAACTGTGCAAAACATTCTCCATCGATCTTCTCCTAGGATGGACCCATCATCCGAATCTTTGCCCGGAGGTGCTTCCGATTCCTTCTACACCTGCCAGGGGAATTCCATTCCTTCTTTCTATAACCCTCTGGAGGTTCCTCAGACCTGCGAGGACCTCAACGCCATCCAGAATGACCCGTTCTCCAACACCTATAATCCTGGATGGCGAAACCATCCTAAATTTCAGTGGGCGGGAAATTCCCAAACCCAAAGACCATCCTTCCAACCCCGCCCACAACCTCCTCGTCCTTACCAGCCGCCTCAGCCTCGGCCCAACCCTACTTACCCATCTGGGCCAAATCAAGATCAAATGTCCCTTATCCTTCAGACCCTGGATGACATTCAAAGAACGAATGCGGCTATCCAAAAGCAACATAAGGACGAACTTACAGAGGTCCGAAACCAATTGACCCAGTTGGCAAACTCTCGCCAGCCAGGTACTCTTCCTTCCCAACCTCTGCCTAATCCTAACAACGTGCCAACCCAGCGGTGCGTTATGAACCCAAACCCGGGCCATGCCCATATGATTTATCAGACCCCCTCTGTTCCTTCACCCGACGGGATAGAGGCCTCCACTTCCTTTGCAGGTTACCAGCAGCAAGCTATCTTACCCAATCCCAATCAAAACCAGGCAGGACTTAATTCTGTAACAACTCGTAGTGGCAAGGAAACCCAAGACCCACCTCATCCAAACCACTCCAAGCCTGGTAGTGATCCCAAGCCTAGGACAGTAATCCAGGACGTCCCCACCCCTATCCTAGATCCACAACCTGGACCTATCCTAGAGGAACCACCCAAGATCCCGTTTCCCGAGGCCTTGACCAAGGGAAAGAAGACTACCAAACTCGTGGCTCCTGAGGAGGACCTGGTCAAGCTCTTTGAGCAGGTCCACATAAACATCCCTTTGATGGATGCAATCCGCCACGTACCAGCTTACCCACGATTTCTAAAGAATATTTGTACACCCCAGCGTAAGCCACGAACCAAGGGCGGGAGCCCAATTGTTCTGTCAGAGCAAGCCAGCTCTGTAATCCTCAGTAAACTCCCACCCAAGGCAAAAGATCCTGGTACTCCCCTGATTTCCTGCAAGATAGGTGATACCCAATTTAATAGAGCTTTGCTAGACTTAGGTGCATCCATAAACCTGATACCCACATTCTTACTTGACCATCTAGAAGAATCTGAGCTAAAACCAACCGAGGTGACATTACAATTAGCAGATCGATCTATAAAGTCACCAAAAGGGATTCTCGAGGATGTTATCGTAAGAGTGCGGGATTTCTATTTCCCAGTGGACTTTATAGTCTTAGATATGGATGCGCCTAAAAACCCTAGGGATACACCAATCATTCTAGGGAGACCTTTCTTGGCTACTGCTAGAGCCAACATCAGCTGTGAGGAGGGCCAAATAAAGCTTAAATTTGGAGATCAAACCTTAAAAATTGATATATTTAAGGCCCAACAAGGAATTAATTGCGGTGTCATCGAACAGATTTGTGACGTTAGGATTTTGGTTGATGAATCACACCTCCAGAATGACTCGATTATGCCTCATCAACCACAGAAGGATCTTGACCCGCAAACGGAGGAGTTGAATCCAGATAGAAACAACCCAGTAACTCCTACCCTTGAACCTCCCATCTATACTGAACCACCAGCTGCGGCTGATAATCCTATCCTCGAGTTAAAGCCTCTTCCTGCTCACTTGAAATACATCTTTTTGGGTTCCAATCAGACCCTCCCTGTGATTATCAATTCCAACCTCAATCCCGAACAGGAATCCCGTCTGATTGCTGTCCTCCAGCAACATCGCAGAGCCATCGGGTGGACTCTCGATGATTTGACTGGAATAAGCCCCTCTTATTGTACTCATCATATCTATTCAGAAGAGGGCGCACGACCTTCTCGTGAAATGCAGAGACGTTTAAACCCTAATCTGCAGGAGGTCGTGAAAAAGGAGATCATCAAGTGGTTAGATGCCGAAATCATCTACCCGATCTCCGATAGTCGTTTGGTGAGCCCAATTCAGGTTGTGCCTAAGAAGGCAGGACTCACCACCATAACGACTGAAACTGGAGAAATCATTCCTACCCGATTAGCCACTGCATGGAGAGTCTGTATAGATTACCGCCGACTCAATTCCTCCACGAAGAAGGATCATTTCCCACTATCCTTCATTAATCAAATTCTCGAGAAACTAGCGGGAAATAGGTTCTTCTGCTTTCTTGACGGGTACTCCGGTTATAATCAGGTGGCAATCCATCCTGAGGACCAAGAAAAGACCACATTCACCTGCCCCTTCGAAACGTATGCTTTCCGAAGGATGCCTTTCGGTCTTTGCAATGCGCCCGCTACTTTTCAGCGGTGCATGCTTGCCATATTCTCAGATATGGTAGGTGATTTCCTGGAAGTCTTCATGGATGACTTTTCAGTCTTTGGAGACTCTTTTGATGATTGCCTCCAACACTTGGTCCAGATACTCAGGCGATGCATTCAGGTGAATTTGGGTCTTTCCTGGGAAAAGAGCCATTTCATGGTGCCTGAGGGAATTGTCCTGCGACACTCAATCTCGGAAAAAGGCATTGATGAGAACCTCATCATGAGCCATAACTAGCTCATTTTGACCCAATACAAAGGATAAAAGCTCCTACATATCTCAAGGAAAAGCTTAACTCAGAGAATTCTGAGTTTGAGAAGAAAACAAGTCATAAGGGGTAAAAGTGCAATTTTACCAGTATAATCTGCATACAGGGTAATTCAGGGCCCAAACACAGGTCAAAACAGCTTAATAAGAATAAAAGTGGGATGAGATGATCTAGCAAGGGCGACAGCACTTCCAAGGAACCAAATGATAATCTGTAACCCTAAAACAACCCACTTCAATTCACAAGGTTCGAGGCAAAGTAAAAATAGAATAAACCCTCTAAAATTCATAGAAAAATAATCTCTAGGGTTTAGAACCTTCAATTTGGCCTTTAGAACCTATTTTGACCTACATTGAGAACCATGCCCAATTAATAACTTAATTTGGGTTTTTGCGCAAATTGACCGGTCAAACAAGGTTTAATATGAAAATAAAATTCACCATCAGATTCCTTAGGTCCTAATTAGTCATGTATAAAAACTTGAGCCTAAGAAGAAACCTCCTTGACCGAATTTACACTTTGGTCCTCATATATTTACTCTTTGGCCCTCAACTTTTGAACCCTCGCATTTAGGCCCCTAACTCTCCTTCGTTCTTTGCAAACAGGTCCCTCCTGCAAAACCCTGCCAGCACCATGCTCCGGCGACCTTGCGCGGAGCATGGCGCCGCGCAGGGTGAGGTGGAAGACCTGGCAAGTGTACCGGGGGTGCCCTGCGTCGTCAGCCGTCGCAGGAGCACCCCCATGGTCACTGTAGCCCCCCATACCGGCCGTGCGAACGCACGGACGGTATGGGTTCGAATTCCGACCATGCTCCGGCGAGGGAGACACGTCGTCTCCCTCCGCCTTCCTCCCTGCTACAACCCTATAAATACCCCCCGCCGCGCCACCGACCAAGGCAGCCTGGATCTGACGGAGAAAACCCCCAGCTTTCGTCTCTTCTTTCTCCGGCAGACGCTCACCAGCTCCGGCGACTTCCTCTCCCTCCACCTCTTCGCTCTGCCGCACTACCAGCAGCAGAGACCTCCTCCCCTGCTCTTCCCGCGCCACGCCGCACCCAGCTGGCGCCTCTCCAGCCTTCTGCTCGCCGCCGCCCCTCTCCCTGAGCATCATCTTCTCCGGCGACAGTCGATACGACTGTCGCCCTGTTCCTCCCCCTTCGTCCCTGCAGTTAAGTTAAACTTACTCCCCTTCTCCTCCTCTTTCTTTCCCCGCTTTCGATTTAGTCAATTAAGCCCTCTACCGACCCTGTTCACCCTCATCCTCTCCGCCTCCGACCACCCTCCGGCGAGCCGCTCCCATCACCTCAGCGACCCACACGGCTCGCCGACCACCGCAGAACTTCCGCCTCCTCACCCTGATCCTCTTCCGCCCCTCCACTTCCCACCAAACACCCTCTGCAGACCCACCGAACACACCCACTCCCTCGCTCACAGTCTGACCTAGGACGACCTAACAGCTCCATCACACCCCCTGCAGACCCCCTGACCACCTTCGCCGTGCCACGGCGAAGGTCCTCCGCCTGTCTGATTCGGCCGAGAGGCCGTGCCATTGGTTTCAGGTTCCAGGCCTTGGCCGCCATTGGCGAGGAAGCTCGAAGCCTGCTCGAGGTTGCTCCAAGCCGAGATGTCCCAGATTGAATAGCTACGGCCAGCGCGGAAGAGACTCACGCACACACCCTGGCCCTCGATTGGAGCTGTACGCCTCAACAGCCGACGCAATTGGGAGCATCATCCCTGCTGCAGGCGTAAGAGAATTGGGGTGGGACATTTAGTCCCACCTCGGAAGCTCTCAAAGGCGCGCGGACACATAAATTGAAAAACTGCTGTATGCTGTTTGCCTCAGTTACCACGGGGTGAGGTCCCTCTCACCCGACCCGACCCGACTCGGCCTCGTCCGTGACCACGCTCCGCGGACCTGGCCCGACCCGACTAGACTGACCTGCACTCCTCGCCCACCACGCACGCCGGTGGGCCTGGACCCGGGCCTGACCCGAACCCGATTACCCGATAGCGCTCTGGGAGAGCTTCCGAAGAGTGATTTCAGAGAGAGAGAGATACGCGGGGAAAGGGGGTAGAGTAGGTTTTTGCCTTCTGATGAACTCTTGAGCGTGCAGGCACAGGTGAAGGACTGCGGAAGAAGAAGCAGCTGCACTGTAGCAACTGCTCAGTTAAGTCGTCGAAGCTCCGGGCCAGACGACGGACAGCCAGCAGCCAGAGCAACACAGAAGGCAGGCTGAAGAAGAAGGAAGGGAGACTTAGTAGCCGAAGGCAGAAGCACCACGATTGCAGAAGAAGAAATGAAAAGAAGCAAGAAGCAAGAAAAGAAGAAGACGATCTGAAGAAAAAGAAAGAAAGGAAACAAGGAAGAACAGAAGAAGAAGAGCACGAGGGGAAAATCTGAAGAAAGCAGAAGAAAAAGAAGAAGAAGAAGAAGAACAGGAAGAACCAAAAAGAAAGAGGAAAATCTGAAGAAAGCAGAAGAAAAAGAAGAAGAAGAAGAAGAACAGGAAGAACCAAAAAGAAAGAGGAAAATCTGAAGAAAGCAGAAGAAAAAGAAGAAGAAGAAGAAGAACAGGAAGAACCAAAAAGAAAGAGGAAAATCTGAAGAAAGCAGAAGAAAAAGAAGAAGAAGAAGAAGAACAGGAAGAACCAAAGACAAAGAGGAAGAAAGAAGAAAAGAAGCAGAAGCCAATTTTTCATCTCTCTCTCTCTCTTTATTTTTGCAATAGAATTTGTATATCTCTAGAATACAACTTGCTCCCTGAGTTCGACCTCGGGAACTCTTTTATTTTTCCGAGTAAAAAATTTTTATATGAAACGATGGTAACAACCGGCTTTACTACAACGAATTAACAACGAAAACCGTTCCTCCATCATTTTGGCGCCGTTGCCGGGGAGCAACGGCTATTCTAGAGGTAAACATTCCTGTATCTTTTAATTTCTGATAATCTCCTCTCTTTTATGCAGCTACAGAAACTCAAGAAGACAAGCAACCACACGACAACCACTCCGAAGACAGGTAAATCTTTTCTCTCACTATTAACCCCTACACTCTAAAGAGAAAGAAAAGAAAAGAACAAGCAATATAGGGCTAACCTGTCTTCCATATTTAGTAACCATAAAAGTTGCATGTTTTCAACTCATTATTTCTGCACACTATCAAGGGTATTTAAGGGCTAACACATTCTTGCTTGAGCCCTAATTACCCAACAAAGAATTAACTGGACCAAGTAGAGCCAACCTAGGATCCAACACTAGGGATTTAGAGACACACTACTTAACTCAAGAATTGAGAAAACCAAATAAAGTGTGCCCAAGCCCTTGTCTGAAAATACCTATACAAGAAAAATCCTAAACAATTGGCTCTCTCTAAACACTTGAACCCTAAAAGACAGGACCTAAAAGCTCTTAAAGAAAACAATAGGTAAAGTTGACCCCTTGGGTTAACCAACCTTAAATTAGGTCACTCTTTGCACCTAAAAAGACTAAAGTTCAAGTGAAACCTTAAACACCCTGATCTTAAAATTGGTAGACTTAAGAGGTCAAGATCCCCATTCTGGTCTACCTGGAACCGCAGTGACAAGAGAGGTCGGGTGGGGGAAACCCTGTAACCCGTGGGGACGCTCTACCGTGTAGGGGTCTTCGCGGGACTCTCCCTCTCTGGCTGCCCAGGTAATTCTCAGGTGGACGATCTTTCTGATCAAGGGGTCCATCTGCCCCGCACCTCTATAGTCACCCAACACATTTTTGGGTGTCTTGATTGGGTCCATCACCTTCTAAACTTACCTCTCCCAACTGTGCATGTACGGAAGGAGGTCTCTAAGACCACCCTTAAGACCTCCTTTAGAAATTCACTCTCGTCAAGGCCAAGCCTCGACGCCCGTGTTTGTGCAGCAACACCCTCACATTATTCTCTCTTCTGATTCAGAACCAAGTTCTTCTTCTTCCCCCATCATGGCTCAGCCAGTTGAGGAAGAAAATAATCTGGAACACCAGCTCCAGCGACTCAATGACCTCTTCCAAAACTTCGTGCACCCACCACAGCGTCCTATGATGCGGGACCACTACAATCCTGCTGCGGTGGCAATTGAGCCTCGAGTTAGAATCCCGATTGGAGGACCTGATTCCGAACTAAAGCCCAACATGATTCACGCTATACCTAAATTCCATGGGCTTAATTCTGAAGATCCCTTCCAGCACATCAAACAGCTTAAGCATCTGGCCCACACTTTTGGATCAGATGCGCAAAATCGGGATATTCTTCTCATGAAGATGTTCTCCTTTTCTCTTATGGACAAGGCCGCCCATTGGTATCAAACTCAGACCCGGCCGATCAACACTTGGGAAGAACTTCAATCCGAGTTTTTGAAAAAGTTCTTTCCCGTTGGTCGGACCAACGCCTTGCGCCATCAGATTACACACTTCACTCAACAATCAGGAGAACCTCTCCATGAGGCATGGGATCGTTTTCAGGATCTCATGAGGAAGTGCCCCCATCACGGAGTTCCTAAATGGGAACAAGTCCAATCTTTTTACCAGGGACTCCGTGAGGACATCCGCCTTTTCGTCAATGCAACCTGCGGAGGAAACATCATGGGTCAACATGAAGACACCGTATGGGAGATTCTCGAAAACATGTGCGAGAACTCCATCAACAATGACTCCATGGGATTATTCGACAGGACGAATACCCGCGCAGCGACGAATCTTAAGGGAGCACATGAGACGCAGGGCCTGTCCGCATCAGTCGACCTGGAATTAATGGCCAGTCGATTGGACAAGGTCTCAATTATTGAAAAGAAGGTGGATGAGCTGACTCAGCACTTGCAGCGAGCCACCTCTGCGCGTAACTCCTTTGCACAACCTCCTTCCACACAGGAGACTGTGCAAAACATCCTGCACCGATCCTCCCCTGGGATGGATCCATATCCGTCCCCATCTGATTCTTGGACTGGAAGATCATCCGATCCTTTCTTCACCAGCCGGGGGAACTCCATTCCCCCTTTCCCTGATTCTCAGGAGGTTCCTCAGACCTGCGAGAACCTCAACGCCATCCAGAACGACCCATTCTCCAACACTTACAACCCTGGATGGCGAAACCATCCAAATTTTCAGTGGGCGGGAAATTCTCAAACCCAAAGACCACCTTTTCAGTCCCGCCCACAGCCCTCTCATCACTACCAGCCACCTCAGCCTCGGCCCAACCCTACTTATCCATCAGGGCCAAATCAAGATCAAATGTCCTTAATCCTTCAGACTCTGGCTGACATTCAAAAATCGAATGCGGCCATTCAAAAACAGCACAAGGACGAGCTTACTGAAGTTAAAACTCAGCTGGCCCAGTTGGCAAATTCTCGCCAGCCAGGCACACTCCCTTCCCAACCCCTTCCTAACCCAAATAACGTGCCAACCCAGAAGCGCGTTATGAATCCAAATTTAGGCCACGCTCATTGGATTTATCAGGCCCCTACTGCCCCATCTCCAGACGAGATGGAAGCCTCTACTTCTCGTACGGGATTTCAGCAGCAGCCACCCCTCCTCCCAAATCCAAACCAAAATCAGGCCGGATTAAATTCTGTAACAACACGTAGTGGTAAGACAACTCAGGACCCGCGTTATCCAAACCACTCCCAGCCTGATGATCATGACCCTAGGATAGTTATCCAAGGTACCGCTGTTCCAGACCCACAACCAGGACCTATCCTAGAGGAACCAACCAAGATCCCGTTTCCCGAAGCCCTGACCAAGGGAAAGAAGACCACCAAACCCGTGGCCCCTGAGGAGGACCTGGTCAAGCTCTTTGAGCAGGTCCACATAAACATCCCCTTGATGGATGCAATCCGCCACGTACCAGCTTACGCACGATTTCTAAAGAATATATGTACACCCCAGCGTAAGCCGCGAACCAAGGGAGGGAGCCCAATTGTTCTGTCAGAGCAAGCCAGCTCTGTAATCCTTAGTAGACTCCCACCCAAGGCAAAAGATCCTGGAACTCCCCTGATCTCCTGTAAGATAGGTGGTACCCAATTTGACAGAGCATTGTTAGACTTAGGTGCATCTATAAATCTGATACCCACATCCTTACTTGACCATCTGGAAGAATCTGAGCTGAAACCAACTGAGGTGACATTACAATTAGCAGATCGATCTATAAAGTCACCAAAAGGGATTCTCGAGGATGTTATCGTAAGAGTGCGGGATTTCTATTTTCCAGTGGACTTTATAGTCTTAGACATGGATGCACCTGAGAACCCTAGGGATACACCAATCATTCTAGGGAGACCTTTCTTGGCTACTGCTAGAGCCAACATCAGCTGTGAGGAGGGCCAAATAGAGCTTAAGTTTGGAGATCAAACACTGAAAATTGATATATTTAAGGCCCAACAAGGAATTAATTGCGGCGTCATCGAGCAAATTTGTGACATCAAGACTTTGGTTGATGAATCACACCTCCAGAATGACTTGAGTATTCCTCATCAACCACAGAAGGATCTTGACCCGCAAATAGAGGAGTCCAATCCGGATGTGAACAACCCAGTAACTCCCACCCTTGAACCTCACATCTATACTGAACCACCTGCTGCTGCTGAAAACCCCATCCTTGAACTGAAACCCCTTCCTGCTCATTTGAAATACATCTTTTTGGGTTCTAATCAGACCCTTCCTGTGATCATCAATTCCAACCTTAGTCCTGAACAGGAATCCCGTCTGATTGTTGTCCTCCAGCAACATCGCAGAGCCATCGGATGGACCCTCGATGATTTGACTGGAATAAGTCCCTCTTATTGTACTCATCATATCTATTCAGAAGAGGGCACACGACCTTCTCGTGAAATGCAGAGACGCTTAAATCCCAATCTGCAGGAGGTCGTGAAAAAGGAGATCATCAAGTGGTTAGATGCCGGGATCATCTACCCGATCTCCGATAGTCGTTGGGTGAGCCCAATTCAGGTCGTGCCTAAGAAGGCAGGACTCACCACTATAACGACTGAGACCGGAGAAATCATTCCTACCCGATTAGCCAACTCGTGGAGAGTCTGTATAGATTACCGTCGACTCAATTCCTCCACGAAGAAGGATCATTTCCCACTACCCTTCATTGATCAAATTCTCGAAAAACTAGCGGGAAATAGGTTCTTCTGCTTTCTTGACGGGTACTCCGGTTATAACCAGGTGGCAATCCATCCTGAGGACCAAGAAAAGACCACATTCACCTGCCCCTTCGGAACATACGCTTTCCGAAGGATGCCTTTCGGTCTTTGCAATGCACCCGCTACTTTTCAGCGATGCATGCTTGCCATATTCTCAGATATGGTAGGTGATTATCTGGAAGTCTTCATGGATGACTTTTCAGTTTTCGGAGCATCATTCGACGATTGCCTCCAGCACTTGGTCCAGATACTCAGGCGGTGCATCGACGTGAATTTGGTTCTTTCCTGGGAAAAGAGCCATTTCATGGTGCCTGAGGGAATAGTCCTGGGACACTCAATTTCGGAGAAAGGTATCCAAGTGGATCGAGCTAAGGTTAATCTGATTTCTCGCCTTCCTATGCCTAGCTCGATCAGGGACATCCGATCCTTTTTAGGGCATGTCGGTTTTTATCGACGATTTATCCCTGATTTTTCAAAAATCGCACGCCCCCTGACCACTCTTCTCTCCAAGGATGTTCCCTTCGAAATCTCCAAGGAATGCACTCAAGCATTTGAAATCCTGCGTGACCAAGTCACCCAAGCCCCGATCCTACAGTCCCCTGATTGGTCTCAACCCTTTGAGATCATGTGTGATGCATCCGACTTCGCTGTAGGAGCGGTTTTGGGGCAGAAAAATGACAAGAAACCTGTGGTCATTTACTACGCCAGCAAAACACTCGATGAGGCTCAGCGTAACTATACAGTTACTGAGAAAGAGCTGCTAGCTGTAGTATTTGCCCTAGAGAAATTCAGATCATACCTTCTGGGTTCCCATGTCATCATATACTCGGATCACACGGCTGTGAGGCATCTCCTTGCAAAGAAGGACGCGAAACCTCGATTGATCCGATGGATCTTGCTGTTGCAAGAATTTGACCTCGAGATTCGCGATAAAGCGGGAAAACAAAACGTGGTAGCTGATCACTTGTCCCGTCTTCCTTCTGAAATGATAGACCCTTCCGGACCCATCACTGAGCATTTTCCCGATGAGCACCTGCTGACTATTGGTACTAGCCTTCCATGGTTTGCTAATATTGTAAATTACTTGGCATCTCATCAGACCCCGTCCGATTGGCCGAAGGCCAAGAAAGACAAATTACGCTCCGATGCCAAGTATTACATTTGGGAAGACCCGTACCTCTTCCGCATAGGTGCCGATCAGATCATCCGGAGATGTATCCCGGAAGGGGAAGTCAACAATATCCTCTCTTTCTGCCATGACCAGGCATGCGGTGGCCATTTTGCCGGGCATAAAACCGCATCAAAAGTCCTCCAGTGCGGCTTTTACTGGCCCACACTGTTCAAAGACGCATACAGTCATTACAAGGCATGCAGTCGTTGCCAGACTTTGGGCAACATGAGCCATCGCGACATGATGCCTATGCAACCGATTCTAGTATGCGAAATCTTTGATGTTTGGGGGATTGATTTTATGGGCCCCTTTCCTGTTTCGGATGGTTTCGAATACATTCTGTTGGCTGTGGACTACGTGTCCAAATGGATCGAAGCCATACCGACCCGAACCTGTGATCACAAAATCGTTCTCAAATTCATTCATCAACACATTTTCTCAAGGTTCGGGATTCCTCGTGCAATAATCTCTGATGGGGGGACCCATTTCACAAATGCTCAGTTTAGGTCACTGATGACCAAATACGGGGTGTCTCACCGAATCTCTACTCCTTACCACCCCCAAACTAATGGTCTAGCTGAGCTGTCAAATCGGGAGATCAAGAAAATCCTGCAGGTCACTGTTCGACCTGACAGGAAGGACTGGTCGTCCCGACTTCCGGAAGCATTGTGGGCCTATAGGACCGCCCACAAGACCCAATTGGGCATGTCTCCCTTTAGATTGGTGTACGGAAAGGCATGCCACCTTCCCGTCGAACTGGAGCATAAAGCCTATTGGGCAGTACGGAACTGTAATCTAGATCTTTCTAAGGCTGGGACCCACAGAAAACTCCAAATCAGCGAGATCGATGAATTACGCACAGACGCGTACGAGAACTCGCAAATCTACAAGGAGCGGGTTAAAGCCTTCCACGACAAACACATCTCAAGAAAGATCTTCCATCCTGGTCAAAAGGTCCTACTCTTTGATGCCCGACTCAAACTCTTCCCAGGAAAACTGAGATCTAAGTGGGTCGGACCATATTTGGTCCGACAGGTTTTTGGAAATGGAGCAATCGAAATCAGTCCACTCAGCCACGATTCTGAACCTTTCATCGTGAATGGTCAAAGACTCAAGCCGTTCATTGATGTAACTTCTACTGATTTGGCTGAGGCATCTCATATCCTCCTTTCCCCTTGAGCTTATTGCGCCCAGCCGATGGCATAAAACTCAGCGCTTAACGGGAGGCAGCCCGTCATTCTCTTTGAAAACCTGAAACTTGTTCTGACACCTTTCAGCACTCGAAGTTCACCCTGAACTAACACCCCCTAGGTTACAATGAGGACATTGCAAATCTTAGGCATGGGGGGGTAGGAAAGTGCAAAAACTTGTAAGAAAAGGTTTCAAACAAAAAAATTCACATATGCCAAAAATACTATAAAAATTAAAAATTTTTTTCGAAAAAGAATAAGAGGAAAAGAGGAGAAGAAAAATTTCGTGAAGGAGAGAAGAAACAAAATGAAAAAGGAGCACAAAATTATAAGAAAAGTTGATAGTCATTAGTAAGGAACTAAGGAATTAACCTAAGCTCTAGACCTCATTCAAGAAAATAACTGAAAAGTGCACAATGAGATTAGTAAGAATGCAAACCTTAGGCATTCTTGAATAGACTCTTAGTACTCATTAAGATCTGGACACTCCTCAAGAGGTTGAGGAAAATGAAAAGCTGAAGTATTAGGTCTAAGGCTTAGGGAGTATTCGGCCTCGTTAACTAATTTTTGGTTTACGGGACTCAGTAACCTAAGCACCCTAATCTCACACACAGCCTGGTTCAGTAAGCATAAAAATCAGAATCACGCAGAAGCGTCGCAAAAATCTGAAAAGAACACCTAGAATAGGAATGGCCGATCAACACAAGTTGATTTGGACGAGTTCCCAGCGCGGAGAGGCGGGAAATCCCCTCGAAGATGCGTAACAAAATATCATCTCCTCGGTGCTTGTCTCTTAGGATATTTACATATCCTACGGGGGGCATGTAAGCACTCTGCTGGTTCAGATTCCATGGATGGCATTATCTCGAAATGTCAATTGCCAGGGTCTGGATTCGGCCACGGAATACCATGGATGGGATTATCTCGAAATCTCAATAGCCAGGGTTCCGGGGGTTGCCATGGGCGGTGCTATCTCGAAGCATCGATCGCCAGGAACCCTTGAGGATTGATGATGGGAGCAAGGAATCTGATACAGACCGTGTTGAAAAGCCAATCCTAGACTAGAACTAAAAAGAAAAAAGAGAGAGAAAACTCTCCAAACAGAAAAAAACTTTCTATCTCTCTTACAAAACGCACTGCGAACTGAACCAGGGCTAAAATCATTTCAAGCACGGGTGCTTTAACCACGAAGTCCAATAAACCTTAGGTTAGTTCTTGTGGGCCTTAAAAACCTTTGCTAAAAGACTGAGGCTAAGGCTAGACAGATTTGGATCTTGATTGGTACTAGAGTATCTTTTAGGCCTATGGTCAGCATTCTAACCTAATCTATGCTCAAATAAAAAGGCACTTATCTAAAACCATTGAAAACTTCATGGTCTAGAACAAGGGTTGAAACCTTAAGTTTTTTGCTAAGGGACTAGCAAAAGCTAGGCATGGGGGTATGATGAGAACCTCATCATGAGCCATAACTAGCTCATTTTGACCCAATACAAAGGATAAAAGCTCCTACATATCTCAAGGAAAAGCTTAACTCAGAGAATTCTGAGTTTGAGAAGAAAACAAGTCATAAGGGGTAAAAGTGCAATTTTACCAGTATAATCTGCATACAGGGTAATTCAGGGCCCAAACACAGGTCAAAACAGCTTAATAAGAATAAAAGTGGGATGAGATGATCTAGCAAGGGCGACAGCACTTCCAAGGAACCAAATGATAATCTGTAACCCTAAAACAACCCACTTCAATTCACAAGGTTCGAGGCAAAGTAAAAATAGAATAAACCCTCTAAAATTCATAGAAAAATAATCTCTAGGGTTTAGAACCTTCAATTTGGCCTTTAGAACCTATTTTGACCTACATTGAGAACCATGCCCAATTAATAACTTAATTTGGGTTTTTGCGCAAATTGACCGGTCAAACAAGGTTTAATATGAAAATAAAATTCACCATCAGATTCCTTAGGTCCTAATTAGTCATGTATAAAAACTTGAGCCTAAGAAGAAACCTCCTTGACCGAATTTACACTTTGGTCCTCATATATTTACTCTTTGGCCCTCAACTTTTGAACCCTCGCATTTAGGCCCCTAACTCTCCTTCGTTCTTTGCAAACAGGTCCCTCCTGCAAAACCCTGCCAGCACCATGCTCCGGCGACCTTGCGCGGAGCATGGCGCCGCGCAGGGTGAGGTGGAAGACCTGGCAAGTGTACCGGGGGTGCCCTGCGTCGTCAGCCGTCGCAGGAGCACCCCCATGGTCACTGTAGCCCCCCATACCGGCCGTGCGAACGCACGGACGGTATGGGTTCGAATTCCGACCATGCTCCGGCGAGGGAGACACGTCGTCTCCCTCCGCCTTCCTCCCTGCTACAACCCTATAAATACCCCCCGCCGCGCCACCGACCAAGGCAGCCTGGATCTGACGGAGAAAACCCCCAGCTTTCGTCTCTTCTTTCTCCGGCAGACGCTCACCAGCTCCGGCGACTTCCTCTCCCTCCACCTCTTCGCTCTGCCGCACTACCAGCAGCAGAGACCTCCTCCCCTGCTCTTCCCGCGCCACGCCGCACCCAGCTGGCGCCTCTCCAGCCTTCTGCTCGCCGCCGCCCCTCTCCCTGAGCATCATCTTCTCCGGCGACAGTCGATACGACTGTCGCCCTGTTCCTCCCCCTTCGTCCCTGCAGTTAAGTTAAACTTACTCCCCTTCTCCTCCTCTTTCTTTCCCCGCTTTCGATTTAGTCAATTAAGCCCTCTACCGACCCTGTTCACCCTCATCCTCTCCGCCTCCGACCACCCTCCGGCGAGCCGCTCCCATCACCTCAGCGACCCACACGGCTCGCCGACCACCGCAGAACTTCCGCCTCCTCACCCTGATCCTCTTCCGCCCCTCCACTTCCCACCAAACACCCTCTGCAGACCCACCGAACACACCCACTCCCTCGCTCACAGTCTGACCTAGGACGACCTAACAGCTCCATCACACCCCCTGCAGACCCCCTGACCACCTTCGCCGTGCCACGGCGAAGGTCCTCCGCCTGTCTGATTCGGCCGAGAGGCCGTGCCATTGGTTTCAGGTTCCAGGCCTTGGCCGCCATTGGCGAGGAAGCTCGAAGCCTGCTCGAGGTTGCTCCAAGCCGAGATGTCCCAGATTGAATAGCTACGGCCAGCGCGGAAGAGACTCACGCACACACCCTGGCCCTCGATTGGAGCTGTACGCCTCAACAGCCGACGCAATTGGGAGCATCATCCCTGCTGCAGGCGTAAGAGAATTGGGGTGGGACATTTAGTCCCACCTCGGAAGCTCTCAAAGGCGCGCGGACACATAAATTGAAAAACTGCTGTATGCTGTTTGCCTCAGTTACCACGGGGTGAGGTCCCTCTCACCCGACCCGACCCGACTCGGCCTCGTCCGTGACCACGCTCCGCGGACCTGGCCCGACCCGACTAGACTGACCTGCACTCCTCGCCCACCACGCACGCCGGTGGGCCTGGACCCGGGCCTGACCCGAACCCGATTACCCGATAGCGCTCTGGGAGAGCTTCCGAAGAGTGATTTCAGAGAGAGAGAGATACGCGGGGAAAGGGGGTAGAGTAGGTTTTTGCCTTCTGATGAACTCTTGAGCGTGCAGGCACAGGTGAAGGACTGCGGAAGAAGAAGCAGCTGCACTGTAGCAACTGCTCAGTTAAGTCGTCGAAGCTCCGGGCCAGACGACGGACAGCCAGCAGCCAGAGCAACACAGAAGGCAGGCTGAAGAAGAAGGAAGGGAGACTTAGTAGCCGAAGGCAGAAGCACCACGATTGCAGAAGAAGAAATGAAAAGAAGCAAGAAGCAAGAAAAGAAGAAGACGATCTGAAGAAAAAGAAAGAAAGGAAACAAGGAAGAACAGAAGAAGAAGAGCACGAGGGGAAAATCTGAAGAAAGCAGAAGAAAAAGAAGAAGAAGAAGAAGAACAGGAAGAACCAAAAAGAAAGAGGAAAATCTGAAGAAAGCAGAAGAAAAAGAAGAAGAAGAAGAAGAACAGGAAGAACCAAAAAGAAAGAGGAAAATCTGAAGAAAGCAGAAGAAAAAGAAGAAGAAGAAGAAGAACAGGAAGAACCAAAAAGAAAGAGGAAAATCTGAAGAAAGCAGAAGAAAAAGAAGAAGAAGAAGAAGAACAGGAAGAACCAAAGACAAAGAGGAAGAAAGAAGAAAAGAAGCAGAAGCCAATTTTTCATCTCTCTCTCTCTCTTTATTTTTGCAATAGAATTTGTATATCTCTAGAATACAACTTGCTCCCTGAGTTCGACCTCGGGAACTCTTTTATTTTTCCGAGTAAAAAATTTTTATATGAAACGATGGTAACAACCGGCTTTACTACAACGAATTAACAACGAAAACCGTTCCTCCATCAGGCATCTAGGTGGATCAAGCTAAGGTTGATCTGATTTCTCCTCTTCCTATACCTAGCTCGATCAGGGACATCCGTTCCATTTTAGGGCACGTCGATTTTTACCGCCGTTTCATTCCAGATTTCTCGAAAATCGTGCATCCCTTGACTTCTCTTCTCTCTAAGGATGTACCCTTTGAAATCTCCAAGAAATGCACGCTAGCCTTTGAAAACCTACGTGACCGAGTCACCCAGGCACCTATCCTACAATCCCCTGATTGGTCTCAACCCTTTGAGATCATGTGCGATGCATCTGATTTCGCTGTAGGAGCGGTCCTGGGGCAGAAAGCTGACGGGAAACCCGTGGTCATCTACTACGCTAGCAAGACACTTGACGAGGCTCAGCGTAACTATACGGTTACGGAAAAAGAGCTGCTAGCCGTAGTATTTTCCCTTGAAAAATTTCGATCGTATCTTCTGGGTTCCCATGTCATCATTTACTCCGATCACACGGCTGTAAGGCATCTCCTTGCCAAGAAGGACGCGAAGCCCCGACTAATCCGTTGGATCTTGCTGTTTCAAGAATTCGATCTTGAGATTCGCGACAAGGCAGGAAGGCAGAATGTGGTAGCCAACCATCTGTCCCGTCTTCCTTCTGAGATCATCGACCCTTCCGGACCCATCACGGAACATTTTCCTGATGAGCACCTGCTTTCTGTTGGTACTAAACTTCCATGGTTTGCTGATATAGTAAACTACTTGGCATCTCATCAGACACCGTCTGATTGGCCGAGGGCCAAGAAAGATAAATTACGTTCTGATTCCAAGTATTACATTTGGGAAGACCCGTACCTTTTTCGCATAGGTGCTGATCAAATTATTCGGAGATGCGTCCCGAAAGAGGAAATCAGCAAAATCCTATCTTTCTGCCATGACCAGGCATGCGGTGGCCATTTCTCAGGGCATAAAACCGCATCCAAAGTCCTCCAGTGTGGCTTCTACTGGCCTACACTTTTCAAAGACGCATACAGTCACTGCAAGGCATGCAGTCGTTGCCAGACTTTGGGCAACATGAACCATCGCGACATGATGCCTTTGCAGTCGATTCTCGTATGCGAAATCTTCGATGTATGGGGGATTGATTTTATGGGCCCCTTTCCTATTTCGGATGGTTTCGAGTACATTCTGCTTGCGGTGGACTACGTGTCCAAATGGATCGAAGCCATACCGACCCGAACCTGCAATCACAAGATTGTTCCTAAGTTCATACATCAAAACATTTTCTCAAGGATTGGGATTCCCCGTGCTATAATCTCTGATGGGGGGACCCATTTTACAAATGCTCAGTTTAGGTCACTGATGGCCAAATTTGGGGTGTCTCACCGAATCTCTACTCCTTACCACCCCCAAACAAATGGCCTAGCTGAGCTGTCAAATCGGGAGATCAAGAAAATCCTGCAAGTCACTGTTCGGCCTGACAGGAAGCACTGGTCGTCTCGACTTCCGGAAGCATTGTGGGCCTATAGGACCGCCCACAAGACCCAATTGGGCATGTCTCCCTTTAGACTGGTGTACGGAAAGGCATGTCACCTTCCCGTAGAACTGGAGCATAAAGCCTATTGGGCAGTACGGAACTGTAATCTAGATCTTTCCAAGGCTGGAACCCACAGAAAACTCCAAATCAGCGAGATCGATGAATTACACCTAGACGCGTACGAGAACTCGCGAATCTACAAGGAGTGGGTTAAAGCCTTCCACGACAAGCACATCTCGAGGAAGATCTTTCATCCTAGTCAAAAGGTCCTACTCTTTGATGCCCGACTCAAACTTTTCCCGGGGAAACTGTGGTCCAAGTGGGTCGGACCGTATTTAGTCCGACAGGTTTTTGGAAATGGAGCAATTGAAATCAGTCCACTCAGCCATGATTCCGAACCTTTCATTGTGAATGGTCAGAGACTCAAACCGTTCATTGATGTGACTTCTACTGATTCGGCTGAATTATCCCTCATCCTCCATTCCCCTTGAGCTTACTGCGCCCGGCCGATAGCGTAAAACTCAGCGCTTAACGGGAGGTAGCCCGTCATTTCTTGAAAATCTAAAACCTTTTTCTGACACCATTGTGCACTTAAGGTTCACCCTTTAAGACAGCCGACTCCACCTCAGATGCTTGCATCTGAGATTAGAAATCTTCCGCAGAATTCATCCCGACCCATTCACTCACAAAAATATCTGTCTTAAGGAATAAATTAAGTAAATAAAAACCCCTAAATCACAATGAGGACATTGCAAGTCTTAGGCATGGGGGGGTATAAGTGCAAAACTTGTATAAAAAAGGTTTTAAACAAAAAATTCACATATGCCAAAAATACCATAAAAATTAAAAATTTTTCAAAATAAAAAGAATAAGAGGAGAAAGGAAATTTTGTGGAGAAGGAAAAGAAACATAATGAAAAGGAGCACAAAAAGATGAAAGAATAGAGTAATAGTCATTAGTAAGAAGCTAAGGAATTAACCTTAGTCTAGACCATTTTTCAAGAAAAGAAATGAAAAGTGCTTGGTAAGATTAGTAAGAATGCAAACCTTAGGCATTCTTGATAGACTCTTAGTACCCATTAAGATCAAGACAATCCTCAAGAGGTTGAGGAAAATGAAAAGCTTAAGTACTAGGTCCAAGGCTTAGGGAGTATTTGACCTCGCTAACTAACTTCTGGTTTACGGGACTCAGTAACCTAAGCACCCCAACCCCACACACTACCTGGTTCAGTAAGCATAAAAAAATTCAAAATCACGCAGGAGCGTCGCAAAAATTCTGAAAATACACCTAGAATAGGAACGGCCGATCAACACAAGTTGATTTGGACGAGTTCCCAGCGCAGAGAGGCGGGAAATCCCCTCAAAGATGCATAACAAAATATCATCTCCTCGGTGCTTGTCTCTTAGGATATTCACATATCCTACTGGGGGCATGTAAGCACCCTGCTGGTTCAGATTCCATGGATGGCAATATCACGAAGTGTTAACTGCCAAGGTCTGAACTCGGCCACGGAACACCATGGATGGGATTATCTCGAAATCTCAATAGCCAGGGTTCTGGGGGTTGCCATGGGCGGTGCTATCTCGAAGCATCGATCGCCAGGAACCCTTGAGGATTGATGATGGGAGCAATGAATCTAATACAGACCGTGTTGAAAAAGCCAATCCTAGGCTAGAACTAAAAAGAAAGAGAGAGAGAAAACTCTCCAAACAGAAAAACTTTCTATCTCTCTCTCTTGCAAAACGCACTGCGAACTGAACCAGGGCAAAAATCGTTTCAAGCACGGGGTGCTTTAACTACAAAGTCCAATAAACCTTAGGTTAGTTCTTGTGGGTCTTAAAAACCTTTGCTAAGGACTGAGGATGAGGCTAGACAGATTTAGATCTTGATTGGTACTAGAGTACCTTTTAAGCCTATGGTCAGCATTCTAACCTAATCTAGGTTCAAAAGAAAAGGCACTTACCTGAAGTTGTTAAGAATATCATGGTCTAGAACAAAGGTTAAAACCTTAAGTTTTTGCTAAGGGACTAGCAAAAGCTAGGCATGGGGGTATGATGAGAACCTCATCATGAGCCCTAAACTAGCACCATTTAACCCTGATTTGCAAGAAAAAGCTCCTACATAACTCTAGAAAGGCTTGGCTCAGAGAGATTCTGAGTTTGCAAAGAAAATAGAAACTAAGCAGTAAAAATGCAATTTCACCAATCCGATCTGAAAATAGGGTAACTCAGGATCCAAACATAGATCAAAACAACCTAATAAGAATAAAAGTGGGATGAGATGACTCAATAAGGGCTACAGCAACTCAAAGGAATTAAATGACATCCCATAACCCTAAAAATAAACCCACTTCAATTCACGTGGTTTGAGGCAAGGTAAAAATCAACTAAACCCTCTAAAATTCATATAAAAATAATCTCTAGGGTTTAGGACTTTCAATTTGGCCTTAGGAACCCATTTTGACCTACATTGAGAACCATGCCCAATTAACAACTTAATTTGGGTTTTTGCGTAAATTGACCGGCCAAACAAGGTTTAATCTAGAAATAAAATTTACCATCAGAATCCTTAGGTCCTAATTAGTAACGTATAAAAACTTGGGCCTAAGAAGAAACCTTCTTGACCAACTTTACACTTTGGTCCTCATATATTTACTTTTTGGCCCTCAACTTTTGAACCCTCACATTTTGGACCCTAACTCTCGTTCGTTCTTTGCGTTTAGGTTCCTCCTGCAAAACCTGAGTAGCGCCATGCTCCGGCGACCTTGCGCGGAGCATGGCGCCGCGCAGGGTGAGGGAGGGGCCCTGGCAAGTCAATGGGGGGTACCCTGCGTCGTCAGCCACCGCAGGGACACCCTCCTGAGCGCTGCACCCACCCATACCGGCCGTGCGAATGCACGGACGGTATGGGTATCCTTCCTCCGGCGTCCTCCGGCGAGAGAGACACGTCGTCTCCCTCCGCCCTCCTCTCTGGTTCTGCCCCTATAAATACCCCCGTCGCTCCGCCGTTCTTCCCAGCTCGGATCTGACGGAGACACCCCCTCAATTCCTCCCTTCCCACTCCGACAGACGCCCCCTTGCTCCGGCGGCCTCTCCTCCTCCTCCTCGTCGCCCTGCCGCACTACCAGCAGCAGGGTTACCTTCCCTCGATCTTTCCGCGTCACGTCGCACCCAGCTGGCGCCTCTTCGGCCCTCTCCTCACTGCCGCCCCTTCCTCTGGGCAATTTCTTCTCCGGCGACAGTCGATACGACTGTCGCCTACGCCAACCCCTCCTCGTCTAGTTTAGTAGGTAAAACTTCTCCTCTTCCTCCCTTCTTTCTTTTCCATACTGAAAGCCCTTACTGTCGCCACCGATTTCCCACCGATCACCCTCACCTTCTCCACCTCCGGCCAAACTCCAGCGAACCGCTCCCATCGCTCCATCACCCCACACGGCTTGCCGACCTGTGCATAACCTCCGCCTCCTCACCCTGATCCTCTTCCGCCTCTCCACTTCCCACCAAACGCCCTCTGCATATCCACCGAACACACCCACTTCTCCGCCCGCAGTTTGACCTAGGGCGACCCTTTTTCTCCACCACGCCCCCTGCAGACCCTTCGACCACCTTTGCTGTGCCACGGCGAAGGTCCTCCGCATATCTGATTAGGCCGAGAGGCCGTGTTGTTGTACACAGGGTCTGTGCTCGCCGCCGCCATTGACAAGTGACGAAGCTCCTTCGACCTGCTGCTCCAGGTACACCACGCCCAGATCAAACTCCCAGGCTGCGCGGGGTAGCTTCGCGAAGTGTCAGGCTGCAGTTGAGGCGAAGCCCTCGCCCGAAGTCCTCGCGCGAAGTTCGGCTGCCGCTGCTTCCGCTGCGCAGGCGCCCAAATTGGGGGTGGGACATTTAGTCCCACCTCGGAAACCCGCTGAGGCGAACGGGCGCTTAAAGGCAAAAAGTGCCTTAAGCTGTTCGCCTCAGCACACGGGGTGAGGTCCCTCTCACACCGATTCACCCGGCCCGTCCGCGAGCTCATCACGCGGATCCGGCCGACCCGACCCGACTTGACTGGCACTCCTCACCCACCACCGCACGCCGGTGGGCCTGGACCCGGGCGCGACCCGTGTACCCGATTACCCGGTTGCTCTGGGAGAGCCTTCCGAAGAGTGAATACTGAGAGAGAGAGACGCGGGGGGGGGAGAGGGTAGAGTAGGTTTTTTGCCCTCTGATGCTGAACTCTTGAGCGTACAGGCACAGGTGAAGAAGAAGGACTGCGGAAGAAGAAGAACTGAAGCGACACTGTAGCATCCGCGGGTTAAGTCGTCTGATTGGAAAATCAGACGATGTCCTGAAGACAGGTGAAGACAAAGAAGAAGAAGAAAAGAAGAGAGAAGGAGCAGCCAAGTGAAGAAACAGAAAGCAGAAGAAGAGAAGCAAGAAGCAAGAAAAGAAGAAGAAGAACAGGAAGAACAAAAGCCAAAGATGAGAGAAGACAAAGAGGAAGAAAGAAGAGAAGAAGAATCCAAACTTTCATCTCTCTCTCTCTCTCTCTTTATTTTTGTAATAGAAATGTATAACTCTAGAATACGACTTGCTCCCTGAGTTCGACCTCGGGAGAATTGTTATTCCCGAGTAAAAAATATACATATATATATATATTTGAAATGATGGCAATAACTAGCTATACTACAACGCTATAGCAAAACCTAGTCATAGTTGTCGCCGACCGTTTCAATGCCTTTCGGTCTTTGCAATGCACCCGCTACTTTTCAGCGGTGCATGCTTGCCATATTCTCAGATATGGTAGGTGATTATCTGGGAGTCTTCATGGATGACTTTTCAGTTTTTGGAGCATCATTCGACGATTGCCTCCAACACTTTGTCCAGATACTCAGGCGGTGCATCGATGTGAATTTGGTTCTTTCCTAGGAAAAGAGTCATTTCATGGTGCCTCAGGGAATTGTCTTGGGACATTTGATTTCAGAAAAAGGCATCCAAGTGGATCGAGCTAAGGTTGATCTGATCTCTCTCCTTTCTATGCCTAGCTCGATCAGGGACATCCGTTCTTTTTTGGGCCACGTCGATTTTTACCGTCGTTTCATTCCGAATTTTTCGAAAATCGCGCGCCCCTTGACTTCCCTGCTCTCCAAGGATGTACTCTTTGAAATCTCCAAGGAATGCACACTAGCCCTTGAAAACCTGCGTGACCGAGTCACCCAGGCACCAATCCTACAATCCCCTGATTGGTCTCAACCCTTTAAGATCATTTGCGATGCATCTGACTTCACTGTAGGAGCGGTCCTGGGGCAAAAAGCTGACGGGAAACCCGTGGTCATATACTACGCTAGCAAGACACTTGACGAGGCTCAGCGTAACTATATAGTTACGGAGAAAGAGCTGCTAGCCGTAGTATTTGCCCTTGAAAAGTTCCGATCGTATCTTCTGGGTTCCCATGTCATCATTTACTCGGATCACACGGCTGTAAGGCATCTCCTTGACAAGAAGGACGCGAAGCCCCGACTAATCCGATGGATCTTGCTGTTCCAAGAATTCGATCTCGAGATTCGCGACAAGGCAGGAAGATAGAATGTGGTAGCCGACCATCTGTCCCGTCTTCCTTCTGAGATTATCAACCCTTCCGGACCCATCACGGAACATTTTCCTGATGAGCACCTGCTTACTGTTGGTACTAGACTTCCATGGTTTGCTGATATAGTAAACTACTTGGCATCTCATCAGACCCCGTCTGATTGGCCGAAGGCCAAGAAAGATAAATTGCGTTCTGATACCAAGTATTACATCTGGGAAGATCCGTACCTTTTCCGCATAGGTGCCAATCAAATTATTCGGAGATGTGTCCCGGAAGAGGAATTCAGCAATATCCTCTCTTTCTGCCATGACAAGGCATGCGGTGGCCATTTCTCTGGGCATAAACCGCATCAAAAGTCCTCCAGTGTGGCTTTTACTGGCCCACACTGTTCAAAGACGCATACAGTCACTGCAAGGCATGCAGTCGTTGCCAGACTTTGGGCAACATGAGCCATCGCGACACGATGCCTTTGCAGCCAATTCTCGTATGAGAAATCTTTGATGTTTGGGGGATTGATTTTATGGGCCCCTTTCCTATTTCGGATTATTTCGAATACATTCTGCTTGCTGTGGACCACGTGTCCAAATGGATCGAAGCCATACCGACCCGAACCTGCAATCACAAGATTGTTCCTAAGTTCATACATCAAAACATTTTCTCAAGGATTGGGATTCCCCGTGCTATAATCTCTGATGGGGGGACCCATTTTACAAATGCTCAGTTTAGGTCACTGATGGCCAAATTTGGGGTGTCTCACCGAATCTCTACTCCTTACCACCCCCAAACAAATGGCCTAGCTGAGCTGTCAAATCGGGAGATCAAGAAAATCCTGCAAGTCACTGTTCGGCCTGACAGGAAACACTGGTCGTCTCGACTTCCGGAAGCATTGTGGGCCTATAGGACCGCCCACAAGACCCAATTGGGCATGTCTCCCTTTAGACTGGTGTACGGAAAGGCATGTCACCTTCCCGTAGAACTGGAGCATAAATCCTATTGGGCAGTACGGAACTGTAATCTAGATCTTTCAAAGGCTGGAACCCACAGAAAACTCCAAATCAGCGAGATCGATGAATTACGCCTAGACGCATATGAGAACTCGCGAATCTACAAGGAGCGGGTTAAAGCCTTCCATGACAAGCATATCTCGAGAAAGATCTTTCATCCTGGTCAGAAGGTCCTACTCGTTGATGCCCGACTCAAACTTTTCCCAGGAAAGCTGCAATCCAAGTGGGTCGGACCATATTTAGTCCGACAGGTTTATGGAAATGGAGCTATCGAAATCAGTCCGCTCAGCCACGATTCCGAACCTTTCATCGTGAACGGTCAGAGACTCAAGCCGTTCATTGATGTGACTTCTACTGATTTGGCTGAATCATCTTATATCCTCCATTCCCCTTGAGCTTGTTGCTCCCAGCCGATGGCGTAAAACTCAGCGCTTAACGGGAGGCAACCCGTCATTTTCCTAAAAATCCAAAACCTTTTTCACACTTTTGTGCACTTAACGTTCACCCTTATAGACAGCCGACCCCACCTCAGATGCTTGCATCTGGGATTAGAAATCGTCCGCAAAATTCATCCTGACCCATTCACTCATCCGAATTTCTGTCTTAAGGAATGAACTAAGTAAATAAAAAACCCCCTAGTCACAATGAGGACATTGCAAACCTTAGGCATGCGGGGGTATAAAAGTGTAAAACTTGTAAGAAAAGGTTTTAAACAAAAAAAATTCACATATGCCAAAAACACCATAAAAATTAAAAAAATTTTCGAGAAAAGAAAAAGAGAATAAGAGGAGAAGGAAATTTTGTGGGAAAAGGAAAAGAAGCAAAATGAAAAAGGAGCACAAAATTATGAGAAAAAGGTAGTCATTAGTAAGAAACTAAGGAATTAACCTAAGTTCTAGACCCCATTCAAGAAAAGAACTGAAAAGTGCACAATGGGATTAGTAAAAATGCAAACCTTAGGCATTCTTGGATAGACTCTTAGTACCCATTAAGATCTAGACACTCCTCAAGAGGTCGAGGAAAATGAAAAGCTTAAGCATTAGGTCTAAGGCTTAGGGAGTATTTGACCTTATTAACTAACTTTTGGTCTACGGGACTCAGTAAACTAAGCACCCTAACCTCACACACAGCCTGGTTCAGAAAGCGTAAAAATCAAAAGCGCCACAAAATTATGAAAAGTACACCTAGAATAGGAGCGGCCGATCAATACAAGTTGATTTGGATGAGTTCCCAGATCTGAGAGGCGGGAAATCCCCTCGAAGAGCGTAACAAAAAATCATCTCCTCGGTGCTTGTCTCTTAGGATATTTACATATCCTACTGGGGGCATGTAAGCACTCTGCCGGTTCAGATTCCATGGATGGCATTATCACGAAGTGTCAATTACCATGGTCTGGATTTGGCCACGGAACACCATGGATGGGATTATCTCGAAATCTCAATAGCCAGGGTTCCGGCGGTTGCCATGGGCGGTGCTATCTCGAAGCATCGATTGCCAGGAACCCTCGAGGATTGATGATGGGAGCAAGGAATCTGATACAGACCGTGTTGAGAAGCCAATCCTAAGCTAGAATTAAAAAGAAAACGAGAGAGAAAACTCTCCAAACAGAAAAATTTTCTATCTCTCTCTCTTACAAAACGCACTGCGAACTGAGCCAGGGTTAAAATAATTCCAAGCACGAGTGCTTTAACCACAAAGTCCAATAGACCTTAGGTTAGTTCTTGTAGGCCTTAAAAACCTTTGCTAAGGACTAAGGCTAGACAGATCAGGATCTTGATTGGTACTATAGTACCTTTTAGGCCTATGGTCAGCATTCTAACCTAATCTAAGCTCAAATGAAAAAGCACTTATCTGAAGCTATTAAAAACTTCATGGTCTAGAACAGAGGTTAAAACCTTAGATTTTTGCTAAGGGACTAGCAAAAGCTAGGCATGGGGGTATGATGAGAACCTCGTCATAAACCCTAAACTAGCACCATCTAACCCAGATTTGCAAGAAAAAGCTCCTACATAACTATAGAAAGGCTTGACTCAGAGAAATTCTGAGTTTGTAAAGAAAATAAAAACTAAGGGGTAAAATGCAATTTCACCAATCCAATATGAAAACAGGATAAATCAGGATCCAAACATAGTTCAAACTAACCTAATAAGAAGAAAAGTGGGATGAGTTGATCCAATAAGGGCTACAGCAACTCCAAGGAATTAAATGACATCCTGTAACCCTAAAAATAAACCCACTTCAATTCACGAGGTTCAAGGCAAATAAAAAATCAACTAAACCCTCTACAATTCGTAGAAAAATAATCTCTAGGGTTTAGAACCTTCAATTTGGCCTTAGGAACCCATTTTGACCTACATTGAGAACCATGCCCAATTAATGACTTAATTTGGGTTTTTACGTAAATTGACCGATTAAACAAGGTGCGACCGACCCGACCTGACTTGACTTGACTTGACTTGACTCATCACGTGTGGAGCTCATCACGCGGATCCTGCCGACCCGACCTGACTTGACTCGAACACTCCTCGCCCACCACACACGCCGGTGGGCCTGGACCCAGGCGCGACCCGTACCCGAATACCCGGCAGCTCTGGGAGAGCTATCCTACGAGTGAATTATGAGAGAGAGAGACGTGGGGGAGGGTGGAGTAGGTTTTTTCCTTCTGACCAAACTGTGAGTGTGCAAGCACAGAAGAGAAAAGAGAAGATAAGAAAAAGGACTGCGAGAAGAAGAAGAAGAAAGCCACAGAGGAAAGAAAGAAAGAAGGCGCACTGTAGCAAAAGCTACTTAAGTCGTCTGATTGAAAAATCAGACGACGCCCTGAAGAAAGAAAAGAAGAAGCAAGGAAGGAAAAGAAAGAAAGAAAAAGAAGAGGAGAATCACCACTGCCGCAGAGAAGAAAAAGAGAAAAGAGAAGACAAGAAGAAGAAGAAAGAAAAAAGAAGAACAGAAGAGGAATAAGAAGAACAGAAGGAAGAAGACTGAAGAACCCAAGAGAAGAGGACAGAAGAGAAGAAGACAAAGACGAGAAAGAAGAGAGAAGAAGAAAAAGCCAACAAAATAAATCACTCTCTCCCTCTCCCTCTCCCTCTCTCTCTCTCTCTCTCTCTTCACTTTTGTAATAAAAACTTTGTACTTCTAGAATACAATTTGCTCCATGAGTTCGACCTAGGAAAACTTTTATTTTCCGAGTAACAAATTATATTAAACTGGTAACTGCTCCTCTATACTATACCACAACGAGATATTAAAACCATAGAGGATTGGAACCGAGCCAGTAATCCTGGTAGCTCTTCTGGAAAGACGTTAGGGTATTCGCCGACCACTGGGATACTCTTTTAGTCAGCCACGGGGCTAGGCTCTACCACTACACAGGCCAAAAAGCCCTCACACTCCTGGCTTAAAAGCCTGGTCTCCCGAAGCGTAGAGATGCATCTGAAACCTTCGTCCACCGGCTGTCCGTGAAACTCAAAGGGAGGCAACTCCGGTATGGAGAAGACGATCTTCCTCTCGAAACAATCAACCGGGGCATGATAGGCGAACAGCCAGTTCATCCCTAGGATCACGCCAAAATTCTCCATCTGTATCACAATCAAGTCAGCGGGGAGGCTGTATCCACCTATACTAACCTAGTAATACATGTAGACCTCCTCGGCTACAAACAAATGGCCACCTGGGCCTCTGAGCACAAACGGATCCTCTAACAGTACACTGCCCTACCTCAAACTGACGACAAAACTCATAGCGACGAAGGAGTGTGTGGCGCCGAAATAAAAAAGTACGTACATTAATCTGCCAAAAACAGTAACCATACCTGCCACTACTGATCCCGAAGCCCTGGCATCTCTATGTGTCAGGACGTTGATATGCCCCTCAGCCTTTGGTGTAGACGAAGTAGCTACACTCTGGGTCGAGCTAGTAGTAGCTGGCCGGTACCCTCCTCGTGACTGCTACCCTCCCCCACTGGTCTGGTGACCACAACCATCAGCTCGGCCTCCAATGCTCGGTGCGGGGAGCATTTGCTGTGCTCCGGCCCTAGATGGGCAGTCCCTCCTGATGTGGCCTGGCTGGTCACACCGGTAGTAGAGGGGTACACAGCCACCTTCCTCAATAGGTCCCTGCTGGCGGCTGAGCGGGGGTCTGGTGCTGGCAACTGGCCAATATCTGGGGCCCCCAAAGGCCTCTGATGGCCCTGCAAAATGAGACAACTCTCCTATGGGTGCCGTGTGCCTCTGCTCCCGATGACCCTAAGAGTACTCTGGTTGGTAGGGCCTCTTCCGTCCGTTGTCAGTGTCTTATGTGACCGGGTTGGTCTCCTCGTAAGTCATGGTTGCCTTAACTACACGAGAGAAAGTGGGCAGCTCCAGGCATTTGACATACCCCTGAATAACAAGTTGGAGCCCCTTAACAAACCTCCACAGGCGCTCCTCCTCAGTAGACACAGCTGGCGAGGCAAAACGTGATAGTTCCAGAAAATGCGTGCGATACGCGCTAACCGTCAATGTCTCCTGGTGGAGAGTGGAACTCCCGCCTCCTCTGGTCCTGCCAGGTTTGTGGAAAGTACTGCTCGCAGAAGAGAGCCACAAACTGGTCCCACGTCAGCTCTCTCCCCTCCTGGCCTCTGACTACCCTCCACTACCTGTGTGCTACTCTCTCTAGCTGGTACGTGGCAAAGGCCACGTGACACTCTGTGGGAGGGAGAAGGGTGTCGAACACCTTCTCTATCTTCTCCAAACAATCCTCTACCTTAGACAGGTCCTCATTCCCCTTGAAGGAGGGGGCTTCAGCTTCCAGAACTGTCCGAAAAGCTCGTGGTGTAGCTGTAGTGGGGGAACGGGCACGCCTTCAGGCAAGGAGGGCTAGTGCTCGGAAGTGTCATTGTGTGGTGGGGGTGGTCCTCCCCCTCCGGCTCGTCCGACACTGCAACGATCTCTCTGTCCCACCGAGGACTTTCCCTCCACATCCTTAGGGAGAGGTACCCGTGGAGGCTGGTGGAGCTCCTCTCGCATGATGTCTCTGATCAGCTGGGCGAGATCCTGGTCTTGAACGTCTGCGATAAGAGGTAGGTCAATTGGTACCTCAGGTTCCGCACGTCCGCCCCTCCGACCTCGTCCACGGCCACGATCACGGCCTGCCTCGGGAACTCCCCGACGAGGCATCTCCTGCAAGGAGATTCAAGAGATAGAACAAGAGTGTAAATAATACCGGATTACATCGAGAAAAAGTCTTAGAAACGAAAGTCAAAGCGATACGCTGTGGTGGCTATCCTAGTTATATGCACGTGAGTGGTTATTATCAAGCCAATTAGTTCATTTCTCGGGACGACCTTGCTCTGATACTATCTTATTACGACCCGGATCCTGGATCTCTATAGGACCCGAGACCAGCTTGCCTCGACTAATCCCAATACCTAGTCGTTCACAAAGAAATAACTAAAAGCAGGAAAATAAACCACATTCACACATGCAATAAACTAAGTAGAAGAAAAGTACGAAGCACTAAAGAAAGTAGAACAACTATCTCAAAACATAGTACACGCCACCACAACAACAACAGAAAGCGTAAAGGGACATGAAGTAACAGGAACAGTAAAGAATGTGTCCATTACTCACTACAACAATAGACAACGAAAGAAATGAAAAACGACTACGGCTGGGCTCAACTCGGCCCAACACCCTCTGCAGCTGGAAACTCAAGTTGCTCAACTCATGGTCCTGAACAGGGTTATGAAAAGACAGAATCGACGAATGCTGAGTAGAGTGGTGTTTACATTATTTAAGTGCAAGTACAGTAAAACAACAACATGTTTATTTCTCATTTCTATTTGTCTCATGTATGTGTTTCTGGTTCACTTATTTCTCAAGTTTCCAGGTATTTCTTAGTCTTGCATGTTCCTCGTGGGAATGATCTTGATTGCAGTCTTTTCCGTAGAGTAGAAGGTACACGTGGTGCTCTCCTGGCCAGGAGAGTCCCCCGTGGTAGTCCTACACCCAGTCAACCACCTCGAGGTCACTGTCGAGACGTAGCGGTGACTATGGCACGCGTGATAAGCTCACGAGTAGCTACCCCGCACTGACATGTGGTCACTCGTTTCCGCTAGCGGGTAAACCCAAAGTACAGCAAGAAATAGTATAGAGCCTTGCCCTCTCAGAACAGGGGTCTCGCCCGTCAGATCAAAATAGGGGTCTCGCCCCTCCACAGTCCGCGTACCCTCGTTCGACTACCCCGGCTTGCCCAAAGGGCCTAACAAAGTGGGTGTAGGGTGGCTAGCTGAACCCTGAGCCCTATGGGGTAACTAGCTCCCTCCTTAAACTAGTAGCACACCTCGGTACCGCGTACGCGAGGGCCAATAGGAGTCGGTGTAAAGTGGCCAATCCTAACCCCGAGTCTCAACCTAAAGGGGGCAAGCTTCGCTCTACACTAAAAAAGGACAGTTGCTCTTCTTGGTACCGCGTACACAAGGACCAGCTCACTTCCCGTCTACATTCCATATTTCCTTTCGTCCACAAGAGTTCTACTCCTAATTCCCCATAGGGTTCATTCTCATATTCATCTCATTTATCCCGGTCTAGATCTCATGTTTCATAATTCGTTCCTCATCCATATACAGGCAACTCGTGTTTTCATAATTCAATTCTCAAAAACATGCAACTTGTGGTTTCACAGGAAATTTCTCAATTACATACAGGCAGCTCGTATTTTAATGTGCATCTCGTAATTATATTAAAGGCATTTGCGAGTAATTTATCTTTACCATGCATGTAAGTAAACAGTACAACTCAAACAAGCTCATTCATTTCTACTTTAGGGTTCATTCCATATCCTAGTATTCAATCCGACTATTCCAACCAAGTACAATCTTATTTAAATATTAACATTTGAGTTAAACCAAACTACCAGGTATCACGGGAGGAATGGAGGCCTGTGCAGCAGATCTCGTCGTCTCCGCAGGCCCTAAATACGTCATTGGCTGGTAACCTATACCAGCGACCAATGTACATTAGACGAGCTCAAAATAATAGATACTTAATGATGAGAACCTCATCATGAACCCTAACTAGCACATTTTGACCCAATAAAATGAACAAAAGCTCCTACATAACCTAAAGGAAGGCCTAATTCAGGGTATTACCAATCTAAGGAGAGAACATGACACAAGGGGTAAAACTGTAATTTTACCATTGCAGTGTATCAGCGGGATTTCTAAGGGTCTAGACATAGGTCAATTGGATTTAATAAAAGAAAAAGTGGGATGGTTTGGTCGGAGAAGCATTATGGCAAAATTTAGAAATTAAATGACATTCTGTAACCCTAAAACAAACCCACTTTAATTCACAAGGTTTTAGGAAAGATAAAATCAACAAAACCCTCTAAAAATCATGGAAAAATATTCCCTAGGGTTTAGAACCTTCAATTTGGCTTTCAAACCTGTTTTGACCTAGATTGGGGTCCATACCCAATTTTTGACCTAATTTAGATTTTTGTGCAAAATATCTAGTCAAACGTGGTCAAAGCTAAAATCTAACTTCACCATTGGATTCCTTAGGTCTAAATTAGGTTTATACCAAAATTTGGACCTAAGGGAAGGTCATCTTGACCCACATTGCAATTTGGTCCTTAAAATTACTTTCTGACCCTCAAATTTTTGAAACCCTTGCGATTACCCCCTCAGCTTCCTCGTCGTTTTCTTCATTTCGGTCCCTATGCCATTCGCAAAAGGAGCCACACCTCCGGCGATTTCGCACGGAGGATTACGCCACACCTGCATGGGGAGCCGCCCCCAGATTTGAAAGGAGAGCACCTTGTGGAGCCCCCTACCACATGGGCTGCTCCCCATGCCTTGAAACCCACCATACCTCTCGTGTGAATGCACGAGAGGTATGGGTCTCCAACTGGTCTTACCTCCGGCGTGGCTTCCCCACCGCTCTCGCGCGCTTTCCACCTTGCCTTTGCCTATTTAAGGAAGGGCAGACCACGCCGCTGCCTGCAAGCTCAATTTGGCCTGAGATCCCCCTCCAATTCGTCTCCTCCCAACTTCAACCGACTGCCCAGAGCTTTCGACGACTCTTCCTCCCTCTCATCGCTCTACCACCGTACTAGTGGCAGAGCTAGCTCCGCCATCCTCCGCCGTGCCGTGCCGTACCAGCGCGCGCCCTTTGACCCCCATCCTCGTTGCCGTCTTCTTCCCATGGGCACCTTCGTCTCTGGCGACTACAGGCACCAGCCGCTCGCCCGCCGCCTCCCCCTTTCGCTCCTAACCTACCAGATAAGTTTCCCTTACTCTCCTCTTCATTTCCCCTCTGATAATTTGTACTCTCGACCTCTCAACACCACAGACCACCATCACCCTCTCCACCTCCGACCATCAACTCCAACGAGGCCACTCCACCTCCATAGGCTGTTTCACCCCTCGCCGACCGATCCCTAAGCTTCATGGTGCACGTCCTTTATCGCTATGGTAATTACAGTCGGAGTATATGACAATAACGGTTACCAGTTTAATATGATTTATTACTCGGAATAGAAAGATTCTCGAGGTCGAACTCAGGGAGCAAACTATAGTTCTAGAAACATATAAATTCACAATATAATGTTTTACAAAAATATAAGCCAAATGGGAAAGAGAGAGAGAGAGATAGAGATTTGGATTTTTCTTCTTCTCTTCCTTCTCTTCTTCCTTTCTTCTCTGCGTCTTCTTCTCTTTTCTTTCTTTTCTTTTTCTGTCTTCTCCTTTCTTCTTCTTCAGAGGCTTCTGCCTTCCCCTTCTTCTTCTTTTCTTCTCTGCGGCTGCAGAGGCTTCTGCTTCCTGCTGAGTTCTTCTCCTTTCTTCTTCTTCTTTCTTCTGTGTTGGCCTTTCCTCTTCTTCTTCTTCTTTCTACTCTGCTTGCTGCTGACTTTCCTCTTTCACCGACGTCTGATTCGGCGCTCAAACTACTCAACCGCTCGGTCGCTACAGTGCAGCTCTTCTTCTTTGTTTTCAGCTTCTTTCCTTCCTTTCTCCTGCTTCTTCCCTTTCTTCCTTCCGTGCGGCTAAGTCTCAGCCGCTGCCTCTTCTCCTTCCTTCCTGCGTGCACACACATACATTAGAGCAAAACCTACCCCCTACCCCTTTCCCCGCATCTCTCTCTCTCTCTGGATCTCTCTTTAGGAAGCTCTCCCAAAGCCGGGTAATCGGGTCGGGTCGCGTGCCCGAGTCCAGGCACATCGGCATGGGTGGTGCTTGAGGAGTGCATAGAAGTGTCGGGTCGGGTCACCAGATCCGCGTGGGCAGTGCCGCGGACAAGGCGAGTGAATAGGTGAGGGACCTCACCCCGTGTGCTTTCAGAGGCGATAAGCCGAAAGCACAAAATCAATTTAAGTGTGGGCGAGAGGCCACACACTTACGATTTCAGGCACTCGCGGAGAAGGCTCCGCGCAATTGGGGCAGCTGCAGGCCTCGCAACGCCAACTGCGAACCTAGGCGTGAGCGTGATGCCTTTCCGCGTCACTTGGAACCTGCGCCTGGGGCCGAAGAAGTCTGGAGCTGCCCGCGAAGCAGCTCCAACTTGCTATCAATGGCGGGGAGGAGGCTGAGACCTGAAATCACGAAGACAGCCTCACGGCCACATCAGACAATGCAGGGAGCTTCGCCAGAGGACAGCGAAGGTGGTGCGGGGGTCGGCGAGATGCAAGAGTGCCTGCGGTCGTGCGCCTAGGGCACTCTGCGTGCTTGCGAATGGGTATGTTCGGGAGGTGGTCTAGAGAGGTGCTAGCGGTCAATGGAGATGGGGAAACTGATCAGGGAGTGATGGTGGAGCTTCTGAGCTTGTCGGCGAGGGGTGGAAGGGTCTGTGGAAGTGGGGTAATCTCGTCGGAGATGGTGGCCGGAGGTGAGGAAGATGGCGATGGACGGTGATGGTCGGGGGGTTAAAAGTGATAATTAGGAAGGGGGAAATAATAGGGAGAGAGAGAGAAAAGTTCTTACCGACCTAATTGACAAAGAGGGATGGAGATGGCACGCGACTCGTACCTTCCGGCACCGTAGACGAAGGAGCCTAGAGGTGGGTAACGGCGGCGAAGAAGAGGTCAGGAAAGCGACAGCTGGTGCGGCTTGACGCGGGAAGTTTTGGTGGAGTGGGCTTTGCTGCAGGTGTGGCAGCAGAGCGATGGAAGGAGGAGGAAACGCCCACCGAAAGCTTAGGGCACTCTGACCGGAGAGAGAGGAGAGGAAGGAGGGGGAGTTCCTCGGCCAGAACTAGCTTGAAGGAGACCGCAGACCCTGCCGCTCCTTATAAAGGCAATGGCGAGGGGAGAAGCGTGAGGAATCGGCGTGGAGGTCTCGCCGGAGTATGGCCGAAAATGGACACCCATGCCTTTCATGCGTTTGCACGAGAGGCATGGACAGCCGCAGGTGGCAGGGGAGGGTCCCTACGACAGAGGACGACGCAGGGAACCCCCCGTTCGTTCCTGAGAACGGCTGCCATGCCCTTTGCGGCGCCATCCTCCGCGCAAGGTCGCCGGAGGTATGGCGCTACGTAGAAATGGCAGGGAGGACCGTTCTGCAAGGAACGACGAGAAAGATAGGGGACTAATTGAAAGGGTTTCAAAAGATAAGGGTCAAAAAGTAATTCACGAGGACCAATTTGTAAAGTCGGTTAAGATGATCTTCTCTAAGGCCCAAATTCTTGTACCAGCCTCATTTGAACCTAAGGAACTTAATGGTGAATTTTAACTTTATGTTTGACCATGTTTGACCGATCAATTTACGTAAAAACCCAAATTAAGTGATAAATTGGGCATGGTTCTCAATTTAGGTCAAAATAGGTTGCAAAGGCCAAATTGAAGGTTCTAGACCCTAGGAAATATTTTTCTATGATTTTTAAAGGGTTTAGTTGATTTTTATCCTACCTCGAACCTCATGAATTACAGTAGGTTTGTTTTAGGGTTACAGGATGTCATTTAATTCCCAAAAGTTGCTATAACCCTTTTCAGATCAAATCATCCTACTTTCTTTCTTATAAACTTATTTAACCTATGTTTAGACCTTTAATTACCCTGTTTGCAGACTGCATTAGTGAAATTGTAGTTTTACTCCTTATGATTTGTCTTATTCTTTAATTCAGAATTCTCTGAGTTCAACTTCTCTTTAGGTTTTGTAGGAGCTTCTTCACACTTCTTTAGATTAAATTGTGCTAGTTAGGGTTTATGATGAGACTCTCATCACTTCACCACCTCCCACTGATCACCTTTTGCCCTTCCACTGATCGCCATACCCACTGGAACCTCCCCCCGAACACGCCCACCTGCACGCACATAGTGTGCCCTAGGCACACATGCACAGGTGCCCTCACGCCACGCCGACCCTCGGGCCATCTTCGTCGTGTCACGGCGAAGCCTGCTGAGTGATTTAACATGGCCGCAAGGCCGTTCTCGTGATTTTAGGGTTGCGGCCCCTTCCGCCATTGGCGTAGAAGTTTGAAGCTCACTTGAAGCTTCTCCAGGCCCCAACGTTCCAGGCCTCCAGGTCCAGAAGGCATGGACTCCCCTCGCACACTCAACCAGGCCTTCAATTGGTGTCGGGGGCCGTAGCTGTAGCTGCAATTGGATGCACCATCTACTGCTAGGCGCGCGACAGGAAGGTGAGACGTTTAGTCCCACCTCATGCGTTATCGAGCAGGCACAGGTAAATAAATTGAAAATGTGATTTAAGCTCTTTGCCTCAGTACACGGGGTGAGGTCCCTCGCCCACTCACGGCCTCATCCGCGACCCACGCCTATCACAACCTGGGCATCAAGAGTCGTTTAAGATATCTGGGAACTGGCCCAGACATTTGGAAGCCTTCCCAGACGTCTGGAAGCCTTCCCAGACGTCTAGTATTAAATTTTTTTGGTGTACGGGTTCTCATCTACGCGCCTACGCACACAGACTGAGCCCGCCGCCTTCGTTCTTCTTTTTCTCTCCCTCCCTGTAGGCGACGCAGCCTTCCTCTCTCTCACTCTCCCTGCGCTGCCTATAAATATTCTTCCCCTCTCTCTCACCCTCACTCCACCGCCTTCTTCTTCTCCTTCTCCCTGCCAGCGAGAGCGCGAGTGAGTGAGAGCGGTAGCAGTGGCTGCTGCGAGCGTGCGGGAAGGACGGGTTGTTGCGAGAGGAAGTAGAAGCTCTACCGCGAGGGTACGAGCTTGCCGGGGTAGCTAGAGCCGGTCGGCGGGAGAGCAACGAGCATGGGGTGTCGTGGAGGAGCTGCTGCAGCTCGGGCAGCAGGCGGATGCGGCGCGGCACGGCCGTGCGCTGCGGGCAGAGGGCGAGAAGGGTTCTGATTCTGGGAAAATTTCCCAGAATCAGACGTCTGGACTTACGTCCAGACGACGCATAAGATGTCTGGAGGAAGGTCCAGACGTCTGATAGGTACAATATTTTCTTATCTTCTCCTTTTACGTGTGTACGGCCATGCAGCCGTCCGTCGCATTCTTCTGCACCCCTTCGTGATGAGAGCGAGTGTGTGTGTGTGCAGGAATCATTCAGGAGGGCGGTAGGGCTCTCCATCCCACACCGATCAGACGTCTGGACACAGTACCAGACGACGGAGAGGACCTCCAGACGTCCGGGGTGACAATCGGACATCTGGAAACTAAGTCCAGACATCCAGTGGGTTTCTGGATGTTTGAAGGATTGCGCAGACCAAGGTATGGCATGATCGACCTTTTAAGACGTCTGGAAGAAGTTCCAGACGTCTGATTTTGGGCAGACTCGTCGTTTTTTACCCTTTTAGGGTCCGTTCGGAGTCCGTTTTCCGCGTTTCAAGTTTCATTCTTCCCAGATTTATTTCCTCTACCCATTTACAGTAATTGTATACTATTTTGAGTAGCTCCTTGTCTTTGATCCTTGTATTAAGACCCCGTTCCATTGCGGCTCTGGGGGTTGCGGAGGCGTGCGGAATTGCCGACCACGCCCCCAGTACTTCCGATTTTGCGGGTAGAGTGACCCTTTAATTTAATTATCAAAAATTATACATTTATGAAACAATTAATAGAGTCTAGGGCATTGCATGAACCCTAGGGCTGAAGAATTAGATTGAATAATAGATCCTAGGGTATTGCATGAATCCTAGGACTGGAAAACTAGATTGAATGATAGATCCTAGGGTATGACATGAATCCTAGAACTGGAAGACTAGTTGAATATCTACATTGCAGTCTTGGAAAAGTGGAAAGGAAATGATAACTGCCTGTAAATTGGTTAACAGCTGCCTGTTATGACTGGATAAATATGGTTGAGAACATGAATTGTATGGATATAAAGCTGGAACGATGAAACCTAAATTGGCTGAGTTAAAAGAGCATGAACCCTACGGGGAATTAGGAGTACAACTCCTGGAAAGTGAATGGAATAGAATTGGGGAAGTGAGCTGACCCTTGAGTACGGAGTATCAAGGAGAGCAATTGTCCCCCTGTTTAGCACAGA
Organism: Thalassia testudinum; assembly: GCA_037157565.1. Taxonomy (NCBI): domain Eukaryota; kingdom Viridiplantae; phylum Streptophyta; class Magnoliopsida; order Alismatales; family Hydrocharitaceae; genus Thalassia; species Thalassia testudinum. Next base: position 22,281,386 of record JAZHRO010000054.1, on the reverse strand, counting down.
ATGGAGCTAACCGCCCCAGGGACCCGGGGTTAGGTCTGGCCACTTTGTACCGACTTTTGGCCCTCGTGTACACAGTACCGAGGAGAGCTACTAGTGTAGGGAGAGCACTAGCTACCCCACGGGCCCCAGGGTTCTGCTAGCCCTCCTACACCGACTTGTTAGGCCCACTGGGCAAACCAGGGTAGTCAGGCGAGGGTGCGCGCACTGTGGAGGGGCTGGACCCCTGTTACTGAGAGGGCTCTGCCCTATACTAGTTCCGTGTTGTGCTTTGGGTGCACCCGTTAACGGAAACGACTGACCGCGTGCCAGTGTAGGGTAGCTACCCGTGCGTTTATCGTGCGTGCCGTAGTAACCGTTACGTCTGTCAGCGACCTTGGGGTGGTTGACTGAGGGTAGGACTGACATAAACACATTTACACTACTTAAAATGTCTATTTATGCATGTTCTTAAGCATAGGATTGCATTTCATGATATAAATATTACATAACATGCATCATCTTGCATTTAGAGTAGTTTGAATAAAATGGAGGTTAATTGCCTCCTTTTATGTGCTTGTATAGGGCAAACATTTTAGTGGGACCTCAGATCAAAGATCCAACCGTATGGATGTGATCAGGGTGACGATTGGAGTTCAACGACTCCAAGATCGCCCTAATCGGGCATCCGTAGCAACAGATCGTGACCGGGGAACCCTAGAAGATCAAGGGCCAGGATGGTGTAAATCCGCACTTCAAATGCCAAATCCGACCACACGGATGAATTCGGATCGACGATCGCAGCCCAACAACACAAAAATCGAGTCAATCCGACATCTGTGGCACCATCTACAACTTCCAGAAGATGGACGGCCAAGATGGCACCATGTGGCGCCATCTCGACCGCCCAAATGGCCACATGCAACATCTGAAGATCCCGCACCCGCTCGCTCTCCGCCGTTGGATCTTGATCCAATGGCTGTGGTCAGCCGCGCTTAAAAGCGTTCGCTCAACCATCCACGCCTCGTAGCGCAGCGGTCGAGCGCGCTTACGCGAGCGGCGGGTGCGAGTTCGAGCCGCAGCGAACGGCTGGAAGGCACGGGCGATCGGGGGCGGGCGGGCGTCGGATTTTGATCGGACGGCTGCGCGCGCCCAATAGCGTTCACGCACGATCGCATGCGGGAGGGCGCGCAGCGGCGGGTGAAGGCGCGACTTAAGTCGTCCGATCTCGCGATCGGACAGCTGAGGATCGCTGAACGTGCGCATGCGTTGCGCGCGCGAGTAGCTGAGCAGGCATGCGTGGGCGCCGGAGCTACGCCCACGTTGGGGACTTTAGTGACGGATTTATCCGTCACTAAAGACCCCTCATTTATTATTTTAAAGTTGTAATGTCCATTTTGTCCCCACTCCTTGCAACTATAAAAGGAGACCCCCTCCATACGAAATTCTCATCCCTTCCTTCTCTTCTCTACCCTTCCAAAGCTCAAGAGAAGCTTGTCCCACACCCGGGATGCTCCTCGCGAGATAAAGTCTAAATTTTCGTCCCCCTTCGGAAGTGGATCCCGCGACGACGACGGCGTGCTGCTCCGTTCTCGTTCTTCTGCTTCGTCCTCCTTCATCCTGCTTCGTTCTCCTTCATCCAGGTGTCGTCCCGTCCGACTCGTCCTCCAAGCAATCGTCGAGGAGGATAACTTCTCTCTCCCACTCTTATTTACAGCTTTTCTAGTGTAGAATTTTCCTGCTTTATAGTGTAATTGATTTCCCGATTTCTAGTGTAACTTTTATTTAGTTTGATTGTATAAACAGTTGAAATATTGAATGTATGTTCTCTCTCTCTCTCTTTTAGTATGATAGCTCCATTATAATTATATCGCCTTGCTTATCAAAAATCTTAAAAAAATATATTTGCGAATATAGATCAACGTAGCCTCCCTGAGTTCGACCTGGAATTCTTTTCGGTATAAATTTTATTTGTTGAACACGAATTCTTCGCTTTCAAGCTACAATGACAGGTTTTCTAAAACCAAACACGTTATCGTAGCGATTCATACGTTCAACAAGGACCACCACGGGGGACTCTCCTGGCTAAGAGAGCACCACGTGTTACTTCTACTTTTTGGAAAAGACTGCAATCAAGATCGTTCCCACGAGGAACATTCAAGATCAAGAGAAGGATTTGAGAAATAAATCAATAGTGAATAAATGAAAAAATATAAAGAAAGAAAGTAAAAATATAACAGCTACTGTCCACTCTACTGCTTCTTCTAGCTTTTAGTTGCCACTCTACTCAGCATTTCGCTGACGTGTCACCCTTGTTACTTTTCAGGACCAGGTGTTGAGCAGCCAGAGTCGGCGGCTGCAGAGGGTGCTGGGCCTAGTAGAGCCCAGTAGTGTCACTTGTAGTACCCACTGTACTTTTTTGCTGTTGTTGTGAGTAGTTTTTGTTACCCCGTGTACTCTCTTTATTGCAAGCTTCATGTTTATGTATATGTTTATTTCTCTACTGTTGTGGTGGTGTGTACTGTAGTATTTATTTTCTCTACTTCTGTATTTTGTTACTGCTAGTTATATACATGTTGAATGTGATTTATTTTACTGCTCTTTTGGTTACTTTCTCGTTGGATGACTGGGTCTTGGGGTCAGTTGAGTCAGTCTGATTCTCGTGTCTCGTAGGGATTCAGGAATCGGATCGTTACACCCCCACGAACCTGGCCTGACCCGCTTACCCGCACACTCCTCGCCCACCACCGCATGCCAGTGGGCCTGGTCCCGGGCACGTATACTCGATCCGATAACTTGGCTGGCTCTGGGAGTGCTGTGACCTAAGAGAGAAATAGAGAGAGAGAGAGAGAGAGAGAGAGAGATGAGGGGAGGGTAAAGGTAGGTTTTGCTTAACCGTGCCTGCGCAGGGAAGAAGAAGGAGGACACGCAGCTTAAGAGAGAAGAAGAAGAAGCCAAGGAGGCAGCCACAGAAAAAGAGAAGAAAGCAGAAGAAAGTAGCTAAAGGAAGGAGCAGCCGCAGGGAAAGAAAGAAGAAGAAGAAGGTGCAACAGAGAACCAAGAAGAAGAAGAAAAAAAAGAAGATGCTAGCACTGTAGCAAACGCCATTTAAGGCGTCTGATTCATAGAATCAGACGTCTGAAGACAGAGAGAAGAAAAGAGAGAAGAGCAAAGAAGAAAGAGAGAAGAAAAGAAAAAGATAAGAAAAATTCTATTTCCTTTCTCTCTAGATTTTTGTAAAACATTACATTATTGAGAATTGTGATTTTTCTATTTCTAAAGATCGAATTGCTCCCTGAGTTCGACCTTGGAATATTTTTTTAAATTTTGAGTAATAAATAAACTAAATTGATAATCGTTTTTCGCAACATACTACAACGTATCTATCTTTTGAAAATACACACTGCAAAATTCGACTCATCACTCAACACGAATACGTAGAGGAACTCGAGTGGAAAACAACGGTACTTCGTTTACGGAAATCCGATTCCGTTTGGGCTTTAAACAGGCCAAAAACGCGGTTACTGATTAAAATCAGACGTCTGGGACTAATCCCAGATGTCTTAGAAGACGTCAGAACTCACCTTGTGTTCCTTGCGGCTGATCAGACGTCCATACTCGACCTGCGACCATCTGGGGGCAACTCCAGATGTCGGACAAGGTCTCCAGTCGTCTGAAAGCACCTCCGAACGTCTAGTGACGTGATTAGACGTCCAAAAGTACTTGGGAAAGCGCACCACATGCCTTCCCAAAGCCTGCCATGAGTACAAAAATGCAGGCACAGCTTTAGCCCAACAACTCCTACATTGAGATCTTCTGCATAGCGGAAATCAGCGTAGAAACGTACGTACCTCGCGTGATACGTGCTGTCAGACGTCCGGCCTCAGCTCCAGTCGTCTGGACTTCACTCCAGACATCTGATACTGGAAACTTCCAATATTAGAGCTTCTTCACGTTGCTCGCCCTCCACCCACAACGGCAACTCCAGCAGCTGTAGGAGCTTAAGCAGCTCCTCACCGGCTCCTCCTATCTCCCATGAGCTCCTCCTCGAGCTCCATCGAGCTCCCACGGTCGTCTCCCTCCTCCCCCGCTCTCACTCCCTCGCACTCTCTCGCTCTCGCTCCTCCCCGCTCTCCCCTCGCCGGTGGCTCTCCTTCCTTGCCGCCGTTGCAGTAGAGACGGAGGGAAATGTGGCTGTTGCAGGAGAAGGTGGAGGTGGCTGTGGTGTGAGGAGGAGAGCAGAGGAGAAGGGAAGGGGTTTATATAGAGGGAAGTTAGGGTTCGGGAGGTGAAGGAGAGAGAGAAAGAGCGGCCTCTACGCGTCGCCTGCGCGCAGAACGTAAAGCGCAGTACGAAAATCTCAATTTCAGACGTTCCGACACGTGTCCAGACGTCTGGACAGACGTCTGACTGAAACTCTAGACATCTTATCTGGCTAAAAATGTAACAGGTCATTACAAAGCAGCACACGTACCTTCCTCAAGGTCGAGATGCAAATCCAAGTCCACTTCAAAATCGCTAGGAGTAACATTAAGGTCGACGTCCATGACACACTCGTTCCCTACAAGAAAAATGTTTGTGCATGTTTGTGCTATTTGTAGAAGTGCAGTGTATCTCAAAGCACACAACATAACCTCAAAGTTATACCTCGAAGCACACAACCCTACCTCGAAGCACACTACAGAATGGACCTTGACGGGTTGCATGAAACACTCCCGCCAAACGACACCAATCCTACTCGAAAGTCTCCTCTATATCGAGCAAGCAAGCACCTACGTGACAAAAAGTACACGTCGTAGGCCGTGCAACATACATCAGAAAATAACGCACTTAGCAAATGCCCTTCAATTGAACCTTATGTTACCAATTTTTCTTACATAAAGTTCCTGATTTTCTTATCATTCTTGGATTTTAATGTACTTAGAAATGCAAGTATAAAAATATATAAGATGATACATTTTACGATGAAAGGAGATAAGGTAATAAAAAATAGTAATATAGAAGTGTAATTACATCATGTATTTTTTTTATATAAAAAAAAATATTGTAAGTACTATCATATGATAAAATATAATATTTTAACTGTACATTAATTTTGATCCCTTATCTTTTTCAACAGTAAAAGTACATTTCCGTCCATATCTTTTACACCCTCTCATCGGCGAAAACCATTTACCTCTTACCCAAACCCATATATTTTTTTATTTGGTCTGTTGCGGGCAACTGGGGAGACTGGCGTGCCCGTAACACTACCTTCAGGCTTCAGGTAGGACACTGCTCGACCTCGAGCCGAAACCCATATTTCCATACGTATGTCAAAGTACAGTGGTAGCGAGTTCAATAGCTAAGGTCAATGGCATGATGGTATGGACAGGGTGAACGTGGAATTGCAACCATCTAGTAAGGAGAGGATAATAGAAGAGAGGATATTTGAAGTCTAGTTTATTTAAGGAATTAATCTATTTTAGGGGATTGATGTCTTTTTTACTCAACTAGTTAATCTTTTATCTGGTAAATCAGATTTAATTATTTTAATATGAATTTGTCTAACAGTAATTTTCATTAGTATTAATCAAATTTGTGTTAAAGTGATACACTACTCATGCCTCTGACACTCCTCGTGTTTCACATTCCTAATATCGCTATCAAATAAATACTACGAAAGTTAATACCACAACCTAACACCAATTTAAGTAACCACAAATTAATATTAACACTACTCTACAAATAAATATAATTATAGATTAACATAAATTTCACATTTCTTAATATAACTTTTCTAACTCCTTAAGTAAACTAATATTGAGATATTCGAGATTGAGGGCTCCCAATTGATGTGTATTTCCTCACCATTTTCATGGAAATTTATAGGACGATTCATACACCCCCCAAAACCACCCTCGAGCCTATGTCATACCTTAAGCATCTATTACCTTTCTATCCGAATCCGAGCATTTGATTTCTGTCATAGTCATTTCATTTAATGACCATTGTCATCAGGGTTTTCTAAAGTCTAACCAACCATGGGTGGTGCTTGAGGCAAGGAGGTTGAAAGGTGAGTCAGCCAATGGTTAGAGAAGTCACCCGATGAGCGAAGGGGTTGGGATAACTCCAACCTACAAAGGTCTCATTTGTTTCATGGGATTGGGTTTCGTGTCCCACGTTTGACTTCTATAATCCTGGGAGTGGCCATTTCAGGATTGAGTCTACTAACCTGGGATTATCGAATCAAGGGGGGAGGGGTGGGATTGTTTAATCCCTTGGTTTCATTCCTCCCAAGATTGAATCTTCTCCACACTATCCTACCAATAAATATTTTAACTAACCAAACGAAAAATTAATTCCTCTAATCCCTTAATTTGACCTAAAAGTGTAAACAAACACAAAATAACAACAATCTACCTACACAATTTACAATTCCTCAAAATTAATCCCTCCAAATAAACAGTTCCAAGGAGGTAAAGGTCTAAAGGGATGGAGAGTTTCAGCGATTGGGAAAGGACTAAGATGGGAGAGGATGCGAAAAGAGGAAACTATGTACAAGGGTTGATCATGTACGAGAGTTAATCACGTGATCCAAAGTAACAGGATCACGTTGGTGAGAGATATCGGTAAAACTACGAAAATCGAGGATCACGTCGGTGCACGTGGCAGTCCAGGGATGACATTGAAATTGAGGACATAGATTTACATAAAGACTTTTCTGTGAATTGCTTCAAAATTGAACATTAGGTAGAATTCAATCGATTGATCCCATGTTCCCTCCAACTTGTAGGTAGAATAGCACCCACGAATTTCGCCTAAATGAACTTGGAAAGAGAGTCTTCCTTCTGGGGCCCCGTCTCCCTACAGCAACAAATATGCAGCCATAGAGGTATCCCGTTTCTTTTAGAGAATAAATAAATCAAGAAATCGAACCGTCCTGTTTATAATTATGACCTTCCAATCAAAAAATTAGAAGTTTTTAAAAAAGAATCCCATCTCGTTCACTGGATCGTTGACATGATTGAAAACAAAAGGCCAGCCCATGTATTTGCAGAATACAGCATCGAATATCAAAAGGTTGAATTTAGGTCAGGTTGGATGCTAACCTCTAAAGACTCCAAGGCTCGAGAATGACGTGAAGAACAGGCACAGGTAACTTCCTTGTGGGTTTTTTGGACAGCCACCAACCAAGTAGAAAAGCCAACCATTGGCTGGAAGCCTGGCTCTCTTAACCCTTCATTTTATTTATTTATTTATTTTCTCCTCTCCTAGTCGGCTTGTAATCTTCATGCTTACCACCCCTGCGGCTACCATGTTAACCCCTTGTGAATGGAACTGGATTCCACCTTGACCTCATCGCCAATTCATCAATCGCGATCCTTTGGGCTGTAGAATAAGCGGAAGCAAAATTGGGATAAAACAATTATGGCTGATTCCACATTCGGCAAGTTGCTTAAAAAGGACTCTTTTAGAGCTTCTTAAATAGATGTCATAAAATAAAAAACTTTTTGATATTATTGAGTTCATACTTTCATGCACATCGCTGCGAACCATTCGACTTATATAAGGGTAGAGATTAGTCACCTTAAAGAAATGAAAAGTTTTCTTTGAGAATGTTAGATAAGTTTATCAAGGTACTTTGATCTCACGGTACGGACTGAAATGAACCAATAACATGAGTGGTAGAGTCATAGAGGTAAAGGGAGAAGCGAATACAGAGAAGAGCAATGCCTTATGATACAATAAAGGGGCAAAATCCAATCATTTCTTGATGTTATTTTTAGTTGAATATAGAAGATCATCTTGATTGTAAGTTAATTTGCGTGGAAATTTTGCAGTGGAATCAATTTCAGGGAGACATCTGCATAAATAAATATTAAGATTATAATGGAATTATAAAATATCAATAATTTGTGATGGATTTTATCTAAAATTCCTTTTTCTTAGCCTGGAATATACTGAAAAATACCAAGTTTGCCATGGCCGCCAGGGCTAGAATCCCGTGAAGTTTCACAAAATGGCACCTACCAGGTGAAGTTAGTGAAAAGAATAATGATTGAGATAAAAGCTGGAATCAGTTAATTGCAATCATAATCAACATTGAGGGGGGAGAGAGAGAGAGAGAGTGGCCGAATAATGAGTATCATAAGCTAATACCAAGTTAATAATTGTTGTAGTTTATATCGTAATTGTAATCATTTGATTATATTACTGAATTCTGTTATATTTTTTGTGAACTGACTAACAATTTATGTACGCGTTCCCACAACCAAGTGCATGCATGAATAGATTCACAAGCATACTTCCACATCCAGACAAGTGTATTGGATCAAGACGGTAATTGGCAGAAGAGGGAAATGCAAGAGAAGATCCTAAAACTACCTCAAACAACTGGATATGGCAATATTAGCGAGAAGAAACCTGCAACTGAAGATCAAGGATATGAACTCTTGCGGTGCTATTAATTTGAAGAGCTAAGCAATATAAATCTTCAAAAAAAAAATTTAAAAAAAAACTCAGAAGGTTATTCTATTTATTTCAAACGAAAGCATGATTTTCTGCATCTTTCTTCTTTCCATTGCCGGACGGCGTATACTTATTTGCTGTCAGAGCAAACGCGGTGACATTAAAATAGCAACCATAAAAAGAGCTTTCATGAACTAAATAGAAGTCTGAGGTGTCGTCGGAGGTCTTCAACGACAATCTGACTTCAACAGAGTTCCACTCTGCAGGATGCTATTGCAATCTCTTCCGCTTACCCAAGAAGAGGAAGCATACGTAGATCCAGGTACCCTTTGCAAAAGATACAGGTAGGCCTGCTCATGCAGGTGCAGGTGCACGTGCACATGAAGGGACATACTTGCCAAAATTTATTCCCAGCAACAAAGGGGAAAAAAGCCAGTAGCTGAAGCAAGAGAGCTCTTCATTCTTACAAGTTTTGAATAAAGAGGATAGTGTTTTACACCAAAAGGCAAAATCTAATGGAACCCTCACCACCAGTATAAAAGTGAAGCATTTAGGAAAAGAATCCTGTCCCAGATTCGATTTTATCAATAGGTTGCCACATCATTGATCAAAAGAAAGAGATAATGAGTTAAAAGCTTCTAGATGAACATCTGCCAGGTACACAAGAACAGGTGAAAACCCAACAATCTTGGCAAATCCAATTTCAGATGTCATAGAACCAGCAACTCTAAGACCTGCATTGCCAAGGTCACAATTTTCTGATGGTGCTAAAAAATGAGGTACCTGGAAGGGTATGGAGCTCAAATGTCAACAACGTTAACAATGCTGCACAACATAGCTCTGAATGCTGCTGATATCTGTAATTTCCCACCAGAATAGGCTGCGAGTACCAGGTGTTTCTCAATGAAAACAAACCGAATTTATGAGAAGTAACTCACTGAAGAGATGCACGGAAGTGCAGACCGCAGAACAGAGGCTTGGGCCTCTTGTCTCAATTAAATGAGTGCCGTGCCTAATGTCCAAGGCCATAAATTTTGCTTACAGTAGCATAGAACCATAAACTCTTCGAATCAGCTGCAACTTCGATGCATAATACAAGAGTAAAGACTGACGATAGTAGTCAAGGCAAAGAACAAAATGCACAATTCAAACAAAGATGAAAATGTCTAAACCTTGACAAGGATAACTGTGATTCGAATTGAATAGAAAATCAAAATGAAAAATCAAAGATGCAGAAAGCTAAAACTAAAATGAAATAGGTATACAAAAATATAAAATTCCCAAACAAAGATGCACATGATTTTAGTCTATGCTTCCCACATTAAAGAAGAGACCTAGGCACCTCCTTAAAGCACCTGCACCTGCTCATTGAAAAGGGGGTGCACAAGAATGCAAGACATGAGGGAAAAAACAACTGCAAACCCTAAGCTAATAAGGTCATAATAGACATCCAAGTACACAACATAAATACATGTTCTCCACTTGAGACCCATCTAGAGCACATTATGAACCCAACTTCTTAGAATCCCAACTCATTTACAATCTTCAAGGGGCAGCATCCTTATCTTAAGAATTTTATTTCTTGTATTTCTACTTTAGCTAGCCATTAGTCGAATTTCATGTAATGCTGGCCACTGATGTTGGCCCTCGATTAATATATCTCTTGGGTGGTTATCACTTGGATGACCACCTTTCTTCCTTTCAAAAAAAATACAGAGCACAAATATGTCCCAAAAGCAAGCAAACAACTTGGCAGGCCAGATTGTTGAAAAAAAATCAGTTGGATATTAAATAAAGATTTTTTGTAAACCATGGATAATCAGATGCCAGTTAACCGCAGCATGGCAAGTACATGCGCATCTGAAAAAAAAAAACAAAGAACCATGAAGCACTATTGATCACAAAAAATGGCATATTGAACCCCTATCACTTGGGGTAAAAACTGTCGTGCTCTATCATCACCACACATGACCTTAACATGAAACTAGCCCAAAAAATAGATGCCATTGGTCATGATACCTCAAAATTGGTGTCAAACCATGACGGAGCACAAGTTTTCAAGTAAATCTGATCTTACCTTTCCATTCCTGTAGGGCCCAAAATCCAACTTCTTGGACCTTCAGAGAAGAGCATAGATTGGCCTTCTCCTGATGTCTTATGTTCCTTGATGTCTCTCACTTTTATCTTCTTTCAGTGTTGCAAGACCCATTTGTCTTTTTTCTTTTGAGGGGAAAGAGAGTGAAAACTCAAAAAGTTGCCATCTGGATTCTATGAAAGCAAAAGCTGAGTTACAAACAACCACTTGAAAACTTCCCCTGGAATATACTATCTCAAGAATCTAAAATCCCAATCCCACTAAAAAAAGCACACATATAAGTTAGCATCATTTTTTCTTTGCATGCCCCTTTACTTCGTGGTTGCTAATTGGTGGATCTTTTAGGTGTGATTATTTCTGCAATGGTCTTACTGATCTTGTCTGCATAATCTTCGCTCCAAATAAATAAGAGAACCTTCATCACCCAACTCCCATGTATCACAAATGTTAGCACATGTCACTCCATGCAGTGCCTTACTGCCCTTCTAACGTTTAGCTTGTTAAAGCACTTGTAGAAGTCTTGATAGACCTAGAACTTAGCTAGGAAGGAAAATGGGAGGTGCGGCAAGCATATCCAAGGGTGGAGGAGAACTGTGCTGGAGTTACACAAGGGTTTCTACATAAATATGGTAATATGCAAAAAATAAGTGGTCTACTTGTACTTTTTCCCTTGCATTTGGTTTAGGAAAAAAAGTTACTCATGAGAAAAACAGAACCCTTACATTGCATCATTGAGTGAGCCAACCAACCCTAGGCACAGAATAAGATTGGACACCCTTATTGCGAACCATGTTAATGTCTTTATGTTTCATGCAATCTTTCTTGGTTATAGTCTTACATTGTCTTCTTTGATGTTATGAGGTATCTGAGCTTTAATCCACACTCTTAAATCATGATTGGTGCTACTCTGACTTCACATGTGCTACAGTACCCACACTACATTGATTTGTGACAGTCCAACAACACACCAACTTTGGCAGTTATTGATAACAGTGATTGTCAAATTTGCATTCAAAAAAAAAAAAAAGTGATTGTCAAATCAGAATGTACCACCTATTATTTTCTACGAGCAAAAATGATTCCACCACTCTAAGAAACTTACAAATGAAACTACAGATGAAAGTAGTTCTGGCAATGAACAATGAGCAGAATAATAAAATGTCTGCTGATGCTTTGCTACATATTGTCACTCAGACAACTGAATGGTTCAACTGCTGAGACTCCTCAAGTTTTGATTCAAGGCACATACTCACACACACACACACTGCACAGAACCTAAGTATTCAATATGCATGTGCTATTATGTTCAATACACCATTGCCACTTATTTTCAGACATTTACGGACAAGGCATTCAACATCATAAAACCAAGGATCAATTTTGGAAGCAATTACAAACGAGCAATGGACTGATGAAGCATGGTCAAGAAGAGATACGTATGTGTCAGAATTAGAACAAGGATAAGAGGAGCAGGAGTATAGCAAATTGTCTGTACTACCATTTTCTCTTGAGAAGGATTTAAGATGTAGCTTTTAAACCATTTCTCTCCTATAAAGTAGGGTGGTCCAAATCACAAATCATATAATTCGTCATTCTGGTCATATTGCTGTATTTGTTTCTTTTTTTATTTATTTAACAAATAGGTTTTTTTATGATTGGTATAATAGAACAACAAGGGCGTATCTACAGCATCTCTTTGACACTTTTTGTGTGTGTGTGTGTAAATGGGAAGGAGGGTTATTGAGGAAGATTAACCCCCAGATTCAATGATACCATTTTGAGTGATCTCATTCAAGAAAAGTTCATAAAAATTCCATCTGTTTTAAAAGCCAGAATTCTAATTTTTAACTGAAGAGAATAATGAAAAGGATAATGAGTATCCAAACCTTCAAGATTGAACTCCGGCATTCCCAAGCGTAAAGACCCTCCCATTTTTCACATCTACAGCCTGTGTTCGGTGGGGAGGTGCATTCACACTTATGGGAAGAAACCAATCCCCCTTTTCTCTTCCTTCTACAAGAAGAGGATGCCCATACCTGGAATTATTGGGAAAAAAAGAAAAGGAAAATCATAAGCTTGACGAGAGACATCCACTTCATGAGGAGATGCTTGTGCTTAAAAGTGTGTGGAAGACAAATGCAATAGCTAATCATTCTGGCTTAAACAAATACAGATAATGCCAATCAGTAAAATCTAGCTTTAGAGTAAATTAGATATATCTAAGGTTAAGTTGTTCTTAGGAATAAAAAGGCCAAAAACCTGGAAAGTGCCAAATTAATGGTCAATCTACATGAAAATTTTCTTTAACTAGCACGTCAAGTACAGACAAACATGGCTCCATATGTCATCTGTGAAGAATGAATAGCCACATTGCAGCGCCACATGGCAGTCAGTCTGGGCATCCAAGTGGGCGCCGGTTTTGGGTAATTTTGGGTCCTGTTTTGGGTTTGCTTTAGTTGTAAGTTTTGTCTTTAGTTGATATGTTAGTTTCTAGTAAATTTGTTTAGAGGATTTGCTTTGATTGATTAGGATTTGTTCTTTCTAAAATTAGGAGATATGATTTGATTAGGATTGGTTTGCTTCCTATCTTAAGGGATTGTGATATGTTCTCTCTTTATAAAAGGAGAGCCTTTGAAATCCTTTGTTCATTGAGTAATGCAACAATATTTCCAACAATTTCCGACTCCTCTCCTCTCTATCTCTCTCTCTCACCACCGGCCATCCTCTCCCTCTCTGTTCAACATGGAACAATCCCACCTTGGACTATTTTTGCCGTGCCAAGGTGCCTCCACACCTCCACATTGGGCCAATCTTCACATGGTATCAAAGCCTACGGTCTAAGCTCCTTAGCGTGCATGAATCAAGAAGAGTCCACGCATTGTGCGTGTTCTCCTCTTGGCCACACATGTGTGGTCTTCATCTCCGACAAATCCTCACCACATCCAGTGCCTTACACGGAATACGAGGATCGTAGATCGAAGAAGATGACGGACACCACTGCCACTACCACCGATGCCACGTTGTCCACAGGAGAGGGCAAGGTGATTGTTCAAGGAACCACCATCAAATTGCAAGGCACTTCCAACTATGCCTTGTGGGTCTGCAACTTCAAGATATTTGTTGAGGGTCAGGAGAAACTCAATGTTCCCCTTAAAGAACCATCGAAGCAAAAGAATAGAGCCAAGAAAAAGAAGCAAGAGAAGGAAAATTACATTGTCATGAACTGACTGATGAACTCTGTGGATCCAACCATCGCCTCGAACATGCTTTATAAAAGAAGCGCGTAAGAGATTTGGATGGCCCTAGAGAAAAGGTACGCCCAAAAATCTAGTAATGCACGTATTACTGATATGTATACTCGTATATGGACAGCCAATTAGGGAGATCTTTCCTTGATTAAGTACTACGACAAGTAGGGGGAGACGTACGGTTTGGCAAGTTGCCAAGTTTTTATTAGGGTTGCATCTCGGTTATCAGGCCACTCATGATCAAATCCTCGCATCTGACGAACATATGGACCTTGAGACCATCTTTTATCGTCTAGAGAAATTGGAGATTCCAGATGAGATCACACCTAGAGGCAACAACTCCGCACTTGCAATTCCAGAGACATGTACGGGGAGTAGAAGGGGACACGGACGAGGTCTAGGTTGAGTCTACCCTAAGTGCCAATATTGTGGATGTACAAATCATCCACAAGAGAGATGGTGGGACAAGTTCGGGAGGCTTCCACATGGAACTACTAGCACCTCACAAATCACTCCTTGACCCCCAAAGATCTCGAAAAGATACGGGCCATGATTCGAGGAAAAAAAGAGGACAACGGCGGCCATCGTGACAACTATTGAGGTTGCGACAAAAGCAACGAGTCTAGAGGTCGCAAGAGGTTACACAATGACTTCTTCCAAAGACAGTTGAAAGCACAAAGCTCGAAGAAGAGGATGAATGGTGAGGCATTTAGCCTCATCACCAAGTTCAGCAAGTCATCGTTCTCCAAGTCTCTACTTAAGGAGTGTGAAGAATGAAAAGCCACATGATAGTGCCACTTAGCAATTAGTTTAGGCATCCAAGTGGGCGCCAATTTTGGGTTTGCTTTAGTTGCAAGTTTTGTCTTTAATTGGTATGTTAGTTTTTAGCAAATTTGTTTAGAGGATTTGCTTTGATTGATTATGATTTGTTCTTTCTAAAATTAGGAGATATGATTTGATTAGGATTGATTTGTTTCCTATCTTAAAAGATTGTGATATGTTCTCTCTTTATAAAAAGAGAGCCTTTGTAATCCTTTGATCCTTGAGTAATGCAATAATATTTCCAAAAATTTCCAACTCCTCTTCTCTCTCTCTCTCTCTCTCTCTCTCTCTCTCTCTCCGCCAGCCATCCTCTCCCTCTCTCTCTCTGTTCAACGTGGAACAGTCCCATCTTGGACTGTTTTTGCCATGCCAAGGTGCCTCCACACCTCCACATTGCACCAATCTTCACATTATCAAATCAGTCCCACAACCAAAAGAAGCCATCTTGCACAAATGTACAATGATATTTGTCAAAATAAATATAAATAATAAATAATCTTCTTTCAAAATAAATAAATAAATAATCAAAAGCAACATTAACAGCATAAAAAAAACTTGGCTTTGCATGGAAAACCCCTCTTAGAGAGAAGGGAAAAACAATGAGATGGGCCCATAGGGATTGAATCTTTTATTAGTTCTTAGAGAATAAAGGGGTATATGAGCCACTATACATAGGCTACCAAAAAGAAATGGCATACATCTCTCTAATTCCCATACATATAATGGCAACTAAACGATCCAATAAACTAACAATCAACTCATTTCTCTTGACACTCCCTCTCAAGTTAGAGCATGGAATTCTCAACAAGTTACAAATACAAATACAAATCCTCGCACAAGCAAAACACAACACTGCCAAAGACTCTCCTTTGCGAATGACATCAAATATTAACTTTGAAATAAGCATAGCTAGTCAGTTTATGGACAGACCATGCTACAACCATTGGCATGACATATGCCTCATTCTAAAGTATTTGAAAAGAAATCAAGTCAAGGGACTCTACTATAGAGCCAATGGACATCTCGATGTATGTTCCTATTCTAATGCAAATTATGCACGGTCTGTTAAGGATAAAAAGTCCACTATTGGCTACGCTATATTCTTGAAAGGCAATCTTGTGTCGTGGCACAGCAAGAAGTAAATAGTGGTTGCCCGATCTAGCATAGAGGCTAAGTATAGAGTATGGCCCATACCACCTGTGAGATGGTGTGGATCACTTCGATCCTAGCAAATCTTAGGATCCAAGTAACAACTCCAGTACCCATGTTTTGTAACAACAAAACTGTGACATATATTACCTCAACTCCCATCTTTCAGGAGAGAATGAAGCACATAAAGGTCAATTGTCACTTTATACGGAATGTTGTGATAGATGGAAAGATTGCCACTCCGGATGTATCCTCTAAGCTCTAGATTATTGACATCCTCACAAAGTCATTAACAAAGAAGCGACATTTGTTCTTGTGTGATAAATTGGGCTTGATGGACATCTACGCTCTAACTTGAAGGGGAGTGTTAGAGTTCCATCATTTCTTATGTTATTTTTATTTTATTAGTGGACATGTTTGTAACTTTTTCTTCCCTCCTCCCTATATAAGAGGCTAGGGGTTCTTTTTGTGTTTTGAGATTTCATTTCCTTTCACAATGAGAATTTTAAAAAAGTTACAACCACCACAAGAGACAATAAGTTTGGCCTAAGACACAAGAATTGGTTGAAATAGAAATTACAAATGCTTGGATTGATTTGGCAATAGTTGCAATCTAATGGTCTGATTTGCAGTATAATTAAGATTTTGACTGGATTTAAATTCAAAAATCCAAATACTAACTCAAACCGACCAAAAGATCAAGAATCTCTTGAGAAAAATCCCTTATACTCAGCTTAGCAGGAATCAGGGCTCAAACCTTGGGCAAACCCTGACTAAATCAAGGCAAGAATTTTAGAGAAGCTCAGACCACTACAATAGATGAGAGCTTTGGGGCTTTTCAAAAAAAAATAGATAAGAGCTTTGGACTGATGCACAATAATTGGGCTAAACTAGAAATCATGAAATGCTTTGACTGATGTGTCAATGTTTGCGATCTTCTGATTTTGCAATGTAATTAAGACTTTGGATTGGATTAAATGCAAAAACCCAATCAAAGGTCTTGACTAGGGTGCGGTTTCTTTGAATGATTTGAAAGATAACTAAAAGCTTTGGACAAAATTGAAATCATGAAAGCACCTTGACTTTTACAGAACTCAAGCAGAATAAAGGATGAGTGGTGCAAAAAAGAAAACAACTCTCTTCTTTGATGATAGGAGGCTTTGAACCCCCATCAGCGATCACTTAGCCCCAATCGGGGGGGGGGGGGGGGGCACCTTGCACCGGCAAGACCCCTATTTGCTCTCTCATGCACCCACACACCTAAGGCCTCTAGGCCACCTATCTCTTCCAGTTGCCTTCCACCTCTTCATGGATAGCGATTCGCATCTAGTGATCACCACCATCTATCAATTGGCTTACTTCATTCAATCATCACACCAATCATCAGCCATCAAAATGCCTTGGTTCTTGATCTACACTTGATGATTATGGATTGCAACGGTAGCCCTCACGAGGCCATGGCCCTTGTTGTCGTCCCCCCTATGGCTCTACCAAGCTACTCACTCGACGGGTAACTAGATTTGACTACTCCACCCAACCCATGCATGCTTGAAAACCCTTTTCCTCATGTTGCTGTGTTGCTACTTCTCTTACATCACCCTTGGTTGCTTAGCTCCTCCATCCACCCCTATTAAGTTGACATGTGTTGTGCGTCAACATGGCATTATGATAGTTGCTAATCGGGGTCCACACAAGTTGGCTTTAACCTGCAACTAGACTAGACCCAAACTTGTTGGGTTGGGTTGAAAGTTATAATGATTTGGGTTGGATTGGATTTGAGGTTCAACTGACCCAACCCTATATATATATATATATATATATATATATATATATATATATATATATATATATATATATATGTTTTGAAAAGTATTATGGTGCTTTCAAAAAAAAAAAAAAAAAGTAATTTGATTAGGTTGAAAAGTAAGAGAGGGTTGAATCTCCCTCTCCCTCTCTCACATCAATTTTTCCCTCCAAAACAAAAATTTTGCTTCCTTAAATCCCTCACCCTACATTATCCCCCTTTGACCAAACAAAACAAAACCCTACCTTCAACTAAACAAAACAAAGCCCTCCCTTCTCCACGAGCTCCCATCACCTCCAACGCCACCATCTCGTTCACCCCTCGCTGGTGCCTCTCCTCCTTGCAAGGTACTCCTCCCCTCCATCAACACCTCGCCACCCCCCTCCTTCCTACCCAAACCCTCGCTACCCCTTTCTTGGCCCCCCACCACCCCATTCCACCCTTCACTGACTATGCAAAATATTAATATTAGGATTAGTTGAGTTTGTTACTTTTATATCATATCTTTATTCTTTTTTCTTTGAAGCTTTTTTTTGTTTTTACTTATTTTATATGCTTTGTTGTAAGATACAAGTGGTTTATAAGTTTAAATTTTTTCTGTTATTAAATAATAAAAACAAGTACAAAACAAACATAAATTTCAACTAGTCAATAACCCACTCAACCTGACCCAATTTTATGGGTTGAGTTGGGTTTTGTAATGTAACGGGTTAGGTTGAGTTGGAAAAAATCTCAACCCGCAAACCGTGGGTTGGGTCTGGGTTAGATCCCAACCCAACCCATGTGCACCCTTAGTTGCTAGCTTACCTTGCCACAACCTTCTTCTCATGGCTTTATGAAAAAACCATCAAAAAAACACAAAATCCTCAACTTGTCTAGGATTACATGAAAAGTTACACTAGAACTTCAAGAATCGACTTGCTCTAATTTTATGTTAAAATAAAGAAAATTAATAAACAAAAGTAACAGTAAGAGCATCACAAAGAATACTTAGGTTTACATGAAAAACCTCTCATAAAGAGAGGAAAAATCATGGGAGAAGAGCCCCATATAAGGTGGACCTTATATTATTTCTTAGAAAATTAAGGGGCATGTGAGCCTATATGTCAATGCGACCACACTCAAAGCATAATTAGATATTGACAGGATCCCACAACCCAACAAATAACTCGTCTCTCTGAAAAAAATAGGAATCGCAATCTATCTTTAACTAGTCAATGTAAATAGCATATAAATATTTGTTGTACTAACGATATAAAAGCGAGCTTGGCATGCTTTCGGTCTGTGTAAAAATGTTATTGCTCACATAAACATTTAATAGAAGCCAAGCATAAGAAATGAAAAGATAATTCATACAAGAGATCTCCTACATTATTAAAAATAAACACAGATTCATAAAGGATGTGTCATGTTTACCTAGACCAGTCAACATTTTTTGGTGTGGTAAAAAACTCAAAGTGTAGGGTCCAGTCAACAGATATATGTGGTGTTGAAAAAGACATGGGCCCATCCATTGGGATAGAAAAAAGAAAGCTTGTCTGGAGTAAATCAGCAACAACTTCATGGTGGTCACACTGAATCTGCATAATTCAAAAAAGTAAAGATTCAGAATGTGGCAGCCAGCACTATTCTAGACATTTATTTTTTACAATGCTTCATAAAAATATACTTGCACTAGAAAAGAAATATTACATGGTATAACATTCAATCTTAATTTGATTTTGGAAGAAGCTTGAACAGCATAACTTATGGAAGACCAACATACAAAAAGGGAGAGCAGCAAGCAGACATAGCCTTGGTTCCTGCATACCCTCCAGAATTTACAGTGCTTCACCTTTTTTTTTTCTTTAGTTAAGGATAGTCACTCAGGGACGGTGACTATCCATGATCTCACTAATGCAATAAAAACTACACCTTCTTGCAAGCAATCACCTGACACCCTCGATACACTTTCCACATCAAACACCATGCCATCTACACTAAAAGAATCTCCTTGAAACACCACGTCATCACATTGCAACCACAAAACAGCAAAAGGCAGCCCTTTCCATCTTTGATCTAAAACACTGCAGTCCCCCACTGACCCTTCTTGCTGCTACTGACTCCTAAAAAGTGGACTTCAAGGTGGAATCCACCCATTTCAACCCCATCTTCTCCTAAACCGCAGAAGCAAAGGCATAGGAAAGACAAGATGACCGCTGTCCTCAACTCCACCACCACATAGCGGATGTGCACATCCTCCGTATGAAAAATCTTCTGCCTCCTTTGCTTTGTTAACAATCTACCTCTCCTCAACAGCCACCCAAAAATGTTCACCTTTAAAGGAATCCTTGCCTTCCAAAATCAATCTGATGTCAGAGAGTAAATTTTCCCCAAGTTCCTATGTGTCCAAGGGTACAGAAATCCTTTACCAACCAATTACCTTCCATAACCTGCCAACAATCCTGAGCCCCTAATATAGGTGAAAAACGGCTAAGAGCCTCCTACAGCTCAATAAATTCATTGGCCCACTAGTCTGAAAGATTGGATAAGAAACTAGATGTCCAGAAACATGCGCCGCCTTTCAGAGGAGGATTCCGATAGGAGGCCACTGTTGCATCAAGGTTTTAGGGTAAAGCAAACTACCTCGGATAGTCATGAGAGAAGACACCTCTGCTCATCCAATCATCCAACCAAAAACTAAAATCTGCACCATCCCCCAGCTTTGCTTGGAAGTTGGAACAAACGCATGACCATGGTGTAATGTGTGCTACCGTTACTACTCCTCTTGGTTGTGGCTCCTCCTTCTATGTCTTAGCATTCTCCCTCTCCATCGATTGTCATTCTTGGCTGTGTCTTCTCCATTGGTTTCTGTTTGAATTTACTGTCACCCTTTGCACTTATTGTATGTTCTTCTCCGTTGGTTTCTCACTGTTTGCATTTACTGTCTACACTTTATGTTGATTTATGTTTTGCACTTGCTTCTGTGTCTCCCCATCCTTCTTTTTTCCACTGTCTTCGAGGGACTCTGAGTTAAGACATCATAAAGGGTATTCAAGAGCTGATGAGAGAGGAAGAACGAAAGATTTCTGTCAGAATGAATGTGAAAGATCTGAGTGGTCCAAAAGGGTGGGCTAAGTGCTTATATTTTCAGGTATTCACAGACAAAAAAGTTAGGCCGGTAGCTGTGGTGAAGGTCGTCACAAAGGCTTGGACAATAAGTGAGGCCCCATTGGTCGCTGAGGTAGCAGATGGAATCTGGATTGCAACATTCAAGAAAGAATCTGATCTTAGGTTGGTGCTCAACAAAAGCCCTTGGCATTTTGACGGAGATGTAAAACTCATGATGGTGGGGCAGCTGGAGATGAGGCCTAGTGAGTCTAACTTCAACAAATTTCAGTTCTGGGTTCAGTTCTGGGATTTGCCTCCAGAATACAAGTGCAGGTCAGCGTTATTTAAGCTTACAAAAGATTGGGCTGTTGTCAGGGATGTGGATTTAGATGATCGTCGTGGTGCACGATTTGTTAGAGCCAAGTTGGAACTCAGTGTGAATGATCCTTTGGTTAGAGAAGTTGAGGTCACCTCTACAACTGGAGAAAAGCTCCCCATCCCTCTGAGATATGAAGGCCTTCCCCGATAGTGTCATCTTTGTAGGAAACTTGGCCATGAAATCAGGCGATGTGATCATTGGCTGAAGGCATTGGAGAGAATGGAAAAAATCCAAAAGGCAGAACTGTCGCAAGTGGCTGAGAAGGAGATTCATTTTAGATATTCTAATCGAAGGGCTACTTGTGGAGGCCGATGCTCGGTCGAAGGTGATGGTGCTGGGGTTGGTCGGCTCACTGAGGAGTCCTTGCCGGTGTGCGCAGACGAGGGTGATGGAAGGGAAGAAGATACTGTAGTGCCCTTTCTCCAAGAACCATTAAATGAAGTAATGCGTGTCCAATCACTGGCAGATGACCATGCCTCTCTGATTGAAGTGGCGGTAGAAGCAGACTACTCCTATGCTCCGAGAAATTCAAATTCATTATGTAAGTCTGCTGCTGCACCTTCGTTTATGGTACCTGAATCAAATCTCCCCAAGTGCAGTAACGAATACTTTGCCCTTTCTACCCCAACCTGCACTTCTGCCCCTCCTAAACTTTCAAATGATACGTCGGTTCCCCTCATTAATGCTCTTGGTGATGAACGAAACAAATCCCCACCCCCACTCTCCTCCATTCAATATTCTACTTGTTCCATGCAATACGACAATTTGGCTACCAACCCTCCACTTCCCTTGCATGTGAATGCCTCTACCTTGGCCCCACCGCTAAATAATTCCTACACTGCAACTTTTATACCCCACCCCTCTGAACCATCCCAATCACCCCTTCCCCCATCTTCTACTTACCACATGGAAGGTCCTAACCAAAATTTTTCTACAGTTCACTCCAGTGCCCTCTCTCTAACTCACATATCCGTCAATTGTGTCCCCTTGAATGACAATCAGAAAAATGGTGAGATGGGGGAATGAACTAATCAGGAGAATTACTCGCTTGTGAAGAATGGGGGCAGAACAAGGTTGAGAAGGGATGCTGTCTTAATTAAAAACAAGAGGAAACTTACTAAGGTTGCAAGATCTTCACCGGGTGGACAGCTTTATCATGCAACGACAGGTAAGAGACAATTGATACTTGACCAGAAGGATACTGTTGCTTTTGGCAGTAAGAAGAGGAAGCTAGACAGTTCTGAGGATCTCACCACAATTGGGCTTCTGGCAGCTAAGCCACTTCAGCTGCCTAGGGAGAAATGAATGTCATATCTTGGAATTGTAGAGGGTTGGGGACTCCCTCTACAATTCGACACTTGAAAAGTCTCATCAGATCCTCTTCTCCCTCCCTGATATTCTTATCTGAATCGCACCTTGCTGAGAAGAGAGGCTCAAAAA
Organism: Thalassia testudinum; assembly: GCA_037157565.1. Taxonomy (NCBI): domain Eukaryota; kingdom Viridiplantae; phylum Streptophyta; class Magnoliopsida; order Alismatales; family Hydrocharitaceae; genus Thalassia; species Thalassia testudinum. Next base: position 22,258,932 of record JAZHRO010000054.1, on the reverse strand, counting down.
AGTGGTCTCTCAGATTAAAGATTTTGATGTGCTGTGTGTGAGTGCTATAGGCAGATCTGGTGGGCTTGGACTGCTTTACAACGGTTCTTGTGATGTTGATCTGATATATGGGGAGCAATTCTGTATGCTGATTCATGTTTCACATGGTAGGGCTAGCTGGCATCTCTTTTGTGTATATGGAACTCCTCAGTTCTGTAAGAGGAAAAATTTTTGGAGTAGAATGTCGTGGCTCTTGGAGTCTTGTGCGGATAATCTTGTTTGCATTGGTGATTTCAATACTATTTTGGAAGCAAAAGACAAGTGGGGGGGATTGAAGGTCCCGTGAAGGGAATTCCAATACTTGAGGTCTTTTGTTGATTCTCTTGGTTTGATGGACCTGGGATATGTGGGGCCTGCATACACTTGGTCGAATGCAAGGAAGCTGCAGTTCTTGATTAGAGAAAGATTGGACAGAGTTTTTATGTCTGGGAAATGGCGTCATGCTCACCCATCTGCAGGAGTTCTTCACTTGCCTGCTATGAAGAGTGATCACTGTCCTATTTTGCTTAGAACAGAGAGGAAAAATTCTCACAAAAATTATGTCTGGAGGATGGAAGCCTCTTGGTACTTAAATCCAAATTTTGGGGAAATTGGGTGAATTCTGAAAGTGGTGGTAAACCATTTTGGGAGAGTCGAAATCTCACCAATGGCACGTGCCATTGGAGTAAGAAGCCTGAGAATTGCTGGAGGGCTAAAAAGCAACCTCTAGAAAATGAAATGGCAAACTTGCGAGGGAATTCTCCATCATGTCACAGCTGGCAGCAGGAGAGGAGGCTTCAAAGCCAATTGAAAGAGGTCTTACAACAGGAAGAGTTATGTTGGTATCAGCATTCTACACATGCTTGGATCCAAAGTGGGGATAGGAACACAAGGTATTATCATCTTCATGCTATGAATCGTAGAAGAAAAAATAGAATTGAGTGGTTGAGGCTCCCTACGGGTGAGGAAACAGGGGATCAATGTAAAATTCAGAAGTGCTTTTTCTTCTTTTTCAAGAAGTTGTTCTCATCTGAATGGACTGGTTTGGACCTCCCATTAGTTTTTGGGCTGGAGGATAGATTATCAGATGAAGAGATTTGTTGGTGTGCTTCAATTCCAGAAGAAGAAGAAATTAAGAATGTTTTGTTTCATATGGAACCTTGCAAAAGCCCAGGACAGGATGGGCTGCCTGCTTTATTTTATCACAAATCATGGGATGCCATTGGGAAGGATGTGATTGAATTTGTCAAACATTGTTTTTCCTCAACAGTCATGCCATCTCAAATGAGCAAGACAGACTTTCTTGGTGTTGGCCCCTAAGATTGACTCTCCCATTGAGCCAAAAGATTTTCATCTGATCAGTCTCACCAATACATTGTACGAATTGGTGGCGAAGCTTGCAGCCCGCCGTGTCAAATCTGTCCTGCGAAGGCTTGTGGTCCCCAATCAGTCTGGTTTCTTGTCTGGAAGGCAGGGTGCGGACAATGTGGTTCTCGCTCGAGAAGTTCTTCACTCTATGAAAACCTGGAAGTGTAACAATGGAGCTATGGCAGTTAAGCTTGATATGGAAAAAGCCTTCGATAGACTTGAGTGGAACTTTATTCAGTCCAGTCTTGTCCAATTGAATTTTCCCCATTCACTTATATCTCTAATAATGTCTTGCGTTACTTCGGCTTCCGTTGAGGTGATTGTTAATGGTAGCACAACTAACACTATTTTTCCTAGTTGTGGGATTAGGCAGGGCTGCCCTCTCTCCCCCTATATATTTATTCTTTGTTCAGAGTTTCTCCCTCGCTCCTTACAAAAATCTCTATCTCAAAATCTAATTTCAGGTTACTCTGTCTCGAGGAAGTGCCCCGCTCACTCACTTGATGTTTGCGGACGACACCTTACTTTTTGCGAGGGTATCATTGACGGAGGCAACGCATCTCAAGAGCATTCTGAAGGAATATGAGAAGGTCTCCAGGCAAAGGGTCAATTTTCAGAAGTCTCCAATATTATTTACTAGGAATGTTCAGGTTGATGCTCGGGCTGGACTTCGTTTCCTGTTGGGAGTCAGGATATGTCAAATGATGAATTATATCTTGGGTGCCCTCTACTTGATTCCATGTCTCAAAAGAAGCTCAAGGATATGATTTTATCCAATGCCAATATGGTTTTATCCAATGCCAAAAGAAGCTATCCGGATGGAAGGGAAGAGCACTATTGCAAGCGGGCAGGGGAGTTCTCATTCAAGCATCCCTTCTTGCTATTCCTTGCTATCTAATGTTCATATTTTTATTTTCAAAAAAGCTCTGTGGGGATATTGAGCGTATTGTTAGGGACTTTTGGTGGGGCTATGATGATGGCAAACAACACGTGTATACCAAGTCATGGTCTTCAATTGCTCTACCTAAACATTTTGGAGGTATGGGCTTTCGTGAGCCTCATCTTATGAATCTTGCTTTTTCAATGAAGATGGCTTGGAGGCTTCTTACTGAAGAAGAGGGATTTTTGCAAAAGTATATAAAGGAAAAATATTCCCCTTCTAATTCCTTCTGGGATTTCTTGCCTAAAGATTCAGCCTCCCCTTTTATGAAAGCTCTTTACGCTGTCCAATCTTCGCTGTTCCATGGTGTCCATTTGATGCTGGGAAGAGCTGATAAAGTAAATTTGTGGAGAGATACCTTATCGGATTTTAACATGCCCCTTCTAGATTTTAAAAATGGTGGGTGTCATTTATCGGATGTCAGGTCCCTCACAATCAATGGCAAGCAATGGAATCGCCCCACTGGAAAACATGTTCCATATGGAAGCTACGCAAAAAATCTGCAGTAGGGTTTTGCTTCGGGATTTGTGCCCTGTGCCTTGTGTGCGAACACTTAACTGTTTCGAGAGGCCTTGTGCCTATTCTGAGGTTTGGACGGTTAAGTCGTCTGGGAATTATGCCCGACGTATGACTTGGGTTTGATCTAAAATACTGTAGATATATTTGCACACATCCCAAGGCACCTGACACAAATCTTGAAGCAAAACCCTCCCCTACCCCTCCTCAGATTTTTCTCTCTAATTCTCTAATCGGGCGCGCAATCCGGTAATCAAATCCAGGTAAGGGGTCCAGATGCACCGGCAAGGTGTAGTGGGTGAGGAGTGCATAGGGTGAAAGGGGACTCGACCCCGTGTCATGGGCGACAAGGCAACGGCATGATTTTGTTTTATGCGTTGAAGAGTTTTTGTCGCAAACAATGTGGGACTAAATCCCACGCTTCTTTCGCGAGTTGCAGCTGAAGATCGAGGATGAAATCGCTGCTGTTGTAGGTGTTGCTTCACTCAATCAAGGACCTGGTTGGCTTCAGCAGAGAATTCCACAACTGATGGGGGTCGAAGCAGAGCCGGAGGTGGTCGGATGATAGTTTTTAGCAATGGAGAAGATGATGGCAATGGCGGAGCTTCGGTGAGGATACCTAAAACAAAAAGATGGCCTTACGGCCCAATTAAATAGCTAGAGATCTTCGTCGTGGAGTGGCGAAGGTAGTGGTGGGCATGATTTGGTGAGTGGGTGATTGTGGTGGCCGGACGGTGGCTGTTAGTGTGGTGGACAATGGGTTTGTCTGGTGGGGTGAAGGAGCGAGCGAATGGTGAAATTGGTTGAGGGGTTTTGATGAGGGAGATGAGAAGTGATGTGGGGTTGTTTGGTGGTGTGGTGTGGTGTGGCGTGGTGAGATCATCAAAGCTACGCTGGAGGTAGAGAAGACAGAGATGAAAGGAGGTGATTGTTGATCGATTTGAGAGGATAAAGGGATAGGGAGACGCTAGAGAGAGAGAGAGAGAGAGGATAGGCCTAGCTAACGAATGAAAGGGAGAGAGTAAGCATTAGTTCTGATTGGCCAACGTCGAAGAAGGTGAAACCTCCGGAGATGAGGGCGGTGAGGAAGAAGAGGTCGGAGAGCTTCTGCTGTTACCGGCAAGAAGCGGATGAGGTCGGGGAAGAAGTTCCCTCTGCCTATTATACGTGGCAGAGGGCAACGAAGTGGAATTGAGGTGCTCGTCGAAGCCACGGTGGGGGTGGCCAGAGGGAGAGAAGGTAGAAGATTTTTGGGCCAAAATCGTCTTCTCCACCTCCGGCGAAGCTGCCACACCACCATCATCCACCAATCGCCCAGCCACCACCACCATAAGCTCGTCCATGACCGTGAGAGCAAAAGCCCTCAATCAATTTCACCTCACACCTACTAAAGCGCCCCACTGAACAACACACCTCATGGTCGTCTTCCCCAACCACGACAGGCATTCTCCGACCTCCGCACGCCATCCAACCACCACCATTGCACTCACCTTTGCACAGCGAAGCTCCTGAGCACTTCTGACTAGGCCGAGAGGCCATTTTCTTGTCATCAGGTACCCTCGCCGGAGCTACTGCAAACACCGTTCATCTCTACCTCTGTCTGCTGTGCTCCGTCCACCTCCGGCTTCGATTCCACATCCAAGCGTTGCGGCTCCATCTAAAGTACCTAACTGCAGCTTTAATTTGAAGAGGCAACAGTGTGAGCAACTGTAATTGAAGAGAAGCTCCCTCTACTGCAGACGTGGGAAGAGAGGGGGACATTTAGTCCCACTTAGTGAGTGGAAGGGCTACCAATGCTACATAAAAGGAAAAGTGACATTGGCTATTTGCCTCGTGACACAGGGGTGAGGTCCCCTCACGCCACATGTGCCTTTCACTCCTCGTTCACCACTATCTTTTGGAATGATGAGGATGTGTGGATCTGGGTGGGCAGGAATATTGGGAAGATCTCTATCAAATCCGCTTACCAATCCTTCCATATTTCTATTGGCAGAGGCAAGTGTCACTCTTCAGAGATTATTCGGGATTGCAAGCGGATTTGGGGTTGCTCCTCTTTAGCCCCACGTACGAAATGATTGTGGAAGGCTATTACTGCTGCCTTACCCACCATGGAGCTCCTTGCACATAGAATCCCGGGTATTTCACCAACCTGTGAGGTCTGTGGAGTGAATCTCGAAGATCTGGAACATATTTTCTATAGATGCGAGGTTGCTCGTGCAGTTTGGTTGACCTTGGGAATTAAAGTTGACAGCTTCACTGGAGCTTGGTTAGATCTGTGCTTTCAGATTGGAAAGGATTTGATGACCGATGGAAATCTTAATCTTCTTCCTTTCTATATTATTCAAGTTCTGTGGCTGCAACGGTGTGATTTTATCATGGGTGGACTTCCAATTAATGTTACTGCTGCTGTCCAAAAAGCAAATAAAATGGCTGAATTTTATAAATCCCACCCACTTATGTCAATGCCTGATGTCTGCAGAATGGATAGGGATGAAGAGAATGAATGGCGGGGATTGAGGGGTGCCCGAGTGGTTGATGCTGCAGTTCATCACAATTTATCTTGTGTTGCGGCTATACTTCTGAATGAATCTGGTGATATAGTGGCTGGGGAAGTGAAGCCTTTTCCTGTTGATGATCCCCAGCTTGCCAAAATGCTTGCGATCTCTCAAGGCCTTAATCTTGCCCTAAATTTGGGAATGGTCGATGGCTGCATTCTCAGTGATGCAGCAGGACCGGTTTCCCATATCCTTAAGCGTATGCAACCTCCATGGCAGTCTAAGCATGTGGTTTCTCAATGTCAATCTCTGCTCTCCACCATCCCAGCTATTAAGCTTTTTAAGGTCCCTAGGGAGGATGTTGTGTTAGCACACAATCTCGCTCAATATTGCATTTCTTTCAATGTCTCTGGGTTCTGGTGTTGGCCTCACTTCCCTTGTAATCTTTGAGGTTGCAATGAAATCCTTTTTATTCTCAAAAAAAAAAAAAAAAGAACATCAATTTGATCAATCCCTTCCAAAAAGGAGAGGCTTCCCTAATAGGTGTCATACACTTCTAGTTTAAACATATTCCACAACAAGAGAAAATCACATCTCTTAGAAGGCGCAAAGGTCAGAATGGAGCGAGAGTGCGAGAGGGAGAGAGCGAGAGGGAGTGGGCGGAGATGCAAGGAAGGGAGGGCGATTGGAGAGTCGGGGATGGATGATGGCCAGAGGACTGTCGAGGCAGAGGAGAACGGCGTCAGAGGTGGTGTGCTTCAAATGCAGGGGGCAAGGACATTTGGCACAGGACTGTCGAGATCCCATGCGATGTATCCGATGTGGGAAGCTAGGTCATCGGAGCGCGAACTGCACGGAGGAGCGAAGGAGGAGCACGGTTGTGGGTGCGTGGGAGGTAAGGCTCCCACCCCTGCCGAAGGGGGCACCTCTTGTTGAAGTCGAGGCCCCATGGTCGGAGGACTCTGGGAGGTTCGAGAAGGTCTCACTTCGACCCTGATTGCGGTGGTAAAGAGGGTCGGGTCGGGTTTTGGGAGCTGGAGATCGAGGTTTTTAGGGTCCTCAGAGGCAAACATGTGAGGCTGCAGGTGGTGGGTGAAGGGAAGTACCTACTAATGGGGGCTTCAGTGGAGGAGACGGAGAAGCTTCTCTTCAGCAAGACCCGGTGCGTAGGAGGTGTGGTCCGATGGCGTTGGGCGGTGCGATCAGACGACGCGAGGAGGGAGCGCCCGCCGCGGAAGGTAGAGCTCTCACTGGGCTTGGTGGGAATCCCGCTTTTCCTCCGTACCCAACAGGTAGTCGAAGCGATCGTCGCTCCATTCACGCGACTACGGAGGTGTAGGCGCCTCGACCTCGACAGCGAGAACCTCAATGCAATTTGGGTCGAGGTGGAGATGCAGCCTGGCAAGGAGGTGCAGGAAAAGGTGACGCTTCAGCTGGGGAGTGCGTCATGGGTGATCCTCGTCCAGCCAAAGGAGGAAGGGCAGAAATCGTACACAGAGGCATTGGCTGGCTCGGCCGGTGGCGATGCGGCGAGGAGGGTTCCGGCGAGTAGGACCGAAGGGAGACCAAGGGGCGCTAGGAAGGGTGTCGCCTCATGGGTTGAGTCGACCGCTCTGAAGGCTACACCTCTCGAGGCACATCCCTCGAGGATCGCAGCGGGGCGGGCTAGCCGAGGTCTCGAGGAGCAGGTAGGGACACACGAAGCGTCGAGTGGAGACTCCGAGGGATTGCGGCGGGAGGAGGAGGCCACATCAATCACAGGCAATGCATTGATGGCCTCGAGGGAAGAAGCGAGGAGATGCGAGGAGAGGCAGTGGCGCATTAAAACCTTTGAGGCTTGCGGGGGAAGGCTCGAGGCGGCGCAGAGGTTATTTTGAGGCAAGCGTAGAGTCGGACTCGGGTTCGGATTCGCACCCGGACCCAATACCGGTTCGCGGCTCACTTTTAAATGGCCCGAGAAGGGTCCTGTTGAAACTTGGGCGCAACATCTCAAGCCCGGGGGAGCAAGGGAAGCTGGAGCGCGATCGGGGGAAGAGATCGACCCTCGGAGAGAGCGAGGGAGCCGGTGGTCCGACCGGGCTTCTACATCGGAGGCTCGAGAGACTATGTGCGGCGACTCGGGAACCCCCCAAGGCACGGGGGGAACCAGAGGAGGAACTCGCGACAACGAAGGACATGCCAATAGTCAGAGGCGAGGGCAGGAGGTCGGGTCTCGACTCTCCAGCTCAGGCGCGCCCCTCGCCGGACGATAGAGGGTTGGGGTCTGCAGAATCTCGCCGGAGAGGGGAGAGTTGTGAAACATCCGGAGGCCCGGGTGGGGCCCACCCAGTGACAGAAGACTAGCTGTCTGCTGGCAGGGGATAGGGGGCCTCAAAGTGCGAGCCCAAAGGAGGCAGCGCTACTGGTGTGGGTAATCTACGGCAGGCTCTGGAGGTGGTAGAGGTCCCCCTTGGGTCGGGGGGGGGGGGGCACGGCAGGGAGGCTACTGTGGGGAGGTTTGAGGGAAGGAGTCTGCCGGTGATGGGGGAGAAGGTGGGGGACGGTTGTAAAGAGCCGTCCTGATTTTAGCCTTTTAAGACGTCTAGAGTGTCAGTCAGACGTCTGGTCAGATGTATGGACCCCTTCCCAGACATCTGGAAATTGAAAAATCTGTATGCACTCTGTGTTCTGCGTGCAGGCGGCGCGCAGACCCTCCTTTCTCCTTTTCCCCCTGCCGAACCCTAACCCCTCGGCTATAAAAGACCACCCCCTTCCTCTCTCCACTCCACCACTACCACCATACCCCCACTCCACTGCCGTGAGCAAGGGCGTGCGAGAGAGCGTGAAAGCAAGGAGCGTGTGTGAGGAGGAGAGGACCGAGGTCGAGAGCTTCGTGGAAGCTCGTCGGAAGCTTGCACGGCCACTGCAGTGCGTGCGGGAGGAGGGCGTTGGAGCGTCGTCCTCGACCTTCTGCAACAGTTGGGGCTGCAGCGGAGCGAAAGGAGCCGCGGCGGAGCACAGCGAGAAGCGCAGGAGCGCGGTCTGATACTGGAATTTTTCCAGTATCAGACGTCCGGAGTGTCTTCCAGACGACCGGATGGACGTCTGGCGTCAACACCGGACGTCTGAAAGCAGTTGTATTGCGAAGGTACGTCTTCCTCGCGGTTACGGCCATGCAGGCCGCACCGCAGATGATCCTGTTGGGTTAAAAGTGGATTGCTGCTCTATTGAGCAGCCTTGGGAAGGTGCACGGAACGCCTTTCCATGTACTTTCGGACGTCTGGACAGCTTATCAGACGACCGGAGGACTGGTCAGATGTCTGGAACTGTTTTAAGACAGCCGTAGGGGAGTCCTGGACGTCTGAGGTCACTGCAGGAGCTTGAGGTGAGTCTCTGTGACTTTTAAGACGTCTAGACTTGTTTCCAGACATCTGATTTTGGTCTGCAGACACGTTTTTGACCCGTTTGAGGTCCGATCAGGATCCGTTTTACGCAAACGAAATATCTGTGGTTTCCTTGTGAGTTTCTCTACGTATTAGAAGCCCTTATACACTGTTCTGAACCTTCCGTTGTGATGTGTTCCTTGGTATAGGACTTCGACCTGTTGTGTGTCTGGGGCTTGCAGAGGTGTGTGGGCCTGCAGTTCGAGCCCTCAGTACTCCCAGATTGTCTAATAGAGTGGTCCACCCCTGTTATACTTATTAAATATGAATGCATCGATGAAAATTAGACAACTGGAAACCTAGGATGTGGCATGAACCCTACGACAAGAAATGGTTGAACCAATTATTTGCGTAATTGAAATTTTATTTATATATGAATGAGCTAAATTATTAGCCACTGCATGTAAATAAATACGAGTTGCCTGTTAGAATATGAGCTACCTGAGATAACTAAACAGTTACCTATGATATCACTTGTTGCATGTGTTAATTTGTGGAAATACGAGCTGCATGTGTATAAACGAAAACTGAATTGTGAATGATGAAACCTAAATTGTAATAATATGGTGAACAAGAGCATAAACCCTACGGGGAGCTGGGAGTAGAGCTCCTGTGGTTAGATGTAAAGGCCTGGAATGTGGATGAGAAGTGTGTTGGCCCTTGAATACGTGGTACCAAGGAGAGCAACTGTCCCCTTTTAGTGTATAGCGGAGCCAGCCGCCCTTGGGTTGGGACCGGGGTTAGGATTAGCCACTCTACACCGACTTCTGTTGGCCCTCGCGTACACGATACCGAGGCGAGCTACTAGTGTAAGGAGGGAGCTAGCCACCCCATAAGGCCCGGGGTTGAGCTACCCACCCTACACCGACTTGTTAGGCCCTCTAGGCAAACTGGGGTAGTCAAACGAGAGTGCGCGGACTGTAGAGGGGAGAGACCCCTGTTTGGTTCTGAGGGGCTAGACCCCAGTTTCTGAAAGGGCTAGGCCATATACTGTTCCGTGTTGTACTTTGGGTGTACCTGTTAGCGGAAACGACTGACCGCGTGCCAATGCGGGGTAGCTACCCGTGTGCTTATCACGCGTATCGTAGTCACCGCTACGTCTGTCAGTGACCTGGAGAGCACGTTGACTGGATGTAGGACTACCACGAGGGACTCTCCTAGCCTGGAGAGCACCATGTGTACCTTCTACTCTTCGGAAAAGATTGCAATCAAGATCGTTCCCACGAGGAACATGCAAGATCAAGAAAGAAATCTAAAAGTTAACCAAATAGAGTGAAAAGGAATTACTTGTAAAATAAAATAACTCGAAAAGATAAATATATATGCTACTTTTACTACTTTAGATAATATGGTTACCACTCTACTCAGCGTTCGCTGACTCCGTCTTTTCATAACACTGTTCAGGTTCAAGAGTTGAGCAACCCGAGCTACCAGCTGCAGAGGGTGCTCGGCCCATTCGAGCCCAGCCGTAGTTTTCAGTATTTTTTGTTGTACTCTCTTTACTGCTATAGTGAGTTTCAGACTTTTTGCTACTGTTCCTGTTATTGTTACCTTCGTTCCGTTTTTCCTGTTGTGGTAGTATGTACTGAATTAGTAGCTTTTACTTTCCTTTACTACTTGTACGTTCTTACTGCTTAGTTATATTGCATATGTGAATGTAGTTTATTTTCCTCCTTTTTTGTTATTTCTTGTTGGACGACTGGGTCTTGGGATTAGTCGAGGCGAGTCGATCTCAGGTCCTGTAGAGATTCGGAAATCGAGTCGTAACGATGAAAGCAGGGAGGGCAACGACGTAGGGAAGAAGGGGGAGTGTGATGGGGCAGGGAGTGGGGGCGAGGAGAATAGAGGTTTGGTGGGAGGGTGGGCTGACACCTTTGAAGAAGGGGAACTGAAGCAGGTGGCAAATGGGGCTAGTTTTGATCGTGTGAGAGGGGAGGTGCAATTGGGACCCCATGGTGAAAGCCCTCACATGGAACGTGAGGGGGCTCTACAACCCCACCCGCAGAGGGACGTTGAGGGCATACCTCACTAGATGGAACCCGGATGTAGCGTTTCTACAGCAGACAAAGCTACAGGAGTGTGACCAAAGAAGATTGGAGGAGATTGGGGGAAACACGATGCGGGGCTTTATGGCTCTGGATGCAGTAGGGAGATTTGGTGGGGTGATTATCGGCTGAAAGGACCTGTTCTCGATAGTGTGCTCGAAGGTGGGAGTGGGTTTGGTCACAGTGCAGTTGAGGAGCAACGAGCTCGTGATAACGTTCTCGGTTTATGGGCCTTCGAATGAGGCGGGAAGGAGCTCTTTGTGGGAAGGTCTTTGCCAGGCAGCGAGGAGCTTTCAGGGGAGTCCGTGGCTCATTGGTGGGGACTTCAATGTCACGTTGCTGGCAGATGATAGGCCGGGAGGCAGAGACCGGGGCTCGGAAGAGCTCGCTAGCCTCGTAGCAGAGCATGGATGGCAAGACGTACCTCCCACTTCCTGTGCCTTCACGTGGAGAGATTCAAGGGGCCGAATGTCGAGGCTAGACCGCTTTTTTTGCTCGGTGGAGCTGGCGGAGGTGTTTCCGACGACCGAGGCCTACGCTATGGAGAGACCTTTCTCGGATCACACCCCGCTAATGTGGGAGTCTGGGGAGGGAATCCGGTGCAGCACATACTTCAAATTTGAGAGGACGTGGCTATTGGAAGAGGGTTTCAAAAGCCTGGTGGAGAACAAATGGAAGAACATGCATCCGGACGGGTCGGCAACTGCGAAGCTGAAGGCAAAGCTCCTAGAATTGAAGCGGTTTCTAAAGGAGTACAGGAAACTGCTGAAAGAGAAACGGACCAGATTGCGGGATGAGGCACTCGCGAAGATCCAGAGATTAGATGAAGTGGACTTGGGACTGATGACGAGCTCGGAAAGGTAGGACAGAGCGGACTGCATGAAAGTCACCCAGGAGGAGGACAGGAAAGCCGAAATGGAATGGAGAACCAGATACAGGCAGAAATAGGTCAAGGAGGGGGACTCAAACACCAGGTTCTTTCACTTAACGACCTCGGCTAGGCATAGAAGAAACTGGATTGAGAAACTACAGGTGGGTGGGACGGAGTTCTCTGGCAAGAGTCTGTGGGGAGGGCGGTGGCGGGGTACTTTAGGGAGTTTACGGGGTATAGGAGAGGAGGGAGATGGCGATGGAGGGGGCTGGGGGCTCCAACCATAGGGGTTAAGGAAGCGGAGCGATTAACAGTACCTTTCACGGAGGATGAAGCCCGGGGTGCGGTTTGGGGGCTGAATGCCAAGGGGTGTCCGGGACCGGACGGTTTCCCGGTACTCTTCAAAGAATTCCGGTCGCTGTTGAAAGATGATGAAATCTTGCAGGTCTTGGCATAACTCAGAGAAGGTAACAGGGGCTTCAACAGATTGAACAAGTTTTACATGTTCCTCCTGCCGAAGAGAGATGGGGCGGAGACGATTAAGGACTACAGGCCGATAGCGCTGTCAAATGCAGCATATCTAATCATTGTGAAGATTCTGGCAAATAGACTCAAAAGGGTGATTGGCAAGGTGGTATCGGAGGTGCAAACCGCCTTCATCCCAGGGAGGTACATCCTGGATGGCTATGTGGCGACAACGGAGATCCTGGGGCACTGGAGAAGAAGCGAAAGAAAGGCCTTTCTGTGGAAGGTGGATTTCGCGAAGGCCTATGAGTCGGTGGAGTGGTCCTTCCTGTGGGTAGCTCTGGCTAAGAGGGGCTTTCCACAGATATGGATCAGATGGATGAAGCAGTGCGTCACCACGGCATCTTTCTCGATTCTCATTAACGGGAACCCGGCAAGGGGTCGGATACAGCCGAGGAGGGACGTGAGACAGGGCTGTCCCCTAGCACCTTTGCTCTTTATGCTGGCGGCAGATGCCCTGGCCAAGGCAACTAACAGAGCACATGCGGAAGGAATACTGCAGGGCTTCCCTTTGGAAGGAGGGGACGGTATCTCTGTCATGCAATACGTGGATGATACTCTCTTCTTTGTTGAGGGGTCGATGGCAGAGGCGAAAAGGTATCGTATCATTCTAGAGATGTTCTGTGAAGCATCAAATATACGAATAAACTACTCCAAGTCCTCTTTCGTTCAATTCAACATGGAGGCTGGGGAGGCTAGGAGGTGCTCGAAAGCATTAGGGACAGGAGAGGGGACCCTTCCAATTCAATATTTGGCATTGCCCCTGACGGATAGGAGGATTTCGGTGCAGGACTGGACACCAATGATGGAGAGGATTAAGGGTCAGCTCCCGGGTTGGGCGTCCAAGATGTTATCTAGAGGAGGGTGGCTGGTCCTTCTCAAGGCAATTCTCTCGGCGATACTGGTTTACTTTTCCTCTGTGATCAAAATGCCTCGGAAGGTGGAGGACAGGATTACTAGCTGCTTGAGAAATTTCTTCTGGACTAACTATGGGGTGGGGGGGAAAGGGGCGAGATTGGTGGCTTGGAACGAGGTTTGTCTGCCGTTCAAGAAGGGGGGGTTGAGAGTTATGGAAGTGGGGAGGATGAACGATAGCCTTCTGACGAAATGGATCAACAGGTTGCTAAGGGGGGAGGTCTCTTTGGTAGGAAGGATCTTGCACTCCTGCCATGGCAAACCGGCAAATTAGGAGCTCCTCACCTTGCCTCCAAGAGGAGCATCATACTTCTTGAGGAGTTTGTCTCTGGTAGCACCGAAGGTCCGATCTTTCTTCACCCCAATGCTAGGCTCGGGCGAGGATTTTAGATTCTGGACAGATGACTAAACAAGTGTTGGGGCGCTGATAGAGCAATTCCCTAAGCTTGCAGCACTGGCGGCTAACAGAGGGGTTTTGGTGGCAGATGTCTGGAGCGACGCATGGTGCCCGTCTTTTGTGGGCAACCTGTCAGATCAGAGATATGGAAAGATGCAGGTGCTCTTGCAGGATCTCCAGGGTTGGCAGCCAGAAGACGGAGTGGACCGATTCGGGTGGGAGGGAGATTTCTCGGTGCGGGAAGCATATAGGAGACTCGGTGGCCCGGCCACGATGGGGAACATTGATTTAGTTAGAGACTGCAGGCAACTCTGGGAGGCCTCCTGCCCTTTGAAGGTCAAAATCTTCGCTTGGCTCCTCAGGAGAGGATGATTGGTGACCAGGACATGGAGAGCCCACTGGATGCCGGGCACGGACAAGTTTTGTCCACTCTGCCGCCAAGCGGACGAGGACACTGATCATCTTTTCTTCGCCTGTCCAATGGCGAAACGGACGTGGGAGCAAATGGGTGACCAGTAGTGGGCAATTGACTCCCAGGCGAATTTCTGGCAGTCATTCAGGTGTGGCAGGGTCAACGGAGAGATCAGGTGTTCCGATTGAGGAGAGAACGGGCCAAACCGTTGGCGGTTCTCTGGGCGCTCTGGCTGGGGAGGAATGCAGTGGTGTTTAGGGGACAGCACCCCTATGTAGATAATTTTGTAGGGGCTGCAAAATCTTTGGTGTTGAGTTGGAGTGCCGCTCTTTGATGTAAATTCTAACATTTTGTTTTAATGAATATCTGGGTGGGATCTAAAGGATCAACACCCTTTGTTTCCTTTCAAAAAAAACATCTCTTAGAAGGCTTCGCTCCTCACCCATCACTTTAGCAATCCACTTCATAAGCAAGACTTGATTCATCATCTTTAAGTCAACAGCCCCAAGCCCAACCTCCAAAATGGGTCAATAAACATCTAATTCACCGAGTGCACCCTTTTAGCATTTTCTGAGATCCCTTCCAGCATAATTTTCTCACCTAATGAAGCAGAAAGTAACCTCTGGGTTTGGCCTCCACCCTAAATTTTGGGCTTCGAAAGGGAAAGGGAAAAGAAATAGCATAGCATGTCCTGGCATGTGCCTGCTTTCTGAGATTCCTGACCAATCATAGGCAAGAGCTCCGCTCGATCGATGAGGGCAGAAAAGAAGAAAAATGGTCTCACCCTCTTCAATGAAGAAAGGTAAACCTAACCCTTTCATTCCGCCTATAGGGCAGGGGAGTGTAAAGTTAATGCATACCATCTTTCCCAAGTTGTCCTCTAGTTTCTTTGGCATGCCAAACGATGACATGAAGAAGATAGGAATAGTTGACAATATAGATTCAAAAGCACTAGTCTCCCCCCACAAGAAATAAGCTTTGGTTTCCAACTCTCCAATCTCCTCAATCTATCAATGACTAGGCTCCATCCTGCTTATATAAGTCCAAATAAACAATTGGAAGCTGTTTAATTGGCATACCTAACACTGCAGCACAATTCATAGCCTCGTGATCCCCTATCCTAAAGGGAACAAAAGATAACTACTTATTCAAGGATAAGCCAAAAAAAAACTCCCAAAAAGCTCCAATAGCCTCACCACCTTCCCAACAATAGTCCCCTACTCTACAAAAAAAGAGTGCAATCCACATACTATAGGACAGGAACCAACATCTACTCCCCTATTAGTGTGAAACCCCTGAAAAGCCCCTCTTCACAAGATCTGAAGGAAACTCTGGCTAAAGCATCCACCGCTAAGACAAATAACAAAGGAAGGGTGGGGCATCGTTGACGTACACCTCTTTGGGATTGAATCTATGCACCTTCAAGTCTATCGGTAACCAATATAGTAAAAGAAGTAGTAGTTACATACCACTTCATCCATCCAATCCACCTATTCGGAAATCCCATTCTTAATAGAATCAAATGTCTTATAAATCCACTTTCCAAAGGAACCCCTTTGTCCCTTTCCTCTTCCAATGTTGAACAATCTCCAAAGCCAAGGCAATGCTTCTTTTTTGGGCAAAAGAAAAAGTAGTTACTTCTTTAACTTCTTAAATCGACATTTACCCTCTGCAAATTCTTCCAAGGTGCTCATCAATCACTTCACACCAACAATAATTCATGAAAAAAATCACAAAACCATCCAATTCGAGGGATCCCTCTGCATTCAAACCCCTTAAAGCATGTGGCACTTCCTTCAAAGAAAAAGGTCTAATCAATGCATCTTTCTATTCCTGCATTGACCTCGTGACATCTTTGCCTAGCCACTTCCATCTAGATACGGAGCCTCTCCTCATTTTTTTTCTTTGAAAAGGTAAAGAATGGCTATTGGTGGTCAGTAGCCATCTACGTCATTCCATGAAAAAGACCAACCAAATTGGAGCCTCTCATGAAAGAACAAAAGTGGCTTGCCAATGCTTGTCCCACTACATATCTGCCCTCAAGTAGCTCAACCTATACATGAAGCCTGACAATGTCTATTAGCAACCACATGGAAGAACCTGGTGTTGGAATCCTCCTTCTCCAACCAAATTTGTCCAAATGTTCATCTTCATTCAACTTCCTCTTTCAAATCCTTCCTACATAGAACTGTATGGTACTTTTACATCTCCACAATCTCATCCATTGTAAACTTGGATATCGAGCCTAATGCCCAGAGCTAGGCCTGACTTGAGTCGAGCTTGAGATCAACTGAGCTCAAATGAGCCAACTCGGACTTTACTCATTCAGTCGATCCATGCTAGCCTCCCACTTAGCCCATGGTCCATGGAGGGGTCCAATGGTGCCATGCTTTGGAAGTCCAAGAGACGGTCACCAAAAAAGTGGTTATGCGTGACTCCTACTATGAGGTTGTCGAGGAGCACGACCATGTTGCGAAGGGAGAAGTCATGGGTAGAGAAGGTGAAGAGGGTGTTGCAGAAGGGGATAGAGGGCCCCAAGAAGGTGACCTTAAAAGTAAGGGAGATAAGGCCGTCGCGACAGTTGGTGGGGCAAGTCGGTGGTGTGCAATGTGTGACAAGAAAGGAGGAAAGAAGAGGGAAGAAGGAAAATATCAATGGAAAAGTTGGAGTGATGGAGCCAAAGGAGGAGATGCAGTGCCAACAACGAAGGAGACAACGGCAACACTAGCAACAATGACAAGGGAGATGAGAGGAGAGGAGGAACAAAGGAGCGATAACCAGGGATTTATTTTAGGGATGGGGAGGGAGGGGTCCTTCGTACTCTTTAGAGTTAGGAATGGGATTGGTATTTTGCATTTAAACTATTAACTTTTTATAGAATTTACTTGTAATCCATACAGTGTGTGTATATACCAAATCTCAAACAAGCCAAGAATTTGAGCTAACAAGCTAAGTCAAGCTCAGCTCAAGCTTGGCTTAACAAGGAAATGAGCACAATTTGGGCTCGGGCTTAGCTCAAAAACTCAATGAACCGAGCTCGTGAACCCTTGTTGAGCAAATGCCCACTCCTAGTTGTAAGGGCATCCACAACCACAACATTCCCTTGCTCCCTTTCCCCAACTCCTACAGATCACTCCTACAAGACTCAAGCTTTGTCTCCTACAGCAATACAATTATGCTACCCACCTTACCAAATAATCTCTTGTTGCTCCCCTCCTCCCATCCCTTAAACCCCTAGCATTGCAAGTCACAATCTTCACTAGTATACCATACAAACCCCTTCACCTCCTTCTCACCTTTGCAACCCCTACAACATAGGCAATATTGCTTAGTTTAGCATCTCCCTCGCACCTACCTCCTCTCCATAACTACCTGCACCCACCTCCTAGTGATGCAATTCATCCTCTACTACTAAATCAACCTAGGAGTCCTCATGGTTGCCACCAATCAAAAAGATCTCAACTGCTTGAGAAGCCGTCGAGTGTGCCCCTCTTTGTTGCCCCTACTCATAGCATCAATTGAGTCCATGCTACTTCCATGAGCCTACATGACAATGCTCCAACATTCTGTAGGTTAATTCAGTGCTCCGCAAGATTGCCTTACCACCTCTTCTTGACCTTTTTTTAAATAGTAATAGAAGCTTAATTTGAATTTGTGAAGATCTCTTCACAAAAGTGTACTAGATTGGTTAACAAAAACATGCTTTTGTTTTATTTTGATTTCAAATCATAAAAACTTCACAAATTTGAGAGTGAGAGAGGACTTCTGTAAGTTTGACATTCTATTTTGTTTGCATATACACAATCAAAAGGTCTAAACATGCATAAGTCATGACAGGTATGTAGCAAGCCCCCAAATACAATCACTCAGTTGTATGAGTTGTACTATTGAACCTAAGATTAGGGATTTTGCATTGTTGAGATTATTTCCTTCAGTTTCTTTTATTGTTCTCTCACTAGTGGGTAAGTTCGCACTTCGTGGCGGGAATAATATTATCATCGATGAAATATTATATCATAAAGAACCATGGTATATGTGTGCCTAACATGTTAAATGTGTCATGCCTCTTGAGCAAATATGCACTTGAGATTTTGAAACCTATGTACTTGAGATTTCCAAATGGAAGAAAGAGGCATTTTTGTATTTTTTTGTTTTTATTTTATTTTTTTAAGCAAAGGGGAGGGGTTCTTGCAAGTAGTTGGGTGGGTAGAATTTAATGGGAGAATGGCACCTATGTCCATCCAAACGAAGATGCAAGGAAAAGGCATTCTTTTTTTTTTTAAGCAAGGGAGAAGGGTTCATCATATTTCATTTGTTGGGCTAAGAGGGATTTCATTTGAGTGAGACAGAGGGGGCACATGATGTTGGGGTTTTTTGTTTTTGATTTTTTTTTTTAAGCAAGAGGGAGGGGTTCCTGCGAGTAGTTGGGTGAGTGGGGTTAATGGGATCCTATGTGTGTGGTTATCAACAATAATGCACATGTTGAAATTGAGAGAAACATGACATTTTTTGGGTACAATTTTGATGTTAGGGATGTATACCTTTTCCACTAACAAGGGTTATAGTTTTTCAATGAAGTGGAACATCTTTTTCTTAACATTTATCAGAGCAGTGATCCTACTCCTGATCTTTATATCCTCCTCAATCCCTCCTCTTTTTCGTCTCCAATATAAAATCGACTCCTGGATCTTCTTCCATATCCCTCCCTTGACCACCTCCTCCCCTGCTTACCTGTCTCATGACCATCCGCTGGTGTATCGCACTGGCAGTACGTCCACAACATTACTTCTCAAGCCATCGTGTTCTTCCCTTTGTGTGCATTTTTATGAGCCCAAGAAGTACAGATACCACCCTCACAACCAAAAGTGCATCCCGGCAGCCACCACCAACATCATGTACATTTCCTTATCCACCATCCTCACCTTCGACTCCAACAGCAGTCTTGCAATACTTCCTACATTTTCTACGACCTCAAGCATAGCATATGCATCATGGTAGCTACGCCCTTCTCCTCAACCAGATCAAACTCCGATAGCCTCACACTGCACTTCCACCCCCTTTTTCCACACAAGCATTTTTTTTTTTTAAGGAAAAGGAGGGCTTGACAGGGATTGTTAATCCCCCAAAATTTCATTAAAAAGGGTGTTAATTACACCACAAATTACAAATTGCACTAAAATGATGCAAAACACCATCGATAGAGAACCTCTCCCCTCTGAAGATGAAAGCATTATGCACCAACCAAATGGCTCCAACCAAGCATTATTTACCAGATGATAAGGGTGAATTACAATGTGATGCCTGCATCATTGCCACTTTTAAGAGGGGAGAGAGCATGAACAGCCGTTGGGAGTAGAAAAATACTTTCCCTGATTAAACTGGAGTTTTGGATGCATTGATGGGCTATGCAACTTCAATGGGTGGCAAGAGTTACTTCAGATTATTGATAATGCATGTCTAAAAAACCCAAGTCTCCATTATATCAGACTTTGATCTCTCTATTTCAGAAATGAATGCCGCTAATAAATGTCATTATGCCAGAAACATTCAACAGACAAAACTTAAAAGCTACAATATTGCTCAACATAATCAAATAAGCAAAACAATAATGTACCTTTGTTATTTTAGGAGAACTTCTACGGGAAGGATGGACATATCTCTGTGTAATGGTTTCTGAAATCTCCAGAGTTACTGCAACCTGAAGATCATGATCAACTTTGAAACCTGATACTCACAAATGGAAAGAAACTAACAGATTGATGATGCCACTATACATCAAATCATTACAAGGACAATTAGAAACTTCAGGTATAGATAGAGAACTTCACTTAAATCCACAAGACGGTATATAACACTAGAAAACCTGAACACAGACAGGCAATGGACATCACAGTCTGACAGTTGCACAGGAACCTTGTAGAGTTGAGTTTACATAGGTCCATCCATTTTTTACTGGTTTTAAGTTATACCCTATGAATACGGGAATCCATTTTTAAAAAAACTAAGAACTTTCCTATAACTATGCAACCCTCCTCTGTCCTGACTTGGCTGGCTACAGATAGGCAAGAAAACCTGACCATGAGCAGAGTTTACTTTTGAAATTCACCAAGGTTCAACTTTTTTCTCTTTTATACTCATCACCAAGGTTCAACTTTGCATCCTTGCCTTTTCACTCTGGTCACCAGCGACTTGACAAAGAACATCCAACGTGAGGTACCATGGCACATACTTTTTGTCGATCCCATTGTGCTCGTGGATGAGACAAGCGTGTATTGAAAATTTGAGCAATGAGGAGAGACCCCTAAACCGAAAAGCTTCTGCCTACATAGGACAATAACAGAACATGTGATATGCAAGCTCACTGAGGAGACAGCTGAATGAGATAAGAAAAATCAACCCACATTCCATTCCGAAGAAAGAGGTCACTAGATTTGTACGGCTTAATCTTTTGACAAGATGGAGAAACTTTTTTGCAGGAGATGATGGAGAAATTATCATGGAATCAATTGCACTTGCACAGAGATCCAAGAGGAGTTTCATGTGCTTTATACAAAGATTCTCTTAATAGCCAAGGGACTAAAGAGCAACCTTTGGACCTACAACGCTGTTAGCACTGTCCCAAAAGCTCAAGCCCAAGCTCAGATAAACAAAGGCTTGTGAATCATAATCAAAAAGCTGATGGACCCAGTCCAAGTCAAGATTTAGGCTTGATAAATTTATGCTGAGTTGATCCCAGCTCAGCTTGATAAAGCTTGAATTTGATGATGTAAGTGCATGTATCATTAAAATATTAATATATACACAAAAACCTGTTATGACTTGATTGGATGTTGCTTGAGTATATTTTCTAAAAGGTGTAAGGTGTTGGAATTATAATTTTTTTTTGAGAAAGAGTTTGCCACTCTTCGCATCCCTTTCCATGATTTTCCATTCTAATTCTTAATTATCCCACCGAAATGGAGTTTGAAAAAAAAAATCCAATTACCCATCTAGCTCTCAACAAATATTGTACTCCATCTCATAACTTGGTAAAGTACTACGCTCTCTCAAGGATAAAGATAGCAGAAGTGCAAGTATATTTGCTAAGAACTCTTTCAGTGAGAAATGGAAGGGTGACTACCAGATTTCTGTATTCAGAAATCACCGCCACTTAGACAACAAGACGGCCTAAAATCTGCATGTCTCGCACAAGGTAATGAATATCCCTCTTTATGAAAGCCCCACTCCTTGACATCACCACCATTCTCCCCCACGTGATCAACAACAAAATAGTCACTGGACCACTCTCTGGTTTAAATAGTTTCAACTCCATGTAGGTGATTGTGCATACCTCAAGACATCTTCTTGAACCTTCCCCATGGAAAAATGTAAGTGTGCCTCCTATCTGTTGACCAAAATATTTAAAATTATTAAAGGTTTCCAAGTATAGTGGAAATACAAACAAGATGTTGAACTAACCAGATCGCCAAAATAATGCGTGGAATCAGAGTTCCTAGGAGAGAACCGCAGTAAAATCTGATCATCAATTCTTATGTTGTATGACCTTCCTCGTACAAAGCCTTCTGCTGCAGAATAGGTTTACACTATGTTATCTTCACAAGTCTTTTAATTTAGTATAGCCTTATCCATTCATTAAATCCTGTTAGACCATGCAACAAAGGATTACATGTTCCAGTTTCAACAGATCTTGGTGCTGCAAGTCCTCCCACATGATCATCTGTTGATGAGGAATTTGAAAAAGTTTTCCGACGAAAAGAAGAATTGCCATCCAGAGAATAAGGTGGCTCCTTTCCAGGGGGTAAAAAACCTGATCAATCACAAAAAGGGTTAATGGGTAAAACAGACAAGGTTGAGCTATAAGGCACTATATGTTACCCTTCTTAACAATCTAAAGACCGCTGCCCCTCACAAGGAAAAGACAAGTCAAAGAAGCTCCATACAAATCATACCTACACTTGAATCATCTGCAACCTCAGATATAGATAGCTGAGAAAGCAAAGGATAAGAAGGAAGATTCGACGGTTCTCCCTGTGAATATCGAGACTCGTTGATAGAATACCTTGATGCAAGAGATTGCAAGGAGAATGAATTTCTAACGCCAGTATCCACGCCTTTCGTGGGGTTGTAGGATGAAAGAGATGAAATATCATCCCTTGAGCTATCATAGCCCTCTTCCACTCCATCTGGTAACTCATTTGCTCTAATCTGCCATAAAAATGAATAAACTCCAGTAATCATGCAGAAGCAGCATCTAAATAGCTTCTTTTATTCAAATGTATGCAAACTATGGCATTTGATTCAAAAAGAACTTTCTGCTAGGGCTACAAGTTTTAGTAACAATAATCATATGAAAAGAGCAGCTAAAAAGACAATGCAGAAGGTAAATTCTTAATAACTGAGAAATGGAACTAGAAATGCTTCTTTTTTAAAAAAAGAGATGATATTCAAATCAGGTTGCAAAAATCATAAAAATGACTGGTAAATATGAAATAGAAATAAAATTACATAATGCCTTCATAAGATGTAACACTTAACACTTTCCTTTCTTCGAAAAAGGGTGAAGAGGTTAGTAACCATCTGCTTCATTACTTCGAATGTCAGTTACACTTGATATTTCTGTGATTAAGGTTGGCACACTGTAACTTAAGGCAAAATAGTGATGGAAAATAATGCTATACTAAAGAAATGATATGCATACAAATAAACACTAGAGAAGCAAACCATTTTTTTTAAAGTAAAAGGGACAACTATTGGAGGTCAGTAGCCATCCACTGCATTAAAAAGCTCAAAAGCAAGCAAAAATTGCAAATGCTGGGTCCAGAAAGAGAATAAAGGCCGAATGTCAGAGGAGCAAACTTATCCAAAAGAAAAAAGGGAAACAAAGATTTGGTTCCAATAGGATGTGACTACTTTGGTAATTACTGAGCTGACTACTTAATCAATCAACCCACATACTTTATCCACCCAAATACTTGGCCTAGTATTGATATTTGGAACAGCTTCCTTGCTGCCAGGGCAGCTGGACTTATTAATTGGCTGAGGGTGCTTATTTTTGCAACCATGTAATTCAAGATAATTTTGGCATGCATTGGCTCTAGCATGTAGATAGAAGTAATTTTATTTCCTCTAGTTGAGTGAAAAAGTCAATCCTTTCAGCAACCAGTCCGCACAGATGAATTCACATTTGATACTCTTGTCGAAACATTAGTTCGGATAAGAAGAAAATACTAGTTCTGATTATCCACTTTGACCTCTATGGTAGTCAGCTAGAACATGTAATAATGTAGCAAAGGAATAGAGAAGGGAGAAGAGACGAGGGAGAGGATCAAGAGAGTTTTTCTCAGCAAATCTAACTCAGATATATCCCTAAACTATAACAAGAACGAAGCCATTTAGAGCCAAAATAGAAATCCCGATGGGTTTGAGATCTCTAATAAGCATAAACCCCTCATAGAAATAAAAGACCAAGTAAACAAAATATTCAATTAAGATTTAATAGAACCAAACAAATGGAGGTTTTCACATAAAGGCCTAAATGTTAGTACCCGAGATCCCCACATCACAGAACTGCCTTGACAACTTACCACTCTAAATTATCATCACATAATTACCTTAACAACTTACCCATTCTGAATCAGCATCTTTTTCCTTCCAGTATGCATCCATTTGAACAGTTGCAGCAGGAAAGCATTCTGCAAATGCACCAGTAATTAATTCATCTCTAAAAATAATTTGGAATCAAGGGAGTGGAGTGTCAACAAATCATTCTGCAAAAGAAAAACTAGTTGCTTTATCTCTAGGTATAATTTGGAGATGCAGGTGTGTGCACATGCACATGGATGTGGGTGGCCAGATATTCAGATAGATGTAAAACTACATAGATAGGTTCAGATCCATTTAGACCCATTTTGGAGCTTATTTGTTGTTAGTGTGGAATAAAAACCACATCAGCAGTCAGTGGCCACGTGGCAGAGTCCAGTTGGCTCACTGGTAGGCACGTGAAGTTTAGGATTTGATGTAATGTTTCCTAATTTGTTTTGTGCCACATGTGGCAAGTTTAGTTAAGAGATTTTGGTTTCTTACTTGTTAAGTTAGAGTGTTTTAGGAAAGTCTTGTTTCTTGTTTTGCAAGTTTGTTATAGTGATTGCCTCTCTATAAAAGGTAAAAGGAGGGCAATGCACGAAGTTTATTTTTGAATTGAAATAATATTTCCTAGATTCCAAAACTCCATCCTTTCTCTTCCATAGTCGCCGGCCCTCTCTCTCTTCCTCCTCTCTCCATGCACGCCATTATTGAAGAGGAAGAAGGGCTCCTCCACGCCGCCATCCTTCCAAATTTTCACATGATATCAAAATGGGATATCAAAGTGGGTCATCCTAGGCCCTTGATTCCATGCGTGGAGAGAAGAGAAAAGGAGATCCACGTGAGATCACGTGGAGTTACCTCCATGTGCATGGAACGCGTGGAGTTACCTTGGAGTCAAAATGCCACACCAACTCTACTATGATAGGGTGACCTTATACGCACCTAGGCATCCCAACCATCTCTGCGGACTCTTGGGGCGTAGGAGCAACGACACCATCAAAGCTTCCCCTCACACACCTCAAGAGAACCCAGCACCTTACGCAGGCTCTATGAGGGCGTAGAAGTAGGGGTGCAAGGGGTTGAGGGGGTGCATGGATCCCTCTAGCATGTCGGGGAACGCCAAGATATAGTGTTTAGCTCTCAGGTGTAGAAGAAGAGGCACAAAGACCACCTCAAATTTGAAGACAATAATGGTGGATGCAGAGGCTCAAGATAAACTCCATATATTTTCTGAAAAGGCCCCAAAGGTGCAAGAAGGGGCTAATATAAAGAAATGGGCGAAGGAGAAATATTCAAAGGAAAAGTGATTCTTCATTGAACAATCTATCGCAGTCAATGTACTTCACGGATAAGATCTTCTTATCTGATTTTTTATTCTCCTCCAAAGGGAGGATTTTTCCAGAGAAAAGGTATCCATAATAAAGCTTGGGATTACGCACCTTTCTACCACTTCATCAATTATAACAAAAAAACCATGCAAGTCTTCTTCCTTCTCCGATCTAGATTTGCAGGGGCATTTTAGCATGGAATAAAGACCATGTCAGCAGTCAGTGGCCACGTAGTAGTGCCACGTGACAGAGTCCAATTGGACCACAGTTGGGTGCGTGAAGTTTTAGAATTTGGTGTGGTATTTCATAGTTTGTTTTGTGTCACATGTGACAAGTTTTGTTAAAAGATATTTTGGTTTCTTAGTTGTCAAGTTATAGAGTTTTAGGAAAATCAGAATTAGGATTATGATTTGGTGATTTGATTTGTTTCTCATTTTGCAAGTTTGTTATGGTAATTGCTTCTCTATAAAATGAGAAAAATGCACCAAGTTTATTCTGCAATAATATTTCCTAATTCCCAAAACTCCCTCCTTTCTCCTCCATAGCCATTGGCCCTCTCTCTCTTCCTCCTGTCTCCACACACACCATTGTTGAAGAGGAAGAAGCACTCCTCCACGCCACCCTTCCAAATCTTCACATTTGTGGAATTACATCTCTATAATCCATCTATGTATGCTATATATGTCCAACAACTCTTATATATGCAACCAAAACATTTAACAATTTATTCCATCCATTTTAAGGAATTTGGGTTTGAATTCTAAAGATGGGGATGACTTATTGTACTATGCAATGCTAAACATGGCATTTCTTATGAGAAGTAAATAGTTTAAAATGAAGAGAACACTTGAAAGTATGGAAACTATCCAGCATTGTAATTTCCATGAGATGCATAAAACGAGCTTCCACATTACAAGTATAGGAGTAGCAAAAAAAAATCTCTCTTAATGTATTTCAAGTATGTGATTTCTCTTGGAGAAACAAACATGATGTGGGTTTCTTGGTGCAAACATCAAGATGAATACAAGTTATGATTTTTACCAAGACATTTAGAACTTATGTTTTCTTTCTGGATCTTATTTGAAGATGACCCATCATGTTTTTCTTCTTTGATGGGGGATGATGACCCGTTATTCACATACCAAACCAACAAAAGCAACATTAGCATGTCCATAAGTAAGTTTCTTAAGAAACTTAGATAAATTCAGAGAGTTGACTAACTCAATTATTTTTTATATGTTTAAGAACCTCATTGCGAAAAAGAAACTACATTGATACAAAAAGCATATTTGGACATCTAATTTCTTCAAAACTACAAAAACTATCATTTGATTAGAAACTTTTTAAAGGATAGTTTGATTAGATTTGGGTCAACAAAAGTTGACTTCCTTAAAGAAATTCACAATTAGCTATCGTCAAGAATCACGTAAGGAGCAAGGAGACTCCCATGTGTGTGGGAAAACAACCCGAATAATGGGTTGTCCACACGTGTGGACATGGAGAGAGGAGGAGCACACTCGGCTAGTTGGGTGGCCGATAGTGGGCAGCCTTTGGTGGTGGCCGGC
The DNA here is from genome assembly GCA_037157565.1 of Thalassia testudinum. Taxonomy (NCBI): domain Eukaryota; kingdom Viridiplantae; phylum Streptophyta; class Magnoliopsida; order Alismatales; family Hydrocharitaceae; genus Thalassia; species Thalassia testudinum. The sequence goes on along the minus strand of JAZHRO010000054.1, from coordinate 22,232,530 downwards.
GATGGTGATGTGAAGGAAAGAGAGAGGAGAGGAACCTTGAGTTGGAAATATTGTTATTGCTCAATGAGATTACAAGGGAAGACTCCTTTTATAAAGAAAACATATCCAAACTATTTGGAAACAAATCATACCTCTAAACAAGGAAAGATCTTATCTCTAAAACAAATCAAATCACAAACTCTTTTCCTAAAATATATTTACTAAAAATAGCAAACTTAATTCCTAAACAAAAACACCCAAAATTGGTCCAATGGACCTTTTAGCCGCCAGGCCTGCTAGGCCTTCTAGAAGCTGCCACGTGACACTATTCGCGTGGCCTTTATTCCCAACAGCTATAAATTTTTACTACCATACATTAAAAATTCCAAATCATCCACACTAGCAATTTCAACAAAATATTGTATTTCAACTTAGCAATTGTGAAGAAGACCACAAGGTTTATTGAAAAGTTTATAAGAGAAAATGTTAAGAATACTTGTTGTTTATTGTTATTTTTTGTTGTTTATGTATTTTCTGCTTCCTCAGGGATCCTCTTTCCCAATCCTCTATATATTTAAGGATTAGGATTTCGAGAATAGAGATTTGCTCAATTCCTCTAATTGGGCATCAGAGCTGCAATCTTAAATCGGCACCTATACCCTCTCTGTCCCATCCTTTTGTTCACCAAATAACCCCTTGATTCTTGATCAAATCCTCATAAAAATCCAAGAGAAAAAGAGGATTTGATCAAATCCTCAACTCTGACAAACCTCCAACAAAGTTGCATCCATCAAATACTGTAGCAGCATGCTACAATACCACGAGATACTGTAGCGCCTCTGGTGCTTCTTTGTAAGGTTATCTTGCCTGATCGACTGAATATTAGTCTTTCGAAAATGCCACACATCTCCAAGTTTGGTTGGTGGATGCTTGATTTAATGCTCTAAAATCGTTCTCATTGTTTTTCAGGACTTCAAAAGTCTGGCCAGCAAAGAATATGTAGTCCTCAAATGTTTTGCATGTGACACCACAGCGTATTTTTGAAATGGAAGCTACGAGAACCTGTTCTTTGAACCCACGGTGAAGCTGGATGGAACCAACTATGCCCAATGATCACAAATGTTTCTCATGACCATGGAGGATCATAATAAAGAGCATTTCCTGATTAAGTCAGATTCCAAGGAGAAGAGTGGCAAGCATGCGACCTAGCAGAGGGATAATGCTATGGTCGATGTATGGATCATGATCGATGATTATATACTATTGCAAAGGAGACATAGAAGACTCTCAAAGATAAATATCATGATTGTTTACAGCAAATGCCTCAAATATCGGACACTACTATAGTTGCTTCCTACTAGATATACCAATTGCTCTATCTACTCAAACTCTTAGATGTGATCGTGATTGGTCGAGTTTTGGAGAATCACACCACGCCTGTAGGGATCAAAGCAGATTCTCCAGCCTCAAAATCTGTTGCACCAGGCTAAACAGTTCAGGTGGCCAATGTGGGACACTCACTGATTACTGGTCAAGGAGATGCCCATATTTCCCCGAACATGAGATTGACAAGTGCCTATTAGTTTCCGATTTCCTTATCAACCTACTTTCAATTAATTGGATAATCAAGGAACTTAATTGTAGATAAATATTTAATCATGTCTCATGTGTTTTTTCAAGACATTCTAACAAGACAAGAGATTAGTGGAAGCCATGAAGAAGAGGGAGTGTATCAGTTGCTCCAATCACCATATAAGGCTCATGCTAGTGCTCCATCCACCTCCTCATCTAGCCTTCAGCAACAACTTCACCTAGGTCACCTCCCGTTGTCTAATCTCAAATGTGTTATTCCTTAACTCTCACTAGCAACCAGGATTGACCATGAAACATGCCAACTTGGAAAGTACCATCAAAGTTTGTATCCTCCAAGTCAAAATCCTAGATCAAAGGACTTATTTAAGTAGCTCCATATAGATGTCTAGGGCCCTAGTAATATGCCTAATAAACCATAACGTTATTACTAACTTGTCATTGGTTAATGACTTTTTTTGGCTACCTTGGGTGTTTTCCTATCATTAAGAATTTTATTTTCGAAGTGAAGAGTAAGTTCGGTGCCAATATGAAGGTTGTGTTCTAATAATGTTTTGAAGTTTTGTGCTCATTTCTTGCTCGGCTTTTATCTTTCCTAGGATATCATCCATCAGACATCTTGTCTTCATCTCAAAGCAAAATAGTGTCATAGAGAAAACATCATATTCTAGGTGTTGCCAGAACACTTTTGATGTGTCATTGTATACCATACTTGTACAAAGGTGATGCCTTTTTGACTACCTATTATCTTATTAATAGGACGCCATCCTCATTCCTTAACGAGAAATTCCTATTCAAAGATTGTATCCTGATGCACATCTCTTCTCTATTCATCCTCATGTCTTTGGTTGTGTTGCTTTTCTTTATATAACAGATCCAAGTAGAGATAAATTGGCACTTTAGGTTAAGTATATTTTTCTGGGACACTTTAGGATCCAAAAGGGATATCAACACTATGATCCCATCCATCGCCATCATTATGATGGTGCCGATGTCACTTTCTTTGAGTTAATACCATAATTTTCTACTTGAAGGTCTAAAGTGGAGGTGAAGATGATCTGTGCTCCCATGCATGTTCCTCCTATTGCTTTGGAAGATATTCCTGCATCTACCTCTCCTTTATTCGACAGTGACAACATTGACAGGTACAAATCTACATGTAGTCTTCGACCTCACCCTTTTGAGCCAAACTACATATAGCTCCTAAGGTAAGCGTAGAGCACATTTCTACTGATAGTAGCCTCTTCAATGATGTTCCTCTATAGGTGGATGTTCCATCAAATGATCGTTAACCAGCCATTACCGAGGATTTAGACCTTCCTATTGCATTAAGGAAGGTGCCCAACGGTTGTATTAGACACCCCATATCCAAGCATGTTTCATCGACATGTCTTGGACCCAAGTTTCAATGGTTTTGTATGGCACTTTCAGTTGTGACTATATCTACTTCACATTACTAGGCTCTTTTGGATCCCAAGTTAAGGCAAGCCATAAAGGAGATGTCAACTTTGACTATGAGAGGCACCTAGGAACTTACTGAACTACTTGTAGGTGTTATATTGGCTAGTTCGAACTAGGTCATCATTGTGAAGTACAATCCAGATGGAAGGGTGGAAGGATGCAAGGCCAAGATTGTAGTAGAGAAGTTCACTAACCTATGGGGTGGACTTTGTTGAGACCTTTTCTCCAATTGCCAGATTACCTACAATGTAGATTCTTTTCATTGATGTGCACTATGAGTGGCCCTTACATCAGTTTGACATTAAGAATGCCTTCTTATATGGAGATTTATAGGAGATAGCATATATACAACAACCTTATGGTTTTGAGTCTCAGGGGGAGTCCTCCAAGGTGTGTAGACTAAGGAAGGCCATATATGAATTAAAGTAGAGTCTTGGGACATGGTTCTAGAAGTTGACTGACATGGCAGAGACTCTTAGATTCAAACACTTGTTTGTTGATCATTTCTTATTTATGCAGTGCACTACTCGTGGAATGGTCATGATGCTTGTACACATTGACATCATCATCACAGGCGATGATGCTCACGAGATCTCAAATATGAGAAAATGCTTGGTTGATCACTTTGTTATTAAAGATTTGGGCCCAGTAAGATATTCTCTCGAGATTGAAGTTGCCAAGAAAGTATTATAGAACAGCTGTAAGATCTGCATGTCATATGGTTCTAAGTGTTTTGCTATCAATTATAGGCATGTACAAAAGATATTTGTGACAGAAATGAAGATGTTAAGATGGACGTGTAGCCATACTAGGAAGGATCGTATTCCTAATGAGATTATCTGGGAAAACGTTCAGGTGGCATTGATAGAGGATAAAATGAGAGACACGTCTAAAGTTTTGAACATTAGCAGAGAAGGCTGGTCAAAGCCTCAGTTAAGAGACATGAGGAGTTGGATGTTGAACCTCCTAAGATAGGGTGAGGAAGGCCAAAGAAATGTAGGGTGAAAACTATTAAGCATGATCTCAATTACCTTAGTTTAAGCCTAGAAATGGCTCAAAATAGATTCTAATGGAGGCAAAGAATCCATGTAGGTAACCCCACTTAGAGTAGGAAAAAGCTTTGTTATTGTTGTGTTTGTTGTTGAAGTTGCCAAGAGTAAGCAAGGTATGGTCCTATCAAAATGAAGTATGTCATGGACCTTCCACATGCCAAACTAGCATCTATCCCCATAGATCCTCAAGCTCACTTGAATGACATTGCAACTCCTTCCTGTTAATGTTCGCCAATTCAAAGGGCTTGTAGGAAAGCTGTTATACATGATGTTATACATGATCATTACTCACCTAAATATTTTCCTTGTTATTAGGAAGCTTAGTTAGTATATGGACAAGCCTATGAAGATACCCTGGGATGCAACGATGATGGTTCTCAAGTATCTCAAGGCATCTCTTGGGAAAGGACTCTTATTCACCAAGAGCTCTTCACTGAACACTATAGCATATATAGATGCAAATTACATTGGTTGTCCCAAAGACAAATTCTATCACTAGCTTTTGTACTTATCTTGCTGGCAATTCGGTGATGTGGCATAGCAAAAAACAATTAGCAGTCTCCCGGTTCAATGTGAAATCAGAGTATCGTGCTATGGCATAAACTTTTGTAAGAATGATGTGGATTTAGTTTGTTCTTGCTGATTTATTATGTCACAATTTCATTGGCTATGGAGATATGATATGGTAACAAAGTTCTCTTATATTGCAAATAATCACATGTTTCACAAGAGGACCAAACATGTAGAGGTAAACTATCATTATACTAGGGATGGTTTAGGAAGGCCTTCTATGCATTGCTCATGCTAGCTCCAAAGATCAGATGATCGATATTTTCGCAAAAGTACTTCCCAGGATGTCCTTTGACAGATGTTCCAAGCTAGGCATGATTGAAATCTACGCTCCAGCTTTAGGAGATGTGTTGAGAATGGTTGTCTTTATTGTAATTTTTTGTCATTTATGTATTTTGTGCTTTCTTGAAGGTCCTCTATGGTTTTTGTGAATCCCCAATATGTTGAGAACCAGGGTTTCAAGAATAGTGATTTGCTTAGTTCATCCAACTATTAACATGAGAGAGAGGGGGGGGAGAAGGAAAAAGTTAATCTAGCTAGATTCTGATCCTTGAGTTTGGTGAATTTTGAATTAAACATGCATGGTTTGATCCTTATTATATTTTGTGCAACTTTTTTTTTCAAATATGATTATATTGACGCAATTAAATAAATTAGGGAGTAGAATGTCTCGATTACCTAGTGAAGCCAACATGACAAATTTGGTAGATAATTAAAACAAAAGTCACATAAGCCAGATAATATTGTTGATGATTGCTAATCAATATTCATTTAAAAATATATATAGTTCTGAGTTTTATTTTATTTATTTTCTTAATAGTATAGTTTGGATCTTATCAAATAGGAATCCAAATTATTTGGTATTTAGCATGGTAAGATTTCTCTTTCAACCCAGTAAGGAAACTGATTTTGTCAATCTAAAGCAAGATAGCCATCGACACCAATGCCTATAGAGAGTGTGGTCTATAAGTTATTTAGCATGTTAACATGAAACAAAAATTGCATGCAAATGAATTGTCGCCGTAGTGAATGTGACAAGGACATCTGATGCTCTTGATAAGTAAATTGTAACTTCACATTCACATATCCATGTCCACATATTTACTAGTACTTCTATTTGGATTATTGATAACAGCCATGTCTACGTGGTGTATATCATTTTGCTTTTCCTTTACATCAATATCACTCGATTTAAAAATTAAAAACAACTGCTATGTAACTAGATATTAGACTCAAATGACTATTTCATTCCCTCTTTTTTTGAGAATATCGTCCCATTCCCATTTGTACTGCTGTTTTTCTCTTAATAGTCATTGTCAGAAAACAATATGCTAAGTATATTCTTGTATTACTGGTCAGTATGAAGAACCAAATGTCAAAATGTGTGAATTTACAAGTAGTACTGGCACTCTAACATTTATGTAAGGCCAACGATTTCTTAAAAAGACTTGATTTCCCAAAACTTCAAGAAGCATCCTTTCTCTTTCTCATTCCAATTTTCCCTCTCAAAAAAAAGTAAAGAAAAAGGAAAACTTCAAGAAGCATCCAAACTAGAGATGCTGGCATCAAGTACCTCCAATTTATGTTAAGTTCCCATTATCCCCCTTCAAAAATTAAGTGCCTATTATCAAGCTCTCACTTCATGTGATTCTTCGACAGGATTCTAAAATAAGGGACTAAGAATGATGTTATAAGAAGTTTAACTTAAAACTACAAATTTTGTCTTGATGTTTATGAGCTTTGGTGTAAGTGACTTGGTTTTAAGAGAGACACTAGGATTTTGATATATTTATGTACTCTTGTAATCTCTCTCTTGGTTTCTCTATAAATGTCAATTAAGGCAAGTCCAAATGACAGGGTGACGAATAAAATATTTAATCTGAGTGATCCTTTGTTACAAACCCCTTGCTTTCTTTCACTCCTCTCTCCCCCTAACACTCCATGCCAGATTCAATGCCAGGTTTGTGTCAAAATGAAGATAAGTCCTTCTAGAAGAAGATGATGATGACAATGAAGAAAAGGTAACATGGGCTCTTCACACTTCAACCAATTATCAAAGTACAAAAGCACACAAAATGACATCAATGCCATTTTCATCCTTTTACAGTTTGATGAGGGAAAGACCCAACGGCCAGACTTTTTCAAGGAAAATGAGCACATGTATAACAAAAATTGGGTGCAATATGTGTGAACTCTATGCAGTTCTATGTCACATTGCAAGGATCTCCAACAAATATATCAAGGCAGTATTATAATTATCCAAATGAAGAAAGGATATACCATCAATCTGGGCATTTTCACCAAGAAAAATATTCCCCTTCTGTAGAATCCAGATTTGCAACGGAATGCGGGCTTCCTGCATGTCAAAAAGTTTTAAATTGGAAACACCATCAATGCTTTAAGAATAAAGCATCAGTCCAATAATAACAATCATGACATGCACTTCCAAGGAATCAGTGATTCTATGAAGAATAAACCAACAAAAACAAATCATGATCTGCTCTCTTCAACAAGAATCCACCATTCCTAATCCAGTCTCAAACAACAATCTTGATATGCCATTTCTTTCTATGGAAATAGCTAATGAAAAAGAGGCAAACCACTTGAACTGGAGGGCTCATCAACCCTTTGTTCCAATGTCCATTCTCCAATGCCATCCATCTCCCGCATAATGTGCTCTTGATATAGTAAATATAGCGAATGGTTGTTCCTCTATAAGATGGTGGTAATATCTTTGGCAACTCTGCTCGTAGTAAATCTGCAAAATGACATCAATACAAAAAACCGCAAAGCTGCAATATCCTTTCTTTGGGAGGAAAAAAGATGGGCAGTTGAAAGTAGCCATCGCAAGAGCAATCATATGTTGATAAATGCATGATTTAATCTCTTAACATCAAAAAAGGATAGAAACAGCATCAATGAAGCAAAACCAGTGAATAACAAAAATTCCTTGTTTTATTGACCCTGTGCCTGAAAGAATAATATCAACTCATCTGTATCCTATCCAAGCGATAAACCTAATTTGATTTTTTGTATTGGTAAGGAAATAATATAGGAAAACTACATGTTTAACAATTCTATTAGGCTGATTTTCGATAAAGAATGATGGTCAACAAGCTCTGGATCTTCTGACCATGAGCATGTGGGCTTTTGCGTCATTTAGACAAAGACAGAATGACTTGGAATGCTGGAGGGTGAAAGCTATAGCCCTGCTGTGGTCTTTACGGCTAGAGGAGTATGACGTTCTTTGTCTAAAATGTGGCAGCAGCCTTTTTAACTTCTTTATATTTGACCAATTATTACATTTGGATGCCTAGTGAGAGGGAGGGAGGTAGAGGGAGGAAGGGAGGGAGAGATTACCTGCAATTTACAGTTGGCTCCTGATCAGATCAAACTCAAACCACATTTGAGCAATCCAAGCCCAAATCCAACTGGCTTCAGCTAAGTCAAGCTTGAGCAGAATGCAATTTGAGCCTTGACTTAAGCTGGTCTATGTTTGTTTTTGCCAACCAACCCTAAGGACCTTCTAAGCCAGCACTCAATAAAAAGCAGAAGATGGCAAATGTTTTGATGGATATTAGGCCCATGAGCACGGATGACGAGAGAAGACTCAAGAAGAAGGGTAGATGGAGGAGGCTGATGAGGGTTGGGTGACAGCATTAATAGATGTTTGGACAACTCCAAGGAGGACAACATCACAGGGGAAGGAATCGATGTCTGGACTGAATAGGAGCAGATGTAGGGTGGAGAACATTTTATGCTACTGTTGCAAAGAGAAAGAACATCTTGCTCATGACTGCCATGACGTGATGCTATGCTTGAGATGTGGGGGCATTGGGTGTTGATGGTTGTCATGTCCAAATCCAAGATGCCTCTAGGTAAGTACTTGAATTTTGGGTCTCGATCACCACAGCTAACTGAGGTAGTTAAACCTTGGTCAGCTACCTTTCAAATGAACAAGTCCTTCCTCTATACTTGTCTGGACTCTGGTCATAGACATGATCAGGGAAGACTTCGAGGGATTTGTCAGTTGCCACTCTAACTTGGAGGTTGAATCGAAGCTTGGGATTCGATGTTTCCTCCAATGAGCACACAAAGTTCCTATTACAAGGCTGTTCTGAGGAGTTATCAGCCCTGTGATTTGAGACAACATGTTGCAAGAATAGGGAGGTTCACTTATGGTTTCATATGGACATGGACGGGGCAATTCATGAGAGCCATCTTAGGCATCCCACTGAAGTTAAGATCCACCGAGGTTGTTGAGCCTGTCATTTCTTCCGTCAGTTGTCTATGACAATGTGACAGTGTTGGATCCACAGCGGAGGATTCGAGATCAGTGGAAGCCTTGGTGGAGGTTTGGTTGGTAGATGGCATCCCCTAATGGTTGGTCTTGCATGTAGGTGGAGGTTCCGGGCCCCTGCTATTGTCTCCAAAATGTGCTCTGCCACCATGTTCTCACTCTTTGTTGCAGTGGTTGCAAGGGGGACTAGCAAAATGATGACCAGACAAGGCATCGGTGGTTACCAGAGGAAAGATCTGGAAATGGAAAAATCAGGACAGTGCTTCATCTCCTATGGTGGTTGCAACTAAGTGCAAGGAAACAAATCCCAAAGATGGCAAGCGTGATTCACGCTGAAGGGAGGTTTCAATAGTTTTCTTTGGAAGATAAGAGGGTGGTGAGTTACTTAGGATATTTGTGGGGAAAAAAAAAAAGCTAGCCCATATAAGGCATCCTCTACCATGTCAAGTACCCACCAAATTGACACTCCTACAGGCCTTAATAAATCGAAGGAGGCTACAGATTCACCATTTGTTTCCAAATTTAAATTTTGATCCAATTTCTGAACCAGATACCCAATAGCCAAAGAGGGGCTTTTCTTAGGCCCAGAACACATTAAGAGAGTGGTGGGCCTTTAGTTTAACGGCTTGATTCCTTCCTTTTAGTGGTGGAGATTTTCTTGAATTTCTCACACTCCCGCCACCTCTATTCATTTTGAGTTTGAAGCTGAAGCTGGGGACCAATATATGTTGCATCAGACAAGGCCATCTGAGGGGTGATGTGTGTAAAGATGAAGATGGGCAAGGGAGCAATCTAGTCTAGGTGAGGATGCACATCAATTGAAGGGGGTTTTGTTCATATTGCAGGAGGATGTAATTTCAAGGGAGAAAGAGCTACAACCCCATGAAGATAGTGACGTGAAGTGTGTGTGGTTTATAAGACAAGGCCAAGCATAGGTCTTAAGGGAGATATCTGCAACTACGATATCCTACTTTTTTAATTGCAAGATACAAAACTAGAATGTTGTATAAATGAGATTTTTTGGTAGACTAATGGCAAGGATATGCTTCTCTGAACTCCATTAGCAGATCTAGAGATCAGGTGCTTGGTTGGGATAACGATTTACTTGCAGAAGACCAGACAAAGTTGGGATTTCTTCTCTCAGCGTTATTGTCCCAAAGAAGTGTATGGAGTTCAATTCTTGTTCTCAATGATCTATCAGCCAAATGTAGAGGCTGATAGGGCCACTACGTGGGATGAAATAAAGAAAACAAGAGCCAAATATCTGGACATGCCTTGGTTGTTAGGGGGTGATTTTAACATCACGTTGGACATTGAGGAAGCTTCAGAGACTGGCATGGCATTTAGGGACACCATTGTCACATTGTGGACCAAGTATTAATGGACTTCCTGATTACAAACTGCAGCCTTACTTGGCAGAGTTCAGCACCAAAGGATACATGTTCTCACACTGATAGGTTCCTGGCTTCAATAGAGTATGCAAAAATCTATCCCCTTTCTAATGTAATTCCACCGGATAGACCTTTTTCTAATTGCACATCGTTGTGTTGGAGATGAAGCAAAGACCCAAAATGCAATACCTTATTTTTGGAAAGGAGGATGTGACACTTGTTTCACGTTTGATCAACCATGGTTATGTGAACCAGACCTCAAGAGCCTTGTTGGAGAACAACAAAGGCAAGTGCCAGAGGCTAACTTGGTAGCTGGGACTTTAGTGACTAGATTAATGTTTAAGGACAATATAAAGGCCTCTAGAGGCAACGTCAAGGATTAACAGAGTGCAGGACTCTCACCCCCTTGTAGCAAAGAATATTTTTGATAAGGTGCAACATCAAGTGATTGTGATTATGCAGGAAGAAGATAGGAAAACTAACATACAGTGGAGGCAGAAGTCTCGACAGAAATGGCTAAAAGAAAGTGATGCTAAGACAAAATGCTTTCACGCTTGCACCAGTCAAAGTAGGTGAAATAACTTTATTGAACGCTTGTTGGCAGAAGGCAAAGATATTTGTAGGCATGATGCAGTTGGAGAACACATGGCCTCACACTTCAGTCAGTTCTATGAGAGACAAGACTTGGGCAGTTGGCAATGGCAGGTATAAGTGTCCCTTGTCTCTCCAAGGGGTAACAAGATGTGCTCATTACAGATGTGACAAAGGAGGTCAAAAGAACCTTGGCGGGACTAAATGCAAAGAGGTCTTATGGTCCAAATGGGTTCCCAATTTTCTCCTACGAGGAGTTTTGAAAGGTGGTTGGCGATAATGTTCTAACAATGATTAGGGAGTTAATGACTGAGAATAGGGGATTTGGTCACCTCAACAAGGTTTTTTTTTATTATTTCTATCGCCGAAGAACGAGATGGTACAGACAATGGACAATCTTCATCCCATCGCCTTATCCAATGCTACACATCTTATTGTTTCAAAGGTCTTGCAAATCGTTTGAGGATGATGATGTATTCCTTGTGCATCTTGTTCAGGTAGCTTTATCGAGGGAAGATGCTTGCCAAATTGTTTTATCACGGCCTCTAAGTATCTACTTAGGAGAGGTGTAGGATGCATGCTTATCTACGGAAGGCTGATTTTGCCAAAGTATATGACCATGGCATTGAGATTTTCATGGTCCTATTTGGTCAAAAGGGGGATTTAGAATAGGGGATTCAATAGATGAAGAGGTGTATTACCACTACCTCCTCTACAATCCTGCTTAATAGGAAACCAATAGATGAAGAGGTGTACTCCCCTCCAGTTGTTTCTGCCGCTCCACTTCCACATTATGTTGACTCTGCTGCTACCAATGTTGTCTCTCCTTCGTCGACTTCAACTCACGCCACCCCTCCAATTACTTCAGATAGTCCTGTTATTCCAGGTTCTGTTGCTACAAAACAACAAGAAGCTACTCCCATTACCATCAGGACACATTCTATGGTCACAAGATCCATGCATGGTATTGTCAAAAAGAAGTGCTAATCGGACTCTGTTCATCCTCTTCCTCAACATCTACATATTCTTTACCAAGAGCGTGAACCTACTTCCTTTACTCAGGCAAGCAAGAAAAAGGTCTGGCTTGATGCTATGGCTAAGGAATTTCATGCTTGACAGAAGAATAAAGCATGGTCTTTAGTACCAAAAAGACCTGCTATGAATGTTGTGGCCAATAAGTGGGCTTACAAAATGAGAAGGCGACCTGACGGCTCTATTGACCACTATAAAGCAAGACTTGTGGTCAAAGGATTTCATCAAGTCAAAGGTCTTGACTACAATGAAACCCGCAGTCCTATCGTGAAGCCAACCACTATTCGCTTATCACTCAGTTTGTGCCTGACAAATCACTGGTCTATCACTTGGTTAGATGTGCATAATGCCTTTCTACTTGGATTACTGGATGAAAATGTCACTATGACACATACTCAGTTTGTGCCTGACCAATCACTGGTTTATCACTTAGTTAGATGTGCATAATGTCTTACATGGATTACTGAATGAAAATGTTTATATGACACAACCACAAGGCTTTACTCATCCTGAATTTCCTAACTATGTTTGTCAACTCTGCAAGTCCTTATATAGGCTTAAACAAGCCCCAAGAGCTTGGTTTAGGCATTTAACCACTTTTCTTCAGCCTTTGGGATTTGTTGGCTCAAAGATTGACACTTCTCTTTATGTTCATTATACCTCTGATAGTCTCATGTATATGCTGATCTATGTTGATGACATCTTGCTTATTAGCTCAACCAAGGCATCTATGCAGCAACTGCTTGAGAGATTAAAGATGGAATTTCCTGTGCACGAGCTTGGCTTTCCACATTACTTTCTTGGCCTGAATTTCCATCACTCAGCTAACAGTCTTCAAATTCCGTAACAAAAATATCTTGCTGAGCTACTGATCAAATTTTAATTTGATAGCTTGAAACCTCTAAAGACACCGATGGTTGCTAATGTCTCAACTTTTCTTGCACCTACTCATGGAGAACCTCTGCCGGGTGCTTCAACTTTTAGACAAATTCTTGGCAGATTCTTGGCAGCCTGCAGTATGCATTATATACTAGACCTGATCTATCATTCTCTGTCAATAAGCTCTCTCAATTTATGCACAAACCCACTACTATACATTTTGAAGCCCTCAAGCATGTCTTGCGTTATAATAAAGGCACCCTTAGTCATGGCTTGTTCTATAAGCCTTCTTTCAAGCCATCCATTATTGCATTTAGAGATGCTCATTGGGCTGCCTCTGTTAATGATCACAAGTCCACAGTAGGTTATGCCATTTACTATGGTAGTAACCTTATTTCCTGGAGCTCCAAGAAGCAATCTAGTGTTGCTAGATCATCAACTGAAGCAGAATATAAAGCCATCACCAATACTACCATTGAGATCATTTGGCTGAGATCTTTTTTGGCTGAATTGTGAATTCCTTTACACGCATCACCCATATTATGGTATGATAATGTTGGCACCATTTATATGGTACGCAATCCAATTTTTCATGCGAGGACAAAACATGTCCAAATCGACTATCATTTTGTTAGAGATCAGGTTGCCCAAGGACTGTTTCAAGTGTGCTTTATTTCCAACAAAGACCAAGTTGCTGATGCATTAACAAAGTCTCTCCCAACAACTTTATTTCAATCCTTTTGTGGCAAACTTCAGCTTGTTACTCACCCTTCAGTTTGAGGGGGGGTATTGGAGATAGTGACAGAGTTGTGTAAGATTCCAATTGGGTAGTCTATTGAAGTTTTTTGTAACCACTGTACTAAACTGTTATAGATATCTGCACAAGCTGACTGAGATGAAGTAACTCGGTTGCTCTTCTCCACTCTTCTCTTTCTCTGTTCTACTCTCAATTCTGCTAAATCTAAGAGGTTCAACCTAGGTGGAGAGTTCATCAGAAGTGCCCTCTCACACCTCTATTCATCATCCTAGCCATCTACACCTTAGCTATTAGTCCTTTTGTTGCTGCTTGTTAGGCTGGGGGTTCCAGTGGTCGTAGAAGATCTCAGGTGATGACTCCCCTCTTGTAATATGTGGACAATACCCTTTGCTTTGTGGAAGCATAAGTAGCAGAGGCTGAGAACATTACAGATTTGGTGAGGGTGTTTGGCAAAGCATCGGACCTTTTCATTTACTTTGGAAAGTCAATTTGTAACACTTTTGGGCTAACCGAGGAGGAAGCAAGGACAATCACGACAATGCTATCTTCTTCCAAGAGCATCTTGTTAATTCCGTACTTAGGCTTGACATCAACCTTGCATCTACATAATTTTGCACCTATACAGTGCCTAGAGAGGAAGCCAAATGATTAAAGGGTAAAGCTTGTAGGCATTTGGTCCTAATGAAGGTTGTGCTCGCAACCAACCTGTTTTCTTTATGTTTTTTGTTACCCCAAGACATTCATTGTTAGTAGGATTGAAGCAATGCGTTAGAAGTTGTTTTGGAAAGGAGATGGAGGTACCAAAAGAGAAGGTTACCTAGTTCCCTAAATGAAGGTGTGTCATCCACAAGCAAAAGGTGGACTTGGGATTAACAAGTTCGAGACATGAGTGTCAAACCTTCTCGCAAATTATGTGCTAAGATAATGGATAGAGAAACCTGGCTTGTCATCGAGACATGAGTCTCCTTTTTAAGGGGGTTCCTAAAGGTTTTTCCCTCTTTAAGGGAATTTTTTACTCAAATTGCTAGAAATGGACGAACCTTTAGATTTTAAAGGGATGATTGGTGCAGTCTTTGTCCTCTTTAGTTGGCATTCCTGAGGTTGCTCACCCTAGCACAAGACAAGGACGCAAAGTTGATTGATTGCTAGAGTGAGCTTCTGGATGAAGATCGAGGAAGCTAGATGTTGACTTTGTGTCGATTTTTTCATATGCCAAAATAGAGGAGCTTCTTAAATTTTATGAAGTATTTGGTAAGATCCATCATTGTGCTAAAAAGGAGGATGGTTGGCAATGGGACGAAGATTTTTCAATGTGTTCAGCATGCCATGCAATGCAGACAACTTGATGATGACGAGGATTTCTTGCGAGATTGTCATCCCTTGTAGAAGGCCAAGGTGACTTTGAAAGTCAAATTCTTTGCTTGGGAGATGCGGAAACAAAGATTAGTTAGAAAGGTTCAAAGGTGGTGTTGGCTCCCTGAAGTGGACACTTTCTTGCATCTTTTCTGCAATGGGAAGAAAGATCTTAACCACCCTTTCTTTAAGTGCACTTTTGCCATTTGCGTTTGGCCGATACTTGTGTTTTGAGAATTTTTAGAGGTCATATAGGAGGGAGTGTCCAACAATTGACTTGGCAATGTTTCGCACGAGGTTGGATAAAGCAAACTTGTTGGCTTCCAGTTGGGTGATTTGGATTGAGAGAAATGGAGCTGTCTTTGAAGGTAAAAGGTTATATGTGGAAAGTTTTCTTTCTTGTGCTTGGTCTTTTCTTGTGGAGTAGGAGAATTCAGTCTCCCCTTGATGTAATTTTTTTTGTTATTTAAATGAGGTCATGGTTAATAGTTTCAGAGGGGACGAGGAAAACCAAACAAGTGTTGGAAGAAAACTATTAAGCATGATCTCATTTACTTTAATTTAAGTTATGAAAAAGCTGAAAATCGATCTATGTGGAGGTAAAAAATCCATATAACCGACCCCACTTAGTATGGGAAAAGGCTTAGTTGTTGTTATTATTGTTGTAATAAAATTTGGAAGACTATTAGCCTCGAGTAGTCATCCTTTAGCCTCTCAAAGAAAATCAGCGGAAACTAAAAATAGGATGAAGAACAGATTTTTAGCAAAAAAACTAACCCATTGGCAAGAAATTTCATTGAAATGGAAATAGAAGCTTAAAGCTAAGCATACATGATTTGGATAACCCAGGGGAAACCAGCACTTTTGAAACCAACGACAGTGTCGCACAATCCAGCAACAGATGTTCACCTGCAGGCATGGATATCATCCCAACAGTAAATCATCAAGCATAAGTATTCTGTTTCTAAAAGGTAGACTAACAAAATAGTGATAATTAAGTACCAGACTGACTAGAAAGTATAGCATTAAGTTCTGAGGATTATTGTTACTTTCTCAATCTTTAAATACCAGTAACACTAACAATACAACGACAACCATTCAACATTTATCCACAGGATAAAGAAGGTACCTCTCTTGAGCTTCATGGAAGATGATGTTTTCTCTACCACAAACCATTGTGTATCCACCTTCTCGATGCCCTTGATCTCAGCAGCAAGGTTGTCAATTAAAAATGAAGCCGTGGCATCCTCAGGCGGCAGTTTATCAGGTGCAGGCACAGAGATCTCAATGGTAACGGTGAGCAGATCACCAGGTCTGTACACTTCCTTGTCTGTCTGAAGTTTCAAATTAGGAGTATTTCCATGTGCCTTGGGTTGCTCGGCCTTCTTCTCGTCAACCAAATTCGATCTCCCAAAAAACGAAAACCCATGTGACAGCCTAAATGACATTTTCAATTCCAGATAGCCATCCGAGTTTTTGAAAATGTCCAAGAGCACCAAATCACGCAGCTCTTATGCAACAATGCCTGTGTCTACCTGCAAAATATAGCCTCTCTGAGAAACCAAGAATCCAAAACCCTTTCCTTGCTTGGCAAGCAACCACTGAGTCGATCGCTGTGTACATGCACATATATACTTTACGGGAATGGACTTTAGAAGGTTTACTGGACATTAATTAGTGGACTTTAACGATTGCTTGGGTGTGCGAATGAATGGATGACATGCATTCTGACCGCACAAGTCTGCCAGAGTTTCCCCGTTATTATTCAGTTTGACAATGCATTTACCTTTCGACATCAACCAGAAAAAGGAAATATGCGTCCTTAATACATTGGTATGATGAGTAAATACTGTGCTTGTGAATGGCCAATAATCCAATTACTCCTCTACATGACTAATCGGTACAAAATCATTAGATTTAGGCGTATAATGTGCTTTCCGGTTTTATATACATCCATTATTGCAATAAACATCCGAACTCTTGATTTCGAGGAAGTGCTCGATCACAGGAGGACCGGGAATTCATCAGTCCGATGAGATCTCGATGCTGATTCTAGAATCCATCTATTGTGGATCTTCAAGCTACTCGTGCATTTTAATGGTTTCGGTTGAAACTCCCGATCAAAGCGATTCCTCATGCGATAAGACTCGATGTAATTCGATAGATCTCGTCAGATAACTCCGAATTGGATTGAGATGGATAGGACGAGTTGATCAAATACCAGATCGAGCTCGAATCCGGCGCCAGAAGTGTCCTGGTCCTTGGGGACACGGTGGAGGTGACGCGGGCGTGATGGGGGCGGCGCGCGCGAGGGAAACGGCGGTGAGGAGAGGCGAGCGATGATGTTGGATTGGCGGTGAGGAGGGGGAGGGAGGTGAGGGGAGAGGGGCGTCGGCGGTGGGGAGTGGGAGTTGAGATCGGAGGTGGGAGGTGTGGGGGTTGAGATCGGAGGTGAGGGGTTCGCGTGGCGTGGGGTGAGACGAGAGGAGGCAGGCAATGGAATTTCTTTGCGATTGACGCCTTTTTCCTTTTTATTTTTTTCCCTCCATTCAAGCACTTCATAGAAGCACTCAAGCGAATGTACCTGTGTAACCTCACCAAAAATTAAAAAGGGGAAAAAGTGAAAATTTTTGCATCGGTGTATACACAGGCGGAACTGGAGCATGAAAATTAAGGTTTATTTTTTAATAATTTTTATTTTGTTCATGTAATTATCATAAAATAAAGGGATAAAAGTAAAAATTAATAACAAAAATTCTAAAATTATCTGGCCACTCCCCATTCCTTGTGGGCCATAGCAGTTCTTGACTTCGTCAATCGTTGATCATCCCTCTTCCAATGACAATACTTGCACTCATTTTCCCCTATTGCTTTAAAGGATATGAGTCTTATTTTTCTTTTACTTTGTTTCTTGTTGGCAATGTATTGATTTTCTCTTATCCAATGGATCAACCAATAGGTTTCTCTAAACTCTTACTTGCTAATCCCTATGATGGGACAAAAGAGGATCACACTATCACATGTTATTTTCTGAAATAAATAATAGGTAAAAGTGGATAGGTGTTACGACTCGAATCCGGCTCCACATGGAATCTAAGAACGATTCACCTTGACTAATCCCAAAACCAGTCGTCCATCGATAAATAGATCAAATATATATATAACATTCCACACATGTACTATAACTAAGCATTCAATGAACGATGGAAAGTAGAACAATAATCTGAAATAGACATCATATCACGGGAGAAAAACAGAGTTCAAAACATAATCATCACAACTGAAATTGAAAGACAGAAAATAAGGCTACTAGTTCCTACATGAAGAAAGAAAAGTACCACAAAGACAGTAAACTGAAAACTAACTAAGGCTGGGCTCGACTACGCCCAGCACCCTCTGCAACCGGTGATACTGGCTGCTCACCTCCCTAACCTGAACATAAGTAGCGGATGTCAACTAAACGCTAAGTAGAGTGGCAAACTTAAAAACATTTAATGCATTTAATTGTTAAAAGTAGTAAACTATTTATGCAATTTCAGTTATTCATACATTAACGTCTAGTTTTATTCATAATCACTAGTTATTTAGTATTTAGGCATTCTAATAAAGATCCATGTCATCACTTGATTCACATGTTTCCTATGGAAATGATTTTGTTGCAGTTTTCCCACGATGTAAGACACACACGTGGCACTCTGCTGATCGGGAGAGTATCCCGTGGTAGTCTTACACCCGATCTACCACCCCGGGGTTGCAGTCGAGACGTAGTGGTGACTACGACAAGCGCGATAGACGCATGGGTAGCCACTCCACACTGGCACGCGATCAGTCCTTTCTCCTAGCGGGTGCACTCTAACATATAGCACATAACAGAATAGGGGTCACGCCCCTCATCAGTCTGCGTACCTTGTTCGACTATCCCGATTTGCTCAGTGGGCCCAACAGGAATTGGTGTAGGGAGGTCATTCCTATCCCAGGTCCCAACCCAAAGGGAGGCTAGCTCTCTCCCTATAAAAGTTACAGTAGCTCTCCTCAATACCTCGTACACGAAGGTCAACTCACTTTCTATACCCAAGTCCAACCAACTGTCATGCCTGTATAGGCGAGTTATTCCATCATACATTAAAGTTTCCATGTCACAGCAACTTAGCTACTTTCTAGTTCCCCATAGGGTTCATTCATAGTACTCGTTTCACACCAACAAGCTGCATGTATCTCTATTCACATTCAGGTTTCAGTCATGGAAATAGGCAGTTCGTAATATAACAGTAAAAGCATTTAACTACATCATTCGAGTTACCATTCTCTCATACTATGGAAATGATCATCATGCATATTTAAGTTATGTAAATCAAGATTCATGTACTGAACATAAACATGCATCATTCTCAATCATATGGTTCATTTCATGACTTAGGTTTCAGGCAGAAATCTCTAGTTTAACCTTTACTTAACAAAATCAATCAAAAAGGAGTAGAGAAAGACCACTCTACCAAGGGGTACGGATGATATGGGGGCACAAACGGTGGATCCCAACACCTCCGCAGGTCTCGTGCACACTACAGACTGGAGGCCTACACCAATGTAACGGTCATACAGGGCATCAACCTCGTTGTCAGACATTTCAATACGTAAAACAGGCTCAAAACAGTGTGGAAACAACTCTAAAACATAGTAAATCCTACGAGCTTTCCAACGATACCTTGATTATGCTATTCCGACTCCGTTTGGGCCCTGAACCGACCCAAACACTCCTCCCGATTCACCTTAATCGAACCAAGCGAGCTGGTCTGGCTGGACCGACCGCCTGCTTGCAGCAAACGCATGCACTGGCTAAGATTAGACATCTGGGGTGAGTCCCAGACGTCTTAAATGTGTGCAGTAACCCACCTAGCGCTCCTGCTTCCTCTCACATCGTCTGCTACCTCTCACGACTGTCTGAGGGTGCAACCGGACGTCTGACGCCTCCTTCAGATGTCTGAAAGTGCCTCGATTGCTGAGTATGTGTGCCTTCCCAACACCTCCTCCCCTACACAGCTCGCTTCCCTACGCGAGCTCGCAGCCTCGAGCCGCACACAACGCAAACACCTCGGGCAGACCTCACCTTGTGCCCTGCGTGTGCTCGGACATCCGGAGTGTGCCCTGGCTATCCGCAGAGCCTCCTAGTCATTTTCCGGCCTTCGCAGACATCTGATGGACGCAGGGCTTGCCTCCTGCTTTGCACTTCGAATGCGGGGTCTGTGCCTTCAATGCTTCACACCGCTCACCGCTACGACCGCTTGCCGCGTGCAGCAACAGTAACGGCCCTCCCTCCCAATCCCTCGATCTCTCCTCCCACTCCCTTCTCTCTCTCGCCCTTTGTAGGTGGGGGGTGAAGGTAGCGCCGCAAGAGACAAATGGGAGTGTGGGGGGGGGGGTGCATAAAACGAGGAGGGGGGATTTTAAAAGGTGTGGGTAGGGTTTTAGGGCCCGCAGGGTGGGGAAAAAGTGTGGGAAAATTGAGAAATCAGTCCTGGGTTCTTACGTTTGTTTGTAAGGGGTCAAACAGGTGAGTAGGGTGTAAAATTTACAATAGGACTCCTATAATTTAGGGGATAGGCCAAATGACCCTTAAGGAGGGTCATTTCAATAAGAGTCTTTAATTTCCTACCACAAGAAGGGTATTTAAGTCAGAGATTTGAATAAAATAAGATATTAAGATAGACCATATGTTACTTCAAAGCATGATTCGATCATACCAAATTGAGGCTTGTAGTTGATCTTCCATTTGCAATAATGGGTTTCTATTTATTTTTATAATTAAGAAAAGGAAATAATTAAGTCACGTAAATATTCATTCCATTAAGATAACAAAGGAAAAGGGTCTTTGGAAATAGATTAGGCACGTAACATTGGATTCAATTGGCTCATTAAGGTTCTACAAATAACGTAAATATATATAGTGCATGATAACACTACAAGAATATTGAGTATTCTCAATGGTTAATAACAGTCGTAAATGTTCAAATAACCGTCAAGAAAAAGAATCTAGGAATGTACAGTTACGATTGGATTTTCTCGACCATTATTGAACAACACGGTCAAAAAAAAGGCGCACCCCACTCGACGTTTGGTCAGTTTTCCCGTCAATTTTCAACGGTCGGTAACGCTCTTTTCCAATCGTTTAATGTCCACAGTCGGTGAAAGTATTTACCTCGACCGTTATTTCGACAGTTGAGTAAGAGTGTATTTCCGACCGTTTGTTAATAACAGTCGAAAATAATTATATTTTCGTCGATTTACGGACAATCAACAATATTAACTTTTTGCAATAGTTATTGAGTAACGGTCGAGAAAACTCGTTTTATAGATTATTTTAAACAATCAAGAATGTTAACTATTAGCGACGGTTATTTTATTACGGTTGGGAAAGTTAAATTAGCGACCATTTTAATAATCGATAATTAACAATTCTCGATCATATTTAAATAACGGTCAAGAATAATAATGATTTTTTAAAATATATTTAATTTATGCTAAAGACCTGTAAATAATGTCCTATTAAGAGTATAAATCAATCACACAACTTAAAAATTTATGTATTTAAAAAAAATAGAAGAAATAAAAATTAAAATTTTATAAAGAAAAGTAACGTATATAAAGTTCATTACAAATGGTAATATATAAAAAAAATACAATTATGCTGTGGCACCAATGCCTCCAGCACCACTACCACGTAAATCATCGTCATCACGACGATCTCTATATTGATGAAGGGACGGGTGATCAATTCCTCCCTTCTGAAGTAATGCAAGGAGCTCCTTGATGGTCTTGTTAGATTCCTTGGTTTGCATCGCATTGTCCCTAACCAATGTCATCAGCTCCTCGATTCGGTGGTCCTTCTCCTCGTCTTTGCGGCGTAATGCCGCAATCTTCTTCCTCATCTGCTACACCTCAGCTGAAGAGGATGATACTCCCCTTCTCCCATACCACCTCGAGACGGTCTCGCTCCTCCCTGTGCTACAGACGTACCCGCCATGCTCAGGTGGCATAACCGTCCAGTAGGCTTCCTCTACTGTCAGTGGCTGCTAAACTATACTGGAGTTTACTTATTCAGGAGGATGTATTGAGTTGATCATATTATCCTGAACGTTAAGTAATTTCATTTAATTATATAATTACAAAATAAAATAAAAGTATTGTATTTTTTTAACTTACGTGTCTCTGTTGTTATGTGTCATGAAGCTACTCTTTATTTCCCTCTTCGCTCATCTTGCCATAAGTGACCTCATATACTCACACCCGATCAAGCTGGGTACCTTGATGCATAGCGGATTACAATAATTTGAAACAATTAATTTTAATAAATTAGAAATTTTTGTAAGGTTTAAAAGAAAATATTAATTAAAGATACTTACGTATATAGATTTCATCCCGTCTATACTCCTACCCAGGACATGGGTCTTCGATGGAGCCTTAGCCCTATTTTCCTTATTTTTCTTGGCTTGCTCCTGAAAATGAAGGTACAATTTATTAACTTATAAAATGTTTAAATAAATGATAATATATGAAATACTTTTACCTATATGGCTGGATCATGTCAATGCTCGCACACTTCCTTCCAAATGTGTGGTTGTAATCAAAAGAGGCGCATTATGCAATGCCTCGTCATGATTCATGTTCTTATAATACTAAAATATATAATTTTAATGTTAGAAATAATATTTGAATAGTGGTAAAGGAAATAAAGAAATATAGCTGAAGTTTATCTTTTACCTTATTCTTCATCTCCAATCTCCAATCTTTATGAATTTTCACTGCATGCTTGAGGATATATTTAGGAATGTTCAGATCATCGCCTAATTCGAACGTGGCCTACATTAGAAAGAGAACAGAAATTGTTACATAATTTACACTTATATAAAACAATTTACAAAACTTATTAGTTTTTATCAATTACCTCTAACTCTCAAATGAGCTGCCTTTTAAGCTCATTTGGCACCTTCCTGTAATCGAAGTGGGATAGTGGGATGATCGCCTTCATTAGCGTACCCAGTCTGCTGATGAATGGAGGATAGTTCACTGCTTCCCCTGCTAGTGTGATCCGCATTGAAATGCCGACCCCATGCGGAATTCTCTCTAAGTCCCTGTTCCGCGTGGGACCCCTCCCCCTACATGCACCTATAAGATAGAATTATAACATAAAATTAAATAACAAAGAAAAAATTGAGAACATAACATTTACCAAACCTTAAATTCATACCTAAACCGTAGACGGGTGGTGGTGGTGCAAAACATTCCATCTGAGAAGGATCTGGGTCAGCCGTCTGCTCTGGCTGATCATCCAATCTAGCGTTCTCCTCATCAAATGAAGTATTATCCTCCTCATCGGCGGGTGCATCCTCCTCGTAGTCAGAATCCTTCGCTGGGAGATTTGTCGGAGGAGACATCGGACTCTTCCCCTTCCCCCTACCTCCCTTCCCCTAACTCTGGAAATATCGAGCTACATCTCCAAGCCTCAAAAACTGTTGGCGAGGTGCCTGGGGCTAAGGCTGAGGATGCTGGCGGTGAGCCTGAGGTTGAGGCTACTGGCAGGGGGCCTTAGGTTGCTGTGGGGGGGCCTTAGGCTGCTGGGAGACCTGAGCCTCCTCCCTGCTCCTCCTATTAGTCTTTTTCTTGAAAATAACCTGAGTAAAAACATCACATATAATCAAATATTTTTTTTAAAAATCGACAGCATTTCCCCTATATATTGTGATATTTCAAAAATCCTATATGAAATAAGTATAAAAATAATTGAAAATGAAATGAACGTATATAAATGAAATGACCTCCCCTTTCTTTATTTCCCTCCCCTTCCTCTTTCTTCCATTCTGTTTCCCCTTCCCTTACCCCCTATTCCTCTTTCTTCTCCTTCTCTTTCTCCCTTTCTCCTTAACCTCCCTTTCCTCTTTCTCCCCCTTCCTCTTCTTCTTCTCTTTCTCCCTTTCTTCCTTAGTTACCCTCCCCTTCTTATTTCCCCTCCTCTTTCTTCTCCTCTTTCCCCTTCTCTTTCTCCCTTTCTCCTTAACCTCCCCTTCTCTTTCTCTCTTTCTTCCTTAGTTACCCTCCCCTTCTTATTTCCTCTTCTCTTTCTTCTCCTCTTTCCCCTTCCCTTACCCTCCCCTTCTCTTTCTCCCTTTCTCCCTTACCTCCCATTCTCTTTCTCTCTTCCTTCCTTAATTACCCTCCCCCTCTTTCTCTCTTTCTTCCTTAGTTACCCTCCCCTTCTTATTTCCTCTCCTCTTTCTTCTCCTCTTTCCCCTTCCCTTACCCTCCCCTTCTCTTTCTCCCTTACCTCCCCTTCTCTTTCTCTCTTCCTTCCTTAATTACCCTCCCCTTCTTATTTCCTCTCCTCGTTCTTCTTTTTCTTCAACATAAAACATTCAAGATACAAAAACAAAGCATCATTCCACACAAGAAATAAATCTAAGTGGGTACACCCCACAAAAAAATAAATTTAAGTGGGCACACTCCACACAAAAAATGAACTTAAGTGAACACACCCCACTCTTAAAATAAACCTAAGTGGGCACACCCCACATCTAACATGATAATAGTATTTTAAGAAAAAAGTAGTAAGAAACTCACCATAGTGACAAAATGGAAATAATCGATGCACAAACAGTAGGAGAATGCGAATAACCTATATGAGGAGGAAATAAAAAAAATTTCAGTTTTGATATATAAATGAACGTAACCTTTAATAAAAGATAAAATAATTTAAAGGTAATTTAAACAAAACAAACTAGGAATTTCATAATTTATTTATATTTATGGTTGTGAATTAATACTTTTGACAATTTACCTTATATGTCAATGTCAGTTGCACAAGGGGCAAGTTCTTCACTTTGTAGGTTTTGTTGATATGTTTTAGATTCAACATCTGGGTGTAGATCTTTTCCTGCATCGTATCGTTCACGTGGTTAAGCTCTAACTGGTATAATCCACCCCTTTCTACTATTATCAGGCATGTAGAATACTTGTGCTACCTGACAAGCTAGTGTGAATGGTTCTGATGATTGAAGGATGCGACAATTTTTACTTAAGCTCAAGAATCTGTGTTTCTTATCGATTTTGAATTCAATGCCTTTTTTAAAAACATCAAACCAATCACACTTGAATAGAACGACCTTACGGTTAAACCTAAAACTCATTTCCACAATCTCTTCTATTTGGCCGTAATACCCATCATAACTAGTGCTTAGGTCACAACTGACAAGAACTCCCGCATGTTGTGTGGCCTTCGCATCATCAATGGATCGTACTCTGAATCTGAAACCGTTAATTATGTATTCGGAATGGTAACGTTCGTATGTCAAAGGTGTATCAACAATTACATCAAAATCCTATACCCACCGTGAATCCCCATTTTCTTTCAGTTTATTTACACGATTCTTGAACCAATGAAGGAACTGCAAGTCGTGTGTAGATGTATCAGATGATTCTTTGAATTCATTATAAAATTCATCTACTTTTAGAATTTGCTTCAGAATGTACAAGTGTGCCAAACGTTGGTCCATTTCCGATATGGGCTTAACCTCCGTTTGTAGGATCGACCTTCCTCCAATGTTAAATATGAACACACAATCTTCATCATTACCATTAAATTCTCCTTCATAGTTTCGTTCAAGACGATTAAATCTATTATTTGTTTTATTCATGTACATGGCACAGAAGTTAATACATTCTTCTACAAGATAGCCTTCAACAATTCACCATTTTGGCTCAGCCTTATTCAAGATATAATCTTTCAATTTCTTCAAATATCGTTCAATTGAATACATCAATCTGTATTGCACGGGTCCAACACTTCTCGCTTCATTTGAAAGATGAAGCGTGACATGAACCATAACGTCGAAAAATGAAGGCAGGAAAATATGCTCCATTTTACAAAGTGTGATTACAATTTGTTTATCCCAATAGTTTAGCAATTCGGTATCTAATATCTTTGAACAGATAACTTTAAAATATCTACTCATCTTCGTCAAAGAATCAACTACCGGATCAGGCATCACCCCACGTATTGTTAGTGAGAATAAGATTTGCATGTACACATGAGAATCATGACTTTTTAACCCAGTAATCCTCTTTGCGCTTCATTTACGCAACATGAAAGTTGTGATGAATACCCATCTGGAACCCGAAATCTTTAAGGAACGAGAAAATCCTTTGCCTCTACTCTCCGGTAAAACTGTATATAACTTCTGGAAAGTGAGACCCTCCTTCAACGTGCAACTTAGGACGAATACCCAAAATTTTCATATCATTCCTTTTTTTAATTGTATCCTTCGGGCTGTCTGTTAGGTTTAATACATCAAGAATGTTGTCCATTACATTCTTTTGATATGCATAACATCTAAATTGTACTGCACTGTCAAATCCTTTCAATATTGAAGCTCCATAAAAATATGCTTTTCTTCCTAAACCCTTAGTGTCTCAAAGAAGCCAAGTCATTCTTGAAAAGACGATCCAAACGTACTTTTCCAAGCTATTGCAATGTTTCCATGATTTTCATTCCCGACAGCCTAATAGAATTTGTACTAAGTTTATTCTTCGGATTCATCAACGAATACCGACATGCTTTACCATCAAATCTGTCCTTGAATTGTGACGTTCGTCATCTGTGTTCAATGGGCAAAAACCTACGGTGCCCTAAGTAACAAAACATCGTGCTTTCAGGCAATCTCAGGTGATGAGTATCATCCATACAGATTGGACAGGTGAACTTCTCCTTCGTACTCTATCCTGACAAATTTGCATATGCTGGAAATTCATTGATTATCCACAGTAATGCTACGTGCAACTGAAAGAATTGTTTTTTGTTAGCGTCATATGTTTGAACACTACTGTACAACAACACTTTCGGTTCATCAATCAATGGCTAAAGATAAACATCTATTGCATTTTCTAGTTGCTTGGGTCATGGGATAAGAAGTGTTAACATCATGAATGAAGATCGCATGCATAGTCATGGGGGTAAGTTGTAAGTTATAATGACCATTGGCCATATGGAATATGATGGATGCATGATTTTTAATGGATTGAATCCATCGCTTGCAAGACATAGTCTCACATTCCGTGCCGCCTCTGCGAATAATGCGTGATTCTCATTAAATTTGTTCCACTCATCAGAATCTGTTGGATGACGGATGCATCCATCTTTCGATTTATTATCCTAATGCCACAACATCAATTTTGTTGTTTTACTGGAAATGAATAAGCGTTATAGCCTAGGGATCAGTGGAAAATAATGGAGAACCTTCTCCAGTTGTTTCTTCCCGCCAGTGTTTGTTGACTTACCCACCTTATATCTCTCCTTACCACATTCAGAACAGTTAGTCAACCCTGAGTACTCATTTCTGTATAGGACGCAGTCATTACGACAGGCATCAATCTTCTTGCATTTCAGTCCGAGCTCACGTATCTACTTCTTTGCATCATACCATGACTTAGAATATCTAGTAGGATTATTCAACAGATCTCCAATGAATTCCAGAACCTCAGACATTAATTTCGTTGTGGCTCTATTCATCACTTTCATCTAAAACAATTTCAGAAGGAATGACAACTTCAACATTGACATTATTCTAGGAGCAATTGGATCCTCTGCTGCCTTGACTATATCGTACAACTCATTACAATCTAGTAATGTCTCATTATTATCTGCATCCTCATGGCCTGCTGCTCTCATATCATGTAACATTTCATTCAATTCATCTCCTTGATCATCATCACTTCCTTCAATGGCTTTGATTGTCTCATTCCTAACTTCTCTCATTTGTTCACCATGAACTGTCTAATTTATGTAATATTGCGACCAACCATTATATATTACATGCTCTAAAACTGTGTCTCGATCATGGAAAAATCAATTCAAACACTATTTACATGAGCATAAAATCAGCTGAAGGAATTCACCTCGTCTAAATGTCTTCCTATCATCATGAAATGCCCACTTCAGAAATAAAATCACTCTACTTTTGTAGTCGTGATAATTCGAATTCCTCATACTGATCCATGACTTATCCATGATAATTATTCTAAATGTAAAAGATAATCACTCACAAGTTGGACTCGAATAAGGTAAGAATGTATATTTTTAAATCATTCATAAGCCATACTCAAATAAAGAAGAAATGCGTATTTTAAGAAGATTTTCACTTGATAGCCCATCCTTGAAGGTTTGATCACAACATTATTTCTTACATGCAACCAATGTTTGAATAAATTTCGGCAACATTTCCTCGCACTTCTCCAGTATATCCCCCAAGACTAACCTTAACAACATCTTCAATAGTCCCCACTAAAGGATGCTTCGGGAACAGAGCTAAGATTAGTTGGTATATCGGAGAAGAACGAGAAAATGCAACTGAAATTTCTCCAAATACTAGTTACATGCAAAAAGTAACCCTAAGTTGTGCTCAAATCTTCAAGAACCCCCCTTTATTCAGAACTTTTCTGAACAAAGGATGACGACACTTATGGTATGTTATAAAGACAACGCATCGTGCATGTACGTGAGGTATACACACACTCTGTATTGTTTGTATAACATGATCATAAGTCTTGACGGGCTACTATTTTGACACAATTATATCCCTCCTACAACCTGTTACCTACGGGTTAGAGTTCCTATTGTTTGACATACTGTGCATCTAAATTTGTGGAAGTGTGTGTATCTACAAAGTTGTAATAAAAATTTCATAATCAAATATAAATATCAAATAATTTAAACAATTTGGGAACACAATTCAAACATGCAGTTCAGTTCAGTTATTAAAAACACATGACCAGCGTCGTTTCAGCATGTAACTACTTATGACAGTCAATGTGGTCATGAAGTGGTTGGTACTATCCAAACATGAATCATACCATATAATTCTGATTTAAAGTTCCAATTCTTCATCAAAGACACGTTTATAATCTCAAGAATCATTATGAATCATATTTGAACATTAACCAAAACCTCAGCACATTGAATGAATGACTATAACTCATAAATCACATCAGAACTGAGTAGCAAAACCAACAAATCTCTAATCGCACCCAATTCAGTAAAAATCTCATTCCAAGTTATTGCAATTGCTCCTTGAATGATTTACAACTTTCATAGATTAATTCAATGCTCATTGAGTATCAGAAAATCTTGATTAATCCTATTATTCTCACTATAGACAGCAAGGAAGTAAGGACAACTCAAGTATTTAGATCAACTTCGAAACATATAGTTCTCATTACTAAGTGTCGCATGTATTCAGAAAAACACTTGGAACTCAATGAGAGTCAAATTACAGCCTTATCAATTTTAAAAATCCTAATTTAATCTATTCCTTAAGCTATAGATAGCTTGAAAGAATAAATCAAATCAATCTTAGACCTCTGTTATAACATTTCAAACATCAATCAATTTTTGAATAACACATTGAAACACTTTGGATTGAATTCAAATATTGCCCAAGTGGGCATTTGATCTGTGGTCGCCGTAATGATCTAATTCTCCAACTAGTTTGCTCACTATTGATCCAAAAGCCATTTCGTCGTCGCCATGGCCTCCAATCTATGTATTGGATTTTCCTTCGCCATGGCTACCAGGAAAAGAAGAAAAACAATATCCAACATTAAAATTAGGCGTAAGCTCAATAAATAATAAAAATTCAATTACAACAACTCAAGCCCATCGCCATTATTCCAATCAAATAGGTAAATCCATTCACTCGATCAAACCCATTACAACATTCATAATTAAAATTTTCAACTCTTTACATAATTAAATGAAGTATATAATTAGATTGCATTCACAATTAAATTTCTAACCTAAGTAGTATATAAAAAAATTAAATTAACCTAAAATTAAATTTCTAACCCTAAGGGGGGAAATTGGGGTGATGGTGGTGGGAGGAGGAGGAGGTGGTGGTGGTGGTGCCTAAAGTAGTCGTGGCCTAAGGTGGTGGTGGCAGCGGCCAGCCGTGGAGGTAGGGGTGGTGGCAAGCAGGCGGCTGTGGAGGTGGGGGTGGTGGTCGATGAGGTGGTGGTGGCGGCGGCATGAGGAAGGGAAGGTGGTCATGGTAGTTTTGGTGGTCGCCATGGTGGCGCGGTGGAACGAGGAAGGGAAGGAGGGGCGAGGAGCACTTACTAAGGGGTGGGGTTGCAGGATGACGTGGGGTGGGGGGGTCGTCGGCGAGAGGACCCTCGGAGTCGGCAGCACTGTGGGTTTCACTAGGGTAACGCTGTGGGTTTTTGCTGAAGGAAGGGGAAGAAAGGAAGGGGAAGGAGTCGAGGTCGCGCTGGATATTTTGTCCAATTTTTCTTGACTGTTCTAGATTCAATGGTCGAAGAATGCATTCAAAAATTATCTTTTTGCTGCCACGATTTTTGATGAGACTATCCTCAACCGTTAATATGGAAACAGTTGAAAATAACGATATTCTCGATCGTTATAACCGGTTGACAATGGTCTCAACTAGACGACTTAATTATACTTGACTTTCTCGATCGTTATATATTCCATGGTCGATGATTGCGTTTATCCTCAACCGTTAATGTAACAACAGTCGAGTAAATTATTATTCTCGGCCGTTTATAACGGTCGAGAGTGGTCTCAACCATCTCGACTATTTTGCAAGTAAGAAAGTTAATGATTGGACTTTTGACAATCGTTATTTTTATAACAGTCGAGAATACTTTTATTCTCGATCATTACTTGAACAGTCGAGAATTTCCGTTATAAATAATACTTTTTCTACTAATATAAATATAAATATTTATCCCATATAATTGTAAAACTATCATTGCATATTATGTTAATAATCTTTACTCAACCACGAGAAGCCCTACCAATTATCTTAACTCCATCTGATTTTGATACTTTTATTTCTTTTTTGATATAAACTATAAGTGGGGTTTCAAGAGGCAAGAGGCAAGAGTCAAGAGAAACGGATACCATTAATTACCCCATCCAAGTTGCTTACATCACACAGGTAACATAAAATTTATTTTATAATCCATTGGAAGGACATTTTGTTTATGTATTTTTTATTTCCTATGCATTATTCTAAGTCTGATGATAATCACAATATCTTATATTATTATTTTAATTTGTTATTAATTTAAAATAGAATTGTCATTTCATATAAGATAATGTCAAGAAAAAGATCTACCATAAACTCTTTTTTTTAAAAACTAGATCCCCAAATGGAAGATGGTATATCATCACAAATTATTGACAATGACAAAAGAAATTCTCCTTTTTTAAAACATTCAAGAAGCGAGGTTGGAATTAGTGATATAAAATGTCTTAAGCGTAACCTTGGAAAATAACTTCAGATATGGGAGTACTCTGCTAACCAACAAGATGAAATTCGATGTACTTATATAAAATTTGACCCTTGCCAACCAAATATTTTTTTAGAAAAGCTTCAAAAATCAGGATCAGAGAAGCATCGTCGTCGCTTTCAGCCATCTTGATACAAGTTATTTCCTTCTTAGTTAGAATACTCCCCTAAAAAAGATGCAATTTTTTGTCCTCCTTGCTACCTCTTTAGCAAGAAAAGATCTAATCGATTTGGATCTACAGTATTCACAGTAAAAGGATTTTTCAATTGGAAAAAAGTGAATGATGGAAAAATTTGTGTCTTGCTTGCAAGCAAGAAAGCCAGCAAATTGCAAATAACAAGCTAAAGTTAAAGACTTCTATTGAATCTCTTCGATGGCTTGCTTCCCAAGCTTATTCATTTCAAGGTCATGATGAACATCCAAACTCTAAAAATCGTGGAAACTTTATTGAGTTGATACAATTATTAACTTCTTATAATGAAGATGTGGCAGAAGTTGTTTTGGAACATACACCTAAAAATGCAAAATATACTTCACCAAAGATACATAAAGAAATATTTAGTATTTTATCAAAGAAAGTAAGAAATGCTATTCAAGAAGAAATTGATGATTCAAAATTTTGCTTCGTTGTTGATGAAGCTAGTGATGAATCAAAAAAGGAGCAAATGGCAATTATTTTATAATTTGTAGATAACAACAGCTACATTAGAGAGTGATTTTTTGACATTATTCATGTACTTGATACTTCTTGTACACTAAAGGAAGAAATATCCTCTGTTCGACCCCATCATAATCTCAATGTTACAAATATTCAAAGTCAAGGACATGACGATTCTAGTAATATGCGAGGATAATGGAATGATTTTCAAGTATTGTTTTTAAAAGAGTGCCCATATGCATATGATGTCTATTGCTTAGCATATCGTTTGCAGTTGCCATTGGTTACAACTTATAGGGAGGTCATCCCTTTTCATCAATTTTTTTCCAAATTATCTTTTATCACAAATATTGTCACAACCTCTTCTAAATGTAATGATGAGTTGCATGTTCTTAAGCCATTCAATTGGCAGACAAATTGGCATCTGATAAGCTTCATATAGGCAGAGGACTTAATCATATTGGAACATTACAAAGGGCAAGAGATACTAGATGGAGTTCTCATTTAATAGCTATTAATAGCTTGATAACTATGCTTGGTGCCACTTGTGAGGTTCTTAAGACCATTATCAATGAAGGTTCATCAATAAGATCCTATTTTGGATGAATGCTTATGATCTTAACACCATTATGGGATTGACATTTTCATTACAAAATCAAATTGATGAAAATGTGATGGAACTTCTCGTTTTTAGTTTTATTTTAGATCCAAAGGAGAATTATAAAGCCTTTGATGTTGACAAAAATTATACATTGGTGGAGAGTTTTTATCCTGAAGATTTCTCTACCCAAGAGCGATTATTGATGAGATATCAACTTGAACACTTCTACCTTTAAGTTACTCAACATTCTAAGTTAAAAGAAGCAACAACTTTAGCTTTGTCATTTATTAGTTGAAACGGGATAATAAAAAATATTCCCTCTTGTTGACAGATTGATTCGTCTTGTATTGACACTACCTATATCAACTACAACAACACAACGAACATTTTCAACTATGAAAATTGTGAAAATCAGGCTGCACAGCAAAATAGATGATGATTTTCTTATAGATTGCTTGGTTATATACATAGAAAAAGAGATTATCCAGAAATTTACTACTGATGAATTGATAGATGAATTTAATGCCATAAAAGTACATAGAGCTCTACTTATATAAAGATAATAATTAATTTTACATTATTTTCTAATTATTTTGCTTTGAAAAATATATTTTTTTGATATGTTAGATTGTAATATTTTAGATATGAAAAGGAATTTTTCTTTATATTATAATATTAGGTTTCTTTTCATAATTAATTATTGACAACCCCTCTTTTACAAATTTTCAAGTTTCGCCCTTGGTGGTGCAAGTTAATAGATGCAAGCTTTTTGGGAACTATAATAATTAGTCCTTTGTGCATTTGTGAGAGAGGTACGTTTGTTTAATATATGAGTTACGTTTCTTATGCCTCCACCCTTCCATGTGCCTTTTTATGAGGTACAGTTGATGAACACTTATGTTGTCACAACTGTACTTCTTCTTTCATTTTCACCACGTTTCCTTTTGTTTCATTTTGTTTTGTGCGTGCTGTTTCTTCTGAATATTTGTATGTACAATTAATTTATTATCCATGCATGTGATTATTTTTTTGCTTGTGAAATTTTTTAATGAAGGATTATTTATTTTTAGTAGGATATTATCAATGATCATTGAATGTAAGTTTATAGTTTATTTTCAAATTGTTATATTTTTGTTCATGTTTGAGTCTATGATTGTGTTTTAGTAGGTGAAAATATTGTATCCATTAATTTAAATGTTGAAGTAAATAATGTTGATTGGTTAGAGGTCTTTCATGATCTTTACTTGAATTATCATGCTATTGATAATGATTTGTACCTTTATTTTGCTCAAATTTTATGTTTCATGTCACATGCATAAAAAAATGCATTTAATGCATATCTATATATCATGACTACTTTTTTGTGTTTCTCAGCTCACAGGCAATCAAATGATGTGGAGGTCATTCATAATATTTCTGTTGATGATTATGCTATTTATTTTACTTAATTTTTCTTATTTTATCTGACATGCATTTAATGCATATGCATGTATTGGTACTAATATTGATGTGAATGCTTTCATGATAAAGAGTTCAATCATAATGAAGAGTTTGATGAAGTTGACTTTCTTAAGTATCTATTTGATGATTTTAAAGATAATAATGTTAATGATAGTCGATGTGACTCCTTTTTGCTTGATTTAAATGTTAACATTGTTGAAGAGATTGACGATGATAATTTTTTAAACCATTTTTTTGATAACAACAAACATGATGATGATGTTGATTGTTGTCGTGTGAATTGATGTAAGTATATGAAATTGTAAGCTTCATGTCCTTACTCATGTATCAATATTTTGACACATTCTTTCATGAATGCAACTAATAATGTTGATGTAGATAGTTTTCATAAACATGTTGGCAATGTTATTTCTGATGATCTTGATAATTATATTAGAATATAAGTTTTATTTCATGAAGGGAAATCGATCGTCATAATTCTATAATTTTAATTTTCTTTTATTTTTCTTTTACATTAGATACTACATTGCAAGCTACTAATACAATGAATGTTCTTAATGGTGGTGGAGGTGAGCTTTTTTTTTTAATAATTTATATTTCTTTCTATATTGTAGTTATTTATTGTAGTTCTTTGTTGTAAATATAAGTAAATGTCTTCTATTTTATCATGGAGTTTGATAAATTTAAGAAGTTGCTTTTTATCTTACAAAAATATGTTTATAGTTGTGGATTTGAATTTTTATTGGAAAGCATTAATTATATATGGAAGACAAATCTCTTCTACATACATAGAGTGACTTTGATGTATTCCTCTTTTGGGAAGGAACCCTCAATTCTATCAGATAAGTTTTATAAGAAACGTCTAGATAGTAAAACTACTTGCCATGCAAAGTTGAAGGTGCAGTTATGTAGGGAACACAATACGCGATTGTTTACATTAGTTTGGACAATAACCATACGTTACTTCAATTAAATTTGACTAGATTTTTTAGGACAAAAAAAAGTGTTTGACCACAAGTAAAAAAAATGGCGAATTGAGTTAAATGATTGTTTTGATATTGGGTTATCGAAAACAATGTCTTCATTTGTTGTTGAGCATGGAAGGTATGAGAATATGCCATTTATGCAAGAAGATGCGAGATATGAGTTGCATATGTTAAAAAAGGTAGCTTAAACTTGTGGAAGGTGATACATGAGTAATTTTATGTTACTTCTCCCGAATGCATGCTTTAAATTTCAACTTCTATTATATGGTTGATTTAGATTGTGATAGATGCCTCAGAGATGTATTTTGGTTAGATTTAAAATATATTTTGATTAGATTTATTAAGTCAAATTGCATACAAATTCTTTAGTGAAATTATAAGCTTCGATAGCCTGTACCTAACAAATAAGTATGACATGTCTTTCACCTCATCTGTTAGTATTAATAATCATAGATAGTCGATTTTGCTTGGATGTACTTTGCTATTTGATGAGATTACTAATACATTTGTGTGGTTATTAAGAACATGGTTGGCATGCATGACATGTAACACTCTTTATTTAATTTTTATAACAATTCTCCTTTATTTTTCTACAAGTTTGTATATGTTAAACTATCGCGGATATTTTCTACGAATAATCATGTAAATATTTATATATGCCAATATGTTGTGGACATTTTCTATCAATAATCACATAAATGTTTTCCACGACTCAACCTCAGGCCAACCTACCTTCAATCTTATATTCGCATTCAATTTCAATGGCACTATGAAGCCATGAATTACTCATTTCCTGACCATATAAAACATCAAAATTAATATGTTTTCAACGTTCACAGCAACTTTCGAGAAACTTCCACTCTGGCAATGATACATAGTCTCCAACAGGGAAAGGTCAACTAAGACAAAAGTTTAACATTAAATAATTGACTACAAGTTTGATATTTAGGTATATTAACTCCACTTGTCCCCTCTCCGCAAACAACTTCACGTCATGCTACGGTCGTGATACATTCCGGCTCACTTTCTTGATTCAATCCAACCATATTACCCAGTGCGTGCCTTTTTTATATTTCCCATTATGTGCTTTGTTCATGCGGGAATTCGTTATAATAAATGTCCATCTAGCTATCTTTTGTTCCCTCTATTATCCATTATGTACTTTTTTTCATATTTTGTTCACGTTCGTCCGACACACTCTCCCCGGTACGAAAAATGCAACCATCGTGACCATCCCAATTCAGATATATAAGCATAAACATTCAAATTTTACGAAAAAATAGCCGTTTGAAATGAAAGTTCGCTTGATGGTTGTCCGACAGAAAGTCTCTATTTCCACAACTGAAAGCTTAAATGTGTTTTTTTCCATATATCATTCACATCGGGCCAACACACTCTCTTTAGTACAAAAAAGCAACCATTAACAAGCACACCAACCATCGTAACCATCCCAATGCACATATATGAATATAATCCTTTAACTTTTAAGAAAGAAATAGCTGCTTAAAATGAAAATTCACTTTACAGTTGTTCGATAGAAATTATAATCTAACATATGAATTAGTATATGTATTTATATATAGATATAATCATATAACATGTAATTTATAAATTGTCATTACTTATGTCCATTTATAAAGTGATCAACTAATGATATTAAATTTAGATGGATATAAAATGTAAAAGGGAAGTGTGATATTTAAGGGATATGTGTAGAGATCATTTTATAATTTGCATTTTTTTGATGGGCAAAAATGTAAATTAATGACAGCAATTAATATGACTAATTGCCTAATTAATGTGGAGGTTAGGGTCCCCAAGAGCCCTCTTGATTTTCTCACTAGTTGCACCTATCATGACAGAGAGAGAAACGAGAGAGAGGAGACAGTTGGAGAGAGGATCTCTTGAAGGTGGCCTTCTCTCTTAGTATTCTCAGTTGATGGAAATGGATGAATTCTTGGAAGATCAGATCTACAACTCTTTCTTATCTAGGGAAGGATGAACACAGATATGTTTTGCGTCATTCACACACGCACGCACACACACATATATACATCTTTATGTCACCTACTTTGTTTTTATATCAAATCCTTGCATGCGTGTGTGTATATTGCTTAGCAACATTTAGACTATGTATGTACTAGGGCTTAGAAAACCCTAGAAATCATTTCATAACTAACACAAGTACCGGTATTTATCACAAGTATCGGTACATGTGTGCTACAACTTTGGCTCCATAACTTAAAATCCTTAAACTGTAGCTTACTAGTACCGGTACTCGTAAGAAGTACCGGTATATGTGAGCCATAGACCAAGTTTCAGGTTCATAAGATCCAAAATCTGTGACTTGTGTATATCGGTATTCATCACGAGTATCGGTATACATGAGGCAGAGATCAGGTTCTGGGTCTGAAGTAACCATGACTTGTAACTCACTAGTACCGGTACTAATTTTCAGTATCAATACGTATTGGCTACAAGTTGAGACATTAGTACTCAACAAGTACTGATACTAGTTATGGGTATCAGTACTCATTGAGATCAGTTTAATTTTAGAGTAATACCAGTATGTCTTGTGTATCGGTTCTAGTCTTTAGTACCGATACACCATGAGTATTGGATAAGTACTCAACTAAGCTCGAGTCCCAAACTATAAGCCATAGGTCCTGGTACTTGGCATCAATACTGGTACTACTTGAATATGGGATTCTTGTTGGTGCTAGAGCACCACGATCGTTTGTTTTGATGATAACAAAACACGTGTCATTTAACATTTGCACTTGAAGTCTTAGATTTCAGGCAAATTGCAAATGGAGACGTGATTAGACGGAGTTCGAGCTCGCATCCAGGATGGATTGGAGGAGTTTGATGGAGAACAGATGAGATTCGCGAGGAGCGATAGATAGAAGATGGAAGGACAAGAAGAATATGATAGAATTCTGTTTATTTTTTTCATGTACTTTTGTCTTTATTTCCTTACTCTTTTTGTTCCTTAGAATACTATGTTAAAGAGCCTCAAAGTACCCTAACAGTAGTCCTAGGAACACCTGCACAACACTTAGAAAACCAATATAGGGTTTAAACAGCTTTTTCAGACGTCTAATTCCAAAATCAGACGTCTGATAATATGTTTTAAGACGTCTGACTGTTCATTCAAACGTTTGATAACATTTAGGCTGGACTTGGTAATTCTGTCTGATGAAATCAGACGTCCAGACCTTAGTCCAGACGTCTCAGAAGACGTCTGATGGACTTGCCAGACGTTCAATTAGTGAACTGTTGTCTTACTTAACAAACATTGAAGGATATGACCGTTAGAGCCTTATCAGACGTCTTTAAGCCTTTGCAGACGTCTGATAAATGATCGTTTTGCCTCGGCTGACCCAAAATCTCTTCTCAGAGATTTTCTAGCCGTTGCAACTCTTGGAAATCCATTCCCGCAGGAAAAGTATGTTTCCAGACGTCCAGACATAGTGCTAGACGTCCTGCATGTCGTCTGATGGACTTGCAGTAGAACCTCGTTTAGATCTGATTCAAGTCAGGAAGAAATCCGCCTAAAATCAGACGTCTGACCTTGTTTTCAGACGTCTTAAACTGATCTTCCAGACGTCTGATGCCAGGATCAGACGTCTGATAACCCTGTCAGTGCAATCATTGTTCCTGATTTCGGCCTGATTCTCTTGGACTTTGCTCCCAACGGTTATGGAAGCTTTCCAAAGCCTTCCAAAGCTTTCCTAAGGCCTCTATATATAGGGAGGAACCTCTTGCACACAAACATACACCAAGATACACTTAGACACACCAAGAACAAGCATTTCCACTCTTTTGTATTCAAAAGAAGCTCTTGCTCTCCAAGCTCAAGTTCTACATTTTGAGAGCATTAAGCCTTTGCGCACCCACTCTCCCGCCGTAGTTCACGAGAGCGACGTTGCGCCGTCGCGTGGCTCACGCACCCGCATCATCAATTCGACTCATCCTTGCAAAGGGGAGTTCATAATTCCTATAGAAGTGAGGTTTAAATCTTTGTTGGCTCTATAGGACTATATTTGTTATTTTACTTTGTTATTTGGTTGGGTATTCGCTTTGCGAATTCCCGTCTCCTTCATGGGACAAAATCCTTATCGTGAAGAGAAGGGGTTGAGGAACGCTACCCTCGCACTTGTAGCG
Source organism: Thalassia testudinum (assembly GCA_037157565.1). Taxonomy (NCBI): domain Eukaryota; kingdom Viridiplantae; phylum Streptophyta; class Magnoliopsida; order Alismatales; family Hydrocharitaceae; genus Thalassia; species Thalassia testudinum. Next base: position 22,193,349 of record JAZHRO010000054.1, on the reverse strand, counting down.
TGGTTGTAATTGAGGTTGAATCACCCTCGCTTAAGTGATTCGTTTAGTGGATTTGATCAACTTGGTTGATCGAAAAATCCTAATTCGAGAGGGTTAGGTGGTAGTTTTTACCCGATTTGGGTTTTCACCTAAAAATAATTGTGTACATTGTGTGATTGAATTTTGTGAGATTGTTTTATTTTATATTTTCGCAATTTATTACGTTACCCCCTCCTAGTAGGGAATCTACAATTGATATCAGAGCAGGTTTCATGTTATCGGTGTTACACACCGGCGAAGATCCTATGGAGGGGAGCATGTCTGCGAGTAGGATTTTCGAGGGGCAGTCCAAACGTCCGACCACCCTATTTTGACGGGAACAACTATAGCTACTGGAAGCTACGGATGAAGACATGGCTTCAAGCGACCGACTTTACAATATGGGACCGTTGCGAGACCCCCTTCGACATCCCAGAAAGACCCGCTGCAGGCTACTCACAGCAGTAGATTCGAGAACTCTCATTCAATGCAAAAGCTATGAACGCGTTGTACTACGCGCTCAGCCCGGAGGAGTTCAATAGAATCTCGCAATGCGCCACCGCATACGAGATTTGGCACACACTCAAGGTAACTCATGAAGGTACCTCTAAGGTAAAAACTTCTAAAGTCAATTTACTTTCACAAGAGTTTGAGTCTTTTTCCATGAAATCTAACGAAACTTTAAGTGAGATGAACACTAGGTTCACTCTTATAGTAATCAATTTGAAAGCTTTAGGGAAAACTTTCATCAAGCGGGAGCTTCAAGGGAAGCTTCTTCGTTCCCTTGGACCGGAGTGGGAATAGAAAGTCACCGCCATCGAGGAGGAAAACGAAGTGGAGGAGCTCAACATGGAAGATCTCCTAAGCAATCTGATGGCCTATGAGAGAAAGTTGAAGTAGAAGAAAAAGGATACACCGGAGCCAAAATCGAAGAAGACTCTCGCCTTCAAAGCTGCGTCGGATAACGTGGTAAGTTCCGACGACGAAGATTTTAAAATTTTACTTAAAAAGTTTTCCAAGTTGTGTAGGGAATCAAAGAAGAAGGAGAGGCCTAGACGTTGCTGCCATTGCAACGAGAAAGGGCATCTGCGACCAGAGTGCTCTCTTCTCAAAAAGGAGAAGAAGAAAGAAAAGGAGAAGAAATCTAAGAAGAAGGCATTCCAAGCCACTTGGGATGATTCGAGCTTGGAGGAAGAAGAAGAAAAGTCCATAGAAGAAGAAACCGCTTGCTTTGGTTTCATGACCAGAGGAAGTGATAGCAACAGCGAAAGCGGAAGCGACTCAGACAACGAGATAAATTTCGATTTACAAGAAGCTTTTAATGAACTATTTGATGTTAGTAAATCATTAAGAACAGAAAACAAAAGCATTAAAAAGAACCTTAAGTTTCTTAAATCTGAAAATGATAGGTTAAAAATAAAACTTAAGGACCTAGAAAGTAGCTCTAGTCCTAAGAATAATAACATGTTATTAGAAAATGAAAATTTAATCAATGAAAATACTAAATTGATTGAAGAAAATGATAGTTTAAAATTAGAAATTCCTGATTTAAAGACTAAGATGCATATTATAGAAAAAGAAATTGCATGTCTTAGGGAAAACTCCAACAAATTAATTAACAAAGTAGATAATTTTTATAGCCCTAAGGTTGAGAAAGGATCTCCGTCAAGGAGACCTGATAACAGATCCGGATCCAAGCTCACTTGGATACCAAAGAAAGAATTGGAATCTTATTTTGTAGGTTTCAGGGATAACTACAACACGAAGGACTGGACCTACAAGCTCAAGGCTGGTCAACTCGAGTTGGGAGAACCAAGGAGTAGACCAAGGAGGAGAACAAGAAGACTGACGAGACGACGAACAAACGATAGACCCGCCGCACGTCGACCACCAGACTGGAGACCGGCGCCGATGCCTGGGCCTCCAAGCTACGGATGGGAGCCCCATTCGATGTGGCATCCACCACCCCCATTTGGGCCATTTTATTGGCCATGGTAGGTGAGGTAAAAATTCTTTACCCTATCTTTTTACCATTAGCATTTAGATAGGGGGAGTTAAAAAATTATGAGTTAATTGTCAATTTTTAAAGGGGAGATGTAAGGTAGCTAAATTTCCTTTAGTAAGGGGGAAAAGAAAAACAGCTATCTTGTTGTTACAAAAAGGGGGGAGGACATTACTTTTGTTAAAAGAAATACATAGAAGAGCATGTTTTAAGGGGGAGTTATAAGAAATTTAAAATCATTCAAACCTTTTTGATAATGTCAAAACGAGGGAGGATTTTTTACATTATTATTTATGATTTTGTCATAATAAAAAAGGGGGAGATTGTTGGTGCTAAAGCACCACAATCGTTTGTTTTGATGATAACAAAACACGTGTCATTTAACATTTGCATTTGGAGTCTTAGATTTCATGCAAATTGCAAATGGAGACGTGATTAGACGGAGTTCGAGCTCGCATCCAGGATGGATTGGAAGAGTTTGATGGAGAACAGAGGATATTCGCGAGGAGCGATAGATTGAAGATGGAAGGATAAGAAGAATATGATAGAATTCTGTTTATTTTTTTCATGTACTTTTGTCTTTATTTCCTTACCCTTTTTGTTCCTTAGAATACTATGTTAAAGAGCCTCAAAATACCCTAACAGTAGTCCTAGGAACACCTGCACAACCCTAGGATACTTAGGTTTTCTGTAGAATACTTAGAAAACCAATATAAGGTTCAAACAGCTTTTTCAGACGTCTAATTCCAAAATCAGACGTGTGATAATATGTTTTATGACGTCTGACAGTTCATTCAGACGTCTGATAACATTTAGGCTGGACTTGGTAATTCTGTCTGATGAAATCAGACGTCCAGACCTTAGTCCAGACGTCTTAGAAGACGTCTGATGGACTTGCCAGACGTCCAATTAGTGAACCGTTGGCTGGCTTAACAAACACTGAAGGATATGACCGTTAGAGCCTTATCAGACGTCCTTAAGCCTTTGCAGACGTCTGATAAATGACCGTTCTACCTCGGCTGACCCAAAATCTCTTCTCAGAGATTTTCTAGTCGTTGCAACTCTTGGAAATCCATTCCCGCAGGAAAAGTAGGTTTCCAGATGTCCAGACATAGTGCTAGAAGTCCTGCATGTCGTCTGATGAACTTGCAGTAGAACCCTGTTTAGATCTGATTCAAGTCAGGAAGAAATCTGCCTAAAATCAGACGTCTGACCTTGTTTTCAGACGTCTTAAACTGATCTTCCAGACGTCTGATGCCAGGATCAGACGTCTGATAACCCTGTCAGTGCAATCATTGTTCCTGATTTTGGCCTGATTCTCTTGGACTTTGCTCCCAACGGTTATGGAAGCTTTCCAAAGCCTTCCAAAGGCCTCTATATATAGGGAGGAACCTCTTGCACACAAATATACACCAAGATACACTTAGACACACCAAGAACAAGCATTTCCACTCTTTTGTGTTCAAAAGAAGCTCTTGCTCTCCAAGCTCAAGTTCTACATTTTGAGAGCATTAAGCCTTTGCGCACCCGCTCTCTCGTCGTAGTTTACGAGAGCAACGTTGCGCCGTCGTGTGGCTCACGCACCCGCGTCATCGATTCGACGCACTCCTTGCAAAGGGGAGTTTCCTAATTCCTATAGAAGTTAAGTTTAAATCTTTGTTGGTTCTATAGGACTATATTTGTTATTTTACTTTGTTATTTAGTTGGGTATTCGCTTTACGAATTTTCGTCTCCTTCGTGGGACAAAATCCTTATCGTGAAGAGAAGGGGTTGAGGAACACTACCCTCGCACTTGTAGCATGGTTGTAATTGAGGTTGAATCACTCTCGCTTAAGTGATTCGTTTAGTGGATTTGATCTACTTGGTTGATCGGAAAATCTTAACTCGAGAGGGTTAGGTGGTGGTTTTCACCCGGTTTGGGTTTCCACCTAAAAATAATTGTGTACATTGTGTGATTGAATTTTGTGAGATTGTTTTATTTTATATTTTCGCAATTTATTACGTCACTCCCTCCTAATAGGGAATCTACAATTCTTACCTGTAAGTCAGTGATACCGGTACGAGTTTGCCAGTACCAATACTCAGTATATGTGATACCAGTACTGGTGGATCCATACCGGCACCCATTTAGTATGAAGTTTAGCTAATGTTAATTATAGTTTAGGTCCATCCTAAGTAAGATGTGGACAATTTATAGTTCAACACCTTAAATTTTACGAGCATCCACTTCCAGAACGAAAAATTGAGAACAAAGTAAAATGGTAATACTTGCTTTACAATCGTTTGTCACCCGATCTTCAATATGCCACAACACTATTCCCTTCAAATAATCAAGTAAATTGCTCAAAAGCTTCTAATCAAGAAATCTAAAAAAACTACGATCGCTATACCTTAATAAATCAGCTTACCTCTCCTAAAATTGAAGTGTCACTCCATTTTGAACACACCTAGCCACCCTTTAAGATGTTCACAAATCTCGGAGGATGCCTTTAAAGAGTGAATGTAGAGTCTTTTGTCACAAGTACGATTTTCATGTCGTATTTTTTAAATGGAAGGGGAACGACGTCTTGCCGTAGAGACAATTATTTCGCCTTCATTTTTGAAATGGAAAGGGATGCAGATGGAGGACGTGGGGGTAGCTCCTCTCAACTCCACAACTCTTAGGCTCCATTTGGTAGAGGTTTAAGCATAAGATTAGGTAAAATTTACGAAGTCTTAAGAAGAGACAAGTCAATGGGTACGAAGATAATTAGTAGTGAGGATGTGATTGTTAAGTTGATATATTATTATTAATTTTTATTTTTATTTATATTGAGAGTAAGTTAATATGAGATAAATATAATGAATGTGATTAAATTGGTAAGAATATATATAATTGATGAAAGCTAAATATAATTAAAAGTGATGAATAAAAAGTAAAATTTTACTCACCTTTTCTATGTAATAATGATTAGGACTCCCACCTAAAATAAAATAAAATCCTCTTTTAAGACTGCACCAAATAGGTTCTTAAATTTATGTCAGCAAGGGTCGTTGGGTCTTCGTTACACGGTGCTGCTGCGCTACAGCAGTGTTGCAGCCCTGCGGTACAACGGCGATGTGGACTTGATCCGCTGCACGTCTTTCAAATTGGTAGAGCAGCAGGAACCAAAGTGACATTCAGGTAAAGTGCAGGGAGTGGTTAATGATAAAAAAAGGTACAGAGACCAGTTCCTCAATTTACCGCAACATCGATCAACTCCGTCTCTCTCCTTTTCTATCCTCCCTCTTCTCCATCCCCTGAACGTCCACCCCTCCCTCGTTGCAGATCCAAAGCCTTCCCCGGTCTCCCGCCTGACGTCGCTCCCTTCCCTTCTCCCTCTTCTTCTCCTTCGCACCCATCCATGGAGGATGGCTACGAAACCCTAACCCTAACCCCTCCCCCAGGTGGTCCCTCCCCTTCCCCCACCGCCCACCCCCTCTCCTCCCCATCGCCCTCCCTCTTCTCCTCCCCACTCGACCTCTGCCCCGACCTCCAGCACCTCCACGAGCTCGCCTGTCGCGGGCAGTGGCGCGCCGTACTCGACCTCGTGGCACGCGCCCGCTCCCACTCCCTCCTTCCCCTCCCACACCACCACCTCCTCCACCTCACCTTCAACCTCCTCGCCCTCCTCAAGCTCCGCCGCTTCCCCGACGCCGCCCTCGAGCTCCACTCCCTCTCCCCCGACGGCGGCGGCGACGCCTCCCTCGACTCCCCCCTCCTCCGCTTCGAGTCCTTCCCGGACTCCTACCCCGGCCGCCGTGGCCTCATGGTCCCCTTTGCCCTCCGCCTCCTCCACGCCGAGCTCCCCCTCCGCCTCGGCGACCGCGCCGAGTCCGTCGACCGCCTCTACTCCCTCCTCGACCTCTGCCGCTCGAAGTCCCCTTCTTCCCCCCACTGGAGGCGCCGCGAGGCCCTCGTCGCCTCCGCCCTCGTCCGCAACCACTTCCAACACAGGGAGCACGACGCCTGCCTCCTCCTCCTCCGCGACCTCCTTGCACGGGACCCCGAGGACGCCATGCTCCTCTCACGGCTCGCATACGTCCAGATGCAGATCGGCGACCTTGATGGCTGCAGGTATGGGTGGGTGCATTCTGAGATGGCGCTTACATTTGTTTCCGTAATGGATGTGTGCAATATGCTGTGAAATCCGTACTAAATTTCGTATCGGAAAAGTCAATAACCATTGTTAGCTTTGGATCACACACATACTGATGTACATATTCATAAGTCATGATTGGCACCGCTTTGTGTCTTCTTGAGTGTTGCTTATAAAGATAGATATTTGGTAATTTTTCATGAATTTATCTAGGATGGAATTGTATGGTTTATAATTCATCCAACATGTAGATCTAGAGTATTCGTAAACCATTCACAGACTAAGAAGTTGTGTCAACATATGTTCCTGTTTACTTCATAGTGGGGGCCCGCCTAACGCTTGCTTGAACAAGTGCTAAACTGTGGTGTCAAAGTGCATTGGTGTTGCATGGATAGGAGATGCACTGTAGGCGGGTTTCATAACACTAGGAGAATGTGGTTAGCAAACTGGTGTTGTCTTCTTGACACCCATGTTATGTAACACTTGATTGGGTTAGGTCATTAAATAAATGGAGGTTAACTCCCCAATACAGGGGTTAACCCCCAAGTATATTGGACCTTAGGGATATGGTAACATGCTGTTTTTGTCCCCCATACATGAAAATATCTCTATTTTCTGTTTGCATCACTGTCCGCAGGGCAACGTTTGCTCGTGTGGAGGCACTCAAGAAGGAGGGGGATTTGGAGTTTGAGAATTTGGTGAGGAGGAACAGGGCCTTGGGGTTTGTTCTGTTGAAGGACTACTTATCAGCGGTGAGGGAGTATGATGAATGCATCGAGAAGGACCCTGGAGATGTGGCGGCGATAAATAACAAGGCCTTGTGCTTGATGTACTCACGGGATTTGTCAGACTCAATCAAGGTGCTGGAGGGTGCTTTGGAGAGGGTGCCACAGGCCGCGGTGAATGAGATGCTAGTGGTGAATCTGTGTAGCATGTATGAGCTTGCATATGTGAATCACGTTGATATTAAGAAGAGCTTGAGCACGTGGATCGGCCGTGTTGCACCAGAGGATTTTGATTCATCCTGCACGAGGCTCTCATAATGAGAATTGCTTTGATTGTGGATGTCTTTGATTTGGATCTTTGTATGGGGGCAGATGTGATAGTGTAGGGCTCAGGTTATTTTGCTCTGTATCTCCTGTGCAGTTAATGTTATTACATCCTGCTGATTTTTTTGCTCTTCGTTTCCATGTGGAAGTATGGAATTTATTGTTGAACAAAAACGGTGCAGAAAATATAAAATGTGTCACTTTTGCTGGATGACATAAATGTAATCAGCTTTTCATGGTTTACTTTTATAGCTCTTGTTTATGCACGTGGTGATTTTGAGGGAGAATTTTATACTTGAACCATCAACAACAATAACAACAACCAAACCTTTTCCCACATTAAGTGGGGTTGGCTATATAGATTCTTTGCTTCTACACAGTTCAATTTTCATTCATTTCAAAACTTAAATTAAAATAATTGAGGTCGTGTTTAATAGTTTTCTTCCAACACTTGTTTGGTCTTTTTCGCCTCTTCTTAGCGGGTTCAGCCTTCAACTTCTCATATCTCCTATCTGGAGCATCTAGTGGCCTTCTTTGTAAATGTTCAAACCACCTTAGACGTGCCTCTCTCATTTTATTCTCTATCGGTGCACCTTAACATTTTTTCTAATAATGTCATCTGAAATATGGTTCTTTCTTGTATGACCACATATCCATCTTAACATCTTCATTTCTACTACAAACAACTTCTTACTTGGATCATCATAGATAATTAATTTTCATGTCAAAATGGTGTTCTCTGTACTTTAGGAATTTGCAAGTCACTCAAATAGAATTTAGAACATTCGGTATTCTACCGTGCTTCTAGATGAAGCAACCAGTTTTCAGTATTGGTGAATGAGGTGATTACTGAAGGGAGAATGACTTATGGGGTGAGACTGAGGAGTCATTCTCAGCCATGTATTTAGCACATTGTTGGAGCTGAATTCTAATACCAAAAAATAATGGTTACCTATTGCCGAAAGATGCATACAATTTTGTGCTTGTTCCTCATCTGCAAAGTGTCATGCTTATGAATGTGGGAAAACTACTTGCTTTTTCATTTTGATGTGTAATGCATTGCCTTTTTCAACTTCCAGATGATGTGTTGTGTAGCCGTGGTGTCTCCATGATCATTTTGTTTTTTATTTTGTTTCAAAATAAAAAAAGCTTCTTATTTATCATTCAGTTACCTTTTTTGGCCTATTGAATGGTCCTCTATCTCCCTATTTTTTGGAGTTCTACCAACTTGAAATGTCTAGGTTCCTGTACTTGTAGAGGGCATGCAGCATGCTACCTAAGACCCCCTTCTCAGAAAAGTTTCATTTTATAGCCCTTTTTTCCTTTAATTTGGGAAACAGAGTATTTTGGACCGGGTTTAAATTATATATCAGATGAACACTACCCTTAAGGTTTCATGGTAATGGATGTATGGCTGCCTCTCTCCTGACTGGTCATGTGGGTGGGTGGGAAGGTATAGTGAGGGTTGTTTTTCTGTCTTTACTTGATAGAGGTTTGTGTCACTCTATATTGGAATGGCCTTATTCTAACCCCTCCACTTCATAGAGTTAGATTTATGTGATCTTCTTTATTGTTTTTTGTTGACACCAAATATCTTCTAGAATTGATCTTAATGTTGATTGTTTCTTGCCTTGGCACTCCTTATATTTAATTTGTATTCAAGATGGAGTGGATTTTTCTTGGAAAATCATTGTGCTCAAACATGTCGCTGTATCAAGTTGAAGATTGCTTCTCAGTAGAAACTCTAGTGTGGCCCTGTGGTTCTTTTTGTGTGGTCAAGCATAGCAAAGTAATGTTAAGGGGTATGTGCGTGCGTGTGTCATTGCTTGTATGCATGATCTAAGAATGAAGTAATTAATTCATTGACCTTACTCCATAAAGAAAGATCAGAGGGTACATTACATAAGATGCCCTGCAAAATCCATAAATAGCGAAATTAGACTTATATGTACTCCTAACTATGAGGAAGTTATGTACATTTTATCCCTATTAATGAAAATGCACTGGATTGGAAAGAGGAGGAGGTCAAATAGTATAATACAGAAAATAATTATAGATGTAAAGTAACAAACAAGCACAGACAATCCGATCATAAAGAGACACAAGGATTTTATAGAGGCCTCTCTTTTATAGTCATCTGTATTTCTTACCTAAGTCATTTCAACTTAAGATTTTCCTTGATCATGAGGTGTGGTCAAACTTTACTGACAAGCTACTTAAATTGAGGGAGTTCCATCCCACCAGACAGAAATTTTTTTTTCCGATGCTGGAAGGGTGCTCCTTAGGTTGGTCACCTTAGTTCAAGTAAGAAAGAAGGATTGCTAATATTCCCATGAAACTAGAAATACATTGAATACAAGATCAAATATTAAGACACTTCTTACGGACATAGAAGCACAATTGGGATAGATTCAAGGTTTCAAACACCGATATTGACGTCGTATCGACAACTTAAAAAGGGATATATCATCGATATATCGTCGATATCTTGGAATTTCGTGGAAATGACTTAAAATGTCATAAAATTTATGAAATTATGATTTTAATTAGTAGTATATGTATGAAGAGATGTCTATAAAAATCAAAATCATAAATTTTTAGTGAAACAAATATAAACATACAATAATTGGAGAAATCTACATGAAAATCAAAATTTAAATGGAAGATTAATTCATTATTTAGCTAATAGGATAGATAGAGAACCTTAATCTATCCAATAATTGAAGAAGTCTCATTTATAAAATTTATAATGAATAATAAATATGTTTTTGAGATAACATTTAGAATAACAAAATCATGATGAAATCGAAGATTATTTCGTTATTTGACTAATACAGTAGAGAAATCTACCTAACAAATAACAATAACAAACTCAGAATGAACAAAAACACATGTTTACGCTTGAGATTAAAACTTAAAGAGTTCAAAAAAAACACAAAAGAAGAGTTTATATGAAGATTAACAATTTTAGAAACTCAAATAAAAAATAAATTGATTATTTCAATGAAAGATTTGAGTTGAAATGGGATATCTGAGTTTTTACTACGAGCAAAGAGGGTAATGGGACTAAAGAACATCAATAATGCCAATGCAAAGAATTAAATTTGGAATAGTGACATTTACATGATATATCCCTATATTGACGATATATCCATCGAAATGTGGAATATTTGTATTGCAACCTTGTCGATATTTGAGATATTGTTGATACTACGGATATATCACCGATATCCTAAAATAACCATATTCCATGGGTATCGATATTGATCTTGTTGGCAATACGTGATATGTCGTGATATTTAATTCCTTCGATAGATCAAGAGAGGAGTGGTCTAGTTGCAAACAATGAATTGAAAACAAACAACATTGGAAAGCTTGAGGGAATGCTACACAAGTTGATATTTTTTGCTTTTTCCATTGGAGAGCTTAGGAATAGATCTAGGTTATACATAGAGGTCACGAGTTCTTTCTAGTGAGTGCATTCAATCTTCTTCAATAGGTAGAGATGAATTACATTAGATTATAATGGGTAGAACAATGGCTAATGCTAATAATTCAGAGTAACATACATCAGTCATCTTGTTCACTGCTCAACTCTTGAAAAAAAAGTGTAAAACTCACCACTTTTCTGAAATGATTAAACTGGTTGTGTTGCCAAATTGTAGGTCAACTTTAACAATTGAATTAGAAGTCTCAATCAGAAGAGTTTCGCAACTGAATTGCATAAGAATAGAGGCCAAAACTTGGACGTGTATAAATTAATCAGAGACAACTGAAAGAATCACTCGGTTTGCTTGCAACACTTGGTGTTTCAGCCAAGTTCTGGACATTTCAGTTGACCTTTCCAAAGAAAAACCATGATCCAATGTTCTAGAAATTAAGAATAATGTTTTTGATGACTAATGAGTACAGTTTGGTTTTCTTGTAAATACCTAAGTCAACTGATATTAGAAGATCAGTTACTCTATAGAAATTAAACCTGGCTGATGAGACCCTGTAGGTTATATTTGAGGACTAGATGCTTAGCAAATTATTTGGTAGTTACATAAGCTGAATGTATTTAATATTCTTTACACATTTTTCCACTTCACATTCTAGTGTGAGTAATTTTCTGTTTGCTCATTTGGTCCCTTGACTTTGGCATTGTATTTTTGAAAAATCAAAATTCAATGGGCTTGTCCTATCAGGTTTTCTTTTCTAAAAGAAGGCATCAGCCAAGTAATATCCCTTTCCCTTGTCTATTTATAACGGTGATGGAGAAAGCGTTGCAGACTTTCTCCACATCCTTATACCCTTTGTATGTCTTGCTTTCTGGTGCTCTTTTCTCTCCACATTACCAAGAGACTCTTTGTCTAGGTGGTTGTCAGTGGTTAGTACAAAATTGCTGCTCCTGATTCTTGGTTTTTCCTTGAACTGCCTCAGCATTCTGCGAAAGCCCACCCTTTTACAGATGAACAAAGCATCCCTGCTCCAAAGATATATATATATATATATATATATATATATATATATATATATCTTTGGTTCCCATGCAGCTTGATGGTTCACACTAGAATGGTTCCCATTCTAGTGTGAGTAATTTTCTGTTTGCTCATTTGGTCCCTTGACTTTGGCATTGTATTCTTGAAAAATCATAATTCAATGGGCTTGTCCTATCAGGTTTTCTTTTCTAAAAGAAGGCATCAGCCAAGTAATTTCCCTTTCCCTTGTCTATTTATAACAGTGATGGAGAAAGCGATGCAGACTTTCTCCACATCATTATACCCTTTGTATGTCTTGCTTTCTGGTGCTCTTTTCTCTCCACATTACCAAGAGACTCTTTGTCTAGGTGGTTGTCAGTGGTTAGTACAAAATTGCTGCTCCTGATTCTTGGTTTTTCCTTGAACTGCCTCAGCATTCTGTGAAAGCCCACCCTTTTACAGATGAACAAAGCATCCCTGCTCCAAAGATAGATATATATATATATATATATATCTTTGTGTTCCCATGCAGCTTGATGGGGTTAACTGCTTCAATCGCACTAACTATAGTGCAGTGATGATTTCCACCTAGGTGGAAGGGACTACACCAGGCAAGCCAGGACATGGTTTCTTCATGCATCGCAGTAACATTGTCTCTTTTAATGAGTTGCTTAATATTTGAGGAAGTTATTTTCAGTTCCACATTAACTCTCATTTTTATGTTCAGATAATCTATGCTCTCTACTGTACTTCAGCACTAAGTACTTATTTCCTGGTGCTATTTAACTATTTATCCATTGCTCCTTTGCGGAAATGCGGACTCAGGCCCCCCACTCTCTCTACACGTCCTTCAACTCATCTTTCCAAGTTGAGGATGTAGTTCTCAGTGGTTGTGATTGTCTGTCTGTAAGATGTTAAGGGTGGTTTTATTGGTTATGGTGATGCTGTTGATTCATGCTGCGAGGTTATGATGAGGTTAGGATGGTCAGTTGGGTGGGTGGGCAGCATACAAGGTACGAGGAGTGGTAATGATAAATCCCAGGTCAACCAGGTTGCTGCTGTCATCAACTCTCTCTTGGTTGTCTTGTGGAGCTGGAAGCTTTCATTGTGTGTTAATAATGGACGGTATAGTTTTGAAGTAAAGGGCTTGTGACAGGCCGGCACACAGGTTACAGGGAGTAATAATGTTGATACCCAAGTCATTCAGGTTGCTGCTGGCAGTGATGGTGTCTGGACTTCCATAGGGCTGGAAGCTGCATAGAAATCACGCTTGCATTTTGTAATAGCGGGCAGTCTAGTTTTGCAGCTTCTAGGCCATGTTTGTTTTGTGGAATGTGTTTTGGAGGAATTACACATTGAATAGGTATTTTGTGGAATAAGGACGGGATAAATGCTTTTTGGTGTTTGGATTCGGAGTTGAAAACTTGAAGTTGAAGAGGCATAAATCTCATTTGTTCTTTGTTTGGAGGAATTGGAGTGTTTGGTTATGAAAAGAGAGAATATGTGGATATGTGATGCATTGTTTGAGAAAATTTGTAGGAACAAGTAATAGATTGGATGAAAATATCCTTGGGAGGGATGTTAAATGTGGGCAAGTTTTGAATGATGTATAAGAGATAAATACTTTGATGGGAGATAATTGATGTTAGATTATAATAAATTTGTTTAATGAGATAGGTTGGCATTGACAGTGCATCCGTTACTTGACTATTATTGATTATCAACAACCAGTTTTTGTGCTTGAATGATATGGTAGAAGTATAATATTTTCAAAGTTAATTGATACTTAGAAATTAGACATAACACATTCAAGTAATCTGGAGTGTATTGATGTTGGTAGCGTACAATTTCAATGGTGATTTGTGGGTATTTGCTTCCAAGTTATCGAAAGAGGAGATGATTTGCGACCATGTCTAATTTAAGAAGATGGAACACACTTTGATCTATGCAATTGATAATAAGGGCATCTCAAAGTCTGGATGAACAATATCCAAATGTTGAAAGTAAACTTCAATATTGGAACTACAATATGGATGATGATGTTGAAACAAATCATTGTATTAAATTGAAAGTGAAATGTACACATCATTCGAAATAAACATTACAAGTCGTATAAATATGAGAAGAGGTACAAAAAGAAGACTTGTTCCGAGTCTAAATACAATGGGTACATATTTCATTTATGAGAAATGGATACCTCAATTGATACATTGTTGACATCATAACATTTTTGTGACCATATAGCTACAACAGGATAGCAACCTTGATTGGTGAATCACCATTTGAACATGGTAACTTGATTGATCATATTTTCTTACTTGCATTTGCATTTCAGAAGTTATTCAAAATTACGATAATGACATACAATGAAATTATAATTTGACACGATTAAAGGAACGTACCTTCTCAACATGGACGTAGGCATAGTATATACCTGCTTCACAGCTTCGAAATTATGACGAATTGTTATTTGGCTCAGGTATTAGATAATAATATATTCATTGACATGAAATCAAGAACTAACCCTATGTATAGGGTTAACTTATTAGGATAACGACCCTAAGAATGGATGGGACGAAATGAATTAAAACGTATAGACGTAAAGTGTTAAGTGTCATAAAGTTAAAAAAATATATAAGACATTTGAAGTATAAAAGCCAATGAAGAACTTGAAGTAGTTGTAGTGGGAAAAATAAAATGAATAAGAATCAATTTGGAAGAATCAGTTCAGAATCAACCTCAACATAGAAACAATTAATACCAAACTATAAATAACATTAGAAGCTTGTAGGTAGGCTTAAGTAAGGATCACAAATATGCAATTCCCTACGGGAGAGTGTGAGATATGCGTGACGTAATATGAAATGTGAAATTATGTAAACAATCTCACAAAAAGCACAAAAAGGTACAAGAATGTTTAGGTGGAAACCTAAATCGGGTGAAAACCATCACCTAACCCTATTGAGTTAGGATTTCCCAATCGACCTAGTCGATCAAATCTACTAAACAAGTCACTTCAACAAGGGAGACTTAACCTTTTACAGACACACTACTTTGAACGTTGCTAATGTACCTCAAAACCCATTCTCTTCACGAGAAGGATTTTGTCTCGCGAAGGAGATGGGAATTTGCAACGCGAATACCCAACACAATTACAAAGAAAAATTACAACACAACCTATAGAGCTAACAAAGATTAACTTAGCTACTATAGGTAAAGAAACTTCCCTTTGATGAAGGCAGTGCGTCGGCGTGACGATGCGGGTGCATGAACCACGTGGGGGTACCTCGTCGCTCTCGTAATCGTGGAGGGAGAACGGGTGCGCAATTGGATTCAAGCTCTCTAGATGTGGAACGAAAGCTTGGAGAGCTAAAACTTCTTCTAGATGATCTTCTACTTCTTTTTGACATAAGAGATGTGGAAATGGTATTCAAGGTGTGTCTTGGTGTGTTTTTGCAAGGCAAGGGTCATCTTCTATTTATAGAGGGCCTAAGAAGGCTTTGGAATCTCTTAGAAAGCTTCCATAGCTGTTGGGGTTGAACCTAAGGCAAAATAGGCCGTAATCAGAATCAATTATGATTCTGATAGGGTCATCAGACGTCTGGTCCAGGTATCAGACGTCTGGAAAACTTGTTTAAAACGTTCGGGAACTAAGTCAAACGTCTGATTCTAGGCGGGTTTCCTCCTTGACTTGGTTTAGACCTAAACAGGGTTCTAGTGTATAACTATTAGACGACGTACAGGATATCTAGCACTAGGTCTCGACGTCTGGAAACCTATTGTATAGCGGGAATGGATTCCCAAGATAGGTTAATAGCTAGAAAATCTCACAAAGGTGATTTTAGATCAGTCGAGGCAAAACGATCACATATCAGACGTCTGGGGTCATCTACGGACGTCTGATATAAGCCTAACGGTCGTAATCCTTAACGTTCAGTTTGGTAGCCAACGTTCCACTAATTGGACGTCTAGCACAACCATCAGACGTCTTCTAAGACATCTTAGAAGATGTCTGGACTAATGTTTGGTCGTCTGATTTCATCAGATAGAACCTATGAAGTCTAGCCTAATTCATTGGACGTCTGAGTCAACAGTCAGATGTCTTAAAAGTCACTATCAGACGTCTGATTTTCAGATTAGACGTCTAATTAGGCTGACAGAACCCTATTTTGATTTTCTAAGTTTTCTACAGAAAACCTAAATATCATAGGGTGTGCAAGGGTTCCTAGAACTACTTTGAAGGCACTTTGAGTCTCTTTAACATATATCTAGACACAAAGAATAAAGAGCAAAATAATTACAAAAGAATACATGAAAAGAGAATTTATCATATTCTTCTCTTCACGCTTTCGCTCCTCGCGAAGCTCCTTCTTCTCCATCAAGCTCCTTCGATCCGCCATGGATGCGAGCTCGAACTCCGTCTAAACACGTTTCCATTTGCACTTTGATCTGAAAACTAAGACTCAAAAGTAAATGTTAAATAATACGTGTTTTGTTATCATTAAAATAAATAATCGTGGTGCTCTAGCATCAACAAAACAAACTGATGGTAGGAAATTCGATGTGCTGAAATATGGAACAGAATACAACTGACAGTAGTGTAACGGAAGTCCCATTTTCATAACAAGGCAAGGATAAAATGGAGGAACAATGTGTTATTGAGAGATCTTAAACAGACAGTTGTAACATCGAGAACTGAGGTAAGACTGAATAACATTCACAAGAAAACAAGTTCAAATCCAAAATGTACAAGTGGTAATTATTAAAACACGTGAGATAAAATTGAAATGCGTAAGTAATAAATTAAAACGTGTGAAATCTGATGTTTATATGTGAAATTCAAGAGAGAACCAAAATCCAAAAAAATCGATGGAATGAATTTTAAGGGAAATAGAAATGAAATGAAAGGAAATAATAGATTTGTGCAGTTTACGATTATAAAATAGCTTGGGGTTGCCAATTAAGGCCATCCATGCCAAATTACCTTATAAACTAAAAAGGTTTTGAGGTTGCTATATATGACCATCCAAGCCAACCTATGCAGTGATCAACTAACATGTTAGGGATGCTAAAGTTGGGCCATTGTAACGACCCGATTCCCGAGTCCCTACGAGACACGAGAATCGGATCGACTCGACTAATCTCAAGACCTAGTCGTCCAACGAGGAAGTAACCAAAAGAGCAGTAAAATAAATCACATTCAGCATGAATATAACTAGCAGTAACAAAAATACAGCAGTAAGAAAAGGAACTACTATAGCATGTACCATCACAACAGTAGAACAACATTTATAACATAACATGAACTGCAAGTAAAGAAAAGTACAGAGAGTAACAAGAACTACTCACTACAATGGAACAAAAGGGGTACGAAAGAACTGCGGTAACTCTACTGGACCCTACTCGGCCCAGTGTCCTCTGCAGCCGCTGACCCTTGCTGCTCAACACCTGGTCCTGAAAAGTAACGAGTGTAACACGTCAGCGAAACGCTGAGTAGAGTGGCAGCTAAAACTAAAGAAGCAGTAAGGTGTATAGTAGCTATTTTATTTTCTTTCTTCCTTTATTTACGTCTTTCTATTGTTTCACAATTTATCTATTTCTCAGATCCTTCACTTGATCTCGAATGTTCCTCGTGGGAACGATCTTGATTGTAGTCTTTTCCGAAAAGTAGAAGTAACACATGGTGCTCTCCTGTCCAGGAGAGTCCCCCGTGGTGATCCTACTCTCAGTCAACCACCCCAAGGTCACTGACAGACGTAACAGTGACTACGGCACGCGCGGTAAACGCACGGGTAGCTACCCCGCACTGGCACGCGGTCAGTCGTTTTCGTTAACGGGTGCGCCCCAAAGCACAGCACGGAACTAGTATAGGGCAGAGCCCTCTCAGTAACAGGGGTCCAACCCCTCCACAGTAACCAAACAGGGGCCTTGCCCCTCCACAGTCCGCGCACCCTTGCCTGACTACCTTGGTTTGCCCAGTGGGCCTCACAAGTCGGTGTAGGTGAGCTAGCAGAACCCCAGGGCCCGTGGGGTAGCTAGTACTCGCTCTACACTAGTAGCTCTCCTCGGTACTGTGTACACGAGGGCCAACAAGTCGGTACAAAAGTGGCCAGACCTAACCCCGTGTCCCTGGGGCAGCTGGCTCCGCTCTGCACTAAGTAGGTAACAGGTGCTTCCCCTGGCACTACGTACCCAAGAGACAACACACCTCCACATCTTTCCTTCTCAGTTCCATTTCATGTCAGTCATTTCCGTTAACAGGTGCGCCCCAAAGCACAGCACGGAACCAGTATAGGGTAGAGCCCTCTCAGTAACAGGGGTCCAACCCCTCCACAGTAACCAAACAGGAGCCTTGCCCCTCCACAGTCCGCGCACCCTTGCTTGACTACCCTGGTTTGCCCAGTGGGCCTAACAAGTCGGTGTAGGTGAGCTAGCAGAACCCCGGGGCCTGTGGGGTAGCTAGTACTCGCTCTACACTAGTAGCTCTCCTCGGTACTATGTACACGAGGGCCAACAAGTCGGTACAAAGTGGCCAGACCTAACCTCGGGTCCCTGGGGCGGCTGGCTTCGCTCTGCATTAAGCAGGTAATAGGTGCTTCCCCTGGCACTACGTACCCAAGAGACAACACACCTCCACATCTTTCCTTCTCAGTTCCATTTCATTCTCTTTCCAGGAGTTCTACTCCTAACTCCCCGTAGGGTTCCAGCTCTTTTAACTCAGCACATTCAGGTTTCACCCTTTCAGTTTCATGTTCATACAACCCATATTCTCAATCATGTTCATTTATTCATAACAGGCAGCTGTTAGATCAATTTACAGGTAGCTATTATTTCCTTTCCACAGTTTCCAAGACTGCAATATCTATATTCATTTCACTAGTTTTCCAGTTCTAGGATTCATGCCGTACCCTAAGATCTATCATTCAATCTAGTTTTCCAGCCCTAAGATTCATGCAATACCCTAGGATCTATCATTCAATCTGGTTTCTCATTCATAAGATTCATGCAACGCCCTAGGTTCTATTAATTGTTCCATAATTGTAACAAATTATGTTAATAATTTTTAAAGCCACTCTACCAGCTACAACGGAAGTACAGGGGCGTGGTTGGAAATCCCGCGTGCCTCCGCAACCCCCGAGATTACAATGGAACGGGGTCCTAACACAAGGATCAAACACAAGGAGTTTCTCAGAACTGTATATAATTACTGTAAACGGGTAGAGGATTTTATTCCGAAAAGAACGCAACTCGAAACGAGGAAAACGGACTCCGAACGGGCCCTAAACGGGTCGAAAACGACGGAACAGTCCAAAATCAGACGTCTGGAACCTCTTCCAGACGTCTTAAAAGGTGGTTCAGAGGATACCTTCGCTCTGTGTAATCCCTCAGACGTCCAGAACCTGCGGGGGCGTCTGGCTTAGTTCCCAGACGTCCAATGGTCGACTCGGACGTTTGGAACTCTCCGTCGTCTGGCACTGCGGCCAGATGTCCGATTCGCTTTGGATGGTGAGTCCCAGAACCTGCACGTATCCACTCCTCGCTCTCACTACGATGGGTCGCATAAAAGGAAGAAGGACGAAAATAACTTACTTGCCAGACGTCTGGATAGTCCTCCAGACGTCTTCATCGTCGTCTGGTTGGAAGCTCAGACGTTTAATTCTGGAAAAACTTCCAGAATCAGAGCTCGACTCGCTCTCCGCCCGCGACGCACGGCCGCGTCGCGCCTCGTCCGCCTGCTGCTCGAGCTACAGCAGCCCTCCCGCGTCACTCCACGCCCGCTGCTCCCACGCCGGCCGGCTCTACCTGCCCCAGCAAGCTCGAGCCCTCACGGTCGAGCGTCTCCTCCCTCGCGCAACACCTCCTCCCGCAACTCGCCGCTGCCGCCGCCGCTCGCCCTCGCACTAGCTGGAAGAAGGAGAAGAAGGGAGCGGAGGAGATGAGAGTGAGGGAGAGGGCGAGGGCCTTATAAGGCCGCGCGGGGAGAGAGAGAGAGCGCAGCACTGCGCCTGCAGGAGAGAGGGAAAAAGAGGGCGTTCGCAGGTCTGCGTGCGCAGGCGCGCAGACGCAATCCTGCGTGCCGCAGAAAATAAATCCCAGACGTCTGGGCCACCTCCCAGACGTCTTAAAAAGACGTCTTGAAATCGCGTTCGTAACAATATAACAAACTCAAAGGAAGTTTCGTCCCCGAAACTTGCGCTAACTAGGGTGCGGGAAAGACGTCATATAAAAACATAACAAACTCAAAGAGGACCGAAGCCGGTCCGAAAGACGAACCCGCGAAGAGCTCCGGGGTACCGCTCCTGCATTGCCGCCTCAGGCTCCCTGGTAGCCTCCTCGTACTGCTGGCTCCTCCACAAAACCTTCACTAGGGGTACTTGCTTTCGTCTCAAACTGCGGACGGCTCGGTCAAGAATCTGCACTGGCCGCTCGGGGTAGGTCAGGTCGTCGCCCACCTCGACGTTCTCGTGACTCAGTACGTGACTGGGATCGGCTACGTACTTCCTGAGGTTGGACACGTGGAACACGTCGTGCGCACTAGAAAGCTGAGGAGGGAGGGCAAGTCTGTAAGCAATGGGTCCAACCCGCTCCAGGACCTCAAAGGGCCCCACGAACCTCGGCGCAAGCTTCCCCCTCACCCCAAACCGTTGTAGGCCCTTCATGGGCGAAACACGAAGAAAGTCGTGGTCCCCAACCTCGAACTGCACCTCTCTGCGTCTTCAATCCGCGTAGCTCTTCTGTCTGCTCTTGACAGTGCAGAGTCGCTTGTGGATCTGCTCGACTACCTCCTGACTCTGCGGGATCAACCTGGGGCCAACCTCCCACTTGGTCCCCACCTTAACCCAACTCAAGGGTGCCGTACACCTCCGTCCGTACAGAGCCTCGTAGGGAGCCATGCCGATGCTCGAGTGATAGCTGTTGTATGCAAACTCCACCAGGGGCAAGTGCTCCTCCCAAGAGCCCCTCTAGTCCAGTACACAGGCATGCAAAAGGTCCTCAAGTGTCTGTATCGTGCGCTCAGACTGTCCGTCCGTCTGGGGGTGGTAAGCTGTACTAAACCTTAACCGCGTCCCCAGGGCCAGCTGAAACTTAGCCCAAAACTGGGACATAAAGCGAGTATCCCGGTCGGATACGATTTCCCGCGGAACTCCATGTAGTCGTACCACATCGCGGATATACCTCTCTGCCAACTGTGCTGGTCCCAAAGTGACTCGGATCGGCAAGAATCGTGCCGTCTTCGTCAGTCTATCCACAATTACCCAGAGTGCGTCGTGTCCTTGCTAGGTAACAGGTAAACCCACCACCAAGTCCATGGTGATGCTCTCCCACTTCCACTCTGGCACTGGAAGCGGCTGTAGCGGCCTTGCAGGCCTCTGATGCTCGGCTTTTACCTGCTGACACACTAAGCACTGCTGCACGAATTCACCCACATCCCGCTTCATCCCCCTCCACCAAAACTCGCGTCTCAAGTCGTGGTACATCTTCGTGTTTCCGGGATGTATGGTGAATCTGGAACCGTGTGCCTCAGTCAGGAGCTCTCTCAACAGCTCCTCGTCCCTGGGAATGCACAACCGTCCCCTCAGGCGCAGCACCTGGTCTGTGAAAGAGAAGTCCCTTGGGTCTCCTGACAGTACTCTGTCGCGCAAGGACTGCAAGTACGGATCGGCCATCTGTCCTGTGATGGTGCGGTCTATCAGCTCTGGTCCAGTCTGTCGTGTTACAGTCACTGCCCCACAGTGCCCCGGTAACTCGAGGGGTCGCCAACTGCCCACCTCCTCCAAAAGGCTCCAACTTTGTAACAGTAAGCTGGCCAAGTGTGCGGGTGCCTTCCGGCTCAAGGCGTCAGCCACCACATTGGCCTTGCCCGGGTGATAGGAAATGCTGCAGTCGTAGTCTTTCAGGAGCTCCAACCAACGTCTCTGTCTCATGTTGAGCTCCTTTTGATCAAAAAGGTATCTGAAGCTCTTGTGATCTATGAAAATCTCGAAGGTCTCACCGTACAAGTAGTGCCTCTAGGTCTTCAGCGCGAAGACCACAGCTGCCAACTCTAGGTCGTGGGTAGGGTAGGTATGCTCATGGGGCTTCAGTTGCCGCGAAACGTAAGTGACAACGTGACCCCTCTGCATGAGCACACCTCCTAACCCCTGCAAGGAGGCGTCCGTGTACACAACGAACCCGTCACTACTGTCAGGGATGGTGAGCACGGGAGCCGAAGTCAACCTCTCCTTCAGCTCCTGAAAACACACCTTACAGGCATCTGTCCAAGTGAAGGGCACGTCCTTCCGGGTCAACTATGTCATAGGACGCGCAATCTGTGAAAAACCTCTGATGAATCGTCTGTAGTAGCCTGCCAATCCCAAGAAACTGCGAATCTCAGTGACTGAACGCGGTCTTTCCCACCTGAGCACTGCCTCGACCTTGGCTGGGTCCACCGCCAAGCCGTCTCCAGAGATCACATGACCTAAGAAGGTCACCTCCCTCAACCAGAACTCGCACTTGCTGTATTTGGTGTATAGCCTTCGTCGTCTCAGTGTGTCCAGAACCATCCGCAAGTGCTGTCCGTGCTGCGTCCGATCTCGAGAATAAATGAGTACATCATCAATGAATACCACCACGAACTTGTCCAAGTACGGTCTAAATACTCGATTCATCAGGTCCATGAAAGCAGCGAGAGCATTGGTCAACCCAAACGGCATGACCAAAAACTCGTAGTGTCCGTATCGGGTGCAGAAAGCCGTCTTGGAGACGTCGGTCTCCCTGATCCTCAACTGGTGGTATCCAGATCTCAAGTCGATCTTGGAGAACACCGTGGCACCCCGCAATTGGTCAAACAAGTCGTCGATCCTCGGCAGTGGATATCTGTTCTTGACGGTGACCCTATTCAGCTGTCAATAGTCGATACAAAGGCGTAGGGTATCATCATTCTTCTTCACAAACAGTACCGGAGCTCCCTATGGAGACGCATTGGGCCTCACGAAACCCTTCTCCGAAAGGTCCTGCAACTGAGACGAGCTCTCGTAGCTCAAGCGGTGCCATCCTGTATGGCGCGGTGGAGATGGGGCTGGTCCCTGGTACTAGTGATATCTCAAACTCGATCTCACGCTCGGGCGGTAGTCCTGGTAACTCGTCTGGGAACACGTTAGGGTACTCTCTGACCACCGGGATGCTCTGGAAGTCTGCCACAGGGCTGGGCTCTGCCACCACATAAGCTAGGAAGCCCTCACACCCCTGGTTCAAAAGTCTCGCCACCCGAAGTGCCGAAATGCACCTGAAGCCTCCGTCCACTGGCTGTCCGTGAAACTCGAAAGAAGGCAACTCCGGCATGGAGAAGACAATCTTCCTCTCAAAACAGTCTACCAAGGAGTGGTAAGCGGATAGCCAGTCTATCCCCAGAATTACGCCAAAGTCCTCCATCTGTATCGTAATCAGGTCAGCTGGCAGGCTATGTCCCCCGACGCTGACCTCGCAATCCGTGTACACCTCAGCTACAAACAGCTGACCACCCGGACCTCTGATTACTAACGGATTCTCTAACAGCATATAATCCTGGCCCAAACTAACTGCGAAACTGGCTGCGACAAACGAGTGCGTAGCGTTGGAATCGAAAAGTGTGTAAATGAGTCTGCCGGAAACTGAAACCATACCTGCCACCACCAATCCCGAAGCTCTGGCATCCCTGTGTGTCAGGGCGTTGATACGTCCCTCAGCTCTAGGTGCGGACGAAGCAGCCACATTCTGCGTCGGACGGGCAGGTGCTGTCCGGTATCCTCCTCGTGATTGCTGTCCCCTTCCTCGCTCCTGGGAACCGCGGCCTCCGCGCGCCCTCCAGTGCTCTACGCGGGAAGTGTCTGTTGACCCCCTGCCCTAGACGGGCAGTCCCTCCTGATGTGGCCCGGCTGCCCACACTGGTAATAGAGGGGAACCCGACTCCCGCCCTCAGTGGGTCCTTACTGTCGGCTGGGCGGGGGTCCGGTGCTGGCGACTGGCCCCTATCGAGGGCCTCCAAAGGCCACGGATGGCCCTGCAAAACGTGACGGCTCTCCTGTGGACGCCACGTGTCTCCTCTCTCGCCGGCCCTGTGAAAAGTCTGGCTGAAAGGGCCTCTTCCGCCTGCCGTCAGTGTCTCGCGCGGACGGGTTGGTCTCCTCGTAAGTCATGGCTGCCTCCACCACCCTAAAAAACGTAGGCAGCTTCAGGGGTTTGACATACCCCCGAATCGCAGGCAGGAGCCCCCCGGTGAACCTCCAAAGGCGCTCCTCAGTGGCTACCGCTGTCGCTGCAAAGTGGGACAGCTCTAGGAAACGCGTGCGGTACGCGCTCACGGTCATCGTCCCTTGGCGGAGAGTGTGGAACTCCTGCCTCCTCTGGTCCTGCCACGTCTGGGGAAAGTACTCCTCGCAGAAAAGGGTGATGAACCGATCCCAGGTCGGCTCGTCCCTCTCCTGTCCCCTGACCGCTCTCCACCACCTGTGTGCCTCACTTTCTAGCTGGTACGTGGCAAAGGCCACGCGGCACTCCACCGGGGGGCGAAGGGTGTCGAAAATCTTCTCCAGCTGCTCGAGTCAGTCCTCTGCCTCGGTCGGGTCCTCATCCCCCTTGAAGGAGGGGGGCTTCAGCTTCCGGAACTGCCCGAAGAGCTTGGAGTGGCGCTGCAGTGGGGATGCTGGTGCACCCCCAGGCAAAGGTGCCTCGTGCACAGAAGTGTCGGAGGAAGGTGGGGGCGGCGGCCCATCCCCTCCCTCGTGTCCAGCGCCGCGTCCGTCGTGTGGTCCCACAGAGGACTCCCCCTCCGCAGCCCCAAGGTGAGGCGCTCGGGGCGGTGAGTGGAGCTCCTCTCGCACAATGTCCCATATCAGTTGGGCGAGGTCCTGGGCCTAGATGCCCGGGAGTAGTGGCTGGTCCACTGAGGCGTCGGCAACGGCACGCCCACCTCGCCGACCTCGTCCTCGGCCGCGCCCGCAGCCCGTCTCGCCAGTCCCGTGACGAGGCATCACCTGCAAGGAGACGCAAAAGAAAACGAAACACGCCAATATGGAACGATGCCTAACGGAAACGTCTAAGAGCTCATGTCAAAAGATATGTTGTGGTGGCTACTCTAGTTATAGACATGTGAATTGGTTATTTTCCAGTCAGTTGATTCACTTCTCGGGACGACCTTGCTCTGATACCTCTTGTAACGACCCGATTCTCGAGTCCCTACGAGACACGAGAACTGGATCGACTCGATTAATCCCAAGACCTAGTCGTCCAACGAGGAAGTAACCAAAAGTGCAGTAAAATAAACCACATTCAGCATGAATATAACTAGCAGTAACAAAAATATAGCAATAAGAAAAGGAACTACTACAGCATGTACCACCACAACAGTAGAACAATATTTATAACATAACATGAACTGCAAGTAAAGAAAAGTACAGAGAGTAACAAGAACTACTCACTACAGTGGAACAAAAGGGGTACAAAAGAACTGCGGTAACTCTAATGGACCCTACTCGGCCCAGCGTCCTCTGCAGCCGCTGACCTTGGCTGCTCAACACTTGGTCCTGAAAAGTAACGAGTGTAATACGTCAGCGAAACGCTGAGTAGAGTGGCAGCTAAAACTAAAGAAGCAGTAAGGTGTACGGTAGCTGTTTTATTTTCTTTCTTCTTTATTTACGTCTTTCTATTGTTTCACAATTTATCTATTTCTCAGATCTTTCACTTGATCTCGAATGTTCCTCGTGGGAACAATCTTGATTGCAGTCTTTTCCGAAGAGTAGAAGTAACACGTGGTGCTCTCCTGGTCGGGAGAGTCCCCTGTGGTGATCCTACTCTCAGTCAACCACCCCAAGGTCACTGACAGACATAACGGTGACTACGGCACACGCGGTAAACGCACGGGTAGCTACCCTGCACTGGCACGCGGTCAGTCGTTTCCGTTAACGGGTGCGCCCCAAAGCACAGCACGGAACCAGTATAGGGCAGAGCCCTCTCAGTAACAGGGGTCCAACCCCTCCACAGTAACCAAACAGGGGCCTTGCCCCTCCAAAGTTCGCGCACCCTCGCCTGACTACCCTTGTTTGCCCAGTGGGCCTCACAAGTCGGTGTAGGTGAAGCTAGCAGAACCGTAGGGCCCGTGGGGTAGCTAGTACTCGCTCTACACTAGTAGCTCTCCTCGGTACTGTGTACACGAGGGCTAACAAGTCGGTACAAAGTGGCCAGACCTAACCTCGGGTCCCTGGGGCAGCTGACTCCGCTCTGCACTAAGCAGGTAACAGGTGCTTCCCCTGGCACTACGTACCCAAGAGACAACACACCTCAACATCTTTCCTTCTCAGTTCCATTTCATGTCAGTCGTTTTCGATAACGGGTGCATCCCAAAGCACAGCACGGAACCAGTATAGGGCAGAGCCCTCTCAGTAACAGGGGTCCAACCCCTCCACAGTAACCAAACAGGGGCCTTGCCCCTCCACAGTCCGCGCGCCCTCGCCTGACTACCCTGGTTTACCCAGTGGGCCTAACAAGTCGGTGTAGGTGAGCTAGCAGAACCCCGGGGCCCATGGGTAGCTAGTGCTCGCTCTACACTAGTAGCTCTCCTCGGTACTGTGTACACGAGGGCCAACAAGTCGGTATAAAGTGGCCAGACCTAACCCCGGGTCCCTGGGGCAGCTGGCTCCGCTCTGCACTAAGCAGGTAACAGGTGCTTCTCCTGGCACTACGTACCCAAGAGACAACACACCTCCACATCTTTCCTTCTCAGTTCCAATTCATTCTCTTTCCAGGAGTTCTACTCCTAACTCCATGTAGGGTTCCAGCTCTTTTAACTCAGCACATTCAGGTTTCACCTTTTCAGTTTCACGTTCATACAACCCATATTTTCAATCATGTTCATTTAATCATAACAGGCAGCTGTTAAATCAATTTACAGGCAGCTATTATTTCCTTTCCACAGTTTCCAAGACTGCAATATCTATATTCATTTCACTAGTTTTCCAGTCCTAGGATTCATGCCGTACCCTTGGATCTATCATTCAATCTAGTTTTCCAGCCATAGGATTCATGCAATACCCTAGGATCTATCATTCAATCTGGTTTCTCATTCCTAGGATTCATGCAATGCCCTAGGTTCTATTAATTGTTCCATAATTGTAAGAAATTATGTTAATAATTTTTAAAGCCACTCTACCAGCTACAACGGAAGTACTGGGGGCGTGGTCGGAAATCCCGCGCGCCTCCGCAACCCCTGAGACTGCAATGGAACAAGATCCTAACACAAGGATCAAACAGAATGAGTTTCTCAGAATAGTATATAATTACTGTAAACGGGTAGAGGATTTTATTCCGAAAAGAACGCAACTCGAAACGCGAAAAATGGACTCCGAACGGGCCCTAAACGGGTCGAAAACGACGGAACAGTCCAAAATCAGACGTCTGGAACCTCTTCCAGACGTCTTAAAAGGTGGTTCAGAGGATACCTTCGCTCTGTGTAATCCCTCAGACGTCCAGAAGCCTGTGGGGGCATCTGGCTTAGTTCCCAGACGTCCGATGGTCGACCCGGACGTCTGGAACTCCTCTCCGTCGTCTGGCACTGCGGCCAGACGTCCGATTCGCGATGGATGGCGAGTCCCAGAACCTGCATGTATCCACTCCTCGCTCTCAGTACGACGGGTCACAGAAAAGGAAGAAGGATGAAAATAACTTACTTGCCAGACGTCTGGACAGTCCTTCAGACGTCTTCACCGTCGTCTGGTTGGAAGCCCAGACGTCTGATTCTGGAAAAACCTCCAGAATCAGAGCTCGACTCGCTCTCCGCCCGCGACGCACGGCCGCGACGCGCCTCGTCCGCCTGCTGCTCGAGCTGCAGCAGCCCTCCCGCATCACTCCACGCCCGCTGCTCCCACGTCGGCCGGCTCTACCTGCCCCGGCAAGCTTGAGCCCTCACGGTCGAGCGTCTCCTCCCTCGCGCAACACCTCCTCCCGCAACTCGCCACGGCTGCCGCTGCCGCCGCTCGCTCGCCCTCGCACTGGCTGGAAGAAGGAGAAGAAGGGTGCGGAGGAGATGAGAGTGAGGGAGAGGGCCTTATAAGGCCGTGCGGGGAGAGAGAGTGTGTGTGAAAGAGAGAGAGAGAGAGCGTAGCACTGCGCCTGCAGGAGGAGAGAGGGAAAAAGAGGGCGTTCGCAGGTCTGCGCGCGCAGACGCAATCCTGCGTGCCGCAGAAAATAAATCCCAGACGTCTGGGCCACCTCCCAGACGTCTTAAAAAGACGACTTGAGACCGCGTTCGTAACAGTCATCCTCGATAAGTCACTTATATATCGCTTGCTTATCTCAGGGCTCCCGTCATTATATAACCCGTCATTGGTAATTGCATCCAAATATCATTACTATCAAAATGGATTACTGCCAAGAAAAAACAACCACGTATTAGGCAAATAAGCAAATTAAAAAGAATCACAAAGTACGTAAATCTACCATGGAAAATCTAACAAAAGCCAAGTTTAAATTAAAAGACAGGGTACTGTTAAACTAGTTAACTACCAACAACTAGTAGATTACTTATGTTAACACCATCATTAGCCATAACTAACTTGAATTAATTGAAATCAAGTGATAAATGCTCTTAAATGATCGCTTGAGTGTCGTTATTCCACACAAATCCATTCTGAGAAGAAAACAATAAAAATGGATAATTCTGCAGTTTTAACATTACATCATAAATGCAGAGTAACCATGGGGTCACCGAGGGGTTAACTGAAGGTCAATTGAGCATTAAAGATTAAAGAGTGGGCCCACACAGACATAAACAGGATTTCACATGTTTCGAGAATTGAATTAGAACACAAAACCTTAATTTCAGACCCATTTGAATTGAAGAGGTTCTGATCAGGATAAAATTCATCTAAATCTTCTAAAATTCACAAAAAAATATTTTAGGAGGTCTTCTACCTTTGGTTTGACCATTTGAATCCATTTTGACCTTGATAGAGTCACAGACAGGATTTGTCCTCATTTGTACTTCTGTGCAAATTGCTCAGTCAAATGTGATCAAAACTGAAATCCAACTTCACCATCAGATTCCTTAAGTTCAAATTAGGTTAGTACCAAAATTTGGGCCGAATCAGAGCCCATCTGTATCTAGTTTGCATTTCAGTCCATTAAATCTCTATTTCTCTAAGTCAGGCCCCTAGCTTTTGAAATTTCTTGCGTTTAGCCCCCTAACTTGCTGTCATCTTCACAAAATAGTCCCTTCCGCCATTGTAGGTGTGAATCCAAGCTCGTCGACCTTCAAGCATTGAAATCTCTCATGATTGAAGACTAAATCCCTCCAAATTTGGAGGGAATGATCCTCAAGAGATCCTTTATCGAGCAAGTAAGGCCAAGTGGCCTGATCTGATCCCTACATCGCCAACAAACCCACGATTTTAGAGCAAGCTCCTCGCGATTTCCGCAAGGAAATTACACTAATTTTGTGCCCCTTAAGGTCCTAGATCCCTCTTGTCATGACTGTTCTCCTTAGCAAGGAAAAGGGCCAAAAGCCTCTTCTTTCCTCTCCTCGGCCAAGCTCCAACCTTAGCTCCAGCAACTGCCTTGCCCATCCTCCCACGCCCTCTCAACAGTCAAATTGAGTGCGCCTCCTTCTTCCTTGTCTTCTTTAGCGCATGGTGGGCCAAAGCCAGGTCTTCCTAACCTCGTCGTTGTCGCCGTCTCTCCCTCCGGAGTTTTCACCTTCTTCGGTGTCGGCCAATCACAACCAGTGCCAATTCCTCATCCCCTTC
Source organism: Thalassia testudinum (assembly GCA_037157565.1). Lineage (NCBI taxonomy): Eukaryota > Viridiplantae > Streptophyta > Magnoliopsida > Alismatales > Hydrocharitaceae > Thalassia > Thalassia testudinum. The sequence continues at coordinate 22,163,949 of JAZHRO010000054.1, read as the reverse complement.
GTCCTTTAGCTAGGTAACCTTCTTCCTCTCTCTCTCCAGAACCTTTCTAGCTGCTTCTCCGCTCGTTTTTACCGACAACCGCCTCCCTTCCTTACTGTCTTCCCTAAGTCCGACAAGAGCTCCAGTGAGCTCGCGTCGGCGATCCATGCCACGAAACCTCGCTCCATCTGGTCCATAAGCTCACCCGCATTCAGGGGAGTAAAAGCCCTCAAGAAATTGAGGGCTTTGCTCACTCAAATCTTCGGCCAGAGAACCCACCAACTCATCGTTTGCCCCTTCACACTCCAGCCACCACACGCCACCATTCACCCAATCGCCACCACTATTGGCCCCGCCTCACTGATTGCACAACAAAAATGCACCAACAATTGTGCCATCTTGTGCTATTTCCTAGCATTGCCAGTGTATATTAGGTAGCCATAGTCGCATTTGTAAAAATAAACGCATGCATGCATTTATTTGAGAGGGGAGAGAATAAATTGGCCTTGTAATTAACGTATTCTTCAAGTGCTACCTCGCAAATTTTCCATCTTCACTTTTTCTTATTGGCTTTGAATTTCTTCTCTGCGGCTGTAGGGCATGGCTGCTTCTTCTTTGCGTCACTCTCTGCATAGCATGTCCTGCCAACCGCATGCACAGCCATGCATAGCCCAGGGCATGGCTGTACTTGCCTCCATCCTCTTTAAAAAGCCCTCCTCGCTTCCTTGCATGGGGAGCCTGGTCCAACACACCGACAGCATCTCCTTCCTCCAGGCCATCTCCTCCCCTCTTCCCTCCATATGCAGCCTCTCTTCCTCCTGAAGAGCTACGCTGCGGGCAGGAGCAGCTCACAATGGTACACAACCACCACTGTGAGTCCCACCACCGCCCAGCTCATCAAAGAGCCGGTGGGCGTGGTGGTTCACCTCTCTGATTTCGTCGTTCCAGCCATTTCCGCCATTGCTGCAGACTCGAGCTTTGAAGCTCAAGCACAGCAGTAGCACAGCACCGGCCTCTCCTTCTGCGCGTGCAAGCCATCGCGTGCCCCTGTAGTAGCCAGCGCAGCTCCTTCCGCGCGCGTAGGCTCGCTCTGCAGGGCTCGCGCACGCAGAATAGGCCACAACCGGTCGCACGAGCCGAGCGCTCACTGTAGCTTCTGTTCACGCTAGAGAGCGCGACACTGTAGCTACAATGCGGTGACCGGAAAGTTTCTCACTTATCCGGTCACCGTGTGCTCTCTCTCCGCGCCGCAACTGTCGCCAGCCCGTCCGCATGCCTGCTTTCGCGTACACCCGCGCCCGCTGCGTCTGCTTCAGCGCCCTCTTCTTCGCCCGCGTTCACCTCAGCGCGCAGTGCGGTGCGCTGCGCCCTCACACCCGCTTCCTCGAGCGCGCGGTTGCATCTTCGCGCGCTTGCACCTGCGCGCACCACCAGACATCAGCTGAAGCTTTTGGACGACTTAACCAGCAGACGCTCTCTCTTTCTCTCTATCTCTCTCTCTCATAGACACACACCTCATGCACACACACACCACACTTGTACACACTCACGTGTACACTTACTCACTCGTACACGACTATATACTTTTATATATATATATATACACACACACACACACACACACATATATCTATACATATATTATTACCTATACAACTAGGTATAAGTATAAATATGTACATATATATATATATACACATATATTTACACATATATTTATACATATATATATATATATACACAAATATACATACATATATACATATATATCTATAGCTATAAATACATACATACATACATACATATATATATATATATATAGTTATATACATACATACATATATATATGTGTGTGTGTGTGTATATATACACATATATATACATATACATACATACATATATACATATACATTTATAGATATAAATACGCATATATATATATATCTATCTACATATATCTATACACATATATTATTATATATATATATACATGTATATCTACATATATATATTTATTTATATTTATACATATATATATATATATATTTTCATATCATCTACCACACGTTGTATCGCGGAAATATCTGCACCAGTTGCTAATATTCCCCGATACGAGTACAGAAAGCGTCTCCGCACACAACTTCCACCCATCCATCCTACACTCTAAGCGGCACTTCGTCCTATTGGTTGCGTCTTCCTAGACAACGATCAACTTGATAACGTGTTATACGCCATTTCCATCTCCACCCCCACCCCTCTATATATATATATATATAATATATATATATCTACATATATATATATCCTATATTTATCGTATTTCTATCTCTTTCCTGCTATCAAAAAGATAAAAATATATACAAGAGAAAAGATAATCCTTGACTTGTAGGTGCTCGGTATTGCGAATAGCAAGACCAGTTTTGGAACCCTAATTTGGCTCAAAGCCAAGAACCTGATTTTGAGGGTGTACCTCAAGGACAAAAATTATCAGAAAAAAATCTTAAATAGAAAAACACCAAAAACATAATAAACGAATGGAAAAGATTCGTTGTAGGACAGGCGTAGAAACTTGTTCACCTCTAATCCCACTTCCCTAAGTTCGACCTTGGGCCTAAAAGTGACCAAGATAAAATCAAGTAGGCCAGGTAAATTTTTTTTTTTTTTAAAGATGGTTAGGCTCGATTTAGGTTAACCACTATACTCATTTTAACGATTAAATCACCATATTAACACAACCTATCCGAGCCCGACCACACTTTTTTCTGGCGCCGTTGCCAGAGAAGTGCGCATTCAGGTAAGTTTCTACTCCATTCCTTTAATTTTTCTTTTCTCACACCCTTCGCTTCACGGGTGTTTCTGTTTGTTGGTTGTAGGTGAACCAGTTGCAAGGAGAAGGCAGGCAGACGAAGTTGGAGATGTGAGCAGATCCAAGGCAAGAACGAGAGCGTGAAGTCACTGACACCACACTGGAGCTTCGCCCACGTTGCTGAACAGGTAGGTCTCTCTTTCTTAGCAACTTAGGTCAACTTGTCACCTTAACAAAAAAAAAAAACTAAAAACACTTCTTGGGATCTCTTGAGGCAAGTGGATTAAAAATCACTTGTTTGATTATTTTCCATCACTCCCATCGCCCCGGAATTTCCCGCCTAACTTCGCATAGCGAAGATCCAAGAATCTTGATTTTTGAATCTTTTGTTGTGTGAAGTATTCTTTGAGGCAAAGATAAATAGATTGATTGCCATCCCTCTTTGCCTCATCTGCAATTCTGGATCACCTTTTTGGTGGGGAGACTTGGAATTGAGTTGATTCCAACCCCACCACGACCTTTCACGTGCCTAAGATTTGATCCTGAATACTTCAACCCCAACAATCTGATTTTCTTTATCTTGTGGTTGGGCCTTGTGTGTGGAAATTATTTTGGTGATTGGGAGCACTTGAATTGAAGTGCTTTGGCTTCCTTTCACACTAATCTAAAATTGACTTGTGCATCCACACATAGAAATCTCCATCTAGGGAAGCCCATTGCATTTTAGCATACATTAACCAACTGACATTGAAGAAGGGTTTGTTGGGCTTAGAAAAAAACTTGTATTCTCTCAAAACCCGAAGATTGGCTGAATTGGTAATTCAACGAAATCTTAAAATCCATACTACTTAAGGCTGAAACTCTAAAAATCATTCACCAATTAAAACTTCAATTCAAGGAGATTTCCCCGTTGCATGCTTGGTTTACACACTTTATAAAATCAATCACTTGGGCATTACCCGTAAATAACGCCCTTCACATTCCAGAAGCACTTGATCCTAAGCCTCTAACTAAAACTGGTAACAACTTGAGCCTTATTAAGGATTGGAGGTCTAACTGCCTACGTGTAGCGCCTACGTGCTGGTGAGGGTTCCCGCGTGCTATTGGTGTCTAAGACTGAGGCAAACGGCCTTTCAATCTGGCCTGGTGGTTTCGCGGTGTTCGCATTCGGTTCCGTAGATCGTGATAGTAGGTAACTTAGATCTTTAGGTCTAAGGGCACACTGTAGAGGTTAGGAATTTGATTGTATTGATTTGTCATCAAGTGTACCTTTGCGGCGTCATTTCTTTCATCACCTGTTCCCTTCTTATCTCCCCAATTCTTCCTGCTGTAATGCATGTTTGGGAGGAGGTCACAAAACCCTGAACTGTTTGAATTGTCTGATAATTTTAGAAAAGAAGCCGAATCGTCCTCCTCCTCCACAAACATGGCTGCACGCCCACCCCCAAATCCCGAGGGAGTTAACTGCCCTCAAAACCCACCAGGTGGTGGAGCCTTGGATCCCATAACCTGCCTCCAAGCCCAAATGGAAATGTATAATGAACAAATTGAAGCCATTAGGGAAACATTGGAGGAAATGCAGAACCCTCTCAAATGGGAGGAGCCTAGGTCTCTTAGCTCCTATCAGAATCCCGCTGCTACAGAGACCATAGGACAAATTCGGATCCCCATGGAAGGGGACGACTTTGAATTGAAACCTAATGTAATTGGCCTGACCCGATTGGCTGAAACAGTTAAACCAAGAAATATCGGGTTACTAATAGTCCTCATGAAAATGTTCCCATTTTCATTGCAGGATAAAGCGTCGCAGTGGTTACGCACCCTTGGGAGAACCATCCACTCTTGAGAAGAGATGCGAACAGTGTTTCTCAAGAAGTTCTTCCCAATTGGGCGAACCAATGCACTTCGCCGTGCTATCACTTCCATTACGCAACAAAACGGCGAACAGTTTCATGAGGCATGGGAGAGATATAATGACCTCCTCAGGAAGTGTCCATACTACTGTCTGCCTAAGTGGCATATAGCCCAGATTTTCTACTACGGGCTAAATGAGACTTTGAAGCAAATTGCAGATGCTTCTTGCGGAAGGAATTTCATGAATAAAGATGAGAATGGAGCATTCAAATTATTTGAAAATATGGGCGAAAACTCAATGAACAATGCTTCCATTGTCGCCTTTAATCGTACCAGCCTGCCCCGTAATGTCCACGAAGTTGACACGGGACCCTCCCATTCATCCATTAATCTCAGCCTTATCGCACAGAAATTGGATGAAGTCCCTTCCTGCACAAGAAGCTGGACGAGCTTCTGGCCAACCCCGCCCGTTCTATGGCAAACACCCCTACTTCACCACTTCGTCACAATCCTAATTCTTCCAACACCATGCTTATCCCTAGAAACCCCGTAAGACCTTCCTTACCGAGTGTCGTGCCGAGCGATTCGGTAAGTCATGTGGATCTGGCTTCTGCAAGCCAGTATTTTGACACGGAGGACCAAACCTCCATGTGCTCGGAAGCATATTTACATGAGGACGCGTCTTCTGGCATAGAAGACGCTTGTGCCCTGGGAAACAACCCGTTCTCTTTCACTTATAACCCAGGGTGGCGAAATCATTGGAACTTCTCATGGTCCAGTAACCCGCAGCGCCAAAACCCCGCGGGTGGACCAATGCGACCGTCCACACCCGTCATCCCAAGGGCCCAGTCTAATCCTATGGCGAATCCGCCATCGGGTCCTTGCGTACTGCAAACAGAACACGCATCAAGTCCTCTTGATAAATTGATGCGAATGATGACGAAAATGTCAAAGCGCCATGAAGAGAACATGACCTCTCTTCAGCATCAATTGGCGCAGCAGAATGCTGAGATCAGTCAACTACGCATGGCGACTCGATCTCAGGGCACTCTTCCAACCCAACTTGTTCCAAACCTGCGAAATTTCGTACCCTGTGGTCCTCAACCACAGGTACGACCTTCTCAGGGGCAGGTTCATCAGATTCTGCAGGCTCCGAGCATTCCTCCGGGATTTCAGGCTAATCTCGCTGCAGCACCTCACTCTTATGTCCCTATTGCGAACCCTCCTCCGCCTTATGATCCCACTGGACTTGCATCGTCCAATGCGATCACTACAAGGAGCGGTAAGCAGACTGTCGATCCGCCTCGACCTGATCCTGACCCGTCTTCTTCATCGCCCTCGCATTCGGGATGCGCACTGCATTCGCGAGAGGACGATACACCCAAATTGGTGCCAGAATCAATCCCATTCCTTGGGGCTCTACTGAGGGAGCCAAAAGGCAAGAAGAAGGATACGCAGGCCTTTGATAACCTGCCTAATTTATTCAGGGATGTTGAAATCAAGGTACCCCTGCTCGAGGCTACCGACCACATACCTACTGTCGCACGATTTTTTAAAGACTACACAACACCAAGGAGACAGTCAAAGAAAACTAAGAATCCGGTGGTTCTCTCGCCTCATGCGAGTTGTGCTATACTGTCAAATCTACCACCGAAACAGAAAGATCCGGGCACACCGCTTATTTCTTGTAGCATCCAAGGTTGCAATTTTCACCGTGCCCTGCTTGATCTAGGATCTTCCATCAATCTTATACCAACCATCATGCTCGAAAAATTTTCCTTGGGAAATCTGAAACCTACCCCTGTCACGTTACAGTTGGCAGATCGTTCTGTCAAAATTCCGAAGGGTGTGGTGGAAGACGTGGTGGTTAGGGTCAACAGTCTCTGTTTTCCTGTTGACTTTCTTGTTTTAGATATGGAAGTTCCTAGCTCACTTTCTGATTGTCCAATCATCCTTGGACGACCTTTCTTGGCCACAGCCCACGCCCAAATCGACTGCGAGTCGGGTTGTATTGAGATTACCGTTGGATCTGAGAAGCTCAAGTTTAGCATCTTCAAGGCAGCCAAGAACTTTGATTGCGATTGCATCGAGGATGACACGTCTGACGAGGACATGGCCGTCAGTGCGTGTATCGGACTAATTGGGATCTATTCTGACTGCTGCGGACTGCCTTTAAACACTGACGATTGCCTGACTGACACATATTGTGACGTTCCCCCATCCCTCCCTATTCCCGTGCCTTCTCCTGACCAGACTTCTGACGAGGTTTTCTTCGCGCTCCCATACCTCGTGGTCTGAGTCATATCCGGGCTGCTTACCGCTGGAGCACACTCTTGAAGACCAGATTGCCCTTTCTTTCCCGCCAAATTAGGCAGAGTTGCAACTCCACACTAAGACCTTGAGCCCATATACTACTCACTAGGGCTATTCCTTTTTGGATCCATCTATCCAAGAAGCCCCTCCTCTTGGCCAATCTGAGGGCCAACTTCTTCCTCCTGACTTGTTTTCCGATCCGCCTGGGACACTTTCGTCCCAAGAAATGCCAGATCTTTCACCATCCACTCCCGAGCTGAAAGAGCTGCCTAGTACACTTAAGTATGTTTTCTTGGGACCAAATGAAACGCTCCTTGTAATCATCAGTTCAAAATTGACCAGGGAGAAAGAGTGCAAACTAACGAAGGTCCTTATGGAACACAAGGCGGATGGTTTTTATCAGACTTAACTGGCATTAGCCCCTCCTACTGCACTCACCGTATATATACGGAGGAGGCTCGACCTTCTCGCGAGGTGCAACGACGTCTCAACCCTAACATGCGGGAGGTCGTTAAGAAGAAAATTATTAAGTGGCTGGATGCGGGTATAATCTACCCGATCAGCGATAGCCCCAAGGTGAGTCTGATTCACGTTGTGCCCAAAAAGGCGGGACTCACCATCCATGTCAATGACAGGGGCGAATCCATCCCTACACGCACTCCTACATCTTGGAGAGTGTGTGTAGATTATAGGAAACTCAATGCTGCAACTAAGAAAAATCACTTTCCGCTACCTTTCATTGACCAAATTTTGGAGCGGTTAGCGGGAAATAAATTTTTCTGTTTCCTGAATGGATTCTTAGGATATAACCAGGTGGCAATTGACCCCCGAGACCAAGAGAAAACCACCTTTACCTGCCCCTTCGGCACCATTGCATTTAGAAGGATGCCGTTCGGACTTTGTAACGCACCATCAACATTCCGGAGATCTATGCTAGCGATATTTCATGACATGGTGGGTGACTTTCTCAAGGTCTTCATGGATGACTTTTCGGTCTTTGGACCCTCTTTTGATGACTGTCTTGCCAACCTGACCCGTATCCTTAGGAGATGTATTGATGTAAACCTCGTGCTTTCCTGGGAAAAAAGTCATTTTATGGTACACGAGGGAATTGTTCTCAGACATATCATCTCCGATAGGGGTATCGAGGTCGACAGAGCTAAGCTTGATGTAATTGCTGATTTACCTGTGCCTGGCTCTGTCAAACAAATCCGCTCCTTCCTGGGACATGTCGGTTTCTATAGGAGATTCATCAAAGATTTCTCGACCCTTAACTCATCTCCTATCGACCGACGTACCCTTCGATATGGGTCCCGACTGCATATGAGCATTCACGCAGCTGCGTAATGCTATCACCAAGGCCCCTATTCTCCAGCCACCTGATTGGTCCCTCGACTTTGAACTCATGTGTGATGCTTTCGACCTTGTAGTCGGAGCCATCCTGGGACAAAGACGCGATAGACACCCCTTCGTGGTGTACTACGCCAGTAAGACGTTGGACGAGACCTAGCGTAATTATACTACCACTGAGAAAGAACTATTGGCGGTCATCTTTGGGCTGGAGAAATTCCGCTCTTACCTTCTGGGCTTACACGTTATTGTTTTCACTGATCACGCGGCGATTCGCCATCTCATGCACAAGAAGGATGCAAAGCCCAGACTGATTTGTTGGATCCTTCTACTCCAAGAATTTGACATTGAGATCCGCGATAAGGCCGGAGCCCAGAATGTTGTGGCTAATCATCTTTCTAAACTGGACCCTGACCATATTGGACTTACTCTTCCGATTAATGAGATTTTTCCTGATGAGCACCTATTGGCAATTAATGTGGCAAGTGGACCTTGGTATGCCGACATTGCTAATTACCTTGCTTCTGGATCCCTTCCACGTGGCTGGCCGAAAAACCATCGCGAGCGTCTCATGGCAGAAGCAAAGTATTATTTCTGGGATAATCCACTTCTTTTTCGGATAGGTGCTGATCAAATCATCCGTCGCTGTATTCCTGACAGCGAATTCCCCAGTGTGCTATCCTTCTGCCACGATCAGGCCTGAGGAGGCCATTTCTCTAGGAGGAAAACTACAGCCAAGGTGTTGCAGTGCGATTTCTTTTGGCCCTCCCTTCACCAGGATGCACACAATTATGCCAAACATTACACTAGGTGCCAGTCGTTAAGGTCAATGTCACACCGTGACATGATGCCCTTGCAACCCATCCTAGCTGCAGAAATCTTTGACATTTGGGGAATTGATTTCATGGGTCCCTTTCCTCCTTCCAACGGCTTCGAATTTATCCTCGTGGCTGTTGATTATGTTTCGAAATGGATCGAGACTATTCCCACGCGCCGTGCTGACCATGTTATATCCACTCGATTTGTCAAAGATCACGTTTTTGCGCACTTTGGGATCCCTTGAGCCATTATCTCAGATGGAGGAAGCCACTTTACCCATGCTTCTTTTCGGGCGCTTCTGAGGAAATACGGAGTCCACCATCGTATCGCATCCCCGTATCATCCTCAGACGAACGGCCAGGCAGAGGTGTCGAACCGGCAAATCAAGCAAATTCTCCAGAAAACGATTCGGCCTGACCGTAAGGATTGGTCCGACAAGCTGATTAACGCACTTTGGGCATATCGGACCGCCTTCAAGGCTCCCCTTGGTATGTCTCCTTATAGAATCGTTTACGGGAAGCCTTGTCATTTGCCCGTAGAGTTGGAGCATCGCGCTTATTGGGCGGTTCGCCAATGTAACCTCGACCCAGACCTGTGTGGTCGAGAAAGGAAACTCCAACTCCAGGAGCTGGAAGAGCCCCGTCATGAAGCCTATGATTCTACCTTAACTTTCAAGCAACGCACTAAGGTTTTTCACGACAGCCGTATTCGGCGAAACGAATTTGAGCCATCTCAGCGAGTTTGGCTCTACAACGCCCGGCTCAAATTCTTTCCTGGGAAATTGAAGTCCAAATGGACTGGTCCTTTTCTGGTCTCGAGACCATTTCCCAATGGGGCCGTTGAGATTGAAGATCCCAAATCTGGGCATAAATTTACTGTCAATGGGCAGCGTTTGAAACCCTATCTTACTCATGAACCTGCCCCCATTGGAGAAGTTGTTGCCCTGCTGGAGGGTAACTAAGGTTGTGCCTCATTCTGAGTCCAGTTGGGGACGTTAAATTCAGCGCTCGTTGGGAGGCACCCCAACGACACTTTGCCACTGTCACATTCACTTCACTTTTCACTTCACCACCCACCCTACCACCATGCACCTCAGCTCTCGTTACCCAATCTTTGCTCCTTCCTCTACCCTACCCTGCATGCATATGAGGACATAGCATCGTTTGGCATGGGGGGGTGGATAGGCATCCATAGGATCTGGGTATTTTATGGTATCATGCAGTTTTCATTTATCTATAAATATGTAAAAAAAAAGGTGTTTAGTAATGATCTAAAGGCTGAAACAAAAATACAATAAGTGTTTATGGATATTCAACCACTATTTTGAAGACTTTCCAGGCCACAGAAGCTTGATTCGCTCAGGCTCGGCTTACTTCACTTGAGCATTGACAAGATAGATCGGAATCTCTCCTAACTAAGGATGTATTCTTGTACCTGAGACACCAGTACTAGATCCGTTGGTTTGCTTCTACTCGAGAGCCTAAGTAATCTTGGTTCACACTACACATATCAAGAAAGACCAGGTGAACATAAGATCCAACCCTAGTGTTGATTAGGGAAGGTGGAGTCCTTACCTATGCGCGCAGGTAGACTTTTTATCCCAGGCTTTAGTCTTGTGTTTAGGAGAGACTCTTTCCACCAAAAGAAAAGTGTGCTCCTCCAAATAAAGTTGTAAGAAATATACTGACACGTGTTTCAAAAAAAAAAGGATGCAATAAGTCAGTATATCTCGCAAATGTGTGTAAAATCTTCTCCCTACAAAAAATTCTTTAGGGCAAGTTACAAATACCCTATTTTCTTTGAGCCACAAATGTTATAAAATGGGAGTTGAATTTTCCGTTAGCTTTTTAAGGGTCAATCTGAAGACATGAGCTGAAACTGTGACCGACCTGCACTTAAAAATTCGTGAAACCCTGGGCTTGAGTCTTATTGTTCATCTGGTTAGTCTTGATCTTTCACTATGCACAAGCCATAATCTCTTGAGCTCTCGAGTATGGCAAAAACCTCCTGGGTCTTGGAAATCGTACTTAAGGTTTAAATATCAAGAGTCCTGGTTAGTCGAGAGATGGTCTATGTCACATAAGACTTAAAGTACTGGTAGTCTTCTCTGCAATTGGTTCTCACAATATCCAACAAATAAACACACCTATGTCGCCTCTGAAGAAGATCTTCAGCTTAAGATCATTTCTAAATACAGTACAAAATATTTTGCTAGGGACTAGCAAAAGATAGGCATGGGGGTATGATTGCACAGCAAAAATGCACCAACAATTGTGCCATCTTGTGCTATTTCTTAGCATTGCCAGTGTATATTAGGTAGCCATAGTCGCATTTGTAAAAATAAATGCATGCATGCATTTATTTGAGAGGGGAGGAGAGTGAATAAATTGGCCTTGTAATTAACGTATTCTTCAAGTGCTACCTCGCAAATTCACCATCTTCACTTTTTTTTATTGGCTTTGAATTTCTTCTCCGCGGCTGCAGGGCATGGCTGCTTCTTCTTCGCGCCACTCTCTGCATAGCATGCCCTGCCAGCCGCATGCACAGCCATGCACAGCCCAGGGCATGGCTGTGCTTGCCTCCATCCTCTTTAAAAAGCCCTCCTCGCTTCCTTGCACGGGGAACCTGGTCCAACACATCGACAGCATCTCCTTCCTCCAGGCCATCTCCTCCCCTCTTCCCTCCATACGCAGCCTCTCTTCCTCCTGAAGAGCTACGCTGCGGGAAGGAGCAGCTCACAGTGGTACACAACCACCACTGTGAGTCCCACCACCGCCGAGCTCATCAAAGAGTCGGTGGGCGTGGTAGTTCATCTCTCTGATTTCGTCGTTCCAGCCATTTCCGCCATTGCTGCAGACTCGAGCTTTGAAGCTCAAGCACAGTAGCAGCACGGCACCGGCCTCTCCTTCCGCGCACGCAAGCCACCGCGCGCCCCTGCAGCAGCCGGCGCAGCTCCTTATGCGCGCGCAGGCTTGCTCCGCAGCGCCCGCGCATGCAGAATAGGCCACAGCTGGTCACACAAGCCGAGCGCGCACTGTAGCTACTGTTCACGCTAGAGAGCACGACACTGTAGCTACAATGCGGTGACCGTAAAGTTTCTCACTTATCCGGTCACTGCGCGCTCTCTCTCTGTGCCGCAACCGTCGCCAGCCCGTCCGCGCGCCTACTTTCGCGTACGCCTGGGCCCGTTGCGTCTGCTCCAGCGCTCTCTTCTTCGCCAGCGTTCACCTCAATGTGCAGCGCGGTGCGCTGCGCCCTCACGCCCACTTCCTACAGCGCGCGAGTGCATCTTCGCGTGCCTGCGCTTGCGCGTGCACGCTCCTGCGCGCACCACCAGACGTTGGCTGAAGCTTCTGGACGACTTAACCAGCAGACGCTCTCTCTCTCTCTCTCTCACAGACACCCACCTCACGCACACACACACCACACTTGTACACACTCACCTGTACACTCACTCACTCACTCGTACATGACTATATACTTATATATATATACATATATTATTACCTATACAACTAAGTATAAATATAAATATATACATATATATATACATATATTTACACATATTTATACATACATACATACATACATATATATATATATACACACAAATATACATACATATATACATATATATATCTATAGCTATAAATATATATATATATATATATATATATATATATATATATATATATATATATATACATATATATATCTACATCTATATAGTTATATATACATACAGATATGTAATTAGAAATACATACATATATATATATATATATACAACCATATTTATATATATACATATATATATATTTTTTCATATCATCTACCACACGTTGTATCGCGGGAATATCTGCACCAGTTGCTGATATTCCCCAATAAACAAGTACAGAAAGCATCTCCGCACACACCTTCCACCCATCCATCCTACACTCCACGCGGCACTTCGTCTTGTTGGTTGCGTCTTCCTAGACGACAATCAACTTGACACCGTGCTGCATGCCACTTCCACCTCCACCCCTACCCCTATATATATATATATATATCCTATATTTATCGTATTTCTATTTCTCTTTCCTGCTATCAAAAAGATAAAAATATATAAAAGAGAAAAGATAATCCTTGACTTGCAGGTACTCGGTATTGCGAATAGCAAGACCAGTTTTGAAACCCTAATTTGGCTCAAAGCCAAGAACCTGATTTTGAGGGTGTACCTTAAGGACAAAAATTATCAGAAAAAAATCTTAAATAGAAAAACACCAAAAACATAATAAACGAACAGAAGAGATTCGTTGTATGACAGGCGTAGAAACTTGTTCACCTCTAATCTCGCTTCCCTAAGTTCGACCCTAGGCTTAAAAGTGACCAAGATAAAATCAAGTAGGTCAGGTAAAAATTTTTTTTTTTTAAAAAGATGGTTAGGCTCGATTTAGGTTAACCACTATACTCATTTTAACGATTAAATCACCATATTAACACAACCTATCCGAGCCCGACCACTCACCACGGCAGAGCTTCCTAGCTATTTAACTGGGGCTTCTAGCCTGTGTTCTTGTTACAGGTCCTCCACCGGAGCTACGCTGCTACCTTCGTCCTCCTCAACGTTGATCGCCTCTCTCCAGCTACCATCCGTGTTGATTCTGCCATCGATTAACGAGACTCAACCTCACAATACTCTCCAGGCCTTGGATCAGAGAGGGAAGCCCAGCAGCAAAGGTGATTTCATCTTCAAGCTCCAGCTGCAACTTGCAATAAAAGCATGGGACATTAGTCCCACATCGGTTATCTACAACTGCCCAACATCGTATAAAAGGAAAACATGACGAGGGCTTATTGCCCATGAAGACAGGGGTCGAGTCCCCTCTCACGCATATGAACTCCTCGCTCACCCTTACCCTCGATGAGCTTGGACCCATGATCCGATTACCCACCTAAAACCCGATTACCTGGTTCTATGAGCTAAGAGGAGAAATTGTAAGGAGGATGATGGAGGGTTTTGCCTTGGGATGCATGCGCATGTGCCTCGGGGTGCGTGCAGCATGCCCAATACTTAACCATTCTAAGATGGCTTTGTGCTATGCTTGGTGCCCTTGTACGTCTTGCTGAGGCTCTATGCCTTGGTGGTTTAAGTCTGATCTCCCTTGACGACGTATGGTGAGGCCTTGTGCTTGGTTCTGAACACTGTGAATGTATTGAGGCATATGCTGACTTGAATAAGTGGTTCGAGACCACTGTAACAAAATTGATCTGAAATTGAATGCTTGATATGTGCTTAAATGAGGGATATAAATGGTGATTTAAATCACCATTTTTTTAGAGTTTTGATCTTCTTTTTGTCCCTCTATTTCTTGAGATACATTGGTTTATCATTGAATATATTTTTAGAATATCTGTAATTGTGATTCATTGATTGTGCTCATTTTTTCTATATTGTAATTAGTGCGTGAATTCTATATTTGCTTCCTGCAAACAATCTTGAACTCATTTTTGTGTTTTCGATCACTCATAAATTTAAATGTTGTAAAGCGATTTTGTCGACTATACTACGACGTGTATTTCTTAAAATGACGAATTTGCCCCACAACAATTACAGTAGACAGACCATGTGAATGTCTCGATCCAATTTACCTCACCAAGTTTGGACCATGGAAATGGAAATAAGGTAGGAATATTTATGCAAGTCAATGAAACATGCATCCATCTCATATTTGTTGTTAACATTTCATCTTGCACAACTGAATTCACTTCAAGTTTCTCATCTAGTTCGTGGATCCTATTTTTCAAGATATTAACTTTCGCTTCCGATGCATGAAGGTCTGCTTCCAAATCATGGTATTCCACGAAATTGTTGTTGAGTGTAGAATCCATTTCAAAGAGGCTATTTTGGAGTTGTAGAATGTAGTCGTCGATAGATTTTTCTAGGTATTTGTACTCCTTTTCCAACTTCTCGTAAAAGAATACTAGGAAGTGAAACTTAGCCTTCAATGAATGGAATGTGTAGAAATGAGCCATGACTAAGTTATTATAACCACAACCCTATATCTAAATTGATGGCATTATAATAGTTTAAAATAAGATGACTACGTGTCTCGAGGTTTACTTACTGCATCTCTTCGAGGGCATACGTAGAACAAGCGATCACGAATGGACATATTTCCCCGATCATTGTCATGATCATTTGTGTCAAACACCAAGACACAATTGTCGTAACAGAGGCATTGTCTACCATGATGCCAACAATGGGAAATTTCTTCAGGTCTCTACATACCTGCAAAAATCTTGAATGGCAATGCATTTCTAGATTGAAAAGATAGGAAGATAAGATAGTGAAATGTAATGGCATAGTAATAATAGCATAGTTCAAGCTGTCAAAGTGGAGATTACGACTGAAAAACTACTCAAACTAGGACACAGTTCTAGATATCGTAGATTCTTGCCACAAGGGCAAACATTCAAAATAAGATTGTTGCATGGACGATCTATACATCGCTTAGTGTCGTAGACGATATGTCATAGAGAGATATAACCGGGTTTTATTGTTATAGCGTTGTAGTATAGCCAGTTATTGCCATCATTTCAAATATATAATTTTTTACTCGGAAAATAAAAGAGTTCCCGAGGTCGAACTCAGGGAGCAAGTTGTATTCTAGGGGTACAAGTTTCTTTTACAAAAATAAAGAAAGAGAGAGAAAGAAATTGTTGTCTTTTCTTCTTTTCTCTTTGCTTCTCCTTGTCTCAGATCTTCTGTTATCTTCTTCTTTATCTGCAGTAGTGATGTTCTTCTTCTTTTCCTTTCTTTCTTCTTTTCCTTTCTTCAGATCTTCTTCTCGTGCTATTCTTCTTTCAGTTCTTCCCTTGTTCTTTTGTGTTCTCCTCTGCCTCGCCTTCTTCTGTTGTTCTTCAGATCTCCTTCTTTCTTCTTTTCTTTTTCCTGTCAGGACATCGTCTGATTTTCCAATCAGACGACTTAAATCGCTTGTTGCTACAGTGTATCCCTCAGCTTCCTTCTTCTTCCGCGGTCCTTCTTCTTCACCTGTGCCTGCACACTTCAGAGTTTACGTCAGACGACAAAACCTACTCTACCCCCCGCCCCTCCGTCTCTCTCTCACAGAAACCACTCTTGGGAAAGCTCTCCCAGAGCTGCCGGGTAGTCGGGTACGGGTCGCGCCCGGGTCCAGGCCCACCGGCGTGTGTGGTGGGCGAGGAGTGCAGGTCAGTCTAAGTCGGGTCGGGCCAGGTCCGCGGGGCGTGAGCGCGGACGAGACCGGGTAACCGGGCGGGTGAAGGGGACCTCACCCCGTGTGCTGAGGTAGTAAGCCTCCAGCACTTTTGCGCCTTATACCGCTGCGCCTCTTCAGACTTTTCCGAGGTGGGACTAAATGTCCCACCCTAATTGAGCGCCCGCAGCGGAGAAGGCAGCGGGCGATCGCAGCTTCACGCGAGGCCTTCGCCCCAGCTGCGAGCCTGATGCTTTGTCGAAAATGCCTCGCAAGGCCTGGGAGTCGAATATGGGCGTGGCGCGCCTGTAGCTGCAGGCGGAAGCAGCTCCTTCTGCACGGCAATGGCGGCGGAGGTCGGGTGGCCTGTTCACAGCAAAACGGCCTCTCGGCCTAATCAGAAGGTGCCGGGAGCTTCGCCAGAGTGCGGCGAAGCTCGTGTGGGTGGTGGCGAGGCGTGGGGCGGCGTGCAGGGGCTGCCCTAGGTCGGACTGTGGGTCGGAAGATGGGTTTGTTCGGTGGGGTTGCAGAGGGTGATGTGGGGGAGGTGGAAGGGCGGGGGTTGATCAGGATGAGGAGGTGGAGGTTCTGCGGTGGTCGGCGAGCCGTGTGGGTTGCTGGGGTGATGGGGGGGTCTCGCCGGAGTTTGGCCTGAGACGAAGGGGGTGACGGTGGACAGGAGCGGCCGAGGGTTTAATCAAATAAAAGACAGTGAGGAAAAGAAAGAGGGGGAGATGGGGAGGAGTTCTGACCTAGCTATGGAGACGAAAGGGGAAGCAGCAGGGCGACAGTCGTATCGACTGTCGCCGGAGAAGAAGATGCCCAGGGGAAGGGGCGGCGGCGAGCAGAGAGCCGGAGAGGCGCCAGCTGGGTGCGGCGTGGCGCGGGAAGAGAAGGGGAAGAAGTCTCTGCTGCTGGTATTGCGGCAGAGCGAAGAGGAGGAGGAACCGTCGGAGCTGGTGGGCGTCTGCCGGAGTGAGAGGAGAGGAAAGTTGGGGGTTTTCTCCGTCAGATCCGAGCTGGGAAGAACGGTGGAGCGACGGGGGTATTTATAGGGACCGAATCAGGGAGGAAGGCGGAGGGAGACGACGTGTCTCCCTCGCCGGAGGACGCCGGAGATGGAAACCCATACCGTCCGTGCGTTCGCACGGCCGGTATGGTGGGTTGCAGCGACCAGGGGGGTGTTCCTGCGACGGCTGACGACGTAGGGCACCCCCGGTTGACTTGCCAGCCCCTCCCCCTCACCCTGCGCGGCGCCATGCTCCGCGCAAGGTCGCCGGAGCATGGTGCTGGCAGGTTTTGCAGGAGGGACCTGAACGCAAAGAACGAAGGAGAGTTAGGGGCCAAAATGCGAGGGTTCAAAAGTTGAGGGCCAAAAAGTAAATAGATGAGGACCAAAATGTAAAGTTGGTCAAGAAGGTTTCTTCTTAGGCTCAAGTTTTTATACATGACTAATTAGGGCCTAAGGAATCTGATGGTGAATTTCATTTCTATATTAAACCTTGTTTGACCGGTCAATTTATGCGAAAACCCAAATTAAGTTATTAATTGGGTATGGTTCTCAATGTAGGTCAAAATGGGTTCTGAAGGCCAAATTGAAGGTTCTAAACCCTAGAGATTATTTTTCTATGAATTTTAGAGGGTTTATTCTATTTTTACTTTACCTCGAACCTCGTGAATTGAAGTGGGTTTGTTTTAGGGTTACAGATTATCATTTAGTTCCTTGGAATTGCTGTAGCCCTTGTCAGATCATCTCATCCCACTTTTATTCTTATTAGGTTGCTTTGACCTATGTTTGGACCCTGAATTACCCTGTATGCAGATTATACTGGTAAAATTGTATTTTTACCCCTTATGACTTGTTTTCTCCTCAAACTCAGAATTCTCTGAGTTAAGCCTTTCCTTGAGTTATGTAGGAGCTTTTATCCTTTGTATTGGGTCAAAATGAGCTAGTTATGGCTCATGATGAGGTTCTCATCATACCCCCATGCCTAGCTTTTGCTAGTCCCTTAGCAAAAACTTAAGGTTTCAACCCTTGTTCTAGACCATGAAGTTTTTAATAGCTTTAGATAAGTGCTTTTTTATTTGAGCTCAGATTAGGTTAGAATGCTGACCATAGGCCTAAAAGGTACTCTAGTACCAATCAAGATCCAAATCTGTCTAGCCTTAGCCTCAGTCTTTAGCAAAGGTTTTTAAGGCCCATAAGAACTAACCTAAGGTTTATTGGACTTTGTGGTTAAAGCACCCGTGCTTGAAATGATTTTAGCCCTGGCTCAGTTCGCAGTGCGTTTTGTAAGAGAGAGATAGAAAGTTTTTCTGTTTGGAGAGTTTTCTCTCTCTTTTTCTTTTTAGTTCTAGCCTAGGATTGGCTTTTCAACACGGTCTGTATCAGATTCCTTGCTCCCATCATCAATCCTCAAGGGTTCCTGGCGATCGATGCTTCGAGATAGCACCGCCCATGGCAACCCCCGGAACCCTGGCTATTGAGATTTCGAGATAATCCCATCCATGGTGTTCCGCGGCCGAATCCAGACCCTGGCAATTGACACTTCGAGATAATGCCATCCATGGAATCTGAACCAGCAGAGTGATTACATGCCCCCAGTAGGATATGTAAATATCCTAAGAGACAGACACCGAGGAGATGATATTTTGTTACGCATCTTCGAGGGGATTTCCCGCTTCTACGCGCTGGGAACTCGTCCAAATCAACTTGTGTTGATCGGCCGCTCCTATTCTAGGTGTTCTTTTCAGAATTTTGCGACGCTTCTGCGTGATTCTGATTTTTACGCTTACTGAACCAGGCTGTGTGTGAGGTTAGGGTGCTTAGGTTACTGAGTCCCGTAAACCAAAAATTAGTTAACGAGGCCAAATACTTCCTAAGCCTTAGACCTAATACTTCAGCTTTTCATTTTCCTCCACCTCTTGAGGAGTGTCCAGATCTTAATGGGTACTAAGAGTCTATTCAAGAATGCCTAAGGTTTGCATTCTTACTAATCTCATTGTGTACTTTTCAGTTATTTTCTTGAATGAGGTCTAGAACTTAGGTTAATTCCTTAGTTCCTTACTAATGACTATCACTTTTTCTCATAATTTTGTGCTCCTTTTTCATTTTGTTTCTTTTCTCCTTCTCCTTCACAAAATTTCCTTCTCCTCTTTTCCTCTTATTCTTTTTCGAAAATTTTTTTAATTTTTATGGTATTTTTGGCATATGTGAATTTTTTGTTTGAAACCTTTTCTTATAAGTTTTTGCACTTTCATACCCCCCCATGCCTAAGATTTGCAATGTCCTCATTGTAACCTAGGGGTTTTTATTCAACTAAGTTCATACATTAGGATAGCTGTTTTGATGAGTGAATGGGTCGGGGTGACTGTTGCGGACGATTTCTAATCTCAGATGCAAGCACCTGAGGTGGAGTCGGCTGTCCTAAAGTGTGAACTTCAAGTGCAAAAAGCTGTCAGAACAAGTTTCAGGTTTTCAAAGAGAATGACGGGCTGCCTCCCGTTGAGCGCTAAATTTGATGCCTTCAGCCAAGCGGGAAATGCGATGGAGAGGGGATGGTCAAATCAGCGGAGTTTTGTAAGACAAGCACCTTGATTAAGAGCCTGGTTGGTCCAACCAGGTGCTTGTTCAGATCAACAGGCTGATGATGCAGCCCAAACCCAATCAATCTGGTGGGTTGATAGATGTGGATAAAAAGGTGTGGAACCCACCATATACTATGAAGCTTAGATAGATGTGGAAGTGTAAACGCAGGGTTTGGCTGAGTCGAATCAGCCTGGTCAAAGTAGGGACTCGTAGAATAATCAGTGGTTGATGCAGGAACCCTATAGGGGTGATCAGAGAATGATAGAGCATGGTATGTAGTCTGATCAATGTTCGAAACCCGATGTGGAAATACAATCGGCTCGGTGAGAGGTGAATCTGAATAGAAATTGAGTCCGGTTGCGGGTCGGGGTTTGGGAGAGGTTTTGATCCGTTCTGTGTGTGCGGACGAGGTGGCCATTGTGTACGAGGGCTCTTCTAGAAACAGATGATAGGTGGTTTTCTGTAGAGAGTCGTCTGGGTAACTATCAAATGCCGGAAGAGTGTCTGTAGGATGAAAGGAATCGGATTCGAGAAAAAATTTGGATTCTTGGTTGTAATCACTCTTGGCATTTTCTGTTTTTGGTTCCTGAGGATCGAAAAGGAATGATTCTGTGTTATCAGTGATCTCAGGAATCAGGACCTCAAAGTCGGAGTCAGAGTCATGTGAACTGAGGTCGTAGATAGGCCTGGCGTGTTCAGGAAGGGGAATCTCTCCGCAATTATAGTCAGATCTGAAATTGTCGGAGAGTTGGCGAAAATGAGATTCATGATCATGAATTCCACCACAGCAAAAATCATCAGATGTGGAATCAGCAGCCTCATTGGGTTCTAGCCTATATGTCAATTCTGGGCTCAAAAAGATGTTCTGTTCAAGCTCTAAGCTGGTAGGATAGACCCCATTAAAACCTTGCTCATCCAACTCCTCAGTTTCTGTATCATAAATTGGCATGTTTTCTGAAAAATCGATCAGATTTCCTGAGGATGTTGGAGAGGGATATTCATCAAATAGAGGTCCGGAATCATATTCTGTAAAAATTTGATCTTTCTCATAAGGGGCCTCATAATCTTCCCAATAAGTTTCAGATCTAGGTTCTAGGCTTAGGATGTGGGTAGAATTATTAGAACCTAAGTCCGAATAACCTTCGAGGGTCACCTTATCAAAATAAGGGGCGGAATTTATACCCTCAGAAGGTTCAGTTCTGATCTCATTATTGCAGGAGTTTTGAAATTCTAGGCTTGACAATTCATGGTCTAAGTTTGGCTCATCATTGTGTTCTCCTGCAATATCCCAACCTAATTCAACATTGTCTTCTATCTGGGTTGGGATTTTACAACCACTTTGTGCCTCAATCCCGAGATCTGGGAAACTGGATTGTTCCTTAATACTGTTCCAAGATGGTTCATCCTCTGTTTCTGGTATATACGGGTATTTCTGGTTGATAATTTGTTCTACTGATTTCATCATTTCTACCCGTTTCATAAGGGCATCTTGGTGTTGTTCCCAAAGTACAGGATTTGTCAAGCATTGAAGGTATTCAGATTGGTGTAATTTTTCCATCTCAATGTATCCTGTCATGAGCATATCTCGGGTTGATCCTTTTGAAATTTCAGTCAATAGAATTTGGGCACAGTTTATGATGAAAGCTGTGGTTGTTGGAATATCAACCTGAATGTTTCCTATTGGTGTTGAGGGTTTATATTTGATTTCATAGATTTCAAGGGCATCCTCAATCATTTTATCTTTCATGGATCTCAGATATTCAGATTTTTTACATTGTAGTCTTGCTAGGTAATTAGGCTGCATCTTCGAATCAGGTGGTGGAATCAAGATAGAATCAGAAGTTTGAATTAATGGAAGAAGGGGACTTTGTTCAGAATCAGAGGAAAGAGGGGCTATGTGAATGATTTCTGCAAAAACAAGGGAGCCGAGGCTTAGCCTCGGGGAGAGTGAATTTCTATAGGAAGTTTCAAGGACCTCCTGCAAAGTACTGAAGGGCTGGATGAGATAAGCAGGTGCTGGACCCAATCAAGACACCCAAAAATTGTTGGGTGACTATAGAGGTTCGGGGCAGATGGACCCCTTGATCAGAAAGATCGTTCACCTGAGAATTACCTGGGCAGCCAGAGAGGGAGAGTCCCGCGAAGACCCCTACACGGTAGAGCATTCTCACGGGTTACAGGGTTTCCCCCACCCGACCTCTCTTGTCACTGCGGTTCCAGGTAGACCAGAATGGGGATCTTGACCTCTTAAGTCTACCAATTTTAAGATCAGGGTGCTTAAGGTTTTCACTTGAACTTTAGTCTTTTAAGTGCAAAGAGTGACCTAATTTAAGGTTGGTTGACCCAAGGGGTCAACTTTACCTCTTGTTTTCTTTGTGAGCTTTTAGGTCCTGTCTTTTAGGGTTCAAGTGTTTAGAGAGCCAATTGTTTTAGGTTTTCTTTGAATAGGTATTTTCAGACAAGGGCTTGGGCACACTTCATTTGATTTTCTCAATTCTTGCTTAAGGAGTGTGTCTCTAAATCCCTAGTGTTGGATCCTAGGTTGGCTCTACTTGGTCCAGTTAATTCTTTGTTGGGTAATTAGGGCTCAAGCAAGAATGTGTTAGCCCTTAAATACCCTTAATAGTGTGCAGGAGTAATGAGTTGAAAACATGCAACTCTTTATGGTTACTAAGTATGGAAGACAGGTTAGCCCTATATTGCTTGTTCTTTTCTTTTCTTCCTCTTTAGAGTTTAGGGGTTAATAGCAAGAGGAAAAAAAAAAAAAATTTACCTATCCTCGGAGTGGTTGTCGTGCGGTTGCTTGTTTTCTTGATTTCCTGTAGCTGCACAAAAGAGAGGAGATTATCAGAAACTAAAAAGAAACAGGAATGTTTACCTCTAGAATAGCCGTTGCTCCCCGGCAACGGCGCCAAGAATGATAGAGAGATATAACCGAGTTTTATTGTTATAGCGTTGTAGTATAGCCAGTTATTGCCATCATTTCAAATATATAATTTTTTACTCGGAAAATAAAAGAGTTCCCGAGGTCGAACTCAGGGAGCAAGTTGTATTCTAGGGGTACAAGTTTCTTTTACAAAAATAAAGAAAGAGAGAGAAAGAAATTGTTGTCTTTTCTTCTTTTCTCTTTGCTTCTCCTTGTCTCAGATCTTCTGTTATCTTCTTCTTCTTTATCTGCAGTAGTGATGTTCTTCTTCTTTTCCTTTCTTTCTTCTTTTCCTTTCTTCAGATCTTCTTCTCGTGCTATTCTTCTTTCAGTTCTTCCCTTGTTCTTTTGTGTTCTCCTCTGCCTCGCCTTCTTCTGTTGTTCTTCAGATCTCCTTCTTTCTTCTTTTCTTTTTCCTGTCAGGACGTCGTCTGATTTTCCAATCAGACGACTTAAATCGCTTGTTGCTACAGTGTATCCCTCAGCTTCCTTCTTCTTCCGCGGTCCTTCTTCTTCACTTGTGCCTGCACACTTCAGAGTTTACGTCAGAGGACAAAACCTACTCTACCCCCCGCCCCTCCGTCTCTCTCTCACAGAAACCACTCTTGGGAAAGCTCTCCCAGAGCTGCCGGGTAGTCGGGTACGGGTCGCGCCCGGGTCCAGGCCCACCGGCGTGTGTGGTGGGCGAGGAGTGCAGGTCAGTCTAAGTCGGGTCGGGCCAGGTCCGCGGGGCGTGAGCGCGGACGAGACCGGGTAACCGGGCGGGTGAAGGGGACCTCACCCCGTGTGCTGAGGCAGTAAGCCTCCAGCACTTTTGCGCCTTATACCGCTGTGCCTCTTCAGACTTTTCCGAGGTGGGACTAAATGTCCCACCCTAATTGAGCGCCCGCAGCGGAGAAGGCAGCGGGCGATCGCGGCTTCACGCGAGGCCTTCGCCCCAGCTGCGAGCCTGATGCTTTGTCGAAAATGCCTCGCAAGGCCTGGGAGTCGAATCTGGGCGTGGCGCGCCTGCAGCTGCAGGCGGAAGCAGCTCCTTCTGCACGGCAATGGCGGCGGAGGTCGGGTGGCCTGTTCACAGCAAAACGGCCTCTCGGCCTAATCAGAAGGTGCCGGGAGCTTCGCCAGAGTGCGGCGAAGCTCGTGTGGGTGGTGGCGAGGCATGGGGCGGCGTGCAGGGGCTGCCCTAGGTCGGACTGTGGGTCGGAAGATGGGTTTGTTCGGTGGGGTTGCAGAGGGTGATGTGGGGGAGGTGGAAGGGCGGGGGTTGATCAGGATGAGGAGGTGGAGGTTCTGCGGTGGTCGGCGAGCCGTGTGGGTTGCTGGGGTGATGGGGGGGTCTCGCCGGAGTTTGGCCGGAGACGAAGGGGGTGACGGTGGACAGGAGCGGTCGAGGGTTTAATCAAATAAAAGACAGTGAGGAAAAGAAAGAGGGGGAGATGGGGAGGAGTTCTGACCTAGCTATGGAGACGAAAGGGGAAGCAGCAGGGCGACAGTCGTATCGACTGTCGCCGGAGAAGAAGATGCCCAGGGGAAGGGGCAGCGGCGAGCAGAGAGCCGGAGAGGCGCCAGCTGGGTGCGGCGTGGCGCGGGAAGAGAAGGGGAAGAAGTCTCTGCTGCTGGTATTGCGGCAGAGTGAAGAGGAGGAGGAGGAGGAACCGCCGGAGCTGGTGGGCGTCTGCCGGAGTGAGAGGAGAGGAAAGTTGGGGGTTTTCTCCGTCAGATCCGAGCTGGGAAGAACGATGGAGCGACGGGGGTATTTATAGGGACCGAATCAGGGAGGAAGGCGGAGGGAGACGACGTGTCTCCCTCGCCGGAGGACGCCGGAGATGGAAACCCATACCGTCCGTGCGTTCGCACGGCCGGTATGGTGGGTTGCAGCGACCAGGGGGTGTTCCTGCGACGGCTGACGACGCAGGGCACCCCCGGTTGACTTGCCAGCCCCTCCCCCTCACCCTGCGCGGCGCCATGCTCCGCGCAAGGTCGCCGGAGCATGGTGCTGGCAGGTTTTGCAGGAGGGACCTGAACGCAAAGAACGAAGGAGAGTTAGGGGCCAAAATGCGAGGGTTCAAAAGTTGAGGGCCAAAAAGTAAATAGATGAGGACCAAAATGTAAAGTTGGTCAAGAAGGTTTCTTCTTAGGCTCAAGTTTTTATACATGACTAATTAGGGCCTAAGGAATCTGATGGTGAATTTCATTTCTATATTAAACCTTGTTTAACCGGTCAATTTATGCGAAAACCCAAATTAAGTTATTAATTGGGCATGGTTCTCAATGTAGGTCAAAATGGGTTCTGAAGGCCAAATTGAAGGTTCTAACCCTAGAGATTATTTTTCTATGAATTTTAGAGGGTTTATTCTATTTTTACTTTGCCTCGAACCTCGTGAATTGAAGTGGGTTTGTTTTAGGGTTACAGATTATCATTTAGTTCCTTGGAATTGCTGTAGCCCTTGTCAGATCATCTCATCCCACTTTTATTCTTATTAAGTTGCTTTGACCTATGTTTGGACCCTGAATTACCCTGTATGCAGATTATGCTGGTAAAATTGCATTTTTATCCCTTATGACTTGTTTTCTCCTCAAACTCAGAATTCTCTGAGTTAAGCCTTTCCTTGAGTTATGTAGGAGCTTTTATCCTTTGTATTGGGTCAAAATGAGCTAGTTATGGCTCATGATGAGGTTCTCATCAATATGCATCCCAAAGTTGTGCAACCTGGTCACGTATGAACTCTCTTCGCCTCTAACTTCATCAGCATCAACTCCATAACCCACCTCTGTGTCACCAACATCCCTAGGTTCCTATATTGATGGTAGAGGTATTTGGTGGTTTATTAGGATGTGGTATGAGTAGGTTAGCAAAAATTTATACAGTAGTTACTTGAATAGGGTTAGAGGATGTTGACTTCCCATGTTAGGTCTTTATCACTTTATAATGTAAAGATAAGTTTATGCCAATGTTGTCTGTAATAGGTTGTAAGGAAATACAACCACATTACGCATATGCAAGTCAAATGTGCACCAATGCAGATATAGCACATATCATGGCAGATATAACCATCGCAGAAATATAGCTACTCACCAGTGAGATGACCAAATGAAAGCATGATTGTAATACATATCATGGAATTCTTGTATGAACTTGAGACAACAAGTTAAATAAGAAATAAATAAGAGGTTGCCAGGTTACACAAAGGTGCTGATCATGTCATCATCCAATTTGGAAAGATGTGCTCATTGGTAGGAAGGTCAAATACATAGAGCCTAAGACACCTGTCAAATAGCTACTATGATAACGGTAGCTAACGATAGGAAACTTGGGAATAACTAACATTCAATCTAAATAGATAACATATAGCTAGTCAACCCAACAAACAACATCTCAACGGACAAATCACAAGCCAATCACCACTAAACCCGGTAGTTCGGAAAATTTGCCTTTTTAATAGGATCAGAAAATAGTTGTAAGATTTGAGTTACAATAAGTCATGTATTTGAAGCACTAAACATAACAATGGGTGAATGTCCTTTACTAAAAAAATTATAATAAAGTTAATAGCTCCCAAGAACACAGAAATGTGCAAAGACCAAGACAAAAATTAGGATACAGTAGTAGTGAAATTAATTCCCTATACTCTACTCAAGAATTTTGACTACTAACAGAGGAAGACAACGCTCTTAAATGGGATGAAGAATTTTCATACTATCGTCAATTTAAGCATGGAAGATTGATAATTCTGGTAGAGAATATAACAAACCACACATCCAATCAGTCATCAAACACCAAAGATGATGAAGAGAAAAGGATCCAGATAAAAACTAAAGCACGAACAAGTTAAATAGGCCACATACGTACAATGACAGCAGGATGCAACCTACGAGAACATTACTTGCCAACAATCTTCCTGGTAAGCTCCTCGTGGTTGAACTTCACCCAATCAAGTAGCAAAAGCTCCCCAATCAAAGAGATCTCACATAGGGACGATACAACCAAGACATGTCATGCATAGAACAGTTCAAAGTGCCTTATTGTTATCACAAAACAAGTAAGAAATTTTCTACGAACACTTTATCCTCTTCCTTGTCCAGGAAGAGCTCTAGCACCACCCAAAAGATTGCTTCAAAGACCCACAACCCCAATTTATAGGTAGCTACGATTCTTATCCTCCTTCGCATCTCACCTCACTGCTCATCACTGATCCGCCCACAAGAAGATGAAGAAGGGCTAAGGGGAATCATGGTATTCATGGTTGATATCTCGTGACAGAGAAAGGATCACAAATAACATGGCAATTGTTCGACTGAAGAAGGAATGCAGAGGTACAAGGGAAGGGACACCCGAAACAAAAGTGAAAAAATTATTCAATGGATGATCATCGATGCCAGGATATCATATCTACGCAAATAAATCTCCACAAACATGACAAAAGAAATTACCCCAACAACCATAGCAAATAGGGGATCGTCCCTTTCCAGATTGCTCAGTTTGTGTATTGAACATAAATGTCTGGAGCAACACAAAAGGCATCAATGTCGTTCTACAAACTATCGACCCATCTGATGTGGTCAAGACACGTCAATAAGTACTTATTTCAAAAGCCCGATCAAAGATGCCGATCTTCAAATGCTTAGAACATGTAAAAACCCCCCAAATTCGAAACCCAAACCACGCAAAAAAACCCTACTTCGAACTCTAAACCAAATTGACGAAAAACCCGCAAATCTGAAATGTGATAAAACTCTAATCTGATCCCCAAATCTGCCATGAAACAAACCAAATCGCAAATCACGAGGCTACATCAAAAATAAAAGATGAAATGACATTTTTACACATATTGGAAGGGGGGATGGAGGCCGATCACAAAATCGAACTCCTTTGCATGCTTGAAAATGGGATGGCGATCGGCTAATCACACGTCTATTCGATGATCGCAACAAGCGATAGTGCAAAGATGACCCATCCACTCGCGAATGGAGCACCTTGGAGTTGGGAACGAGGGGAGCGACGTGGTGGGGGAAGGATGTGGAATGAGGGCCTTGGAATAGCTTTGCGGAATAAGGCGTAATCAACCCAAGGGGTGGAATAAGGTTATGCAGGCATAAGTAGGCTTCTGTCGACCTAAGTTTAAGCTGGAAAACCTGAGCCCAAACAGAGCTTAAGTGGGCTTCTTCCTGCAACCAAACGAGCCCCTAGTGTGTGGCATGGAGAAGGTGGTGGTGAAATGGAGGGGGTGGCGCGGTGTTATTGATAGATCTTATAGGACTAGCCAGTGAAATTTCCTTTGATTTTGTTTAAGTTATAGGCATAATCAATGAAAAGGTGATGAAGGGGTAACCTATAAAAATCAATATATAGCTTTATAGGATTATGGATGTAAATATGAACTTTGTAAGTGTAGATTATGGGTGCAGAGAGCACTGCGAATGAAGTTTTGGGAACTTATTTAGTTCCTCTGTCTCTTTTTGTTTTTCAGGCCAATCATAGCCTCACGTTGGATGCTCTTGGAAAATTTTGTACCCATTTTGTAAGCCATTCGTTGCCTACTTTCATTTAGATTGAATGAATATTGAGGCTTTTTTTAAGAGATTTTTACATAAATATCCCTGAGTTTTGTTCATATTACACTGAAACCCCTTAGTTCCTAATATTATCATGGATGTTCTTGCAATCGCCAAATTGTTTGCACGTAAGCCCTTTTGAAGAATGGTATTAAATATTAATGAACTTTTGTAAAAAAGTCCCAATACTCTTTTTACTTTTTATTTTTATGTTCTCCATCCTCCCCGTCCTTTTCTCTCCTCCTCCTCCTCCACTTCCTGATCTTCCTTTGGTGGTGGCACTGCAGCAACTTTGTCAGCTGTTTAGCTGTGACCAGCTACCCTGGCAACCCAATGCCTCGAGCTGCTACTCTAAGTGGTGAAGTTTGTTAGGACATGGGAAGACCTGGAGGTAATGAATCATGGTAGTTGTTATGACCACCATCTAAACTGCTCCTTTATATACGATTGTGAGTGTTACATTTACAAAATTTATCATAAGAATTATATGTATTACAAAAGCATCTACAAGATGCTAACGGCTACTTCTTCTCAGACTCGAGGGGCCACCCATGCAGCTTCGCGTATGGCTCCAAGACGGGCGACTACTGTAGTTGTTGCTGCTGCAACTTCGTCTCATACCGGGGCATCGAGAACGCTGTAGTCAGGTTCCCTTGGTTCTGTACTTCCTTGGCTACCCCTTCTTCATTGGCTCACTACCACTTGCTCCTTCAAACCGCTCACCGCCGAGCGATGGCCTCATACCCTGCATCCTGTCCACATTGTATGCCATCAGTCCCCCTCCTCTGCCTATGTGTCCCCTGACAGCTTTGACTCGAGGGGAGGCTCCACAGAGTCCAAGGAGAGGCGGATCCTTGACATGGCCTTCGAGGTGAAGTGTTCATGTGGTGTGGAGCATGGAGGTTTTTGCATTGAGGAAGGGGGAGAGAAGTTGGAGACACATGTTCTTGTGTCGGGGAGGATGGAGGAGGACATAAGAGTAGAAAGGAAAAAGTTGATGAGAAATTTAGTGATTTCAAGGACATCTGTGGTAATATTAGGAACTTAGAGGTTACAATGTAATATCAAAGGAATTCAGGAGCATAAATATGAAAATTTCAAAAAATATATTACAGAATATTACATGATTATAATGGGTCCGTTTGGAAGAAATCACAATCTATTTTTCTGCGTTGACAAAGGTACTTGTCAACTCCAAGGTCAATCATGTAGATACGGGTCCAAATAAAGGCTTCGTTGCCAATCCAGACTTCCCCATGTCATCTAAATTACGAACCTTAACTTTGATAACCTTGATTGGAAATCGGTGCTCTTCACCGTCATGGTGCTGTGCACTGTGCACATTTGCCTGTCGGTTACAGATGTTAGTCTTTGGATTAGGGTGCAATCGACGGCCATCGAGCAGGATCGAGTAATATAATTGCCTTCAACAACTTTTTTCGTTAGGGAGTACAGAGGGCTCCTCATCAAATCCTTCCTGCCTCCACTCCAACTGCCAGGAAGTTTCGCACGCACGTGCCCACAATTGCAGCAAGGAGAGTCAAGATCGCAAGGATGCAGTCAATATTCCACGGCTGGTTGGTGTTGAAGTAGAAGTTTGATTCAACCAAATAACTCTGTTTATTGGGATCACCCAAATGATTGATTAGAAAGGAGACGTTTTACATAATTTACATACTTGGACCTCAGTTCCATTATAGTCCCTGAACTTTGAAACATATCAATGTGAACTTTTGCTCGTTCCTTCACCAAGAAGTTTGGTTAACAACTGCTGTGGAGTACAATCCAGTGGCTTACCGGTTGGGTCAAACATAAACTCTTATACCACCCGACGAAATCCGCCAAAACCAAAAAGTAACATAAAATGTTTGCAAATTACAATAAGAGAGTAGTTAATAAGAAAAAGGATATTTGTATATGTCTACTTTAAATCATTTAAAATCACGCATGTCTTAGACTTCTTATAAACGAAGTAGATCTTTAGAAGTTACGTCGTTTTAGAGCGCGAATCCCTCCATCAAAACTTTCCAAATTAGAGGGGTTGAAAGGTAAGGCGGATTCGTATCCAAGACTGCACAAACTCCAACTTAAATGATTTTGACGGTGGGAGGTAGGCGAACCTTAAAATGGAAGTCAGGTTTCGGTTCAAACATGTTATTTCAGATGTACTACGTGACGCTCTACAACGCAACAATTCTTTGAGCGTCTCCGAGCAAATAGCAAGAAATCCCAAATCAAAGCCATTGCAACATTTGCAAAACCTGACCAAAACCCCCACCAACCAATCTGTCTCTTCCACCTAACCCCTTCTATGAGCACCAACCAAACTCCAGCAGCCTCCCTCCAACTGCCATCACCACAGAACCCCTTCCCTTCTCTTCTCTCCCTCTCTCCCTCCCTCCCTCTCGAATGGACGCCCTCGCCTCGGCGTCCGCCGCTGCCGCCTGCCCCCTCGTCCGCTCCCTCTCCGCCCGCGACACCCCCACCTCTCTTTCCTTCTCCACCTCCCTCTCCCCCTTCAGGTACATAGTGCTCTCTTTTCTTTTGCATCAAGCCCCCTCCAATTTCTAAATTTACGCGACGGTGCCTGAACCTTTACACCTGCAGCGGCCGCCGGGCGGCCAAGATGTCCGCCACCCTGAGGTCGTCCTCGCCGCCGTCCGCCGTCGCACCGGTCGCCGCCGCGGGGTCGGGGGACGGCGCCTTCGACGGGGTGGACGCCTCGGTGAGCCCGCGAGTCGAGTCGGTGAAGCCCTCGAAGACGGTGGCGATCACTGACAAGGCCACCGCCCTCGTCCAGTCGGGCGTCCCCTTGATACGCCTCGCCGCCGGGGAGCCCGACTTCGACACCCCCGTGGCCATCGCGGAGGCGGGCATCGAGGCGATACGGGCAGGGCATACGCGGTACACCCCGAACGCGGGCACCCTCGAGCTGAGGAAAGCCGTCTGCCATAAACTCATGGGTGAGTTGTTATGGAACGTTTTTGGTAATATGTTATGCGTACCCTGTGAGTCCCATCAGTGTGATGGCAACAACGGGATGTGTGTATAACAGTTACAGCTTGACGGACATTCATTGGATTTGTTTGGACATGTAAATACAATGGATGGTTAAGATGGAGATGCTGGATTTTATAAGCTCTCAACGGACCATCCAAATAATGTAATGAGTTAAAATTAGATTATTTTTGGTGCATAAATTAGATCTCTATGTACAAAAAAGGTGATGCACTTAGTATTGATGTGTGTTGTCTTGAAGATATAAATAGTTTATAGGATCCAATAATATATCAAGAAACCATCGTATCCAATTGTTTCAGATCTAAATTGGGATGACAATTTCTCTAGAGTCCATCACCTAATTAATGTTCTTTACTGGGGATTCAGAACTGTAATGCAGTTCAAGTCAAGGAGTTGACCTAATGAAATGAAAGATAATCGGAAGTCCACCTCTAACACTATTATAGAGATGGTGTATCCTTTGTCTTGAGATAGATACGTGTCTCTATTTATGAAAACAAGCATTTGGTAGGTCAATGGTACACACCTATCTTAATGTTGATACTGGAAAGTTGATGCATGTGGTAGAGAACATGAGACACATGATCTCTCGAAGGGATCACACAAACCTGCTTCATGGATGTATGTAGCAGATTGGAGAAAAGAGCATGCTCTGAGTATATTAGGAAAGATAAATTTCACATGTGGTCGCAGAGTCTTGGTCAAACTCAAGCATGAAAGAGAAGAAGACAGTCCTTTGAGAAAAGAAATGGTCTTCGTTCTTGTTTCAATGATACAAAGAGATGTTAGAAATAATATAACACAGAGAGATATGACACCTGTCTAATGGGATTAGACCTCAGGGTTAATATCATCTTCTAAATGTAAAGGATTCATAGGTAGTGAAGGATTCATAGGTATTTGGAATACCTAAAAGAGGTGTAGTGCCATAATCTATAAATTCTAAACACTTCATTATTGGCATGATAAAATCAATAGTAATTTTGATGGATTCTGACTTGTAGAGAAGTCAAATATTTAAAGAGTTAAATAATATTTGATTTACCATTTAATTGGGCCTAATTTTATTGGGTCTTGATTTAAAAGGTTTGGATGATAATTAAATGTATTTTGAATACCAAATTCAAATTGGTCGTAATTAGGTAACGGCCAATTACGTAAAATTCAAGCAAGAATAGATCCCAACCGTTGGATTAGATCTAACAGTTCCCATCATATTAGAATTTGATGGATCCCTATATATATCTCCTAGAGGGAAAGCAGCTAACCTTAACATAATTCTTGTTTTAACCACAAGAATTCACCACCGCTGGCATAAGTAGAAGGATGCCACCTTCTTCTCTTGCTTTTTAAGATGCCCAAGCTCTTGGCAAGACCTTCAAGAGTGTCTATGGAAGTCCATCGACTATTCTGGACATCCCTTGTTGCTATTGGATGTCTAGATCCTCTAGGCGAGTAAGAAAATGTTCCTCTTGCTAAAGGAACGTGTGATTGAGGAGGGTAAATGTCACCCTCGAGTTTCATGACATACAAGGATTTTGGTGTTCCCGACGTTGCAGGTCTCATCAACCTATTGAGAAGGGTTTCCTCTGCACTGGAAGTTACTATAGGAGGTACTGTCCATGTAATGCTATTCTACGTCACCCATGAAGGTAAACTTTTCATCTTGTGGGACCTTGGAATGAGAAAAAAAATAGTTCCTCTTATTAATGGATTTTAATCATGGATCAATTTTGGGCATCAAATTAATTTGTGATTTAAATTTTAAAAAATGCTTGGTTGCGCGCTTATGCGATGTCATGGAGCGATTCAATCGCATCCAACATGGTATATAGCAAAAAAAAAGTTTGTTTAGCACATAACAATGATTGTTCTTATGATCATATGCCATGCCATAGTTTTTTGTCGTGAGTGTATCTTGGCCATCCATGATGTGAGGAATTTATTGGATTTGTGGGGCCCATTAGTGTAATGTATGGCCAAGATTTATATGTGATAAAAAGTACTGCATAAGATATGGTTATATGCTTTTGTTTTATGAAGTTTGAGAAGCTAAGTGGTTGAATTTGTCTGATTGGCAGAGGAGAATGGTCTGGAGTACACTCCTGATCAGATACTTGTTAGCAACGGGGCTAAGCAGTCCATCATGCAGTCAGTGCTCGCGGTCTGTGCTCCGGAGGACGAGGTGATTTTAGATTGCATTGTCGTGGGAAGTTATAATGCTATATTATTTGGGAATGCAGATTGTGAAGGTGGACTTCAAGTTTTTCAAAATGCGTTCCGTTTTAGGTCCTCAGGGTTTATGATGGGTTGTCTTTTTCAGGTTCTGATCCCTGCGCCTTATTGGGTCAGCTATCCTGAAATGGCTAGGTTGGCTGATGCAAGGCCCGTGATTCTTAATACACACATATCTGACAACTTCCTGCTGAAACCAGAGTGCCTTGCTTCTCAGCTCAATGAGAAATCTAGACTCCTTATACTTTGTTCGCCATCCAATCCGACTGGGTCAGTGTATCCCAAGGAGTTGCTTGAGAAGATTGCTGACATAGTGAGAAATCACCCTAGGCTTTTGGTAAGTGTCCTAGAAGAATGGTTGTCACGTTTTATTCCCAACTGAGAACATAGTGGAAAGCCTTTGGATCCTCATCTTCTTTCTGTTCTTAAAATGAAACTGATCTGACATCTTATCTGATTTGCGTGAAGGTGTTGTCTGATGAGATATATGAACACATAATATATCCACCTGCAAAGCATACAAGTTTTGCTTCTTTGCCAGGCATGTCGGAGAGGACTCTGACTGTGAATGGATTCTCTAAGGTACTTTTTGTCACTGTCAGATTGTTTGTTGGAAGTATTTTCAGTTCCAGAAATTATCTAGGGCCTCTGACTTTCATGTTTCATGGTTCTCCAATCTTAACAACTATGATGCATATGCGAAAATGTTTAACTTGTTTTAGGCATTTGCAATGACTGGATGGAGACTTGGATATCTTGCTGCACCAAAACATTTTGTTTCAGCTTGTGGAAAGATACAGAGTCAGGTGATTCTTTTTTCTTTTTCCTTTATGGTCAAACTTGTTAAGTATCGAGCTGTTGGTTGAAGATTGCAAGTTAACAATGCTTTTAATACCAGTCTACATCAACGTCTCAAGTTTCATTAAGTGAAAAGAATTGGAGATGCATCTTGATTTTATCAAGGAAAAATTCTAGTTAGCTTGGAATCTTAATAGATGATGCTGGTAGAGTTCTGGAAGTTGACCATCGTATAGTATTAGACAATTAATTATATTTGGGTCATAAAGCTCTATCTGGAGGTTATCAACTGGATAACCACCTTCCCTTTTTCAAAAATAAAGTTCTATCTGGAAAGCTCTTTTTCATACCCAGGATTTAATGGCAATCAAAGTTTCGTTTATGACTGTCCTTTGTAAGTTCGGATTGGTTGCTTCTACAAGCAAAAGAAAGATCAGTTTTAGTTGGAAATTTTCTGAGTGACTTTATTATAAATGATATTTTAGAATAGAGTACTTACAGTGTCAAAAGTTGGCAATCTGTACCTTGTCAAATCATATCTTTCAAGTTCCATTAAATGAAAAAAAGTTGGCAATACATTTGAAATTTATTGAGAAAAGATATCACCTGGCCACAATTCTAAGAGATGATCTTGTCAGAGTTTTGCAAGATGACTGTAACATCTGAAAAATTTTTGGACCTTCAATTACGTTGGTTTCATTCTTTTAGTCTATATAGACCTGTTATTTATACAGACATTACCCCGTATTGAAGTTTTCTTAGGGTTGATTTTTCCTTTTTGAGATTTTTTTTGTCCAAGGGTTGTATTGTTGCTTCTACAAGCAGAAGAATCGTTTTTAGTTGGGAATTTTTCTGGGTGACTTGATTGTGAGCAATGCTTCTAAAGAAAAGTAGTAATTACCTCTACTGTCTTGTCACCTACATGTATGTCTCTAATAAAACTGTAATAATTGGCCCAAGTCTTGTATTTTTTGTCAAACCTGCTCTTTGCTTTCAAATAAATCAAAGTCAAAAGTCTTTTACAGTCCAACCACAGTTTGAAGTTTGTGCATTAGGTTTATTAGCTTTATGATATTTTCTCTTGGCTGTTTCCCTTTATTTTTGCACGAGTCAGACCTAGTTCTCAAGAAAGCTTCATTTTGTTAATTTGGCCTATTATTGCTGATTATATTAGCATGCATTTCTATCATTGCCACGACAGCAGTTGTGCATGCATGGCTTTCTTAGGTGCCATTTGACTTGGCATTGCAAAATCTGCTTTTGGAGCATGTAAACCAAACCAACACTAACGATGTGTGTGGAAAAACTGCATTTGGAAATCTCTACCAGCTCAAAGCTGCTTCTCTTCTGGTGTCTATTGCATTGGGTGCCTATGAAGTTTGTTTATTTATTTTTGTTAATGTGAGGGGATTTCCCTAAATAAACATGTAGCTTTGTAAAGAAATCATGTTATCTTTATATTTTGTAATTAGTTTTAGTAACTTAAAATAAATTTCAAAGTTTATTATATCCAAGATTTTCACACTATCAAATTCTCAAAAATCCCTCTGGAAAAAAAAAATCTTGAAAATAATGCATTCTCCAGCATACTTTTCAAGCGTCTCAACTATCCAGATTCTTCTAATGCTAATACTGTCGAAAACGAGTTCAACAATTCATACTTTAATTGTAACCTTTTTTGTTTTTTCTAAAAAGAATGTGGTTGACTGAGGACTGACTGCAATTAACATGTGATTTTGTTTTAGTTCTATGATCATAATCTGTCAGTGAAAATGTGGGTGTTTGAATGCATATATTCCTCTTCGTCTGCATGTGTGCATATGCATATGCCAGGTGGCTTTATTTGAACTTTTTTAAGTTGCACCTCTAACATTTTTTTCCCCAGAAGGAGCTTCAACAATTGGCTTTATTTGATGCTTGTAATGCTGTGTTGGGCAGCATATATTTCCATAAATTATTTGACCATTGTATCTTTCTTTAGCTGAAAGATGCTATGACAAATCATCACTGTAGCACTGCTAATACTAATATACCATTTATCCGTTGGCTTGAACTCAGTCCACATCTGGTGCAAGTAGTATTTCTCAAAAAGCGGGGGTAGCAGCTTTGGGGTTGGGCCGAGCTGGAGGAGAAACTGTTGCTACCATGGTGAAGGCATTCCAAGAGAGACGTGACTTTCTTGTGAAAAGATTTAAAGAGCTGGGAGGTGTCAAAATATCTGAGCCCCAGGCAAGTGGCTTCTGGTTCTTGTTTCCCTTCCCTGATCATTTTTTTCCCAGAAAGGTCCCAGAAAGCTAAAATATCCAAACTGCTGCAGGGTGCTTTTTATCTATTCCTAGACTTCAGCTTCTATTATGGTTCAGCTGTGGAAGGATTTGGCATCATCAACGATTCTGAATCACTATGCCAATTTCTCCTGGAAAAGGCTCAAGTAAGTATTGGGAACTGTTTGTAACAAAATGTTGGCACCTTTCTTCTCTGGGGAGGGAAAATAAATGGTTTATTTTGCAGGTTGCCCTTGTTCCTGGAGATGCATTTGGGGATGATAACTGCATTCGCATCTCTTATGCTTCATCCCTTGCCACTCTAAAGGAAGCAATGGAGAAAATTGAGGATGCAATGACTCTTCTCAAGCCACCTGTTCCTGTTTAATGAATTATTTAAGAGCAAGCACCTACTTCACTTTGTTTGTATTTGTACTTTGCTGTATGTTCCTTTTAGGAACTCATGAAAATCAATGATTTCAATGTTGTCCTTGTAATCTAATTGCTTCGCCATTTTGTAACTCTTTATTTATAATAAAATGACCCATAAATGTTTAGTTTGTCTACTGAATAATGTTTGTATAGACGTTGGTTCATGAGAAGCATACAAGTTAGAGATTTTAAGCGGAATTGTGAAAGCAGATATGTTGTAATATTGCACTCCGTAGGCGGACATCATAGGCAATCATCTTTATGGAATCTGATAATTTGTCAGATGAGAGGCTATACGCTGGAAGCTTGTACAAAATTGGGTATTATTGTTTATTCAACAGGTGAGACAATTTTTACATAAAGATATTTGGCGGGGTTGGAAAAAGTTTCGTTTGGACGGAAATCAAAAAGATTATTTTGTTAATTATAATATGAAAAAATTTTAATCTTTATTTGCGGCAAAGTTTGAGGATATGACTTTGGTCTTTTCACCAAAGTCGTGTCTTGAGGTGCACCAGCAAGTCCTGACGATGGAGGTGCACCAAGACTAACACCAGGATCAGGTAACGATGGATGTATAAGACGACCTAGAGATACAGCAAGAGTAGTTGATGAGGGAAATGCATGAGGAGCAGTCGGGAGTATCATCATCGAATGCTGCAAGTAAGATAAATTTTCTTACTCTATCGATTATAACGACCGATGCAGAGCCAAGAGGCATACACAAAAGATAAGTAGTTGGAGAAGGAGCTTACAATGGATTCATTATAAATTACACTTACACTATCATAATCTCCCTATTTAGGATTGTTTACTTATTGACAAGATTAATTCATAATCTCGCATCGAGAATTTATCAGAAATAGAAATCACCAGGATTTATAACACAAGAAGAAAAAAAAATAGTTTCTTTTATTTTTTATTTTATCTATATGTGATAGTAGATATATAATGAAATACTTATATTTATATATGGATATTAGTTTAAGAATATATTGTATTATATTTTTAACTTTGTAATAAAACTCATATTCCACAAAAAAAATATCTTTGGTTTCTTATTAGTTTGATTGAACTTTACGATATGATTGTGATGTTTATCATATTTATAATGTGATTGCTAAGCTTTTTATGTTATTGTGATTCAATTGAGATTTGGCTATGATGTCCCAAATTATAAGTTTATTTTTAAGAGGATAGTCAATAAGGGTCTATATTTTGTTGTTTATATCATATGTAATGTAGAGTTTAAATGTGTGCATCTGGTGCCTCATTATATATTTGCGGAGCAAAGCAGCAACATCAACTCCAAGTGTAGCAGCAGCACCAATAGGAGTAACATCACCAACAGTATCAGCAGCAACATCAACAACAAGAGCAGTAGCATCAGTATTAGCAGGAGCAGTATGACTAGCAATAAGCCTTTGCCAAAGTTGTGTTTTGAAGATACGACTTTGGTACTTCTAAACTAAAGTTGTGTTTGAGAACCAAAGTTATGTTTTTAAAATATGATTTTGTTATAAACAATGATTAAAGTTTTTTTCTTACATAATTAACGAAATATATTTTTTATTTTGAATGCTAGGTGGATAATGAGGAAATTAGATGTACAATGGGAAGAGATCGAGAGTGTTTTTTTTTGTTATTTTTTCTAAGAAGGGTAAATGTTTTGGCAATGGGATTTGATTCGAGGATCTCTAGTTGGTAATGGAGAGATTTTTCCACTCTACCAACCTCTTGATAGTCAAAGAGATTGAGGTTGACATTGCATTGCGGCCTTCTTCTTGAAGTCTAAAAATCTCCAAAGCGTGGGAGGCATCATCTGAACAAAAATGGTTTGCAGCATATGTAATCTACCAACATAGGTGGTGGTTTTGTTACACCCTACAAGGAAAGGAAGGCATCCAGGTGGACAAAAGAAAACTTAAAACATGTTTTATTCTTGTCGACGAATCAATTTTTCTTTCCATTATTCTAACGTTCCATTAAACCCCATTTAGTTAGTACCTGGATAGAAATCTCACCTTAGATCTTCCAACATTCCACCAAACCCCAATAGTTCGTATCTCCAACAATTCAAGTCGACTAAGTCAAGGCTTAATGTGTGACTCTGGGGCACCCATGACCTTGTTCCATCTTTAATTGAGGGGCAAAATTTCTTGCCCTAGGGAGATATTGCATGACTGGTAGAGCATAAAGAAATGAGGGATAAAGACTATACAAATACGATTATCAACTATTAAGTATGAACACAGATTGGAAATTACATATAATGTACATTTGCTTGTGCTTTGGAAATTACTACACATCTCAACAATGCGACTTTGTTTGCATAATTGCTAACAGTCAAAAAAAGGTTGCAATGTTAACTCCATCCCTTAGGTTGTATTTGTTTGACAGTTTAGTTAATCCTAGGATATAACTTGGTGAGATAAGGGTTTAAGGTGTTTGTTTGGTGGGGTGAAAAAATAATGATTGGTATGGTGATATGATATGGGTGGATAATATTTTAATATTAGGATGAGAGTGTTGGGTTATATTATATTAGAGTAAATATATTTTTGTACATATTAGTGTTGATGTTATGTAATATGATAATTTGAGAGTGAAACAACAAAGAAATGAAATATGAAAGAATAAATCTAATAACAAAGAATGTCGGTCACTCTAACCGACAACTGAACATAAAATATGAAAAAATTGATTTGCATCCATCTGACAACTCATCATTGAAATTATAAATACCAAAGAAATAAATTATTACATAAAGATGTTTCTTAAGGCCTCATTTAGATGAATATAAGGGAAAATAATGATTAAATTTTGTTAGGAGAGTATTTGGTTGGGTGGAGTAGTAAATGATGGATTTTAGCAAGATGAATGATAGGTAAAATGATATGTTATAATGTTAGATGGTGGTGTTATATCTTGTTTATTTTATGTTTCTTTGGATCATAGTATTATTTTCTCACACCTCTTCTTTTTATAAAGAGGTGTAGGGCTCTCATAATGAAGTGAATGGATTCTATTTTCCTACTTGGTATTAGAGGTATCAGAGCATTGGTCCTAGACCATGGCTTTCAATATCCCACCCCCAAGGCCCTAAGCCCTATCATCGTACCCCCCTTCCTCTCTCTCCCTGCGGCGGCAGTGACACAACCCACCGGTGGCGCTCCAACAGCCATGAGTGGTGGGCATCGGAGGTGCAATGCTGCACGCGTGAGTGCCCATCTGCGGCGAAGTCCATCGGCAGCACTCCACCGGCCACGAGCAGCCTGCACTAGCTGTGCGATGCTGCAAGAGTGAGCACCCATCTGTGGCGCGATGCTACATGCGTGGGTGTTGCATTATCGGGTAGTGCTACAACACTCTGAGCGCCTGACAGGGCGACAGTCAGAGCAATTGGAGGTGGTGAGACGTGGCAGCAGGTCTGATCAATGTGTGATCAGCAGTAGTGGCATGCAATTAGTGTGTGGGGTCAGCAGTAGACGTGGCAATGGCTTTAATGCACATCTGAGAGGGTTGTAGTCTTTTCCTAGGGCTACATCCTCTCCGATCACAGGAAGAATGACACCTAGGTCCCATTGAGGCCGTCTCTGGTGATCTCCCCGCACCCGGACTAGGCCAATACCCGTCCAAAGGGGTTTTTTCCGAGAAGATGCAGTTCTGAACACATCTAACTTTAGATCTATTGATGATTCCTAACAGTAGTATGATATTTTCCTAGATCTATGGTTTGATTTTTGGGTGTGTATTCCCTTATTGGATGACTCTTGGGGTGTGTATTCCCCTATGGTATTGTATGTGGATTACGGGGTGTGTATTCCCCAAAAATTGATGCTTGATGTAGGAATTTAGGTCTATGCCCTTATTTCTCTAGATGTGGTCTGTTTGACATCAATGGCAGAGTATGTGAATAGGGTGTACCAGGAGCAGTATAGGAGCCACCATGGAGTAGGATGGCTAATCGACTCTGGTGCATCACAGCATCTGTGTGGTGATCAAGCCTATTTCAGCTCGCTACAGTCCATTCCTCCAGGGAGGACTGTACAGGTAGCTGATGGCAGCTACACCCCAATTAGGGTAAGGGAGAGGTGTCTATGATCCCCACTTTACAGTTGTCTGGCGTGTTGCACGTGCCAAAATTCCCACTTTGCCTATTATTTGTGAATAGAATCGCAAAGGATCTCAAATGCAGAGTGATCTTCGATGATGCCAGATGCGTTGTCTAGGACAAGCTCACCGGGAGGATTGTTGTTAGAGGTATAGAGGAGAATGACATTTACCGTCTGGGACAGGAGCCGTTTGTAGGAGTTACTCGATATGGTAGCGAGAGTGTTCTACAGTGGCATGTTCGTCTTGGCCACTTGTCTCTAGATTGACTCAAGAGGGTGATATCACATATTTCCCCAACTGCTACCATACAGTGTGATGCTTGCCAATTGGGTAAGCACCATCAGTCCTTTTTTTCAGCTAGCACCTCTCCTGGATCTTCGACATTATTTCAATTGCTGCATATGGATGTATGGGGACCGAGCAGAGTCCCATACTGGATGAGACACCGGTACTACCTGGTTGTCGTAGATGATTTCTCTAGAGCCACGTGGGTGTTCCTATTGAAGAACAAGGTAGAGGCTGGTGGATGCATAGACTCTTCTTCTAGAGATCAGCACGCAATATTCAGCAACAGTGAAGATGGTGCAGACTAATAATACCCTTGAGTTCTGCATTGCCAGACTTAAGGAGTTCTACAAGACCTATGGGATTATCCACCAGACCACTTATCCTCACACTTCACAACAGAATGGAGTCATAGAGCGGAAGCACAGATACTTGTTGGATGTTGCCCATACACTATCGATTCATCACAATGTGCCGCAGAAATACTGAGGGGACGCAGTTCTGACGACTTATCTCATCAACAGGATGCCTAGCTCAATTCTTTACAAGCAGATGCCGATTCTTCTTCTGCATCTAGATAATGAGTTATTTCATGTGCCTCCCAGGACCTTTGGATGTGTTGCATTTGTCCATATGTTGTCACTTGGTCGTGACAAGCTGGCTTCTCGCATTATCAAGTACGTATTTTTGGGATACTCTAGAACACAGAAGGGGTATCGTTGCTATGATCCTCTGTAGAACAGACATTATGTTAATGCCGATGTGACTTTCCATGAGGATACACCATATTTCTTAGTCATTGGACAGAGGAGCTCTTGTGATGGTGTTGCCTCTCTTCCCCTGCCTGTTCCGTGTGCAGAGACTCAGGTATCTACTTCTCAATCCAGACCTCCAGTTAATAGAGAGATGAGCTCTTCCTCCTTGGATGACTTTGAGAGATTGCATGGGTCATTACGTACCTATCACAAGCATCACACTACATTTCAAAGGCCTCCTCCATCACCAGCAGCTGATGGTTCAAAGGTAGTTGAGAGTGT
Source organism: Thalassia testudinum (assembly GCA_037157565.1). Lineage (NCBI taxonomy): Eukaryota > Viridiplantae > Streptophyta > Magnoliopsida > Alismatales > Hydrocharitaceae > Thalassia > Thalassia testudinum. The sequence continues at coordinate 22,121,349 of JAZHRO010000054.1, read as the reverse complement.
ACCTGATGCTAATGACAGTTTGGTTAAACCTAATTCCCCTAATAGCACATATCACTATAGTAGTCAGGCTCCTTCTGCAGCGACTTAGTCCGAGATACCAAATGATTCAGATCTCCCTATTGCCATTAGGAGGGCACCGTGCACCTGTGAGCCCAGATATCGGGTTGCAGGCAGTTTGGCTATCGATGGTCTTACTCCTCAGTTTAGCAGTTTCTGTCAAGTAGTTATAATGTCACATATACCGTCTACCTACCAGCAGACCATGCTTGATCCAAAGTAGCGTCAAGCCATGGAGGAAGAGATGGCAATACTTCGGAGTATACAAACTTGGGATCTCACCTCACTTCCTACTGGCGCATTACTAGTTGGCTCTCGATGGGTCTTTGCCTTGAAATATAACCCTAATGGGTCTATTTCGAGACATAAGGCCAGGCTAGTAGCAAAGGAGTTCACCCAGATATATGGGGTGGACTTCTTTGATACTTTTTCCCCCATTGTGTAAGTTGCCACTGTCTGGATACTTATTTCTATTGTTGCTCATAGAGACTGGCTGTTATATCAGCTTGATGTGAAGAATGCCTTTCTCTATGGTGATCTTCAAGAGGAAATTTACATGCAGCAACCCTCGAGTTTCGAGGTTCAAGGGGAGTGTGTGTAGATTGAGGAAGGCAATTTATGGTTTGAAGCAAAGTCCAAGGGCTTGGTTCCAAAAGTTATTAGAGGTGCTCCACCAGATTGGTCTGAGGCATTCTACTTCAGATCACTCCATATTTACCAGGAAGACTGAAAGAGGGACTGTGGTGCTCCTGGTATATGTCGATGATCTTTCATCACTGGGGATGATAGAGGTGGGATAGATGAAGTCAAGAGGCACCTATCAAAGAAGTTTGTAATGAAGGATCTAGGATAGTTAAGGTATTTCTTAGGCATTGAGATTGCATGTGGCAGGGATGGAGTGGTATTCTCGTAGAAGAAGTATGCTCTTGATCTTCTTCAAGAGACTGGCATGTTAGCAGCTAAGGCTGCAAATATTCCTATGGATTCCAAGGTCCATTTATATGATGAGAAATCTGGGGTGGTTGACAATAGGGCTTACAGGCAGCTGGTGGGTAAACTCCTTCAACTAACCATCACTCATCCAGACTTGTCTTTGTCTGTTGGTAGGCTTAGCCAGTTTATGGATAAGCCAACTAGGCAGCACTGAGAAGCTGCAATGTAGGTGCTTAAATATGTGAAGAAAGCACAAAGACGAGGATTATTATTTCTTAAGGGAACGCCCATGGGGATTGTAGAATACCCTGATGCTGATTATATTAGCTGTGTTGAGGATAGAAAATCTACCACAGGGTTTTACATTTTTGTTGCAGGTAATCTGGTTACATGGAGGAGCAAGAAATAAGCGGTTGCATCTAGATCTAATGCGGAGTCAGAGTATAAGGCCATGGCCTAGACAGCCACTGAGATGGTTTGAGTCAAGTCAATTTTTTCATATCTTCATGTTCATCTGGATAGCTCTATTGAGATGCTATGTGACAATAGAGGAGTAACCTACATTGCCAATAACCATATGTTTCACGAAAGGACAAAGCATGTAGAGATTGACTGCCACTATATTCGAGATCTCATTCAATGTGGGATGTCACATGCCACAAGAGTTATTTTTGAGATGCACGTCACAGATGTCTTTACAAAACCACTGACGAGATCTGCCTTTGAGACATGTTGGTCTAAGTTGAGCACGATAAATATTCACGTTCCAACTTGAAGAAGAGTGTTAGATGGTGGTATAATATCTTATCTATTTTATATTTCTTTGGATCATGATATTATTTTCTCATATTTTTTCTCTTTATAAAAAGATGGAAGACTCCTATGATAAAATGAACGAATTTTATTTTCCTACTTATTAGATATATATTATTTTATTTTAATTTTAGAGTGGAGAACATATGTGACAAATAAATTGTAATAGTATTTTAATTGATTTAAGAAAGAGATAGTTGTGTTAAGTGGGATGAGCGATTAATGAGAATGACATTGACGTGACATGGGACAGCAGTTTGGAATAATGCTGATCACTCTTATGCATGACACGTGGGAAAACCTCGCTTCTTAATACTTAACCAAATGCAGCCTAAATATTTCAAAGACAGCTCAAACCCAAGGGAAATGTCTCGGCCATTCTCGTCAGACGCTAATCCTTGGAATTACCACCAACGTATCACCAGGTGATGCGAGTCACCATCTCATCTGACGAGGGTTAGAATAAAATTATGAACCCAACTACGCACTTGCCCCTTGTATCATACCACGCGACCGTGCGTGACCAAGTATTTCCACGCACGTCTCACCCTAAAAAAAAATGGAAACAAACCCACAAAGACACTCTTCCCGTTCCCATAACACAATTGATCGGATCGAAACATTCCTGTCTCTGCAAACTTATGGATTCAGCATAGTTGATTCAAAACAATGATAAGTTGGATGCACAACATAAACACAGAAACACATAAATCATGGAACTGCCCACGAACGTCAATTACATGTAATCGGAGAAGGATGACCTTATTCTCTCCGAGATCAAATACAAACTATGCGAGTATGGAGAAAGAATAGCTTAGCTGCACCTAAGTTACAACATGCTACCCGCGGATGCAAGAAAATCGTGTCTACAAGACTAAACAAGAAGACAACAAGGGACGATCCACCTTGAAGCTCTCCGTGCGTCCTCTATGACTCTCCATCATCAAATCTGGAAACAAGTGCAGGAGACGAATATCATCTCCCAACAACCGATATTGTACACCTTGGCACCAATAAACTATGTCTAGGGCAACGACATCAGCAAAGCACTTGTTTGAGCTCTTCAAGTAACTTAGCCTTTTTGGCAGGATCAACCTGGTCAAAGAAAAAAAAGCCATCATTTAAGTTTTATGGTACATGAGAATGTTAAAAGCATTTCTACGTATATAGGGGGGAAAAAGTCTGACAGTACCTTCTCGAGTAGCGCAGCAAGACCTCTGGGCAATGCTGCCAAGTCTGAAGCCGAGTTCCCAAGTAGGGAAAGTTGGGAAGATACTTTCTGAATGCGAAGCTCCTTCAGAAAATCATCGTAGTTGCTGGAATTATCCTTCCATTGGAAGAATGCCTCGTCGTTGTTCCATTTGTCTTCTGCCGCCTCAGCGGGTTGCGAAGCCATAAACCACCTCTTGATGGATTCCCTCGAGGATTTGTGAGACATGTGATCCCCTGCTGCAGCCATTACAAGCTTCACCATTGAATCCTCGGCAACCCTTCTGTTCAGTCTTTTGTAGAAGAATGACCGAGAGTGCTCCCAGTGAATGACTTCTCTTATTACACCTTTCGCAGCCATTCTGTAGGAGGTATCGTGTAGATCAGCGAAACGGGTGGCAATCTCTAGGTAAATTGGCAGCAGCTGCTTCTCCTGAGCTTTTATGCTCTTCTGGATGGACTCGACATCACCATCTCTGCCGCTTGCTTTGGCTTCTTTTACTTTGGATTTCAGACTTACAATTTTTGGGTCAAGTCGACCCATACATTCAAGAAGTTCTCTTGTCCTGAACTTTATCTCGATGGTCCCCTCCGGTTCGAGTACATTGCCCCTGGCATTGTGCTCCGCATACATTTCTATATGCTCAGGATTGATCTTGCTGTCAACCACCACCCACGCACCACCACGTAACTCTGCGGTCTTGGGGATGTAGACAAAAATGGGCTGGTTGTAAGTCCTCAAACTTTCAACTATGGTGGAACCTGCCTGAAGAATACCTTCAAAGAGATCCCTCTGGCCACCGGAGAATCCCCTCCAATTGGCGAGGATGAAAAGTGGGAGTTGCTCCCTGTTGAAATCGAGCAAGGCCTGAGAGGTCTTCGTGGCAGAATCAGGGAACCAAACTTGCCCTGCTTGCGGAACAACCCGTTCGTGAGAATCGAGCTGCCCCGGATCAGCAGGAATGACCTGCATCACAGTTTGCGTCTCGACAGCAATGATTCCCACGGGGATGCCCCCAAGCTTCGCCCTTCCAGTAACGACGGTCTTCGCCCAACCTTCAAGCGTCTCAATGAAGCTGTCTTTATCGAATATGCCACCTAACCACTTCTTGTTTGTGTCGTACGTACCAGCAATAGCTGCACGGGGATCACAAGAAGTTTCAGGGTTGTACTCAACAAGTCTGTCCGTGGGATCCGGTGAAGGAAGAATGGGAAGTGGTCCATCTACATAAGGAGGGACATAGCTGAGCCACTTCAGGATAGCAGAAACACCTTCAAGATCATCTGCAACAGTGAGATGGGTGACTCCGTTGGTTGCCATCACCTTGGGCCCTCCTAGTTGCATGTGAGAGCTGTAGACTTCCCTTCGGAGGAGCTTGTTTAACGTGGGAAACCCCGTCAGAATAATAGGCTGATCCAGACGTTGTATGCACCGCATTCCAAGGCGAGCAAGATAGGCCCCAATTCCGACAGTTCTACCAGTGACAAATGTCAAAGTAAATGTCTCCCTGTATGCCCTCGAATAAGCACTGGCAATGGCACCACTGCCCGACAGATTCTCAACTCCCAGATCATCATCCCTCCCTACAACTGTGTCGATGACCCACCGGGTTTCACCACTTCCTAGCTTTATCTCATGAGCCCCGACTGATGATCCAATACGTGCATAATCTTCTGGAGTAAGATAAATATACTGAAATCCATGTACAGGACTGGATTCATCAGACCAACCGACCCGAAAGCAGGCCTTCACCTCATCAGCCATGCCAATTCTAGCGCCCGAGTTTGCAGCCAAGTAAATTAGTGGCAGTTTCTCTTTGCAGGCGAGGTTGGTGGCAGCAAGGAAGAAAGCATCTTCTCTTGGGCCAAATGAACCTTTTTTGAAAGTAATATCATTTGCCACAACCAAAATTCTCCTTCCTTCAGGAAATTCAGGTGTGGAGATGTCCATAAGCCATGCAACCATTCCCACGTCGTTTAGGGCTCCTGGGCTCCTGTCATGGTCCATGGGAACTAAAGGAGTGCCCCAGTTGCCTCTCTTGTCTGCAAAGACGAGCTCTTTCACATTCACCCAACCTTTAGGTTCCTGGTCATCTTCTGACATGTAGGATGCCCAAATTCTTTGTAGTGCTGTTTGAAAGGCCTGCATCAAAGAATGTTCTTCTGTTCATAAGACTCTTCCAATTACAGCTTAAACTGCAAATATTCTACATAAACTACCACACACAATGAAAATAATTGGCCTTGGTAGGTACATGCCAAAATCAGCTATGTACACAGTCAAAATTAGTTAACCTCTGAGTTGGCCTTGATTTAAGGATCCATACTCACCGGTTACATGGACCAAATTTTAGATACCAATCACATAGAACATAGGCAACAGGAGCATCTCCTGTCAGTCTACATACAGATGCCCTTGGTGTGAGCTAACAAATCAACATCACATGACAACCATTTTTTTAAATGTAACATTTCTGTGTCATTGATTGGTATAACCGTAAAAAATGACATGATTAATTGCACCCCATAATGCAGCCAAACTTGTACTTCATTGCTCAAGACTAGGTGATCTAGAATGGCAGGTGGTTTGAGTCAGGCCTGTATGATTGTTTACTGGAAACAAGTCCTTATTGTTCAAGTATGTATGAAATTCTACCATATCTCGACTATGCTAGAATCGGATATTTCAAGTGCAGGGGAAATTGGATACTACTTTCATGTTGCTTTTCCACTTTGGGAATCCAAGAGCTTGGAAAAATTACACTCTAAAAAACTACTACCTTATTGATTGCACAGTAATCATAGGACCTAATTTATCTGAATTAAGTTAGATTTTAGTATAACTTAGGAACAATGCATGCATAAGTATCATAATCTGCATCATAAATGATTGGTTAGCTTTATAAATAATAATGTTGTTTTATGCTCTAAAAGAGAAGCAATATTAATTGCAGATGATCCTGTGCTGCAGATGATAGATCAGGCGGTACGGATCTGATCGGGACGACAATGAGAGTCCAACGCTTCTGGAATCGTCCTAATCAGACTTTCGTAGCATCACATACAACCCATAAAAGATTAGAGGCCAAGGAACAAGATAGCACAAATCCAAGCCTCATATGTCAAATCCGACCGCACGGATGGAACTGGATCAACGATCGCAGTCCAACGGCGCAAAGATCAACCCAATCGGAACCCTGTAGCACTAAACACAAAAGCGGGAAGATGAACGGCCAGGATGGTGCCATGTGGCACCATCCCAGCAGCCCATCACTGCGCCCCAACTACTGAATAAAAACGTGGACTGTTGGATGACGAAGGAGCCACGTCACCCTCTCCGTGTGCCCCTTATCAAAGAAGAACACATCTCAGCCATTGGATCTTCATCCAACGGCTAAGAGCGGCTGCACTTGAATTCCAAAATGCGACACAATGACGCGCTATGGTCTCAAGCTCACACGCAAGGACGCGAGTTCAACTCGCGCTCAATGCTAAATCAAGAAGGCGGTGCGCTCGCATGAAATCAGGTCGTGCGATGGAGATCAAGCGACGCACGATGGATCGCGTGGCGCAACGTGGTGCTACCAATGCAGCGGCGCGGATGACGCCTGATCCGACGCCCGAACTAATGGCCCGCCACACGCGAGTTCTTAAGGCGGTGCTGCATTCGTTTTAAGCCATCCGATCTGATCGAATGCACGCACGCAAGAGCGAGGAGCGCGAGCGATGCGACGCGATCAAGATCAGCGGCTCAGAGCTTGCCACGTGTCACCATCCGGAGGAATCCACACGTATAAGGAGATAAAGGTTGTTTTTAGACATGATCTGATTCGTTGATCTTCCGATCAACGAATTTACTCGCATCCAAGGTGTTGCACGGTTTTAAGGACCTAAATGCCTACTTTGCCCCTCATTCTAGCTATAAAAAGAACCCCAAAGCCCCTAGTTGAGAGGCAACTTCCACCAGATACATCTCCAACCTCTTTATCTCTCTGTGCAACTTCTCTCCGATCTTCCTCTTGACGCTCTAGATCTGAAGTGCTGCCGCACTTCGCACAAGCATCTCACAAGCAACGCTGTCCGCCATTTATTTTCTCTCTCTATTCTTTAGCACACTTGTTTTAATTCCTAGTTTAAGAACTATTTGCCATTGGCAATAAAAATCTGATTTTCTAAATATCTGATCTCTATTTCTATGTTGCATTAGGATATATTAGTTAGTACGAAAATCTTTGAAAATCATATTTTGCCTCCCTACAAATGACTCAGGACTCACCAATTTTGATTTATAAATTTATTTGTTTTGACGTGATTCGCACTACAACGATAGAAATAATATTTTACGCATTTCGTGGCGAACACTTATCTCTAGGTGGGATCTACGTGGGAAACAAAGAAGATGAAAACTAGGGGAGCTCTTCTCAATGGTCGAATGTGATAACCACACACCACCAAAAAAAAGAAAGAAAGAAGAAAAAAAAAAAAGCCAAACAGAAAAATATTGATGAGAGTAAATTTATGCCAATTATGGGTTCCTAAAAGACTGCACTTGCGTGATCACCACCCATGTTGAAATGCTCTATAGTGGAACTTTTAACTTTAGGTGGCTGTGACAAAAAGAATCACAGATTTTGCCTTGTGGACCAAGAATGCCAGACCTGTCAATTTGTCTGGTAGACTACTTGGAGCCCACGTAACCCATGCTGGATGCTGGAGCAATGAATATATTCAAAATGGCCCAATTTGCACCAAAAAAGCCAGTGTACGAACAAGGATTAGTTTTACTCTCATCTAGCTCCCAACAGAAAGCACAAAGGAGAAAATGGGGCTTTTGAACGAATTATTGGTTCACACCCCTGCAATTGCAATGGCATTAAGGGGGAAAAAGAGGACAATGTAGCATAAAAAACTGCCCCGCTTGAAGTGTTACGAGAACCTCAATATAAATTGATATTGGATCCATTTACAAAAGGAAAGATCATCTTACCAGGGGGAAATCGTAGCAGTAAGTCGTATTACTTTGCCTTGCTAACAGTCTCCTTTGATCGATTATGCCAAGAGACTGATATGGGGCTATAAGTAGTCTACCATGCAGAGGACCCTTCATCGATGAAACAGAATGGTAACTCATTTGATCAGTCCCACTAATCTCAACTTCCCTATACACCTGAAATACAAACAAGGCCAAGTTGCTTCAGCACATAATAAGATGATCTTCACTTTCTACAACTTTTGTTGAAAAAACAAAAAAGCCCGTTAAAAATTGGAATATGATTTTCTAATCACAGCTACATGAAAAGCTTTCCTTCATCTCTCTGTGGTACTTCAATAAAATACAGAAACTTACATGAGGGGTACATGCATGGCCAGTGAAGTTTGTCACCACAACCCTCCAGGCACCACTAGCTGCTCCAGCGGACTGCACCCATAGCTTTATCTCCCATTCACAGACAGCAAGGCGGTGCATTCGTACACCTACCATTTCATGGATTTTAACTGCCATTTCTTCCAAGATTCTACAAACTATATTTTCTTCTTGACCAGGGATGAGGCCCACATTTCTGCAAGAAGATGTAAGTAGGAGGTCACAACATGAGAGCAAGAAGACTTTCCCTTAAACCACAATGCAAACAGGGAAAAAAAAATCCACCCTTCAGGGCCTTTCCCATTATTCAATAGAAATAATGCAAGGTAGTTTTGATGGGAAGAAACACTGTAACCTGACAAACATGATGCAAGGGTTTTGCTAGGAACAAAGGTTATAAACTGGCAACAAATTTGTAAAGGGAAAAGGAGGACAACTCTGAATGTTGCCATCCAGAATTTATTGTTGCAAGGAATACCTTGTTCACATGTTAGTACAGACCAATAGGGCGTGGCCTTTCCCTGATAAAAATTCCATCCCCGATACGAAGCTCATAATAATAACTTTTTTTAAAGAGGGCTCAAGATGATTAACTCCTTCCCAAAGGAGCATGATGTGGAACCATTCCCAAAACCCCAATTTTGGATGGTCTACATAACATCAAACCTTCATTTTGATCACGTGCAATATATAAGCTTCTGACATTTTATGCTACAGAAATTTTAACTCAAACTTTGGACTGGAAGGTCAATTTATTTAAATCCAAGGTGGGCCTATAATTTGTAGCATTGTAAAATGTCAGAGTTAAACTTAATTGTCTTATCTTTAGTAATTAGATCCTAATCGTTAAAGGTGAAAAGAAAATGCAGATGCAACAATCTAGGAAAAGGAAGTGGGAACAAAACTTTGGATAAAATAAAAACCTACAGTGGCCTCTCCAGGTTGAACAAGACCAACCCACTTGGTTTAGCCAAATCCCCGAACATCATTGGCAGTAGCAAAGTCTTAGCGCCAACCAAATTGATCAATCTATTACCACTTGACTAGCTGTTCTTTTCAGAAACCATGTATCATGGAAGAAAAATGCCAATTAGTAATCAACTTCAGGGGAAAACAATCCATTCTTTTATATCTGAAAACTTCAATATGGAAAAAACAGCAGTCATAAGAGATGCAATTTTTCTTTAATTTATTTCTTAAGGACTTCATGTGAATTTCAAATATGGTAATTCATTTTATTTTGAAATTAGGAGTCCTATGATTTTTTTTGTTATTTTTGTTTTTCTTATCTTGGAAAAAAAAATAACCAAGGTCAGGTTTTGGCATACTCCATATCCCATGTGTTCTACAATTTGTTGGTCAGTTCTTTGCCCAGTTATAACAATATACATCTAGTAGGAGAATAAAACCTCTATTTAACTTAAGGGAGTCCTACACCTCTTTATAAGAGGAGAGATTTAGGAAAATAACGACATGATCCATAAAAAATAAAAGACACATAAAAGAAACATAGGAAATAACATCCAATATCTAACACTCCCTTCAAGCTGGAGCATGAATATCAATCATGCTCAGCTTAGAACAGCACACCTCAAAGGCAGATCTTGCCAGGGATTTTGTGAAGACATCTGCAGCCTACTCTTCAAAGGTGACACTCGTGGTATGTACCATCTCATGCTGAATGAGATCCCAAGTATAGTGGCAGTCAATCTTTGCGTGCTTTGTCCTCTCATGAAACATAGGGTTATTGGGAATGTAAATTGCTACTCTGTTGTCACATAACATCTCCATAGAGCTATCCAGATGAACATGAAGATCTGATAGAATTAACTTGACTCAGACCATCTCAGCAGCTGTTTGGGCCATGGCCCTGTACTCTGACTCTACACTGGATCTAGATACAACTTGCTTCTTGCTCCTCCATATAACAAGATTGCCCGCAACAAAAGTGTAAAACCCTGTGGTAGATTTTTCTGTCCCCAGCACAGCTAACATAATCAGCATCAAAGTATGCTACAATCCCCATGGGCGTTCCCTTACGGAACAATAATTCTTGTCCTAGTGCTTTCTTCATATACCTAAGCACCTGTATTGCAGCATCCCAGTGCTGCCTAGTTGGCTTATCCATAAACTGGCTAAGCCTACAAACCGACAAAGACAAGTCTGGATGAGTGATGGTGAGATAAAGGAGCTTACCCCCCAGCTACTTGTACACCCTACTGTCAACTACCTCAGATTTCTCATCATATAAATGGACCTTGGAATCCATGGGAATATTTTCAACCTTAGCTGCTAACATGCGGTCCTTTTCATTGCCGGTCCCAAGCCCGGGTAAAGGAGGAGGGTTGCGTTAGGTAGCCGACAGCCAGCGTAAAATTTATCGGATCTTTAAACATGGATTCTAGCAAACACTCTGATTTCGTTGGGACGTTCCCTACTTGCAACGCGCTGCATCGACGCCCGGGTGTAGTGATAAATGAGCAAGGGTTCTCGCATGAGGAACGCATGCGAGTAAAGAAGTTAGTTCCACTACATCGCCGCCCGGATGTAGTCCAAAATGAGCAAGGGTTCTCGCATGAGGAACGCATGCGAGTAAAGAAGCTAGTTCCACCACTTCGTCATCGAAGTGTGTCACAATGTATGCTGAGATTCGGTAGTTGGAATATTGGTACCTTGACCAGCAAGCTCATGGAGATTGTGGATACAATGGTAAGGAGAAGGATTCAAATTCTTTACCTTCAAGAGACTAAGTGGGTTGGGGAAAAAGCAAAGGAAATCGAGAGAACAGGTTTCAAACTTTGATATTCAGGAAAGGACAAAGGTAGAAACGACGTGGGTATTATAATTCATAAGGATTTGAAGGAGAGCGTGGTTGAGGTTAAGAGATTGGGTGATCGAATTATTTTGATAAAATTAATCTTAGAAGAAGAGATCTTGAATGTCATTTCAGTTTATGCACCTCAAGTTGGTCTGGAGGAAAGAATAAAGAATAAATTTTGAGGAGAGCTTGATATGATAATTCAAGGAATCCCACAGACAAATGATTTGCTTGGGTGGAGATTTAAATGGGCATGTGGGAAAAGATGCTTTAGAGTATGCAGGAGTGCATGGAAATCATGGTTTTGGTGTTAGGAATGAAGAAGGGAAGACGTTCCTTGATTTTGCTATGGCTTATGATCTTTTCATAGCAAATACTTTCTTCAAAAAACGGGAAGAGCATTTGATTACCTATAAAAGTGACTTAATGAGAACGCAGATCGATTACTTTGCTTTGAGAAGAATGGATCGTTTATCTTGTAAGGATTGCAAGATTATTCCAGGGGAGAGTTTAACTGCTCAACATCGTCTTTTGGTGTTGGATGTTCATTTGAAAAAGGCAAAGAAGAGAAAATTAGTGTCTAAGAATTTGAGAATTAAATGGTGGAATCTTAAGAAAGAGCAAGTGAGATTTAAAGAGAAGATGATGCAACAAAAGGCTTGGGATCTTGATGGTAGTGCTAATGAAATGTGGTTAAATATGGCAAACTGTATTAGGAAGGTGGCAAAGGAGGTGTTAGGCGTATCTAAAGGAGGTGTTCCAGGACAAAAGGAGGCTTGGTGGTGGAGTGAGGAAGTGCAGGAGAAGCTTAAAATTAAAAGAGCCTGTTTTAAAGTCTTATATCGAGATAAGACCGATGAAAATATGGAAAACTACAAAAGAGCAAAGAAAGAAGCAAAGAAAATTGTTAGTAAAGCAAAAGCAAAAGCTTGGGAGCATTTTTATAAGAAACTTGATTCTAAAGAAGGTGAAAAAGATATTTTCTAGTTAGCTAAAGCAAGAAAGCGGAAAGCAAAGGACCTTACGCATATAAGATGTATCAAGGATGAAGAAGGAAGGGTGCTTATAGCTAGTGAGGATATAAAGACAAGATGGAAAAGATATTTTCATAAGCTATTTAATGAAAAACAAAAGAATGATATCATCTTAGAGGAGTTAGTTAACTCTAAAGAGTATGTGAATCGATCATGTTATCGAAGGATACAAAAGAAAGAAGTAGAGGAGGCTCTGAAGATGATAAAAAGTGGGAGGGTTGTTGGGCCTCATGATATTCCTATAGACGTCTGGAGAATGACGGGGGAACGGGGTATAACTTGGCTCACAAATTTATTTAATACTGTGTGGAGAGGCAAGAAGATGCCAGAGGAATGGAGGAAAAGTTTTGTGGTACCTTTATACAAGAACAAAGGTGATATACAAGATTGTTCCAACTATAGAGGTATTAAGTTGATGAGTCATACGATGAAACTTTGGGAAAGAATAATTGAAAGAAGGGTGAGGCAAGTCTCTATGGTAACTGAAAATCAATTTGACTTTTTGCCAGACAGGTCTACTATTGAGTCAATACACCTCTTGAGACGTATGATGGAGACATACAAAGTGAAGAAAAAGGATTTACATATGGCTTTTATTGATTTGGAGAAGGCCTATGATTCTGTCCCAAGAGATATCTTGTGGAGAATTTTGGAAAAGAGACAAGTGCCAATTATATATATCAACCTCATTAAGGATATGTACTATGGAGCTATAGCTTGTGTAAAGACTAAGGATGATTTGACAGACTACTTTGATATCTCCATTGGTCTGCATCAAGGTTCGACTTTAAACCCTTATCTTTTTGCCTTGGTTATGGATGAGTTGATGAAGCATATCCAAGTTGAGGTGCCTTGGTGTATGCTTTTTGCTGATGACATTGTGTTGGTTGATGAGATAAGAGATGGAGTGAACAGAAAACTTGAGCTTTGGAGAGAAGCCCTGGAAGATAAAGGATTACGCATAAGTAGGACGAAGACTGAGTATATGGAATGTAAGTTTAGTAGTGAAGGGAACAACGAAGGGATTGATGTAAAAATTGGAGAAGAGTGCATTCCAATGAAAGATATTTTTAAGTACTTGGGATCCATTTTCCAACATGATGGTGGAATTGATGGAGATATTACACATAAAATTAATGCAGGGTGGTTGAAATGGAGGGGTGCTTCTGGTGTTCTCTGTGATAAGAAGGTTCCTTTAAAAGTCAAAGGAAAATACTATCGAGCTGTGGTAAGACCAGCCATGTTGTACGGTTCCGAATGTTGGGCTATAAACTATAGGCATGTACAGAAGATGTTTGTGGCAGAAATGAAGATGTTAAGATGGATGTGTGGTCATACAAGAAAGGATCGTATTTCAAATGAATTTATTAGAAACAGGGTTAGGGTGGCACCGATAGAGAATAAAATGAAAGAGGCCCGTCTAAGATGGTTTGGACATTTACAAAGAAGGCCACTAGATGCTCCAGTTAGGAGATATGAGAAGTTGGAGGCTGAACCCGCTAAGAGGGGGCGAGGAAGACCAAACAAGTGTTGGAAGGAAACTATTAAGTATGACCTCAATTACTTTAATTTAAATCCTAAAATGGCTGAAAATAGATCTGTGTGGAGGCAAAGAATCCATATAGCCGACCCCACTTAGTGTGAGAAAAGGCTTGGTTGTTGTTGTTAGCTGCTAATATGCCAATCTCCTGAAGAAGATCAAGAGCATACTTCCTCTGCGAGAACACCACTCCATCCCTATCACGTGCAACCTCAATGTCTACGAAATACCTCAACTGTCCCAGATCTTTCATGACAAACTTCTCTGATATGTGCCTCTTGACTTCATTTATCCTATCTTTGTTATCCCCAGTGATGATAAGATCATCAACATATACCAAGAGTGCCATAATCCCCCTGTCAGTCTTCCTGATAAATAAGGAGTGATATGAAGTTGAACACCTCAAACCAATCTGGTGGAGCACCTCTAATAACTTCTGGAACCAGGCCCTAGGATTCTGCTTCAATCCATATATTGCATTCCTTAGTCGGCACTGAACCTCGAAACCCGAGGGCTGCTGCATATAAACCTCCTCCTGAAGATCGCCGTAGAGAAAGGCGTTCTTCACATCAAGCTGGTATAACGGCCACTACCTGTGAACAGCAGCAAAAATAAGTATCTGGACAGTAACAAGCCTCACAACGGGGGAAAAAATATCAAAGAAGTCTACCCCATATGTTTGAGTGAACCCTTTTGCTACTAGCCTACCTTATACCTCGAAATAGATCCATCAAGGTTGTATTTCAAGGTAAAGACCCATCAGGAGCAAACTAATTATGCACTAATAGGGAGTGAGATGAGATCCTAAGTCTATCTACTCCGAAGTGCTGCCATCTCATCCTCCATGGCTTGATGCCACTTTGGATCAAGCATGGCCTGCTAGTATGTAGACGGAATGTATGACACTGTAAGTGCCTGACAGAAGCTGCTAAACTGAGCAAGACCATTGGTAACCAAACTACCTGCAACCCAATATTTGGACTCACAAGTGCGCGGTGCCCTCCTAATGGCAATAAGGAGATCTAAATCATCTGGTACCTCTGACTAAATCGCTGCAGAAGGAGCCTCACCACTGTGGTGATCTACACTATCTGGGGAGTCAGGTCTAACCAAACTATCACTAAGATCAGGTACTCTCTCAACTACTTATAAACCAACAGCTGCTGGTGAGGAAGGAGGCCTCTAAAAAGTAGTGTGATGCCTGTGATAAGTACGTAATGACCCGTGTAATCTCTCAAAGTTATCCAGGGAGGAAGAGCTCATCTGTCTATCAGCTGAAGGTCTGGATTGAGAAGTAAACACCTGAGTCTCTGCATACGAAACAGGCAGGGGAAGAAAAACATCATCACAAGAGCTCCTCTATCTAGTGACTAAGAAATATAGTGTATCCTCATGAAAAGTCACATCAACGCTAACATAATGTCTGTTCTGTAGAGGATCATAGCAACGGTACCCCTTCTGTGTCCTAGAGTACCCCAAAAATACGCACTTGATAGCACGAGAAGCCAACTTGTCACGACCAAGTGACTGCACATGGACAAATGCAACACATCCAAAGGTCCTAGGAGTCACATGAAATAACTCATCATTTGGATGCAAAAGAAGAACCAGTATCTACTCATGAATAACTAAGCTAGGCATCCTATTTATGAGATAAGTAGTTGTTAGAATTGCGCTCCCCCAGTATCTCTGCGGTATATTATGATAAATCAATAGTGTATGGGAAACACCCAACAAGTGCCTGTGCTTCCGCTCTGCGACTCCATTCTGCTGTGAAGTGTGAGGACAAGTGGTCTGGTGTACAATCCCACAGGTCCTGTAAAACTCCTTAAGTCTGGCAGTACAAAACTCAAGACATTATCAATCCACACCATCTTCACTGTGGCTGAATATTTTGTGCTGATCTCTAGAAGAAGAGTCCCTATGCATCCTCCAACCTCTGCCTTGCTCTTCAGCAAGAACACCCATGTGGCTCTAGAGAAATCATTTACGACAACCAAGTAGTACCGATGTCTCATCCAGTCTGGGACTCCACTTGATTCCCATACATTCATATGGAGCAATTGAAATAATGTCGAGGATTCAAGAGATGTGCTAGCTAGAAAAGAGGATCAATTGTGCTTACCCAATTGGCAAGCATCGCACTATATGGTAGCACCTGGGGAAATATGTGGTATCACCCTCCTGAGGTGATCCAGAGACAAGTGGCCAAGACGAACATGCTACTAGAACACTCCCGTTACCATATCAAGTAACTCCAGCAAATAGCTCTAACCACATCAGACGGTAAATGCTATTCTCCTCCGTACCTCTAACCACAGTCCTCCCGGTGAGCTTGTCCGGAACACACCCGACATCATTGAAGATCACTCTGCAGTCAAGATCCTCTGTGATTCTGCTCACTGACAACAGACTCAATGAGAATTCTGGCACATGCAACACACCAGACAGCTGCAAACTGAGGGTCACAAACACCTCCCCCTTACTCCTAACTAGGGCGTACCTACCATCTGCCACCTATACAATACTCCCTGGAGGAACAGACTGTAGCGACTGGAAGTAGATCAGATCACCACATAGATGCTGTGATGCACCAGAATCGATTAGCCACCCTACCCCATGGTGGTTCATGTGCTGCTACTAGTGCACCAGACTCACATATTCTGCCATTGATGTCAAGCAGACCACACCTAAAAAAACAAGAATACAGATCTAAATTCCTACATCAAACATCAATGTTCGAGAAATACACACTCCGTAGTCTATGCACAATACCACAGGGGAATACATACCCTAAGAGTCATCCAATAAGGGGAATACACACCCCAAAAATTAGATCATAGATCTCTTCACTTTTGCAAGCTATTTCTGACTGTTTATTGGAATTTTCACCATGAATATCCATCAACTGGAATAGATAATGTCACCTTTGTGCAACATTTAGCTCTAACCAGTCGAAGACGACGATCAGGAGCGTCACAACCCCAGCAATGATCTAGGGAGGCTACTACGCCGGCGCTCCAGCGAGCAACAACACCATAGCAGCCTTTAGAGGCGATGCCGACTCCCCGCGATGGCAGTCAACAGGGACTGCAACGGTGGAGAAGGGCTAAAGCTACCTCAGGCAACTCAGCAGCACCAAAAGGAACTCCCCGCAGTAGAGCGCAGGAGAGAGACACCAGGAGGCAAGGATCAACGCCGCGGAGCCCCTACCGGCGATGCACCACTACCTCAGGCAAGGAACGATGCTGCTATGGCAAGGATCAGCACTGCAACGACGAGGATCAGCCGCTGCAACACCGCCCCAAGCGATGCAGCAGCACTGAAGAAGCCCCGCCATCGCCGCCTCGCTCTGCCAGTGACTACGGCGACACTAAGAGGTGGCAACGCTGGGAAGATGTGGCGACACCGATGGTGACTCTTGAGAGTGTTGCTAGGGTTAGGGTGGTTGGGTTTTTGGAGGCCTTGAGGGTGGGATACTTAGAGCCCCAGTTTAGGACCATTGCTCTGATATCAAATATGAGAATAAAACCTCTTTTTAACTTAATTATGGGAGCCCTACACCTCTTTATAAGAGGAAAGGTGTGGGAAAATAGCGACATGATCCATAAGAAATAAAAGGCACATAAAAGAAACATAGGAAATAACATCCATTATCTAACACATCTACACTTTTATTATTTGCAACTACCAAAAAATCCACTTCAAGCCCTAATGTGGATCTTTTGACCAAGGTGGTACCAGACGATCACCTCTTCTTTGCACCCCATACAATCGATGTTATCTTTTAAGTCAAAAAGGGAAACTGAAATAGGTCAAATAGAAAGTCATCGACACTACCCAAATCACCATGTCATGTTTGTTTTTTTCGAAACAAAGCATTTCATGTTTGTACTCTATCTTTGCTGAATAATTCAGCCTTTTCACTAATGGAATAGGTCAACTATCTCTTTTTTATCTACAATTTTGTTTACGCTGGTCTTTTTTATAACATCTGACACTTGCAGAATGTTAGCTTATCCACATTTTTCCTAGACTACCTGATGCTTGTTCTAAGAATAAAGTTCATTAGCTTTCCTCCACTTTGTGATTTCCACTCTATGCCAAGGTTCAAAATGCCAATTTCAATGTCGTTTCGATAAATTTTCAAGTGCACATCGTGGAAATGCATGTGTTTCAACATCAGATTTCATTAATTTCGATGCCCCAAAAATAATCCATTTCAGAGGCATATCAAGAGCATGCCAGAGGCACGCCGACGCATGCCAACAAAAATGACAGAACTGGTCAAAATGATTGGAATTTTAAAAATAAGCATTTAAATGGATAAATATTTTATTTAAGTCATAAACCATGTCTTATAATTCCTATTTAAATGGATAACTATTTTTAAAATTAAGGACTAAAAGAAAAGTGCTAATGCTAATTCAAAAGAGGATATATTGTTGATATATTGTTGATATTAGGAAATTTTAAAGAAATTACTAAAATGACTTAAATGAGTAAAAATGTTACAATATGAAAAAATCATAGGCTCTAGAAGACCAAAATCATATTTTAAGGAACCCCGCACCATACGGATCATTAATATCTTTCAAGTTGAGAATATGCAATATATAACTCGTGCAACAGTAACAGCAGTGCAACATAGTAGCAGCCAACAATAACAATGGCATGCAGCATCCATCACGCAAGTGCGACCTAGCAGCAGGAAACAACGCAAACCGACATATCGTCAGCATGCTGACAATTTCGATGTCATGCCGTCACATTTTGGAGACATCCCTGCATTTCGATAAGTATGTCGTGTCGATATAGCATCTCATTAAAAACCCCCGTTTCGTCAAAATGCTGGGGTTATGCCTATGACAATTTAATCATTGCTCTATGCACCTTTTGTTTCCCATTAAACATCCCATGCTAATGCAAATCTCTCAATCTCAATAATATACTATCCATCTAACTGTGATTCCTAAGAGTATCTCTATACAAAAAAAGAAAAAGAAAATCCTTCCTACAATTTCAAAAGTGAAATTGTGCTTGTCCTGAAACAATAAATAACTAAACAACCCGAAAAAAAATTAAGTCACACTAACAGAAGTTGCTATCAGATCAAAAAAAGCATGATCCAGTTCCTTATGGACCAAAAAGTAGATAAGCCTTCAACTTGCATTGATTGAACAATTTTTTTGGGAAGACCGCCAAGTAAAGTTTTTTCAATTCACATGTTAGAATTAAAAGAAAAGAATGCAAAGAAAACCACATATATAAAATACAGGTAAAATTGGAAAGACAACCTCATCTCCGAAGCTCTAATGCATATCTTTGTGAATGCAATCTACTTGTGCTGATTGTGGAAAATTTAAGGTATTGTAACTGAAATATAACATGACAAAAATATTTAAAAAAGAAAAGAATCACTGTATCATAATTACCTCGATAATGGCAAGAGATCAGAAATCAGTTGTTCCCGCAAGACACAGAGGTACATATGTGAATGATCGGCTTTGACAGTGGCATTATGCAAGTGTAGCTCAAGCTCTTCTAAGGCTGCTGTCAGCGACATCAACAAGCTAATTGAAGTGTAAGAAAATGATCTCCGCAACATACCAATGTCCATATCAAACACCTGGCTTGGGGAATATCCATCTGCGGTATTCGGCTGCCTGACAAGTGTCCGTAAGAACATCCTCTGAATACGGGTATTGCTGTCTGAAACTGTGTATAAATGCCACTGCCGATCTCGTGAAGGAGTATATTGGCTATTCTTGAAGCCCTTGATCTTCCCCTACAGAGGTACACAAGATCTGAATAAGGAACATAAACAAATATGTGCTTCTATATATGGGTATGTGCATGTGCATGTGTGTTCTCATGTCTGTATGCATACCTGCACATGCTTGCATGTACATGCACGTGTGCGAATTTGTTTGTGTTTGTGTTTGTGTTTGTGTGTGTGTGAGGGGGGTGGGCAATGATTGATAAAATACTAACCAAGTCAAGAAAAGTGGATAGAGGTGGCTCCAAGTGGCGCAAAAGAGGTTCTTCTTCATAATATAATTTTTCATTTGTCCAGTGAAAGGAGTGACGCATTGGCGATCGCCCCTCATCTCTTTGTATGATACAACTAATCACTTTCACTCCGGCATCGCATAGTCCTCGAGTCACATTTTTCTCTTTTAGTAATTTGGCTAGTTTGTTTACTCTTTCCTGGGCCTGATCCTCATCTCCACTGCAAGAATAAAATATATCATTATGAAAATATAAGCAGCTCTATATCTATGGTACTCTAAGCAAAATGACTCTATCATTAACTTCTCATTTTCTCTTTTTGTAAGATAGTTTACTTGTAACCATCAAATTGCTTATAGTAACTTTAAGAAAAAAAGGCTCAGTTATTTATGTATGGGTGTTTATAGAACAAAATCAATAGCATTTTGCCCACATCCCATGACTTCTCAATTAAAAAATTGAAACTCTGGCATTTCATTTCTTTATAGTAATGATGTACACCATTATCATGCCACATCATTAAAAAAACCTATCTGACTTTCTTTGTATCTTGTGACGTCCCAACATTAAGAACAAGAGGATTATCTGACGTCCCAACATTAAGAACAAGAGGATTATCTTGGGTGGCATATCTATAGATAATTGATTGCAAGGATTGAGAATAAACATTACAATCTTGAATTGGGTCAAACATATGAGAAATTGAATGTCTTAAGTGCTGGCAGTCAATTTTTGAACGGCAAACTCCAAACATTGCGGATGTTGGAAGTCGATGTAATATCACTGATCCAGAATAGACATTCATTTCTATACCTTATTGATGGCCATAGACATGCTAAACACCAAGCTACATGTATCCAGTGCATACAGCATCTAAGAAGTTGCTTCGCTTAAGATTGAAAATGTGGAATAGTAAATCAAGCAATAGGTTGTCGCAACACTATTATAATTTACTCCACCTCCCTAATTTACATTTTGCATTTCGACACATACAAGCCTGCTACCTTTAACAGTAGAAAAGAATTATCTAATTCTATTTTTCCCATCTTGGTTGTAACATGCCTTCACATTGCCACTCTGCAATACAACCTACCTGTAAATAAGGTATCTCTTCAATAATATCTCAATCTTAGAATCATCCGGATATGATTATCATACTTTGATTGTAGAGTTGTGGGGCAAGATTGTGAACATTAATGGTCACGTGGCTGAACCAAGTATTGATACACAGAACAATATTGTGCAAGCCTGAGTAATTTTAAAAACTTCAAAATGGACATTTACATAACTTTGAATGTGATTTGTTCTTTTTACTTTTTACTCAAAAATTGCACATTTCTTCTTCACCTCAAATACAACATGTAAATTTTTACGGTAAACTGTATCTGGTGGTTTATCTCTATTTTTTTACTTTCCAGACATTAAACTATGTATTTCCAAAGATTAAATATTGAAAATACAAATATTTCTTCTTTCAAATATGTCATGTAAACTTTCACAATAGCTGTCTCCAATGGTTTATTATCTTTATTTTTTTAACTCTCCAAACATTTAGATGCATGTTTTCAAGTTTAAATACTAAAAGTACAAGACTAACAAACTCAAACAAGCCACACACATCCGAAAAGAAATTCATTGACTTTCCTAAATACCGAGCACCTTTTTTTGCAAAAAAAAACTAACAGGATCTCAGAATGAAATCTCAATGGAAATAACCAAGACTCATTTAAGTTGGCTTGGACATACAAAGAGAAGGCTTTCAGATGCCTCAGTTTGGAGGTGCTCAATGTTGTGCCTTACAAGAATGGGTAATATTAAAGCAGAACTAAACAACACGATCAGGCATAATCCTGCTTATTTGAATCCAATATTGAACCATGATAGATCTAAGTGAAAAGCAAAAAATCCATGTACCCAACCCCACTTAATGTGAGAAGAGGCTTTATTGTTCTTGTTTTTGTTGAACTTATTTTTTCATAGCTATTCTACAACCAATACATTAAGTATGACATTTTTTTTCTATTTCAAAAAGACGTAAAGAGTTGCTAGCTAATATATAAGATTTACAAATTAGAAAACCTATCGTAAAAAAGGAACTATAAGTGGGATGCAATTAATTATGGTATCCACACAGAAAGGAAAAGTTAAATTAATGCTTTTGCATATGGTTTGTATTTTTGACACACAACATGGTGTTGAAAACTTAATTATACAAATGAAAGGTACTTTTAAAAGAAAAGGTTAACTCCAGGATGCTGGTATTGCGATCAGAAGATTTGATAAACCATCCAAAGAAAGAATCGCTTACCTATCTTGAAGCAAACTCATTTGATTGTTGATGCCAACTAATGCAATGTGTAGCACATTCCCCTTGCTGGCATGCCCAAGGAGCCTGTTAGGGACTGCAGCATGATGTGGGTCAGATACTGGAGTATGCCCAGTTTCCCTCAGTGCAACACTTATTGCAGTTGGTAGAAATTGAAGAGATTTAATTATCACCATGACACCCCATTTTTTTTCATGGAAGTTTTCTACCATTGTTGCACTGGATATGGGTCCACCAGATCCATTGATTCTTTGAATGCTTTCTTCACAAAACTCCCATGAAGCAATAAGACAAGAAGCAGTATGATCAGCACGATGCCATTGGATCCGGACACTTCCTTTGATGAGATAAGGCTGAAACATTGAAAATGCATGACAAAGAGTGAATAAGGTGATGAGACATAAGAAAGCATTAATATGAGAAATGAAGAGAAAAATAGAGAATCAGTACTACCTTGTACAGCCTGCGAATGTAAGTCTCAACTACCCGCCTCTGAAGGGTATGATCATTGTGATCAAACAAAGAAACAAGTGCATCTTCAACTGCCAATGGTAAGCAAACAAGATCCTCTATCCTCTCATCAATTGCTTGTTTTCTCCTAGGAGTGGATAGGCGTTCACCTTCCTCAGTAAACATCTCCAGTTCAGACAGGCTTCTGGCTATGCTTGCACGGAGTTCACTCAGCTTGGTTTGCTCAAGCAATTGGCTTGCCTTTAATGCTAACTGCAAAATTGATACTGTGAGAATTGCTTTCTGCAAAGCATTTAATTCCTGATAATACAGCCAAGAAAAGCAGCTGACAAGGTTTGAGTACCTCAGAGTAAATTGTGTGATTTAGAGAAGAGAAGCGGATCAGTTGTTCTCTGTAAGGTGCAGGATTAGGATACACCAATGCTTCCATGAGTCTAAGTATTAATTTGTTTTTATTTCGCACACCCTGTAACACAGAAAGCATTATATCCAGCATGTTCTGCTGAAATGCCAAACAAATCTAAGAACGGCTCTAGCTGATATAGTATATGATATAAGCCCGCCTCACATATGCTAGTCTAGTTCAGAAATCTGACCTGAATTCTCATAAAAGTTGAAGTAAAATCAATTTATCTACATTAATGTACAGAAACATTCAGCACTATAATCAATTGTCTGCAATAGCATTTATTGGATAACTCTTTCTGCCTGGTCCCTTACTCCTTTCCCCCCTGACATACTGATGGAACAGAACAAAACAAGATGCAATCATGCAAGCAAAACAAAAAAATGTCCGCTAACAATTTATTCCAGCCATCTAGTGAACATAAATGAACCCAATCTCTATTAGCTTGTACATCAGATCGGCTATTTTCTGAAATGGGCAATATACAAATCCTCGTCTCTTGGATGGGAGGCCAATTAACCATTAGGAAATTCAACTGGGTTATTGCACAACTATTTGCCCAAGCAGATTGCACCCATAAGACCATGCTATCTGATTGGGGTTTTAACAACCTCTAAAGCACCCTAAAGGCCTTTTTTGGTTCAGAAATAACAAAGGCATCCCTATACTTGGTCTCGCATGGGAAAGAAAACCATGGCAAAAGAAGTTGAAATTAGTACAAGCTATCAACTCTTGTAATACCTGACGAGAGAGCACGATGTCCACAATTTTTAGAAGATCCTTCTTGTACTGAAGCCTTAGTCTCTCAATAACATCAGCCTGGAAAAAAAAAATCATCTTATAAGTATTATAGCTTATGCTTACCTAACACATATAACATAAGAAATGACAAGAATTACAAGGTAAAACAATTCTGCCCAACAATTCATTCTTTTTAACTCAACTAGCCAAGAAAAAGCTCCATAATATTCCATCCATACCCTGGTAAGCAATCTCCTAAGAGACACACAGACAGATGCTTGAAGGATAGCCACTTGAAATGAACAAGAGCTGTATGATTTTATGCTTCCTCTGATTCCTTCTGTGTTTGTTAACAAATACGTTGTGACATCATGTGAAGGTGCACAACTTCATTTGAGCATAATAGGAACTTCCTTCTTATCAAATAGTCATTAGCATATGTCCAAATGTTCCACCTCTCAAATCCAATTGTCTATCCAAGAAAGTAGACCATGAACATACAAAGAACTTTGATTTAGTAAGATAGATTAAGATTTATAAGACTTCAACTTGGGAAGTTCTTAAGATTGCAATATTTGTTTCATTTGGGTTATTTGACTGCAACTGTGCTCTCTTTAGAGATGTTAGATCTTCTTCGTGTGAAATGTGTTGTCAAGAGTCCATTTTTTTCAAGAAGGTAAATATGGTGGGCATGGGAATTGATCCCATGACCTCTTAGATGCCAACAGGGGGGCTCTATCATTGTGCCAACCCCTTGGTGGTGTGAAGAGTCCATTTTTCTTTCAATGTCTTTTGGCAGAGTTCTGAAATTTTTGTTTGTATGTGACAGAAACTTGGTAGGAATTATAGATGGGGGCCATTCCAATCAAAAAAGGGAATCTTCAAATACTTGAGGGCAATTTTTGACAAGATGTAAGGATCAATAATGTTTTTACCTATTCGGGCATCAAATGTGAAAAGAGGACAGCTTTAAAATTAAGGATAAATACAGAATCAAGTGTTCAGTTGATTTCAGGCATATGAAGAGGATCTCAAAGATGGAATGAGAATGCCAAGATGAATATATTGCCAGGTGAAGGAGGATCATATGCACATGATAAAATTATCACAAGAAAAAGTTGGTCCAGATGATCAAATGACAACAACATTTTTTAAGTGGTTCAGGCATCTACAGAGTAGCCCAATCGATGCCCTAATCCTGTTGAGTACAAATTGAAAGTTGAATAGGGTTCACAGAAAACCAAATCAGTCTTAGAAGAAAAACCCTTAAGCATGATTTATGCACCTTCTTCTGCTCTGCCTTGGCAGAAATTGGGATAGGACAAGTCTACATGGAGGCAAAGAATCCAGTTAAGCAGAATTTGCTCAGGAAAAAGCTTGGTTTGAATTTGAATCAAAAATAGATTTTGCTAGGGCCATCCATTTTTAAATAGGTCTGAATGGAGGCAAAAAGTCCACGCAAGTCAACCTCACTTGTGGAAAAAAGTCTTGTTTTGTTTTTGGTTTCTAAATAGATTTTGTGGGATGGAATCCAGTGCTATGATTTGTAGCATTTTACTTTTTTTTTTTTTTGGTTAATGAGAATTGCTGGTGACCTCTCTTTTCTCACTCCTAAAAAAAATTCCATTGAAGGAGCACACACATGTGCTTGACAGACTAGTAAAACCATGCGGAAGATACTGGGTACTTTACGTGAAATCAACTCTCCTCTTACTCTACCCCACCCCAACATTCCTCAACCCCACCCCACCCCCACACACACAAAAAAAAAAGGGCATGAGAAGAGCATATGCATGTGCTTAATAAAAGTAAAATCATGTGGATAGTTTTAGATCATTATGTAGGCCCAGGAGAGATAATCTCCCTTTCACTCTCAAAAAGAAAAAAAGGATGCATTACATAGAAATAATTCCACTTCCGCCACCAGTATAAGGAGTTCTATGGACAAAAAATTCAAAAGAATGTGGAACAATAGGGATTAGATGGGAAGACCTGGATATTATCACTGAACAATTCCTCGATAGCAAGATATTCCTCAAAAAGGGATTGGACAATCATACGGGCATGGCTCTCTCTGCCACCTTCATAAGATCTCACAAGGTTCAGCAAAGGTTCCACAAGCCTTTCTTGAGTAGATCTTTCTTTTTGAGGACAGGATGAAATGAATGCCTGCATTAAGACCACAAACAATTTAAAAAAAAAAAAAATCATACATTAAAAAAAGGCTGAAATAGAATCTTGAAGGGAATGCAGCTAACCTCGATTACACCTTTCAACATCCTGGCAGGAAAATCAACATTACTCGTGGAGTTTGCCATTATATCAAAATCTCTGTACCTTGTCTCCAGCTGATTTCAAGGTTTAATAAATTGCAGATTAGAAAGCAGAAAATGCTTGGAAAGAACATAAAGTACAATAACCAAAAAAAAAAAAAAATCTGGAACAATAATGTGGATAGGGACCTCATTCTTGAGATCCTTGGGGAGACGTGTTGCCAACACGGACATACTCTCTTGCCACTGTAGGAAAGGCAGGTTTGGACTATCAAGACAATTAAGCAGTTCTTGCACAACCTGAAATGAATTTGGAATGCTATTGCTTCAAACAAGTGCCAAATATATTTATATGAAAACATCGGTGTAGAAACATCGAAGGAGAGTATTGCACAGTAGCATGAACCAGCTGGCATTTACTAGAAACAGTCCAGAAAGAAAGGTCAGAAACAAATTTAGACCTATAACCTTAACCCAAAAAGCAAGTTAATTGGAACAGGATGCAGGAAAATTCCACTTGATAGATACTATTAATTTTATATTTTCTGTAGAATTTCCACAGACAATATAGCAATATTATCAAAAGATAATGTGGCTGAAGGTGAATTGAGATAAATGGTACTTATTCATACTCTTTCAGGATGCATTAGATTGGGCTATGACATTTAAACAGGAAGATGACTTTTAAGAATGATCAAGTGGGAAGAAGGTACTTGATTTGGTGATAAGTCATAGGTTAGATGTGATATGAGAGTTACTGTGTTGTGAGTGGAAACCAGAAACCATAGTTTATTTTGTTTTAAGTTTGATGTCAGGTCGGATTTATTAAATTTTAAGTTGGCAGTGGGGACAAAGAATGGAGTGGATGCGACTAGTGAGGTTATAGTTTACTCATTTTATATTTGATATTGGATTGACTTTTTATTAGAAGTTGTAATGCAGTAAAACCTGACCCATAACTTATCCCTCCATTTTAGCCCATGTGTATTGTAGCTACAAAATGCAGCGTTAGAGATGGTTTAGTTGTGGCGTTCACCCATAGAATGGGCCGTAACACATTTATCTCCAGTGTTAACCTGGGTATTGAAAAATCATGTTACAGCTGGAAAAGCTGGGTTTTGTATGACAGGGTGTTGAGACCCAAGGATTGTTAACCCCTATAACAAACCACTTATTTTTTACCCCTTTTACCCCGGGTTTCTGTTCAACCCCCAAAGTCAAAACTCCTACTGTTAAACACTCCTACAAAGCAAACAAGAAAAAGGGTTAACGCCACTTCCACAAAAAGAAAATCTGGGTTTCCATGTAAACTAGCAATTAGGGCACTTCTGTTTAGATGTGCTCATAATTCAAAAGGGAAAGATGGTATCTAAATGCAATCAAATTGAACTCAACGAAATGGGGTGCTAAAGAAACTTCAGAGTGAATATCAATACCTAAATTTACATAGAATTAGAAGATGGCCATAGATTCATATTAAAAAATATTATAATCAAGGCCCTTTACTCACATCATGGACATCATGGTCATAACCTGCAAGAATCATCCTTGCTGCATTTAAACTTGCAGCACATCTTTGGTGTACTTTGCCAGACACTGCTGCTGGTGACCCCAAGGTTGGGAAACGCCCAGTAAATGGTTCAGCTTTCCTTACAGCTGAAACATCATCAAGATCAAGCCTTGCAATGAGATCACCACCCTGGAAGTAGAAACAAGCAATCGTTTAGTGCACAAACATGGCATGCCTTATGTAGTTAGATTGACTTATTATTCAACCTGCAGCGAATGTCCCTCAGTCATGATCAAATGAATAACACCTGAGGCTGGCAATAGAAGTGGCATGCACATCTTCATAACCTCAACCTCTGCATATTGTGTATCGGCATCTACATGACTACCATCTGGAACCAAATATCTCAGCAGTTTGCAGGGTGTTTCAGCAACCAACTTAGATGGATCATGGTCATTCTGGAAAAGAAAATTTGTTAATTTGATATGGCAATTGATCCAGAAATATGCATAGATGTGGCAATTGATTCAGAAGTAGGTATTTATCCAAAAAATTGTAATGTTTAGCATTTATTTATAATCTTCTAATGATACATAAAAATTTCATCTGATAATATGATAATTTATAGAAATTACAGATGTCTTCTAGATCTTGAAGAATCCTCCTATAAAAAGAAATGGAAAAAAGTTAATGCTAATCATCCAACGTAGGCATTCTGGTATTCTTAACTCTCAGCTTAAGCTCATACGCTGACTTCAATCTCATGCATGTTGTGGGAAAGTGTTGAGAGAATTGTAGTGGTTACCATATAGTAGAGTGTGACTTTGTGTTGTGTGTGGTGGCCTATAAATAGGTGTGTAGTCCCCACCTATTCCTTTGAGAAGAAATACAAAGATACACACCTATCGGAGCACTTCTCCCGTTGTTTTATCTCCGCTCTTCGTTAATGGGGTTTCCACGTAAACCCAAATCTTATTTTATTGTTTTTGCTTCTGATATCATGCTTTCACTTATTATGAAATTCAACTTGATATTAAAGTAGTTCAATTCTTGGATTTATTCTTTGAATTATTATCTTTCATCATTATTCTGTTCTTGGAGTTCCAAATTTGTTGTCCATCCGGAAGAGAAGATGGTGAGGAGGATCTCCTCGATGGAGATCATGGTGAGGTGGCTTCTGACAGCATCGAACATGGCAACATCGCCAAACTTGGCCCAGGGACAGCGAGTACAAGCGGATTTGGTTCAAGAGGAACGTGTTGGCGAAGCTCCAACGCCCAGCGTGGGTTCATGTCGACGGATGAGGTGGTGGTGTTCACCATCGACCGATGCCTCGACAGATGAGGCCAGAGCCCAAGTGGGGCTTGGCGAAGCCACTAGGGCTGAGTGGCAACACGGTGGAGTTGTTGCCATTGTGTTGCCTGAAGAGGAAGGTTGCACAGGCGCCTCTAGGGCAGGTGCACACCCCTCCACCGACCGCTAGAGGTCATGGCAGCGATCAGAAGGAAGGTTGTGGTGGCGTCAGACTGGGCAATGGCGAGGGTGCAAGGAGGACGAGGACCCCGAGGGCCACCGCACAAGGCGCACACCCTCCAATTCCCACAGGCCATGGGGTGGAAACTTGAGGAGGCCCTCCAGTTGTTCTAAGTCGATAGCGAGGCAGGAGGAACCTCGCGGACTGGGAGGTAGCGATCTTGAGGAAGGAGGAGATAAGGCACTACCTCTCGGGCGATGGGCAATCCTTCTTCATCTACAGAGTGTATCATTGGTGGATCGAAGGAGAAGACGCGGCCAGGCTTGCACCCGACAACTGTACTGCAGCTTTGTTGGATTCTCACGAACCCTAAAGGGAAGGATAAATGCTCTTTGAGTATTTTGCAGCTTTGTGCCCTCTCATTTCCTTTTATTTTAAGTCTCTTTGTAGTGTTGCAAAGGTGAGGGATAGGAAGAGTAAAAAAAAAGGGAAAGAATAAATAAAAAGGAGAAAGAGAGAGATGAATAAAAATGGTGAGAAAGAGAGAGAGAGAGAGAGAGAGAGAGATGAAAAAGGAATTTTAAAAATCAAAAAAAGGGAAAAAAATGTTAGAATGTTTATGAGAAGGGGTGAAGAAGCTCTTCTCTAGTTCTTATGTTTATGATCAGTGTTATTTTTTTATTATTTTTCTTCTCGTTATTTTTTTCTCCCAAACAAGTATGAGAGAAAGGGAAGTATGGATGCCATTATAGTCACCTCTGTTTAGGAGTCCCTTTGTTGCAATCCTAAGGCACGATGGCATCTTCCAGCAGTTGAGGTGGCATCAAATACTACTACGGACGTTTAGAGTAGCTGATCATCACATGAGAAACCTAACTCTATGAGGTCCAGAGTTTCGAGGTCTCCAAAGAGAAATTCATTTTCGAGGTCCTCAGAGGAAGGGCCCAGTCAGTTTCTATCTAAGAGATACAGCTTCGAGGTCTTCAGAGAAAGATCCTTTATAGGGATACTGAATGGGGAGCCACCAGCACCTGGTCTCTAGAGAAGAGGCCATTATCAGAGCCAGTTGCAACAGTTCCAACTTGTGTTCCCGCCTGCAAACATGAATCAGTCCAAAGAGTTGTGTTCTATTGTGTAGAGTGGGTTTCTTTGTGTTCCAAGCTAAGCATTCCATACTCCAACTTAAGGGGGAGTGTTGAGAGAATTGTAGTAATTATTTAGTCCCACATAATGGAGTGGGACTTTGAGTTGTGTGATAGCTTATAAATAAGTGTGTACCCACACTATTCCTTTAAGAAGAAATACAAAGACACACACCCTATCGGGGCACTTCTCCCATGGTTTTATCCCTGCTCTTCGTGAGTTGGGTTTCCATGTAAACCCAAGTCTTATTTCATTATTTTTGCTTATGATATTATGCTTTCACTTATTACAAAATTCAACTGAAAAATAATATAAAAAAATCCCACTTTCCTAAGATTCTTCCATGGGTACCATCTCCCTATCCCATTCCACTAGTGCCTTCATACTCCAAAAGAAGTGGATTTCCATTAAGCATTCCCTCCCTAAATGATCTAGATGGGGTCACCAGGCAGCTTTAAGCAGATAAGACTACAAATTCGGGCATTCTATCCAATCCATTCTCTGGTCTATGCATTTACCAAACAAACTTTCAATCCATGCCAACTTTTCTATTCTTTGCTTTTGACATGCAAAAACAAGTTTCTTTAGCAAATGAATAGTGAAGAAAATGTCACATATTGCCTTATAGCAAGAAAATAAACCTCATTTTCTCAGATACACCAAAATAAATTGGGTCCAAACTTGAACAACCACAATTTTGAAGGATAAGAGCACAGGACCCAATAAAACATCATGATCCCTAAAAACAATGAGCTAGATTGCTCTCAGAATAACGACAGGATCCAGCTTGTTATTATGATTAACAAGTACATTGGCAATATTGGGTATGATGGAAACCAACATTCATAAAATTGAAATTACCTGCAGCAAACAAGTTCTTCCATCAATTAGGAGGCGAGTACCAGCTGCCTCCTCTTCGGCGTATATCACATGGCTGTTTCCATCCAGCTGGAAGAAAAAAACACAGTTTTGTGAGAAAAGGTGCACAAACCTTCTACAAACATTTTTACTCTGAGTGAAATGTTAATAATGCGAGTAGATCATAATGAACTGCTAAAAACCCAAATGAGGGATAGAGGGCAAGAATATTGTATGCCATGGTTAGAATTGTGTAATTTGATATGACAATAATTTCTTGGTTATTGACCAAATTGAAACCATGCCTTTTTCCACATTGAATGGATTAAGCAAGCGTGGGTTGTGCAAATGGAGCAGCAAAAGCCAAGGATTTTCCCTAAGATTCCCACAAAAATGGATGATAAAGGCAACTTAAGTCCAGAACAAATAAGTTATTCCTAGCAAATTCAGATGACTCTGAGTCAAGCTCGACTTGCCAGAAACAGAACCATCTCCATATAATTAATATTATCGATTTATTTAACTGTTCTTTTTCTTTTTGAGATTTTTTTTCACTAACTCTTTATTTTAACTATTCTAGCAAATCTTCTAAATATTAATTAAGTATATGCTTGTGATATTAAAAATACCTTTCTTTATAGAGATCTATTTGGAGAGGTAGGATTATATACAGCAACTGCTGGGATTTCTATTAAAGGAGGAGTGTTGGTAGGGGACTCCAAAGTCAAGATGGTGCACCTACTGTACCAGGGACAAACACTCTAGGAGTTACCATGCTCTAATACCACATAGGAAGAATTGGATGACTATTATTAAAGTGGTACTCCTTTATTTATGGACTAGAGAGGAACCCAATTAGGAACAAAAATGAATGCATAAGGAAAGAAACAAAGAAGGAACACTTTCACAATATGTTCGATAACAGTTCATGTAGCAACACCCCAGTCAATAGAGTAATCAAAGTTTACTTCTTCTCAGTGCTCTTCCCTGAGCCCTCTTTCTTTTGGATCATATAAATGAAATACAAAATAAAGGATATACGAGCAATAAAAGCTTTAGGAGTTTGCGAAACTATATCAATCTTTACTAACTCTCTTGGACATCAATGGTTATCGTGATGTGTATGGGCATGCAACCATACTGAAAAAATAAGAAGTATTCAAAATAAAATAATGTGGGAAATGCTTTTAAGAACTAATATCGAAAGTGAAAGAAATAAAAAGCTCGAGTTTAGCCTTTCGGTCTCATGATATCTGAAATAGGTTGGTATGGGGAAAGGGCCAGCTTTGGCAACTATTCTAGGAGGATAGGGAGCAACCAGGAATGGGGTGTGACTCTTAGGTGCTGTTGAGAGAGGGTGGGCAAGGAATTTGCAGGTAACACCAAGGAATGTGATGGGAGCAATCACTGGTTCCAGTTCAACTGGTAACCTAGGTCCAGTTTGCAAAATATTGAGTAAAAGATGATATGAATATAACAGTTTCACTGCAAGAAGTAACTAGAAAATTAGAGTTGTAATGGTCAAAATAATGTATGGACATCTAAGGATTAATCTAGACAAATTGGTTGCTTGTGACTAAGTAATATAAAATATATAAACAGCTTTATTTGATGTATATGCTGTCGCATGGTGAAAATAAAGGCCTGGATATTGTTCCAGTGTCCATCAATAATGCAGCATAATTTATCCAAATGAAAGTTTCAGTTGCAAATGATCCAGAAGAAATCAAGAAACATTGCCTGCATTAGAAGACCACCATCACGCAAAGTATGAATCTCTGCCTCAACTTCAGATTGATTCATTCTCAATCTATAACTACCAGGCCCTCCTCTGATCATTTCAATCTGGGTATAGAAAAGAGGAAGAAGCAGAATATTACAAATCACTGGGCTAGCTAAAACTATAGCACAAGAGTGAGAAGAGTCTTACCGTGTACTTACTTCCATCAATATTCAGGGAAAATGAGGAATGGACGAGTGATATATGCTGCACAAGAATTTGCATACGCATTAAAACATGCTGCATGTAAAGCGGACATGTCAATGTAGATTCATATGACTGCATTGAAACCAACCTTAGGTGGGACTTGTCCCTTTCCAAGATAACCCACATAATCTGACACAATAGCTGCACTGGTAGCTGATGCTTTCTACACATTTAGATCACAAGGGGAAAAAAGGAACGAATGAATGAACATAAAGGTAAAATAGAACCAACTTTATATCATGCAAGGTAAAATCATGTGATGCTCACATAAAGTGCGCCTCCCACAACTGAAAGATACCATGGAGGCCTTTCAGCTCGAACCCTCATGGCGATTCGGCTATCCAGCCACCCAGTGTGGATCCGATTGTTTCTGTACTCGGAAGCCTGGTAGAAAATCATTGGTTAACATGTATCTATTTAGCAGTAGCTCTAGAATCTCTATAGGATTATTGAACATGAACTCAAAATGAAAATTCATTAAAAGCATACATTTAAGAGATCAATAGTGTAATCAACATTTGTATGGATTTCTCCACGGATATGAATGTCCTTGAGCCCAAGGACCATATTGGCTATTGCAGCACTTCTAGACTCCCCAGATGCAAACACATGTCCTGAAACATAGTTGCACACATAAGCACCATAACCAATCCATAAGTAGCAAATATATTTCATATTTGAACTAAATCAAATCATATCTTACCAAACTGGGAATCGGAGAACTCATGAATACCACCACCAGACTGCAAATTTCAAACAAAAATGCTTCAGCCTCTTAACCACGGTATTATATTATTATCAAAGTTGTGGTGCCACATAATAGAGAGATGTCATGGCAACCAAACTATATTTACGCCTTAAGATTTCATTTGATCCTGCACTTGTTGGCCATAAACTGTAGAAAATAGAATGCAAGTCACACGAAATTTTATAAAATCTATAATCATGTCTATTGTAAGCATAGCATACAAGGTAGCATGTCCATCTGGTATTATATGTCCTTGTATAAGTATCGAACTATTATGTTTGAGTGTCATTGTAAATATGAATGCAAATTTCAAAGATGGAAAATTATTGATGTGAAAAAGAGCTCAAGAGTTGCACTACCTTAACAGAGAAATAAGCCCAGACATTTGGCTTGCCTTTGAAGCTTAGTTCCTGAAAGCATATCACGGTTGTAAAATATCTCAGCCCCATATTTTAGCAGTTTGGAGTTTGACTACTATCTTACAAGGACAAACCTGCACTTTTCCGCAAGTAGGCTTAAAACCATCATCCGGGTCCTCACTAGTTATCCTGACTGCTATGCAATGCCCTTTTGGTGGAACAGATTCTGCTGTGTCGAAGTCAAACAGAGTGGCAAGAGTTGATGTTTTCCTCCAAGCATCATAGCCCCCACCATGGTCCTTTCCATAGAATCTCCTTATTTCTGCCAAGTCCACAAAATAAACAAATATTAGGAAGTGCATCAGCATCAAGACTGCGCACTATCACCAACTCCAACTTCACACACCAGGAATTTGCCAAAGAGGAATTCCCATTCCAACAACAACTTGGGCGGCTGGTATATTTATTTCAGCTATCTGCTCTGTTACAGGATGTTCCACCTGGAAGAGACAAAGTGGAAGTCAAGGAAATGTCAGCACAGAGGTGAAACCAATTTTTTAAAAGATTCTCAGTAAATGTACCATTGTGTGAACAAGTACATATGTGAACTGAATTTACAATAGCTTCCTAATTCAATTGGATCTAGGGCATGGAGTTGCATGTCCAAATGATTCGGGCCATTCGGCCCTTTTTCAATACCCAAGGCACCAGCTATGTCAAATTTAGCTAAGCATCCTCATGGCCATTTACATGTGCTCCAAGTGCACATAACCTAGAACTAGGAACTACATAAAGGGTGGCAACATGCACAATCCATTACATAAGGGATTTTGTGGTTTCCTTTTACTTTTTGAGTAGAAATTGATTGTGAATAATGGGAATTGTATGTAACTTTGTTGATCATGAGAAGGTAGAGGGAAAACAACCCACTTGGATGGGCTATCACGTTAGAGATGGATGTTTACATGCTATCTTTCATAGAAGAAAAAAATTTAAGAAAATGAGGTATGATAGAGAATAATTGCAATGAGAAACAAAAAAATTAAAACTATCAGTCACACCTGCAGCCGGGGGTTGAGTTCCAGGAAATAGCATTCACCGGAATCCATACTGTAGAGATACTCAACAGTAGCAGCACCAACATAGTTCACACGCTTAGCCAGCCTCCTTGCAGCTTGCTCGAGTATTTTCACGGTCTCTAATGGTGCTACTGTAATTGGACCTTCCTCAATTATCTGTCAGACATCAACAGGCACATTTGAAAGGTTTCAATAAATCGGATACAACAATCTTGTTTAGCATGCCAAGAAATTAAGTTATAAAAAAGTCCTTGTCTACAAGAGTGGAATGGAAAAGAAACAGCTGTAGACATGAGTTGAATTAAACCAAAACAGAGTCTTTTCACACATCCTTTGCATCCATTGAGATCTGAGATGGGTCATCCCAGAGGGGTAGACATTACAACAACAGTGACAGATAAGTGGAATATGTTGTATACCTGGAGGATTCATGGAAGTAGTTTAATGTGCTAACAGAAAAGTGAAAAAAATAATCCAAAATTTTGTTTTTAAATGGTGAAAAGTCCAGAGTATTAGAAAGCAATTTCTTGGCTTAAAGATTCCAATGATGCATGCTCATTCATTTTGCAGGAAAGTATTGACGAGGAGGGAATGCTTGCCTTTTGATGACGCCTTTGCACACTGCAATCACGACTGTGTAGGGCAGCCACATTGCCATACTGATCACATAGCAACTGAACTTCCAAGTGTCGGCTCTTTAAACAAAAAAATTGTAGTCAGATAAGCAAGGTAGTTGTAGAGTTCTACTGTTTTTGTTTACAAGAAAATAGAGGATCACTGTCCTAAAAGATATGAAAAAGATTGTGGCTTACATGCAGAAAATATAGCTAGAAAGTACGAAACTAAAAATCAGCATACCTGAGAGGCAAGCTTCATTACAAATATCGGTGAACCAGGAACTTCACCTTGAACTTGCTTGAATAGTGCTCTTACCTCATCATCATTATGAACCTAGAATTAATTAAAAGAAGTAGAAAATCAGTAGAATCTAATTGAGATGATCTTTAATCAATCATCTGAAAAAGAATTGCAAGCAATATATACTAGAAAGAAATGCTTTGTGAAAAGCACATGCTTCAATCACAGACATACTTGCACATATATTTGAGGAGTCCAATTTGACATTTTACTCTATGAAAGGGACAACCTCTACCAATACACTGCTATCCATGAGTTCTTTCCAATTATACTTTTTATTTCATCCATTCAAAACCAGGCATGGAATAACATTGACCAAGTCCTTTCACCATGAATGCTAACATTACAATCTCATTCTTCATTCTCCAATTCCATAATTGAATTCTCATCTTAGCCACATTCACAACATGAAAATGCCTCTCACATGCACATTTTCTCAGAAGGGAACATGTATCTTCATGGGAAAAGATGCCAAAGAATTAAATATAGTGACAGTTGACGAATAAAACAATCACAAAACTCTGCTGCAGGTACCAGCAAAAGACAGTTAACTTAAAAGTTTCCCCATTTTATCTTCCTCTCATCAAAGAATGCATCTGCTTTTATAATCCAACTACAAGAAAGAGACATCTATTGCGTCAACACAAAGGCTGAATATTATTCTTGTAACCTTGACATGAAACAAAATATATAAAGTTAGGTGGAAAGGGCAAATAGCATTGCTTCTTTTTTTTTTCTGAAAGGAAAGACAATGACCAATGGGAGAAAGAATTGAAAATGATTGTACTTTTGAACGGAAAAACCATCATGTGATTAAGACAAACCTTTCTTATCCCTTTACCACCACCACCCCAGGATGCCTTAATCATTGCAGGATATCCTATAATCTGGCAGCTAGCTATCGCCTCCTCTGTCGTAGAAACACAAGCTTTCCTATATATCTCATCTGGAATACCTTCTAGGCAACATTCTGGTGGAATTCTAACCTGGAAAAGCCATTTTTCCAGGCAATAAATAAATAAATAAGCATATACATAAACCAGTCTCTAAAGAAACTCCATGGATTTGAGGTGGTAAACCAAAGCAAACAGGTTGGGACACTCACGTGCGACCCACTCCATGATAGTGTTGGTACATCTGCAGCTTGCGCAATCAGCGTGGACCCTATCTTATCTCCCAAAGCTGCCATGGACGCAGCTGAGGGACCAAGAAATATAATCCCCTTGGCACTTAAAGCTTCCGGAAGCTCAGGATTTTCTGATGCATGCCCCCAACCAGGCCAAACTGCAGATACATGTGTCACCTCTGCCACCTGAAAGTTACGCAGAAAGTTAAGCATAATCCTTAACCAAACCAAAAAAAAAAGAAAGGATCCATCGAGACGCCCAGTCCACGGCCATCCATAGCAACATAGCAAAGCTAAATTTGGATGTTACCTCTACAATAAGTTGAACATTGGCGTAGTTGTTATTGTTGGTTCCACCAGGCACTTCCACAAATCGGTCCGCGATCCTTATGTGCTCCGCATTGATCCTCATGTCATCGGGAGTTGCCATTGCAACCAACGTAATTGCCTTCTCCGTCCCAAATGTCCCATAAGCCCACATTCTAACGCTGCGCATAAATTTAACCGCTGCCATCCCATTGTTGGCAACTAAGATACTATGTATTGGCCTCTTCCCGCCAAGTGCCCTGCAGAACTCTTCCACCACCGACGAGATTTTCCCATTCATAGTTCCCTCCCTCGGTCTGCTCTCCCCCATGACCTATCCCTTGACTCCAGACAAGCTGCAATTGAAGAACCAAATTTCAGTTTTTTCACCCCTCATAGGCAGAATTCGATCAGTAAATTGGCTCGCAAATCGCATCCAATACACCGCACCACGAATTCGGTTCTCACCAACAAACAAAATTACCAGAGGCTTACAACACAGTAAGGGGTATTATTCGTTTCCATGCATTTACCTATTACAGTTGAAGTGCTTCCTACCAGAGAGAAACTACTCCTACAAAGAACCTAACACTCACCTAAATGAACCAACCCACACCTGAACTATATTACAGCCAAGCGCAAAAAAAAAAGGACAGCTTTTGTCTCGGCAACCAATCATTACCAAAAAAAAAGCAACTTCCCAATTCAAATGGATGAGCTTCCCAAAACTCGAATTCTGAACTGCAGAAACCAGCCGCAGCTCCAGAAAGCTTCCATGAGACTCGAAACGGCACGAACCACCGGCAAGATCCCACCTTTAGTAATCCCCACCCATCACGGCCCCAAACAACTCCTACCCAAATGCCCAAAGACCCCCCGCAAAAAAAAGGCCCACTTACACAGAAAACAGAGTTCGTCTCTGCACCCAGTGATCCCACGAAATGAGAGGTGTACCCAAATCAAGTCTCCGCCTTGTTGGGTTGGGTGGGTGGGAAAGAAAGATAAGGGGTAAGAGGGATGGGGGGACGCGAGTTGCGATGTAACCCGCCTTTAAATGAGGGCCTCCTCTGCCCCACGTGATGACCTCTCTAGCTATCTAACTCTCCCCATTCCTACCGCCGTCTCCATCATCACCACCGTCGCCCTCCCCCTCCTCCCCAACTACCCCCATGCAATCACATTCAAACCACCCACGACCACCCTCTTCCTCCGTTTCTCTGTCTACCACATGCGTGTACGCATGTGGGCATCTGTATCTACCCATCTACCACAGATGGGCCCATGGGTGGGGGAGGCCAAGAAGCGTGGAAGGGAGGTTGGTCTGGTCCGATGGTCCATGGAGAGGAGAGGGGGTGCCATCGATCGCCGTCGTTGTTGCGAGATCTTTGCTACGTGGGAGTTTGACCGTGGAATGGGAGTTTGGTTGGTGGGTAGGCGGAGCCCAACTGATAACCCCTTCCTCGTTGCTTCTTCCTTTCCTTCTTTTTTAATTGTTTTTTTTTTCTCAATTATTATTATATATAATAATGTTCCTTTGCGTGGATGGGATTCCTTCGATTCCCGGAGATATGGTTCTTTGGAATTTGGTTGGGGTTGGTGGTGTTATTTTACCAAAGAAAAAATAAGGATGGTGTGTTTGGTGGTGCCGGCAGTTTTCCAGCTTTTCCCACGGCCTTTTGACTGGATGAGGAGGAATTAAGAGGATGGAAATGGGGAGAAGGGTGTCCATGTAAAAAATGATTGATGGTCGTTTCAAGATGGTTTCGAGGATTCGTTCTCGTCGTATCGTGTTGACTTGGATTGGACGCCGGTAGGGATACATATGGTGGAACATTTGAAAAAGTGCGATGCGTTGTAGATCTTTACTTTGGAAGTCATCTACAACCATTTTTGCCAAGTGAATTTGTCTTCTCACTCTTCAAGGATGCGTTTGGCTGAGGGTTTTAGATCGAGTGATGGAGAGAGAGAGAGAGGGCCATCCTCCAGATGCAAACTTGCAAGCACATGACGATTTGTTCCTCACATTTATAAAGGCATGGGATGTCCTCTTTGGAATCGAGGGAAGTATGCAGAAACAAAAAAAAAAAAAGGAAAGAAAAAGGCAAACATTGAAAATTTTATACTTGTGTATTCATATGTTTACTTGACATTTAATCTACTTACCAACAACTACCTATGCATTTAGGTGGTATTGGACAGCAGCGATGACTTTTTTTTTTTTTTGGAGCTTTTGTTCTCCTGGTCAAAGTTGTCAACAATGTTTTATATATAGCTTTAGAATTACAAGTGCAGCATTTGGATTATAAATTACATGGCTCAATTGTGCAATACAAGCTTCTTTTTTCAGTAAGTGTACGTAAATGTGACGGTCGTACGATTTGCTCCCGTCGTGACCCCTAATTTCCAATGAAAAGGCTTTTATTGTTCTACCATCTCCTTGGGGTTTCCTTTGTTTTTTTTTTTTCTTTTTTTAGGTTGTCCTTTTTAGCAAAAGGTGCGCTTTATGGAAGCACGAGAGTGGGCAACAATTAGGCAAATTCTCGCCAACGAACCACATCCAGAGGTAGACTATATTAAATGAATAATTGAGGTTGGACCATCTTGAATGCGTAATCGAGAGGGGAATGGGGATGACAATTTCATGCCATTACTCGATTTTTAAATAACATTTATGCGAATATTTCTTTTTCTATTAAATATTGACAATTCTGTTTTTACACTCCACCACACATGGAAGAGGCCCGGACCAACAAGGGTCTGAGAGGAAGAAAACCATGGTATATTTTTTAGAAGGGGAAAAATTCTAACTGAAAATATGTTAGTAAGATTAGAAATGGCAAAACATCCACAAATTCCATCAAGGACAAGTCATTAATCGTAAATTATATATTTACGTTGTACCAGGGGTGCGTTCTTCTAGGAAGATAAACTTTTAATTAACATATATAACCAAGTTGTGCTAAGATAGCCTTCTTCCTTACATATTAGCAAATGGCACGCCCCACACTTAATTCGTCAAATAATTCCTTTCCTAAAGGGGTAACATCTGCAACCGCCACCCGCTTTTCTCTTTTTCCCTCTCTCCTCTTGCAGGGCGCAGTGCTCTCTCTCTCTCTTCGCGCGGCCTTATAAGGCCCTCGCCCTCTCCCTCACTCTCATCTCCTCCGCTTCCTTCTTCTTCTTCCAGCCGGTGCAAGAGTGAGAGAGAGGCGACAGCAGCGGCCGCGGCAAGTGTGTGGGAGGAGGTGTTGCGCGAGGGAGGAGACGCTCGACCATGAGGGCTCGAGCTTGCCGGGGCAGCTAGAGTCGGCCGGCGGGGGAGCAGCGGGCGTGAAGTGTCGCGGGAGGGCTGCTGCAGCTCGAGCAGCAGGCGGACGGGGCTCGGCGCAGCTGTGCGTCACGGGCGGAAAGCGAGTCGAGCTCTGATTCTAGAATTTTTTCCCAGAATCAGACATCTGGGATTACCACCAGACGACGGTGAAGATGTCTGGAGGATTGTCCATACGTCTGACAGGTAAGATATTTCGTCCTTCTTCCTTTTTCGCGCATATGGCCATGCAGCCGTCCGCCGCGCCTTCGTCTACAACCCGTCGTACTGAGAGCGAGGAGTGGATACGTGCAGGTTCTGCTCGGGAGGGCGCGAGACTCGTCATCCAACGCGAATCGGACGTCTGGCCGTAGTGCCAGACGACGGAGAGGACTTCCAGACGTCCGGGTTGACCATCAGACGTCTGGGAATTAAGCCAGACACCCCCGCAGGCTTCTAGACGTCTGAGGAACTACACAGAGTGAAGGTATCATCTGAACCATCTTTTAAGATGTCTGATTTTGGACTGTTTCGTCGTTTTCGACCCGTTTAGGGCCCGTTCGGAGTCCGTTTTCCGCGTTTCGAGTTGCGTTCTTCCCAGAATAAAATCTTCTACCCGTTTACAGTAATTATATACTGTTCTGAGAAACTCTTTGTGTTTAATCCTTATGTTAGGACTCCGTTCCATTGCAGTCTCGGGGGTTGCGGAGGCGCGCGGGATTTCCGACCACACCCCCAGTACTCCCGTTGTAGCTGGTAGAGTGGCTTTTAAAATTATTAGCATAATTTGTTACAATTATGGAACAATTAATAGAACCTAGGGCATTGCATAAATCCTAGGAATGAGAAACCAGATTGAATGATAGATCCTAGGGTATTGCATGAATCCTAAGAATGAGAAACTAGATTGAATGATAGATCCTAGGGTATTGCATGAATCCTAAGGCTGGAAAACTAGTGATATGAATATAGATATTGCAATCTTGGAAAAGTGGAAAGGAAATAATAGCTGCCTGTAAATTGATTTAACAGCTGCCTGTTATGAAGAAATAAACATGATTGAGAACATGAGTTGTATGAACATGAAACTGAAACGGTGAAACCTAAATGTGCTGAGTTAAAAGAGCTGGAACCCTACAGGGAATTAGGAGTAGAACTCCTGGGAAGAGAATGAAATGGAACTGAGAAAGAAAGATGTGGAAGTGTGTTGTCTCTTGGGTACGTAGTGCAAGGGGAAGCACCTGTTACCTGTTTAGTGCAAAGTGGAGCCAGCCGCCCCAGGGACCCGGGGTTAGGTCCGGCCACTTTGTACCGACTTTTGGCTCTCGTGTACACAGTACCGAAGAGAGCTACTAGTGTAGAGCGAGTACTAGCTACCCCACGGGCCCCGGGGTGCTGCTAACTCACCTACACCAACTTGTTAGGCCCACTGGCAAACCAGGGTAGTCAGGCGAGGGTGCGCGGATTGTGGAGGGGTTGGACCCCTGTTACTAAGAGGGCTCTGCCCTATACTGGTTCCGTGCTGTGCTTTGGGCGCACCCGTTAACGGAAACGACTGACCACGTGCCAGTGCGGGGTAGCTACCCGTGTGTTTATCGCGCGTGCCGTAGTCACCGTTACGTCTGTCAGCGACCTTGGGGTGGTTGACTGAGAGTAGGATCACCACGGGGGATTCTCCCAGCCAGGAGAGCACCACGTGTTACTTCTACTTTTCAGAAAAGACTGTAATCAAGATCGTTCCCACGAGGAACATTCGAGATCAAGTGAAGAATCTGAGAAATAGATAAATTGTGAAACAATAGAAAGACGTAAATAAAGGAAGAAAGAAAATAAAACAGCTACTGTACACTTTACTGCTTCTTTAGTTTTAGTTGCCACTCTACTCAGTGTTTCGCTGACGTGTTACACTCGTTACTTTTCAGGACCAGGTGTTGAGCAGCCAGGGTCAGCGGCTGCAGAAGACGCTGGGCCGAGTAGGGTCCAGTAGAGTTATCGCAATTCTTTTGTACCCCTTTTTGTTCCACTGTAGTGAGTAGTTCTGTTACTCTCTGTACTTCTTTATTTGTAGCTTCATGTTATGTTATATTTGTTGTTCTACTATTGTGGTGGTATATACTGTAGTAGTTCCTTTTCTTACTGCTGTATTTTGTTACTGTTAATTATATTCATGCTGAATGTGATTTATTTTACTACTCTTTTGGTTACTTCCTCGTTGGACGACCAGGTCTTGGGATTAGTCAAGTCGGTCCGATTCTCGTGTCTCGTAGGGACTCGGAAATCGAGTCGTTACAAGTAGTGATACCAAAGATATCAATAGGGATCATGTCATGTGTACCTAATTCACTTCAAAAAAAACAACCAAGTACTAAGGTCTATCACCACAACTTAAAAAAGGCAACTACCATGTCAAAATCACCGTTGGAAAAAATGATATTCCACTAGTAAAATTATACTTTCTATTGGTTGAAAATAATGAAAAAAAGATTTTACATATGATAAGATGATTTTCAGCTAGTAGATTATCATTTTACATCAGTTGAAAATGGTGGAAAGTGATTTTCCACTCGTGAGGAAGTGATTTTCCATGTAATTGGATGATTTTTCATCAATGGAATACCATTTTCAACCGATGGAATACTATTTTTAACTGGTGGAAAATGATGGAAGGTGATTTTTCACATGTAAGAATAGTTTTTTACTAGTGAAATATCACTTTCCATAAGTGAAATACCATTTTCCATCGATTAAAAATGATGGAAAGAAATTTTGTACTTATAAAAAAATGATTTTCATGTGATAAAATGATTTTCCATTATTATAATATCATTTTACATGAGTTGAATATCATTTTCCATAATATCTCTACCCATACATCGCAAAACACACTGCCACATGGATTTCTATAATCATATCCCTTTTTAAATATATCCACACTAATATTTAAAAATAATGACTGATTGGCCTCCTTGCTTACCCTTACTTGGAGGATTACCATGTCATTTATTGGATGGTTCAATTTGTGGTTGCAAAACCAAGATTTTGGGGGGTCTAGACATGTGTTATATTAACATCAGTTAAAAGGGATGTCAGTGTAACACAAGTTTCATAAACTCTTTGACATGCCTATAAAAAGAGTTTCAAGTAAACAACAACGGGTGGCTCTCTTGTTGCAGGATGGGAGGCACTTACTTCACTCCTCGGATGTCATTGATATATGCAAAAAAATCTCGTCATATAAGTACTTAGCTCCTCGGACAAATATATTTTTGTGGAGAGCTACAATATACACTTTGCCAACTAAATCAGTTTTATGTAGCCTAACTTGGAGCCGTGTTGTGATATTAGCGCAGCTAATTGGGAGGATCTCTACCATATTTTTTTTAGATGTCAGGCAGCAAAAGTTGTTTGGTTTGCGTTGGGAATACATGTGGAAAGACAAGTGGTAAATGGATGGATATCGTGCAAGAATTGGGAGAGCAGAGGACTTCAACTGGGGTACAACGCCCTTCTTCCATTTTACATACTCCATGTCCTATGGCTTCAGAGATGTGAATTCCCCATGGGAGGTTCACAATTGCAGTTATCCTAGTCCATCAATGGAGCAATTAATAATGGCAACATTTTACTCTACTAATCAATTCTCATCAATTCCTCTTCCCTACTGCCCAGAGTTGTAGACTTTCAGCAATTCCCAATTCTGACAGCAACTCAACTATTCTGGAATCAATGGTGAGTCCATTCATTCAAGTTGATGCTGTCGTCGGGGCCTCACACTCCTGTGTAGCAGCAGTTTTAGTCAACGATGCCGGTACAATTATAGCTGCAAGGGCCCCATTTCTCTCTACCAGCGATCCCACCGAAGCGGAAAATTCATGCTATGCATCAAGGCATCCTTCTTGCCTTGAATTTGGCTATGGATAGAGGTTCAATCTGCAGCGATGCTGCTATCCCCATTAGCCAAATACACAGTCAAGCACAACCTCATCGGAAGTCAAAGCATCTGGTTATTCGGTGTCATTCCATGTTCAGCGACACT
Source organism: Thalassia testudinum (assembly GCA_037157565.1). Classification (NCBI taxonomy): domain Eukaryota; kingdom Viridiplantae; phylum Streptophyta; class Magnoliopsida; order Alismatales; family Hydrocharitaceae; genus Thalassia; species Thalassia testudinum. Next base: position 22,076,500 of record JAZHRO010000054.1, on the reverse strand, counting down.
CCTTTGCTGATGTTGCTCAAAGTTCATAGGGAGCAGCTCTCTCTGGCATATAAGTTGGCGAGATATTGTGTTGATACTAATGTCTATGGTTCTTGGCTTTAGCCGGGACTTCCTTGTAATATCTGAGGTTGCAATGAATTTTATTTTTAACTCTCAAAAAAGAAGAAGAAGAAGAAGAAGTAAACAACAATGGGTACTAGCTCACACCTGTAAAGTAGGTAGAAATGAAGTTTTCACTCTATGAAACATAGGTTTCTTAACCCACCTAAGTAGACTAACCCATTGTGGTACCGTTTGTTTTTAGGGATTGATTTTACAAGTTGCAGGATTGTAGGATAAATATAGGATTGTGAAGTTTTTGTGTTTAGGAAAAATATGTGTCAAATCATGGGATATTTGGATGGGTAGGTGTCAGTGTTCCCTCATGCAATCTTGAGATAATTTCATCCCACCCTCCTCCTTTGAATTGGATAATCCTAGGATTAAGGGCTTTATATAGGAATTGTTATAACCCAAAATTGCAAGATCCAAACACAATATAAGCAGGTCAATCCTTGCAAAACAAACTATGCTTGAGATAATGGAGAAACCAATATCCCTAAAATTGGGTTGGATAGCGTGCAGCAAACCTAATATTTACTTTTTTTTATGGGGCTTAATATGATCTCATGCGATGTAGTCCTAGCTAATTTATGTGATCCTTTTGAGTTTTTAACAATCCGTAATATAATTGAAAGGGTGTGGACGCAGCCACAATTCACGTCATTGTTCTTGATTTTGGATGACATTTGCATGTAAATATGATGAAGTTTGTATCCCTTTTGTACCAACTTCCTGTGCCACTGTTTAAACACACACACACACACACACTCTCTCTCTCTCTCTCTCTCTCTCTCTCTCGCTTCCCCTTTAGTGGCCTGACTTCGACTGCTTGCATCTGCATCGCACCTCTTCAACGTCTCCCTCGACAGCTCTGACGACCCAGCCCTCCTTCCCCTTCCCAGCTTCCATGCCCGCTTCCTCCCGCTCCTCCTCCTCCTGTACCTCCTCCCCCGTGTACGTCGCTCGAGCCCCCATTCCCCTCTCTTGGTGCTACTTGCCCCACCCTCAATCACTTCACCTAAACCTCTTCCCTTTACTCCAAGTCCCTATCGTCAATCAGGACTACTTCTCGGTTGCCAACCACACTCTAGGGTTTTCGCATGGCCACCGCTCTCTCCGTCGCCGCCACCACACTCCTCTCCGCAGCAAGATCGCACTGCTACTGACAGTCCCTTATGCCGCGACGCCGTCGACGGCCCTTTCCGCCTCAACCCTTTCTCCTTTGCCCCACAGCAACAACAGCTGCCGCCCCCCATAGCCACCGCCACCACCACCCTCCTTTCCAACTCAGCGAGTTTATCCCTCAATCACACCGCTGCTGACAGTCCCTTCCACCTCAACCCCTTTTCCTTCGTCCTGCAGTAGCAGTATGAAGATCACCTCTAGGAAAGTGAAATGACCCGCCACTCTTGGGTTGGATAAGACGTCTGAAGTGTTCACCAGACGTTTGTCCAGACGTCTAGATAGATGGCAGGACGTCTAAAAGTAAAAAGAACCGTACGTTCTTTTGCTTTTCTCATGCGTGTGACACACATACCCCCTTCCTTCCTCACCAAACCCTAATCACCAACTATTTAAACCCCCACACACCCATGCCACCTTCTTCATCACCAACAGCCACCACCACCTCTATCTTCTTCCCCCTGTTGGTGACCATCTTCGACTCCGCCCCTCTGCCGCGGGTGAGCGAAGGCGTGAGGAAGAGGGAGAGACCTCACGAGAGGAGCTCAAGAGGGAGCCGCAGGAGCTCGTGCAGGGAGGAGTCGAGGATGCGTACGAGGAGGAGCTTGTGGGCTGAAGACTCGGCCTTCTGCAACCGCTAGAGGCGCTGCTGAAGTCCCTGCGAGCGAACTCGCGAAGGAGGCAACATCACGAGGAGCTCTACGTACTGAATCATTTCCAGTATCAAACGTATGGAGTAGCGAAGGGACGTCCAGACGACCGGAGCTAAAGCCGGACGTCTGAAAGCATGTTTAGTGCAGAGGTACATGTTTCTGCATGGGTTCCGGCAATGCAGACCTTATCGCGGGTTGGCTTAGCCGTTTTTGGCTTTGCACGTGCGTATGCAAGCACAGAGCGTTGGAAAGGCACGCGGTACACCCTTCGAGGTACTTTTGGACGTCTGGGCACATTGCCAGACGTCTGACTGTACTCCTAGACGATTGGAAGGAGAGTTCGACGTCTAAGGATCCCCTTAGATGATTACGGAAGGGGTACGGACGTCTGAGGAAGTCGCAGGAAAGAAAGGTGAGGTTTTGAGCTCGTTTAAGACGTTTAGGTCTAGTCTCAGACGTCTAATTTTAAACAGTATGCGTGTTTTTGGCCCGTTTAGGGTCCAAACGAAATCGGATTTCTGCAAATGAAGTACCGTTGTTTTCCGCTTGAGTTTCTCTACGAGTTAGTGTCACTTATATACAGCTTTGGACTCATTTGACATGATTGGTCAATTGTATAGGTCTCCAGCCAGTTGAGTACGCGGGGCCCGTGGAGGCGACAAGACCTGCGATTCTAGCCCACATTCCTCCCAAGTTTCCCAGTAGAGTGATTTGCTTTAATATCAAGTTTTAATCAAACAAAGTGCATATTTAGAATAACTTAATTGAATCCTAGGACGTGAAATGAACCCTAAGGTAGAAGCGAACGAAAGTTGCTTGAGCTACACTATTTCCTTAAAATTCATGTTAAACCAACTTGTTAGCAATTTTATTAGTTTATTGATGGGATATTTTCTCAGTTAGTAAATGTTACGACCCGATTCCCGAATCCCTACGAGACACGAGAATTGGACTGACTCGACTGATCCCAAGACCCAGTCGTCCAACGAGAAAGTAACCAAAAGAGTAGTAAAATAAACCACATTCACCATATATATAACTAGCAGTAACAAAATACAACAGTAAAGAAAAGAACTACTACAGTATACACCACCACAACAGTAAAGAAATAAATAGGTACATAAACATGATGCTTACAATAAAATAGTATAGTGGTAACAGAAACTACTCACTACAACAGAAGGAAAGGTACAGTGGGTACTACACAAGTAAAAACTACTGGGCTCTACTAGGCCCAGCACCCTCTGCAGCCACCGGCTCTCGCTGCTCGACACCTGGTCTTGAAAAGGTGACACGTCAGCGAAATGCTGAGTAGAGTGGCAACCGAAAGCTAAGAAAAATAGTAAGGTGGACAGTAGTTGTTATATTTTTAATCTCTTTCTTTATTTTTCCATTTACTCAATTATTGAATTATTCCTCAGATCTTTCTCTTGATCTTGAATGTTCCTCGTGGGAACGATCTTGATTGCAGTCTTTTCCAAAAAATAGAAGTAACATGTGGTGCTCTCCTGGCCTAGAGAGTCCCCTGTGGTGGTCCTACCCTCAGTCAACCACCCCAAGGTCACTGACAGACGTAACGGTGACTACGACACGTGCAATAAACGCACAGGTAGCTACCCCGCACTGGCACGCGATCAGTCGTTTCTGTTAACGGGTGTGCCCCAAAGGACAGCATGGAACCAGTATAGGGCAGAGCCCTCTCAGTAACCAGGGTCCAACCCCTCCACAGTCCGCGCATCCTCACCTAACCACCTTGGTTTGCCCAGTGGGCCTAACAAGTCGGTGTAGGAGGGCTAGCAGAACCTCGGGGCCCGTGGGGTAGTGTTACGAACGCATTCCAAGATGTTTTTTTTAAGACGTCTGGGAGGTGGCCCAGACGTCTAAACAGACGTCTAGAACCCCTTCCAAACGTCTGGGATTTTATTTGGGTGGCACGCGGGGCTGCGTCTGCGCGCAGGCGTGCGCAGACCCGCAACCGCCGCATCTCTCTCTTTTTCCCTCTCTCCTCCTGCAACCGCAGTCTGCGTTCTCTCCCTCTCCCCGCGCGGCTTTAAAAAGCCTTGCCCTCTCCCTCACTCTCATCACCTCCGCTCCTCCTTCTTCTTCCAGCGAGTGCGAGCGCGAGCGAGCGGTGGCAGCTACAGCCGCGGTGAGTGCGGGAGGCGGTGATGCGCGAGGGAGGAGGCGCTCGGCCGTGAGGGCTCGAGCTTGCCAGGGCAGCGAGAGCCGGCCAGCGGGGGCGTAGCTGGCACGGAGTGATGCGGGAGGTCTACTGCAGCTCGAGAAGCAGGCGGACGAGGCGCAGTGCGGCCGTGCGTCGCTGGCAGGGGGCGAGTAGCGCTCTGATTCTGGAAGTTTTTCCAGAATCAAACGTCTGGGTTTCCAACCAGATGACTGGGAAGACGTCTGGAGGACTGTCCAGACGTCTGAAAGGTAAGTTATTTTCGTACTTCCTCCTTTTCTTCGACCGTCCGTACTGAGAGCGAGGAATGGGTACGCACAGGTTCTGAGATTCGCCATCCAACACGAATCAGATGTCTGGCTGTAGTGCCAGACAACGGGAAAGACTTCCAGATGTCCGGGGTGACCATCGGACGTCTGGGAACTAGGCCATTCGCCCCTGCAGGCTTCTGGACATCTGAGAGACTATACAGAGCGAAGGTACCGTCTGATCCTCATTTTAAGACGTCTGGAAGAGGTTCCAGACGCCTGATTTTGCATTGTTTCGTAATTTTCGACCCGTTTAGGGCCCGTTCGGAGTCTGTTTTCCGCGTTTCGAGTTGCGTTCTTTTCGGAATTAAATCCTCTACCCGTCTACAGTAGTTACATACTGTTTTGAGAAACTCCTTGTGTTGATCCTTGTGATAGGACCCCGTTCCATTGCAGTCTCAGGGGTTGCAGAGGCATGCGGGATTCCCGACCACGCCCCCAGTACTCCCGTTGTAACTGGTAGAGTGGCTTTAGAAATTATTAACATAATTTGTTACAATTATGGAACAATTAATAGAACCTAAGGCATTGCATGAATCCTAGGAATGAGAAACTAGATTGAATGATAGATCCTAGGGTGTTGCATGAATCCTAGGGCTGGAAAACTAGATTGAATGATAGATCCTAGGGTGCGGCATGAATCCTAGGACTGGAAAACTAGCGAAATGAACATACATATTGCCGTCTTGGAAAATGTGGAAAGGAAATAATAGCTGCCTATAAATTGGTTCAACAGCTGCCTGTTATAAATGTTGTTCTGTTGTTGTGGTGGTACATGCTGTAGTAGTTCTTTTTCTTGCTGCTGTATTTTGTTACTGCTAGTTATATTTCATGTTGAATGTGATTTATTTTACTGCTCTTTTGGTTACTTCCTCGTTGGACGACTAGGTTTTGGGATTAGTCGAGTCGGTCCGGTTCTCGTGTCTCGTAGGGACTCGGGAATCGGGTCATTACAAGATGGTATCAGAGCAAGGTCGTCCCGAGAAGTGAATCAACTGACTGGAAAATAACCAATTCACATGTCTATAACTAGAGTAGCCACCACAACATATCTTTTGACATGAGCTCTTAGACGTTTCTGTTAGGCATCGTTCCATATCGACGGGTTCCGTGTTGTTTCACGTCTCCTTGCAGGAGATGCCTCGTCGCGGGACTGGTGAGGCGGGCCGCGGGCACGGCCGAGGACAAGGTTGGCGAGGTGGGCGCGTCGTTGCCGACGCCTCAGTGGACTAGCCACTACTCCCGGGCGTCCAGGCCCAGGACCTCGCCCAGCTGATACGGGATATTATGCGAGTGGAGCTCCACCCACCGCCCCGAGCACCTCACCCTGGGGCTACGGAGGGGGAGTCCTCTATGGGATCACCCTACGGATGCGGCGCCGGACACAGGGGAGGGGATGGGCCGCCGCCGCCCCCACCTTCCTCCGACACTTCTGTGCACGAGGCACCTTTGCCTGGAGGTGCACCAGCATCCCCACTGCAGCGCCATTCCGAGTTCTTCGGGCAGTTCCGAAAGTTAAAGCCCCCTCCTTCAAGGGGGATGAGGACCCAACTGAGGCAGAGGACTGGCTCGAGCAGCTGGAGAATATTTTCGACACCCTTCGCCCCCCGATGGAGTGCCGCGTGGCCTTTGCCACGTACCAGCTGGAGAGTGCGGCACACAGGTGGTGGAGGGCGGTCAGGGGACAGGAGAGGGACGAGCCGACCTGGAATCGGTTCGTCGTCCTCTTTTGCGAGCAGTACTTTCCCCAGACGTGGCAGGACCAGAGGAGGCGGGAGTTCCACACTCTCCGCCAAGGGACGATGATCGTGAGCGCGTACCGGACGCGTTTCCTGGAGTTGTCCCGCTTTGCAGCGACAGCGGTAGCTACTGAGGAGGAGCGCCTTTGGAGGTTCACCGAGGGGCTCCAGCCTGCGATACGGGGGTATGTCAAACCCCTGAAGCTGCCTACGTTTTCGAGAGTGGTGGAAGCAGCCATGACTTACGAGGAGACCAACCCGTCCGCGCTAGACACTGACGGCAGGCGGAAGAGGCCCTTTCAGCCAGACTTTTCACAGGGTCGGCGAGAGAGAAGGCACGTGGCATCCGCAAAAGAGCCGTCACGTTTTGCAGGGCCATCCGTGGCCTTTGGGGGCCCTCGACAGAGGCCAGTCGCCAACACCGGACCCCTGCCCAGCCGACAGCAGGGACCCACTGAGGGCAGGAGTCGGGTTCCCCTCTATTACTAGTGTGGCCAGCCGGGCCACATCAGGAGGGACTGCCCGTCTAGGGCAGGAGGTCAGCAGATACTTCCCGCGCAGAGCACTGGAGGGAGCGCAGGAGGCCGCGATTCCCAAGCGCGAGGAGGAGGACAGTAGTCACGAGGAGGGTACCAGCCAGCACCTGCCCGTCCTACGCAGAGTGTGGCTGCTTCGTCCGCACCTAGAGCTGAGGGGCGTATCAATGCCCTGACACACAGGAATGCCAGAGCTTCGGGCTTGGTGGTGGCAGGTATGGTTTCAGTTTCCGGCAGACTCGTTTACACACTTTTCGATTCCGGCGCTACGCACTCGTTTGTCGCAGCCAGTTTCGCAGTTAGTTTGGGCCAGGATTATATGCTGTTAGAGAATCTGTTCGTAATTAGAGGTCCGAGTGGTCAGCTGTTTGTAGTTGAGGAGGTGTACACGGATTGCGAGGTCAGCGTCGGGGGACATAGCCTGCCAGCTGACCTGATTATGATACAGATGGAGGACTTTGGCATAATTCTGGGGATGGACTGGCTGTCCGCTTACCATGCCTTGGTAGACTGTTTTGAGAGGAAGATTGTTTTCTCCATGCCGGAGTTGCCTTCTTTCGAGTTTCACGGACAGCCAGTGGACGGAGGCTTCAGGTGCATTTCAGCACTTCGGGAAGCGAGACTTTTGAGCCAGGGGTGTGAGGGCTTCCTAGCTTGTGTGGTAGTAGAGCCCATCCCTGTGGTAGATTTCCAGAGTATCCCGGTGGTCAGAGAGTAGCCTGACGTGTTTCCAGACGAGTTACCAGGACTGCCGCCCGAGCGTGAGATCGAGTTTGAGATCTCACTAGTACCAGGGACCAGCCCCATCTCCACCGCGCCATACAGGATGGCACCGCTTGAGCTATGAGAGCTCAAGTCTCAGTTGCAGGACCTTTTGGAGAAGGGCTTCGTGAGGCCCAGTGCGTCTCCCTGGGGAGCCCCGGTACTGTTTGTGAAGAAGAAGGATGGTACCCTACGCCTTTGTGTAGACTACCAACAGCTGAATAGGGTCACCATCAAGAACAGATATCCGCTGCCGAGGATCGACGACTTGTTTAACCAATTGTGGGGTGCCACGGTGTTCTCCAAGATCGACTTGAGGTCTGAATACCACTAGTTGAGGATCAGGGAGGCAGACGTCTCCAAGACAGCTTTCCGCACCCGGTACGAACACTACAAATTTTTGGTCATGCCGTTTGGGCTGACCAATGCCCCGGCTACTTTCATGCACCTGATGAACCGGGTGTTTAGACCGTACTTGGACCAGTTCGTGGTGGTATTCATTGATGATGTACTCATCTATTCTCGAGATCGGACACAGCACGGACAGCACTTGCGGATGGTTCTAGACACTCTGAGACGACGTAGGTTGTACTCCAAATACAGCAAGTGCGAGTTCTGGTTGAGGGAGGTGACCTTCTTAGGTCATGTGATCTCTGGAGACGGCTTGGCGGTGGACCCAGCCAAGGTCGAGGCAGTGCTCAAGTGGGAGAGACCGCGTTCAGTCACTGAGATTCGCAGTTTCCTGGGACTGGCAGGCTGCTATAGACGATTCATCAGAGGTTTTTCACAGATTGCGCGTCCTATGACACAGTTGACCCGGAAGGACGTGCCCTTCACTTGGACAGACGCCTGTGAGGCGTGTTTTTAGGAGCTGAAGGAGAGGTTGACTTCGGCTCCCGTGCTCACCACCCTTGACAGTAGTGGCAGGTTCGTTGTGTACACGGACGCCTCCTTGCAGGGGTTAAGAGGTGTGCTCATGCAGAGGGGTCACGTTGTCGCTTACGCTTCGCGGCAACTGAAGCCCCATGAGCATACCTACCCTACCCACGACCTGGAGTTGGCAGATGTCGTCTTCGCGCTGAAAACCTGGAGGCATTACTTGTACGGTGAGACCTTCGAGATTTTCATAGATCACAAGAGCCTCAGATACCTTTTTGATTAGAAGGAGCTCAACATGAGACAGAGACGTTGGTTGGAGCTCCTGAAGGACTACGACTGCAGCATTTCCTATCACCCGGGCAAGGCCAATGTGGTGGCCGACGCCTTGAGCCGGAAGGCGCCCGCACACTTGGCCAGTTTGTAGTTACAGAGTTGGAGCCTCTTGGAGGAGGTGGGCAGTTGGCGACCCCTGGAGTTACGGGGTCACTGTGGGGCAGTGACTGTGACACGACAGACTAGGCCAGAGTTGATAGACCGCATCATCACAGGACAGATGGACGATCCGTACTTACAGTCCTTGCGCGATAGAGTACTGTCAGGAGACCCAGGGGACTTCTCTTTCACAGACCAGGTGCTACGCCTGAGGGGACGGTTGTGCGTTCCCAGGGACGAGGAGCTGTTGAGAGAGCTCCTGACTGAGGCACACGGTTCCAGATTCACCATACATCCTGGAAACACGAAGATGTACCACGACTTGAGACGCGAGTTTTGGTGGAGGGGGATGAAGCGAGATGTGGGTGAATTCGTGCAGCAGTGCTTAGTGTGTCAGCAGGTGAAAGCCAAGCATCAGAGGCCTACAGGGCCACTACAGCCGCTTCCAGTGCCAGAGTGGAAGTGGGAGAGTATCACCATGGACTTGGTGGTGGGATTACCTGTTACCCAGCGAGGACACGATGCAGTCTGGGTAATTGTGGATAGACTGACGAAGACGACACGATTCTTGCCGATCCGAGTCACTTTGGGACCAGCACAGTTGGCAGAGAGGTATATCCGCGACGTGGTACGACTACACGGAGTTCCGCGGGAAATCGTATTCGACCGGGATACCCGCTTTACGTCCCAGTTTTGGGCTGAGTTTCAGCAGGCCCTGGGGATGCGATTGAGATTTAGTACAGCTTATCACCCCCAGACGGACGGACAGTCTTAGCGCACGATACAGACACTTGAGGACCTTTTGCGTGCCTGTGTACTGGACTGGAGGGGCTCTTGGGAGGAGCACCTGCCCCTGGCAGATTTTGCATACAACAACAGCTATCACTCGAGCATCGACATGGCTCCCTACGAGGCTCTGTACGGACGAAGGTGTACGGCACCCTCGAGTTGGGTTGAGGTGGGGACCAAGTGGGAGGTTGGCCCCAGGTTGATCCGGCAGAGTCAGGAGGTAGTCGAGTAGATCCACAGGTGACTCCGCACTGTCAGGAGCAGACAGAAGAGCTACACGGATCGGAGACGCAGAGAGGTGCAGTTTGAGGTTAGGGACCACGTCTTTCTTCGTGTTTCGCCCATGAAGGGCCTGTAGCGGTTTGGGGTGAGAGGGAAGCTCGCGCCGAGGTTTGTGGGGCCCTTTGAGGTCCTGGAGCGGGTTGGACCCGTTGCTTACAGGCTTGCCCTCCCTCCCCAACTTTCTAGTGTGCACGACGTGTTCCACGTGTCCAACCTCAGGAAGTACGTAGCCGATCCCAGTCACGTACTGAGTCACGAGAGCGTCGAGGTGGACGACGACCTGACCTACCCCGAGCGGCCAGTGCAGATTCTAGACCGAGCCGTCCGCAGTTTGAGACGAAAGCAAGTACCCCAGGTAAAGGTTTTGTGGAGGAGTCAGTGGTACGAGGAGGCTACCTGGGAGCCTGAGGCGGTAATGCGGGAGCAGTACCCGGAGCTCTTCACGGGTACGTCTTTTCAGACCGACTTCGGTCCTCTTTGAGTTTGTTATGGTTATTATGAGGTTTTTCTCGCACCCTAGTTATAGCAAGTTTCGGGGATGAAACTTCCTTTGAGTTTATTATATTGTTACGAACGCATTCCAAGACATTTTTTTTAAGACGTCTGGAACCCCTTCCAGATGTCTAGGATTTTATTTGGGTGGCACGCGGGGCTGCGTCTGTGCGCAGGCACACGTAGACCCACAACCGCCGCATCTCTCTCTTTTTCCCTCTCTCCTCCTGCGACCGCAGTCTGCGTTCTCTCTCTCTCCCTCTCCCCGCGCGGCTTTAAAAAGCCTCGCCCTCTCCCTCACTCTCATCACCTCCGCTCCTCCTTCTTCTTCCAGTGAGTGCGAGCGCGAGCGAGCGGCGGCAGCGACAGCCGCGGTGAGTGCGGGAGGAGGTGCTGCGTGAGGGAGGAAGCGCTCGACCGTGAGGGCTCGAGCTTGCCGGGGCAGCGAGAGTCGGCCGGCGGGGGCCCAGCGGGCACGGAGTGACGCAGGGGGTCTGCTGCAGCTTGAGAAGCAGGCAGACGAGGTGCGGCGCAGCCGTGCGTCGCGGGAGGAGGGCGAGTGGCGCTCTGATTCTGGAAGTTTTTCCAGAATCAGACGTCTGGGTTTCCAACCAAATGACGGGGAAGACGTCTAGAGGACTGTCCAAACGTCTGAAAGGTAAGTTATTTTCGTACTTCCTCCTTTTCTTCGACCATCCGTACTGAGAGCGAGGAATGGGTACGCGCAGGTTCTGAGATTCGCCATCCAACGCGAATCAAACGTCTGGCTGCAGTGCCAGACGACGGGAAAGACTTCCAGACGTCCGGGGTGACCATCGGACGTCTGGGAACTAGGCCAGGTGCCCCCGCAGGCTTCTGGACGTCTGAGAGACTATACAGAGCGAAGGTACCATCTGATCCTCATTTCAAGACGTCTGGAAGAGGTTCCAGACGTCTGATTTTGCACTGTTTCGTAATTTTCGACCCGTTTAGGGCCCATTCGGAGTCCGTTTTCCGCGTTTGGAGTTGCGTTCTTTTCGGAATTAAATCCTCTACCAGTCTACAGTAGTTACATTCTGTTTTGAGAAACTCCTTGTGTTGATCCCTGTGATACGACCCCGTTCCATTGCAGTCTCGGGGGTTGCGGAGGCACGCGGGATTCCCGACCACGCCCCCAGTACTCCCCTTGTAACTGGTAGAGTGGTTTTAGAAATTATTAACATAATTTGTTACAATTATGGAACAATTAATAGAACCTAGGGCATTGCATGAATCCTAGGAATGAGAAACCAGATTGAATGATAGATCCTAGGGTGTTGCACGAATCATATGGCTGGAAAACTATATTGAATGATAGATCCTAGGGTACGGTGGCTCGGTGCCAATCCTCTATGGGTACTAAGAGTCTATCCAAAAATGCCTAAGGTTTGCGTTCTTACTAATCCCATTGTGCACTTTTCAGTTCTTTTCTTAAATAGGGTCTAGAACTTAGGTTAATTCCTTAGTTTCTTACTAATGACTACCTTTTTCTCATAATTTTGTGCTCCTTTTTCATTTTGTTTCTTTTCCTTTTCCCAAAAAATTTCCTTCTCCTCTTATTCTCTTTTTCTTTTTTCAAAAAATTTTTTAATTTTTATGGTGTTTTTGGCATATGTGAATTTTTTTGTTTAAAATCTTTTATTACAAGTTTTGTACTTTTATACCCCCCCATGCCTAAGGTTTGCAATGTCCTCATTGTGACTAGGGAGTTTTTTATTTACTTATTTCATTCCTTAAGACAGAAATTTGGATGAGTGAATGGGTCAGGATGAATTTTGCGGACGATTTCTAATCCCAGATGCAAGCATCTGAGGTGGGGTCGGCTGTCTATAAGGGTGAACGTTAAGTGCACAAAAGTGTGAAAAAGGTTATGGATTTTTAGGAAAATGACGGGTTGCCTCCCGTTAAGTGCTGAGTTTTACGCCATCGGCTGGGCGCAATAAGCTCAAGGGGAATGGAGGATATAAGATGATTCAGCCAAATTAGTAGAAGTCACATCAATGAACGGCTTGAGTCTCTGACCGTTCACGATGAAAGGTTCGGAATCCTGGCAGAGCGGACTGATTTTGATAGCTCCATTTCCAAAAACCTGTCGAACTAAATATGGTCCGACCCACTTGGATCGTAGCTTTCCTGGGAAAAGTTTGAGTCGGGTATCAAAGAGTAGGACCTTCTGACCAGGATGAAAGATCTTTCTCGAGATATGCTTGTCATGGAAGGCTTTAACCCGCTCCTTGTAGATTCGCGAGTTCTCATATGCGTCTAGGCGTAATTCATCGATCTCGCTGATTTGGAGTTTTCTATGGGTTCCAGCCTTTGAAAGATCTAGATTACAATTTCGTACTGCCCAATAGGCTTTATGCTCCAGTTCTACGGGAAGGTGACACGCCTTCCCGTATACCAGTCTAAAGGGAGACATGCCTAATTGAGTTTTATGGGCGGTCCTATAGGCCCACAATGCTTCCGTAAGTCGGGACGACCAGTCCTTCCTGTCAGGCCGAACATTGACCTACAGGATTTTCTTGATCTCCCGATTTGATAGCTCAGCTAGACCATTAGTTTGAGGGTGGTAAGGAGTAGAGATTCGGTGAGACACCCCGCATTTGGTCATCAGTGACCTAAATTGAGCGTTCGTAAAGTGGGTCCCTCCATCAGAGATTATGGCACGGGGAATCCCGAACCTTGAGAAAATGTTTTGATGAATGAATTTGAGAATAATTTTGTGATCACAGGTTCAGGTCGGTATGGCTTCGATCCATTTGGACACGTAGTCCACAGCAAGCAGAATGTATTCGAAACCATCCGAAATAGGAAAGGGGCCCATAAAATCAATCCCCCAAACATCAAAGATTTCGCATACGAGAATCGGTTGCAAAGGCATCAAGTCGCGATGGCTCATGTTGCCCAAAGTCTGGCAATGACTGCATGCCTTGCAGTGACTGTATGCGTCTTTGAACAGTGTGGGCCAGTAAAAGCCACACTGGAGGACTTTTGATGCAATTTTATGCCCAGAGAAATGGCCACCGCATGCCTGGTCATGGCAGAAAGAGAGGATATTGCTGAATTCCTCTTCCGGGACACATCTCCGAATAATTTGATCGACACCTATGCGGAAAAGGTACGGATCTTCCCAGATGTAATACTTGGTATCAGAACGCAATTTGTCTTTCTTGGCCTTCGGCCAATCAGACGGGGTCTGATGAGATGCCAAGTAGTTTACTATATCAGCAAACCATGGAAGTTTAGTACCAACAGTAAGCAGGTGCTCATCAGGAAAATGTTCCGTGATGGGTCCGGAAGGGTTGATAATCTCAGAAGGAAGACGGGACAGATGGTCGGCTACCACATTCTGTCTTCCTGCCTTGTCACGAATCTCGAGATCGAATTCTTGCAACAGCAAGATCCAACGGATTAGTCGGGGCTTCGCGTCCTTCTTGGCAAGGAGATGCCTTACAGCCGTGTGATCCGAGTAAATGATGACATGGGAACCCAGAAGATACGATCGGAACTTTTCAAGGGCAAATACTACGGCTAGCAACTCTTTCTCCGTAACTGTATAGTTACGCTAAGCCTCATCAAGTGTCTTGCTAGCGTAGTATATGACCACGGGTTTCCCATCAGCTTTTTGCCCCAGGACCGCTCCTACAGCGAAGTCAGATGCATCGCACATGATCTCAAAGGGTTGAGACCAATCAGGGGATTGTAGGATTGGTGCCTGGATGACTCAGTCACGTAGGTTTTCAAAGGCTAGTGTGCATTCCTTGGAGATTTCAAAGGGTACATCCTTGGAGAGCAGGGAAGTCAAGTCGAAAAATTCGGAATGAAACGACGGTAAAAATCGACTTGCCCCAAAAAAGAACGGATGTCCCTGATCGAGCTAGACATAGGAAGGCGAGAGATCAGATCAACCTTAGCTCGATCCACTTGGATGCCTTTTTCTGAAATCAAATGTCCCAAGACAATTCCCTCAGGCACCATGAAATGGCTCTTTTCCCAGGAAAGAACCAAATTCACATCGATGCACCGCCTGAGTATCTGGACCAAGTGTTGGAGGCAATCGTCGAATGATGCTCCAAAAACTGAAAAGTCATCCATGAAGACTTCTAGATAATCACCTACCATATCTGAGAATATGGCAAGCATGTACCGCTGAAAACTAGCGAGATGAACATACATATTGCAGTCTTGGAAAATGTGGAAAGGAAATAATAGCTTCCTGTTATAAATGTTGTTCTACTGTTGTGGTGGTACATGTTGTAGTAGTTCTTTTTCTTACTGCTGTATTTTGTTACTGCTAGTTATATTTCATGTTGAATGTGGTTTATTTTACTGCTCTTTTGGTTACTTCCTCGTTGGACGACTGGTCTTGGGATTAGTCGAGTCGGTCCGGTTCTCATGTCTCATAGGGACTCGGGAATCGGGTAGTTACAGGTAGCTAGTGCTCTCCCTACACTAGTAGCTCTCCTCGATACTGTGTACACAAGGGCCAAAAGTCATTACAAAGTGGCCAGACCTAACCCCAGGTCCCTGGGGCGGCTAGCTCCGCTCTGAACTAAACAGGGGGACAGTCGCTCTCCTTGGTACTCCGTACTCAAGGGCCAGCTCACTTCCCCAATTCTATTCCATTCACTTCCCAGGAGTTCTACTCATAATTCCCCGTAGGGTTCATGCTCTTTTAACTCAGCCAATTTATGTTTCATCATTTCAACTTTATATTCATATAGCCCATGTCCTCAACAGTAATTATCCATTCATAAACAGGCAATTGTTAATCAATTACAGGCAGTTATCATTTCGTTTCTACTTTTCCAAGACTGCAATGTATATATATTCAATCTAGTTTTCCAGTCCTAAGATTCATGTCATATCCTATGATCTATTATTCAATCTAGTTTTCCAGTCCTACGATTCATGCAATATCCTAGGATCTATCGTTCAATCTAGTTTTTCAGTCCTAGGATTCATGCAACACTTTAGACTCTATTAATTATTTCACAAGTGCATAATTTTTGATAAATAATTAAAAGGGTCACTTTACCCGCAAAATCGGGAGTACTGGAGGCGTGATAGGCAAGCCCGCGTGCCTCCGCAACCCCCAGAGTCGCAACGGAACGGGGTCCTAACACAAGGATCAATTACAAAGAGCTACTCAGAATAAGATACAAATATTGTAAACAGGTAGAGGAACTAAATCTGAGAAGATCGAAACCTAAAACGCGGAAAACGGACTTCGAACAGACCCTAAACGGGTCAAAAACGACAAGTCTGCCCAAAATCAGACATCTGGAACACCTTCCAGACGTTTTAAACGGTGGCTCAGGTCATACCTTGATCCTGCACAGTCCTTCAGACGTCCAACTCCCGCTTAACCGTCTGGACATAGTTTCCAAACGTTCGACTGTCACTCCGGAC
Organism: Thalassia testudinum; assembly: GCA_037157565.1. NCBI lineage: Eukaryota > Viridiplantae > Streptophyta > Magnoliopsida > Alismatales > Hydrocharitaceae > Thalassia > Thalassia testudinum. Next base: position 22,060,732 of record JAZHRO010000054.1, on the reverse strand, counting down.
GTCTGGAGACCCTCTCCGTCGTCTGGTGTTGTGCCCAGGCGTCCGATCTGCGTGGGAGGGCGTGCCCTTGCACCTTCCCGAACGAGACCTGCACGCACACGCGATCGTCCTCAACACAAAATGAGCAGAACACCTTGGCGGGGCTGCTGCATTGTCGTACATGCGAAAATAGAGATGAGTGGAAAATATCGTACCTTTCAGACGTCTGGACCTTCCTCCAGACGTCTCTCGCGTCGCCTGGACACATGTCCAGACGTCTGATTCTGGGAAATTTTCCCAGAATCAGGACCTCCTCACCCTCCGCCCGCAGCGCACAGCCGTGCTGCGACGTGCTCGCCTGCTGCCTGAGCTGCAGCAGCTCCTCCCCAGCACCACGCGCTTGCTGCGTACCCTCCGGCCGACCCTGACTGCTTCGGTGAGCTCACAACCTCACGATCAAGCTCTCTCTCCCTCTCGCAGCAGCCCCTCCTCACCACGCACTCACAGCAGTCGCTGCGGCTACCCTTGCCCGCTCACTCTCTCGCTGACAGGAAGAAGAAGAAGAAGGTGGTGGAGTGAGGGTGAGGGAGAGGAGAGGGGGTATTTGAAGGCTGCCGTGGGGAGAGAGAGAGAAAAAGGTGTCTGCACCTGCAGGGAGGAAGGAAAGAGAAGAAGGAGGGCGGCGGTTCAGTCTACGCGCGTAGACGCAAACCCGTAAGCCGAAAAAATTAATTTCCAGACGTCTTAAACGACGTTGGATGTCAGGTCATAACAACATAACAAACTCAAAGGAAGTTTCATCCCAGAAACTTACGCTAACTAGGGTGCGGAAAAGAACGGTATAGGTATAACAAACTCAAAGAGGATCGAAGCTGGTCCGAAAAGACGTACCCGCAAAAAGCTCCAGGTACCGCTCCCGCATCCCCGCCTCAGGCTCCCAGGTAGCCTCCTCGTACCGCTGGCTCCTCCACAAAACCTTCACCAAGGGTACTTGCTTCCTTCTCAGGCTGCGGACGGCTCTGTCGAGAATCTGCACTGGCTGCTCGGGGTAGGTCTGGTCGTCGCCCACCTCGACGCTCTCATGACTCAGGACGTGACTGGGATCGGCGACGTACTTCCTGAGGTTGGACACGTGGAACACGTCGTGCACACCAGAAAGCTAGGGAGGAAGGGCAAGCCTGTAAGCAACTGGTCCAACCTGCTCAAGGACCTCAAAGGGTCCCACGAACCTCGGCGCGAGCTTCCCTCTCACCCCAAACAGCTGCAGGCCCTTCATGGGCAAAACGCGAAGGAAGACGTGGTCCCCAACCTCAAACTACACCTCTTTGTGTTTCCCATCTGCACAGCTCTTCTGTCTGCTCCTGACAGTGCGGAGTCGCCTGTGAATCTGCTCGACCACCTCCTGACTCTGCCGAATCAGCTGGGGCCAACCTCCCACTTGGTCCCCACCTCAACCCAACTCAAGGGTGCCGTACACCTCCATCCGTATAGAGCCTCATAGGGTGCCATGCCGATGCTCGAGTGATAACTGTTATTATATGCAAACTTCGCCAGGGACAAGTGCTCCTCCCAAGAGCCCCTCCAGTCCAGTACGCAAGCACGCAAAAGGTCCTCAAGTGTCTGTATCGTGCGCTCAGACTGTCCGTCCGTCTGGGGGTGGTAAGTTGTACTGAACCTCAACCGCGTCCCCAAGGCCTGCTGAAACTCAACCCAAAATTGGGACGTAAAGCGGGTATCCCGATCGGATACGATCTCCCGCGGAACTCCGTGTAGACGTACCACGTCGTGGATATACCTCTCTGCCAACTGTGCTGGTCCCAAGGTGACTCGGATAGGAAAGAAATGTAACGAATGTGTGCCCCAGACGTCTTTTAAGACGTCTGGGAGGTGTCTCAGACGTCTGACAAGACGTCTGGGATCACAACCAGACGTCTGATAAGACGTCTGGGATCGTTTCCAGACGTCTGAAAATCCGTTATTTTCGACACACGCGAGTCGCCTGCGCGCCTGAGCGCGCAGACCGCATATTCCCTCTTTTTTTTTCTCTCTGCGGCTGCAGGCGGCCTGCCACCTCCTCTCTCCTCCTCGCGCGGCCTTAAAAGGGCCACGCCTCCCCTCCCGTCTCCACAGTCTCCTCCTTCTTCCCCTTCCTGTGCGCGAGAGCGAGCGGACGCGAGGGCGGCAGCGACGGCCGCAGTGAGCGCGGAGGTGCGACGTGCGAGGGCGGAGCTCTGCCGTGAGGGCGAGCTCGCCGGAGCGGCTTGGCCGGCTGGCGGAGGGCGCAGGGGGCGCGGAGCGACGTGGAGAGGGACCTGCTGCGGTCTGAGCAGCAGGAGCGCGAGGTGCGACGCGGGCGGCGTCGCGAGCGGAGGCCGAGCAGGGTTCTGATTCTGAAAAAATTTCCAGAATCAGACGTCTGGGTTGATAGCCAGACGGCAAGGTCGACGTCTGTAAGATCATACAGATGTCTGAAAAGTGAGTTTCCGCTTTCTTCTTCCTTCTTGTCGACTGACCGTACTGAGGGAGGGGGGTTGGCTGTGCGCAGGTTCGCTGATTCGCCATCCTTTGCGAATCAGACGTCTGGAAGTTGTACCAGACGGCAGGAGTGACCAACAGACGTCCGTATGGACCATCGGACATCTGGGGTATAGGATAGACGTCCCCGCAGACTTCTGGACGTCTGGGAAACCACGCTGAACAGGTAATTCTCTGATCCACCGTTTAAGACGTCTGGAAGGAGTTCCAGACGTCTGATTTTGCACAGTATCGTCTTTTTCGACCCGTTTAGGGCCCGTTCGGGCTCCGTTTTCCGCGATTCGAGTTGCGTTCTTTTCAGAAGTAATTCCTCTACCCGTCTATAGTAGCTATACACTGTTTTGAGACACTCCTTGTGTTTGATCCTTGTGATAGGACATCGTTCGGTTGCAGTCTTGAGAGTCGCGGAGGCACGCGGGATTCCCGATCACGCCCCCATTACTCCCGTTGTACCTGGTAGAGTGGCTTTAAGTATTAATAAAAATTTGTTAAAGTATGGAACCATAACTAGAATCTAGGACATTGCATGAATCCTAGGAATGAGAAATATATGGAATGATAGTTCCTAGGTGTTGCATGAATCCTAGGGCCGGAAAACTAGATTGTATGATAGACCCTAGGATATGGCATGAATCCTAGGATGGAAAAACTAGTGGAATATATAATAATGCAGTCTTGGAAAAATGGAAAGGAATATATGAAACTGCCTGTAAATTGAGTTCACAGCTGCCTGTTATGAATAAAGAAACATGATTGGGATCATGGTTTGTAAGAACGTGAAACTGGAAAGTAAGACATAAGATGTTCTGGAACCCTACGGGGAAGTAGGAGTAGAACTCCTGGAAAGCGAATGGAATAGAATTGGGGAAGTGAGCTGGCCCTTGAGTACGGAGTACCAAGGAGAGCGACTGTCCCCCTGTTTAGTGCAGAGCTGAGCTAGCCACCCCAGGGACCCGGGGGTTAAGACTGGCCACTCTGTACCGACTTGTTGGCCCTCGTGTACGTAGTACCGAGGAGAGCTAGTAGTGTTAGGAGAGTACTAGCTACCCCACGGGCCCCGGGGTTCTGCTAGCCTCCTTCACCGACTTGTTAGGCCCACTAGGGCAAACCAGGGTAGTCAGGCGAGGGTGCGCGGACTGTGGAGGGGCAAGGCCCCGGTTTGGTTACTGTGGAGGGGTTGGACCCCTGTTACTGAGAGGGCTCTGCCCTGGTTCCGTGCTGTGCTTTGGGCGCACCCGTTAACGGAAACGACTGACCGCGTGCCAGTGCGGGCTAGCTACCTGTGCGTTTATCGCGCGTGCCGTAGTCACCGTTACGTCTGTCAGTGACCTTGGGGTGGTTGACTGAGGGTAGGATCACCACGGGGGACTCTCCCGGCCAGGAGAGCACCATGTGCTACTTCTACTTTTGGAAAAGACTGCAATCAAGATCGTTCCCACGAGGACATTCGAGATCAAGTAAAGGATCTGAGAAATAAATGAAATAGTGAGAAAAATTGAAAGATGTGAATAAAGGAAGTAATAGAACATAACAGCTACTGTACACTCTACTGTTGCCTTTAGTTAGTTTGCCACTCTACTCAGCGTTTTGCTGACGTGTTACACTCGTTACCTTTTTCAGGACCAGGTGTTGAGCAGCCAGGGTCGGCGGCTGCAGAGGACGCTGGGCCGAGTAGGGTCCAGTAGAGTTACCACAGCCTTTTGTACCTCTTTTGTTTCTGTTGTAGTGAGTAGTTTTTGTTTCCGCTGTACCTTCTTTACCGGCAGTTCTTGTTATATGATAAATGTTGTTTTACTGTTGTGGTGGTACCTACTGTAGTACTTTCTTTCCTTACTGCTGTACCTTCTTACTGTTAGTTATATTCATGCTGAATGTGGTTTACTTTACTGTCTTTTGGTTACTTCCTCGTTGGACGACTAGGTCTTGGGATTAGTCGAGTCGGTCCGGTTCTCGTGTCTCGTAGGGACTCGGGAACCGGGTCGTTACAAGATGGTATCAGAGCAAGGTCGTCCCGAGAAGTGAATCAACTGACTGGAAAATAACCAATTCACATGTTTATAGCTAGAGTAGCCACCACAACATATCTCTTGACATGAGCTCTTAGAAGTTTTGTTAGGTACCGTCTGTTTTGACGTTTCTGTTTTGTTTCGCGTCTCCTTGCAGGAGATGCCTCGTCGCGGGACTGGCGAGACTGGCCGCGGGCGCGGCCGAGGGCGAGGTCGGCGAGGTGGACGTGCTGTCGTTGACATCTCGGTGGACCAGCCACCACTCCCTGGCATCCAGGCCTAGGACCTCGCCATACTGATACGGGATATTGTACGAGAGGAGCTCCACCCACCGCCCCGAGCACCTCCTCCTGGGGTTGCAGAGGGGGAGTCCTCTGTGGGACCACGCGACGGACGCGGCGCTGGACACGAGGGAGGGGATGGGCCCCTGCCACCCCCACCTTCCTCCGACACTTCTGTACACGAGGCACCTTCGCCTGGAGGTGCACCAGCACCTCCCCCTACAGCGCCACTTCAAGCTTTTCGGACAGTTCCGGAAACTGAACCCCCCCTCCTTCAAGGGGGATGAGGACCCGACCGAGGCAGAAGACTGGCTTGAGCAGCTGGAGAAGATCTTCGACACCCTTCGCCCCCCGGTGGAGTGCCGCGTGGCCTTTGCCACGTACCAGCTGGAGAGTGCGGCACACCGGTGGTGGAGGGCGGTCCGGGGACAGGAGAGGGACGAGCCGACGTGGGACCAGTTCGTCACCCTCTTCTGCGAGCAGTACTTTCCCCAGACGTGGCAGGACCAGAGGAGGCGGGAGTTTCACACTCTCCGCCAAGGGACGATGACCGTGAGCGCGTACCGCACGCGTTTCTTGGAGCTGTCCCGCTTTGCAGCGACAGCGGTAGCCACTGAGGAGGAGCGCCTTTGGAGGTTCACCGAGGGGCTCCGGCCTGCGATCCGGGGGTATGTCAAACCCCTGAAGCTGCCGACGTTTTCGAGGGTGGTAGAGGCAGCTATGACTTACGAGGAGACCAACCCGTCCGCGCGAGAGACCGACGACGGGCGGAAGAGGCCCTTTCAGCCAGACTTCTCACAGGGCCGGCGAGAACGGAGACATGTGGCATCCGCAGGAGAGCCGTCACGTTGTGCAGGGCCATCAGTGGCCTTTGGGGGCCCTCGACAGGGGCCAGTCGCCAGCACCGGACCCCCGCCTAGCCGACAGCAGGGACTCACTGAGGGCGGGAGTCGGGTTCCCCTCTGCTACCAATGTGGCCAGCCGGGCCACGTCAGGAGGGACTGCCCATCTAGGGCAGGAGGTCAGCAGATACTTCCTGCGCAGAGCACGGGAGGGCGTGCAGGAGGCCGCGGTTCCCAGGCGCGAGGAGGAGGACCGCAGTCTTGAGGAGGGTACCGGCCAGCACCTACCCGTCCGACGCAGAGTGTGGCCGCTTCGTCCGCACCTAGAGATGAGGGGCGTATCAACGCCATAACACACAGGGACGCCAGAGCTTCGGGATCCGTGGTAGCAGCTATGGTTTCAGTTTCTGGCAGACTCGTTTACACACTTTTCGATTCCAGCGCTACGCACTCGTTTGTCGCAGCCAGTTTCGCAGTTAGTTTGGACCAGGATTATACACTGTTAGATAATTCGTTCGTAATCAGAGGTCCAAGTGGTCAGCTGTTTGTAGCTGAGGAGGTGTACACGGGTTGCGAGGTCAGCATCGGGGGACATAGCCTGCCAGCTGACCTGATTATGATACAGATGGAGGACTTTGGAGTGATTCTGGGGATGGATTGGCTGTCCGCTTACCAAGCCTTGGTAGACTGTTTTGAGAGGAAGATTGTCTTCTCCATTCCGGAGTTGCCTTCTTTCGAGTTTCACGACAGTACTCTGTCACGCAAGGACTGCAAGTACGGGTCAGCCATCTGTCATGTGATGATACGATCTATCAGCTCTGGCCTTGTCTGTCGCGTCACAGTCACTGCCCCACAGTGCCCCCGTAACTTTAGGGGTCGCCAACTGCCCATCTCCTCTAAGAGGCTCCAACTCTGCACCTGTAAACTGGCCAAGTGTGCGGGCACCTTCCGGCTCAAGGCATCAGCCACCACGTTAGCCTTTCCCGGGTGGTAGGAAATGTTGCAGTCATAATACTTTAGGAGCTCCAACCAACGTCTCTGTCTCATGTTGAGCTCCTTCTGATCAAACAGGTATCTGAGGCTCTTGTGATATGTGAAAATCTCGAAGGTCTCACCGTACAAGTAGTGTCTCCAGGTCTTCAGCGCGAAGACGACAGCTGCCAGCTCCAGGTCGTGGGTAGGGTGGCTATTCTTATGGGGCTTCAGTTGCCGCGAAGCGTAGGCGACAACGTGACCCCTCTGCATGAGCACACCCCCTAACCCCTGCAAAGAGGCGTCCGTGTACACAACGAACCTGCCACTACTATCTGGGATGGTGAGCACGGGAGCCGAAGTCAACTTCTCCTTCAGCTCCTGAAAACACACCTCACAGGAGTCTGTCCAAGTAAAGGGCACATCCTTCCGAGTCAACTGTGTCATAGGATGTGCAATCTGTGAAAAGCCCCTGATAAACAGCCTGTAGTAGCCTGCCAGTCCCAAGAAACTGCGAATCTCAGTAACCGTACGCGGTCTCTCCTACCTGAGCATTGCCTCGACCTTGGCTGGGTCCACAGCCAAGCCATCCCCAGAGATCACATGACTTAAGAAGGTCACCTCCCTCAACCAGAACTCGCACTTGCTGTATTTGGCGTACAGCTTACGTTGTCTCAGTGTGTCTAGAACCATTCGCAAGTGCTGTCTGTACTGCGTCTGATCTCGAGAATAGATGAGCACATCATCAATGAATACCACCACGAACCGGTCCAAGTACGACCTAAACACCCGGTTCATCAAGTCCATGAAGGCAGCGGGGACATTGGTCAGCTCAAACAGCATGACCAGAAACTCGTAGTGTCCGTACCGGGTGCGGAAAGCTGTCTTGGAGACGTCTGCCTCCTTGATCCTCAACTGGTGGTATCTAGACCTCAAATCGATCTTGGAGAACACCGTGGCACCTCACAGCTTGTCAAACAAGTTATCAATCCTCGGCAGCGGATATTTGTTCTTGATAGTAACCCTAGTCAGCTGTCGGTATTCCACATAAAGGCATAGGGTACCATCCTTCTTCTTTACAAACAGTACCGGGGCTCCCCAGGGCGACGCGCTGGGCCTCACAAAGCCCTTCTACAAAAGATCCTGCAACTGAGGCTTGATCTCTCGCAGCTCAAGTGGTGCCATCCTGTACGGTACTGTGGAGATGGGGCTGGTCCCTGGTACCAGAGAGATCTCAAACTCGATCTCACGCTCGGGCAGTAGTTATTGAACTTAATTTACGAAGCTACGCTAACGTGTTTGGTTTTGGAAAACCCGTCGTTGTAGTTCGAAAGCGAAGGATTCGAGTTCAACAAATAAAATTTATACCGAAATAAGAATTCCGGGTCGAACACAGGGAGGCGAACGTTTGATTTAAAAACTTCGCGTTTCTTTTTATTTTGTCACAAAGAAATTCAATTTAAACTATCTAAGTATCTACAACAAATAAAAGAGACAGAGGGAGTAAGAGAGAGAGAAAGAATACTATACATGGAAATCAAAATGAGATGTAGAATAGACAAGGAATTTATCATAAAAGAGTTCTTTCGTTACAACTAGAAAACATAAAATAATTACTCTAGAAAGCATTGAAAGAATGGAGGGAGAAATGTCCTCCTCGACGATCGCTCGGAGGACGAATAGACTACTCTAGAAAGCAGTAAATCTATACTAAAAAGCAGTAAAAAGAATAGGGAGAGAGAAATCCTCCTCGACGGTCGCTTGGAGGACGAGCCGGACGGGACGACGCCTGGACGAAGGAGAACGAAGCGGGACGAAGGAGGACGAAGCAGAAGAACGGGAACGAAGCAGCACGCCGTCGTCGTCGCGGGATCCACTTCCGAAGGGGGACGAAAATTTGGACTTTATCTCGCGAGAAGCATCCCGGGTGTGGGACAAGCTTCTCTTGAGCTTTGGAGAGGTAGAGAGGAGAAGGAAGGGATGAAAATTTCGTATGGAGGGGGTCTCCTTTTATAGTTGCAAGGAGTGGGGGCAAAATGGACATTACATCTTCAAAATAATAAATAAGGGGTCTTTAGTGACGGACAAAACCGTCGCTAAAGCCCCGCCGTCGCCGTCGCGCCCGCTCGGCTGGCCTGCTCGCGTAACGCATACGCACGCCGCTTGATTTTCAGCCGTCCGATCAGGAGATCGGACGGCTTAGATCGCGTCCGCGCCCGCTGCGTAGCGCGCCCGCCCGCGTGCGATCTCACGCTGAACAGAGCGTCCAATTGCGCGTCGGCGCTATCGGGCGCGCGCGGCCGTTGGATCTTCATCTGACGCTCGTGCGCGCCCGCTCGCCCGCGCCTTCCACCCCGTCACCGCGGCTCGAACCCGCGACCTCCGCTTCGCCCGCAGCTGCGTCGCCGCTGCGCTACGCGGGCGAAATGGTCGCGCGGACGTTTTTAAACACGAGCGACCGCAGCCGTTGGATCGAGATCCAACGGCGGAGAGGAGACGGTGCGCGGTCTTCACCAGACGCATGCGGCCGATTGGGCGGCTGAGATGGCGCCACGTGGCGCCATCTTAGCCGTCCATCTTCTGGAAGTTGTAGATGGTGCCACGGATGTCGGATTGACTCGATTTTTGTGTCGTTGGGCTACGATCGTCGATCCGAATTCATCCGTGTGGTCGGATTTTCCATCTGAAGTGCGGATTTACACCATCCTGGCCCTTGATCTTCTAGGGTTCCCCGGTGTCTATCTGATGCTACGGATGCCTGATTAGGGCGATCTTGGAGTCGTTGGACTCCAATCGTCGCCCTGATCATATCCATATGGTTGGATCTTTGATCCGAGGCCCCGATAAAATATTTGCCCTGTCCAAGCACATAAAAGGAGACAATTAACCTCCATTTTATTCAAACTACTCTAAATGCAAGATGATGCATGTAATGCAATATTTATATCATGAAATGCAATCCTATGCTTAAGAACATGCATAAATAGACATTTTAAGTAGTGTAAATGTGTTTACATCATACCCCCATGCCTATCTTTTGCTAGTCCCTAGCAAAAACTATATGCTATTTATAAAAGAATTAGGTTAGATTATTTGGACCTGAGTTATTTTCAATCATTAAGAAATTGTCTACTTAAGAACTGAACTTTCAAAGACACAACAGTGCCCGGGTATCAGCCAAAATGCAGACCGCCTCAAGCCTCGCCTTATTCAAAGAAAAATTTCTTTTTCTGTTTTTACTTTCTTTTTTTTTTTTTTTTTGGATTTTCAAATTTTAGGGTTTAAGAGTGGCTTTCTACGGCCATTCAACTCACCCAAGATTTGATGAGAACCCTAAGTTTTAAGCATCTTATTGTGATTGTGATAGACTCGTTGACCGGCAATTAAAACGGACTTCGGATTTCTACGCCTCTAGGTGACCTCAAAAAGAATTCTGCCTAAAGGTGTATCTTTACAACCGGTAGCTTTCTCCCTACTTTTATTTTTTTAACGGGGTCAACACCAGGGTGAAACCAGTGTATATCTCCCCAGTTTATTCTACTTCTCCGCTTCTTCCTAAGTGTTTTGGGAATTTTTAGTGCATTTTCTGAGCTGGGTTCTGGACAACCGGTCGATGAGCTGTTACCACCGACAACTTGCCAGCCATACTCGTGCGGCGAAGTGTGGCTTATTTCTTTTTGTTCTTTTCTCTTTTTTGATTTTTTTTTTCTTTTTTTTAAGTAGGTGGCTTCCCTGGTCTAAGATTTACCTAAAGGCAGCAAAAAGAGAAAAGTCAGTGACTGGGCTCTGGACAACCTACCTATGGGCTGTTACCCACGATAACTTGCCAGCCATATCACCCTAGAAGGTTCATTAGCTACCCAATTTCCGTTAAAATCGCCAAACAACGAGTCTGTGCAAAGAAAGTGTGTAGATGCTTAAGACTCAAAATTCCCTCACATCAGAGGGCGGGTTGATAAGTCGTGTACTTATCACCCAAACTTATTTACTCCAATTAAAATAAAATTCAAGTTGGCGAGAACTCGAAAAACAAATCCACATTTTAGTGGATATACGGGCTGATTAAGTCCAAAGACCTGAAGGGTCTTTGTGTTCAGAACATAATATAGTATTTCTTAAGATCGAAAATTTTCTTAAACCCAAATTCTCTTTCCTAATTTTGATTTTTTTTTTTTAAAAAAAAATAAAACAAATCTACGGAGCTGACGAATGAATTCAAAGATAAATATCCATCCCCCCATGCCTATCTAATGCAATGTCCTCATTGTATTAAAAAGACATAAAACAGAGTGGAAAAGCGTAGAAAGCACCTGAATTGCGTGGATATCGGGTCAGCTCCGAGATGAAACTGAAAAAGAACTGTATATGTGCTGAGTTTAGTGCCTTCAGCTAGGCACACTATACAAAGAAAAGAAATGAAGAATTCACATGTGCAGGTCAGAATTAGAATAAACAGAAGAATCCTCTGACCTGTCAGCAGAGGTCCACAGATGTGGACCAGATTGTGGTGCAGACCCACACCCCATAATCGAGAATATCTTAGGTTCTGGATAAAAATTACCCAAAACCTAAAATCAGAATGCAAGTGGGGTCGGGCCTGCGATTTGTGAGGATGCAACCCAAGGCCAAAATGTCGGGTTACAGAGAATTGAAGCTCAAAAGGATAATCGTTAAATGTGTGCTTGAGTTTGACATCCTCGAAACAAATGTCGTAAGGGTTCTGATTTGATGGTTTCAATTTAAAAGGAACCCTTCGACTCAATCTTCCATTTCCTCCAAAATTGACTTCCCAAATCAGAATTTCCCAGCTCCTATCCTCCTCATTCGGCATATCAAATTCCATGACCTCTTGTATATTCATCACCCCGTCTGAAATCTCCAAGTCTAGATGATGTGGCAAAATCAAAATTGACTTGGGTCTAATTATCTCAGAATTAGAATCATCAATAAGCTCAACAGGGTGTAACTGATAATCAGGGCATTGAATTAATTCCTCCAGAAAATGCGATTCTGGATCCGTATCGTGTGCCCTAATAAGATCAGTTTCCTCAGTTATTGGGCTATCAAATGATCTATCAGATTCCTCAGGCCCAATCGTCTCACAAAAATCGTGATCTGAAAAGTCGTGTGAGACTTCGCAACTTGAATCTTCACCATCAGGATCCGTATCAATGTATGTCCCAAAATCATTTGTCACTTTGCGTTCCAAGGAGACATACGTTTCCTCGTAACCCGGCTCAGGGATTTCAGGTGAAGAAATCAAATCATCCTTAATTGGTTGTTTTAATTCAATCTGGTCAGCTTCGTAACACGTGTCCCCCCCAACAGGTGCCTGAGCGGGTTCTGTCATTGGCTTTCCTGAAGAGAGTTCATCCTGGGAATTATTCCAAGATTGAATCAAAGCAACCACGGATCTCATCCTCAATTTCGCTAATTTCCCAAGTAGAAACTCACCCGGGTTCTTATCCTTAACATCCTGGAGCCAATCCAACAAAGACTTGTTTAAATCATCAATCATTTCAATCAGGGGCTCCAATCTCTCAATGCAAGGTATTGGCTGAACTTCTAAAGATTGAATGATATTCCTCAAGTTAGCCAGAACCTTATCTTGAACCTGATTAACCTGAACCAAATGAGTTGGTTCAGGGTTGGGCGGGTTTGACATCAATGTAGAGGAATTAACGAATTGAGATTCGTTATACCCATCCTGATAATAGGTCATTTCAGATTGTTCAAAAGATGGAGATGACCTAAAGGCAGTGAAATCAGAGGATGGGTAAGGATCAGTGTATCCTTCTTGATTGTAGATCGCATTAGGTTGTTCATGAAAAGAGGACGATCTATAATCGATGCAACTCTGAGAAGGATAGAATTGAGAATCAAAGTGTTCAGGGTTAGACCCTAAACACGGGGGTCCGGAATTGTATCCCCAATCCGAATTATCCCAACTAACTGATGGTCGATTACAATACGAGTTGGGATAATCGTCATGTTGAGGATAATTTACAACAGGAGGGAAAGAGCGGGAATGCGTGAAATATGTGGAAGGATTCATGAGACACTGGAGGAAGAAAGGTGCCCTGCAATACAAACAATCAAACCTGTCCTTAAATGGGTTAGCCTACAGACCTACAGACTCCCAAAACCCGTCTTGAGATAAAGGAACGATTTGATCTACTTCTGTCTGTTCAATCCAACCAGTTAGAAGGAGGGACTGGGGAGAAGGTTCTTCCTTTGGCTTGCGCCTCCGGTTCCTAGTGTACCCCCCAGCCGCGATCGTTTGACTCTGCTCCCCTAGCTAGACATCAGATTGAACAGTAGAAACAGACTAATCGAAAATAATCTCGTTCTGAGTTCTGAAGAGCGAGTCCAATCCTTAAGGCCAACGTCTACTCTGTTTTATTTAGGGCTAGGTTTGAATGTGCTTTGGAATGTGATGGGCCCTTTAAATGGGTTGTGCCCTTAATGATTGATTGCTTTGTGTGTGCGTGCACAACCAGTGGTTTTCAAGCAAGATTATTTTTGATGTGATGAATTTTAAGGTTCAAATCTTGCTTAGTAGCTTTTAGGATTCAACTTTAGGTGTTTTCAATCAAGTTTCATTGGCACACCAGGTTTTGCAAGCACAGGTGAAGATATTTTCCTTTAAAGTTTAAAAAGAATGTGGAGTGCCTGGTAGATCCCTAAGAGTTGAACCTAATTGGCAGCTACTTGATGAGTTGATTTTATTTGAAGTGGTGCGGCCCAAACAACTCAAACAACTGGCCTGATGCACCACCTAATTAGGCACACAAATGATTACCCAATCTGATTTCTACTCGATTATGTGTTTGGATGTGTGTACCGGCTCCTAAGATTGGTTTACCGGTTGAGTTAGAAAATCAGATGAGGTTGTGTACCTCTGTGAGATTTTTTTTATTATTATTATTTTTTTAATGTGGGGGTTGGAGTGAGTATGGATGTCAAACAACAAACAATCTAACCTTAGAGTTTATAAGAACACCTAGGTTGATTGATGTTTGAATTATTATGTGATGAAATGAAATCTAATGGGTGGGAGGTGGGGGATAACTTACAAAACCTTCCACAACACTTTACTCCGATCTACCGCTTTTGCCTGTCTCGAAAGAGTACCTGCAATTACAATAAGAAAGGAGAAAAGTGAGGTAAATGATTTGTAAGTTACAAAACGCGAAGAGAAATCAAAGAGCGTTGCCTCCCCAGCAACGGCGCCAAAATGTTGAACTTAATTTACGAAGCTACGCTAACGTGTTTGGTTTTGGAAAACCCGTCGTTGTAGTTCGAAAGCGAAGGATTCGAGTTCAACAAATAAAATTTATACCGAAATAAGAATTCCGGGTCGAACACAGGGAGGCGAACGCTTGATTTAAAAACTTCGCGTTTCTTTTTATTTTGTCACAAAGAAATTCAATTTAAACTATCTAAGTATCTACAACAAATAAAAGAGACAGAGGGAGTAAGAGAGAGAGAAAGAATACTATACATGGAAATCAAAATGAGATGTAGAATAGACAAGGAATTTATCATAAAAGAGTTCTTTCGTTACAACTAGAAAACATAAAATAATTACTCTAGAAAGCATTGAAAGAATGGAGGGAGAAATGTCCTCCTCGACGATCGCTCGGAGGACGAATAGACTACTCTAGAAAGCAGTAAATCTATACTAAAAAGCAGTAAAAAGAATAGGGAGAGAGAAATCCTCCTCGACGGTCGCTTGGAGGACGAGCCGGACGGGACGACGCCTGGACGAAGGAGAACGAAGCGGGACGAAGGAGGACGAAGCAGAAGAATGGGAACGAAGCAGCACGCCGTCGTCGTCGCGGGATCCACTTCCGAAGGGGGACGAAAATTTGGACTTTATCTCGCGAGAAGCATCCCGGGTGTGGGACAAGCTTCTCTTGAGCTTTGGAGAGGTAGAGAGGAGAAGGAAGGGATGAAAATTTCGTATGGAGGGGGTCTCCTTTTATAGTTGCAAGGAGTGGGGGCAAAATGGACATTACATCTTCAAAATAATAAATAAGGGGTCTTTAGTGACGGATAAAACCGTCGCTAAAGCCCCGCCGTCGCCATCGCGCCCACGCGCGCGTAACGCATACGCACGCCGCTTGATTTTCAGCCGTCCGATCGCGAGATCGGACGGCTTAGATCGCGTCCGCGCCCGCTGCGTAGCGCGCCCTCCCGCGTGCGATCGCGCGCTGAACAGAGCGTCCAATTGCGCGTCGGCGCTATCGGGCGCGCGCGGCCGTTGGATCTTCATCTGACGCTCGTGCGCGCCCGCTCGCCCGCGCCTTCCACCCCCTCACCGCGGCTCGAACCCGCGACCTCCGCTTCGCCCGCAGCTGCGTCGCCGCTGCGCTACGCAGGCGAAATGGTCGCGCGGACGTTTTTAAATGCGAGCGACCGCAGCCGTTGGATCGAGATCCAACGGCGGAGAGGAGACGGTGCGTGGTCTTCACCAGACGCATGCGGCCGATTGGGCGGCTGAGATGGCGCCACGTGGCGCCATCTTAGCCGTCCATCTTCTGGAAGTTGTAGATGGTGCCACGGATGTCGGATTGACTCGATTTTTGTGTCGTTGGGCTGCGATCGTCGATCCGAATTCATCCGTGTGGTCGGATTTTCCATCTGAAGTGCGGATTTACACCATCCTGGCCCTTGATCTTCTAGGGTTCCCCGGTGTCTATCTGATGCTACGGATGCCTGATTAGGGCGATCTTGGAGTCGTTGGACTCCAATCGTCGCCCTGATCATATCCATACGGTTGGATCTTTGATCCGAGGCCCCGATAAAATATTTGCCCTGTCCAAGCACATAAAAGGAGACAATTAACCTCCATTTTATTCAAACTACTCTAAATGCAAGATGATGCATGTAATGCAATATTTATATCATGAAATGCAATCCTATGCTTAAGAACATGAATAAATAGACATTTTAAGTAGTGTAAATGTGTTTACATCAGTAGTCCGGGCAACTCGTCTGGGAATACGTCGGGGTACTCTTTGACCACCAGGATACTCCGGAAGTCTGCCACAGGGCTGGGCTCTGCCTCCACACAAGCTAGGAAACCCTCACACCCTGTCTCAAAAGTCTCGCCGCCCGAAGTGCAGAAATGCACCTGAAGCCTCCGTCCACTGGCTACCTGTGGAACTTGAAAGAAGGTGGTGGCTTGACTTCTGTCTTTATTTATATTCATTGTAGTATATGACAGAACAGTTACCAGCTTAATACAAGATTTTTTACTCGGAATAACAAGGTTTTCCCGAGGTCAAACTCAGGGAGCAACTATGTTTCTAGAAGTATGCATAAGTTCTCAATTATGTTGCAAAAATAAGAGAGAGAGAGAGAGGGAGAGAGAGAGTTTTGCTAGCTTCTTTTTCTTCTCTCTTCTTTTTCTTTCTTTTGTTCCTCTCTTTGCTTTCCTTGCTCTTCTTCAGTCTTGCCTTCTCTTTTCTCTTTTTCCTCTCTGCGGCAGTGGTGATCTTCCTCTTCTTTTCTTCCTTCTTCTTGGCCGCTGACTTTCCTTCCTCTTTTCTTCTTTTCCTCTTTCTTCTCTGGATGCTGACTCTTCTTCTTCTTTTCTTTTTTTCTTTCCTGCCTTTCTGGTGGCTGCAAAGGTTTCTGCCTTCTTCTTTCTTCTTCTTTATGTTCTGGCCGCTGGCCTTTCTTCCTCTTTCTTCTTCTTCTTTTCTTCCTTGCTTGAGGTTGTGGTGATTCCGACGTCTGATGCAATGCTCAGACGACTTATCTGTGGCTTTGCTACAGTGCCTTCCTTCTTCTTTCATCAGTTGCCCAGTGCGGCTTCTTCTTTTCTTCTTCTGTTTCTTTCCTTCCTTCTTCTTCAGCTTCTGTTGAGTGGCTAAGGCTTCGGCCGCTTCTCTTCTTCCTCTTCTTTTCTTCCTGCACGCTCACATAAAGGTCAGAGCAAAACCTACCCCTACCCCTTCCCCGCGTCTCTCTCTTTCTCAGAATTCTCTCTTAGGACAGCTCTCTCAGAGCCGGGTAATCAGGTGCGGGTATTGCGCTCGGGACCAGGCCCACCAGCGTGCAGTGGTGGGCGAGGAGTGCGTGGTTCGGGTAGTCGGATCCGGCCCAGACCCGTGGGGCGTGAGCGCGGGTGAGGGTGAGCGAGCGCGAGGCACGCTACGTGTGGGTGAGAGGGACCTGACCCCTGTGTTCGAAGGCAGTAAGCCCTATTGGTGGCGACCTTCCTCTATAGTTTTATTATTTCGTCGTAGTATAGTATAGAGAGGTGATTACCAGTTTAATACAATTTGTTACTCGGAAATAAAGAGTTCCCGAGGTCGAACTCAGGGAGCAAGTTGTATTCTAGGGGTACAAGTTTCTTTTACAAAAATAAAGAGAGAGAGAGAGAGAATTTGTTGGCTTTTCTTCTTTTCTCTTTGCTTCTCCTCTTCTTCCTTCTCAGATCTTCTGCTCTCTTCCTTTGTTCTTCTTCTTTATCTGCAGTGGTGATGTTCTTCTTCTTCTTTCAGCTGTTTCTGCTCGTCTCTTCCTTTTTCTTCTGCAGAGCGATCCTGTTCTTCTTCTTCTTCTTTCTTTCTTCTTTTCCTTTCTTCAGATCTTCTTCTCGTGCTCTTCTTCTTCTGCAGAGTCTTCACTTGGCCTCTCTGTGTTCCTCCTCTGCCTCGCCTTCCTTCTCCTTCTTTGCCTTCAGGACGTCATCTGATTTTCCAATCAGACGACTTAAACTGCTGCTGCTACAGTGCCGCTCGGTGCTCTTCCTTCCTTCAGCCTTCGTCTTCTTCCACGGTTCTTCTTCACCTGTGCCTGCACACTTACACAGCTTGATCAGGGGGGGCAAAACCTAACTCTACCCTCCCCCGCGTCTCTCTCTCACAGAAGCCGCTCTTAGGAAAGCTCTCCCAGAGCTACCGGGTTGCCGGGTACGGGTCGCGCCCGGGTCCAGGCCCACCGGCATGCGTGGTGGGCGAGGAGTGCAGGTCAGTCTAAGTCGGGTCAGGTCCACGGGGCGTGAGCGCGGACGAGACCGGGTAACCGGGCGGGTGAAGGGGACCTCACCCCGTGTGCTGAGGCAATAAGCCTCCAGCACTTTTTCTCTTTATACCGCTGTGCCGCTTCGGAGTCTTCCGAGGTGGGACTAAATGTCCCACCCCAATTTGGCGCCGCGGAGGAAGCAGCTGGTAATCGCAGCTTTACGCGAGGCCTTCGCGCGAGGGATTCGCCTCAACTGCAGCCTAACGCTTTGCCGAAATGCCCCCGCGCAGCCTGGGAGCGTGACCTGGGCGCGGCGCACCTGGAACAGCAGGTCGAAGCAGCTCCTTCTGCACGGCAATGGCGGCGGAGGACAGGTGACCTGTTCACAGCAAAATGGCCTCTCGGCCCAATCAGAAACGCGGAGGACCTTCGCCGTGGCATGGCGAAGGTGGTCGGGGGGTGTGCAGGCGGCGGGGCGGAGCCTAAGGGCTGCCCTAGGTCGGACTGTGGGTCGGGAGATGGGTTTGTTCGGTGGAGTTGCAGAGGGTGATTTGGGGGAAGTGGAAGGGCGGAGGTTGATCAGGGTGAGGAGGCGGAGGTTCTGCGGTGGTCGGCGAGCCGTGTGGGTTGCTGGAGTGATGGGAGCGACTCGCCGGAGGATGGCCGGAGGTGGAGAAGGTGAGGGTGATTGATCGGAATCGAGGGCTAATTAGATAAAAATAGCAGGGGGAAAAGAGAGAGAGAATAGAGGGAAGTAGTTCTAACCTAACTAAAGTGACGAAGGGGGCGAGGAGGCGGACGGCTGTACCTGCTGTCACCGGAGAAGAAGGTGCCCAGTGGGGGAGGACGGCGGTGACGACGGGGCAGAGGCAGCGCTCGCCGGTATTGCGCGACGCGGGAAGAGCAGGGGAAGAAGTCTCTGCTGCTGGTATTGCGGCAGAGCGAAGAGGAGGAGGAGGAAGAACCGCCGGAGCTGGTGGGCGTCTGCCGGAGTGAGAAGAGAGGAAAGTTGGGGGTTTTCTCCGTCAGATCCGAGCTCAGAAGAACGGTGGAGCGACGGGGGTATTTATAGGGGCCGAATCAGAGAGGAAGGCGGAGGGAGACGACGTGTCTCCCTCGCCGAAGGATGCCGGAGATGGAAACCCATACCGTCCGTGCGTTCGCACGGCCGGTATGGTGGGTTGCAGCGACCAGGGGGTGTTCCTGCGACGGCTGACGACGCAGGGCACCCCCGGTTGACTTGCCAGCCCCTCCCCCTCACCCTGCGTGGCGCCATGCTCCGCGCAAGGTCGCCGGAGCATGGTGCTGGCAGGTTTTGCAGGGAGGACCTGAACGCAAAGAACGAAGGAAAGTTAGGGGCCAAAATGCGAGGGTTCAAAAGTTGAGGGCCAAAAAGTAAATATATGAGGACCAAAGTGTAAAGTTGGTCAAGAAGGTTTCTTCTTAAGCTCAAGTTTTTATACATGACTAATTAGGACCTAAGGAATCTGATGGTGAATTTTATTTCTATATTAAACCTTGTTTGACCGGTCAATTGATGCAAAAACCCAAATTAAGTTATCAATTGGGCATGGTTCTCAATGTAGGTCAAAATGGGTTCTGAAGGCCAAATTGAAGGTTCTAAACCCTAGAGATTATTTTTCTATGAATTTTAGAGGGTTTATTCTATTTTTACTTTGCCTCGAACCTCGTTAATTGAAGTGGGTTTGTTTTAAGGTTACAGATTATCATTTAGTTCCTTGGAATTGCTGTAACCCTTGTCAGATCATCCCACTTTCCTTCTTATTCGGTTTGTTTGACTTATGTTTGGACCCTGAATTACCCTGTATGCAGATTATACTGGTAAAATTGCATTTTTACCCCTTATGACTTGTTTTCTCCTTAAACTCAGAATTCTCTGAGTTAAGCCTTTCCTTGAGTTATATAGGAGCTTGTATCCTTTGTATTAGGTCAAAATGAGCTAGTTATGGCTCATGATGAGGTTCTCATCATACCCCCATGCCTAGCTTTTGCTAGTCCCTTAGCAAAAACTTAAGGTTTCAACCCTTGTTCTAGACCATGAAGTTCTTAATAGCTTTAGATAAGTGCTTTTTCATTTGAGCTCGGATTAGGTTAGAATGCTGACCATAGGCCTAAAAGGTACTCTAGTACCAATCAAAATCCAAATCTGTCTAGCCTTAGCCTCAGTCTTTAGCAAAGGTTTTTAAGGCCCACAAGAACTAACCTAAGGTTTATTGGACTTTATGGTTAAAGCACCCGTGCTTGAAATGATTTTAGCCCTGCTCAATTCGCATGCGTTTTGTAAGAGAGAGATAGAAAGTTATTCTGTTTGGAGAGTTTTCTCTCTCTTTTTCTTTTTAGTTCTAGCCTAGGATTGGCTTTAGTTCCTTGCTCCCATCATCAATCCTCAAGGGTTCCTGGCGATCGATGCTTCGAGATAGCACCGCCCATGGCAACCCCCGGAACCCTGGCTATTGAGATTTCGAGATAATCCCATCCATGGTGTTCCGTGGCCGAATCCAGACCCTGGCAATTGACACTTCGAGATAATGCCATCCATGGGATCTGAACCAGCAGAGTGCTTACATGCCCCCAGTAGGATATGTAAATATCCTAAGAGACAAGCACTGAAGAGATGATATTTTGTTACGCATCTTCGAGGGGATTTCCCGCCTCTCCGCGCTGGGAACTCGTCCAAATCAACTTGTGCTGATCGGCCGCTCCTATTCTAGGTGTTCTTTTCAGAATTTTGCGACGCTTCTGCGTGATTTTGATTTTTACGCTTACTGAACCAGGCTGTGTGTGAGGTTAGGGTGCTTAGGTTACTGAGTCCCGTAAACCAAAAATTAGTTAATGAGGCCAAATACTCCCTAAGCCTTAGACCTAATACTTCAGCTTTTCATTTTCCTCAACCTCTTGAGGAATGTCTAGATCTTAATGGGTACTAAGAGTCTATTCAAGAATGCCTAAGGTTTGCGTTCTTACTAATCTCATTATGCACTTTTCAGTTATTTTCTTGAATGAGGTCTAGAACTTAGGTTAATTCCTTAGTTCCTTACTAATGACTATCACTTTTTTCTCATAATTTTGCGCTCCTTTTTCATTTTGTTTCTTTTCTCCTCCTTCACAAAATTTCCTTCTCCTCTTTTCCTCTTATTCTTTTTCGAAAATTTTTTTAATTTTTATGGTGTTTTTGGCATATGTGAATTTTTTGTTTGAAACCTTTTCTTACAAGTTTTGCACTTTCATACCCCCCCATGCCTAAGATTTGCAATGTCCTCATTGTAACTTAGGGGGTTTTTATTCAACTTAATTCATACATTAGGACAGATGTTTTGATGAGTGAATGGGTCGGGGTGACTGTTGCGGACGATTTCTAATCTCAGATGCAAGCACCTGAGGTGGAGTCGGCTATCCTAAAGTGTGAACTTCAAGTGCAAAAAGGTGTCAGAACAAGTTTCAGGTTTTCAAAGAGAATGACGGGCTGCCTCCCGTTGAGCGCTAAATTTGATGCCTTCAGCCAAGCGGGAAATGCGATGGAGAGGGGATGGTCAAATCAACAGAGTTTTGTAAGACAAGCACCTTGATTAAGAGCCTGGTTGGTCCAACCAGGTGCTTGTTCAGATCAACAGGCTGATGATGCAGCCCAAACCCAATCATTCTGGTGGGTTGATAGATGTGGATAAAAAGGTGTGGAGCCCACCATAAACTATGAAGCTCAGATGGATGTGGAAGTGTAAACGCGGGGTTTGGCTGAGTCGAATCAGCCTGGTCAGAGTAGGGATCCGTAGAATAATCAATGAATGACGCGGAAACCCTATAGGGGTGATCAGAGAATGATGGGGCGTGGTATGTAGTCTGATCAGTGTTCAGAACCTGAGTTGGAAATGCAATCGGCTCGGTGAGAGGTGAATCTGAATAGAAATTGAGTCCAGTTGCGGGTTGGGGTTTGGAAGAGGTTTTGATCCGTTCTGTGTGTGCGGATGAGGTGGCCATTGTGTACGAGGGCTCTTCTAGAAACAGATGATAGGTGATTTTCTGTAGAGAGTTCTCTGGGTAACTATCAAATGCCGGAAGAGTGTTTGTAGGATGAAAGGAATCGGATTCGAGAAAAAATTTGGATTCTTGGTTGCAATCACTCTTGGCATTTTCTGTTTTTGGTTCCTGAGGATCGAAAAGGAATGATTCTGTGTTATCAGTGATCTCGGGAATCAGGACCTCAGAGTCGGAGTTAGAGTCATGAGAACTGAGGTCGTAGATAGGCCTGGCGTGTTCAGGAAGGGGAATCTCTCTGCAATTATAGTCAGATTTGAAATTGTCGGAGAGTTGGCGAAAATGAGATTCATGATCATGAATTCCACCACAGCAAAAATCATCAGATGTGGAATCAGTAACCTGATTGGGGTCTAGCCTATATGTCAATTCTGGGCTCGAAAAGGTATTCTGTCTAGGCTCAAACTCCAAGCTAGTAGGATAGACCCAATTAAAATCCAACTCGTCCAACTCCTCAGTCTCTGTATCATAAATTGGCATGTTCTCTGGAAAATCGATCAGATTTTCTGAAGATGTTGGAGAGGGATATTCATCAAATAGAGGCCCGGAATCATATTCTGTAAAAATTTGATCTTTCTCATAAGGGGCCTCATAATCTTCCCAATAAGTTTCAGATCTAGGTTCTAGGCTTAGGATGTGGGTAGAATTATTAGAACCTAAGTCTGAATAACCTTCGAGGGCCACCTTATCAAAATAAGGGGCGGAATTTATACCCTCAGAAGGTTCAGTTCTGATCTCATTATTGCAGGAGTTTTGAAATTCTAGGCTTGGCAATTCATGGTCTAAGTTTGGCTCATCATTGTGTTCTCCTGCAATATCCCAACCTAATTCAACATTGTCTTCTATTTGGGTTGGGATTTCACAACCACTTTGTGCCCCAGTCCCGAGATCTGGGAAACTGGATTGTTCCTTAATATTGTTCCAAGATGGTTCATCCTCTATTTCTGGTATATACGGGTATTTCTGGTTGATAATTTGTTCTACTGATTTCATCATTTCTACCCGTTTCATAAGGGCATCTTGGTGTTGTTCCCAAAGTACAGGATTTGTCAAGCATTGAAGGTATTCAGATTGGTGTAATTTTTCCATCTCAATGTATCCTGTCATGAGCATATCTCGGGTTGATCCTTTTGTAACTTCTGTCAATAGAATCTGGGCACAGTTTATGATGAAAGCTGTGGTTGTTGGGACATCAACCTGAATGTTTTCTATTGGTGTTGAGGGTTTATATTTGATTTCATAGAATTCAAGGGCATCCTCAATCATCTTATCTTTCATGGATCTCAGATATTCAGGTTTTTTACATGGTAGTCTTGCTAGGTAATTAGGCTGCATCTTCGAATCAGGTGGTGGAATCAAGATAGAATCAGAAGTTTGAATTAATGGAAGAAGGGGACTTTGTTCAGAATCAGAGGAAAGAGGGGCTATGTGAATGATTTCTGCAAAAACAAGGGAGCCGAGGCTTAGCTTCGGGGAGAGTGAATTTCTATAGGAGGTTTCAAGGACCTCCTGCAAAATACTGAAGGACTGGATGAGATAAGCAGGTGCTGGACCCAATTAAGACACCCAAAAATTGTTGGGTGACTATAGAGGTTCGGGGCAGATGGACCCCTTGATCAGAAAGATCGTCCACCTGAGAATTACCTGGGCAGCCAGAGAGGGAGAGTCCCGCGAAGACCCCTACACGGTAGAGCGTCCCCACGGGTTACAGGGTTTCCCCCACCCGACCTCTCTTGTCACTGAGATTCCAGGTAGACTAGGATGGGGATCTTGACCTCTTAAGTCTACCAATTTTAGCTTAAGATCAGGGTGCTTAAAGTTACACTTGAACTCTTAGGTATTTTGAGTGAAGAAGTGACCTAATTTTAAGGTTGGTTGACCCAAGGGGTCAACTTTACCTCTTGTTCCTTTGAGAGCTTTTAGGTCTTATCTTTTAGGGTTCAAGTGTTTAGAGAGCCAATTGTTTTAGGTTTTCTTTGAATAGGTATTTTCAGACAAGGGCTTGGGCACACTTCATTTGGTTTTCTCAATTCTTGCTTAAGGAGTGTGTCTCTAAATCCCTAGTGTTGGATCCTAGGTTGGCTCTACTTGGTCCAGTTAATTCTTTGTTGGGTAATTAGGGCTCAAGCAAGAATGTGTTAGCCCTTAAATACCTTTAATAGTGTGCAGGAGTAATGAGTTGAAAACATGCAACTTTTTATGGTTACTAAGTATGGAAGACAGGTTAGCCCTATATTGCTTGTTCTTTTCTTTTCTTCCTCTTTAGAGTTTAAGGGTTAATAGCGAGAGGAAAAATTTACCTGTCCTCGGAGTGGTTGTCGTGCGGTTGCTTGTCTTCTTGATTTCCTGTAGCTGCACAAAAGAGAGGAGATTATCAGAAACTAAAAAGAAATAGGAATGTTTACCTCTAGAATAGCCGTTGCTCCCTGGCAACGGCGCCAAAAACTGGTGGCGACCTTCCTCTATAGTTTTATTATTTCGTCGTAGTATAGTATAGAGAGGTGATTACCAGTTTAATACAATTTGTTACTCGGAAATAAAGAGTTCCCGAGGTCGAACTCAAGGAGCAAGTTGTATTCTAGGGGTACAAGTTTCTTTTACAAAAATAAAGAAAGAGAGAGAGAGAATTTGTTGGCTTTTCTTCTTTTCTCTTTGCTTCTCCTCTTCTTCCTTCTCAGATCTTCTGCTCTCTTCCTTTGTTCTTCTTCTTTATCTGCAGTGGTGATGTTCTTCTTCTTCTTTCAGCTATTTCTGCTCGTCTCTTCCTTTTTCTTCTGCAGAGCGGTCCTGTTCTTCTTCTTCTTCTTTCTTTCTTCTTTTCCTTTCTTCAGATCTTCTTCTCGTGCTCTTCTTCTTCTGCAGAGTCTTCACTTGGCCTCTCTGTGTTCCTCCTCTGCCTCGCCTTCCTTCTCCTTCTTTGCCTTCAGGACGTCGTCTGATTTTCCAATCAGACGACTTAAACCGCTGCTGCTACAGTGCCGCTCGGTGCTCTTCCTTCCTTCAGCCTTCGTCTTCTTCCACGGTTCTTCTTCACCTGTGCCTGCACACTTACACAGCTTGATCAGGGGGGGGCAAAACCTAACTCTACCCTCCCCCGCGTCTCTCTCTCACAGAAGCCGCTCTTAGGAAAGCTCTCCCAGAGCTACCGGGTTGCCGGGTACGGGTCGCGCCCGGGTCCAGGCCCACCGGCATGCGTGGTGGGCGAGGAGTGCAGGTCAGTCTAAGTCGGGTCAGGTCCACGGGGCGTGAGCGCGGACGAGACCGGATAACCGGGCGGGTGAAGGGGACCTCACCCCGTGTGCTGAGGCAATAAGCCTCCAGCACTTTTTCTCTTTATACCGCTGTGCCGCTTCGGAGTCTTCCGAGGTGGGACTAAATGTCCCACCCCAATTTGGCGCCTGCGCGGAGGAAGCAGCTGGTAATCGTAGCTTTACGCGAGGCCTTCGCGCGAGGGATTCGCCTCAACTGCAGCCTAACGCTTTGCCGAAATGCCCCCGCACAGCCTGGGAGCGTGACCTGGGCGCGGCGCACCTGGAACAGCAGGTCGAAGCAGCTCCTTCTGCACGGCAATGGCGGCGGAGGACGGGTGACCTGTTCACAGCAAAACGGCCTCTCGGCCCAATCAGAAACGCGGAGGACCTTCGCCGTGGCTCGGCGAAGGTGGTCGGGGGGTGTGCAGGCGGCGGGGCGGAGCCTAAGGGCTGCCCTAGGTCGGACTGTGGGTCGGGAGATGGGTTTGTTCGGTGGAGTTGCAGAGGGTGATTTGGGGGAAGTGGAAGGGCGGAGGTTGATCAGGGTGAGGAGGCGGAGGTTCTGCGGTGGTCGGCGAGCCGTGTGGGTTGCTGGAGTGATGGGAGCGACTCGCCGGAGGATGGCCGGAGGCGGAGAAGGTGAGGGTGATTGATCGAAATCGAGGGCTAATTAGATAAAAATAGCAGGGGGAAAAGAGAGAGAGAATAGAGGGAAGTAGTTCTAACCTAACTAAAGTGACGAAGGGGGCGAGGAGGCGGACGACTGTACCTGCTGTCGCCGGAGAAGAAGGTGCCCAGTGGGGGAGGACGGCGGTGACGACGGGGCAGAGGCAGCGCCCGCCGGTATTGCGCGACGCGGGAAGAGCAGGGGAAGAAGTCTCTGCTGCTGGTATTGCGGCAGAGCGAAGAGGAGGAGGAGGAAGAACCGCCGGAGCTGGTGGGCGTTTGCCGGAGTGAGAAGAGAGGAAAGTTGGGGGTTTTCTCCGTCAGATCCGAGCTCGGAAGAACGGTGGAGCGACGAGGGTATTTATAGGGGCCGAATCAGAGAGGAAGGCGGAGGTAGACGACGTGTCTCCCTCGCCGAAGGACGCCGGAGATGGAAACCCATACCGTCCGTGCGTTCGCACGGCCGGTATGGTGGGTTGCAGCGACCAGGGGGTGTTCCTGCGACGGCTGACGACGCAGGGCACCCCCGGTTGACTTGCCAGCCCCTCCCCCTCACCCTGCGCGGCGCCATGCTTCGCGCAAGGTCGCCGGAGCATGGTGCTGGCAGGTTTTGCAGGGAGGACCTGAACGCAAAGAACGAAGGAAAGTTAGGGGCCAAAATGCGAGGGTTCAAAAGTTGAGGGCCAAAAAGTAAATATATGAGGACCAAAGTGTAAAGTTGGTCAAGAAGGTTTCTTCTTAAGCTCAAGTTTTTATACATGACTAATTAGGACCTAAGGAATCTGATGGTGAATTTTATTTCTATATTAAACCTTGTTTGACCGGTCAATTTATGCAAAAACCCAAATTAAGTTATTAATTGGGTATGGTTCTCAATGTAGGTCAAAATGGGTTCTGAAGGCCAAATTGAAGGTTCTAAACCCTAGAGATTATTTTTCTATGAATTTTAGAGGGTTTATTCTATTTTTACTTTGCCTCGAACCTCGTGAATTGAAGTGGGTTTGTTTTAAGGTTACATATTATCATTTAGTTCCTTGGAATTGCTGTAGCCTTTGTCAGATCATCCCACTTTCCTTCTTATTCGGTTTGTTTGACCTATGTTTGGACCCTGAATTACCCTGTATGCAGATTATACTGGTAAAATTGCATTTTTACCCCTTATGACTTGTTTTCTCCTTAAACTCAGAATTCTCTGAGTTAAGCCTTTCCTTGAGTTATATAGGAGCTTTTATCCTTTGTATTAGGTCAAAATGAGCTAGTTATGGCTCATGATGAGGTTCTCTTCACCTATGCACTTTTGCAATTTAAGTGTGGGCACCCGATTTTGCGTCCGCAAGCGAGGAGTCCGCAGCGAATTGAAGCAGCTGCGAGGCTTGCGAACCAAATCGCAAGCCTGTATGCCTTCACGGAGACTGCCCGCACAACCTGGAATGTGCGCCTGGGATAGGGAAGACCTGGAGCTGCAGGTGGAGCTGCTGCAGCAGGTCAACAATGGCGGCGAGAGGGTGTGAACCTGAAATCACAGTGACGGCCTCTCGGCCAAGTCAGAACACGTGGAAAGCTTCGCCGGAGTGTGGCGAAGCCTGTGTGATGGTCTGCGAGGCGCAGGAGTGCATGTAGAGGTCGACCTAGGTCAGACTGTGGGCGGAAATATGGGTTTTCTCGGGGGTGGTTGGGCGGTGCTTGGTAGTGAATGGAGAGGGGGGATCGGTGGAGTGGAGTGTGGGGGATCTTCTGGGCTGGTCGGTGAGGGGTGAAGAGGTCTGTGGACGTGGGATGGACTCGCCGGAGAGGGTGATCGGAGATGGGGAAGATGGGTCTGGGCAGTGGTAGTCGGGTGGTCGAAATGACAAATTGGAAGAGGGAAAATACAAGGGAGAGAGAGAGCAGAGACTATTTACCTATTTACTTGACGAAGGGGGAGGGGGGAGCATCCGACTCGTGCCTACCGGAGCTGGAGACGAAGACGCCCTGGAGGAGGGTTTCGGCGACGAGGAAGCAGTCAAAGGGTGCCAGCGGGTACAGCCTAGCGCAGACGACAGGGTAGAGTAGACCCCGCTGCAAGTAGGGTAGCAGAGCGACGAGGAGGAGGAGAAGATCGTCGGAAGCTTCGGGCTCTCTGACCGGAGGGAGAAGGGATGAAGAGGAGGTGTTTCTCCGTCAAAGAAAGCTTGAAGGGGTCGGCAAGGTCTGCTGCTCCATATAAAGGGCTTGGCGCGGAGAGAGGGACGAGGTGGCGTCGTGCCAGCCTCACCGGAGTATGGCCGGAAGGGATTCTCATGCCTTCTGCACGTTCGCACAGAAGGCATGGTTGACGGCAGAGGTCGTGGGCGGGTCCCTGCGACAAAGGACGTCGCAGGGAACCCCCCTTCTGTTCTAGAGGACGGCAGCCTTGCCCTGTGCGGCGCCATCCTCCGCGCAAGGTCGCCGGAGGCATGGCGCTACACAGAAGTGGCAGGGAGGACCGTTCTGCAAAGAACGATGAGAAGTTGGGGGCCTAAATGCAAAGGTTTCAAAAGATAAGGGTCAAAAAGTAAATAAAGAGAACTAAATTGTAAAGTCAGTCAAGGAGGTCTTTTCCTAGGCTCAAGTTTTTATACCAGACCAATTTGAACCTAAAGATTTTAATGGTGAATTTTAATTCTAGGTTGGACCACGTCTGACCGGTCAATTTGCGTAAAAACCTAAATTAAGTCATTAATTGGGCATGGTTCTCATTTTAGGTCAAAATAGGTTCCAAAGGCCAAATTGAATGTTCTAAACCCTAGGGAATATTTTTCTATGATTTTTAGAGGGTTTAGTTGATTTTTATCCTACCTCGAACCTCGTAAATTGAAGTGGGTTTATTTTTAGGGTTACAGAATGTCATTTAATTCCTAAAAGTTGTTATAACCCTTTTCAGATCAGATCATCCCACTTCCCGCATTGTTAAGTTTGTTTGACCTGTGTTTGGACCCTTAATTACCTTATTTGCAAACTGCATTGGTAAAATTACAGTTTTACCGCTGATGATTTGTTTTATTCTTTAACTCAGAATTCTCTGAGTTAAGCCC
This sequence comes from Thalassia testudinum, assembly GCA_037157565.1. Taxonomy (NCBI): domain Eukaryota; kingdom Viridiplantae; phylum Streptophyta; class Magnoliopsida; order Alismatales; family Hydrocharitaceae; genus Thalassia; species Thalassia testudinum. The sequence goes on along the minus strand of JAZHRO010000054.1, from coordinate 22,032,114 downwards.
CTCTTTGGGTTTTGTAGGAGCTTTTTCACACATATTTGGATTAGATTGTGCTAGTTAGGGTTCATGATGAGGTTCTCATCAGAAGGCAACTTCGGTGTGGAGAAGACGATCTTTCTCTCAAAGCAGTCCACCAAGGCGTGGTAAGCAGACAGCCAGTCCATCCCCAGAATTACGCTAAAGTCTTCCATCTGTACATAATCAGGTCAGCAGGAAGGCTATGTCCCCAAACACTAATCTCGCAACCCGTGTATACCTCCTCAGCTACAAACAGTTGACCACTCGGACCTCTGATCACGAACGGATCCTCTAACAGCATACAATCCTGCCCCAAACTAACCGCAAAACTGGCGGCGACAAACGAGTGCGTAGCGCCGGAATCGAAAAGTATGTAAACAAGTCTGCCGGAAACTAAAACCATACCTGCCAATACTGATCCCGAAGCTCTGGCATCCCTGTGTGTCTGGGCGTTGATACGCCCCTTAGCCCTAGGTGTGGACGAAGCAGCCACACTCTGTGTCAGACGGGTAGCTGCTGGCCGGTACCCTCCCCGTGACTACTGTCCTCTTCCTCGCGCCTGGAACCCACGACCTCCTGCTCTCCCTCCGGTGCTCGGCGCGGGAAGCATCTGTTGACCTCCTGCCCTAGACGAGTAGTCCCTCCTAATGTGGCCCGGATGGCCACACTGGTAGCAGAGGGGAGCTTGACTCCCGCCCTCTGTAGGTCCCTGCTGTCGGCTGGGCGAGGGTCCGGTGCTAGCAGCTGGCCCCTATCGAGGGCCCCCAAAGGCCACTGATGGCCCTGCAAAACGTGATGGCTCTCCTGCGGGCGCCACGTGTCTCCTCTCTCGTTGGCCCTGTGAGAAGTCCGGTTGATAAGGCCTCTTTCGCCCGCTGTCAGTATCTCGCGCGGATGGGTTGGTCTCTTCGTATGTCATAGCTGCCTCCACCACCCTCGAGAACGTAGGCAGCTTCAGGGGTTTGACATACCCCCGAATCGCAGGCTGGAGCCCCTCGGTGAACCTCCAAAGGCGCTCCTCCTCAGTGGCCACTACTGTCGCTGCAAAGCAAGACAGTTCCAGAAAATGCGTGCGGTACGTGCTCACGGTCATCGTCCCCTTGCGGAGAGTGTGGAACTCCCGCCTCCTCTGGTCCTGCCTCGTCTGGGGAAAGTACTGCTCGCAAAAGAGGGTGACGAACCGGACCTAAGTCGGCTCATCCCTCTCCTATCCCCTGACCACCCTCCACCACCTATATGCCGCGCTCTCCAGCTGGTACATGACAAAGGCCGCGCGGCACTCCATTGAGGGGCGAAGGGTGTCAAAAACCATCTCAATCTGCTCGAGCCAGTCCTCCGCCTTGGTCGGGTCCTCATCCCCCTTGAAGGAGGGGGGCTTCAGATTCCGGAACTGTCCGAAAAGCTCAAAGTGGCGCTGCAGTAGAGATGCTGGTGCACCTCCAGGTAAAGAAGCCTCGTACACAGAAGTGTCAGAGGAAGGTGGGGGCGGTGGCGGCCCATCCCCTCCCCAGCATCCAGCGCCATGTCCGTCGCGCGGTCCCACAGCGAACTCCCCCTCCGCAGCCCCACGGAGAGGTGCTCGTGGCGGCGGGTGGAGCTCCTCTCGCACGATGTCCCGTATCAGCTGGGCAAGGTCCTAGGCCTGAATGCCCGGGAGCAGTGGTTGGTCCACTGAAACGTCGACCTCAACACGCCCACCCCTCCGACCTCGTCCTCGGCCGCGCCCGCGGCCCGCCTCGCTAGTCCCGCGTCGAGGCATCTCCTACAAGGAAACACGAAATACAGAACGGAAATACGTCAATACGAAACAATATCTAACGGAGAAGTCTAAGAACATATGTCAAAAGAAACATTATGGTGGTTACTCTAGTTACAGACACGTGAATTTGTTATTTTCCAGTCAATTGGTTCACTTCTCGGGACAACCTTGCTCTAATACCATCTTGTTACGACCCGAATCCTTACGAGACACGAGAATCGGATCGACTCGACTGATCCCAAGACCCAGTCGACCAATGAGAAAGTAACCAAAAGAGCAGTAAAATAAACCACATTCACCATGCATATAACTAGCAGTAACAAAATACAGCAGTAAAGAAAAGAACTACTACAGTATACACCACCACAACAGTAAAGAAATAAACAGGTACATAAATATGATGCTTACAATAAAAGAGTACAGTGGTAACAGAAACTACTCACTACAACATAAGGAAAGGCACAGTGGGTACTACACAAGTAAAAACTATTGGGCTCTACTAGGCCCAGCACCCTCTGCAGCCGCCGGCTCTGGCTGCTCGACACCTGGTCCTTAAAAGGTGACAAAGGTGACACGTCAGCGAAACGCTGAGTAGAGTGGCAACCAAAAGCTAAAAAAAACAGTAAGGTGGACAGTAGTTGTTATATTTTTAATCTCTTTCTTTATTTTTCCATTTACTCAATTATTGAATTATTCCTTAGATTTTTCTCTTGATCTTGAATGTTCCTCATGGGAACGATCTTGATTGCAGTCTTTTCCGAAAAGTAGAAGTAACACGTGGTGCTCTCCTGACCTGGAGTCCCCCGTGGTGGTCCTACCCTCAGTCAACCACCCTAAGGTCACTGACAGACGTAATGGTGACTACGGCACGCGCGATAAACGCACGGGTAGCTACCCCGCACTGACACGCAGTCAGTCGTTTCCGTTAACGGGTGCGCCCCAAAGCACAGCACGGAACCAGTATAGGGCAGAGCCCTCTCAGTAACCGGGGTCCATCCCCTCCACAGTCCGCGCACCCTTGCCTGACTACCCTGGTTTGCCCAGTGGGCCTAACAATTCAGTGTAGGAGAGCTAGCAAAACCCTAGGGTCGTGGGGTAGCTAGTGCTCTCCCTACACTAGTAGCTCTCCTCGGTATTGTGTACACGAGGGCCAAAAGTCGGTACAAAGTGGCCAGACCTAACCCTGGGTCCCTGGGGCGGCTAGCTCCGCTCTACACTAAACAGGGGGACAGCCGCTCTCCTTGGTACTCCGTACTCAAGGGCCAGCTCACTTCCCCAATTCTATTCCATTCACTTCCTAGGAGTTCTATTCCTGATTCCCCGTAGGGTTCATGCTTTTTTAACTCAGCTAATTTAGGTTTCATCATTTCAACTTTATATTCATATAGCCCATGTTCTCAACAGTAATTATCCATTCATAAACAGGCAGTTATTAACCAATTACAGGCAGTTATCGTTTCCTTTCTACTTTTCCAAGACTGTAATGTATATATATTCAATCTAGTTTTCCAGTCCTAGTATTCATGTCATATCCTAGGATCTATCATTCAATCTAGTTTTCCAGTCCTAGGATTCATGCAATGCCCTAGGATCTATCGTTCAATCTAGTTTTTCAGTCCTAGGATTCATGCAACACCCTAGACTCTATTAATTATTTCACAAGTGCATAATTTTTGATAAATAATTAAAGGGGCCACTCTACCCGCAAAATCGGGAGTACTGGAGGCGTGATCGGCAAACCCACGCACCTCCGCAAACCCCAGAGTCGCAACGGAATGGGATCCTAACACAAGGATCAATTACAAAGAACTACTCAGAATATGATACAAATACTGTAAACAGGTAGAGGAACTAAATCTGAGAATAACGAAACTTGAAATGCGAAAAACGGACTTCGAACGGACTCTAAACGGGTCAAAAACGACAAGTCTGCCCAAAATCAGATGTCTGGAACATCTTCAAAACGTCTTAAATGGTGGCTCTGGTCATACCTTGATTCTGCGTGGTCCTTCAGACGTCTAACTCCCGCTGAACCGCCTGGACTTAGTTTTCAGACGTCTGACTGTCACTCCGAACGTCTGGAAACCCTCTTCGTTGTCTGGTGCTGTGCCCAGACGTCCGATCTGCGTGAATGAGACCTGCACGCACATGCGATCGTCCTCAACACGAAATGAGCAGAACACCTTGGCGGGACTGCTGCATGGCCATACACGTGAAAATAGAGAGGAGTGAAAAATATCGTACCTTTCAGACGTCTGGACCTTCCTCCAGACGTCTCTCACGTTGCCTGGACGCATGTCTAGACGTCTGATTCTGGGAAATTTTCCCAGAATCAGGACCTCCTCGCCCTCAGCGCACGGCCGTGCCGCGCCACGCTCGCCTGCTGCCTGAGCTACAGTAGCTCCTCCCCAGCACCATGCGCCTGCTGCGCACCCGTCGGCCGGCCCTGACTGCTCCGGTGAGCTCTCAACCTCGCGATCAAGCTTTCTCTCCCTTTCGCAGCAGCCCCTCCTCACCACGCACTCACTCGTAGCCTCTCCCCTCCTCTCTCTGCTCCGCCTTAGCTGTGTTTCCTTCCCGTTTCCTAACCTCTTTTTGTGGTAGTGAGTATTTTGCTATATGTAGTATCATTTCTATTATATTTTTTCATTTGACTTTCCACTGTAATAGTTGTGATGTTCTGTACTATTATAAGATACTCTGTTTTGGTTCTTTTACAATATCTGTATTATTTTATGCTTAGTTACATTGCACTTGTGGTTGTTGAATATTTTTTACTTTTGGTTATTTCTCGTTGGACGACTAAGTCTTAAGATTAATCGAGACGAATCGATCTCGGATCCTGTAGAAATTTGAAATCGAATCGTAACATAAAGTTACCTCTCAATATATAGTCATGCCACTAAACCACCCTTATTTACATCCTTTTTCTCATATTCAGAACTTAGGCATGTGGAATATAAGTAATCCTTGGCATGTATGGAAAATGTGGAGAATATGGGTTGTCATCCGCGATTCATTGTCCTGCTAGGCCCTTCACTCTTCTGCACTAAACCTGCTAGAAAAGCTCTTTAAATTGATACTTATACTTTGTCATATTTTTTGCTCGTGGCTCTTTTTCAGTTGAGCAAGACAGACGATGGCATAAAAGTACTTACATGTAAGGGGAAAGTATTCTTTGTAGATGTTGTCTTATTTGAAATTGATATGTTTCCTTTGCTCTTGATTTTGAGTCCTTAGGTTGGAGTACTTTTAATTATGACAAATACCCACTTCGTGTTGCTTGAATATGTGATACAGGAATCGGTGGTCAACAGCTTGCGAACGGCATTCTTGAGTCATGCTCGGCAAAAGGAGGGCTCATACATCACCATTCAGCTTTTGATAACGTTATCCTCAAAGAAATGAGGGAAAAAACAAAAGGGAATGTGAACAAAAAGCTTGGATCCCGCTTGCAATCTCAGCGTATGATGAAAAAAGCTGACTACAGAAGGGTAGCATCGACCATTTGGATAATTATATTTTATCTAATTTTTTACTTTTTCTTTTAAATTTCTTATAACAATGTAAAAACAATTTTATAGGCGAATCCGTTGAAATGGAATCTCTCCATTCAAGTACCATCTCCTTTGTCGTTTTCTTATGTGTTGATTTGATTTTATCAACCCTAAAAACTTGTATTTAGCTCTTAGATGCCACATTGGACCTTCATTCATTTGTTTGCTATGTGGTTTTACTTTTTAATTTTATGAATTTATTCCATTCAAGCCTCTGATGTGGTCTAGTTGTGGAAAAGGGAACAATGTCAAACTTATCCTTTTATGCTCTTACTTTTTTGTTTTTTCACATATAGTTTTGGTGCTTTCATGCTCAATGCAAGCTACGAGAGTTTTGTTTGTTACTAAGCTAAGTTTTTTTATTTAAATTGTGGACTCTGACCTTGTGGGTTTTTTCACCCTTTTTTTCATTTTGAAGGGGAGTTACGTCTGATCTTGGATAGGTGTTGTATGAATGAGATGATGCATGAATGATTTTAACTTATCTGTGAGGTGAACATGTCCATGCTACCATCGAATTTTGTTTTGAATTATTTTATACCATCTACTGAATTGTAATTATGTGATCTAGAATTATTATTCATATACAACGTTACTTAATAATTCTTACCTTGTATCACTTATATTTTGGAGATTTCCTAAAATTATATGCTACAGGTTTTCCAAAGTTATGCCAATAAAAGTTTGTTAAATAGGGGATATTTTGTCGAATTTCGTTTATCATTCCTCTGTCACTACCATAGTAATAATTTCATTGTCACTCTCAATGTGTGCACATTGCATGCAATATTTCCCACGCTCCTAACTTCCTTTTCACTCCCGTATGGAGGCATTCAATGTGGAGATCCTCAAAAACGCACATTTTTTTGAGGTAACTGTAGTCCTGCTCTGATTTGGCATTCCATGTGGAGATCCTGAACTTGAGAAGAAGATAGAGGAAAAGATAGACCACTTCATATGTTGGGTTGAGAAACATCCAAACAAGAATAGTCAGGTGTTGTCTTGCAATTTCTCAGAAGTCGGGAGGTCTTCTAAAATAGCTTTCAGTAGCTAACTAACATTTTTTCTCCTCTTCCGTCAATGATGCAGATATGCTTCTCCTTTTATGAACCGAACAGCAAGCAAGCAAGCTGGTTTGGTAACAAAGTGGAACACAACACCAACTCCAGCGACCTCCTCTCCTTATCTCCCCCATTCCTCCACCACCGGTTTCTCCCTTTCCCTTTCTCCTCTAGCAACTGCAAGTTGAGGGGAACATAAGGGGACATTTGGATCCTTCTTGATCTAATTAAAAGAAAAATCAATTCAAGTACCATATGAGATTAAATATGATTTTCCTTTTTTGGGATATTGATTTTCAATCTTTAGTCTTTTGACTAAACTATTCTTATTTTTATGGTGAAAATATACTATATGCTTTCTATTTTAGGTGGAGTATTTTGACATGATTTTTATTCTCCTTTTTCCCAGATAAATGTTACCATGTTTGTTTTTTTTTAAAAAAAATATATCTTTCTACATTTGTGTTTACTGCGATATGGTGAGGTACATACAAATTGATGTCTTAAGGTGAATATTATTTCCAAAATTTTCAATCATGCTAAAGTGTCACATGATTATCTCTTAAACTCGCACTTATGCTTCGGTCCAAAGTGCTACCAGTTGGTGTGGACACAGAAGGACATGTACCGATGATGTTCGGCGTAGGAGACATTTAATTTGAACGCATTGCTATTTTGCTTTTCGTGGAATGTCCATTTGATTTATCAATTTAATTACGTGCTCCGTTTTGATTCTTCGATTGGACAGAAGCAGGAAATTCTTTTATCATCATGGAGTGCATAGTCTCGATTGACTACTCCTGCATATGCTTCTAGAAGAACTACAACATCATTTTGTAAGGATATCGTCGGTACGCCAACTTTTATCCTATTGAGATTGAGATTTGCTATTTTTTATTTTTTAAATTATAATAGTCTTTTGAGTAGTGAAATTTTGATGTGATTTTAACTTTTTACACTTTTGCAACGAAGTATAGGTTAAAAATTAGTTGTCTACATTGAAAAGCTTCCAATAGTTAATTAAAATTCCTCGGTCTCTGGTTGTTCAAGGTATTAGTCCTCATGGAAAGGGAGTTGATCCATGTTTGTAAAGATATCTTACTATTTTAGGTTACTGAATAAAGGTCAACCCTTAACGTTATTTTACGTTTAAGTAGAAACTAACTTTGTGAATAGAGGTAATTAAGCATGAACGGATATTTCAGCATTAATGCATAGTATAATACTCCAATCTATGTGATACATGAAAGGACATACTACATAGACATGGCACTATAGATATCATTGTAGCTACGATATCGAATTTATAAATTATAAGAAAATGATTGTAATATGAAGCATATCGATCTCACATGTCTGTAGATTTATATGCACATGCCTTCAGACTTTCGCAACACATTCTTAGTTCCTTATATATAAATTGATATCTTAACACATTAACTGGGGTGAGACTATTATGACAAAAGGCAAGTTTCATGCTGCCCGCTTCTATCGTCATTCCGAGCATCAACATCTTCAACCGTTTTTGTGATCGTGTTTTTTTTTTTTATTTGCTTTTTGCTGGTTGCCTTGTTGATGAGATACACTTGAAATTATACATAATATATGATGAGATCTCTAACTATTGTTCCTTATTAATTTTGTTTATCTCACATAAATTTTCGACATTGTTCAATGATGTGAATTGTTATCCATTACATGAAAATTATTTCAGAAGTAAGTTGGGTCATACATCATTACTTTAAGTATTTGTGTATTTTGTTTTCGCATGTGACGAGTGTTACCCCTTGTTTTGAGAGGTATGGTTCCCCTCTTTTAAGGATGTAACATTATGTAATTTACTTTTTCCCAATAATAAAATTTCACCTTTACAAAGAAATACAAAGTCAAATTTCTTACTATCTATTCCATGTGTGTTATAGATAATTTTTATTTTATTTTTTTAAAACTTCTTACGAAGACAATTGCAATGAAATACAAAATATATGTTGTGTTTAGTAAATGAAATTTATTATATCTACAATGTTAAGTTTGGTTAGGTATAAGATATTCACTTTGTTTGAACGCATGTAATTGCACATTAATGGGAACAATACGTTGTTAAGGTGGATTATTTGAGATGAAATGTCCTTTTCCTTGGAAGATATTTTATATCCATGAAGAATATGATTTTTATTTTATTTTTATTTGTTTAATGTGAGTACACATATGTATGTCGTATATGTATGTGTTAGGTGTATATATATATATATATATATACACTTGTGATCACCTATTTATAAAGTATCTTTAAGGATCTTTATTATCAAATATTTTCATATTATTTAGAAATTGTAATAATGTAGAAGTTACACTCATATATTTCTTTTGTAGAATTTTTTATTTTTTTATTTGCCATACATATCTAGACTTTATATGTTGATTATTACCTTATTTAAATTATAAGTAAGATAATTTTATATCCATTTTATATAATTAATTTAATAAGTGGTATAATTTCATATACTTTTGCTTATAGTACACGAAAGTTAGTAGATGTCATTTTAAATTTTGTGTTATAATTTTTTTTTCTTTTCTTTTTGTTAAACAAAGAATCCTCCTACAAAATGACTATTTAATTCACTTTCATTGAGAAGTTCTTGAGATTTTTGTAAGGAAAATAAGTCAAAAAATAAAAGAATAAAATAAATGATAAAATAAGCTAGTTAATTTATTTAGATGTTTTGAAAAGTTAAATTTATTTTGCAGAGAGATGATAAAATAATTTTATTTTAAATTAAATCTATTTAACTCAATATAAATAAGAGATAATTAAATAATAGATTAAATACTTAACTCAATATAAATCTAGTTAACTCATTAGCCAAACATCTCTTAAATAACTTCAAAGAAATTTTCTCACATAGAGGCACATAGGCCTAATGTGATTAGCCAGCAATTTATTCTTATTTATAGTTTTTTTTTTTTTTTTTGTACTACCTCCATCAAAGCTTGTTCCAACATTCCCACTATTGAATACTTTGCGGTGAATAGGAATGACGAATAAAATCGAATCTGAACCATTTACATGCCAACATTAATATTCTTTCAAAATAAAAGATGATAAATAGCAGGAGAACTTAAGCAAGGGAAAGGAGAAAAAGACAATGATTAATTAATGAAGTGATCCGTCAAAATACCCATTCAACATTTTGACAGAGTCCCAAAAGACGAACTTGGGAAAATGGTAGTCTACCTCTCGTGCCTTTTTTTTGTATACGTCTACTTAATTTATTTATCGAATTTCTTAAACAGTGCAAAAAAATCGAGAACAAACGCCTTTTGTGCGCATCCCACGTTAGACTTCATAGTATATGATATAAGAATCCTGCAAAGGAGATAAGTACATACGCAGAATAGAATATGGAACTTGCCTCCATCAATGCCAATTAAAAATGGTCGGCGAACTGCCCGTGGGAAAACAAATGGATCTGTAACAGGTGGTCCTCGGCATTATGGACTCGGCGAACGTTACGTACCACCCACAGCCTCAACATCTTTCTTTGTTTTGAAACAGTTTTTCCAAAATAGAAAAAAAGAAAAGTTAAAATATAGGAAAATATAATAAGGGACACGTCTTGCGATATAAAGTGATCCGAATGTGATCTATATTGGATAATTGATATTTTATATAAACGAAAAACGAACGTAAGTTATATTAGGCTGTTTATCTTATCAAAAAATTTAACACATCATTTTAAATTAAAATATATAGATAATAAATTATTTTAGGTGATTTATATAAATATAAAATAATTTTATATTAGTAATAAATTATTTTGTATGATTTTACATATATATAAAATTATTTTAAAGATGTAAAATATTTTTAAAGTTGATCCGATGATTTTATATATGTATAAAATAATTTTAAAATTAATTTTAATAATCTACGCACATACAAAATAATTGCTATTAATTTAAACATTGTTAAACCCTACAAGATGTCATTAACTTTTTACGTTAAAGAAAAAATATTAAATAAATATCACATTTACACGTCTATCACAATGTATATTACATTTTACCTCCCTTTTTACATTTTTGATCCCACACCCAAAATAAATACCCTCGACGCCGGTGATACTTGCCGAATTGAGCATGAATGCCATCGTAAGTCAGGGAAGCTTATTAGCTTGATTGTAAAAATTACCATATTTATGAATTGAAAAGATCATAAATTATTGAAACCTTAATTAATACTTACCGAATTGAGCATGAGCGATGAAGCCTGCGTACGTACCCTTCGCTCTCTGCGCAATAGCGGCTGCTTGGGTTACATAAGTAAAAAGCAAGGCATGAACAATTTTTTGCTAAAAAATCTTAATGGAATAAACAACTATATTAATTCTGAATATAATTGCTCACCATTTCCTTTTTCCTTCTTGCACCAGGTTTTATCCCATCAAATTTATTTAACTTACCTATGCTTACGAAGGCTAATCCATGACCCTACCAATCATCCTTAGTAAATGATGGGAGGTAAAAAGAATGTTCAAATTTAAAATTTTGTATGAAGTCTAAAAATGATTTCGTTACCTAGATACCTAACATATAGGTGGATATGGATCTGTCCAATCTGATTATACCCACACAGATTTAAACCCCTCATCATTTAAGTAGATTCAAGTGAGTCTGACCCACTAAGGAACTTGGTTGATCGAAATTAAAAAGTCAGTAACAACATCTATGTCAATAATTACGGTGTCATTACTAACGCTATTTTTTAGCTAAGTAAAGGACACATCAAGGAATCCGCAAGATCTATTACGATGATTTAATGTTATTAGATTCTTTACTATAAATATGGAAGAAAGATCCTTAAGAGTTCTGTTCACGCAACGAGAAAATGAGAGACATTGTATTACCCACAATCATAGTGAAAAATTGAAAATATCACCCTCCCCTTAGACATATATCCCTTTAAGTAAAACTAAATCACCAAATTCTTATATATTTTCTCTATATAATTACCTATGATTATTATTGATTTGGGTCCATTTATACTAAGGACCTAACCAATAAATCTTCCAAGATTATAACTATTTTACTAAGAGTGCACCACAACGAGCCCCTCACCTATTCTTTCATTCTAACTTCCTCTAATTTTGACTCTAAAGATGAGTTTACATTATCCTTCAGCATTCATTCATTTCATGTAATGAACATAGATAGAAAATATACACTTCCCAACGAAACTACCATATCCATGATCCAAATAAACATAGATAAATTTGCAGGTGCGTCTATGTGTATGAGTCTATATATATATATATATACACGCTAAGGGCATAAATGTTATCTCGAACTTATATTTAATGCCATGCTTAGTTTGTTTTTATCAAATGATTTTTTTTTATCAATGTTTCATTACTTACTAACTTACCATTTTTTATGGCTGTCTTAGATTCGTTATATTTATGTTCACCATCAATTTTCTATTTCAAACTTGAGTTTAAATCTAATTTGTTGCATCATGGCTGTAAATAATCGTGAACCAATTTATAACTCATTTTTACGATGTTAATTTAAGATAAAGGTAAAAAAAAAAAAAATGACGCTGGGTAAATTTTGGATGTAAAGACACGTTTTCAAGGATGAAGTACTTTTCCATGACATTCCCATTGTTACATTAAACTTAAGTACACCGTTAAAAAGATTAAAAAAAAAAAAAAAACCTACTAAAAACATCCCGAACTATTCGACCTTTAAACTTAAAGGGTTCTCGATAAAATTTTCTATAAAAGTTTGCTACTCAATCTTTATAATCGAATCGATTGATACCTTTGACTTTAAGTAAAATTCATTTGACACCTTTATCCCTCTTAAAATGATTTTTTTTTTCTTTTACGTCAAACCTAAAATGGTTTAATGCTAGGCTAAAATCCATTGCTCTAAATTTCTAATCAATTGAAAGTGTTAAAAGGACACGAGCTCAATTAAAAGGTCTTGACAAAACTCCAACGTTAAACATTTAGAACTCTTGATTATGCAAGCAATGTCACATGATTATCTATAATCATCGGTGGACCTAACTCCAAGTAACTTGTTGCACATAAGTAACTTTAGGTACCATCCTAAAATATTACTTAGGATCACATATATGGTTAGTAATTGTGTTTCAGGATTTGATAGGTAAAAGTTGGTGAATGTTTGTAAATGTGATTTTAACTTAAGATTTTTTTTTATATAAAAAAAATGTTGACATATGATGTGATTTACTACTATTAAAATTAATAATAAATCACTTTCGTATGGGTGAATGGTTGTGTAAAATCACTTTTTACCTTAAAAAAAATTTTGTATTGGTGCAAGGTAAGATTACACTAGTGTAATCTTACTCTAGTGTAATCTTACTTTGAATTACTTTGCACCTGTGCAATAATTTTTTGCACAGGTGAAAAGTAAGATTGCACATTACTTTGAATTACTTTGTATCAGTATAATATTTTTTACAGGGATGTAAAATTAAATTTCAAGTGTTTCTTCACGTATAACAAGTAATTTTTCACTTGAAAGGTGATTTTTCACCTCAGGGTTTAGAGTCTAGGATTTAGGGTAAATCCTAAATCTTAGACCCTAAACCCTGAGGTGAAAAGTTATATTTCAAGTGAAAAATCATTTCTCATGCGTGAAATCACTTTCCATAAACCTAAATACTAAACCACTCAAAGGTCAAAATCACTTTAGATAGGTAAAACTACATTTGAATAATTTATCACTGATGCAAAGTAATTTATCACTAGTGTAACATTTTTTTTATCACTTGTGTATTTTTTAGGTTAAAATGATATGATGATTTTTTTAAATACGATGAGAATTATCACATAACAAATCTTACGTTCTTTTATTTTCTTTTATTAAATATTATTTATCAAGTAAATCAACATTCTCAACTTTATATAAAATATAAAAAATAATATCCCATGTCATGTTTTCCGTCATTAACCACGTTTTGCTACTTTTTAACTGTTTTAAATTAATGAGACATGTGTCCACTGACTAAACTGATGATTCGAGTTTTTATCTTCTTTTACTTTTTTTTTATTTTTTTATAGAAGTTAAATGTAATTTTCTTAGATGCTAAGAGTAGCGGAGGCAGACAAATAAATTACAGGGGACACAAGAAAATGGCAAGTGAAAATGTATCGTCACATGGGGCTGTACTTATAAGATTGGAGATTTTGTGTATTAATATGATTGATGCTTGTAAAAGATCAAAAAGAATATGTATATTTATTTTAAATAACACAACTAGATAGACATTTACTCCATAGCTCTTATCGTGTGAACATTATATGAAAATAGGCACCATACAATATTTAGCAAGGATATCGACTATAGCAGATTATACATTCGAAGCGAAAGAAGATATTTTCCTATTTATCATGACGGCCCACTAGTTTGTATCGTTACGAGTCAAAGAGTTGCGAATACCTCATTAATTAAGGATGTATGATGATATACAAACTAATTTTAACATGAGTTGGGAAGGGGGCTACTTTATTTTCTCATTGTTTCTATCTCCACTGTGGAAAATAGGGGCTTATCTTTATATGCTTTTCACTCCATTAGTGTGGACCCGTGCCCACACTTAATAAATTGTAACCCCCACCACTGGATAAATGGATTTCTACGGTCAACAACCTCATCAACGTGTATTTTCAAAGATGCATGGGAGGTAGGGACTTTTAATTTTAGAGGAAGTGACCTAAGTTTTTGGAAGTGTTACAAAACCCAAGTTCAATGTCATATAAATTTAGACTACTATTGTGATGGCTTCCCCCTCCACACAAATCCTTCTACAGCTTCCCCGTTCTTAACACCCCCACGCACCACCCAACACCCCCCACCCCCACCACCTTCCTCGACGACAATCTCGCTTACCTGCCACTCTCAAATGGCTCCCGTATTTTGCTTACCAACGAGGATGTCCTTGAGGGGATAACAAGATGGGAGCACGCCTTATGGCCATCTTAAATTGTTTATCTCCACATTCTGGCATCCGCGTAAAGGTTTGATTCTGCACTCAAGGGGAAATGGTATGTTCATAGTGGAGTTCTATAACAAGGAAGATTGCAACAGTGCCCATACGCATGGGCCTTGGTTCATTTGAGGTGCCTGGTTGGTGGTTGAAAAGTGGTCCATGGATGCTCCTCTCCTCTCTCTAGAGTGAATCCGACCACAACTCCTGTTTGGGTTCATTTTCAAAATTTGGGATTGCATTTATGTTCTAGACTTGCTCTAAGTAAACTTGTTAGTGCCATCAGTGTTCCCCTTGCTCGGGATCGACGCACGGTAGCCAACAACTACTTAGATCATGTTCGTATTTGCATCCAACTTACGGCAGTGGTGGAGTTGCTAGATGAGATTGACTTTCATTGTGAAAGTGGGCATGCTGATACGATTAAGGTGCAATATGACTGGATCCCCCCGAGGTGCGAACAACGCAAGATGTTCGGGCACCTATCGGAGACCTGCTCGAAGGTGGGGACATCGGATCTCGTGCGGACTGCGACTGTGGCGTCCAAGCCACCCCCTGTCTGTCGGAAACTGGGAAGGCAAAATGTCGCGGTCATTCAAGAACGGCTTGGAAGAGGCGTGGAAGTCGAAAGGGTGCAGAGGAGCCTTCCCACGTCGCGCTTGAAGGGGCGCACCTCGAACATAATGGCATTGATTCCTCTGCCGTTGGTGGGGCCAAGGCCACCCACAATCCAAATGAAGTGCCTCTTGAAGAAAATTCCCTTCTTGCCCCAGCCGCCCCTCTTAACAAGGTAGGAAAGGATCTCCAAGGAGTTAATTCCCTAAATCTCAACAACTTGGGCAATGGCTTTGGTTTGGAAGATGGAGAATGGAGGGGCCAAGGAAAAAGAGTAAGAACAAGTTGTGGGGAGACCCACATCACTCTACTGAGGAGGCATCCACGAATGTCGTCGGAGCTCCATGTCACTTGTAACTTGGAATCCCCAAGGTCTTAACGACCTGGGGAAATTGAGGGAGGTGGTGACCTTCTTATGGAAGAATGGTGCACATCTTGCTGCCCTCCTTAAAACAAGAGTCTTGACCACCAGGATGACGTCATTCATTTTCTCGCATCCCAGATGGTTGGGGTGTTGCTCACAACATTGATCAAGGGTGCAATGGCAAGATTTTATTCCTTTAGAAGCTGGGAATGTGGAATGTAGATGTTGTTCATTTCATGGACTAGGCTATCTTAGTTTCATGCAAAAATCAAGGAGGCCTCCGCATTCACCTTTCCCTCGTACACACAAGGAATATCACTTCTCGTTGTGTCTCTCTATGGGGGAGACTTGCGCACTCATCGCATACTGATCAATGGATCGTGGATGGTTATTGGAGATTTCAATGCCATTTGCTTTAATACTGAGAAGAGGGTGGGTGCCCCTCCTAACCAATCTAGCATGGAAAGCTTCAACCTTTGTCTTGCAAACTGTGACCTCCATGAAATTGCGTGTAAACTTGATAGGGTGTTGTCAATGTCGAGTGGGTTGATAGATTTCCTCTATTGAGAACTCATTATGTTCCTTGTGACTTGAATGATCATGTAGCCATGATTCTCAAGCTTGTCCCCTCCAAACTAAGGAAAAAGCCAGGGTAGAATGAGATGGTTTTGATGCACTCCTGAGGGAGGCTTGGTTGACACATTTTGAAAGTAATCCCCTCTACAAATGTGTCATGAAGTTAAAAAATGTTAAGGCCTAACTTAAAAATGGGTTGAGGAAGATTGTTCCTGAGGGGATACCATTGGAACTCTCACCACTGACTTAGATATTGTAAATCAAGACCCATAGCAATTTCCTAATAATGTGCAACACCAGGAGGATGATTTGAGGATCAGGAAGCACCTACGCCAACTGTGTCAAGAAGAAGAAGCCCATTGGGAGCAACGAAGTCGGTGTGAGTGGCTAAAGAATGGGGATAGAAACACCCAATTCTTTGCTTATGCCAAAAAAATCAGGTAAACCCACAATTCCCTCACTATGCTTATTAATGAAAATGGTCAGTTTATTGACAAGGAAGGGGAAATCCATGTTGAGGTAGCAACCCACTTTTCTTCTCTTTTTATGAGGGACTTTCAGGATCATGCCACGACACCTTCAATGACATGGCCAGTTAATGCTATGATGATGATTGTAGGAATCTTATTGCCTCTTCTACGGATGAGGAAATTAAGGATGCACTTTGGAGCATCGGGTCGAATTATGCACCGGAATCGGATGACTTTAATGCAAATTTCTTTTGTAAAGCTTGGCCAATTATCAAGGAGGATTTTATTGAGGCGGTGTGGTATTCTTCCTTGATGGGGGAGGCTTGGTATGTGAAATCAATTACACTTTTCTTAGTTTAATTCCAAAGTCATCTTCTGTTTCATCCATCAAAGATTATCCGCCTATTGCCTACTACAATACCCTCTACAAAACTATTGCAAAGGTCATTGCGTGCCATCTCAGGGTAATCTTGCCAAAATTGGTCTTGTTGAACCATGGGGCTTTTATTATCGGGAGAAGCATTGTTGATTGCTCCCTGCTTGCTCTTGAATTCATGAAGGGGTTCCACTCCTCTAACATTCATCCAGGATGTGCATGAAAATCGATATTTCAAAGGCTTTTGATTCTGTGAGCAGGGAATTCGTTCTTGACGTACTAGCAACCCAAGGTTTCCCCCTTACTAGGAGAAACTGGATCTCAATGTGCATTTGGGATCCATCTTACTCTCCCCTTGTGAATGGACAACCTTATGGGTTCTTTATCTTTGGGAGAGGTTTGCAACAAGGAGACCCCCTTTCCCCCCTTTTATTCACTCTTGCAATGAACATTCTATCCATTTTTATTCAGCACCAGACCACAACTTGGGAAGGATTAATGCAGCAAGCCTAAGGGGTACGGAGTTTGCTACCCACTTACCTTTCGATGATGACGTTTTACTTTGTGCAAAGGCTAATTTGAGCTCTACTAGAGCAATCCATAATGCTTTAAATGCCTTTGTAAAAGTTTTTGGTTTGAAGCTAAATGGGGCAAAAAGTCGCATTTATCTCCCTAAGAATTGGTGCAAAAAGATACCCATTTGTCTCTTACTTAGTATATTTGAGGGCATATTTCCGTGTCATTACCTGGGAATCCACTTGGTTGCTGGTCATGAAGGAAATCCCGACTCGGCTCTAGAGGCGCGAATCCAAGAACTACTTTAAGGTTGGCGGAGGAACAATCTCTCTAGAATGGGGAGGATTTGCTGGATCAAACGGGCTATGGAGGGGGTAATTCAATTCTGGCTCGGATCCACTTTTATCAAGCACATTGCACAAAATCAAGAGTTGGGTGGCAGATTTTATTTGGAATGGAAAACCACACTTGGTTTCTTGGAAGGACTTATGCAAACCCAAGGAAGAGAGGGTGGGGAGTGGGGTTGGTCTATGTGATCAGAAGAGCCCCAAGCATTAGCCTATTCAAGATGATCCACATATTATCAAATCTTTCTTCTTTAGTCTGGGCCACTTGGATGAATAATAGATATGGGGATTTTCTCTCTTCGATAAGACAATATCATCACTCCAAGATTTGGACGACACTCCTTGGTCGCAAACTTTTATTGTTGATCTATTGCAAAATGAAATGGCTGGCATTGGTTAGTTTTGTCTTCTTAGGGATTACACTCTAAAGGCTATGGAACCTCATTCGAGTGAAGGGGACGAACATTCCCATTTGGAAGGCGATTTGGTTATCTCTGATCCCTCCCAAGTGGAGTTTTTGTTTATGGCTCGTGTTGGCTCGCTTTGATCGTTTTTCAAAAACACGCATTATAGTAAAATTAATTAAAGTAAATCTAACATTTAAAATTTTTTATACTCGAATTAATCAGAAAATTCCAAGGTTATTTCTGGGAGTAAGCGTAGATGTGCAAATACCACTATTCAAGCTATGAAACTTGAAAACTAAATATGATAAGTCAAATTCGTTAAACCCTAAAATGTAAAGAATTCCCATACGACTTTGCTAATTCAATAGACAAAATTGCATTATGTTACTCAATTAAGGATAGTCAAATCTGAATATGTTTTAAACATCAAATAATTGATGTCAATAAAGTTTGCATGAGATCAGGGAGTAACAATTCACTTAAAATCAAAACTGAAACCACATTCACCAATACTGCTAATCAGTCCTTGATTTTCTTACCTTTAGGACCCTATTTATTGTGATTTGGTCCCTGGAAACCTCTTTTTTCTCACAACCATGCCCCTTCCCTTCTTCTTCTTCTTTTTCTTCTCTTTGCATTAGCAGCAAGAGGTTGGGGGTCATCGGCGATGGATGAGGTCGGCGAGGCTCAGAGCTCCAAGATTCAAGCCAAGGTGTCGAGAGGCTTCCACGTGGTGTACTATAAGTGGAGGAGGCATTGGATTGGTGCGGCGACGCTCGAAGGTGGCCGGAGAAGGGCCGACGGAATCACCATTGATGGGTCGACCGGTTGGGTACGAGGAGCGTCGAAGCTTCGAACTAAGGGCCTAGCGAGCTTCGGTCGGACCCACTAGAAGTGATGGAGGCGTTGATTTGTTGTGAGCAGGTGGGAGGAGGGCTGACGAACTCGATGAAGACGGTGGCAGCGAGGAGAGTCTAGTGGGTAGTTGGTAGTGTCGAAACCTCAAATTGGTTGAGGGGTTTTGATGCTCTTGTCGAGGTGGAGCTTGTGGGGTGGTTGGCGATGTGTCAGATGGTGTGGAGTGGCGAGGCGTGCTCGCCGGAGCAGACATCGGAGTGGGGGTAGAGCTTGCCGTGCGTGAAGAGGATGAACGAGAAAAGGAGGATGTGTGGTCGAAACCTATGTCTAGAAACCTTAACCTGTACTATAGAGGAAGAGGAAGAAGGGAGAGTACCTAGGAGGAGGAGAGCTTGGGGAGGTGGCCGGTGTGCTCGCCGAACTTGGAAAAGAAGAGGGCAATGAGGATGCTGGAGCACTGACGGGGAGAAGGGTATGAGGGTCACCTTCTGTGGTTGGAAGAATGGTGAAGACTTGAGGAAGACAACAGTGCCCTCAATTAGTAGCGAGGGCCGGCGACGAGCGGGGACGGAGGAGAGCTCCAAGGTGCTTTAATGGAGGTGACCGGAGGAAGAAGAAGAAGAGGGGAGGAACCCGGCCGAACTGAGCACGACAAAACACGGAAGAGATGCGTGACGATTTATAATACTGTAAAGGAGTTAGCGACAGCCGTTTGTTGAGAGGTTTGCTCGCAACACTCGCGTCAATGGCTCCAACTTCGACCGATGATTGCAGGCAGCAGAGGAGACCAATGACGGTGGAACAACTGCCGGTAGATGCGGAACAGCGAGGACAACAACTTCTCAAAATTTCGCGAGAGGTGGAGAGAGTTGGCGGGAAATTGCACGCGAATCTCGCTGACTTTCTTGCCATGGCTGCTGAAGGTGGAGGTGCTGGCAGGGGCATTTTTGTGAAGAAGATGAAGAGTTAATGGGGCCCTTGTAAGGGAATTAGGACTCAAGGGCTAAATTGCAAACTTTGCCAATATGAAGCCTAAATGAGCCCAAATTTTTATGATAACCCAATTTGAACATAAGAAAGTTGATGGTGAATTCAATTTTGAATTTTGATGTCATTTGCATTGTCAATTTACAATTTAACCCAAAATAGACCAAATTCCCGTCTATGATTCTATCTTAGCTAAAAGCAGATTTTGATTATTAAATTGACTACGCCAAACCTTATAAAATAATTTTAAATAATTTTTAGAATGTTTAGAATACATTTATTTCCATCGGATCTATTTTAATTGAAGTGGGATTGAAATTATGATTTTTTATTAGAATTAAACATTTAAATTGAATGTAAATATTGAATTATTTAGTACCAATCCACTTTTTGGACAATTAAACTCAATTGACCCTTAATTATCCATAAGTTGACCCTCTAGCTATTCTACATTTATAACTATTTGTAAAAATTACATAATTGACACTCTAAATTATAGAAGTTTGGAAACCTTAAAAACAGTGTTGCTTTCTTTATAAGCATTTGATCATATAGTTATAAATTATAATTAATCAAACAAAATTCTATGTCAAGATATGGATCAATAGCTATTGATAGATAACTTTATTTTACACTTACTTATTCATGATGAATTATGTAGGAGCATCCAAAATGTATTAACATGTATATAGATTCATTGAATGGTTTGATATATATATATATCCCAACAAGGATGTATGGATAATACAATTTCTTTTGATATATAAATTATATGTGATAAAGTTACATACCTTTTATAATTTTCTTATAAATTATAAAGAATTTGTTACTTTAAGTATAAATTACTTCATTCCTATTGGATAAAAAAAAGAGACTGATAGTAGAGTATCTTATATATCTTAATTAGATGCTTACAAGTAAGATGATAAGTCATGTAATTACACAATTGGTTATATACATGGATATCGTTATTTCAGAAACATAGATAATTGGCTTTTTCTCTTTTAACATAGACAAGACAATAGTTTAATTATATAAATAGAATGAACCGGAAATATGTCACAATGCTTGTTATTAATGCAATTAATGTCTATTTAAAAACTTCCTTCTTGGATTAATTACTAGTTTGGCCTTTCTTTATAATGCTATTAGCAAAGGCTATAAGTATGGTTATGGAACAAGTGGATGACTAGATAAACCGAAGTATAAATATTGCATTGCTATGTAAATTAGATCAAAGTATGATGCTAATTTATTTTATTACTAAGAAAAAGACTTATGAGTCATTACTATTAAATGCTAACTTATTCACATAAGTACTTTGACTAATTATGATTGTATCCTTTAAAAATATATATGGATGTTAAGATCCTTATTTACGTAAGACAGTTTTGTTATTTAGTTATATCGAACTATGATTCAAGCATATAATTGATGAAGCTATCTTAATATTATTGTGAAATGTGTTAAGATCAAGGATTAAGATAAGCAGTATGCTCTTATTCAATATTGAATGTGTATGAACTTAAGATTGGTGAATATGTTAAGGTATGACTCAAAGGAGTTTCATGGGCCCTGAGAGGGGCAACGCTTTTTCAGGGGCGTATGGTTTTATAAACAACGATGGTAAAAGATAATCCCACTTCAGTTGTAGCTACACTGACATCATCGTTTATCATTTCATGGACCATTTGTGTCGGCGGTTAAACCATCAAAGCCATTTAATGATATGTGAACCAAGACAAACACCTCAATGCAAGAAATGGTTTAATAAAATAAACCATTGCCATAAAATTGTAATGAAATGCAATATGCGCATTAAAGTAAATGTCTCTATGAAAAATAGTTAAATAAAGTAACCATTGTCATAAATTTGTTATGAAATGCAATATGTGCATTAAAACAAATGTTTTTATGCAAAATGGTTTAATAAAGCAAACTATTGTCATGAAATTGTTATATAATGCCATGTAATAAATCATTGAAAATGAATATTGACATAGAAAAGCCTATGACATACGTTATGTGATGATTTGTTTATGGATATAATTGTAAAATCATTAATAGGGTTATAGAACATGTTTATGCATGTAACATGGTTAAGGGAGCATTATTTTGTAAAGAAAATTGCTGAAATTTTTATGAGGGAGAAGTTATAAATTTCTTATATTTAAGTAAACTTTTAGAAGTATAAGTTTATAATGTTAAAGAATTGAATGATTAGGCAATAATGGTGACTTATTGCTTGTGTTATTATAAAAGAATTATTTTTGGAATGATGTCCTTCATGTAATATGTGTTATTTTTTCCTTCATGGAAGTTTAAGATAACAATTTAATACAGTAGCAAGGGAAATGTAATTAGTTTAAAATACCATTACAACTCGTGCCTTTTGCGTGATGAAAATTAAATACTGATGAGATATGATTATTATGTTTGATAATGTACAATTAGATATAGCAAGATATCTATTGGAATTATAAGATTGTGTTATTTAATTATGTTAAAGGTTTTGAATTATTAATTGTTTCTTTTAAATTTTGTCCCTATGATTACTGAGTTTTACAATTCATAAGTTTCTTTTGAAACCCTACGGAATTGGGCATCGTAGGTTTCTTGTAGGAAATATATATGATTATTCTAGAGTGTACTAGATCAACTATGTGAATAGAGGTACGTGGTTTTTATCTAAATTTGTACTCACCGAAACTTTACCTTTGCCTATTGTTAGATCATTGTATATAATGCTTCACGTCGCATGACTCAATAAATATAGATGCTTCATAAAAAAATCTATATAGATGTGGATCGCTACCTTCTAAGCCCAAGATATATTTTGTTTGGGATTATCATATGGACACTAATAACAGGACACGACTTCATACATTGAATCATACACACACACAAAACATGATATTCTTTTAGTCACATGATATGAGTCATGTGACCCCTTTTAATAGAGGAAAGAGATATTATGTGTGTCCTGGAACATTTTTCTTATCATATCGCACGTCCCTCTCCTTTGTTTATTGATTTAATATCAAAGAAGCCTCTACTCAATTTATGATACTATTGCATGTTTCCTCTTACGAACGTGGCATCAGACGGTTTTTTTAAGACGTCTGGGAAGTGGCCCAGACGTTTGTCCAGACGTCTGGAACCCTTTCCAGACGTCTGGTAATAAATTTTTTCGGCGTACGGGGTTGCTTCTGCGCGCGCAGACTGCACCCGCCGCTTTCGTTCCTCTTTTCTTCTCTCTCTTCCTGTAGGCGCGCCGCTCTCTTCTCTCTCTCCCCGCGCGGCCTTATAAGACACCCACACCCTCATCTCCTCCGCCCTCCTCTTCTCCTTCTCCCTGCCAGTGCGAGAGCGCGAGCGAGTGAGCGGCGGCGGCAGCAGCCGCGGCGAGCGTGCGGGAAGGAGAGTTGCGAGTGGAAGGAAGAAGCTCGACTGCGAGGGTTCGAGCTTGCCGGGCCAGCTAGAGCCGGCCGGCGGGGGAGCGGCGGGCGTGGGGTGTCGCGGAGGGGCTGCTGCAGCTCGGGCAGCAGGCGGATGGGGCATGGCGCGGCTGTGCTTCGCGGGCGGAGAGTGAATCGGGCTCTGGTTCTGGAAAATTTTCCAGAATCAGACGTCTGGACTTACGACCAGATGACGCTGAAGACGTTTGGAGGACTGTCCAGACGTCTGATAGGTAAGATATTTCTATCTTCTCCCTTTTTCGCATGTACGGCCATGCAGCTGTCCGCCGCGACTTCGTCTGCGTTTCGTCGTGTTAAGAGCAGGTGTGTGTGTGCGCATGTTCTGCTCGGGAGGGCGCGAGGGCTCGCCATCCCATGTAAATCAGACGTCTGGCCGCAGTGCTAGACGGCGGAGAGAACCTCCAGATGTCCGGGGAGACAATAGGACCTCTAGAAACCAAGCCAAATGTCCCAGCAGGCTTCTGGACGTCTGAAGGACTACGCAGAACTAAGATACGACCTGACCCACCTTTTAAGACGTCTGGAACCTGACCCACCTTTTAAGACGTCTGGAAGAGGTTCCAGACGTCTGATTTTGGACAATTTCATCATTTTTGACCTGTTTAGGGCCCATTCGGAGTCCGTTTTCCGCGTTTCGAGTTGCGTTCTTTCCAGAATAAATTCCTCTACCCGTTTACAGTAATTGTATACCGTTCTGAAAAACTCCTTGTGATTGATCCTTGTGTTAGGACCCTGTTCCGTTACAGTCTTGGGGGTTGCGGAGGCGTGCAGGATTGCTGACTACGCCCCCAATACTCCCGTTTTCGCTGGTAGAGTGGCTTTTTAATTTACTTAACAAAATTTGTTACAATTGTGGAACAATTAATAGAGTCTAGGGCATTGCATGAACCCTATGACTGAGAAACTAGATTGAATGATAGATCTTAGGGTATTGCATGAATCCTAGGTCTAGAAAACTAGATTAAATGATAGATCCTAGGGTACGGTATGAATCCTAGGACTGGAAAACTAGTGGAATATATAAATATTACAGCCTTGGAAAAGTGGAAAGGAAATAATAACTGCCTGTAAATAAATTTAACAGCTGCCTGTTATGAATAAGAAATATGATGGAGAACATGGGTTGTATAAACGTAAAAACTGGAATGGTGAAACCTAAAATGGCCAAACCAAAAAGAACATGAACCCTACGGGGAATTATGAGTAGAACTCCTGGAAAGAGAACATAATGGAACTGAGAAAGTGAAACGTGGAAGTGTGTTGTCTCTTGGGTACGTGGTAACAAAGAGATGCACACATTACCTCTTAGTGTAGAGGGGAGCTTACCGCCCTCAGGTTGAGACCGGGATGGGTTTGGCCACTGTACACCGACTTGCTGGCCCTCGCGTACACAGTACCGAGGAGAGCTACTAGTGTAGGGAGAGCACTAGCTACCCCACGGGCCCCGGGGTTTTGTTAGCCTCTTACATCGACTTGTTCGGCCCACTGGGTAAACCAGGGTAGTCAAGCGAGGGTGTGCGGACTGTGGAGGGGTTGGACCCCTGTTACTGAGAGGGCTCTGCCCTATACTGGTTCTGTGCTGTGCTTTGGGCGCACCCGTTAACGGAAACGATTGACCGCGCGCCAGTGCGGGTTAGCTACACGTGCGCTTATCGCGTGTGCCGTAGTCACCGTTACGTCTGTCAGTGACCTTGGGGTGGTTGACTGAGGGTAGGACCACAACGGGGGACTCTCCCGTTCAGGGGAGCACCACGTGTTACTTTTACTTTTCGGAAAAGACTGCAATCAAGATCGTTCTCACGAGGAACATTCGAGATCAAGAGAAGGATCTAAGAAATAAATTAATAGTGAATAAATAGAAAGACGTAAATAACGAAAGTAAAAATATAACAGCTACTGTGCACTCTTCTGTTTCTTTAGCTTTTAGTTGCCACTCTACTTAGCGTTTCGCTGACGTGTTACACTCGTTACTTTTCAGGATCAGGTGTTGAGCAGCAAAGGTCAGCGACTGCAGAGGACGCTGTTGGTGCTAGAGCACCACGATCATCTGTTTTGATGATAACAAAACACGTGTTATTTAACATTTGCAATTTGAGTCCTAGATTTCAGGTCAATTGCAAATGTGGACGTGTTTAGACGGAACTCGAGCTCGCATCCAGGACGGATTGGAGGAGCTTGACGAAAAACAGAGGAGGTTCGCGTGGAGCGACAGATTGAAGATAGAAGACAAGAAGAATAGGATAGATTCTTTTTAATCCTTTCATGTACTTTTATCTTTATCTTTCTTGCTCTTTATTTTCCTTAGAAAATTATGTTAAAGAGCCTCAAAGAACCCTAACAGTAGTCCTAGGAACACCGGCACAACCTTAGGATACTTAGGTTTTCTGTAGAATACTTAGAAAACCAATATAGGGTTCAAACAGCACTTCCAGACGTCTAATTCCCAAATCAGACGTCTGATAATGTATTTTAAGACGTCTGACTGTTGTTTCAGACGTCTGATAACTGTTAGGCTGGACATAGTTAGTTCTGTCTGATGAAATCAGACGTCCAGACCTTAGACCAGACGTCTTAGGAGACGTCTGATGAATTTACCAGACGTCCAATTAGTGGACCGTTGGTTGGCTTAGCAAACAGACAAGAATATGACCGTTAGAGCCTTATCAGACGTCCTTAGGTCTTTCCAGACGTCTGATAAATGACCGTTTTGCCTCGGCTGACCCAAAATCTCTTCTCAGAGATTTTCTAGCCGTTGCAACGTTTGGAAATCAATTCCCACAGTAAAAGTAGGTTTCCAGACGTCCAGACTTAGTGCCAGACGTCCTGTATGTCGTCTGATGGACTTGCACAAAAACCCTGTTTAGATCTGATTAAAGTCAGGGAGAAACTCGCATAGAATCAGACGTCTGACCTTGAAATCAGACGTCTTAAAGTGGCCTTCCAGACGTCTGATGCCAGAGTTAGACGTCTGACAACCCTGTCAAATGTAATCATTGTCCTGATTTCGGCCTGATTCTCTTGGACTTTGTTCCCAACGGCTATGGAAGCTTTTCTAAGCCTTCCAAAGCCTTCCTAAGGCCTCTATAAATAGAGGGGAGCCTTTTCACAACAAGAGATACACAAGACATACACCTGAAGAGACACCTTGTAATACACTCTCACACTCTTGTGTCCAAGAAGCTCTTGCTCTCTAAGCTTAAGTTCTACATCTTGAGAGCATCAAACCGTTGCGCACCCGCTCTCCCGCCGTTGTCTACGAGAGCAAAGTTGCGCCGTCGCGTGGCTCACGCACCCGCGTCATCCTCGACGCACTCCTTGCAAAGGGGAGTTTCCTATTTCCTATAGAAGCTAGGTTTAAATTACTTTGTTGGCTCTATAGGTTTGTTGTTTTATTTTATCTTTGTTATTTGGTTGGGTATTCGCTTTGCGAATTCCCGTCTCCTTCGTGGGACAAAATCCTTCTCGTGGAGAGAAGGGGTTGAGGAACGCTACCCTCGTACTTGTAGCGTGGTTGTACTGAGGTTGAATCACCCTCGTTTCAAAGTGATTCGGTTAGTGGATTTGATCAACTAGGTTGATCGGAAAATCCTAACTCGAGAGGGTTAGGTGGTGGTTTTCACCCGGTTTGGGTTTCCACCTAAAAATTACTTGTGCACATTTTGTGATTGCTTATTTTGTGAGATTGCTTTATATATTTTATTTCCGCAATTATTACGTCACCCCCTCCTAGTAGGGAAATTACAGACGCTGGGCCTAGTAGGGTCCAGTAGAGTTACCTGTAGTACTTTTTGTACTTTTCTTCCACTGTAGTGAGTAGTTTTCTATGTCACTCCCTGTACTTTCTTTGTCGAAACTTATGTTATGTACATGTTTATTTCCCTTTTGTTGTGGTGGTGTATACTGTAGTATTTCCTTTTCTTACTGCTGTATTTTGTTACTGCTAGTTATATCAATGCTGAATGTGATTTATTTTACTGCTCTTTTGGTTACTTCCTTATTGGACGACTAGGTCTTAAGATTAGTCGAGTCGGTCCGATCTCGTGTCTCGTAGGGATTCGGGAATCGGGTTGTTACATTTCCCCAAGTATCTTTTCTTTATGCCTAACATGCATTGTCTTTTTTCTTTTCTCAGGAAGAAAAAGATTATGGCGTGGAGAAGAACTTAGATTCCAAAATAGGAAACTCCAACAACTCATACTCGGTGAGCTCCATATAGGCCACAAAGGGTTTGAACAGGCTTCATGTTCTTTAATGGTACTTCTCCACAAAAAGGATGACAAGTGCATACCATGTGCAAGAGCGATCCATCGATCAACGTTTATAGAGATGGTTAGAGGTGCATCCTACAGAAGCCTCAATCCTGAGGTAGTTTCTCAAGCAAGTCGAAACCCTACACCTCCATCCCAATTAGCTCAGACCATATCCAAGATCTCCCTTAATCCATTGATGCCACCATGAGGCCTTCTCATTCGATCTAGATTGGGGTGACTAGGTCCCTTTCCAATTGCCAGATCTCGTTCTACTTGTGTTACCTAGAAGAAAGAGTGGCAAGACAAGTTTATTAATATTTTGTTTGGCAATGGGTGAGCAAAGACTGGCTACTAATGGATGGATCTAACCTTGCAACATCTCATGTAGTTGAATCTGGCTTATTTGGAGTATGGGTAGCTCAGATTTTGCACGTGACCAAGTCTAGTTGGGTCTAACCAAGGGAGAAGGGAGTGGATTGACAAAGGTGGCAGTTCTATTGAGGCTAAACCACTAGGTGGGACTGATGCGAAGACTAGAAAAGGTACTCCTAATCTTATTCTTAAGCAATCCACTGGGACTAACACTTTCGCTTCCATCCTTTTTATTCTTGAGCTAATATACATGTGTCTCTTTCTTTGATTTTTTTTTCCCCTCGAGCAAGAGTTTCCTTCGAGCAAAATCCCCAAAAAGAGATTTTTTGATCCACATAGCACAGGGGCAATTTTTCACTCAAGAAGTCCCATCAAAATGCTCCAAGGCATGCCAAAATCATGACATGAATCCTTAATCTTGCACCTCTCTCCCTTCCTAGAGAGATAGGCTAAATGAAAAATAACATTATGCCATCTCCCTGAACATGGAAGACAATGTTCTCTCTCCACTCAAAGTCCCATGAGCACACCCTTATTGGTTACTCAGTGGTGCTTAACAACTAGCTAGCAACAATTATAAACAAAAACACATATCATGGACAATATTCCTCGTTATTTGATAACGACGACAACATCAATAAAAGATGATAGAAGGACAATATCTGTATTATTTAATTTTTAGGAATTTTCATAGGCATCCTGTGGAATCTTTATCAATTACATCTGTATTTCTATATAATTCATTATTATATCTATATCCCCATAAACTTACTAATCATGATTATAGTCCAAGGTTAAATACCATTTAGTATCGAGGGAATATTCCTCGAATATTTCTTAATGATCATTAAAGTTAACAATTTAAATTATAAAATTTAATTCATGCCCAATGGCTAATTTTTCATTCTTTTGTCTTCTTCCTTCTCTCCTCTCTTTCCTCGCCTTCTTCCTTCTCGTTGGACAACAATGGCAACGTCGATTATGGTGGTGACAATGTCCTTGGACTTCAGTATCACCCATCCTCCTCTCTCCAACCATAGCTCCCCTGCCCCTCCTCCTCTCTCCCCCGAGACTATAGCTCCTCCTCACCCCTCCTCGTGCTCTTCCTGACCACAACTCCCTCCTCTCTTGCTCTTGCTCCTGGGATGGAGGGAATTTTGATTCCTTTTTTGAGGAGTTACTTGCATAAAGTAACTAATATTAATCATAGTTACGTTTATCCATCGGTAGAGCTAACGGGATGGGCATTTGTGAGTAACGATGCAAACTTGCGGAGTCATAGATGTGATGATAAAACATTGAGGATACGAATGTAATAAGAAAAAATTTGAAGAACATGCTTGTAAGAATCCTTAGTTTCTGCCAACCCTAAATGTTTTTTAACAAAAAAAGTCATTCAAAGACAGAGCTCCTACAGTGTCCAAAATTCCCTCTCCCTTTCTTTCCCATACTTCAAAGCAAACACACGCCATCATTTCCACCCTCCCAAAAGTGCCTCCACTCTGCTCCCTCTTCCTCCATTTAACATCATCACCGCACTCCCCAGAGAACCCTCTCTCCGTCTGTCACACACACACCACTCCACCTCCTTCACAGCTCCCCAGAACACACCTTCTGCACTGCACCGCGCCCGCCCCCCAAAAACCATGGAGGAGAAGCAGAAGCAGCAGCAGCAGCTCCCTTCCCTCTCCCCTGCTGCATGCACCTCCATTCTCCTCCTCCTCATGCCCCTGTTGGGTGCGTGCAGTAGTTCTCCACCAGCCCTCTCCCCTGCAGAGTACTGCACCAGCGTCATGCTGAGCCTTGCAGACTGCCTCAGCTTTGTGGAGGAAGGGAGCAACGCCACGAAGCCTGAGGGGAGCTGCTGCGCCAACTTGAAGGAGGTGGTGAAGGCCCACGTGGTCTGCCTCTGTGAAGGCTTCAAGGCCAGCTCTTCTCTCGGTTTGCAGCTCAACATGACCAGGGCCCTTGCTCTTCCTGCCGCATGCCGCCTCTCCACCCCTGCTCTTAGCCGGTGCAACAGTGGGTTCCTCTTGTCTTGCTGTGATATGGGCTTTTTTTGTTTTGTTTGGTATTTTTGGTGTTGGGTTTCTCGTCATTTATTTATTTGTTTATTATATTTTATGATGGTGCAGTTGCTGCTGTTACTGGTGTCTCTCCTGGTATGCTTTTTTTTTTTTTTTTTCTGTGATCTCGTTTCCTTGTTTAAATAGTGCTTCTTAAAGTTTTTTCATTATGGTTTTGTGTGTTTTGGTCATTTTTCTGCACCATGGTTCTTGTTCTGACATTGCTTTGGTTCCATTTCATCCAACAAAAAAAAAAGGCATGCTAAAGGGTATATATGGCATGAATTCTTGAATATGTGGTGTTTGGGGAAATGGGGAAACTCGTGGTTTGTCTGTTTCATATGGGTGAGTGTGCATGCTCAATATGGAAGGTTGCTTTGGAGAAGCCTGAGATGTGAATGGTGGCCATTGACTTTTGGTTTCATAAATTTTTTGGGTTAAAGTTTCACACACCCCTCCCCTACACCCCAGAAACAGCACCGACTTGAAAGTTTGAAACACATCCACTTGCCCACATGTCCAACTCACTACCATTCAAGTGACAACTTCTCTCAACTTACCTCATTTACCAATTAATCCAGGTTACAGCTTATCCCACTAATCTAGGACTACTGTTATTCTTGTCTTGGATTTGAATTTAACCATACTGTTGAGAGAGAACCAAATTCCCCAAATCAACATCATTTTGATGCCTAATTGTGCAGTTTGCACATTTCAAAGTTCATGAACTTCAACCGTCTATAAATTCAAGAGGCCTTCCTTAAATTGAGGGATTTCAGTAAAGTTGATGCATCGGCATTTTTGTTCACACTCCCTGCCTTTTCCACTTAAATTATGCATCTCTAAGATTGTTTAGACGAAGGCATTTCTTTGTACTTGAAGTTAAATCAGTGAATAGACTGATGGATGATTTGTTTGTGGTTCACCGTTGTAGTTACCCCTGATAGGACTGTTGCTTTTCTGAAGAGGAAATACCCAAATATAATGCAGCAACTGCTTCTGATAATCGTTACAGCCAATGGGACTTGTATACCTATGTGGATAATACATTCTCGATATTTTCAAATTCAGACCTGTTCTACGACCAGTTGACAGTTTGCTTATGCTTCCCTGGTGCAGCCATGTATTTTGCTTGTGCTAGTTAAAGGCCGATTTTAGAAATTCAGATGTTATACTTTAAACCCAGTTTTAAATGTGCTTATTCTGATTTTATTTCGGTCAGCGTAGGGTTCGTGGATAGATGTAAAAAATACATCCCTGTATCTTCATAAAATCATCACAGTGGTTTGATATTCCTATATCTTCCTGGCAGTTCAGTGGTTTGATTAGGTGGTACTGGTAATTTGATTGCCATCCTGGGTATAATCTCCTTTTCTTGACTGGTATTAATGGGCTTGAAAGGATCTATGCTTTCTAAAAATTTTATTGAATGCATTGTCTGATTGTTTTGATTTATTTATGTGGTGTTGCATTTGAGAGACAACAGAATTAATAGATTTCTCTTTTTAATTATTGGAGAAATTCTAGGAAAAGTATTCATATGTGTGCGTGCATGCATGTGTGTCTAGGGAATAACAGAGCGAGGCACGCAAATGACATGGATGATTTAAAAATAGAAGTATCTTTGCAGGATTCTGTTCTCCATAGATTTACATTCTTTCCAACAATTTTCTTTGTCTTTCTGTTAAGGAATGGTACCTAATTATGCAATGTAGAACAGTCACATTATTTAGGATCAGTGGATAGTATTCCATAACTAATTTGTGTTTGTGAATATGCTCTCTTATTTGTGGCCTTATTTTCAACTTTTAATTTATCAAGTGAACAAAGTAATGAATGGCATTGAGATCAAATGTTGGTGGTACCTATGTGACTCTTACACCGTGTCAAGGCATCCCACTTAAAACCTATCTAGGTTTGGAGGCTCTTAATATCTCTATTAATTACATCTCATTTTAAACATCCTTTGTACTATTTTAGAAATTCTACAATCAGTAGATTTGAGTTGGAATTTTACATAGTCAATTGATGGTAAGGAACACATCACTATCTTGTGGAAACATCCTACATAGAGTTGGAATATTGTTCTTGGGCATAGAATTTTCTTAGATGGCTATTTTTCTGCAATAAAGGGGGTACATGGTCATCATTTTGAGACCTACATCTATATTTGTGTGGAGGCATGTGTATATATATTGTATTAGGAAAAATATTTTCTAATTTTGTACTATTGTGTTTGTTAAAAAAGTAAAAGATGCATTCGAAATATGCATGTCCCCATTACATAGAGGATAAATTAGGATTATGACTCCATTTATAAGTAGGACTCTAAAATGACTCCATATAATTATATGACTCCAAAAATAGGAAAATAAAGAAAAAAGAATGCATCTTTAACATCTTTAACACTTCCTTTTAAGTTGGAGTATAGATATCTTGCATGTCCAACTTATGCAAATGCTCCATGAATTGAGCCTTTGGCAGGGCTTTTATAAGGATATTAACAAGTTGTCTTGAAGAGGGAAGGAATGGAGTGCAAATCTGCCCTTGTAGCATAGCTTCACAAATGAAGTGGCAATCAACTTCTATGTGTTTAGCATGTTCATGAAAAGTTGGATTATCAATCATGAAACTTGTAGTTGTTACAACCCGAACCGGCCCCATATGGAACCCATGTCGGATCGTTTTGACTAACCTAAGACTCGGTCGTCTAACGAGTAATAAATCAAACATATCCATTCCCATACATGCAGTATAGGTAGAAAATAGAATAAATGACTGAAAACTGTAAGGTACCAGCAACAAAAAAAATGATTCCACAAGAGAGTAACACTGATACAACATAACCATCACAACTTACTAGAAAATGAAAATTTAACTATTGGGTCCAAAATGGATACTCACGATAAAAAGGGAGAAAATCAACCTATGGGAGAAAAGAAATAAAGCAACTAAGGTTGGGTCCAGCTAGATTCAGCTCCCTCCGCAGCCGGTGGAACTGGTTGCTCACCTTCCTGTTTTGGACACAAGTAGTAAGCATCAGCAAAAACTGAGTAGAGTGACAAGAGTAAAATCATCTAAGACAGTTTAACCAAGCGGCAGAAAACATTTCAAGCGGCAGAAAATATTTCAGGTAGCAGTTTTCTGCTGAGATAAACGCATGAGAGGCTACCCTGTTAGCTGTAAACGTTCACACAATTTCATGTTTTGTTTCTATCTCAAAGTACTAGTTGTTTAGTGTTTCGGATAATATATCAAAGGGTTTCGTTATCTCTTAGTTCACGTGTTTCTTGACGAAACGATCTTGTTATAGTTTTTCCCACAATGCGGAATGTGCACGTGGTGCTCTCATGGTAGAGAGAACACCCCGTGTTTGTCTTACATCTGGACTACCACCTCGGGGTTATGGTCGTGACGTAGCGGTGATTACGGCACGCGAGATAAACACATGAGAGGCTATCCCGCACTGACACACAGTCAGTCGTTTCTACTAACGGGTACGTTTTAAATCGTACAACATAGAACAGAACATGGGTCGTGTCCCTCACCAGTTTGCTTATCCTTGCTTGATTATCTCGGTTGGCCCTGTGGACCTAACATGAGTTGGTGTAGGGAGGTCATTCCTACCTTGAGTTCTAAACCAAGAGAAAGCTAGCTCTTTCCTTACACAAGAGGTGATTAGCTCTCCTTGGTACGTGTGTATCCAAGGGCCAACTCACTCCCATAGTAAAATCTAACAACAGTCATGCCACACAGTAGGCGAATCATCCCATCATTATCAAAGTTCATATCACGACGGAGAAGTTATTTTTCTAGCTGTCAATAAGAGCATTTATAATCCCTTAAATTCTGTTTCAAGCATCGGAGATTTCATACATCTCATGTCATAATTTATATTTAGCATGAAGTAGAGAATTAGATGCATCATTATAAAAACCTTTATCTTAACCATTAGGGTAAACATTTTTTCACGTCAAACCTTAATCAATCACACATATAACACAAGTGCAAAGTTCATCAATTTAAGCTTAGGCATGCATGTATGTGAATCCGCTCTATGCAATCATTTGTTTCATTCACTAGTGACACTTGTAAAATCTTAATAATTGATTAACTAGCTACTTGCAACATGCGTTCAACGAACTAAACACACCAGGATGGGAAGGACCACTATACCTACCTAAGGGTATGGAAGATATGGGGGCATGAGGGATCGATCACGACGTCTCTGCAGGCCCCGCACGTGCCCCAAGCTGGAGACCTTACTTGCGAGATTCGGAGACCAAATGGACCACGAACCGGCCTTGGAAGGGTCTTAGTTCACTTGAACCAAACTAGGCGGGTTTGGTCTGGCAGGATAAGCTGCCTGTCTGCATCAAGAGCACGCCTCTCACCGCAATCAGACGTCTGGAGTGCGTCCTGGACGTCTTAAACTCGTATAGAGTCCTGCCTAGTGTCCTCGCTCCTCCCCTGACGTCTGTTGCCACTTCCAGCCGTCCGAGGCTCTATCCGGACATCTGGCACCACCCTCAGTCGTCTGAAAGCACCTCGAGTGCTGCACGCACACACTTTCCCTTGCAGCTGCCCTGCACGAGTGCTGCTTCCCCACAACGCATGCGCCTTAAGCCTGTCCTCGCCGTAGACACCTCGGGTGGGTCGCGGCTCATGCCTTGCGCGTCTTCGGACATTCGAAGCACTCCTCGGCCATCCGCAAGGCGTTGCGGATGTTTGATGGCTGCAGGGTCTCCCCGCTCCTCGTGCGTAGCACCTGCCTTGCTGTCGCGTCGACAACGGCTTCGCTTACCGTGTCATTCTACCTTGCGAGCCGCATGCCTTGACTGCTGCGTACCTTGCTTGCCGCGTCTGCAGCACCTCGCGAGCCGTGCCTCGACTCACGTGCGGCTGAGCTCCTCGCGCTTCCCTCTTCTCCCTTCACTCTCGCCTTCTCTCTTTACTCTCTCTCACTCTCGGCTTTGCAAATGGGAGTAGGGCATGTTGCCCGAGGTGGTGTGGGGGAGGAGTGGGATTACGAGGGAGAGGGTTTCAAGGTGGTGTTGGGTAGGGTTTTAAGGTCGGGAAAATTGTGGTTTTGGCCCTGAAATCTTGTAGTTTTCACGCAGAGCCCATAAAGCGAGATTTGGGGGTGTTAAAATTTCCATAACACATCGAAAAAACCCAGGAATTCGTAGGGACCCCTTGGGGAGGGTCATTTCAGTAGCCATGTTATCGCAATACATCAGCATGGGAAGTTGGACTAGCATACACAAATCTTTTCATAAAGAAGAAATCCATAATAATTCACAAGGAGTGTGGGTCATTGCTTGATACTTGGATTCTGCACTTGATCAAGATACCACATTTTCCTTTACTCTGCTGATGGTAG
Source organism: Thalassia testudinum (assembly GCA_037157565.1). Taxonomy (NCBI): domain Eukaryota; kingdom Viridiplantae; phylum Streptophyta; class Magnoliopsida; order Alismatales; family Hydrocharitaceae; genus Thalassia; species Thalassia testudinum. The sequence goes on along the minus strand of JAZHRO010000054.1, from coordinate 21,996,633 downwards.
AACGTCTATCTTCTTGAGAACCAGCATAATCAGCATTTGCGAACCTAGAAACTTCAAGGTGCCCGTGGTTTTGGAAAAAAGCATGCCATTTCCTAGTAAAGATTTTAGATAGTAAAGTATATAATATGCAGCATTCCGTGGGCTTGCTGAGATTTATCCATGGACTGACTTATTCTACCAACAATAAAAGATATATCTGGTCTGATAAGGTACAACAATTTGCCCACAAGAGCTTTACATCAACTAGCATCTGAGTAGCTAGGGCTATTAGGATCATGTAGATTCAACTTAGGATCCATTGGAGAAAATGCAGAAAATGTAGGCTGACAATCACTAAATCCCTTCAGCCAATAGGTTTAGTAAATATTTTCTCACTGAAAGAATAATACAACCATCTTGATAGGTGACCTCAATACCAAGAAAGTACTTGAGAAGTGCCAGATCCTTGGTCACAGATTGACAATGAAGATATTGCTTGGTTGCATCGGTGGTGGGCTTATTACTGCCAGGAAGAAGAATATTATCAATATAAACTATTAGAATCACTAATTCGGAATCCCAATGCATGGTAAAAATAGAATGATTAGCATATGGACATGTAAAGCCAAATTGCTCAATTGCTTTGCTAAAGTTGTCAAATCATGCATGAGGACTTTGCTTAAGTTTATAGATTTCCTTGTTAAGCTTGTAAACTTTTTGTTGCTCCCCGTAAGTGATGAGTTTGGGAGCTTTCTGCATATAAACTTTTTCATAAAAGTCACCATAAAAAAGGCATTTTTAATATTAAGTTGATGTTAACATATAGTGTCTTTTTATGTTTTATATTTTTTTCCTTGTATGGGTTTAACTGTACTTTCACTCCTTGGTCTCTCTCTAATATAAGAGAGCCTAGGGTTTTCTATATTGAATTGAATCATTTTATCCAACTTGGTATCAGAGCAGCGGTCCTAGACCGGTGCCCTAGGTATCCCACCCAAGTAGGTTTCCAACCCTATCACTAAATCCCTCTTCATCTCTCTTTCTCTCTGATTGGCGGCAGTGCCTCATTGCGGTGCACCGACAGTCTCGCACGGTGGTCGTGCATGCCTGAGGCAGCGACCTAGCGGCAATCTACACATTTGAGGCGGTGCTTCAGCGGTGCCACTACACATCTGAGGCGGCATGGTCGTGTTTCAGAGAGGCACGGCGGTGATCAGGCGTAGCAGGCGTTTGAGGCGGCACTCAGAGCGGCAGATCGGCATGCTGCTGCATATATGAGGGGGCTGTAGCCCCTTTATAGGGCTACTTTCCTCCCCTACAGCAGGGAAAAAGAGACCTAGGTCTTCTTGGGACCTTCTTGGGTGTTCTCCCCGCACTCAGGTTAGGCCAACGCTTATTTGAGGGGACTTTTCGCGAAAATGCAGGTCTGAACACATCTGACTTCAGATCTATTGATGATTCTTAGCAATGATATGATTTTTACCTAAATCTACGATTTGATTTTGGGGTGTGTATTTCCTATATTGTATGATCCTTGGGGTGTGTATTCCCCATTTTTTCCTTGGATGTGATCTAGTTGACACTTATGGCAGAATTTGTGAGTCTCGTACATAAGGAGCATTACAAGAGCCACTATGGAGCAGGGTGGTTGATCGACTCTGGTGCGTCATAGCATCTGTGCGGTGATCAGACCTCTTTTCTTTCGCTACAATCTGTTCCCCCAGAAAGGACTGTACAGGTTGCTGACGGTAGATACACCCCAATTAGGTGTAAGGGGGAGGTGTTCGTGACCCCTGGTTTGCAGTTATCTGATGCATTGCTCGTACCAGAATTCCCACTGAGTATGTTGTCAGTGAGCAGAATCACGAAGGAACTGTAGAGTCATCTTTGATGATGTTGGATGTGTTGTTCAGGACAAGCTCACTGGAAGGACTATTGTTAGAGGTATAGAGGAGAATGGAGTTTACCGTCTGGGACATGAGCCATTTGTAGGGGTTACTCGATATGGTAGCAGGAGTGTTCTACAGTGGCACATTCGTCTTGGCTACTTGTCTCTGGATCGCCTCAGGAGGGTGATATTACATATTTCCCCAACTGTTACCATACAGTGCGATGCTTGCCAATTGGTAAGCACCATCGATCCTCTTTTCCAGCTAGCACATCTCCTGGATCTTCGACATTATTTCAGTTGCTCCATATGGATGTATGGGGATCGAGCAGAGTCCCATACCGGATAGGACACCGGTACTACCTGGTTGTCGTAGATGATTTCTCTAGAGCCATATGGGTGTTCTTGCTGAAAAGCAAGGCAGAGGTTGGAGGATGCATAGAGACCCTTCTTTTGGAGATCAGCACACATTATTCAGCCACAGTGAAGATAGTGCAGATTGATAATGCTTTTAAGTTCTACATTACCAGACTTAAGGAGGTCTATAGGACCTGTGGGATTGTCCACCAGATTACTTGTCCTCACACTTCACAACAGAATGGGGTTGCAGAGAGGAAGCACATGCACTTGTTAGATGTTGCTCGTACACTATTAATTCATCATAATGTACCACAGAGCATTGTTTTAAAAATCGTGCCTCGAGGTGCATGAGGCGTACGCCTTAAGGCGAGGCGACCTGATTTCGCCTCGAGGCTATAGCCTCAGGTCTGTTCTGTGAGGCGTGCGCCTCAACTCTTCGAGGCGCTGCCGAGGTGATGAGGCGCTGGCGAGGCACTGCCTCGGTTGGAAGCTCCAGCGCCATCGCAAGCAGCAGCGCGAGCTCCAGCGCCATCGCCAGGAGCAATGCGAGCTCCATCGGCAGTGCGAGCTCCAGTGCCATCGCGAGCAGCAACGCGAGCTCTAGCGCCATCGCCAGCAACAGTGCGAGCTTCATCGACAGCCGAGCTCCAATGCCATCGCAGGCTCCAGCACCATCGCCAGAAGCAGTGTGAGCTCCATGATGGAGCAGCTCGGTCGCCACCAAGCTTCGCCTGAAACCCTAGGTCGACCTTCGGCAAAGTAGCTCGAGCTTCGGCGAAGTTGATCTTAAGTCTCAGCTTCGAAAGTAGTGTAGAGTCTTGAGCTCGAGCTTCGACGAAGTCTTGAAGCTCGATCAAGTGTTATTTATGTACTAAATCTACTGATATATATATATAATAGTATATATAGAAGTATGTATATAATATATAGTGTTATATATGTATCTATATATAGAAATATGTATATAATAGATTATGTTATATATAATAATACATATAGAAGTATGTATATAATATATAGTGTTATATATGTATGTATACATAGAAGTATGTATATAATATATACTCTTATATATGTATGTATACATAGAAGTATGTATATAATATACATTATTATATATGTATGTATAATATACATAGAAGTATGTATATGTGTGTATATATACTTAACAAGTATATATCATATCAATTTTTTATGTTTTTTTATGTAAATCTTGAGCTTACGCCTCGCCTCGATGAAGGCAAACCGCCTCAGACTGCATCGCGTTTTTTAAAACCTTGCCGCAGAGATATTGGGGGGATGTAGTTCTGACAGCGACTTATCTCATCAACAGGATGCCCAGCTCAGTTCTTCACGAGTAGATATTGGTTCTTCTGCATCCAGACAATGAGTTATTTCATGTGCCTCTTAGGACCTTTGGATGTGTTGCATTCATCCATGTGCCGTCACTTGGTCATGACAAGCTGGCTCCCCGCGCTATCAAGTGCGTATTTTTGGGGTACTCTAGGACATAGAAGGGGTACCATTGCTATGATCCTTTGCAAAACAGATATTATGTTAGTGCTGATGTGACTTTCCATGAGGATATACCATATTTCTCAGTCATTGGACAGAGGAGTTCTTGTAATGATGTTGCCTTTCTTCCCTTACCTATTCCGTGTACAGAGACTCAGGTGTCTACTTCTCAGTCCAGACCTCTAGCTGATAAACAGATGAGTTCTTTCTCCTGGGATGACTTTGAGAAATTGCACGAGCCATTGCATATCTATCACAGGCATCATACTACCTTTCAAAGGCCTCCTCTCTCACCAGCAGCTGATGGTTCACAGGTAGTTGAGAGGGTACCTGATGCCAGTGACAGTTTGGTTAGACCTGACTTCCTAGACAGTGCAGATCACCACAGTGGCGAGGCTCCTTCTGCAGCAACTCAATTAGAGGTACCAGATGATTCAGATCTCCCTATTGCCATTATAGGGCATCGCGCACCTGTGAGTCCAGATACTGGGTCATAGGTTGCTTGGCTACTGATGGTCTTGCTCCTCAGTTTAGTAGTTTTTGTCAGGCCTTTACAGCGTCACATTCCGTCTACCTACCAGCAGGTCATGCTTGATCCGAAGTGGCTTTAAGCCATGGAGGATGAGATGGTAGCACTTCGAAGTAGACAGATTTGAGATCTCATCTCACTTCCTACTGGTGCACGATTGGTTGGCTTCTGATGGGTCTTTGCCTTGAAATACAACCTTGATGGGTCTATTTCAAGGTATAAGGCCAGGCTAGTAGCGAAGGGGTTCACTCAGACATATGGGGTGGACTTCTTTGATACTTTTCCCCCTGTTGCGCGGCTTGCCGCTGTCCGGATACTTATTTCTATTACTGCTCATAGAGACTGGCCATTATACCAGCTGGACGTGAAGAACGTCTTCTCTATGGTGATCTTCATGAGGAGGTTTACATGCAGTAGCCCTCGGGTTTCGAGGTTTAGGGGAAGTGTGTGTGCAGATTACGAAAGGCAATCTATGGCTTGAAGCAAAGTCCCAGAGTATGGTTTCAGAAGCTATCAGAGGTGCTCCACCAAATTGGTTTGAGTCGCTCCACATCAGATCACTCCTTATTTACCAGGAAGACTGACAGGGGGACTGTGGCACTCCTGGTATATGTTGATGATCTTATCATCATCGGAGATGACAGAGATGGGATAGATGAAGTTAAGAGGCACCTATTAGAGAAATTTGTCATGATGGATTTGGGACAGTTGAGGTATTTCTTAGGCATTGAGGTTGTACGTGGCAGGGATGGAGTGGTGCTCTCGCAGAGGAAGTATGCTCTTGATCTTCTTCAGGAGACTGGCATGTTAGCAGCTAAGGTTGCAAATATTTCCATGGATCCCAAGGTCCATATATATGATGAGAAATCTGAGGTGGTTGACAGTAGAGCATACGGGCAGTTGGTGGGTAAGCTTCTTTACCTCACCATCACTTGTCTAGACTTGTCTCTGTCAGTTGGTAGGCTTAGCCAGTTTTTGGATAAGCCAATTAGGCAGCATTGGGAGGTTGCAATGCAGGTGCTCAGGTATGTGAAGAAAGAACCTGGACGAGGATTATTATTCCGTAAGGGAACGCCCATGAGGATTGTAGCATACTCTGACGCTGATTATGCTGGCTGTGTTGGGGACAGAAAATCGACCACAGGTTTTTGCACCTTTGTTGCAGGCAGCCTGGTTACCTGGAGGAGCAAGAAGCAAGTGGTTGTATCTAGATTCAGTGCGGAGTCAGAGTACAGGGCCATGGCCCAGACAGCCATTGAGATGGTTTGGGTCAAGTCAGTTTTGTCAGATCTTCATGTTTCTCTAGATAGCTCTATGGAGATGCGGTGTGACAACAAAGCAGCGACCTACATTGCCAATAATCCTATGTTTCACGAGAGGATAAAGCATGTAGAGATTGATTGTCATTACACTCGAGATCTCATTCAGCGTGGAAGTTTACATACCACGAGTGTTACTTCTAAGGAGCAAGCTGCATATATCTTCACAAAGCCCCTGGCGTGATCTACCTTTGAGACGTGTTATTCCAAGGTGAGCATAATAGATATTTATGCACCAGCTTGAGGGTGAGTGTTAACATATAGTGTTTTTTTATGTTTTATATTTTTTTCCTTGTATGGGTTTAAGTGTACTTTCACTCCTTGATCTCTCTCTATATAAGAGAGTGTAGGGTTTTCTATATTGAATTGAATCATTTCATCCAACTGAAATATATCCCATTTTGAATATACAACGATCAAGACTAGTGTTATTATTGAATTAAGTCATGCAATTGAAGAAAATACCTCAAAATAATCTATATTGTAAGCCTTTATATAACTTTTGGCAACAAGGTGGACTTTATATTGATTTATGATGCCATCAGGTGAATACTTAATGGTGAACACCTGGTTGTATCCAACAATTCCCATATTAGGTGGTGGACCAATAAGCTCCTTAGTGCCTTGCTTGTTTAAGGCATCTATTCTTTCATAGTACACTGTCATTGTGCAATTTGAATTGCCGCATCATAGTTTCTAGGAATAGTAAGACTATCAAGTGCAAAAATAAACTATAGGATCAAGACTAGATAAGCATAATTAGGGATGGAATATTAAGCATGCGGTGGACATGAGTGATTTGCCTTGCGAAGAGAAATAGATAATTGTATGTCATCTATCAATTCTTAGGATGGATCTCTTTTAGATAAAGTCTTTTGGAGGGGGTTGAATTTTGTCCAAAGTATTAAGTGGTTTTGTTGAGGATGGATTAGGTATGCTTGACTTGTTGGAGGATAAGTAGAGATAGGAGGGTTTGTTGGTGTAGGTAAGGGTATTTAATCAAGAATGGTATATTTTCAAGGGTTCTCCTTCGTTGGAGTAGTATGGGATATGTTGGATCAAAAGTTCAATTGATGGACTTATATGTGTAAATAGTCACATTGAAGATTGTCCAAATAATTTGGGTCCATGTTAAAAATGATCAAATAAGGAATTATGGTTTATGATGGGCAAATAAATGTATTGTTAAGATGTGGGATATATGTGTAAGGGTTATTTCCACTTCTTTGATGGGTAGAAATGGAAATGACCAAAGCAATTGGTGGTTACCAATTGCTAATGGAGTGCTTATGGTCCTTAATCTCAACTCTAAGTCAATTCATCTCTAAAGAGCTCCCCATTGGTCTTGAGAGAGAAGTGGCGAGAGAAGGCTTGATCATCTCCTACTTTGCTGGAGAATTAGAACTCCTTGTTGAGGTGGTGTTGAGCTTAAAAGGCCATTTTCGTCATCCGCATTGAGGTATCAATGGCTACGAGTTCGGGTAGTGTTATTTGATCAATCAATAACTTTCATGTGCTACGTTTGTCTTTATGCATCTTATGTTCTTATTTGTATTTGCTCATAGAAATTTCTTTGGTAGCACTTTAGGATCTTGCATAAACTAGGCTTTAAATCTTCATTTAAACTCTTACCGAAAACCTAGTTTAATTCTCGTAATTGCTATAAGTATTGATACCCACACTCGGTATAGGTACATGTAAGCTATTGTTTTGACACTTCGGATTTAGGGATTCTTCCTGTAGCCATAGGGTATCGATATTGAACCTTAGTATCGATACATATTGTTCATAACATCAATTTTCAGAGGTGATGTGTGAATGAAATGCAAATAATATTCTTTATCTTGAAATATGTTATAGACAATCTTTATATCAATTTTCACCTCTTATCAAGTAGAATGATCAAGTTGACAAATTCTCGCAAACTCAGAGTTGTTGGGTTTTTAAAGGTCATGGCTTTGCTCATATCATGACCCTCTACCAAGACCATAAAATTTATTGTTGTTGAGAGACTTGTTGTGAGGGTGCGTTTTTCCATGTGTTTATTTCATAGAGGGTTGTGTTGTATTTTTCTCGTGCCTCTCTATATAAAAGAGAGGTAGGGTTTCTTAGAGAAAATAAGACTAATTATTTTCCTTAACTTGGCATAAGAATAGCGGTCCTAGACCGGTGCCCTCATACCACCACCGAAACAAGCCTCCAAGCCCCTCCACCTCAATCCCATCTCCACCGGTGGCAGACCTCATCGTCGCCCCTCTCCTCTGGCTAGAAGACCTTGCCGCCGCCCCTCTCCCCTGGTTGGAAGACCTCACTGTCGCCTCCTTTGCAGCTAGCGTCGGCAGGGAGGAGGCTATCCACCGCTGCCACCTCCCCTTGGGCAGGGTCTGGCCCTTGTGCTTCTTCATCGCTACGGCCAGGGTGGGGAGTTGAAGCCTTGTCGGGGGTGATTGAGGTTGGTGGTCTGCGGGCCAACCTCCATCGCCGCCAGCATGTCTTGGACAAGAGCTGGTGCTTTGCAGGTCAACCTCCATCGCCGTCGGCTTGTCTTGGACAGGAGTTGGTGTTCTGCAAGTCAACCTTCATCTCCGTCGGCTTGCCGTGGACGGGCGTTGGTGACTTATAGGTCTGCAGGTTGCCTCTGCAGGTCACGTGCTTGTGGGTCTATGGGTTAGGCTCCACATAAAGCTTGTCATATGGCCTGAATAGCATTCAAATCTCTGTTTTCATGATTTTTCAGATATGGAAACATATTTGAGGCTTCATTCTTATGTGTTAGAGATTGGGTTGGAGTGCCATGGCATCATCTAGTTCATCTGAGGTTACATTAGATGCTCTATGGACATCGAGGGTTATAAGAGTCCTTTCATTGGTCCAGTGGTTAAGCTTGACGAGACCAACTATCTATAGTGGTCCCAAATGTTTCTGATGACTGTTCGTGGTCATGGCAAAGAAAAAATTCTAAAACAACCCGAGCCAACAGATAAGACGTGTTAATGCCTCATAGGATAGAGAACGCTATGGTGTGTGCTTGGATGATAAACTCAGTTATTCTTAGGATTGGTGATGGAATCATGTACTATCCTATTGCCAAGCAGATGTGGGAGTCTCTTGCTGAGACATTCTCAGGAGAAGAACTCGGCACGTTTGTTCCAGATCTAGCACGAGCTATTTCAATTACGATAGGAGGGTTGGTCTTTGGCTCAATATTTCAGTTACGACAGGACGTGTGTTCAGATGAAAGGTTTATTGGAGAGGCACAATTCTTACTGACCAGGGTGTACTTGCTCTTCTTGGCGTGAGTTTAAGAAAGAGTTGGTTCTCTTTATTTCTCTCTGGTTTGAGTCTTAGTTTTGCTGTAGCATAAGATCAGATTCTTACTCTGCCTGAGCTTTCCTCTTTGGAGGAGACTTATAGTAGACTGAGCAGGATTGTTATTTCTGTTCCTCCAGTGGATCCCACAGGCCAGACCACTGCCTTGATTGCTTCTTCTCATTGTGGGCGAGGTGGTTCCACTATTCGAGGTTGTGGTCGTGGTCATGGCTGTGCATTAGGAGGTTATTCTTGTTCACCATGCATCTACTGTGGTCGTTTGGGTCCTTGATCGGGAGTTTTTCGCTTGCAGAAATAATGTACTAGAAAAATAAGTTGTCGCAGTAAAATCACGTGGTAGAAAATCCCGAACAAAAATATTTTAATAAAATCAATCACGAAGAGTTAGGTCGTATCCACGGGGAGGAACAGATCAACAAAATCACGAATAATTTTCCTTTGTATTCGTCTAATCGAGTGCAAAATCCGTGCTCAAATCTGATGCCAAACGAGGTGAAAAGAAGGAAACATAAATAAATTAAGAATGCAGGGATATGTATGTAATTTTCCTTCCTTGAAATAACTTGCAATGACATGTAGCGTAATTATACTTCAAGATATTTGGCTTTCTCCTTTAGGTCATGTGAGTGCTTTTGATGAGATTTTATGCATGTCTCAAATTCAACATATAAGAGTTAAATGCATGAAAGAAATAATCTAAATACTTAAGGGTATGAATGTAGTTTCACTCAAATAATTTAAGTCATCAAATAAAGCAATAGTGTTCCTCAATGGCATAATGTGTAAATATTAATTAACACAAAAAAGGGGATTCCTTCCCCTTGTGCGTGCGTGAAGAGGGAGCGACTGTGGAGGTTGAGGAGCTTGAGGAAGGTCGAGGCGGACGAGGGCTACGTGGGGGTGGTGACGGCGCGTCGACGCTGGTTGGAGCTCTCGCCGACGACGAGGAGGGCCGTTGGCGGTGGCGACAGCTCGTCGGTGCGTGTAGGCTGTCGTGGGCGGTTCTAAGGGTGTGGTCGTGCTTGTGAGGGTGCGGTGAGTCCATTGGAGTCGACGGCGAAGCTGGATTTCATATGACCGAGTCTGTTTGGTCACTTCTTGGTCATTAGCATTTGTTTGTGCAGATCGTTTAGATCGCCGTTCGTGCGATGGCGCAGTTGTTCCTAATGGTGTGGCGCATACTCTTCAGTTTGCTACGAATTTGCTGCTTGAATGCTTTTTTTTTCTTTTGTTTTGTTTTTGTTGTGTTGTGTACCTCACTCTTTGAGGGGCATTCCTGCTCTCCCTCTTTGAGAGGTGCTCAGTTTATCTGGTTTTTTCCTTTTCGTTGTGGGGCTGTGTCCTTTGTAATTTTTCTGTTCCCTTAATGGAGTATCTTCTCTTCAAAAAGAACAAAAAAAAGGTAAGTATGTGTAAAAATCCTGATGTAAAAGTAATAGAAAAAGGAAAATAGAAATGGAAACTTGCCAATTAAAGTGGAATCAAAGACGAAGCTAAAGGTGCTTTTTTTGAACCACCCCACAATGATCTAAGAAGAACATGGGTAAAACTAAGGGTGAGTAATAACTCTGTTAGGCAGTAGTTTAAAAATAATTGATAATTATGTCGATTAAATCTGTTGTATGATTTGTTGGTTGGCGCCAATGTTGGTTGTAATAGGGAGACCCAAATTGTGGAGATCCCCTTATCTATAAGCAGTATGCAATGGCAATCAAAACGGGTGTGTTGTGGTTGGCCACCCTTTATAGACTTCCCCTATCCATCCTCTGTCTTCCCCCACCCCCACCCCCACCCCCACCCCCAATCCTCCTTTCTTATCTACATACTGGCTGTTACACGATCCCAAAGTAAAGCCAACTCTTCCTCCATGTCTTCTTCTTCTTCTTCTCTTACTTTTAATCCTGACAAAGTGGTGTCTGAGCATGGGTACTTTTGGTTAAAAAAGTAGATGGTTCTTGGCGCATGTGCATTGATTATAGAGGGCTTAATGCTATTACGATCAAGGATAAATTTCCAATTCCACTGTATGAGGATTTGTTGGATGAACTAGTGGACTCTATGTTTTTTACCAAAGCTGGATCTTGGTTTAGGATACCATCAAATTTGTGTTCATGAAGATGATATCAACAAAACAACCTTTCGTACACATGAGGGCCATTATGAATATTTAGTAATGCCCTTTGAACTCATCAATGCTCCTTCCACTTTTGAACACTTAATGAACGATATATTCAAGCCATTTCTCAGGAAATTTGTGAAGGTTTTTTTGGATGATATTCTGGTGTATAGCCGATCCTTTGAATTGCATCTCCTACATTTCGAAAAAGTCTTTGGCATTCTACGACAACACTCCCTATTTTTAAAGCAGTCCAAGTGTACAATTGCGGCAGAACCAGTAACCTATTTGGGCCATATTATTTCTTGGGATGGTGTGTCCATGGAAGAAGATAAGATTCAGGTTGTAGTTTTCTGGCCAGTACCTACCTCTATTAAGGCTCTTAGAGGACTTTTGGGGCTTGCAGGATATTATCACAAATTCATTAAAGGCCTTGACTGATGCTTTAAAAATAAGATCATTTGCATGGAATATAGAGGCTGAACAAGCATTCTTGGCACTTAAAGATGCATTAGTCTCCAATCCAGTTTTGGCTCTACCAAGTTTCTCATTACGTTTTGTTTTGGAATGTGATGCTAGCGGCCTCGGGATGGGAGCCGTATTGTCTTAGCAAGTCAAACCAATTGCCTAGATTAGTAAAGCATTCGCACCAAAACAACAAACATGGTCTACGTATGAGAAGGAACTTCATGCAATTCTGTTTGCGGTAGAAAAATGGTGACATTATTTGTTGGGTGGTCGTTTTACCATTCATATGGATCATCAGAGTTTGCGACATTTACTCAAACGAAGAGCCAACACTCTAGCCCAACATAAATGTCTGATTCGCCTCATGGATCTTGACTTCTAGCTGGAGTACGAGGGAAAACATAATCAGGCTATAGGTGCACTATCCAAGCTTGAAGAATATAAGTTTCTCCATTGCTATTTCAGGACCTGTTCAATGCTTTGACGAATTAAAAAGATGCTACACCACTGATGCAAGTCTTGTTCAACTTCTACAACAATGGCATGATGGTCTACTTTCTCATGATAAGTACCATTTGCGTCATGGAATCCTATGGTATATGTTACGGAGTCTAGGCAGTTGTGTGGTTAGGAGTGGTGCATGTGGTGTGTTATTATATTTAGTTTTCTTTATGGGGTTGTATGAAATTTACACCCACTTCTCTCTTTATATAAAGAGAGGTATGGTTAGATAAATACATGGATTTGCTCATTTTTCCTAACTTGGTATCAGAGCATCGGTCCTAGACTGTGACTATAGGTATCCCACCCCTCATGGCCTCTTAAACCCTAACCACTAAACCCTAATTGTCTCTCTTCCTCGTAAGCGGCAGCAGGACTCAGCGGAGCTCCAGCGACGTGCTGCAGCACATGCATGCCAGCAGTGCTCAGGCGGTGCTCGAGGCGGTGCGGGGAGGACCTGTTGCACCGTCGTGGCGCTCAGGTGGCGCTCGTGGTCGCGGTTGCCCTGTGGTGAGCTTGGGCCTTGGCAGCGACGCTGTAGCATCTAAGGCATATCGCGGCGGCGTTGCAACGACCTTGGGGGGCTTCTAGCCTCCGATAGCGGTGCAGCAGTAGTTAGGTGCTGCTGAGGGTCTAGATTGGCGGCGGTACTGCTTGCGAGTGGGGCTGCTGTCGAAGGGCGCTGCCTCCATCAGCAGCGGTGGCCAGGACAGCCCAGACCGACTGGGGGGTGGGCATGAGGGCTTCTTTGCTCATGTGCTCCCCTGGTTAATCCTTGCAACGCAGGATCATGCCCCTAACATGATTTCTGGAATTGTTTTTGTCTAGATCTTGTGTTAGGATCTGTTTTTGTGATGTTTGGTGTTCTGCATGGATTGAAAAGCGGATTTTCAAATCTGATGATAAGGACTATCTGCTGCTATAGTCCTTTGATATGCCCAGCTGTAGGTTGCACCACGGCTGTTGGTTATAAACTACATTGGTAATGACTATCTGATTTTTTCTTTACTTGGTTGATCTACCTCGATTGCCTGGTATGACTCCCTATGATGTTGATGTTGGTCCAAGCATCTCTATCACAGAGAGGTTGGCAGAGGCTGTGGTGACCATTACCAGGAGTGAGTATGAGATACTACTCCGTGGTTGTAGCCATCATGATTGGATCCAACGGGTTAACGAGTTGGGCTCCATTGCACGCAACAGGAATGAGGGTAGTACGGAGTGGTTGATTGACTCAGGAGCTTCACGACATCTCAGTGGAGATCAGGATCGTTTTACCCATCTCAGATTTGTACCTGCAGGTAGGACTGTACAAGTTGTAGATGGTAGGCATTCTAGGGTAGAAGGTCAAGGGGAGGTACTTGTGACTCTTACCTTGAAATTGCTCGATGTTTCTTATGTGTCAGGTTTTTCTATGAGCTTACTCTCAGTGAATTTAATTACCAAGGAACTCAATTATCGTGCTATTTTTGATGATGTGGGTTGCGTCATTCAAGATAAATTGACAAGAGGACGATTGGCAGTGGAAATGTAGAGGGTGGAGTCTATCGCCTTACTTAGACTTCACTCGCATTTGCATGTTGAGAAGAGGTATCTTCTGCTCCTGGGAATGTATTTCAGTGGCATCTCAGGCTTGAACATCTTCCTCTGGAGAGTCTTCGTAGAGTCATTTCGCACATATCTCCTGCTGCGAGGATATGCTGTGATGCGTGTCATATGGGTAAGCATCAGTGTTCCTCTTATCCTGTGAGCACTCGTTTTGGATCCACAGCCTTGTTTGAGTTGCACATGGATGTATGGGGGTTGAGCAGGATACCAGATAGGATGGGTAACCGTCACTATTTAGTAGTTGATGATTTCTCACGCCTATCTTGGGTATTCTTGTTGAAAAACAAATCAGATGTTGGATTTAACATTCATAATATCATATTAGAGATCAAGAATCAGTATTCAGCTATTGTTAAAGTAGTAAGATCTGATAATGCACTTGAGCTATGCATCGTTAGGTTGTCTGCATTCTACAGGTCTCGTGGGATAGTGCATTAGACCACGTGTTCACACTTTTCAGCAGAATGGGGTGGCTGAGAGAAAGTATAAACATCTTTTGGATGTGGCCCGTACTTTGTTGATCCATCATAGTGTGCCTTCGCCATATTCGGGGGGTGCAGTTCTTACGGCTTGCTAATTGATCAATAGGATGCCCAGTTCAGTATTTCATGAGCAGACACCTTGGGATATAGTACATTCTGAGTGGGAGTTTTTTCACGTACCACCACGAGTGTTTGGCTGTGCTGCATTTGCTCACCTTCTTTCTTTAGGATGAGATAAGTTGGCACCACGAGTAGTCAAGTGTGTGTTCTTGTGATATTCACGAACTCAGAAAGGATATGATGCTTGGATCCTCATTGGTAGGCACTATGTGAGTGCGGATGTTACCTTTTATGAGTTTATCCCATATTTTTTCTACTGCTATACGGAGTTTATCCCATGAGGATACAGAGGCTCCCATGCCTATACCTCATGTTCTTTGGGGGAGATACCTATTTCTGCCCCTTACTATGACTAGTCCTGTGAAGTTCTCTAAGCCCATTGTTACATATCAACGACCTTACAGTACTTTTTAGATGCCACCTCCTACAGATGCTACAGAGATTCCACCTTCTCTACCTCAGGAGACTACAAACATGTTGCAGAGTAATGATATGGCGCGCCTTGACGATAGATGTCTGGATGATGATATTTCTACTTCACAGCCAGGACAGGAGAATCAGATAGCTGATCTTGACCTACCTATGGCCAATAGGAGGGCACCCTGCACTTGTGAGTCCATATATTGCATTGCAGGTTGTCTGGCTACTGATGGCCTTAGGTCAATTTTTGGGAGCTTCTGTCATGCTCTTTTTGCAATACCTATCCTTACCACCTACCAGCAGACCATGCTTGATCCAAAGTGGCATCGGGCCATGGAGGATGAGATGGCTACTCTTACTTCACATGGTACTTGGGAGCTTACACCTTTACCAGAGGGTACTATGGTAGTTGGCTGCAGATGGGTGTTTGCAGTCAAGTACAATCTAGATGGGTCAGTTGTACGCTATAAGGCTCGACTTGTTGCCAAAGGATTCACCTAGACCTATGGGGTGGACTTCTTTGACACTTTCTTATCGATGGCTCGTCTATCTACAATGAGGATTTTGATTTCTATGGTAGTTCAGCGAGATTGGCATCTTTATCAGCTTGATGTGAATAATACTTTTTTCTATGGAGATCTACAGGAGGAGGTCTACATACAGCAGCCTCCTGGTTACGAGGTTCAAGGGGAGTGTATGTAGGTTGCAGAAGGTCATCTATGGCCTCAAGTAGAGTCCGGGAGCTTGGTTTCAGAAGCTCTTCCAGGTGGTAGAGTTTGTAGGGTTCATTAGATCGTCTTCTGATCATTCTTTATTTGTCAGAAAGATCGGGAAATGTATTGTGTCTCTTTTAGTCTATGTTGATGACTTGATTGTCACTGGTGATAATACAACAGGTGTGGTTGAGATCAAACAGACATTAGCAGCTCAGTTTGTGATGAATGATTTAAGGCTGTTGCGATATTTCCTTGGGATAGAAGTAGCCCGAAGTAGGCATGGTATTGTTCTATCTCAACGAAAATATGCCCTAGATATGTTGAAAGAGACATGCATGCTAGGAGCCAAGCTAGTGAATATTCCCATGGACCCTAAGGTGCGATTATATGACCGTGATGCAGAGTCAGTTGATAGTAGGTAGTATCGTCAGCTCGTGGGGAAGTTGCTTTACTTGACGATTACTAGGTCGGATATTTCCTTTATCGTAGGTAAGTTGAGTCAATTTATAGAGTCTTACTAGACAGCTCTGGGATGTAGCCATGATGGTGTTCAGGTACTTGAAGAGAGCACCAGGACAGGATCTTCACTAGAGGGACATCTATGACTGTAGTTGGATATTCCGATGCAGATTATGCAGGCAGCCATGATGATAGGAAATCTACCACAGGCTTTTGTGTATGTTGCAGGGAATCTGGTTGCCTAGTAGAGCAAGAAACAAACTGCGGTTTCCAGATCCAGTACTGAGTCTGAGTATCGTGTTATGTCTCAAATCTCAGTAGAATTGATGTGAATGAGATCCTTGTTGAGTGATCTACATATACAGATCGATGGGCTTATGGAATTGAGATGTGTCAACAGGGCTGTCACTTATATTGCCAACAAGCCCATGTTTCATGAACACACCAAATATGTGGAGATGGATTGTCATTACACCAGAGATTTGATTTAGAAGAGATTTATGTTTACCACCCAGGTTACCTCAGAGGATTAGACGGCTGATATTTTCACCAAACCACTAGCTAGATCCGTATTTGATACATGTGTATCCAAGCTGAGTATGATTGATATCTATGCTCTAACGTGAGGGAGAGTGTTATGGAGTCTGGTAGTTGTATGGTTAGGAGTGGTGCGTGTGATGTGTTATTATATTTAGTTTTCTTTATGGGGTTGTATGAAATTTACACCCATTTCTCTCTCTATATTAAGAGAGGTATGGTTAGATGAATAAATGGATTTGTTCATTTTTCCTACCTGCATAAAAATCACATTTTGTTTGCTCCGACCATTGATTTTGTTCTTAAGGCACTTCGTTTGGCACATGATTTTTTAGGATATTCTGGGTTTCTTAAAACTTCATATCGCCTAAAACGTAATTTGTATTGGAAGGGCATTGTTGTATCGGAAATTCCTGGCAATGGAGTCAAAATGTTGGATCAGAAATTCCCCGGCAACGGTTCTTAAGGCACTTTGTTTGGCACATGATTCTTTAGGACATTCTGGGTTTCTTAAAACTTCATATCGCCTAAAATGTAATTTATATTGGAAGGGTATTGTTGTATTGGAAATTCCTGGCAACAATGTCAAAATGTTGGATCGGAAACTCCTTAGCAACGGTGCCAAAATGTTGTGGCGGGTGATCGTTGCAAACGGAATTTGAGTTTTGGAAATCCGTCGTAGTGCGATTTGCAAAGAAATTCGTCGACAAATAAATTTTACCGAAGCTCGAAAGGAATTTCAGGTCGAACACAGGGAGGTAGACGTCTGGTTAAAAATTATGTTTGTTTTATTTTTCGCGAAGCAGATTAGCTGGTCAAATTGAATCTAAACTAGCTATCTACTTAAAGAATAAATAAATAGAAGAGAGATAGAATATTACAAATAAAGAGAAAATAGAGAGAATAAACAAGAATTTCATAACTAGAATATCATGTCTATTATAACTACTTGTTGCACTAGAAAGCAGGAAATCTTACAATTGGAAAGCGGTAAATCTACTCTAGAAAGCAGTAAAGAGAAGGTGGAGAGAAGTTGTCATCTTCGATGGCTACTTGGAGGACGAGTCGCATTGACGGAGCGCCTGGACGAAGGTGGTGAGATGCGAGACGAAGAAGAACACGACGGAGAATGGGGTAGGACGACGTCGCAGCGGGATTTACTTCCTGAATGACGGTGAGAGGTCCACCGCGGAATGCTCCATGAAAGGGCTGAGAAGGTGGAAAAATTATATTTTTAACTCTAATGGAGCATCCTGGGTTTCGGACAAGCTCTTAGAACTTTGAAGGGGGTGAGAAGAGAGGAAGGGATGAAGAAAGTGTGGGGGTCGTAGGGCTATATATAGGTATAGATTTAAGGGGGAAATTATGTCTTTACATTTTAAAAATTAATTTCAGGGTCTAAAGCCTAGATCGTGGGCGATGTGTATGCATGCGTCGTGCACGTCTTCCTCTCCCCACGTGCAATGCATACGCAGGTCCAAAAGTTATCAGCAGTCTGATCGCGAGATCGTATGGCTTAAAAGCCATCGCGCCCGCGCCTTCATCGCGCGCCCGCGCGTGATGAAGGCGTTAACTTGGGTGCCCAATCACGTGTGCGCTTGATTGGTTGATTTGGGTCGTTCGTAGCTGATCACACGGTCGAGATCGCGCTCATCCATGCGAGGAGAGGCGCAACGTGGGTGGCTCAAACTTGCGCTCCTTGTGCGAGCAGTGCCTTAACCACTGCGCTATGTAGCGGTTTGAGACGCGGCGCTGCTTTTGTGCTCAGTTGATCTCGGCCATTGGATTTTCATCCAACGATCAAGATCGAGCTTTTAGGTTCACTTGGAGAGGTGGAGCGGGTGGCCTTGGTGTGCTTTGGGTGGCTGTGATGGCGCAATGTGATGTCATCTTGGCCGTCCATTTTTTGTGAGTTGTAGATGATGTCACGGATGTCGGATTGGATCGATTTTCATGCTATTAGGCTGCGATCGTTGATTCGAACCCATCTGTGCAGTCGGATTTGTCATCTGAAGTGCGGATTTACACCATCTTGGCCCTTGATCTTTGACCTTGGATTATATCTGATGCTACGGAAGTTCGATCAGGGCGATCTTGGAGTCGTTGAATTCCGATCGTCGCCCTGATTAGATCCGTACGGTTGGATCTTCAATTCGAGACTCTGATTGAATATCGTCCTGTTACCTGACCACAAAAAGGAAAAATTAACCTAAACATTATATAACCTAATATAAATACAAGATGATGCATGTCATGCAATATGTATAATATATGATACAATTTTATGTTTAGGAACGCACAAAAATAGACAGTTTATGTGATATAAACGTGTTTACATCACATCCCAATGCCTATCTTTTGCTAGTCCCTAGCAAAACATGCTATTTATAAAATAATTAGGTCATATTTCTTGGGTAATAGTTATTTTTCAACACTTATGAATTTCAACTATGACCTGAACTACAGAGACAATAGTATCCGGGTGTTTGCCAAAATGCAGACCGCCTCAAACCCTCGCCTTATTCAAAGAAGGATCTTTTTCTTCTTTTCTTCTTTTCCAATTTTTTTGGATTTTTGAGTTTAGAGTTTTGGAGCAGCTTTTTACGACCACTCAACCCACCCAAGACCCGAAGAGAACCCTAAGTTCTAAGCATCTTTGTGTGAAATGTGATAGACTCACTGATCGACAATTAGAACAGATTTCGTGTTTCTATGTCCCTAGGTGACCTTGAAAAGAAATTCTGCCTAAAGGTATTTTTATTCGATCAGTAGCTCTCCCTACTTTTATTTTTATGGGGTCAACACAAGGGCAAACCCAGTATATATCTTCCTAGCTTATTCTACATCTCTAGGTTCCTGCATAAATTGACTTAACCTAAAGTTTTAAATATCAATATTGATATTGTTTGACAAGTCAAAAAAGATATATCACTGATATTGATGAATTTTTGGGAAATCATTCAGAAAGGTCAAAAATGTCAAAAAAATGTCATAAATTTTATGAAAATTAATATTTTAATGACTAATACATCCTGAAGAAATTCTTAGAAGACGAAAATCGTGTTTGTGAATAGGTTTCCTGCTCTCTCGCTTAGTCAATCCCTGGTATCGGCGATACATCGTCGATATCTCGATGATATCGCCTGATATATTAGCGATATCTCCTGATATGGGTGATATATCACCGATATTATGGAAAAAGATGTCACGTGATATCAATATCATCCAACCCATCGATACCGATATATCGGCGATATATCAAATCTTGACTCAACCTTCCTACAACATAAGATATATCTGGTCGTGTCACTGTAAGACACAATACCTTGCCAACTATAGCTCTATATCAGGCTAGATCCTCCAAGACAGGACTGTTCGTATCAACAAGACAAGCTGTTGGATCGAAATGTATATTTGCAGGTTTGTAACCAAGCATCCTTGCTTCACGAAGCATGTGACGACCTGAGTCAGGCCAAGCGATGAAACCCGGGTCGTTGTGTGCTATTACTAGCACAAATCGCCCACAAGATCGCAGTCACCCAACATAATCATAAAATATAAACATAGTTAACAAACATATTGCAAAATTTAAGGGAACATAAATTGAATACTAACCGGAAGAATTACCGTAGTGTATAAATTCAAGGATATGTATAACGGAAATCTCCTTACGAACTATCAAGTATACCTGAGTATAGAACCCAAAAATACGTCAGTAAAAATTGAGTAGAGTAGAAACAACACAGTACAATAGTAACTAAGCATAAGAGAAAATGGGTATTATAGCTTTAATTAATCCATTTACTAGACATCTCGTTATTCGATTTCGTTTCTTATATTGGAAGCTCAATTTATTATAGTCCTCGATTTATCAATCGACGTCTCAGGGTACGAGACGATTTCGTGTAACTTCTTGCAACGCAAGATTGGTATAAGTCACTCTCCTTGCTGGGAAGACCGCTTATACCCTCTTGCCTGAGGTCATTTTGAAAAGGGGTGGCAGCTATGTCATATAGCGTGAACACGTACACGCGCTATGTACGTTGAATCACAGATAGCTAATGACTCATCCATCGGCCGAGAAAGAAACCACTCCAACCCTCGAGCCGTGCAATCTGCTATCCCAATTGGTTGTTAAGCCTAACCAAAGAGTCGTAGGAAGGCCAGCAACTCCCTAAATCAGCTTAGAATTGGTCTAATAGACTAAAGCTACAACCAAATTTGACAAGTAGCGGGCTGAAATCAGTTATATGATTCCTTAAATTCCTGACAAATCTGTCATACTTATTCTTTGATCATTTCCAGATAACTGTATCTTTTGTTTTTGTTAAATTCAGTCATATTTAAGCATTTCACATTTTTAAGTCAAGGATGCACATGTATTCATATCACCTCTAATATTATCAGTTTACAGATAATTTTCATATTATGATGATTCTATACTATTTTCCAATTACAATTTCGATGGAACTGATTTCACATGGGTTCGAAAAATTCTTAGTAATTTCATATTACTAACTTCGATTTTAACAAAGTCCCCGTTATCTTCCACCCATTTATTTATCGGTATTTCTGAGTTTATGATAGTGATCCCATATTATCCGTTTGATAAAGAACATCACAGAACTTGTCTTACAGAAAATGGATTTTATTTCACACATGCGATGAGAAGGTGCATAAGGTCATTAACTCTTAATCCTTTTCATAAAATCTAGTTATTTCTCATTAAAGTGCTCATAAATTAGATAAGAATGTTAGAGTTGTTTCACATGCTATGACAGACTTATCCAATTGCTGTATAATATGTTAAATCATGAGTCGCTTGTACTTAATCTGATAGTTAATTAAATCAATTAACTATTCACAATCCAAGCCATCGACTTGAGTTACAACATTTATATTTAATATTCAGGTTCCCCAAAATAGCAAGAAACACGAAGATGGGTTCCAATTTCAGCAAGAGGTAAGGATGCAGGCTAAACGGTGCAATACGTAAAGAAAATCACCATGTAAGTAAACCACATGAAAAAGAGAGGGATTACTCTACCTAATGTCATTGGAGGGTCACGGTGACTCTGACCATGCGCATAGGGCCTGGGGGCAGTATCCATGTTTGCCTCGAAATTCATGCACGCACCATAGGTAGGATCTGGTTCACAGATCAAAAATGGGGTTGGAAACGCCTACTTACGTTTCTGATTTTTCACTAAGGATAACATACTCAAAAACAAAAATAAATCATACTAACGTGTAGTACGCGTCGATACGATTCTAACGGTACTTTATTTGTCGAAATCTGATGTCAGGAAGGCCTTGAACCAGTTGAAACAGCGCTTGGGGGCCCTGAACTGAACCGATTCAACCAGACCGGCCAACCGGTCCATGCATGCCCACCCGTGGACACGTGTCCGCACTCGATTGGCCCCCACACGCGTAGCGGATTGTGCTCGTCCACGCACCTGCCCGCATCTTGTTGTGCGATCGACACATGTCGGTGATCGAATGGTGCTGAACTCTTGGGCACGGACTTTTCGTGCGAAGCCGTGTGCACTGTGCTTGCTATCACCGCGCCACGTGGAGGCCATTCGCCGTGTGCCACTAGATCACACGGCCCACGTTTGTCTCCGTCGTCGTGAAAATTGCGGTGGGAAGCCTAGAATTTTCGTTATCGGGAAAAGGTCCTTCAACGAAAATTTTTTAATTTTTAAAAGGAAAATCTAAGATTTTCCTCCTCTCTTCCTTTCTTAATTTGAGAGGCTTAGAGGCTAATGATGACCCAAGGACCCAAGGAGGTCCTTTTATAGGCCCAAGGGTTGTTGGGATTAGGATTAATAAAGTGAAATACCTAAAATACTCTTAGTGTTTTGTCCACCTTATATTTAGGTTCTTTTCAACTTGTTTTGGCTATAACTTGAGCTATATACCTTGGAATTGCATGAAACAAGCGTCGTCGGAAAGCTTGCAACGAGTGGAATCCAATTGTACCACATATGGCACCCTTTTGAAAATGTTTTACCAAGGGTTGACTCAAAATACATGTTTTTTAGCAATTTAAGGATGTGCTGACACCAGCACTGAACCACAACCGGGTTTTCGGGTCCAAATTGACCCGAATCACTTTGAAACAACTCTGAGTTCGGATTTTGGGACGTTACAAAGCATATTTAGGACATACGTTCTCTGTGAGAATACCATCCCACCCTTCATATGATGAATCTCAATACCAGGTAACTGATCAATCCCAAGTCCTTGGTCACAAATTGTGTATGTAAGAAGGCTTTAGTATCCTTCAGACCTTTCTCATCACTTTTGGTCAGAAGTATGTCATCAACATATACAATCAGGATGATAGAGCCTATCTCAGTGTGTCTGGTAAAAATAGAATGATTTGATGTAGATCTAATAAAACCAAAGCTTTGGGTTGCTGTGTTAAATCTATCAAACCAAGCTCTGGGACTCTGCTTGAGTCACATATAGCTTTATGAAGTTTGGAGACCTTCTGACATTCTCCCTTACTTACAAATCCAGGGGGCTAATGCATGTAGAGTTCTTCGTCAAGAACTCCATAAAGAAAAGTATTTTTAATATCAAGCTGATAGACAGGTCAGCCTTTGTTAATTGCAATCGATAAAAAAATTCTAACAGAGTTGAGACGTACGACAGGAGAAAAAGTCTTAAAGTAATCTACACCAAATGTTTGAGTGTAGCTTTTAGTAACAAATCTAGCCTTGTAACGCTGAATGGAATTGTCAAGAAGGTACTTGATAGTAGATACCCATCTGCACTCAATGACCATTGTACTAGGGGGTAGGTCAACTAGCTTCCATGTGCCTCTAGACTGAAGTG
This sequence comes from Thalassia testudinum, assembly GCA_037157565.1. NCBI lineage: Eukaryota > Viridiplantae > Streptophyta > Magnoliopsida > Alismatales > Hydrocharitaceae > Thalassia > Thalassia testudinum. Next base: position 21,973,440 of record JAZHRO010000054.1, on the reverse strand, counting down.
CCATTTCTTTTTCCATAGCTAGCTTCCACGCAGGATCCTGAATAGCTTTTGTATGATTGCGAGGCATCTGATGAGTATCAACTGTAAGAGATAACTTCCCTGCCGCAGGTAACTAATCAAGGGACATGTATTGAGATAAAGAATAATGAGTAGGCTGATGACATACTCTTAGAGCCTTCCTTTGTGATATAGGAAGATCCAAGTCAGACTTCTCAGTAGAGGATGGTACCTGACCTTTTGACGAATCATTAGCGTTGGCAGAGGGTTGAGCAGGGATAGTAAAAAGAGGCTCTTCATCAAAGGTAGCTGTGGACTTATGTTGAAAATGTTTAGGAAAAGTATCTGTGACTTTAGGATGTCTAGGGAAGGTATCCCCATAGGAACATTCGTTTTAAGAAAGGCTCAGAGGGCACTGGTGGTGGTGTAGAGGGAACATGTAAGGGGACATCTCGTGGCATTGTAGGAGGTAGAGAGTTTTCTTTCCTTGCATAAAATGGTAGTTATTCAAAAAAGGTTACATCAGCACTAACATAAGATTTGTGAGTTATCGAGCCATAACATCGATACTCTCTCTGAGTACGTGAGTATCCCATAAAAATATATTTAACCGATGAGGAGACAACTTAGCCACTTTAAATAAGTGGACAAAGCAGACACACCCAAACACCTTGGGAGGAAGTGAAAAACCTTCTCAGCTAGGATACAAAAGAGAATAGGGTGTTTTACCTTCCATGGCAGATGACGACACCCTATTTATCAAAAAAGCAGCAGTAAGAACTGCATCGACTCAAAACATCAAAGGTATATTCATCTGGAACATCATGGACTAGACAACATCAAGGAGGTGATGTAGCTTGCGTTTGGCTACCCCATTTTGCTAAGAGGTATGAACATAAAAAATATGATGGACAACTCCCATAGCAGCAAAAAACTGAGTCAATTGAGTCTTCACAAATTCAAGACCATTGTCACTTCGAAAAATTTTAATGGTAGTAGCAAACTGAGTCTTTATCTCATTGAAAAATTTTTGAATAAGTATAAGAGTTTGAGATTTTTCCTTCAACAAAAGAACCTACTACAATCATCCACCAAAATCATGAAAAATCGAAAACCCCTTGTACTTTGGACCATATATGATCCCCACAAATTTACATGTACTAGAGCAAAATGAGACTTAGATCTTTTATTTTTACTAGAAAATGAAGACCGATGATGCTTGCAAGTTGACAGGCATTACAATTAAAAGACTCAGGAAACACTAAATCAGGAAAATGATGATGAAGCACAGTGATACTCGGGTGTCCCAAGCGAAGGTGCCATTGTAAGGTAGTGGTGGCACAAGTAACATCGGAGGTGCTAGATGTAGATGGAGGTGGTAGACTGAGGTAATAAAGCCCATTCTACTCAAGCTCTCTACCAATCTGCTTCATCATCTCGAGGTCCTTCAAGAAGAAGAATTTGTTATGAAAAACAGGTCTACACCCTAGGTCCTTGGTAATTTAACTAATTGACATCAAATTCAAATCACATTGAGGTACGTGCATAACATTAGATAAGCCAAGAGAGGACAAATTGACATCTTCAAGACCAGTAACCAGCGATAAACCATCATCTGCCACCCTAACCTGGAAGGGGTTGGCTAAAGATCGAAGTGAAGAAAAAAGTGTAGCATCACCACTAATGTGGGAGGAAGCACCTAAATCTGCAACCCATGTAGGAGCACGGGATCCAACAGATAATGCAGTTGTACCTGTAGTAGTAGAAGCAGATGCTCCTACTGCAGTAGTGGTTTGTGATACCATGAGCTTATCATACTCAGCCCTGGACATGGTCACTTGTTCATCAACTTAGTACTTTTCATCTTCTGCATTAGTAGCAATCTGATTAGCTCTAGGTCCTTGGCCCTGTGGATAGCCATGCTTGATTCAGCATCTATCAATAGTATGGCCTTGTCTATGGCAATGCTCACAGAAAAAATTCCCTTTCTGACCACATCCACGTCGTCCTTTGAAGTTACCTCGACCACGGGTACCACGCCCACCATAATCTCCTTGAGAATGACCACGACCAACAGATACCATGGCAGAGGAATCCGCGCTGGGAGCATGTTTAAAGATTTCCAGTCGTGACAAGTGAGCATATATCTGTGTAGGAGTAGGTATCTCCTCAGATGTCATCAACTGATCCTTGATTGCTTGGTATTCTGGACCCAAAGTAGCCAAGAATTGTATTGACTGAATTGCTTTCCTCTGCTTGGCTATAACATTGACATCTGCAATGATAAGTTGATAAGTATCATGTTCATCCCATAGATTTTTCATTGTACCATAGCACTCGGCCAACGTCATGGTCCCTTTCTTGAAATTGCGAATATCTTCTATGACTTTGTATCGTCGAGCAATGTTCTTTCGAGAATGAATTTCATGCAGTACCTCCCACATTTACTTGGCCGAAGAGTAGGACTTGACTTGTTTAACAATATGCTCCTTCATGCTATTTAGCATGCAAGTAGCCACCCAGTCGTTATTAGCCGCCAAATCTTCTGTCTTTGCACTTTCCTGCGGTTCATCTTTCAACAAGATGTACTTGTGGTGAGACCTTAACAAATTGTGAAAAGGAAGTAGACCATAAGAGAAAATTAGTTCCATCTAACTTGATGGAAGTCCCTTTCATATGAAGGGATGCGCTCGAGGTAGATGAGTTCCCCATCGAGTTGCCAGTAGCAGTATCTTTATTATCTTCCATGGATATCTAATTTGTCGGAAAGTCATAGGAAAGACTTCACAACCGAGCATCACAGCATTAACAAACAAATATGAAAATAGTAAATCAGATCACCATGAAGGAAGACCTTGCACCACTGTAGACTCCTATAGTGGGTGTGTCACCACTAAGGCTGATTTGACCCTTAGCGGCAGCACATCAAAGAATTGGGCAGTCTGTGGCAGCATTGAGCAGCGAGAAGTGCAGCAAGCGACACTTAGGGGAGCAGGCAGCGCTTAGGCAGAGGTGCCCTAGGCAGTGCTTAAGGGAGTTGGGTGGCGCTTAGGGGCGATGCCAGGCAGGTAGAAGCACCCCAGGCAGTGCTTAGGAGAGCTAGGCGGTGCTTGTGGCTGGTGGTGGCCAAGCGGTGCTCGTGGGTGACTCTCAAGCTGGTGTTGGGCATCGTTCGTGGCCCCTTCAGCCACCGGCGACACAACTGCCACCGGTGGTGAGGCTAGCGGCGCCCTTGCTATCGGTGGCCTCCTTGCTACGTCGGAGAGAATAGGTTTTTGGTGGGATACCCGAGCATCGATCTAGGATCGCTATTTTGATACCATGTTGAAAAATGAGAACTTGTCTTATTCTAGAACCCTGGGGACTCTTATATAGAGGAGCCCCTTAGGTAAATTACATAGAATGTTCCTATAAGAATAGCAAAAAACCAAATAAGGACTAAGGAACATAACAAATATTAGACAAGTGAAATATTCTCTCAACAGCAACCTTTACAATTCCCAATCGCATTTGGGAAGATATTGCCATGGACTTCATCCAAGGACTTCCTGTTTCAAGAAAGAAATTAGTAGTACTAGTAGTCACTTTCTACTAATGAAGCACCCTTATTCAGCTGGAGATGTTGCTGATTTAGTTGTTCATGAAATGGTTAGATTACATGGCATACCCTCTTCCATAGTTTCTGATCGTGATGCTGTATTCTTAAGTTTCTTTTGGCAGGAATTATTTGCAGCAACTAAAACACAGCTTCGAATAAGTTCAGCATACCACCCTCAATCAGATGGTCAATCTGAAGCGTTAAAAATAGATGCCTGGAGACTTATTTGAGAGGTTTTTGTTTTCAGCAGGCAAAATGCTTGGATACAATGACTTCCCTTGGTTGAATATTGGTACAATACTAGTTTCCATACTTCTACTGGATGTTCTCCATTTGAGGTTGTATATGGCAGGGCCTCGCTATCTATTTCAAGATATACAGTAGGTACTTCCTTTGCAGCTGTTGTAGCTACCACTTTGCACAGTCATGATCAAATTCGCCATAAGTTACGTGCGCATTTAATATGTGCCCAGCTCCTGATGAAGCAGCAGCTGATAAAAAGAGGACAAAGCGTGAGCTTGTAGATGGAGATTGGGTCTATCTTAAGTTGCAACCATATCAGCAAAATTCACTTGTCAAGCACTACAACTATAAATTAGCTGCGTGATACTATGGCCCTTATCAAGTGCTTCGTTGTATAGGGGCAGTAGCTTATCAGCTTAGATTGCCTCCTGGATCAAAAATTCATTACGCTCTACACATTTCTCAGTTAAAGAAGCATGGGCAGCATGTTGTACACACTGAACTACCACTAAAAATGTTGGAGGAATTTCCACAACCTTATAAGCTTCTGGGACACGGAATGGTTAAGTGAGACAATAAGGCAGTCATCCAACTTATTGATACATTGGGCTACCCATTCGGTAGAGGATGCTACATGGATTGACTATGATGTTTTTGAACAGCGATTGCCAGACTTCAACCTTGAGGACACGGTTTAATAAGGGGAGGAGGTTTGTTAGGCAATAACTTAAAAATAATTGACAATTATGTCAATTGCTTAGTTGGTGCCAATGTTGGTTATAACATGGAGACCCAAATTGTGGAGATCCCCGAGCTATAAGTAGTAAGCAATGACAATCAAAAGGGGTGTGTTGTGATTGGCCACCCTTTCCGGACTTCCCCTGTCCCTCCTCTGTCTTCCCTGGTCCCCCTCCCCCTATACTCTTTTTTTCTCTACATACTGGTTGTTACACGATCCCAAAGTAAAGCAAATTCTTCCTCCACCTCTTCTTCTTCTCCTACTTCTGATCCTGACAAGCTCACCAAGGAACCAATGAAAGAGGCTATGCATTGGTTATTTATGCTCACTTCCCCATACGTATCCTTTTCTTTAATCCCATCTCTTTACTCCATTTTACTCTATTTGAACTGGATTTGCCCACTTGTATGCTGGATGTTATCATACAGGCATACCGTACTTATATGCTGGACATCATTTCTGTTCAAATATCTATTTTGTTTGTGTACTTATTTGGACCCATCACTACAATGTTCTACATGTTCCCCTACCATGTTATGGCTGCTTCTCAATCTCTAAGCACCTACTAGCTCCTGGTGTCTTTGTTGAGACTTCACCTTAGGGTACAGGTCATCGAGGTTGTACTTTGGTTATCTTAGATCCCACAACACTGGTGGGTCTCTCTATGCACTACTTGTACTTAAACCTTCTTTGTCGACCAACTAGACCTAGGTCTACTGGTACTGTAACCACGAAGATAAGATAACAAAAAGTTCGATGACTTCGGAATGCATCTTATCAAAGGATCTAGAAACGACATACATCTTATGCTAGAGATGTCAAATAGAGGCTTGCATTTTCCTAGCCACATAGTGCATTAGACTTGTAATGTCCAATCATGGAGGTATGAATTATTACCTTATGCAATTGGAAATCACTTTCGGTACTTTAATTTGTTTTGATTGGATTATGAGTCGATTTCAAGTTTTGAAAATTTTAAATGATCCGCTATATTTTGTAACACACCACTTCCTTTGATACATTCTATTTGTACGGGTGTCCATTTTTGTTTGTATTTGTTGGGCACAACTGAATCAAGTTTGTAGAAGGCTATCATCAATGCCTACGGAATTAAGGAATACAAAGGTTTCAAACATCCAAGGTCTCGTGAGATCGACAAGGCATTGAAGTATGCATGAACAAGTGGAAGTGAAATCTTGTCCTGCCTTGAACTTTTGGAGAATGGTAACTTGTAATAAAAAATAAAACGTGATCATAATTTTCATATAAGCAGGACAAGTAATCCTTCCAGGAAAAGGGTTATACTTTGAACAAGTTAAGATCAAATGAGGATTCTACTTCATCTACTCAAAGGGATATGAGTGTAGAATAGAAGTGATATCCACTTTTCTCATAGATTATGATCCAAATTTGGAAAGAAAAAACCCCCATGAACATAATCTGATTACAGTCCCTTTTCTTTATTCATGTGTATATGTTGGCACCTTAGGTATCGGAAGGCCACCAAGAGATTTGTTTGCGTAGGATGCATTATTTAGTCATAAATCATTCATTGCGTAGGAGGGTAGAGCATCGACCCAAAAGCATACACAAAGAACGAGAGTTTGGCGACCTAATTCCATTGCTAGGGGTGTACGTTTGGGGGAAGGACAGGGCTCCTAACTATGCATTATAATTTTGAGGATACATGGTGTTACATGCTTTTGCTCCCTCTCCTAAGGAGGAGGCCCCCTCTTCTGAGGGCCTCCCTCTTTATTTATACTCTAGGGGTGGGGAATCCTTACTCGATGGCCCTAGTACTTCTAGTTACCAGGCTATATGGTAACTATTAGGGTATAGGTGGTTAGGATCATTTTGTCGTATCTTCTGCCCATGTTGCGCTGAATCTTTTGGTAAGTTGAGCTTCTGGTTGGAGTTTGACTGGTTTGAGTGGGGCAGATTGAGCCGATTCCACCTGTATACTTTGTAGTCAAGCAGTTGGATCCTTTATCAGGTCATGTGCGGAGTTTTGGATCTGAGGACAATTTGTGCCCTTCATCATATGCCCCCTCTCTAGCTAGTGTGAATTGCTGAGAGAGTAGTGAGAGTGGCTAAAACTCTGCTGTAGATGATGCCCCCAGATGTGTTTTCCTGCTATGCTGCAGTGGGGAAATCATCTATGATGGAGTTGAGTGGCCTTCGCTTGCTTTCAAGTGCTTGGAAGAGGTTCCTTATTAAGGCGTATGAGCCCGAGCTTGCGTCGGCTTTAGGGGGTGATGTGTACCGAGGCGGAACGCAGGGTGTGTAAGCCCGAGTTCGAGCTGGTCGTATGAGGTAGTATCAACTTGCGTGGGGCACATGAGCCCAAGTCGGCGTCGGCCTTAGGAGGCAGTGTAACTTTGGCAAGGGGCGTGTGAGCCTAAGATGTTGCCTGCCTTAGGAGGCGGTAGAAGTTGGGCATGGGGCGTGAGCCCGAGCCGTTGCTTCCCTTAGGAGGAGGCAGAAGTTAGTTGTGTGGCATATTAGCCCGAGCCTTTGCTGTCTTAGGAGGCAGCAGGGGTTAGGCGTGAGGTGTGTGAGCCCGAGTAGTTACCTGCCTTAGGAGGTGGCAGAGGTTAGGCATGGGCGTGTAAGCTTGAGCTGTTGCCTACCTTAGGAGGCAGCATGAGTTAGGCATGAGGCGTATTAGCTCGAGCCGTTGCTTGCCTTAGGAGGCGGCAGAAGTTAGGCATGGGCTGTGTGAGCCCGAGTCGTTGCCTTCCTTAGGAGGCGGTAGAAGTTAAGCGTGGGGAGTGTGAGCCCGAGTCGATGTCGGCCTTAGGAGGCGGTTGTTCGCCTGATTGAGATGTTGAGGCTGGCATTAACTTTTGTTGCCGTGAATGGATGTGGCTTAAAGCGCCGGGCCTTTTTGGATATCCGTCATGTAATAATGCGTGGGGGTCCTTGACCGGTGGTTTTATTAGCGCATTTATGTAGCTGCGGAATCCGTGTCGAATCTCGGGGGATTTGGTTCCTTGGGAATTGGCGATCTGCAGGAGGGTGGAAAGACGTTACCACCCTCGGGAGCTCGTGAGATGGGGCTATAAATAGAGGCGTGATGTGGGCCTTGCTTCACCGCCTTTCATCGTCTTTGGACGCACTTGAGGGACTTAAGTGTCGTGGGGAGGAATGTGTTTGTATCGTTCGTTCATTGGGTAGAGCTGTCATCGAATTTCTGTGTGTTGGGCGGAGCAACCGAAGAGTGGTTATGTGCAGCTTTCTGGATGGAGGTGAGCCCCTTTTCATGTCCTTGCTCAACGCACAGGTTGAGGTAAGGGCTTCCATCTTTTGAAGTGGCTTTCCCCCCTCCTGCACAGTTAACTTTGTTTTTATGGCGCAGGCTTCTGGGGGTTTTCTTTACCAGGCGATATCAGGTGTCGCGGCAGCTTCTCCCGGCCAGGGGTCCATCCCGCGTGGGGGAAGCTTGCTCAGCGAGGCACAAAGAAATAGGCCTCTTGCTCACAAGGAGCTTAATGTGCAGCGGGATGGGAGTCAAGAAGGGGCAGAGTAGGCTCCCTCAAGGTGCCCGCAGGGCGAATCAGGCGAGACATCCGTTGTGAGGGAGTCAGCCATGTTCGTCTTTATGGACCCAAGTGGTGGCAAAACGGAGGACGATTCGTTGGGGGTGCCGTCTCCTTCGGTCTTATGTGGAGAACTCACTGGACGCTGGGTCGCAAAGGCGTCGCCCAGGGCCTGGGTGAAGGTCGCTCCTTTGTAGAGGCTCGACGCTTCCACCACTTCACTCGGGTCCCTTGGTGACTCCACGAGGGTGGAGCAGAGGCTGCCTCTACCGGTAGCTCCTCTGGTGGGAGAGCACTTTGCCCGGGCAGAAGTGGGGCATGGCTCATTGGGCAAATGTTTGCTTAGGCAGTTGAGCTCAATTGGCTATCCCCACATGAATGGCCTGCCGGAGGCCTTACGGTTTCGACCACGTGGGGCGCTTTACTGATGAATGGGAGGGTAGCTTGCACGGCTAGGCTGTTACGCTTGCCTTGCATAGTCATCTTGCCCTGCTAAGACTTGCCGCTTCGCCTGTGGAGTTCCTCGTTCAATCCTCCCTCTATGGATGGGATTGAGGGGGTGTTCACCCTGCCTGATCGCGGGTCTACCTTGGGCGAGCGGTGTTGGTTGGTAAAAGGTGGGCCTTTTCTTTGGGGTTGGCCCAAGCTGCAGGGCTTGCCAGTCTTGATGTCGCACTATCAATCGCATTACTGAAGGTGAGTGGGATTGAAGACCTGGGGCGAGGCTGCTGAGTTGTGATGAGTGATGCCGACTTATCCCTTATACCAATTTCCCTTTTGCCAACTGTGATTTAGCCGAAAATAATAATTCGAAGAATTTAACAGTCGGTGCTTATTGTAAAGTAAAAGAAATTTTTTTTTGTTCATTGCATGGGCTGCTTGTATATCAAGTGTGAGAATGTATTTTCCATTTGGGATTTACTTGCATGGGTTTCGTGAACCGCGTTTTAGGAGGCTTGGCTTGATCCCTTTCGCTTGCTCGAGTGATTTGGCATAGGGGCATCTCCTGTTACTTCCTTCCGGCTTATCGTTGGCTGGGGCTATTCGGATGCGCAAGGAGAGGGCCATCCACGGTAGTGGTCGGACACCTATGGCTTGCGCCGTAAAGGCACAGGCGGGCTACCCTTGGGGGTCACCTGCCTGTATCGGTCGTGGGTGGAGTCAGTGCCCTGACCATGCCTCGTGTGCCAAATGGGGTGGGCATACGTGCTTCCCTAAGTAGGCGGGTTGCATTGAGACTACTTGGTATGTAGGGCTTATCTCCATAGGATAGTTGGGTTAAAGGCGTTTGCTATGAATGCCTTGCCTTCGATTGACTTTCCTTGCGAGGTGGCGATAAGAGGGTGCTGGCTTGTCTTGTTGACTTTTTAAACGGGATGTCTCGATCCATTGCGCATTCCTTTGGAGGTCAGTTGCTTTCAAGGGTCTTCTTTGAAGGGTGGCCAAGAAGGGGGGTTGATCTTGGGAGGTGGCTTAAAGGGAAAGGTGGCTTTGGGGTGTGGGAGCCCAAGCTCGTGTCATGTGGTGTTGCATTGCCCAGGAGATGGGGTGCTAGGGTTCCGCTTCCTTGCCAATATGGCGATTGTTGGTCGAGGCAGCCCGAACCCTCACCATTCGTTTTGGTGGGTAGATGTCTCTGAGGGTAGGGTGGCTTAGACTCTTTCCAGTAGGTGGTGTGTTGAACCTCAGGATGCATGGACCCAGGTCCTTAGTGACTCGAGGGGTTGGCCCCGTAGCCGCTGGAACGTGCGGCGTGTGAGCCCTGGTTCCGCAGTTCTCCTGGGACGACTCTTCTTGCGGAGTGGTTGGAGGGGGCAGAGAGTCCTTGCCTGCCTTGGCGGCTTTAGGGTGGGACGCCCCAGTCCTTCGTGTATTCTGTGGAATTAGTCACCGCTTGACGTGGTTTGTCTAGGGTGGAGTTAAGAGGATGCTCTAGCTCCGTCGGTGTCGCCCGGGCCCTTTTGTCTGGGTGGCGGAGGGCGAAGGAGCTATGGTCGCTTTGGCGATGTCCCTCTATCCTTTTGTTGAGGACTGTAGGGAGTCGAGGCTCTTCATCTTAAGGCCTGTCCCCTTATTTGGGGGATGTTTAGTCGGGTCTCCTGAGAGATCCCTTGGTTGGGTTAGGTTTGTCCTTGGCGGTGCTCGCTACATATCCCTAGTGGGGATTGGACAGGATGTGTTCGATGCAGGAGCGCTTATCCTTGACAAGGGAGTCCTGAGGCAGGATTTGCTGGAGAGGCTTATGGGCGTGCGTTGTTTTAGGGCCATTGCTCCCTTTGAGAGTTGTGCTCGCCACAGGCATCTTGCGGAGTCGACTTTGAGAGTTCTCCGAGCCTCAGCCTTGGCCTCTTATTGTGGCTGGATAATTGTCGCTTGAGTGGGCGGATCCCTTGCCTGGATGGGCTGGGCGATGTCGTCAGGGTGGGATCGATTAACTGAGGCTCATGAGCCTAGCAAAAATCTCATGAGGGCTAATTTGGACTCGGTTGTTGAATTGTTCGTCACCTCGGCCTCTTCGCATAGGCGAGGACTTGGAAGTTGGTCGTTTAAGGGGCTCAACATATTCGCGAAGGGTGTGAGCGGCTCGGGCGTTTTTTGGGCATAGCTATTCTGCTGGTGAGCTCGCTCTCGCGAGGAGTGACTCTATGGTCATAGCAGCGGGGTGTGATACCGCCGGGCAGTTGCCCGCCCGGCTGTGCCCCTGGACGGGACAAGTGCAGGGGAATTTCTGCGTGGGTCGATCCTTGAAGGTGACTATTGCCTAGAGCCTTTCGTAGAGGGTGGCCATGAAGTGGGGCCAACCTTGGAAGGTAGCGACGAGAGCCAAGAGCGAGTGCTCGGACTCTCGCTGGTGGAGGTTCGGAAGTGCGCTAGGCAGGGCTTGGAGTGTGGGGGTCCAAGCTCGCGTTATGGGTGCTACGTGATCCGAGGCCCTAAGGTCTTAACTTGGCTTTTGGTGGCCAGTATGGTTGCCGTCGGGTAAGATGGCCCGAACCCTCGCTATTTGCTCTAATGGGTAGATGCCTCTACTGGTGGAGCAGTTAGGGTTCTGCCATGGGCGGGGTGTGGAACTTTAGGGCTTACGTGCTCGCGTCCTTACCAGCCCGGGGGTCGATGTCCCAGTCGTTGGAACGTAGGGCGCGGAAGCCCTAGTTCCGCAGTTCCTCGTAGGCAACATCCTGGTAGCCGGTAAATGGGGTATGTTTGCCTCGGTCTGGGTTCATGCCAGCCATTGAGGGTGGCTATGCCTGTCATAAGAGGTGGTTATTTCTAGGTCTGAGAGGTGGGTTCACCCGACCCCCGGCCAACCTGGAGAGATAACTTGCCAGCTTGGATCGGTGGTGGTATAAGAGAGCATTTAGCGAGTTCGCCCGAATTTGCGCTGTCCAGTTTTGTGCCGGCTTGACGAGGCGGCACTACGTCAGGTGCGTTGTTCGAGTTGCCGATCTGAAGAGGTGGCTTGCCGGCCTAGAAAGGCGGCAATGTATAGAACGTCGGACGCGCCCGCCCGATCTTAAGAGGTGGCTTGCCGATATGAAGAGACAGTCATCTGTGGAACGTCAGAGGCATCCGTCGAGTTCTTGCCGACCTTAAGAGGTGCCTTGCTGGTCTGAAGAGGCGGCAATACGTGGAATGCCAGACGTGTTTGTTCAAGTTCTGGTCGACCTTAAGAGGTGGCTTACCAGCTTGAAGAGGCGGCAAAATGTGAAACGTCGGATGCGTCCGTCCATGTTTTGGCCGACCTTAAGAGGTGGCTTGTTGGCCAGGCGGCAATATGTGGAACATTGGATGCGTTCGTCTGAGTTCTCGCCTACCTTATGAGGTGGCTTGCTGATCTGAAGAGGCGGCAATATGTGAAATGTTGGGTGCGTTCGTCCGAGTTTTCGCCTATTTTATTAGGTGACTTGTTGGCCCAAGGAGGCAGTAATATGTGGAACGTCGGACGCATTCGTCTGAGTTGTGGCCAACCTTAAGAGGCGGCTTGTCGGCCTGAAGAGGTAGCAATATGTGAAATGTCGGACGCGTCCATCGGAGTTCTTGCCTACCTTATGAGGTAGCAATATGCGGAACGTCGGATGCGTTGGTTCAAGTTCTCGCCTACCTTATGAGGTGGTTTGCCGGCCTGAAAAGGAGGCAATATATGGAACGTTGGATGCATCTGTCTAAGTTCTTACTCGCCTTATGAGGTGGCTTGCTGGCTTGAAGAGGCAGTAATCGATGGAACGTCGGTCGCGTCTGTTCGAGTTCTCGCCTACTTTATGAGGTTGCTTGTCGGCCTGAAGAGGGGGCAATATGTGGAACGACGAACACGTACATCCGAGTTCTCGCCTACCTTAAGAGGTGACTTGCTGGCCTGAAGAGGTGACAATGGAGGGAACGTTAGATGTGTCCGTCTGAGTTCTCGCTGGCCTTAAGAGGTGGCTTGCCGAGTCGACATTTCGTCCTGGTTACCCTCTAGAAGCCTGTTGCCAGGCGAGAGCAAGGGGCGATCACCACCCTCTGCGGGTGATGGCCATACATCGCGAGGGCTAAGGCCTTGTCCTTGCTAAGGCAATTCGGGCTTCTTGCTACCGCAATGGTAGGATAGGGGCCTCAAGTGTCGATTTTGGTGATGACGGGATCACTCGTGCAACCCCCCTTGAGGGGTAGTCTTGTCGTCCCCGGGACTCAGGGGGGACTCTGTTGTCCTCGATAGCCTTAGGAGGCTGCCTCTCGGTGCATTGTAGCTTCAAGAGGGGGTTGTAGCCCTTAGACTTTTAGGGAGATTGAGATCCCCTTCCCAGCCCTCGACGAGCTCGAACACGTTAGTGAGGGAAGAGCGGTGAGCAGGGGATGTAGTGACTGAAGAGTTCGGCTGCGATCCTGAAGTCGCTTGGCAGATTAATCGGGTTAGCCCTTTGCTGGATTGCACGGACTTGGCTCCCCTTTCCCTTTCTCATGGGGGCTTCCCAGGTTGCTTTGCCTTGACTTTGGGGGACTTACGTCGGGTCGTGGCTTCTCCGCGTCCGGTGCTTCTCCTCTAAGGGAGTTAGGCACGTGACGAGAGGTCTTGTCGGCGAGCGTGTACCGATGGTTAACCGGCTGGGCCGCCTAATTCTACTATCAACCTGGCCACCTTTGGAATAGCAACCGGGTTGAAGTGCCTGTCTCCATCCGAATTGGTTGGAGGTAGGGTCGTTCCCCTTCCCCCTGCTCCCTGTTCCTTGACTGCCAAAGGTTGGTGATTGAAATGGCTTTTGGGAGGAGAGGGAGGTGCCTTCACCGGAGTGGTGGACGCGCCATCGGCGCACTGGCCCCGAAAAGGTAGCTTAGGAGGCCACCCGACCCGAGCATCTTGAAGCGCTACAGGTGTTATTGCTGGAAGTTGGTTAAGTGGGCTATGGACTCGTTTTGGGCGTCGTCGCTCCTGGGGGTTGGCTCGGTCTACGCGTTGATACACCTGGGCTACCTGAGGTGGAGGCCTCAGACCTTTGCAAGTATGACTGTGGTGACTTCTGCCTGGTCCATGGTAGGGGAGCATGTTTTTTGAGGGGACTGGTGTTGCCCCGAAGGGGGGAGACTCTTGCTGTGATCAACCTGGATGCTTCGTCGGATTCCGTGGGGGGACTTGGTTGTATCATCCTTGCCTGGATAAAAGTCGGAAGGGAGGTACCTAGAAAGAGTCGACTCAGAAAGTAGGGCTCGGATGCCTGGGGTGACGTTAGCCCGAGGTTACCTTACCCTCTGTGCTGATGTGCTCAGGCAACAGGAGGGGACCTTGGGTGGCGCGAGTGTCATCTAGTAGAACTTGGCGGCGATATCCGTCAGGCGGGGGTGCCAGGGTGATTGCCTGTCTGCTAGGGCGGGGCACTAACCCACCTGGCTCTCAGCTTCGCCTGGGGGACTGCATTGGCCTCGCGCAGTCGTCGAGGCCCCCTTCTTGGGGTGGCCCCTCAAGCACTTTGTAGGCCTCCGATCCCTTCGCTCGATGGAGCCTCAAGATAACGGGTCCTATCTCGCGAGCTGGACCCCTTTTAGCACGCCTACCGATCCATGGCCAGGGGGGTTGTTGCATGTGCGAATCGAGGAGTTTTAATATGCATTCGTTGTAGTACAGTCCTAAATAGCACAATAAACATTTAAATTTATAAAACTTTGATTCTAATTGGAGTTTGAGGTCATCCGCGGGGAGCAAATATGGAATTCGCACATTAATCTTCATTCAGAATAGATGAGGATAGTAAATTGAGCACCAAATGAAAGATATTCAATGAATAAACTGGTCAGATTGATAATCAAATGTATCTCAGAAGATCATGGGATAAAAAGAAATAGAAAGATAAAATAATGGTGATTTAAATCACCAATTATTCATCTTAATTAAGCATATACCCAAGTATTCAAATCATATTGTCAATTAACTAACTTAGGTACTTAAATAATCCAACAGTACCAGCAGAATCAAATCAGACGTCTTAACCTTCACAGGGTAGGGCCTCACAGAAGGTAATGCTCTCAAGGCCTTCTCAAGAGCAAAGCCTTCAAGCACAACGCACGGCTAATTCTCTTCACAACCAAAAGGTTAAGTGTAAAGCCTCTTCAGCACGTGCCTCAGGCACACAGAGCAAAACCCTACCTCCTCTCACAAATCTCCCCTTCTCTCTCAGATAACTGGGTGCATACTCGGGTAAGGCGGGTAATCGGATCCTGTATAGTGGCCAGACTCGTGTGCGTGGATCACGGGCGAGGCATGAGAATGGGGAGGTGCATGCATGGGGGACCCGACCCCTCGTGTTACTGGGCAAAGAGCACAAAACACAAAATCCTCTTAAGCGCTTGCGCGAGTCTGTCAACTAATGAGGTGGGACTATGTTCCACCCTCTCTTTGTGTGCACATCAGTAGGTGAACTTGACGAAATCGAAGGTGCTGTTGTGGCTTTACGTCTCGATTGGAGCCCTGGGAAGGCTCCTGGGACTGGGCTGCAGCGTCTAGACGAGGTAGTAGGGTCGGAGCAGGTCGGAGCAAGGCGGACGGAGTCGGAGATGATGGCGGCGATGATGATGAGGGCGAGACCTGCACTTCACACATATGGGCTCAAAAGCCCCAGTTAAAACACAATTGAGCTTTGCCAGGGGATGGCGAAGGCGGTGGCGGTGTCCGTGTGCGGTGAGGAAGCGTGTGGAGTTGGGGCGAAGTTGAGGAGGGTCTACGAATGATGGGTTGGTTGATAGGGTGTTTCAGTTGGTGTGTGGTGGAATTAAGTGAGGGGTTTTGATCGGGGAGGTGTGGTGGAGGTGTGGAGGTGATAGCGGGTCGTTTAGAGGTCTGTGGAGGGTGGAAGACCTCGCCGAAGTTCGGCTGGATGTGGGGAAGACGGTGCGGTCAAGGGCGTGTTCGCGGTCGAAACAGGAGAGGAAGGAGATAAGGAGATCCAGGAGGAGAGGAAGAAGTTAAGGCCTAAATTAATGGATGAAAGGGCAAGGGAGGTGTTGGCTGTGATTGGCCGGCGTTGGAGAAGGTGAAGCCTCCGGTGATGGAGCGGTGACGACGAAGAGGGTCTGGGGACTCCTGCTGTGGATGGTGAGTGGAGGAAGGCGCTGAAGATGTTCCCGCTGCATATAGTATGTGGCAACGGGTGAGGAAGTCAGAAGGAGAAGAGATGCCAAAGCTACAGTGGAGGTGGCCGAAGAGAGAAATTTGGTGAAGAATTGTGGCTAAATCGAGCTAAGGCGCAAGGCTTGAACTCTAGGAACTTTTATAGAGCTTTAGACAAGCTCTAGGTATGGAAACAAGCAAAATTAGTTTGTGCTTGACGCACAAAACACCGACAAGTTTCTTGGGTTGGCTAGGGTTAATCGGTGTGATCTGGGATCCTAAATTGCCTTCAGAGGATTGCTCGTAATGTGAACACTAATCCCACCAAATTTGGTGGGATTTGGTGTTGATTTGAGTAAGATTTGAGGTGGTCAAAAGCTTCATGGAGGTCAATTGACTTCCAATGGCAGCAGGGACTTGCTTATAAAGAAGATAAGGAAGTTAGGGACTCAATTGCAAGGTTTTTTGAAAGTTAGGGGCTTATTTAAAAGAAACAAAGTTTAAATGGATTAAAATACAAATTAGGTCAAGATGAACTCTGATTGAGCTTAAATTTTGATACAAACCTAATTTGAACTCAAGGAATCTGATGGTGAGGTTGAATTTCAGTTTTGACCAAGTTTAACTGGGTAATTTGCATAGAAATTTAAATTAGTACAGAAATCTGTTTGTGACCCTGTTTAAGGTCAAAATAGGTTCAAATGGTCAAATCAAGGGTACCAAATCTCAAGGAATATTTTTCTATGAATTTTAGGAGATTTAGATGAATTTTATCCTAACCATAACCTTTGTAATTCAAGTGGACCTGAAATTAGGGTTTCGAGTGCTATATTGGTTCTCGAAATACGTGAAACTCCGTTTCTATCTACATAAACTCATTTATTAGTTTTTAATGCTCATTTGACTTTCAGTTTACCTCTGACAAATCCCTTTGTGTTCATGATATGCTGTTAAAACTATAGAATTAACTCATTTAATGTTTTCTCAAATTGGCTTTAAATGGAATTATGGCTCTCAGGCGATTATGTAGAAGTTTTTGTTGTTTGATTATAACTAATTAAAGTTAGTTATGGCTCATGATGGCGCTACCATCCGGGGGTGCATCCCTTGAGGAACTCCATAGTGCAACGTGGCCTGCAATTGCGTAGCGTGACTTGCGACTATGGCACCTCGAGGGTTGATTACTACCTTAGGAGAGGCAGTTCTTCACTTGCGGAAGGAACCCAATTCACAGTCGGGAGTGGGGGCGCACCTATTTGAGAAAACTCTCGCCTTCTGCGGGGCTGTCGTAGTTGTCGCACCTTTCGGTCGATTCATGGGAGTTAGCTCGCTCCGTGGTCTCTCATTAGGTATTCTGGCGTATGGTCGAGGGCATCGTGCCCGTGCTCACGAATCAGATGGCTTGACTTGGGGCACCAAGGGTTCGTCGCCTCATGGGGCCTCCTTAGTCAGAGTGTCGAGCCTCGAGCTAACACGGGCAAGATCGGGCAGGCTCGGTCCTTCGCTACTCAACTTGCGATAGCTTCTTGGGGTTGTCCCTAGTCCCTGAGTGCTTGACGGAGTGCTCCCAGGACCTGCTCATTACATCCTCGGAGGAGCTATCCGGCTGGTCGGGTGACGATCCGCACGCGGGCCCCGCTGGGCGGACACCACCGGAGGAGCCTGGTGGGAACTCTTGGGACAGCCGAGCATCGGCTTATCTTGAGGGTAGCTCCTAAGAGAGTGGTGCACAAGCTAGGGTTCGCCGTTCTTTCGTGTTAGGCCTTGGCTAGCACTCCAGGTGCTTCCAACGGGGGACCTCCATTTTCTCTTTCCCGAGTGGCAGGCGATACGCGCAAAGGCGTGTACCTGAGATCGTCGGATTTGGCTCCTGGTTCCTCTTCATTGGTTCTCGCCTTATGGAAGGGGGGTCCAACTTGGGGACTGTGGGCGACAAGCCAAGGTCACTAAGGTGTGGAGACACTGTGTCTCGATCAGGTCCCTTCGAGAGGAGGCCATGAATGGGACTATGGGTGGTTACGACCACCGCAATAGTTCTCGCTCAGGGGGACCGTAGCAAGGCGCTAGAGGGGCCCCTCCTCCCAGCAATCGATTGCTCTGTAGAGCGATGGCTCTTTGATTGATGCTTCCCATAGATGACGCTACTTGATGGGCCTCGGAAGGCCATTAAGAGATTTGTTAACATAGAAGATGCTACTTAGCCATAAATCATTCATCGCATAGGAGGGTAGAGTATCGACCCACAAGCATACACAGAGGAGAACAAGAGTTTGGTGACTCAGTTCCATCGCTATAGGTGCACGTCTGGGGGGACAGGGCTCTCAACTATGACTATAATTTTGAGGATACATGATGTTACATGCTTTCGCTCCCTCTCCTGGGGAGGAGGCCCCCTCTTCTGAGGGCCTCCCTCTCTATTTATACTCTAAGGGGAGAACCCTCACTTGATGGCCCTAGTATCCCTAATTGCTAGGCTACATGGTAGCTGTCAGGGTGTAAGGTGGTCAGGTCCATCTTATCGTATCTTTTGCTTATGCTGCGCTGAATCTTTTGGCAGGCTAGGCGGGTTTTGGTTGGAGTCCGGTTGGTTAGAGGTGGGTCGGACTAAGTTAGTTTTGCATGTACACCCTGTAGTCGTGTAGCCTGATCTTTTATCGGGTCATGTGCGGAGTTTTAGATTCGAGAGGAATTTTTGCTCCTCATTAGTACCTATTTGTTTTCGCGGTCATCGGCATAGATGTTTTCTCAACAAAGGTGTTGTAGTTTGCATATAAATGCAAGATTAGTAGATTGTTTTGTTTCATTTCATCATACTGTGGTTCTAAACTTGGTGGCATTGCATCTTTAATAGTTGAATAAAATAAATAGAAGCGTAAAAGTATCGAGTATAAACAATCAAGAACAATTGGATTTGCGTTGAAACCCCACTCACGAAGAGTTGAAAAAAAATCATGGGAGAAGTGCCCCAATAGAATAGGTAGGAGGTACACACCTATTTATAGGCCACCACACACACTAACAAATCACATCTTAAGATGTGGCACCAAACACCAACCCACATTCTCCAACACTTCTCAAGTTGGAGTATGGAACTCTTTGGACTGGTTCTTACTCATAGGTGGGTGTGCTGTTGACGATTGATGACACATCAATGATATTTGAAGTTGGTGGACGAACTGTAATTGGCTTTGACAAGGGCCTCTCCTCTAGAGGGTGCTGGCGGTTCCCCATTCAGTATTCCTCAAATGAGTCTTCCCCGGAAGATCTCGAAGCTCGTATAGAAATTGGCTAGACCCTTCCTGTGACGACCTCGGAAAATGATCTCCCTCTCTGGAGACCTCGAAACTTTGGATCTCCCAGAATTGGGTTTCTTATGTGATGATTAGCTACTCCAAAAAGTCTGTAGTGGTATCCTATGTCACCCATCGTGTCTCGGGATTACAACAAAGGGATTCCTAAACAAGGGTGACCATATCAAACCCAACACTCCCCCTTTCTCCCATATTCATATGAAAGAAAAAATAACGAGAAGAAATACGATAAAAATGATCATAATAATACTAGAGAAGAGTTTCTCTACCTCTTCTTTTTAATTCAAAATTTTTTATTTTTTGATTTTCTTTTTCTTTATTCTCGATATTTTCCATTCTCTTTTTTTCTCTCTCCTTTTTTTTTATTTATCTTTCCTCCTTTTCTTTTGCTTCACCTTATTCCATTCATTTTTTTTTTCTCTTTTGTGAGTCCTTTGTAAAGTAAAATAAAACCAAATAGAGATACAAGGGAAGTACCCACGTATCTCTTAGGTTGAAAAGAACCTGAAAGGGCATAGTGGTAGCCACACCGGCGTTTCCTCTGTTTCCTTGCCGTTGTCTGCTTCTCCCCCGTTGCCACGAGGCTCGGCACCTTGCACCTCGATGGCGCCCTCAAGTTGCCCCTCACCGAGCTTGGGTTTGCCCCCATCAGCGACACCGTGTCCCTCCTAGGTGATGGCTATCATTTCCTCGACGGCACCACGATCGTCGGCTCCCTCGTCCTCGTCTGGTCTGGTGGATCGGGTTCTCGCGCTTCCCTGGCATCACCATCATCCTTCACGAGCTCCACCCCCAGGTGAGAGATCTCGATGCAGGGCCAAGAACGGGCTTCGGGTGGCGTCACATCAATAGCAGATGGATTTGCTCGACGGTTGATGGGGTGCGGTGCATCTCGATGGGAACCCTTTGTCTCTAATCTTGATCTCTGTGCTCCTCCCAGTGACGTCTATAGACTATAGAGGTGATTCGCGCGGGTTGTTGCGAGCTTGTGAGGTGGAGACTTAATCGAGACGCCATGTGCTATGTATCTTCCTCGACCATAGCCCACAGGTGCCCTAACTTGTAGGGCCAACCCGACCTCCACTAGGAGGGAGGATCCAGCCGTCGTCGCGTAGGGCCTCCACGGCTTGAGTGCTGCTATGCAGGGCCTTTGCTGGCCCGCTGCTACTTCCGTCAGCACATCTTTGTCATCGCCTCCTCTCACCACTGGAGGAATAGATCTCCTTGCTACGATCTCAATGCCTTCCGCTAGGGTTTGCTGCTGCTGATATTGGCGCCAGAGAACACAAAGATTGGACATAAAAATGAATAGGAACGAACCAAACACCAATGAATAATAATTGGATAATTAACCTAAGAATAAACCCGCTGATATTAAGTTGAATAAAATAAACCAACGGAAGCATAAAAGCATCAAGTATAAACAATAAAAAACACTTTGGTTTAGATGGAAACCCCACTCATGAAGAGTGAGGAAAAAATCATGGGAGAAGCGCTCCGATAGGGTGTGTGTCTCTGTATTTCTTTTCAAAAGAATAAGTGGGGGGTACACGTCTATTTATAGGTCACTACACACACCAATAAATCACATCTTAAGATGTGGGCACTAAACATCAACCCACATTCTCCAACATTAATCAATTAATGTGGCCTTCTTACATCTGCATGCTGTGTTCGGAAGAAAATGCAATCATTATGTGCCGAGCTTGTACCCATTGTGCAATTTTCTCTCATGTTGCAGCTCCTTCTCCTGCTGCCCAGTTCTTTGCAAATCCACCAGTCAGATCTCCTCTTGCAGCAGGTGGTGTGGTAATGGGAGCCCCAGCTCCATCGCCTGCTACAGCTGAGGCTGCGACGATCCAAGTTGCGCATGCTAGCCTCCTTCTTGGCATTGCAGCTGTGGCTGCACTTTACTATTGAGATCTCTCGGGTTGCATTCGTGTGCTTGTTGCATGGGAGTTTGAGAAGGCAGGTTGCCATTATCTTGATGGTCTCTGGATGTGGGTCGTTATGTGTTCCAGTTCTTCTGCTTGTTAGAACTTAAAAGGTTTCTGCTACTATCTGCGTGGCCGAACTGCATTGTTTTAAAGAGGTGTCATGTAGAATGACTACAGTTGCAATTATATGCATCAAAAAGAATTTGCAATGGAATGAATTGATAGATCCATTTCTATAGATGATTACTATCTTTCACTGGGCATGTTTGCTGCCTTCTTTGTTCCAATTGTGTTAGTTCCCTTATTTTGTGTAGGTAGTCCTCTATGTATGAGGGTATTATGGAAATTGAGAGAATGGTGTGAAAAATATAGTTTCTTGTATGGTCCAACTATCATGCAGAGATCTAGAAGAATTTACCAAGCCTTATCAGTGGCGGATATATATTTATTTTTGCCATCGATTGTTACTTCCCTTATTTTGAGCAGGTAGACCTCTATGTACATGGGTACAAGGGTGTCAAGGAAATTGAGAAAATGCTACTTAAAATATAGTTTCTTGTGTAGTGCTTTCATAGACTTGGAAGAATTTACCAAGCCTCAAAACCTGCATGTGTTTGTGAACTCTGGATATCATTGAGCAGGGTTTGAAACTCTACCATCAATTCATGGTATCAACTTCTATGACCACTATATTTACTCAACCAAAAAAACAAAGAGAAAAAAAAGTGGATATTTTGCTGGTCATGTTTTTCTGAATCCTGATCTTGTGATTTATGGGTATTTAGGAGTGTCTCCGTTCCATCTCTGGTTTACCGAAGGGTTTGGATTATTAGAAAAATAACACATTGGCAAAGAGTGATCAAATTGAATTAAGTTTTTTTTGTTTTTGCAATTTGAAAAGTTTCATTGACAGCCATTCAAGATACAAGGAATGTGGGATTGAACCCAATACCTTGGATTCACTGACTCAAACAGAAACTAGCCAAAGTATGCGCAGGCCAAATGATTGATCTATGAACTTTGGATAAGGAGAAACGATAATTGGCATTAAGTATAGAAGCACATCTCTGAACCACATACCTAGGTTTCTGAGGAGGCTGAGATTTGGCTTTAATTTGGTTGATTGGATTAACTACGTCAGAGAGAATCGCAACCTCTAGCAACCCATGATAGATGGCCATGAGCAGACCAGTGTGAATACACCTGCTTTAATTTGATAGTGGCTTTAATTTGCACTACAGTTGGTGATCACCTGCTTAGCTGGAAGCTGCAGTGATCTGTCCACTTTTATCAACTAGAACAGCAGTTGTCATTGAAATTTCTTACCCCTCTGTTTGCATCAACAATAATCCTATGTGCTATAGTGTCAATAGATGTTTGTTGTGGAGGTACCAACTGTCGAGTATGGAGACTGCATCGAGATAGATCCTCCATGCTATTTCTATAAGAAGTGCACATTCTTTCTGTTGAGCCAATCACTGCATAAGGATTTATTTTTTTTCCATTTATAATCACTTTACACCTATGCAATCACAATGCATGTAATATATATAGGATCAAATTTCTTGACAACCAGATTCAAACTATACAGAGACATCCATTACTGCATCCCACCATGAGTCCAGCTGAGGAATTCTTAAAATTTACCAGTAAAACCAAATTACCCTGCTAAAAGTGCACCCCCTGACAAGGAAAGCTGAGGGGTATCATAAAAAAGGAAGTGTTAAGTGTTATGCTATTAGTTAATTATTCGCACAAAAATGTCCTTGCACTAGTGCATTTTCCTGAGAATAACCAATGAATCATTTCGTTCTCTAGGTTGCTTCTTTGATAGTTTTTTTCTCTCGGGGTTTCATGCTGTACGTTGGTATTTTATAGTATTATATGGTGCTGCGTGTATATTTTACCTATTCAAACAAAAGTAACAAGAAATTTCCAAGCATCTATATGTCGGGTGAAATCACCATGCTTGATTTTCCTATTTTTATAAAAATAACCGTAAGTGGCAAATTTAGAACTTCAAAGAGGCCGATCCTAAGCTGCCATCCAAGCACAAATACCTTCTTTAAGAGAATATTTTCGTAGAAAGTCTCAAATTTAGGATTTTTCAATGCATGAATCTCCTGGACAATGAAGTCATAAGCATGCAGGTTAATAGGAATACATCTCATAAGATGTGTTTCCTTGTTGGAGATCTCTTCCATGATGGATTTGAACTTATCCTTTACATTTGTGCCCCTTGTAGCCTAATGTTTCCAGCAATTGCAATGACTTATATATCTGAACATGTTCAAAAAAATTAGATTGTCTTCGTTTCCAGAAAGGAGAATTACCTTTGGCATTGAAGACTTTAAGCTTGCTTCCATCTTCAAAGATAACAGCAATCAACACTTGAAGTGATCCAACTTCCTAAAAGGAAATTGCAAATTGCAAATAGACAAAGGAAAAGTTCAGAGTTCTTGAAGGTAGCTTGGAGCCTCGATTGAGATTAGATAGCTCAGGAGCTTCTGCAATCCCAACCCATGACATCAGGGGATCAACGCTATGTTCACTAGATTTTGTGCTAGTTGGCATTGTTGAAGATGGGAAGGGGAAGACTTTTCAATCTAGGATTGGTCCTGCGAAGTGAATCCACTAGCATGAAGAACACCAAAACAAGCAACGGCTTCTCAGGAAACAAGAAACAAAATTGGCCCTTTTTATGGTCTTCTGTTGCACAGATACATAGAATGTCATGAGTTGCTAGTTACGTCTGGTTGTAATCCTTAAATTCTTTTCTTATTAAATGATGGTCTCAAATTTTAATTGGGATTTTTACGTGAATGTTTATGATCATTTGCATGCATCCTTTTTTATATCACGTCACTAAAACTTTATTTAAATCATGATACATCTTGTTATTTTTGCTATAATTGACTTTTACCGGTAGTTCTTTCTGCAATGCATCATCCATAGGGATGCAAAGCCGGCCACAAAGTTGGAGTATTCCATCCATGAAGGTGAAACATTCAAGATTTCTCGTGAGGACATGATTGTGGGGTATCTATAACTCTGGATCACCCACTTGTGTGCCAATAATATGGTCAATCAACTTAGGATGCATTTGTCTCAAAATAGTCAACTCCCCTTGATGTCCAACTACTTTCTGCGACTTCTAGCAAGTTGCCTCGATCATTCGATTCCACTTTTATGCCTGTAGTATTGCCAATATGGCTAGGGGTTTTCTGCTAAGTACATCCATAATGATGTTATCCTTTCCTAGATGGTAGATAATGGAGCAATCGTAGTTCTTCAGAGACTCCATTCAACGACGTTGCTTCAAGTTTAGTTCCTTCTAGTTAATATAGATACTTCAACCTCTTGTGGTTGGTGTGGATTTCGAAAGGCTCACCATATAGATAATGTTGCCAGATCTTTACGGCAAAGACTATCACTGCCAACTCCAAGTCACGAGTTGGATAATTCCTGGCGTGCGATTTCAACTGCCACAAAGCATAAGAGACTTTGTGTTCATGCTGCATTAGCACGTAGCCCAAACTCTGGTGAGATGCGTCATTATAGACCATGAATCCACATCCACTGATAGGTATTGTAAGGATAGGAGTTGTTGTCAACTTCTCCTTAAGCATCTAGAAGGTAGTCTTGCGATCCTTAGTCCATAAAAAGAGTGCATTCTTCTATGTGAATGGTGTTAGTGGAAGAGTAATCTGCAAGAATCTTCGAATGAACCGTTTGTAATACCCAGCCATCCCTAGGAAATTGCACATCTCAATCATTGTTTTGGGCCACTCGCATTGCAACACAACCTCCACCTTAGTAGGATCAATAGAAATCCCTGCGCATAGGATCATGTAGCCTAAAATGGTCACCTTATATAGACAAAATTCACACTTGTTGAACTTAGTGTACAGCTTGTGCTTCCTCAAGGCTTCCAAAACCAAGCAAAGATGTTGCTTGTGTTGCCCCTCATTACGAGAGTACATGAGGACATCATTGACAAACACCACGATGAAATGATCTAGCTATGGTCGAAATATCTGATTCATTAACTCCATGAACGTAGCCAAGGCATTTGTCAGCCCGAATAGCATAATCAAGAACTCGTAGTGACCATAGTGTGTCTGAAAAGTAATCTTTGGTACATCCATCTCCTTGATCTTGAGTTGATGGTAACCTGATCGTAAATCGACTTTTGAGAACATAGTAGTGCCACACATCTGGTTAAACAGATCACCAATTTGTGGGAGTGGGTATTTATTCTTGATGGTCACCTTATTCATCTGACGATAATCAATGTAAAAGCGTAAGGTACCATCTTTTTTTTTCACGAACAAAATCGAAGCTCCTAAGGTGATACATTGGGCTTGATAAAGCCCTTCTCAAGTAGCTCCTAAAGTACCATCTTTAATTTCTTCAGCTCCACAAGTGTACGGGGTGATTGATATTGAGTTTGTTCTTGGAATGAGCGAGATTTCAAACTTGATCTCATGATTTGGAGTAAGTCCAGGAAGATCCCCTGGAAAGACATCTACATATTCCCATATTATTAGCACACTACTTACTTAAGCTTCTCTCCCGAAGGTACTACCATGTAAGCGATGTAGCTGCTGCATTCCTTCATCAACAACCGTGCTACCTGTAGACTCGAGATACATTTGATGGGTCTATCTTCCACTTGGTCAAAAAAGTCAAATTGTGGTTCATCTGGAATGGAAAAGATAACCTTCTTCTCGAAGCAATCGACCAGTGTATGGTGTGCTGACAACTAATCCATTCCTAGAATGGCATCGAAGTCTTTCATCTCAATCTCTATTAGGTTGGGTAACAACTTGTAGCCCCTAATGCAAACCGCACAGCCTCTATAGATTGTCTCGGCAAGAAATAATTGTTCTGCTGAACCCTTAATTACTAAAGGCTTGTCAAAAAGTGATGGTGGCTTCTTAAGTTTCACAACAAATTCGGGAGTTATAAATGAATGTGAAGTGTCGAAGTCAAACAAGGTAAAGATCAGTTGCTTATCAATTGTAACTATACCTACCACCACAGAAAGAAAAGCTTGTGCATCCCTCAAAGATAAGGCATAATCTCATCTCGTAAGTGGAGGTGCACTAGAGCCAACTACACTCTAACTAGGCTACTGATAAGCGAGATTTTAACATGAGAAAGATTGAGTTAAAAATCCGTCGTAATTGTGTAAAAATCTACTAATCAAATAATTTTACCAAAATTCAAAATGAGTCCCAAGTCAAACATAGGGAGGCTATGTTAATTATAAATCTGCAGTTATGTTTTTCTATATTTTTTTATAAGAGAAATATTCACAATAGTCACAATATTCTATTCCACTTGGAATATAAACATAGATAGAGAGATATTCTACTTGCAATATAAATAAAGAGAGAGAAAGAGAGAGAGAACAATAGCTTTTATAGCTACGAAAATGTTTTTACAAATTACTTACTACAAATCTAATGCTGGAAGTTAAAATCTACACTATAAAGTAGTAAAGAGGTAGGGGGAGAGAAGTTATCCTTCTTGACAAGCAATTGGAGGATGAAACCATGTTAACGAGCCTAGAGATGGGATGAGAAGCGTAGTGTCGCGGGATATGAGGACGGTTGGTGAGAGCTCTGTGAAGGGGGTGTGAAGTGGATAATTTTGTTTTTTAACTCTAACGGAGCTTCCCGTAACTTGGAAGCACTAGAGTGAGCTTTAGAATGTTGTTCTTAGCTCTTAGGAGAGTTAGGGAGAGAAGGAAGGGATGATGGATGAAGGGGGGTGTAGGTGTCATTTTATAGGTGAGGTTTGAGGGTAAAAAGGTCATTTTAAGCCTTGAAAATGAACTCTATACCCTTTAGTGACGCATGCAAGCATTGCTGTAGACGCATGTCGCTAAAGGTGTGTATGGAACATGAGCCGTTCATCGCTAATCCGACGCACCACAAGAGGCCATGTCAACGCCTCAGCCTTCATATGTTGAAGCACGTTCTGGGGTGTTGCACGGCGTGGACGCGCCTCAGCCATTCAATTCAGATCCAAGCGTCCATGATCGTCATGCGACTGCAACGCTCAACTCGCACTAAATCGAGATTGGACATCTGAGATCACTCGCAATAGTCTTATGATTGCGCCACATGGAACCTTGCTTACCATTGATAGCCGCTCCAACGGCTCAAATCATCCGCTCCTTGCATGCGCTGAGGATTTGGAATGCTTAGGATTCGAACGGGTGTCTCTCCTTTGCGCTGAGGATCTGAACCGCTACGCTACCCTTATCCTTGTGTCATGTTTTTGAATTTTCTCCATTCTCTCTTAGTCGTTGGAACATGGATCAACGACTGAGATCACACGATTAGGGCTCCTTTGAGGGTGTGAGGGTGCGGCGAGGATGTAACTCAACTATTGGATTGAAATCCAATGGTTAAGATTAAACAAGGCGCGCCTCCTTTGGACTCTCTTAAAGTGTTGGTAAGAGTGCCCTCACTCGTTGGATGAAGATACAATGGCTAGGATTGATCGATTGGGCGAAGGAGGAATGCTGCGGATGCTACTGGGCGATTTGAATGGTCTGGATTGCTCCACATGGCACCATCTAGATCGTCCATCTTCTTTTTCTCATAGGTGGTGCCACTGATGTCGGATTGAATTGATTTTTGCGTTGTTGGGTTGCGATTATCAATCCGAACTCATCCGTGTGTTTGGATTCTTCATCTAAGGTCCGGATTTTCACCATCTTGCCCTATTACCTTTGATCTTTTGTGGCTTGTACAAGATGCTACGAATGTTCGATCTGAGTGATTTCAGAGGCATTAGACTCCAATTATCACCCTGATTACATCCGCAGGGTCTGATAGCCAATCAAAAGTCCAAAAAGATATCATCTTGTCCCCTTGCCATAAAATAAGAAAATTAATATATAATTTGTACAAATTAATCTATATACATGATAATGTATGTTATGTAATATTTACAATGCATGATACTTCGATGAACTTAAGAACATGCATAAATAAGTAATTTAACATCGATAAATGTAGATTTATCAGCTACTATTCTTAGGTGGTCGCACATGCATAAATACCTTTTCTACTCTCTTTGCCCTTGACATATTTTAAGTTCGTACATGTTGATGGAGATCTTGAGAGGATTTAGATTAAGTTATTATCGTTGTAGTGCAAAATCCTCAATCGATCTTTCAACAAATAAAATTTATTACTTGAATATCTAAATGAAGTCCGAGGTCAAACGTAGGGAGCAAGTAAGAATTTACACGCTAATCTTTAATAAATGAGCACAGAAATGAGTACAATAATGATATTCAATGAATATTAATCTGTCGTATTAGAGATTCAATGTGTAACATGAGTATTTCAAGACTTTAAGAGACCAAAAAGAGATCTAAGACAAAATAATGGTGATTTAGATCACTGATTATTAGTCTAAGCACATATAAATCAAATACTCATTAATGTCAAATAAATGAACAATGATTAGATGTCTGAATTTCAAGTCAGATGACTTAAATGTCGCTTGCTACAATGCCTTCAATCTTCTGTTCTTCTTCTTTGCTCTCTTCAGCCTTCTACTTTTCTCTTCAGGTCTTCTTCTGTAACCTCTACCTTTAGCTTCTTCTTTAGGTCTTCTCCTTCTTTCTTCTTTCTCTTCTTCTCTTAAGCACGACTCTTCTCCTCTTTCCTTCCCAATGACTAAGTGTCGCTCAAATCCTTCAGAAGCAAAACCCACCCCTCCATTGCTCTCTCTTCCTTCCTTCCTTCTCTTTCTCTCAAAGCAAGCTTATCGGGTATTCGGATCACGTAACCGGGTCCAGGCTCACTGGGGGTCGTGATGAGTGAGGAGTGATAGGTTTAGGCAGGTCGGGTATATGTGCGGGTGTGAGGGACCTCAACCCAAGTGTTCGAGGCGATAAGGCCTGTTCAGAAAATCAATATATGCGCACTTGTGAGCTCATCCATTCAAGATGTGGGACTAATCCCATAGGTTGCTTTTTGCATGTGCCTGCAATGAAGGTGTCTCCAATTGAGGGTGCAACTGAGGGCGTGGTCTTCAATCAAGGACCTAGAATCGTTCTTGAAACGAATTCGTGTCTCCTGGAGTTGCGACCTAGGGCGAGTGTGACCTTGAATATGAAGAATGTTGTCGGCAATAATGGCATGGTGGTGGAGCGTCGGCGAGATTTGCGTATCATGAATACGAGCGTTAGGCCCTAATTAAAGCAGTCTAATAGCTTCGCCTAGATCTAAGGAAGCTGATGGTGGTGGTTTTGTGGTGATTGGTGAAGCGTGGAGGTCGGGCAAACTCGGAGATGGTGGTGCGGCAGTGGGTTGGTCGACGGGGGGTTTTGTAGTTTCCCTTACTCGGAGGGAGTGAGATTAGCGTGACGTAAAAAATGCAGAATTAAAATATAACAATCTCACAAAAATAACAATCACACAATATGCACAAGTATTTTTAGGTGGAAACTTAACTTGGGTGAAAACCACCACCTAACTTTCTTGAGTTAGGATTTTCCGATCGATCTAGTCGATCAAATCCACTAACTGAATCACTTAAACGAGGGTGATTCAACCTCTTACAACAACACTACTTTGAACGAGGGTAGTGTGCCTCAAACCCTTTCTCTTCACGAGAAGGATTTTGTCTCACGAAGGAGACGGGAATTCACAACGTGAATACCCAACCAAATAACAAAATAAAATACAACAAAAGTCCTATAGAGCTAACAAAATAATTCTTAAACTAAGCTTTTATAGGAGTTAGGAAACTTCCCTTTGGTGGAAGTGCATCGACGACGTGGATGCGTGAACTACGCAATGGTACAACGACGCTCTCGTGAACTACGGCGGGAGAGCGGGTGCACAGCAAGATGAAGCTCTTAGGTGAAGTGAGTGCTTGTAGAGCTAGAGCTTCTTCTATTTGATCTTCTTCTTTTAGACACAAGTGAGTGGAAATATTCAAGCAAGGGTGTGTCTTGCAAGCCAAGGGGTCCTCTATTTAGAGAGGCCCTAGGAAGGCTTTAGAAGCCCTTGGAAGGCTTCCATAGCCGTTGGGTACAACCTCAAAGTGAATCAAGCCGTAGTCAGAATTAATCATGATTCTGACAGGGTTATCAAACGTATGGTCCTAGCATCAGACGTCTGGAAAACTCGTTTAAGACGTCTGGGAACAAAGTCAGACGTCTGATTTTAGGCAGGTTTCCTTCTTGACATGAATCAGATCTAAATAGGGTTCTAGTGAAATGTCATCAGACGACATACAGGACGTCTAGCACTAAGTCTAGTCGTCTGGAAACCTACTTTTCTGCGGAAATGGATTCCCAAGGGAGTGCAAGGGCTAGAAAATTTCTGAGAAGAGATTTTGGGTCAGCCGAGGCACAACAGTCATGTATTAGACGTCTGGGGTCTTTTACGAACGTCTGATACGAGGCTAACGGTTATATTCTCAATGTTTACTAAGACATTCAATGTTCCACTAATTGGACGTCTGGCAAAGTCATCAGATGTCTGCTAAGACGTCTGGATTAAGGTCTGGACGTCTGATTTCATGAGACAGAACTAAGTCCAACCTAAATTATCGGACGTCTGAGTTAACAGTTAGACGTCTTAAAAGTTTTTACCAGACGTCTGAAATTCAGATTAGACGTCTGAAAAGGCTGTTTGAACCCTATTTTGGTTTTCTAAGTTCTCTATAGAAAATCTAAGTATCCTACGATAGTACAGGTATTCCTAGAACTTCTTTAAGGATCCTTTGAGGCTCTTTAACAGATATTCTAGAAAATAAAAGAGCAAGGAAATAAAGACAAAAGTATATAGAAAAAGATAAACAGAAATCTATCATATTCTTCTTATCCTTCCATCTTCAAGCTATCGCTCCCGCGAAGCTCCTTTGTTCTCCATCAAGCTCCTCCAATCCGCCATGGATGTGAGCTCGAACTCCGTCTAACCACGTCTCCATTTGCAATTAACCTGAAATCTAAGACTTCAAATGCAAATGTTAAATGACACGTGTTTTGTTATTATCAAAATAAACGATCGTGGTGCTTTAGCACCAACAATCTTCCCCTTTTTTATGATGACAAAATCATAAATAATAATGCAAAAAATCCTCCCCCTTTTTGACATTATAAAAAATGTTTAATTGATTTTAAATTTCCTATAACTCCCCCTTAAAATATGTTCTTCTATAATTGGGTTGAATTTCTTTTAACAAGAGTAATGTCCTCTCCCTTTTAGTAACAACAAGATAGCAATTATTTTTCTCCCCCTTTCTAAAGGAAATATAACTAACTTACATATCATCCTTAATAATTGACAATTAGCTCATAATTTTAATTCCCCCTATCTATATGCTAATGATAAAAGGATAGGGTAAAGGGTTTTACCTTACCTACCATGGCCAATAAAATGGCCCAAATGGAGGTGGTGAATGTCACATCGGATGGGGCTCCCATCCATAGCTTGGAGGCTCGGGCATCGACGCTGGTTTCCAGTCTGGCAGACGACGTGCAGCGGGTTGTTCGGCTGTTCGTCGTCTCGTCGGTCTTCCTGTTCTCCTCCTTGGTCTACTCCTTGGTCATCCCAATTTGAGTTGACCATCTTTGAGCTTGTAGGTTTAGTCCTTTGTGTTGTAATCTTTATGACCTACAAAATGGGATTCTAAATCTTTCTTTGGTATCCAAGCGAGCTTGGATCCGGATCTGTTAGCGGGTCTCCTTGACGAAAATCCTTTCTCGATCTTAGGGCTATAAAAATTATCTACTTTGTTGATTAATTTGTTAGAGTTTTCCCTAATGCATGTGATTTCTTTTTCTATAATATTCATCTTAGTCTTTAAATCAGAAATTTCTAATTTTAGACTGGCATTTTCCTCAATCAATTTAGTATTTTCATTGATTAAATCTTTATTTTCTAATAACAAGTCATCATTTTTAGGACTAGCTTATAGATCCTCAAGTTATTTTTCTAACATTTCATTTTCATTTTTAAGAAAACTAAGGTTCTTTTTAAAATTTTTATTTTCTATCTTAAGTGATTTACTAACTTCAAAAAGCTCATTAAAAGCATTTTGTAAATTGGAAATTACCTCATTGTCGGAATCGCTTCCGCTTTCGCTGTCTCTTTCTCCTAAGGCCATGAAACCAAAGCAAGCGGTTTCATCCTTCTCAGACTTTTCTTCTTCCTCTTCTTCCGAGCTCGAGTCATCTCAAGTTGCTTGGAACGCTTTCTTCTTAGACTTCTCCTTTTCCTTCTCCTTTTTGAGAAGAGGGCACTCTCGTCGTAGATGCCCTTTCTCGTTGCAATGGTAGCAACGTCTCGGGCTCTCATTTTCCTTCTTCTCCTTTTCTTTCTTTGACTCTCCACAAAACTTGGAAAACTTTTTAAGTAAAAACTTAAAGTCTTCGTTATCGGAACTTACCTCGCTATCTGATGCGGCTCTGAATGCGTGGGTCTTCTTCAGTTTTGGCTCTGGTGTATCCTTCTTCTTCTGATTTAGCTTTGTCTTGTAAGCCATTAGATTGCCTAGGAGATCTTCCATGTTGAGCTCCTCCATCTCGTTCACCTCCTCGATGGCGGTGACCTTTTGCTCCCATTCCGTCCAAGGGAACGAAGTAGCTTTCCCTGAAGCTCCCCCTTGATGAAGGTCTTACCTAAAGCTTTTAAACTATTGACAATGAGAGTGAACCTAGTGTTCATCTCACTTAAAGATTCGTTAGACTTCATAGAAAAAGATTCAAATTCTTGAGAAAGTAAATTTATTTTAGACGTCTTTACCTTAGAGGTACCCTCGTGAGTTACCTCAAGTGTGTGTCAGATCTTGTATGCGGTGGTGCATTGCGAGATTCTGTTGAACTCCTCCGGGTTGAGCGTGCAGTAGAGGGCGTTCATGGTCTTCGCATTCAAAGAGAGCTTACGAATTTGTTGTTGCGAGTTTCCTCCCGCAGGTTTTTCTGGGATGTCAAATGGCATCTCGCACTTGGCCCAAATCGTGAAGTCATTGGCTTGAAGCTAAGTCTTCATCTGCAGCTTCTAGTAGGGATAGTTGCTCTCGTCAAAGAACAGCGGACGAGTTGTGGACTGCCCCTCGGAGATCCGGATTGTGAAACTGCTCCCCTCCATGATCTTCTTGCCGGATGTTACTCCGATTTCGCAAGAACATGCTCTGATACCAATTGTAGTTTCCCTTACTCGGAGGGGGTGAAATCAGCGTGACGTAAAAAATACAGAATTAAAATTTAACAATCTCACAAAAATAACAATCACACAATAGGCACAAGTATTTTTAGGTGGAAACCCAACCCGGGTGAAAACCACCACCTAAATCTCTTGAGTTAGGATTTTCCGATCGATCTAGTCGATCAAATCCACTAACTGAATCACTTAAACGAGGGTGATTCAACCTCTTACAACAGCACTACTTTGAACGAGGGTAGTGTGCCTCAAACCCCTTCTCTTCACGAGAAGGATTTTGTCTCATGAAGGAGACGGGAATTCGCAACGCGAATACCCAACCAAATAATAAAGTAAAATACAACAAAAGTCCTATAGAGCCAACAAAGTAATTCTTAAACTAAACTTCTATATGAGTTAGGAAACTTCCTTTTGGTGGAAGTGCATCGACGACGTGGATGCGTGAACTACAGCGGGAGAGCGGGTGCACAGCAGGATGAAGCTCTTAGGTGAAGTGAGTGCTTGTAGAGCTAGAGCTTCTTCTAGCTGATCGTCTTCTTTTAGACACAAGTGAGTGGAAATATTCTAGCAAGGGTGTGTCTTCGGTGTGTCTTGCAAGCCAAGGGGTCCTCCTCTATTTATAGAGGCCCTAGGAAGGCTTTGGAAGGCCCTAGGAAGCCGTTGGGTACAACCTCCAAGAGAATTAAGCCGTAGTCAGAATTAATCATGATTCTGACAGGGTTATCAGACGTGTGGTCCTGGCATCAGATGTCTGGAAAACTCATTTAAGACGTCTTGGAACAAAGTCAGATGTCTGATTTTAGGTGGGTTTCCTTCCTGACTTGAATCAGATCTAAACAGGGTTCTAGTGAAATGTCATCAGATGACATATAGGACATCTGGCACTAAGTCTGGACGTCTGGAAACCTACTTTTCTACGGAAATGGATTCCCAAGGGAGTGCAACGGCTAGAAAATCTCTAAGAAGAGATTTTGGGTCAACTGAGGCACAACGGTCATGTATCAGATATCTGGGGTCCTCTACGGTCGTCTGATACGAGGCTAACAGTTATATTCTAAATGTTTACTAAGACAGCCAACGTTCCACTAATTGGATGTCTGGAAAAGTCATCAGACGTCTGCTAAGACGTCTGGACTAAGTTCTGGACGTCTGATTTCATCAGACAAAACTAAATAAGTCCAACCTAAATAATCGGACGTCTAAGTCAACAGTCAGACGTCTTAAAAGTTTTTATCAGACATCTGTAATTCAGATTAGACGTCTGAAAATGCTATTTGAACCCTATTTTGGCTTTCTAAGTTCTCTATAGAAACTCTAAGTATCCTAGGATAGTGCAGGTGCTCCTAGGACTACTTTAAGGATCCTTTGAGGCTCTTTAACAGATATTCTAGAAAATAAAAAGAGCAAGGAAATAAAGATAAAAGTACATAGAAAAAGATAAACAGAAATCTATCCTATTCTTCTTGTCCTTCCATCTTCAAGCTATCGCTCATCGCGAAGTTCCTTTGTTCTTCATCAAGCTCCTCTAATCCGCCATAGATGCGAGCTCGAACTCCGTCTAACCACGTCTCCATTTGCAATTAACCTGAAATCTAAGACTTCAAGTGCAAATGTTAAATGACACGTGCTTTGTTATCATTAATATAAACGATCGTAGTACTCTAGTACCAAGAGGTTTGAGTGGTCAAGAGGTCCAATAAAGTTAGGGTTTTTGGTCGTGGGTGCACGGTGGAGGTTAAGGGGGTGTTGGCGAGTTGTTTGGTGGGTTGTGGAGGTGGGGCGGACTTGTCGAAGGGGTGACTAGAGGTGAGAACGAAGGTGGCTTGCGTGGAGGTCGAGGGATGTTTTTGGGTTTTTGAATAGGGGAAACTAACTTAAGACTCTAAAGAAACCTATCTAGCCTATTCTAATTGGACGAAAGGGGAGGATGACATCAGTTGTGGTATGGTCGACACTGTGGAAGGTGAAGCCTCTGGTGGTGGGAACGGCGAGAAAAGAAGGGGTCTAAGAGGTGCTCGCCAGTATTACGAGACACAGACGAACGTGGGAAGAAGAATCCACCCGCTATTGTTTGTGAGGGTGGACGAGGAAGGTGGTCGGAGGACTTGCCAGAGTTGGCGGAGGAGGTAGGGGAGAAGGGAAGAGGAAGTAAGGTTTGCATCAAGGGGTCTTTTATAGGCAATAGGAGGTCCTTCCAAACTTGAAAGCCAAGCTCCGCGGTTTTAGGACACCTGACCCTTCAAAAGGTTTGCACGAGATTTGAAGTAGGATTCAGAGCCTCGTACATGGCTCAAATGGAATGCAACTTCCTTAGGAATCCCCCTTTCTATTTTGGGAGAAATTCATCAATCAGTCAGGGAGAACTCTCCAATCAAAGGTCGTCGGAGTAGGACTCCCTCAGCGAAAATGTTGGAGGGACCCGAGTGCAAAGAACGAGGACAAAGATAGGGACCCATTTGCAATTATTTCAAAAGTTAGGGGCATAAATGTGAGAGAAAGAATTAGATCGGACTAGAATGCAAACTAGGTCAAGACAATTTCTGATTGGGTCCAAATTTTGGTACAAACCTAATTTGGATCTAAGAAATCTGATGGTGAATTCGAATTTAGGTTTTGACCAAGTTTGGCTGGTAATTTGCGTAGAAACCTAAATTAGGGTAACTATTTGTCTGAGACTCTATTTTAGGTCAAAATAGGTTTCAATGGTAAAATCAAAGGTATCAAACCTTAGGAAATATTTTTCTATAATTTTTAGAAGGTTTAGGTGAATTTTATCCTAACCAAAACTTCAGTTAATTAAGTAGGTCTGTTTTTAGGGTTTCAGATGTCCATTAATTCTCAAAATGCGTGAAACCCGTTTTGTTCTGCATGAACCTACTTATTAGACATTAATTATCATTTTACCTTTATTTAACACTTGAAAAACCTCGTAATTGTTCTGCAATTATGATATCATGTTAAAACTGCAGTTTTATCCCTATTTTCATGTTTATTTCTCAGAATGGATGTGCAGTGAATTATGATCTTCTGATGGTTGTGTAAGAGCATTTATCAATGGATTATTACTAATTAAAGTTAGATATGGTTAATGATGACGTTATCATCAGTACTTGTCCTAATTTCCTTTCTTTGTTGCTTTGTTTTACAAGTCTTAGGGATCACATTTATAGTGGATATAAATAGGATAGAGATATGCACAAGATTTGATGATGTTTTCTGTGGACATTTTCGGTTTGATCATAAATCATCGAACTATTGTGATATCCATGTGGACATTTCTAATAGAATGCATGGTGTGTTGAGGTTATCTTCTCTATTCAATGTTTTCTTTTTTAATTACTTGCATTGCAGGTTTATGAGCAAGATGGAACTCATTTCAAAGTAATAGAATTCAAAAGGAGGGATGAATACACTATCATGTATTGTAAACTTTCTCTTCATTAATTCATGTAGAGCTTCGCTGCTATAACTTCTTTCATGTACATCACCATCTCATTCATATGTTTTTGCATAGATATTACATTATCATTTATTTGATTGAATCTTTGCTTGATATAACCAATTTCACCAATACTCATTTCCTTCTCTTCCACTTGCGAGGTTGATTCATCTTGGGAGACCTGCTTGAAAAACTTGCAACTATTGGAGTGACAAACAAAGAACTTCTGCCCACTACTCCATGGTTTGTCAGAGATCTTCATTGCAATTGGGAGGTTGTAGTAGTAGGAAACACGAGGTGATTGTGTAAAGGATCCTTGAGATAGATCCATGTGTTGCTATGCTATTACCTTGTATTTTAAACTTCTTTCTTAGGATTCTACACGTAAAAGAAATTTTTAATTAAAAAACATACACATTTTCAATATTCTCTCATCTAAAAAAAATTCAACTTACCTTCAAATGTCAATAAAACCTCATCCTTTCTATTTCCCTTTAAACTCCTTAAATTGTGTTTCGTACAGAACATTTTCCTCGTGTATTTATAGTTGGTTTCCACTCCTTTTCAAACCTCTTCACGTTAGAGGGCTTTGTGCTAACTTTAACATGCACAAATCGCCAACAAATTTAGCTTAAATTTGATTTTCCGTTGTTAGATAGGTATGACATGCATCAGAGTTAACGTCCGTCACCAACGAACTAACGGGACTAACGTCATTAGCATTTACGTAAAAATCACCAACTTTGTAGTAGCAGTTAATTAAAACCAGTAATTACTGTCACGTAATTGGAAAGGTTTTTCATAGCATTCAGGTAAAAAATTCAAAGTAAAATGATCATCTAGAAGTTGTAAAAGGTTGAAACCTTATTGAGAAGGAATCACTTAATACACAATCTTTTATATATGTAAAAGAGTGTAGCTTCGTTATTGTAGCTATTAGTTTAGTTATTGTGTTTTTTCTGTTTTAACTTTTGTTTGGCACAATGCATTCTTTTTTATTTTTTCCTCTCCTCTTTCTACGACTCTCTTCCTCTCTCTCATTTCTTCTTATTTTATTTATTTTTTATTTTATTTTTTTAGCACATCATTTATCATATACGTCTAGTCTAAATTTCATCTTCATTGTTGACCTCTTTATCTTATATTTTTTTATTAAAAATCAATATTAAGTATATTTCTATAAAAAGATAAAATAATATATATACAAAATCAGCCTATATAAATCTAATCTCAAATATTAATTTAAAATTAAAATACATCGAACAATATATTTTGTAACGCATGATGTATTTTGATTTCAAATATATTCATTAAAAATTAAAATGTACTAATTTATTTTTTTGAGTTGAGATGTTTATTTATTTTTCAATCGAAGCATTTTAATTTTCAAATGGTATGTTTTAGTAGAGAATTAAAATAACCGACGTATTTTAATCTTAAGTCGATATAGTTCGATAGAAAGTGAAAGTATATCGGTTAAAAATTAAAATGTATTGATATATTTTGTTGTACAAGGATGTTTATTTATTTCAATTGATGTATTTTATTTCTCAATCGATGTATTTCGATGTAAAATTAAAATACACCAATTAAAAATTAAAATATATCAATATATTTAATTTATTGAATAAAGACATCTTACATATAAATAAAAAATTATTAAATAAACATTGTATATATTAATTATGACACGGTTGATTTATTTATTTTTTACTACTCTCCATCTATCACTCGTATTAATAATAAAATTCTAATAGAATTTTAATTTTTGCACTGACGTAACAAAATACGGATTTATATTGATTTTAATTTAACTATACATACTACTTATATAAGAATAATGGAGGGAAAGTAATTCTGTTCGTTGAGTAAGGTAAGATTTGAACGTTAACTCTTTATATGGAAGGATATTTGCTCAACTGTTGGATCACTCAATTGAACTATAATGGAGTGAAACTTACGTGTACCCATATTATTCACTTCTAAATGTCCAATACTCGAGTGCTACAATACTAAATGTCTTAATATTTTTTCTTAATTTCATTATACGTTGGTAGATTTAGATTTCATTTTGTAAAGAAAATAAATTTATAAAATAAATTGAAAGATTAAAATAAATGATGAAATAAGTGAATTAATATATTTGGATATTTTTGATAAATTAAAATTATTTTATAAGAAATAAAATAATTTTAATTTAATTTAAATTTACTTAACCTAATGTAATTAAAAAATAAATTAAATAACAAATTAACATCCATCGTCATAGCTCAGTCCACCTCCCCCACCCCGAATAATATTTCTCCCGTATAATCATTGGTTCTCACGAAGGGACATTTGTCCATGGGAAATGGGGGGATCCACGCAAAATTCCAAATCCAAATCCACGCGTTGGATCCCCACCGCACATTTTTAGGGAGGAAGACGAGGCCGTAGGGTCTGTTTTCTGAGAGGACGGGGACGGGGCGTGGATTCGGAATTGGGATTTTGCATGCATGGGTTTTCCATTTATCCCTACCCTTGAATAAGGATGTGAGATTGGGAGTTGATACATGTAATACATGAATACTATCCTTTGTGTGTGTGACACTGCGTTGAACGAGCATGCTAAATAGGGAGTCGATAAATTTATTCTCGAAATAGTATATTAATTTACATGGAAATGCAAGTTTCATTTGTCTTCTCAATAGG
Organism: Thalassia testudinum; assembly: GCA_037157565.1. Classification (NCBI taxonomy): domain Eukaryota; kingdom Viridiplantae; phylum Streptophyta; class Magnoliopsida; order Alismatales; family Hydrocharitaceae; genus Thalassia; species Thalassia testudinum. Next base: position 21,934,164 of record JAZHRO010000054.1, on the reverse strand, counting down.
AATTCTTTGTGTGTGTGTGTGTGTGTGTTGGTGTTGGGGGTGAGAACTCCAAGCTGACCCCATGGATGTGAGGAATCTAAGGCATAGTCTGGAATCAGATTAACGTAATCTGACCGGATTCACAATTGCTCTCGCGTAATATTTTCTTGGCAGCTATTTCTTTCTTTAAAGATCTTGAAACCATGAGAATGGCTTATCTATCTCTACTCAAATTCCTGCAGTCCAACATAGTACGACTCATGATTTCTTTAATTGGGATGCTTTCTGCTGACACTAAAGAGGGCTCACATTCCAATCCACGGAGTTGGCCACTCCATAAACAAGTTTTGGACTCCACGGACAGCTCACGAGCGCTTACAATCCCCATTTAGAACATGTTGAGATCCAAAGATCAGCCATAAACTTTGGGCAAGTTGGAATTTTTAACCTGAAACACCACGGGTGACCTGTCGAGCAGTGGCAGCTCCAGCTGTCAATAAAAAAGAAAAGATATTAATAGGAGAGGGATTGGATGTTAAGAATACTAAAAATTAAAAATAAAAATAAAAAGGTTTCGATGTCGCTTCATGGTCCACACATGTATCGGAAACTTGCCGGTGTCACATTTTTATACGTCAATTTTATCCACAACTCAGAAGACATTGCCTTAATAATAATGCCAAGGTAATTTCATCTCAAGTAATTAGCTAAATTGGCCACATGAAGTTAATGGATTCAAATTGCATGACGGGTACCGGTGGTAAGTTGTTATTTGGTAATGTTTTTTCTAGCCTCATCCGGAAGTATCTCTTGTTTGGTGACATGCATGTTCTCTGATCATTATGCTAGATAGAATGGCCAAAGATGTCCATAATATTTAACTAAGATTGTTATTTGGGATAAGGTAGCTAGGATAATGGAGACTCTCTTAATTTTGGTAGAAGGGATTTAAATTCGAGTCTTCATCCTATATTATCCAGAAGATTGGTGTTTGAGGGTCACAACTTACCTCTTAGGGTTACGGTTGATAGGAGAAATATATTTGTGGAAGAAATAAAAGAAAAAGAAATAAGTGAACTAAGATGATTGGATAAATAGATTTTACAAGTTAAATTGATTCCATGAAAGGGTGAAATCAATCTGCACCTAATTAAATTTCCTTACCTGACACAAACGAGAGGCAGATTATATGGTAAATAAATGTGGGTTAAGCTTACCAAACAAGCCTATGGGTTCTTGGAACATCAAATTGATCGTAGAAAGGGTTAATGGTTGTCTTGCATCTCGAGGTGTTAGAAAACATGTTGCCAAACGAGTAAAATAAGCATCCTCGTTTTCCCGTGGGATCAGACGATTAAGAAAGGGAGGGGGAGGGTACCTTTTTGAAAACAAACAGGCCAAAATAAACTACATGCATTTATAATTACCCGCACACTAAAACCTTTACAAAAGATTTCACATCTAGTTAGTGTTTTTTTTTAAGGGAGTGGAAATACTGACAGAATGAGGTAGCCAATTTACTATCTTAAGGCATGCAATTCGAACAATAAGGAGATAAACAAAGACGTTCGTGTTGTGTATTTGTAATATATATATATATATATATATATATATATATATATATATATATATATATATTTCTGTGTGTGTGTGTGTAGAAAATATGTGGTATTGACCTGTACTCACGAATACAATCAAGAAGTCATCTTTAGAAGGAAGTTGAAAGCTGGGAACCTGTTTCCAAATTCTGAAGACATTTCGGATATACAAATGATAAAAAACGTCAATCTCGAGTATCAGCAAGTCCACAGTTTATGCAAAGTTTGGAGACGGGTATCCGCATACACATGCTTTGATGGTTATTAGTGGCATACAATTATAGGGGCAAGTAGGGAATCAATGGAGATCAAAGCTAGATTCCCTCTCTTATCACATGTATAATCTCGACCCGAAGCAGCAAATCATGGTATGCATATAGTAATCGATCTTGTCCTCCTGATCTGTAGCAAGGGGTCAGACTCTGTGTCAAACGGGACAACACCCACGGCCAGTGGCATAGGGGTCCTAATCCCTTGGATAAAGTTTATAAGTACGTTGATAAAAGAAAGATTAGTCGACGTAAAGTGGTTGATTTGATGTTAAGTTGTATAATTTTATTTTATTTGTATTAGGAGTTGGTAAGTGGATGAAAATTTAATGTTAAGTTATGAAAATTTAATTATTTACTAGTAATGTGAGTGGATTAGTCGAAAGAGTTGTAATCGGTGAAATGATTTGTTGGATTTCTTGTGGGAGTGTCAACCCCATCTATCATTAACCTACTATAGCTTATAAAGCCGACACTTAGGTCGGATAAACTCACCCCTCAAAACCTCCACCAAATGAATCGTAAGAGTGGAATTGTTTCAAGAATAACGATATCAAATATGGAATAAAATAAATAGTAAAATAAAATGGCCGGCAATGTTAATATTGTTTGGTGAGAGAGATAAATTTGTGTGATAGAGTGAATATAAATTTATTAATATATTATATTAGAGAGGGTTTATTTTAATAAATCTTGGTGTTACCGTGATACAGTGAGACAGAGAATAAAAAGATTGATATTTTGTTTAAATTTCTTTGTTTCCCATGAGATACCCCTTCCACCAAGAATATCTCATAAGGTATTCTTCGTGCAAATGCGACATAAGAAAAAATCACCCGATCGTTTTCTTTGCCGCAAGATGACCATACGATTTCAAATGGATCCAATGAACACATAGAGCACTGAGAACGATGCCACGAGTTGGAGTTCATTACTACCACTTGGCACGAGTGCCGTAACTCCTTTTTTCACTAATCTAAGTCGTTGTTTTATTGAGTGGGGGGAGAGGGGGTGATATTAATATTTTGAGGGTTGTTGGCATTGAAAGAAGGGGAGCACCTTTGGAGGCACGCCAATTATATGTGCTTTCGTGGGCTAACTTTTCCTTGCGCTATTTGTCACCTTCAAAGTTCCAATTGCTGTAGAGGGGACCATTCATTTCGCTTCGGTTGGCTCTTTTATATACGTACGTTTGGGTTTTTTTATCCCTTTTGCCCCCTTTTTTCCTTCTTTATTTCGCATACGTGACAACTTAAAATAGAGTGGTCAACTTTATTATTAACATCAGCAGCAACTTATTTTCACTGCCTATAACGACCAGAGCTTAGAGCTAAACTGAATTGAAAAAAATTAATCTTCGACGTTCTTTTAGATAAGAACTCCACAAACCTAAATAATTACTTAAATTATTTAAATTTAAGTTGTTAAGTAGTAATTTTTTATCTTTATATCTCGATAGTCACTTTTATAAGTTTACGATGTAATATTATTTTTAAAGGTGATATAATTTTCTCCACTTGAAATTTTAACGTCTTCATTAATTTTTTATACTTCCAATAATAGTAGTGACTTCGCTTTCATGGTATGTTCTTTAGTTGTTCCAAAGGCAACCCTTTCCTCATAGTAGAGGAAATTTGACTCTAATAATATTTATACCGACCTGAAACTAGATCCAAGTCCAATTGAAAAAAATTAACGTTTGATAACTTATTAGATATAAGCTCCATAAAGTCAAATAATCATTCAAAATTCTTAAGCTCAACTTATCAAGTAATAAGTTTTAATCCGTATATCTCACTACTTATTTTTATAAGCTTATGATGCGAAATTATTTTTAGAGGTGTCATACCATCCCTCCCCCTCTTCATCTGACCCCCATTCGATTTTTTTTTTTTTTTGAAACATGAACTTTTCATTGAAGGAAAAAATACGATACAAGAAATGTATCCTAGAGGAGAAGAGACAGAGAAACCTCACCTACAAAAGAGGAAATACGCTCTGTAGAACGGGGGAACTAAAAAACAAAAAATGAGACAAGAAACAAATAAAAAAGAAAAAGAAATGTCCTCAGATTGGGAATCGGACGACCTTTCGAAGGAAGGTAACACCATGCTCGTAGGTACGGCAATGTACCAACGAGATGAATCTTAAAAAAACACACCAACGAGATCAAATAGATCAACCAAAAGGTTAAAATCGAACTCGACCATAATAATTCAAGGTCACATGTGATCCCCAACAAAAATAACACAAAAAAAGAAAAAGAAATGATCAATTCATCAACAACCAAGAAACAACACACAGAACGTTGCAACCCATATCTTACACGCAAAACAGGACAACAACAACACACAATGCCACCGCAGATCAACCTACCACTACCACTCATCGACATGCACTCCTTTGCTGCCAGCACACCATTGTAGTCAATGACCCCCGCCGCAAACACGCTATCATCGTCGACGTCGCCGCACCAACTTGCTCAACACACGCAAGGTTTGGATCACGTCGCTGCCACCAAGCGCAAACAACTCCTGTTACGACCCGATTCCCAAATCCCTATAGGACACGAGACCGGACCGACTCGACTGATCCCAAGACCCAGTCGTCTAACGAGCAAGTAACCAACAAGCAGTAAAATAAACCACATTCAACATACAAGTAACTAACAGTAACAAAAGTACAGTAGTAAAGAAGAAAACTACTACAGTACATACCACCACAACAGTAGAAAATTTAAACAGGTACAGGAAAATAAAGTTTCCAATAAAGAGTACAAAAGTGTAACAAGTTACTCACAACAACGAAACGGGTACAACAAAGAAAAGTACAACTATTGTACTCTACTGGGCCCAGCACCCTCTGCAGCCGTAGGCTCCGACTGCTCAACACCTGGACCTGAAAAAGGTTATGAATGCAAGAAATCAGCGAACGCTGAGTAGAGTGGCAACCAGCCAACTAAAAATAGTAAAGGTGGACAGGTAGCTGTTGTTTTCAATTTCTTTCTTTATTTAACTAATTATTCTTTCTTTCATCACTTGGTTTACTTATCAGGTCTTTTTCTTGATCTCGAGTGTTCATCGTGGGAATGATCTTGATTGCAATCTTTTCTGAAAAGTAGAAGTAGCACGTGGTGCTCTCTTGGTCGGGAGAGTCCCCCGTGGTGGTCCTACACTCAGTCAACACCCCTTCTCTCCACGAGAAGGATTTTGTCCCACGAAGGAGACAGGAATTCGCAAAGCGAATACCCAACTAAATAACAAAGATAAAATAAACAAGTCCTATAGAGCCAACAAAGTAATTGTAAACCTAGCTTCTATAGGAATTAGGAAACTCCCCTTTGCAAGGAGTGCGTCGAGTTGATGACGCGGTGCGTGAGCCACGCGACGGCGCAACTTCGCTCTCGTGAACAACGGCGGGAGAGCGGGTGCGCAAAGCTTGATGCTCTCTAGAGAATGGAACTAGAGCTTGGAGAGCAAGGGCTTCTCTTGGACACAAAAGAGTGGAACTAAGTTGCTTAGGTGTGTCTCTTGTTTCTCTTAGTGTGTCTAGGTGTGTGTTTATGTTGCAAAGGTTTCCCTCTATTTATAGAGGCCTTAGGAAGGCTTTGGAAGGCTTAGGAAAGGTTCTATAGCCGTTGGGAACAAAGCCCAAGAGAATCAGCCCGAAATTAGGAACAATCATTGCTCTGACAGGCTTATCAGACGTCTAATTCTGGCATCAGACGTCTGGAAGTTCACTTTAAGACGTCTGATTCCAAGGTCAGACGTCTGATTTTGGGCGGGTCTCTTCCTGACTTGAATCAGATCTAAACAGGGTTCTTGCGCAAGTCCATCAGACGACATATAGGACGTTTGACACTATGTCTGGACGTCTGGAAACCTACTTTTACTGTGGGAATGGATTTTCCAAACGTTGCAACGGCTAGAAAATCTCTGAGAAGAGATTTTGGGACAGCCGACGCAAAACGGTCAATTATCAGACGTCTGGATAGTCATATGGACGTCTGATAAGTCTCTAACGGTCATATTCTTGAGTGTATGCTAAGCCAACCAACAGTCCACTAATTGGATGTCTGGCAAAATCATTAGACGTCTCCTAAGACGTCTGGTCTAATGTCTGGAGGTCTGATTTCATCAGACAGAACTAACTATGTCCAGCCTAACAGTTATCAGACGTCTGAAACAACAGTCAGACGTCTTAAATTACTTTATCAGACGTCTGATTTTGGAATTAGACGTCTGGAAACTCTGTTTGAACCCTATATTGGTTTTCTAAGTTCTCTACAGAAAACCTAAGTATCCTAGGATTGTGCAGGTGTTCCTAGGACTACTTTTAGGGTACTTTTAGGCTCTTTAACAAAATATTCTAAGGAAATAAAAAGAGCAAGAAAATAAAGGCAAGAGATACAAGAAAGGATTAAAAAGAATCTATCCTATTCTTCTTGTCTTCTATCTTCAATCTGTCGCTCCACGCGAACCTCCTCTGTTCTTCATTAAGCTCCTCCAATCCGTCCTGGATGCGAGCTCGAGTTCCGTCTAAACACGTCTACATTTGCAATTGACCTGAAATCTAGGACTCAAAGTGCAAATGTTAAATAACACGTGTTTTGTTATCATCAAAACAAATGATCGTGGTGCTCTAGCACTAACAATCTCCCCCTTTTTGATGATGACAAAATCATAAATAATAATGCAGAAAATCCTCCCTCTTTTTGACATTATCAAAAAGGTTTAATTGATTTTACATTTCCTACAACTCCCCCTTAAAACATGCCCTTCTATGAGTTTCTTTTAACAAAGGTAATGTCCTCCCCTTTTTTTTTTATAACAACACGATAGCTATTATTTTTCTCCCCCTTTCTAAAGGAAGTTTAGCTACTTTATCTCTCCCCCTTAAAAATTGATAATTAGCTCATAGCTTCTAACTCCCCTTATCTAAATGCTACTGATAAACAAAGATAGGGTCAAGAATTTTTACCTCACCTACCATGGCCAATGAAATGGCCCGAATGGTGGTGGTGGATGCCACATCGGATGGGGCTCCCATCCGTAGCTTGGAGGCCCGGGCATCGACGCCGGTCTCCAGTCTGGCGGTTGACGTGCGGCGGGTCCGTCGTTTGTTCGCCGTCTCGTCGGTCTTCTTGTTCTCCTCCTTGGTCGACTCCTTGGTTCTCCCAACTCGAGTTGACCAGACTTGAGCTTGTAGGTCCAGTCCTTTGTGTTGTAATTATCCCTGAACCCTACAAAACAAGATTCTAATTCTTTTTTCGGTATCCAAGTGGGCTTGGATCCGGATCTGTTAGCGGGTCTCCTTGATGGAGATCCTTTCTCAACCTTAGGGCTATATAGGTTATCTACTTTATTAATTAATTTGTTGGAGTTTTCCCTAAGACATGTGATTTCTTTTTCTATAGTTTGACACTTAGTTTTTAAATCATAGATTTTTAACTTTAGACTATCATTTTCCTCAATCAATTTATTATTTTCATTGATGAGGTTATGATTTTCTAATAATAGGTTATCCTTTTTAGGACTAGTTTCTAAATCCTTAAGTTTTATTTCTAACCTATCATTTTCAGATTTAAGAAAACTAAGATTCTTTTTCATGCTTTTGTTTTCTATTTTTAATGATTTACTAAGCACATACAACTCATTAAAAGCATCTTGTAAATCCGAGTTTACCTCATTGTCGCTGTCGTCGCTGTCGTTGTCACTTTCTACGATTGCCATGAAACCAAGGCACGCGGTTTCCTTCTCCCCGAGATCTTCTTCCGAGCTTGTCTCCTCATGAGTGCCTTCCAACCTCCTCCATATCTCGTGGGCGGTGGTACACTCTTGGATTTGCTCGAACTCTTTCGGACTCAACGCACAATACAAGGCATTCGTTGCCTTTGCGTTGAGGTTGAGATTCCGAACCTGATCTTCTGAGTAACCTCTTGCGGGTTTTTTGGGAATCACAAATGCGGATTCGCATTTTTCCCACACCCGGAAGTCGTAGGCCTGCAACCACATAGTCATACGATTTTTCCAATAAACGAAATCCATACCTACAAAGTATGGTGGTCGCGAGGTATCGTGTCCTTCGGTGCACACGAATGCTTTTCCCTCCATATCTAGATCCTCGCCGGTTTGTAACGTCGATTTCGCAAGAACCTACTCTGATACCAAATGTAGATTTTCCCTACCAGGAGGGGTGACGTAATAAAATGCGGAAATAAATATAAACAATATCACAGAATAGACAACCACACAAATACACAAAGATTTTTAGGTGGAAACCCAAACCAGGTGAAAACCACCACCTAACCCTCTCGAGTTAGGATTTTCCGATCAACCTAGTTGATCAAATCCACTAACCGAATCACTTTAAACGAGGGTGATTCAACCTCAATTACAACCACGCTACAAGTACGAGGGTAGCGTTCCTCAACCCCTTCTCTCCACGAGAAGGATTTTGTCCCACGAAGGAGACGGAAATTCGCAAAGCGAATACCCAACTAAATAACAAAGATAAAATAAACAACAAGTCCTATAGAGCCAACAAAGTAATTATAAACCTAGCTTCTATAGGAATTAGGAAACTCCCCTTTGCAAGGAGTGCGTCGAGTTGATGACGTGGTGCGTGAGCCACGCGACGGCGCAACTTCGCTCTCGTGAACAACGGCGGGAGAGCGGGTGCGCAAAGCTTGATGCTCTCTAGAGAATGGAACTAGAGCTTGGAGAGCAAGGGCTTCTCTTGGACACAAAAGAGTGGAACTAAGTTGCTTAGGTGTGTCTCTTGTTTCTCTTAGTGTGTCTAGGTGTGTGTTTATGTTGCAAAGGTTCCCCTCTATTTATAGAGGCCTTAGGAAGGCTTTGGAAGGCTTAGGAAAGGTTCTATAGCCGTTGGGAACAAAGCCCAAGAGAATCAGCCCGAAATTAGGAACAATCATTGCTCTGACAGGCTTATCAGACGTCTAATTCTGGCATCAGACGTCTGGAAGTTCACTTTAAGACGTCTGATTCCAAGGTCAGACGTCTGATTTTGGGCGGGTCTCTTCCTGACTTGAATCAGATCTAAACAGGGTTCTTGCGCAAGTCCATCAGACGACATATAGGACGTTTGACACTATGTCTGGACGTCTGGAAACCTACTTTTACTGTGGGAATGGATTTTCCAAACGTTGCAACGGCTAGAAAATCTCTGAGAAGAGATTTTGGGTCAGCCGACGCAAAACGGTCAATTATCAGACGTCTGGATAGTCATATGGACGTCTGATAAGGCTCTAACGGTCATATTCTTGAGTGTATGCTAAGCCAGCCAACGGTCCACTAATTGGACGTCTGGCAAAATCATCAGACGTCTCCTAAGACGTCTGGTCTAATATCTGGACGTCTGATTTCATCAGACAAAACTAACTATGTCTAGCCTAACAGTTATCAGACTTCTGAAACAACAGTCAGACGTCTTAAATTACTTTATCAGACGTCTGATTTTGGAATTAGACATCTGGAAACTCTGTTTGAACCCTATATTGGTTTTCTAAGTTCTCTACAGAAAACCTAAGTATCCTAGGATTGTGTAGGTGTTCCTAGGACTACTTTTAGGGTACTTTGAGGCCCTTTAACAAAATATTCTAAGGAAATAAAAAGAGCAAGAAAATAAAGACAAGAGATACAAGAAATGATTAAAAAGAATCTATCCTATTCTTTTTGTCTTCTATCTTCAATCTGTCGCTCCACGCGAACCTCCTCTGTTCTTCATTAAGCTCCTCCAATCCGTCCTGGATGCGAGCTCGAGTTCCGTCTAAACACGTCTACATTTGCAATTGACCTGAAATCTAGGACTCAAAGTGCAAATGTTAAATAACACGTGTTTTGTTATCATCAAAACAAATGATCGTAATGCTCTAGCACCAACAGAGTGTTCATCGTGGGAACGATCTTGATTGCAATCTTTTTTGAAGAGTAGAAGTAGCACGTGGTGCTCTCTTGGTCGGGAGAGTCCCCCGTGGTGGTCCTACACTCAGTCAACCACCCCAAGGTCCCTGACAGATGTAACGGTGATTACGGCATGTGCAATAAATGCACGGGTAGTTACCCCGCACTGGCACACGATCAGTCGTTTCCGCTAACGGGTGCGCTCCAAGCACAGCACGGAACCAGTATAGGGCATAACCTCTCAGTAATAGGGGTCCATCCCCTAAGAACCAAACAGGGGTCTCGCCCCTCCACAGTCCGCGCACCCTTGCTTGACTACCCTGATTTGCCCAGTGGGCCTAACAAGTTGGTGTAGGACGGCTAGCTGAACCCCGGGCCCCGTGGGGTGGCTAGCTCTCTCCCTACACTAGTAGCTCTCCTCGGTACTGTGTACGCGAGGGCCAAAGAGTCGACACAAAGTAGCCAGTCCTAACCCTGGGTCCCAACCCTAGGGCGGCTAGCTTCGCTCTGCACTAACAGGAGGGACAGTCGCTCTCCTAGGTACTCCGTACTCAAGGGCCAGCTCACTTCCCTATTTACATCTCCAGTTCTATTCCATTTATTTGCAGGAGCTCTACTGCTAATTTCCCGTAGGGTTCATGCTCATGTTTCTCAGGCCAAGTCATACTAGGTTTCATCATTTCTATTTCCATTTCATATACAGGCAGCTCGTATTTAATTTCAATAACAGGAACATACATGCAACAGTTGCTAACAGTACTTTACATTCTACAGGTAGCTGTTATCCAATTACAGGAAATTGTTATCATTTTATTTAATCATCCAAGACTGCAAATCATGCATTCAATACAGTTATTCCAGTGTTTTTAGTCCTAGGATTCATGCCATACCGTTGGATCTAACATTCAATCCAGTGTTTCTAGTCCTAGGATTCATGTCATACCCTAGGATCTAACATTCAATCCAATGTTTCTTGTCCTAGGATTCATACCATACCCTAGGATCTAATTTTTATTCCAGATATGCATTTATGTTTGTAATCAACTAGGGGAAGCCACTCTACCTGCGAAACCAGGAGTAATGGGAGCTTGATCGGTAGGCCCACGTGCCTTCGTAATCCCTAAACCTGCAACGGAACGAGGTCCTAACACAAGGATCAACCATAAGAAACTACTCAAAACAAGATAAAAATCATTCCAACAAGTAGAGGAACTTATACGAAGAAGAACGAAATCTTAATTGCGGAAATCGAACCTCAAATGAACCCTAAACGGGTCAAAAACAACAATCCTGACTCAAATCAGGCGTCTGGAACACCTTCCAGACGTCTTAAAAGGAACCCAGAACCATACCTCACTCTGCGCTGCTCCTCAGACATCCAGGGATCCTGCTGAACCGTCTGGACCTAGTTCCAGACGTCCGACCACCTCTCCGGACATCTGGAGACGTTCCCCGTCGTCTGGTGCCTTGCCCAGATGTCTGAACAGCGTGGAAGGGCGTTTCCCATGCCTTTCCGAAATGAATCCTGCACGCGCAACGTAATCTCCTTAACACGGCACGTATCATAGCCTCGGCGGAACGACCTGCATGGTCGTTCCCGCAAAGGGAGTTATAGGGCACAAGACGTACCTCTCAGTCGTCTGGAGCTTCCTCCAGACGTTGTCCGCATCGTCTGGATGTAGGTCAAGACGTCTAATTCTGAGAAAAATCCCAGAATCAGAAGCTCCTTCGTCTTCTTCCTGCTGCGCACGACCGCGCCGCGCTCGCTTGTCCGCTGCTCTAGCTGCAGCAACGTCGGGGCAAATCTCCTCGGCACACCCCTCCACCGTGCGCATGCCCGACCGGCTGTGAGCACCTCCGGCGAGCTCTCTCTCACGGCTGGCGCGCTCTCCTCTCTCTCCTCCCTCGCTGCTCCGTCTCTCCGTCGCTACCTCAGCTGCACTCGCCTCTCCCACTCTCGCTGGAGGAAGGAGAAGGTGGATGGGAGTGGGGTGGCGTGAGGGAGAGGATGGGGTATATGCAGGCATGAGGAGGGGAAAAGTTCTACAGTTCGGCGAGGGGAAGAGAAAGAGAAAGAAAACGGCAGAGCTCAGTCTGCACGTTGCATGCGTGCAAACTCGAGGCCGTACGCACACAAAAATTGATTTCTAGACATCTGGGAAGATGTCCAGACGTCTGGACCAACTTTGAGACATCTTAAAAGGTTTTGATGATACGGGTCTTATCAGCTTCGGATGAGCCTCAACGAAGAAGGACCACCGCTTGCGTCGGCTGTTGTCTTCCCCTGCAATTGTGTTGCTTGCATCGTTTGCTACACGTCACAAATCACCATGCATGTCACCCTCGAAGGAGATAGAGAGATCCTAAGGATAGGGTAGAGCTGGAAGGAGAGGGGCTCCCATCGACCCAGACGACCATACAAACACCACCAGTGTTTTCGTCAAAGAAGAGAGATTGCTTTGCAAAAGGTGAGGAAAAGTGTCTGGATCCTGACAAATGTAACCCCTTTCGATTGGAACTTTGAATTTCTTCGTTGAAGCTTGCATCCGTGTATGGGGATGTAATTTTTAAGTTAGATATTGGTAAAGAAATACCCCCAATGCATTTTGAATGCGTCATATCAGAGAAAGGACAGGTGACGCCCGTCCACTCTTCCTAAGTTATAAGTTTCTGGGATTCTACATCGTCACTCACCAACTCAAGATCAGATATTACCATAATGTTTTATAATATTTGAATGGATCAATGTATTGCACCAGTAAATCTAACCCAAATTAGCGAATTTCACCTGGATACATTTTCACACGTACGAGAAGATGCGTCCTCTGGTCCCACTTTTACGTTACAAAACTCGACTAATTTTTTCTTTTGAAGTGATCTCTACCCTCAATCATGATTCTTTAACAAGAATGACGTGAGTTGGGATCATCGTGGTTTGACATCCGCAATTCGGCGTTGCCCCTCCTTTTCTGGAGAGAGGCCGATGGTGCCTAAATCTACGTATCTCTGGGGCTGCGTAGAGATTATATCGTTATTAGAGTCTCGTTTCACAAGGAAAATAAATTTGTAAAATAAATAAAAAAATAAAAAATAAGTAAAATAAATAAGTTAGGATATTTTGATGAATAAAAATTATTTTATAGAAAAGATAAAATAATTTTATCTTGAATTAAGTATACTTAATTTGACATAAATATAAGGTGAATTAAGTGACACGTTAAATAATTAACTTAATATAAATCTACTTAATCTACCAGTTAAATACCTCCTAGGTGTTTCGTTGTAGTAAAAGAATAATTAATAGTGTAATGTGATGTTGATAGATAATTTTTTAATATTATAATTTAGATATGAATGAGTTGATGTAATATAATGAATGTATTTTAATGAATATATTATATTGAAATAGATATATTTTAATGTATATTGATATTAACATGGTATAATAAGATAATCTAATGTTGATATTGATAGTAAAATAAATTATATCATTTAAATTTTAAATTAATTCCTTGTAATTTTTAGACGGGGGATAATCAGCCAAACGTAGCCTAAGTAAAATAATTGCACTCTGTAATGAATCTCCACAATTTAAATCGACGGCTACCAGGATATCAAATTGGACGGTTACCATTCTAACATATCCTTCTTTCCTTTTTCGTGATGCTGTGGTCTCTTTTGAGAGTGCCAAAATCTGCGGTCATTTCTCAAAAGGTCGGTAATGATCCTATTCAGAATTGTCACCGAAAACGCCTTCTGTACCTGGAAAAACTTGTTTGACCTTTAACTTTTTTCCTGGACGAAAAAACGGCTTCAATCACTAGTGATGTAAATATCTCCTCTTGTAATTTAACATTTTTAAGTATTTTGAATGCCATGCAGTAGAGGTTGAGTTTTTTTTTAAGTAGATGGGTAAATATATACTCAAAAAAGGTTAATTGGTCATGGTATATAGGGTGTGAGCACCTAAAAATAGGGACAGTTACATAAAGCAATAGAAAAAAAAAAAAAACGTCAAGGTTAGAAGGAGTAGGTTCAAAAACTTACAACAAACTTTGAATATTCTCAGTGATACACGTGACTATAATCTCAGCAAACTTCTGATATTCGTCGTGAAGTCTGTCATTGCATCCCTTTCATATGATTCATATGGAGGGGAAGAGTACTCTGAGTCCTCTCCCATGCCAGTAAGGGAGACACTGGAGGGTTTGTCAAGGGAAGCAAACCATTACAAGTCCTCTTCCAAATCATATCATCATAGGGGTAAGAAAAGAATAGGTGAGTGATGTTTCCCTAAATAGTCTTATGGTTGGATTCTTGCTTTTTTTTGGGATTCTCCACATGTCCTACAAATTTTTAAACCTTTCTACTTAACATTTTAAGTATCACCTAATTCCAAACAGAGATTCCATTAATACGTAAACAAATGAAGAAGGCAAACGCAGAGTTGCATTATTTGGAGGATCGGTACGTGAGAGATGGGCAAATACCTATAGATTATTTATATTTGATTCTCGATCATAAAAAAGGTACAATGTGACATTTGACTCCTATATTGCACCATCGCTCGTTAGTATTTTTGCTTTAGTAGATTGAGAAAAAAGAGACCACACCGTATTCGCCTAAAACCAAAGCGAACGTGAAACTTATTGGAACTTCATATTCCCAATGATCTGAAGAGCACATCTACCGTCTTGATTAGATTTTTCGAGATTATGTATAATCTTCATATTATAGCATCACAGTTTGAGAAGAGGAGCCACGATGAGAAATAAAATCTCCGAACTTTGTTTATTAGCTAGTGGAAGAGGCTTGTGATCATGATCATCGAATGCTTGCTCGATGCCAAGAGGATGGTGGTGCTGACTTACCCTTTCCAAGAAAACCGCTACAAGAAAGGAATGCACTAAGAAAACCGCTCCAAAATTATCACTCACGATCAAAACTCAAAAGAAATATGATGTGGATCACTGTTCTGGATAAAATGATCGCCCTACCTACCTTCATATTCGCATGCCGTGCTGGATCCAGGAATTTAGATCAGGGGAAGTGAACTTGGAAGTGTGTGTGTTGAGGGTACGTGCAAGCATAAACAAAACCCACGACTACTATTTGCTCTCAAAAACTAGAAAGCATATAACATGGTAAGTTACAAGCAGTTGGCAGAGATCTTATAAGGTTCGAATCGTTGCAGGTTCAAAGTCAAATCCTGAGATTCATTTGGCAGGAGTTAGAGGTAAATCTTCGACAAAATGTGCTATAACAACATGCGATTGCACTTGAATAAACTATAATATCGATGCAATTTCAGCATAGGCTATGAGGGGCAGACAAATGAGATCAAAGACTTCAAAACGTAACATACCCAAAGAACATTGGGAGTTGGGTCAAACTGAGTTGCTCCTCCAATCCATCCAACACGATTAAAGAGTTGATCGAAATATCCCAGTCCTGTCTCCATTAAGACTCCCAACCCAACCCAATACCTTTGGATGGAGGGAGATAGATTTCATGAGATAATTTTTTTTTGTAGATGGATTATCCTTTATTTTTATTTGGAAGTCATAAAAGTTATCCTGATAGGTTGACTTGCAAAAATAAATGGGATAACCTACAAAAATAAATTATCCCACATCAATCCCATAATAACTTATCACAGGTTAAATCTTTTTAGTCCGAACCAAAATATCCTTCCTACTTAATAAGATTAACTCTTATTTTAAAAGATTATCTCCCATATCAAATTTGACCTTAGGGTAAGGAAGGGTTAAACCCAATCCATGTGCATCTGGAGGCCAATAATTGAGGAGGAGCTCCTAGTTATCCAAAAAAATAATAAAAATAAAAATAAAAAATAAAAAATTCGGAAGCTACGCCAAAGCATAGCTGCAGAGGGTGTCGCTCTAACGACATACATGGACTTGACCCCTCAATCAATTGGGACAAAGATGCATATTTGTACCGGTACTGTCATAAATCCCTGCATCTCAGGACTCTTGCTCAACCCAAATTTAACAACAGAAACAATACCTACATCCCAAAAACAAGGTCGCAAAAAAGATAACAAAAAAAAATCATCATCATGCATCATTATTATTTTTTTACATTAAACCCAAAAGGCCAGATCAGGCAAAGACACGATCTAAATTCCCAAGCGCATCCCATTCATAGAACAGAAGAAGAAGAAGAAGAAGAAGAAGAAGAAAGAAAGGAGGTGGTGCACACGTACATACGTACAAACATATATATATACCCACAAAGCACCAACACCATTAATCCACAGTTCCCCCTTCATAGTCCACTCTGATCTCCAGTACTCTTCCATAGATAGCTCTCTGATCAGCATGCAACATACACACCCATCAGCTCGTTGCATGCAGCTTCTCCCTCAGAGGCTTCTCAAGAAGCTTTGTTGTTTTCTTCATCCATAGAGATCTGCTTCTGCCTGCACTCCAAGCTGCAGAAGGCCATCTCTCCCCTGGGAAGAGTACATGCATCCAACACCAACCAACTTGTCCATATATCTCGATCTTTATCATGTGTACATAGATATGTGTATGCATGTATATGTATATATTATCATGCACATAAATAAACATTTAAGCATGGTATACCTGTACATGAAGGTGTCTCTGCCGGGGCCAAGTCTCCTCTTGCAGAGCCCACAGGCCTTGAGGAAGTGGGAGCATTCGAGGTGTTGGGTGAGATCGCAGTGGTTGTTCCTTCTTGGGTTCTTTGCTACGATGATGCCGCTTGGTGCAACAACGGCTTCCTTGGGCTGAGGGGTAAAGGATGGCGAAGGGCCGTCGATGGCAACGGTGAGGCCGTCAGAGAAGCCCGCCATGCTGGCGGTCTTCCTCATGGGAGGGCGTGGTCTCTTGCCCAGCAACATGGCTTCCTTAGCCTTTTGTGAAGTGAGCAGGGGAGTGTGTGAAGAGGGGAGCTCTGGTGCTTGTGGTGGTTGCTCTGGTTTTTGAGGTGGTGGCGGGGAGGGGAGTGGGCAGAGAGCGGGGGAAGATAAGTGGAGGGTGTTGGTGGTTTGGGAGAATTACGATGGATTTAATTGCAATCAAATTACTTTGCAATCAAATTACTTGAATTTGGATGTTTATGTTATTCTGCATTAGTATGCGGCTTGTACTGAGGGCAAAACCAATATATCGAATTATTAATCATTTTAAGTGTAACTGCATGATCCTTTTGTTTGATAGAGAGTCGGATGGATCTAAGGTAATCAGTGCTGTTTGGTAGAAAGAATATGTTTGTGAAATAAATAGGAAAATATGGAAGGAGTAAAATAAAATAATAAAATAAGTAGATTTTGATGTTTGGAAGTTTAGGTGAGTTAAATCTATTTTATAGTGTCGAATTAAATTTTCTTAACTCAACAAGTTAAATGATGAGCAAACACGGGTCAAGTTGTTTAACCCATCTATAGAGGAAGGCCTATGTTTAAGCCTACTTATCAAATGATAATTCTCAATTCTATTATCAGCATGATTTCATAAGTTTTTCATATTGATTTATTTTAATATCCAATGTTAAACATATATATAACCTTGGAGTCAGTCGAACGGATTTCTTTAACTCTCTAATCAGATATGTAGATATTTCGTATCATATATTTGGGAGCTCAAGATTCGGATGAGCAGGAGCATAAAAAGTTGTATTTAACTAAAGAGGGGGCATATATGCCTATAGCGTGGTACAACGCCCATCCGCTTTCATGTCTGATGATTAGCGAAAGGAAAAGTGGCGAGATGCTGATTTAGCGATTCCCTTTCGAAAGCTGAGGCTCTGAGACCTGATTGTAAGAGATTTCCCGATGACCACTGCTCCTGCAATGCACCCTCAGTTTACACAAGGGATTAGAGCAATTGTGCACACGATATATATATATATATATATATATATATATATATATATCTAAGATGGAAATTAATTAAATTGGAGTTTCCAAGTTGAAGTCCGACCAAAATTCGTACTATTGGGACGTTGAGTTGACATGTGGATGCATGTAAGGGTTTTTTTAATTATATCAAACTATCTTCTCATTTCATATTTCCCACAAGCATGCATGCTGAAAGTAAAGTTTTCAACCCTTGAAATTTCACGTCGGGGCCCATTCGAGATCAAGTCAAGGCTAACGAGACCTGCATTAATTGTGGTATGAAAATGTGCCCGACATTTCGTCAATCGATCTGTATATATATATACGTTCACCCTTCAATCAACTCATCCGTAACTGTGTGAAGCTTGTTAGTTTGCGTAATTGTATGTTTGGCGTCCAACCAAGTTCGTGCAATTCATATCCGTGGTCGGTAGCAAAAAGGCAAACATAGATTTAGGAAATCCTCGATTCGACGTTCCAATAATTAATTTGGTTGGGTTATATTTCAATCAACATGTGAAAAATTTAGGTTAGGTTATGTTGCTAAACAACTTTGTCCTCAACTCAGTGATATTTTTGTTAAAACATGCTTTAGATATATTTTATCTCAAGATTTTGATTTAATTTCTCAGGTAATCCCGCGCCGGTCCCCACTCTGTACTTTGTAGCACTCTACTCTTCTAATGTCACAGTTATAAATAATTTACCTATTCTAATTTACTAAATGTGCGATTTTGTTATCTTATGCATATCCTATCAAAAAGTTATATTCTGGTCGTCTATGATTCTTATTTTTTATTATTGAACGACGAGCTATTGGCTATTTTATCTTTAAGTGGTTCCTTTTATCAAGAATAAAGGAAATTAATTTTCTTTTATTTTCTAATATATGCGTAAACATAAGAAAGTTGCTCCAGGGAGTTCGAAGAAAAATTAAAAGTAATAATAATAATTTCCTTTTTTTTTTCTCTGATCTTAAAATCGTTTTCCAGCAATTTCCAAAATTATTTTAGGTATAAAAGATTACATACCGATGTATTAAAGTAACAAGATTCCAGGGTTTCTTTGGAGGTTGTCTAACGTTTGGAAATTACGCGATTCTCCTGCATTTCTAGGATAACCACTTGATTAGCAGTGAGCATTGCCTTTGTTATCTGTTTGTCTAATAACGTGCCGAGGTGACAAAAAGAAGGGTCAACCATTGAGGAAGGGTACTGAGGCAAGTGATTGCATATTCTCTCATGTCAAGTTGATTACTAATTAAGTGGGTCTAATGTTGGCATCTATCTTCCAATCACGGTTCAAACATGTAACGTAATCATGTAACTAAAACTTGGGGTGGAAATTACACAAAATGATTAGGAAAGTTGCACGTGCGATTGTGATGCAATTGATTCGACCTAACGGTATCGTTTGAGTGATAATTTCTAATCAGATGCTCCCAAATTATCTTCATTATCAACTTTTACTTGACTTACACCGTCAATGCAGAATTGTAGCTTCTCTGGATTGTTTCTTTTAAGTTCTGTATTGTCGTATCTCTGATATAATTTTTTTTCTTTTTTTTTGTTTTTGTTTCAGAAAGTGGGAGACAGGTTGCTTCTTAATTGCAACAATTTTGTACTTACTTCTAAAGTCTAGTTTACTTGAGGGTTAATCCCTCAAAAGGAGAACTAACTCTTATTTATTTGATTACTTAATTTTTAATTTACTAACTCGAATTTAGTCACTTTAACATCGATTTGTCTAACACCAGTTT
The DNA here is from genome assembly GCA_037157565.1 of Thalassia testudinum. Taxonomy (NCBI): domain Eukaryota; kingdom Viridiplantae; phylum Streptophyta; class Magnoliopsida; order Alismatales; family Hydrocharitaceae; genus Thalassia; species Thalassia testudinum. The sequence continues at coordinate 21,914,746 of JAZHRO010000054.1, read as the reverse complement.
CAATTGCTATTAATAAAAGTCATGTTAAAATTATATACTATTATCAATTAAACATCACAAGCATTGACACCATAATTTAACATCAATTTAAGTAAATACAAATTGATGTTAACACCACTCTACAAGTAAAAATAATTACATGTTAACACTAATTTCACATTTATTAATTCTACTTTCCTGATACTTCAAGCTTTAGAAAGACATTTCAACGGAGAAATCACGTTAAAAAATTAAAAAATATTTGAGAAAAACAATACAGTTAAATTTCCTATTTTCATACCGTGCAATTTTTCAGCTGCTAGATTTCGTTGAAAATGGAAAACTGCGAAAATCGTTAAACTGTGGAGAAAACCGCCCGGGATTCAACTCTGCGGAGATTTTGTTAAAATCTCCAATACACACTCTGCTATTGCCTCAATTTTCCCTTTTTAAGTTAACGAGAACCGTCTGTTGATATTGATGGGAAGGATAAGGCAACTGCGGGATTGGCAAACTATCCAAACATCTTTTAAGTGAAGCTATATGCACCTGATTTCATCTTTTAAGTCGTTAATTCGAAACTTGTTGACATGGAATTATTTGAATCGTTGACAAATGTCGAAAATTTGAACTTCCATCACATAAATGTGTTGCACTTAGTTGCAGGTCTATTGTATTCCTCAATGTGTGTTCTTGATTAACCTCGGCAGCAGCTCTTGGTTAATTTGAATAATAGGATGAAATTCTGCAGCCACGTTTTCTTCCCAGCAGGACATTTCGACCTACATCATTTCTCTGATCTGACTAGCTGGTACTTCCCTTCTACTACAAAATATTCTGAAAAAATAACAACGGGATTGATTGGTACGTAAAGGGATGAAAGTTTTCAATTCGTAACTTCAGCGAGGCAATTTCAGACTTAAGTTAACCTTCAATTAGATTGGTTAATCAGCTCAATTGAATTATTCCAGCCATATTATTTGATCTTCCAAGAATCCAAACGCTTCCATAACAGCAACAGCATCAGGCAATCAGTGTCACTTCTAACAGAGAGTAGACCTCAAATGCTGCCACCTGAGATTGCTGCCCTTTCTAGATTGGGAATGCTCGGCCAAGGTTATTGCCCCCTGAGATTGCCATGCTAGAGACCGCCGCCATCACGACGAGTAAAGGTTCCCCGCGGTAATTGGAGCGGATGAGAAAGAGGTTGGAAATTTTGGATTTTCAAACGTGGAAGTGGTGTTAACTCCTCTTCCCGTTTACCCTGTGGAAGTGTTGACCTAGGAGTTAATACCTGTCTATGCTTACTTAAAGTAGGTCTTAGCTTGCCTTGTTAAGGCAGAAAAGGCCAAAAATAAGGAGGTTGATGACCCCCTCGAAACTCAACACCAGCTCATTCCTATACATTGCAAAATCCATATTTTTTCATAACAAAACATGGGGTCTTGAAAGAGCTAACAGCACCAAGTAAATTGAGTTGAAACCTTCTCGAACGCATCGTTTACCTTTGCTCTTTTTCTCAACATGCATCTCTTGCTAAGAGATGCCATGTCCATCCAACCCACCTCCAATAGCTGGCTTAAGGTTCTGTGGATGGAACCATGAAACTTTGGCTCCTTCTGATCATTCAGGAGTGAAATTTATATTTTTATCCACAATGGATGATGCACGAGATGCATCACAGAAAACTAGAACTGTTGGATGATGGTGTAGCTCGTAATCCATTCTGATGATCTGGTCAAACATTTTAAAAATGAACTTGGAGAGTTTAGACGCATTGCAATGTCCAAACTGGCCTTTGAAGGAGAAAAAAAAACTCTGCAAGTTATAAAGAGCTTGGTTTTTCTGATACTTTCCCGGAAATAAAATCATTTTTTTCACAATGATTTAGAAAAGCACATATAAGTTTACATGGATCCAGCTTTTTCAGAGAAATCACGTGGTAGAAATGATAAAACTAGAGCTCCGCGACTCATTACCATGGGGGCTCGAAGTATAGCCATGGATAATTTAGCAGTTTACATGAAGAAAAATTTTTTGTCACATCAAGCAATTGATTCATGACTAAGTATTAACCAAATTTAACCGAAAGAACCTTTTACCTCCCGTGGAAAAAAAAAAAAAAAAACTCCTAGAAACTCCACTGTTCTAATGGAACCAAATGCAATCACAAACTCCCATTGGCCATTTCAAATCCTAACATCATCCTCATATATTCATTCATGACAGCCAAAGCCTGATGGATACCAGACGGGTGCTTGGGTTTCTAACTGACTCGGTCGTTCTAGATTGAAATAGAAACGTTGGACCGTTATCCAATTGAAGAACGGGTCAGCCCGACCCTCCAACGAATACGCCTGGATCTGGGCTAAAATTCTATACCTTTTAAAGTCCAATAGTCCACTGTTCTAGAAACCTAAATAACCATGGGTCAGAGGCGCACGTGGGCTTGGATGCACACACTAATCGGGCATGGGCAGTGGGCCTACCGGACTGGATGAGTAAGTGGGCCGTGATTACCCTCGGACCATAATGGACTGGACCTCATTCTACGGTCCTAATGATGTAGGGGTGGCCGACCGCCATCCTCGAATTCAAATTTCAAAAGCCCGTCGGTTGTGATATCTCTCATCCTCCCTCCAACCCCTTGCGCGTCGGAAACGACACCTACGCGTGAGAAGCCAAGTCCCCGCACACAAAAAAAACCGAACATTCCAACCCACTCACATGGCGCCCCCGCCCCACCCAACATATCGTATCATGTGATACCCGACGCGTCGGACCCCCGCCAGCTGTCTACCCTTCGCCATCCTTTTAGGGGCTTTTACCCAACAGCCCTTGTAAGTATTTTTTTCATTGCAAAAATCCTCAACCTTTTCAGAAACAACCCCACGCCCCCCTCCCTTTCTCTCACCGCTGCAGGCATCATCAAAATGTCTTCAAAAGAGATCAAGATTTCAGTCTCCGTCCTCACATTTATACGTTGGATTGGTGTATGGGAAAATGTCAATTTCTTCGTATTTTACTCAAATGAACTTCTAAGCCAATCAAAAAAATTCCCCCACCGATGATTTTTAAAAATGTAACCAAATGAAAACCTCATAGCTTAAGAACATAGTACGTAATTCATGCACCATCTGCCACCGAGTGCATGTGCCATTTCTCCATGTCGTGCATCATCTGTGCATCCCACCTGAAGTAACAAACACCACCCAGCACAATTATCAAGCACGAGTAACTCTATCTTTTACAAAAAAAAAACAAAAAGGAGGCAAGAAGGAGTGCAATCTTCCTCCTCCTCCTCTTCTTCTTGCTTTTATTTCTGAAATTCTCACCTCAACGAAAGCGATCCCTTAAACATCATATCCTGTTTCTATTTTGAGTTCAAAGTGAACCAACGGGGAGAAAAATATATGTTTAAGGAACAAACAGCACGGCGACTTCACAAGAAAAAAAAAAAAAGGAAACGAGGACGTCTTTGCAATCCCCGATATTTACAGGGCGTAGTATCCACATTCTTCCTCCCTCCCTACTTTCCTTTCCTTCCTATTTGTTGCTGTGGAGGGTGAGGTAGCAGAAGTGGCAGTAGCACCGAACAGTCCACAGCACCACCAAACCTCATCTCCTCCTCTCCTCTGCCATCATCAGTCTCTCTCTCTCGTCGACAATCTTAGATCAATGGCGTCGAGGAACGGCACCCTCCTACTACTCCTCGCTCTCCTCTGCGCTGTGGGGGCGCCGATGGCCTCCGCGAGGGCCCTGAAGAGGACCTCCACCTCCTTCATGGTCAAGGGCCGCGTGTTCTGCGACACGTGCCGCGCCGGCTTCGAGACCCCCGCCACCACCTTCCTCTCTGGCAAGTACTCTCGCCCCCTTCCTCTTTCATCGATCTGGTGATCCATCGCACCGGATCTCTTGCCTTGCGGTTGGATCTGGTCGACACCGTGACGTGTTCGATCACGATCCGACTTCGTGTTGGAGAGTAAGCGAAAGGGACTAGTGTTACCGTTTCGGTAAGAATGTGCAAAAGGCGGTTTGTTGGAGGTGGCGTGCGAACTATTTGTGGGATCACTACGGCACAAACGACTGTTTGTGTCCGTAGATTTTTGTGCTCTTGTTGGATTTACGGCAGCTAAGTTCCCTTGAGACGTGTGGTTGTGTGTGTGTGTTTCCAACAATGAGGAGGAGGAGTAGATCTAACGCTTTCGGGAGATTCTTGAAACTTCTTTGTTATGATCTTTGCAAGAGGAAGATAGGGAACTAATTGGTGCATGAAAGTGAGAAGCCGCATAATGGCATGAGCCGATGGAGTTGTTACTGATCGTTTGATCCGTTTGGAGTTCGACCTCCTTGGTGAAGCGGGATCTTCGTAATTTTGTATGGCTATCCTTCTAGTTGGTAGAACAAGATGTGCAAAGGATACGCAAGTAGTTCAGTTCTCATCTTTGCTGTTATGGGGAATGATTGAGTTAAGGAGCTGAGGTCCTGAGATCTCCATCTATAGCCAATTGAAATTAGTATCTGAGTTCTAGCTTGAAATAAGACAGTGTATCTAGACTCTTGTGATCAAAGATGTAGTTCTTGGTGGTGGTTGTTTCGACGGGTCCGAATAAAGAAGGCTGTTGGCTCGGCAGCAGGTTGAAGTTTTATGTGTAGGTCTGTTTGCTGTTGAGATGATACAATGTGTGTTACTAGATGTATGTTTACAAGGGTTTGTGTATGTCTAGGCTTCAATTTGTCATGTTGCCACATCAATGGAAGTTAATTAGGGACTGTAATGGCTGATTTCTCGCATGATGAAGTGATATGGAAATGAAGTTACTTGGGTTAACACAATGTAGTGACACAACAAGAAGAAGAGATAATTGCAATGTTGCAACCTGTGCACCTTTTGACGTTAACAGAATATGGGTAAGAAGTTTGACAAAAACAAAATATCCTAATGGGCCAGCATGTGGTAGGATGCCTTGGGTGTTCAAAATGATGGTTCAAAGAAGCAAATTCTCTGACTTTTTGCATCCAGTCTGTCATTGTTCAGTATTTGGTTAAGGTTTCAGGAAGAATTTTGTAGGTAGTGGTCTCATAAAGCATTGTTCTTTACCACTCTGGCCCTCGTTCAATGCACCAAAGGATCTCTTTCAGAAAGAAGGAAAGAAGGAAGAGTGGTCAGCAGAGATTTCTAGTGTAAACTGCTCAAACACAATTATCTCTTCTTAAGTCTATCCTTTATTTTCTTTTTTGTAGTTAAATTTTCTAATATTTTTTCAAAAACTGTTTATATGATGCAACTTTAGTTCTGTCACTGTCAAAACTATTTCTAAACCTTCAAACCACTATTGCTGCAGAATGTGATAGTCTGATAGAAGTAATGCAATAATGCACACTTACAGATATAGATATACATCCTATCCTGGATGTTAGCAATGCTGGAGATTTTTGCTTGTTATCCCTAAAAGTTTCTAAACTCATGATGATCTTGTGACAGTGAAAACCAAAACCAAGCTCTTTTCTGCAATAACTGGGACAAAAAAAGGTCAAATGAACAAATGTCTTGTATCTATAATAAACTTACCCTCATCAAGGTCTGTCTAAAGTCCTGTGCTCTGAAAGATGTTGAATTACGGTAGCAACAGGAGTTCTAGGGGATGGCTGAACCATAATTGCAGTGCTAAAGGCAAATGTAGGTTGGTGCAATTCCCCATTCTGCAGGTGGCCAATGTTTAACTAGGTATGTTCTTTTCTTGTGAAGATTATGGGGGTATGCATGCAAACAAGGAGAGTATTTTCAGTGAAAAGAATAATTAAATACTAAAGAAACATTTGTGGGCTTTATGAAGCTACAGCTAAGCTGCATGACAACTTTTATTTTACGACATTATTTTTTTGAAAAAATTACATGGCAAAGTTGTTAGTTCTTAGATCATGGGATATGTTTTATCTTCGCACTCTTAAGTCTTGCCTTTGTTGTGCGAACCAAATCTTCAAGATATTTGATCGCTTTGATTGTGGAGTTACTGCTTGAACTTAAATATTGGTCATAATTTATTTTTCCGTCGCACTACACAAAAAGGAAACTGCACTTAGTTTAAAAAAAGTTTTGGTGGTGCTGTTGTACACAAAAAGGAATTGGCACTTACTCCTTAGGCATTGAGGTGCATGCTTTTGAATTATGGAAGTTGTTGAGTTAGTAACTTTGAAGTGACAACAAGTTTTCCTTTCATGTGAAATCATATGCAACAACAAATTTGGCTTTTAGCTTTGTGATTGAAATTCTCTTATGGAGTTAAGATGAATGGGAAGTGCTATTTTACGTTTTTGATAAGAATGTTTTTAGTTAAATTCGTATTTAAGCTTTTTAAGATACTTTTCCATATGAAATTGAGTTTACACCTCACCATTGAAGAGAAAATTGCTTGAACAGTTTTAGTTCTTCATGTTACAGGCTTACAGCAACTCATGGTACACAGGAATAAGGTTCTCGTGCTCTGGCACTGAGACCTGTGATTGTTATTTATAGAGATCCTGTGAGAATGTTAAGTTGTTACAGACATAACAGACTCAAGTCAATTTACAGACAACACCCTATAATACATATGGGTTAACACCTCCCCTCAAACTGAAATGGATAAAGAACATGAAGTTTGTATGAATCTATTTAATGGGAATTACATTGAGTTTGGACTTGAGTTGCTGTAGACGTATTGCAGATGTAGGTTTTGTTAGACAGTCAGCTAGCTGATCTGAACTTGGAATATAGTTGACTTAAAGCTTTTTTAGCTACAACACGTTCTCTAACAAAATGATAATCAATTTGTATATATTTTATCCATGCATGAAAAATAGGATTTGCTGTTAAATAAGTTGCCCCTATGTTATCACACCAAAGAATAGGTGTACTCAAAGGAGCCAGACCAATTTCAGCACATAGAGTTTGAATCCAAGTTATTTCAGCTGTGGCATGAGCTATAGCCCTATACTCAGCTTCAGTACTTGATCGAGCCACAGTGTTTGTTTCTTTGAGCTCCATGAAATTGGAGAATCTCCAAGACATATGACATAGCCTGATGTTGATCTTTTGTCATTGGAAGAGCTTGCTCAGTCTGCATCACAAAATGCTTGTAGAAAACTAGAAGAAGACTTTGTAAAATGAATGCAATCAGAGATTGTTTGCTTAAGATAGCGCAACAATTTTTTAATTGCACTAAAATGCTTATCAGTTGGTGCTGCCATTACTTGAGCTAGTTTATTAACAGCATAGGCAATATCTGGATGGCTGAACTGCAGATACTGAAGGCTTCCAATCAGCTGTTTGAATGGAGATGGATCATCAAGTAATTTACCATCTCCTTTAAGAATAGGTTCTGTAGTAAACAAGGGCTTTTTAAAGGTTTTAGCCCTTCAAGTCCATGTCTGATTAGCAGATCAGATATATATCTTTGCTGACTTAAACATAATCCAGAAGAGGTTTTGTGAATCTCTATTCCAAGAAAATATGAAGGAAAACCCAAATTTCTGATAGGAAATTCCTTAGAAAGTTTAGACAACATTAAGATGAGAAGTTTTTTATCTGAAGCAATAGCCAATATGTCATCAACATATAGAAGTAAAAACATGACTGATTTTCCTTCAGAATAGTAGAAAATGATGTATCTGTCTTAGATGATTGGAAACCATTTCCTTGTAGAAAAGAAGACAAGCAATTAAACCATGCCCTAGGGGCTTGTTTTAAACCATACAGTGACCATTTTAGCTTACATACATGTGTTGGTAAATCTGGATGAACAAAGCCTTGAGGTTGTTGCATAAAGAGCTCCTCATGAAGCTCTCCATGTACAAATGCATTATAAACATCCAGCTCTTGAAGATGCCATCTACATTGAACAGACATAGCAAGTGATAATCTGATTGTAGTTGTTTTAAATACTGGACTGAAAGTATCAGAAAAATCAAGGCCTTCAATTTGATGATAGCCTTTTGCAACTAGGCACGCTTTATAGTGCATGATAGAACCATCTGAATCTCTCTTAATTCGATACACCCATTTGTTGCCAATTATATTCATATCACTTGTTCTAGGAACCAATTCCCAGGTATTGTTAACAAACAATGCATCAAATTCTTCTCACATGGCCTTTGTCCATTGAGGTTCAAGTTCATGTGACTGACTATTTTCAGGCAGCAGATGTAAGGTAGAATTAAAAACTTTCTTCTTTATTATACCATCCATAGCTCATGTTCTCATGGGATGACTTCTCAAAGGGGGATTTATCTGAGGAGACTGCTCAGTATTTGCTGCAAGTAAGGGAGCTATAACAGAATTATCACCAGAATGCTGTGTGTCAGAAGACTCTGAACAAGAGTTTGAAGCACTGGAAGAAGAACTTGCTGATATAGGCTGATTAATAGGAATAATGAGACTTTGTTGGTTATGTGGCATAGAATTTTTGGTGGTGGTACTGTCAGTGATTGTTTGAGTTGAAATATTTGGTAGAGTAACAAAAGAAGGTACATGAATTGTAGTTGGATTGTTAATGACTGGCTAGGTAATAGGTAAGTGAGCTGATGAGTTTTGAAATGGAAATAAAGTCTAATCAAATTTGACAAATCGTGACACAATAATTTTGTATGTAATAGGATTATGACAACGGTAAGCTTTGTGACTTGGACTTGAACCAAGGAATATATGAAGGGAAGATAAAGGCTGAAGTTTATGGTTATTATATGGTTTCAAATATGGATAACATCCACAGCAAAAAATTCTTAGGAATGTATAATCTGGTGCTTGACCAAAAAGCAGTTGATGTGGTGAAGTATTATTGGTGTTAGCTGAAGGTAACATGTTTATGGTGGTAGCTGCTGTCTGAATAGCATTAAACCAGTATCTGATAGGTACAGACGACTGGAATAACAAGCTCTAGTCATTTCTCCCAAATGTCTATTCTTTCTTTCAGCTGTACCATTTTGTTGGGATATGTGTGGTGCGGAAATACGATGAAGTATCTTCTTAAGTGTCAACCACTGATGTGCTTTTTGATATTCTCCTCCCCAATCATTATGAAAACATTTAATAAGACATCCCAATTGAGTTTGAACATAAGCAACAAATTTCTGAATTGTAGAGAGCATCAGACTTTTGTCTTAGTGGAAAAATCCACAGGAATTTTATACAATCATCAATGAATGAGATTGCATATTTGTATCCTTCATTGGAAACAATGGGAGAAGTCCATACATCCGAGAATACAATATCAAATGGTGTCTTACTAACTGTATTAATGGAATACAATGGAAATCTATGAAATGTGGTTGCACAGCAGACTGAACAAGGATTTGAAAAATCCTTTATTGAATTGATAAGAAGCTTCTGAGAATAGAGAATTTTATTTACTGTATCTATATTGGAATGGCCCAAACGTTGATGCCAAACCTTAATAGAGGGTGAAGAAGCAATCATGGATGACTGAAAAATTGTAGCTTGTTGAGAACCTCCTTGCTGACAGAGAGAACTTCCTTTCTGTTTAGTTGGCAGATATAGAGACAAAGTCCTCTATGTGGTTGGTTGTGATAGAGAACCTCCTTGGTCTGAAGATCCTTTATAACAATAGAATTAGGATAGAGTTTAACATAACATTTGTTATCATTTGTAAAACAATACACAGATAACAAATTATTTGTAGCACATGGCACTCGAAGAATATTTTTGAGATGTAATTGTCGACTTCCAGCAGTAAGAAATTTATGACCAATCTGAGAGATCTTCTCACCTTTCCCAGGACCAAATCTGACTTTATCATTGCCCTCATATTCTGTGCAAATATCCAAGTTATTAAGTGAACTTGTTATATAATGAGAGGCACCAGAATCTATAAGCCAAGGAGTAAGATCAGTGGAGGAATTTGCTGCAACATTAGCTTGAGCTTCAGCAACATTGGACTGATCATAACTCTGATAACATGTCTGAGAAGAGTGATTTTTCAGCGACCTCCTCTGCCTCTATCAGTCCTCGCTCCTTTATTGAATCTACCTCCACGATAGCGACCATTTCCAGATCCACGATCAAAAATCTTTGTAGAATGATGAACAGAGATATCTAGTTGCTCTTGAAGATGTGTGAGACATTGTTCATGACTTAATAGAAGACTAAGGACCTCATCTAAGGTGTTGAGATCACGAGAATTAATAATTGATACAGAGTTGTAATCAGTGGGAAGACCATTCAGAATGGCTAGAATTAGATCATCATCTAATTTCTTGCCAGAGGAAGCCAAGTTTAGTGCAATGTTAGTGGCTTTGTTAACAAACTCAATTATAGAAGAGTCACCTTTCTTTAAGGAGCTTAATTGGCATCGATAATGAAATACCTGAGAACGTGACCTGGTGCCAAAAAAATTCTACAGATATAGCCAAACTCACAAGAGGAATTAAGATCAAAGATCTGTGTATATAGATCTCCTCACTGACTGAGCTAATCAACCAGCTCAACACAAGTTGATCACGTTTATAATAGAGAATATAAGCATCATTCAGAATCTGAGAAGCACTCTCACCAGATCCTTGAGTAACAAACTTAGGTGGCAGAAGAATTGAGCCATCAATAAAGCCAATTAGCTCATAAGAAATCGTGCCTTCCAAGTTGAAAAATTGGATGGCGTGAGTTCGTAAGGAACACTGTTGAATATTTGGTGAAGGTTGAGACGTGATTGACGAAACCAAAGAATTAGAAGTTGTTGAAGTAGAAGAATCAACAGATGCCATGATTTTGATAGAACACTCAGCAATCTGGAGATGATCAGAACAATGAACAGAAAAGTGAATAGATCACACCTGATTGCTTGATGCAGATGTGAAATGGCAAGGCCCCAAAAGGTGATCACGGAGGAACACCAGCTCTTGATACCAGGTTATAGTAACTCATGGTACACAGGAATAAGGTTCGCGTGCTCTTCCACTGAGACCTGTGATTGTTATTTATAGAGATCCTGTGAGAATGTTAAGTTGTTACAAACATAACAGACTCAAGTCAATTTACAGACAACACCCTGTAATACATATGGGTTGACACTTCATTGGTAGGTTCTAGTCTTCATTAGCTTCAAGCTAGGATGCAAAGTTTCTTAATCCATATGTCAGTTCATGGCTACATACCTGACTCCTTGTACACGTGCTTTGGTTACAGTTTTGACAACTGTTTCCAATTGACTTTATACATATACAGTTCGTTTTGAGCCCGACATTTGCCTTATTTTGGTGTGGATTTAATTAGTTTAGTTCTTCTTCTGAAATCTGAATCAGCACTGCAGGTGCAACTATAATTTTCTCTACCACTCTTGGTGGAATTGGGATATTGTTTTCAGGTAAAGGATTTGTCAAATTAAATCCAAGACTTAGATCTACAAATCTGAAAATGGTTTTGTTTTTGTTTGTTAATTTTTAAGTTGCCATTTATGAAAAATAGTTATACAGTAGGAAAGTAATCTGTCTAATATGCAAGTGAGCTTTGTTCGTGTGGTAAAATGTCATTTTATGCATAAAGGCGGAAAATATTTTCTCTGGGATTCTAAGAAGATCCAAAAACTCGCAAAAATATAGTCTTCTACTCCGAATATTTAACTGAATGGATTTTTTCTAAATTAATATTTAGATAAAGTCGGTCTTCAAATATATGTCAAGCGAATTTTATCCCAACCAATTCTGTTGTATGTTTAGCCATATCCATCCAACCTACTACAGTGACAACAAGTTACTTTAGTTGTCGGCTTTTGCCATGAATCATCCAAGTAACCGTTTGCTTGAATACCAGTGGAACATATTTTCTCAATTTTATAATAGAACTGTGCTTAATTTGTTGCTAAAGAGTAATAGACATGAAGAAGTTCATTTCCGCCATATGTAGCCCTTTCCAATGCCCTTTATCTCGTTGGCCTGCACATTTACCACAATTGTAATTTCCCCTCCAAGTTTACCTAGCATACTTGAAGGCACAAGTTAATGTTACCCTTGTTTCTGGCTTGTTCCATGATGCAGGGGCAAAGGTCAAGGTTGAATGCAGGGACAGGGCCACGGAAGAGTTGAAATACAGTGCTGAAGGCATCACAGATTTGAGTGGGACATACAATGTTGCCGTGGCTAACGAGCATGAGGACCAGATCTGTGAAACCTTGCTGGTTAGCAGCCCAGATGCTGGTTGCACACAGGCAATCCCTGGACGCGAGCGTGCCAGTTTGGTGCTCACCCACAACAATGGAATCCCATCAAATGTGCGGCTTGCCAACTCCATGGGATTCCAGAAGGACACTGCCTGGGCTGGCTGTGCAGAGATAATGAAGATGTACCAGCAAGATGAAAACTTCTAATGTGTGGTATGAGTTGATTTGAACAGATTGACTAAATATATGCACTAGTAGAGTAGAACTGGTGCTGGGACAAGTATAAGTTAGTGGTTATGTCTGGGGTTGCTCGTGACTGTGGTTTGCTGCCTATGTTACGAAATCAACCTGTGCTTGCTATGCCAGTGTTATGAAATGTCTTTTATTCATCGTACTTACCGGGTGCAAAGTGTTAAAAGTTTATCCGATTTTCTTTTGGAAATCTAATGGGCGTGCATTGATTGGTAATAGGTTCTGGTTGGGTTAAGGGTTGCAGCATTATGTCAGACTGTCCAATTTCTGTGAAGGCTTTAGTTGCAAGCAGATAGAGAAGGATTCTGCTTTTTATTAAGAAAGTTGGCTTTCAGTAAGGAGCTTACTGGGTTTAGTTTGTCTCAGCTTATAGTGCCAAACATGTTTTAAATGGGAATTGTCCAAAACTTTTATGTACTTGCTGGTCATCACAATCGCGGATTTTAATTCTTTCTTTCCTTTCAATAAAGCTCGGTTTTTTCTCCACTTGGCATCCCAAGGTTCCCAACCTGATAGCATCCATTCTTCTCTTTACAAGATTCTGAAAGTTTTGCATTTTTTTTTTCTATTTTATTTCAATGAAACCTCTTTCTTCGACTTGTACTTGTCTCGTTTTTCTTGCTTGTTTCATGTTAACTAGCCAAAGAAAAGTTGCAGGCTGCTGTTAGATGGTGTACGTCAAGGCTAGCTCCCCGTTCTTTTTACTAATGGCTACGAGACACCCATCTTTGAATCATCTTATTAGCACATACCATCGTGAGATCTGTGGGTAAGGGGAAGTCGTAATTTGGTAGAAGTAGAGGAACCTCTGGTTGCATGAAATTGACTGAATGTAACAGTGTGGACATCGGTCAAGATTGCCCAATGTACTAGGGAGATGTTAAATGTGTATGTCATCAAAGATTATTCCAATCGCCAATACTTATCCTCTGATGTGTAAGCGCAATATCCATTTCTATAACATTCGTGGGAACTCGAATTAGCTAATGGACGTTACCCTTTACGAGTGAAGATTTTGTTGAGATCTAGGGATGCATTATCGAATTGGGTGGCGTAACGCCCTTCATAATTTCCTTCGCTATTGGCTTTACTGTTGTGGTTTTTTTGGAAGAGTAGACAAACTTGAGGACTAGAAGGCATAATCTAGTGATACCGAGACCGACGTTGAGGGAACAAAGAGGACTCTCCTTGCCGCAACACGAAAGAAAAATGTAAAATTAGAGGTTTCTTCATTTTCGCCACTGGAATTCTCACAGGAAAAATTCTCATTTTAACGTCCGTTAGGGCAAAACAAAAACATTAGCAACAAGAGTCCAAATTTCTTTCCTTGAGCATTTTTAGACAAAGCCATAGAAGTTTTTAAACACCGACTCAATACTTACCCAATATCATCTAGTTCTCCATCATGGTTACCCTGAACGAAAGCATCTGGTAGTTAGCTACAACCTAATGAATTTTAGAATCCCGAAATCATGAAACAATTCGAACATGCGAATAAGGCAAACCAATGAACCAAGATGGAGAAAAAACCCCTACCAGTCGGGTCTCCCAAAGAGCTTTGATAAAATTGCCATTAGTGTGAAATGTAAAAACACAGTTGATCACTGAGGTAACTACAACAGGTTCACCCTTGGTCACAAGGTGGACTAACTCCTACATAACCATAAATAGATGCTACCATTAGTCTTGGAAAGAAGCCCATTACCGAGCAGAGAGTACATAACACCTGAAAATCCCTCTCACTTCTTCCTCTTCTTTGGGGGTTGCAGAGCCTCATCATCCTCATCCTCTTCTTCCTCAGGCTCCTCTTCTTCCTCCTCCTCCTCCTCATCTTCTTCTTCTACCACTTCTTCATCCCCACCTTCATCATCGTCCTCTCCACCATCATCTTCGTTGTCATCCTCATCATTCCCATCATCGTCCTCACCATCTTCAGCCTCATCCTCTTCCCCATTCTCCTCTTCTCCCCCTCCTTCGCCTTCATTTTTCTCATTATTTTTGCTCAGATTCTCATGGTCCTCTTCTTCATCTGAAAGCTCTTCCTCCTCACCAAAATCACCATCGTCACCATCATCATCATCCTCACCATCTCCATCAGCATCGACAGGCTCAACATCACATGCTCTGTGCTGGTTCTTGCTCAATTCGGCTTTGGTGGGCAATAAGTTAAATGAACCCTGAAACAAGAATATGAGATATTAGTGCCTAGAGAGTGTGAGATGAGCTGAAGATGCAATAACCTGCTGAAGCTTTGACAAATGTTAGGAAACGTATTTAACCGGAAACAAAAATTCAAAGAAATATATCAGACAAGCAAGAACTGATTCATCTGGGAGGAAATGGAACGCATCCTCAAATGTACATCCCTGCTGACAGAGAAACCATCAAAGCTCAGGATTAAGGTGAATCTTTTCACATAAGATAATCAGTACCAATATATCACACAATAAATTCCAGAAGTTTTCAGGTCAATGCTCAAGCTTCTGAACTAGTTGACTTGTTAGTAAAAGGTACAATGTTAAATCTGCTTTTCATGTGAGATTCCATCCCACGGCAAACAACAGTCAAATCCGCTTTGAACATAAGATTAACAGTGAAATAGATTCCCAACGGAGGAAGGGGAGGGCACAGTACGGCAAAGAAAATTGCAACCATGCAACGGCTCACAGCAATTGCCTTGGCTGGCACATATAAAAATCACATGGGTTTACCACGACTTAAAATTTGCCAGTCCTACAAACATGACTACCTTAAAAACTCTTCCGTCTACCACCAACTGTTAGATTTATTATAGTTGTTCCTACTAGGAGCAATCTTAGATGAGAAAACAGATGTTGATTAAAATGGTAAATCAAGACAACCTCGTCATGAACTCGAATCGTGAATCCTTCATTTTGAGCAATATGAGGGAATGGCAACCTTAAATACCGAGCTTGCGACTTGGCTTCAAGCACTGATGCTATCTACCAACAAGGCACCTTCCTTTAGAAAGAAGGAGAGGAGCATCTTGCATCTAAATTTTATCATGAAAGGACCTCATCATCTCTTCCTTGCACATGGGATCCCATGACCTCATCTTCACATTGCATGGAGAATCCCATATCTCTCTCTCTCTCTCTCTCTCTCTCTCTCTCTCCTTTGGGTCATTGTACCATATTCTACCACTTAACATTTTCTTTTTCTTTCGAAGGATGAAGGAATACCATATTGTTTGGAAGTTCCCAAAATTCTCTGCCCTCAACAGGATAGATATGCTTTCATACATGGGCTATGCTGGAGGATGGGTGGTAAGTGCTTCGCATCAACATACCTAAACCTCTACCCCAAATAGAGGCAGAGATCGAGTTTCTTAAAAGTGGGAGGGTAAAAAGGTCTAACCTTACATAATTAGATTCAAAGTTCCTTGATATGCGACCAAGTCGGAGGTATTACTATCATCAGCTTCATTTGGATGTTATTTGTCCACGCACCTTGATTGTTTACACGATATACGCTAGTGTGTATCATAATGATAAACCACAGGAAGATGCAGGTGAAAACAAAAGCTAGAGGGTAAGGTTGCTGCTATCTCAACAATTAAAATTACACACAGGGCATCCACCAAAAGTTCCCTATCAACGGATCAGGGAACGGCCGTTAGCTCCGCATCAGTCAACGTGGCCCCACCTTAGATATCTCTCGGAGTCGGCCGAAGGGCCGTTAGACAACGAAATAAAACGGACACATATGGCCATGCACGTGCCACAATAAAGCGCCAACAAAAAAAATAAAAAAAAGGTGCGAAGCGGGAGGAAAAAAAGCAAACGAGATATTGCGCACCACCACACATCCACCATATCTCCCACACCCAAAAAAAAAAAGAAAAATCACGGAAATTCCAAGGAATATCCTTGCAACTTATCTCACGCAGCCCCACCCACTTACAACCCATCCACAGGAATCATTAAATACAGGGAAATAAAAAATCAAGGAGATTTTACACGCACACCCCTCAAAACACTAGCTCATTACATAAGTTGCCCCCAGCTACTAGTTTTTTTTCTTTACAGAGATATCCTCCAAGTTGTTCTCCAAGCAAATATCCCATCAAGACTCAACGTTTGGACTAAATTTCGAGGAGAGGCGACTTCGAGTGAAAATCGTTAAAGGGACAAACTGTTTCTGGAAAAAAAGAAAAAAACATAAAAATCCCAAGAATTCCCGATCGGGGCTGTTGGAGCACGTTAGCACCGAGCACCAAACCAACATAATAATTATGGTAATAAATAGCACGAGAAGTCACGAAAAAATCTAGAGAATGACGTTTTAGCGTAGATGGGATATTTTTAGGGCACGAGATGATGTTTGCAGTGTACCTGAAGGAGAAGGGAGCGGAGGAGAGAAGCCGCGGCAGCCGCGAGGGTTCGGGTTAGGGTTTCCGCGGCGCGTTCGGGAGGGGCCCACTCTGGGAACGGCGGCACCGGCGCGACCGCCTCCATGAAACGTCGGATCCTTCACCGACCGACGAGATCCGCGCACCTGCGAAGTCCACCAGACACCGGAGTGGTCACGAACAGTAGAGAAGTTTGGAGAAAGATACGACTTTTGGTTTTTTGTTCCCTCGGGATTCGAGGCAGAAACACCCAGAAATGAAGGGAAAAGCTCGAATTGGGTGGAGATTGAAGGGAAAGGAGCGATCTTTGAGCTCGAGGAAGTAGCTGAATTGGGAAGAGGGGAGGGATGGGGACCTGAGAGCGGAGCGATCTGGAGCTCGCGGGGGCCGGGGGGCGGGGGGCGCAAGGTTCTAGAGAGAGAAGGGAGGGGTGGGGGAGGGAGGGAGCATCTCGGCCGTCCGATGGAGATCGGATGGAGGAGGAGGAGGAGGGAGGGAGGGAGGGAGGGAGCGAGGGAGATGGGTTGAGGGGTGGTAGAGGAGAGAGGGGTCTCTAGTGGAGTCGCTTTAACAGGGGAATCGGGCAGCGCGGGCAGTGTGGGTGTCGGTGCGGGATATCTGGAACCTCTCGTGGATCCGATTATTTAATCGGGTTTACGTGTTGTCTTGGTGATGCCCCTCGTGGACTCTCTACCGTCCAGGTGATTAACTTACCGGTGGAAAAAACCCGAGGACGGGGAATTCGAACTAAGATGGGAATATCCTTATCAGATCCTTTGACGAGGCCAAATTAATCTAAATTGTTTAAATGATAAACAAATTCTCATGGAATTACGAGTCGCATCCATTAGGTTATTTTTGGTAAAGGGTAGAATTACATCGAGATAGAATATTTAATGCGATAAATTTTAATAATTAGATAATATTTTTTAAATTATATATATAAAAAAATATTAATAAATTTTGATGTAACAAGAAACGAGATTATATATTAAAAAAATAAATTTTTTGAAATTCATTTTATTCCAATCTCACCACCTCTTAACGTCAACTCCTACCCCACCTCTTATAATGTAGTTAAACACCGCCTTAGATGCAACACTCGCGGCATCCGAGATAAAAGGAGAATAATTTTTGTAAACGAAAGGAAAGAGTTTCGGATTCTCTTTAACTTATTTTCGATATGTTTGTCTTTGCAGTAAAAATTTCTTTTATTTTTCTAAGAATTCCATTCCACGTGGTAGGGAAAGTAGCTTATGTGCAAGTGAAAGGAAACGATGAAAATTTCTCGGTTGAGAGAAAAATGATTTGCTTTTGATTCCTTCCGCTTTTCAACCTCCTTATAATTGATAATGGACCTGATTAGCTTATCGAGGGTCGGTTAATTTCTCGGTCACATAACTTGCGGCCAATCAAAATGCTCGAAAATCAACCAAATGGTCCTTGGTGCCTCGAAGTAGCTCTTTGTCGATTGGGAAATTACCCAAAGAGAAAAAAGTGAGGAGTGCTCTTTCTTTACCCTTGTTTTATTTTTTTTTTTGTCTTCTATCTTAAGTACTGCTCGAGATTTTTCAACGCAGGAAGCTTATGTGATCCAATGGGTTTCCAAAACCATATTCAGAGATCGAGTTCATAATCCAAGCCGACTAACAGTTGGATGGATATTTCCAAGAAGTCCATGACTGGTTAGGTGCACCGTCCACAGACTCAGACCACAGATTTTTGGAAAACTTACCGATGCATGAAAGGATTTTTAAACTTAAGTGGATATTTTACTTATTTCTTAAGTTTGCACAAAGCAGAAAAATCAACAAAGCCCATTGACTTTCCTTTTCTAGCTTTCAAACATGCCAACGTTTGAGTAGCGTCCACTAAAACCACCGCGGAGGATAAGGACACAATGAAGTCGGTCAAACCTTTAACTTTGATGCCGACAATAACCCTTTCTCTTTGAGGACAATATTATATTGTCGAGATGTTAACCGATATCTCTGAATATCATTTTGTGCAAAAAATAGAAGCAGATTAAACTAAAGGGTGACTTCAAGAGAACCTAGACTTCCATCTATGCTTCACCCATACAGAGAACTATTGTCGAGAAGTAGAACTCAATTCTTCACCATTAATTCGACGGATGTTTGAAAATGTAAAAAAAAAAATGTAAATGTGATTCTCACTATTATTTTGTATGTAAAAAAAATAATTATATGTGATAAAATTAATTACTATTAAAGCCAACAATAAATTCTTTTTATACGGATGTAAATCACTCAAATCATCTTCGAAATCACTTTACATCAATGTAAAATTACAATATCAGTTTTGAAACAATTTTACCCGATGTAAAATAAGATTTTAAAGGTTCAAAATTAAATTTCAAGTGCTTCTTCATCTATGAAAAGTGATTTTTCACATTAAGGTTTTATCTTTAGTGTCTAAATCCTAAGATGAAAAATCACTTCCCATAGGTAAAATCACTTTCTATAAATCTAAATTCTAAATCGTAAATCCAAAACTCATATATCAAAATTACCTTCCATGGATGTAAAACTACTTTACACATGTATAAAACCACTAGATCACATTCGAAATAATTTTATACCGGTACAAAATGAGATTATACCGTTGCAAAATCACCTCAAAATAATTTCATTAATGTAAAATCACCCAAAATAATTTATCACCAATGCAATACAATTTTATCGATGATGCATAATTATTTATTACCCGTACAACCATGATTTATCACTTGTGTATTTTATTTCAAAGTAATGTTATATTTTTTTTTCAATATAATAGAACTCACCATGTAATAAGTCTTATATTATTTTATTTTCTTATATTAAATATCAATTATCAATTAGAGATCACATTCACATCCCTTTACATTACAAAATAAATTAACTCGTGTATTTCCCTACATTTTAGCTAACATTCTATTTCTTCATCAATAAACTATAGTAAACAGCTGTCCTTCATCACTATTCAAGTAATTCTATCTCCTCAGATTTCTCATGCTCGAAAGAAAAACAAATATTGGTAGACAAGCAACCAACACAATTGCATCAATATCACCCTTTAAACAACCTGTAGCCATTAAAGGTTACCTCTGTATATGATTCGAAAAGGGTGAAAAAGGCCATTTTTACATGTCTTGCATTGCGCAGGCAACTTGACATAACCACCTCTTCCACGCACTAGCAACGTTAATGTTCCATTGAAAGACCTCTTCTTCACAATCAATAATAGGTTCAGAGCACTCTAGCCTATAGGATGGATACGAAGGGAGGTGGTAGACTGGGACAATAATCCACTTGAAATTTTTCGACTACTACAGTTTCCCTTCAACTTAAAAAGATATTTACCCATTCATGCATTGTTCAAGAGCTGGCAACTGATGTAAATCTCCCTCCACTTTTCTCTCACTATCACCTTCGGTGAGGCCAGAAATTCTGGATTATGGAAGTAAAAAAAAAGATATTTGAGCACTTGAAAAAAATAATAATTTATTTTTTTCAAGCATAAATTTAGTTTTGAGTGACCGTTCCCTCCTAGAAGGCAAAGGGAAGACGATCCTTCAATAAACACAAGGTGTGGCAACTAAGCTCATGATCGCCAAGTCTGACGGAAGATGAATTTTTCCCTCTTCTTTCGTAGGGTTTCCAAGGCAAATTTTCCCATCTTGTTAACCAATCTCCACATAACCAATTCTCTCAAATTCCTCGTTCTCTGTAACTTACTTTAACCATGAATACTCTTATATGAACGACAACTGCCAAAATATCTCCTTTAATGAAGAAATATTTCTTTTTACCATTTCTAAAGCCTAATTGATTATTATACTTCCAACAACTGCTTGAACCACTTTCTACGTGGAATTGTTCCTTTGCCGTTCCACAAGGCTCCTAAAGATGTTGATTCATCCCTTCTCAGGCCCTTCCCATTTGTGTAGTGATACAATGTATGTCAAACCATTCATAATATAGGGTAAAAGAATCTCTTGCAGTGAAGGACCACATTATCACAACCTCGTCCATTTAAGAACGAGGGTAGAAAACCGAAAACATCAGAAATATCTTTATTAAGATATTTTCCGGGTGGTCAAAGTCAAAGATGCGATAACAAATAAAATTGCAACCCACTGACAACGAAAACCTTTTGCTGATATTTTCCAAGAGCTGCAGGAGTGTGTACAATTCAGCTGCAAAATCTTTAAGTAGCACTTGGAGTTTATAATTTACAATTCTTTGACCGGCTCAAGATTGGAGAGAAATTAACTGAAATGACCTTAGTTTTCAAAATGCTTCGTTTTAATAGTCTTCATCTTGTTCGTCATTCCTCTCTTAAAATGCAATTTTCCCTTGACTGCTGTTATCATCACCAAATCCTTTTAGGCCATGTTTGGCCCCGAGATATTTTACTGTAATATCCCACGAGGGATCCACAACAAATCCTCGGGTGAAATCCCTTAGTCTTTCTAGCTTGCCATAAGTACTTTCCACCGCTTTTTCTTCAAGTTTTCACACTAAAACAGGGTAGGAGGCGGACTTATCTCATTGTTTAACACAACCTTAACTGCTTGATGAGAGACGTTAGACTGGGGTGGCTACACAAAGATATGTTCCAAAATAGGAGTTAGTTTAAAAACTAAAGTAAACAACCATTCCCTTTGAGAATATCCCGCTTTCTACAGAGAGAATCATCAACATATCAAAATCTTTTGAATACAAAATGATTTTCCTCCCTATATCATCGGTATTTTCATAAAGTACCATTTTAAGCAATTGAACTACTGCCAAGACTGCAGTGACCTAAGAGTCACATCAATAAAGGCAAAATATAAAAGCTAATGGGAAGAAACATCTTTGGTAGCATTCTTGCAAGAGAAATCAAATACATTTCAAGTATGTACCCCAAATAGCAAGACAAGCAAGTGAGAGATCCATGGTTCAAATCTTAGGTACAGAATAGGGTTTGAAAAACTAACCTTGAAAAAGATTTCCCTACCATAATTACAAGAATGAGCTTCAGAAGGCATGTATATTTTAAATTGACAAGCATAGCCCTAAGGAAGATTGTGGCATATCTTCGACCACAAAATTTTAATTATGACTTTTGAATTTGAGTCCATACTCTCTGCATCACTCTACCACAAAAAAATTGAAAAAAAAAAAAAGATTGCAATTTTTTAGCTATGAATAAATTGATTGATCATTATATGTCTAATTTGTTTCGACATCCCATCTTGTGGCTGAAGACCTTGTTGAGCACATTTCTAACATCTCTCACGGACAAAAATTGCAACTAATTAAACAAGCAAAGTGGTAGTGCTTAAGACACACAATCCAACTCATAAATTAGAAAGGTAAGTTCTTTTGCACGTTTGTGAATCCCATCTTAATCAGGTTAGCAAGTTCTTGCATAGAAAGAGTTCCATCATTTTGTTATTTTTGACTTGCACACTATATTCGACATAAAGATATATGATAGGACAATCTGGTCAAATAAAGATGACAAATGGCAGATGCATTCGTTATTCCAAGAATTTGTTAAGCTAAGGTACTGTTAAAATAAAAATCGAATGAAATTAACCTTTTTGATCAACGATGGCCTCTTACACCTTTTAACTGCGTCAAATGTTGGAAGGTTATGTTCTAATTATCATTGAAAAAAACTTAATATCAGCAGAAGGTTATGTTCAACAGAAGCCGACTTCTGAGTCAAAAGAGCAAGAAACAAGAATCAACGTTGAAGTCCCCAACAGATTACCTCTGCAAATCAAACTAGCTCTGTACCATGTTCTGATAATCTAAATTATGTTGTACAAAAAAATTTAATTTTGAAGACAACAGATTTTAACCTACAATATATCGAATAAACCCCCAACTCAGTAGAACGTTGTGATTCAAGCCAACAATGACATGTCCTCCAACAGAAAGCCCTAGCCATCGTCATCTTATTACAATTCTATCAACAACTTCATCTAATCTTAATCATCAATCTAGCTAAGGGCTTGTTCCTTGAGGAGACAAGTAGTTGTGCATATCACATGCACAATGAGAAGAGTACTCCATCCTCGTGAACGCTACTTAACACTCGCAAATTTCGAGATAAATGAATTAGTACTTGTAGGTAGAGGTGGCATGACTAGAGTGTGACCTGTAGAGAGGAATATAATTACGTATGCACATGGGCAGCTTAAAAGCCCTCTGTTTTTGCACACTTGTCTGCATCATATGTGAATAGCTCCTTTGTGATGCAATGAATCCATTTAAGATTGCCCGATTAACTAGTACAGTCAAGTACGCAATTTTAGATGGGTGTGCCATTTTAACTAGCACCATGAATTAGATCTAAAGATCCTACGGAGGGGCACACATCAACAGAGGCTTGCCAGAAAGGTGCAAAGCAGAGATGCTTGAATAGGCAAAAGTTAGAGCACAACCAATGGCCAATAAAAATCAAGAATAGATGGAAAGGTAGACCATTTGAATGCAAAATCTAATTCTTCTTAGGAGGAGACGTAGATGCATCTCTGGATTCCGGGCAGGCAATGTTGGGGTTTAAAAATACAAAAGCCAAAACTCACCTGTTCCACTTCGCATCAAGTCCGAGAAGTGCTCACCTGTAGTTGCGACACAAGCACTCACCCATTTTGCTTGCATTAGAGCTTGAAGCAATGTTTGCGCCTATAAGAAATTAAAATAAAAAAAGACCAAAAATGTGAATAACCTTTTTTAAGAATGTTGCCATAAGTTCAAAGTTGTTCATCATTGCACTCGATAAAATTAAATGACTCAGATGATTTACACCCAAAATCAACCAGTAGCACAAAAAAAGGTGAATTTGAGACAGTACCTACTTGCAAACAATGACCAAACCAAGAATAAGAGTTCGCACCAAGTCGATCCCTTCTACTAAAAGAAATGTGAAAATAAAGGAGCAGTAGTTTCAATGCACTTCTAAGAAATAAATGTAAAACTAAAAAGCCTTTCATAGCTTGACAGGACTTCTAAGTTATAAGCTGCAAAGTTTTAGGCTTAGTTTACTTAAGAGGTTAATCCCTTAAGAAGAAGATTAATCTCTATTTATTTGACTACTTAATTCCTAATTTACTAACCCGAGTTTACTCACTTTAACACAGATTTGTCTAACACCAATTTCAATTGGTGTTAGTCAAATCCGTGTCAAAATTATATACCACTCATATCTTTGACATCCCTCATATTTTATATATTTAACACCACTATCAAGTAAACGTCACAAGAATTAACACAACTTAACACCAATTCAAGTAAACACAAACTGGTATTGACACCACTCTGTAAGTAAACACAATTATGGGATAACACTAGTTTCGCATTTCTTAACACCACTTTCCTAACTCCCAAAATAAACTAACCCTTAACATAAGAAGTCCCTAAAGGTTAGTTTACGACATAGGTTAACTAATTCGGGTTAAAAAACTTGCAACAAGAGTTAACCTATGTTTGTGTTTACTTGTAAATAGGGGTTAACCCCTATTTGTGTTTACTGGATGAGGATTAAAAATGGAAGTTATCCTGTGATGTAATAGGAAGATGTTTACTTGAGAATATGAGTTAAAATAGGAGTTAAAGTGATAAAAGACATGTTTACCTTTAGGATGGTAGATAAGTTAGTTGGGATTATTTTTTGTTTAAATAATAGTACAACAACCGAGCCTTTTCCCACACTAAGTGGGATCGACTATATGGATTCTTTGCCTCCACACAGATCGATTTTCAGGCATTTCGGGACTTAAATTAAAGTAATTGATGTCATACTTAATAATTTCATTTCAACACTTGTTTTGTCTTCCTCGCCCCCTCTTAACGGGTTCAACCTCTAACTTCTCGTATCTCCTAACTGGAACATCTAGTGACCTTTTTTGTAAATGTCCAAACCACCTTAGACGTGCCTCTCTCATTTTATCCTCGATCGGTACCACCCTAACTTTTTTTCTAATAATCTCATTTGAAATACGGTCCTTTCTTCTATGACCGTACATCCATCTTAACATCTTTATTTCTACCATAGACATCTTCTGTACATGCTTATAGTTTATAGCCTAGCATTCAGAACCGTACAACATGATTAATCTTACCGTAGCTCGATAGTATTTTCCTTTAACTTTTAAATGAACCCTCTTATCATAAAGAACACCAAATGCACCCCTCCATTTCAACCACCATGCACTAATTCTATGTGTAACATCTCCATCAATTCCACTATCATGCTGAAAAATGGATCCCAAGTACTTAAAAACATCTTTCATTGGAATGCACTTTTCTTCAATTTTTACATCAATCCTTTCATTGTTCCCTCTACTACTAAACTTGCATTTCATATCCTCAATCTTCGTCCTACTTATGCGTAATCCTTTATCTTCCAGGACTTCTCTCCAAAATTCAAGTTTTCTGTTCACTCCATCTCGTCTCATCAACCAACACAATGTCATTAACAAAAAGCATACACCAAGGTACCTCAACTTGGATATGTTTCGTCAACTCATCCATGACCAAGGCAAAAAGATAAAGGCTTAAAGTCAAACCTTGATACAGACTAATGGTGATATCAAAGTAGTCCGTCAAATCATCCTTAATCTTTACACAAACTGCTGCTCCATAGTAGATATCCTTTATGAGGTTGATATATATAACTAGCACTTATCTCTTCTCCAAAATTCTCCACAATATATCTCTTGGGACAGAATCATAGGCCTTCTCCAAATCAATAAAATTCATATGTAAATCCTGTTTCTTGACTTTGTATGTCTCAATCATATGTCTCAAGAGATGTATTGCTTCAATAGTAGACCGACCTAACATAAAATCAAACTGATTTTTAATTATCATAAAGATTTACCTTACCCTTCTTTCAATTATTCTCTCCTAAAATTTTATGTTATGACTCATCAACTTAATACCTCTATAGTTGGAACAATCTTATATGTCACCTTTATTCTTGTATAAAAATATCACAAAACTTTTCCTCCATTCCTCTGATATCTTTTTACCTCTCCAAACAATATTAAATAAATTTGTGAGTCAAGTTATACCTTGTTCTCCTGTTATTTTCCAAATGTCCATAAAAATATCATCGGACCCAATAACCCTCCCACTTTTTATCATTTTCAAAACCTCCTCTATTTCTTCTTTCTTTTGTATCCTTCAATAACTTATCCGATTCATATAATCTATTGAGTTGGCTAACTCCCCTAAAATGATATCATTCTTTTATTTTTCATTAAAAAATTTATAAAAATATATTTTTCATCTTATCTTTATATTCTCACTGACTATAAATATCCTTCCATCTTATCTTTCTGTCCTTTTTATTTAAATAATAATAATTTAATAATATTAAATAGAAGTTCTTGCCACAAAAATCAAGAGGCTTGATGCTCACTTGGGGGAACATAAAATGATCTGATACCCTATCAGTGGAAAAAGAAAGACTCATCGAGTTATAGACCAATTTGACTACGTGTCATAAGAATCAAACTTCTCCAGGTATCTTGACTACGCAATGAATCAATATGAAACCTACCTATCTAGAACTCTAAGAACCTCTGTTCAAGGAAAGAAAAGAAAAATCTATACAAATTCATTAAGTGAATTCTTTTCTATCAACCAAATTATAGAAATGATTAATTAGATCAAATCAATAATCTATATCTGTTAAACATAGCCATCACTGTCCTTCCTACTGACCCAATCATTCCGCGATGACAAACTGAAATGAGAAACCATGAATCTTCAAAAAAAACTCTCTTTTCTGCTCAGACAAAAGATGTAAAATCAGACATATAGACCAACAAGAGAGAGAGAGCAAATAAAACACAAAATTCAGAACCAAAGACACCAGGCCAGCACCAGCTAGGATCGACCCAAGAAAAAAAAATAGTATAACCACAGAACATCCAAAGAACCAAGGAAGAACTTTTAAAAGAAAAGACAATAAATTCATATCAAAACCCCACATATGTTTATTGGAGTATGGAAGCCTTCATTTCAGCCAACGCACCACATCATAACAAAGAATCCCAAACTAATCCTCTTTCTTACTTTTCCAATTTAATAAGAACATAACGGCACCTGAAAGATTAACAAAAAAAAAATAACAAAACAGAAACACAAGCCACAAATTCTTTCCCATTTCACATGACACAATCATACCAACCCAATCCCACTTCTTTCTTTTCCAACTAAATATGACCACAAAGAACACAAACTAGTAAGACATAAAAAAGCCACCATTTAACATCAAGCATACTTATCGAAACACACACAGTAACATTAGCAAAGTTCCCACCTTTACTTGCAAATCGAAGTCAATAAGCCAAATCAAAGCAACCACCCAATTCAAAAATAGATTTTTCTCACAAAATCGAAGCCTCTTCGGCCTCTCCTCTGTTGGCTCCCCCACGCCACCGGGTTTCGCACCGATCCAGTTAGGGAGGGTCTCCAACAGCATGGCGTCTCGATCCCTCCCATGCCTATGCGTGGCGATCTCCGAGGCAAGCGCTTTGGGGCCATCGTCGATGGTGAAGAGGGAGGGGTCGAAGGAGGGCTTGCAGGACCTGACGAGGGTGGAGAAGGAGGGGGCGAAGGAGGAGGTGGAGGGCTTCAAGGAAAGGGAGGGGAGGGAGGAGAAGGAGGCGGAGGGGAAGGGTGATGTGGTGGTGGTGGTGGGTTTGCAAGAGGGGCAACTTGGGGATAACACTTCCATGCACCCTCCAAGAAAAGATGGATTGAGTGGGGGGTTGGGGCAGTCCCTCTTCAAACCAACGTTAGGATAACACGGGTTAGCAACTCAAAAAGGGGTTGAGTTATCCCCCAAGGCAAATGGGGGTTAATCCCCCATAAACTAGCCCTAAAGAACTTTAGGAAGCCTATAAGTCTGCAAGAAATCATAAAATAACCTACACAAAAATTAAGACTAAAAAATTTTTAAAAAAAATGATGAGACAATCATAATAATTTCTGGAACTTTAAGCTTTCACATGTAGGCCAGATGTACAACCAAATAATCAACCGATTAGAGAAATTAACGTGGTTCTTAAAATAGAGTTATTAACGGAGGGCTTCCTAGTTTGCAGAGAGAGAAACAAACAACCTTTTATAGCTACCTTCCAGACATAACTTCCTATTGTCAGATAATAGATATCCTCCCACAGCCTTGCTCGCCAACATCAATATCTACCAACACCAATTGTTCACCTTCACCCTTTCACCCCAAGTCCTCTTCTACTCCACTGCCATTGCCCACCCTCCCTCTCTCATCCCACTCCCACCAACCTAATGGTCGAGCTTTCATCCATCATGATGTATGTACATGGACCTTTGTGGAGCATAATCTTATGCTGGAACCTTGTCTTAAGGATGAGCATTGCATGGTTGGACCCAAAAAGGAAGTCACAATGGGGAAGGAAGTTGCAGTGCAAAGAGACAAATGAGGGGCAGATGGAGAAGGCGACGGATAGGAGGTGTGGAAGACTAGTGACTGATTCTGACCGACACATGGTAATCAAGGCAGACCGATGGAAGGAGAGTGGAGGGTATCAGGGAGGATGGAATGTGAAAGGAACGGTATATATAAACAATATTAAAAAGATGAGAGAAGACAGAGAGGGTTTGTGAAAAACACATGGAAATGAATGTAGACGGTTAAGGCAGTAGAATTTTGGGAAGGGTGGAACGAGCATTACACAATCAAACAATATTTAAGGAATTATTATAAAGATTCATCTCCAAGAGAATGTTTGCACAGATTCGCCTCAACCATGGTAGGGTGACCAGACACACATAACCCAACAAATCAAAGACAGAGAAAAAGAAATCAACATTTGATTAATATTCACATCAGATTCACGCATCAAGTTGAATCCAGCAGGCAAACCAATGCAAAATAAAGCTTCTGTATAAGACCAGCTTCTTCTCTAGCCTATTGTCGATGGAAGCAACGATGTTGAACATGGTGCAGATGACAACACAACTCTATGTTGGTGACCACCACGCCACACCATGGAACCCGACAATCACGTACCTCGTACACAGTTGTGTATCATGCACACTCAAAAACATGGAACTTCAACATGAAGCACAAACACATATTTTTGAGGATCAAGTAGTTCTTAACTTTTTGCCGTCATTATTGACATGGCTACAAATTTCCGAATTTGTCAAGCTACCACCCTTGTCCGTCCTTGCATCCTTGAAAAACACAGGAGAACTGAAACGTCAGCTTAACAAATTTCCAACTACACTAGATCGTTTGTCTCCTAGCGAATGAGGTCAAAAAGGTACATGATCATCCTTGGGAACAAGGTATGCAAGGTAGAAGGCACTGAGGAGCTTAGGGGAAGCAAGGATGAGGACAAAGAAAAAGCCTCTGGACTGCTAGTAGAGCTTGGGGACAATGTAGGAGGTGGTGGCAACAATGTCGAGGGAGATGAAAGCAAGAGGTGACAATTAAGTAAATGGAGTTGGAGTAGATGAGGCTCACTGCCATTGCTATGGAGATGGGCATTAGAAGGAAGATGCAAGCAAAAATAAAAAGGAGAGATAGTAGCAGGAAGAGGAGAGAGCAGTAAAATGAGGATGGGGGAGGATGGGGAGCCAAAGGAGTAGAGGACATCGGAGAAGAGTATGAAGATGTAGCAGAGCTAAATCAGTGAGAAAAGGGAGAGCGAGGGAGGAAAACAGGGCAGTTTAGGGAATCAATTGGGTTTGTCCGGTGAACAAGGGGCTCTTAATGTATTTTCTAATGTACAAGGGGCTTCTGGTGGAAGTTCAAACTAGATACTTACGAAGTATGTGTGGTCCTTTGTCAAATAACTACTGCAAACATTAAAATAAAAAATGTTTATTGAACAACCAAGTATAGCATTCAAGCAAAATTTGAAAATAATTTTCTACTAGCATACTATAACTCTCCATTTAACGAAAAAGATTGCTAGTTGCTTAACTGAGACTCGCAAAAAGGAGGTGTGCCTATTCACATATTGCACTTTAGGTGCAGAAATGCTATTTCAATTAATTGATTGAATGCTGGAATAAGATGCCATTCTTGGAATTCTATACAATAAGCATTACGGATAAATGGTAAGAGAGGAGAGGTTATAATTACTTAGGCTGAAAGTTTTATCTTAACTCTGTAGAACATATGCAGGTAGGAGCTGCATATGCAATTAATTGCATCAACATATGCAACACAGATGAAGAAAAATGCCAAGAAACATGCAGGATTTTTTACGATCAAAATAGTGGAAGAATTATTGAAACTGAAACATATCCAGAACTTGACTAACCTATAGGGGTACTACTAGATTACAAGGAAAAGAAAGCCAAATTATATAGAACACGAAAATATTCAAATATGGAAAGATTACTAGGACAAAACATTCAAAGAGGAACATAGATAATTGCCCCAAAAGCAAATCCACTATGAATCTTTACATTTCACAGAACCCAAAAAAGAAAGACATCATTTCAAAATTAAGCCTACAACATCTCAAAAGAAGAATTCAAGACTAACACCAAGTTTTTTAGGGACAAAAAAAATGTGAACCCAGTGTAATGGGTTCTGGAACAGCAGTAGTGACAGGTTTAAGCAAAAAAAAGAAGCAAGAAATTGACAAGCTCCAAGATTAAAGATGAAATGAGGGAAGCTAAAATTGTGATGAAAGGAAACACCAGAGAATTCATGCAGGCTCCATAATTTTCACAACCCACCAAATCTAATTTCATTAAGGCTATGTATTGGGCTATTTGGTTTGCTTCTAAAACTAATTATGTCACTTCACAGACATTTTAGAAAAGGCACTTCACAAAAAAAATTCTCCAATGACCAAGCAAGATAACATGGCAACAGATGTCCAATACACAGAGATGGATAGAGTGACACGATGAGGGGACAGGGACAATGTACTTTTATCACAAGAAAATGCACTTTAGAAAGCAAAGGCTCCACTGAAGGCATGGTTTTTCATTCCACAATTCTAGAAAATGGTTCATTATGCCCATTCTGTAGATCGACAAAGAAAGAGCCCAACACTTATTTCTCACTTGTCAACTCAAGCCAATCATAGGAGAGGATCTCCATGAGTTAAGTAGACCATTCTTAGGAAGATAAATTTGAATGACTAGTAGGATACATTTACACTTAAAAAAGCACTCTCTAGCAGGATATCATTCTTTTTGGACCTTCGGAGAACCAAGGCAACTCACTTGGAAAAAAACAATGCAAAAAAGTAGAAAACACATCTAGATGGTATTGTGGAGAGTAGGATTGAATATGGGTCAGATTCAACCTGCAAGTTGACCTGACCCAACCCCATTGCATTGGGTTGTGTTGGAATAGAAGTTTTGATGGGTTAGAATTGGTTATCTTTCCGTTAACCCATTTAGATATGGGTTAGGTTGGGTCTAGTTGGAGGAGGAACAAGATCCATGCCAACCCATAACCCTTTTACTTTTGAAAATACTCTCTAGGTATAATATGTATTAAAAATCCAAAATTTCTACCATTCCCTAATTATCAGCATGGATAATGGTATGACTGAAATTAATGAACCCCTTTCTCAAATTAACATGACAAATGTAGTGATTATGAATTTGAAGTTCACACAAAAACAGGAAAAGATCATTGTAGATCTCTGGTTTGCTTATGTTGCATCTAATGAAAACTTCTTATTTCCAACCAGAAATGGTTCCATCTTTTGTTAGATGGTTTAGATTTTTTATTATTTCTTTGTTTAATTTTTGCCAGTTCATCCTCTTTTCTTTTTAGTAAATTGAATGGCTGCATAATGAGTTTAAAACTTCCAGTCACCAAATAGGAAAATATACAAAAAAAAAAGTTCAATGGTTTAACTAGTCACAACACAGTCCAACCAGATCCAGTTCTACGGGTTGGGTTGGATCAGGTTAGATAATAAGATGGGTTGGGTTTAGTTGGAAAATTTCCAATCCTTACATTGGGTCAAGTTGAGTGAGGTCCCAACCTGTTCCAATCCTACGTATGTGCAGCAAGACAGCATTTTCATTCTACTAATCCATAGGGAAACATTAATAAAGCATAGGCTGTATTTGAAAACTTAATATAGGATTTTTTGTGAAAAGGAAAAACGATGGTCACATGAGGACAGTGACAGTCCGCTATGTTACTCGTCCATCAAAGACACAAGTTGTAATTCAAAGGAGGCCCAAAGCTCTCTAAAAAGTGCATACTCCCTTAACATTTTAGCAAAGAGACGAGACAAGGTGGTTCCAATCTTTGTCAGCTTACTGTCATAGAGAGGAAGGTGTGCTTGACTGTGGCGGAAGCTTTTTCTTTCAATAGACCTTCGTCAAAAGTCTTTTCCACCTGGCAAGTGCATTCAGTTGTGAACTGAGGTGCATAATGCAAGATCAAGATTGAGAAGAGAGTTTAATAGTGGACCATGCTTCTCGAGATCAGGCAAAACCAAACGTATTGAAGAATCAATTGCATAAGTGGAAATGTAGCCATCTCAGATAAATCATTCTATTCCACTAAGCAAAGTATGGATTAACTGCTGCAAGAGTCTCTCGTCCAGGGTTTGAAAAAGAACAAAAGTGGAGGAGAGTTCAAGACTCCAAAGAGCTCATGAGAGCAACCATAACACATATACCAAAGTTCTTGCTTTCCAATCATGCCTGAGGGGAGTTCATTGACTGAGATGAGGCATTCAAACAGAGATAAAAGGGATGGTCTTCCTTTCCCCCCATTTCGATTGAGCATCAGGTTTCAACTATTACCCAATAAATTTGACATTGGCAGGCATTTGCTCTTCCAAAGGATAACATTCTCCAAAAGGATCATCATCTCCACCTTGGATAGAGGTCAAGAGACATGAATATGAATATTCCATAGAGAACTATACATTTTCCCGCATCCAACAGTCAATCTCCCAACCATAGCCAGCCCTTCCTGCAGCAATAAAAATTCCTCCATCCGCTGGTCCGAAAGATTTCTTACCATGATGAACCCAATTGAGTGGTCTGGTTGTAGAGCAAGTGCGCTCCCATCTACAAGATCAGGATTCAAATCTTAAATTACTCAAAAAACAAGAGGATTTCCTACCATGATCCAAGTCCAAAAAGCACCCCTTATCATCCCCATAATCTGCCACTCATGCATTATGATTTAATGAATAAGCAAAAACCCTAGGATATTTGCCTGCCAATAAGCCTCTACCACTCCAATCATACAATCAAAAACAGAAAACAGAACAATCTGCAAGCTTATGCACAAACGAAATAACCAGTAGCATTAACTTCAAAAGACCCTTCCAAAAATACAATGCTCTTCTGGTCAATGTCATTCAATCCAACAAATTTAAATGTCTACCGTAGCAGGCCAAGAGTAGTGACGGAAGAAGGCCATCCCCACTACCCATAATCTTTGTAAACCACTTTGTAAGGACAGAATTATTCATGACAAGGAGGTTCACTACCCCCAAACCTCCATCTGGCGACAGGTCTACACACCTCAGTCTGAGGTACCAACGTCATCCCATGGCTCTTCTAGTCTGCATCCTTCCAAAAAAATCTCCACCTCAACACGTCCAACTTTTTCTCCACCATCTTCAGCATTGAAAAACCCAAAAAAGAAAAACATATTGTGAGATATGTGATAACTACTACCCTCAAGTGACCATCCTTGCTCTTAAGAAAAACTAGCCTACACAAGAGGTTTAGTTTCGGTTGAAACGGTAACCTATTGTTGAACTTGTATAAAAAGAAGTAGAAAAACGATAGAAACGTTATCTTCTTAACGAACAACAAGATAAAATGACAACAGCATCAACCCAGTACTTGTTAAACCATGACCATTCCCCCTTGACCTCAAGCTTTTACACATGACATACAGACTACCATGCATGATTGCCACTCTCATCAACAGCCCATAAATTATAACTGGGAGAAATAATTGTGAAATAAAACATTGAAATAGGAGTAGATCTCAAAAGCCTGCAATTCTTCCTATTGTGATGGAAGACCTTAACTTCTCCTTCGATTGATCCATCCTTTTCTTGCCTGTTCAAACAGCCTACCTTCCATTGCACCTTTAGAAAATTGTAAAAATGCCTGATACGTGTCTCAACACAAAGGATAGTTTCCATCATCGAATAACCCTAGTACACCTTTATGGCAATGGAGGCAGTCATGTAGGCAGAAACTCTAAACCCTATTTCTTTTAATAAACCTGGGAAAAGCACATGATTTACTCAAATGAAGTGTAAAAGCTAAGAAAAGAAGATCTGCCCCAAGTATAGACCACTTAGGCATACTCTGAGAGTCAATGAAGAATGAAGCCTGAGCACTGAGAATACCAGGGAAAGGCACAAATGAGCATAGGACGGCAATCAAGTGAGATTAGATAGGAATGTGATCACGGGGTCCAATTCATAGGATGCGTGCAAAATGATCAACTCACAAGTCTGGTCCATGCTGATCTCCAACCATTTGGGGGGAAACTACATTGGTTATATCCAAGGCTTTAAAAAATGCAATGCAATTGGCCTTCATCAAGGCGGTTGAGGAAAAAGCCTCAAGATTTGCATAAAAAAATATGGAAAAATGACACAATATATACTCCTTAAGTACTAATAATGAAAAAATAATATAAAGAACACACTTTAATACAATTTTTACTCTATCACAACATTGAAAGAGCAAATCTAAATGAGAGGTGACATTCAAAATAAAAAGATAAACATCTCAACAATATAAAAAATCAAAAATTAAATTTATCAAAGCTCTAAAATGAATTAAAAGTTAATAGCATGGCTGCATGAGAACTACCATAACTAAACCAACTTCCATACCATTGAGAGACTTAAAGTTAAAACATATATTAAAATGAAGATACATCCACATCAAGAAACTCAAAGGAACTAAAACACATTCTAGTCCCCTCCTCCTTGAACACCATCAAAGTCAAGCTCATTAATGTTATTGCTAAGGCTGATCGCATCATGGAAACATCCATGTACTCCATCCTAACCTCAGCCTCTGCATCTTCCTAGGTATCTTCATCTCTCTTGAAACTCTTCCTCCTTAATGTCAATAACAGCTTTGCCTAAAAGAAAAATACTTTTCAACAATATTTCTTAGACCTTAGTTTATAAATTTATAATTCAACAAAATATAAAATTACATATTACCTTTACCCTTGTCTTTTTTCTTTTGTCTCTTTCTTCTGCTTCCTCCTACTTGTATTTCTCGCCCCACTACTAACTGCTCAAGATTAATAAGATCCTCTTCTAGAGCTACAGTTGCAACAAGCTCTTCAAAATAAGCATCAATCTTAGTTTCACAAAGTTGCAGCTCAGCGATCCACCCATCATCCGAGTCCACTTCCTCTAAGCATAAAAGATCCTCCATTGTCTTCTTCACCTCTTTGTGTTTCAATTTCAAATTGAATATGTAATAAACCAAATTATTGAGTTTATCTTGTTTCAATTTGTTCCTCCTAATATGGACCTACTCAATGAAAAGGTTGGCATTAAACTATTTATAAAATAATGATTATACATTACTTAAAATTTAAAATACAAATATGATCTTTTACCTAATTAAAAACACTCCAATTTGTTCACATAGGGATGCACTATAAGTCAAACTTAAAATCCGCACGGCAAACTTTTCAACTCGGGTATTTTATCACCAAATCTCTCCACCAACCCAATGTAATGAAAAATGTTTTCAATATAGAGAAAAAATTACACAATTTATTAATTTAAATGATAGAAAGGAGTTAATGACTTTACCAAGACTCCTCTTCTTTCAAGTCTCGATGGCATTGGACCATCTGAATAGCCCTCTTTCATTAACAAATGGTTTTGTTTGGAGATCTACCTTTAATCTCCCATCCTTGTCAAGAACCAACTTCTAAGAGCATGAATACAAGCCCATCTTTACTTCTGCATCAACTG
The DNA here is from genome assembly GCA_037157565.1 of Thalassia testudinum. Taxonomy (NCBI): domain Eukaryota; kingdom Viridiplantae; phylum Streptophyta; class Magnoliopsida; order Alismatales; family Hydrocharitaceae; genus Thalassia; species Thalassia testudinum. The sequence goes on along the minus strand of JAZHRO010000054.1, from coordinate 21,879,012 downwards.
AAAATGTTTATTCATACTAGCATTGAAGATTCAGAATATAAGCAACAGCATGCAAGTGTATGTACAGTTGCTTATGCCATATTGAGTCAATGATGTCCCAGATTGTCTTGTACTTCTTTTCATCAATACCCAAATTTTTACTAATCTCTTTCTTGACCCTATCCATAGCCTTGTAGATAAATCCCATGGGTGGATATCGTACAGAGTCCATTCTTAAAACCATCACCAATGGTTTGATTGTCCTTATTACATAGGCTTCACTAGGCCAAAATGTTTTATAGTTCAACATTTTAAATGTCGGCAAGGCTATTTTCAGAAGGAGGCTGTGCCGACACAACGTAGGTGTCGATTTACAGGGGCGCCGACGGTATGCCGAAAATTTGAACGGCATGCCAATGGTATGGGTGGCCGGAGCCGACGATCTGAGCGCATGAGACTGAAAGTTCGAAAAGTGGGCAGTGGCGAGAGAGGTTGTGGGCGGGAGAGGACACACACATACAAAATTGACATCGTTTTGAATATTTATGTGATTTTTTGTCGACATGCCCTTGACATTTCCACGACGTGCCCTCGGCATGTCCATCGGCATGGCCATCGAAAAATGAACATTTTCACGACGTGCCCTCGGCATGCCCATGAAATGCACACAGAATTTCATCGGCACGACGTCGAAATCGGCATTTCGAACCTTACTAAGAACAATATTTTGTATAACTTGCCTTGGAACCTTCAATGCATAGTTGCACTTCCACCTTTTTAAAGTGAAAAAAGACTTAAGAGCATCTTTACACTAAACAATCTCTATAAAGTAACGAAAGCAGTAGCAAATCAAGTAACGATAGGTCGCACTAAGTCTCCTCCAACATATTTCCTTACCATGGCCACCAACTAAGCATGTGCATATAGGTAGTTGCTAATCTATTTGGCCTTCTTGAAAATAGAGTTATAAAGAGGTAACTTCATGATAACCTCCAACATAAGGTCGATGCAATGAGCAGTGCATGGAGTCTAATACAAATGTTTCCTCTTTTCCATCAATTTCTTCCCAACTTTTTTATAAGTTGATGTATTGTCTGTTATCACTTAGATAACATTGCTTTCCCTTACTTCTTCAACAAACTCATCCATTAATTTGAAGAAATAATCAGCATTATTGATCCCCTCATAGGCATCAACAAATTTTAGGAATCACGTGCCTTTTAGGTTGTTGACCAAAAAATTGATCAACATACGTGCTTTTGTATATGTCCGGCAATATACTACATCCAATCTTGACCTAGGAGACTTTTGCTTATTCAATCATAGTAGATATTGTCTTGACTTCTTTCAAATTCCAATCCATAACTCATGCATCGTAGAACCTCTAAATCCCCTTCCATAGTTACATCCTGAAGCATTTACAAGTAAAATGAATTGGCAGCCAAACTAAATGGCAATCCGTTCTCAATAAAGAATCTCCCAACACTATGATATGTTTTCATTCTTTGTTCTTTCTTCAAAGAAGAATTCAAAGTAACTTTGTTTGAAGTACCTTGGAGAGTACTACCAGGTCTATCACTTCCAAGCCTGGCTTTCTGTCCAACTCCTTCAACAAATAAATCCATATAACCCCTCACCACCTATGCACCACTTGATCCTATGGGTGCATTTTCATCATGGCCAGATGGACCTTGTATTGTATATACACCTATACGAAAAATTTCTTCCATTTCTTCAAGTGCTCTTCTCCTATCAATTTCTTTCTTTGCCAAGAATGCCTTAATTTTCGGGTGGCACCTTGGCACATGATCCCAAATTTTGGTGTCTTGTCCAAGTGCTTCCATTTTTCCATATCACTAGTGATATTCTTCCCAAAAAAGTTGTCCTTTACATACTTATATCCTTTTATCCTTTTAAGCTCCTTCTAGGGCAATTTCCTTGCAAAAGTTCCATCCAAGATCAAATTTGGCACTGGATCCTTCTTTTCCTCCTCTTTTTGCCCTTAGCCCTATGTCTAAAATTATAAGAATTGTATCACAAAATTCAATTAAGAATTGTAACATTTATTCCTATGAATCATGATTCATATCATCCATAAAAGAATGCAATTGCACAAGTCTTTACCCTCATAAGTCAGAGTCATGACTTGCAAGAATCAAACCATGTTATTAAGATTACTAAAGCAAAAACTTAGTAAAATAACCTACGAATAACTACAAACATGTAAGATAATTTATGATGAAAACCTAATTGACCTACAAAAACAATAGAAATGAACATAATTGACCTACATAAACATGTATGATGTAACCTTCAAACATGGTAACCTACAAAGAAATGAACCTAAATGACCTAACCTAAAGATAACTACAGAGAAGTAATTAACGTACAAGAAATGACCTAAATGACTTAAAAAAAAGAACCTAAATGACAATGAAATGAAGGAGATGTCATGGGGCAAACTAAAGAAGAGGCCATGGGGCAACGCTACTCGACCTCCGACGATGTTGCTCTTCCTCCAACGACGTTGTTGCAACTCTAGTGACGCTCCTACAACTCCGAAGACATAACTCCAGCAACAGTGGTTGGTCGAGAGTTTGTGCCCAAGGAGATGCAAATAGAATTTTTTTTCTTGTGAAAGGGACCAATCTAGGTAATGGGAAAATTTTTAATCTTTGATTAGGTGTCATGTGCTTGTCATATGACTAGGTTAAGAGCCTCAACATTGCCTCAACATTGATTAGGATGCAATCGCAGATGCATGTAATGCAGTCCTATCTAAAAGGGCAAAAACTGATTTTCAAGGGGAAAAAGCTAATTCTGAACAGATGGATGAAAATGAATAGCATTAAACTAAAATAAATAAGGATAACCATGATTGCATATAGTTGTTTTGTTGTGATTTATCTGAGGATATTGTAAAAAAAACCATTAACCAAACACTGCCTTAGGAGATGGAAGTTACGAGCTTGTTGTGTTACTTGCCTTCTTTATATGTGTGATCTTTTAATTGTGTGCTTGTGCCACTTAAAACTTTAGGAATGCTTATTTTATGTAATATGACAGCTTTCTTTGAGAGGTGTGATAACTTACTTGTTATTTTATCTCAATCTTTATTTGTAGCTTGCTAAGAAATATTGCAAATCCTTCTAAAAAAAGGAAAACAAATAGTGCAAGTCATGTGTTTCCGTAAGCCTAGTTTGGTAAGAGGGATAACTCATAAAAATAGGGGTTAACCTTATTTGATGGGAAAGATATTTCGGGATAAGTTATTCTAGAGTTAATGTGGGATAAGCTTTTTGTGAGTTATCCCATGTGTTTTCACAAGTTAACCCAAAAACTTTCCAAACAATCACAGGTTAACCTACCAGGATAACGTTTATGACTTCCAAACAAAAATGGAGGATAACCCAACTGCAAAAAAGTTATCCCATGAAATCTATCCCTCCATCCAAACTAACCCTTAATATCTATTGTTCGTGTACATATTTATATATTAAAAAAGTGGTCAAATAACCCCCAAGTACTCCCTGCATCCTGTATTCTCATCGATCTACCTCACCACCGAGTGACCACCTAAGCTGAAGACATGGCTAGCATGCATCTTTTGAAAGGTCAAATAACCAACAAAAATTTAGACCTTTGTTTGAAAAAGATGGATAGTTAAAAATACACAAGCAAGCAAATTCTATGTACTTCTATGGTGCACAGTTTTCATTGTGGAAAGCATGGGGAAGGCATTTACTAGAATTGAAAACAGTATACTTGCAACGATTTAGATGAGCTTCAACCCTAATGACATGTTATGAAAAACTAGAGGAGTTTGCAGTTCTCATTGTCTCATACCAAATCCAGTAAATTTTAGGCATGTTTGACAAAGCATTTACTAGCACCACAAAATAAATAAATTACTAAGGGCACAATCAATTTCACAAGGTAGCATAAAACATAATGAACAAAATCGAAGATAAAACTTACTGTTGCAGTAGGAACCAAAACATAGGACATCTGGCCAAAACATATGGCATCTGCCATGGTCGAGCCAGCATCATCCATTGGTCCCGTAAGTTTGAACTTGAAGTGGGAAGCAGATCTTCTCTTCAAAACCCAACCTTCATACATCATTTATCATTCTCACCATTAAAATAAAATACAAATACTTGAAACGAAAGCATTGCGATGCTTATGCCTGTCAAGATATTGATAGAAATGCCATACAAAAAACAAGAATAGCAAAGATAAAAATTTCCAATAACTCAAACAGAGGTAAATCCTCACCAATAATAATCCAGGGAAGCAAAAAGAAAGCAGAAACAAATTGTCTGGATCCAAAGGTGGACAACCAGCAATTAAGAAAACCACCTTAGACTGCAACATAACCAAAGACAGAAGTCCGAAGAAGCATTCTCTGCTGTCTATTCAGGTAAATGTTAGCAAATTACATAAATCGTCACAATACCATCTTCCACAGTCAAAGCAAGCATACCAGTCTGAAACCCCCTTACAACCACAAGAAAACAGAAGGGAAAAAAACTATATAAACCATGTCCTTTTACGGATCGATCAACGAGTCGGAAGAAATAAGCACGCATCGGCCCAAATGCACTGAAAAGCCATCAGATCTTTAAATCCACAGGTACAACCACCGTCCGAAGTTCGAACTAAAAGCAAATCAGTGAGAACAATTAGTCGAATACATAAAACAAAAGTCCACAGAATCAAACTGAATTCTTCCAAACTTTCACCATAAGAAGGGATGTAAAATATACCTAATGCTGCCCATAACCACCCATAGGACCCATCTGAGGCCTGCTGGACTGAGGAGTCTGCCCCACCGGGACGGCCTGGTACGTGACCCCACCCTGGTTGACGGTCTGAGCGGGTGTCTGATAACCAGCGTTCTGGTACCCAGTTGAGGCCATACCATACCCCGCCTGCCCAGCGGGCACGGCGGCCGCCTGCATCGCCATGGGGGACGCTGCAGCACCGGTCATTGCGGCAGCCAGCGCAGGGTTCAACGAGGCAAACAGGGCAGGAGGGACGCCGTACGCGGCAGGGTTCTGCCCCGCAGCGGCGAGCATGGCCAGGGCAGCAGCGTTCGCGGGCATACCCTGCCCGAACGCGAGGGGCCCGCCCATGATCCCCTGCGTCATCCCCATCTCCATGGCGCCACCATTGTATCCCCCACCGCCGCCTCCCCCCGCAGCAGTGGGGACGCTGTACCCGGGCGGACCCTGCATCGCGTACGCCCCACCGCCGCCCTGTGAGGTCGGCGTGGCAGGGGCGTTTGCGGCCGCTGCAGCTGCAGCGGCGGCAGCCTTGGCGCGTTGGCCGTCGGTGGCCTTCTGGCAATAGAGGAGGTGGCCCTCGAAGTTCTTGTTGGGCTCCTCGAGGGCCTTGCGGGCGCCCTCCTGCGTGCGGTAGATGAAGAGGGCGAAGCCCTTGGGGCGTCCCGTGTGGCGGTCGAAGCCGAGGGGGCCCTCCTCGATCTCGCCGTAGTGCGAGAAGAAGTCAAAGAGGCGTGCGCCGTCGATGTCGGAGTGGACGTTGCCTACGTAGATCTTGCGGGAGAGGGTGTCGGAGGAAGAGGGGTAGTGATGGTACTGGTGGTGTTGGGAAGGAGGGGGAAGGGGAGGGGGCGCGGAGGAGGTGGGGCCTATGGAGGCGAGCTGGCAGGCGGTCATGCGACCGTCGATGAGCTTCTGGGGGGAGGCGAGGGCGGCGCGGGCAGAGGAGCGGCGGCGGAAGAGGACAAAGCCGTAGCCCTTAGACTTGCCGGAGGCGCGGTCGGTGACGACGCGGCACTCGTCGATGTCGCCGTACTGGGAGAAGAAGGAGCGGAGGGCGTCGGCGGAGGTCGACCAATTAAGTCCGTGGACGAAGATCTTGCGGTGGGAAGGGTCGGCGTCTGCGAACCGACGTATCTCCGCAAGGGTGTTGGGGTCGGCGGCCGCGGCGGAACGGAGGAGGGAGACGAGCTGCTCCCTCGTCAGAGGCTCCAGAAGCTTCGAGATGTCCTCCTCGTCCTCCTCCCCGCCTTCTCCCCCCTCGATGTTGTTTTTGTGGTTGTTGTTGCTGTTGTGGTTGGGTTGGTGGTGGTCCTCCTCTTCCTCTTCGTCGTCCTCCTCCTCCTCGGTGGGGTCATCGTTGCTGTTGGTGGTGGTGGTGGTGGTGGTGGTGGTGGTGTTGGGGTTGGGGTTGGGGTTGGGGTCGGGGTCGGCGTCGTGAAGGTGGCGGTTGGGGTTGGGATTGGGGTTGGTGGTGGTGGTGGTGTCGGTGTAGTCGAGGTGTTCATCACGGTCGTCGTTCTGGTCGGAGACCTTTCGCCTCTTGGTGGCCGCCATGGGTATCGGTTCGATCGGCTGCTGCTGCGGGAGGCGGTGAGGGGTTAATTAGGGTTCCGCGAGGGAGAGAGAGACAGAGAGAGAAAGAGACATACGAGCTCGTGAGAGAGAAGGCGAACGCACGCCCCGAAACGCTTAAATGGACCCGGAGGTGGATGCTGTCGACTCTGTATCGTGTTCCGTTTACGTGGACATCGTCTGGTTGAACGTACCATTTCTTTTTTTTTACTTTTTTTTACCAAAAATTATTCATTACCGAATTTAAAGTCGAAAAGGAAAGTTCCAACTTGTTTGCGAGTTACAACGAATATGCTATCTACTTAATATATGAGTTGGTCATACATCAGATATATCAATTTTAGTTAAAGATAAATCAACATGAACTTTTAATATAAAAGAATAATATTGGATAACATTATAAATTTTTCTAAAAATTTATTATTGTGTAAGTGTTTGACTTCTCAAATTATTGGTGTCAGATATAATGGTCACTTCCAGTAAATCAACATCTAAGGCTACAATAAGACTTTAAAGAATCTCTCATGTTTTATGCTTACTAGTTACATAAAATAATCACCTTATAAGTACAACCGTGAACTGTAAAGACTTAAAAATTTCGACTAATTGGAAACCAATCAATTTAGAGTACTCTATGATTCACGAACTCTTACCCTCAATTCTTAGTCCTATGTGAAGTTTTAACATTTTAAGATAAGGGGCTTAGTGTAAGAAATTTCAAATGGGGTTTTTTTTTTCTTAGCACACAAATTTTAAGGTGGAAGGAGTTATGGTGTAAAACTCTCATCCTTTATATATAGGAGGAATGGCTTGTGTGGGAAGCCACTTGTTTTTTAACTGTAGAGAGATATTGAGGGAGAATGAGCACCACCTCCACCAACCCCTTGCTCCTCCTCTTCCCACGTCCTTCCTTCCCCTCCTCCTTGCCTTTCGCGACTGCTACTGCTATCCCAACTGTGGCTGCTATTATCGCTGTTGCTGCCCTTGGCGTGGTGATAAAGGTGAGGGAAGGAAGAAGGGAGCTCTACCTCCTTTGTCTCAAGGTGTTGCTGCGTATGATCAATGCAGGGACCAATCTTTCCCATCTCTTTTCTTGTTCCTAGGTGGATTCAATGCTATTAGGGGTAGCATTATCCTTGCATGTCATGATTCATGTTGTGGGAGGTGAGAAGGGTGCAAAAATGATATTTTTCTAGTTGGGGCACATTTTAGATTTTGATGGGGGATTTTTGTTGTCAAATGTGTTCCATATATGTTAGATAACTTGTGGATAGATGGTCAGAGTAATAGGAGGTGAGGAATGGGGGTTTTGAGGCCAACAAGTGCAGGTTGTATAATCTAATTAAGCTCTGAAGCATTACCTAACGTTAGGTAATTGTGACCTAACGTTAGGTCACTAGCACCTAATGTTAGATGACTTATTTAGGCTCTATGCAGGATGAAATCTTGGGTCCTTGGTCCCATCATGTTACGAACGCATTCCAAGACGTCTTTTTTAAGACGTCTGGGAGGTGGCCCAGACGTCTGAACAAACGTCTGGAACCCCTTCCAGGCGTCTGGGATCTTATTTGGGTGGCACGCGGGGCTGCGTCTGCGTGCAGGCACTCGCAGACCCTCAACCGCCGCACCTCTCTCTTTTTCCCTCTCTCCTCCTGCGACCGCAGTCTGCGTTCTCTCTCTCTCCCTCTCCCCGCGCAGCTTTAAAAAGCCTCGCCCTCTCCCTCACTCTTATCACCTCCGCTCCTCCTTCCAGCGAGTGCGAGCGCGAGCGGCGGCAGCGACAGCGGTGAGTGCGGGAGGAGGTGCTGCGCGAGGGAGGAGGCGCTCGGCCGTGAGGGCTCGAGCTTGCCGGGGCAGCGAGAGCCGGCCGGCGGGGGTGCAGCGGGCACGGAGTGACGAGGGAGGTCTGCTGCAGCTCGAGCAGCAGGCGGACGAGGCGCGGCGCAGCCGTGCGTCGCGGGCGGAGGGCGAGTAGTGCTCTGATTCTGGAAGTTTTTCCAGAATCAGACATCTGGGTTTCCAACCAGACAACGGGGAAGACGTCTGGAGGACTGTCCAGACGTCTGAAAGGTAAGTTATTTTCGTACTTCCTCCTTCTCTTCGACCATCCGTACTGAGAGCGAGGAATGGGTATGCGCAGGTTCTGAGATTCGTCATCCAACGAGAATTAGACGTCTGGCTGCAGTTCCAGACGATGGGAAAGACTTCCAGACGTTCGGGGTGACCATCGGACGTTTGGGAACTAGGCCAGACACCCCCGCAGGCTTCTGGACGTCTGAGAGACTATACAGAGCGAAGGTATCCTCTGAACCACTTTTTAAGATGTCTTGAAGAGGTTCCAGACGTCTGATTTTGCACTGTTTCGTCGTTTTCGACCCGTTTAGGGCCCGTTCGGAGTCCGTTTTCCGCATTTCGAGTTGCGTTCTTTTCGGAATTAAATCCTCTACCCGTCTACAGTAATTATATACTATTTTGAGAAACTCTTTGTATTTGATCCTTGTGATAGGACCCTGTTTCATTGCAGTCTCGGGGGTTGCGGAGGCACGCGGGATTCCCGACCATGCCCCCAGTACTCCCGTTGTAACTGGTAGAGTGGCTTTTAAGTTTATTAGCATAATCTGTTAAATTATGGAACCATAAATAGAACCTAGGACAGTACATGAATCCTAGGAATGAGAAGCTAGATTGAATGATAGATCCTAGGGTGTTGCATGAATCGTAGGGCTGGAAAATTAGATTGTATGATAGATCCTAGGGTATGGCATGAATCCTAGGATGGGAAAACTAGTGGAATATATGAATACTGCAGTCTTGAAAAAGTGGAAAGGAACAAATAGCTGCCTGTGATTTGATTTAACAGATGCCTGTTATGAATTGATAAACGTGATTAAGAACATGGATTGTAAGAACGTGAAACTGGAAGGTGAAACCTAGATGTTCTGAGTTAAAAGAGCTGGAACCCTACGGGGAATTAGGAGTAGAACTCCTGGAAAGAGAAAGGAATGGAACTGAGAAAGAAAGACGTGGTAGTGTGCTGTCTCTTGGGTACGTAGTACCAAGGGAAGTACCTGTTACCTGCTTAGTGCAGAGCGGAGCCAGCAGCCCCAGGGACCCGAGGTTAGGTCTGGCCACTTTGTACCGACTTGCTGGCCCTCGTGTTCGTAGTACCGAGGAGAGCTACTAGTGTAGGGAGAGCACTAGCTACCCCACAGGCCCCGGGGTTCTGCTAGCCTCCTACACCGACTTGTTAGGCCCACTGGGCAAACCAGGGTAGTCAGGCGAGGGTGCGGGGACTGTGGAGGGGCAAGGCCCCTGTTTGGTTACTGTGGAGGGGTTGGACCCCTGAGAGGGCTCTACCCTATACTGGTTCCGTGCTGTGCTTTGGGCGCACCCGTTAACGGAAACGACTGACCGCGTGCCAGTGCGGGTTAACTACTTGTGCGTTTATCGCGCGTGTCGTAGTCACCATTATGTTTGTTCGTGACCTTGGGGTGGTTGACTGAGAGTAGGATCACCACGGGGGACTCTCTCAGCCAGGAGAACACTACGTGCTACTTCTACTGTTCAGAAAAGACTGCAATCAAGATCGTTCCCACGAGGAACATTCGAGATCAAGTGAAGGATCTGAGAAATAGATAAATTATGAAAAAAATAGAAAGACGTAAATAAAGGAAGAAAGAAAATAAAACAGTTACTGTACACTTTACTGTTTCTTTAGTTTAGCTGCCACTCTACTCAACGTTTCGCTGACGTGTTACACTCGTTACTTTTCAGGACCAGGTGTTGAGCAGCCAGGGTCAGCGGCTGCAGAGGACGCTGGGCCGAGTAGGGTCCAGTAGAGTTCCACTGTTCTTTTGTGCCCTTTTGTTCTACTGTAGTGAGTAGTTTTTGTTACTCTCTGTACTTTTCTTTACCCGCAGTTCTTGTTATGTTGTAAATGTTGTTCTACTGTTGTGGTGGTACATGCTGTAGTAGTTCTTATTCTTATTGCTGTATTTTGTTACTGCTAGTTATATTTCATGTTGAATGTGGTTTATTTTACTGCTCTTTTGGTTACTTCCTCGTTGGACGACTAGGTTTTGGGATTAGTCGAGTCGGTTCAGTTCTCTTGTCTCGTAGGGACTCGGGAATCGAGTCGTTACACATCACCCCCTTAAAGTGACCCCAAACTAAACCTAAACCTAATTAAGGATAAAATGGACTCCCTAATGGAGGATGAAATGGACAATTTACATATAAACCCCAAAGGGAGATAAAGTATCCTATTTAAGCTCAAAGCTTCCTAAGCGACCTAAAAATGGCCCGAAATGCCTAAGAAAAGGATTAACCCTTCATGATAAATTATAATGACTCTATTATGAGTCTAAAAGAGAATGACATGGATCCTAAGGTCTAAGATAAGACCCCAGGCGATCCAATAGGTCTTTAGGACTTATTTCCCTAATATGGGATAAAGAGGAAAATGAGAGATAGGTCTGATATGTGAGCTCATACGGTGAAGCACCTTGGACTTAGTGAACCGCTTGGGTTGAACACCTATGATGATGAGGTGGCTAGAGGCTACCTGTGATCTGCCTTAGAACTCAGATAGTTCTTAGGAACAGTGACCAGCCGTAGGCTGTCATCAAAATAAGGTACTTGGATGTACCCAAATTTGACTAAGTAAGAAGGTACTCGAGCAAGAGGCTCACTAGGTACCCGTGTATGCTGAAGTCACCGGGGTATTGTGGTGGGTTTGGTTGAGATCTCATCTAATGGTGGACTGAGAGGGCACACTCAGAGGCTATGCTCCTAATGAGAACATTGGTGTGATCCGACAATTTTGACCAGCCCTACGATGTTGATCTAGAACGATCTACGACCACCTTGCTGGACACGAATGGAGCTTTCTCTTCATTGTCGCAAGCCATTGTCCTAGGTAGCTCCCTAGAGGCCAGACTCTTCTAACTGAGGTCAACAACGTTCCCGATACGTGAAGAATGGGTATGCCTTTCGCGAGGATCACTAGACCTGCTAGCCTCTCCCTTGATCAAGGAAAGACCACTAGGCTGGGGTTTGAGGGAAGGATACATCTCCATCTCCTATAATAAAGAGGGTTGATTTACAACATCTAACTCCTGAGGTGAGTGAGGGAATTTATCATGTGGCAATAAAGCATAGTTGACCTTGAGGAAATAAGGAAAATTAGTGGATAGATGAACTGTAGTACAGGAACCTACACTTTACCCTCTTCATGTTTCAGCTTTACACATGGTTTTGTCCCTACTGAGCTGTTTAGCTCAACCTTATCTTTGTGACCCATTTCAAGACCCGATGTCGTGGGCCAGCAGATTCCGCCTCTCCTACAAGCAGTGCCGGCGCCTAGCAGTGGCGAATCAACTTTTTGTGCCGACACTTATACACTTGGAGAGGGAGATAGCAGAAGCGCAACACTCAGGGTGGTGGGCAGACCCACCTACTGAGTCACTGCAGGTTCTTACAACGGAGTTCGTGGAGGCCGCCTATCAACTGGAGCAGGCAATTTGTTTTGCGGGTTTTAGACCAAGAAGGTAGGGGAGAACTTTTAGATTGATGGTTCTTTAGCTACTTCCTTTCTATTTAGGCCCTGGTTTAGCATGTCGTCTCTTTTGTGTTAGTTATTGTGGGCTCCTCTTTTGTAGCTTCCTTTCTTTTGGGACAAGTTAGTATTTTGTTATGTAAAAAAGACTGATACTTGTGTACATTTATGTGTGGACTATGGTCATCCGTATATTTGTGGTTGCAGATGATCACCATGGTTGGCATAGCCTTTTAATGAAAAGGATTATATAACTACATTTACGTCTTGTATATATAAAAATATATATTTTTTTCATATATGATAGTGGATACTATGGAGAAAATGTTTGTTTGATGTGGATGATTTGAGGTTATTTTCTGTGATTTTTTTTTGTATTTTTTCACCATTGTAATGGTAGGGTGTACTTGCACGTTTTCTTGCTTCCGACTTTTACTCCGTTGTGTTTGGTGGTGGGGTGTGCCCACCTTATATTTTGTGGTATGCATGTATAGAACCCCTTTGCAGGTATAGGCAATGGGAAATAGTCCCCTAAATAGGGGAGACTGTCGAATTTTCAATAGATTACGTTCCCTGATTGTACCTATTAATGATGAACAACATTGTTAACTCTAACTATTTAATAACTAGGATCATTTGTTCCATCCACACACCCAGTAGTCAATTCTCGACTGGTTAAGAGGACTAACGGGGAGTGACACAAACAAAGTAGCTAAAAGCATCGATCAATACACCTGCCCCTATTGAAAGCAATTCTCTAACCGTAGCATCAACATGAATCGTAACTTGATTAGGCAGAAGAATATAATAATCAGGTCATCTACAACCATCATGAAACCGTTGGAAACATAATTCAACTGACAATGATTTATATTGTCCCCAATATCTTACAAGAGATAAAAATTGGCCGTCCTCAAGGCACCCTAAATCACCAAATAGGGATGAGGATTGTCCCCCTCCATCACCACCTTGCATTTATGTAACCATAGGGAATGCATCAGATATAAAATCAAATATATAACCATAGGGTATGATGGCATTTCCATCATCCGTAATATCTAACCTAATTTGGCTAAGTTCTAAGGTTAAATTTACCTAATTAATACATTAAAATGGTATAACTCAATCAAGGCTGAAAAGATAAGAATTGATAAAAATAGGGGTTAATTCTGTAATTTTCATAAACAATTATAAATGTAGAATGGATGGAGGGAAAGCTTATGGTTAATTAAGGTTAAATGAGCTTAAATTTCCTAAAAGTGGGTTGATACCGAGTAATTTAGGATTTTCATTCAAATTGAGTGTTAATCCTTAATTAATTTGGCTAATTTCGACTTCGCTTCAATTAAAATAGTTACAATGGAAATAAATATAATCCAAACTTCTTAAAAATCATTTAAAAATATTTTATAAAGATTGGGATAGTCGATTTACAATCGAAATCCGTTTTGAGCTTAAAAAAAAATGTGGGCGGGTATTTGGTACATTTTGGATCTAAACATAAATTGACCATACAAACATCATCAAAATCTAAAATTGAAGTCACCACTAAATTCCTTAGACCTAAATTAGGCTACCATAAAAATCTGGGTTCATTTGGACTTCATCTTCCCTTACTTTGCAATTTGACCCTTAATTCTCAATTTCTTGCAAAAACCCCCTAATTTCTTCATCTTCTTCACCAATAGGTCCATGTCAGCACCTTCACCTCCAGCCACCATGGCCACGCGAATGGGCATACTTTGCTCACGATTTCCCAACGACTCGATCATTGAAACGACACGAATTTTAAAGAGGACTTGTTCCGCAACCTATCCTCCATCTAATGACGAAGACCGCATCGCTAAAGATCGCCTCTCACGCCTGTTCTTCGCAGTCAAATCCGCTGCCTAGTTGCAAGCTTGAAGGAGCTTCTCTCGGAATTGTAGAGCTTCTCGAACCCTCCTAGTAGGCTATAAAGCCTCGTGCGAGCCCTCTGAATCTCCTCATCCAGGAACCGAGCTCCCTCTTCCTCTCTTTCCTCTTCTCCAAGCTGGTCCCCGTCATACCTTGGAGATTCCTCGCCTCGTCGATCCGCCGCTCTGCCACAAAAATTGGTAGAGGATTTTTCTTCCCTTCGTCATCGTCGTTCTCCCCATCAAAGGAAACAGATCTCCAACCTCTTCCTTAGCTCCAAAAGCCCTCGCCATCCTCCTCTTCTTCATGGCCAGCCACCACGTCGGCCACCTTCTCATCCTCTTAAGTATTCGATCTTCTTCCTTTCTCCTTCTAGAATAGATTTGATTCTTTAGACGTAGGATTCAACCCCAAGTTCTCCCTCCTCGCCACCTTCTTCCAAATCTCCGGTCATGCGTCGACCGAACACTGGCAAGGCCGGACCTCCACGTCAAGCCTCTTCGCCCGCCCTCGACCACCTTGGAAGCTTCAGTAGGTTGAGGGCAACAAAACCCCTCAACTAATTTGGAGTTTCAATGCCTCGACGCCTCCGCCTAACAAACCCATTTCCCGCCACCCTTCACATGTCCACCGGCCACCTCCGAGCATCCTCGCGCCAATCAAACGTGGCCTCCACCTTCAGTGCATCACGTGGAAGCTCCTCGACTGATGAGAGGCTCATCATGACTTCTAACTATCCCTAATTAACTAGAAACCCTAGTTAATTAGCCAGACATATGTATATATAGGGGTTAATTATATAACAAGGGACAGATAAATAAAGGACCTAAAAATAAGTTAAAAATGTTTAATTACAAGTCAATTAATATCATTAATAATTTAATTAATAAATGGATTCGAAATATAATTAATTAGTTACCAAATTAATATCTAATTTAACTTAAGCATAATTTATACTTAAGTAAGTTAATAAATTAAAATGAATATAGATAAATGGGTCAAAAAATGTGAATACAAGGCATTTACCTAATATTTAGCTAATTTATAAATATATATAAAAAGTTGGAAAAGAATTAAATTAAAATTAACCTAGAAAGCCTCTATTTGCTTTTTGGTCCCTGATATTTATTGCACTTGAGTCCTTTCCATGCACATAGGTCCCTGTGAACACACTTCTTCGTTTCTTCTTCAGCCGTTCGAACGGCTGGCAAGTGGTGGTGTAGTCACCCTCGGATGACTGTCCATCCTGTGTTAGTCTTTTCTTGCCAAGCTAAAGAAGCTTAAGCTCACCTCCGTAAACTCATCCATCCATCTGGATTGTCCTATAATCCTATTTAGGCCATGGCGATAACCTCACCGGCGTCGGAGACGACGCTGGTGGTTAGCCTGTACCCACCCCTTTCTACGTCCAGATTCAAACTCCATAACCACCGCCATAACCTATAAATACCCTAGGACCCCTCCAATCTAGGGGGTTGGCTCCCTTTCCCCCTTCCCCAACAGCAGTCGACGGTAGACTATTTGTCACTCACCTCCAACGACCTCTCATCCCTCGTTCGGAGTTTTTTCGAGTGGAAGACTCGTCTCTCTCACCCCCTCTTCCTCTCCGGAAGGCTGTGACAGAGCCTTGGAGCGTCATCTTCTCTCTCTCTCGCTGCCTTCAGTTTCTCGCCGGAGCTTTATCTCCTTTCCTCTGATTTCATCCTCTGTTATGTGCCATCGACGGAGCTTCTTATCTCCTTTCATCCAGGTAAGTAGTTCTAACTCATAGGAGTAGTTTAGCAGTAGTTAGGAGTAGGTTTAGCTTAGATTTCAGTATGTTAAGCTTCTCCTTCCTCAGCTCCGGCGAGGCCATGTCCGGCCTCACCGGGCCTTCTTCCACTGATCCAAGCACAATTCCACTTTCTCCACCTTTCCACGATTCATTTCCACTTTTTTCCCCTCACTGCTAACACCTAAAACGCCTAGTACACCCCACATCACTGGCGGCCTCCGTTGTCTATAGCGGAGGTCACCAAGCTATTACACCTCCAATTAGGGTCTTCCAACACTAATCCACCACCTTAAGATCCTTTCCAACCCCAGATCTACCTTAATTGACCATCTAATCACCTAAGCCACTTCACATGCACCTGGATACTTCACTGTCCATGGTGAAGTGTCTAGAGACTATCCCACACTCAGTCAAGGTCCTACATCACTTCCATAACACTTAAGGACCTCAGGGATTCTGTCTATTGCTCCTATAGAGTAGTGTACCAAGAATGCCTAATTTCCCCTCATTTCTGAGCTTGCTATCAATGGTGGCTCAGAGATGAGTTATTCGCCTAATTAATTAGTTCATTAGCATCAACTCACTCCATAGACCATTTCCCCTCACTCAATTCAGTGAGAGGAGGCATTCTGAGCTTTGTCGAACTTAGAATGCCAGATCTTCGAATTCCACGATGAATCCTTTGTTTTAATCTTTAAAAGAGTCAATTAAGGAGTTCTTAAGGTCTGTCTAGGTCTTAGGAATCTCTACTGGTCAGTAATGGCCTACTTCGTTGAAGTTTTCACCTCTGTACATCAGAACCTGACTCACCGGAGCTCCGGCAAGTCGAAAATGTGAATCGGCCCTTAGAACTCCATGCTGAGCTCTAGACTAATCATTTAGGACCTGAGGATTATGGTGTGATGATTAAATTGAAGTTTTAATGTCTAGAGATCCTTTTAGGCTTCTGTCTTCTCCAACTTTGGCAGAGTTGGAGAGGCTTATTCATTAGGATTTATATCAATCTTAGAGGTATAGAAGTAAGTATAGCATCTGCAGAGTTCATCCTAGCCCTCAGATCTCTTGGAGAAGCCATGTTTTGTTCTACCAAACAAACAACTTTTAGATCTCAGGAGATGAGACCTGAAACCCTAAAATTCTTGATCAAAACCTAGTTTTGATGCTCTGAACAAATTTCTGAGATTGTTTAGAGTCGATCCAAAACTTTAATTAGGCCAGAAAGGGTTTAATCTTGAAAGTCAACTATCGAGCATGTTAGGTCAAATCTGAGCTTTAATCAATGTTAGAATGGATGAAACTCTGAGCTAATGAATTGATTAGGTTCCTAGAGCAAATTAGAATTCTAAAGTGATTTAACTGCGTTTTATTGAGGATTAAGTGAGATTTAGTTTACTGTGTGTTTTAGGTTCGAAAAGGTACCTACCATTGTTCTTCATGAGTTTGTTAAGATTTGGACCCAATTCTTAGCCAATTCTATTGCAATTGATCTCTTTAATTGATTCAGATTCTTTCCTTAGTGTTTTATCTCTCTGCATGACAAATTGGAGCTCAAATTTAAGTTCTGAAGCTCCTTCACGAAGCTTCTTAGCTTCTGATCTTCTTGAACGTACTCTAGACTCCCTTTCCTACTCCATTTGATGCGGAATGCATCATTGAAGGTATTCAAGCCTTCAGTTGAAGGCAAAGTCCCCTTCTATAGGTCAAATGACCTGTTTCCTCTTCTCTGCAGCTGATCTACCCATGGCGGACAGCTGTGTTTCGTCCCTGAAATCGAAGGATAATAATCAATGCAAGCATCAAATTGATTTTGATATCATGTAGAGCACACCAATAGCTTTTGATCGGGCCTTTGCTCGATCGAATTGAATGTTGGAAGTGCTGACCGAAGATCGACCGAGTTCGTCCTGGAACGGTTCATCTGAGTCCCACATCAAGAGTTCACTAGCATGAGACTTGGTATAATACCCAAAAGCACTGCGACCTTCCCGGTTGTCAGCACTGGGTGCACAAATGAGCATATATGTGTGCGTGCGTTCGTGCACGTGCCTGAGCATGTGTGTGCGCCTATGGGTGCATGTTCATGGGCCCGCATGGGCGTGGGCCTGGGGGGCCGGGTACTATGCATGCTATGAAAAAAAAAAAAAATCCACAATTAAATCAAATGAGGCCTAGTGCTAGTAGGGTCTAGTCCTACCCATCTTGGTGCTGTGTATCCCCAAATGCACTGGACCACCCATTAAAAACTAATTTTTGTAGTTGAGGGTAAATGATGGGTTTAAAATCACAAAATTTGACTAAGTGTGAAGACTTATACACATAGTTAAGAGAAGAGGTTAAGGAAAAACAAGCTAAGGGAAAAAAAGACAAAGAAGAAGAAAGAAAAGGCAAATGAAGAAAGATTTAATGAAAATGCTTAAGTATTAAAGAGGAGAGAGAGAGAGAGCAACGACAGAAGAAAGAATTAAGGGAATAAAAGGAGAAAGGAAAGAAGGGCGAAAGACTAAGGCCAAATGAAGGAAATGAAGAAAGAGAAAATCAGATGTCCATAAGTGCTATTAGACTTCTAATTATTTTTTTTAAAATGTCCATTAATATTTTTAGACATCTGATTTGTACTTCTATTATTATATCATGTTCTCTTTCATCATTTTTGAACTTTAAATGATGTAATAGGGCATTTGTAATCATTTGTTTAGCATTTTCTTCCCTTAATCTTTTGTAATTAGCCATAATTGATGTAATAAACATGTTTACTTGGTTCAAAATGACAAATTTCATGTGTAAATGTGTTTAAGCCTTAATGGAATATTGCATACTTTTATTGTCAAATATTTTGTGTAATTATTCATGTGTTTAAAGTATTGTTAATTATAATCTGATTAATTAATTGACTCTTAATTATTCTTAAAAATTTAATGATAAATTAGGATTAAGTTATGTCTCCCAATGAATGACCTTGATTCAACTAGTTAAAAAGAACTTAAAAATCTAAAATGTTAGGTTAACTTGACCCTATACTACACTTCCGACATAAAATCGAGTTAACTTAAGTTACTTTCTCATGCAATTAATTAAGCCTAAATAACTTAATTAACTGTGTTAAGAATTAAACGATCATCGACCCCTTGGATTGGAGCTTCGAAGCCTCCAAGCTCCAACCGTCATTTCCGTCGCCACCATCCTCATCACCGACGCCGGCCCTCCTTTGGCCATCCTCGAGCTCTGAAGCTTCTTGTGAAGCTCCTTGAAGCCATGAGGAATCCATTGCCGTCTGCAACGGGAAGATCCGTGCCTCAAGGACAAGCTTCGACTTCACCAGAGCATGCCACAATCTCCACGCATTCCCTACTAGAAACGTAAAAGGAGAAGAGGAAGGGCAAGGATCGCAAGTGCAAGAAAATCATGTTTCTAGGGACTGATTCGAGACCATATTTAATTTGGAAGATGATTTGATACTCAATTCTTTTATTGAATTATTTAACGTTTAGCTTTCTTCACATTTAATTCTTATTGAGCATGATATAACTGAAATATATATTTGCCTCAATTAAAACATTGAGTTGAGTGATTAATCTTTTCTGAACTAGATTTCATGCATAAAAAGTTTTAATTCATTAAATCTAGTTCATGAGTCTCAATTCGTGTAAATAACAAAGTAGTGGTTTACGCACATTTTATTTACTCCTAGCGAATGACTCAAATTACTCTGAAAATTCGAGAATATAAATTTCAAATGTTAATTCGCTTTTATCAACTATACTACAACGCGATTTTTAAAATATGGTAGAAGCCAATTAACATGCTGTCACTACGTGTGCATCGACAACAAGGGCGAGGGTGATGTTGGCTTCAATCCATAGTGCACGCTACGACCATGGTGTCTGCGATGGGCACAGTGCTAAACGAGGAAGAAGATTTGGGACACCCCCTCAAGCACAGTCATCGTCTCCTTTTATATCGTTCCATGATTGTTTCTTCCACTGAAATCTTCTCCAACAACTTGACGCAAGGCGGTGGGAAGGTGATGCGTTGAAGCCGGCGAGGGTGCTGTTGTGAGAAGCCCGGTTGGCAGTGCGTTGAGTGGCAGCAGGTCCTGCAGGAAAAGAAAAGATAAAGAAGAAAATTGGGTTATTTACAAAAATAATCTAAACCAATGCATGTAATGCATGCATGCCATTATAATGCATACCATCTTCTATATGAATGCAACGTATAAAATATGTATGCAAGTACTTTTATAAACTAATTTATTTACATATTAAAGTATGCTATGTACATGTAGCCATTACGCTAATATCTAAGCATTTATGTATTCAATTAGCCCACAAATGTGGTCTCATCACCTACATTCCCTAAAAAAATCACATTCTCGCATAAATGTGCAGCCCCATAGAAGGTGCTCCCAATCCGAAACGGATATGAAGAATCAAACATCTGCATCTTTCTAGCAAGAAGAGCCTTGAGAGGTAAAGCACCAACAGTTGCCCTTCATAGAAATACTTTAGTTCTTAGTGCAAGTCCATGGATAGCCCATAACTTCCTACAAAACAGACGCTTCATATCCTCCACAACCCATCCATCCCATGTTCAGTAAGAAGAGTTATATATGTTGACCTGATAGAGAATACACCTTTTGGGTGAATAACGATCCCTAGTGCGAAGATCAAAATCAAAACAGAATCGAATGCAAATCCAATACATTCATCTATTTAACCACTGTGTTGTAATATAATGACCATGTCAAAATTTTAAATAGCTTAGTCATCTTTGTAGGGATGCACTATCTTAATACACTCACAAATAATTTCCATTCATGCTAAAAAGGGTGGTGAGAATAATGGAGAAATAATGTCGCTAAGGAAATAATAAAGAGAAAGAGACAATAGCAAGAAAGAGAGATACAAAGCCCGGAGAGATAGACAAAATAAAATAATAGATAAATAAATCAATACTACCCTCGACCAAACAAATAAAAGAAAACTAATTCAACTTTTACTATTAAGAAACAGAGCAATGCACCCTTGAGCTTATTTGCATGTAGAGGTGCCTTAATCGGCAGCGTAGCAGTTGACGATGATGCACCAGAGGAGGACTGTCTCAATAGTGGTGGTGGCGCAAGTCGAGGTGGCCGAAGTTGGCTGGCCGGAGGGAACGACATTGTCGGCGATGGGTGCATCGGCGACCTTGCGTAGGCGTTGGGTGGTGGTCGTGGGCGTCAACTTGGTGATGTTGGCGGTGAAGATGGTGGTCGAAGGTGTGATGAGGTGTAGCTTATCATAGCTAAAATGCCTAAGTGATAGCACTGCATCTTGGGGTGATAAATCTGTTAATTAAGGTTTATCTTAAGAACAAAATGCACAGATAGCACATCATAAATAGGAATGGGAGCATTGCACGCATCACACATCAGGATTGCTTATAGAATAGTATTAATGGCCATTTGTACAAGTAGTTGTTAAAACAGGCCTCAGATGAGCAATCGGACCACACGGATGGATTCAGAGCGATGAACGGAGTCCAACGGACTCGAAATCGGCCAAATCCGACATCCGGAGCTCCTGCAATGGGCCTAAGAAGTTCTGACCGTTGATCTGATGATCAACGGCCCACGGCACGCCACGTGGTGCCCACTCGTTGCACCCAGACCGCCGCCTGCTTCTGCCTTCACCAGGAGGATGAATCTCAGCCGTCGATCTTTGATCGAATGGCTGAGAGCCGCCTGCGCGCTCGCCTTCGCCTCGACAAAGCAGTGGGCGCAGCACAGCGGTCGACCGTCGCACACCCGCGCAGTCGGCGTGGGTTCGAATCGGGGAAATTCCACCTCCCAATCAGCAGCAGACAGCGAGGATGGAGCAACGCGGCACGATCTTGCACGTACAAAGCCGACACCCACGATGACACGGGGGCGTGGGCGTGATCTAGGCGCGCGTCCCACATGCGACATCAACCATCCGATCTGCGATCGGACGGCTCTCAAGCCGGGCACACGGATTGAGCACGGAGAAGAACACGCGCGCGCGACCGACTGTCGGGCAGGGGGCTTCACCGACGTTTTGGGAAGGGTTTTAGCGACGTCCCAGACATCGCTAAAACCCCTTCTTCATTTGGAAAGACCTTCTCCCTATTTAAACCCCTTCCAACCACCTATGGAAGGCATTCATTCCACTTGCAAGTGCTCTACCCCACTCCTAGCTACCATTAAGCCCTCTTGTAGTCGCCGAAGCCGATGAGCCGTCAACGGAGCCCCTCTCCACCATCGTGGCTGCCTCACCATCTTCTTTTTCTCTTTCCATCTTTATCTTAAGCTTTACTTTACTTGTGTTCAAGCATTCATCTAGTGTTGTAATTATAAACTAAAATTGCATGTCAAATGAAGTTGTTTCCTATCTAGTTACTTGACCTCTTTTATGTTTAAAGTTGCATGTGTGAATGAAGAAATTCTAACCCTATTCTCTCTCTCTCTCTCTTTCTCTCTCTCACTCGCTTTTCACCCACGACTTTTCGCAATCAAAAACCCATTATTTCCGTGACATTAAGTGACAAGAAAAAATCCGATTTTCACGCCTCCCTGAGATTGACACTCGGACTTACGTTCATTTCTTCATTTAAAATCAACGTTGCGAGCGCAAGCTATAACGACTCTTTTAAACACACGTGTCCTACGCCACGTCAGTTTTTGGTGCCGTTGCCGGGGAGGCAACAGATTTATTTTGTCACTTCTATTTTACATCCATGCTCATATCGTCTAACGCCTTGTCTCCTTCTACTTGATGGTTGTAGGAATTCGACGCTTGGACGGCGAAGCAGTGCAACTCGTGACAGCAACGAGGGAGTAAGCGCAACAAGGACCGGTCGTGAGTATTTCTTCACCCATGGTTGTTTGCTTGCTTAAAAATCTAAAAAAAAAATTGTAAAACTGAAAAAAAATTAGCGTGGTGCATGATTGCCTGATCCACATCCTTAACACATCACCCAACAAAAAAAAATACTCTAACATTCTGAATAATCTAAGATTCTTGGAGTGTTCTTTTTTCTTTTTAAGTAGTGTTTGCGAAGCCACCTTGAATTGACATGGGCTGCACCACTCAACCCTAAAATCGACTCATCTAATAGAAGCTGCATGATCACTAGGATGAGTACATTAAGGTTTTAGAGCCTCTACACAACAAAAGGAAATCTACTTTTACCGAATTGTGTGCAAAACTTGACGTGCCCACTGAAAATTGTCTGAAGACATTAAGACACATCAATCCTAAAAGACACAAAAGTAAGGATGAAACGTTAAAAGACACCACATCTTAAAAAATCCTTGATTGAAAACCATGTTTTGATAGGAGCACACACACCGAAAGTGGAAAACTAAAAGGCATTACCCCAATCAATGCCTCATCACATAACCCTAGCACAAGCACTATCCTAGCCTTTTAAAACAGAGTAGACGTGCCCTAGGCAGGACTGGGTTAAGTCTCGAGAGGTGAGGTTTTGTTCGTTGGGCACTTGGATTTCATTCCCTTAGTAGAATTTGGTGACTGGGCTGTGGGGCAACGTCAAACGACCGCGGTTGTGGGGTCTATTGAACCGACGGCGCAAGCCAAAGGAAGAACCTTCCCTGCAATCCCCTCGTAATCAACTTGGCCAGATTAGCTTTAGGAAGGGGAGTCCAGTGCTTACGGACTTAGTCACCCTTTTGGAGATTTCTAGGTCCCCTAAGGAATACACCATAAGGACTAGGCTTGTTTGCTTGGTTGAACACACACTTCTCGCATCTGTCGTTCTCCGCATCCCCTCCTGTTCTTCTCTAGTGTATGCACGGGAGACGCTCACTGCATCCTGAGTTGTTTGTTTTGGGACGGGAATCTAGGCGACTTGATTCTGCTAGAAACATGGCTGAGCCTAGGGTAGATGAGGTTGAGGACCAACCCCCACCAGACACAATGGCCATCATCGAAGCCCAGATTAACGCAAGGCACCGGCTTCAGCAGCAATAGATCCACACTATCATGCAAGCCATACACCGGTTGCGGAACCCACAAGGGCAACCACCACAACCTTTCCAAGGCCCACAAGGGCAACCACCTGATCTACCACCATTCCAGGACCAACCTAGGCCCCTCCGTGACTTCTACAATCTTTCCGTTATTCGAGTCGAGCCGCACCTTAGGATCCCCGAAGGGGGAGATGATTTTGAGCTAAAACCAAATGTCTTGAGTCTGATTCAGAGCCACTTCCATGGAAGCTCAAATGAGGACCCTTCCAGCACCTAGAGGATCTTGACCGGATAGCCCGAACTGTGAAACCTAGGAACAATAGCCTTGACATTGTTTTGATTAAGATGTTCCCCTTCTCACTGAGAGACAAGGCGTCTCACTGGCTTAGAACCCTAGGTAGACCCATCACCACCTGGGAAGAACTGAGGCATGCATTTCTAAAGAAATTCTTCCCCATAGGAAAGACCAATGCCCTCAGAAGAGCCATTACTACCTTTACACTCTAGGGTGGGGAACATCTCCATGAGGCGTGGGAAAGATTTAATGAACTCTTGAGGAAATGCCCACACCACGAAGTACCAAGGTGGCAATTGGCCCAGATCTTCTACCACGGTCTAGACAGCAACCTACGGAACTTTGTCGATGCCTTATGCGGGGGGAACTTCTTGAACAAAGATGAGGAGAGCGCGTTTGAGCTCTTTGAGTTTGAGCGAAAATTCGCTCAACAATGCCTCCATGACCCAGTTTAATTGATCCAGTCAACCTCGTGGTCGGATTTATGAGGTACAAGCAAATTCTGGAATGGTTGACATGGACATTATTGCCAAGAAATTAGATCAAGTGGAATTGGTGGATAAAAAGATAGATGAGCTACTAAACTAGACCAGGAACCTGTTACAGACCTTCTCCCTAGCAAAGGGAGCTCACAATGTTGACATGATCCAACCCTTAAGCCAACTGAACCTGAAACAACCCCTGACCACGTTCCAGGGAGGGACCTTTGCTCCCTCAACCCTTGATTACTCTCTTCCCTCCCCATCGACATCTGCTATCCTTGAAGATGTACAGGCTGTCCAAGGTTATGCTAAACCTGACCCTTTCTCCAACACTTACAACACTGGCTGGCGTAATGACCCCAACTTTGGTTGGACAAATCAGAAACTACCTCAATTCCAGAACCAGCCCAGGCCAAACCAGCAGCCAAACTTGCCCCCTATCAGCAAGGACCACCAGTTAGACCCTCATATAATCCAAATAGGGCGGCCCCTCCCCCGCAGAACCAAATGGACACCCTAATAAAGATGATGGCTGAAATGACCTAGAAACATCAGGAGGAAATGGCCTTAGTAAAGGGACAGTTAAGCCAACTATTGGACTGTAAACAACAAGGATCCCTACCTTCCCAGCCACAACCAAACTCGCAAAACATGATTAACAGAGGCCCCAATTCGCAAGGGTTTCAGGGCAATCCCAGGTAGGCTCACATGGTCCAGCCAGCCCCACAAACACCCCTCTAGGTTTGGTGCTTCTTCATCCTCATCTTCTCAAGGATCAACCCATGGTCCCAATGCCTCAGCAAATGCGATAACCTTGAGAAGCGACACCAAAACCCAGGATCCCAAATGGTTGACTCTTCTCGAGACTTCACCAGCTGAAATACCCGACTCAGAAAAGGCACTGGAAAAACCCAATGACCCAGAAATAGATCCTATCCATGTTCAAACACCATACCCCGAGGCCTTGGAGACAATCAAGAAGAAGAAAAGTGTTTTGGAAACTGAGGAGCTTTTGGAGATCTTTAAGAAAGTTCAAATTAATATTCCGCTCCTCGAAGCTGTTAAGCACATCCCAACATATGTCAAATTTTTAAAGGATGCCTGTACACCCAAACGTAAGCCAAGACCTCAAGCACCTAGGAAGGTTGTGCTCTCCGAGCAAGCAAGTTCCGTATTATCAAGCAACCTTCCGCTCAAGCGAACTGACCCGGGAGCACCCCTGATATCTTGCAATATCGGGGACATGACATTTGATAGAGCACTCCTGGACTTAGGTGCTTCCATCAATCTGATTCCAACAACCCTGTACCACCAATTTGGTTTCGGAGAGTTGACACCCACACCTGTCACCATCCAATTGGCGGATAGATCTATGAAGACCCCGAAGGGGGTTGTCGAGAACGTGATTGTACAGGTCAGGGACTTCTATTTTCCGGTCGACTTCTTGGTGCTCGACATGGAAGTCCCTGAGAAACTACAGAACACACCCATAATTTTAGGCAGACCTCTCTTAGCTACGGCTAAGGCAAACATTGATTGTGACATGGGATGTATGGAGATCGCCTTCGGAGATAAGAAAATGCAGTTGGATATCTTCCGGGCGACCAAGTCTTTTGATTGTGATTGTGTTGAGGAACATGATCCCGTGGAACCTTTGGTCGAGGAATGCCTCACCCTTAGTTCTGTCTCAGACCACCAATCCTGTAACGACTGTTCTGAACCGTCACCGTCGCTGCCCATGGACCTCTGTAGGGTTGATTACCATCAAACAACACCATTTGAGGAAATTGATGTTGATCAACTCTCGCCTTTCCCTTTTCCTTCGACTGTTGTTCCACCAGCACCTGAACTAAAACCACTACCTGAGAATCTCAAGTATGTCTTCCTGGGACCTGGCCAGACCTTCCCTGTGATTATTAACTCTCATCTAACCAAGGATCAGGAAATCAGGTTGACCGCGACCCTTTCGGAACATCGGGCCGCCATTGGATGGACCATTTCAGACTTAAGAGGAATTAGCCCCGCCTATTGCATTCATAAGATTTACCTGGAAGACAGGGCACGACCCTCCCGCCAGATGCAGAGACAGTTAAGCCTAAATATGCGGGAGGTCGTTAAGAAAGAAATTATCAAGTGACTTGGCGCCAACATCATCTATCCCATCTCTGACAGCCCCTGGGTGAGCCCCACTCAAGTGGTTCCAAAGAAAGCCGGGCTCACCGTTGTTACCAATGAGCGTGGCGAATCCATCCCCACCCGCACCACCACCGCATGGCGGGTGCGTATTGATTATAGAAAACTCAATGAAGCAACTAAGAAAGATCATTTCCCCTTGCCATTCATTGACCAGATCCTTGAAAGATTGGCAGGGCAAAAGTATTTTTGCATCCTGGATGGATATTCAGGATATAACCAAGTCGCAATTGCTCCTAAAGATCAAGAGAAAATCACATTCACTTGCTCGTACGGCACGTTTGCATTCCGTCGAATGTCGTTCGGGTTATGCAATGCACCTGCTACCTTTCAGCGTTGCATGCTAGCCATTTTTTCAAAAATGGTGGGTGAATACTTGGAGGTCTTTATGAATGATTTCTCTGTATTTGGGAATTCATTCGACCATTGTTTGAGCAACTTGGAGAAAATGCTAAAATGATGTATCGAAGTTAATTTGGTGTTAAGTTGGGAAAAGAGCCATTTCATGGTTCAAGAAGGAATCGTCCTCGGTCACATCGTATCGCATAGGGGTATTGAGGTGGATCGGGCTAAAGTTGATTTGATTTCCAAACTTCCTCCACCTAGCTCGGTCCGACAGATCCGTTCATTCATGGGACATGTTGGCTTCTACCGAAGGTTCATTAAAGACCTCTCCAAACCCTTAACCGACCTTCTGGCCAACGACGCCATATTCCACATGACCTCTGATTGCATCCAGGCTTATCACACCCTCCTGGACTTAGTTTCTACAGCACCTATACTTTAGCCCCCAGATTGGTCCCAGGACTTTGAGATTATGTGTGATGCATCAGATTTTGCCATAGGCGTTGTCCTGGGACAAAGACAAGACAAGAAACCTGTGGTGATCTACTACGCGGGCAAGACGTTGGACGAGGCCCAACGAAATTATACGGTCACAGAGAAAGAATTGCTCGTTGTAGTTTTCAGACTTGAGAAATTCCGACCTTACCTGTTGGGATCCCACGTGACCATCTATACTGACCATTCAGCCATCTGGCACCTATTGGCTAAAAAGAAAGCGAAGCCCAGGCTCATCAGATGGATCCTGCTCTTGCAGGAATTCAACCTGGAAATCCGCAACAAAGCCGGATCAAAGAATGTGGAAGCTGACCACTTATCCAGACTTCACCCAGACCACATTGGACCCTCCCTGCCTTTATCCGACACCTTCCCCAATGAACACATTTTGGCTGTGCAAGACAAGAAACTGCCTTGGTATGCTGACTATGTCAACTACCTGGTTGTAGGACAGACCCCGCACAGCTGGTCCATACAGCAACGGGACAAGTTCTTGGCAAAGGCCAAGCACTATTTCTGGGATGATCCCATGCTGTTTCGCCTCTGTGCTGACCAGATCATCAGGAGGTGTATCCTCGAGAACAAAGTTCAAAGTGTGCTATCTTTTTGTCATGACCAAGCTTGTGGTGGACACTTCTCAGGAAAGAAAATGGCTGCGAAGGTTCTGCAATCCAGATTCTACTGCCCTTCCCTATTTAAGGATGCACACAACTTTGCCAAGACTTGCTCTTGCTGCCAAACACTGGGGACCATGACCAGAAAAGACATGATGCCCCTCCAGCCCATTTTGATTGTCGAGATCTTCGATGTTTTGGGTATTGATTTTATGGGCCCCTTCCCACCATCCAACAGCTTTGAGTACATCCTAGTCTCGGTAGACTTTGTCTCTAAATGGATTGAAGCTGTCGCCACCCGCCGATGCGATCATAAGACTATCATGGACTTTGTTAAGCAGAACATCTTTTTCCGATTTGGAATACCAAAGGCCATGATCAGTGATGGTGGAAGTCATTTTATTCACTCCCAATTCCGTGCCCTACTTAGAAAATACCAGGTTAACCACTGCATCTCTACCCTGTATCATCCGCAAACAAATGGGCAGACTGAGGTCTCAAATAGACAAATCAAGAACATTCTACAGAAGACTGTGAGACCTGACAGAAAAGATTGGTCCACACGACTGGATGATGCCCTGTGGGCATACAGGACCGCTTTCAAGACCCCGATAGGCATGTCGCCTTATCGCCTGGTCTTTGGCAAAACTTGCCACCTTCCTGTCGAATTGGAATACTGGGCTTACTGGGCTGTCAAGCAGTGTAACATGTATTCCCAGTTAACCGGTGCGGAGAGGACGCTCCAACTCTCTGAGCTCGAAGAAATTCATCGGGACACCTTTGAGAACAGTTGACTGTATAAGGAGAAAATAAAAGCTGTCAACGACCGACTCATCCATAGAAAGACCTTTGAGCCTAACCAGCAAGTCTGGCTTTTCGATGCCCGCCTAAAACTCTTTCCAGGGAAGCTCAGGTCCAAGTGGACAGGACCATTTAAGGTGGTCAAGCCCCACTCCAATGGGGCGGTTGAAATCGCTGATCCAAACACTAGGCATACTTTTACAGTCAATGGTCAAAGATTGAAACACTTCCTGGCCCAACTTCCCCCAAAGGAGAGTGTCAACCTCATTGAGGGATGACACGAAACACCGCCCAGCTGGAGGCATTAAACTCAGCGCTTCCTGGGAGGCAACCCAGAAGATTTAGACTGATCAGATATTCTACGTCACTCAGGTAATATCTTTTCGAACCCTTGTTGCATCCATGTATTTGTCAATGAGGACATTGTCCAACTTAAACATGGGGGGGGTGGTAAATTGCATGATTCTGAGCTCATTTAATCAGCCTGAATAGAATAAAATTAAAAAAAAAAGAGTTTAGGAAGAAAAACTTAGGCATTAGAAATTTGTCAATAGTGAGAAATAATACGGAAAGAACTTGAACACTTAGGCTTTTCAAGCCTTCAGGCTTAATCAGCCCTGGTGTCCGTTAAAATACGGATTTAGCTTCAAATCCTTGCAACCTTAAGCTACTCTAATCCACTAACTAAATAAGGTGATAAGTATACGACTTATCAACTCACCCTTTAACTCAGAAGGACTTTTAGTCTAAGCATCTGCACACATTTTTGCACAGACTCGCTCCTCAAAGATTCTGACATAAATTGGGTAGCTAATGAACTCTCTAAGGTGGTATAGCTGGCAAGTTGTCGTGGGTAACAGCCCATTAGCAGGTTGTCGAGAGCCCAGCCACGGGACCACCTCCTCTTTATTGCCTTTAGGTAAATTTGAGATTAGGGAAGCCACCTACTTAAAAAAAATGGGAGAAAAAAGAGAACAAAATAAAGCACACTTCACCGCACGAGTATGGCTGGCAAGTGATCGTGGGTAACAACCCATTGGTCGGTTATCCAGAGCCCAGCTCAGTAAATGCACAAAAAGAACCAAAACACTTAAGGAAGAAGCGGGGAAGTAGAGCAAGCCAGGGATATATACACTGGAGAAATCCTTATGTTGACCCTAATTAAAATAAACGTAGGGAGAAAGCTACCGATCAAACAAATACACCTTTAGGCAAAACACTTCCTCTTCCGATCACCTAGGGGCGTAGAAACCCGAAGTCTGTCTAAATTACCGTTGAGTGAGTCTATCACAATCTTCATACCAAGATGCTTATGTTACGAACGCACTCCAAGACGTTTTTTAAGACGTCTGGGAGGTGGCCCAGACATCTAGGATTTATTTTCGGTGGCACGCGGGACTGCGTCTGTGCGCAGGCGCGCGCAGACCCGCAACCACCTTCCTTTCTCTTTTTCCCTCTCTCCTCCTGCGACTGCAGGCGCAGCGCTGCCTCTCTCGCTCTCTCTCCCCGCGTGGCTTTAAAAAGCCTCGCCCTCTCCCTCACTCTCATCACCTCCGCCCCCTTCCTCTTCTCCTTCCAGCCGGTGCGCGAGCGAGCGCGAGTGAGCGGTGGCAGCGACAGCCGCGGTGAGCGTGGGAGGAGGTGCTGCGCAAGGGAGGAGGCGCTCGGCCGTAAGGGCGAGCTTGCCGGGGCTACTAGGGCCGGCCGATGGGGGGAGCAGCAGGCGCGGGGTGACGCGAGAGGCCTGCTGCAGCTCGAGCAGCAGGCAGACGAGACGCAGCGCGCCCGTACGTCTCGAGCGGAGGGCGAGTCGCACCCTGATTCTGGAAATTTTTCCAGAATCAGACGTCTGGGCTTCCAACCAGACGACGGGGAGGACGTCTGGAGGACTGTCCAGACGTCTGAAAGGTGAGTTATTTTCGTCCTTCTTCCTTTTCTTCGGCCGTCCGTACTGAGAGAGAGAAATGGGTACGCGCAGGTTCTGATTCGCCATCCAACGCGAATCAGACGTCTGGCTGAAGTGCCAGACGACGGGAACAACTTCCAGACGTCCGAGGTGACCATCGGACGTCTGGGAACTAGGCCAGATGCCCCCACAGGCTTCTGGATGTCTGAGAGACCACGCAGGACAAGGTACCATCTGATCCCCATTTTTAAGACATCTAGAAGAAGTTCCAGACGTTTGATTTTGCACTGTTTCGTCGTTTTCGACCCGTTTAGGGCCCGTTTGGAGTCCGTTTTTCACGTTTCGAGTTGCGTGCTTTTCGGAATTAAATCCTCTACTCGTCTACAGTAGTTGTATACTGTTTTGAGAAACTCCTTGTGTTTGATCCTTGTGATAGGACCCCATTCCGTTGCAGTCTCGGGGGTTGCGGAGGTACGCAGGATTCCCGACCATGCCCCCAGTACGCCTGTTGTAACCGGTAGAGTGGCTTTTAAGTTTATTAGTATAATCTGTTAAATTATGGAACCATAAATAGAACCTATGACATTGCATGAATCCTAGGAATGAGAAATAGATTGAATGATAGATCCTAGGTGTTGCATGAATCCTAGGGCTGGAAAACTAGATTGTATGATAGATCCTAGGTTATGGCATGAATCCTAGGACGGGGAAAACTAGTGGAATATATGAATACTGCAGCCTTGGAAAAATGGAAAGGAACAAATAGCTTCCTGTAAATTGAATTAACAGCTGCCTGTTATGAATAAATAAACGTGACTGAGAGCATGGATTGTAAGAACGTGAAACTAGAAAGTGAAACTTAGATGTTCTGAGTTAAAAGAGCTGGAACCCTACGGGGAATTAGGAGTGGAACTCCTGAAAAGAGAAAGGAATGGAACTGAGAAAGAAAGACGTGGTAGTGTGCTGTCTCTTGGGTACGTAGTACCAAGGGAAGTACCTATACCTGTTTAGTGCAGAGCGGAGCCAGCCGCCCCAGGGACCCGGGGTTAGGATTGGCCACTTTGTACCGACTTGCTGGCCCTCGTGTACGTAGTACCGAGGAGAGCTACTAGTGTAGGGAGGTATTAGCTACCCCACGGGCCCCGGGGTTCTGCTAGCCTCCTACACCGACTTGTTAGGCCCACTGGGGCGAACTAGGGTAGTCATGCGAGGGTGCGCGGACTGTGGAGGGGCAAGGCCCCTGTTTGGTTACTATGGAGGGGTTGGACCCCTGAGAGGGCTCTGCCCTGTACTGGTTCCGTGCTGTGCTTTGGGCGCACCCGTTAACGGAAACGACTGACCGCGTGCCAGTGCGGGTTAGCTACCTGTGCGTTTATCGCGCGTGCCGTAGTCACCGTTACGTCTGTCCGTGACCTTGGGGTGGTTGACTGAGAGTAGGATCACCACGGGGGACTCTCCCGGCCAGGAGAGCACCACGTGCTACTTCTACTGTTCGGAAAAGACTACAATCAAGATCGTTCCCACGAGGAACATTCGAGATCAAGTGAAGGATCTGAGAAATAGTTAAATTATGAAACAATTGAAAGACGTAAATAAAGAAAGTAACAGAACATAACAGCTACTGTATACTCTATTGTTTCTTTTATTTTAGTTGCCACTCTACTCAGCGTTTTGCCGACGTGTTACACTCGTTACCTTTCAGGACCAGGTGTTGAGCAACTAGGGTCAGCGGTTGCAGAGGACGCTGGGCCGAGTAGGGTCCAATAGAGTTACCACTGTTCTCTTGTACCTCTTTTTTATTCCACTGTAGTGAGTAGTTCTTGTTACCGTTGTACTTTTCTTTACCTGCAGTTCATATTATGTTATGAATGTTGTTCTACTGTTGTGGTGGTATATATTGTAGTGGTTTCTTTCCTTACTGCTGTATTTTGTTACTGCTAGTTATATTTCATGTTGAATGTGGTTTATTTTACTACTCTTTTGGTTACTTCCTCGTTGGACGACTAGGTCTTGGGATTAGTCGAGTCAGTCCTGTGAAATTGCACTAGAGGGGGGGTGAATAGTGAAATTATAGAGTATTGTAATAAAAAAAAAAAATCAATCACACAATATACTCAATTATTTTTAGGTGGAAACCCAAGATGGGTGAAAACCACCACCTAAGCCAATCTCTTGACTTAGGATTTTCGATCACAAGGTGATCAATCCACTAACCACACTACTTAAACGAGGGTAGTGTACCTCAATTACAATTCCCACCTCCGATCCCTAAACGGAGGTTTCTCTCTTCAAAATGAAGAGACGGGGACCCGACAGGCCGGATACCCAAAATACAGAAATTAAGAAGTAAAAATAATACCTATAGAGCACCCCAATAATTTAGTTGCTTTCTTATCTACTAAGCATGAAAAGAACTCCCTGATGATTTGCAGAACGGAGCGAGCCGGGAGTATGGATTTGCCCTTTGATTTGAGTATTAGCATAGCACAAGGGCAAGATGGAGCTTAGAGTAGTGAGCAAGAGATTTTTCTAATGGAATTGTATCTCAAGAGGTGTGTGTTGCCTAAGAGGAGTTGTAGTCTATTTATAGGCAAGTTTGGAACCTTCAAGAACACTTGGGAGAGCTCTTCTAGCCGTTGGAAACAAATCCCAAGAGTTTAGGACGAAATCCACACAAAATCAGGGCAATGATGAGTCTGACAGCAACATCAGACGTCTAATTATACTATCAGACATCTTACAGGACGTCTGATTTTTCCTATGGTCGTCTAATATTACAGGACATCCTTAACTGACTCTATTGGATCAAAAGAAGGACGTCTGATATTATATCATAAGACGTCTGATTACTTCATTGGATGTCTAATGAATGATGCATTCGTTCCTGTTATCATCAGATCCAAACAGGGTTCTAGGTTTAGAGGATCGGACGTCGTTATGGACGTCTGAGATAATTACCAGACGTCTGTAAACCTAAATACTCTTCCTTCATCCTTCTGCCAAAAGATTATGTGGCCGTAGCGAGATACGCACAGAAAATCATGGCCAACGGTTCAAAGGAAGACGTCTGTACGTGTGTCTTCTTTTTCCTACGCAAAGTCTAACGGTAAGTATGAGGACGTCTGGGTAAAGAATCAGACGTCTGTGAAAGGTTATCGACGTCTGAAAGTGAAGTCCTTCGACTGATGTTTATGAGGAGATGAACAAAGGCAGAAATCTTTGAAATTAGACGTCTGATACACATGTCAGACGTCTTATATTGGAAAATCAGACGTCTGGAATTTTTCATGGACGTCTGATAAAAGTATAAGTGTTGGGTTTTTGTTTCTAATTTATCCTAAGTGTAGAGAGCCTAAGTTAGCTATTTATAGTTTATGTTTGGGGGCTCTTTACAATATTTCTAAACTCAAATAAGATGAAAATTACAACATTTGAAAGTTTACATGAAAAAAGCCTAAGACCTAATACTTATGCTACTCGTCTTCACGCTTTTAATCTCCCGTCTTGGAAAGCTTTTTGAAATCCTGCAAATATGTTATTATAGAGAGAAAACAATATGCTACACTTTATTTATTATTTCATTTTCTTTATTTTGTAAAATCATCAAAATATCATATATGAGTGGTTGAACTAACAATCTCCCCCTTTTTGATGATTTTCAAAATATAGCTGTAGGTTCCTCTTTCCTCCCCCTAAAGGTTGTACTTGGTAGTCTTTATCTATTTAAGAAGGTTGTTTTTATATTATTCCTTAATTTTTTACCTACATTCTTCTCCCCCTTTTTGAATATCATCTTGAAGGGTTGTTTGAAGGGAGTTGAGATCCAAACAACAAGAGTGATATCTACAAAGTAGTGTGCATGAGTAAAATTGCATGTTTAAAAGATGACAAGGCATTAAGGAAAATTGATTAGGAATAGAGATATTTAAGCATGGACTAGCTATTTGTTCCCAAAAATATTAAGTACGGGGTCAAGGCCCCTTAATACAAACTTAGAATAAAAGACAGAAAAATAGAAGCACTAAAACTATTCTTCTTGATCTTGGCGGCGGCGGCGATGAGCGGGTCCTTGTCCTATCTGCAAATTTTGAACATCTGATCTAAGTTCGTCGATGTCGCGGCGCATGCTTCCCATATAGGTGTACATCTCGCCGGTTTGACGCAGCAAGAGGGAGATGCCGGAGGAGAGGGAATCTGTGGCTGGATCCCATGCTTCATCAAAG
Source organism: Thalassia testudinum (assembly GCA_037157565.1). NCBI lineage: Eukaryota > Viridiplantae > Streptophyta > Magnoliopsida > Alismatales > Hydrocharitaceae > Thalassia > Thalassia testudinum. The sequence continues at coordinate 21,844,103 of JAZHRO010000054.1, read as the reverse complement.
CTCGAGCGGGGAGCTTCTATTTGAAGGGGCCGTGGTTCATGGAAGTCTGGAAAGGGTGGAAGGGGCTCTTCTTCCATGGGTTCGTCGGCGGGCTCAAGATGCTCTCTAAGTATATGCATCTTAGCGGCTGTGGCCCGGTTGTAAGGCTCAATTTTCTTGTCAACTGCTTGGTCAGTTATGGAAATCCGATGGGATGAAAAGATTTTGGATAGAATAGACCCAAACGGAAGTGATGCCCCATGGTCCTCATTCATGACGCGAACAATGAGGCGGCAATAATTGAAAGGAATATGACGAACGGCCGCAAAAAGGAGCGCCTTGTGTTGGCGTGAAATGTAATCAAAACCTCCCGATTTGTTTAGGAGGTCCCACCCAAAAATGCGAGAGAGTAGACGTGGAAGGGGTTTGAGATTTTTGCACGGTAGAGTGCCAAGGTTTTCAACATATTTTTCTGGGAGAACTAACTCTTGATTGATGATTTCTGGGTCGTATTGCCTCAGAATGTCATTGAAATCATTTCCCTCATTGGGGATGGCTAGAAGGTCGGAGATAGTTTCGGATGTGATGTGTATTTCGCGACCAAATAGGCGGGTATGGAGTTCAAGTTCGTCGTTGCTGTAGTCCTCAATGATGTTGGCATAAAAGAGACGGCAAAGATCAGGGAACACACCAAGAGTTCCAATGCCGGAGTGGAATTGACGGTCAAAATATTGGAAAAGATGAAGAGTTTGGAAGTGTTCCCGAAGGTTCAAATGGGCAAAATCATTCCAAACAATAAAACGAGGGCATTTAACTTTGGCATTCGCGAAACGACGAAATCGCTGCCTAGCGATGTCACCCCGCAATTGATCTGCCAAATAAGTAGAAGAGGAACTGGAAGATCCCTCAACTTGCTTCCTACGGGGAGGCATATTTGGTGGAATGGGCGGTTAGGTTTAGGAAAAAAATGAGTGGTGTTTTGAGGATAGAATACCTGCAAAAAAAAGAAACAACCATACAAGAACATTCAACCAACCAAGCAACATTCACCCAAAACATAGTTTCAAACAATGCAATCATCATTGAAAAAATATGTGGCAGTATGCCTTGAGGCAATACAACCTGCCATGTAGTTGTGGCAATATACCTTTGGATGCAAGCCACTAAAATGTCGGCTTGAACCTCATGAGGTAATACCCTTGCCATGGAAGATGCAGCTAGGGCTAACAGGGTTTTCTTGACCGAGGGTTAGGGTTCTAAGGCTGATAATGATATGAAATGCACATGTAGGTCAAGTGAATCAAGAAGGAGAACTAGATGCTACAAGATGCTACAAGGTCGTGGGTAAAAGATCATGGAGACGCCCTAGGAGTGGAGAGGATATACCCACGGGAGGAGGGAAGCCTCCAAATGCGCTGTCGAGAGGCAGGGAGGACGCACGCAGAGGAGCAGCAGTTCCGTCAGTCATCGAAGAGGCGCGACGGTCGTCTGGCGGCGAGCAGAACTTCGCAAACTGCTGTAGTGGGCCGTCGGGTGTGAGGGAGAGCGGCGCACAGATTTTGTGTGGGGTAGGGATTTTGGACAGGAGAGTGGGACCTTTGCGAAGGGGATCTTATATCCCAAGGTCACGTAGCAAGTCTCCCCCTGAAGTTGGCGAGATTTGCATTTCAAACCGTCCAGAGAAAAGCCGCGATGCGCAGATTTTTCCCCCGATCATACGTCGGGATTTGGCAGAGGGATTTTAGCCCATTTCAGGGAGACGTCCGTTTTATTCATTAGACGACAAATGAGACGACTAATTATATAATTAGACGTCCGATTTTTGCAGGAATCCTCCCCAGGAAAATATTTATTCTCCAGGTTGTCGTTTGATTTCTTCCTTAGACGACAAGAAAGATGTCTAAATATAATATTAGACGTCCGATTTCTGCAGACAGACCTTCCTGGATTTTCGTCTAAAGTTACAGGGTCGTCCGCTTTTCCTGTCAGACGACCTCTACGACGTCTAACCACATATTCAGACGTCCGACAGGCAGTACATGTTCTGTCTCCGAGATAGACGTCTGTCAACACATTTGGACGACACTTCAGACGTCTGTGTGTATACCAGACGTCTGATATGACTGTTTTGTTATATAAAATCGTCGTCTGTCCCAGATGTTTAGACGACGAATTTTAATGCATAAGACGTCTGATGATTTAATCAGACGTCTGCTATTGGACAGAATGTGCATTTAGATGTTTGAACTGAGAATGAAGGCTTCTAACTTTGTGAAATCAAGGTTCTATCTATGCTCATGACAAAAGAGGTTCCATTAAATCACTAAATTCTTCAAATATCACTTAGCTTACATATGCCTAGTTTCCTACGTATATAATTAAAGCGATCATAATTCAAAGGTTTAGTGAAAATATCAGCTAATTGTAGTTCAGTACAAATAAATTCAACTTCGATTTCTCCCTTAAGTACATTATCTCTCAAGAAGTGATGTCGAACATCAATATGTTTTGTGCGAGAGTGATGTACGGGGTTTTTCGAGAGGTTGATAGCACTAGTATTGTCACATAATATTTTTATCTTATTAAATATCAAGTTAAAATCCTTCAAAGTATTTTTCATCCAAAGCACTTGGGAACATGCTAGTGCGGCGGCTATGTATTAAGCTTCTGTAGTTGATAAAGCTACACTAGATTGTTTCTTTGAGAACCAAGAGACTAGTGATTCGCCTAAGAATTGGCACGTCCCACTAGTACTCTTCCTATCGGTGCGGCTACCTGCGTAGTCTGCATCGCTATATGTAACTAAGTTGAATTGTGGACTCCTAGGGTAGAATAAGCCATAATCAGATGTGTCAACTAGATATCTAAATATTCATTTTACAGCATTTAGGTGTGATTGTTTAGGGTTTGATTGAAACCTAGCGCATAAGCAGGTACTAAACAAAATATCAGGTCTACTGGAAGTTAAATACAGTAAAGATCCAATCATGCTACGATAGAGCTTTTGATCTATGGGCGTACCTGATTCGTCCAAGTCTAAGGAAGTTGTGACACTCATAGGAGTGTTCTTCCCTTTACTTTTGTTCATATCAAATCTCTTCAGCATCTCCTTTGTGTATTTTGATTGACACACAAAGGTTTCAATTTCGAGCTGAGTGATTTGCAAGCCCAAGAAAAACTTGAGCTCACCCATCAAACTCATTTCGAATTCTTCCTGCATAATTTCTGAAAACTTTCTACACATAGATTCATTAGTAGCACCAAATATAATATCATCTACATATATTTGAACTAATAAAATGTCTTTTCCTTTTCTTTTAATGAATAATGTGGAATCAGCTTCCCCTATTGAGAATTTTGCATTTAACAAGTAGTCTTTGAGCCTTTCATACCAAGCTCTAGGAGCTTGCTTTAGATCATATAGTGCCTTGTTTAATCTGTAGACAAAATGAGGCTTATCATGAGACTCAAAACCAGGAGGTTGTTTTACAAAAACTTCCTCCTTAATGAATCCGTTAAGAAACGCGCTCTTAACGTCCATTTGAAAGAGTTTAAGGCCAAGAAAGGCGGCATAAGCAAGAAACATGCGAATTGATTCGAGTCGAGCTACGGGAGCGTAGGTCTCATCAAAATCAATTCCTTCTTCTTGGTTGTACCCTTGTGCTACCAACCGAGACTTGTTTCGAATAACTATACCGGATTCATTCAACTTGTTCCGGAATACCCATTTGGTACCTATTACCGTTTGCCCTTCAGGCTTGGGTACTAGATCCCAAACTTCATTCCTTTGGAATTGGTTGAGTTCCTCCTGCATGGCCATCATCCAAGTTTCTTCGGAGCACGCTTCCTCGACACTCTTCGGTTCAACTTGAGATACAAAGGCGGAGAGACCAAAGGAGCAACTAAAGCGAGATCGGGTTTTAACTCCATCAGAAACACTTCCAATGACTTGACTTTCGGGATGATCCCTTTGATATATCCAATCTTTTGGAAGATTATGGATATTGGAGTTTGGAATGTTAGACACATCATTAGTAGAATCATCTTCATCATCCATATTGACTCGGTCAATGGAGGAATGAGGAGATTCATCGAAGGAGACATGAAGGGTTTCCTTCACTATTAATGTGGTCTTGTTAAAAACCAGATATGCCTTACTACGTGAGGAATAACCAATAAATATGGCTTCTTCACCTTTGGCATCAAATTTATCTAAATTAAAGCGGGTATTCAAGACAAAACATCGACATCCAAAAACTTTAAAATAACTAATTTTGGGTATTTTCCCATAGTATAGTTCAAAACAAGTTTTTCGCAATCCGGATCAAATTAAGGTGCGATTTAACACGTAACAAGCCGTGTTAACCGCCTCAGCCCAAAAGTACTTCGGTAACCCCGAGTCTATGAGCAATGTTCGAGCACACTCTTGAAGAGTACGGTTCTTTCTCTCAACCACCCCATTTTGTTGAGGTGTTCGAGGAAAAGAGAACTCATGAGCAATACCATGCTCTTGACAAAAATCATCAAACAAGGAATTTTCGAACTCGCCCCCATGATCACTACGGATACGAGTGATTTGGTAGCCTTTTTCAGTTTGAATTTTGCTACAAAAAACAGAAAAGACGGAAAACACTCCTTCTTTAGATCTCAAGAAGGAGACCCATGAAAACCTCGAAAAATCATCTACAATTACAAGGCAATATTTGCATCCACTGAGGCTCTCATATTTTGTTGGTCCAAACAGATCTAGGTGAAGTAGTTCTAAAGGTCTTGATGTGGATATAACTTCTTTGCTTTTAAAACTAGATTTTATAATCTTACCTAATTTACATGAATCACAAATAAGCTCATTTAAAAATTTTCTTTTAGGAAGACCTCGGACTAGTTCATGTTTAGCTAATTTTTGAACCAGCTTCATATGAACATGTCCTAGTCTTTTATGCCATATACTTAACTCATCATTTGCTACAAGACATTCATAAGTGCCATTTTTATCAAATTCTACGACATAAATGTCTTTAAATCTAGTTCCCTTAAGAAGGGTTTCATTGGTTAATGCATGCATAATTTCAAACATTTTAGAAGTAAACACTACTTTAAAGCCCTTATCACATATTTGACTTACACTTAAAAGATTATGTTTTAGTCCTTTAACTAGAGAAACATTTGAGATGGGAGAGAGAGGGTTACCTATTTTACCAAGGCCAATAATATGGCCCTTGTGGTTGTTGCCAAATGTAACTGTTCCTCCATCCGTAGGTTGGAGGTCCAAAAATAGGCGCTTGTCTCCTGTCATATGTTTGGAGCATCCGGAGTCCATCACCCATCGGCCTCCTTGGTGGTGGTGGTCTCCTCGTCTTCCTCCTTGTAGACCTTCTTCCTCCTACAAAAGATCTTTGATGGTGACTTGGTGTTTCTATAGGTCTTTCTAATTTGAGTCGTCCATCCTTCATTTTGTATATCCAATTTTTGACATTATGATGTCCTTTCATCCCTACAAAACAAAGTGAGAGTTGTCTTTTCGGTATCCATTGTAAAGTGGATCCGTATTTGTTAGTGGTCTCCTTTAGAGGAGGGTCCTTTTTCGGCTCACTTTGACTAGGCTCATAAAAGCCTAATCCAAATTTACTTGAGGAAGGTTTTTGATGGGCAATGAGTTTGTCCAAGTTATCTTTCCCCTTTGTAAAGTTGGCTAGATCCTCAAGAAGTTGGTTTGACTTTTCTTTGAGATGATTTATCTCTATTTTCATTATATCTAGTTTATCTTCTAATGCCCTAATCTCTACTCTAAGTAAGCCATTTTCATCCTTTTTAAAAGAGTTTGATTTTTCAAGCACATGGATTTTGTCGAGTAATTCTTCTCTATCTAAAAATTTTTGTTCACTCATTGCTGTATACAAATTATTTGTTAATGACTCTTTCTCAATCATTAGATTTCTTATTTGCATATTTAAAGCAGTGGTTTCTTTTGTAAGAATTAGATTCTTTTCTTCAAGATCATTGATTAATCTCTTATTTTCTAACTTTTCTTCTTTTAAAGCCTTGCTTTGGGTTTTAGTTTTCTTAAGATCTATATATAATGAATCAAAGGCATCTTGTAATTCATCTAAAGAGTAGGGGTTTACCTCAGGTTCCTCAGATTCAGACTCGGAACCATCATTTGTTGCCATTAGTCCCAAGCATGCCGTTTCTTCATTTGTTTCCTCCTCTTCTTCTTCGGTGGTGGAGTCATCCCAAGTTGCTTGAAATGCCTTCTTCTTGAATCCTTTCGGCTTGGAGATCTTCTTGTAGTCGGAAGGCTTCTTGGGTTTCTTCTCCTCATCCCTTTTGAGTAAGGGACAATCTTTCCTTATGTGACCTCTTTTTTTGCAATTATAGCAAATTAGAGGTTCTTCCTCTCTTTTCCTTCCCTTGATCTCTCTTCTATTTCTGAGAAACTTTTTAAACTTTTTAGCTAATAAAATAAATTCTTCGTCATCGGTACTTACCTCATCATCCGAAGTAGCTTTGAAGGCTAAGGTCTTCTTCTTTGTCTCCGATGAGATTGATTTCTTCTTTTGCTCCATTTTTGATTCGTAAGCCATGAGATTTCCAAGTAAATTTTCCATGTCTAGATCCTCTACTTGGTTGGCTTCTTCTATTGCCGTTACCTTTTGCTCCCACTCGGGTCCAAGGGAGCGAAGGAGTTTCCCTTGAAGCTCCCCCTTTATAAATGTCTTTCCCAAAGACTTGAGGTTATTCACGATTAACGTGAATCGGGTGTACATGTCCCCAAGTTTTTCATTCTCCTTCATAGAGAAAGCTTCAAATTCCTGCGATAACAAGTTTATCTTTGAGGATTTAACTTTAGATGTACCTTCGTGAGTTACCTCCAAGGTTCTCCAGATCTCGTGGGCGGTTTCGCATTGGCTGATGCGGTTGAATTCCTCCGAGCTGAGAGCGCAGTAGAGTGAGTTCATTGCCTTGGCATTCAGTCCAAGGTGATGGATTTGCTCCACTGTGTAACCTGTTTCTGGTTTCTCAGGAATGACGTATGCGGATTCGCATTTCTCCCAAATGGAGAAATCGTTGGCTTGAAGCCACATCTTCATTCTCAGCTTCCAGTAAGTGTAGTTGGTTCCTTCGAAGAGTGGTGGTCGAGTGGTGGATTGCCCCTCCAATCTGCTTGTGGAAATGGCCTTCCCCTCCATGTGATCTTTCCGCGGATGTTACTCCTGTAGGCGGAAAACCTGCTCTGATACCAAATGAAATTGCACTAGAGGGGGGGTGAATAGTGAAATTATAGAGTATTGTAATAAAAAAAAAAAATTCAATCACACAATATACTCAATTATTTTTAGGTGGAAACCCAAGATGGGTGAAAACCACCACCTAAGCCAATCTCTTGACTTAGGATTTTCGATCACAAGGTGATCAATCCACTAACCACACTACTTAAACGAGGGTAGTGTACCTCAATTACAATTCCCACCTCCGATCCCTAAACGGAGGTTTCTCTCTTCAAAATGAAGAGACGGGGACCAGACAGGCCGGATACCCAAAATACAGAAATTAAGAAGTAAAAATAATACCTATAGAGCACCCCAATAATTTAGTTGCTTTCTTATCTACTAAGCATGAAAAGAACTCCCTGATGATTTGCAGAACGGAGCGAGCCGGGAGTATGGATTTGCCCTTTGATTAGAGTATTAGCATAGCACAAGGGCAAGATGGAGCTTAGAGTAGTGAGCAAGAGATTTTTCTAATGGAATTGTATCTTAAGAGGTGTGTGTTGCCTAAGAGGAGTTGTAGTCTATTTATAGGCAAGTTTGGAACCTTCAAGAACACTTGGGAGAGCTCTTCTAGCCGTTGGAAACAAATCCCAAGAGTTTAGGACGAAATCCACACAAAATCAGGGCAATGATGAGTCTGACAGCAACATCAGACGTCTAATTATACTATCAGACGTCTTACAGGACGTCTGATTTTTCCTATGGTCGTCTAATATTGCAGGACATCCTTAACTGACTCTATTGGATCAAAAGAAGGACGTCTGATATTATATCATAAGACGTCTGATTACTTCATTGGACGTCTAATGAATGATGCATTCGTTCCTGTTATCATCAGATCCAAACAGGGTTCTAGGTTTAGAGGATTGGACGTCGTTATGGACGTCTGAGATAATTACCAGACGTCTGTAAACCTAAATACTCTTCCTTCCTCCTGCCAAAAGATCATGTGGCCGTAGCGAGATACGCACAGAAAATCATGGCCAACGGTTCAAAGGAAGACGTCTGTACGTGTGTCCAGACGTCTGGAAATTCTTTTTCCTACGCAAAGTCTAATGGTAAGTATGAGGACGTCTGGGTAAAGAATCAGACGTCTGTGAAAGGTTATCGACGTCTGAAAGTAAAGTCCTTCGACTGATGTTTATGAGGAGATGAACAAAGGCAGAAATCTTTGAAATTAGACGTCTGATACACATGTCAGACGTCTTATATTGGAAAATCAGACGTCTGGAATTTTTCATGGACGTCTGATAAAAGTATAAGTGTTGGGTTTTTGTTTCTAATTTATCTTAAGTGTAGAGAGCCTAAGTTAGCTATTTATAGTTTATCTTTGGGGGCTCTTTACAATATTTCTAAACTCAAATAAGATGAAAATTACAACATTTGAAAGTTTACATGAAAAAAGCCTAAGACCTAATACTTATGCTACTCGTCTTCACGCTTTTAATCTCCCGTCTTGGAAAGCTTTTTGAAATCCTGCAAATATGTTATTATAGAGAGAAAACAATATGCTACACTTTATTTATTATTTCATTTTCTTTATTTTGTAAAATCATCAAAATATCATATATGAGTGGTTGAACTAACATCCTGTTCCCGTGTCTCGTAGGGACTCGGGAATCGGGTCGTTACAAGAGGTATCAGAGCAAGGTCGTCCCGAGAAGTGAATCAACTGACTGGAAAATAACCAATTCACATGTCTATAACTAGAGTAGCCACCACAACATATCTTTTGACATGAGCTCTTAGACATTTCCGTTAGGTATCGTTCCATAGTGACGTGTTCCGTTTTGTTTCGCGTCTCCTTGCAGGAGATGCCTCGTCGCGGGACTGGTGAGGCCGGCTGCGGGCGTGGCCGAGGACAAGGTCGGCGAGGTGGGCGTGCCGTTGCCGACGCCTTGGTGGACCAGCCACCACTCCCAGGCGTCCAGGCCTAGGACCTCGCCCAGCTGATACTGGATATTGTGCGAGAGGAGCTCCACCCACCGCCCCGAGTGCCTCACCCTGGGGCTGCGGAGGGGGAGTCCTCTGTGGGACCACCCGACGAACGCGACGCTGGACACGAGGGAGGGGATGGGCCGCCGCCGCCCCCACCTTCCTCCGACACTTCTGTGCACGAGGCACCTTTGCCTGGAGGTGCACTAGCATCCCCACTGTAGCGCCACTTCGAGTTCTTCGGGCAGTTTCAGAAGCTGAAACCCCCCTCATTCAAGGGGGATGAGGACCCGACCGAGGCAGAGGACTGGCTTGAGCAGCTGGAGAAGATTTTCGACACCCTTTGCCCCTCGGTGGAGTGCCGTGTGGCCTTTGCCACGTACCAGCTAGAGAGTGCGGCACACTGGTGGTGGAGGGCGGTCCGGGGACAGGAGAGGGACGAGTTGACCTGGGATCGGTTCGTCACCCTCTTCTGCGAGCAGTACTTTCCCCAGACGTGGCAGGACTAGAGGAGGCGGGAGTTCCACACTCTCCGCCAAGGGACAATGACTGTAAGCGCGTACCACACGCGTTTCTTGGAGCTGTCCCACTTTGCAGCGACAGTGGTAGCCACAGAGGAGGAGCGCCTTTGGAGGTTCACCGAGGGGCTCCTGCCTGCGATCCGGGGGTATGTCAAACCCCTGAAGCTGCCTATGTGTTTCGAGGGTGGTAGAGGCAACTATGACCTACGAGGAGACCAACCCGTCCGCGCGAGACACTGACGGCGGGCGGAAGAGGCCCTTTCAGCCAGACTTTTCACAGGGCCGGCGAGAGAGGAGGTACGTGGCGTCCGCAGGAGAGCCGTCACGTTTTGCAGGGCCATCCGTGGCCTTTGGGGGCCCTCGATAGAGGCTAGTCGCCAGCACCGGACCCCCGCCTAGCCGACAGCAGGGACCCACTGAGGGCGGGAGTCGGGTTCCCCTTGGTTACCAGTGTGGCCAGCCGGGCCACATCAGGAGGGACTACCCGTCTAGGGCAGGAGGTCAGCAAATACTTCTCACGCAGAGCACTGGAGGGCGCGTAGGAGGCCGCGGTTCCCAGGTGCAAGGAGGAGGACAACAGTCACGAGGAGGGTACCGGCCAGCACCTGCCCGTCCGACACAGAGTGTGGCTGCTTCGTCCGCACCTAGAGCTGAGGGGCGTATCAACGCCCTGACACACAGGGATGCCAGAGCTTCGAGCTCGGTGGTGGCAGGTATGGTTGCAGTTTCCGGCAGACTCGTTTACACGCTTTTCGATTCCGGCGCTACGCACTCGTTTGTCGCAGCCAGTTTCGCAGTTAGTTTGGGCCAGGATTATACACTGTTAGAGAATCTGTTCGTAATTAGAGGTCTGAGTGGTCAGCTGTTTGTAACTGAGGAGGTGTACACGGATTGCGAGGTCAGCGTCGGGGGACATAGCCTGCCAGCTGACCTGATTATGATACAGATGGAGGACTTTGGCGTAATTCTGGGGATGGACTGACTGTCCGCTTACCACGCCTTAGTGGACTGTTTTGAGAGGAAGATTGTCTTCTCCATGCTGGAGTTGCCTTCTTTCGAGTTTCACGGACAGCCAGTGGACGGTGGCTTCAGGTGCATTTCGGCACTTCGGGCGGTGAGACTTTTAAGCCAGGGGTGTGAGGGCTTCCTAGCTTGTGTGGTGGTAGAGCCCAGCCCTGTGGCAGACTTCCAGAGCATCCCAGTGGTCAAAGAGTACCCTGACGTGTTTCCAAACGAGCTACCAGGACTACCGCCCGAGCGTGAGATCGAGTTTGAGATCTCACTAGTACCAGGGACCAGCCCCATCTCCACTACGCCATACAGGATGGCACCGCTTGAGCTACGAGAGCTCAAGTCTCAGTTGCAGGACCTTTTGGAGAAGGGTTTCGTGAGGCCCAGTGCGTCTCCCTGGGGAGCCCCGGTACTGTTTGTGAAAAAGAAGGATGGTACCCTATGCCTTTGTGTGGACTATCGACAGTTGAATAGGGTCACCATCAAGAACAGATATCCGCTGCCAAGGATCGACGACTTGTTTGACCAGTTGCGGGGTGCCACGGTGTTCTCCAAGATCGACTTGAGGTCGGGATACCACCAGTTGAGAATCAGGGAGACCGACGTCTCCAAGACAGCTTTCCGCACCTGGTACGGACACTACGAGTTTTTGGTCATGCCGTTTGGGCTGACCAATGCCCCCGCTGCTTTCATGGACCTGATGAACAGGGTGTTTAGATCGTACTTGGACCAGTTCGTGGTGGTATTCATTGATGATGTACTCATCTATTCTCGAGATCGGACGCAGCACGGACAACACTTGCGGATGGTTCTGGACACACTGAGACGACGTAGGCTGTACACCAAATACAGTAAGTGAGAGTTCTGGTTGTGGGAGGTGACCTTCTTAGGTCATGTGATCTCTGGAGACAGCTTGGCGGTGGACCCAGCCAAGGTTGAGGCAATGCTCAGGTGGGAGAGACCGCGTTCAGTCACTGAGATTCGCAGTTTCCTGGGACTGGCAGGCTACTATAGACGATTCATCAGAGGTTTTTCACAGAGTGCGCGTCCTATGACACAGTTGACCTGGAAGGACGTGCCCTTCACTTGGACAGACGCCTGTGAGGCGTGTTTTCTGGAGCTGAAGGAGAGGTTGACCTCGGCTCCCGTGCTCACCATCCCTGGCAGTAGTGGCGGGTTCGTTGTGTACACGGACGCCTCCTTGCAGGGGTTAGGAGGTGTGCTCATGCAGAGGGGTCACGTTGTTGCTTACGCTTCGCGGCAACTGAAGCCCCATGAGCATACCTACCCTACCCACGACCTAGAGTTGGCAGCTGTTGTCTTCGCGCTGAAGACCTGGAGGCACTACTTGTACGGTGAGACCTTCGAAATTTTCACAGATCATAAGAGCCTCAGATACCTTTTTGATCAGAAGGAGCTCAACATGAGACAGAGACGTTGGTTGGAGCTCCTGAAAGACTACGACTGCAGCATCTCCAACCACCCGGGAAAGGCCAATGTGGTGGCTGACGCCTTGAGCCGTAAGGCGCCCGCACACTTGGCCAGTTTACAGTTACAGAGTTGGAGCCTTTTGGAGGAGGTGGGCAGTTGGCGACCCCTAAAGTTACGGGGGTACTATGGGGCAGTGACGGTGACACGACGGACTAAGTCAGAGCTGATAAACCGCATATCACAGAACAGATGGCCGATTCGTACTTGCAGTCCTTGCGCGACAGAGTACTATCGGGAGACCCAAGGGACTTCTCTTTCACAGACCAGGTGCTGCGCCTGAGGGGACGATTGTGCGTTCCCAGAGACGAGGAGCTGTTGAGAGAGCTCCTGACTGAGGCACACGGTTCCAGATTCACCATACATCCCGGAAACACGAAGATGTACCACGACTTGTGACGCGAGTTTTGGTGGAGGGGGATGAAGTAGGATGTGGTTGAATTTGTGCAGCAATGCTTAGTGTGTCAGCAGGTGAAAGCCGAGCATCAGAGGCCTGCACGGCCACTACGGCCGCTTCCAGTGCCAGAGTGGAAGTGGGAGAGCATCACCATGGACTTGGTGGTGGGTTTACCTATTACCCAGCGAGGATACGACGCAGTCTGGGTAATTGTGGATAGACTGACGAAGACGGCACGATTCTTGCCGATCCAAGTCACTTTGGGACCAGCACAGTTGGCAGAGAGGTATATCCGCGACGTGGTACGACTACACGGAGTTCTGCGGGAAATCGTATCCGACCGGGTTACCCGCTTTACGTCCTAGTTTTGGGCTGAGTTTCAGCAAGCCCTGGGGACGCGGTTGAGGTTTAGTACAGCTTATCACCCCTAGACAGACGGACAGTCTGAGTGCACGATACAGACACTTGAGGACCTTTTGCGTGCCTGTGTACCGGACTGGAGGGGCTCTTGGGAGGAGCACTTGCCCCTGGCGGAGTTTGCATACAACAACAGTTATCACTCGAGCATCGACATGGCTCCCTATGAGGCTCTGTACGGACGGAGGTGTACGGCACCCTTAAGTTGGGTTGAGGTGGGGACCAAGTGGGAGGTTGGCCCCAGGTTGATCCGGCAGAGTCAGGAGTTAGTCGAGCAGATCCACAGGCGACTCCGCACTGTCAGGAGCAGACAGAAGAGCTACGCGGATCGGAGACGCAGAGAGGTGCAGTTTGAGGTTGGGGACCACATCTTCCTTCGTGTTTCGCCCATGAAGGGCCTGCAGAGGTTTGGGGTGAGAGGGAAGCTCGTGCCGAGGTTCATGCCTTTGAGGTCTTGGAGCGGGTTGGACCCGTTGCTTACAGACTTGCCCTCCCCCCGCATCTTTCTGGTGTGCACGACGTGTTCCACGTGTCCAACCTCAGGAAGTACGTAGACGATCCCAGTCACGTACTGAGTCACGAGAGCGTCGAGGTGGACGACGACCTGACCTACCCCGAGCGGCCAGTGTAGATTCTAGACCGAGCCGTCCGCAGTTTGAGACGAAAGCAAGTACCCCTGGTAAAGGTTTTGTGGAGGAGCCAGCGGTACAAGGAGGCTACCTGGGAGCCTGAGGCGGCAATGCAGGAGCGATACCCGGAGCTCTTCGCAGGTACGTCTTTTCGGACCGGCTTCGGTCCTCTTTGAGTTTGTTATGGCTGCTATGACGTTTTTCCCGCACCCTAGTTAGCGCAAGTTTCGGGGACGAAACTTCCTTTGAGTTTGTTATATTGTTACAAACGCACTCCAAGACGTTTTTTAAGACGTCTGGCCTTCCAGACGTCTGGGATCTATTTTCGGTGGCACGCGGGACTGCATCTGCGCGCAGGCGCGCGCAGACCCGCAACCGCCTTCCTCTCTCTTTTTCCCTCTCTCCTCCTGAGATTGCAGGCGCAGCGCTGCCTCTCTCGCTCTCTCTCTCCCCGCGCGGCTTTAAAAGGCCTCGCCCTCTCCCTCACTCTCATCACCTCCGCCCCCTTCCTCTTCTCCTTTCAGCCGGTGTGCGAGTGCGAGCGTGAGTGAGCGGCGGCAACGACAGCTGCGGTGAGCGTGGGAGGAGGTGTTGCGCGAGGGAGGAGGCACTCGGCCGTGAGGGCGAGCTTGCCGGGGTTGCTAGGGCCGGCCGGCAGGGGGAGCAGCAGACGCGGGGTGACACGGGAGGCCTGTTGCAGCTCGAGCAGCAGGCGGACGAGACACGGCGCGGCCGTACGTCACGAGCGGAGGGCGAGTCGCACCCTGATTCTGGAAATTTTTCCAGAATCAGACGTCTGGGCTTCCAACCGGATGACGGGGAGGACGTCTGGAGGACTGTCTAGACGTCTGAAAGGTGAGTTATTTTCGTCCTTCTTCCTTTTCTTCGGTCGTCCGTACTGAGAGAGAGAAATGGGTACACGCAGGTTCTGATTCGCCATCCAACACGAATCAGACGTCTGGCTGAAGTGCCAGACGACGGGAACGACTTCCAGACGTCCGGGGTGACCATCGGACGTCTGGGAACTGGGCCAGATGCCCCCGCAGGCTTCTGGACGTCTGAGAGACCACGCAGGACAAGGTACCATCTGATCCCCATTTTTAAGACGTCTGGAAGAAGTTCCAGACGTCTGATTTTGCACTGTTTCGTCGTTTTCGACCCGTTTAGGGTCCGTTCGGAGTCCGTTTTCCACGTTTCGAGTTGCGTGCTTTTCGAAATTAAATCCTCTACCCGTCTACAGTAGTTGTATACTGTTTTGAGAAACTCCTTGTGTTTGATCCTTGTGATAGGACCCCGTTCCGTTGCAGTCTCGGGAGTTGCGGAGGTACGCGGGATTCCCGACCACGCCCCCAGTACGCCTGTTGTAACCGGTAGAGTGGCTTTTAAGTTTATTAGTATAATCTGTTAAATTATGGAACCATAAATAGAACCTATGACATTGCATGAATCCTAGGAATGAGAAATAGATTGAATGATAGATCCTAGGTGTTGCATGAATCCTAGGGCTGGAAAACTAGATTTTATGATAGATCCTAGGATATGGCATGAATCCTAAAACGGGGAAAACTAGTGGAATATATGAATACTGCAGTCTTGGAAAAATGGAAAGGAACAAATAGTTTCCTGTAAATTGAATTAACAGCTGCCTGTTATGAATAAATAAACGTGACTGAGAACATGGATTGTAAGAACGTGAAACTGGAAAGTGAAACCTAGATGTTCTGAGTTAAAAGAGCTGGAACCCTACGGGGAATTAGGAGTGGAACTCCTGGAAAGAGAAAGGAATGGAACTGAGAAAGAAAGACTTGGTAGTGTGCTGTCTCTTGGGTACGTAGTACCAAGGGAAGTACCTATACCTGTTTAGTGCAGAGCAGAGCCAGCCGCCCCAGGGACCCGGGGTTAGGACTGGCCACTTTGTACCGACTTGCTGGCCCTCGTGTACGTAGTACCAAGGAGAGCTACTAGTGTAGGGAGGTACTAGCTACCCCACGGGTCCCGGGGTTCTGTTAGCCTCCTACACCGACTTGTTAGGCCCACTGGGGTAAACCAGGGTAGTCAGGCGAGGGTGCGCGGACTGTGGAGGGGCAAGGCCCTTGTTTGGTTACTGTGGAGGGGTTGGACCCCTGAGAGGGCTCTGCCCTGTATTGGTTCCGTGCTGTGCTTTGGGCGCACCCGTTAACGGAAACGACTGACCGCGTGCCAGTGCAGGTTAGCTACCTGTATGTTTATCGCGCGTGCCGTAGTCACCGTTACGTCTGTCCATGACCTTGGGGTGGTTGACTGAGAGTAGGATCACCACGGGGGACTCTCCCGGCCAGGAGAGCACCACGTGCTACTTCTACTGTTCGGAAAAGACTACAATCAAGATCGTTCCCACGAGGAACATTCGAGATCAAGTGAAGGATCTGAGAAATAGTTAAATTATGAAACAATTGAAAGATGTAAATAAAGAAAGTAACAGAACATAACAGCTACTGTACACTCTACTGTTTCTTTTGTTTTAGTTGCCACTCTACTCAGCGTTTTGCTGACGTGTTACACTCGTTACCTTTCAGGACCAGGTGTTGAGCAGCTAGGGTTAGCGGCTGCAGAGGACGCTGGGCCGAGTAGGGTCCAATAGAGTTACCACTGTTCTCTTGTACCTCTTTTTTTGTTCCACTCTAGTGAGTAGTTCTTGTTACCGCTGTACTTTTCTTTACCTACAGTTCATATTATGTTATGAATGTTGTTCTACTGTTGTGGTGGTATATACTGTAGTGGTTTCTTTCCTTACTGCTGTATTTTGTTACTGCTAGTTATATTTCATGTTGAATGTGGTTTATTTTACTGCTCTTTTAGTTACTTCCTCGTTGGACGACTAAGTCTTGGGATTAGTTGAGTCGGTCCGGTTCCTGTGTCTCGTAGGGACTCGGGAATCGCGTCGTTACAGCTTAGCACTTAGAGTTTTGTCTGACTTTCGGGTGGGTTGGGTAGCCGTAAAAAGTTACCAACACACTCTTAACTCCAAAAAATCTAAAAATAAGAAATATATATATATATATATACGTACATTAAAGCAAGGATTCAGGCGATTCGTATTTTGGCAGACACCCGGGCGCTGCTTAGTCTTTGTAGATTAAGATCTTAGTATATTTCCTCCTATTGACAAGTAACAAAGTGTCTAAGTAATTACTTCTTAAATTCTGACTGGAAATAAGGGCTAGAATAAACCTTGCTAGGAACTAGCAAGGAGTTAGCATGGGGGTATGATAACACTGCATCTTGGGGTGATAAATTTGTCAATTGAGGTTTATCTTAAGAACAGAATGCACAGATAACACATCATAAATAAGAATAGGAGCATTGCATGCATCACACATCAAGATTGCTTATAGAACAGTATTAATGGTCATTTGTATAAGTACTTGTTAAAATAGGCCTCAGATGAGCAATCGGACCGCACGGATGGATTCAGAGTGACGAACGGAGTTCAACGGACTCGAAATCGGCCAAATCTGACATCCGGAGCTCCTGCAATGGGCTCAAGAAGTTCTAACCGTTGATCTGATGATCAACGGCCCACGGCGCGCCACGTGGCGCCTGCTCACTGCATCCAGATCGCCACTCACTTCTGCCTCCACCAGGAGGATGAATCTTAGCTGTCGATCTTTGATCGAACGGCTGAGAGCCGCCTGCGCGCTTGCCCTCGCCGCGACAAAGTAGCGGGCGCAGCGTAGTGGCCAATCGTCGCACACCTGTGCAGCCAACGCAGGTTCGAATCGCGCCTCGCGGAAATCAGAAGGCGAAGGGGCGCACTGAAGAAATTCCACCTACCAATCAGCAGCTGACGGCGTGGATGGAGGGACGCGGCGCGATCGCATGTGCAAAGCCGACGCCCGCAATGACGCAGGGGGCGTGGGCGCGATGCAGGCGCACGTCCCATGCGCGACATCAACCGTCCAATCCACTATCGGACGGCTCTCAAGCCACGCACACGAATTGAGCGCGGAGAAGAACACGCGCGCGCAACCGACCACCAGGTAGGGGGTTTCACCGACATTTTGGGAAGGTTTTAGCGACGTCCCGGACGTTGCTAAAACCCCTTATTCATTTGGAAAGACCTTCTCCCTATTTAAACCCCTTCCAACCACCAATGGAAGGCATTCATTCCACTTGCAAGTGCTCTACCCCACTCCTAGCTACCATTAAGCCTTCTTGTAGTCGCCGGAGGCGACGAGCCGCTGACGGAGCCCCTTTCCATCGCCGTGGCTGCCTTGCCGTCTTCCTTTTCTCTTTCTCTCTTTATCTTAAGCTTTACTTTACTTATGTTCAAGCATTCATCTAGTGTTGTAATTATAAACTAAAGTTGCATGTCAAATGAAGTTGTTTCCTATCTAGTTACTTGCCCTCTTTTATGTTTAAAGTTGTATGTGTGAATGAAGAAATTCTAACCCTATTCTCTCTCTCTCTCTCTCTCTCTCTCTTCACCCAAGACTTTTCACAAACAAAAACCCGTTATTTCCGTGACAAGAAAAAATCCGATTTTCACGCCTCCCTGAGATCGACACTCGGACTCACGTCCATTTCTTCATTTAAAACCGACGTTGCGAGCGTAAGCTATAACGACTCTTTTAAACACACGCGTCCCACGCCACATCACTAAGTTAGCTAGAAACTTGGTCAAACACTACATCATTAACATGATAAATTGGTTAAGTGAGAAAATTAGCAGAAATAACCTAAAACATCCTATTCGTGTTAACAGCGCATAAATAGGTCACTAAATGAGATATTTTCTTAATAAATGCAAAATGATGATCCAATTGCAAATTAAACACATTTTTGAGCTCAAAAGTTCAAATTATAAGTAAAACCATGTTCTCAAACATTCAATTAAGCTCCAATAAAAGCTTCATGGCATTTGGACATCAATAGGACCTCACATTCATTAGATTACATATAGGTCCTCATATTATTCACATTCATTCACACATAAAACACGCAGGGACCTCTTTGTAAGATCGCAGGGACTGCTTTGCCATCATTCTCCCCACTTATGGATTCCTACGCAAAATTCACACTATTTTGCCCACTTGGGCCATTTGTGAAAATTTTCCAAAGGACCTGCAGCACACCCAATCCACTATTCACGCGGTGAACTTGAAGTACAGGCATCGTCGATCTCCTGTCTCTCTGATCCTACCCCCTCCCACTCTCTTGGGCTGATCCATTCATCCCCTCCAGTGTTTCTTCCCATTCACTCAACATCACCTGTGATAGAGGTGAAGCTTCTGCTCCTTCCTTCGTCCACGTTGCCAGGGATGATGTAAGCCTGAGGATGTCCTCGAAGCTCCTCTCGTAGGCTCTTCACTTGCTAGAGACCTCCCTCCATTCTTCCTCTTCAGTCGCCGACTGTGGATCCAAGCAACCCATTCCTCTGATTAGATTAGGATTTTAAATGCTTTGTAGGTTAGTTATAGTGATAGTTAGTGTACTGTAGATCATTAGGAATAGAGTAGATATTGAATTCAATGATGGATTAGTGTAGTTTAGAATCGATCTCGTTCTCTCTGATCAATTTAGATCAAAGAGATGTTTTTTCACTTCCATTTTGATTCACTCTTCTTCCTCTCCATCTCACAATCATGTTCACTTCCTTCACTCAACTTCTTTTATCCACAATCACTCTCCCTCGCATTTGTATTGAGCTAATTTGTTGATTCTCTCATATTTGGTTTCAATTCGATATTATTCAAAGTTTTGGTTGTTTATGGATAGCTAAGGCTAAGGATGATCAGTTCTCTTGATTTGAGGCTCTAACAATGATTCACATGATCATTTGAGTGAGATTTGGACTCTAACCTAAAGGATTTCAGTCTATCCTTTTGGGTTTTAATTCAGATAGAAAGATACGAAGATTTAGGATTCATTTTTTATTAGAATGCATTTACTGATTTAACTTCTTTCTTCATGTTGTCTATGGCATAAGAAAGGGATTATATCAGGATTTTCATGATTCTAAGAGTTTTTAATCGTGTTGGAACGTTTATGATCATCTCTGAATTGGATTTAAATGTTTTCTGAGAGCTTAATGCTTATCTTTACCCTACACGATCTATAGTGTAAGATGGAGATCTTATTAAGGTCTCAATGATTTTAGGAAGAATTAGTTGGATTTCCTTGAAATTCAGAGGTGCTATAAAGGAGTTTGAGATGATTAAATTTCAAGAGCATTTGATGAAGGTGTTAACACATGGATTTAATTTTTAAATTATATTGAAGCATAATCACTTTTTATATGGTTGTTTAAACGTGTATTTTGACTCAAGAATCCCAAATCATCACATAAAAGGCTGCATAGCAGCTACATTCTTTGAGATTAAAATCTTATTTTAGTGGACCTGAGGATTTTTAGAACTTAAGGACACCTAGTTCTAGGTGTTTCCTTCTACAGAGATACTCAAGACCCCTGAATTAGGTCTGATCTTGGCTGTAGGTACCTACTTGTGCAGCTGAATCAACTGCTAAAAATGGCAGCACATCTCAGTTGCTGAACTGCAACCAGCAGCAACAGCCACTGTTGTGCACTGTCTTGAGTTGGATTCAAAGAGTTTTAGGTGGGATTTTTTAGGATTCTATGTAGCTAACTTGTATATATGGTTAGAACACTTATGTACAAGCATTCATGTACTTGGAGTGAATCTTAATTACTTGTAATCTTGTTTAAATCCATTGTCAGCTGCATGTTCAAGGTTCTAACTGCCCAATTGTAAGTTTGCATTGGAATTGAATTGAAAGTCATGTTTAAATGTGTGAACATCTCTTATGTGAAGTGCTGGACATTTTTTAGTGTTTAAACTTTAATTCCAACACATAGAACTCAACCTTAGGCCTTAGGTTTCACTTTAGAACTCTCATTTAGGCCTAAATTGTGTTAACTTGTAAATAAATAAAAATGATAAAAAAATCACAAAAGAAACCCATCTTCAGTAAGATTAGGTATTTCTTTAAGTATATGCGAAGTTGCAAAGTAATCCGAACTCTCGACCTGGTAAAACATACTAGTCGACAGTTCGGTCTACTTCGGAATTCAATAAAATAACCAAATCTAAAAACACCAAAAAGAGTTCTTCTCTTTATCATCTCACTCTTTCTCTCTCATCTCCTACCTCTATTTTACATTAAAAAATCATAAAAATTAGAAAATACTCACAAATATCTAAAAATACATTATATATTGTATTTATACTTGTAAATATAACTTAAAACTAATATATATGTAGATATTGTAAAATTTGTAAATAATATACATAAATAACTTAAAATTGTATTCTATATATTTAATTAAGTATTTAGAATGATTTATTGTATAGGTAACTTTATTGTATAATTGTATATTAATTTATATTAAAGTAAATGTAAATAATACTAAGTAATTACAAATACCTATGTACATATCTATAATCATATTTATTACTGTACATGCATACTTAACTAATTATTATATAGTGTATTATACCTGTACATTAATTTAATTATGTAATTATTGTAGGTAATTAAGTTAATTAGGTAAATTATTAAGTTAAAATAAAATAAATTAGTAAATTAAGTTATTACTGAAGTAATGCATATTGTACATTTATATATATTAATTTTAAATATTTTCAACCTATTTATAACATATTTATACTGTATAATAGTATTTATAACATAAATATATATATCTATCTAAGATGTGCATTTAAATGTAAATAATTTAAAATAAAAATTCTAAAATAAAATAAAAATGTATAATAAATACCTTATTATATAAATTAACTATTTATACGATCAATTACATGATTAATTTATCAATTTATACTTTAATTAAGAAATTAAATCTTAATTTAATATGTATAAATCCTTAACTTTAACTAATTTTAATATATAATTATATAAGTTAAAATCCTAAATTAATTATACAATTGAATAGCCTTATATAAGGGCTTTCCAAAAATGTAAATTAATTAAAATTTGGAATTAATTTCGACCCTCAAATCGATGGCCAAAATCTCGAAATCATGACGTAGCTTAGTGTAATCTAGCCCGCAATTGAGCAACGCAGAAGGTGCCACATCGTGGAGCTCAGACCACTCGACACCATATTTAAGGATTTTGGTGATATGCCGCTTTAGTCAACAGCGCTAGGTGCATATACCCCTTACCTTCCCCTCTCTAATCCGAGTACATTTGAGCATATACTGATAAATGAATTGGTGTGTGAGCCAGGGGGCCTATACACTATGCTGGGCCTATCATGGGCCTGAAAATGGATAAAATTGTATTCTAATTGAATTAGGGTCGATTTAGTAGTGGTCTGGACCCACCCCATTGAAGTGTTGTATGCCCACGAAAGGTGAGTCTGCCCACTAAGAAACTAAATTTTTGGCTTAAATGAACCAAACTGAAGTGTTGTGAGAGAGAGAGAGGACTCTAAAAGAAAGTAAGTGTTGAGAGGGAAGGAGAGTGAATAAAGGAAAATTTTGAAGTGTTAAGCCTAGAGCTCTAGTGAGTGTTAGAGTGTTAGGAGTGTGTGTGTGTACGTATAGTATGTATACGTGTATATATATATATATATAGATATATATATAATAGATTGCATGTGTATGTTTGAAACTTATATATATATATAAATGAATTCTAAGGCTTTAGTGATTGTTATATCCGTCACTATAGATATATAATTATGTTAGTAAACATAGTCTTTTATCTTATGTTTTGTAAATATTTTTACTAAGGCTATAGTGACATATATACACGTTACTGTATATATATTATATATTATTAGAGTTAATATTATATGTTAGTATATTTAGTCTAGTGTATGTTAGGAGTTATTTTTATACCTATACTTATATATTATTTAGGATAGTTGTACATAACTAATATAGTGTAATCATACTTAGTTTTTGATGCCCGTTTAATTATAAATATGTTTAAGGCATTGTAATGAATGCCAATTGATTCTTTTGTATATAAATTGACAAATTCATTCATTATTTGATTCATCAATTCATTTTGTAAATAAAATTAACATTTTTTTGAATAAAAGAATATTTTTGAAACATAAAGAGTGATGTATATCAATAACTACCTCACAGTAAATGACCTGGAATAAACTAGTAAAATTTAAGTAAATAAATAAATTGACGTGACATCTTTTTGCATTATGATATCTATACTACGACAAGGATACTACATCGTTTTTACCATGCAGACGATTTTCTCGACCAAGGTGACGTTGAGGTGAGGTGTGGTGGTGAGGGTAATGGGTTCTTCTAGCGCGTAACAGAAAAAGAAGAGGAAAATGAAGAAGGAAAAGGAGAGGAGAATGGTAGTGGTGATGGACGATGGTGTTGGTGGTCGGTAGAGGCGTTGATGGGTTCACGGTGAAGAAACAACAAAGGAAGAGGATGGAAAATGAAGAAGGGGATATGGTCGGTGATGTGGTGGAAATGGCAGTGGAGGTGGAGGGTTGGCAGGGATGGTGAAATTGGTGGTGCACATTGTCATCGTGCACCATTGTGTCGAGGGCAAGCGGAGGATGGCTAGCTTGAGTCCACGGTGTGTGTCGAGATCATGGTGAAGGCTCTAGGCACGGTGGTGAAGGTGGAGATGATAGTCGTCACCCTCTATTAGAGCTGCACCCTCTCCTTATACTCAGTATCTAAGAGTAACTAATTTCCTTTTGTTACATTCCTTACTGTGCTCTTTAATTGATTTGCATCCAATTCAAATTCCATATTGATTAGCCCATATTTGTAGGCTATTTAAGTATATGAATGCCTAAACATTAAGATATCTTTAACATTTAGCTAGCATACATTAGGATATAAATAAATTAATTCATATTTTTAGCTTAATTGCATAATTCATGCGTTGTATTCATATCTAAATACATTTAGAATTAACTTAGAATTGCATGCATTTAATTAGTTAACCAATTAGGTGCATTACATGCATTATTTTAATTTAACAAAGAAGTTAAGGGTTTGTGCATAAATAATCATAATATTTTATTATTATTTTCTTCTTCTTCTTCTTGTACAAGTAACGGCTACGCTTCCTCCTCCTGCATCCATTCACTCACAGCTACCAGCATTCATCTGCCGTGAAGTAGATCTGCTCCCGCCTCTTGCATTTCAAATCCACCACCTACAGCTACAAAGGAAGCGAGAGTTGACCATGTTGAGGAGGCCAGCACCCACTCCATCACCATGCTCTACTCCTACTGTTGGCCTCCATGGATGAGTTCCACCACACTGTGGACCGATGATGTGACAGCTGTTCGTTAGATTCCTCAACACAGTTAATTAAGTTATTTAGGCTTAATTAAATGCGCAAGAATGTAACTTAGGTTAACTCGAATCAAAGTCATGAATGTAGTATAGGGTCAAGTTAACCTAACATTTTAGATTTTAATATTCTTTTTTAACTAGTTGAGTCTAGGTCATTCACTATGAGGCATAACTTAATCCTAATTCACCATTTAGTTTCTAAGAATAATTAGGAACTAATTAATTAATCAATATTAGATTAGCATATTTTAAGCACATGAGTATTGCACAAAAATGAGTCAAATAAGCACAAGCAATATTCCATGAATATAAAACATATTTACACATATGATTTGTCATTAGAAACCAAGTAAACATGTTTATTACATCAAGTACTTCTAATTACAAAAGATTAAGGCAAGAAAGTGCTAAACAAATGAGTACAAATGCCTTATTTCATTTAAAGTTCAAAATAATGAAAGAGAACAAGATATATCAATGGAACTACAAATCATACGTCTAAAAATAGAATTGGACGTCTTAAAAATGGAAATTAGCTAGGTGATTACATGTAAGGACATCTGATTCTCTCTCTTTCATTCCTTCATATTATTCCTTAATTACCTTCAGCTTCTTCTTCAGCCCTTGTCTCTTTATTCTCTCTCTGTCTTTTGTCATTATTCTCTTCTTCCCTTAATCTCTTCTCCTCTCTTTCTTCTCTCTTAAGCCTTAGGCTCCTTTCGGCACTTAATCTCTTTCTTAAGTCCTCTCTTTATTGTGCTCTTATTTCCACCATATGTAGCCATTTTTCACACAACACTTAACCCATTAATTTCCCTTTACATAGAAAAATTGTATTATTAATGGGTGGTTAGATCGCTTTCGGGGATACACAGCACCCCGTAGGGTGGGACCAGACCCTACTAGAGGTCTGACCTAGTTTTAATTAGGTGGACTTTCGTATATTTATAATAATGCAGAGTACCAGCCTCTCAGGCCCACACTTACACCCACAGGCACACACACACCCATGCGCAGGCACGTGCACACGCACACACTCGCACCCACATGCTCAAGAGTTGCGCCTTGCGCTGACTATTGAGGAGGTCTAAGCGCAAAAACAACTTATACTATGTCGCACACTCTAGAATTCCCGAGGTGGGACTATTCCTAATAGTTCCAGGCTGATCTTTTAGCGAAGATTTCGGTTGATTGGCTAGATGGGCTCGATCGAAAGCCCTAAGGATGCTCTATCAGGATTCATCACCAATTTGGTGCCCAGATCTGGTCTAGCCCTTTGATTTGAAGGGCGAAGTCAAGGGTTCCGCACGACCATTAATGGCCTACAGAAGTGAAACTCAGGTCATTTGACCTAAGAGAAGGCTTCGGTCTCTCAGTTGTAGGTCTTAACAGCTTTAGGGAACTGTTCTGCATCTAATGGATCAAGAAAGAGAGCTTCTGAGAGCTTCAGAAACAAGGAAGAACTTGGGATCTCCGTTCAGGAGCTGTAGAGCTCCAATCTGAGATCTGAAAGGCTCAGCAGGGAGATAACACCCCCCAGAAGGAATCTACAAAACCTCACAAGGTTGTTAGCAATCGATTCAGGTAGAATTGAAGATCAAATCTCAACGAAACCTCACTGAGCGATGTTGGGTTCATTTCAAACCCAAACAACTCAGAGAGATTAAACGCTAAAATTAGGCAATTAAACATAATAAAATCATCATGACTGATCTCAGAAAACTTCCAGGAGTCAATTGAACCCATTAAATCCATAATTTGATCACTAAATCCTCAGTTGCGTCTCAAGTTTGACCAAAGCAGGTCAGAATTTGACTTTCCAAGTTAAAGAGTTCCAGACCAAATTGAAAGCCTAGTTCACTCTAATTCAACCTCAGGAACTCCTGTGTAACCTCATAACTGAATTTTAAAGACTTCAGAGGACTTCTCAGGCATCGTCGCCTAAGTAGAAATTTTGCTTGTTAGACAAAACAAACTAAAGACTCCTAAGCCTGAACAATAGTCGCAACAAATTCCTGAAGTGCTGAAGATGCTTCCTGACCTATCAAGCTGCTAAAACTCTAACAAAATCAAGCTCTCCAACTTCGCCGAAGTTGGAGAAGACGATGGTCAAGGAAAGCCTATACACATCAAAATAGAAAATAAACAGGTGAATCCTAATCTTGAGGTATAGAGGAAGTATTCTGGAGCTTCTCGTGAAGTTCCAAGGGCTGACGTACAAAATTGACTCGTCAGAGCTCGCCGAAGCTCCGGTGAGTCCAGTTCTAATAGATTGGAGGATAAAACTCCCTGATTTAACTCAAAATCACCATGGAAAAGTTCCTGAGGTCGCAACGAGCCTTAGGAAAGCAACAATTAACTCAAATAGCAGATTAAATCAAGGATTAACTTTGAATCTCAAAAAAAATAAAAAAATGAATTCGCCTAAACTCATAGCGGTTCCTCTCACACAATTGAGTGAGGGAAATACTGATTAGGGTTCGGCGATGGTTGATAGGTGATCTATTAGACGAATTAACCCCTCTGAGCTTGCCATGGACAACGGCTCAGAGGTTGGCATGAAAATTAGGCATTTCTAGCTTAGGTGATTATTTACCAAATTGAACTGAGGATTGGGGCCCTTGAAATGTGATTAGGCGATGGAGGGCCCCAATGCTTGTGATTTAACCTCAGTGACCTCTGCCATGGACAGCAGAGGTCACCGGTGAAGGTGATGATGGACTAGGCGTATCAGTTGGCATAAATGAGGGAAAAGAAGCAAAAAATGATCATGAGAAGTATAGGAAGGTGTATAGGTAATTGAATTGATGGATTGAAGTCTAGCAAGGCCGGAATTGTTCTCGTTGGAGCTGGAGAAGAAAGTCTAGAAATCTAACTAACCAAACTAATTGATCTACCTAAGCTAGCCTAACTAAGCCTAGCTACTCTACGCTTACCTGGACAAAGTGAGGGGAAGGGATCTCCATCGATAGCTACGTAACGGAGGACGAAATCAGAGGGTTCAAGGAAGATCTCTGGTGAGAAAGAAAGCGGAGAGGAAGGAAGGCGGCACGCTCCCAAGCCCTGTCACGGCCGCGGGAGGGGAAGAGGGTGTGAGGGAGGCGAACGCCTCTAGCGAAGATGCTCCGATAGAGAGGTGAGAGGTTGATGGGAACACCATCATAAGCCATAACTAGCTCATTTTGATCTAATTAAGTCAGTAAATGCTCCTACATAATTGCCAGAGAGTCATATTTCACTGCAAATTCATTCAGAGGGGAAGGTAAGAAAATAAGGTTAAAACTGCAGTTTTACCATCATATCATGAATGCAGTACAATCACAGGTTCTCCCAAGGGGTAATTAAGGGTCAAATGATCCTAAAAGGCTAACAACTGGGTTAGAACAGACAGAAAAGGGTTTACACGTGTTTTGATAATTAAATGACTTTTGAAACTCTAAAAATAGACCTGCTTAATTAACTGAGGTTCTGGTCAGGATAAAATTCACATAAACCCTCTAAAATTCATAGAAAAATATTCTCTAGGGTTTGAAACCTTCAATTTAACCATCAGGACCCGTCTTGACCCAAAATAGAGTCTCAGACTGACATTTGCCCTAATTTGGATTTTTACATAAATTACCTAATCAAAGTTGGTCAAAACCTAAATCTAACTTCACCATTGGATTCCTTGGGTCCAAATTCAGTTTGTACCAAAATTTGGGCCCAATCTGAGATCATCTTGACCAAGTTTGCATTTTGATCTAGTCAGACTCTTTCTATCTCATTCAGACCCTTAACTTTTGAATTCTCTTACAAATAGACCCCTAACTTCTTTGTCTTCTTCACAAGCAGGTCCTCGTGCCATTTTTGGAAGGTTAAAACCTTCACCATCGAGTTTCGAGCAAGGATTTCTCGCTCTATTCTTAATCAATCAATCCCAGATTTGAAACACAGATTCCTTGGGAAATTTCCTTCCAAATGAGACCATCCAGGAATCCCAACTCCTTCCCAAATGCTCATGCGAACCTTTAGAAGGAATGGATATCATTCGTTTACATAAGCTCCAAGGTTTCCAAGCTTGTTTCTAAGCTTGGAACCTCCTCTTAAGCCCTATATAAGCACCTCCAAGGCCTTGCGTAATTTTTGAGCAAGTTTTTAGGAGACAAATCACATTAATCCCTCTCCTCCGGCCACCAAAAAACCCTGCTTCGACGACATCTCTGGATCACCCTCCTCCAGCCGTCCAATCATCAAATTGGACGGCCTAAACTCTTCCTTTCTTCGTCACGACCCTCCCCAGCCAAAGGGAGGACGTCCCTCCATCTGCATCGTCGCTGCTCCGCTGCTTCTTCCTCCTCTGGCTCCTGTCGATCAACACCGGAGCCCTCCGCCTCCTTATCACCTCGCTAAGCCCCTCTGTGGCTCTCTTTCTTTCTATTTTACTTTTCCACTCTCTACACATACGCACGACCACTGCTTCTCCTTCAACGCACTTCATCTTCTCCGCCTCCCGCGACGCCTACTCACCGCCACACTGCTCGAAACATGACGCTACCACCCTCATTAGCTCCGCCGTGCTCCACCGCACAAAATCCCTAACATTTCCTCTCCTATTGCCCATCCTAACACCCCGACGACCTACCCACTGCTACACCACCATCTTCGACCTCCACACACCACCATACATCGTCTCACGACATGCCATTGCCACCGTCACACTGGCCGTGTCACGACGATCCTGTTGAACCAACTGACGCGGCCGTAAGGCCCTTTTTCTTGAGTTTCAGGTAACAGGTCATCGACGCCATTGGCGAAGCTTCAAGTGAAGCTTGAAGCCTTTCTCCAGGCATCGCGAGCCCCAGGCAACTTCCCTAGGCTGTGCAGAAGCTTCCAAGCACATGCCCAGGTGGTCAATTGGGCACCACATCATCAGCTTTAGCTCTAATTGAGGAGACTTCGACTTGCTGCCGATCACGCGAAGAAGGGTGGGACTTTAGTCCCACCTCGGAAGTTCACAAGTGCTTGCAGCCGCATAAGAGGAAAAAGTGATAGAGGTTTATCACCTCAAATCAATTAGGGGGTGAGGTCCCCCGCACCCTCACATGGCCTCGTCCGCGACTCTGACCCCACGGATCTGGCTGCGACCCGATAACTCGCCTACGCCTTACACTCCTCGACTGCAACTCATGCCCGCAACCCTAGACCTGGGTGCGCTCTAGGTCTGAAAACCCGATAACCCGGTACTGTTGGAGGCTCTGGGAGAGCGTGACCCAAGGAGAGAAAGAGAGGATAGTGCGTGGGGGTAGGGGGGTTTTGCTCTGAAAAGTATTAGTTGACACTTAGCCAAAATTGAGGATTCTTCCCCCTCTGCGTGAAGAAGAAGAGTACAGGAGCAGAAGAGCAAAGGAAGAAAGAAGAAGAAGAAAAGAAGAGGAGCCGCACAAGAAAAAGAGCAGAGAAAGAAAGCAGAAGAAGAAAGAAAAAGAAGGAAAGCAAGAAGAAGAAGAAATAAGAGAAAAAGCACTGTTCATCAAACGTTTAAGACGTCTGATTGACTATTCAGACGGCTGAGATCATTTCATATATAACTATTGAGTTCTATTTGCCATTATTGTAGGGAGTAATTGGTGATTTAAATCACCATTTTACTCCATTCTTTTTGCAGTCTGATACTTGATCTTATTGTTACATTATTTTGAATCAATTTTTTATTACAATTTCATATCTCTATTGTTTTAAATTGTAATTTTGAGAACTGAATTCCTATTTGCTCCCAACAAACGACCTCGGACTTTTTCGAGTATAAATTTTATCAATTTTTCGCAAGATTTCAACTATACTACAACGTAACAATTTAAAACTTGATTTCGAGCAAGAAACAGAGGTCGCCGAAGTTGGTTGGACGAATAGCCTATCATCGACTCAGTGGGGGAAGAGGGAAGGGAGCCGACCCTTTGGATCAGAGGGGTCCTATGGTATTTATAGGTTATGGTGGTGGTTATGGAGTTTGAATCTGGACGTAGAAAAGGGTGGGTACAAGCTAACCACCAGCGTTGTCTTCGATGCCAGTGAGGTTATCGCCGTGACCTAAATAGGATTATAGGATGATTCAGATCAATGGATGAGTTTGTGTAGGTGAGCGCAAGCTTTTGTAGCTTGGCGAGGAAGGACTGACACAGGATGGACGTTCATCAGAGGGTGACAACATCGCCACTTGCCAGCCGTTCAAACGGCTGAAGAAGAAACAAAGAAGAAGTGTGTTCACAGGGACCTATGTTCAAAGAAAGATAAGGACCTATGTGCATGGAAAGGACTCAAGTGCAATGAAACTTAAGGACTAAAACGTAAACTGAGGTTTTCAAGGCTTATTTTAATTTAATTCCTTTTCAACTTTTTATATATGATTATAAATTAGATAAATATTATATATATACACCTTGAATTTATGTTTTTGATCTTTTTAGCTTAATTTATTTAACTGATTACATTACTTCAATTATTACATATTTAAGGTTAAATATTTATAATGTTAACTTAAATATTAATTAGGTAGCTAAATATTTATAATTTGAGTCCAATTATTTAAATTATTAATAACATTAATTGATATTTAATGTAGTATTATTAGCTTATTTTATGGTCCTTTAATATATTGTCCCTTATATTATAATTAAACCCCAAATAAACATATTCTTAGCTAATTAACTAGGGAAACTAGTTAATTAGGGGTATTTAAGAGCATGATGAGTCTCTCATTAACAGATCGCCATGCCAAACCAGTGGACTTATGCCAACACTGTGCGTGAGCCTTCACGACTCCACCTTATCGTGAGTGTGGTCGCACCAGCCGCGTGAATATCTTTTTCTTCATTTCCATCTTTCTCATGAACACCCACCACCATCTTCACCTCTACGAAAACCCATAACCACCAACTCCTCGTAGACCACCATTGACCCCTTACGCCAATAGCAACACCATCAACTGCCCACTACACCGCCACACAACTCCACTTCCATCGTCACCGTCCATCAACATCCACTATTCATCTTCTTCTCCTTTTCCTTTGCAATCAAGAGAACCCAACATCGCCACCTTCCAATAACCACTTGCAACACACCACGCCCGCGCCTTCCTCTCCCACATGTAGCCAGCAGCACGCCCGCATGCACCTCTAGCTGGCCAGCTGCACAACCCCGCCTCGTCACACCTTTGCCCACACATGCGTGCATCTCCGCACACCCAGCAGCAGCAGTAGTAGCCACCTCCAGTGCCTCTCCTCACGCTGCTCGCATCTCCTCTTCGTACTCACTCCGTGCGCTGCTCACCACTGCTACGCCATCGCTATCCACGCGTGCCATCAAGGAGCAACACTCCTTTCCGCTTCTGCAGCCAGCAGGAAGAGCTCCATCGCCACCGCCCCTCTCCGCTTCGTCCAATCGACTCCAGCCATGCCATACCTCGCCGCCACCTCCGCCAGGTGCGTACCGACCTCGCCCACCTCCGGTGAAGACCACGCCGTTGGTCATCTCCACCTCCGTGTGTGAGAACCAACAAAGCCAATCCTCTGTTTTAGTATAATTAATAATCACATTTATGTGCCATTGAGGGGGAGAGGATTTTGAGTATTAATATTCTATTTTGTTGATTTTATGAGCATAATCCTCTTCTTTCATATAAATGAGATTTCAACATATCTAGCACTTGATAGCATAATTTAAAGGAGATTTTGGATTGATACTTGGGGGAAATCAATATTGGACATTAGTTTTTGACCCGTGCGAGTTTGTAACAGACCTTGCCTCCCTATGGACACGACTTGCTCTCTCGAGTGGTTATTTTTAATTATTTTGATAAGTGATTTTCCACCACTTTGATACTACTTCAATGCGTCATTCTGTGTACGAAACCACAAAAGTGAAAACTATCTTTTCACATATATGTGGAGATACTTGTAACGACTGTAATGATTTTTTTCTTTCTTTGCTTTGCCATTGATATGCAATGATGAGTGATGAGAGACTCATTATGTCTCCTAATTTACCTTAATTAGCTAGTTTCCTTAGCTAATTAATAATGAATAACATTAATGCAAGGTTAATTATACAATAAAGGAAAAATAGCTAGGACCTTACAAATAAGTTGAAATAACTTAATTAAGGCTTAATTAGTGTTAACTTAAGTTTAATCGTTAATAGGACTCAAATCAAAACTAAATAGCTATATATAAAGCCTTATATAAATATTCCTTATAAAAAAATAAAACCTTATATAAATAACTTATATCTATTGTTCTAAATTAACTTAATAATGTATTCACTTAAATAAATATAGCTAAAATGGGAAAAATGTAATTCCATGGCATAAACATGTTATTTACATTATTTATAATTATATATAAAAAGTTGGAAATAAATAAATTAAAACAAGCCATTAAACTCAATGTTTGCATTTATGCTCTTAGCTTCCTTATCAATCGAGTCATTTTCCTTTCAATCAGGTCCTGCATTATTTACTCATGGGCCCTTGTGCATACTTTCTTCTCCAACCTCTTCTTCCTCCTCTTTAATGGTCCACGACTTCCAGTGACAACACCTCCTCGATCACCATCGTATCAACGTCACACGGTCATTGCTATTGCCACCATTCTTTTGCTCATTCTCCCCTCCACATCCAATGGATTGGATCTCCCTAAACCTAACAAACTCCAATGCGGTGAGTCCACCGTCGCCGGAGATGAAGACCTTTATTGACATGTATCTAGACATGTTTACATCTAGATTCCTAGCTTCTAATCTGTCTCCCTATAAATAGCCCCCTAGGCCCCAATGATCAAGGTCGGTTCCCTAACTATTGATGAGAGACTCATCATGGCTCTTAATTACCCTTAATTAACTAGTTTCCTTAGTTAATTAGCTAAGAATATACTAAATACATGATTAATTATATTATAAGGGATTAAATAAGAACGACCTTCAAAATAAGTTAAAAATACTAAATTAAATATCAATTAATATCATTAATAATTTAATTAATAATTTAGACTCAAATATTGAATACTTAGCTACCTACTTAATATTAAAACTAACTTAGTTAATCTTATGACCTAAGTACTTAATTAACTTAAATAAACTAATCACTTAAGTAAATATAGATAAAAAAATAAAAACATAAATTCAAGGCATAAATATAATATTTACCTAATTTATAATCATATATAAAAAGTTGAAAAAGAAATAAATTAAATTAAGCTTAAAAATCAACTGTTTACGTTTAAGTCCTTAATTTTTTGTCAACTGAGTCATTTTCCTACAAATAAGTCCTTAGTTTTTATTACGTATGAGTCCCTATGTGCACAACACCTTTGTCTTCTTCTTCCTCGGGCTTGGATGGCTGAGGATGACCGGTGTCCACATCATCTGATTATCCTCAATCTCACGACTACACACCTCCCTCGCCGCCAACCTTCCGCTCACCGCCGCCACTTAATCCAACGACTCCGATCCTCCTCAACCTAACAAACTCCGACACGGTGACTTCACCGTCGCTGGAGATGAAGGACCTTAAACCTCTACACTTAGACACGATTGCATCCAGATGCAAGCCCCTTACCCTCCTCCGCCACCTATAAATAGCCCTGGCCACCTCCGATTTCACTAGTTGGCCCCCTATCCCTCTCCCCCAAACTGTGACCGATGAATAGGCTATTTCCCTCCCCTTCGACGACCTCTCACATCTCTTTCGGAGCGCTTTTGGCGGATGCGTTCATCTCCCTCACCTCCTCTTCCTCTCCCGTGGCTGTAACAGAGCTTGGGAGTGCTCTATCTCCTTTTCTCTCCGTTTCCTTTCTCTCCGGAGCTTGATCCGATGACCTCGGATTTCGTCCTCCGTTACGTACCTTTCAACAGAGATCCTCTATCCCCTTCGTCTACGTAATCATAGAGTAGCATAGTTCTTAGTTTAGAGTAGAATTAGATAGATAGAATAGTTAAATTTTAGATGTGAACTTCTTCCCCGACTCCGGAGAGGCCAAATCCGACCTCACAGGATTTCAATTCACACATTTGACTACTTAAGCATGATGAGAGACTCATCATAGCTCTTAAATACCCCTAATTAACTAATTTTCCTAGTTAATTAGCTAGGAATATGTCTATTTAAGGTTTAATTATAACATAAGGGACAATATATTAATAGACCATAAAATAAGTTAATAATATTAAATTAAATGTCAATTAATGTTATTAATCATTTAAATAATAATTTAGACTCGAATTATAAATATTTCGCTAAATAATTAATATTTAATTTAACATTATAAATATTTAACAATAAGTATGAAATTAACTTAAGTAATTTAACTAATTAAATAAATAAAGCTAAATGGGTCAAAAATGTAAATTCAAGGCATATATATAATATTTACCTAATTTATAATTATATATAAAAAGTTGGAAAAGAATTAAATTAAATTTAACTTAACATACCTCGGTTTATATTCTAGTCCTTAGAAATCATTTCAAGCGAGTCCTTTTATGCATTTGGGTCCCTGCGAGCATAACCCATCTTCTTCCTCTTCTTCCTCGCATTGGACGACTGACGACAGTCGATCACCGCACCGCTTGATCATCGTCCATCCATCATCAGAACTCCTCCGCCCAAGCTTCTGATCTTCGGCTCACTTTCCTCTCCTAATCCAACGGTGCGGATTGGCCACTAATCCTAATTAGGTCAGGCATTTAATTGAACCTAGATGCTTTTCCGTCTAAGTACATCCCCCTTATCCTCTACCATCACCTATAAATAGCCCATCATACCTCTGATTTGAGTGGTCGGTTCCCTTCCCTCTTCCCCCACTGAGTCGACGATAGGCTATTTGTCCAACCAACTCTAGTGACCTCTCACCTCTATCGAAGTGTCTCCACCAGAGGCATTTGCCTCCCTCACCCCCTCTTCCTCTCCCACGACCGTGACAGGTGATAAACACACATGAATTCATGATAAATTTCTTATTTATGATAGTTTCTAGGCTTAGCATTGTATATCATGTTATAAATATTGCATAACATCCATTGCATAGCATTTAGGATAGTTATATGTTTTGTATATTAATTCCTTCATTTTATATGGCTAGGAGGCAATGCAACATCCTTATAGACTTCGGATGAAAAATCCGACTATACGGATGGATCCGGAGCGATGATCACAGTTCGACAACGTAAAAATCACCTCGATTCAAGCACTGTGGCATCCTCTACAAGCAATGAAGGGTGGATGGTCCAGATGGTGCCACATTGCACCATCTGGAGCGCCCAAAGCCACACACCACATCTTCAAAGGCTTCCCATCAAGTGATCTCAGCCGTTGTATCGCCTCACCACGCGGCTGCAATTCCTCCTCGCGACGCACATGCAGGCTTGGTGCAATGGTGGGAGCAGCGGTTTGCAACGGAGGGGAGCGGGTTCGAATCCCCGTAGCCCCCGCCATTCTCAATCTAGCCATCACATGTGCAGCACTAGCATGCACCAGCAGCACGTGCGCACAAGTTAGCGCATGCCAGTGCGCACACCAGTGGGTCGCCGCGCAATCTGCGCGCATGAACGGGGATAGCATAGTGCGCATGGGGCGGGCGCGTGCTCGGTAAGTGCCAGCCTTCAGTGACAGCTTGGCAGACATACAGCGACACTTACAGTCGTCGCTAATTCTTCGCGCCCCAGCAAAGCCAACTGTGGGCGTGAGCAGGCATGAGCTGCCCATAGCGACACTTCCAGCGATGGCCTAGAGGTCACTAATGGTCCCATACCTATTTTTTTGCCTCTTCTCCTCCACTATAAAAGGATCTACACCCCCTCCCTTCCAAGCCATCTCTACCTACTCTACTCCCACCTACTCCTAAGCTCTAGCAAGCCTACCAATGCTCCACTAGAGCTTACTCTCAAGTTCCCAAGGCTCCTATTAGTGTAGCGAACCTTTGCCTCACCAAATATTCATCCCTATTCCCATCTCCATTCTTAGGTCACTTTGGAACCGTCCTCCTACCTCCATTTCGGTAGTAGATCATCTCCGCCTTCTCACCTCCATTTCGGAGCCACGTCGAAGCTTTCCTCTACCCGACGTCCTCCTGCATCTCACCTCTATCGTCTTGCTCCCCACCTCTTTTGTCCGAGCTTCCACCAGGCCCCGTCATCTCATCGAACAGCCGATTCGGGAGATTTCTTCTCACCCCCCTCTCTTTTTATGCTTTCATAGTTTATTGCAATTGACATTGGAGTGATATATATATCAGATTTGTTTCATATCTCTTGTGATTCATTCTGCTTGTCTTCTTCTTTCAAAAATACAAAAAAATAACAAAACCCTAAAATACCAAAAACAAATAAATCGAAGTGCGGTTTTTAATTAAAGTAAATGTCGCCTCCCTATATTTGACACGGGACTCCCTTGGAGTTTAGGTATAAATTTTATTTGATCATGAGTTTTGCAACTACGACAACGGGTTACTTGTAACCCTAATTTCAAACTCGCAAAACATGTGCGATCAATAAGGCTTGGGAGCGCGCCGCTACTCTCTCTCTGCTTCCTTTCTCATCGGAGATCTTCCTTGAACCCTCTACTTTGTCCTCCGTTACGCAGTTATTGACGAAGATCTCTCTCACTCACTTCGTCTAGGTAATCATAGAGTAGATAGCGTTAGTAGGGATAGTTTAGATAGGTAGATTAGCTTAGTGTAGCTTAACTTCAGTGTTCCTTCTCTAGCTCCGGTGAGGCCAATTCCGGCCTCGTTGGATCTCAATCCACTCTTTCACTATCTGTACACACTTCTCTACTCTTTACAATCACACTCCACTTCTTTTCCCTCACTTTTAGAAGTTGAATTGCCTAGGCCACCTCCACCTTCACCAGCGACCTCCGCTGTCCACGGCGGAGGCCTTCGAGCTTAGAACACACTCATTGGGGTCCTCCATCACCTTATCATCACTTAAAGGCCCGTTCAACTAATCAATTAGATCAATAATCTACTACACTTCAAATGACCAATTTCATCCAACCTCCTGAGCTCGCTGTCAATGGCAGCTCAGGAGGAGTTCATCACCTAATCACCTACTCACAGAGCATCACAAGACTCTCTCGAGTCTGTTCCCTCACTCAATTGAGTGAGAGATTGGTCTCTGAGTTCAAGTGAACTCAAATTATGTTTTTACTGAATTCGAAGCATATCTTTTGACTTGATCTTTAATTGCTATAATTGTTGAGTTTCTGAGGTTCTTTATGACCTAAGGACGCTCCTGAGATCAACTATGGTCAGAATCGTGGAGTTTTGAACCCCAATACCTCAGTTTTGGACTTACCGGAGCTCCGACGAGCTCCGACAAGTTGAATTTGAGCTTCAGCCCATGATTTGACCTGAGAAGCTCCAGAATACATTTATAAGGCCTAAGGATAAGGAATTGATGATTTTTATTGCATTTTGAGGTCTAGAGCTCTTGATTGATCTTTATCTTCTACAACTCCAGAGGAGTTGGAGAGACTGATTCTTTGAGGTTCCCAACTATCCAATAGGTCAACGAGCATCCGAAGAGCCTGTAGAACCTATTTTAGGTTTCAAATCAGTCTTAAAGCTTTTGGAGTTTTCTAACGAACACAGCCACCTTCGATCTCAGGCGGCGACGTCTGGGAACTCATCAGAAGTGCTCAAAACTTAGTTTTGAGGTGTTGGATCAATTCCTGATGATGAATTAAGCTAATTTTAGGCTTTAATTTGATCTAAGAAGCTAAAAACATGAAAGTCAACTTCCGAGCCTATTGGGTCAAACCTGAGCCATTATTGAGGATTAATTGATGAGAACTCTGAATTGATGGGTTGATTTAGTCCCTGAAACTATTTAGAGATCAATTAGGGCGAATTTAATGAGTTTTATTGAGGTTTAAATGCATTTTTATCTTCTGTGCAGTTTGGGTCGTTTTCGAACTCAACACGATTCCTTAGAGGTTATGTCGAGATTTGAAGCAAATTCTTGTCTAGATCAGTTGTTTTTAACTTCTTGAGTCTATTCAAATCTATAACTGAGGTCTTTCTCTCTCTGTTAAGTAATTTCAAGCTCAGATCTGAGCTCTGAACCTGAGATTGAAGCTCGTCAGCTTCTATTTCTTTCTGAAGCTCTCAGATCCTCACTTCCTTCTCCATTAGGTGCGAAATTGCTTATTGAAGTCTTCCAGACATTCAGTTAAGGTCAAAAGACTCTCCAGGTCACTAGACATGATTTCTCCTCTTGCTGGCTTCCGCAAGCATGGCGAACAGCTGTGGTTCGTCCATCAAATCGATGGACCAGATTGGATCTAAACACCAAATTGATGCATGAATCTTGTAGAGCGCATAAGCAGCTCTCAATCGAGCCTTTGTTCG
The DNA here is from genome assembly GCA_037157565.1 of Thalassia testudinum. Taxonomy (NCBI): domain Eukaryota; kingdom Viridiplantae; phylum Streptophyta; class Magnoliopsida; order Alismatales; family Hydrocharitaceae; genus Thalassia; species Thalassia testudinum. The sequence goes on along the minus strand of JAZHRO010000054.1, from coordinate 21,805,755 downwards.
ATTGATTTGGTCAGCTGAGTTGCTAGGAATCTCCAGGCAAAGTCTGGCTTGAAAGGGTGAAACATAGTCCCCCATCGGGTATGGGTGAGCACATGACTTAGTATAATACTCAAATGTGCTACAACTTCCTTGGTCGTCAGCGCATGCGCGAAATGAATAGAGCATGTGTGCAGGTGTGTGCATAGGCACGTGCTTGTGCGTGGGTGTGTGTGCCTGTGTGCGTGCATGGGCCCAAGTGTGGGCATGGATGTGTGTGGGCCTGGAATGGCTCGATACTGTGCAATGATGAAAATAAATGAAATCCACCTTAAATAAACTAGACTCGAGATCAAGTAGGATCTGGTCCCACCCATTAGGGTGCCGTGTATTCATGAACGAGCTTAGGTTGCCCATTAAAAACCTAATTTTTATAATTGAAGAGAGCAAATAGGTTAAGTTGGTGAAAATTTAGCTAAGTGTGGACATAAGGCATGCACAGAGAACTTAAGAAAATAAGAGAAGAGTTTAAGAAGAGGGGCTTTAAACAAGAAGAACAGAAAGAGCTCAAGAAAGAAAGAGAGAGAATAAGATGAGAGAAGGGCAGAAAGCTGATAGAAAAGTAAGAGAAATCAGACGTCCATGCTTTATATCAGAAGTCTAATTTGAACTTTTAAGCCATCTAACTCAATTTTCAGACGTCTGATTTCAGGGTTGAAGTTATTATACGATTTGTTTTGAACTTTTAATTGTTGTAAAGGCATTGTTGACTCATGTATTATATTCTATGCCTTATACTTCTATATTAAATGTTGTAATAAACTTGTTTACTTGATTTTAAATGTTAGATTCCTTGTGCAAACTTGTTTTTTCTCTAATGGAATTTTTCATGCTTTTACTTGATCAATTCTTTGTGCAAGATTCATGTGCTTAAAGTATTATGATTATAATCTGATTAATTAAGTAATTGTTAATTATTCTTAGAAGTTAATGGTGAATTAAGCTTACTATTATGCCTCCCAGTGAACGACCTAGACTCAACCAGTTAAAAAGACCTTAAAAATCTAAAATGTTATGTTAACTTAACCCTATACTACATTTCCGACATCAATTCGAGTTAACCTAAGTTACATTCTTATGCAATTAATTAAGTCTAATTAACTTAATTAACTGTATTGAGAATTAACGCATCAGAGCACCTTCCTCACCTCACCACAATCTCCATTCACTTTCTTCCCTTTAGAATTTATCGCTCAAACGACTAGTCCACTCCACCTCCACCGGAGATCTCCGTTGTCCATGGCGGAGGTTCTTTGGCATAGATCACCTCCGCTAGGGGCCCTTCATCACCTCTCCACAACTTCAGGGCCCCGATCTACATCTTAATTAGCTTAATTAACATACACACATAAAATGCCTAAATGCACCTCAACTTCCTGAGCTCGCTATCAATGGTGGTTTAGGAGGAGTTTTATTACCTAATCACGCACTCATAAAGCATCACCAGGCTCTCTTGAGTCTTTCCCCTCACTCAATTGAGTGAGAGGAATGTACTGGAGTTCAGTCGAACTCAAAAGAAACTTTCATTGAATTCAAGATAAATCTCTAAGTTTGATTACTAATTGGATTAATTTAAAAGTTCTTGAGGTTCTTTGTGACCTTAGGAAGCTTTTAAGATCATCTTGTGGTGAATCATTAAGATTTCATCTCCAACGAAATCACTTGGCGTTCATCGGAGCTCTGATGAGTTTCGGCGAACCAAATCTACACCTCAGCCTTTATAACTCTCTCAAAAGCTCCAAATCACTTCCTTGTGATCTTAGGATCAAGAATCACATTTGATATTTGTGCACAGATGTTCACACCTCCAGATTGATCGTCTTCTTCTCCAACTTCGGCAGAGTTGGAGAGACTAATTTCTTGAGGATTTAAGTTAGGTAATAGATCTATAAGCTTGTTGAAATGACCCTTCCAAGGATCGTTGGGAATTTTTCCGGAAAGTTAGGAATGTAAATGCGAGTACTTGGACTCTTTGAGTTGAGTGTGTGGTTTCTTTGGGAAGAAGAGAGTTTGCGAGAGGGTGTTACGCTATTTTTCCCCTCCCTCTCTCTCTCCTCACACACCCACTCACGCACACACACACGCACACCTCCTTTCCCCCACCCACCTCCCCCCCCCCCCCCCCCCCCCAAAAAAACCTTACCAACTCCTTCTATTTAACCCCTTCACCCCACTCCATCCCCACACCACCACCTTCATCTTCTCCCCCCTACTGGCGGCCATCTTCTTCTCTCGCCCCCCTGCCACAGCGAGTGGAGGGGAAGGAGAGGGACGGGACGAGGAGAAGGAGAGAGGGTGAGAGTGTGAGCGAGGGAGAGAGGGAGAGCAAGGGCGTGGGAGAGAGGAGGGAGCTTGGGAGAGCTCGCGCGCGTGGAGCACCTTGCCGGGGTGCAGCCGTGAGCGTCAGGGTTACGCAGTTGGAGGAGTCGAGGCGACCACGGGAGCTTGGAGGAGCTCATGCGGGAGGAGGCGAGTGATGAGTTGCGACTTATCATAGCTAAATCGCCTAAATTAAGTTAGAAACTAGGTTAAACACTATCAAATTAACACATAAAAAGGGTTAAGTGTAAGAATTAGAGAAAAAAGACCTAAAACATCAATTCTGTACTAAAAACGCATAATTAGGTCATTAAATGAGATATTCTATTCATAAATGTAAAATGATGATCCAATTGTAAATTGAACACATAAATGAGCTCAAAAGCTCAAATCAAAGGTATATTTAACTTCTTAGATGTTCAATTAAGCTTATGTAAAAACTTGGATGCATTTGGATATCATTAGGGCCTTGAAATTAAAGATTTACATTTAGGTCCTTAGTACATTACATTTCATTCATTAGAGAACTTCTAGGGACCTATGTGTAGACCACTGGAACCTCTCTGCAAGCCTAAAAGGACTATTCTGTTATACTTTTTAACCAGTTATGGGCCTGCCTGTAATATTTCTACCCCTTCGTAGAGGGGTGTACCCTGCAAAATCACCAAAAGAATCCCAGACACCTGCAGTCCTGCTCGAACACTGTTCACACGATGAACTCGTGTGATCCTGGTCGTCGATCTCTTGTCTCTCTTGATATGTGGCTCGATTTGAATTGAACCTTCGCGTGATTCGGCACGTGTGGTCACCTTTTCACCAAGATCCCATCCGACCGCTTTTTGATTTGGCAGCACACGCTCTCTCCTCTCATCCTCGCCGCTCTTGCCCTTTGCGCCTAATTTCACCCACGTGGTGCTTGGATCCACTGCTCTTCCTACTTAAGCAGCTCCACAGTTGCGCGTGCAGGGGATCGCTCCCTCCTACACCTCTTAGCGATCATTCTTCCTCTCTAGCTACTCTACCCACCTCTCCCCATTTTCACAACCACCGGCTGTGAAATCCACATTCTCTCCGATACTCCTCACCACTAAGGACTTTGTAGCACCTAAGGGCGACCCTGAACTCCACTAGAGGTTTTCACTCCGCTGGAGCATCTCCTCCCTCCTTTCTTCCTCTCCATCCACCGGGTGGAGATCTAAAGGTCCCATTCTTCCTGTTAGATTAGGTTTACTGCTTTTTAGATTAAGTGTAGTATAATTAGAGTAGATTAGCAGTAGAATTTAGTTGTAGATTAGAACTGATCTAGATGCATGATGATAGTTTAGCTTAGGAGTAGGTTTAGTATAGAAATTCACATTTTCACCTCCTCTGATCACTTCAGATCAGAGGAGATGAATTCCCCCATTCATTGATCACTGTTTTCTCCCCTTACACATTTTCATTTCGCTTTCTGATTTTCTCGTGTTTTAATCCACAATTCACCCATCCATTTGGAGCCAAATCCCCATCCCATTGCTTTTAAGCTTTGAGATGAGGATTTGCGCTCAAATCCACCTAGGGGTCTCTTCACTCATGTCATTTTGTTCATAAAGACCCCTGATCTAATTTTGAAAAGAATCGATTAACTTGATTTGATTTCAAGATGGATTTCAAAGTAAAATCGCAAGATTTTGGTCAAATTGGGTTTTCAAGGATTTTTGATCAAGTGGATTGATGTATTTGGGTTTAATTCAGACCTTGGCTGTGAGTTTGAGATGTCTTGATATTACATTCTTCCTCAAACGAGCTAGGTCTGAATTGAGTATTAACCGAGGCTTTCAAGGACTTGAATGCATGGTAGAGCCAAGGAGAATCAACCTTGTTGATTGGAGGCTCTATCAAGGATTTTTATGTGGATTTGTTTATGAGATTTTGATTTTTAACCTATGGGATTCTTAATATCCCCTAAGGTTTTTAGCATAATGAGATTTAAGCTGAATTTATTGGTCTGAATCCAACATTTTCTACATGCTGTCTATAGCATTAGAAAGTGTTAGATCAGTAAGTTTTTTATTTTATTTGAAGTGAAAACACTCACAAGGGATTTGGATTTTTTTAAAAAAAGAGAACACTTGAGAATGATTTTTATGGCATCTTTTTAGACCTTGTCAGATTTGGTTTTAGAGATTTATGTATTTGTGAATTCCAGCTAGTCATAGGATATTGCTGCATGATGCAGCTACATTTAAATTCAAGTCATAAAAATATTTCCTGATCAAGTTAGTTTGTATCTCTAATCAGGCTTTATCAAGTCTGATTTGAGATATAGATGATAGTATCAGGAGATAATTTACTGATTTGGAGTTTCAATTTTGCTGCAGGAACTGTTTTCTCTGAATTATGAATACTGCAGCAAGGTTATGTGATGTGTTAAGACGTCTAGGCCTTGCCTAGATTGTCTTGAAGTGTTCTGCAGTTACTGTCAGTTGTTGCTGCAGCTAATGGTGGCTGATGTTGCAGCTAGTTGCTTCCCATTTCAACAATTGTTTGATTTAGACTATTAGGGTTGTAGATGAAGTCTTGACTCTTTTTAAATGGTCGACCTATTTTCTATGTTGTACATCGTTTATGCAAGCTTTCATGTACAGTTAAATGACTTTAAATCATATTTAGATTGCTTGCATCTTGTTTAGAATTCATTGTCAAATAAGGACTTATTGCCTAACTGTAAAAATCAAAATTAATTGAAATCCAAGTTGAATTTCACGCTTAACTGCTTGCATCTTTTCCATATCTTGTGTTGAACATATTTGAGGCAGTTCATTGCCTATCAAGTCTTTAGAGTCCCATTCTAAGCCTTAAGCTCACTTAGAATACTCTTTAAAAGCCTAGAATGTGTTAACTTTGTAAATAAATAAAAATTTTATAAAAAGATCAAAAAAATAAAATAAATCTATCTTAGTGAAGATCAGGTATACTTTTAAGTTCATACCAAGTTTCATGATATTTTGAACCTCCGACTTGATAAACATACCAGTCGACGGTTTAGTATACCATGGAACTTAATAAAAGAAATTAACTATAAAAATACCACAAACACTCCCTCTTTCTCATCTATTTCTTTCTCTCTCACCTCCTACCTCCATAAAATATATAAAACCCATAAAAAGTGAAAAAAAAAACCTAAAAATACCTAAAAACCCATTGTATATTGTGTATATACTTGTAGATATAAGATATATAGTAAGCTATACGAGTAAATAGTGTAAATTAGATATATATTAAGTATGAATAACTTATGTATGTATTATATAATGTAACTTAAGTATATAAATTAACTCAAACAGTATATAGCTTACTTATTTAACTATTAAACAGTTATACTAATTTATATGTACTAATAAGCTATATAAATTAATAAACCCTATAAATAAACATATTTAATATTGAAATTGTACATCACAGACGGCCACGGCAGAGTCCTAGACGTCTGAGATCATCACAGGAGCTTAAGGTGAGTCTCTGATGACTTTTAAGACGTCTGGACTTATTTCCAGATGTCTGATTTGGGTCTGTAGACACGTTTTTGACCCGTTTAGGGTCCGATCGGGATCCGTTTACGCAAACGAAGTATCTATGGTTTCCTTGTGAGTTCCTCTACATATTTAAAACCATTATATACTGTTCTGAACGTTCCGTTGTGATGTGTTCCTTGGTATAAAACTTCGACTTATTGCGTGTCTAGGGCTTGCAGAGGCACGTGCGTCTGCAGTTCGAACCTCCAATACTCCCGGATTGTCTGGTAGAGTGATTTCCTCCTGTTCTACTTATAAAATATGAATGCATCTATGAAAATTAGATAACTGGAAACCTAGGATGTTGCATGAACCCTAGGACGAGAAATGGTTGAATCGCTTGTTTGTGTGATTGAAACTGTATTTATGAATGAATGAGCTGAATTGTTAGCAACTACTTGTTAATGAATATGAGTTGCCTGTTAGAATATGAGCTGCCTGAGATAACTGAATAGATATCTGAAAGTAAATCAATGGGGTGAAAGGAAATTACTTGTAAAATAAATAACTGGAAAAGATAAATTTACCTGCTAGTCTGGTTACCACTCTACTTAGCGTTCGCTGACTCCGTTTTTACATAACCCTTTACAGGTCCAGGAGTTGAGCAGCTCGAGTTACCGGCTGCAGAGGATGCTGGGCCCAGTCGAGCCCAGCAGTGGTTTTCGTACTGTTGTTGTACTCTCTTTTCTACTAGTGAGTTCAGACTTTTGTTTACTGCTCCTGTTGCTATACTTCTGTTCTGCTTTTCTATTGTTGTGGTAGTATATACTGATTAGTAGTTTTTACTTACCTTTACTGCTTGTACGCCTTTACTGTTAGTTACATTGCCTAGTGAATGTGGTTTATTTTCCTATTTTTTTGTTATTTCTTGTTGGACGACTAGGTCTTGGGATTAGTCGAGTCGAACCGGTCTCGGATCCTTTAGGGATTCGAAAATCGGGTCGTAACAATAATTAATGGCATGAATTGTTGCATAATCATAGGCCAGTATTGGCCTAAAACTATGCAAAAATAAACCTAATAATCAAACTATAGGCCTAGCTTAGTAGTGATCGATTCGACCCATTGGGTTGTAGATTCTGCGAAAGGCTACACCTGCCAATCAATAATTTTTGCTAGGTGTCTAGTGCTAAGGAGGACTTATGTGCTCTATGAAATGGCCAAGTGTTGTGTTGAGTAATGAAGGTTGAGCTTAGAAGAAGGCAAGTGTGCTAAGTAATAAATCAAGTGTGCCTAAGTTCTAAATGATAAATGAGCTTAATTCATGTTGTTCTAAAATAATATTTTATTGTAATTTCTTTTGCTCTTTAAATGAGTATCATTTCTTTTTGCTTGTTCTTGCATATGAAATGATTGTCATATTTTTATCATCTATTTTGATGTAATTATTCATGTGATTAACATATTAGAGTAATTATTATTTAATTAAGTCTTTAATTAAGTACTTAGCCTAATTAAGTATTTATTAGTGTAGTACTCTATATTATAGAGTAATATAAGCTATATTAGTTAAGTAGTAGTATTATTAGTATAATCTAAATAGTATAACTTAAGTAGTTAAGAATAAAGATTAGTTTAGAATAAATGATGATTGATTAAGCCAATTAAGCCTCCCTGTGTTTAACCTAGACTCAACCAGTTAAAAGAATTTTCTAAATGTTAAGTTATTTTGCATCCTATACTATAATTAATAACAACAAATTAATTAAGCAATGTAGTTTAAGCATCATTTTTGATACTATTAATTAAGATTAATAACCTTAATTAATTATGTTGAGAATTTACACATCAATGACGAGACTTGCTTTCCAACCTAGGCATATCCGTAATTTATGCTCAAAATTGATATACCAATAAATAATTAATCAAATATTAAGGTGCATAGAATCATGAAACACACATGAATCTCAAATCATGGTGTTAAACTAGTCGCGTAATAAAGTAAATTTCTCAACTTAAAATCAATCCCCAAAATTAATGTATTTAGGTTATAATTTAATCCACTAATGTGGATTTATCACTTCTGTGTCAACACGTCAAGGCCATGATATATAGAAGTTGAACAAGTGGCGTGAGCTAATACTGGATGAAAAAAAATTGAAAAAGCGTCTCTTCATTCCAACTATTTCTTTCCCTAACCATCAACTCAACCACCTTAGACAACTAAAGAGCATAGTGGACCTTTGGCATGAGCAAATAATCACTATTTCTAACTGATCACTCCAAATATCGAGATGTCCATTCCCCATCAGCCACATTGAGTGCTTAAAAAGCCAATCTTTTACTTCTCCTAAAGCCTTCATAAAATTAGAGTATGATGGTTTAGGAATGTACTCCCAGAAGTACTTACCTTTCGATTGCCTCTACCATAAACCATCATGCTCAACCCACAACGACCATCCCATCTTCATAATAAAAGCAAGATTTGTAAGCCTTGCAAATCTAAAGCCCAGTCCACTCAAATGTTTTGGTACACAAATAGTATGCCATGCCTTCATATAAATATGCTTTTTGTCATTTAAAACCCCCCCACCAAAAGTCTATGATTATCCTCTGCAAATGTAATCAGAGCTTCTTCAAGAATAGATTTGTTGACATGAGATAATTGGGGAAGAAGCAAAGCAAGCTTTGTAGAGGGACTCCCCTACCAACCTGCGATAAGGACCTTGCCTTCCATCCAACCAACTTGTTAACGTATTTGGTGATGAGCAATTCCATCTCTAGTCATGTGGCCCGCACTTATAATGCTGATAATTTCTTCCTACTCCTCCTGACTCATACCATAGCTGAAAAAAATTCTAGACATAGAATAATTTACTTTCTGCCTAGAACAACATTCATATTCTCTTAATATCTCCTGAAGTGCTGCTGATTCCCTAGAAGTGACTTTGGCAAATAAGATGGCGTCATTAGTGAACATCAGGTGGGTGATGGGACTGGCATTTCTGTGTAATTTATAACTTGATATATAATTGTTGTAAAGGGCAATATCCAAAGATCTAGACAAATATTCAAAACATAGAATGGAGATATAGGGGGAGAGGGGACAACTTTGTCTAATACCGTGGGAAGGAACAATGATATTAGAGGAAGCACCATCCATAAGCACCTGGAATGTAGCAGAAATGATACATGACATTATCAAATTAACAAGAGAAGAAGGTATATATAACTGGCATAAACAAAAATTTACAAAGTTCCATTCCATTTGATCAAAAGCCTTCTCCATGTCAAGCTTAATTATCATTGATCCTTGCTTCCTTTTAGTTTTCCTCATAGCATGTACCACCTCCTTAGCCAAAAGCATATTACCAGCAATGTCTTTCGGACAAAAGCACCAATTGATTGCAAGACACAACTCACTTCAAAATAGGCTTCAATCCCTTGGCCGCTAACTTGGCCACTAGCTTGTATAACATGTTTGTCAAACTTATAAGATGGTAGTTCTTAGGCTCTTTAGGAGAATGAAGCTTCAGAGCAAGAGTTGGATACATTTTGCTCATAGCCCTAGGCATAATTTGATTTATGAAGTAATCCTGCACGAATAAAATGAGCTCTTTTCTAACTATATTCCAACTTTTCTGATAAAGCAAAGCCAGGAGACCATTAGGGCCAGAGCTCTCACATAGAGGCATAAAAAAAAGCACATTGTGAATTTCTTCCTCCTCAAGCAACTGGGTGATCCGTTTTCCTTCCATTCTAGATGGCCAGTCCTGTGAAGTGAATAATTCCTTCAGATTGAACTTAATTGACTGAGTAGCATGCAACTTGGAATAAAAATTACAGAAACAACTTATTATCTTTCCAAGGTCACCTATTTCTTCCCCATTGGGGAGAGTGATCCAATCAATTGTATTTTTCCTCCTTTTATTCTTTGCATAAAGATGATAAAACTTTGTATTTCTATCTCCACTCTACACTCAGTTATGTCTAGATCCTTGACACAATGCACTTATTCTTGCAGTAGGACCTCATCGTATTGCCTTTGCAGTTGTCTTTCTCTGTCCAAATCGTTGTCCCCAAACCCTTTCCCTTGCAGCATAGCCATTTCAGATTTAATTTCAGACTTCCTTTTTTCCAACTGACATTTGCCCTCGAATGCCATTTCTTAAGCTCTCTAGCCACATGCTCGCTCCTCTCCCAGATAGGCAAGGTAGCAGTAATTTCATCCCCGTTCCATCCTTTTTCAACCATAGATTGATAGTATGCTCTGATACACCACTCTACTCATTTCCCAAACACATTTAGGCTGCCTTACCTTCCTCTTCAATCACACTAATATCGAGCTATAATCAATTCCCAACATTGGAAGGTATAACACCCCAGAATTTGGAAATTGCATATTCCAGTTTCTCAATGCAAATACTCTATCAAGCTACTCTTTGATAAGAAATTGGGGATGGCGCTTGTTAAAACATGTGCAAGCTTAGCTAGAGAACCCTAGATCCATCAATCCCAATCTCACGATGAATACTTTCAAGTGAAGGAATTCCCTTGATGGTACAGCAGAGCCTCCATATTTGTCCGCAGCAGACAATATGGATTGTAATCCCTTATGCAAACAAGATTCTCCTCACAACATTCAAGCAACCTACCCATTCTATTCAAGAATTTCCTCCTACAGTTCTGTTTAAGTGTACCATAAATACAAGCCAAATGACATGCATAACCATTAGCTGTAATTTTCAGCAAGATGCAGTGGAATTTAGAGTATACGATATCGACTTTTATCTCATCATGAAAATGAACACCCAACCCTTCAGAATTCCCTTCAGCATCCACCGCAAAGCAAGTAAAATCCTTGAATTTCATTCAAATCTTCTCAAATTAACCCTTTTAACATGAGTTTCAGATATAAAGATACTGTTAGCAACAATGGATTTCAACAGGGATTTTAAGTGTCCAATTGAAGAGGGTAACCCCAAACATCTACAATTCCAAGCTAGTATGTTCATGGCAACTGAGGCAGTTGAAAAGGTCCAGCTGCCAAAGGTCCCCATGTGTTGTTTACTTCTAAACAAATTTCTTTCCCATCCATCTCATTCACCATTTAGCCGTCCTCTTCCAAGAGTTTCCTTTTAAATTGTGGCTGAGTTTGCTTAGCTTTGATTTTAATGTCTTTGGCTATGCTTTTATAACTCCTCTAACCAACTTTTTCTTCCCTTTAATACCAACTTGCATCATATTTTACTCTGACAATGTAGAGGGATCCGCATCAAGATCACTTTGTTCTAGCCCATCAACAGTACAGAGATTGGATCTCTCCATTGAGAAATGCGAAGTGAATTCACATGCATTAATTGTTGAAGGCTGTAATCGAGTCATATAATCATTGCAACGAGACTCCATATAGCAGGCATGCATAAAGTCATATTAGACTGTGTGTCACTATGATTTGCTTGAGATCCTAGTAAAGATTGAGGCATGAGAACGGCAACAACACAACTATCTGACTCAGCAGGTTGACACCTAGAAGGAAAGCTAATTAATATAGTGCTGGGACTTGCATTATGAGTACTTTCGGCCATCCCAGTTTGCGACAACGATCTAGTTTCTAATGCATAATTACCAATGCATTGTTTAACATATGGCTTGCCATCCTTCTTCCTCAATGGCCTTTCCATCTGAATCTCATCATCGGAATTTTATAGGGATTTTTCATAAGAATCCCATATAGTATTTACTAATTTTAACTTGAATTGCTACATAACAGTCTTGCCACCAACATTCTCCAAATTCCCACTATTCATTCTTTTTTTAGCTCTCAAAGAGTTATCAGACTCGTATTTTATTTCTTCTTCTAAGATCTTCCTCATATCAGAGGAAGGGACCTCTAATATCTCAATTTTTGCTTTCATTAGTTTATCACAGTCCTTCTGTTCATGGCCAATTTTTCTACAAAAAGAGCAGAGTTTGGGCAATCTCTCATAACACAGATGAAAAATTATCGATCCACCTTGTATGAGATTCAGTTTTAATTTACAAACAATAGGCTTATCAATTTCTATCTCCACTTTCATTCTCACAAATCTACCTCCTTTCTTCTCATCCAAATCTATATCTTTGACTGCCACAAAGGCTTTCTCTGCTTGCATCAGTACCGCATGGCAACGATATTCCAGAGGCAGATCGAAAAGCTGTATCTGCAGGCTAACAGTATCAAAATCATAGTTAGATGGTCTCATTCCCGGCTACCTTGCTTTCATTATTATAAGGTCCCCATCAAAATATCATGGATTTTTGTTTATGGCAGCTCTAACATCCTCTTCGTTAACAAAACTCGCCATCCATCTCCTCTCTGCCACTTCAATGCTGGAAGGCTGTTGAGCAAAAGACCATGGTTTAGTCAAAACCTTAATGACCGCTTTACTCCTCACCTTCTTATCTGTCACTACAGTGAAATAAATAGCTCTCTTCCATTTGCTGGGATCTTTTAGATCATCAACAGATACAGAAATCTCATCCACCTCTTCTTCCTTCTGTAGCAGCTCACCCCTTTTATAATTTCCAACCCACTTTGTTCCATACTACTTACAGTATAGATTATACAATGTAGAAGTATTCGTAAAATTTCACGGTAACAAAGAGCTTATCTAAGAGTAACCAAGACTCGAAAGACAAACAGAGTTTAAAAAAAAACTTCTAAGTGCCATCCAAAGGTCTTAAAGCAAAAAGCAATAATATGATCCTTTTTACAAAAAAACAACCCAAAAGAACCTGAACTCATATAAAGAAGACAACACTAGACCTAATTACTGTAATAAACCTTGGAAAAGGAGAGACGAGAGGTCGAAAGACCACTATGGATTATGACAGCTAGCTTTTGTGGATGCAAGCAACACAAGGAGCCCTAGAAGCACCACCACCACAGTGGCACGATTGTAGCGCCTTACGAAAACGTGAACTCTCTATTCTGGTTGAATGTATCAACGGCACCCAGTCAGCATCATAAGTGGAGAAGACTATGTGGTGTAGAAGACTCGGTGGCCAACTAAAAGACCCAATATCTCGGCAACAACTTGGCCATAGTGTCAAGCTTTAGATCAAAAACCAACTCCTCTCAACAAATATAACAATCTATGTATTATAAATTAATACATGTACTGGCCATGCAATCAATTTGAGAAAGCAAGGAATTTTCAACTCTCTCCACCGTTGAAGCATCTGACATGGTATCGGGCCGGCGAGGCCTTCGACCGCTCGCCCATCACCCCTCCCAATTCCATTCCCAACGTCGACCCTCCCGAGCTGCACGGCCACTACGTTCGCGTCGTTGGAGGAGATCCGTCACGCATGCCTCTACTTCGGTGGATCTCTCCCAACGAGTATCTCCTTCTTCCTCCCCGGCCCGCCACAATCCAACAGCACAACCACACCGAAGTCTACGAATCCGACTTCGATCGTCGCTCCCATTCCATCATCGTCGTCGTGTCCACCTCCTGGGCGCTAAGACCACCTACTGCGCATCTACGCATTAGCCCACCCGACGTCGACGTCTCCTCCATGCACTCGCCGCCCGCCTCTCCTCTGCATGCCGATGCGAAGGTACTTTGATACATTTTGTTTGTAGAAGAAGGTTATATCTCCTTACACAAATATCTATTAATATGATCTACTCATTTCTACCGTCTACTGCTACATCAACTGGTGAAGGATCACCAATCAAGATACTCACTTATCCTCGTCGTCTGATCCAACTAACCGACAAACGCCTACATATTTTAATGATTTTTCTTTGCCATAATCAAATAATTAATTTGGTGTAGATATATCAAATGACATCTAAATTGCTTAAGGAATATGATACATTTTTCTCGACATTTCTAATGAACACAAGTATGACATTTATATTTGAATTTTTGTCAAATACTTGGGGAAAAATAATTAAAAAAAAGGCATATGAAACGAAATGTAGCTTGATAGTATTCATTCTATACTATTCGATAATGTACCTATTATTATGCACCCTATTCAGCAAACTAACATACGTTATGTGTATCCACTCCACAACTCCAATCGCTCCCCTCACTTCCCTCTATTTTAAATTTAAATCCACATCTATAAAAACTCGCTCCACCTCCCAATCAACCCATCACAACGTCCACCCTTGCTCTATCTCCCAACAACCTTACTTGCCATCCAACGACCCATCTCCATGTACCATGATGAGCCTACATTACCAACTGTATTTCTAGCTTCCATGCCATTGTTGCCTTATCAAAAGCGTTTACTTCCATGTAGGTTGAACATAAAAGTATCGAAATAGGAAAGTACCAAGAAATCTTCCCAATACATGTAACCTCTTGGAGTTCCATATGCGAGTACATTACTTTCTTTACTGAGAAGACTCCACCATTGTTAGGGGAAAGGAGCTTGGAGATGGTAAAGTAAGTATTTGGACACTCCCATCCCCAATCCAAGAGGAGACAAAGCTATATGAATCGCCATCGATCATCAAATCTTCTGGGTACGTAATAATTTCTAGTTTCAGATTAAATGTGCAATTTGGGGAGTTGTTATGGGTTGAGATAAAGGATGTAAATGCTAGAGTAGGATAAACAGGAAGGAGATGGATTAAGACAAAGCTATATGAATTGCTATCTATCATCAAATCTTTTGGGTAGGTAATAATTTCTATTTTTGGATTAAATGTGCAATTTGAGGATTTATTATGGGTTGAGATAATGCATGTAAATGCTAGAGTAGGATAAAAAGGAAGGAGATGGATTAAGACAAAGCTATATCAATTGCTAGCTATCATCAAATCTCCTGGGTACGTAATAACTTCTAATTTAGGATTAAATGTGCAATTTGGGGAGTTGTTATGGGTTGAGATAATGCATGTAAATGCTAGAGTAGGATAAATAGGAAGGAGATGGATTAAGGGTTTAGTTTGATCACATTTTTCTCATATGTGTTCGTTTTGATCCATGCTATGATCCAAAAGCTTGGATTGAAGTGATTAAACGAAATTCAAAGGTTGTTGGTAAGAAGAAGTAATTAAGAGGGGGACAACTCGAGGACAAGGGTATTCCACCTTCGGTTCCCTCTCTTGATGTGTGGATGTAGGTATGCAAGTCAAATTTAGTGTTTTGTGGTGTGTAGATACTAAATGAGTTTGATTGAGGATGATTAGATGGAGATATGAAATGATATCATTTGATTAGAGATATAATGTGCTTGCATATTGTGTTCAGGAGAAGAGTCAACTTAAGGAAGAGCAAAACAACCCTTAATCCACTTATATCTCTAAAAGAGGCTGTGAACTAAAGTAACAACAAACAAAACTCCTTTGAAAGTGTTGATCATGTACTATTATTGATTAAACTCTTTTCATGGTAAATTTGTGCAAACTGCATTAAATTATATACTCATTGATAAACTTAAAATATTCTTTTACTAAAAAGTGACAGACATAACTACATTAAAAAAATATATAATGCTGTGACTTCCAGTCTCATGTTGGAAAGAAAAAGAAGAAAAAACTTTTACCAACCAAACCAATACATTTCAATTTAAATTCTATTATTAACCGTGAACAACATTAAATGCAATAAAAGATGGAATCCAAAATCCCACAAAAAATAACAGAGCTGAAGATTCCGTAAATTACATTTTAATTGCTTATAAGCCCCCACTAGCGAATCTAAGGACAATATTCAACAACAGATCAACTGGAGAAAAAATTAAGCTTAATTCTTATTTAACCATCCCTGATTCCAATCACAATTCTTATCCAACCTAGTAATTAAGTTACTTGTGGCTTCACTAATGTTATGACCCGAATTAGTTTCACATGCAACTTGGGTTAGATCGCCTCAACTATTCTAAGATCCGATCGCCCAACGAGTAATAACCTAATTATAATAATTTCTACACATGCACCATAACTAGAAGCATAAACAAAAGACAAAAACTGTAGATTAGATGGTAACAGAAAATAACACCACAAGAGAAAAGCACGTTTACATTATAGCCATCATAGTATGCTAGAAAGACGGAAATGGAACTACTAGTTCCAAAATAGATACTCACGAAAACAAAAGAAGAGTCATTACAGCAGAAAGGAAAAGGAACAACTAAGGCTGGGCTCGGCTAAGCTCAGCTCCCTCCATAGCCGATGGAATTGGCTACTCACCTTCCTATCCTAAACACAAGTAGTAGTCGTCAGCAAAAGCTGAGTAGAGTGGCAAGTGTACATTCAACTAACATAACTTAATTGAAGAAGAAAACAGTAAACATTTCAAGCAACGGTAAACATTTCAAACATTTTCATGTTTTATTTCTATTTCTAGGTACTAGTTATTTTATGATTTCGGTTATCTTAACAAAGGATCCCATTATCTCTTGGTTCACATATTCCCTAACGAAATGATCTTGTCGTAATTTTTCCGCGATGCAGAATGTGAACATGGTGCTCTCCTGGCCAAGAGAACACACCGTGTTTGTTTTACACCCGGTCTACTACCTCGAGGTCACAGTTGTGACATAGCGGTGACTGGCACGTATGGTAAACGCATGGGAGGCTACCGCGCACTGGCAAGCGATCGGTCGTTTCCGCTAACGAGTACATTCTAAGTCATGTAACACATAAACAAAACAAGGGTTGCGTCCCTCACCAGTGTACGTACCCCTTGCCCTACTATTCCGATTGACCCTGTGGGCCTTAGAAGAGTTTGTGTAGGAAGGACATTCCTACCCTAGTCTCAACCCGAGGGAGGGAAGGATAGCTTTCTCCTTACACAAGGGGTGATTAGCTCTCCTCGGTATTGTTCGACTTTCTGCGATGTCTAGTCAAACACTCACAATAAAGCGTTGTTGTCGGGTTTTAATCATCGGCAATGGTGCTAAAAAATATGAAGCGATCGACCACAGTTCGTATAAAAAACATCGTTGTTGTAGTATATGTCATAAATACAAACCGTTGTCGCGTTAATTTTATTTATTTACTTAATTTTTACTGATTTATTCCAAGTTGTTCACCAGGAAGCAGTTATTAATATACATCACTCTCTAAGTTCGATATTATTCTTTAATTTAAAAAAAAATTTAATTTTATCTTCAAATATGAATGGATGAATTAATAAATGAAAGAATGAAACAATTTATTTACAAAAGAATGAATTAAAATGCTTGCAAATATCTATTTACAAACAAGTATCAAACACTTTAATTAAATACTATGTACCATCTATTTATAACTTATAATACTAATACTTACATATCTATACAATAATATGATAGAATATAGACTATACTAACTTAACTTAATATATTAACACCTGGATTAGCATGGTATGTACAACGACTTCTATAACGTCGCTAAACCTTAGGAAAAAGTATATACATAGGCTAAGGTAAAAATAGGATCTATAGTGACATTTATTCTATATACAGTGACATACTTATCTGTCACTAAAGCTCATAAGTTATTTATATACATAAATGAGCTCAAACAATATACTGTACTCTAATGTATACTTCTTGTTACATTATTTATTTACAGTATATTATACATTTATACTTGTATATACATAATATATATATACACATACATATATACGGTCGTTCTTCTTCTTCTTTCTCTTCTGTTCTTCACTTAACTGCACAGAGGCACAAGGCCTCTCTCTCACACTTAGGTTCTTTCTTCCCTTCCCTTAGTGATTAAGGAACGATTACTATTCATCATTAACAAAAATTAGGTTTTTAATTGGTGGACAACCTTTTCGAGGGATACACAGCGCCCTCGAGGGGTGAGACTAGATGTCTACTAAGGTCACCCTAATTTGTTAATTAGCCCATTAATCTCATTTTATGCTCAATACTGGGCCCACATAGGCCCATGCACAATGCCAGGCTCCCAGCTTGCACCCACACACATATTCAATGTCAATGCTCATATGCTCAGATCAGAGGGGGTAGGTGTTGGTGCTAGAGCACCACGATCGTTTGTTTTGATGATAACAAAACATGTGTCGTTTAACATTTGCACTTGGAGTCTTAGATTTCAGGTCAATTGCAAATGGAGACGTGATTAGACGGAGTTCGAGCTCGCATCCAGGACGGATTGGAGGAGCTTGATGGAGAACAGAGGAGATTCGCGAGGAGCGATAGATTGAAGATGGAAGGACAAGAAGAATAGGATAGAATTCTGTTTATTTCTTTCATATACTTTTTTCTTTATTTCCTTACTCTTTTTGTTCCTTAGAATATCATGTTAAAGAGCCTCAAAGTACCCTAACAGTAGTCCTAGGAATACCTGCACAACCCTAGGACACTTAGGTTTTCTATAGAGAACTTAGAAAACCAATATAGGGTTCAAACATCCTTTTCAAACGTCTAATCTCAAAATCAGACGTTTGATAATGAGTTTTAAGACGTCTGACTGTTGACTCAGACGTTCGATAACATTTAGGCTGCACTTACTTAGTTCTGTCTGATGAAATCAGACGTCCAGACGTCTTATAAGATGTCTGATGTTTTTGCCAGACGTCCAATTAGTGGATCGTTGGCTCGCTTAACAAACACTGAGAAATATGACCGTTAGAGCCTTATCAGACGTCCGTAAGTGTTTCCAGACGTCTGATAAATGACCGTTTTACCTCGGCTGACCCAAAATCTCTTTTTAGAGATCTTATAGCTGTTGCAATCTCTTGGAAATCCATTCCCGCAGAAAAGTAGGTTTCCAGACATCCAGACATAGTGCTAGACGTCCTGTATGTCGTCTGATGGACTTGCACTAGAAACCTGTTTAGATCTGATTCAAGTCAGGAAGAAACCAACTTAAAATCAGATGTCTGACTTTGTTCCCAGACGTCTTAAACTGGTTTTCCAGAGGTCCGATGCCAGGATCAAACGTCTGATAACCCTGTCAATGCAATGATTGTTCCTGATTTCGGCCTGATTCTCTTGGGCTTTGCACCCAACGGCTATGGAAGCTTTCCAAAGCCTTCCAAAGCCTTCTTAAGGCCTCTATAAATAGAGGAGAACCTCTTGCACACCAAAAATACCTAGACACACCTAAGCAACATACTTTCTAGTCTTTTGTGTCCAAGAAAAGCTTTTACTCTCCTAACTCAAGTTCTTCATCTTGAGAGCATCAAGCCTTTGCGCACCCACTCTCCCGCCGTAGTTCACGAGAGCGACGTTGTGCCGTCGTGTGGCTCACGCACCCGCGTCATCGATTCGACGCACTTCCATCAAAGGGGAGTTTCCTAATTCCTATAGAAGCTAGGTTTAAATCTTTGTTGACTCTATAGGATTGTTGTTATTTATCTTTGTTACTTTGGTTGGGTATTCGCTTTGTGAATTCCCGTCTCCTTCGTGAGACAAAATTCTTCTCGTTAAGAGAAGGGGTTTGAGGTACGCTACCCTCGTATAAAGTAGCGTGGTTGTAATTGAGGTTGAATTACCCTCATTTAAGTGATTCGTTTAGTGGATTTGATCAACTTGGTTAATCGGAAAATCCTAACTCGAGAGGGTCAGGTGGTGGTTTACACCCGGTTTGGGTTTCCACTTAAAAATAATTGTGCACATTGTGTGATTGAATTTTTTGTGAGATTGTTTATATTCTATTCCGCAATTTATTACGTCACCCCCTCTTAGTAGGGAATCTATAGTAGGAAAGGGTTAAGGGGTTTCGGGTGCCTGACGGCTGTGACGACTGAGTGGTAGGGGGAACAAAAACCATTTAAGCGTACTCAGATGCTTCTCGATGCCCGATGTGGTGCTATGTTTAGCGCCCCATAGACATTGCAATCTCAATGCGCATGTGCTGATTACGTGATTTTGGCCCTCGATTTGAGGGCCATAAATTATTATAATTTAAAATTAAATTATAGGGTATTAAAGTATTTACATAGGGATACATGATTATACAATTTATTTACAAAATTAATTATGTTTACTACATAAATAAATTAACTAAAATTTACACTTTATTCATTATGTTAATTAGGTTTATTCCTTAATTATAGGTTAAATTAGTTAATTAATGGTATAATTGACCTATTACAGTAGTAATACATATAATAAAGTATATAATACATATTTTTATTGTATTTTACACGATTTATTTTAGTTTATTTACATTTAAATAGGTGAATTCAAGGTGTATAAATAGAATTTAAGTTATAAATAGCATAATTTATTATAAATATAGTTAAATTAGCTTAATTTACTTAAAAGATAATAATATAAATGTACAAGATAAGTTAATCCAGTTATAACTTAAATTACTAATTTATTTTAATTTAAACTAATAACTTAGCTAGTAACTTAATAAATAAATTATTTATTATATATACATAATTAAATTATGTTACAGGGTTCATTATATACATAATATATATATAAACATATATACATAGTATAATTAGTAATTACATTTATATATAGGGTGTTATATATTTACTTAAATTATAATACTTATAAATTAACATAAATAGTAGATAATTATATAATTAGGTTATGTACATTTTAAATAATCTTAAATATTTAATTTATGATATATATATATATATATATATATATATATATATATATATATATATATATAAGTTATTTACACCTATTATACATCTATTTTACAATATATACATGTATAACTTACTATATAGCTTATATTTACAATTATATACATAGTATACAAAGTGTTTTTGTGTATTTTTGAGATTTTTCTTCTTTTTATGGGTTTTATGTGTTTTATGGAGGTAGGGGATGAGAAAGAAAGAAATTGATAAGAAGAATAGAGTGTTTTTAGGGTTTTTAATAGTTGAGATCTTTTATTAAGTTTTAAGGTAAATTGAATCGTCGGCTGGTATGTTCTACCAAGTTAAGGGTTCGGAATATCATGAAACTTGGTATGCACTTAGAAATATATCTAGTCTTCACCAACATAGATTTATTTTATTTTTTTAGATTTTTTAAATCATTTTTATTTATTTTCAAGTTTAGCACATTTTAGGGTCTTTAAAGAGTTTTAAAGTAAATACTAAGACCTTAAAGGTAATTCTAGTGATTGAATAGGCAGTAAACTGCCTCAGTTAAGCCTCATGACATGTATAGAGAATATTCAAGCAATTAAACAAGAGGTCCACCTCTTGATTCATACAATTCACAATTTTGGACAGTTTTTACACCTTAAAGCTGACAATGAATGTTTAAAATTCAAAACACAAGCAATTCACATTGAATTAAGGGTCATTTAGAGCACATGAATGCTTATACATTTAAATCAAACAATATCGCATATGTCAGCCATTTTTAACACTTTAAATCAACCATTGCCCAATCATTGCAGTCCAAAATCACAACAAAACAGCAGCATCAGCAGACATAAAGCAGCAGCAGTAGCTTCTGATCGCAAGCAACTGAATGAGCTACTGAGATTAGGAGCTGACTGGAAGGTCTAGGTTTGTGCTAGACGTCTTAAATCTATCAGATGGCAACTGCTACCTTGATAGCAGCAACAGCTGCTATTGCCAAACATGATAGTAGAGCTGATGCTGCAATCTCATTGGGCATTTGCCTAGATCAGGCTAGATAACTCTCGCTCCAAGAAGGCCTAAATAACTAATTAATCACCTTAGTGTATTATAGACAACACAAAGAGAGTAAATTAAAATGGTTATTCAGGTTTTCTAAAATGTCATAACCTTTCTTTAATTTCTTAGCTTGATACAATTCTTCTCAAATCTCAAGGTGCAAAAGGAGTTTTCATTGAGTTTTTATCCCTTACACATTGGACTATACCGAGATCAAAACACCAAATAAAATCTATCAATTAAGAGAAAAACTCCAATCTATTCCTTCTCTCATGTTATAGACAACATAAAGAAAAGGGGTTAAATCAAAATTTTGAAATCCATTAAACAAGTGCTCCAATCAACACATGCTTGAAATCAGAAATTATCTCAAGAAGCAGCCTTTTGATGTATTGAAATAGGGGGATTTTGACTCTAAAATCACAAATTCAAGCGACCATTTGAAACATAACTCATTTAAATATAGATTCAATCAATGCAATCATTATCAACACTTAAGAACTCGGAAGACAAATCTGAAAACTCTTTGAGTTAGCAAGAAAACCAAGAAAAACTCAAATAAATGTCCCCCAAAAATATATTGAAATCATAATGCGAGAAATCCATATCAAAAGTGTCTCAAATAGACTTTGAAAAATTCAGGATTCATTCCCTGTTACGACCCGGTTCCCGAATCCCTACAGGACCCGAGACCAACTTGACTAGACTAATCCCAAGACCCAGTCGTCCAACAAGAAATAACCAAAAAGTAGGAAAGTAAACCACATTCACTATACAAGGTAACTAATAGTAAAAGAGTACAAGCAGTAAAGAAAGTAAAAGCTGCTAACAGTACATATAACCACCACAACAGTAAAGTAGAACAAAAGTACAGAACAGGAGTAGTAATAACAATCTAAAACTCACTAGTAGAATAGAGAGTACAACAAAAAACAGGAAACTACTGTTGGGCTCAACTGTGCCCAGCACCCTCTGCAGCCAGTGACTCGAGCTGCTCAACTCTTGGACCTGTAAAAGATTACGAGTAAAATGGAGTCAGCGAACGCTAAGTAGAGTGGTAACCAAACTAACTAAAGCAGTAAAGGCTAACAGATAAATTTATCTTTTCCAATTATTTATTTTACAAGTCATTTCCTTTCCTCCATTGGTTTACTTTCAGATCTCTTTGTTGATCTCGTATGTTCCTCGTGGGAATGATCTTGATTGCAGTCTTTTCCAAAGCGTAGAAGGCACACGTGGTGCTCTCCTGGCCGGGAGAGTCCCCCGTGGTGATCCTACACCCAGTCAACCACCCCATGGTCACGGATAGACGTAGCGGTGACTATGGCATGCACGATAAGCGTACGGGTAGCTACCTCAGACTGGCACGTGATCAGTCGTTTTCGCTAGCGGGTACGCCCAAAGTACAGCATGGAACAGTATAGGGCCTAGTCCTTTCAGTAACAGGGGTCTAGCCTTTTGGAACCAAACAAGGGTCTCGCCCCTCCACAGTCCGTGTACCATTGTTTGACTACCCTAGTTTGCCCAGTGGGCCTAACAAGTCGGTGTAGGGTGGCTAGCTGAACCTCGGGTCCCGTGGGGTGGCTAGCTCTCTCCCTAAACTAGTAGCTCTCCCCGATACAGTGTACGCGAGGGCTAACAGAAGTTGGTGTAGAGTAGCCAATCCTAACCCCGGGTCCCAACCCAAGGGCGGCTAGCTCCGCTCTACACTAAACAGGGGACAGTCGCTCTCCTTGGTACCATGTACTCAAGGGACAGAACACTTCCCACTCACATTTCCAGATCCTTTCCATTCATCCACAGGAGCTCTACTCCTAATTCCCCATAGGGTTCATGCCCATATTCACCATGTTGTTCCATACTAGGTCTCATCATTCACATTTCCATTCTCGTATTTACACATGTAGCTCATATTTCCACAATTAACATATGTAACAAGTGTTATCACAAGTAATTGTTTAACTAGCACAGGCATTTCATATTCCAACAGGCAGCTCGTATTTATTAACAGGTAATTGTTTACAATTCTACTCATTCATTTGTGACTGCAACCTCAAACACGCATACAAACAGTGCAACTGTTCTCTTCTTAGGATTCATGCCACATCCTAGGTTTCTAGTTATCTAATTTCACATATGCATTCATGTTTTATAATTAAAACAGGAGGAAACCACTCTACCAGACAATCCGGGAGTACTGGGGGCTCGAACGGCAGACTCACGTGCCTCAGCAAGCCCCGAACACACAACAGATCGAAGTCCTATACCAAGGAACATAACACCACGGAATGTTCAGAACAGTATATAAGGCTTTCTAACATGTAGAGGAATTCACTAGGAAACCATAGATACTTTTCTTGCGTAAAACGAACCTCAAACGAACCCTAAACGGGTCAAAAACGGGATTGCAGACCCAAATCAAACATTTGACACAAGGTCCAGACGTCTCAAAAGCCACCAGAGTCTCACCTCAAGTTCCTGTATCTACTTCAGACGTCCAGAACCCTTACTTGACCATCTGGACTCAACTCCAGACGTCCGACCTCTCCTTCAGTCGTTTGAGAGTGCTTTCGGTCATCTGGTAAGCCGTCCGGATGTTCGAAACGTGTGGGAGGGCGTGCCCCACGCCTTCCTAAAGCTATCCTTGCGTGTGACAGGCCAAATCTCCCTACATTAGCTAAACAGATTGGCTCTGCGGTGCAGCCTACATGGTCGTAACTGCAAGAGGAACGTACCTTCGCAAAACCTTGCTTTCGGATGTCCGGTGTTGTCACCAGACATCCAACCCGTTATCTGGACAACATGCCAAACGTCTGATTCTGGGAAAAACCCAGAATCAGAGCGAGCTCTTGCTCCTCTCGCCGTGCAGCCGCGACTCCTCCTCCTCGTCTGCAGCAGGGTGTCTGGGATGACTCCCCTGATACACTCCTCCTGCACGTGCCGCTCCGGCCGTGCATCCTCCAGTGAGTTCACACGAACTTGCGATCTCAAGCTCCTCCTCCTCTCTTGACGTCACCTCTCCTCCTCATTCTTAAGCCCTCTCTCTCGTGCTCGTCCCTCTCGCTGCAATGGAGAGGAAGGAAGGTGGTGGTGGTGGAGTAGAGAAGAGAGGAAGGGGGGAGAGGGGTTATATATAGGGAGTGGGGTTAGGGTTCAGGAAGGAGAAAAGAAGAGAGAGAAGAGAGGAAAGCTGTCTGCGCACAGGCAGCGCGTAGACCCAACCCTACGTACAAAATTTTCAATTTCCAGACATCTGGGAAGGGGTCTAGATGTCTAACCAGACGTCTGACTGACAGTCAAGACGTCCTAAAAGGCTCAGAACAGAACGGGTC
The DNA here is from genome assembly GCA_037157565.1 of Thalassia testudinum. Taxonomy (NCBI): domain Eukaryota; kingdom Viridiplantae; phylum Streptophyta; class Magnoliopsida; order Alismatales; family Hydrocharitaceae; genus Thalassia; species Thalassia testudinum. Next base: position 21,780,969 of record JAZHRO010000054.1, on the reverse strand, counting down.
TTTACATCATAACAAACTTAAAGGAAGTTTCATCCCCGAAACTTGACCTAACTATGGTGCGGAAAAGAAAATATACAGGCATAACAAACTTAAAGAGGACAGAAGCCGGTCCGAAAAGACGTTCCCTCAAAAAGCTCCGGGTACCACTCTCTCATCGTCGCCTCAGGCCCCCAGGTAGCCTCCTCGTACCGCTGGCTCCTCCACAAGACCTTCACTAGGGGTACCTGCTTTCGTCTCAAACTCCAGACTGCTCTGTCTAGTTAGTATCTGCACTGGTCTCTCGGGGTAGGTCAGGTCATCACCCACCTCGACACTCTCGTGGCTCAGAACGTGACTGGGATTGATGACGTACTTCCTGAGGTTGGACATGTGGAACATGTCTTGTACACCAGAAAGTTGGGGTGGAAGGGCAAGCCGGTAAGCAACGGATCCTACCCACTCTAGGACCTCAAAGGGCCCCACAAACCTCAGCGCAAGCTTCCCTTTCACCCCAAAACGCTGTAGGCCCTTCATGGGTGAAACGCGAAGAAAGACGTGATCCCCAACCTCGAACTGCACCTCTCTACACTTCTGATTGGCATAACTTTTCTGTCTTCTCCTGACAGTGCAAAGTCGTCTGTGAATCTGCTCTACCACCTCTTGACTCTGCCATATCAGCCTGGGGCCAACCTCCCACTTGGTCCCCACCTCAACTCAACTCAATGGCGCAGTACACCTCCGTTCGTACAGAACCTCGTAAGGTGCCATGCTGATACTCGAGTGATAGCTGTTATTATATGCAAACTCTACCAGGGGTAAGTGCTCTTCCCAAGAGCCCCTCCATTCTAGTACACAGGCGCGCAAAAGGTCCTCAAGTGTCTATATAGTGCGCTTTGACTGTCCGTCCCTCTGGCGGTGGCACGTCGTACTGAACCTCAACCGTGTCCCCAATGCTTGTTGAAACTCGACCTAAAACTGGGAAGTAAAATGGGTATCCCGGTCGGATACAATCTCACGTGGAACTCCGTGCAGACGTACCACATCACGAATAAACCTCTCTGCCAACTGCGTTGGTCCCAAAGTGACTCGGATCGACAAAAAGCGTGCCATCTTTGTCAATCTGTCTACTATCACCCAAACTGCGTCGTGTCCTCGCTGGGTAACAGGTATGCCCACCACCAAGTCCATGGTGATGCTGTCTCACTTCCACTCTGGCACAGGAAGTGGCTGTAACGGCTCTGCAGGCCTCTGATGCTCGGCCTTCACCTGCTGGCACACCAAACACTGCTGCACGAATTCACCTACATCCCGCTTCATCCCTCTCCACCAAAAGTCACGTCTCGGATCATGATACATCTTTGTGTTCCTGGGATGTATGGTGAACCTGGACCCGTGCGCCTCAGTCAGGAGCTCTCTCAACAACTCCTCATCTCTGGGAATGCACAACCATTCCCTCATGCATAGCACCTCGTCTGTAAAAGAGAAGTCTCCTGGTCCCCTGACAGTACTCGGTCTCGCAACGACTGCAGGTACGAATCTGTCATCTGTCCTGTGATGATGTGGTCTATCAGCTCTGGTCTCGTCTGTCGTGTCACCGTCACTGCCCCACAATACCCCTGTAACTCTAGGGGTCGCCAACTGCCCAACTCCTCCATAAGTCTCCAACTCTGTGCCTATAACCTGGCCAAGTGAGCGGGTGCCTTCCGGCTCAAGGCATCAGCCACCACGTTGGCCTTCCTCGGATGGTAGGAGATGCTACAGTCATAGTCCTTCAGGAGCTCTAACCAACGTCTCGGTCTCATGTTAAGCTCCTTCTGATCAAATAAGTACATAAGGCTCTTATGATCCGTGAAAATCTCAAAAGTCTCACCGTAAAGGTAGTGCCTCCATGTCTTCAGCGCGAAGACAACAGCTGCCAGCTCTAAGTCATGGGTAGGGTAGCTATGCTCATAGGGCTTTAGTTGCCGCGAAGCGTAAGCGACAACGTGCCCCCCCTGCTTGAGCACACCTCCTAACCCCTGCAACGAAGCGTCCATGTAGACCACAAAACCGCCACTGCTATCTGGGATGGTGAGCACAGGAGCTGAAGTCAGTCTCTCCTTCAACTCTTGAAAACACGCCTCACAAGCGTCTATCCAAGCAAAGGGCACATCCTTTCGGGTCAACTGAGTCATAGGACTCACAATCTACGAGTAACCCCTAATGAACCGCCGGTATTAACCTGTTAGTCCCAAGAAGCTGCATATCTCTGTCACTGTACGTGGCCTCTCCCACCTGAGTATGGCCTCAACCTTGGCTGGATCCACAACCAAACCATCCCCTGAAATCACATGGCCCAAGAAGGTCACCTACCTCAACCAAAATTTTCATTTGCTGTATTTGGCATACAGCCTGCGTCGCTTCAAAGTGTCCAGAACCATCCGCAAGCGCTGTTCGTGCTGTGCCTGATCCTGCGAGTAAATGAACACGTCATCAATAAATACCACCACAAACTGATCCAGGTACGGTCTGAACACCCGGTTCATCAAATCCATGAAGGCAGCAGGGGCGTTGGTCAGCCCAAATAGCATGACCAAAAACTCGTAGTGTCTGTACCGGATGTGGAAAGCTGTCTTAGAGACGCTGGTCTCCCTGATCCTCAACTGGTGGTAGCCTGATCTCAGATCTATCTTGGAGAATACCGTGGCGCCTCTCAACTAGTCAAATAGATCATCAATCCTCGACAGCGGATACCTGTTCTTGATGGTGACCCTATTCAGCTGTCTGTAGTCAACACAAAGGCAGAGGGTATCATCCTTTTTCTTCACAAATAACACAGGGGCTCCCCATGGGGACGTACTGGGCCTCACAAAGCCCTTCTCCAACAGGTTTTGTAGTTGTGACTTGAGCTCTCGCAACTAAAGTGGTGCCATCCATTATGGTGCCATAGAAATGGGGCTGGTCCCCGGTACTAGTGAGATCTCAAACTCGATCTCACACTCAGGCAGTAGTCCTGGTAGCTCATCTGGAAACACGTCGGGGTACTCTCTGACCACCGGGATGCTCTGTAGGTTTGCTACGGGGTTGGGCTCCACCATCGCACAGGCTAGAAAGCCCTCACACCCCTGGCTCAAAAGTCTCGCTGCCCAAAACAAAGAAATGCACCTGAAATCTCCTTCCACTGGCTGTCTGTGAAACTCAAAAGAAGGCATTTCCGGTATGGAGAAGACGATCTTCCTCCCAAAACAGTCCACCAAGGCGTGGTAAGTGGACAACCAATCCATCCCTAGAATCACGCCAAAGTTCTCCATCGGTATCACAATCAGGTCAGCGGGGAGGCTGTGTCCCCCAATACCGACCTCACGATCTGTGTAGACCTCCTCAGCTATAAACAGCTGACCGCCTGAACCTCTGATCACAAACGGATCCTCTAACAGCACGCTATCCTGTCTCAAACTGACAGCAAAACTCGCAATGACAGTAAACTAATATGTTGGAAACCGTAACCATACCTGTAACGACCCGATTCCCGAGTCCCTGCGAGACACGAGAACCGAACCGACTCGACTAATCCCAAGACCCAGTCGTCCAACGAGGAAGTAACCAAAAGAGCAGTAAAATAAACCACATTCAGCATGAATATAACTAACAGTAAGAAAGTACAACAGTAAGGAAAGAAACTACTACAGTAGATACCACCACAACAGTAGAACAACATTTATCATATAACATGAACTGCAGGTAAAGAAAGTACAGCGGAAACAAGAACTACTCACTATAACAGAAACAAAAGAGGTACAAAAGGCTGTGGTAAACTCTACTGGACCCTACTCGGCCCAGCGTCCTCTGCAGCCGCTGACCCTGGCTGCTCGACACCTGGTCCTGAAAAAGGTAACGAGTGTAACACGTCAGCAAAACGCTGAGTAGAGTGGCAACTAAAACTAAAGACAACAGTAGAGCGTACAGTAGCTGTTATGTTCTATTACTTTCTTTATTTACATTTTTCAATTGTCTCACTATTTCATTTATTCCTCAGATCTTTTACTTGATCTCGAATGTTCCTCGTGGGAACGATCTTGATTGCAGTCTTTTCCAAAAAGTAGAAGTAGCACGTGGTGCTCTCCTGGCCGGGAGAGTCCCCCGCGGTGATCCTACCCTCAGTCAACCACCCCAAGGTCACTGACAGACGTAACGGTGACTACGGCACGCGCGATAAACGCACAGGTAGCTAACCCGTACTGGTACGTGGTCAGTCGTTTCCGTTAACGGGTGCGCCCAAAGCACAGCACGGAACCAGTACAGCGTAGAGCCCTCTCAGTAACATGGGGTCCAACCCCTCCACAGTAACCAAACCGGGGCCTTGCCCCTCCACAGTCCGCGCACCCTCGCCTGACTACCCTGGTTTGCCCCAGTGGGCCTAACAAGTCGGTGAAGGAGGCTAGCAGAACCCCGGGGCCCGTGGGGTAGCTAGTACTCTCCTAACACTAGTAGCTCTCCTCGGTACTACGTACACGAGGGCCAGCAAGTCGGTACAGAGCGGCCAATCCTAACCCCGGGTCCCTGGGGTGGCTGGCCCCACTCTGCACTAAACAGGTACAGGTACTTCCCTTGGTACTGCGTACCCAAGAGACAGTACGAACAACATCTCAGTTCCATTCCTTTCTCTTTCCAGGAGTTCCACTCCTAATTCCCCGTAGGGTTCCATCCTTTAATCTCAGAACATCATATGTTTCACTTTCCAGTTTTACGTTCTTACAAACCATGATTTCAGTCATGTTCCTTATTCATAACAGGCAGCTGTTAATTCAATTTACAGGCAGCTTTATATATTCCTTTCCATTTTTCCAAGACTGCAGTAATATACATTCCACTAGTTTTTTCATCCTAGGATTCATGCCATATCCTAGGATCTATCATACAATCTAGTTTTCCGGCCCTAGGATTCATGCAACACCTAGGAGCTATCATTCCATATATTTCTCATTCCTAGGATTCATGCAATGTCCTAGGTTCTAGTTATGGTTCCATACTTTAACAGATTTTATTAATACTTAAAGCCACTCTACCAGGTACAACGGGAGTAATGGGGCGTGATCAGGAATCCCGCGTGCCTTCGCGACTCCCAAGACTGCAATTGAACGAGATCCTATCACAAGGATCAAACACAAGGAGTGTCTCAAAACAGTGTATAACTACTGTAGACGGGTAGAGGGATTAATTCTGAAAAGAACGCAACTCGAATCGCGGAAAACGGAGCCCGAACGGGCCCTAAACGGGTCGAACAAGGCGATACTGTGCAAAATCAGACGTCTGGAACTTCTTCCAGACGTCTTAAAAAGTGGATCAGAGAATTACCTGTTCAGCGTGGTTTCCCAGATGTCCAGAAGTCTGCGGGGACGTCTGGCCTAGCTCTCAGACATCCTATGGTCACCCCGGACGTTTGGAGGTCACTCTCGCCGTCTGGTACAACTTCCAGACGTCAGATTCGCAAAGGATGGCGAATCAGCGAGCCTGCGCACAGCCAACTCCCTCCCTTAGTACGGTCAGTCGACAGGAAGGAAGAAGAAGGCGGAAAACTCACCTTTCAGACGTCTGTATGAGCTTCCAGACGTCTCCCTCGCCGTCTGGCTATCAACCCAGACGTCTGATTCTGGAAATTTTTCCAGAAACAGGGTGCTGCTCGGCCTCCGCTCGCGACGCTGCCCGCGTCGCACCCCGCGCGTCTACTGCTCAGACCGCAGCAGGTCCCTCTCCGCGTCGCTCCGCGCCCCCTGCGCCCTCCGCCGGTCGGCCAAGCCACTCCGGCGAGCTCGCCCTCACGACAGAGCTCCGCCCTCGCACGCCGCACCTCCGCGCTCACTGCGGCCGCCGCTGCCGCCCTCGCGTTCGCTCGCTCTCGCGCACAGGAAGGAGAAGAAGGAGGAGACGGTGGAGACGGGAGGGGAGGCGTGGCCCTTTTAAGACCGCGCAAGGAGGAGAGAGAAGGTGGCAGGCCGCCTGCAGCCGCAGAGAGAGAGAGGGAAAAAGAGAGAGAGAGGAATCGCGGGTCTGCGCGCACAGGCGCGTAGACGAATCTCCCATGCGAAAATAACTGTTTTCAAGACGTCTGGAAACGATCCCAGACGTCTGTTCAGACGTCTGGATGTGATCCCAGACGTCTGGACCGACGTCTGGGCCACCTCCCAGACGTCTTAAAAGACGTCTGGGGCACGCGTTCGTTACAATACCTGCCACCACTGAACCTGATGCCCTAGCGTTTCTGTGTGTCAAGGCATTGATACGCCCCTCAGCTCTCGGTGTAGAAGAAGCAGCTACACTCTGCGTCGGACGGGTAGCCGCTAGTCGGTACCCTCCCCGTGACTGCTGTCCTCCCCCACGCGTCTAGGAACCACGACCACCTGCTCGACCTCCAGCGCTCGGTGAGGGGAGCATCTGCTGTGCTCCAGCCCTAGGCGGGCAGTCCCTCCTGATGTGGCCCAGCTGACCACACGGGTATCAGAGGGGGACTCGACTCCCTCCCTCGGTGGGTTCCTACTGGCGGCTGGGCGGGGGTCCGATGCTGACAGCTGACCCCTGTAGGGGGCCCCCAAAGGCCACTAACGACCCTGCAAAATGAGACGGCTCTCCCGCGGGTGCCACGTGCCTCCTTTCTCGTCGGCCTTGTGAGTACTCTGGCTGGTAGGGCCTCTTCCGTCTGCTGTCAGTGTCTCGTGCGGCTAGGTTGGTCTCCTCGTATGTCATGGCTGCCTCCACCACTCTCGAAAAGGTGGGCAGCTTCAGGGGCTTGACATACCCCCGAATGGCAGGCCAGAGCCCCTCAATGGACCTTCACAGGCGCTCCTCCTCTGTAGCTACAGCTGTCGCAGCGAAACGTGACAGCTCCAAGAAACACGTACGGTACGTGCTAACAGTCATCATCCCCTGGCGAAGAGTGTGGAACTCCCGCCTCCTCTGATCCTGCCAAGTCTGCAGAAAATACTACTCGCAGAAGAGGGTTATGAACTGGTCCCACATTGGCTCTCCCCTCTCTTGGCCTCTGACTGCCCTCCAACACCTGTGTGCCACACTCTCCAGCTGGTACATGGCAAAGGCCACGCGACACTCCGCAGGGGGGTGAAGGGTGTCAAATACCTTCTCAATCTGCTCCAGCCAGTCCTCGGCCTCAAACAGGTCCTCATACCCCTTGAAAAGGGGGGCTTCAGCTTCCGGAAATATCCGAAAAGCTCGTACTGCAGCTGCAGTGGGGGAATGGGCACGCCTCCAGGCAGGGAGGGCCCGTGCTCAGAAGTGTTAGAGTGCGGTGGGGGCGGTGGAGGACAACCCCCTCCCCCTCGTCCAGCGTTGCGTCGGTCTCTTGACCCCACAGAGGACTCCCCCTCCACGTCCCCAGGGAGAGGCGCCCGTTGAGGTGGGTGGAGCTCCTCTGGTACTATGTCTCGAATCAGCTGAGCGAGGTCCTGGGCCTGAACGTACGGGAGAAGTGGCGGGTCAACTGACACCTTGGGCCCGGCACGACCGCCCCTCCGACCTCATCCACGGCCGCAGGGCTGTGTCCGCGGCCCGCCTCAAGAACTCCACGGCGAGGCATCTCCTGCAAGGAGATGCGGAAAACAGAACAAAAAGAAGTCAACTCTATCGGACTTCCAGCGAAAGAAACTCAGAATAGATGTCAAGCGGTACGTTGTGGTGGTTACTCTATTTACATGCATGTGAATTGGTTATTCTTAAGCTAGTTGGTTCATTTCTCGGGATAACCTTGCTCTGATACCATCTTGTTATGACCCGGTTCCTGAATCCCTACAGGACCCGAGACCGACTCGACTCGACTAATCCCAACACCTAGTCATCCAAGAAGAAATAACCAAAAAGCAAGAAAGTAAACCACATTCACTATGCAAAAGTAACTGACAGTAAAAGAGTACAAGCAGTAAAGGAAGTAAAAGCTGCTAATAGTACATATCACCACCACAATAGTAAAGTAGAACAAAAGTACAGAATAGGAACGGTCACAACAGTCTAAAACTCACTAGTAGAATAGAGAGTACAACAAAAACAGGAAACTACTACTGGGCTCGACTGGGCCCTGCACCCTCTACAGCCAGTTATTCGGGCTGCTCAACTCCTGGACCTGTAAAGGGTTATGAGTAAAATGGAGTTAGCGAACGCTGAGTAGAATGGTAACCAAACTAACTAAAGCAGTAAAGGCTAACAGGTAAATTTATCTTTTCCAATTATTTATTTTACAAGTCATTTTTTCCCCCCATTGGTTTACTATCAGATCTCTTTCTTGATCTCGTATGCTCCTTGTGGGAACTATCTTAATTGCAGTCTTTTCCGAAGATTAGAAGGCACACGTGGTGTTCTCCTGGCCGGGAGAGTCCCCCGTGGTGATCCTACACCCAGTCAACCACCCTGAGGTCACGGACAGATAGCGGTGACTACGGCACGTGCGATAAGCACACGGGTAACTACCCCGCACTAGCATGCGGTCAGTCGTTTCCGCTAGCGGGTACGCCCAAAGTACAGTACGGAACAGTATAGGGTCTAGCGCTCTCAGTAATGGGGGTTTAGCCCCTCAGAACCAAACAGGGGTCTCGCCCCTCCACAATCCGCACACCCTCATCTGACTACTCCGGTTTGCCCAGTGTGCCTAACAAGTCGGTGTAGGGTGGCTAGCTGAACCCCGGGCACCGTGGGGTGGCTAGCTCTCTCCCTACACTAGTAGCTCTCCCCGGTACAGTGTATGCGAGGGCCAACAGAAGTCGGTGTAGAGTGGCCAATCCTAACCCCGGGTCCCAACCCAAGGGCTGCTAGCTCCGCTCTACACTAAACAGGGGATAGTTGCTCTCCTTGGTACCACGTACTCAAGGGCCAGCACACTTCCCACTCACATTTCCAGATCCTTTCCATTCCTCCACAGGAGTTCTACTCCTAATTCCCCGTAAGGTTCATACCCATATTCACCATGTTGCTCCATACCAAGTCTCATCATTCACATTTCCATTCTCGTATTTACACATGCAGCTCGTATTTCCACAATTAACATATGCAACAAGTGTTATCACAGGTAACTGTTTAACTAGTACAGACATTTCATATTCCAACAGGCAGCTCGTATTTATTAATAGGTAATTGTTTACAATTCTACTCATTCATTTATGACTGCAATCTAAAACATGCATACAAATAGTGCAACTGTTTCTTTTCCTATGATTCATGCCACATCCTAGGTTTCTAGTTATCTAATTTCACATATGCATGCATGTTTTATAATTAAAACAAGGGGAAACCACTCTACCAGACAATCCGGGAGTACTGGGGCTCGAACGACAGACTCACGTGCCTCAGCAAGCCCCGAACATGCAACAGATCGAAGTCCTATACTAAAGAACATAACACCATGGAATATTCAGAACCGTATATAAGGCTTTCTAACATGTAGAGGAATTCACAAGGAAACCATAGATACTTTGCTTGCGTAAAACGGACCTTAAATGGGTCAAAAACAGGATTGCAGACCCAAATCAGACGTTTGGCATAAGGTCCATACGTCTTAAAAGTCACCAGAGTCTCACCTCAAGTTTCTGCATCGACTTCAGACATCCAGAACCCCTACTTGACCGTTTGGACTCAGCTCCAGACGTCCGACCTCTCCTCCAGTCGTCTAGGAGTGCTTCCAGTCGTCTCGTAAGCTATTCGGACGTCCGAAATGCATGGGAGGGCATGCCCCGCGCCTTCCCAAAGTTGTCCTTGTGCGTGACAGACCAAATCTCCCTACATTAGCCAAACAGATTGGCTCTGCGGTGTGTCCTGCATGGCCGTAACCGCAAGAGGAACATACCGTCGCGAAACCTTGCTTTCAGACGTCCGGTATTGTCATTAGACGTCGAACCCGTCGTCTAGATGGTACGCCAGACGTCTGATTAAGGGAAAAACCCAGAATCAGAGCGAGCTCCTGCTCCTCTTGCCACGTGCAGCCGTGGCTCCTCCTCCTCGTCTATAGCTCCGGCTGCAGCAGGGTGTCGGGGACGACTCCCCCGACGCACTCCTTCTCCCGCACGCGCTCCTCTGGCGAGTTCCCACGAACTCGTGAGCTCAAGCTTCTCCTCTTTTCAATTTCCAGACGTCTGGGAAGGGGTCCAGACGTCTGACTGACAGTTCAGACGTCTTAAAAGGCTCAGAACAGAACGGGTCTTTACATTCCCTCTTGAGGGAAGCTTGAAAATCACATAAAAATAAGATTTATATACTCTCTTGTGCCATAGACAACACGAAGAAAGAATCAAAATCTCACAATGAAAAACACTGAAAACAAACCCCAAATTATTAGATCTTCATTCAAAACCAAATACAACCATGGCTCATCTGAGGAAAAATTTATCATTAAAATCATCTCAGATTCACTGTCATGGATTGAATAACACAAAAATACATCAGTTCACTCGATCAAAAATCCCTTATAACTCAAATGGATCAAAATCTCATGATTTTGCATTGAAAACCAGATTAAAATTAGATCAAGCAAACCAATTCTATTTTAAATCAAGATCAGGGGTCTTTGTGGATTTCTAAAATTAATGGGAGACCCCTAGATAGATTTGAGCACAAATCCTCATCTCAAAGCCTGAGAGCAATGAGATGAGGGTTTGACTCCAAATGGATGGGTGGATTGCGGATTAAAATTTGAGGGAAAATCAAAAAGTGAAATGGAATAATGAAGAGGGAGAAAACAATGATCAGTGAGGGGGTGAAATCATCTCCTCTGATCTGAAATGATAAGAGGAGGTGGAGTGCGAATTTTACTTCAAATCTACTCCTAAGCTAACGTCACATAATCAGATCAGAACAAATCTACATCTAATTTCTACTCCTAAACTACTCTAATTATCACAACAGCTACTTTAGAAGGCAGTAAATCCTAATCTAATCAGACGAATGAGACCTTTAGATCCAAAGCTGGTGGCTAAGGAGGAGGAATGGAGGGGGATCTCCAGCGAGTGAAAAGCTCTCTAGTGGAGCTTCAGGGTCATCGTCAGGCGTACGTCATCCCTAGCGGCGAGGGGGAAATGGTTGTGAAAAACCACACCACTGTCACTAATGTGGCGACTAAAAGGGTTAGGGGAGTTGGAGAGGACGAAGGGATCGACCTCAAGGAAGTAGGAGAGGAGGTCGATAGCGCGCACGCTATCAGGGGAGGTGTTTAAGTAGAGCTTGGCAGTGATTCCCCTCACCGTGAGGGTGAAATTAGGCGCTAAGGTTACCCAAAGTGAGGATTCAAGGAGAGGCGCATGGGAAGATTCAAATTAATATGTGGCCGTAGGATGGAATCTGGGTGAGGTGGTGATGGCACGTGCCAAGTAGCGCAAACATTCGAATCATATCAGGCCACAGATCGAGTGGATCAGCGAATGAATGGCCATAATTGACTGAGTTCTTCTCGGTGAACAGTGGTTTGCGAGGAGCTCAGGTGCAGCCGGATCTAATGGTAAAATTGCAGGGAGGGCCCTTAGGCGAAGGGGTAGAGAAATAGCTAGGAGACCCATAAGTGATAAGGAAAGCTATCAGAGCTATCCTTAAGGACTGTAAAAAGGTCCCTGCAGTTTTCACAAAGGTCCTTGGAGGGCTTTCTAAGGATGAAATGTGATATGCGTAGGACCTAAATGTGAATCTCTAATTTGAAGGCCCTAATGATGTCCAAATGCACCCAAGTTTTTATTGAAGCTCAATTGAATATATTAGAAATTAATTTTACTTTTGATTTGGAATTTTGAGCTCATTTGTATGATCAATTTGCAATTAGATCACAATTTTACATTTATTAATAGATTATCTCAATAATTGACCTAATTTTACGTTTTTAGCATAAAAATTGATGTTTTAAGTCTTTTTCTCTATTTCCCACACTTAACCCTTTTTTATGTATTAACTTGATAGTGTTTAACCTAGTTTTTAGATTAACTTAGGTGATTTAGCTATGATGAGTCACAACTCATCAGGTACGTGCATACCCGAGGGCCAGCTCACTCCCATACCAAAACCTAACCAACTGTCATGCCTCACAGTAGGTGAAATATCCCATCATTATCAAAGTTTCTTACCACAGCGGATAAGTTATTTTTCTAGTTCTCATTAAGGTGCGTTTATAATTAATTTAATTCGGTTTCAAACATCCACGAATAACATGCATCTCCATTCGTAATTTAGATTTCAATATAGAATAGACAAATTGATGCATTATAGTAAAAGCCTTTATCTCAACCATTAGGGTTATCATTTTGTCACGACAAGCATTAATCATTCTTCATATGTAAAACAACTATAAAGTTCATCAATTTAGAGTTAGGGCATGCATGTATGTGTGTGTGTTTAATAGACAATGCATTCATCTATTTTATTCACAAGTCACATTTGCATAATCTTAATAATTGATTAACTAGTTACTTGTAACATGCATTTAAAATGGAACTAAACACAATGGAACAAGAAGGACCACTCTACCTAGGTCTATGAGAGGTATGGGGCACGAGAAACAGATCCGGACGTCCATGCAGGTCTCGCACGTGCCTCAAATTTAGAGCCTACACCAAATCAATGGTTAAAAGGAGCATTAAACACATTGACTAACATTTCAGTGTGCTAATACAACTTAAAACAGTATACAATTGCTTCCAGTATGTAGGAAATTCCAAGAGCTTTCCAACAATACCTGTCGTGCGAAAATTGGACCTCGTTTGGACCCTGAACTAGCCCAAAAACCCTTCCTGGTTCACTTAAACTGGGTTGGGTTGGTTTGGTCTGACTGAACCGATTGCCTGCCAATCCACAACCTACCTAGCTCTCATATTAGATGTCTGAGGCACAACTCAGACAACTTATACTGCTTGAATGCCCTACCTCTCTTCCTTAGACATCCAGCAGGTGTCCTGGCTGTCTTGGGCCCACTTCGGAAGTCCGATACCCCACCCAGACGTCTGCAACGAGCGTCTTCCTCGTTCTCATGCATAGACCTGCTCCTCCCCTATGCTGAGTCGTCTGCAGGGCGACCTCAACCTCGCACAGCACCCCCAGAGACTATGCGCGGCCGGAGCTCCGCCTTACCTTGCCTCGCGTTTATCGGTCGCCTCGACTATTCGTCGGCCTTGTTGCGAGTACTGCTCGACTCTCGTGATTTACGAGTTGCTGCTTGCTCTACCCTCGCGCAACCCCCGCTTGGTCACACTGCCTTGCGTGGTCACCACGCTGCCTAGCACAGTCGGAGTCAGATCGTGGCTTCTCTCCTCACGGCTCCTCCCTTGCTCTCCTCTCTCTCGTTGGAGGTGGACATAGGTCACGCCACTCGAGGGAAGTGTATGGAGGGAGTAGGTTTACGAGGGGGTTTTTAAGGGGCATTGGGTAGGGTTTTAGGTTTGGGAAAATTTTGATTTTGGCTCCGCAGTCTTGCAGTTTCCTCTCGAAACCCATATAACAAGGTTTGGGGGTGTTAAAAATTCCATAACACCCCGAAAAACCCCAAGAAATCCGTAGGGACCCTTTGGAAGGGTTATTTCAACTAATGTTTTAATGAAGTATTGTCGTGTCTAATTAGGTGCCTGATGAGCAAGATTTTATATGCGTAAAAGATTGACAATAGAAGAAGAAGGATGATACCCTGTGACTTTGCGTTGACTACAGACAGCTAAATAAAGTCACCATCAAGAACAAGTATTTGCTGCCGAGGATTGATGATCTTTAAAAAATTTGACCGGTTACGAGGTGCCACGGTATTCTCCAAGATAGATCTGAGGTCAGGCTACCACCAGTTGAGGATCAGGGAGATCGACGTCTCCAAGACAGCTTTCCGCACCCTATACGGACACTACAAGTTTTTGGTCATGCCATTTGGGCTGACCAACGCCCCCGCTGCTTTTATGGATTTAATGAACTGGGTTTTCAGACTATATTTGGATCAGTTTGTGGTGGTATTTATCGACGACGTGCTCATTTACTTGCGGGATCAGGCACAACACGGACAACACCTATGGATGATTCTGGACATGTTGAGACGACGCAAGCTATATGCCAAGTACAGCAAGTGTGAGTTTTGGTTGAGACATGTGACCTTCTTGAGCCACGTGATCTTAGGGGATTGTTTGGCTGTGGATCCAACCAAGGTTGAGGCCGTACTCAGGTGGGAGAGACCACGTACAGTGACAGAGATATGCAGCTTCTTGGGACTGGCAGGTTACTACCGACGTTATATTAGGGGATTCTTGCAAATTGCGCGTCCTATGACTCAATTGACTCGGAAGGACGTGCCCTTTACCTGGACAGATGCTTGTGAGGCTTATTTTCAGGAGTTGAAGGAGAGACTGACTTCAGCTCCTGTGCTTACCATCCTAGATAGCAGTAGCAGTTTTGTGGTCTACACAGATGCTTCGTTGCAGGGGTTAGGGGTTGTGCTCATGCAACAGGGTCACGTTGTCGCGTACGCTTCACGGCAACTGAAGCCCCATGAGCATAGTTACCCTACCCATGACTTAGAGCTGGCAGCTATTGTCTTCGCGCTGAAAACATGGAGGCACTACCTATATGGTGAGACTTTTGAGATTTTCACGAATTATAAGAGCCTCAGGTACTTGTTTGATCAGAAGGAGCTTAACATGAGACAGAGATGTTGGTTAGAGCTCCTGAAGGACTATGACTGTAGCATCTCCTACCATCCGGGGAAGGCCAACGTGGTGGCCGACTTCTTGAGTCGGAAGGCGCCCACCTACTTGGCCAGTTTACAGGCACAGAGGTGGAGACTTATGGAGGAGTTGGGCAGTTGGTGACCCCGAGAGTCACAGGAGTATCGTAGGGCAGTGACAGTGACATGATAGATGCGACCAGAGCTGATAGATCGCATTATCGCAGGACAGATGGCAGATCCGTATTTATAGACGTTGCGGGACAGAGTACTGTCGGGGGACCCAGGAGACTTCTCTTTTACAGACGAGGTGTTGCGCATGAGGGGACGTTTATGCGTACCCAAGGACGAGGAGTTGTTGAGAGAACTCCTAACAGAGGCGCACGGGTCCAGATTCACCATACATCCCGGGAACATAAAGATGTATCATGATCTGAGGCGCGACTTTTGGTGGAGAGGGATGAAGCGGGATGTGGGTGAGTTCGTACAGCAGTGTCTGGTGTGTTAGCAGGTGAAGGCTGAGCATCAGAGGCCTGCAGGGCCATTGCAGCCACTTTTTGTGCTAGAGTGGAAGTGGAAGAGCATCACCATGGACTTGGTACTGGGTCTACCCGTTACCCAACGGGGACATGACACAGTCTGAGTGGTAGTTGACAGATTGACGAAGACGGCACGTTTCCTACCGATCCGAGTCACTTTGGGACCAGTACAGTTGGCAGAGGGGTACATTCGTGATGTGGTACGCCTGCATGGAGTTCTGCGTGAGATTGTATCTGACCGGGATACCCGTTTTACTTCCCAGGTTTGGGCTGAGTTTCAGCAGGCTTTGGGGACACGGTTGAGGTCCAGTACAGCGTACCACCCCAGACGGATGGACAATCAGAGCGCACTATACAGACACTTGAGGACCTTTTGCGCTCCTGTGTACTAGATAGGAGAGGATTTTGGGAGGAGCACTTACCCCTAGCAGAGTTTGCTTATAATAACAGTTATCACTCGAGCATAGGCATGGCACCATACGAGGCTCTGTACAGACGGAGGTGTACTGCGTCCTTGAGTTGGGTTGAGGTGGGAACCAAGTGAGATGTTGGCCCCAGGCTGATCCGGCAGAGTCAGGAGGTGATAGAGCAGATCCACAGACGACTCCACATTGTCAGGAGCAGGCAGAAGAGTTATGCTGACAAGAAACGCAGAGAGGGGCAGTTTGAGGTTGGGGATCACGCCTTTCTTCACGTTTCGCCCATGAAGAGCCTACAGCATTTTGGGGTGAAAGGGAAGCTTGCGCTAAGGTTTGTGGGGCCCTTTGAGGTCCTGGAGCGAGTAGGACTCGTTGCTTACCAGCTTGCCCTTCCCCAGCTTTCTGGTGTGCACGACGTGTTCCACGTATCCAACCTCAGGAAGTACATCACCGATCCCAGTCACGTTCTGAGCCACGAGAGTGTCGAGGTGGGTGACGACCTAACCTACCCCGAGAGACCAGTGCAGATACTAGATAGGGCCATCCGGAGTCTGAGACGGAAGCAAGTACCCCTGGTGAAGGTTTTGTGGAGGAACCAGCGGTACAAGGAGGCTACCTGGGAGCCTGAGGTGGCGATGCGAGAGCGGTACCTGGAGCTTTTTGAGGGTATGTATTTTCGGACCAACTTTGATCCTCTTTAAGTTTGTTATGTGTTTTATTCCTTTTTTTCGCACCCTAGCTAGCTCAAGTTTCGGGGATGAAACTCCCTTTAAGTTTGTTATGATATAAAGATCCGTTCTGTTTTGAGCCTTTTAAGACATCTGTATTGTCAATCAGACGTCTGGCTAGACGTCTGAACCCCTTCCCAGAAGTCTGGAAATTGAAAAATCTGTACGTGCTTTTGGTTTGCGCGCAGGCAGCACGCAGATCTTCCCTCTCTCTCCTTTCTTCTCCTTTTTCCCTGCCGAACCCTCACCCCGTATCCTATAAGAGAGACCCCCCTTCCCTCTCCTCTCCACTCCACCACACCTCCCCACTCCACTGCAGTGAGCAGGCACGCGCAAGTGAGAGAGAGAGAGAGAACAAGGAGGAGCGAGAGTGAAGAGAAGGAGAAAGCCAAGGTTGCGAGCTTCGTGGAAGCTTGTCGGAGGTTCGCACGGCCACCGTGGCTTATGCGGGAGGAGGAGGACGTTAGGGCGTTGTCCCCAACCTTCTGCAACAATCGGAGCTGCAGCGGAGCAGAAGGAGTCACGGCGGAGCGCTGCGAGAAGTGCAGAAGCGCGGTATGTTACTGGAGTTTTTCCAGTATCAGACGTCTAGGGTGCCTTCCGGATGACGGGCTGGACGTCTGGCAACAACACCAGACGTCTGAAAGCGGGTGTATCGCGAAGGTAGGTCTTCCTAGCGGTTACAACCATGCAGGCCGCACTGTAGAGGCGATTTGCTTGGCTAAAAGTGGTGTACTGCTCTGTTGTGCGCAGGAGCAGCTTTGGGAAGGCACGCGGCACGCCCTCCCACGTTTATCGGATGTCTGGACAGCTTACTAGACGACCGAAGACGTTCCTAGACTACCGGAGGATTGGTCGAACATCTGGAACTGAGTCTAGACGGTCGCGGAGGAGTCCTGGACGTCTGAGATCACCGTAGGAGCTTGAGGTGAGTCTCTGTGACTTTTAAGATATCTGGACTTGTTTCTAGACATCTGATTTGGGTTTGTAGACACGTTTTTGACCCGTTTAGGGTATGATCGAGATCCGTTTTACACAAACAAAGTATCTGTGGTTTCCTTGTGAATTCCTCTACATGTTAGAAACCTTTATACACTGTTTTGAGTCTTCCGTTGTGGTATATTCCTTGGTATAGGACTTCGACCTGTTGCGCATCTAGGGCTTGTAGAGGCACGTGGACCTGCAGTTCGAGCCCCCAGTACTTCTGGATTGTCTAGTAGAGTGGTCCACCCCTGTTTCTACTTAGAAAATATGAATTCATCTATGGAAATTAGATAACTGGAAGCCTAGGATGCAGCATGAACCCTAGGATGAGAAATGGTTTAATCGCTTGTTTGCATGATTGAATTTGTGTTTATAAATGAATGAGCTAAATTGTTAGCAACTGCCTATTGATGAATACGAGCTGCCCATTAGAATATGACCTGCCTGAGATAACTAAACAATTACCTGTGATATCGCTTGTTGCATGTGTTAAATTGTGGAAATACGAGCTGCATGTGTATAATACGAGAACGGAATTTTGAATGGTGAAACCTGGTTTGGAATAATATGGTGAATATGAGCATGAACCCTACGGGGAGTTAGGAGTAGAGCTCCTGTGGATGAATGGAAAGGTCTGGAAATGTGGATGGGAAGTGTGCTAGCCCTTGAGTACGTGGTATCAAGGAGAGCGACTATCCCCTTTTAGTGAGAACGGAGCTAGCTGCCCTTGGGTTGGGACTCGAGGTTAGGATTGGCCACTCTACATTGACTTCTGTTGGCCCTCGCGTACACGGTACCGAGGTGAGAAACTAAGATAAGGAGGGAGCTAGTCACCCCACGGGGCTCGGGGTTCACCTAGCCACCCTACACCGACTTGTTAGGCCCTCTGAGTAAACCGGGGTAGTCAAACGAAGGTGCTTGGACTGTGGAGGGGCGAGACCCCTGTTTGGTTGTGAGGGGCTAGATCCTTGTTTCTGAGAGGGCTAGGCCTTATACTGTTCTGTGCTGTACTTTGGGAGTACCTGCTAGCGGAAACGACTGACCGCGTGCTAGTGCAGGGTAGCTACCTGTGCGCTTATCGCGCGTGCCATAGTCACTGCTACGTCTGTCAGTGACCTAGGGGTGGTTGACTGGGTGTAGGACTACCATAGGGGATTCTCCCGGCTAGGAGAGCACCACATGTACCTTCTACTCTTCGGAAAAGATTGCAATCAAGATTGTTCCCATAAGGAACATGTAAGATTAAGAAAGAGATCTGAAAGTAAACTAATGGGGTGAAAAGAAATTAACTGTGGAATAAATAACTGGAAAAAGATAAATATACTTGCTAGTTTTACTGCTTGAGATAGTTTGGTTACCACTCTACTCAGTGTTCGTTGACTCCATTTTTCTCATAACACTGTTCAGGTCCAGGAATTGAGCAGCCCGAGCTACCGGCTGCAAAGGGTGCTGAGCCTAGTCGAGCCTAGCCGTAGTTTTCCGTACTGTTGTTGTACTCTCTTTTTGCTATAGTGAGTTTCAGACTTTTGTTTACTTTTCCTGTTACTGTACTTATGTTCTATTTTCCTGTTGTCGTGGTGGTATGTACTGACGAGTAGCTTTTACTGTTAGTTACATTGCATAGTGAATGTGGTTTATGTTCCTGCTTTTTGGTTATTTCTTGTTGGACGACTGGATCTTGGGATTAGTCGAGTCGATCTCAGGTCCTGTAGGGATTCGGGAACCGGGTCGTAACAGCTGCATTGCAATTTTGCCATTCACTTTTTTTATTTTCCTCGACTGCAGGGTATGGTGCTATGCACGTCTCCTTGCCTCTCCTCATGCCAACAGTATGGGGAGCGGCGTGTGCTCCTTCTACAAAAGAGCATGCACCCTCCCCTACTGCCGGGGTCGGTCTCCACCCACAGATACACCCGTCTCCACCCTCAGACCTGCGCACACAACACACACAACATCACACACACCCGCCGGCACTCCTTCTCCCTCTCCCTCTCCATACACAGCACCTCTTCTCACAAGTTGAGAAGGGGTACACTGTGTGCAGGAGAGAGTTCACAGTGGTCTCAGACCACGACTGTAAGCTCCACCACCGCCCAGCTCCGTCGTGGGCAGGTGGGCGTGGTGGATTCTTGTTTGTTTTCATTGTTTGCATTTTCTTTCTTTTTTCATTTTTGTTTGCAGTTTCTTCACCATTGTGACAGAGATTAAAGCTCTGAAGCTCGGCTTGCACCTCCGCGCGCCTACGCATGCCCCCGCGCACATCTGTGCACGTATGTGTGCTCTGCGGCTTCTCCGAGCGCTGCACCGCCTCCACCCGGTCATCGCTCCCCACACGCACTGTAGTGCAATGTTCACGCCTCTCTGCGCGACACTATAGCCACAGGCTTGTTTCTCACTTAGCCAGTGGCTCTGTGCTCTCTCTCCTCTACGCTACTGCCTCCAGCCGGTCACTACACCCCACGCGCCCGCGCTCCCTGCACCCCCGCGCATCCCTCAGTGCTGCGTAGCCCTTGTGCATTGCGTCTCACCCTCTTCGCCCACGTGCTCACCATCACCTCTGCGCCTGCACGCTCAGACGATGCCACCGCACCGCAGATGTCTTAAACGGCTGCCCACACTCACACACACACCCGCTCACACCTAAACAGACGCACACTTACACTCACAGACACTTACACACTCACACGCACACACATACACCACAAACACACATATATATTCACACACTCTCATCCTCACACACACACACACATACTCATATATCCACATTCTCCTTTACACACATTCACCTCACATCTACTACCCACATACCCGTGCACTCATGTTACAACCCGATTCCCGTATCCCTACGAGACACGAGAATCGGACCGACTCGACTAATCCCAAGACCCAGTCCTCAAACGAGAAAGTAACCAAAAGAGCAGTAAAATAAACCACATTCACCATGCATATAACTAGCAGTAACAAAATACAGTAGTAAAGAAAAGAACTACTATAGTATACACCACCACAACAGTAAGGAAATAAACATGTACATAACATGATGCTTACAATCAAAAGAGTACAGGGGTAACAGAAACTACTCACTACAATAGAAGGAAAAGTTTAGTGGGTACTACAAAAGTAACACTACTGGGCTCTATTAGGCCCAGCATCCTCTGCAGCCGTCGACTTTGGCTGCTCAACACCTGGTCCTGAAAAGGTAATAAAGGTGACACGTCAGCGAAACGCTGAGTAGTGTGGCAGCCAAAAGCTAAGAAAAATAGTAAGGTGGACAGTAGTTGTTATATTTTTAATTTCTTTCTTTAATTTTTTCCATTTATTCACTATTGGATTATTTCTCAGATCTTTCAATTGATCTTGAATGTTCCTCGTGGGAACAATCTTGATTGCAGTCTTTTCCGAAAAGTAGAAGTAACACGTGGTGCATTCCTGGCCGGAAGAGTCCCCTGTGGTGACTACGGCACGCGCGATAAACGCACGGGTAGCTACCCCACACTGGCACGCAGTCAGTCGTTTCCTTTAACGGGTGCGCCCAAAGCACAACACGGAACCAGTATAGGGCAGAACCCTCTCAGTAACAGGGGTCCAGGCCCTCCACAGTAACCAAACAGGGGTCTTGCCCCTCCACAGTCCGCGCACCCTCGCCTGACTACCCTGGTTTGCCTAGTGGGCATAACAAGTCGGTGTAGGAGGGCTAGCAGAACCCTAGGGCCCGTGGGGTAGCTAGTGTAGAATCCTACTAGGAGGGGGTGAGATTAGCGTGACGTAAAAAATGTGGAATTGAAATATAAACAATCTCACAAGATAAGCAATCACACAAAGTACACAAAGATTTATAGGTGGAAACCCAAATCGGGTGAAAACCACCACCTAACCCTCTCGAGTTAGGATTTTCCGATCAACCAAGTTGATCAAAATCCACTAAATGAATCACTTTAAACGAGGGTGATTCAACCTCAATTACAACCACGCTACAAGTGCGAGGGTAGCGTTCCTCAACCCCTTCTCTCCACGAGAAGGATTTTGTCCCACGAAGGAGACGGGAATTCGCAAAGCGAATACCCAACCAAACAACAAAGATAAAATAAACAACAATCCTATAGAGCCAACAAAGTAATTTTAAACCTAAGCTTCTATAGGAATTAAGAAAACTCCCCTTTGCAAGGAGTGCGTCGGCGACGCGGATGCGTGAACAACACGATGGCGCTACGTCGCTCTCGTGAACTACGGTGGGAGAGCAAGTGCGCAAAGCTTGATGTTCTCAAGATGTAGAACTAGAGCTTAGAGAGCAAGAGAGACACAAAATGGTTTGAAAGTGTATTGCAAGGTGTGTCTTGTGTTTCTAGGTATATGTTAGTGTGCAAGAGGTTCCCCTCTATTTATAGAGGCCTTAGGAAGGCTTTGGATGGCTTAGGAAATGCTCCATAGCCGTTGGGTGCAAAGCCCAAGTGAATTAACCCGAAATCAGGAACAATCATTGCACTGACAGGGTTATTAGATGTCTGATTCTGGCATTAGACGTCTGGAAGACCACTTTAAGACGTCTGATTTCAAGGTCAGATGTCTGATTTCGTGCGGGTTCCTTCCTGACTTGAATCAGATCTAAACAAGGTTCTAGCGCAAGTCCATCAGACGACATACAGGACGTCTGGCACTATGTTTGGACGTCTGGAAACCTACTTTTTCGTGGGAATGGATTTGCAACGGCTAGAAAATCTCTGAGAAGAGATTTTCGGGTCAGTCGAGGCAAAACGGTCAATTATCAGACGTCTGGAAGGGTTTAAGGACGTCTGATAAAGCTCTAACGGTCATATCTTGAGTGAATGCTAAGAGAGCCAGCGGTCCACTAATTGGACGTCTGGCAAAGTCATCAGACGTCTGGTCTAAGGTCTGGACGTCTGATTTCATCAGATAGAACTAACTATGTCCAGCCTAAATGTTATCGGACGTCTGAAACAACAGTCAGACGTCTTAAAACACATTATCAGACGTTTGATTTTGGAATTAGACGTCTGGAAATGCTGTTTGAACCCTATATTGATTTTCTAAGTTCTCTACAGAAAACCTAAGTATCTTAGGGTTGTGGCGGTGTTCCTAGGACTACTGTTAGGGTACTTTGAGGCTCTTTAACATAATGTTCTAAGGAAATAAAGAGCAAGAAAATAAAGAAAAAAGTACATGAAAGGAATAAATAGAATTCTATCCTATTCTTCTTGTCCTTCCATCTTCAATATATCGCTCCTCGCGAATCTCCTCTATTTTCCATCAAGCTCCTCCAATCCATCCTGGATGCGAGCTCGAACTCCGTCTGGTCACGTCTACATTTGCAATTGACCTGAAATCTAAGACTCCAAGTGCAAATGTTAAATAACACGTGTTTTGTTATCATCAAAACAAATGATCGTGGTGCTCTAGCACCAACAATCTCCCCCTTTTTGATGATGACAAAACAATAAATAATAATGCAAGACGTCTGAAAATGCTGTTTGAACCCTATATTGGTTTTCTAAGTTCTCTACAGAAAACCTAAGTATCCTAGGGTTGTGCCGGTGTTCCTAGGACTACTGTTAGGGTACTTTGAGGCTCTTAAACATAATGTTCTAAGGAAATAAAGAGCAAGAAAATAAAGACAAAAGTACATGAAAGGAATAAATAGAATTCTATCCTATTCTTCTTGTCCTTCCATCTTCAATCTATCGCTCCTCGCGAATCTCCTCTGTTTTCCATCAAGCTCCTCCAATCCATCTTGGATGCGAGCTCGAACTCCGTCTGGTCACGTCTACGTTTGCAATTAACCTGAAATCTAAGACTCCAAGTGCAAATGTTAAATAATACGTGTTTTGTTATCATCAAAACTAATGATCGTGGTGCTCTAGCACCAACAATCTCCCCCTTTTTGATGATGACAAAATAATAAATAATAATGCAAGACGTCTGGAAATGATGTTTGAACCCTATATTGGTTTTCTAAGTTCTCTACAGAAAACCTAAGTATCCTAGGGTTGCACTGGTGTTCCTAGGACTACTGTTAGGGTACTTTGAGGCTCTTTAACATAATGTTCTAAGGAAATAAAGAGCGAGAAAATAAAGACAAAAGTACATGAAAGGAATAAATAGAATTCTATCATATTCTTCTTGTCCTTCCATCTTCAATCTATCGCTCCTCGCGAATCTCCTCTATTTTCCATCAAGCTCCTCCAATCCATCTTGGATGCGAGCTCGAACTCCGTCTGGTCACGTCTACATTTGCAATTGACCTGAAATCTAAGACTTAAAGTGCAAATGTCAAATAACACGTGTTTTGTTATCATCAAAACAAATGATCGTGGTGCTCTAGCACCAACAGCTAGTGCTCTCCCTACACTGGTAGCTCTCCTCGGTACTGTGTACACGAGGGCCAAAAGTCGGTACAAAGTGGCTGGACCTAACCCCGGGTCCCTGGGGCAGCTAGCTCCACTCTGCACTAAACAAGGGGACAGTAGCTCTCCTTGGTACTCCGTACTCAAGGGCCAGCTCACTTCCCCAATTCTATTCCATTCACTTTCCAGGAGTTCTACTCCTAATTCCCCATAGGGTTCGTGCTCTTTCAACTCAGCCAATTTAGGTTTCATCATTTCAGCTTTATATTTATGTAACCCATGTTCCCAACCGTAATATTCATTCATAATCAAGCAGCTGTTAACCAATTACAGGCAGTTATCATTTCCTTTCTACTTTTCCGGATTGCAATGTATATGTATTCAAGCTAGTTTTCCAGTCCTAGGATTCATGTCATACCCTAGGATCTATCATTCAATCTAGTTTTCCTGTCCTGAGAATCATGCAATACCCTAGGATCTATCATTCAATCTAGTTTTTCAATCCTAGGGTTCATGCAATACCCTAAACTCTATTAATTATTTCACAAGTGCATAATTTTTTGTAAATAATTGAGAGGGCCACTCTACCCGCAAAATCGGGAGTACTGGGGGCGTAATCGGCAAGCCCGCGCGCCTCTGCAACCCCCAGAGCTGCAACGGAACGGGGTCCTAACACAAGGATCAATTATAAATACCTACTCAGAACAGTATACAATTACTGTAAACAGGTAGAGGAACTAAATTTGAGAAGAACGAGACTTGAAACGCGGAAAACGGACTCTGAACGGATCCTAAACGGGTCAAAAATGACAAGTCTGCCCAAAATTAGACGTCTGGAACTTCTTTCAGACGTCTTAAATGATAGCTCAGGTCATACCTTGATTTGCGCGGTCCCTCAGACGTCCAGAAGCCCGCTGGATCGTCTAGACTTAGTTTCCAGACGTCCGACTGTCACTCCGGACGTCTGGAGACCCTCTCCGTCGTCTGGTGCTGTGCCCAGACGTCCGATCTGTGTGGGATGGAGTGCCCTTACGCCTTCCTGAACGGGTCCTGCACACACACACGACCGTCCTCAACACGAAATGATGCAGAAGCCTTCGGCGGAACGGCTGCATGGCCGTACACGTGGAAGAAGAAGAAGGTAAAAATAACGTATCTTTCAGACGTCTGGACCTTCCTCCAGACGTCTCCTGCGTCGTCTGGACGTATGTCCAGATGTCTGATTATGGGAAATTTTCCCAGAATCAGGACCTCCTCGCCCTCCGCCCGCAGTGCACTGCCGTGCTGCGCCGCGCCTGCCTTTTCCCCTGGCTGCTCCGGCGAGCTCGTAACCTCGCGATCGAGCTCTCTCTCCCTCTCGTTGTAGCCCCTCCTCCCACGCACTCACAGCAGCCGTTGCGATTGCCCTCGCCCGCTTACGCTCTCGCTGACAGGAAGAAGAAGAAGGCGGTGGAGTGAGGGTGAGGGAGAGGAGAGGGGTATTTGAAGACTGTCGAGGGAAGAGAGAGAAAAAGTTGTGTCTGCAGGGAGGAAGGAAAGAGAAGAAGGAGGGCGGCGGGTTCAGTCTGCGCGCGCATGCGCGCAGATGCGAACCCATACGCCGATAAAATTTAATTCCAGGCGTCTGGGAAGGCTTCCAGACGTCTGACCATATGTCTAGACCACTTCCTAGATGTCTTAAATGATGTTTGATGCCCTGGTTATAACAATATAACAAACTCAAAGGAAGTTTCGTCCCTGAAACTTGCGCTAACTAGGGTGCGGGAAAGGACGATATATGCATAACAAACTGAAAGAGGACCGAAGCCGGTCCGAAAAGATGTACCCACGAAAAGCTCCGGGTACCGCTCCCGCATCGCCGCCTCAGGCTCCCAGGTAGCCTCCTCGTACTGCTGGCTCCTCCACAAAATCTTCACCAAGGGTACTTGCTTTTGTCTCAGACTGCGGATAGCTCTGTCGAGAATCTGCACTGGCCGCTCGGGGTAGGTCAGGTCGTCGCCCACCTCGACGCTCTCGTGACTTAGGACGTGACTGGGATCGGCGACGTACTTCCTGAGGTTGGACACGTGGAACACGTCGTGCACACCAGAAAGCTAGGGAGGAAGGGCAAGCTTGTAAGCAATGGGTCCAACCCGCTCCAGGACCTCAAAGGGCCCCACGAACCTCAGCGCGAGCTTCCCTCTCACCCTAAATCGCTGTAGGAAGACGTGGTCCCCAACCTCAAACTACACTTCTCTGCATTTCCGATCTGCATAGCTCTTCTATCTGCTCCTGACATTGTAGAGTCGCCTATGAATATGCTCGACTACCTCCTGACTCTGCCGGATCAGCCTGGGGCCAACCTCCCTCTTGGTCCCCACCTCAACCCAACTAAAGGGTGCCGTACACCTCCGTCAGTACAGAGCCTCATAGGGTACCATGCCGATGCTCGAGTGATAACTGTTATTATATGCAAACTCCGCCAGGGGCAAGTGCTCCTCCCAAGAGGTCCTCCAGTCCAGTACACAAGCACGCAAAAGGTCCTCAAGTGTCTGTATCGTGCGCTCAGACTGTCCGTCCGTCTGGGGTTGGTACGCTGTACTAAACCTCAACTGCGTTCCCAGGGCCTGCTGAAACTCAGCCCAAAATTGGGACGTAAAGCGAGTATCCCGGTCGGATACGATCTCCCGCGGAACTCCGTGTAGACATACTACATCGCAGATATACCTCTTTGCCAACTGTGCTGGTCCCAAGGTGACTCGGATTAGCAAGAAACGCGTCGTCTTCGTCAATCTGTCAATGATTACCCAGACTGCGTCGTGTCCTCGCTGGGTAACAGGTAAGCCCACCACCAAGTCCATGGTGATGCTCTCCCACTTCCACTTTGGCACTGGAAGTTGCTGTAGTGGCCGTGCAGGCCTCTGATGCTCGGCTTTCACCTGCTGGCACACTAAACACTACTCCACGAATTCACCCACATCCCGCTTCATCCCCCTCCACCAAAAGTCGCGTCTCAAGTCATCGTCCATCTTCGTGTTTCCGGGATGTATGGTGAATCTGGAACCGTGTGCCTCAGTCAAGAGCTCTATCAACAACTCCTCATCTCTGGGAACGCACAAACGTCCCCTCATGCGTAGCACCTGGTTTGTAAAAGAGAAGTCTCCAGGGTCTCCTGACAGTACTCTGTCGTGCAAGGACAGCAAGTACGGGTCGGCCATCTATCCTGTGATGTTGCGATCTATCAGCTCTGGCCTCGTCTGTCACGCCACAGTCACTACCCCACAGTGCCCCCGTAACTCTAGGGGTCGCCAACTGCCCATCTCCTCCAAGAGGCTCCAACTCTGCACCTGTAAACTGGCCAAGTGTGCGGGCGCCTCCCGGTCAAAGGTGTTAGCCACCACGTTGGCCTTTCCCGGGTGGTAGGAAATGCTGCAGTTATAGTCCTTCAGGAGCTCCAACCAAGTAGTGCCTCCAGGTCTTCAGCGCGAAGACGACAGCTGCCAGCTCCAGGTCGTGGGTAGGGTAACTATGCTCATGGGGCTTCAGTTGCCGCGAAGCGTAAGTGATAACGTAACCCCTCTGCATGAGCACACCCCCTAACCCCTGCAAAGAGGCGTCCATGTACACAACGAACCCACCACTACTATCTGGGATGGTGAGCACGGGAGCCGAAGTCAGCCTCTCCTTCAACTCCTGAAAACACGCCTCACAGGAGTCTGTCCAAGTGAAGGGCACGTCCTTCCGAGTCAACTATGTCATAGGACGTGCAATCTGTGAAAATCCCCTGGTAAACTGCCTGTAGTAGCCTGCCAGTCCCAAGAAACTGCGAATCTCAGTAACCGTACGCGGTCTCTCCCACCTGAGCACTGCCTCGACCTTGGCTGGGTCCACAGCCAAGCCATCTCCAGAGATCACATGACCTAAGAAGGTCACTTCCCTCAACAAGAACTTGCACTTGCTATATTTGGCGTACAGCCTACGTCGTCTCAGTGTGTCCAGAATCATCCGCAAGTGCTGTCCGTGCTGCGTCTGATCTCGAGAATAGATGAGCACATCATCAATGAATACCACCACAAACTGGTCCAAGTATGGTCTAAACACCCGGTTCATCAAGTCCATGAAGGCAGCGGGGGCATTGGTCAGCCCAAACGGCATGACCAGAAACTCGTAGTGTCCGTACTGGGTGTGGAAAGTTGTCTTGGAGACGTCTGCCTCCTTGATCCTCAACTGGTGATATCCAGACCTCAAGTCGATCTTGGAGAATACCGTGACACCTCGCAGCTGGTCAAACAAGTCATCGATCCTCGGCAGCGGATATCTGTTCTTGATGGTGACCCTATTCAGCTATCGGTAGTCCACACAAAGGCATAGGGTACCATCCTTCTTCTTTACAAACAGTACCGGGGCCCCCCAGGGAGACGCGTTGGGCCTCAAAAAGTCCTCCAAAAGATCCTGCAACTGAGATTTGAGCTCTCGCAGCTCAAGTGGTGCCATCCTGTACGGTGCTGTGGAGATGGGCTGGTCCCTGGTACTAGTGAGATCTCAAACTCGATCTCACGCTCGGGCGGTAGTCCTGGCAACTCGTCTGGGAACACGTCGGGGTACTCTCTGGCTACCGGGATACTCTGGAAGTCTACCACAGGGCTGGGCTCTGCCACCACACAAGCTAGGAAGCCCTCACACCCCTGGCTCAATAGTCTCGCTGTCCGAAGTGCAGAAATGCACCTGAAGCCTCCGTCCATTGGCTGACCATGGAACTCGAAAGACGGCAACTCCGATATGGAGAAGACGATCTTTCTCTCAAAACGGTCCACCAAGGCGGGGTAAGCGGACAGCCAGTCCATCCCGAGAATTACGCCAAAGTCCTCCATCTGTATCATAATCAGGTTAGTGGGAAGGCTGTGTCCCCCAATACTGACCTCGCAACCCGTGTATACCTCCTCAGCTACAAACAACTGACCACTCGGACCTCTGATCATGAACGGATCCTCTAACAGCATATAATCCTGGCCCAAACTAACCGCGAAACTGGCAGCGACAAACGAGTGCGTAGCACCGGAATCGAAAAGTGTGTAAACGAGTCTGCCGGAAACTGAAACCATACCTGCCACCACTGATCCCGAAGCCCTGGCATTCCTGTGTGTCAGGGCGTTGATACGCCCCTTAGCCCTAGGTGCGGATGAAGCAGCCACACTCTGCGTCAGACGGGTAGCTGCTGGCCGGTACCCTCCCCGTGACTGCTGTCCTCGCGCCTGGAAACCACAGCCTCTTGCTCGCCCTCCAGTGCTCGGCGCGGGAAGCATCTGCTGACCTCCTGCCCTAGATGGGCAGTCCCTCCTGATGTGGCTCGGCTGGCCACACGGGTAGCAGAGGGGAACCCTACTCCTGCCCTCAGTGGGTCCCTGCTGTCGGCTAAGCGAGGGTCCGGTGCTAGCAACTGGCCCCTGTCGAGGGCCCCCAAAGGCCACTGATGGCCCTGCAAAACGTGACAGCTCTCCTGCGGGCGCCACGTGTCTCCTCTCTCGTCGGCCCTGTGAGAAGTCTGGCTGATAGGGCCTCTTTCGCCCGCTGTCAGTATCTCGCGCGGATGGGTTGGTCACTTCGTATGTCATAGCTGCCTCCACCACCCTCGAGAACGTAGGCAGCTTCAGGGGTTTGACATACCCCCGAATCGCAGGCCGGAGCCCCTCGGTGAACCTCCAAAGGCGCTTCTCTTCAGTGGCTATTGCTGTCGCTGCGAAGCGGGATAGCTTCAGAAAATGCGTGCGGTACGCGCTCACGGTCATCGTCCCCCGGCGGAGAGTGTGGAACTCCCTCCTCCTCTAGTCCTGCCACATCTGGGGAAAGTACTGCTCGAAGAAGAGGGTGACGAACCGGTCCCAGGTCGGCTCGTCCCTCTCCTGTCCCCTAACCGCCCTCCACCACCTGTGTGCCGCGCTCTCTAGCTGGTACGTGGTAAAGGACACGCGGCACTCCACCGGGGGGTGAAGGGTGTCAAAAACCTTCTCGATCTGCTCGAGCCAGTCCTTCGCCTCGGTCGGGTCCTCATCCCCCTTGAAGGAGGGGGGCTTCAGCTTCCGGAACTACTCGAAAAGCTCAAAGTGGTACTGCAGTGGAGATGCTGGTGCACCTCCAGGAAAGGAAGCCTCGTGCATAGAAGTGTCGGAGGAAGGTGGGGGCGGTGGCGGCCCATCCCCTCCCCCGTGTCCAGCGCCACGTCCATCGTGTGGTCTCACAGAGGACTCCCCCTCAGCAGCCCCAGGGAGAGGCGCTCGTGGCGGTGGGTGAAGCTCCTCTCGCACTATGTCCCGTATCAGCTGGGCGAGGTCCTAGGCATGAATGGCTAGGAGCAGTGGTTGGTCCACTGAGACGTCGACCTCAACACGCCCACCCCTCCGACCTCGTCCTCGGCCGCGCCTGCAGCCCGCCTGGCTAGTCCCGCGTCGAGGCATCTCCTGCAAGGAGATGCGAAAATAGAACGGAAACACGTCAGTATAAAACGATATCTAACAAAGAAGTCTAAGAGCTTATGTCAAAAGAAACGTTATGGTGGCTACTCTAGTTACAGACACGTGAATTAGTTATTTTCCAGTCAGTTGGTTCATTTCTCGGGACGACCTTGCTCTAATACCATCTTGTTACGACCCGATTCTCGAATCCCTATGAGACACGAGAATCGGACCAACTCGACTAATCCCAAGACCCAGTCGTCCAACGAGAAAGTAACCAAAAGAGCAGTAAAATAAACCACATTCACCATGCATATAACTAGCAGTAACAAAATACAGCAGTAAAGAAAAGAACTACTACAGTATACACCACCACAACATTAAGGAAATAAACATGTACATAACATGATGCTTACAATCAAAAGAGTACAGGGGTAACAGAAACTACTCACTACAACAGAAGGAAAAGTACAGTGGGTACTACACAAGTAACACTACTGGGCTCTAGTTGGCCCAGCACCCTTTGCAGCTGCCGACTCTGGCTGCTCAACACCCGGTCCTGAAAAGGTAACAAAGGTGACACGTCAGCGAAACGTTGAGTAGAGTGGCAACCAAAAGCTAAGAAAAACAGTAAGGTGGACAGTAGCTGTTATATTTTTAATTTCTTTCTTTAATTTTTTCCATTTATTCACTATTGGATTATTTCTCAGATCTTTCTCTTGATCTTGAATGTTCCTCGTGGGAACGATCTTGATTGCAGTCTTTTCCGAAAAGTAGAAGTAACACATAGTGCTCTCCTAGCCGAGAGAGTCCCCGTGGTGGTCCTACCCTCAGTCAACCACCCCAAAGTCGCTGACAGACGTAACGGTGACTACGGCACGCGCGATAAACGCACGGGTAGCTACCCCGCACTGGCACACAGTCAATCGTTTTCGTTAACTGGTGCACTCAAAGCACAGCACGGAACCAGTATAGGGCAGAGCCCTCTCAGTAACAGGGGTCCAGCCCCTCCACAGTAACCAAACAGGGGTCTTGCCCCTCCACAGTCCGCGCACCCTCGCCTGACTACCTTGGTTTGCCTAGTGGGCCCAACAAGTCGGTGTAGGAGGGCTAGCATAACCCCAGGGCCCTTCGGGTAGCTAGTGCTCTCCCTACACTGGTAGCTCTCCTCGGTACTGTGTACACGAGGGCCAAAAGTCGGTACAAAGTGGCCAGACCTAACCCCGGGTCCCTGGGGCGGCTAGCTCCGCTCTACACTAAACAGGAGACAGTCGCTCTCCTTGGTACTCCATACTCAAGGGCCAGCTCACTTCCCCAATTTTATTCCATTCACTTTCCAGGAGTTCTACTTTCCCCGTAGGGTTCGTGCTCTTTCAACTCAGCCAATTTAGGTTTCATCATTTCAGCTTTATATTTATGTAACCCATGTTCCCAACCGTAATTATTCATTCATAATCAAGCAGCTGTTAACCAATTACAGGCAGTTATCGTTTCCTTTCTACTTTTCCGGACTGCAATGTATATGTATCCAGGCTAGTTTTCCAGTCCTAAGATTCATGTCATACCCTAGGATCTATCATTCAATCTAGTTTTCCTGTCCTGGGAATCATGCAATACCCTAGGATCTATCATTCAATCTAGTTTTTCAATCCTAGGGTTCATGCAATACCCTAAACTCTATTAATTATTTCACAAGTGAATAATTTTTTGTAAATAATTGAGAGGGACACTCTACCCGTAAAATCGGGAGTACTGGGGGCGTAATCGGCAAGCCCGCGTGCCTCCGCAACCCCCAGAGCCGCAACGGAATGGGGTCCTAACACAAGGATCAATTACAAGGAGCTACTCAGAACAGTATACAATTACTGTAAACAGGTAGAGGAACTAAATCTGAGAAGAACGAGACTTGAAACGCGGAAAATGAACTCCTAACGGACCCTAAACGGGTAAAAAACGACAAGTCTGCCCAAAATCAGACATCTGGAACTTCTTCCAGACGTCTTAAACGATAGCTCAGGTCATACCTTGATCTGCGCGGTCCCTCAGACGTCCAAAAGCCCGTTGAACTGTCTGGACTTAGTTTCCAGACGTCCGACTGTCACTCCGGACGTCTGGAGACCCTCTCCGTCGTCTGGTGCTGTGCCCAGACGTCCGATCTGTGCGGGATGGCATGCCCTTGCGCCTTCCCGAATGGGTCCTGCACACACACACGGCTGTCCTCAACACGAAACGATGCAGAAGCCTTCGGCGGAACGGCTGCATGGCAGTACACGCGAAAGAAGAAGGTAAAAATAACGTACCTTTCAGACGTCTGGACCTTCCTACAGACGTCTCCTGCGTCGTCTGGACGTATGTCCAAACGTTTGATTATGGGAAATTTTCCCAGAATCAGGACCTCCTCGCCCTCCGCCCGTAG
This sequence comes from Thalassia testudinum, assembly GCA_037157565.1. Lineage (NCBI taxonomy): Eukaryota > Viridiplantae > Streptophyta > Magnoliopsida > Alismatales > Hydrocharitaceae > Thalassia > Thalassia testudinum. Next base: position 21,748,470 of record JAZHRO010000054.1, on the reverse strand, counting down.
CGCATGGCCGTGCCGCGCCGCGCCTGCCTGCTGCCTGAGCTGCAGCAGCTCCTCCTCAGCACCACGCGCCTACTGCGCAACCGTCGGCCGACCCTGGCTGCTCCAGCGAGCTCGCAACCTCGCGATCGAGCTCTCTCTCCCTCTCACAGTAGCCCCTCCTCCCATGCACTCACAGCAGCCGCTGCGGCTGCCCTCGCCTGCTCACGCTGACAGGAAGAAGAAGAAGAAGGTGGTGGAGTGAGGGTGAGGGAGAGGAGAGGGGTATTTGAAGGCTGCCGAGGGGAGAGAGAGAAAAAGCTACGTCTACAGGGAGGAAGGAAAGAGAAGAAGGAGGACAGCGGGTTCAATCTGCACGCGCATGCACGCAGAGGAGAACCCGTCCGCCAATAAAATTTAATTCCAGATGTCTGGGAAGGCTTCCAGACGTCTGACCAGACGTCTGGACCACTTCCCAGACGTCTTAAACGACGTTTGATGCCCTGGTTATAACAACTCACCCCTTTACCGCGCATTGTATCGCGGGAATATTCGCACCAATTGCCAATATTTCCCAATATCCACGCAAATCAAGTGCTTCCACCCACACACACACACACCCGCTCCACACTCCATGCGGCACTTAGTCTTGTTGGTTGCGTCTTGCTAGATGTTGACCAACTTGACACCATGCTACATTCCATCTCCATTTCTACCTCCACCCCTATCTATATAATATATAACTGTATATATCTATTCTATATCTACCACACACACACACACACACACATACACACACACACACACATATTAAGCTAAGTACGTTTTTTCATTTCTTTCTTTGCAATTTAGTCTGCTTTCATTTGTCTTTTATTTCTTGCTATTAAAAAGATAAAAAAAAAGTATAAAAGAGAAAAGATAATTCTTATCTTGCAGGTACTTGATCTTGTGAATAACAAGATCAGTTTTGGAACCCTAAGTTGGCTTCAAACCAAGAATCATTTGGCTCAAGGCCAAGGACTTCATTTTTTAGGGTGTGCCTCAAGAACAACATTATTACAAAAAAAATCTTAAAAGTGGAAAAACAAAAAACATAATAAACGCAAGGAAGAGATACATTTTAGGAAAGGCGTAGAAACTCCTTGATCTCCTAATCCCCGCCTTCCTGAGATCGACCCTGGGCCTAAAAGTGATCAAGATAAAATCAAGTAGGCCAAGTTAAAAATTTTGTGAAACTGGTGTAAACTCGATTTAGGTTAACTCAATATACTAATTTCAATAATAATATCACCATAGTAATAAGACCTATTGGAGTTCACATCGCTACGCTCTCGACTTTGTCAAGTTTTCGAATTTCCGTCCACGCGCTCTCAACCGATGGATGGAAATCCAATGATGAGAATGAGGGGAGAGAGTGAAGAAGAGGAAGGTCGGCGGTTGTAGGCGACTTGGATGGCACCATGTGGTGCCATTTGGGCCGTCCATTTTCTAATGCTTATAGATGGTGCCTCAGATGTTAGATTGGGTCGATTTTCGCACTGATGGTTTGCGATCGTTGATCCGAACCCATCCATGTGATTTGATTTGTCATATGAGGTACAGATTTACACCACCTTAACCCCTGACTTCTGATCTTTTTCGAACTGCATTTGATGCTACGGAGGTCCAATCAGGACGATCTTGTATGCGTGAGACTCCGATCGTCACTCTGATCAGATCCGTATGCTTGGTTCTTCAATCTGATGCCTTAATAAATATCGCCCTGTCTCTTGACCGCAAAAAGAGACGAATTACTATACAATTTATACAAATTAACTTAAATGCATGATGATACATGCTATGTAATATTTGTAATGCTGAATACAATTATACGCCTAAGAACACGCATAAATAAATAGTTTATGTAAAATAGATATGTCTACATCTACGCCATAGATTTCCATTAAATTGTTTAGCATGTGATCAAGCTTCTAACTTGTAATGCAATTAAGCCTCGATATATAAGATTCAATATCAAAGCACAAGCAATACTAAGTATCATAGATTCATACAATAAAATAAAAGATGCAACTCCTTTTGCAACAAAATAACATAAATTACAAAATTTTGATCTACATATTACGAATATTTACTTTGTTGATAATTTTATGATCTTCTTGAAAGCTTTGCAATCCAATATCTTAAACATTAAATGGACATAAATGAAATCTCCACCCTTTTTACCATAAGACAAAGATCATTTAATTAAGTATCTACCGTAGGAACACTTAGAAAATGAATAGATATCCTACTTTAAAAAAATGGAGCCTTTCTACGGGAATACTTGGGATTGTTATCTTTCCTTAGCAATCCCATAAAAGAAGATTTGGATCCTCTAACTATCAATTTCCACAGGAGAATTCAATGTTGAAGAGTAAGAATGCTTATTCTATCACAAGTGATTTCACTAATAAATGGAACCAAATGTCTTATCTCGTTCCATGTCTTAAAGAATTGCTTTTGAAGAAGAAAGATAAAATCTTCATGAACTTCCTTTGTAATGGAATTAATGAAATTTGAGGAAAACTTTTGATCTAAGAAAAAAAGAGCTAGGTGAAGCATGGTTGATAATGGTTTTGCTAAATTATAATCTAACACCATGGGCATTTGATCAAGGATAATTACTTGCAAATACCTAAGGATAGCCCATCAATTTGTATGCAAACAAACACAAGGTGCTTTGCAGTGTGAAAAAATGGCAAAAGTGACTAATTATTAATGCTAATCACTAACATAATCTTGGTATTAGAAATTAATCTCCTTTGGATAATGTTGATGTTGAGGCAACGCCTTATCAAATATCCCCAACCTAGAAATACATAAAAATGTCTAGAATAAATGGATAAACTTCCATCAAGTAAGACTAGCTATCCATTATTTTAGAAACATTTGATTGATAGATGTCATTTAAAAGGTATGCTTTCACGTAAGGATAACTTGGAAAAATTTAACTCACAATGAGAAATTTAGTCTCCTTTATTTAATATCAATTGAGTTTTATTTTTATTTTTTGCTGGAATGAATATTTCATTAAAAATGGAAGAACTTCGAGATTTTACATAAGAACGCACCCCACAAGAGAACAGAGAGAAAGAGAAGTCCAACACCCTTAAAAGGGAGACAGTTTATGTCTCGTGAAAACGGGGGAACATCAAAACACAAAAAATCAACCAAAAAAGAAATAAAGAAAAAAAAGAGAAGCACCCTAAGATCGATAATAAGGTGAACTCTAAGAATGACAGCGACCCTACTCTCATTGATATGGCAAAACACCAACGAAATAAAATCTCAAAGATAGTGATAACGAAAAATCGAATAAATTAACCACTGACTCGCGTAAGAAATCTTGGCCATGATAAGTAAGGGGTCACACGTGATTCCAACAAAACAAATCTAAACTAAAAAACAAGGGAAAGAAAGATCAAGTCAAACCAACCACACGAAACCCACTACAACGACATCGGATCACCAAAGAAACCTACAGCATCCGCGTCTCGACCATCGTAGCCATAGCCAACCACCGCAACCCAACTGTAATCGCCACGCATTATGACTTGCCGCCCATTGCAGACGACGCTGCAACACATCCACTGCAACAGTTGATTTCCCAGCATGATCTATCGTCAAACGTCACCGCTGTGACATGTAAATGACCGCTGTGACCGCCAACGGCATAGCCACACACCCCCAATGCACAACCACTGCTGCAAGCGTGAACATCGGAGCCATGACCACCACGACTGCTTCCACCTAAAGCAGCCACCATGAGCTTGAAGAGCAAATAAAACCCACTTGACATAGGGACCACCTTTGAATTTCGAAACTCATTATTTCATAATAAAATTTCTATACCTCTTTATTTTATCTCAAACATGAATTTCCATGCCACTTTCCTATCAGAATTGTATGCATCCGAAATCGACAAACAAACCTGCTCAATCCAGCGAATCGATGTAAAGACTACCACCTGGAATGAGGTGTAAGGGAGGACGTGATATGTAAAGAGGGTGTGTATACACACACATACTCTTGGCTGTACATTGATGATCATTTATGACCATACGTTGTGTTATTTCCTCTTAATTTGTGTCCTCTTCGCCACCTTGATTCGCGGTGCGTGCAATCCTCTAGGAAGACGGATGACAGATAGGATCAAGTACGTGTAACCTCCTTTAATTTCTCGCAATGCCAGAGTTGTTTCCTTTGATTGCAATTGTATCCATATCTGCATAACTTCCCATTGGGCCACGGGATTAATTTTATGCGAGTAATGTCCTTTCCAACCGAAAGGATGATGAAACGGGAAAGTTCCAAACCACACAGAAGGAATAATATATATTTTCTAACTTTGTAGGTGCAGTCTAGGAATAATTTCATCTCATGCGAATCGTTTCAAATAGCATTGTAACAAGGTTGTCGGTCGACAGGTCCTTTGAATGGAGATATATAAATTGCAACACGAGAGGAATACGAGTGGAGGTAATACCACTCTCAAGCACTCATGGCTCCTCCTCCTTGCGAGTTCAGTTGTCATCTACGGTCTCTTTTCATCCATGGTGTTGTGTTCCTTCTCCTCAATGGTGGGATCGGTGAAGGACGAGACCTTCCTCGAGCATCCATCAAACGCATAGAGGTATTGATCATTGTATCTTTCTGATTTCAGATTTCCGGATATCAATATGTTAGACAATTGTTTTCAGATAAAGTATCAAAATTTTGGACTAATTAAAATACTTGTTGAAGATGTTTCGCCCCCTCACTACAGAACGTGGCTACGTTAATTTGTTTGCTTTTATCAATAACCTTTTAGACGATTTTAGAAGTTGAAAATCAAGGACTAAGTACGGGAAATAAGTACCGTCCACAATAAACTTTTGATATACGTATGGTAAGGATCAAGTTCGGATAGACTTATAAAATAAGTCCAGTGTTGGCACCTGTAACCTACTAATCACATTAAAATAGGGCCCAACCTTTTTGTTATCGGAGAAGTCAATAGGACGAAACTTTGCTGCATGAAGTCCAACAGGTCAGACTGAAACTTTATCTGAGGGTATGGATCCAATAGGTCCATAGGTCTAATCTATGTATCTATTAACCACCGTGTGAGATCAACTCACAGGTGTACCGTCTAGTGCATTGTAGTTTGATTTCGGATGATATGTGCATGTCGATATTACGAAAGTCGCAGCCCTCTAATTCGGTGGCACCGTCCACCAACTTTCCGAACTTCTCAAGAGGATGAACCCGTTTGTGCACATTTAAGTCAGGTTGTAACTCGTTTAAACGAATTGAATTCTAGTTAGATGTTAGTCATTCATATGCGTTGCAGAGTTTTTTTCCATTCGACGGCTTGGAATAACTTCCGGAATAATTAACTTTACTCAGCTCGTGCCTTTTTCAATTAAGTTGTTGATGGTTAATCTTAGCATGAGCTTTTTATAGATGTCCTTCAAAGTAAAGGCTATCCTGATTATCTTCTAAGAGGAATGTGGACGGGGAACAGGAGACATAAGTCACGAGGTTCATTAATTTTTCTTTTATTATATATAATTCATAAATATATTTTTTAATAATTACAATTCATTACATCAAAAGACATTAACTCTTTTTTCTCTCTCATAAAATTAACGCAACAATCATTAATAATCTCACCCATTATTACAATCCGAAAAAAATCTATTTTATACTTCAAAGTATTTCAACGCCGGCCAAGTTTTCGTACACATACTTCCATGCACGGTAGCAACGCTTGTCCTAGCTTTGATTGAAAGTTGGATTTCTCATCTGTGCGGATCAACCAGATAGCTAAGCGTCTCTCTTAGTGCTGCAGTCATCAACTGCGAGCGTTGAGGAGCGATTGGAGATCGTAGTTGCTATTAGGAAATTTTTGTCTATGAGCACCTTCTTTTCTCTTTTAATGTTTTCTTCTCCGTTGTTGTCGTGGTCGATTCGTTGCTATGTTGTAAGTTCTGTCACTCCCCTTCGAGGGTTTGAGTTTTTCTCTTTGGTGGGGTGTTTGAGTTCCCCTTGGCAGGGGGTTACCCCATCGGGCTTGTTTCTCGTTGTGATGGTTTCCTTCCCAATAAAGTTTAACTTCGCGAAATAAAAATAAAAAGGAAAGAAAAGCATGCCATGGGAATTATCTTGTTCCTTTTGTAGGTCAATGGAGATGTCTTTGATTGCGTGGATATAAATAAACAGCCAGCCTTTGATCACCCGCTGCTCAAAAATCACAAATTGCAGGTATGATCTGAATCACTTCTTTACGGCTTTATTGTTCGACGTATATGCAATGCTTTGAGAGCAGAAATAATCGGTATGCTTGTTTAACGGAAATAGTTTAATCTGTAAATGAATTGTTCCCTTCCATAGAAATCCTACTTAAATGATTTGGTGGTTGAGCACATTCCCTCCCATCCAAAATTAAATAAAAAAAAAAAAAAAATTCAAATTTAACTTATTCAAAAATTTTCTTATTTTATTTTGATTTGCTTTCTTTCCATGTTTGGATTTTCCCTATCCCTCATATAACGAGTAGCATCCCTCATCTTTGAGAGGGGTGGTATTTAGTTATTCATGTTTCTTCATTTTTGAGGTGTGACGTCTTTATATTCGTTCAATCCCGTTAATGGAAAATTATTATGTAAGAAAAAAAATATATATATGATGCCAAGTCTTCTAGAAAAAGCGGTTCTTCTTCTTCGTTCAGGTAAACTCTGGAATTTATATTTTGGATTGATAGGAGATTTCAGGATTGTACAGAGATGTCATTGGCTTTAGGTGAAATAACCGCTGAACAAGCGATTTACCTGCTAATCTCAAACAAAGAAGAAAAAAGTGATTTACTTGTTCAACCAATTAGTTTCATTTCTATTCTGAATGGCATGTAGTACTTAACATTAGTTTACTTGAGTGGATTAGGAATTTGATGTAAACAAATGTAAAATTGAAGTTAATTTTTATTTTTATATATTAACATTAATTTTTATTTACTTAATTTATTGTTAAGTCATGGTATCAATTTTTATGATATTTACTTAAATATTACTGTTAATATCAATTTCTAAGGTGTAGAATTTGGATGTAAGAGAGTTACGAAGTTAATACCTGTTTTGGTAACACACTTAAGAATTGATGTTAGCAAAATCAATGTTAAGAACTCTTAACCTATGTTTTCACTACACAGGTTAACCTTTCAAATAAATGGATGTTAACTTTTCTTTTGAACGATTAACCTACCAAGTAAATTGGCCCTCAAAAGGGGGGTTATACTTACCCACTTAATCTCACATCTGCAAACCATGTTTAATCATTTTAACATGAATTAGTCTAACACCAGTTTCAACTGATGTTAGTAAAATCTGTGTTAAAATCATACATTACTCGTATCTTTGACTTCTTTTACGTTTTATATACCAACACCACTATAGTTAACACTACGACTTAACACCAATTTAAATAAATACAAATTGGTGTTAACACCAATTCGTAAGTAAATATAATTGCAAGTTAACACAAGTTTCATATTTCTTAATATGTTTATTTGCCGACTTAAACTCCTATTTGCTAACACCGGTTTAGCCATTTCAACATAGATTTGGCTAATATCAATTTCAATTAGTATTAGTAAAATACGTGTTAAAATCGCACACTACTCATCTCTCTGATATCCCTTATATTTTATATACCTAACACCACTACCAAGTAAATATCACCATAGTTAACATTACAACTTAACATTAATTTAAATAAATACAAACTGATATTAACAACCGTTTGTAAGTAAAAATAATTACAAATTAAAATCAATTTCATATTTTTAGACGTCACTTTTCTAATCATTTGAAGTAAGCTAGCCCTAGAGTTTTTTAAAGTTGATCCATCGTTTAATTTTCGGGCATTTCATTTGCACATGTATCTTTTGCCACCCCTAGACGAAGCCAAGTTCATATCCCAAGGAATTCTCATCATCAGAAGAGAAACCATCATCCTCGACCGATGAATCATCTACCTTTTCCGAGCAACACACCCTCATTCCGATACGAGGGTGCCCTGAAGGAACCGTTCCAATATTCAGGCCCAAGGGTAAGGGGAAACCAAACCAAAGGAGGCTACTCCATCAAAGAAGGCCCCTATGGCCCTGACGAGTTCACACAGGTAAGTAATCAACAACAAAAGTTCATAATTAATGTCCTTCACTTCAGAAATCGGCCTTTGCTTCCAATGACAGGGAGATCGACCTGACCTTTTTCTCTACCATGTTGGGGTGAATTAATTATATATGTTTTTTGTCCTTCCATGTACCCTGTGCATGACCGGCGGATATATATATATATATATATATATATATATATATATATATATATATATATATATATATATACAGGTGGGCTTTTAAGGTAACAGAGAAAGGGATGTATCAAGGAGCAGCGGCGAACCTCTCTGTCTTCGGCTTACCAAACGTTGATAATGTTCAATATAGCTCAAGTATAGTGAGGATTATGAACTACCGTGACGAAAACACCTTCTCTTTCATTCAAGCTGGTTGGACTGTAAGTAAACTTAAATTTTCGTTTGCCAATCTATTTCTTCCTTTATTATTCTCTCTCACTCCTCTCCTTTTTTTGTTTCAAATGAAATTTCCTACATTAAATCAAAAAATAGGCATTGTATCCCGTGATACAATCCAAAACACCCAAGCAAGCTAATTAACATCTTTTCACAAGTGGCACTACTCTTTGTGTGCAGGTGAATCCATTTATAAGTGGCGACACGTGCACGAGACTATTTGGATCCTGGTCGGTAAGTTAACCTGCACTGCCAATGACTAGAGTAAACCGAATCTACCGTGTAAAGGACCCTGAACTTTTAAATGACCTACCTCCTTTTAAATCCCTTCAACCTTGGCTTTGGGGTTGCTTGCCAAAGAGATTGAATAATGGCGGGGGGGTGCTTTGATTCAAATAACTCTTAGCTCACAAAAAGATGGAAAAGATTGCTTTAATCTAAATCCACCTGAAATTAGCAAGCTTGAATTCAACAACTTTTGGTCGCCCTCAGATTTTTCACGATTGGTCATTGATCGATAGTTGGATCTTCTAAGTGGATCTACCTCACCTGCATGCAGCCTCTTTATTCTGGACTTGATGGATGCTACAACTTACTGTGCCCCGGATTCGTCCAAATCAATCCACAAATAACTCTTGGAATGGCGCTGCAACCACTCTCCGTTGTCTACGGGCCGCAGTACGCCATGACCGTCGTACTACCTTTCTTTTAATTTAATTTTGGGAAAAATTAAGATCGTACCGTATACGTGAAGGAGCAATTTTCACAATGACACATGTATGGTTTTTTTTTCTCTCTCTCTTTTTTAAATTTCTGATAAGATAAGATTTGAACATCAATGATCTTTTTGGATGAAAACGTATGTATCTGAATATATACGAATGAATGTATACGTATGTTTGGATGCAGGATCCTCCGACCGGACATTGGTGGCTGTCACTCGGCAAGACGACAAACGCGACGGTGGGGTACTGGCCAGGCGCCTTGTTCTCCAAAGGGATCGAACTCGACACCCCGAATATCATCCATTTCCGGGGGCTCGTGCACAGCCCCACCTATCTCAAGAAGGCTCTACCCCCGATGGGGGAGCGGCAACTTCGCGGATGCGGGCGACGCCGGTGCCGCGGCGGTGCGTAACATGCAGTACTTGGACTCGCAGCGGGTCATGGTCGACCTGGATGGCGACCAAGTTGTGCAACTGGTGAGCAATCCGCGGTGCTATAACGTCGGGCCATCTCGGGATGAGCATGGTTTCCTCTTTGGTGGCCCCGGTGGCTGGTGCCGATGACGCCTTACTTGAGACATTTGGTTGTTTCCGTGGCAAACGGTACGCTGTGGTGGTCTGGATTTTGGACGGTTCGATCTTGCTGGCGATGAGCTTCGTTGGTAGATTTCGTGGTGAGGCTGAGCTGTTCCTCAAGTAGACATTTGATGTGTTGATGCTTTTCTTGTGTTATTTTAGCTATTTCATCGGGGCTTCGATCTATCTTAATTACGTTCTGCATGGAGTAATTTATGGGAGAAAAGAGTTTGCCAATCAGGATATGGCCAAATCACCTTTAAATATACAAGCTTTGATCCTGTACCGTGGTATCGAATTACAAGAGTCAAAAGAATTTCAATTGTGAAGTATATTATAAGAAAATATATTATTTAATATATTTTGATTTTTGACCGATAAATAATAAAAAAATATATAGAATCGAAAATTAAAATACACTACATATTGTAAAATACATTTTGCCTACTTAGTTTGGTGTAGGAGTGTAAAAGTCAAAATAACATCAAATGAAAAGTATATGTAATAAAATGCATTGTCCAATGCATTTTGATTTTTTACAGTTGAAAAATAAAAAATATCGATAGGAAATCAAAACACACCACGTGTTGCAAAATGTATTAACTAGTGTCTTTTGATTTCTCATCGGTATCTTAGCTTGTGCTTATACTGTCTCGTTTTATATATGTATTATTTCATGCTTTCGTAGAAACGTATTCAATATCGATCTATAATGGAAGAGCACAAGATGAGTAAGTCGATAGCAAAGATGAAATTCGAACAAGTATACACAATAAACAGTGTGCGAGAAAACAAAATAAGAATGAAAAAAATCAAAGAGACAGAGCCACATAGAGATAAGAGATGGCGCGCTAAATCACCGAGCAAATGAATAGGCAAACGTAAAAGTTGATGCAAAAAATGACGTAGGGTGATATGAACGTGGGTCTCACTTGATAATTGATATTTAATGTAAAGAAACAAAAGAATGTAAGGTTTATTACGTCATTTAAAAAAACCAGCACACCACTTTGAACTAAAACTAACAGGTCATAAATAATTTTTCATCTATAATAAATTATTTTGCATTTGTGATAAATTGTTCTGGGTGATTTTGCGTCGATGTAAAATTATTCTAAGATATTTTTGTACTGATGTAATCTTATTTTGCACCGGTACAAAATTATTCCAAGGGTAGTTTCATCAATGCAAAGTAATTTTGCACCTGTACAAAGTGCTTTTGACATATGGGTTTAAGATTTATGAGTTAGGATTTAGGATTTAGGATTTAAGGTTTAGGCTTATGAAAAGTAGTTTCACGTATGAGAAATAATTTTTCACTTAAAAGATCATTTTTCACCTTATAGTTTAGGATTTAACTTAAATCCTAACCCTAAATCTTAAGGTAAAAAATCACTTTTTAAGTGTAAAATCACTTATCATAGGTGAAGAAACATTTTAAATTTAATTTTATATCAGTCCAATCTTACTTTACACAGGTACAAAGTAATTCAAAGTAAGATTGCTCCGATGCAAAATGGTTCCGAATGTGATTTGAGTGATCTGCATCCATATAAAAGTGGTTTGTTATTGGTTTCAAAACATTTGTGAATACTTCTTTCGTATAAAAAGGAGATATACCAAGTGGAGACCATATTCACATCGCTGTGAGTCACTTTTTATGTCAACTTTTATATTTTTCAACTTACAAAAAAAAATAAATAAGTGTATACTAACCAAACTAATAGGAACAATGTCATATGATTATATTTATTAAAGATGCGACGGTTAGAAAAGAATGATATATGTGTCATTTGAATGAAATAAATTGCATAAGGTATAAAGGTAATTAGCGATATTTGGATTTCTACATTTCATAAAAGTAGGCCAGAGTTTTTTGTAATACAAATAAATAATAGGATGCGGGTTGAGAAATGTAAAAGTTGATGTAGATGATTGTGAACGTGGTCTTCACTTGATATATCTCTTTTTTATGTAAAAAAAGTACACAAATGTGGTGGGGTTTACCACTACTAAAACCAATAATAAACCATTTTGCTATGTGTGTAAATCACTGAAATCATCTTCAGAATCACTTTACACTGGTGTAAAATCACTTTACACCTTCGAAATAATTTTGCATCGGTACAATCTTACTTTGTACAGGTGCAAAATTAAATTACAAGTGCTCCTTCACTTATGACAAGTGATTTTACACTTGAAAAGTACGTTTTCACTTTAGGGTTTATAATTTTTCACTTTAAATCCTACACCCTAAACCCTAAGGCTTAGTTTGGTAAGGGGGATAATCCATCAAAATAGGGGTTAAACTTGTTTGGTGGAAATAATAATTTGACTTGGGTTAAGAGGACTTAACCCGGGATAAGTTATTTTGGAGTTGATGTGGGATAAATTCCTTTTGTAGGTTATCCCATGTATTTTGACAAGTTAACCCATAAATTTTCTAAACAGTCACAGGTTAACCCACCAGGATAACCTTTATGCCTTACAAACAAAAATGGAGGATAACCCATCTACAAAAAAGTTATCCCATAAAATCTATCCCTCCATTTAAATTAGACCTAAGGTGAAAAATCACTTCTTATATGTAAAACAACTTTTTATAAATCTAAACCCTAAATACTAAATCCTAAATCCATAGGTTAAAATTACTTTGCATAGGTGCAAAACCACTTTGTATCAAAACAAAACCATTAGATCACCTTTGAAATAATTTTGCATCGGTACAAAAACACCTTAGAATAATTTATTACTAGTGTAAAATCACCAAGAAAAATTTATCACTAGTGTAAAGTTATTTATCACCTATACGTCTGAGTTCAATTAGTGTCTTTAGCACAACCAAACTAAAATTATAATAAAATAATGGGTGCGAGTAGGGAAACATCGGTTACAACGTATTTTGCAACGTATGACTCTCGTTTAACAAAACACGTTGGTATATTTTGATTTTTAACTTATGTGTTTTCATTTTTCATGGGATACATCGGTTGAGAATCAAAATACACCAATTAAAAAGAAAAATACACTAGAGTATTTTTATTTTCAACCTATTTTTCACCTATGTAAAGTGATTCTTCTTCACATATGAAAAATGATTTTTCACTTAAAAATAGTTTTTCATATTTGAGTTTAGTGTTTATAAACCTTAAATACTAAACACTAAATCATAAGGCTTACGTAGATATTTAAAGTTTGCGACTAGGTAAAGTTTAGAAAATCTTAAGGAGAGATAAGTGGATAGGTAAGAGAAGAGTTAGTGGGTGTGGATGCGATATTTGAGTTGATATATTATTATTGATTTTTATTTTTATTTGTATTAGGAGTTAATTAGTAGGATGTATGTGATAGGTGGATGTGATGAGTAAGAGTGAGTTAGTGAAGATAGATATGATTTATGAGAAGTAAATGTGATGGATGAATCAGATGATGGTAGATATAGAAAAATCTTTTTCAGTATTCATACACTATTTACTTTACACTTAACACATAGGATAAAATACCCATTTAAACCTTTAATAAACAGAGTCTAAAACTAAAGGTGAAAAATTACTTTTTTAAATAAAAAATCAATTTTCATTGATAAAATCACCATTTATAAACCTTAAACTCTAAACTCAAAATACATAAGTGAAAATAGATTTCTATTTTTTTAATAAAAATTTATTTTTCATCGATAAAAATTTAAAATATATCAATATAATTTAATTTTAAATTGATATATTTTTATTAAGTTCAAGACACTTGTTGCAAAATAACTTACGATGTGTTTCTGTATTTTTTTGTTAAAATAATAAAACTTGCAAGGAACATAACTCTAATTCCCAAAAGCAATAACATGAATTCCATAGGCGGAAATCTTGTTATGGCAGTCAAATTGGAGTCCTTGGCGAATGCAATTTGGTGACTTGCCTTTTGGTGGAATGCTCATTACCTAAAATGCTTAAAATTTTTCGTGGCAAGACTCAATTGTTCTTTGAATAAGATTATGATTTGTTGCTCTAAATGGAAATATAATGAAGATTTGGAGGCGGCGGCTTTATAAATCAATTGCTTCCCTTTGGGATATCCATCGACACTTCCTGTCACACCACGAAGGGAAGGATGCTTTTGATCTATGGTCTTCTCTTCCTCTTGGCCTGTGGAAGTGGAGAGGGATCCCGAGAAAAGCATGCGAAGAGCATCGAGGTAAACCATTCTCGCTGCTTCTGTTTCAGAAAATTAATTATGTTGTGTGCATGTGTTTGGGCCGGCTTTTGTTTAAGCTTGATCAGGAAAAATAACGCCATCTCGATCAGCATTTTTGCCCTTGTTCTTCCTTGTTTAGATTGGTGGAGATATCTTCGATTGCATAGATGTTGACAAGCAACCGGCATTCCAGCATCCTTTGCTTAAAGATCACAAGTTGAAGGTTTCGTACTCCTGATCTCTCCTTTTAATAATATTTACCCTCGCTTGAAAATTTCTAGGTTTTGCTCTTGGATGAAATGTCAAAGAACAGAAGACCTTCCTATAGAAAAACTTCGAAATACCAAGTTTACCTCTACTTTAGCCCTCCCGAAGACATAAAAAGGGTTAAAGAGTTCTCTTTGGCCATAATGTCACATCAATTTTAAAAAGAAAAGAAAACAAAAATGATAACACTCATATCACATTGGACATAAATAACCTATAAATTTATCCTTTAAATTAGTTGAAATTCGATCTGAAAATTTACGATTCTTACTTCAATGATATGAGTTTACAGCTGAACTATATAGAAGAAATTCTAGAAAACCGTTAGGATGAAGGAAAAAAAAAATTATTATTCTTATTATGATTTAAGAGAATAGATAATCTGACGAAAAGCAATATTGCGGCAGCGGTTAGTTGACGATTGTGGCTCTTCTACTCGTTGCGTACGTTCGTTGCCACTTGATTTTAATCATTATAAGTTGTTAATTAAATTGTCTTGAAAGAACCGGAAGCAGTCTTTGTCATATCATGCCAGGTTTTACCGTCGAGATCTAGAAAGAAGGGTACGAACTTCTCTTCTACCGGAAGAATTGAAATTAGTTGGTGTCAAACCCATCAGTCATCGCTGACAGTGGGCTCCTCTTTATGAATCATGAGAGCTTCTCGATGGAAGGTGGCGGAAAGTTGATGAAAATATTCGCTCACAACTTCTTTAGGCTGCTTTATACACTTTAACATGATATATTTATTAAAATATTTTTTAATATCATTTTAATATTAATATATGTTAAAATATATTTACTCTAAGGTAATATATCTACCCATAATATATTATAATATTTAAATTTCATCGACTAACCGCACATCATCCTACCAATTATTACAGATTTCTAATTATTATAAACCCACCAAACAATCTTCATTCTTAATTTATCCCAATCAAATTCTAACATAGGTTTATCCAAACTTCTAACCAAATACAACCCTGTGTTTATTTGAGGGTTAGGAAAGTGATGTTAAACATGTAAAATTAGAGTTAATATACAATTATGTTTACTTTCATAGTGATGTTAAGATTAATTTATGTTTACTTGAATTGGTGTTAAGTTATGGTGTTAACTCTTATACTATTTACTTAATAGTGGTGTTGGGAATATACAATATAAGTGATGTCAGAGATATGAGTGGTATATAATTTTAATACGAGTTTGACTGATACAAGTTTAAATTAGTGTTAAACAAAAACCTGGTAAAGTAGTCAAACCAGGGTTATTGGATGCGGTGTTAAGTAGTCAAGTAAATGAAGGTTAACTCTCCTTTTGAAGGGTTAACCCCCAAGTAAATTAAACCTAAAATACAAATTATGTATAATTAAAATTGATCTTATAAAGGTAGTTCGTATATCTACAATATAATGTCATGAATGTTCATTAGGCTTTTACAAGAATTATTTATTACTATACATTTAAGATTTTATTTTTTTCCATATCTAAATAAATTTTAATTATTAGTTATCGTACGATGATTTCTTAGTTTATCTTTCTAAGCATTTCAATACACCAAGGCAATAAATTAGTGTAATGACCTGAGCCTATACTTAAGTCAAATGAGAAAAAGATAATTTGTTGGATATGAGTTTTATAAATTTAATCGACCACTTAAAATGCTTAAGTTAAGTTGTTAAGTGGTAATTTTTATTCCTTATATCCTACCACTCACTTTCATGAGTTTACGATGTGGGACTATTCTTAAGAGTGTTACAACCTTCCTCAATTGAAATTATGACATTCTCGTCAAGTTCGATACTTACTATAGTAGTGACAGCTCCATCTAATGATGTACTCTTTGGTCATTTCAAGGATAGTCCTTTCCTCTTACTAAAGGAAGTTTGACTCTGATACTATTTATAACAACCCGAGCCTAAAATCGAGTCAAAAGAAAAAAAATTAACATTGATAACTTGTTGGGTATTAGTCTCATAAGCCTAAGCAATCACCAAAAATGCTTCAGCATAAGTTGTCAAGTAGTAATTCTCATTGTTGATATCTCACAGCTCACTTTCATGAGTTTACGATGTGGGGTTATTTTTGAGAGTGTTATAACAACCTAAGCCTAGACACAAATTAAATGGAAAAAATTGATCATAACAACTTATTAGATGTATGTCCTATAAATCGAAGTAAGCACTCAAAATACTTAAATTTAAGTTATTAAAATAATAACTTTAACTAGTTTTATATCACCACTAACTTTTATGAGTTATGATGTGGGATTATTTTTAAGATATTACAATTAGGATAGAAAACAGTTCACAAGTACATAATAATTTGTACGCATCACGGAAAACTCTTAAGATGGAACCCATATTAACCCTTATGGGAAAAACATGTAATATCGGTGATGCAACATGAATCATCGTTATCACAAAAAAAAAAAAAAAAAAACTCTGCGAAAATTTAGAATTACAATGTCTAAGTAAAATGAAGAGGAGAGCGGTGATAGTAATTAACTGCACGGAGTTTGACGGATGGAGGAAGGAGGCAATGCATGCAATCACTTTAATCTCCTTTTTGAGAAGAATAAGATCCGTTGTCGACCATTCATGTACCAATTACCAACGTCAAAACCTCCGGCCTTCTACTTAAATCATTCCTATGCGCTAATTGATTGCTGAAAATTCCCTTTGTGATGACAGATATTTCTCATTTCATGCAACGGGATTCCCATTCCCCTTTCACTGGATTTTAAATTCGTGGCGTAGCAGAAAAAAGCCCAACTCCTCGTGGTAATAACATATATTTTTCTTTGCAGAGGAAGCCGAACTCATACCCGAGAGGCCTTTGGGACGAGGAGTCATCATCATCATCAACAACTCATCATGCGTCATCAATATCATCTCCTCTATCAGTCATAGAATCGTGTCCAGATGGGACTGTGCCTATACTTGGTCGCAACAAAGATGCCCGAAGCAATAGAGACCACTCCATACAAGAAATCCCATGTGGCGCCGACGAATTCACACAAGTACGATCACGATCAACCCGCATGAACGTTAATTCGGATCACCTCATACCTCTCTATTCATGATTATATGTTCAATTCACAAATTAACGAATATATATACGTGATTAATTATACGTCCTTGGCATGTGTAACATAAGTGGGCCTTCAAGGGAACGGTTGATGGGGAGTACTGCGGTGCCGTGGCCCACCTGGCCGTCTATGGTCTGCCCCAGGTTAGGTCTGCCCCAGGTTAGGGTGTTTTTGAATCGGATAAATCTTCAATACAATTCAATCCGACCATTCGGATTTGACTAAATTGGACTTTTGACCTTTATAAAGGATTGGATCGATTTGGTAACATTTCAATCCATTAAAATATGAATTCGGATTTATAATGATTCCACCCCTATCCAATGTTACCATAATCTGTATAGTTAAACACGATTTATTTCATAAGAGTAAGATTTGGGGTTAATTCCTTTAGTCTAGGTTTAGCTAGGTGTATTTCTTAATTTTTAAATTTCGCAAAATCGCATCGAACTGGTTGAAGGAAAAAAAAAGTACAATAACTTTGGATTTTAATTTTAGGATATTTTGTTCTTTCAAATTTTGCGTTAACCGTCAGTAGGAAAACGCACAAGGTTTGTCTCCCGTTTTGAATATACTAGAAAAATCTATTCAAACCACAATAACATGGATTAAGTTGGATTTGATCAGAATGGTAAAGTTTCAATTTGATAAGGCCAACTTAAAATTGTTGATTTAACCAAACTTTGATCCAATCTTATCAGTGTGCACCAACATTTTGATAACTGCATGGTTCTTCGCTTGGATAATTCTTGATGTTTGTTTACTTATTTCTGGTTATTTGATGTATCTTGGTCGTTTTCTTCCAATCTCCAGTCAGAAAAGTAAATGTTTATTGTTTCTTGGTCATAGCCTTATGAATAGATCTCACAAGGCATCACATCATAGCGTACGCTTTTTCGGCAATTCATCAGTTTCAATCCATGGGAAATTAGGAATAGGCAGAAGACTGAACATGGACCGAAGGTAAGGGATGGAAGAAGAAGGAAATCCACACAGCTCCAACAAAACGAAGCAAAACAACCCTGCAAAGCAATTGCTGAAGATGGGTATTTTTTAGAATCAAAGAAACAAGAAAAAGGTCCAAAGATCCAAGTGAAACCTATCCTTTATCGATGCTCCATGCTTGCTACTGGATGCCGTAAGTTTTAATAATCTGACAATGTGCACAAAGCAATTAAAACAAATTAAGATAAAACCATTTCACTAACCCAATCGTATTTAGTCGAATTCATGAATGGCCCCAAATGATGATTGTGAGTAAAATGAAAAGGAGGAACGTGGAGGTGGTGGGCTCTTTCGAGTTGGTTGATCCATCAGAGTTTAGTTAAGCAACGATGCATAGAGTCCTCTTGTAGACACCCTCCTTATGGTTTATGGCTATGAGGAATCAAAGCCAACACACTAAAAGTACTGAAGTTACTACATTCACAACACCAAGAAGAACAACCCATTTTTGATAACTTACAAGTGGATTTAGCGAGAGCACCCGAGATTCCTATTGCTCATGGATAGACATGAGAGGACAACCCAAGGCCAGCAACAAGGTGGTAAACTCTGGAGAATAATGGCTAAAGGTGCTACGAAGGCTCAAACATGATATGCAATTGGTCAAATTACTTACATCAAAGAGAAGAAGGGGACATCAACAAGGACAAAAAGGATGTAATGTGCTTAAGGTGAGGTGGAGGAATGTAGCTGTCCATAAACTCTAATGGAGACATTGAAAGTTCATGTCCACGAGTAAGGGAAGGATGAATGTCATCAGGCAATGACAAAAGACGAGATCTCAAACGTATGGATGAATGAGAACCCTACAATTGCCACGGGAGATGATATGGAGGAAGAAACCCTAATGGGTTCTAGAGCCTCTTAAAACACACAAGGGGGTTTTTGTGTTTTGTGCCACAACACTTAAGATGTTAGATATATCATATATAACCACACCTTGTTGATGATTTTTTTTTTTTCCTTATGGAAGGTAAATGTGGCGAGTATGGTATTTGATCCTATAACCTTTTGGATGTCACTGAAGTGATCTACCACTAAGCCAATTTGTTGAGAGAAACGAACTGCTACCAACATTTTATTGAAGAAATAGATAGAGTGGTGTATAGGCTTTATATTGATCATCCTAGACCCATCGAAGTCTTACTTATACAATGTGAAACTAAATTACATAATAATCTATCATTCATAATCTATCTCTCTCACCATGTTTGTTATACTACAATCAACATTTCTTATAATGAGGTCACGAGGAAATTGCCAAATAGAAATCTTAAACATAGAACAGTTGATACCACACCAGAAGATACCCATCAATTAGATCAATGTAGGATGAGCACAATCACAAGAAGAAAAAAAACTTTTTCCAACATTTATTTTCCTAAGCATCTAAATTATTATGGTGCTATTTAAACATTTAATTAAATAAATATCAAGTTAAATCTGGCGTAACATATCTTTTTGAGACGTTTGGACATTTAGAAGACATACATCAAAAAAACGGTCTTCTTTCTTGTAGTGAATTAAATGAAAATATATGCTAACTAACATAGAGCTACTCAAACTCAATTATTGTTTAAGTGCGGCTCCTAATCTTTGAAATCTATAAAATCAGATCTATTTAACTTACTGAAAGTACAATTAGTTTTGTCCCACCTATGTGAAATATAACGTAGCGGAATTCATCCTTTTAAAGTGGATCCATTTTAGCACCATCTAGTCTATTGCCTTATTCCTTTTTAGATCAATCAAGAGAAATGAAATGGGTTTAAATTAAATCATACAAGTTGCTGGGGACCCTTGAAAAGAATCATGAGACAAAGCATTTGGCTGCGTGTTTGTGTTGGGAAGAACTCAGGGAAGTGTTAAGTCATGGAGGTGGTGAAATAAGTGCTGATGTAGTGGTGAATTTAATGTAATTAGTGAGTTGATATGTTTGTTCGAAGATGTTAAAAGAAATAATTGTAGTTTACTTAGTTTATTTTTGATGTTAGAATATTTTTTAAATCTTTTTTGAAAAGTGGAGTCAGTAATGATGGGATGTAACAAGTAAGTTAGACATGTTGTAAGGATGAAAGGGTACACTTTTTTTGTAAATCTCACCAAACCTCATATCATGGTTCACCTACTAAGGCTTGATTTATTTACGAGGTTAACCCCAATAAACGAATGTTAACTCCTATTTACTTTATAGGTTAACACCACCTTTTGAAATTCATGTTTTTGAGAGAAAACTTGGGTTTCTAATGATTCTAAGGTGAAACTAGTATTAACCTTCATTTTTTTTTTTATTTGACTTTTCTCTTTTCCAACACTCTAGGTTAACAACTATTTCAAGTAAATAGTAATAAATGTTAACCCTTTTTGCAAAGTAAACAATAAAAAAAGGAGCCGATTAACATTGTCTACACATTTGAAAATCCAAGTTCTATAGCATCTCAAGTAAACTAATCCTAAATCATCACGTAGGACTAAATTGATGCATGAACTCATATCCAAATGCCACCTTAGGTGGCAGTAGTAAATTTTTCTAACGATAGGTGGAAGGATCTTTGAAATTTTCGGGAACCACATTGATACATTTCAAAGCCTGGGAACCATGTTAATGTTGGGAATCAAACTTTGGAGGATCTCCATAGAAAATAACTCTTAGCACATCAGGGTTAATTTACTTGGGGTTTAATCTCCATAATCTTGACACCTATTTTAAAGGATTAACATATGCTTTGCTAATATTAATTCTAAAGA
This sequence comes from Thalassia testudinum, assembly GCA_037157565.1. Classification (NCBI taxonomy): domain Eukaryota; kingdom Viridiplantae; phylum Streptophyta; class Magnoliopsida; order Alismatales; family Hydrocharitaceae; genus Thalassia; species Thalassia testudinum. The sequence continues at coordinate 21,727,283 of JAZHRO010000054.1, read as the reverse complement.
ATGTTAGCAAATAAGTATTAACTTCCTAACTTAATCACTTAAATTCTGTTCTACAAAATTAATATCAATATTAATTCAAGTAAACAACACATGACACCAATTTAAATAAATAAAAATTAATATTAACATCTCCGGTAAGCAAAGAAAAATGAAAATTTTCATCTGATTTCACCACTTCCCCGCGCCGCCCCCGCCCTCCTCTCACGGACCCAAATCAGCACAGGGCTCTTCCATCCAATGCGTCCGCGCTTCCTGCAATAAATCCCTTCGTGATACTCTGCAACTCACCGAGTTCCTTCATTTGTACGTTCATGATAGAGTACGTGTGCTAACCAACGGACGAACCTCCCACCTCTCTCTTCATCCAAACCTTCACGAGCTGCTCTACCATATCTCTACAGCAAGGCTATTCCTGTGAACGCACCTTTTAACGTCAAGAATCTTATGAAGTGCATCAAATTAAGATGCGGCGGCACGCAGCTCCCCTCCAGACCACTACTTCCGACGCCCTCAAAGACCTTCATGGGCATCTATAAATATTGGAACATGCAAAGCACCAATTACAGCCCAACTACACCTCCACCACACCTTCCCCCCGGCGCACTCCGCCAGCTTAAAGATTGGACCATGGCGATGATCAAGGCTTCCCTCCACGGACCATCCTTCAAAGTTACGATGGTTGCCATGCTGTTTCTGTGCTTGACCGGTGCCACCGAAGCCCTCCGGCACGATCCTGGTAGGCTTCCATTTTAAACGTTAAGGATTAGTTTACTTGACCCTGGTTTTGCCCATCCGAACCTGTAGCATGCTAACGGCAGTTTGGAGGGGTCTCAAGCTAAACATGGATTTCGTAACCCTTTGCCATGAATGCCTCTCACACCGGATTGCCAAAGTAAACAAGAGTCGGGGGGTGTGTGGTGTGGGGGATGTTAATCTAAGTTCTACTTTGGCGAACCTAGGTTCGATCCTAACCGTCCAGGTAAGCTAATCAATGTTGTTACTGTGGTGTTTTAGTTGATGCATGATTAATATTCTTGCGTGCTTAGTCTGTGTCAGGAGCTGTGACGGTGGCGTTAGAGAAGGAGGCGACGGTGTCAACGCTGCCGGACTGCTCGCACGCGTGCGGGCCGTGTTTCCCGTGCAAGCGCGTGACGGTGAGCTTCAAGTGCTCGAGTCGTGCCCGATGGTGTACCACTGCACGTGCAACGGGAAGTACTACCGCGTCCCTTCCAACTGATAAGGATATGCATGCAGCTTGGTAGATGAGTTAATTTGGAGTTGTGTCCATCGCCACCACTATTTAGCTTCACAATGATCGTGCCATCTTTGTCTGTGATGGAAGGTGGTTTTGGTAACTACACGTCTCTAGCTAGGAAAAATATAAATGGCTTGTTCCAACGACTCTATTTACCTCAATCGTAAGTGTCACACCAAATAGGAGGAAAGACAAGCCACGTATGCAGCAAGCAATTGCAACGGACAAGGTTATTAATTAGGTTAAGATCATCAACCATATTGCAATAACCCGACCTACAACGGAAATAGCGAGCAGCAGTTTTTGGACGCTGCCTTCTCTAATATTGTTGTCATAACTAATTAAGAGCCTTGGTAAAAACAAGACCATCCCACAAGAAAACAAGAGATGAATGCTGCGTAAATATGTAGATTTGATATGGACCGTATCTCAACAGTACTTGACGATTTGCAGCTGGTCTGGTGTAGGACCACAAGGAAATTTACAATGCCATGAGGAAAGGAAATGAGCTAGTTAAGCTTGGTACCAACGACCCTAGAAGGGGCAACAGCAGTGGCTGGTGGAACTCGAGCTCTTCGGACCTTCAAAGTTCATCCCGAACTCTCAAAGGGAGGGAGCAGCCCCCAAGCGTTCCAGTCATGGCTTTGCTTCATAGCCGACCATGACTGGAATCGGCCACTCTCAAAAGTTGGTCATAGCCCCTTTCAATGTCCCCGTTGGGCCTTTTTTCATGGTACACATCAGGAAGTAAGAAGTTTGGCTCAACAAAGTCACTGAGATGGGGCTGAAATTGACCATAACAAGACCATCTCCCGGCAATAGAACCATACAGCATGGGCCGAACAGGAAAAACAGGCATGACTGCTCTACAAGCTCGGATATGCTGGGATGTAGGAGAAAGGTCATGTGAGGAGGGGGTGTCTCAATGGTCAAACAAGGAACATCTCACAGCAACTGCATAGCCAAGGTGGCAGCAGAAGGGAAGCCTGTAGTTGAAGAGAACTGAGAAAGAAGCAGAGGGGGAGTGGATACCTTGGTCAATGGAGAGAACATGTTGGTGTCTCCCACACAAGAGGGTGGTGGAGTGCAAGGCGAGGCCAGCTGGGGGCCCAGTGGCAGCTCTGATCAGAGGGGCTGGGTGAGGTTAGTTTTAGAAACAGTAGCAATGCCAACTATATTACCAACAAATTCCCTGAAGTGGAAGTTATTGCAATGAATGATAAAGGATTTCTATAATGTCTGCTTTCAGAGAAATATGGTAGGCATCACTACTGCACTTGAACCAAAGATTAAAAAAGGTGGCAATGCCTATTCTATTCATACAGAGATTGACAATCACTACCTATGAGATTGCTCTGTTCACCCTTCAAATAACATGGAGGATGGTCATAGTAGCTTGCTGAATTGCATATTCTTTTTTGTTAGTTATAAAGTACAATCTGAAATGGTTGCTGCAGAATTCAAGTGAAATGGATAATGGAGGACCTAGCATGTATAGATGTGCATCACCAAAGATGGTGAAAAGCATGATGGAACGCACAAACACTAAAGATCCGAAAGCCACACCAAAAATTAGGACAGTAGATAGAAAACAGGGCACTGGGCTTGTATGGAAGCAGCCTGTAAGGTTCTTAAATGAATTTCAATTTCTGTTGACAGGCATTGTAGTTCTCAGGGACATGTTACAACTACGTAGCGAACTATAATCTAAAGGACTAACGACATATAGGTCTATTACAGTGGAATTAGACAAACCCCTCAAAGGTGGATTCCTCCTTTCAGCCCTCAACCCACGGGATCGTGGCAACCATTTCGGTTGATGTTTCCCCTCCCAAGGGCAGGTTTTTACATGCTACCAGTTCGCTATTGGAAACATCACTTCCCACAAATAAGTTCAACATAAAAAATCCAACAACAAGGTCAAAGGAAGGTATGAAGTTGAATTTCATTTCCCATAACAACATCATGAAGAAACACTACAACCTACAGAACAAACAATCAGGAGGCATTATGAGAGTGTACATTACATTTGGAATCCTAACCGGTTCTGACGTGCTTATGGGAAACCAAGACCGAGGGTCTGGTTTCATAGACAAACACAATGATGATAGGGTGAGGTCAAACACAATTCAAGTTATCAAGCAATAATCAACCACAACGCTGAAATGGAATCGTTATCAATAATCAATAATCAAGCAATATAAGCAATAATCAGTAATGAAGTTAAAAGATAAATTGATACTTGTGGCACTGAAATGGAATCGTATGTATTCAAGAACGTCATCTACTCAGTGACCAAGTGAGAGGACTCAATCTTCATACTACACAATAAATTCCCTCTCCCTTAAACCTCGGAAGCCATCAACAAAAAGTGAAAATCTCCAGTGCATATACCATACTGATCATTCAAAACAAGCCTTCTCTATAATCTCCACACGAAGCAAAGGTTTTGCACGACAAGAAACACTTTCCCACGTACGCAAGTCCTAACAGCCAAAACAAAAATTACCTCGTTGATCGATCGATACCTGCTCCTTCAAGCCAATTCATCCCGAGTGAGGCAGATCCCCGCATGCTAAATCCACAACAGCAGCCTCCTGCATCGACCGCAACATCAGAAACCATTGCCATCATGCTCAACAAACAAACTCCCCCAGGCGTAACGCTTCCTGCCAAGATCAAAAGGAACGCAATGCATATTTAATGAATTATCGATCACATGCCTCTCGGGAGTCCACATGCTCCATACATTCCACATTTATTCACAACAGCCTTGAAAAACACGATTAGGTGACACAATGCAATGGCGAAAAATGCCATCAAACAAAGTATATATAAGACGACCACGTCACAATTATAACACTTGAAGAATTACAAACGGAAAGCCAATCTCAAACTCCCCCTCCCCACACCAACCAAATCCCCCACCCTTTCTTTTTCTTCTTGTTTTCCGTCGGTCACAACAGCCTCCGATTTCTCCCCGTCACGCCCCGACGAGTTCGACGTCGACATCGACGGTGAGCTGGCTGGTGATCTCCTCGAGCTGCTTCTTCACGCTCATGTCGATGAGGTTGGAAAACTCATCCCCGTAGCGGATCGTGAACCCCGCGATGAGCTCGGGGTCGATCACTGTCCGGATCCTCACGTTCTTGGCGCCCGTGAACCCCTGGACGGACTTGGAGATCTGGGCGAGGTGCGTGGAGTCGAGGGGCACCACGGAGGTGACGAGGGCGACCTCCGTCCCGGTCTCCCGGTTGTACTCGACGTCGAAGGCCCTCGCGATCTCCGGGAGGAGGTCCATGCGGTTGTTGTCGAGGACGACGTGGAGCAAGCTGGCGGTGTGGGGCTGGAGGCCAAACTCGGTGGCGAACATGTCGACGGTGCTGTGCTTCTCCGCAGGCTCGACGAGGGGGTCGGTGAAGAAGGAGAGGGTGGGGGGGTCGGAGACGAGCTTTGCGACCTCCTCCATGTCGGAGCAGGTGGCCTCGAGGCACCCGTTGTCGCGGGCGATGTCGACGAGGGCGCAGCCGTAGCTGGAGGCGGCGTTGTCCAGGGCGGTGGGGACGGGGAGGCGGCGGCGGCGGCGGGGGAGGGAGAGGGGGGGCCTGCGGGGGAGGCGGAGGGGGGAGGTGGAGGGGGTGAAGGAGGAGCGGCGGAGGGGGTGGAGGGTGGCGGAGGAGGTTACCGTCAGGGGGGATGGAGAGGGCTTGAGGTGTGGGGCGGCGAGGGAGCTGCTCTGGAGGAGGGCGGCCATTGTGTGAGGCTCGAAGTGGGTTGTGGTCAGCGCCCGAGGAGGGAAAGGAGAAGTGTGGAGATGGGTGTGTGTTTCGGGGGCGTCTGGTCTGGGAGATTTTGGATGGGGGTTGGGCGGTGGAGAGACTTCGTTTCGCGGGGGGTGATGGGCGAGTGGGGAGGGGAGAGGAGGGGATGAGAGGGGCTATCCAGGAAGGGGTGGGGGTGGCGTCTGTGTGCGCGTTCGAAGGGAAGGATGATGGTGGAGTGGCCGAGGGTCCACCACGTGGCACTCCGTGGCCAGGGGCTGCCCCCATGGCATGGAGTACTTCCTCTAATCAATCTCTACTTCGCATATATAGAATCGACAAGGGAACAATATGGTCTTAAATTATATTTTATATTTTTAAGGTTCTTAGAAATTTTTATTTATATATTCTTGATTAGTTCGTTGGGTACCGAAGTTTTGAGCTTCTTGTTCTCTTCCGGCGAGAAGCAATATTCTTCCTAGGGGTTGTTTAGGAGTAGGATTTTGTGAAGTTTATTATAATACCTTTTAAGTGATTTTGGAGGTAAAATCTTAAACTAGAAGATCTACGTAATAAGAATTTTCTTTATATATTTTTATGTTTATTTATGTGGTTGTTTACATTTAAATTTTGTTGTACAATTTAACATGTTTCTTGCATCACTAATATCGGCTAAATTCAGTAAAATTTTTCCTATTTCCATGTATATTTTTGCATGAGTCAATCCATTGTAGGCATAAGTTTTGGAAAAATACAAATATTAAGATATCATCTGCACATAGTACTAACAAAATTTCAAAAAAACGCTCAATTCTATTTACCAAATCATTTATTCTCTTAATGATACCAATGTGCTTTTTTATTTTATGATTTTCAAAACCATTATGTTATATATATATAGAAGTTTACAAATTAATCTCATTACAATCATTTAGTATTTTCAAGTATAAAATTAAAACTAGTATTTTATTGTGTTACAACATTGGTGAGAGGAAAATTACACACCCCCCCCCCTTGGAGCCCAACTTGAACATACTCACAAAGGTCCAAAGAATATGGCCAAAAATTGAATGCCAAGTAGACAGAAATCTAGTTATCACTTATCTACATGCATAACTCAAGCATACAACTCGGTACTTGGGTCAAGACTGGCTAGAAAAACAATTGGTTTCTTAAAGGCGATCAACCAACAAAGTGGTTAGTCGCCTGGATTGGCAAACATCCTTGGCAAATATCTGCTAGTGAATGTCTAGGTTAATTTGTAGACCTTTACCCACGTCCCTTGATGAAAATTGAGCAACACGATAACACACACGACATGTCCATAACGTTGTCGTTTATTATAATTCATGGATTGAGTGACAGTTATCACAACTACTCAGGTGTCTATAAAAGAGGATTCACAACTAGGGCATGCTATTAGGGAAAAATAGTAGAGAATAATATTTTGCAACCGATATTGTATTTTAATTGGTTGGTTATTGCATGTTTTGAGAGCTCCCACTCCTTCCTCAAATGTATATTTTATAAAGGTGATATTCGATTACCAATTCTCCTATCTTATTCTTGTGTGATTGTTTGATTAAATTTAAGTTTGAGCGGATCATTTTTCTACCTATGAATCCAATGGGACAAAGAAAGAAGGGCATTAATTACATGGCAAATGCCAAAATGAAAATTATTAAATGGTAATCCTCAATTGTTAGAAGACAACTCTGACAATAATGAATTCCAATGTAAGATTATTTCTAGGTTCGTTACAGTATCTCACATTTAAAAGACATTAAAACTTTTTATATTACAACGTCATTACCATCATTCAAAACGACAGGGGCATGAAATTTGCTTCCCATGTTGGCACTTTAATACTAAAGTTTCACGTATGGCAAAAGGGGTTGTCCATTAACGTAGACCGGTGCTCGGAACAAAATCTACAGCCAGCTATTTTAATTCTGTTCTCAAAACGTGAATAATGACTTTTTTATTTTTTCTTTTTTGCGAAGAAAATATTGAGTAATGAGTTAAAATGACATGTCGGGTTCACCACTTTGGCTGCATAGGATTTTTTTCGAGGTGATCGTGCAATCCCATCGTAAGGTTTTATTTGGTGGAAGTTTAAAGGGTGAATTTATCTTAAAGGTAAAATAAATAGTATATGGATAATAAAAATTTTTTATTTCTTATCTATCATATCCATCATCATCTATTATATCTATTTCTCATCAATCATAATTACTCTCGCTAATTCACTTTTATCCATCAAATCCACCCGATACACCTATTCTAATAACCCACTCCTAATATAAATTTTAAAAAAATTAATAATAATATATTAATTCAAATATCACATCAATATAAGCTAATCCTCCTTTTATCTATCCACTTATCGTTTCTTAAGACTTTTAAATTTTATCCAAATTAAGTTTTAAATCTTTATCAAATGAAACTTAAGATCTTTATAAAATATGAAATTAATTAAGAGGTTTTCCACATTTAACTCTTACGTTTTTTATATAACCCGTCCACATCAAAATCAAACGAGGAAAACAAAAGTTTGTCAAATTTATATCCCTAGGAATAATTGGACACCCAAACCAATCCAACGATCAATGGATAATGAAAAATTCTGCGTAAAATTGCCAAATAATCTACAAAATCGTGAAATGGTAGGGCAGATCGTACGAAGGCATTCAGCCATTTTCAGCTCCCTTTTGTGCCTAGGAGGCGCAATAGGATCTCAGATTAGTAATCTTGCCATACAAATGTTAAACAAGAGATGCACGGGCAATATTTCTACGCTCCGGATCCGTCCAGCCACAGATGAGGAAAAGGGTTTGATTTGAATGCAGACTCCTATGCAAACTACATTAGATAAACATATGACATTACATCTCGCAAAGGTACTTTTACATCTGCTCCCTTGGGGCCTGTTTGGATTGCGGCCGCGGATGAGGAAAATATCCCGTGTCAGGCGACGAAAACATGGGAGGAATGCAATCCCGTGACCCCCTCGGAATTGGTTTATCCCATTGTTTATCCTGTGCAAGGTAATCCGTGTGATGGATTTTGGACACGAGATGCTATGGTGGATTTTGGTAATCCATTGAGATGTTATGGGGATACTATGACATTGTCGTGTTAGTTTGTACTTTTTGTTTACTGTTAAACTTTAGAAATATCACTCTTAAAACTTAAATCTTAAATTAAGTTAGAGATGTATGTCATTGATTATTTTCTACTCGTACATACGTTCTTATATATTGTAATTGAATGCATTAATTATTTACTCTGAATTCTTTACATGCGTGTGCCAAACAGTTTTGGATTGGGGAAAGAAAAATCAAGCATATTTATTAATAATTTATTATTATATTATAATATTTCTCACAAATATCCAGCTCATTATAGGAATATAAAGGTCTATTCTCAAATTTTCAATTAATTTTTCCTTTAATTCTATTTTATAACTGCCAATTTATCCTCCAACATTACCCCTTACCAAACACCTATAACAACTTAAATATAGAATAACTCAAATTTATCCTATCATTACACCATATATCTCCCAAATAATATTTTCTATTTATCTCAAAATAAATAACTTATCCTTTATACAATTAAATTTATCTCTTCGTAATTTATCCTCCGATCCAAACAAGTCCTTACTGTGTTACGGAATAACAACACCGAATTCATGCTATGCTGCAATGCAGTTTGCTCTTAAAAAAAAAGTATATGCTAACCATACGCAAACAAAAGCGATTGCAACGCATGGCACCTGCCTACGAAATATAACACAAGATAGTTTCACCAAAATAAATATAGACCATTATTGAAAATCATGTTCCATACGAAGGGTAAGGTCGTTTTTCCAGGCTTTCTTTTCCGGACGGACGCTGGCAGCTTGATGAAAGCAGCAATGAAAAGCAGCCGACCTCAAAGAAGTCCGCGCCGTCTCTTGTAATCGCCGATCGTCAGCGTCAGGGCGTGCCTGCTCCCGTCGTTCTCGGGGACTCTGTACCCAATGGTTGCTTCCATCCTCTGCTTCCTTGCCATGAACCCTTCGTAAAACCCCTGTGGCCCCCCAAACCTCTCGAGAGCGGCCAACGAGATCGGCAACTCAAAGTTGTGCAGCGTGTTGGACTCCGTCCCCCGGTCCACCGGAGCATTGGTGTCCACCAACTTGCCTGCACCTGCCGCGGCCTGCAGGGCCGCGGCGGTCGCCTTCTCCTCCGCCTCCGCCGCGCCGCCAGGCTCCCCCTCCCCTTTGCCCTTTTCTCCATTTGCCCCCTCCTTGTTGCTGGGCCTCGACGCGTAGTAATTCGTCGACCTCGTCCACCTCCTCGAGAATGGGTCGTAGCCTGCATCCCCAGACTTGAGGCTCTCATTCACGGGCTTCAGCTCGGACGCATTCTTGAGATTCTCCGCGCGGTTCTTCCTGTTCATCTCGGCCAGCCTCAAGGCCTTGTGATCCTTCTTGGCCTCGCGGGACATGGCCTCCAGCTTGGCGATCCTGCCGCGGGCTCGTTCCAGCTCCGCTTCGTCCCCGCGAACCTCTGCGATCTCCATCTCCTTCCTCAGCCTGTTCTTCTCGGCCGCGACGTTCAGGGGCCTTATGGAGGCAGACTTCTTCTCCTGCAGCATCTGTTTCACGGTGGCGGCCGAGTAGACGAAGTTGTTGATCTTCTGGATCTCCTCGACCTTCTCGAGCACGTCCTCCTGCGTCGGCATCTGCCCGCCCGTGCGCTCGACCTCTCGGAGCAGCGCCTTGAACTCTTCCTCCAAGGGAGGGGCATCGGATATCCTCGCCATCTGCCACCGTGCCGCCGAGGCCTCGTTGCCCCATACGCAATTCAGATACTTGTGGGTAGTCTTGTTCTCCAGCTTGTAAGTGCGATCGGGATCGGTTGCATCCACGTTCCTGACCAGGCACAGCCTGTACATCCGCTGCCCCGATCTCGACACCCCGATGCCGACTCGAACGAAGCACCCGGCGATCAGCTCTTCGAAGAACGGCTCCATGAACCACTTCGCGAGCTTCGACCTCCGGATCGTGACCGCCCTGATGTCGTCGAACGACACGTGATCACCTGCTGCGGAGCCATCCTCGTCGCTGTCTGCCATGCTGGTGTCTCTGGCGAACCCTTGATTCCTTGCGGTGGGCCTCTGGTCTTCGCTCTCGCTGGAGCTCGAATCGTCGGGCGTCCGTGCAACGGAGAACCTCTTCTTGCGTTTGGGAGAAGAATCGCGGGCAGCGGTGGATCCACCGGCGTCTCTCGGTCGACGGAGGCCCTCGGCGTCCTGCTGCTTCAGACGTTTCGCGCGGAGCTCATTCAACGCGTTCTTCGCAGCGGCCTTCTCAGATGTAACCGAGGATCGTCCAAAGCGAGGGGGAGGCGGCGGAGTTGCTTTCCTCTCCCTCCTGTCCTTCTTCGACGACTCTCTTGCCTTCTTCTTTAACCAGTAGTCATCTCTCCTCGTGCTTCTATCTGCCAGTATCATCTCCCTCTCAAGCTCGGACATCTTGGCGAGCTTTTCCCTGTCCTCATCGTCCTTGTAGAGGTCGCTCCCGACGGAGAGTTCGCTGTCGGAGTCGTAGCTGCCGCGTCGGTCGTCGTCGCTTCCATCGTCATCCTCGTCGTCGTCTTTCTCCGGGGGATCAAACCTCTTCTTGATTGGGACCTGAGGTCGCTTCTTGTTGTTCGCATCTTGATCGTCTGAATCTTCGTCTCCGGAATCGCTTCCGTCGTCCGAGTAGGATCCGCCACGCTGACGCCTGGCCTGTGGGTGCGACCGATTCTTCCTCCCAGATGCGCTTGTTCTTCCTGCTGCCTCCAGCAACCAGTGCTCCAGATCTCCCATGACGTGTGCAAAATCTTTTCGACTGCTGCCTCTGCTGACTCTCAAACTTCTACTGGGTTTCCTGCAGATGTTCCTATAAGAAACAATTCATCAACTTGGGAATGGTAGAAAGTTGCATAACCGTTGCGATAGTTTAGCACATTCTTTGCTGCTACGATGCGGTCCGAAAGCACATGGGAATTTTACTTGTTGGCGTTGATTAGGGAGTCTGTGGGCTCTTGCTGCTCTTCATGGTGCTTTCGGGCCAATCAGTTTCATCTTACATCAATTTGAACTTGCTTGATTCTCATTCTCATTCTCATGTAAATTCTCATTACGAGAAGGGGGTCATTCCAGCATATGTAAATAGAGATTATGTTTACACTAGGGGCCCTATGTCTGTTGTGACATTCTATTTTATTTACTAGTTCGAAGTTGATAAAAATTTATATTTGTTGTGTGTTTGTATTTATCAATAGGTTTTTGGTTCAGACGATCAATTGGAGCAACTGCTTGTCAAGGCTTTTGACACGAATTGTGTAGGAGATTTTGGCTTCTTATTAGGAATCTTAGGTTTTCGTTGGAGTCCAAGAACGAGTAGATCTGTCCCACCCAAAATGGGAATGGGCCAGGGTTATGAACTTGTAATCATGATGTCAACTTGATCATTATATTATAAGTTCGTTCCATACCGAACCAGATCGGAATAGCATGGTTCAATGTAAAAACTAAAATAGAAAGGCATTGAGAACTAAGCTGTGAAATACTTGCTGCAAAATGTAGTTGCTAGGAATATAGATCATACAAAGTGTTACTTTTAGTAAGTACCACCGGAATTAGATCAGCTAGAATTTATGGATTATGAGGAAGCATGAATAAGATTAGTACTGGCATTTAGCTGACATATCATGCTTTCTTTAAGATTTCCAACATGGCATTTGAAACATGGTCTTATTATAGTCACTTTTGTGGAGGCTGTAATATTAGGGGAGCCTTGTGGAGGTTGTAAATAATGTATGTTCCTTAGTTAGATGTTTGAGATATTGAGGTATTAAAAGATGCAATCCGGTATTAGATGATGGTGGTATGAGCTATGAAGGCTTGGTTGTTTTTTTTTCCCCCTTTTCAAGGGTGGTTGTTTGAAACTGATCAGTTTTAGCAGCAAAAGTGCAAGCATTTGTTATCTACAAAGCATGGACTTATCAGTGTTGGACCAATCTGAGTTATGCCGTCTACCATGTGCCTACCTTTGAGTCTAGCATGTTAACAAGATATCTGGGTGAGCAAAGGTCATAGCCTTGACATTTCTGGTATTTCTACAATGCCATGTTTGGGACTTCATTTCAAAGGAAATTGGTAATGTGGTATTTTGCGGAGAGACCCAATCAGCCCAATTTTCTATCAGATCACCTTCCTTTCTAACATCCAAAGATGGGAAGCTCTTATTTTCTCGTAAAAGGAAAGGCATCAACAGTCCTTTCTTTCACTTTGACCGTCTATGTTATAAGAGGCTTTGTACATAACCAGCCATTAGAACAACAAAAAACAAAATTCTTTCAAACAACTTCATATACAAAACTTGACAGTAACATACAGAAAAGAGTTGTGAACATGCAGCCTTTTGCAATCCATGATCCCACCTGATCATGTCTCTACTAATTGTTCCAATTTCATATGCAGAGAAGGTTGAATCGTGTCAGAGCCGCCTCTAAGGCAAACACATAAATAATCATAGTGCAGTTGTTATGAGGTGTTACAGTAAATTCACCTGTACAGATCAGTATCGGCCTACAGGATTCCACTCCAACCAATTTCGATCTTTCCAAAATCCCAGTCTTCCCCTATGGATCATTCCCCCTTTGTTCTTAGCTATTCATCCACTGCCATCTCTCGGATGGTTGTCAAATTCTCTCTTAAACATCAAATTAATATAGAGGAGAAGAAAACCGGAAAATTAATCTCGGAAATCACGGTTCAAGATCGACGTCTCAATGACAGAATAGAAGGAAAGGATTCAATATGCCTGGAGGCATCCAATTCCTCTAATTTAAGACCACATGTCAATTTTGTTATTAGAGTAAGATCCTTCTTTCCGTGCATCACATTTTCACAATCAAAATCGTTACGAGAATCGAACTTGCTTCCTCGGAGAACACACGGCGATCTTTCGAAGTTCAAAGGGCAGATACCAACTACCGAATTACGTGGGAGATGCAGTAAAGAATCATAGCCAAGTTAGACAGATAGAAACCTTCAAGTCGCGGGATCGTTGCCTTCGATCTTTCGCGATACGGGAAGAGCGGAGAAGCCAACGGTCGTTCCAAACACCACCTGTGGCAGGGAAGACAACAGAGCAGATCAGAGACAAGCGTGCAACTGCCGAAGGAAGTCGAGTGATCGGAGGGGTAAAAAGATGAATCGGAGGGGAATTAAAGGACTTGGCGAGGAGATGATGCGTTGACTAAATTGGAGGAAAGCGGAGAAATCGCGGAGGAATCGGAGGAACGGACCTGTGACGAAGGAGGGAGCGATGGATGCCGAGATCCAGATCGGGAGTAGCTTGGGGAGGAGGAAGTGGACGGATAGAAGGGAAAGAGGGAAAGAGAGAGGGCGGCTACCGTACTCCTAATCCTACCAGGACTTGCCACGTATGCTCGGAATAACTACTCGGAGTGCCCAAGTAAATATTGGACAAAATAAGGATAAATCACTGCTGTCTATTGGTAGATGTCTCCTTCGCGTAAACTGCCTGTAGGAGGAGCAGATCGCGTAGGTTGCCATTGAGATTTTACACAAAATCACCGATGGTCTAGCGTTATTGGATCGGGATATTCCTAATCGCAATCCAAATTGAGGCCCAATTCAATCTGGTAGTTTCTGAAAGAGTGATGCTCCGGTAAAATATTCGATATTATGGCCCCGGATTTTTGGTTGGTTTCATAGTTTTGTCCCTCCGAGAAATCCAATATTTTTTTTAAAGAAAAGATCATATATTGTGGTTGACGAGGGTACTAATATCTAATTTTAAAAATGGAAATAGATCGAAGTGTTAAAGGCTGATAAAAAAATGTGAATTTCCCCTACCAAATCTGGACGTTGCAGGCGTGTGAAGTCACGACGGGTTTGTTGACGTGATAGAAATTGGATTAGATATTGGAATGAAAGAATAGATGCAAAGCAACGGGCACAGGAAACAAGTATAAACGAGTGATAAGTTAAATAAAAAAATGATTGATTTAGTTCCGGATTTCTTTACTAATTCCTTAGAGAGCAATTGCTTATACTTTGTTTACTTGTATTCTACATAGGCTTGAATGTAGTGCTAAAAAGTGATTATGTAGCTTTTAATGTTAACTTTACATCTTTTTATATCAATAATAAAATGACTCTTCCATCGGGTTTCGTGAGATTTTCATGAATTTGGGGTGCTTCCTATAAAATTCCACGTGTCAAAATGAATGCTCGAGGGTTGTTTTGTAATTTTCTAAACTCCCAAGGATTTATCGCAACTTTTGCACGTAAGATAATCATGTAGGGATCCCCCATAGTTTCTTTTCTTCTTGGAGGGGCATAGTATAGTTGTTACGGCCCTACGTTTGTGCTTAGGGACTCTGTATCAATTACGAGAAGTGTGGGGTAAAATTTTCGAATTTTACCTAGCCCCACCACCTAACCTAAGTGTCCTAAACTTTGGCCTATAAAAAACCCTCTTAGCTACTGAGCAACCACTCCCACCTTCTCAAATTTGCGCTCAACTCCTAAGGCCGTTGTGCCTTTCTTTGCCAACTGAGAGAGAGAGGGGGGAGCCGCTGTGTGCCCTTTCTCTTCTAGTACCATGTGCGGAGGGTGACAACGCGCGGTCTGAGGAGCGCGCAGCTCGCAAAGTTGACAAGTGGCGTGTGGTGCAAGGTTAGTGCGAGGAGGAGGAGGCGCGATTCCCCAATGCACACGCCCGACTATGCGAGAAGAGAGAAGCGGGGAGTGGGTTCACGCTCTTGCGCGAGGACAAAGAATCGAGTGGTAGGAAGGGGAGCCTACACTTCCTATGGCGTGCGGGCGTTGCGAGGTGGCAGGCACGCTGCACGAGGTGACATGTGGCGTAATGCAACAACAAGAACTCTACGGAAGGGGTGGGTGCGACACTTGAAGGATGGGCGCATGTGATGAGAGGCTCATCATAACTTCTAATTACCCTTAATTAATTAGTCTTAATTGGCTAAGAATATGTATATGTATGGATTAATTATAGAATAAGGGATAAATCATTAAAGGACCTTAAAATAAATTTAAAATACTAAATTATTAGTCAATTAATATTATTAATAATTTAATTAATAAATGGACTCGAAATATCATTAATTATTTATCTAATTAATGTGTTAATTAACTTAAGCATAACTTATACCTAAGTATGTAATAACTTAAGTAACCTTACTTAATTAAATAAATTAAGCTAAAAAGGTCAAAAAAATGTAAATCCAAAGATTAAATATAATATTTGTCTAATTTATAATCATATATAAAAATTTGAAAAATATTTAAATTAAAATAAACCTTGAAAACCTTAGTTTATGTTTTAGTCCTTAAGTTTTATTTCAATCGAATCCTTTTTCTTCACTTAGGTCCTTAGTTTTCCTTGCAAGAAGGTCCCTGTATACATCTTCTTCCTCTTCATTTCTTCTTCAGCCTCTTCGACGGCTGACGACAGGAGGTGTTTTTACTCGCCGATCACCGTCCATCTGACATCCACCCATCCTTGCCAAGCTCCTGGAGCTGGCACTCACCTCCCCCTTTTCATCCATCGATCTAGATGAAGCTATAATCCTATTTAGGGTTTGAAGTTAACCTCACTAGCGTCGGAGAAGATGCCGGTGGTTACTTCACACCTAGACTCTTCCCTGTCCAAATTCACCCTCCTCAACCACCACAACCTATAAATACCCCTCCACCTCTTCGATTTCAAGGGGTTAGCTCCCTTCCCTCTTCCCCCCACTAAGCTAGCAGGTAGGCTATTCGTTCCACATCCGGCGACCTTCCGCTTCCACCGCCTTCCTCCGATCATCTCCACTTGTTCGTGATCTCCGTCGTCGCCCGCTGAGTCTTTTGACATTGTGTAGACGTCAGACTTCATCTCTGCACCTTGCTAACACCTGCCAGACTTCTTCCTCCATCCCTCTTATTTCCTCCTCCGTTAAGGACCTTCGACGGAGACTCCTTACCCCCTTCGTCCAGGTAACAATATGTTAGGTAAGTTAGTGTAATTAGAGTAGTTAATTAGGTAATGTAGTTAGAATTAATGCTAGATTTTTCCTTCTTCCTCAGCTCTGGCGAGCTCTTTGAGCTTGACTATTCTTTTGTCTTTTTGTTTCACTGATCACCTTCTTTAATCTTCCATGATCATCTCTAACACATTAAATCCTTGATTTTAACACCTAATCGTCTAATCCATCTCCACCTTCACCGGCTGCTTTCGCTATCCATGGCGGAGGAAATCGAGAGCAATTCACCTCCATTGGGGCCCTCCATCACATAGTCATCATCTAAGGGTCCCTATCTTCACTTTAATTTGACTTTAAATCATTCACATATTAAACGCTTAAAATTCATTCAACCTCCTGAGCTTGCTGTCAATGGCGACTCAAGAGGAGTTCCTCCATCAAATTATCCACCTATACATCGTCGTCACACTTCACTAACTCATTCTCTCCACTTAATTGAGTGAGAGAACTTGTCCTGAGTTTTAGCGAACTCAGATTACACTTACTACCAATTCATTGCATATCTTTTAGTTTAATCATTAATTAAGTGAATTATTGAGTTCCTGAGGTTCTTTGTGACCTTTGCAAACCTTTCAGATCTTCCATGGCCTGTTTTTATAGGTTTTACACATGTATAACCATTGTCTGGACTCACCGGAGCTCCGGTGAGCTCCGACGAGCCAAAAACATTCTTCAGCCTATAGAACTTTCTAAGAAGCTCCAGATTACTTAATTGAGGTCTAGGGATTCTATTTTGGTGTTTATTTTGATGATCTGAAGTTTGGAGCTAGATATAGACTTCTGTCTTCCCCAACTCCAGCAAAGTTGAAGAAAACTGTTTATTAGGGTTTTAACTTGATTCAATAGGCTTAGAAGCATCAGGAGGATGCTTTGAGGTCAGACCTGAAGATCAAACACTTAGATAAGCCTTAGTTTGTTCTGTCAAACAAACTCACTTTAGATCTCAGGCGACAGACCTGAAACCCTAGGTTTCTTGGTTGAAACTTCTTTTTGAGACCTTGAATCTGTTTTTGAAGTCAAATAGAGTTGAATTGAGGTGTTAATTTCATCTTGAAAAGCTCAATGAAGAAAGTCAATTTTTAAGGTTCAGTGGTCAAATTCAGGTTTGATTGAATGATTTAGACGCCAA
The DNA here is from genome assembly GCA_037157565.1 of Thalassia testudinum. Lineage (NCBI taxonomy): Eukaryota > Viridiplantae > Streptophyta > Magnoliopsida > Alismatales > Hydrocharitaceae > Thalassia > Thalassia testudinum. The sequence continues at coordinate 21,710,018 of JAZHRO010000054.1, read as the reverse complement.
TTAGAGAAATTGATGAGTTTAAATGATTTCTGGGATGATTATAAATGATTTAAGATTGATTTGGATGAGTTTAAGTTAGAATTTCATATGAATTCAAGCTTTGTTCAGTTTGGGTTCATTTGAACCCAGCACTGACTTCAATGTTTTTCTCACGGGATTCTAATGCAATTACTGCCTAGATGGATTCTTCACAACCTTCAGAGGTTGTTTAATTGGATACAACTTCCCTTTAGCTATCTGTCAAGCTTTTAAGAACTCAAACTGGAGCTCTGAAGCATCTGCTTGAAGCTTTTGAGCTTCTTCGTCTTCCAGTAGCTTTCTTGCACCTCTTTCCTTCACCTTTAGGAGAGGAATCAACTCCTGAACCTATTCAGAACCTCATCTGGAGGTCAAAGAGCACATCTGCAAGCAGATGGGCCGTATAAACCTCTAACTTTCACCCTTCAAATCGAAGGGTAGAATCTGTTCTCAGCATCAAATTGATGCTGCAATCTTGTAGTACACCTCTAGAGCTTTCCAATGAGCCATTGCTTGCTCGATTTAGAGCTCTAAGCTGGCCAACGTCTCCAGCCAAAGTTTGGCCAGGAGGGGACTAAGTTAGTTCCACATCAGAAAAATATGAACGCGCGCCTAGAATAAATGCAAAAAGTGATAGAGCCTTCTCGGTCGTCAGCGCTGGGTGCATAAAGAGCATGTGTGTGTGTGTGGGTGCGTGCGATGCACGTGCCCGGGTGTGTGTGCGCCTGTGGGCGCGAGCGTGTGGGCCCGTGAACGGGCGTGTGTGTGGGCCTGGGAGGTCAGAGACTGTGCATATGTGATGATCTAAACCAGAAATAAACCATATCTAATATGAACTAGGCTTGAACCCAGTAGGGTCTGGTTCCACCCTGAGAGGGGTGTTGTGTATCCCCGACTGGTCTGAGCCACCCATAATAAAATTAAATTTTTGGTTCAAAGTGATTCAAGCGCACAATTAAGGTGTTGAAAAGAAAGAGAAGAAAAAAAGGTTAAGAGACTTAAGAGAATTCAAAGGAGAAGAGAAGAACTCGAAAAAGGTAAAGATAGAGAGGTAAAGAGTTAAAGCAAGAATAACGGAAAAGAGAGAGAGAGATGGCAGAAGAAGAAGAATCAAGGCTGAAGAAAGAAAGAAGAAAAATAAATGGAAAATAAACAGTTTTAGACGTCTAACAATTTAATGTTTATTTTTAAGACGTCTAATTTTGTATTTTACTTCAATACAATTTCTTTTTAAGCTTAATTGATGAATAAGGCACTTGTATTTAATTGTATTTCCTTTTTTTGCCGTAATCTTTTGTAAATAAAATAAAATTAGTTAAATAAATATCTTTACTTACTTTTAATAATAGATCACATGTGTAAATATTTTTTTTATGGAATGTTGCATGTCTTTTAATTAAATATCCTTTGTGTAAAATTCATATTCTTAAAGTAATATAATTATAATTTTAATTAATTAAGTAAGTAGTAATTTAAGCTTAGGACTTAATGGTGAATTAAGTTAAGTTATGCATCCCAGTGAACAACCTGGATTCAACCAGTTTAAAAAAAATTAAAATAAAAAATGTTAAGTTAGCTTGACCCTATACTACACAACCGATATTAAATCAAATTAACCTAAGTCACTTTCTCTTGCATTTAATTAAGCCTAATTAACTTAATTAACTGTATTGAGAAATTAAACGAACATCATGCGCGACACAGCGTATGAGGCACGTCGAGTGAGGTGCGAGGTGGAGCGCAGGTTTTGCATGTGTGGGAAGAGCTTTTGAGCCGATCCGAGGCCCGAACGGACTTGAAATCGCATGCATAAGGTACCATTGGAAAGTTATTTCCATTTCCTACATTTTGACACCCTGATATCTACCTTTTGATCATATTTGGGCTACTGAAAAATTGTGTTAATCCACTAACGCTTATCTTGGACCCCTTGGATGACCTAGGTTCGTCGCTTAGTGGTGGCTTGACCTCGATGGGAGTTTGTATCACACTTGTTGAGACCACAAGTAGATCTACTATGCCCCCACTCCTCCCGATACTACGAGATAGAGTGGTCCCCTCTACTCCCTGCATTTTTGTGGAATACCCCTACTTTACTTGTAATAGATAGATCTGATTAATTGCTAAGTTAAGACTTGTCTATAGTTTGATGAAACAAGCTTGCATACACATGCTAGCAACAACCTAGGATTTGATCTTGAACTTTAAGAACAACTGGATGGATGTTTGTTTGTGTGCAAAGTCGAGAGCTACAAATGTGGGATCTTTGTTAGTAATTAAGTAGGAGCTTGTGCAAATCCTAGGGTGAAACTAGTTGTTCTTGGTGATATATGAAATGTTTGGATTAAGGACGCTTTAACCATTAGCAAACTCTCGGGAGAACTTTAGATGCTAGAGTATTCATGTAATAAATGGACTTGAAATGCTTGAACAATATAGAAATAAAATAGAGTTGCTATTTGAACCCTAAGGTGCATTAGAAATGGTCTCTTTACGCTATGAGATCTCAGGGGTGGTGATGAGGTTGGCATCTTGCACGTGGAGTGTGACTGTCGATTTGGCGATTGGTGGTGGGGATGAGTTGGCTCTCGGATAGGTGATGGTGGCGTTGTGACTAGCTTTTGTTGTAGAAATTACGTTATAGTACAGCTAGTTATTGCCATCATTACAGATATATTTTTTACTCGGAAAATAAAAGAGTTCCCGAGGTCGAACTCAGGGAGCAAGTCGTATTCTAAGAGGTACAAAGTTTCTATTACAAAAATAAAGAGAGAGAGAGAGAGAGGGGAAAATTTTGCTTCTTCTTCTTCTCTTCTTTCTTCTTCTTGTCTTTTTGGTTGTTCTTCACCTGTGCTTTCTTCTCTTCTCTTTCTTATTCTTCTTGGTCTTCCTTCTTGTTCTTCAGATCTTCTTTTTCTTCTTTGTCCTCATGTTCTTCTTTTCTTCTTGCTTCTCTGCTTCTTGTCTTCTCTTCCTGTTCTGCAGCTGCTAAGTGCTCGCTGCTTTCCTCTTCTTTTTTCTTCTTGGTGCGGTTCTGTCCTTCTTTTCTTCTTCTTCTTCTTTGTCTTCAGGACGTCGTCTGATTTTTCAATCAGACGACTTAAACTGCTGCTGCTACAGTGTGTCTCCTTCTCCTTCTTCTTCACCTGTGCCTGCACACTCACGGTTTAAGTCAGAGGGCAAAACCTACTCTACCCTCCCTCCGCGTCTCTCTCTCTCAGAATTCACTCTTAGGAAAGCTCTCCCAGAGCAACCGGTTAATCGGGTACGCGGGTCGCGCCCGAGTCCAGGCCCACCGGCGTGCGGTGGTGGGCGAGGAGTGCAGGTCGGGCTAATCGGGTCGGGCCAGGTCCGCGGGGCGTGAGCGTGGACGAGGCCGGGTAGTCGGGCGGGTGAGAGGGACCTCACCCCGTGATCAGGAGGCGAACAGCTTAAGGCACTTTTTGCCTTTAAGCGCCCGCGTGCCTCTCAAAGTTTCCGAGGTGGGACTAAATGTCCCACCCCAATTGAGTGCCTGCAGCGGAGGAGGCAGCTGGCAATCGCGGCTTCATGTGAGGCCTTCGCCCCAGCTGCGAGCCTGGGACTCTTCGCGGAGATGCCCCGCGCAGCCTGGGAGTCAGACCTGGGCGAAGCGCACTTGGAGTTGCAGGTTGAAGGTGCTTCTTCAGCGCAGCAATGGCGACGGCGGTCGAGATACCTGTCCACAGAGGAATGGCCTCTCAGCCTAATCAGATACGCGGAGAACCTTCGCCGTGGCACGGCGAAGGTGGTGGGGGGTCTAGCAGGCGGCGGGGTGGAGCATGAGGGTTGCCCTAGGTCAAACTGCAGGCGGAGAAGTGGGTGTGTTCGGTGGATCTGCAGAGGGCGTTTGGTGGGAAGTGGAAGGGCGGAAGAGGATCAGGGTGAGGAGGCGGAGGTTCTGCAGTGGTCGGCGAGCTGTGTGGGTTGCTGGAGTGATGGGAGCGGGTCGCCGGAGTGTGGCCGGAGGTGGAGAAGGTGAGGGTGATTAGGCGCGGTCGAGGGGTAATTAGATAAAAATAGCAGGGGGAAAGAAAAAGGGGATAGAGAAGACCTATTTCTAACCTAGCTAAAGTGACGAAGGGGACGAAGGGGTTGCCGTCTCGTACCTACCGGAGCTGGAGAAGAAATGCCCAGTGGGGGAGGACGGCGGCGACGACGGGGCAGAGGCAGCGCGCGCCGGTATTGCGCGACGCGGAGGAGAATCAGGAAGAAGTCTCTGCTGCTGGTATTGCGGCAGAGCGAAGAGGAGGAGGAGAAGCCGCCGGAGCAAGGGGGCGTCTGTCGGAGTGGGAAGAGAGGAAAGTGAGGGGGTATCTCCGTCAGATCCGAGCTGGGAAAAACGGCGGAGCGACGGGGGTATTTATAGGGGCAGAACCAGAGAGAAGGGCGGAGGGAGACGACGTGTCTCCCTCGCCGGAGGAAGGATACCCATACCGTCCGTGCGTTCGTACGGCCGGTATGGGTGGTTGCAGCCAACAGGAGGGTGTTCCTGCGACGGCTGACGACGCAGAGCACCCCCATTTGACTTGGCAGGCTCCCTCCCTTACCCTGCGCGGCGCCATGCTCCGCGCAAGGTTGCCGGAGCATGGTGCTGCTCAGGTTTTGCAGGAGGGACCTAAACGCAAAGAACGAAGGAGAGTTAGGGGCCAAAATGTGAGGGTTCAAAAGTTGAGGGCCAGAAAGTAAATGTATGAGGATCAAAGTGTAAAGTTGGTCAAGAAGGTTTCTTCTTAGGCTCAAGTTTTTATACATGACTAATTAGGACCTAAGGATTCTGATGGTGAATTTTATTTCTAGATTAAACCTTGTTTGACCGGTCAATTTACGCAAAAACCCAAATTAAGTTGTTAATTGGGCATGGTTCTCAATGTAGGTCAAAATGGGTTCCTAAGGCCAAATTGAAGGTTCTAAACTCTAGAGATTATTTTTATATGAATTTTAGAGGGTTTATTATATTTTTACTTTGCCTCGAACCTCGTGTATTTAAGTGGGTTTATTTTTAGGGTTATAGGATGTCATTTAATTCTTCGGAGTTGCTGTAGCCCTTGTTGAGTCATTTCATCCCACTTTTCTTCTTATTAGGTTGTTTTGACCTATGTTTGGACCCTTTGTTACCCTGTTTTCAGATTGGATTGGTGAAATTACATTTTAACCCCTTATGACTTGTTTTCTCCTTAAACTCAGAATTCTCTGAGTTAATCCTTTCTTTTAGTTATGTAGGAGCTTTTTTCTTGCAAATCAGGGTTAAATGGTGCTAGTTTAGGGCTCATGATTAGGTTCTCATCATACCCCCATGCCTAGCTTTTGCTAGTCCCTTAGCAAAAACTTAAGATTTCAACCCTTGTTCTAGACCATGAAGTTCTTAATAGCTTCAGATAAGTACTTTTTCATTTAAACTTAGATTAGGTTAGAATGTTGACCCTAGGCCTAAAAGGTACTCTAGTACCAATGAAGATCCAGATCTGTCTAGCCTCAGCCTCAGTCTTTGGCAAAGGTTTTTATGGCCCATAAGAACTAACCTAAGGTCTATTGGACTTTGTGGTTAAAGCACCCGTGCTTGAAATGATTTTAGCCTTGGTTCAGTTCGCAGTGCGTTTTATAAGAGAGAGATAGAAAGTTTTTCTGTTTGGAGAGTTTTCTCTCTCTTTTTTTCTTTTTAGTTCTAGCCTAGGATTGGCTTTTCAACACGGTCTGTATCAGATTCATTGCTCCCATCATCAATCCTCAAGGGTTCCTGGCGATCGATGCTTTGAGATAGCACCGCCCATGGCAACCCCCGGAACCCTGGCTATTGAGATTTCGAGATAATCCCATCCATGGTGTTCCGTGGCTGAATTCTGACCCTGGCAATTGACACTTCGAGATAATGCCATCCATGGAATCTGAACCAGCAGAGTGCTTACATGCCCCCAGTAGGATATGTAAATATCCTAAGAGACAAGCACCGAGGAGATGATATTTTGTTACGCATCTTCGAGGGGATTTCCCGCCTCTACGCGTTGGGAACTCGTCCAAATCAACTTGTATTGATCGGCCGCTCCTATTCTAGGTGTACTTTTTAGAATTTTTCGACGCTTCTACGTGATTTTGATTTTTACGCTTACTGAACCAGGCTGTGTGTGAGGTTAGGGTGCTTAGGTTACTGAGTCCCGTAAACCAAAAATTAGTTAATGAGGCCAAATACTCCCTAAGCCTTAGACCTAATACTTCAGCTTTTCATTTTCCTCAACCTCTTGAGGAGTGTCCAGATCTTAATGGGTACTAAGAGTCTATTCAAGAATGCCTAAGGTTTGCGTTCTTACTAATTTTATTATGCACTTTTCAGTTATTTTCTTGAATGAGGTCTAGAACTTAGGTTAATTCCTTAGTTCCTTACTAATGACTATCACTTGTTTCTCATATTTTGTGCTCCTTTTTTCCTTTTGTTTCTTTTTTCCTTCTCCTTCACAAAATTTCCTTTCTCCTCTTATTCTCTTATTCTTTTTCCAAAAATTTTTAATTTTTATGGTGGTTTTGGTATATGTGAATTTTTTGTTTGAAACCTTTTCTTACACGTTTTGCACTTTCATACCCCCCCATGCCTAAGATTTGCAATGTCCTCATTGTAACTTAGGGGGTTTTTATTCAACTTAGTTCATACATTAGGACAGATGTTTTGATGAGTGAATGGGTCGGGGTGACTGTTGCGGACGATTTTTAATCTTAGATGCAAGCATCTGAGGTGGAGTTGGCTATCCTAAAGTATGAATTTCAAGTGCACAAAGGTTTTAGAAAAGGTTTCAGGTTTTTAAAGAGAATGACGGGCTGCCTCCCGTTGAGTGCTAAATTTAATGCCTTCAGCCAAGCGGGAAATGTGATGGAGAGGGGATGGTGAAATCAGCAGAGTTTTGTAATACAAGCACCTTGATTAAGAACCTGGTTGGTCCAACCAGGTGCTTGTTCAGATCAACAGGCTGATGATGCAGCCCAAACCCAATCAATCTGGTGGGTTGATAGATGTGGATAAAAAGGTGTGGAACCCACCATATACTATGAAGCTCAGATGGATGTGGAAGTGAAAACGCAGGGTTTGGCTGAGTCGAATCAGCCTGGTCAGAGTAGGGACCCGTAGAATAATCAATGAATGACGCGGAAACCCTACAGGGGTGATCAGAGAATGATGGAGCATGATATGTAGTCTGATCAGTGTTCCAAACCCGATGTGGAAATGCAATCGGCTCGGTGAGAGGTGAATCTGAATAGAAATTGAGTCCGGTTGCGGGTCGGGGTTGGGAAGAGGTTTTGATTAGTTCTGTGTGTGCAGACGAGGTGGCAACTGTGTATGAGGGCTCTTCTAGAAAGGAATGACAGGTGATTTTCTGTAAAGAGTCCTCTGGGTAACTATCAAATGCCTGAAGAGTGTCTGTAGGATGAAAGAAATCTGAATTGAGAAAAGATTTGAATTCTGGGTTGCAATCACTCTTGGCATTTTCTGTTTTTGGTTCCTGAGGATCGAAAAGGAATGATTCTGTGTTATCAGTGATCTCGGGAATCAGGACCTCAGAGTCGGAGTCAGAGTCATGTGAACTGAGGTCGTAGATGGGCCTGGCGTGTTCAGGAAGGAGAATCTCTCCGCAATTATAGTCGGATCTGAAGTTGTCGGAGAGTTTGCGAAAATGAGATTCATTATTATAAATTCCACCGCAGCATAAATCATCAGATGTGGAATCAGCAGCCTGACTGGGGTCTAGTCTATATGTCAATTCTGGGCTTGAAAAGGTATTCTGTCTAGGCTCGAGCTCCAAGCTGGTAGGATAGACCCAATTAAAACCTTGCTCATCTAACTCCTTAGTTTCTATATCATAAATTGGCATGACTTTCGAAAAATCGATCAAATTTCCTGAGGATGTTGGAGAGGGATATTCATCCAATCGAGGCCCGGAATCATATTCTGTAAAAATTTGATCTTTCTCATAAGGGGTCTCATAATCTTCCCAATAAGTTTCAGATCTAGGTTCTAGGCTTAGGATGTGGGTAGAATTATTAGAACCTAAGTCCGAATAACCTTTGAGGGCCACCTTATCAAAATAAGGGGCGGAATTTATACCCTCAAAAGGTTCAGTTCTGATCTCATTATTGTAGGAGTTTTGGAATTCTAGGCTTGCAATTCATGGTCTAAGTTTGGCTCATCATTGTGTTCTCCTGCAATATCCCAACCTAATTCAACATTGTCTTCTATCTGGGTTGGGATTCCACAACCACTTTGTGCCTTAGTCCCGAGACCTGGGAAACTGGATTGTTCCTTAATACTGTTCCAAGATGGTTCATCCTCTGTTTCTGGTATATACGGGTATTTCTGGTTGATAATTTGTTCTACTGATTTCATCATTTCTACCCATTTTATAAGGGCATCTTGGTGTTGTTCCCAAAGTACAGGATTTGTCAAGCATTGAAGGTATTCAGATTGGTGTAATTTTTCTATTTCAATGTATCCTGTCATGAGCATATCTCGGGTTGATCCTTTTGTAACTTCTGTCAATAGAATTTGGGCACAGTTTATGATGAAAGCTGTGGTTGTTGGGACATCAACCTGAATGTTTTCTATTGGTGTTGAGGGTTTACATTTGATTTCATAGAATTCAAGGGCATCCTCAATCATCTTATCTTTCATGGATCTCAGATATTCAGGTTTTTTGAATGGTAGTCTTAATTGGTGTGGCTGCATCTTTGAATCAGGTGGTGGAATCAAGATATAGAATCGAAGTTTGAATCAAGATGGAAGAAGGGGATTTTGTTCAGAATCAGAGGAAAGAGGGGCTATGTGAATGATTTCTGCAAAAACAAGGGAGCCGAGGCTTAGCCTCGGGGAGAGTGAATTTCTATAGGAGGTTTCAAGGACCTCCTGCAAAATACTGAAGGACTGGATGAGATAAGCAGGTGCTGGACCTAATCAAGACACCCAAAAATTGTTGGGTGACTATAGAGGTGCGGGGCAGATGGACCCCCTGATCAGAAAAATCGTCCACCTGAGAATTACCTGGGCAGCCAGAGAGGGTGAGTCCCGCGAAGACCCCTACACGGTAGAGCGTCCCCACGGGTTACAGGGTTTCCCCTACCCGACCTCTCTTGTCACTGAGATTCCAGGTATACTAGAATGGGGATCTTGACCTCTTAAGTCTACCAATTTTAGTTTAAGATCAGTGTGCTTAAAGTTACACTTGATCTCTTAGGTATTTTGAGTGAGAAAGTGACCTAATTTTAAGGTTGGTTGACCCAAGGGGTCAACTTTACCTCTTGTTCCTTTGAGAGCTTTTGGGTCCTTTCTTTTTGGGTTCAAGTGTTTAGAGAGCCAATTGTTTAGGGTTTCTCTGAATAAGTATGTTCAATCAATGGTTTAGGCACACTTCTTTTGGATTTTCTCCATTCTTGATTTAAGTAGTGTGTCTCTAAAACCCTAATGTTGAATCTTATGTTGGCTCTACTTGGTCCAGTTAGTTCTTTGTTGGGTACTTAGGGCTCAGGCAAGAATGTGTTAGCCCTTAAATACCCTTAATAGTGTGCAAGAATAATAGGTTGAAAGCATGCAACTTTTTATGGTTTACTAAGTATAGAAGACAGGTTAGCCCTATATTGCTTGTTCTTTTCTTTTCTTCCTCTTTAAAATTTAGGGGTTGAGAGGATAGAAAATTACTTGTCCTCGGAGTGGTTGCTTGTCTTCTTGATTTCCTGTAGCTGCACAAAAGAGGAGAGATTATTAGAAATTTAACAACAGGAATTTAATTACCTTTAGAATAGCCGTTGCTCCCCGGCAACGGCGCCAAAGTGATGGTGGCGTTGTGACTAGCTTTTGTTGTAGAAATTACGTTGTAGTATAGCTAGTTATTTCCATCATTACAGATATATTTTTTACTCGAAAAATAAAAGAGTTCCCGAGGTCGAACTCAGGGAGCAAGTCGTATTCTAAGAGGTACAAAGTTTCTATTACAAAAATAAAGAGACAGAGAGAGAGGGGGGGAAAATTTTGCTTCTTCTTCTTCTCTTCTTTCTTCTTCTTGTCTTTTTGGTTGTTCTTCACCTGTGCTTTCTTCTCTTCTCTTTCTTTTTCTTCTTGGTCTTCCTTCTTGTTCTTCAGATCTTCTTTTTCTTCTTTGTCCTCGTGTTCTTCTTTTCTTCTTGCTTCTCTGCTTCTTGTCTTCTCTTCCTGTTCTGCAGCTGCTAAGTGCTCGCTGCTTTCCTCTTCTTTTTTCTTCTTGGTTGCGGTTCTGTCCTTCTTTTCTTCTTCTTCTTTGTCTTCAGGACGTCGTCTGATTTTTCAATCAGACGACTTAAACTGCTGCTGCTACAGTGTGTCTCCTTCTCCTTCTTCTTCACCTGTGCCTGCACACTCACGGTTTAAGTCAGAGGGCAAAACCTACTCTACCCTCCCCCCACGTCTCCCTCTCTCAGAATTCACTCTTAGGAAAGCTCTCCCAGAGCAACCGGTTAATCGGGTACGCGGGTCGCGCCCGAGTCCAGGCCCACCGGCGTGCGGTGGTGGGCGAGGAGTGCAGGTCGGGCTAATCGGGTCGGGCCAGGTCCGCGGGGCGTGAGCGCGGATGAGGCCGGGTAGTCGGGCGAGTGAGAGGGACCTCACCCCGTGATCAGGAGGCGAACAGCTTAAGGCACTTTTTGCCTTTAAGCGCCTGCAGCGGAGGAGGCAGCTGGCAATCGCGGCTTCACGTGAGGCCTTCGCCCCAGCTGCGAGCTTGGGACTCTTCGCGGAGATGCCCCGCGCAGCCTGGGAGTCGAACCTAGGCGAAGCGCACCTGGAGCTGCAGGTTGAAGGTGCTTCTTCAGCACAGCAATGGCGACGGCGGTCGAGATACCTGTCTATAGAGGAATGGCCTCTCGGCCTAATCAGATACGCGGAGAACCTTCGCCGTGGCACGGCGAAGGTGGTGGGGGGTCTAGCAGGCAGCGGGGCAGAGCATGAGGGCCGCCCTAGGTCAAACTGCAGGCGGAGAAGTGGGTGTGTTCGGTGGATCTGCAGAGGGCGTTTGGTGGGAAGTGGAAGGGCGGAAGAGGATCAGAGTGAGGAGGCGGAGGTTCTGCGGTGGTTGGCGAGCAGTGTGGGTTGCTGGAGTGATGGGAGCGGGTCGCCGGAGGTGGAGAAGGTGAGGGTGATTAGGCATGGTCGAGGGGTAATTAGATAAAAATAGCAGGGGGAAAGAAAAAGGGGATAGAGAAGACCTATTTCTAACCTAGCTAAAGTGACGAAGGGGACGAAGGGGTTGCCGGCTCGTACCTACCGGAGATGGAGAAGAAATGCTTAGTGGGGGAGGACGGCGGCGACGGCGGGGCAGAGGCAGCGCGCGCCGGTATTGCGCGACGCGGAGGAGAATCAGGAAGAAGTCTCTGCTGCTGGTATTGCGGCAGAGCGAAGAGGAGGAGGAGGAGAAGCCGCCGGAGCAAAGGGGCGTCTGTCGGAGTGGGAAGAGAGGAAAGTGAGGGGGTATCTCCGTTAGATCCGAGCTGGGAAGAACGACGGAGCGACGGGGGTATTTATAGGGGCAGAACCAGAGAGGAGGGCGGAGGGAGACGACGTGTCTCCCTTGCCGGAGGACGCCGGAGGAAGGATACCGATACCGTCCGTGCGTTCGTACGGCCGGTATGGGTGGTTGCAGCCAATAGGGGGTGTTCCTGCGACGGCTGACGACGCAGGGCACCCCCATTTGACTTGGCAGGCCCCCTCCCTTACCCTACGCGGCGCCATGCTCCGCCCAAGGACGCCGGAGCATGGTGCTGCTCAGGTTTTGCAGGAGGACCTAAACGCAAAGAACGAAGGAGAGTTAGGGGCCAAAATGTGAGGGTTCAAAAGTTGAGGGTCAGAAAGTAAATGTATGAGGACCAAAGTGTAAAGTTGGTCAAGAAGGTTTCTTCTTAGGCTCAAGTTTTTATACATGACTAATTAGGACCTAAGGATTATGATGGTGAATTTTATTTCTAGATTAAACCTTGTTTGACCGATTAATTTACGCAAAAACCCAAATTAAGTTATTAATTGGGCATGGTTCTCAATGTAGGTCAAAATGGGTTCCTAAGGCCAAATTGAAGGTTCTAAACTCTAGAGATTATTTTTATATGAATTTTAGAGGGTTTATTCTATTTTTACTTTTCCTCGAACCTCGTGTATTTAAGTGGATTTATTTTTAGGGTTACAGGATATCATTTAATTCTTTGGAGTTGCTGTAGCCCTTGTTGAGTCATTTCATCCCACTTTTCTTCTTATTAGGTTGTTTTGACCTATGTTTGGACCCTAAGTTACCCTGTTTTCAGATTGGATTGGTGAAATTGCATTTTAACCCCTTATGACTTATTTTCTCCTTAAACTCAGAATTCTCTGAGTTAAGCCTTTCTTTGAGTTATGTAGGAGCTTTTTTCTTGCAAATCAGGGTTAAATGGTGCTAGTTTAGGGCTCATGATGAGGTTCTCATCAATAGGCAAGTATCGAGAAGAGCTGACTACCTTGTTGTGTAGGAAGAGAGCTGACCTTCCCAAGTGAGGTCCTCGGGCAAGAACGACCTTTTTGCATTGACTCCTGTTGGGTCCATGTGGGGTCAACCGGGGTAGTCGGGTAAGCATATGCAGAGCTGTTGAGGGGTGTGACGTTTGTTCTGTTCCATTGGTGCATACCCGTTAGCGGAAATGATTAATCGCGTGCTAATCTGGAGTAGCCCCCCATGCATTTATCACATACATTGTAATCATCATTACATTGCAACAATGACTCCGAGGTGGTAAGCTAGGTGTAGGACAGATATTGGGTGTTCTCTTAGCCAGGAGAACGTCACGTGCACGCCCTGTATTATCGGATTACCGCAACAAGATTGTCTCGATAGAAGACATAAGAATAAAAAGAAAAAGTGGTCCAGTCTTAGTGTTACTCGTGGAAAGAAACAAATTAAATTAACGTTGATTAATTAAATAAACGAGAATGGATGCGACACACGTTATGATTTTCTCTTACTTGCAGTAAATGCTTGCGCAAGATTGTTTTTCTACTGCTCGTTAGTTACACGCTTACTTTCTTTATTGCCACACTAGTTAGCTTTGCTGATGCATACTCTGCGTGTACTCAAGTAAGGGGAGTGAGAAGTCAGTTCTACTGGATGCCGAGGGAGGTAAAGCGAGGCCCAATTACGTACAGTCGTAGTATTAGCCTTTTCTGCTCTCTTTTTCTATGGTTGTGAGTATTTATCTTTGGAACTAATTTAGTTTCTGTACTAGCTTCTTTCGCCGTTAGTTATGATAGCTATTATATGAACTTTTGTTATTTTCTCATGTATTAATGTAAGTTCGTGGATTAGTTTCTTTTTGTCGTTTATTTTTCTGCTATAATATATATGTAGTTTCTTTTTGTCGTTTTGTTTTCCCACTATAATGTATGTGTGGAGAATATTGCTATCTTATTTTTTATTACTTGATGGATGAATGGGTCTTAAGATAAATAACGTGATTTGACCCAATCCTCGTATGGATTCAGGTTTGGTCGTAACAAATAACTTTAAGTTTTCTAAAATTTGTACCTTTATATTGTTGCAGTTATAATATGACTTGGGTTAGAAGAGGTAATGACCTGTGACTAGGATTAAAATTTGTAGCCTTAATTATATGGTCACAACATGTTCTTTTCAATATATTATATTTTTGAGATTGTGGAAGCATATGTATCTGTAGAAAGAGATGAATTTGTAATTTGCTGAGTAACTAAGAAAGGTAGCAAGCTCCAAGTATATAAATATTTCATCTTTATTTTCACTTTTTTTGTGTGTGTGTGAGCGCGCACCTCCGCGAACGTGCACGTTATATCATCAAGTCAAGCATATGATGCTTATTCTCTCCTTTTGAATTATCTTAAGTTTTTGCCATTTCTATCTTTATTGATACTTGGAAAATGGCTTCAAACCTGACAAGATATTGGTAGGTGAGAGCTAAGAAACCAACAGGAAGGTTGAGCCAAGAAACATACTCAAGATGCTCGATCCAAGAGCATGAATTTCTAGTATCTTAGAAGAAACAAGATAGAAGAAGATACAATTAAAGTATTGGGGAGATAAGATGAAGCACTCACTACTATGTTGAGTTGCAAACTTTCTTCTTGAACTATATCAAAATATAGTTAATATTAATCTTAAATGAAAGAGCATAAGACGATGAAGAAAGAAACTAAAAAAAGTGTGTGCAAAAAGATGAAGAGAAATAAAGAAATAGAGATGAAAAGATGTGAAGAAAAGAAAAGAGTAAATAAAAAAAAAAGGGAAAGAGATGAGCAGTGCTTAATTTCTCTCTCTCAAGCAGCACACGCCCCTCATTTCTCAAATGATATTCATGTTTAGTTTGGAGAATAGTTCCATGTATCAACTATCGAGTAACATCTCCAACTATGCAATTGAAGATTTGATGTAGATCATGATGAAGTTTAGATAGAATTTTAGGTGGATGTTGCTTATGACATGAAGGGAGTAGCAATTGCAGTAAAGGTGAGGCTAAAGGACCGCACAATCATGGAGGCATACTACTGTAAAATTTGAGCTTTATAAATCGAAGAAGTTGAATGTAGAGAAGTTGTGGAGGGATCAAATTGGCTAAGAATGTCATCGTTACAAAATAGGATTTCTCAACTATTTGTAGAAATGTCATGGACATGATTTGTGCAAGGTAAAGAATGAATCAGAAGGTATGGAGGTTGATCGAGTAATGTAAAGAAAAACTGTTTGTTATAACCCGGTTCCCGAATCCCTGCAAGACACGAGACCGGACTGACTTGACTGACCCCAAGACCCAGTCATCCAACGAGAAAGTAACCAAAAAGTAGTAAAGTAAACCACATTCACTATGCTAAATAACTACAGTAACAAAAGTACAGCAGTAAAGAAGTAAAACTACTACAGTACACACCACCACAACAGTAGAAAAGTAAACGGGTACAGGAATATAATGTGCAGAACGAAAGAGTACTAAATATAAAGGTACAAGAAACTACTCACTACAACTGAAAAAGGGAGTATAACAGAAAGCTACAACTACTGGGCTCTACTAGGCCCAGCACCCTCTGCAACCGTAGGCTCTGGCTACTCAACACCTAGACCTAAAAAGGGTTATGAGTACACGAAATCAGCGAACGCTGAGTAGAGTGGCAACCAACTAACTAAATAGTAAAGGTGGAAAGATAGCTGTTGTTTTTCAATTACTTTCTTTCTTTAACCAATTATTCTTTCTTTCACTACTTGGTTTATTTATCAGGTCTCTTTCTTAATCTCGAATGTTCCTCGTGGGAACGATCTTGATTGCAGTCTTTTCCGAAGAGTAGAAGGCACACATGGTGCTCTCCTAGCCGAGAGAGTCCCCCGTGGTGGTCCTACACCCAGTCAACCACCGCAAGGTCACAGACAGGCGTAACGGTGACTACGGCACGTGCGATAAGTGCACGGGTAGCTACCCCACATTGGCACGCGGTCAGTCGTTTCCGTTAGCGGGTGCGCCCAAAGCACAGCACATAACCAGTATAGGGCATAGCCCTCTTAGTAATAGGGGTCTAGCCTCTAAGAACTAAACAGGGGTCTTGCCCCTCCACAGTCCGCGCACCCTCGCCTGACTACCCTGGTTTGCCAGTGGGCCTAACAAGTCGGTGTAGGGCGACTAGTTGAACCCTCGGCCCCGTGGGGTGGCTAACCCTCCCTACACTAGTAGCTCTCCTCGGTACAGTGTACATGAGGGCCACCAAGTCGGTGCAAAGTAGCCAAACCCACCCCAGGTCTCAACCCGAAGGCGGCAAGCACCCCTCTACACTAAGAGGTAACATGTACTCCCTTGGTACCACGTACTCAAGGGCCAGCACACTTTCCAACACATTCTAGATCCATTCCATTTCCAGGAGCTCTACTCCTATTCCCCCTGTAGGGTTCATGCTCATATACCTCATGCCATTCCATACCAGGTTTCATCATCTCTATTTCCATTCTCAGGTTATATACATGCAACTTGCATTGTCGTTCACATTTCCGTATACGGGTTATACACAGGTAACTTGTATTTCCATCATTCATATTACCATTCTCAATTATATATATGCAGCTCGTGTTATATCATTTAACGTGTACAACCGGAATTTACATGCAATAGTTAACTAGCACAAATGCTATATATTTCGCAGGCAACTGTTATTCATTTACAGGCAATTGTTATCATTTTATCTACTCATTCAAGACTGCAATCCATTCATTCAATACAAACATTCCAGTATATCTAGTCCTAGGATTCATGCCATACCCTAGGATCTAATCAGTCATTCCATACATGCATTCAGGTTTGTATTTAAACTAGTGGAAGCCACTCTACCAGTCAACCCAGGAGTAGTGGGGGCTTGAACGGCAGGTTCACATGCCTCAGCAAGCCCCGAACCCGCAACGGAAACAAGTCCTATCACAAGAATCAATCACAAGAGGATACTCAGAACGGTATAGAAAGTATTCTAACAATAGGGGAAATCATACGGGAAACGTCGGTATCTTAATTGCGGAAATCGGACCTCAACGGACCCTAAACGAGTCAAAAACAGTGTTTCTGACTCAAATCAGATGTCTGGAACACCTTCCAGATGTCTTAAAAGAGTCCAAAGTCATACCTCTAGTCCTGCGCCACTCCTCAGACGTCCAGGAACTCCGCTGGACCATCTGAACCCAGTTTCAGACGTCCAACCACCTCTCCGGACGTTTGAAAACGCTTCCCGTCGTCTGGTGCCTCGCCCAGATGTCCGAACTGCGTGAGAGGGCATGTCCCGCGCCTTCCCAAAGTAACTTTTGCGTGAATCAACCAAAATCTTCTCAAAAAGGCATGAAACAGTGCCTCGGCAGAGCGGCCTGCATGGCCGTATCCGCAAAGAAGACGTACCTTCGCGAAGCCTACTTCTCAGTCGTCTGGAACCTCCTTCAGATGTCGGCTACGTCGTCTGGACGTCGCTCTAGACGTCTGATTCTGGGAAAAACCCAGAACCAGAACCTGCTTCCGCCCTCTCGCGCCGCGCGTGGCTATGCCGCGCCCTCTCGTTTGTTGCTTTGACTACAGTAGTGTTAGGGAGGACCTCTCCGGTGCACTCCTCCGCCTTGCACATGCACTAGAAGTGGGGGTGGTGTGAGGGAGAGGAGGGGGCATATATAAGGGTGTTGGGTTAGGGTTTTCATCTGGCAGAAGGAGAGATAAGAAGAAGAAAATGAGGGAAGTGTACTGTCTGTGAGCAGCACGCGCGCAGACGTGAGCTCGTACACGAAATTTTTGATTTCCAGACGTCTGGGAAGGTGTCCAGACGTCTGACCCAATTTCCAGACATCTTAAAAGGCTCAAACAGCATGGGTCTTAACACTGTTGCATTCTCATATCTCTAATCTCCTTCGTGGCCCTAAATGTCAAGTATACTTGACACATGTTTTGGCCCATTCTTGTAATGTGAATAACGTAAGGGGAGGTGTAACTTTTTGGAACCCCCTACAACAACAACAACATCCAAGCCCTTTCCCACACCAAGTGGAGTCGGTTATATGAATTCTTTGCCTCCACACAGATCGATTTTAAGCCACTTCAGGACTTAAATTAAAGTAATTGAGGTCTTACCTAATAGTTTTCTTTCCAACACTTGTTTGGTCTTCCTCGCCCCCTCTTAGCAGGTTTGGCCTCTAGCTTCTTGCATCTCTTGACTGGAACATCTAGTGGCCCTCTTTGCAAATGTCCAAACCATCTTAGGAGTGTCTCTCTCATTTTATCCTCTATCGGTGCCACCCTAACATTTTCTCGAATAATCTCATTTGAAATATGGTCCTTTCTTATATTACCACACATCCTTCTTAACATCTTCATTTTTGCCACAGACATCTTCTGCACATGCCTATAGTTGATAGCCCAACATTCAGAACCACACAACATGGTTGGTCTTACTGCAGCTCGATAGTACTTTCCTTTAACTTGTAAAAGAACCCTCTTATCACAGAGAACACCAGATGCATCCCTCCATTTCAACCACCCTGCATTAATTCTATGTGTAGCATCTCCATTAATTCCACAATCTTGTTGGAAAATGGATCCCAAGTACTTAAAAGCATCTTTCCTTGGAATGCACTCTTCTCCAATTTTTACATCCATCCTTTTATTGTTTCCTCTACTACAAAACTTGCATTTCAATACTCAGTCTTTGTCCTGCTTAGGCATAGTCCTTTAGCTTCCAGGGCTTCCCTTCAAAGCTTAAGTTTTCTGTTCACTCCACCTCTTGTCTCATCAACTAACATAATGTCATTAGCAAAAAGCATATGTACACCACGGCACCTCAGCTTGGATATGCTTTGTCAACTCATCCGTGACCAAGGCAAAGAGATAAGGGCTTAAAGCCTGATAAGCGCTTGATCTCGCAGTTTAAAAAGATATGCGTTGTAGTATCCCATGAAAAAGAACGATTATCAAATTTTATTTATTTATTACTCGAAATTCAAAAACATTCCGAGGTCGAACTCAAGGAGCAATTCGGTATTTCAGAAACAAAATATCACAATTCTCAACAATAATGTAGTGTTTATAAAAATCTAAAGAGTAAAAGGAAATAGAATTTTCTCTTCTTTCTTTCTTCTCCTCCTCTCTTTCTTTTTCTTTTCTCTCTTCCTTCTCTTTTCTCTATCTTTTCTCTCTCAGACGTCTGATTCTTTGAATCAGACGCCTTAACTGACTCCTGCTACAGTGCTGAACCTTCTTCTTTCTTCTTTCTTTTGCTCCTGCTTCTCTTTGCCGCATGGTGGGTTGCTTCGTCTGCTTTCATCATTAAGGTTATTTATAGTCGTTGTGGTATATGAAAAAACAGTTACCAGTTTAATACAAATTTTTTACTCGGAATGACAAGTTTTCCGAGGTTGAACTCTGGGAGCAACTATAATTCTAGAAATATAAATTCACAATGTAAGGTTTTACAAAAATTAAGAGATAGAGAGAGAGAGGGAGCAAAAGTTCTCTTTTTTGTTGGCTTCTTCTTCTCTCTTCCTCTTCTCTTTTCGTCTTCTCTTGCAGTTGATTCTTCTCTTCCTTCAATCTGCCTTCTTTTCTCTTCTTTTCTTTCTGCGGCTGTGGTGCCCCTTTCTCTTTTCCCTTTCTTCCTCTCTGATTTTCTTCTTTTCTTCCTTGCGGCTGCAGAGCTTCTGCCTTCTCTCTCTTTCAGCTGCTAAGTTCTTCTTCCTTCTTTTCTTCTTCTTCTTCTTCTTCTTCTTCTTCTGCTTTGGCCGTTCCTCTTCTTTCTTTCTTTCTCCTTCCTGTCTTCTTTCTTGCTCTGGCTGCTCACCTTCCGTCGTCTGACTTGGTGCTCAGACGACTTAACAATGCGTTTGCTACAGTGCGGCTCCTTTTCTTCTCCTTCAGTTCCTCTCCTTCCTTCTTTAGCTGCTCAGTGCGGCTAAGTCTTCAGCTGCTCCTCCTCTCGTCTTCTTCCTTCACCTGCTTCTTCTTCTTTTTCCTTTTTCCCTGCGCGCACACACAACGATCAGTGCAAAACCTACCCCTACCCCTTCCCCACATCTCTCTCTCTGAATCTCTCTTTGGGAAAGCTCTCCCAAAGCCGTGTAATCGGGTTCGGGTTGCGCGTCCGGGACTAGGCCCACCGACGTGCGGTGGTGGGCGAGGAGTGCTTAGTCGGGTAGTCAGGTTCGGCCTAGACCCGCGGGGCGTGAGCGCGGGCGGGCGAGCGTGTGGGGCGCCGCGTGCGTGGGCGAGGGACCTGACCCCTGTGTATCGAAGGCAAACAGCTCTATTTACTTTTTCAATTTAAGTGTGGGAGTGAGGCCACACACTTACGAGGTGGGACTAAAGTCCCACCTCCAATCTGCACGCCCATAAGCGAGAAGACACTGCCAATTGGGGCAGCAGCGAAGTGCTCACGACCCCAATCGCAGACCTGGGCGTGCTAGCGGAATCAACCCGCGCTGCCTGGGGCTCACACCTGGGCTGGAGGTGTCCTGGAGCTGCTTGCAAAGGAGCTTCAGTAGCTCGTCAATGGCGACGAGGGGGCGGAGACCTGAAATCACAAGGACAGCCTCTCGGCCACATCAGATAACACAGGGAGCTTCACCAGAGGGCGGCGTAGGTGGTGCGAGGGTCGGCGAGGCGCGAATGTGCCTGTGGAGGTGCGCCTAGGGCAGACTGTGTGTACGGAAGTGGGTTTGTTCGGGGGGTGGTCGAGCGATGCATGGAGTGGGGGAAACGGTTGAATGGAGTGAGGGGGAGCTTCTGGACTTGTCGGCGAGGGGTGAGGTGGTCTGTGGAGGTGGAGTGACCTCACCGGAGATGGCGACCGGAGATGGAGCAGATGGGGGTGGAAGTGGCGGTCGGTGGGTTAAATTGGTAAATCAGGAAGGGGAAAATATAAGGGAGAGAGAGAGAGAGATTCCTACCTACTTAGTCGACGAAGAGGGAGAGGGAGGCGTCCGCCTCATGCCTGCCAGAGTTGGGGACGAAGATGCCCAGGAGGGGGTTATCGGCGACGAGGAGGAGTTCTGAGGGTGCCAGCTGGTGCGGCCTGGCGCGGGACGACGGGGAAGAGTGGGCTCTGCTGCAGGTATGGCAGCAGAGCGACGAGGAGGAGGGAGGATCGCCGGAAGCTCAGGCTTTCTGACTGGAGATGGGAGAGACGAAATCTAGGGTTTCTCTCGGCCAAAACTAGCTTGAAGGAGACGGCAGACCCTGCCTCTCCTTATATAGGCATTGGTGAGGAGAGGAGACCGAGGAGGCGACGTGCCATGCTCGCCGGAGTGTGGCTGGAAATGGACACCCATGACTTTCGTGCGTTTGCATGAGAGGCATGGTCGGTTGCAGAAGTCAGGGGAGGGTCCCTGCGACAGAGGACAACGCAGGGAACCCCCCGCTTGTTCCTGAGGACGGTGCTCTGCCCTGCACGGTGCCATCCTCCGCGCAAGGTCGCCGGAGGTATGGTGCTGCGCAGAAATGGCAGGGGGGACCGTTCTGCAAAGAACGACGAGAAGATAGGGGGCTAATCGTAAGGGTTTCAAAAGATAAGGGTCAAAAAGTAAATTAAGAGGACCAATTTGTAAAGTCAGTCAAGATGGTCTTTTCTTAGGCCCACGTTTTTATAACAGACTAATCTGAGCCTAAGGATTTTAATGGTGAAAATTGATTTTAGGTTGGACCATGTTTGACCGATCAATTTGCACAAAAATCCAAATTAAGTTATAAATTGGGCATGGTTCTCATTTTAGGTCAAAATAGGTTGCAAAGGCCAAATTGAAGGTTCTAAACCCTAGGGAATATTTTTCCATGAATTTTAGAGGGTTTAGTTGATTTTTATCCTGCCTCGAACCTCTTGAATTAAGGTGGGTTTGTTTTAGGGTTACAGAATGTCATTTAATTCCTAGAAGTTGCTATAACCCTTTTCAGATCAGATCATCTCACTTCCCTCCTTATTAAGCCCGTTTAACTTGTGTTTGGACCCTTAATTATCCTGTTTGCACACTGTATTAGTGAAATTACAGTTTTACCCCTTATGATTTGTTTTATTCTTTAACTCAGAATTCTCTGAGTTAAGCCTCTCTTTAGGTTTTGTAGGAGCTTTTTCACACTTATTTGGATTAAATTGTGCTAGTTAGGGTTCATGATGAGGTTCTCATCACAGCACCTCTTCTTCTTTCTTTCTCTGCAGCTGCTCCATCCTTCAGCTGCTCTTCCTCTTCCTTCTTCTTTCTTGGCCAAGTCCTTCTCTTTCTCTGAGGCTGAGTCTTCAGTTGCTGCACCTCTTCCTTGGCCTCTGCAGTTCTGCAGCTAAGTCCTTGCCTCCTCCTCTTTCTCTTCTTCTTCTCCTTAGCTTCTCCTTCCTTTAGCTGTTGCTCTTCCTTAGGCTTTACAGACTCCTTCCTCTTTCTCTTCTTCTTCTTCCGCGGCTCCTTCTCTCTTTCCTGCGCATACAGAGGCAAAACCTACCCCTACCCTCCCCGCATCTCTCTCTCTCTATTTCGCTCTCAGGACATAGCTCTCCCAAAGCTAGCTAGGTAATCGGGTCTGGTATGCGTGCTCGGGACCAGGCCCATCGGCGTGCGGAGTAGTCGGGTTAGGTCAGGTCCGCGTAGGAGTGGGTCACGGACGAGACCGGGTGGTGGGTGAGGGACCTCACCCCGTGTTACTTAAGGCGATAAGCTAGAAACACAAATTCAATATAAATCGCGCACCTCACTCCTGAGTTCACGAGGTGGAACTAAATGTCCCACCCGCTTCGTTCGCGTGCCTATAGGAGGACCTCGCTTAATTGCCGCTACTGCAGTCACTCGCTAAGCCTGCTCTTTGGCTAGATGTGTGTGTGAGACCCTCGCGCATCACCTGGGACTCTTATGCCTGAAGCGCATGACCTGGAGCGAAGCTTGCGAGCTCCGTGCTTCTGCGTCAATGGTGAAAGGGGACTGAATCTGAAATCACTTAAGACAGCCTTGCAGCCTCGTTAAACCAGATGGAGAACTTCGTCGTGGCACGGCGAAGGTGTCTAGGTGGGTGGCTGGTCACGGGACAGTCTAGGCGTCGTGCCTAGGTCGCTTTGTGGTCGTGAAGGTGGGTTAGGTCGGTGGAGGTGTGCAGTGTGTGTGGCAGTTGGTGAAGGTGCGGAGGATGATCAGTGAGTCGGGGTGGTGCTTAGGGTCCAGTCGGCGAGGGGTGGGACGGCCTGTGGAGGTGGAGCGGCTTCGCCGGAGTGGTGGTCGGAGGTGAAGGGGATGATGGTGGTAGTGGCGGTCGAGGGGTCGAAACTAAAAATTGATGAAGGGGAAATGAAGAGTAGAGGGAGAGGAGCTTAACTGCTGGACTTGGAGCAAAGGGGGGAGGCGGAGGGCGAGAGGTGGGTATTGCCGTCGTCAGAGACGAAGCCCTGTGGGGAAGAAGTAGAGATGATGAAGAGAGGCAGAGGTGGGCACACTGGTACGGCACAGCGCGAAGGAGTACAGCGGAGATGGCTCTGCCACTGGTATTGTGGCAGAGCGACGAGAAGAGGGAGGGAGAGTCGCTGAAAGCCGCGGGCAGTTGGCTGGAGTGAGGAGGAGATGAAATTGGGGGTTAATCCTCGTCCAATTCGAGCTTGAAGGAAGAAGAGGGCTTTGGGCTTCCTTGAATAGGCACAGGCAGGGGAAAGAGTTGTGCGGAAGAGGACGAAATTCCTCACCAAAGGAATGGCTGGAGGGAGACACATACCTCTCAAGCGTTTGCACGAGAGGTATGGGATGTTTCAGGGCATGGGGAGCTACCCATACGGTAGGGGGCTTCGTAGGGAGCTCCCCTTTCAAATCTGGGAGCGGCTCCCCATGAGCTCAAAGTCGCCGGAGGTATGGGTCCCTGCTGCAATGGCAGAGGGACCGAAATGAATTAAGAGATGAAGAAGTTAGGGGGGATTTGCAAGTGTTTCAAAAAGTTGAGGGTTTGAATGTAATTTGGAGGACCAATTTGCAAAGTGGGTCAAGATGACCTTCCCTTAGGTCCAAATTTTGGTATAAACCTAATTTAGACCTAAGGAATCCAATGGTGAAGTTGGATTTTAGGTTTGACCATGTTTGACTAGATATTTTGCATAAAAACTCAAATTATGTCAAATATTGGGCATGAACCCCAATATAGGTCAAAACAGGTTTCAAAGGCCAAATTGAAGGTTCTAAACCCTAGGAGATATTTTT
This sequence comes from Thalassia testudinum, assembly GCA_037157565.1. Taxonomy (NCBI): domain Eukaryota; kingdom Viridiplantae; phylum Streptophyta; class Magnoliopsida; order Alismatales; family Hydrocharitaceae; genus Thalassia; species Thalassia testudinum. The sequence continues at coordinate 21,686,280 of JAZHRO010000054.1, read as the reverse complement.
CCATGATTATTAGAGGATTTAGTTGATTTTTATCTCACCTGGAACCTTGTGAATTTAATTAGGTTTATTTTAGGGTTACAGAATGTCATTCAATTTCTAGATTTCACAATAACCTTTTTCTGACTGAACCATCCCACTTTTTCTCTTATTAAGTCCAATTGACCTATGTCTAGACCCTTAGAAATCTCGTAGATGCACTGAAATGGTAAAATGGCAGTTTTACCTCTTATTTTATGTTCTCTTCCCAGATTAATGATCCCTTGAATTAAGCCCTTCTCTTGGCTATGTAGGAGCTTTTGTTCGCTTTATTAGGTCAAAATATGTTAGTTGGGGCTCATGATGAGGTTCTCATCAAAGTCGATCCTTGATGCAGACTAATGGTGATATTAAAGTAGTCCATCAAATCATCCTTAATCCTTACATAAGCTGCAGCTCCATAGTACATATTCTTTATGAGGTTGATATATAAAAATGGTACCTATCTCTTCTCCAAAATTCTCCATAATATTAGATATCCCTTGGGACAGAATCGTAGGCCTTTTCCAAATCAATAAAAACGATATGTAAATCCTTCTTCTTGATTTTGTAGGTTTCCATCATACGTCTCAAGAGATGTATTGCCTCAGTAGTAGATCGACTTAGCATAAAGCCAAACTGATTTTCAATTACTACAAGGACTTGCCTCAACTTTCTTTCAATTATTCTTTCCCAAGGTTTCATTTTATGGCTCATTAATTTAATACCTCTATAGTTGGAACAATTTTGTATGTCTCCCTTATTCTTGTATAATGGTATCACAAAACTTTTCCTTCCTTCCTCTGGCATCGTCTTGCCTCTCCAAATAGTATTAAATAATTTTGTGAGTCAAGTTATACTTCTTTCTCCAATCACTCTTCAAGCGTCTATAGGGATATCATCAAGCCCAACAACCCTCCTACTTTTTATCATCTTTAAAGCCTCCACTACTTTTTTTTGTATTCGTCGATAGTGGCAGTGCGACCGAAGCTAGGTCTTTTGTTTGTTTTAGTGTCTATTACAGTAATGTCGTTGTGGTACAAATAAAATAGCTACGGTTTGTCGTCATTGCCACCATTACAATTTTACTTAGAAATATTTTTCCCAAGGTCGAACTCAGGGAGCTACTAGAATTCTAGAAGTACAATGCTTTTATTACAAAAACAAGAGAGAGAGAGATAGATTTTGTTTCTTGGCTTTTTCTTCTTCTCTTCTTTCTCTCTTTGCTTGTCTTCTTCTTCTTCTCTTCTTTTTCTTCTCTTCTTCACAGTTCTTGATCTTCTTCAGTTCTTCTTCTTCTCTTCTTTGTCTTCTTTCTTTCTTCTTCTTTCTTCCTTGTTCTCTTTTCTTTCAGCTGCGACACCTTTTCTTTTCTTTTTCTTCTTCTTTGCTTTGTCGGCAGAGCTCCATCCGTCGTCTGATTTCTCAGTTAGACGGCTTAAGTGGTGTCTGCTACAGTGCTTCCTTTGTGCTTCTCCTTCTTCTTCCTGCGGTCTTCTTCTTCCTTCTTCTTCTTTGCTTTGTCTTCTTCTTGCAGCCAAGTGTGACCTTCTTCTTCTTCTTCTTTGGCCTTCTCCTTCTCCTTCTTCTTCTTCTTCTTCTTCCGCACCCTGTCCCTAAACAAAGAGCAAAACCTACCATGTCCCTCTACCCGCACATCTCTCTCTCTCTCTACAAATCACTCACAGGACGCTCTCCCAGAGCCACGGGTAATCGGGTCAGGTTTCGTGCCCGTGACCAGGCGCACCGGTGTGTGGGTGATGCGCGAGGTGTGCTCAGATAGGGTCGGGTCAGGTCCGTCGGATCCGCGTGGTGAGCTCGCGGACTAGGCGGGTGAGTGGGTGAGGGACCTCACCCTAGTGCTTTCGGAGGCGTTAAGCAGAATTCACAAAAATAATATAAACCGTGTGTATGCTTCGTCGCTTACCGATGTGGGACTAAAACCCACTGTTCTCCTTTGCGCGCCCGTAGTAGACCGCAGCTTCGCTTCCTTAGCTGCAGGCTCTATTAGCATCGATTGCTGGGTTAGCTACCTTCGCACTACCCTCCCGACCTCGCAGCACCTGGAGCCCTGGAGTTCTGAAGCCTGGAGCGTGCGTGGAGCTGCTTCAATGCAACGTCAATGGCGGCCGGGCGTCGAAAACTGCCAGACACGAAAAGGGCCTCTCGGCCTAATCAGAACAGCGGGGGACCTTCGCCGTAGCGCAGCGAAGGTGGTGCGAGGTGAAGCAGGTCGTGGGGCGGCCTAGGCGTGTGTGCATAGGTCGCCCTGTGACCGGAGGTGTGGGTGTGTTCGAGGGAGCGATGAGTGGGTGTAGAGTGGCAGTGGATGGGCGAAGGAGGTTCAGAATGATGAGGTGGAGGTTATGCGAGGGTCGGCGAGGCGTGTGGGGCGGCGGAGCGATGGGAGTGTCTCGCCGGAGGGTGGTCAGAGACGAAGAAGGTGACGGTGGACAGGAGCGGTCGAGGGTTTAATCGAATGAAAGACAGTGAGGAAAAGAAAGAGGGGGAGATGGGGAATAGTTCTGACCTAGTTACAGGGACGAAGGGGTCGGAGCAGGGCGGCAGTCGTATCGACTGTTGCTGGAGAAGAAGATACCCAGAGAGAGAGTGCGGAGGCGAGGAAGGGAGTGGGGGGCACGCGCTGGGTATGGCGAGACGCGGGAAGAGCGGGCAAAGGTGGCTCTGCTGCTGGTATTGCAGCAGAGCGACGAGACGGAGGAGGAGGAGCCGCCGGAGCTGGTGGGTTTCTGCCGAAGTGGGAGGAGACGAAAAATGGGGGTTTTTCTCCGTCAGGACCGAGCTGCCCCTGTTGGCTGGCGAAGGCGGAGGGGTGGGCGCAGGGAGGCGACGTGCCTCCCTCGCCGGAGAATGGTCGGAGTTGCAACCCATACCTTCTGCGCGTTCACACGGAAGGTGTGGGCGATGGCAGAGATCATGGCGGTGTCCCTGCGACAGCAGACGTCGCAGGAAACACCTGGTTCAACTGGCAGAGGGCCTCCCTCACCCTGCGCGGCGCCATGCTCCGCGCAAAGTCGCCGGAGCATGGCGCTGCTCAGAGATTTGCAGGGGGGACCTAAGTGCAAAGAACGACGAATAACCTAGGGGCCAAAATGCGAGGGTTTCGAAAGTTGAGGGTCAAAAAAGTAATAGATGATGACCAAAATGCAAAGTCGGTCAAGAAGGTTTCTTCTTAGGCTCAAGTTTTTATGCATGACTAAATGGGACCTAAGGATTCTAATGATGAATTTTATTTCTAGATCAGACCTTGTTTGACCAGCCAATTTACGTAAAATCCCAAATTAAGTCATTAATTGGGCATGGTTCTCAATGTAGGTCAAAATGGGTTCCCAAGGCCAAATTGAAGGTTCTAAACCCTAGAGATTATTTTTCTATGAATTTTAGAGGGTTTAGTCGATTTTTAATTTTCCTCGAACCTCGTGAATTGAAGTAGATTTCTTTTAGGGTTATAGAATGTCATTTAATTCCTTGGAGTTGCTGTAGCCCTTGTTGGATCAAATCGTCCCACTTTCCTTCTTATTAGGTTAGTTTGACCTATGTTTGGACCCTGAGATACCCTGTTTACTGATTGTCTTGGTGAAATTGCATTTTTACCCCTTATGGCCTGTTTTCTTTACAAACTCAGAATTCTCTGAGTCAAGCCTTTCTATGAGTTATGTAGGAGCTTTTTCTCGCATATCTAGGTTAGATTGTGCTAGTTAGGGTTAATGATGAGGTTCTCATCATACCCCCATGCCTAGCTTTTGCTAGTCCCTTAGCAAAAACTTAAGGTTTAACCTTTATTCTAGACCATGATGTTTTTAATAACTTCAGATAAGTGTTTTTTCATTTGAACTTAGATTAGGTTAGAATGCTGACCATAGGCCTAAAAGGTACTCTAGTACCAATCAAGATCCAGATCTGTCTAGCCTCAGCCTCAGTCTTTGGCAAAGGTTTTTAAGGCCCATAAGAATTAACCTAAGGTCTATTGGACTTTGTGGTTAAAGCACCCGTGCTTGAAATGATTTTAGCCCTAGCTCAGTTCGCAGTGCATTTTGTAAGAGAGAGAGATAGAAAATTTTTCTTTTTGGAGAGTTTTCTCTCTCTTTTTCTTTTTAATTCTAGCTTAGGATTGGCTTTTCAACACAGTCTGTATCAGATTCCTTACTCCCATCATCGATCCTCAACGGTTCCTGGCAATCGATGCTTCGAGATAGCACCGCCCATGGCAACCCCCGGAACCCTGGCTATTGAGATTTCAAGATAATCCCATCCACGGTGTTCCGTGGTCGAATCTAGACCCTGGCAATTGACACTTCGTGATAATGCCATCCATGGAATCTGAACCAGCAGAGTGCTTACATGCCCCCAGTAGGATATGTAAATATCCTAAGAGACAAGCACCGAGGAGATGATATTTTGTTACGCATCTTCGAGGGGATTTCCCACCTCTCTGCGCTGGGAACTCATCCAAATCAACTTGTGTTGATCAGCCGCTCCTACTCTAGGTGTACTTTTCATAATTTTTCGACGCTTCTGCGTGATTTTGATTTTTACACTTACTGAACCAGGCTGTGTGTGAGGTTAGGGTGCTTAGGTTACTGAGTCCCGTAAACCAAAAGTTAGTTAATGGGGCCAAATACTCCCTAATCCTTAGACCTAATACTTAAGCTTTTCATTTTCCTCAACCTCTTGAGGAATGTCTAGATCTTAATGGGTACTAAGAGTCTATCCAAGAATGCCTAAAGTTTGCGTTCTTATTAATCTCACCATGCACTTTTCATTTCTTTTCTTGAATAAGGTCTAGAACTTAGGTCAATCCCTTAGTTTCTTACTAATGACTATCACTCTTTTCTTTCATTTTTGTGCTCCTTTTTCATTTTGTTTCCTTCTCCCACAAAATTTCCCTTTTTTCTTTTTTTAGTATGTTTTTGGCATATGTGAATTTTTTTTTTGTTTAAAACCTTTTATTATAAGTTTTGCACTTTTATATCCCCCCATACCTAAGGTTTGCAATGTCCTCATTGTGACTTAGGGTTTTTTTTTTTGTCATTCCTTAAGACAGATGTTTTGATGAGTGAATGGGTCGGGATGGTTGTTGCGGACGATTTCTAATCTTAGATGCAAGCATCTGAGGTGGAGTCGGCTGTCTATAAGGGCGAATCTTAAGTACACAAAGGTGTGAAAAAGGTTTTAGATTTTCAAGAAAATGACGGGCTGCCTCCCATTAAGTGCTAAGTTTTACGCCATCGGCTGGGCGTAATAAGCTCAAGGGGAATGGAGGATATAAGATGATTCAGCCAAATCAGTAGAAGTCACATCAATGAACGGCTTGAGTCTTTGACCGTTCACGATGAAAGGTTCGGAATCGTGGCTGAGGGGACTGATTTCGATGGCTCCATTTCCAAAAACCTGTCAGACTAAATATGGTTTGACCCACTTGGATCGCAACTTTCCCAGGAAAAGTTTGAGTCGGGCATCAAAGAGTAAGACCTTCTGACCAGGATGAAAGATCTTTCTCGAGATATGCTTGTCATGGAAGACTTTAACCCGCTCCTTGTAGATTCGTGAGTTCTCATATGCGTCTAGGCGTAATTCATCGATCTCCCTGATTAGAAGTTTTCTGTGGGTTCCAGCCTTCGAAAGATCTAGATTACAGTTCCGTACTACCCAATAGGCTTTATGCTCCAGTTCTACAGGAAGGTGACACGCCTTTTCGTACACCAGTCTAAAGGGAGACATGCCTAATTGGGTTTTGTGGGCGGTCCTATAGGCCCACAATGCTTCCGGAAGTCGGGACGACCGGTCCTTCCTGTCAGGCCGAACAGTGACCTGCAGGATTTTCTTGATCTCCCGATTTGACAGCTCAGTTAGACCATTAGTTTGGGGGTGGTAAGGAGTAGAGATTCGGTGAGACACCCCGTATTTGGTTATCAGTGACCTAAACTGAGCGTTTGTGAAATGGGTCCCCCCATCAGAGATTATAGCACGAGGAATCCCGAACCTTGAGAAAATATTTTGATGAATGGATTTGAGAACGATTTTGTGATCACAGGTTCAGGTCGGTATGGCTTCGATCCATTTGGACACGTAGTCCACAGCAAGCAGAATGTATTCGAAACCATCCGAAGCAGGAAAGGGGCCCATAAAATCAATCCCCCAAACATCAAAGATTTCGCATACGAGAATCGGCTGCAAAGGCATCATGTCGTGACGGCTCATGTTGCCCAAAGTCTAACAACGATTGCATGCCTTTCAGTGACTATATGCATCTTTGAACAGCGTGGGCCAGTAAAAGCCACACTGGAGGACTTTTGAAGCGGTTTTATGCCCAGAGAAATGGCCACCGCATGCCTGGTCATGGTAGAAAGAGAGAATATTGTTGATTTCCTCTTCCGGGACACATCTCCGAATGACTTGATCAGCACCTATGCGGAAAAGGTGTGGGTCTTCCCAGATGTAATACTTGGCATCAGAATGCAATTTGTCTTTCTTGGCCTTAGACCAATCAGGCGGGATCTGATGAGATGCCAGGTAGTTTACTATATCAGCAAACCATGGAAGTCTAGTACCGATAGTCAGCAGGTGTTAATCAGGAAAATGTTCCGTGATGGGTCCGGAAGGGTTGATAATCTCAGAAGGAAGACGGGACAGATGGTCGGCTACCACATTCTGCCTTCCCGCCTTGTCGCGAATCTCAAGATCGAATTCTTGCAATAGTAAGATCCAACGAATTAGTCAGGACTTCGCATCCTTCTTGGCAAGGAGATGCCTTACAGCTGTGTGATCCGAGTAGATGATGACATGGGAACCCAGGAGATACGATCGGAATTTTTCAAGGGCAAATACTACGGCTAGCAGCTCTTTCTCCGTAACCGTATAGTTACGCTGAGCCTCGTCAAGCGTCTTGCTAGCATAGTAGATGACCACGGGTTTCCCGTCAGCTTTCTGCCCTAGGACCGCTCCTACAGCGAAATCAGACACATCGCACATGATCTTAAAGGGTTGAGACCAGTTAGGGGATTGTAGGATAGGTGCCTGGGTGACTCGGTCATGAAGGTTTTCAAAGACTAGTGTGCATTCCTTGGAGATTTCAAAGGGTACATCCTCAGAGAGAAGAGAAGTCAAGGGACGTGCGATTTTCGAGAAATCTGGAATGAAACGACGGTAAAAATCGACGTAACCCAGAAAAGAACGGATGTCCCTGATCGGGCTAGGCATAGGAAGGTGAGAGATCAGATCAACCTTAGCTCGATCCACTTAGATGCCTTTTTCCGAAATTAAGTGTCCCAGGACAATTCCCTCAGGCACCATGAAATGGCTCTTTTCCCAGGAAAGAACCAAATTCACATCGATGCATCGCCTGAGTATCTGGACCAAGTGTTGGAGGCAATCGTCAAATGATGCTCCAAAAACTGAAAAGTCATCCATGAAGACTTCTTGATAGTCACCTACCATATCTAAGAATATGGCAAGCATGCACTGCTGAAAAGTAGCGGGTGCATTGCAAAGACCGAAAGGCATCCTTCGGAAAGCATATGTTCCAAAGGGGCAGGTGAACGTAGTCTTTTCTTGGTCCTCAGGATGGATTGCCACCTGGTTGTAATTGGAGTACCCATCAAGAAAGTGAAGAACCTATTTCCCGCTAGTTTCTCGAGAATTTGAACAATGAAAGGTAGTGGGAAATGATCCTCCTTCGTGGAGGAATTGAATCGTCGGTAATCTATACAGACTCTCCACGCGTTGGCTAATCGGGTAGGAATGACTTCTCCGGTCTCAGTCGTTATAGTGGTGAGTCCTGCTTCTTAAGCACAACCTGAATTGGGCTCACCCAACGACTATTGGAGATTGGGTAGATGATTCCGGCATCTAACCACTTGATGATCTCCTTTTTCACGACCTCCTGCAGATTAGGGTTCAAACGTCTCTGCATTTCACGAGAAGGTCGTGCGCCCTCTTCTGAATAGATATGATGAGTACAATAAGAGGGACTTATTCCAGTCAAATCATCGAGAGTCCACCTGATGGCTCTGCGATGTTGCTGGAGGACAGCAATCAGGCGGGATTCCTGTTCGGGATTGAGGTTGGAATTGATAATCACAGGAAGGGTCTGATTAGAACCTAAAAAGATGTATTTCAAGTGAGCAGGAAGGGGCTTTAGCTCGAGGATGGGGTTATCAGCAGCCGCGGGTGGTTCAGAATAGACGTGAGGTTCAAGGGTAGGAGTTATTGGGTTGTCCAAATCTGGATTCGACTCCTCTGCTTGCAGGTCAAGATCTTTCTGCGATTGATGAGGTATAATCGGGTCATTTTGGAAGTGTGTTTCATCAACCAAAGCCCTAATGTCACAAATCTGTTCGATGACACCGCAATTAACTATTTGTTGGGCCTTAAATATATCAATTTTCAGGGTTTGATTCCCAAATTTGAGCTCTATTTGGCCCTCCTCACAGCTAATGTTGGCTCTAGCAGTAGCCAAGAAAGGTCTCCCTAAAATGATTGGTGTATCCCTAGGGTTCTCAGGTGCGTCCATGTCTAAGACTATAAAGTCTACAGGAAAGTAGAAATCCCGTACCCTCACAATAACATCCTCGAGAATCCCTTTTGGTGACTTTATAGATCGATCTGTTAATTGTAATGTCACCTCAGTTGGTTTTAGCTCAGATTCTTCTAGATGGTAAGGATGTGGGTATCAGATTTATGGAAGCACCCAAGTCTAGCAAGGCTCTATCAAATTGGGTATCACCTATCTTGCAGGAAATTAGGGGAGTACCAGGATCTTTAGCCTTGGGTGGGAGTCTGCGTAGGATTACAGAGCTGGCTTGCTCTGACAGAACAATTGGACTCCCACTCTTGGTTCGCGGCTTACGCTAGGGTGTACACACATTCTTTAAAAATCGTGCGTAAGCTGGTACGTGGCGGATTGCATCCATCAAGGGGATGTTTATGTGGACCTGCTCAAAGAGCTTGACCAGGTCCTCCTCAGGTGCCACGGGCTTGGTAGTCTTCTCTCCCTTGGTCAAGGCCTCGGGAAACGGAACCTTGGTTGGTTCTTCTAGGATAGGTCCAGGTCTTGGGTCTGGGACAGGGGTAGGAACGTCCTGGATTACCGTCCTAGGCTTGGGATCACTACCAGGCTTGGAGTGGTTTGGATGAGGTGGATCTTGGGTTTCCTTACCACTACGGGTTGTCACGGAATTAAGTTCTGCCTGGTTTTGGTTGGGATTGGGTAAGATGGGTTGTTGCTGGTAGCCTGCAAAAGAAGTGGAGGCCTCCATCCAGTCGGGTGAAGGAACAGAGGGGGCCTGATAAATCATATGGGCTTGGCCCGGGTTTGGGTTCATAATGCGCCACTGGGTTGGCACATTATTCGGGTTAGGAAGAGGTTGGGAAGGAAGAGTGCCTGGCTGGCGAGAATTTGCCAGCTGGGCCAGTTGATTTCGTACCTCTGTAAGCTCGTCCTTGTGTTGTTTTTGGATAGCCGCATTCGTTCTCTGAATGTCAGCCAAAGTCTGAAGGATAAGGGACATTTGATCTTGATTTGGCCCTGATGGATAAGTAGGGTTGGGCCGAGGCTGAGGCGGCTGGTACGAACGAGGGGGTTGTGGGCAGGGCTGAAAGGGTGGTCTTTGGGTTTGGGAATTTCCCGCCCACTGAAAGTTGGGATGGTTTCGCCATCCAGGGTTATAGGTGTTGGAGAATGGGTCGTTCTGGATGGCGTTGAGGTCATCGCAGGTCTGAGGAACCTCCAGAGAGTCAGAGAAAGGGGGAATGGAATTCCCCTAGCTGGCATAGAAAGGATCGGATGGCCCTCCGGTCCGAGAATCAGATGATGGATATGGATCCATCCTAGGAGAAGATCGATGGAGAATGTTTTGCACAGTCTCCCATGTGGAAGGAGGCTGTGCGAAGGAGCTATGCGCAGAGGTGGCTCGCTGCAGGTGCTGAGTCAGCTCATCCACCTTCTTTTCAATGATTGAGACCTTGTCCAATCGACTGGCCATTAATTCCAGGTCGACTGATGCGGACAGGCCCTGCGTCTCATGTGCTCCCCTAAGATTCGCCGATGCGCGGGTATTCGTCCTGTCGAATAATCCCATGGAGTCATTGTTGATGGAGTTCTCGCACATGTTTTCGAGAATCTCCCACACGGTGTCCTCATGTTGACCCATGATATTCCCTCCGCAGGTTGCATTGACGAAAAGACGGATGTCCTCACGGAGTCCCTGGTAAAAAGATTGGACCTGTTCCCATTTAGGAACTTTGTGATGGGGGCACTTTCTCATGAGATCCTGAAAGCGATCCCATGCTTCATGTAGAGGTTCCCCTGTTTGCTGAGTGAAGTGAATAATCTGATGGCGCAAGGCATTGGTCCAACCAACGGGAGAGAACTTTTTCAAAAATTCGGACTGAAGTTCTTCCCAAGTGTTGATCGGCCGGGTCTGAGTTTGATACCAATGAGTGGCCTTGTCCATGAGAGAAAAGGAGAACATCTTCATGAGAAGAATATCCTGATTTTGCGCATCTGACCCAAAAGTTTGGGCCAGATGCTTTAGCTGTTTGATGTGCTGGAAGGGATCTTCGGAATTAAGCTCATGGAATTTAGGTATAGCATGAATTATATTGGGCTTCAATTCGGAATCAGGTCCTCCAGTCGGGATTCTGACTCGAGGCTCAATGGCCACCGCAGCAGGATTATAATGGTCCCGCATCATAGGATGCTGTGGTGGGTGCACAAAGTTTTGGAAGAGGTCATTGAGTCGCTGGAGCTGATGCTCCAGATTGTTTTCTTCCTCAACTGGCTGAGCCATGATGGGGGAAGAAGAAGAGCTTGGTTCAGAGTTAGATGAGAGAATGATGGGGTAGGGTTGCTGTGCAAACACGGGCGTCGAGGCTTGGCCTTGACGAGAGTGAATTTCTAAAGGAGATCGTAAGGGTGGTCTTAAGGATCTCCTACCGTTCATGCACTATTGGAATAGATGAGTTTAGAAGGTGCTGGACCCAATCAAGACACCCAAAAATGTGTCGGGTGACTACAGAGGTGCGGGGCAGATGGACCCCTTGATCAGAAAGATCGTCCACCTGAGAATTACCTGGGCAGCCAGAGAGGGTGAGTCCCGCGAAGACCCCTACACGGTAGAGCGTCCCCACGGGTTACAGGGTTTCCCCCACCCAACCTCTCTTGTCACTGCGGTTCCAGGTAGACCAAAATGAGGATCTTGACCTCTTAAGTCTACCTCTTTTACTTTAAGATCAAGGTGCTTAAGGTTTCACTTGAACTCTTAGGTATTTTTGTGAATAAGGTGGCCTAATTTGAAGGTTAGTTGACCCTAAGGGTCAAGTTCACCTAGGGATTCCTTTGAGAATTTAGGCCTTATTTCTTTTTTAGGGTTCAAGTGTTTAGAGAGCCAATTATTTAGGGTTTTTCTTAATAGGTATTTTCAACCAATGGCTTAGGCACACCTCTTTTTAGGAAGATCTTTTCTTTGTTAATAGAAGGTGTGTCTCTAAAAACCCTAGATTTTTAATCCTTGGATTGGCTCTAGTTGGTCCATTTAAGTTGCCTCAAAATTTTGGTATCTAGGGCTCAATCAAGAAGGTTTTAGGCTTGGTTACCTTAGTTGGATGGATAGTTAAGCATGAGTTGAAATGAAAATTAGGCAACTTTGATGAATTATTATGTATGATGCAGGTAGCCCTAAGTTGATTTTTCTTTTTGTTCCTTTTCAGATTTTAAGGGAGTTAAGAAAAGGGCTAATGAGGATTACCTGGTTGTTGGAGTATTTGTTGTGCGGCTACTCTTCTCATTCTTTTACCTGCCCACAAGAGAGAGAAAAAGATTAGCAATCTCTTAAAAGAAATTCAAAGCTTCTAGAATAGCCGTAGTTCCCCGGCAACGGCGCCAAAAATAGTGGCAGTGCGACCGAAGCTAGGTCTTTTGTTTGTTTTAGTGTCTATTACAGTAATGTCGTTGTGGTACATATAAAATAGCTACAGTTTGTCGTCATTGCCACCATTACAATTTTACTCAGAAATATTTTTCCTGAGGTCGAACTCAGGGAGCTACTAGAATTCTAGAAGTACAATGCTTTTATTACAAAAATAAGAGAGAGATAGATAGATTTTATTTCTTGGCTTTTTCTTCTTCTCTTCTTTCTCTCTTTTTGCTTGTCTTCTTCTTCTCTTCTTTTTCTTCTCTTCTTCACAATTCTTGATCTTCTTCAGTTCTTCTTCTTCTCTTCTTTGTCTTCTTTCTTTCTTCTTCTTTCTTCCTTGTTCTCTTTTCTTTCAGCTGCGGCACCTTTTCTTTTCTTTTTCTTCTTCTTTGCTTTGTCTGCAGAGCTCCATCCGTCGTCTGATTTCTCAGTCAGACAGCTTAAGTGGTGTCTGCTACAGTGCTTCCTTTGTGTTTCTCCTTCTTCTTCCTGCGGTCTTCTTCTTCCTTCTTCTTTGCTTTGTCTTCTTCCTGCGGCCAAGTGTGACCTTCTTCTTCTTCTTCATTGGCCTTCTCCTTCTTCTTCTTCTTCTGCACCCTGTCCCTGCACAAAGAGCAAAACCTACCCTATCCCTCTACCCGCACGTCTCTCTCTCTCTGTAAATCACTCACAGGACGCTCTCCCAGAGCCGCGGGTAATCGGGTCAGGTTTCGTGCCCGTGACCAGGCGCACCGGTGTGTGGGTGATGCACGAGGTGTGCTCAGATAGGGTCCGGTCGGGTCCGCCGGATCCGTGTGGTGAGCTCACGGACCGGGCGGGTGAGTGGGTGCGGGACCTCACCCCAGTGCTTTCGGAGGCGTTAAGCAGAATTCACAAAAACAATATAAACCGTGTGTATGCTTCGTTGCTTACCGATGTGGGACTAAAACCCACTGTTCTCCTTCGCGCGCCCGCAGCAGACCGCAGCTTCGCTTCCTTAGCTGCAGGCTCTATTCGCGTCGATTGTTGGGTTAGCTGCCTTCGCACTACCCTCCCGACCTCGCAGCACCTGGAGCCCTGGAGTTCTGAAGCCTAGAGCGTGTGTGGAGCTGCTTCAATGCAGCGTTAATGGCGGCCGGGCGTCGAAAACTGCCAGACAGGAAAAGGGCCTCTCGGCCTAATCAGAACAGCGGGGGACCTTCGCCGTGGCGCGGCGAAGGTGGTGCGAGGTGCAGCAGGTCGTGGGGTGACCTAGGCATGCGTGCATAGGTCACCCTGTGGTCGGAGGTGTGGGTGTGTTCGAGGGAGCGATGAGTGGGTGTAGAGCGGCAGTGGGTGGGCGGAGGTTGTTCAGCGTGATGAGGTGGAGGTTATGCGAGGGTCGGCGAGGCGTGTGGGGCGGCGAAGCGATGGGAGCGTCTCGCCGGAGGGTGGTCGGAGACGAAGAAGGTGACGGTGGACAGGAGCAGTCGAGGGTTTAATCGAATGAAAGACAATGAGGAAAAGAAAGAGGGGGAGATGGGGAATAGTTCTGACCTAGTTACAGGGACGAAGGGGCCGGAGCAGGGCGGCAGTCGTATCGACTGTTGCCGGAGAAGAAGATACCCAGAGAGAGAGGGCGGCGGCGAGGAAGGGAGTGGGGGGCACGCGCTAGGTACGGTGCGACGCGGGAAGAGCGGGCAAAGGTGGCTCTGCTGCTGGTATGCAGCAGAGCGACGAGACGGAGGAGGAGGAGCCGCCGGAGCTGGTGGGTTTCTGCCGGAGTGGGAAGAGACGAAAAATGGGGGTTTTTCTCCGTCAGGACCGAGCTGCCCCCGTTGGCTGGCGACGGTGGTCCTTATAAAGGCGAAGGCGGAGGGGTGGGCGCAGGGAGGCGACGTGCCTCCCTCGCCGGAGAATGGTCGGAGTTGTAACCCATACCTTCCACGCGTTCGCACGGAAGGTGTGGGCGATGGCAGAGGTCATGGAGGTGTCCCTGCGACAGCAGACGTCGCAGGAAACACCCGGTTCAACTGGCAGAGGGCCTCCCTCACCCTGCACGGCGCCATGCTCCGGGCAAAGTCGCCGGAGCATGGCGCTGCTCAGAGATTTGCAGGGGGGACCTAAGTTGGTCAAGAAGGTTTCTTCTTAGGCTCAAGTTTTTATGCATGACTAAATGGGACCGAAGGATTCTAATGGTGAATTTTATTTCTAGATCAGACCTTGTTTGACCATCCAATTTACGTAAAAACCCAAATTAAATCATTAATTGGGCATGGTTCTCAATGAGGTCAAAATGGATTCCCAAGGCCAAATTGAAGGTTCTAAACCCTAGAGATTATTTTTCTATGAATTTTAGAGGGTTTAGTCGATTTTTAATTTGCCTCGAACCTCGTGAATTGAGGTGGATTTCTTTTAGGGTTAGAGAATGTCATTTAATTCCTTGGAGTTGCTGTAGCCCTTGTTGGATCAAATCATTGCACTTTCCTTCTTATTAGGTTAGTTTGACTTATGTTTGGACCCTGAGTTACCCTGTTTACTGATTGTGTTGGTGAAATTACATTTTTACCCCTTATGGCCTGTTTTCTTTACAAACTCAGAATTCTCTGAGTCAAGCCTTTCTATGAGTTATGTAGGAGCTTTTTCTCGCATATCTAGGTTAGATTATGCTAGTTAGGGTTCATGATGAGGTTCTCATCAGTTGATATCTTGCCCAATTCACAAAATCTTTTGAGTTGGTTAACTCTCCTAAGATGATATCATTTTTTATTTTTCATTAAAAAGCTCATGAAAATGTTTTTTTCATCTTGTATTTATATCATCACTAGCTATAAGCACACTTCCTTCTTTATCCTTGATGCACCTTACATGTGTAAGGTCCTTTGCTTTCTGCTCTCTTGCTTTAGCTAACTTGAAGATATCTTTTTCACCTTTTATAGAATCAAGTTTCTTATAAAAATGCTCCCAAGCTTTTACTTTTGTTTCACTAATCACTTTCTTTGCTTCTTTCTTTGCTCTTTTGTAATTTTCCATGTTTTCATCGATTTTATCTTGATATAAGGCTTTAAAGCAAGCTCTTTTAATTTTAAGCTTTTCCTACACTTCCTCACTCCACCACCAAGTCTCCTTTTGTCCTAGAACTTCTCCTTTAGACATGCCTAACACCTCCTTTGCCACTGATGATAACCCCATCATGAACCTTAACTAGCACACTTTGACCTAATAAATTGAACAAAAGCTCCTACAAAACTTAAGGGAAAGCCTAAATTAGGAAATTGCAAATCTGAGAATAAAACAATACACAAGGGGTAAAACTGTAATTTTACCATTGCAGTGCATGAATGGGATTTCTAAGGGTCTAGACATAGGTCAAATGGGCTTAATAAGAGAAAAAGTGGGATGGTTTGATTAGGGAAGGGTTATGACAAAATCTCAGAATTAAATGACATTTTGTAACCCTAAAACAAATCCACTTTAATTCATGAAGTTTCAAGTAAGATAAAAATCAATTGAACCCTCTAAACTTCATGAAAAAATATCCCCTAGAGTTTAGAACCTTCAATTTGGCCATTGGAACCTATCTTGACCTAATTTGGGTTTTTGACCTAATTTGGGTTTTTGTGTAAAATATCTTGTCAAATATGGTCAAGCCTAAAATCCAACCTTACCATTGGATTCCTTAGGTCAAAATTAGATTTATACCAAAATTTGGACCTAAGAAAAGGTCGCCTTGACCCACTTTACAAAATGATCCTCAACAATTACTTTTTGACCCTTAGCTTTTTGAAGTCTTGCAAGGACCCCTAGCTTTCCCATCATTTTCTTCAAATAGGTCCCTCTTTGTTAAGGCATGTGCTGTTTGAGCCTTTTAAGATGTCTGGAATTTGGATCAAACGTCTAGACACCTTCCCAGACGTCTGGAAATCGAAAATTTTTAGTACGATCTCGCGTCTACGCGCGTGCTGTACGTAGGCAGTACACTTCCCTCGTTTTCCTTCTTCTTCTCTCTTCTTCCGCCCCGACGAAACCCTAAACCCACACCCTTATATAATGCCCCCTTCTCTTCATCATTTCACCCCACTTCCCAGGCACCTTCCTCCTTCCCTCCAGCGAAAGCAGCGGAGCGAGCAAGAACGGCGGAGAGAAGGAGCGACGTGAGAGGAGAGGAGCAGTGTGAGGAGAGGGGAGCAAGCTTGCGAGCTCGCGTGGGAGCTCGCTGGTAAGCTCATGGCTGGAGCGACACGTGTGCAAGGCGGAGGAGTGCATCGAGGAGGTCCTCCTCGATACTGCTGCAGCTGGAGTAGCAGACGAGAGGGTGCGGCGCGAGAGGGCGGAAGTAGGTTCTAGTTTTGGGTTTTTCCCAGAATCAGACGTCTAGAGAGGCGTCCATACGACATAGCCGACGTCTGGAGGAGGTTCCAGACGACTGAGGAGTAGACTTCGTGAAGGTACGTCTTCTTTGCAGATACGGCCATGCAGGCCGCTACATCGAGGCACTGTTGCAGGCCTTTTTGAGGAGATTTGGTGGATTTCACGCAGGAGTGGCTTCGGGAAGGAGCGGGACACGCCCTCCCACTCACTTCAGATGTTTGGGCGAGGCACCAGACGACGGGAAAGCTTCCAGACGTCCGGAGAGGTGGTCAGACGTATGGAACTAGGTCCAGACAATCCAGCGGAGTTCCTGGATGTCTGAGGTTTGACGAAAGACTTGAGGTATGGCACTGAACACTTTTAAGATGTCTGGAAGTTGTTCCAAACGTCTGATTTGAGTCAAAAACACTGTTTTTGACCTGTTTAGGGTCCATTTGAGGTCTGTTTTCCACAAATAAGACACCGATGTTTTCCGTATGACTTCCTCTACTTGCTAGAAGACCTTATATACTGCTCTAAGTATTCTCTTGTGATTGATCCTTGTGATAGGACCTCATTTCGTTGTGGGTTCGGGGCTTGTTGAGGCATGTGGACCTGCCGTTCAAGCCCCCACTAATCCTGGGTTTATTGGCAGAGTGGCTTCCCCTATTTTAAATACAAACCTGAATGCATGTGTGGAATGAATGACTAGATCCTAGGGTATGGCATGACTCCTAGGACTAGAAATACTGAAATGTCTATATTGAATGAATGGATTGCAGTCTTAAATGAGTAGATAGAATGATAACAATTGCCTGTAAATGAATAACAGTTGCCTGTGAAATATATAGTACCTGTGCTAAATAACTATTGTATGTAACTTTCCTGTCGCACACGTGAAATAACATAATATGAGCAGCATGTATATAATTTGGAAATGGAAAGGTGAATGTTGGAAACACGAGCTACCTATGAATACCCTGAATATGGAAATGAGAGCAATAGAATTACAAGTTGCATGTGTATAACCTGAGAATGGAAATAGAGATGATGAAACCTGGTATGGCTTGGTCTAAGAAATATTAGCATGAACCCTGCGGGGAATTAGGAGTAGAGCTCCTGGAAATAAATGGAATGCAACTGGGAATGTGAGTGGGGAAGTGAGCTAGCTCTAGAGTACGGAGTACCAAGGAGAGTGACTGTCCACCTGTTTAATGCAGAGCGGAGCTAGATGCCCTTGGGTTGGGACCCGAGGTTAGGATTGGCCACTCTGTACCAACTTCTTGGCCCTCGCGTACACAGTACCGGGGAGAGCTACCAGTGTAGGGAGAGTGCTAGCCACCCCATGAGGCCTGGGGTTCAGCTAGCCACCCTACACCGACTTGTTAGACCTACTGGGCAAACCAAGGTAGTCAGGCGAGGGTGCGCGGACTGTGGAGGGGCGAGACCCCTGTTTGGTTCTCAGGGGCTAGACCCCTGTTACTGAGAGGGCTAGGCCCTATACTGGTTCCGTGCTGTACTTTGGGCGCACCCGCTAACGGAAATGATTGACTTCATGCCAGTGTGGGGTAGCTACCCGTGCGCTTATCGTGCATGCCGTAGTCATCGTTACGTCTGTCTGTGACCTTGGGGTGGTTGACTGGGTGTTGGATCACCACAGGGGACTCTCTCGGCCAGGAGAGCACCACGTGTGCCTTCTACTCTTCGTGAAAGACTGCAATCAAGATCGTTCCCACGAGGAACATTCGAGATCAAGAAAGAGACCTGATAAATAAACTAAATGGTGAAAAAGAATAAGAAGTTAAAGAAAGTAATTGAAAAATAATAGTTACCTGCTCACCTTTACTGTTTAGTTAGTTGGTTGCTACTCTACTCAGCGTTCGCTGACTTCATGTGCTCATAACCCTTTTCAGGTCCAGGTGTTGAGCAGCCAGAGCCTACGGTTGCAGAGGGTGCTAGGCCTAGTAGAGCCTAGTAGTCATAGCCTCTTGTTGTAGTGAGGAGACTCTTGTACCCTTATATTCTGTACTCTTTTATTCTACACTTTATATTCTTGTACCTGGTTATTTTCTACCATTGTGGTGGTGTGTACTGTAGTAGTTTACTTCTTTATTGCTGTACTTTTGTTACTGTTAGTTGCTTAGTATAGTGAATGTGGTTTACTTTCCTACTTTTTGGTTACTTTATCGTTGGACGACTGGGTCTTGGGATCAATTGAGTCGGTCCAGTCTCGTGTCCTGTAGGGATTCGGGAACTGGGTCGTAACACTCTACCACCTGCTTGTGCAGGCCATATCTCCGGCGACTTTGCGCGGAGGATGGTGCCGCGCAGACCTGGGGAGCCGGCCTTAGATTTGAAAGGGAGACTCCTTGCGTTGTCCCCTGCAGCATGGGCCGGCTCCCATGCCCTGTCGGCCACCATACTTCTCGTGCGAACACTCGAGAGGTATGGGTCTTTTTCTTGCCATACCTCCGGCGAGGTATCCCCGTCTCCTCCGTGCGACTCTCTCTCTGCCAGCACCTTGACGAGTCGATTTTCCGCTGTGTTGTAGTATTTAAGTGGTGGAAAAATCGACTAATCAACAATAAAAATAACCACTCACAAAAGAGCGGGTCGTGTCCACAGGAAGGCAATTATGCAATAAACTCTCGATTATTTCGTATTCTTTCGGTTAAGTGCGAAATCCCTAGTCAAATCTGACATAAAATGCGATGGAAAGAAGATTCACAATAACTCAAAAATATAAGGGTATATGTACAATTTTCCCTCACTGAAATCTTCAATAAATATATGATGATTTTATGTAATTTTCAATTGACATATACTAGAGAAAATTTGTGCACATGTTAATCCCAAAACCAATCTTGAAACAGGTGAATAACAATAACGTGCAATTATCAGAAAGTATAAATGTGCATTCACAATTTTGCCACAATTAAAATAATAATAAATCAAAAATCAATTGTTGGCAATGGCAGCACATGTAATAACTAATTGAAGGGAAAACAGAGCTTTCCCTCTCTCTCCTCCTCGCGTTAGAGATGAAGCACCGGCGACGGAGCTGCTATTGGGGAAGGTTGCCCGACGTATGGGGATCACGATGACGGTGACAGAACGGCGAAAGGTGGCCGGCGGGCGGAGGAGGGCCGCTGGCCTGTTGGAGGAGGAGACTGCTGCAGCCGCACAGCTGGCTGCGTGCTGGAGGTGTAGGTGCGCGCGGGTGCCTGCAGGGCGCTTGGTAAGGGCGCGGGTGAGGTAGTGTGCCTGTAGGGCACGTTGCGGTGGGTGCAGGCCTGGTAGTGGTGAAGGTGCGCAACGCCTGCGGGTGCAGTTGGAGGGAGCGCTGGACGCCTGCAGGCGTGCAGGCAGGTGCTTGCAGAAGAGCTCACGCCTGCGGGCGCGGGTGGTGAGGTCGGAGTGGGGCGGTGCGTATAGGCCGAGCACCTGCAGGCGCTACGGAAGGGCGCACGCCTGTGGGAGTGGGTGCCTGCAGGGACGGCTGGCGAAGGTGCAGGCTGGTGCGGTGACTGGAAGGGGGAGCGGTGATGGTGTGGCTTGCAAGGGCAAGCGCAGCGCCTGGTGGTGCTGGTGGCGAGACAGGTCTGTAGAGGGGAGGGTGCGCTGCAGGGAGGCGCTGTGCAGGTGCGGTGCCTGTGGTTGGAGAGGCGGCTGGAGATGGGAGGCGCGCAAGGTGGAGAAGGAGCAGGTACAGGCTGAAGGGCAGGATGGGGTGCACGTGGTGGAGTAGTTCCCTACAGGGGGGAAGATGCAGCTCTCGTCTCCTGTGCTCCTCCTCCTTCTCTTGACTCCTCTCTTCCGCGCTACCTAGGATTTTCAAAATCCCCTCCTAATTTTAGTCGGCGGCCGTTTACACTTGTTGAGGGTGGCCAGAGGAAGGAGAAAAGATATATGCAATAGATATATGCCGCCGGTTGTTTGTTGGGGAAATTTACTCCCCAACTCCTTGTTCTTTCTAAATATCATTCCTGCACATAAAAACAACAAAATCTTTACATATTAAGTTATAGAATGTTATAAACTTAAATCATGATGCATACAAATATTCTATAACTTAATGTAGTTATTAACAAACCTAAAAGGTAAGATTAAAGTTACTTAGGCGTAATACAAGTCCATTAAAATGGATTCATCAAATACCCCCATGCCTAAGATTTGCTAGTTCCTAGCAAAAATGAAAAATAATAGAAGTAATCAGAAGATTTCTTCTTTTCTTATTTCAAAACTTTAGAGATCCAGACAAATATGACGTGATAATAGCCTAAATAACAGATCCAAGTGAAAAAGCCAATTCACATTGGAAGTTCGTACTTCACCCTTGGTAAATATTGCTGTCGAGATAGGCAACTACTTCCCTCGGGGATAAAGCAGAGGATAATCTGTAATTTAACCCCAGCATTTGGCTTAGGTAGGAGATATCTAGTTGAATGGATTTGTATTTGGTGGCACACACTCATCTGGTGTTACATATAGTCTAGTACTGCAGACTCTAGATCTCTAGACTATTAGACAAGTCAACTCTGAGAGAGACTACACAACCATGCTCTCTTGATGTTCCTGGGCACTCCCTCTTTTCTTTCTTTCTGAGATCACAAATCTCACCAGATTTAAAAATTGTACTCACTATTTGGTGGCCTCACATGGCATCCACACTTTAATTAAAGTCCTAATAACTCTACAACTAAGTTAGAGTCCTCAACCAGTATTCGGGCGATCAAAAATACTAAAAGGTAGGTATGGGTCATATTTGGTGGAACGCGATAGGTGTTCTGTTGCCTCAGAAATAATGTTACATTATAACTTGAACCCTCTTCTTTTTTTTCTTCTTTCTTTTTTCTTTAGTAATATAAATATTTCTTCTTTTTCTTTTTCTTCTTCTTTTCTTTTCTCTCTCTCTCTCTTTGTTTTATAATATAAATCAACATAATACGACACAGACTTCCATTTATGAGGCATTATTCGAGATGATGATGGTCAAGAGGATATTATGTGGCTTATTTGGTAGAAGTGCCTATTCTTGGCACCGAGAAGGAATGGATAGGACAGACGTATTTTTGACCTTTGACACTATTACCCTCCTTCAGCCGAGGACTTTATGAAGGACGGTCGTAACCATCCACCATAGTTATAACTTTATTAAGACTCAATCTCTGTGTATCTGCCTTATTTGGTGACTCTCAGGAATTCACACAAAGTACGCACACAGGAACAGAGAGTAAAAACTACGCCTAACTCTGAAGTATCATCATCTAATTATCCAAAACTTAAGAGTCCTTGTACTAGACTTAGCGGACCAGTAATCTCTCTACTTTCTTCTCACAAATGAGGTGGATCTACTAGAAGATAGTATGCCTGACTCCCTATGAACTGTCCAAGGGTTCAGTGGACTACAGATGCTTATTGGCTTTCCTCGAGGATTCATTACCCAGTCTACGTGCACATGAATTAAATGTACTAGATTCTAAACTTAAGAAATAATTCCGGAAGAAAAACCTCCAATGACAAAGGTATTTTGCTAGGGACTAACCCATTCAGCTCAAGAAAAGAGGAATTTTTTATATATCTATATATATGCTAACCTAAATGCTTGAATACTTCCTAAAATGCAAATGCACCCCCCCATGCCTAAACCCTATAATGTCCTCATTGTAAAATTAAAATAGGAGGAGAAAGGAAAAGCATCACCTGACACGATGTTATTCTGACCGCTAGGTTGCCTCCCAACAAGCACTGCATTTTCTTTCAGCAGCCAGACATAGAAGGAACCTATAAGTCTGGTTCCAAACAGACAAAGTTAGGCCCTAAAAATACGCGTAACAGTGCAGGCCTAGAAAACAGGTAGCCACGGATGTTGGCGAGCCGATGATGCAATGTAATACCAAATGCTTGCCAGAAGATATGAAAGCGAAGAACCTCGTTGGCTACCTTGGGAGGTGTAGGAATAATAAACGGAATATGAAAAGGGACCTCCCGAAACAGAATAAGTGGAGGATAACAAGGATCCTCCAGAACAGGACAGGTTTTAAAAGATATACACATTATTAGTTCAAACCCTTAAATGGCGAGAGTAAAAGTACAAGCATCAATCCACACTCGCCATTCTACCCGAGGATGTACTGGCTTGATATGTTCTCTAAAAACAATGTACATGAGCAGAGATCTGAGCCAAGGATCGGTTAGGGAGTACAAGGGTTTGTAGTGTTGGAAGGTAATGGTTAAGTCCAATGAGGGCTTAGTCGGTGTTAGGTCTAATTCCAACAATGATTCAAATTGTGTATACTCCCTAACAGTTGTAGACAACTGCATATTACCTTGCCTAACATTAATGATCGGAGTCATATTTGAATCAAGGGTAGACTCCAAATTACAACTCTTTGATAGCAAGGTCAAAATGTAAGAATCATTATCATTTAGCTCATCCCTAGATTCGTTTGGTTCACTCAAATATTTGTCGGGGTGTATATGTGATTCATTAGGAGTTGGATCAGTATCCTCAATTATTTCTAAAGGAGGATCGGTCTTAATATTTTGGAGCAAGCCTATATCATTGAATTCGTTATTGTTCTCGGGATATAAATCCTCGATTTACGTGTTTTATCCCCGAGAGTCTCCCATAGACTTCTCATTATTTTGTTTGTCCTCCTCTAATATCAACTCCTGTTTTGATGGAAGATGACTCTCAAAAGAAAGGAGGAATCTGGATTTCACCATATTGTTTATATCCTTTGGAGCTAAATCCTCAAATGATAAATAATTCCCCTGTGATTCACTCCAGATTTTCAATCCACGTTCCTCTATTGGGGCATCCTCATCCACTAAAATAGACTCTTCATATCCCTAAGACCAAAATTGATCTAATTCATCCTCCATTCCCTTACGGTCACCTTCATTGGGTGCATTTAAATCCTCAGGATATTGAATGATAGGTGTTGATTCCCTAAGTGGAGGGTCAGGAGTAGGCTCACTAAGGGTAGAATGGGATTCCACCAAATAATTAATAGGAGAAGTGATAGGAACAATGCAACCTTGACTCGAGTTGGTAGGGGTAAAGAGAATACTGTCATTGGGGTCAAGGTCTTCAAGAGGTACCATCTTCCCTTGCTTTTGACTCCAATAAAGCTCGGGTGGATAATCACTATGATCGTTGTCCTCTAGTGGCCGTGTCTCATTAGGAGAGTCTAAGTGATAGCTACATAAAACTGGATCCCTATTGTCAATGGTTTCCTCAGAATTATTTTCATGACTATGGTCGTATGGATAGGGATCAGAATTATTGGGAAGCGTGTAACTAAGCTGTCTTATTTCTTCATTTAACTATTGACTATTCCTCAACATCTCTCCCATTGATTCTATTATTTCCTTTTGCTGTTTTTGCATTTCTATCATAAAAGAGGAGAGGCTACTATTATCAGGTTGGAGAGGATAGTCAATTTTAGGCTCTGGTTGCCTAGGAGTATCGGTCCAACCTTGATATAGAAAATCATGAAGGGTGGAAGGGTTGGGTGTTTGCATAGAAGTAAGGATTTCAGGATTGGAAAATCCCGCTCCTAGGATCTGCTCAAAAGTGGGAGTTATTAAGCCAGTATTCCCAGGATAAGAATAAGAATGATCTCATGAATTGTCAATGTACCTATCAAAGGATGGATACGCTCGGGGCATGGGATCCTGATTAAAAGATGGGAAGTATTGACTCTGATAATCTAAATGATAGGAGTAAGGGTAATCCATTTCTTTAAGAAAAACAGTTTTAACTCTTTTAGGATTTAGCAGAATTCAGAATACAATCATAAACTTCCTAGAGAGTTCTACTGTCAAAGGAAACGCAAATTCAGTGGGATCTTGTTTTTAGTAGATTGTAGGTCTTAGAATTAAATGTTCAATTGGTGGCCAAACAAGTTTTGCAAAAAATTACGCTTCCTCGGTCAACCTTCGTTGGTGCCTATAACCTACTCGCAAGGGATGGAAGTCTCGAATCGAGCCCACACACGAGGAACCGAAGTAACTTGGTGGATAGGCTTATTGATTTCCTACTAACTTCCCTTGTGGTGTAAAAGAGGAGAGGTAGAAATTTATCTAGTGACCTTATGTGTGAGGTACACAGTGTCTCAGGTGTGCAAATATACGATCATGTTTTGATTTTCGAAATTTCGCAAACAAGATTCTTTTGCACACAATTTTCGGTCACAGATTTTAAAGTTCAACCTCTTAGCAGTCCTAATTTTTAAAGTGACCACTGAATTAATTTGATTCAAGCACTTTAGTGGTCTTAGATTTAGGTTCAATGCATATGCATGACAAGTAATTGATGCTCAAGAGAAGACGTACCTTACTCCAGCTTTCTTCGTGCAATGTATGCAATGCAGTAAAAATAAACTAAATGCTGCTCATTCAGTCCTAGATGGTTGTCCTATAGATATGCAGCTTCTAGCAGGCAATTCAATTTTTTTTTTTGTTAATAATAAACAAACAGACCTAATATAACTAACTAACCGAAATGCAGTTCAAACAATGCAAATAATCCTATAATCGAAATAAATGGGAACACGCTCCCGAAAATACGCTCCCGCAAACAAGAGCGATAAGAAATAAAGTGGCACTGGGAACACGTTCCCAAAAATACCCGACAAGAGTCCAAAAGACAGAAATTAAATTCTAATGTCTATCTAAACTAAATCTAACTAAGATCTACTGACTAAATCAGAAATAGGCTTTTCCGTAGGCCTATGTGCGTGGGATCAAGGCCCACGTGTTCCTGTTTCTGGCCTCCAGGTGGCATCAAGGTCCACCAAAAAGATCGTCTCCGCCGTGCGCGTTGTTAGGTTTGTAACGACCCGATTCCTGAGTCCCTACGAGACACGAGAATCGGACCGACTCGACTAATCCCAAGACCTAGTCGTCCAATGAGGAAGTAACCAAAAGAGAAGTAAAATAAATCACATTCAGCATGAATATAACTAGCAGTAACAAAATACAGCAGTAAGAAAAGGAACTACTACAGTATACACCACCACAACAGTAGAACAACAAATATGTACATAACATGAAGTTTACAATAAAGAAGTACAAGGAGTAATAAGGAAACTATTCACTACAGTGGCAGAAAGTACAAAAAGAACTGCAGGTAATGCTACTGGACCCTACCCGGCCCAGTGTCCTCTGCAGCCGCTGACCCTGGCTACTCAACACCTGGTCCTGAAAAGTAACGAGTGTAACACGTCAGCGAAACGCTGAGTAGAGTGGCAACTAAAAACTAAAGAAGTAGTAGAGTGTACAGTAGCTGTTATATTTTCTTTCTTCCTTTATTTACGCCTTTCTATTATTTCACAATTTATCTATTTCTCAGATCCTTCACTTGATCTCGAATGTTCCTCGTGGGAACGATCTTGATTGCAGTCTTTTCCGAAAAGTAGAAGTAACATGTGGTGCTCTCTTGGCCGGGAGAGTCTCCCGTGGTGGTCCTACCCCCCAGTTAACCACCCCAAGGTCGCTGACAGACGTAACGGTGACTACGACACGCGCGATAAGCGCACGGGTAGCTACCCCGCACTGGCACACGGTCAGTCGTTTCCGTTAACAGGTGCGTTCAAAACATAGCACGAAACCAGTATAGGGCAGAGCCCTCTCAGTAACAGGGGTCCAACCCCTCCACAGTCCGCGCACCCTCGCTTGATTACCCTGGTTTGCCCAGTGGGCCTAACAAGTCGGTGTAGGAGGCTAACAGAACCCCGGGGCCCGTGGGGTAGCTAGTGCTCTCCCTACACTAGTAGCTCTCCTCGGTACTGCGTACACGAGGGCCAGCAAGTCGGTGTACAGTGGCCAAACCCACCCCGGTCTCAACCTGAGGGCGGCAAGCTCCCCTCTACACTAAGAGGTAATGTGTGCTCTCGTTGGTACCACGTACCCAAGAGACAACACACTTCCACGTTTCACTTTCTCAGTTCCGTTCTATTCTCTTTCCAGGAGTTCTACTCCTAATTCCCCGTAGGGTTCGTATTCTTTTGTTTGGCCATTGTAAGGTTCACTGTTCCAATCTTACTTCATACAACCCATATTCTTAATCATATTTATTCATTCATGACAGGCAACTATTTATTTACAGGCAGCTATTTATTTACAGGCAACTATTATTTCCTTTCCGCTTTTCTAAGACTGCAATATGTGTATATATTCCATTAGTTTTCCAGTCCTAGGATTCATGCCGTGTCCTAGGATCTATTATTCAATCTAGTTTTCCAGTCCTAGGATTAATGTAATACCCTAGGATCTATCATTCAATCTAGTTTCTCAGTCCTAGGGTTCATGCAACGCCCTAGACTCTATTACTTGTTCCACAATTGTAACAAATTATACTAAATAATTAAAAGCCACTCTACCAGCTACAACGGGAGTACTGGGGGCGTGGTTGGAAATCCCGCGCGCCTCCGCAACCCCCAAGACTGCAATGGAAAGGGGTCCTAACACAAG
Organism: Thalassia testudinum; assembly: GCA_037157565.1. Taxonomy (NCBI): domain Eukaryota; kingdom Viridiplantae; phylum Streptophyta; class Magnoliopsida; order Alismatales; family Hydrocharitaceae; genus Thalassia; species Thalassia testudinum. Next base: position 21,659,539 of record JAZHRO010000054.1, on the reverse strand, counting down.
GATCAAATATAAGGAGTTTCTCAGAACGGTATATAATTACTGTAAACAGGTAGAGGATTTTATTCTGGAAAGAACACAACTCGAAACGCGAAAAACGGACTCTGAACGGGCCCTAAACGGGTCGAAAACGACGAAACTGCCCAAAATCAAACATCTGAAACCTCTTCTAGACGTCTTAAAATGTGGGTCAGAGTGTACCTTCGCTCTGTGTAGTCCTTCAGACATCCAGAAGCCTGCGGGGGCGTCTGGCTTAGTTCCCAGACGTCCGATGGTCACCCTGGACGTCTGGAAGTCCTTCCCGTCATCTGGCACTGCAGCCAGACGTCCGATTCACGTGGGATGGCGAGTCCTCGCGCCCTCCCGAGCTGAACCTGCACGCACCCACCCTGCTCTTAGCACGACGGTTCGCAGACGAAGGCGCGACGGACGGCCGCATGGCCGTACACGCGAAAAAGGAAGAAGATAGAAATATCTTACCGGCCAGACGTCTGGACAGTCCTCAAGACGTCTTCACCGTCATCTAGTCGTAAGCCCAGACGTCTGATTCTAGAAAATTTTCCAGAATCAGTGCCCGACTCGCTCTCCGCCCGTGACGCACGGCCGCGCCCCGTCCGCCTGCTGCCCGAGCTGCAGCAGCCCCTCCGCGACACTCCACGCCCGCTGCTCCCCCGCCGACCGGCTCTAGCTGCCCCGGCAAGCTCGAGCCCTCACGGTCGAGCGTCTTCTTCTCGCAACACCCCCTCCCGCACACTAGCCGTGGCCGCTGCTGCCGCCGCTCACTTGCTCGCTCGCGCTCTCGCACCAGCAGGGAGAAGGAGAAGAGGAAAGCTGAGGAGATGAGGGTGAGGGAGAGGGCGAGGGGCCTTATAAGGCCGCGCGGGGAGAGAGAGAGAAAGGAGCTGCGCCCTGCAGGAGGAGAGAGGGAAAAAGAGAGAAGAGAGCGGCGGGTGCAGTCTGCGTGCGCATAAGCGCAGACGCAACCCCGTATGCTGCAAAAATTTAATACCAGACGTCTGGAAAGGGTTCCAGACGTCTGGTCAGATGTCTGGGCCACTTCCCAGACGTCTTAAAAACCCATCTTGAGGCCACGTTCGTAACAAGGTTCAATGTCGTCGCTCTGTTGCGCCTCTCGTCGTGTCAGAGTCCTCGCATAATAAAAAAAAATGATCAGATGATTTCGCAACTCAGAATATTCAAAAAAATAAGAACGTGAATCTATTGCGTTTGTTGCCTCCCTGGCAACGGCGTCAATTTGACAAGTCAATTTTCCGCTGTGTTGTAGTATTTAAGTAGTGGAAAAATCGACTAATCAACAATAAAAATAACCACTCACAAAAGAGCGGGTCATGTCCACAGGGAGAAAATTATGCAATAAACTCTCGATTATTTCGTATTCTTTCGGTTAAGTGCGAAATCCCTAGTCAAATCCGACATAAAATGCGATGGAAAGAAGATTCACAATAACTAAAAAATATAAGGGTATATGTGAAATTTTCCCTCACTGAAATCTTCAATAAATATATGATGATTTTATGTAATTTTCAATTGATATGTACTAGAGAAAATTGGTGCACATGTTAATCCCAAAACCAATCTTGAAACAGGTGAATAACAATAACGTGCAATTATCAGAAAGTATAAGTGTGCATTCACAATTTTGCCACAATTAAAATAATAATAAATCAGAAATCAAATGTCGGCAATGGCAGCACATGTAATAACTAATTGAAGGGAAAATAGAGCTTTCCCTCTCTCTCCTCCTCGTGTGAGAGATGAAGCACCGGTGACGGAGCTACTATGAGGGAAGGTTGACCAACGCATGGGGATCACGATGACGGTGACAGAACAGCGAGAGGTGGACGGTGAGCGGAGGAGGGCCGCCGGCCTGTTGGAGGAGAAGGAGACTACTGTAGTCACGCGGCTGGCTGCGCGCTGGAGGCGTAGGTGCGCGCTGGTGTCTGCAGGGCGCTTGGTGAGGGCGCGGGTGAGGCGGTGTGCCTGCAAGGCACACTGCGATGGGTGCTGCGAGTGCGGGCCTGGCAGTGGTGAAGGTACGCAACGCCTGCAGGCGCGGGTGGAGGGAGCGCTGGACGCCTGCGGGCTTGCGGGCAAGTGCTTGCAGAAGAGCACGCGCTTGCGGGCGCGGGTGGCGAGGTCGGACCGGGGCGGTGCGTACAAGCCGAGCGCCTACAGGCGCTGCTAAAGGGCGCGTGCCTGTGGGAGCGGGTGCCTGCAGGGACGGCTGGCGGAGGTGCAGGCTGGTGCAGTGACTGGAAGGGGGCACGGTGATGGTGTGGCTTGCAACGGCAAGCGCAGCGCCTGGTGGTGCTGGTGGCGAGGCAGGTCTGCAGAGGGGAGGGTGCGCTGCAGGGAGGCGCTGTGCAAGTGCGGTGCCTGTGGTTGGAGAGGTGGCTAGAGATGGGTGCGCACCTGCGGGCACGCAAGGTGGAGAAGAAGCAGGCTCAGGCTGAAGGGCAGGATGGGGTGCACCGTGCATGCGGTGGAGCAGTTCCCCGTAGGGGGAAAGATGCAGCTCTCTTCTCCTATCTCCTCCTCCTCCTCTTAACTCCTCTCTTCCGCGCTACCCAGGATTTTCAAAATCCCCTCCTAATTTTAGTCGGCTGCCGTTTGCACTTGTTGAGGGTGGCCGGAGGAAGGGGAAAAGATATATGCCGCCGGTTGTTTGTTGGGGAAATTTACTCCCCAACTTCTTGTTCTTTCTAAATATCATTCCTGCACATAAAAACAACAAAATCATTACATATTAAGTTATAAAATTTTATAAACTTAAATCATAATGCATACAAATATTCTATAACTTAATGTAGCTATTAACAAACCTAAAAGGTAAGATTAAAGTTACTTAGGCATAATACAAGTCCATTAAAATGGATTCATCACACCTATTTAAGGAACGGCAACCCCTGCTGCTTCCTTCAAGCCTGTTTTGGCCGAAGAAAACCCTTAAATTTCGTCTCCTCCTCCTCCAACCATTCGCCTGCAGGCTCCGACAACCCTCCTCCTCTCTTGTCACCCTGCCACCTCACCAGTGGCAGGGTTACCTCCGCCGTCGTTTGCCATGCTTTACTGTACCAGCAGGCGCCCTCCAGCCTCTCTTCCTTGTCACCGCCCCTTCCCCTGGGCAGCTTTGTCTCTGACGACGGCAGCGCAGCCGCTCGCCACCTCTACCCCCTCCCCCTTCGTTTAGAGACTCTTAGTTAAGTCCCCTCTCTCTGCTCTTTATTTTTCCCTCATTTATTTTTGTTATTCTGCCTCACTGCTCGCACCACCACCGCCATCTTTTGCATCTCTGGCCAACCTTCAGCGAGACGCACCCATCACTCCACGCCTTCACACGTCTCGCCACCAACCTCTTCACCTCTGCCATCGACCACCGAACACTTTCCACCCATTCACAGACCGCCACACACACTCCACGCTTCCACCGAACAAACCCACTCACACAGTCACAGACAGACCTAGGCACGCACGCCTAGGCCGATCTGAGCCACGCCAACACCCGCCTCACCTTCGCCGTGACACGGCGAAGGTTCTCCTATTGTCTGATAGAGTCGCAAGGCTACTTTTGTGACGCGCAATGTCGAGCCCTTGTCCGCCATTAACAAGCAAACAAGCTTGCTTGTTCTCCAGCTCCAGGCCACGTGCTTCAGGATTCAGGCTCCCAGGCTGCGCGGATTGAGTGTGTGCACGAGTCTAGACTGCGAGCAGTCGTTGCGAACCCTTCAGCCACATCAATCGCGCGAAGACATTCACCTGCAGGTACCAGCAAAAGCAGGTGGGACATTTAGTCCCACCTCGTGAACACAAGAGTGCGGCGAGTAACATAAATTGAAAAAGTGGTTTATGCTGTTCGCCTTGAAACACACAGGGGTGAGGTCCCTTACCCTCACCATGCCTCATCCGTGACACTCCCCCACAGATCTGGCACCCGACTCGAATACCCTACCTGTGCACACCTCGTGCACCACCCACGTCGGTGCGCCTGGTCCTGGGCGCGTCACTCGACCTGCATACCCGATTAAGGCTCTGGGAGAGTGAACCTTGGAGTGAAATAGAGAGAGAGAGACGCGGGGAGGGTAGGGGTTAGGTTTTGCCTAACCGGACGCCTATGCAGGGAACAATAGAGGAAGCAAAGGAGGAGGAGCGGCAAGGACTTAGCCGCAGGAAGAGAAGCTGAGGCAAAAGAAGAAAGAAGAAGTTAGAAGGACTTGGCGCACAGCAGAGACAGTAAAGAAGAGAAAAAGAAGAAGCCAAGAAGAAGAAGAAAAACCAGCAGCAACAGCCGAAAAGAAAAGGAGCACCACTGTAGCAAGTGACATTTAAGGCGTCTGACCCTTGGAGTCAGACGTCTGAAAAGAGAGAGAAAGGAAGACAAAAGAAAAAAAGAGAGAAGAAAAGAAGACGTCTGACCCTTGGAGTCAGACGTCTGAAAAGAGAGAGAAAGGAAGACAAAAGAAGAAAAGAGAGAAGAAAAGAAGACATTTTTTTCCCCTTCTTTAGTCTTTCTTTTGTAAAACAGTATCTATTGTAAATTGTGATTTTCTACACTTCTAGAATCAAGTTTTGCTCCCTGAGTTCGACCTGGTCGATTCTACACCGTACAAGCCACCATCCTAATACAGTTTGTTATATTTAACCACAATTCATCAACATTTCCATCAAGATCCTAAGTCTTTTCTTGCATCATCTTCTCTTTGAATCTCTCTTGCTCTTTCTTAAGATTCTACTATTTAATTCTCAAATTTTTAAACACCAATTTTCTCTTCTTTGCCTTCTTCATCTGAACATTCATCACCAAATGTTATGACCTTAGCATCAAACGTCGTTTAAGACGTCTGGGAATTGGTCCAGACCTCTGGTCAGACGTCTGGAAGCCTTCCCAAACGTCTGGAATTTAATCTTTTCGGCGTACGGGTTCGCGTCTGCGCGCATGCGCGTGCAGACTGAACCGCCGCCCTCCTTTCTTCTCTTTCCTTCCTCCCTATAGACGCAGCCATCTTTCTCTCTCTCTCTCCCCACGAAAGCCTTCAAATACCCCCTCTCCTCTCCCTCACCCTCACTCCACCGCCTTCTTCTCTTCTTCTTCCTGTTAGCGAGAGAGTGAGCGGGCGAGGGCAGTAGTAACTGCTGCCGTGAGTGCGTGGGGAGGAGGGGTTGCTGCGAGAGGGAGAGAGCTAGATCACGAGGGTGCGAGCTCACCGAAGCAGCCAAGGCCGGCCGGCGGGTGCGTAGCAGGAGCAAGGTGCTGGGGAGGAGCTGCTGCAGCTCAGGCAGTAGGCGAGCGCGACGCGGCACGACTGTGCGCTGCAGGCGGAGGGCGAGGAGGACCTGATTCTGGGAAAATTTCCCAGAATCAGACGTCTGGACATACGACCAGACGACGCAAGAGACGTCTGGAGGAAGGTCCAGACGTCTGAAAGGTACGATATTTTTTCCTTCCTTCTTCTTTCGCGTGTGCGGCCATGCAGCCGTTTCGCCGAAGGGTTCTGCTTCGTTCTGTGTTGAGGACGGTCGCATATGTGTGCAGGTCTCATTCGCGAAGGTGCAAGGACACGCCCTCCCACACAGATCAGATGTCTGGGCACAGCACCAGACGATGGAGAGGGTCTCCAGACGTCCGGAGTGACAGTCGGACGTCTGGAAAGTAAGTCCAGATGGTTCAACGGGAGTCTGGACGTCTGAAGGATCGCGCAGGATCAAGGTATGACCTGAGCCATCGTTTAAGACGTCTGGAAGATATTCTAGACATCTGATTTTGGGCAGACTTATCGTTTTTGACCCGTTTAGGGTCCGTTCGAAGTCCGTTTTCTGTGTTTCAAGTTTTGTTCTTCTCGGATTTAGTTCCTCTACATATTTACAGTAATTGTATCATGTTCTGAGTAGCTCCTTGTAATTGATCCTTGTGTTAGGATCCCGTTCCGTTGCGGTTCTGGGGATTGCGGAGGCGTGCGGGCTTGCCGATTACGCCCCCAGTACTCTCGATTTTGCGGGTAGAGTGGCCTATTTAATTATTTATCAAAAATCATGCACTTGTGAAATAATTAGTAGATTCTAGGGTATTGCATGAATCCTAAGACTGAAAAACTAGATTGAATGATAGATCCTAGGGTATGACATGAATCCTAGGACTAGAAAACTAGATTGAATGTATATATTGTAGTCTTGGAAAAGTAGAAAGGAAAACGATAACTGCCTGTAATTGGTTAACAATTGCCTGTTTATGAATGGATACTTATTGTTGAGAACATGGGCTATATGAATATAAAGCTGAAATGATGAAACCTAAATTGGCTGAGTTAAAGAAAAATGAGCATGAACCCTACGGGTAATTAGGAGTAGAGCTCCTGAAAAGTGAATAGAATAGAATTGGGAAAGTGAGCTGGCCCTTGAGTACGGAGTACCAAGGAGAGTGACTGTCCCCCTGTTTAGTGCAGAGCGGAGCTAGCCGCCCCAGGGACTCGGGGTTAGGTCTAGCCACTTTGTACCGACTTTTGGCCCTCGAGTACATGGTACCGAGGAGAGCTACTAGTGTAGGGAGAGCACTAGCCACCCCACGGGCCCCGGGGTTCTGTTAGCCCTCCTACACCGACTTATTAGGCCCACTGGGCAAACCAGGGTAGTCAGTCGAGGGTGCGTGGACTGTGGAGGGGCAAGACCCCTGTTTGGTTACTATGGAGGGCCTGGACCCCTGTTACTGAGAGGGCTTTGCCCTATACTGGTTTCGTGCTGTGCTTTAGGCGCACCCGTTAACGGAAACGATTGACCGCGTGCCAGTGCGGGGTAGCTACCCATGCGTTTATCACGCGTGCCGTAGTCACCGTTACGTTTGTCAGTGACCTTGGGGTGGTTGACTGAGGGTAGGACCACCACGGGGGACTCTCCCGGCTAGGGGAGCACTACGTGTTACTTCTACTTTCGAAAAAGACTGCAATCAAGATCGTTCCCACGAGGAACATTTAAGATCAAGAGAAAGATCTGAGGAATAATTCAATAATGAGTAAATGGAAAAATAAAGAAAGAGATTAAAAATATAACAACTACTGTCCACCTTACTATTTTTCTTAGCTTTTGGTTGCCACTCTACTCAGCGTTTCGCTGACGTGTCACCTTTGTCACCCTTTCAGGACCAGGTGTAGAGCAGCCAGAGCCGGCGGCTGCAGAGGGTGCTGGGCCTAGTACAGCCCAGTAGTTTTACTTGTGTAGTACCCATTGTACTTTTCCTTCTGTTGTAGTGAGTATTTTTCTGTTACCACTGTACTTTTTTATTGTAATTATCATGTTTATGTACCTATTTATTTCTTTACTGTTGTGGTGGTGTATACTATAGTGGTTCTTTTCTTTACTGCTGTATTTTGTTACTGCTAGTTATATACATGGTGGATGTGGTTTATTTTACTGCCCTTTTGGTTACTTTTTCGTTGGATGACTGGGTATTGGGATCAGTCAAGTCGATCCGATTCTTGTGTCTCGTAAAGATTTGGGAATCGGGTCATAACACCAAAAGACGATGTTGAGCAGTTAAACTCTCCTCTTGAATAATTTATAAGATAACCGATCTCTTCTTCTCAAAGCAAAGTAATCAATCTGCATTCTTGTTAAGCCACTTTTATAGGTGATCAAATGCTCTTCTCGTTTTTTTAAGAAGGTATTTGCTATGAAAAGATCATAAGTGTTTGCAAATCGAGGAAAGTCTTCCCTTCTTTATTTCTAACACCAAAATCATGATTTCCATGCATTCCTGCATACTCTAAAGAATCTTTTCTCACCTACCCATTTAAATCTCCACCCAAGAAAATTATCTCTCTGTGGGATTCCTTGAATTATCATATCAAGCTCCTCTCATAATTTGTTCTTTATTCTTTCCTCTAGACCAGCATGAGGTACATAAATTGAAATGACATTCAAGATATCTTCTAAGACTAATTTTATCAAAATAATTCGATCACCTAATCTCTTAACCTCAACTACACCCTCCTTCAAATCCTTATGAATAATAATGCCCACGCCTTATCTACTTTTGTCCTTTCCTGAATACCACAATTTGAAACCCCCTATCATAGAAAATTTCTACTTGTTAGTCAATAATGAAGTTGTTGAGCCTAACTTAAAAAAATACAAAAAATTTAACTATTAGGCCTAGTTTTTTTGTTTGGCGACTTATTCCTTTAAAATGGAGATAATCTAATTTGGTTGTCAGGTTGGGTTACTTGGGGTTACAAGGGATTTATCTGAGATAACTTATCCTAAGCTTGATGCAAGAGAACTTATTTTGTAGGTTATCCTTTACTACATCTCATCTCATAGAAATGAAATAAGTTGTGGTTAACCCATTGTACAAATAGAAATGAAACAAGTTTTAGCCAACTCACCTTATACCAGACTTCATCCTAAAAGAATGGGGTAAAACTTGATTTATTTGAATTCGTGTTTGGGTTTTATCCCCAAAAATCTGATCATGTTCAGGTATGGGTATGGGATTTGAGTCCATATCCATTAATGTAATCTAATAACTTGGCGCAAATACCCAATTTATATTATGTATAAATTCTCAATTTTATGTTAGGTATGACATGCTGTTATATTTTAATTAGTGAAAAAATTTATATATTTTTTTATGTTATGCATGATATTATTATATGTCATTTGAATTTCGTTATCAACTAACAATAAATCTTGTTATTTATATTTTTTTTCATTGTTCTACTATATTATGGGTATGATTTGATTGTAGGATTTATTATAAATAGGTATCTAATGAGTAAATAAATATCCGATAGATAGATAAATATGAGTTTAAATCTTTTTACATGTTGGATAAATAAATAAAATATAAGTATGTATTTTGTAAATATTTATTGACGTAGATTTAGCGATATTTAGTATAAACCCAGCCCATTTTATTTCAAACGGTCATAATTTAACCTAATAAAATAATTCTTTTAACTCTCAAATAGAAGTACAAGAAAATCCATTTTAGAAATTTTTATCCCACGAAATCCTTTCCTACTGAGCATAAGGTGCGACCATGCCCGCTACTAAGCCTTCTCGCCAGAGGACACAACTCCCCACCGTATCCTCCGTAGTTCCAACGCCGCTGCTCCCTTCCCGCCCTCCTCTCCTTCGATGCCCTTCTTCAAACCCCTTCTCTCCCGTCACCACAAAATGCTAACCACCTCCACCACCATCGGCCGCCTCCTCTCCTCCTCCTCGAGGCTCCGGGACTACGGCTTCGCCCCTCCCCCTTCTCTTACTCCCTCCTCCGTCCCCCCATCCTCCGATCCTTCCCGACCTTCCCGGAAGCCCCCGAAGCCCCGCCACCGCCCCCCGTCCTCCCTCGACCTCGGGGGGAAGGAGCCCCTCCACTCCGACCTCCCCTTCGACTTCCGCTTTAGCTACACCGAGAGCAACCCCTCCGTCCGGCCCATCGGCCTCCGTGAGCCCAAGTACTCCCCCTTCGGCCCCGGCCGCCTCGACCGCGTCTGGACCGGCTGGTGTGCCCCCGCGGTTTACCCCGGCTCCACCTCGGCCGACGATGCTGCGGCCGCGGATAGGTGGGCGAGGTCGAGGGAGGAGGTTCTCGGGGAGCCCCTCACGGAGGCCGAGAGGAAGATACTGGTGGAGGGCGCGCAGAGGAACCGGACCAAGCGCCAGATCAATCTTGGTACGATCTCGCGTCCTTCGACGAACGCTTGTATCCACAAACCGGAATCGTTAAGATATATCGAGAACTCTACTTAGATGGAGGGGTTAGAAACGTGCAATTGAGATGCATTTTTTATTCTTCTTGTTTGTCGTGGAATATATGCCATGTTTTCTGATCTGCTGTTGCATCGCCATTGTTTAAGGAAGGAATGGAGATGACCTCTGGGGATTGAGAAGGGAAAGTAACTCGGTTACAATTGAGTACTCCTAAAAGTTTTTGCATGTTTAGGAAAAACATAAATTCTATATATATTACAAAGGATTGGGACTGGGAATAAGGTGCCAAATTCTAGCATTGGTCATTGTTATTGATGGAATTCTGTGGGACAACATTGGTTGATTACATTCGAGAGGGTTCACAGATAAAACTAGAGCAGCTGGGATTCAATTGGATGGCAGAAAAGGTAGTATGGGAGAACATATCTTTGGGGAAGATAGGGAACTTTTTTTAGGCAACTAATGTCCATGTTACTTGGCATCCAAGTATGACCTGGATTTTTTTTTTTTTTTTGGCAGGGAGAGATGGGTTGACTCACAACATGTTAAATGACATCCATAATAACTGGAAGCACGCTGAAGTTGTTAGAATAAAGTGTCTGGGCGTGCCAACAGTGGACATGAAAAATGTGTGCACCCAACTGGAGGTACTTATATTTTTGGTGGACATTCGGTAGATAAACTTACCTCTTTGATCTGTCAAGGGATGGCAGAGTCATTGTTACCATCTAGAAAACATTGTTAGATCTTATCTACCTTTGTATTTATATATGCTATTGAGCCTAGAAATTTTGCTGGCTGCTTATTTCATGGCTTTAATTTCAGCTGCGGATCCTACATTAATAGCAGGCCATATTCCAGATAGAATATTTGCCCATCTGCAATGGAAATCACATTACTAGGAATATAAGCTAAAACGTCTCCGGATTGAGTTGCAACGAATGATAAAGCGGTCATACTTCCTTCACCTAGCTTAGAACCTAATTTTGCATATCTTTCTAAAAGTCGTAAATGCAAATAAAAAGCATTGCCCAAATAAGCTTCATACCCAAGGGGTCTTCTTAACAGAAGAGACATTTGACAATAAGCTTGTGCCTGTTTGGATAGATCATCATAAATGATTACAGAATGCCGTTTACCGTACATTTTCTTTTTAAAGATAAGAAATTTGGCTTACCCCCCAACTGCCCACCCAATCTCCCCACTACTTCCACCCCTGTTGAGATGGATCCCTCTCCCTCTCCACCTCCTCTTTGTAAGTGACCCCTTTGTGGTCCTAGGTCACCCCTGTTTTGTGGACCAAGGCCGATGCCCCTCCTTGCACCTCTTCTCTGCTTGGAGACTCCCTTTTGTTTCCCTTTATAAGAAACATAGATAGTTTGTTGCCTTTGTGTCTACGGAGGCAATATATGCTGCAATAGAGCATTGGTGTAACGAGGTTGCTTTCGATATGCTTGGGAGATGTCCCCTCCACAAGCGTCTCCTCAACTATGTAGACAGGATCTAGAGACCTAAAGGGGCTGTCTTAGGCTTCTTCCTAGTGTGGATTGCCTGGGAGGATGAGTGCAAATGTGTCCTTGAGGCTAGTCCCTAAATCATTTCTTTATTCTCATGATTACCTAAATTACCATATCTAGCTACTCCCAAAATTCTTTTTTTATTTTTACCTACAAAGTAACTTGAGATGCATAAACTGCAATGACCTTTTTTGAAAACTAATTTTATCAAAATGATTAGATCTTTCACTTTCTTAGACTCAATTACACTCTCCTCCTAATTCTTATAGATGATAATACCAACCCCATTTTGAGCTTTCTCCTTTTTCAAGCACTATAATTAGAAGCCCCCTCACTCTCCTTGGCTTTCTCACATATCCACTTTGACTCTTGAAGACAAGCAAATTAGATCTTTTTCTTAATCATTGTATCAATAATCCTCCATCAGCTTGCATGCCAAAGTGCCAAAATTCCAAATTTCCCTTTGGTGAAGTGGTGGAATTGGCATCTTTACTCACATGCCTAGCCTCTTTACTTGTATATGTCCCTCATGTGAGAACTCTTGCTTATTTTTCACTACATTGGGCATCTATGCAGCATATTGCTAGTAGGGAATGTTCTAAGCAATCCAAATGAGTATTTGAATCTATGCTTAAAATATCTAACAAGTTTTGTGCTGGTTGTAGGCTATGTAATGCAATCCTCCTTTATCTGGGCTTGGGATCAACAATAAAATGGGAAAAACATTACCAGAGGCAGACTTTGAATTTTCAAATCGTAGACAATCCTCTTAACAAGTCAATTCAAAGATGAAAGAACATTATATGGTGCATTAGTCTTCTAGTTGAGATTGGGGTAGTAAGCTAGTTGGGTGTGGATACCTTTCATGTTAATTGACTAGATTTATCAATACTCAACAGTAACAACTTTATTTTATTTCTAATAAAGGAAAAATAACAGTTTATCAAGACTGATACTCTTCTAGATGCTTCATTTAACTTGAATGATGGCCATTGTACTCTAATTTGAAATGACACGTAACTCAGGGTACACAATGATGCCATTATTTACACTCCTACACTTCAACTTTGCCTGCAAAGAGAAATTAGTCCTTAAACAAGTGTTTTTTTTCTTCTATCAAAACTAGATTCTAAAGAAGATCATGAAGCTGCTAAGATGAATGACATCTATGGTTCCATCACCATCATCAACACTGAACATTCATTATTTTTCTCTTCACACTGATTTTATGGACCATTATGATAATGATAGACATCTTAACTTCTTTGGCCATAATTTACTATTAAAAAGGTACCATAGTTTGACCATAGTGCTTCTATGTTGAAAGTTTCTATTATTATAATCTAGAAAAGACAATCCTATCTTTTTGAGAAGAAAAGGAAGTTCTATAAACCTCAAGTATGCAATTTGTATTTCTTACTTTTGTGCAACTTTGCTTTCTGGCATGTCACCGTAAAAGAATTAAAATTCTGAGATTGTACCTTGTTAATTTTGTAAGGTCTCTTTAACTCTTTTTTTTTCTTTGGAGAAGGAAAAGGGTGATCCTTGAGATCCATGATTGCCCAAGTTTCTATTGAAAGAAGTTATAAAAGCACCTTTATAACATCGAGCTTACATCCCTTTAAGAGCAAATACATTAGACAATCATGCAGAATAGGTTATTTAGTTTCCCAAATAAGTCAACAGTCTTTTACCAAAACTATTGATCTGAGACTCTTATTCACCTTACAAGGTACAATAAATGGCTTTAATTGAGGCCTTGGTTGATTCTAGCACCTATCTATTCACAACTTCATGCTGAAGTTTGACCTCTTGGAACTCATCTGCAATTGTAAGGATTTATCCACTCTCCAATCGTATAAATTGGCTAGGGCCACCGCCCAACTTTTGCCCACTTCCCCTGTCAGTGAATCCTGATAAGAAGCTATCTATGCTTCCAAATTGTGTTAAGTAAAAACCTTGGAAGCTGGTGTGAGAGCACCCTCTTCCTCACTCAATTGCCAAATCGAAATCTGAAATCCATTCCATCACCAAGCTGCCCAATCAATAGATGCATTATACAGGGCATGAGATGCAACAAGCCCTTCCAATGCAAGAAATCCCCTCTTGGGGATACAATGCTGCAATCCCAATCCAAACTTTACTCACAGCAGGTGGAAAAAACATACCTAATCGGGCTTCTCCCTTCCTCCATGACCATGGCCACCCAATTAACAGAGCTTGGTTATTAATCTCCAATCCAGTGCCCTTAAGCCTCTATTAGATGACAGCCTATAGACATCCCACCATTTGACGAGGTGTGTCCCTACGGATTCTCTATAGCATCCATCCAAAAGAACTTCCTCATCAACCTAACAAGCAGTTCCACCTTTGGCAAAGGAACAATCGACATATGACAGGTATGAATGGTGCATAGATAGACTTTGGCTCCATGAAAGCCTTGCCTACCATTTTCTGAGATTTTTCCTCACATTCCAACACCTATGCCCATTCGACCAACTTACAGATTTTCTCAAAAGCATGAGGCTTGAATATATAAAGTAGCAGCTATTGTATAGGCATGTCTATTAGAGGTGTACAAGTATTTGCTTAAGAATTGTTCATACCAAATAAGACGGAAGAAGACTTTTCGTGATTTACATGAAGCCCTGAGAAATCCCTAAAAGCATATTTGCAGCGGTCTTTGCCACATCTGTGAACCCCTCCACAAAGAAGATAGGATCATCATTAAACTGATGCACAAAGCACCAAAGAATCCCTAATGGCATCAAATCCCAAAGCAGACACTCCTTATAATATCACTCCAGGGAATCCATGGCCAAAACAAACACGATGCCAGAGGGCATCCTTGTCTCACTCCTCACTGGGATTGCATCCATCCTGTTCCCTTCCCACCTACCCACTGTACCCCAAATTGGCTGTGGTACACCTCTTCATCCATGATGTAGGCATTTGGAAAATCCATGTTTTTGTAACGAACTCCATTGGGAAAGCCCAGCTCTAAGGATTGCATGTTTTTGTAATTTTTAAGTTGCCTGTGGACAAAGGGGTGTATCCATTCTGTCTGTTATTACTAACAAAGTATTCCCTCAGGACAAGTCTGGAGGTAAAATCATCCATAGAAAAGGCAGTCAGATCATACTGTATAGAGGTCGGAATTATCATCCCAAGAAAAGACCTGTCATTCCACAAATGCTGTGGAAACCTCGTGAACCGATTTATCCAAAATTGATAAAAACAACCATTGGTGGACTGAGCATAGAAGAAACCAAGGAAATGAGGAAAAAGGGCCTTGCCGTTCCTGCTTTAACCAAGCTGGGTGATGCCCTGATCTGCATTTTTGCCCAGTTTTTAAGTTGATTTTTTCCCCTCCTAACTTTGATCTATCTGGCGTTGAATGGTGAATGCAGCTAAAAATGGCTATTATGGAAATCTTCTGACAATGGTCCGAGATGCTTTCTTGAGAGATGAGCTCGTTCGTATTGACTGCAAAGGCCTGCCAAAGAGTGATTACAGAAGAATTGGGTATAAGCTTCGGGTGAGTATATGAACATGCTGATCATTGGCTTGGTATTCTCAAATTAGCAATTATTGTTCTTTTGAACTTCATCCTTGGGTGTGACCGGTTGTTTACTTGCTCATCTAGTAGGCACTAAAGTAGTGGGTTTTCTGATTTCCAGGACTTTATTCCTTGTGTCCTTGTAACGTTTGAAAAGGAACAGGTTGTAATATGGAGGGGAAAGAATGATCACCTTGATCAGGAGAATTATATACGTGATCTAATTCCTGATGTTGGTGAATTGGATTCTGACATGCCATTGAAGAATGAAAACAGTGTTTCTCTATCCTCTGAATATGACTTGGAGGATGAGAGGATTCTCTGCCAAGATGATTGACATCTTCTACCAATGCTTAAACAAAACCATAAAGGGATGGCAGAATGTCACGAGTGAAAATAGCTCTCTGCTGGTGGATCAAAAATACACGGTCAGAGAAGGCCACTACAGTAGCCAGTGGTGCCTGCCGAAATACCCTGGAAGTCTTCATGATTTAGACTGAAGCTCTACCTGATCCAGCAACATAGACACTGGACATAAAGATATATTGCTGAAGTTGGATGGGATTAGGAAGATCCATTCTAATACCTGTGCAGATCACAATTTCAGCAACTTATTATCTTCAATTTCTGTGGGAATTGAGTAAGGCAGCAAAGGGCGACATCTCATTCTGTAAGAACAGGAGCTTCCATCTGGTCTGCGAATTATGAAGTGATTCCTCATTCAGTTACTGGGAAATCTCACGAGAAGCTCTACATGCCATGGCCAAAGGGGTTTGCCTGAATGGTGTGTTGCATTTGTCCATTTCCCAGTCTTCTCTGGATGGTAAGCTTCTTCCTCTGCTTACTGCTGGTCCTGATGATCTTGGCGTATGTTTGAAAATGTGTTCTATCTTTTTGAGGTTTGCTTGTCTCACTGAGAAGTATAAAATATTTTTTTATTTTATGCATAAAATGTGTTCATTTCCCCACTTTTACGTGCACAAACTGTCATATGCATTTAAGAACAAAGCGTCGTTATATGGCTAAATGCAACCCCATATAACAAGTGACGATGTGAATTGTTTCAGTTTCGTGGAATTATACTATAAATCTCTAATATAGTGAGTTAAGAAAATTCTCGACCATACGCCCAAGATATTTGTATGCATAGTATCAACCGAAAAAAGCCGATTGCAGGTTGTTTTTCTTTTGAGTTTTTTTTTTTAATGTCTCTATACACATCATATATATGCTCTTAGGTTTATTGTATTACACATATCGTAATAAAGTTGCTCGATTTCACACATTTAAAAGTTAACCATGTACGAATTAATCTATTCCATGGTTAAGTCAACAAAAATATTGGTGGTGATCTAAAGGTAGGAATTCAACCAAAATGTTAAAAATGTCAATAATAAAAAGAGAACCTCATCGTTCAGATCTTAACATGGCATGAGTTCAAAGCTTTTTTGAGTTATGGTTGAGGTGCTCAAAGATTCAATTGATATTCTTTTGAATATTTTGATTCAAGGAAGGAAAAAGTACTTGTCTTTTTTATCTTTTCTATCAAAAATAAGAAAATTTCTTATTGAGGTTCTTAGAATAGGAACATTAACTTAAACACATAATCACAAGGAATATATTTTGGGAGTTTGATGACCCAAATTGATCTAGGTACTTAGAATAGAATTTCGACTCAAACATACAATCACAAGGAAAGCATGTAAGGAATTTGATGATCTAGTTCCATCAAAAGGGTGTACGTCTAAAGGAGGATGATACTTTCAAATTTTATTAGTAATTTTGTGGTATAATCTCTCTTTTGAATGAAAAAACAAAGGTTGGTCCATCCCAAGTATTTATAGGATGCAATCTCCTATCATAGGTCTCTTTTCCATTACCACGATCTTGAGATTTGACTATTAATAATATTTAATCAGGTAATCGTCAGACGATTGTTAGTATATATGTCGGTGCAACACTTTTACATTTCCTCTCCGATTAATACGGTTAATAGTTGGTTGGTTATTTTCTGGATTCGACAGGACCTGCTTAGCAGTTAGGTAGATGGATCTGGGTAGTTGGATCCCATTAGATCATTGGATCTTTTCTGGCTGTTGGGTCTCTATACTATGTTGGGTAGTTGGATTCGTTGTGTAGTTGAATTCGTGAGGTGATTTTTCTGCTCTCATCATATCTCTTTTAGGGGAATTTATGTAAATGGTTGCAAATTTGTGTGGATATATGCATAAACATAAAGAATATGGCAACGTTAGTGCTATGGAAGTGGTTCAGAAGGGTGTTGAAATCCCATCTTTTAAATTAAAATTAGGAGTGGCCCTGGTAGGGGAGATTTTTTGAACTAGCACTAGTGGAACCTGCATCCCGGATCATACTTCCACAACCCTCGCAACATTGTTGTCTAGTTCAAAGATGTATTACATCTACTTATATTGTAAGAGGAGGAAGCTTCAAGTCCTAAAACCATTATAATGGAAGCGATTCTCCGTAACCTATCGTAAAAAGTTTGATTTTTTAAGTTATTTTGAGGAAAAAGAAAGGGGGATCATAATGATTTTAAAATAAAATATTATATGAATAAAGTAATTGGTGATATTAATATGATATTAAAAGATATTTATTTAATATTAAGAAAGTGGTGTGAGTAGATTGATGTGATATTATATATATATTTTTTAATAAATATATTATGTTAAGGTGAATATATTTTAATATATATTAATATTGATGTAATATAATAAGATGATATATAAAGATATGAATGAGCTATACTTTTATCCCCTCCATTCTCCTTATGGGGCCTTAATATCGTGCGATGAACATTAATATTTTAATACATCAATACTAAATTGATATAATACATTAATATTCATTATATCGCATCAATTAATCTCACTCTAATATGATAATATTAAAATATTATCTATGGACATTACATTAATATTTTAATTATTTTATCTTTTTATTTATTCAATATTTTACCAAATTTATTCTGCTACCTCTTCTATCCAAGATGCCCTTATTTCTTGGGCAAAACCCAACTATGAAAGGATGCGCAACTCTCCTTATGTAGTAGCTGTCATTGTTATGGATGAGGTTGATAGGATTATTGCTTTGCAGATGATGCATATTGATACTATCGATGACGATGAAGTTGAATCAAAGTACGAATCTTCAAGACTTGAACTTTATCTTGAATCTAGCTTATTCTCATGGATAAAATCTCTCTAATTCTTTATCCTCTGTAAGCTAGATCCATGGAGTTCAGCAACCTTTGTGGTGATCCTTCCATGCTGTATAGGGATGTTGTGGTTTTATGACGGACGACCCTCTTTTTAAGATCTTTGATGTAGGTAGGTCTGTGTCACCTCTGCCGATAATTTGACAAAGTTCTGTATTGACAATAGACTTGTTGGATCATCGGATGGTTATTGCATCGCATGTACTTCACAAGGTTGCTTTTTTGTGATCTCCTTTTTTCGTAAAGAAAGAAAAACCCAGCCTTCCATAACAAAGACGCCCCTTTGTTTAATTATTATCATAATCAAAGATCTGTTCAAACAGGTGCCCGCTGAAAGCTAGCGTGATTTGTTCACAGGTGAAGAGGGAGAAGTGCCAATAGTGAGCGCAGCATTCCTTTCTTGAGAACGGGGCGGCGACATGGCCACCACCCCTCCTCCGCCTCCTCCTCTCGCTTACGATACCACCGCCGCAACCAGCTGCACCTCCTCCTCGGAGGACAACGACGACAACAACAACTACCACGCACAAGACTCCTCCTCCAGTTCGAGATCGAGTCCCCTCCCACGGCTCATCCCCGCCCTCCCGGACGACCTCACCCTCCAGATCCTCGCCCGCCTCCCACCTTCGTCCCACCCGACCCTCTCCCTCGTCTCCCGCTCCTTCCGCTCCCTTCTCCTCCATCACAACTGCTCCCCTCTCTTCTCCACCCGCCACCACCTCCTCCACCTCTCCCAACCCTTCCTCTGCCTCTCCCTCCGCTCCCCCTCATCACACTTCTTCTACCTCCTCCTCCACTCCCACTCCCCCATCTCCTCCTTCGTACCCCTCCCCCCTCCACCCCTCCCCACCCTCGGCTCCGCCTGCGCCTCCCACGGCTCCCTCCTCTTCCTCCTCGGCGGCTCCCTCCGCGACCTCCCCTCCCCCTCCCTCCAGACCCTCGACCTCCGCCTCCGCCGCTGGTCCCTCGGCCCCCCCATGTCGACCCCCCGCCACTTCCCCGCCGCCGCCATCCTCCGCCGCCGCCTCTACGTCCTCGGCGGCTGCCACCCCTCCTCCTCCTCCTCCTTTCCCCACTACCACCAACCCTGGGCCGAGTCCCTCGACCTCGACCGCCCCTCCTCCGTCTGGTCGCCCCTCCCGGACCCCCCCTCACCTCTCCGCCACCGCTGGATGCACGGCTGCGCCGCCGCCTCCGGCAGGGTCCTCGCCGTCGCCGACCGGGGCGGGGTCGCGTACGATCCGGCGACCGGGGAGTGGGCGCCCGTCCCCCCCGCTCTGGACCTTGGGTGGAAGGGGAGGGTGGCGGTGGTCGGGGGTTTAATATGCTCCTACGACTTCCTCGGGAGGATCAAGGGGTACGACCCGGAGGGGGACAGGTGGATGGAGGTGGAGGGCTTGGGGAGGAGGCTGCCGAGGTTCCTGGCCGGGGCGAGCATGGCCGACCTCGGTGGGAGGCTCTGCGTGGTGTGGGAGGGGAAGGGTGGGAGGGGCTCCAGGGAGGTCGAGCTCTGCTTTGCCGGGATCGACCTCGAGAGGCTCGGGGAGGGGAGGCTCAAGGGGGAGGTCGCGTGGTTGGAATCTGCTGTGCTGCCACTCCCACGGGGCTCCACGATCACGCATTGCGTGTCCGTGTGGTTGTGATCTCCGTACGCGCATGGTGATAGGTATTATGTATGATGCGAAACCATTCCCCCCCAACCCCAAGAAAGCTCTAATTTTGTTGGAAACCGGTGTTGTGCTGATTACTTGATCTTGAGTAGGCACATGACACTTGCATTGCGTCAGGGATCACACTATACGATCTGATAGGTTTGACAAGGAATTTACGCAAATTTTCCTGGATGATTTAGTTGTTGCACCATGGCTTTGGGTTCCTTTTAGAATGCCAAGATGAGGTGGAATTTTAGGTTTGCAACTTCACTTTGACGGTCTTAAGATTCTCAAGTTAGGAAATGCTTTTTGAACCATGCATTGCGAAAGATGTTTGGATACCAGTCTGATGCTACTTAGATACTACTTCCATGGTCAAGAAGAAGGAAGTGTGAGTTCATGCTGGAAGAGTGACGTTGGTAAAAATGCAGTATTTGCAGTGGCTTGATTAGCTTTTGTTTTGTTTAATTCACAATGCCCTTAGGAGATGTATTGGGAGACTCCCCGGGAATTTCTCCTCTTTTTAAACCTTTGCTGATGTGAGGGAATGCTTCACCTTTTCAATCCGTGGTAGCTAATTGTTCTGCCACACTCTTTGAAATATCATAGAAGTAGCTCTTCACGTTCACTCCACTTCTTTTGCCTCTACTTAGTTACAAATGCTTGGGTCTCTAGGGTCATCCCTTCTACAAAGTTCTTGGATTTGACACTACCTTCAACTTGCCTGCAAGGAAAATGATTTTTGTAGTTTCCTTGAACGTGAGTATTAATGGTTTCTCTTATAGGATATAGTTAGTTATAGGTTTGTTTCAATTAGGATTGAGACTTCTAGTTAGTTTCTATTCCTGTCTGATATTTTTATTTCTTGCTGGGTTTAGTATGTAATTTATCTAATGGGACTCTATATAAAGAGGTTAGGAGACTTTATTTTCAATAAGACAGCAGGTTATTTCTTCCACAGTTTTTAGGTAACTTTCTATGTAACTTGTTTGTGTATTCTTCAAATGATGCAATTTGGGCAGTCTGACATCCAATGTGCAATTTTTGAGACATGCCATTCCCTTTGAATGTATACTTGATTGTGTGTGCAATCCTTTGATCTAAATGGCATTCAATGTGGTATGATGGTAAGAGGTGGAGTTGGGCTTTAAGAACTTGAGGGCTATACATAAACTTTTATCCTTTTACCTTTGGTTCACAAATGAACTTGACAATTAATACATAAACGTTCATGAGAATTCTGAGATTGAAAAGGATTGTATGGTCATTGCAATCTGTGGGATGATATGTTTAAAATTTTTTGAAAGATGATGGTTCCAGTGCCCTTTCAAAATAAGAAAAAATGGATGGAAGTTCTAGTTGGAAGGTATGATGCAGAAAGAAGTCATTATGCAAATTGTGAGGGTATAATTAAAATTTTCCTGTATTTTTATTGTATATGAGGATTTCAAAGTGATTTAGCATATGCATTTTTATTTATTTAGTTAGTTTGCCATGCCATTTACTAGTGCAGCCACACCAAGAAAGCTCTCCAACCATTTCCTGGCTAGAAAAAGATAGAATTCCTCAATCTAGGAGCGTGTTTTCTACCCAAGGCTTTGCCTCTAACTAGATTTTTATAGTCTATTTTTGCTCACTTGTATGGTTTTTTGATGTTTTGGTTCAACATGCACCATTTGGCATGTGAAATGATTCGAGCCTCAATTATAATTGTTCCCTATGAAGTGATATGGAGAGAAATAAGTTAAGCAAGTTAGGAATATATTTTCTTTTATGCATTTTCGTTTTGGTTATTTCCAATTTTAGGATTAGTACTAGTTTATTTCTTTTTTTTTATCTGCGATTTCAACTCTATATGAAGGGTGAAGATGTGATAATTTGTATTTGGATAAAAGAAAAACTCAGATCCTCTTATAGGGCTTATCTCCTCTCTTCTAAGTATCTTCTGGCCTTTTATCTTTCTTTCTCAACGCATGTGCATTGCCATTTGATATATCTTTAATTTTTTACATTCTTCTTCGATTTATTCTCAATTTCTATGCACTATCAAGTGGGTTCCTGAAACGATGAGCAATATAAAAAGGTTTAGTGTCAGTTACTTCTGAGTTTGCATCTGGTTCTTGCCTTTTGCAAATCAGACACCATTTGATTAATCTACCTGTGCAATTGATGAGTGTAAAATTTAGCCTGTATATATGTCCTAGGTTGAGCCAGACTTGGCCGGCTAGATCACCGTTGAGAGGGATTGCCTACCAAGCCGGACTCCTGCAATGGTGTCTTGGCAGGACCTACAGTTGTGTTGAGATAATCACTCAAATAAGAGAATCCAAGAAACTGCCTTAAGCCAGGCAAGGCAGCTTCTGCCTCTACAGCCTGCAGCCACAACACGACTAGTCACCTTGGAAAATGAAATTGGCATGTGGGTGTGTGTATCATTGAAAGCCTCATGCCAAACTAGGCGGTGCCAGCATCCAAAGCTCTTCTATTAGCCTTTGTCATTCTGATACACAGCTACCCACCTGCATGACTCCGATTCCCTTTAATGGTACTTGCACTTTGGATTGTCTTTCTAACTTCCTAGAGGCACTATCTCACATGGAGATCTACCTTCAATCTCTCATCCTTGTCTGGAATCATTGTCTAGAAGCATGAGTACACCCCCATCTTTACTTCTAAATCAATTGAAAATGTTTGTCATACTAGCATTGGCGATTTAGAAAATAGGTGTTAGCATCCAAGTGTGTGCACAATTGCCTATCTCATCCCAAGTAAATGATGTTCTAGATTGTTTTGTATTTCTTTTCATCATTACCCAAAATTTTAGCATTCTCTTCCTTAGCCCTATCCATAGCTTCATAGATAAATCTCATGAGTGAATATTGTTTAGAGGCTACCATTCTTAAAGCCATCACCAATGGTTTGATTGTCCTTATCACATAGGCTACACTAGGTCAAAATATTCTACTTTTCAGGGTAATATTTTGCACCTTTTTTGAGGTGCAAAAAAGACTCGAGAGTATCTTTTGCACTTAGAAATCTTTGCAGACAGTAGGTCTCATTAAGTCTCCTCCTACATGCTTCCTTACTGTTGATTTGTAAGGGGGTATTTGTATTTTTCTTTATCTTGGAGGATACTTATGTAATTATCCTAGTTCTCTTTATATAAAAGAGGGTTAGGGTTTCTTTTCGAGAGTAATGAAATCATTTTGCTCCAACTTGGTATTAGAGCAACAGTCCTAGACTGGTGCTCCAATATCCCATTGAAAAAAATCACCAAAATATGATCGGATTACTTAAGAGGGGGTGATTTCATGGGAGATCACGAAGATCTCTCTCCGTTGGCCAGATCTGGCGGTGCCAGCTGTCTGCAGCGGTGGGCCTACATTTGATTTACCGCCTCTTAGGTCTACAGCGGTGGGTCTCTTGGGTGCCAGATTTGCCAAGATTGCAGATCGGAGGCGAGGTCTTCTATAGTGGGTCTGCAACTACTATGGTTGTCGGCAACCCTCGTCGGATCTGCAGTATCTGCAGATGGTCGTCGTCGGTCATCTACAGAGGAGATAACGTTGTTGATCCGCCAGATCTGCCACCTCCGACCTACAATAGATCTGCGGCTAGATCTGGCATCTTTTGCAGTGGGTCTGCAATGGATCGCCGCCTCTGCTATCAGTTAGCGCCTCCGCCGCCCCTCTTGCAGCCATGGACAGTGGTTGTTCTCCATCCAGTGGGTGTGTCGCTACTCATGGGTGGTGGTGCAGCCCATGGGGGTGGATAGATGCTATCTTGCGTGCGTTAGAACTTATCTCACACATTGCAAAGGTGGTGATGAGCCTTCTCTTGCCACTA
Source organism: Thalassia testudinum (assembly GCA_037157565.1). Classification (NCBI taxonomy): domain Eukaryota; kingdom Viridiplantae; phylum Streptophyta; class Magnoliopsida; order Alismatales; family Hydrocharitaceae; genus Thalassia; species Thalassia testudinum. The sequence goes on along the minus strand of JAZHRO010000054.1, from coordinate 21,636,004 downwards.
ATGAAGAAGAAATCTCTTTCAAGAATGATGAGTCTTCTCTCATGCCAAGAAGATGGGTTTGATACATTAAGAAAAATCAAACTTAGGTATAGGACTTGCATGTGCAGTCCAAGAGGTTGAAAAGAAGAGAAAAAGATACAGAAGTCCATGGGTGTGATAGATGTAGGAGCTTCTGTACATCTCAGCAGAGATCGAGATCGTTTGAAGAACCCAGTGATCCCATGTGGACTGCGAGAAGTGTGGGTGGCCAATGAGAAGACCTCTCTTGTGACTATGGTTGGGTGTGTAGATGCTACACCCAGGATGAAAATGGAAGAGGTATATTACGCTGCTGAATTCCCTTTGAATCTCTTGTCGGTAAGCAAGATTTGTAGGGATCTTGGATGTCGTGTTATCTTTGAAAAGAAGCGTTGTTACTTCCAAAATTAAAATACAGGTGAGATTAATGAAAGTGGCATAGAGAGAGATGGTCTCTACTATTTGGATGTGCCCATGTTGTTTGCTGGGGTATTATCTATTTCTCGTGACTCTTTGCTTTGGCACAGGAGACTTAGGCATCCTTCTATGAAGAAGATGCGTCAAATATATCCAGAGTTACTAGACTCCTTGGACCTTGACTGTGAAGATTGTCAATTGGAGAAGCATCACAAGAGCAGCTATCCTGGGAGAGACACCGGTGTGAGTTTAATTCCTTTTTCCCTAGTACATTGTGATGTTTGGGGAGCTTTTAGAGTAGCCTCTACTAGTGGATGCAGGTACTTCGCTGCTATAGTGGATGACAATAGTAGACTTACATGGGTGTTTCTGATGAAGGCTCATAGTAAGATTCCTACTATTATACAACATTTTCTGACCAAGGTACATAGTACGGTACTACTGTTCAGGTCTTTCGCAGTGACAATGCATTAGAATTTATGCATAGTAACTTGTAGAAAGCCTTCAGGGCTAAGAGGATTATCCATCAGACATCTTGTGCTCATACTTCCCAACAAAATGGAGTTGCAGAGTGCAATCTACGATATTTACTTGATATCACTAGGACCTTGATGTCTCATATAAAGGTTCCTAGGCAGTTCAGGAGTGATGCCATACTTACAGCGACATATTTGATTAATAGGCAGCCATCCTCTGTTCTTGAAGCTCAGATTCCATGTCAGCTTGTACATCCTGATTGTAGTAGAATTTTTCCTGTGCCACTACTAGTATTTGGATGTGTATGTTTTGTTCAGAATTATGGTATCCAAGATAAGTTTGCCTCTTGTGTGACGAAGTGTCTTTTTGGGCTACTCTAGGACTCAAAAAGGCTACAGGCGTTAATGATCTAGCACATAGGAGATATCTTGTGTAACGTCTCAAAATCCAGGTTTCGAGTCATTTCAAGGTAATCAGCACCTCCAAAAATTGTCAAAAAATGTGTATTTCGAGTCAACTCATATCCAAATGTTGTCAAAAAGGTGCCATATATGGTACCCTTGGATTTCTCTCGTTGCAAGCTTTCCAACGACGCTTGTTTCGCACAATTCTGAAGTGTATAGCTTAAGTTATGGCCAAAACAAGTTTGAAAAGGATCTAAATGTAAGGTGGACCCAACTTTAAGGTATTTTGGGTATATCACCCTACTAAACCTATTTGCAACAACCTCTAGGCCTATGAAAGGATCCCCTTGGGTCTTTGGGTCGTCATTAGCCTCTAAGTCTCTCAAATCAAGAAAGGAAGAGAGGAAAAATCTTGGATTTTTCCTTCTCAAAAATCAAAAAATTTTCTTAGGGGACCTTCTTGCAATTCTGAGAAGTTCGGGCTTCTTACTGCAAATTTCGTGGAGGCGGCGATAGTAGGGAATGCGAACTGTTCGATTTAGCGGTGGCTGCTGGATTAGCGACGCGCATCGCGCAGAGAAGCAACGGCGTGCGCGTGAGTGTGCGGGGTGAGCGCTAGATTTCGAAGCGTAGTGCCGATCAAGCAGACACGCACGTGGGTGATCTGCGGCTGATCATGCAGGTAATGCGTGGTAGGCGGCTGGCTCGAGCACGCGACAGCCAGTTCGATTGAACCGGCGGTCTAGGGGTGGTTTAGGGACCCCTCGCACTGTTTCCTCTGGTTTGAGGCCTTCTCGACCTTGGATTTCGATAAATAAGATACCGTTGGAATTGTATTGATGCATACTACGCGTTGGTATGATTTATTTCTACTTTTGAGTTCTTTTCCTGTAGTGAAAAATAAAAAATGTGACTAAGTGTTTTTGATCCTATTTTTGATCCATGTGAACCAGGTCTTATCCCAAGTGTGTGCACGGATCCCGAGGCGGGCGTGGAGACTGTCCCCAGACCCTGTGCACACGGTTTGGAGTCACCGTGATCCTCCGATGACATTAGGTAGAGTAGTTTACTCTTTCAATTCAACCAATTTTTCAGGTACCTGTGGAACCATCCTGTGTGATCTTTTTTCTGTATACCGCCTTGGTCGTCGTGTGTTCTCCTTTTTGTTGAGTTTGGAACCCCTTCGGTGTTTTCCCTTATATATGGACATTATAATGAAAATTAATATGTTTTATGTGAATAATGAAGATTTAATGATTACATGTACCCTTGTTATCGCATGCATGAAACGAATTCTGTTTTCTGTAAAATAAGTTCTGCTGTCTTCAATAATTTCTAAATAACATGGGATCGCTGTTACAAGATTGAAACTACTGGTAAGTGGATAAGTTGGAAGATAATGTGAATAATTGTTAACCCTGGAATTAGTAATATGAAATTACTAAGGATTTTCTGAATTGATAAAATAAGAGACAATTATTTGGAAATTGGTTATGTAATACGACGGATATGTCAGGAAATAAAAGGATTAGATAATTGGTTTTTGACCTTGCTACTTGCCGGGTTTTAGCTGTAGCTTTGGGTCTTTTTAGATCAGGTTTAAGGGCTGGTTTAGGGAGTTGCTGGCCTCCCTACGACTCTTTAGTTAGGCTTGACAGCTAACTAGAATAGCGGATTGCAGGGCTCGAGGCTTTGAGTGGTTTTTCTCGGTTGGGGGATGGGTAATTGGTTGTCTGTGGTTCAGCGTACACAGTGCTTATACGTGTTCACGCTATGCAACGTAGCTGCCACCTTTTTTCACGATGACCCCAGGGTGATGGAGTGTGGCGACTCGACAGGTATAAGCAGTCCTCTTGGCCAGAAGGATGGCTTATACTGGTCTTGCACCGCAGGAAGTTACACGAGCTTGTTTCGTGCCCGAGATGTCGATTAACATATTGAGAACCATAAGAATATGGGCGAATTACATAAATAGAACTGGATATGAAATAAATTGTAAACGGACGAACTCTTAACATAGTGTCCTTTTTCCTGTACTCTGTTACTTGGGTTACATGTTTAGTTATTATACTTAGTTTTCACTGATGTTTTGTCTCGGGTTCCGTACTGAGGTGTTGTTGAGCAGTCAGGTGTAGCAGCTACTGCTGGTCAAACTTCTATGGAACCAGATCCTACCTGAGGAGACGATCCGTATTGAGCTAGTGGCTCGTAGCAGTAGTTTTCTTTCCGTTAGAATTTTATTTTGTGTCTACTTTAAATTTCTGCTTTAGGGTGAATTTTAATTATATTGTCAGCACTTTAGTTTTTTTTTTCACTGAATGCATTATAAATAAATGTTGACTATTAATGTTTTATGACTCTATGATGGGTGACTGCAATACTGCGGGTGTTTGTGCTAGTTGTTAGCATACGGTGACCCGAGTTTCGTCGTTTCGTGGGACTTGGGTTGTCACATCTTGTTTTTGCGGATGTGACCTTCTTTAAGAAGATTCCTTATTTCTCAGAAGAAGGATCATTCATAGAGGATGTTATGGATGAAACACAAGTGTATCATAGGAGACCACAGACATAAGGACTTTGCATGTGAGGAGCTAGCCCAACTTGTTATCTCTTCATACAGAGGTGAGTCAGATAGGGAGGAGGAGATTGCGTAGAGGAGATCTGATATTACTCTTCACCTTATTTTTCAATGTTCTAGTGTTTCTCATCTCCAGGGAGAGGTCAGGAAGTTTGCGTCTGCTATTACTACTATAGTGATTTCCAGAGATTTTGTGCAGACACTTCATGATCAAAGGTGACCACCACCCAAGTATATGCATATATGTAGTTGATCTGATTGGTGTTCTTGAAAATAGAATCGTGCAGAAGTAGCATCATGATGTTCTCCAACGTAAGGTTGATGCAATGAGTAGTGCACGGAGTTCAATATAAATGTTTCCTTTTTTCCATCAATTTCTCTACAATTTTTTTATAAGTAGATGCATTGTGAGTTATCGCTTGGATAACATTGTTTTCCCTTATTTCTTCAACAACCTTATCCATTAATTTGAAGAAATAATCAACATCAATAGATTTCAAGGGTTTGTTGACCAAAAAATTGATCAAGGTAGGTCCTTTTATATCCATCCAACCATTAGACAATATATTACATCCAAGCTCTGTCCAAGAGGCTTTTGCTTGTTCAACCATAATATCTATTGTTTTGAATTCTTTCAAAATCCAACGCCATAACTCATACATCATAGAACCTCTAAATCTCTTTCTATAGTTACATCTTGAAGCATTCGCTACTAAGAAGGCCTGGTGCCCAAATTAAATGGTAATCCATTCTCTATAAAGAATCTCCCAACACTATGACATGTTTTGATTCTTTGTTCTTTCTTCTAAGAAGAATTTAAAGTAACCTACTTTATAGGATCTTAGGGAGTACCATCAAGTTCATCACTTTCAGGCCTATACTTTTATCCAACTCCAACAAATAAATCCATAGGACTTCTTGCCACTTGTGCACTACTTGATCCTGTAGGTGTATTTTCACCATGGCCAGATGAAACTTGTATTATGTATGCGCTTATGCGACGAATTTCTTCCATTTTTTCAAGTATTGTTCCTGTATCAACTTTTTTCTTTGGTAAGAATGCCTTGATTTTATTTTCAACCTTAGGTGGTACCTTAGCACATGGTCCAACATTTTTGTGTCTTAGCCAAGTACTCCTTCAATCACATACTCATATCATTTCTCCTTTTGAGCTCCTTGTAGGTCAAATTTCATGCAATACTTCCATTCGGGATTAGATTTGACATTGGATCTTTCTTTTCTTCCTCTTTTTGCCTTTGACGTCATGTTTGAAATTATAAGAATTGAATTATAAAATTCAATTAAAAATTGTAACATTTATTTTTATGAATCATGATTCGTATCACCTATAAAAAAATCCAATTGCAGAGGTCTTTATTGTTACAAGTCTGAGGCACAACTTGCAAGAATCAAATCATGTTACTAAAATAACGATAAGATGTGAATACCAAAGTAAAAACTTACTAAAATATCCTAAATATATCTACAAACACGTACCTTAACCGAAAGATAGTTACAAACATGTAACCTAAAAAAATATAGTAGAAATGATAAAAAAGAAAGCCTAAATAACCTAAATGACAATGAAAACATTCATTTAGGAAGAGAATTAAGTTTAAATCGAAGAAGATGGTCCGATAGTGCTAGAAGCCTGGGATAATATGGGGTGGTGCTACAACTGCTGCTCGACCTTCGATGGTGTTGCTGCACCTCTGACAATGGTCCTCAATCGTCAAATATTGAATAGGGCTGTTTTCATTGTGAGGGGGTTATAAGGGTTGATGGGATGATTTTAATCCTTAGATAGGGGTCATGTGCAAGTCACATGATTGGGCCAAGTGCAAGAGCAACTCAGGCAGTGCCTCAGCTTTGCCTTAACACCTCCTACACCTCGACAAGTCAAGGTGCATGCCCTGCTGAAGATGACCAAGGCTACTGCCTCGCCTTGAGGGTTATATGGATGCAGATTAGGCTGAATCCGATCAATAGATGATAAAAGCTTTAGTACTGACTATTTTATTTTTTTGGGAGACAATCTTGTGGTTTGAAGGAGCAAGAAGTAGTTGGTGTGTATTGGATCTAGTGCAGTGGTTGAGTAGATAGCCTTAGCAATCGAGGTCAGTGAGATGTTATGGATAAAGATATTGCTGTTGTTTGATATTGTGTATGGATAAGTTGGGCATGTTTGACATTTATGTCCAACTTGAGGGCAAGTGTTGAGTGGGTTGTAAGTGGGTATAAGGTTTTCAGGTGTCATCCATAAAACCCTACTGTAGTATTGTAAACACCCATTTAGTTTTGTTCTTGAGAGAAGAATCTCTAGCCTCCAAGTGTAGAGTGGTCTAGATGCTCTATCCGTTTCTGGTGTGGACCGTTCATGTGGTTTTCTTCCTCCCATCGAGGAGGGTTTTCATGTGAATCCTGTGTATTTTATGTTGTTCTTTGTACTTGATAAATTCTACAATGATGTTAGTATGCATGTGCTTTTTTGTGGTTGAGTCGTTTCTGGAGTCACGGAACAATGATTGAACATCTTTACTGGAGAGATATTGAACAAGTACAAGATTTCTATTCATCTACTTCAGGATTTTTGTGTTTTAGTTCCCATCCATGGGTATTTCTCCTCTGTGGTCCAATTATCTATGTTGTGACACGTGTGCTTTGGCAGACACACAAGTATTGGTGGCATTTGGACCACGCCCTGGTGCAGAGGATAGTTTGGATAAGAGTGCTCTCCTATTTCCTTCCAAGCCACATACACAAGGAAGCAGGCAGAGGTAAAGATGAATGAAGAGTGCCCTGTACGGTTTGGCATAATTGGCTGTGCAACCGTTGCCAAGAAGCTTTCCAGGGCCATCCATCTTTCACCCAATGCCACCCTCCAAGTCATCGGCAGCCGTTCCATCGACAAGGCTAAACACTTCTTGGCTGATCTTTGCTTGCCTGATGACACTGTGAGGACCTATGGGAGCTATGAGGAGGTTCTTGATGATTCAGAAGTCGATGCTGTCTACATCCCCCTTCCAACTAGCCTCCACACAAAGTGGGCTGTGGCTGCAGCAGAGAAGAAGAAGCATGTGCTTTTGGAGAAGCCCGTGGCGTTATGTGTTGCCGATCTGGATTGTATCCTTAGGGCTTGCACCTCTAACAGGGTGCAGTTTATGGATGGCACCATGTGGTTGCACCATCCGCGAACTTGCAAGATGAAGGAGCTCATTTCAGATGTGAGCCTCTTTGGGCGCCCCATGCTGGTAAGCCATGGTTGGTCTCAACAATTGTTGTAATGTGCTTGTTTCAGGGACGGGTAAAATTGTTTGGTTGATCATCCTGATACGGCACACCGATAGAAATATTATTTGGCCAAGTGAAGAGATGATGCAATTAACTCATCATGTTATTTTTTATTTATTTTGCTTTCCGTTGATACAGATGACGCTTTCAGTGACTTGATTATTAGATTTTTAGCATATGTTGCTGAATACAGAGAGGGAAATTAAACCATTCGCATATGTTTTCCGTTGTATTTAATTCATCCCCTACCGAATCTTGCTTATCCACGCTCTCCCCTGCGTAACCCTCCACGTTTACTTCTGCTCCTACCTATTGCTAGGGGACATTTATGACTAAGAATGACTTTTTTTGCACCCCAAAATATACATCAGGAAAGCTTAGCAGGTGAGATCGGGAGCGCCTGAAGTGGTTTTCTTCGTCTTTCAGTCAAAGTTAGGGATAAAACACTCGTTGGGATTTAGGATATTTTTGTACGATTTCCGGTAAAGGTTCCCGAAGCTAAACCTTATATCAGTTTCTCGTTAATTATCGCACTAGTATAACGAATCATGAGTGGTTTTTCTTGTATAATTTTTTCAATGATTATTGTGACATGGAAAACAGTGAGTACATATTCTTTGCTTCAAGTCTTGAACGTTTTAGGTAGGTGAGGCCCAATGATACTGCTAATACTAATTATTAACTACGTTGAACCCGAAATGAAATTCCATTACAGAAACGAGTTATGTTTGGAATTCCTTGAATTCTGTTTCTTGTAATTGACCGTGTAACTTAACATGGGCTTCTCAGATACACAGTTCGTCTACGTTGATGGCCACTCAGGACTTCCTGCTCAGCAACATAAGGGTGAGACCAGATCTGGACTCCCTTGGCGCTCTCGGCGACCTTGGCTGGTACTCCATTGGTGCAATCTTGTGGGCCATGGAGTACGAGCTGCCCACCACCGTTACTGCCTACCCACCTGCCCAGAACAACCAGCAAGGCGTCATCCTGGCCTGCGGAGCCTCCCTCAACTGGCTGTCGGTTGGAGTCACTGCCACCTTCCATTGCTCCTTCCTTTGCACCATGTCCATGGACCTTGATCTCCATGGCACGCGTGGATCGCTTCAGGTGAAGGACCTAACCATCCCTTACGGGGAGCACTCAGCTTCCCTCGAGTTCACATCCGGTGCGTGTTTCACAGAGCTTCACCTAGGATGGACGAGGAAACCGGAGGAGGTAAAGGTGGAGAACGAGATCCCGCAGGAAGCAGCGATGGTGCGGGAATTCGCAGAGATGGTTAAGGTGGTGAGGGACTCTGGGGGGTGGCCGGATGGGAAGTGGGGGGAGGTGAGCAGGAAGACCCAGGTGGTGTTGGATGCGGTGAGGAGCTCCATTGAGTGTGGCTACAAGACGGTGGACTTGTTGTGAGTGGTTGGAGGGAAATGGGTGGTTAGTGTGTGAATCCTTTAAAAGGCATGCATTGCACCTTTGCGATGGCAGGGAGGATGTGATTGTGAATCGCTATTTATAAGTACAATTAGACAATTTCCCCGTTTTAAATATATGCGGTAGGATCGGTTGAGGACAATGATATCTATTCCACTGGTACCGTTCCAAATGGAGGAAATTAATTCCGTGTTGTGAGGCAGTGAATTCTGGCTTAATTTTATGCCATTTTTTCACGTTTAACTCTATAATAAAACAACCATTTACTAAAGAAGCACAGTAGAACTCAGAGACCGCCCTCACCCTCTCCCATCCCTCTTAAAGTGAAAAAACACCTTTGAGAGATTGGGCTCTTATCAGCCGTGCACAGAAAATTAGGGCTCCTCCCATCTCCGGATACTCCTCCCCCTCAGACCTCTCCCTTTCAACGATTTGAGCTCTTCCTTGACATGCATAGCCTCTAGCCTCTTGTGGTGGTCGGATCAGGTAGTTGTGTTGCCAAGGTGCGGCATGTTGCATGTGGCAATTCAGCATGTTGAGGCTGGTTGACGAGTCAAGGCGAGGCGTGTTGCGGCATATGGATTGGCGAGCCAAGGTGAGGCGTGCTAAGGTGTGACATGTTGCAGCGTGGTGTGCTGTGTTCGGCGAGCGTAGCAGGAGAGGGTGGTGGTTGTTGTAGTGGGCGGCTTTGTTTGTTGGAGGTTGTTTGGTTTTCTTTTTCTTTTTGTGTAGTTTTATTTTGTTTGGGATCACGTGTGATCTCGTGTTCATTATGATCGAGATTTCTGAAGTGAGTCTGATGTTGCTTAATTTCGAATTTTCTCGTTGGCGTAGTTCTTCGAGAGTTTTTGTTGGCGTTGTCATATCAACGAGTATGGAGTTTCTCTACTTCTGGGAGTTCGATTAGTTCCTAGTCTTCGGATGCTTTATTTTTTTTTCTTTGTTTTGGTGTTCCTTTGTTTCTTTGGAGCGTAATCTTCCCCTTTTGAGGGTGTTAGGCTTTTTTATCTCTCGCTTTTCTTGTGAGATGCGTCTTTATGTATTAGATTCTTCATATTTTAATGCAATGTTTATTTCCCTCTCCCACCAAAGAGAAAAGAAAAAACTCTATAATAAAACAATCCCATCCCTAATTCGGAGCTTTATTTTTCCTTTCATTCTTCTTCTAGTCCCTTAATATGACATATACCCCCACCGAAACTAGGAAAATGGCATCAGTTTCTCCTTTTCTTGCTTCCTCATTTCTACTTCCACCAATTGAAGGCTGTCTTATGGATTTCCTGAACCAAACGGCTTGCGATCCTTTTGCGGCATCTGAGGAAAGACTGGGCATCACGTATGCTGGGATGACCTCTTTTGACATAACCATCGATCCAAAGATCCTCTGGTCTTTTACCCCTTCCTCTGTTGTTTAAATAATTAACTAGCACTTTGAATTTTGAACTGATACGTATTTAAAAAATAAAAATCTCTGTTAATAAGTTTTGGCTCATCATTTTACCATTCTGAAGATATGAAGACAATGCTTTTACTCAATAACCTACAAATTCTCCAGGAATTCAGAGCTCTTAAACTACAGAAAAATCTCTTCTGCCAACCAGATTTTGTAAATGCTGGACTTCCAAATGGCAAATCAAGAGGCGCCCAGAATTCTTATTTCCATTTAAGGAAGGTAAATATGGTAGCTTTGAGATTTTATGGCATGACCTCTTAGATTTCCGTATAGAGCATTTAGATTATTCTTTTTTGTATCAAGAGACACTTATCACCATCTGGAACCCCTCGTTTCTTCTCCTACCCTTTTCTCTTCCTTCCAGTGGTTTAGCTCTTCATATATTAGAGGGTGAAGGTCTAATATAAGGAGTTCTTCTACTGATTTTCAAGCGGATATCAAAAATAGTTTTCATTGAGTGCATATTGTATTTCGCTTATCTTATTCCAGAGAAAATGCTCTCTATAATTTATTTAATAATTTAATTGAGATGTGCTGAATTATCCACTTAATTGCACTTACTGGCTATGCTTCTAGGTTTTCTTTTTTCTCTGAAAGATGAAATTTTATTAATGGAACGGAAATGATACAACAAAATGGAGCACAACCGCAACTCTCGTTGGGGGGGGGGGGGGGGTGGGTGTGGAGGAACAGAAATGCCTCTCAAAGAAGGGAAACTTCGAAACAGGAAAGGAACAAAGCAAAATAAAAACTACAAAAAATAATAGTAGAAAGAAACGTTGTTGCAACCAACTTCCATAGCAAGCACGAACACTTGCTTGATGTTACTAAAAATGACAGCACCAGGTGATTGTCATGATCCATGCTCACGAGCACCAACAGGTTGAGAACTGGTTGTGTACTTGGTCGAACGAAGTACAGATTCATGCATAGTCTCGATGATGAAGACATCGCGGGGGTGAATAGTGAAACCCAACCTTAAGATAACTGGCCACAAAGCCTCGAACAATCATACAAGTGATGGAATTTCTAATAAGAGTGACCATCTCTTTCAACTTCACCTAGACCTTCCAACGAAAGCTTCAGAGATCCCACCCCTCCAAGCACCACCATATATCATGACGAAAGCACAGGGAAATAAAATCCGATTGTTAGATTTTGAGAATCTAAATTTTTTATTGATTAGGAAAGAGAGGCTTTAATCCTCTTTATATAAAGAGAGGACCTTGACATAAATGGAAATAAAATTAACACTTACTAAGAATGAAATGACCAAAATGGAAAATAACTTAATAATATCATTGATTTTATTTCCTAACACTCCCTCGCAAGTCGAGATGTGGGAGACGGTGAAGACTTGGATCAATGGTACTTGACGATAGTAGAAAAATAGTTAATGAAGACTTAGAGCAATTGTTGTTGCTCCCACATCCAAGAATTTGAAGATGATAAGGCTTGGTCTTCTTGAATGCACACAAAGTCACATAGGTGCCATTACTCCTACATCCTGCGAACCAATGTACTGTACTTGATTTCTCTGGGTGTGCATAAGGTCACTTTCATTGTCATTGCTCCTACGCCCTCAGAGCCAGTTGAAACACTCTAAGTGCGTGAAAGTGCACCCCATCTATGTGACTATGCCAATTTGTGTCTTTCTTCTTTATCAAGTTGTATTCAAACTTAGGTGTCTCTACTTGTATGCCCTCACAGAGCTAGTCCCTAGTTGGTTCCTCTTGAGGTGTGTGAGAGCATTGCCCGTAATCCTAGGCATCGCCCTTGTTGCGTGCCACTAGAGAGAGGAAGCTAGGAGGAGCGTTGTTGTCAGAATGTGGAGGATCTTTACGAGGAAGAGAGAACTTGCAGCCGCCCTAAACAGCCAACAAGGCTTGGTGTAGCGTGAGAGAGGTGGTAACAGCAATAATTGTTGCTATTGTCATTGATGTCGTGGTTGTACCAGTGCAAATAGAGAGGAGAGGAGCCATCCACTCCTTCCCTTCCCTTCTTTTATTTTTATTTTTATTTTTCTCTGTTCAACGTTGCTATAGTGGAGGAGGAGCGTGGTGATGCTCTGGCAAGGTCGAGGAAAGCCCGGACCACCTCGATCCGGTAGCATGGCCTCCAAGGGTTCAATTGGTGCCCTGAAATCCTCGATCGAGCGATGTTTGAGGGGTCAAAACTTTGATCCTGACCAACCCCATCAAGGGCGACGTTGAAGAAAGTCTAGGCTGTCAGTGGCGTGTGGCTGGTCCGACAACCCTCGATAATGGTGGATATGGTGGCTGGGCCATTGGTGACCACCCCCACAGTTGTCTCTCACAGGTACTTAGCAGGAGGTGGCGCCAACAACCTTTTTTTCTCCCGGCGACGACGAGAATCTAGTGACTTCAAAGGAAGAAAGGAGAGAAAAGAAGAAGAGGAGAAAGAGAAAGAGGGTAGAGAGAGGAGAGTGCCTCTTCGGAGGCTCGCCAGAGATTGGCAATGCCGTCGGAGGGCCTCCCCCCTCTAGGTTTTCTTCTTCTAAATCCTAACCTACTAAGATCGGTGGCTCTGATGCCAAGTTGAATTTTGGGGAGAATCTGAATTTTTTATTGATTAGAAAAGAGAAGTCTTAACTCTCTTTATATAGAAAGAGGGCCCTAGTATACATAAAAATACAACTAATACTTATTAAGAATAGAAATGACCTAAATGAAAAATAACTCAATAATATCTTATTGATTTTATTTGCTAACAACGATAAAGCTTATACAAGGGGGGAGAATATAGGGAAGCAAGATCATCGGATGTCGGAAAGTTGAATTGAAGTTGAGGAGTAAAACATAGAAGATCCAAACTGACATAATGGAGCGGAGCTGTAGGAGCCAATTGAGTTTGGGGAGGGGGGGTGAGGTGAAGAAGGAGCCAGGGCCAAGGAAGCAAAAGTGAGTGAGCTACGAACCTCTCAAGAGAGGGAGGAGGCCAATTAGGGACCCAAACGACAGTAGCGACGAGGAAGAGTTGGAGGAAGATGCCAGGGATATCATTGTTTGTGGGGTGGATCCGTCAAAAGAAGGTTTTGCTACTAGGTTGAAGTAATCATCTATGGAAAGATAAGCACATATTATATAATGCAGTATTCATTTATGCCAGTTGTGACTTGTAGTTAGTATATAAGATCTGTACATCTTGAGCTTATTTTCCCCTCTTTTGGATGTCTTACATGTTGGATAATAAATTCTTATAAATTAATGATAGAAGCAACGATCGCACGGACCTGTCGTATATTCTTGAATAAATTGTTGATTCTTTGTATTATGATCAAGGGTGCTCATGGGTTGAGCCTAAATTTAATCTTCGCTACCCCTTGTATGCCAAAAGTTTGCGTCAAATATCATTTCACACTCTTTTCATAGACGACGAAAATGCAGTCGCAGTTTTTTTGGCTTTTGGTGGGGAAACTTAGGCATTGGGTCTCATGATATCTGAATATCCAATCAGTTCATTTCCCAAAGCAGGCTTAAGGTGGTGTTCCACTCTCCGTTATAACCAATGCTCTCAAGTCAGAATTGATCTCCTGTTTGTACGTCCAAGGTTGGTATCAAATACCATTTCAGATGTCACGGTATCTTTGCTTTTGCTGGAGAAACTATGCGTGGAATATTCTTATGAGATATTAACAACCAATCGGTCAATTCCCAAGGAGTTTTATGGCCTGACAAACTAAAATTCAAATAAGATAGAATAATTGCAACGGTGCTTTGCGTTCTGGAGTTCGGAAGCTGCATCAGAGGTCATGTTTGGCATTTTTCTAAATGCCATGTTCTTCTTTTTGACCCTATGATTTAAAATAATCCCAGTAAAACGAAGTTTTCATTAAAAATGTGGCCTTTCTCATTTGGAACAGCCAAATTCACAGCCTTAATTAGCTGTCATTTGTTGGAAACGAACCTTGCGGTATTGCACAATTTTTTTTTGATAAAAAGGCAGTCGAGGTAAAATCTGACGCGCCTTCCCTCGGCAAAACGGAGGCTCACAGTTGGATTTAACATCCACCACCGCAACTATGACAACACACGGCACGTAGGTATAGCTACAAGGATATTAATTATTGTTGATCGTTAAAAATGATTCGTAATGTAAAAAAAAATAATTAAAAAAAAGGGTTGAGTATTGAGTTGTCGTTATTATGTTTTTTCAATTATCTTACAACGTTATTGTCGAGAAAAAAAAGTGGATCCTCATTTGATGCGTTCCTGTTTTTGTTGTTTATTTTCAATGGTTGATAAAAATTTTTCTCAATCGTTATAAATTCAAAGTAAATATTTACGTCGACCAATATTTAGACGGTTGAGTAAGCTGATATTCTCGACTGTTATAAAATGGATGAGAATATTGATATTTTTGACTGTTTGTTTATAACAGTTGAGAATACTCATATTCTCATCCGTTTTTAAATGATCGAGAATGCATTGTAATTTTAGTCGTTGACTATTCTCGACCGTTGTAAAATTGTCAAAAATAGTAGTAATTTTTTTTTCTTAAAAGTTTTAACTATGTGGAAGACCAGAGTGAGCTAAAAATCCAACAAAAATATAATCATATAACTTAAAACATTTGCATTAATTTAAAACAATAAAAATGAGAATAAAAATTTCACATATATAATAATTTATACAAAGTACATGTACAAACGATAGTATATATAAAAATACAACAATCAAGCTGTGACACTAGCGCCTCTAGCACCACCACCAAAATCATTGTCGTTACGACGATCTCTATACTGATGAAAGGCTTGGTGATCGATACCTCCTTACTGAAGTACCTTCAGGAGCTCTTTGATGGTATGAGTCGACTGTTGCAACTGCTTTGTCGACTCCTTGAACTGCGTCACGTTGTCCCTTACTTGCTTGGTCAGCTCATCGATCAGCTACTCTTTCTCGTGGAGGCAGGGTAATGCCGCAATCTTTTTCCTCATCTCCTGTATCTCAACTGAAGAGGACGATGCCCCCTTCTCCCACACCAGGTGGAGACGGTCTCGCTCTTCCCTGCGCTACGGATGTACCTGCCATACTCAGGTGGCATGATGGTCCGGAATGCCTCCTCTGCTGTCAGTGGTTGCTAAATGTACCAGAGTTGGCATCTTCAAAAGGATGTATAAAGTTGACCATATTATCCTAAAAGATATTGAATTACGTTAAGTAATTTCATTTAATTATAATTATAAAATGAAATAAAAGTATTGTGTATTATAACTTACGTATCTCTACTGGTATGTGTTATGAAGTCACTCTCTATTTCACTCACTACTCAACTTGCTATGAGTGGCCTCCTATACTCCCACCTGATTAAGCTGGGCACCTTCATGCCTGTCGGATTGCAATATTTCAAAAGAGTTAATTGAAACAAATTAAAAATATTGTAAGGTTTAAAAGAAAATAATAATTAAAAAATACTTACGTATAAGGAGTTTTAGCCCAAGACATGGGCCTTTGATGAAGCTTTAGCCCTATTTTCCTTATTCTTCTTAGTCTACTCCTGAAATAAAGGTATAATTTATTAATTTAAAAATTAGTTAAATGATAATATATGCAATACTTTGACCTGCGTCGTTGGATCATGCTAATGTTCGCACACTTCCTTCCAAATGTGCGATTGTATTAAAAGAGGCCCATTACGTAATGTCTCATCATGATTCCTATTATTATAATACTAAAAAATATATCTATAATGTTAGAAATAATGTTAAAATTATGGTAAAAGAAATAAATAAATACAGTTAAAATTTATCATTTGCCTTACTCTTCACCTTCAATCTCCAGTCTTTATGAATCTTTGCCACGTGTTTGAGGATATATTTGAGGACGTTCGGATTGTCACTTCAATTGAAGATGGCTTGCATTAGTAGGAGAATAGAAATTGTTATGTAATTTAAAGTTATATAAATCAATGTAAATAAGTTATTAATGTTTACCAATTACCTCTAACTCTCGAATGAGCTACCTCTTCAGCTCATTTGACACCTTCCACTAATCGAAGTAAGAGAGTTGGATGATCACTTTCATCAGTTCACCCAGTTTGCTGACGAATGGAGGATATTCCACTGCTTCTTCGACTGGTGTGATCCTCAGTGTAATGCGAATCCCATGCAGAATTCTCTCTAGGTCCCTATTTCGCATGGGACCTCTTCCCCTATGTGTATCTAGAAAATTGAATTATAACATAAAATAAAATGACAATGGAATAAATAAATCGTAACATTTACCAAACTTTAATTGCATACAAGTATGTGAGAGGGTGGTGTAGAACATCCCGGCTGAGAAGGATCTGGGTCAATTGACTGCTCTGGTTGATCATCCAACCCATCGTCCTCATCAAATGAAGTAATATCATCCTCATCGGTGGGTGCATCTTCCTCGTAGTCAGGATTCTTTACCAGGAAATCTGTCGGAGAAGGTATCAGACTCTTTCCCTTTCCACCACCCCCCCCGCCTTGACTTTGGAGATATCAAGCCACATCTCTAAGCCTTAGAAACTGCAAGCGGGGCTCCTCACCGGGCGGGGGGCTGAGTCGGGTGTTGCTGGAGAAGGGCGTTAAGCTGCTTGGAGGTGGCATCATCCCTACCACTCCTATTAGCCTTCTTCTTGAATATAACTTGCGTAAAAATAAAACAAATAATCAGATATTTTAAAAAAATTTCGACAGCATATCTCCTATATATTTTGATTTTTCAAAAATCCCATATCAAACAAATATAAAAATAAATAAGAAGCGTAGAACATCAACTTTGAAAATAAAGAAGGTGTTGATATGAAAATCAAGTGTGATTGGTTTGATATTTTCAAAGAAGGCATTGATATGAAAATAAAGAAGCATGGAATAAAAATGAATTCACAATCCATTTCCCTCTTCTCATTCCTTTCCCCCTTCCTCCTCAGATTCCTCTTCCCCCCTTGATGAGTGAAATGATTCTTTCCAAGGGTCGTTTGGGAATTTTTCGAAATTTTAGGGGTGTTAATGCAAGTTTAAACCCCCTTTGGATTTACTCTATGGACTCTGCCGGAAAAGGAGGCTTTTGCGGGGTGAACTTTGCAAAATGCTCTTCACCTCCACTCAACCCACACACACACACCCTTAAACCCTAACCCTTTTCTTTAAAAACCCCCCAACCCCTTACAGCCAACACCACCTCCCCACATCTCCAATGCCACCACACCACCACCTCCAACCCTCAAGTTGCACAGCCGTTGCCCCTCTCATCCCCTCTTCCACCTTGCGATTGACAGGAGGAGAGGAAGGAAGCAGGAGGAGCACGAACGGCACCCCTCAGTTTGATTCACCACCCCCGTCCACCTCCTTCCCTTCCCCTTGGCAACCGTGCATGGAGGAGAAGGAGAGGAGGGGAGTCGGAGGAGCACGCGCGGGAGGGAGAAGGGGGCTATAGGAGGAGCTGGGAGAGGAGGAGGAGCTCGTGAAGGAGGACCTCGAAGCCTCCTAAAGCTGTTGTGGTAGCTGTTGCAGCTCCACGAGCGGAGAAGAGCTTGTGAGGAAGCTCCGCGCACGGATATTTCCACATCATCAGACGTCTGCAACCCTTGTCAGACGTCTGGAGGGGTTGTTGGATGTCCAAAGAGAGCTCCGGACGTCCGATAGCACGTAGAGTGCCAAGGTATGTCCTCTGCACAAACCTTGCACGACCACGCATGCATACGGTGGTGTGAGGTGTTGTTGTTGTGGCTGCACGTGCATGCGCAGGTACAAGGGCATTGGGAAGATGCACGATACGACACTTGAGTCACTTTCAAACGTTTGGAGGTCGTGTCAGACGTCTGGGACTCACTCCAGATGTCTGATTTTGGTTAGGGTGTGCGTTTTTGAGCCGGTTCAAGGCCCAAATGGAGTCAATTTTTCATAAACAAAGTATCGTTGGTTTTCTTTCAGAATTCTCTATGTGTTATTGTAGTGTCTATACTATTTTGAGCTCGTTTGACATGTTGGTCAAGGCTATAAGTCTTCAGTCCGTAGTGTACACGAGACCTGCGGAGACGTTAGGATCCACCGTTCGAGCCCCCATACCACCCATATACTCTGGTAGAGTGGTCCTCTCTACTTCTGTGGCTTGAATTAGTATAGTGCATGATAAATTAGAAATATCTACTTGAAACCTAGGTTATGAGATGAACCTTAGGACTGAGAATGTGAATGGTTTATATTCAAAGCATTAACCTCGCATGTTATAAAACTTAAGAATGCATGTTGTTAAATTTCATACTGTGATAATTGGAATAGTTAAATGCTGAGATGGTTGCTTATCCTATTAACAACGGTTTAACTTGTTAATTTATGAGCTACCTATTGTACGAATTAGAAATCAGTATATGATAAAGATGCATGCCGTGAAATGAAAAAAGATGAGTATTATGCATGAACCCTACAGGGAACTAGGAAAGGAACTCAAAGTACACTGGAACGGATATCTGATGTATGATGGAACCTGTTGCCTATAGGTGTGTTATTTGCCTGTTCAAACTTGGGTACGGAAAGTGAGCTGGCCCTCATATACGTGGTACAGAGGAGAGCTACTGTCACTTTAGTGTAGGGAGGAGCTAGCCGCCCCTTGGGTTGGGACCCAGGGTTAGGACTCGCCACCCTACACCGACTCCAGTTAGGTCCACTGGGTAAATCGGGATAGCCAGGCGAGGGTATGGAGACTGTTGAGGGGTGTGGCCCTTGTTCTGTTCTGTGTTGTACGTTTGGGTGTACCCATTAGCGAAAACGATTGACCACGTGCCTGTGCGGGATAGCTACTCGTGCGCTTATCATGCGTGCCGTAGTCACCGCTACTCGCGGCCATGACCTCGCGGTGGTAAACCAGGTGTATGACTACCACGGGGTGCTCTCTCGGCCAGGAGAGTGCCACGTGTACATCCTGCTTCGCGAGAAAACTACATCAAGATCGTTCCCTTGGGGAACAAGTGGATTAAAAAATGTTATGGACCTTTACTATAATAACCGAATTAGAAACACATAAGTGATTTAAACGAAAACAGATGATAATACATAACTGGAAATTATATGATTAGTTAACTGCTTTCCCTTTATGTGTGATTGCATTTAAATTACATATACACCACTTTACTTAGCGTTAGCTGACCATAGATATATATAACCATATTCAGGTCAGGGAGTTGAGCAGCCAGTGCCACCGACTGCAGAAGGTGCTGAGCTCAGTCAATCCCAACCGTAGTTGTACTTTCTCTGTTTTCCGTTGTTGAGTCTCTTTTTGTTGGGAGTGAGTATCTTTAGTGTATTAGCGCAAGTTTCTGTTATGTTTCTCTCTGCCTTAATGTGATGGCTATGTCTGTAATCGTACTTTTTCGCTTATGGCATGTAGTACCTTGGGATTTATGTTCTATTTTCCATTACTGCCTATTATCTATTTCTACTTAGTTACATTACATGTGTGGTTGTTGAATGATTTGTGCATTTGGTTATTTCTCGTTGGACTACTGAGTCTTGGAATTTAGTCGAGGCAGGTCGATCTCGAGTTACGTAGGGAGTCGGAATCGGATCGTAACAATGAGAGACTCATCATGACTCCTAATTATCACTAATTAATTAATTTCCTTAGCTAATTACCTAAGATACATTAAATATAGGGTTAATTATATTATAGGGGTTAAAATACCAAAGACCTGTAAAATAAGTTTAAAATGTAAAATAAAATATTAATTAATCATAATAATAATTTAATTAATAATTAGGACTCAAAAAAATAATATATGACTATATAAAAAGTATTTTATTAATTTAAAGACCTAAGTATGTAATTAACCTTAATTATATCATTTAAACAAATATAGGTAAAAAGGGTAAAAACGTAATTTCAATGTATTAATATAATATTTACCTAATTTATAATAATAGATAAAAAGTTGAAAAATAAATAAATTAAAATAAGCCTTAAAACTCACTATTCACGTTTAGGTCCTTAACTTCTATTTCAAGTGAGCCCTTTTTATTTTCAATTTGGTCCTTTTATTACATTTATATCCCTGTGTACATCTTCTTCATTGTCTTTTCATCTTCTTCTTTGTCGTGGACTGTTGACGACAGCCGGTGTCTGTGCTCATTAATCACCGTTCATTTGACGTCAGAAAGCCACTGCAGCTGTCACCCAGCCTCCGCTCATCGTTTCCTCCTCATTCTACGGACTAAATTACTAAGAAATCCTAATTGAACTAAGTGATTAACTTTACCAGCGTCGGAGACGACAGCGGTGAGTATGATGAACCTAGACTTAAAAGCCGTGCAGGTACAGCTCCCCTAATCTTAGTTGCCACTTATAAATAGATCCTCCGACTTTCGATCAAAGTTGGCTCCCTACCCTCTTCCCCAAATCGAGTGGATGATAGGTTGTTCCTCCTAGCCTCCGGCAACCCCTCAACTCCCTTTTAGAGCTTCTCCAACGGTGGAGCTCGTCTCCCTCACCTCCTCTTCCTCTCCTGCAACCGCGATAGGGCATGGAGTGCTCCATTGATCTTCCTCCTCACTTCAATTTCTTGCCAGAGAGCCTTTTGTTCTTCTCCTCTAATTTCCTCCTTAGTTACGACCTTTCGACGGAGATTCCTAGCCCTTTCGTCCAGGTAACTTGTAGATTAACCTTAGATCTTTGCATAGATTAGTTTGAGCTAGTTAATTAGGCAGATAGATTAGTCTTTTGCTTTATTTTCATTTCATCTTCCACGACTCCAGCAGGCTAAATTCTATCTCGCTGGACCTTCATCCACCTATCCAACCACATGCACATCTTCTTTATCACTTCATGATTTCATTCCACATTCTAGATCACTAATTGGATCACCTAATCGCCTAAATCATCTCGCATTCACCAAGGACTTTCACTGTCCATGGCGGAGCCCCTAGAGTCTAAATCACATTCATCAGAGACTCTTCACCACTTCTTCGTAACACAAGGGCCTTACTCTACTCCTTAATTAGCTCTATAATTCACTACACATAAAATGCCCAAATTCATCCTCAACCTTCGAGCTTGTTGTCCATGGTGAGCTCAGAGGAGTTGTATCACCTAATCTCTCACTCGGACACCATCACTACACCTTCCTTAACCTTTCCCCTCACTCAAATGAGTGAGATTTTTATCCTTGAGTTCATGCGAACTTAAGTTTGATTCTTGAAGATTTACCACTTAATCTATTTCTGATCATCAATTGATTTAATTGAGGCAACCTTGAGGTTCCTTGTGACTTTAAGAAACTTTTGAGACCATTCTTGGTCTGGTTCATGGAGATTTGATCTCCGACTTTGATTCATGGCACTCATCGGAGCACTGGTGAGCTCCGGCGACCTTAATATGAGATATGGCTTATGAAAGTCCTTGAGGGTCTCCAGATCAACCATTTGTGATTTAAGGAACATAGTCTGCCTATTAGATTGATGTTTTACTAATGATTGCTCCTTATAGGTCGTCATCTTCTCCAACTTCGGCGGAGTTGGAGAGACACAACCATTAGGGTTTAAGCTCTAGAAATAGGTTCTGAAGAAGCATTAGTATATTCCAGAGAACCTATTTTAGGCTTTGATTAGGTCTAAGAATCACTGCCTAGGTTTGTCGAGCACATCTCTGATCAAGCTCAGGTGGTGAAGCCTGAGAACTCTATAGGAGCTTTCAAAACATGAAATTGATGTGCTGAGTCGATTCTTAAAGCTAATTTTAGTTTGCGAAAGCCTTCAATTTCATCTGAATTGCTTCCTATTCGAAAGTCAGCTTTTGAGCTCAGTTGGTCAACCTGTAGCTCTTCTCGAGGAATTAACGTCTGAATCTTAGAATTGAAAGCATAATTGAGCTTTTGTGATGTTTGTGAGTCTTTTGGAACTAGTTTGTAGGATTTTCTAGGAACTTCTATTGAGATTTGATGCTAAACTTTTACTAGAACATAGCCATTTAATATCTGAATTCAATCTGGGTTGTTAGATGAGGTCTTAATCTATCGGTTGGACTGATTCATTCTTAAATCAGAGCTCTAAATCTCAAGTGCGATGCTTCTGAAGCTTCTAGAGCTCCTGAAGCATCTTAAACCTCATTCTCTCTCCCAATCCTTGCGGAATGCACTCTGAAGCATTCCTAGACCCTCAATCAAGTGCATTGGCTAAGTTTGCAGGACATTTGACCTGAAAACATACTCTAAAGAACATTCCAGCCATGATGAACAGTGCTATGTTCATGCCTACAATTCGTGGATCAAATATGATCCAAGACCAAATTGGTGCTAAAATCATGTAATTGAGATCAAGAGCTTTCTATTGAGCTCTTGTATGCTCGATTTGGAGTTCTACGTCGCTTGGAATCGACATTCGAAGATTTGGCTGGTGGACGCTGCAACTACGAAGGAGAGCATCATCTTTTGTCCCACATTGGGAATGAATGTGCGCCTGCACATGTATTTTAGGGATTTGGTGCCCCAGCGCTTCAGTCGTCAACATTGGGTGCACCAAATACCCATATACTCCTGATCTCTTGAGCACGTGCATGTGCACGAGTGTATTTGTGTGTGCGCGTGGGCCTGGGTGGGTGTGAGAGGTGTCGTGGCCTGATTGGGCTCATTACTGTGTAATCGAATTGGCTACAATCTACATTAATAAACTAGGATCCAGTTCGAGTAGGGTTTGGTCCCACCCTATGGGTGTTGTGTATCATCGAAAGAACTGATCTGCACATTAACCAAATTTTTGGTTAAGTGTTAAACATGGGTTAAAGGCTTTAAAATCAACTAAGTGTGGAGAGGTGTGCACAATGAATTAAAGAGGGTTTGAAGAGAAGAGGGAGAAGCTAAATGTTGAGAGTTAAAGGGGAAATTAAGAGTTGAAAGTTAAAAGGGAGAAGAGTTGAAGAAAGAAAAGAGAGAGAGGGTGTTTAAGTGCTAAATGAAAAAGAGAGTGAACTAAATGAGAATTAAAAGAGAGAGTGAGTTGAATGATGGAGTACAATTAAGTCACCTAATATTAAAAAGAGATGTTTGATAAGTGAAGATCGAGCTGAATTAAAAGAGAGAGAAATGAAGTGTTTGAGCTTTAATTTATACAAGGCACTCATGTTGTAACAAAATCATTTTATGCTTTATTTTGTAAACACTTGATGTCATAATTGTGATTTCTTTTTGTATTCACTGTAAAAATCATTCATGTACGTGTCTTCCGTAAATGGAATAATTATCATGCTTTAGAGTTTTAGTTTCTTGTGCAATTGTTCTTTTGCTTAACATATTACTTAATTATAGATTTAATTAATTAATTTATTAGTTAATTATGCATTAGAATAAAAATGGTGAATTAAACTACATTTTACCTCCTAATGAATGACTTGAACTCGACCAGTTAAATGAATTAAAATCTAAAATATTATATTAACTGGACCTTATATTACAATCAACGACAACGATTTAACAAATCAAGCTAACCTAAGTCCATTATTTATGTAATTAATTAAAATTAATAACTTTAATTAACTATATTAAGAATTATACCATCACCCCTCCATTTTCCTTCCCTACCCTCTTCTTGTTTTCCTTTCCCCTTTCATTTCCTTTTTCCTTTCCTCCTTAGATTCCTCTTCCTCCCTCCATTTCCCATCCCTCCCTCTTCTTTCTTAGATGTTTAATTTAAATATGATTAAATTTTCCCAACGTTCATCTTTTTAATCACAAATGCTTATCTTTTAAATGCCAACGTTCAAACAAAATTACATTTTAATATCACTTGATTTCAACAACGTTCACCTCTTGAAAAGAAAATAGGTGCCTAACCTTTTTTTTTCAACACATGGAAGATCAACTTTCGACATTATCTTTTTTTTCAAACGTGATCCCTAGATCTATTTTTGATGTTTGCGAAGAACAAACACTCTTTACTTTTGCCCAATAGATATCTAATTTTCAGATTAGGCATTTGAACTAACCTAGACATTTGATTTTCTTTCTAGACTTCCCTTAACCCTTTTTGGATTTTAGAAACTTGGCTTAGTTATTGTTAACCTAGCAGCTGCCTAACTTATTTTGAGAATTTTAGATATATAAATTTCCCCTTAGATGTCCCTATTTGAAGTGAACATCGGGAGTGTTACTTAACTCATTTTTGAAACATTGGGCCCTTATTTTGAATGTCTATTTCATAATCTAAGATGTCTATTTAGAGACAACCAGACATCTATCACTTTTTTAAGATATTTGATTTGACCTAATCAAACTTTCAAATTCAATTTCAAACATTGGATTATACCTATCTTGCTTTATTATGATTCTTATTCTTCTAATTTGATTATGATTTGCCCCTTCCTCTTCAGATTCCTCTTCACCCCTCCATTCCCCTTCCCTCCCTCTTCTTCACATTCCTTTCCCCCTCCATTTCCTTTTCCCTTTCCTCCTCGGATTTCTCTTCCACCCTCCATTCCCCTTCCCCTCCCTCTTCTTTTTTTCTTCACATTCATTTCTCCAAATTCAACAACATATAAAACATTAAACATTCAATCAAGAAAAGTAGGCACACCCCACATAATAACAAAAAAAAAAAATTTAGCAAGAATAAAAAAAAGTGGACACACCCCCATATAATCATAAAAAAAAAGTAGACACACCTCATATAATCACAAATTTACTGGTATTATATAAATTAAATGTAAGTGTGCACACCCGATATGTAACAGGAAAAGTGCTTTGAAAAAATTTAAATGAAGTGGTAGAAGAATCTCACCCTAGTGGAGAACACAGGGAAGAACCTCAAAGAATCCGAGAAACCTATATGACATGGCAATAAAATAAAACTCAATTTGGAATAATAAATAAACATAAGCTTGGAAAAAATGATAAATATAAGCTTTAACCTGCAACCCATAACTATAAATTCAATAACAAAAAATAGTAACCCTTAACATAAAATCCTAAATCCTAAATCTAAATTCAAAATCCTAAATCCTAAGCTGAAACAAAAAATCTAAACTCAATACCATAAATCGTAAATCTAAACTTAAAGCTAAAAATCATAGATCTAAACTTGAAGCAAAAAATTCATACATCTAAACTCAATACCTTAAATCGAAGATACAAAACCTTAAACCTAAACTTTAAATAGAAAATAAGAAATCCTACACCTAAAATTAAAACCCTAATTCCTAAGTCTAGAACTCAAAACCTAAACACAAGACTAAAAACCCAAAATACTTGTTACGACCTGGTTCCCGAATCTTTACGGGACACGAGAATTGGACCGACTCGACTAATCCCAAGACCTAGTCGTCCAACGAGAAAGTAACAAAAAAGTAGTAAAATAAACCACATTCACCATGCAGGTAACTAACAGTAACAAAAGTACAGCAGTAAAGAAAAGAACTACTACAGTACACACTACCACAACAGTAGATAATTAAAAACAGGTACAGAAATATGAAGTTTACAATAAAAGAGTACAAGGTGTAACAGGACACTCACTACTACAAAAAAAATAGGTACAACAAAGTACAACTACTGGGCTCTACTAGGCCCAGCACCCTTCGCAGCCGTAGGCTCTAGCTGCTCAACACCTGGACCGAAAAAAGGTGGTAAGTACGACACGTCAGCGAAACACTGAGTAGAGTGGCAACCAGCTAGTTAAGAAAATAATAAAGGTGGACAGGTAGCTGTTGTTTTTAATTTCTTTCTTTATTTATCTATTTATTCTTTCTTGGTTTATTTCTCAGATCTTTCTCTTGATCTCGAATGTTCCTCGTGGGAACAATCTTAATTGCAGTCTTTTCCGAAAAGTAGAAGTAGCACGTGGTGCTCTCCTGGCCGGGAGAGTCCCCCGTGGTGGTCCTACCCTCAGTCAACCACCCCAAGGTTGTTGACAGACGTAACGGTGACTACGGCACGCGCGATAAACTCACGAGTAGCTACCCCGCACTGGCACGCGGTCAGTCGTTTCTGTTAATGGGTGCGCCCAAAGCACAGCACGGAACCAGTATAGGGCAGAGCCCTCTCAGTAACAGGGGTCCAGCCCCTCCACAGTCTGCGCACCCTCGCCTGACTACCCTGGTTTGCCCAGTGGGCCTAACAAGTCGGTGTAGGACGGTTAGCTGAACCCCGGGGCCCGTGGGGTGGCTAGCTCCCTCCCTACACTAGTAGCTCTCCTCGGTACGGTGTACGCGAGGGCCAAAAGTCTATACAAAGTGGCTAGACCTAACCCCGGGTCCCTAGGGTGGCTGGCTCTCCTCTGCACTAAGAGGGAACGTGTGCTTTCCTTGGTACTATGTACCCAACAGACAACAAACTTTCCCATTCACTTTTCCAGTTCCATCCCATTTATTTCCAGGAGCTCTACTCCAAATTCCCCGTAGGGTTCAAGCTCATGTTTCTCAGGCCAAGCCATACTAGGTTTCATCATTTCAGGTTTATTCGCATATAGTACATGTTCCAACGTTCAACTTCTTTTCCTTTCCAATTCATATACAAGCAGCTCGTATTTAATTTCAACCAATAGAAATTACATGTAACAGTTACTAGCAATAGTACTCCACATTTCACAGTCGTTATCCAATTACAGGCAATTATCATTATTCTAACTACTTATCCAAGACTGCAATTCAGACATTCAAGACATTCATTTTAGTGTTTCTGTTCTTAGGATTCATGCCACACCCTAGGATCTATATTCAATCTAGTTTTCAGGTCCTAGGATTCATGCCATACCCTAGGATCTATTATTTATTTCAGATATGCATTAATGTTTGTAATTAACTAAGGGAAGCCACTCTACTCGCCAAACTGGGAGTAATGGGGGCGTGATCGGCGGGTTCGCGCACCTCCGCAACCCCCAAAGTCGCAACAGAATGATGTCCTAACACAAGGATCAATCACAAGAAACCACTCATAACAGGATATAAGTATTTCAAACAAGTAGAGGAACTAATTCTGAGAAGAACAGAATCTTAAACGCTGAAATCGGACCTCGAACGGACCCTAAACGGGTCAAAAACGACAACTCTGACTCAAATCAGACGTCTGGAACACCTTCCAAACGTCTTAAAAAGTGGTCCAGGTCATACCTCACTCTGCCCTGCTCCTCAGACGTTCAGGGATCCTGTTGAACCATTTAGACCCAGTTCCAGACGTCCGACCACCTCTCTGGACATCTTGAGACGCTCCCCGCCGTCTGGTGCCTTGCCTAGACGTCTGAACTGCGCGGGAGGGCGTGTCCCTGTGCCTTCCCGAAATGAATCCTGCATGTGCGACAAAAACCTTCTCAACACGACACGTCTCAGAACCTCGACAGAACGGCCTGCATGGCCGTATCCGCAAAATGAGGTATAGGAGGAAATACGTACCTCTCAGTCGTCTGGAGCTTCCTCCAGACGTCGCCTGCATTGTCTAGATGTAGGTCCAGACGTCTGATTTTGGGAAAAATTCCCAGAATTAGAAGCTCCTCGTCTTCTTCCGGTTGCTTGCGAGCTTGCCACGCAGCCGCTCGTCCGCTGCTCGAGCTGCAGCAGCACCAAGGGAGATCTCCCTAGCACGACCCTCCTACGCGTGCATGCTGACCGGCCTTGAGTTGCTCCGGCGGGCTCTCTCTCTCTTTCTCGCGTGCTCTCCCTCTTCTTCCTTCTCGCAGCACCTCTCCTCTCCGCCACCGCACCCGGCAGCAGCAGCGGCCCGCTCTCAGTCTCGCTCTCGCGCTCGCACTGGAGGAAGGAGAAGACGGTGGGGTGGTGAACGAGGGAGAGGGGAGAGGAGGATATAAGTAGGCATGGGGAGGGGGAAAAAGGTGCTGCAAATCAGCGGGTTTCAGTCTGCGCATGGCATGCGAGTAGACTCGCGATCGTACGCACGCAAAAAAACATTTCCAGACGTTTGACCAGACATCTGGACTAATTCCTAGACGTCTTAAAGTGTTTTGATGTCATGGTCTTAACAATACTAAACCTAAAACACTAACCAAAATCCTTAAACACTAAACCCTAAACTATATCCACAAAGCCCAAAACATAAACCCTAAACCTACACCTACATGTAAATACTCTTTCGAAAAATTTCGATAGAGCTTTCCTACAAAATGAAATATTTTTCAAATCCTGCCGACAGAGAAAGATATCGCAGCAAATATGTGCACACCACACATTTCAATCCTAACAATAACATGACATGCAACTGATCATTTAAATCCTCAACACAGTTAATTAAGTTATTTAGCTTAATTAAATGCATGAGAAAATAACTTAGGTTAACTTGAATTAATGTCGGTTGTTTAGTATAGGGTCAAGTTAACTTAACATTTTAGATTTTAAATTCTTTTTAACTGGTTGAGTACAGGTCGTTCACTGGGAGGCATATCTTAATCTTAATTCACCATTAATTCTTAAGCATAAATCAATAACTACTTAATCAATCAGATTATAATTAAATTACTTTAAGTACATGAATCTTGTATAAGAGATATTCAAATAAAAACATGCAACATTCCATTAAGAAAGAACATATTTACACATGTGATTTTTCATTAAGAATCAAGTAAACATGTTTATTACACCCATTACAACTAATTACAAAAGATTAAGGCAAGAAAAAGTTATACAAGTGAATACAAATGCCTTATTACATCAATTAAGTTCAAACTATTAAAAGGATACATGTTATTGTAATAAAAGCACAAATCATACGTCTAATAAGAAGATCAGATGTCTTAAAAGTAAAAGATTAGAAGACTAATTACAACAAGAGACATCTGATTCTCTCTTTATTTCCACTATTTTCTTCTTAATCTTCATCCCTCTCTTCTTTTCTTTGCTTCTTTGTTGTTACTCTCTCTCTCTCTTTTCATTTATTCATGTTTTTCTCTTCTTCTTCCTCTTCCTCTTCCAAACCCTCTCTATTCCCTTTACTTAGCTTTCTCCTTAGGTTCTCCCTCTTCTAACTTTCCCTTGGTACTGTACATATATGTTCACACTTAACCAAATAAAAATTTGATTTTTTTTTTAATTAGTGGCTTAGACCGGTCGAGGATATACAGCACCCCCTAGAGGGTGGGACCGGACCCTACTAGGTCCAAGCCTAATTTTACTTAGGTGCTTTATTTCCAATTCAAGCTCATGCACAGTATCCGACCTCCCAGGCCCACACACATCCACTCGTAGGCCCACATGCTCACGCCCATAGGTGCACACACACACATGCACAGGCACGCGCAACGTACGCACCCACACCCCAAGCCAAGTTTCATTTCGCACCCTGTGCTAAAAATCGAGAAGGCTTAAGCACTTTTTCGTATAAACTAGTGCGGTGCCTCACATATTACCGATGTGGGACTATCTTTCCCATGTTCTGGCCGATCTTCGGCCGATGATTCCAGGCGACTCACGGGATAATTTTGATCGAGCAAAGGCTTGATTGAAAGCCCTTTGGATGCTCTACATGATTATAACACCAATTTGGTGTTTAGGTCAGATCTAGCCCTTCGACTTGAAGGGCAAAGATTAAGGATTTTCATGGCCATTCATGGCTTGCAGAAGATAAGTTTAAGTCTTTTGACATGCAGGAGAGTGTCTAACTTCCAGATGAGGTCTAAATCACCTTTAGTAGATGATTCTGCATCTAATGGTGAAGAGAAAAGGTCCTATGTGGCTTCAGGAAGAAGAAGAAGCTAATGAGCTTTGTTTAGAAGCTTCAGAGCTCCATTTCGAGCTCTGAACAGCTCGACAGAGAGCTAAAGGTATCTGGAAAAGATTTAAATAATCTTTGCAAAGTGTTATGATTCTATCTGGGTGAATTTAGCATTCAAATCTTACCAAAAACATATTGAAAGCAGTTTGGGTTTAACAATGACCCAAACTGGACAGTGACGTGATTCACACCAAATCCTCAATAAAACTCAATCAAATCAATTCCAACTCACTCTAAATCATCCCGGATAGAATTTTAACCTTTTAATCCGGAGAATTAAACACTTAATCCTTAAATTGAACCTGGGGTTTGACTACGGTGAGCTCAAAGTTGACGTTTTGAATTAACCAATCTCTAACCTAATTGAAACTCTAGATCTGCTCTACGTCATCACATAATTTGATTCAGATCATCAAAACTAAGTTTTAAGCTAGAATTCTAGGGTTTCAAGTTCATCGCCTGAGATCCTGAAGGGTTTTATTCGGCAGAACAAGTTACAACTCTACAAAGCAAATAACCAACAGGAATGACATCATCATGCTTCACTTATGCTTTTAGACCTCTTAGATTGAATTAAATCCTAACGAAGACATCTCTCCAACTCTGTCGGAGTTGGAGAAGACAGAAGCCTAGGTTGAGCTCCAAGCACCAAAACATCAAATTGATGATCGATACATAATCCTTAGGTCATAATGAGTCATTCTGGAGTTCTACACCGAGTTCTATGTGCTGAAGATCAATTTCGACTCGCTGGAGCTCGCCGGAGCTCTAGTGATTCCAGTTCTGATACACAGAGATGAATAACACAGTAATTGAGGCCATTATTGACCCGTGGGGATTCCTAGGACGTAGAAAGATCCTAAGATCTCCCCAATTAACTCAAAGAATGATCAGAAAATAAATTGATCGTGGAATTCACAGATTAAGCATTTTGAGTTCGATAGAACTCAGAAGATCGAACTCAGAATGCTTTCTCTCACTCAATTAAGTGAAGAGAAAAGTTCTATATAGTGAGGCGATACTAATGAGCTATCTAATTAATGAAAAACTCATCTCTGAGCTGCCATTGACAACGAGCTTAGAAATGAGGGGGAATTTAGGTGATTCCAGTAGGAGGCTCTATAGGAGCAATTAAAGGGATAGTTGAGGTCTTTAGGGGTTAGAGAGGTAATGGGAGACCTCTGTTGGATGTGGAATTAACTCTGGGCACTTCACCATGGACAGTGAAGTGTTAGGCGTATATGAGTTGGTGTATGTGATTAGGTGGACAATTAGGATGGATTTGAAGTTAATTAGGGTCCTAAGGTGATGGTCTGATGATGATGAACCCTGATTGACTGTGAAATGGCCTCAGAGACCTCCACCATGGATAGTGAAGTATCAAGTGTATGTGAGTTGGTGTAGGTGATTAGGTGGACAATTAGGATGGATCTGAAGTTAATTAGGGTCCTAAGGCGATGGTTTGATGATGATGGACCCTGATTGAGTGTGAAACGGCCTCGGAGACCTCCACCATTGTAACGACCTGATTCCCGAGTCCCTACGAGACACGAGAATTGGACCGACTCAACTAATCCCAAGACCTAGTCGTCCAATGAGGAAGTAACCAAAAGAGCAGTAAAATAAACCACATTCAACATGAAATATAATTAGCAGTAACAAAATACAGCAGTAAGAAAAAGAACTACTACAACATGTACCACCACAACAGTAGAACAACATTTAACATAACAAGAACTACGAGTAAAGAAAAGTACAGAGAGTAACAAAAACTACTCACTACAGCGGAAACAAAAGGGTACAAAAGAACAGTGGTAACTCTACTGGACCCTACTCGGCCCAGCGTCCTCTGTAGCCACTGACCCTGGCTGCTCAACACCTGGCCCTGAAAAGTAACGAGTGTAGCACGTCAGCGAAACGCTGAGTAAAGTGGCAGCTAAACTAAAGAAGCAGTAAGGTGTACAGTAGCTATTTTAATTTTCTTTCTTCCTTTATTTACGTCTTTCTATTGTTTCACAATTTATCTATTTCTCAGGTCCTTCACTTGATCTCGAATGTTCCTCGTGGGAACGATCTTGATTGCAGTCTTTTCCGAACAGTAGAAGTAACACGTGGTGCTCTCCTGGCCGGGAGAGTCCCCCGTGGTGATCCTACTCTCAGTCAACCACCCCAAGGTCACGGACAGACGTAACGGTGACTACGGCACGTGCGATAAACGCACAGGTAGCTAACCCGCACTGGCACGCGGTCAGTCGTTTCCGTTAACGGGTGCGCCTAAAGCACAGCACGGAACCAGTACAGGGCAGAGCCCTCTCAGTAACAGGGGTCCAACCCCTCCATAGTAACCAAACAGGGGCCTTGCCCCTCCACAGTCCGTGCACCCTCGCCTGACTACCCTGGTTTGCCCAATGAGCCTAACAAGTCAGTGTAGGTGAGCTAGCAGAACCCCGGGGCCCGTGGGGTAGCTAGTACTTGCCCTACACTAGTAGCTCTCCTCGGTACTGCGTACACGAGGGCCAGCAAGTCGGTACAAAGTGGCCAGACCTAACCCCGGGTCCCTGGGGCGGTTGGCTCCGCTCTGCACTAAGCAGGTAAAAGGTGCTTCCCCTGGTACTACGTACCCAAGAGACAACGCATCGCCACATCTTTCCTTCTCAGTTCCATTCCTTTCTCTTTCCAGGAGATCCACTCCTAATTCCCCGTAGGGTTCCAGCTCTTTTAACTCAGAACATTCAGGTTTCACCTTTCCAGTTTCACGTTCATACATCCCATATTCTCAATCATGTTCATTTATTCATAACAGGCAGCTGTTAAACCAATTTACAGGTAGCTATTATTTCTTTTCCACATTTTCCAAGACTGCAGTATTCGTATATTCCACTAGTTTTCCCATCCTAGGATTCATGCCATACCCTAGGATCTATTATACAATCTAATTTTCCAGCCCTAGGATTCATGCAACACCCTAAGATCTACCATTCATTCTAGTTTCTCATTCCTAGGATTCATGCAATGTCCTAGGTTCTATTTATGGTTCCATAATTTAACAGATTATACTAATAAACTTAAAAATCACTCTACCAGTTACAATAGGAGTACTGGGGGCGTGGTCGGGAATCCCGCGTGCCTCCGCAACCCCGAGACTGCAATGGAACGGGGTCCTATCACAAGGAGTTTCTCAAAACAGTATCTAATCACTGTAGACAGGTAGAGGATTTTATTCCGAAAAGGACGCAACTCGAAACGCGGAAAACGGACTCCGAACGGGCCCTAAACGGGTTGAAAACGACGAAACAGTGCAAAATCAGACGTTTGGAACCTCTTCCAGACGTCTTAAAATGAGGGTCAGATGGTACCTTTGCTCTGTATAGTCTCTCAGACGTCCAGAAGCCTGCGGGGGCGTCTGGCCTAGTTCCCAGACGTCCGATGGTCACCCCGAACGTCTGGAAGTCTTTCCCGTCGTCTGGCACTGCAGTCAGACGTCTAATTCGCGTTGGATGCGAATCTCAGAACCTACGCGTACCCATTCCTCGCTCTCAGTACGGACGGTCGAAGAGAAGGAGGAAGTACGGAAATAACTTACCTTTCAAACGTCTGGACAGTCCTCCAGACGTCTTCCCCGTCCTCTGGTTGGAAACCCAGACGTCTGATTCTGGAAAAACTTCCAGAATCAGAGCGCGACTCGCCCTCCGCCCGCGACGCACGGCCGCGCCGCGTCTCGTCCGCATGCTGCTCGAGCTACAGCAGACCTCCCTCGTCACTCCGTGCCAGCTGCGCCCCCGCCGGCCGACTCTAGCAGCCCCGGCAGGCTCGAACCCTCACGGCCGAGCGCCTCCTCCCTCGCGCAACACCTCCTCCCTCACTCGCCGCGGCTGCCGCCGCCATCGCTCGCTCGCACTCCTTGGAAGAAGAAGGAGGAGCGGAGGTGATGAGAGTGAGGGAGAGGGCGAGGCTTTTTAAAGCCGCGCGGGGAGAGAGAGAGAGCAGCGCCTGCGGAGGTGAGAGGGAAAAAGAGGGCATCGCAGGCCTGCGCGCGCAGGCGCGCAGACAAAAACCACCCTGCCGCAGAAAATTAAATCCTAGACGTCTGGAAGGGGTTCCAGACGTCTGGTCAGACGTCTGGGCCAGCTCCCAGACGTCTTAAAAGACGTTTTGAAGCTGCGTTCGTAACAATATAACAAACTCAAAGGAAGTTTCGTCCCCGAAACTTGCACTAACTAGGGTGCGGGAAAAACGTCATAATAACCATAACAAACTCAAAGAGGACCGAAGCCGGTCTGAAAAGACGTACCCGCGAAGAGTTCCGGGTACAACTCCCGCATTGCCACCTTAGGCTCCCAGGTAGCCTCCTCGTACCGTTGGCTCCTCCACAAAACCTTCACCAGGGGTACTTGCTTTCGTCTCAAACTGCGGATGGCTCGGTCAAGAATCTGCACTGGCCGCTCAGGGTAGGTCGGGTCGTCGCCCACCTCGACGCCCTTGTGACTCAGTACGTGACTGGGATCGGCTACGTACTTCCTGAGGTTGGACACGTGGAACACGTCGTGCATACTAGAAAGCTGGGGAGGGAGGGCAAGCCTGTAAGCAACTGGTCCAACCCGCTCCAGGACCTCAAAGGGCCCCACAAACCTCAGCGTGAGCTTCCCTCTCACCCCAAACCGCTACAGGCCCTTCATGGGCGAAACACGAAGAAAGACGTGGTCCCCAACCTCAAACTGCACCTCTCTACGTCTCCGATCCGCATAGCTCTTCTGTCTGCTCCTGACAGTGCGGAGTTGCCTATGGATCTGCTCGACTACCTCCTGACTCTGCTGGATCAACATGGGGCCAACCTCCCACTTGGTCCCTACCTCAACCCAACTCAAGAGTGTCGTACACCTCCGTCCGTACAGAGCCTCATAGGGAGCCATGCCGATGCTCGAGTGATAACTGTTGTTGTATGCAAACTCCACCAGGGGCAGGTGCTCCTCCCAAGAGCTCCTCCAGTCCAGTACACAGGCACACAAAAGGTCCTCAAGTGTCTGCATCGTGCGCTCAGACTGTCCGTCCATCTGGGGGTGGTAAGCTGTACTAAACCTCAACCGCGTCCCCAGGGCCTGCTGAAACTCAGCCCAAAACTGGGACGTAAAGCGGGTATCCCGATCGGATACGATCTCCCGCGGAACTCCGTGTAGTCGTACCACGTCGCGGATATACCTCTCTGCCAACTGTGCTGGTCCCAAAGTGACTCGGATCGGCAAGAATCGTGCCTTCTTCATCAGTCTATCCACAATTACCCAGACAGCGTCGTGTCCTCGCTGGGTAACAGGTAAGCCCACCACCAAGTCCATGGTGATGCTCTCCCACTTCCACTTTGGCACTGGAAGCGGCTGTAGCGACCCTGCAGGCCTCTGATGCTCGGCTTTCACCTGCTGGTACACTAAGCATTACTACACGAATTCACCCACATCCCGCTTCATCCCCCTCCACCAAAACTCGTGTCTCAAGTCGTGGTACATCTTTGTGCTTCCGGGATGTATGGTGAATCTGGAACCGTGTGCCTCAGTTAGGAGCTCTCTCAACAGCTCCTCGTCTCTGGGAACGCACAACCGTCCCCTCAGGCGTAGCACCTGGTCTATGAAAGAGAAGTCCCCTGGGTCTCTCGACAGTACTATGTCGTGCAAGGACTGCAAGTACGGATCGGCCATCTGTCCTGTGATGATGCGGTCTATCAGCTCTGGCCTAGTCTATCGTGTCACCGTCACTGCCCCACAGTACCCCCGTAACTCTAGGGGTCGCCAATTGCCCACCTCCTCCAAAAGGCTCAAACTCTGTAACTGTAAATTGGCCAAGTATGCGGGCGCCTTACGGCTCAAGGCGTCAGCCACCACATTGGCCTTTCTCGGGTGGTAGGAGATGCTGCAGTCGTAGTCCTTCAGGAGCTCCAACCAACGTCTCTGTCTCATGTTGAGCTCCTTCTGATCAAAAAGATATCTGAAGCTCTTGTGATCTGTGAAAATCTCGAAGGTCTCACCGTACAAGTAGTGCCTCCAGGTCTTCAGCGCGAAGACGACAGCTGCCAACTCCAGGTCGTGGGTAGGGTAGGTATGCTCATGGGGCTTTAGTTGCCGCGAAGTGTAAGCGACAACGTGACCCCCCTGCATGAGCACACCTCCTAACCCCTGCAAGGAGGCGTCCATGTACACAACGAACCCGCCACTACTGTCAGGGATGGTGAGCACGGGAGCCGAGGTCAACCTCTCCTTCAGCTCCTGAAAACATGCCTCACAGGCGTCTGTCCAAGTGAAGGGCACGTCCTTCCGGGTCAACTGTGTCATAGGACGCGCGATCTGTGAAAAACCTCTGATGAAACGTCTGTAGTAGCCTGCCAGTCCCAGGAAACTGCGAATCTCAGTGACTGAACGCGGTCTCTCCCACCTGAGCACTGCCTCAACCTTGGCTGGGTCCACCGCCAAGCCGTCTCCAGAGATCACATGACCTAAGAAGGTCACCTCCCTCAACCAGAACTCGCACTTGCTGTATTTGGCGTACTGCCTACGTCATTTCAGAGTGTCCAGAACCATCCGCAAGTGTTGTCCGTGCTGCGTCTGATCACTAGAATAGATGAGTACATCATCAATGAATACCACCACGAACTGGTCCAAGTACGGTCTAAACACTCGATTCATCAGGTCCATGAAAGCAACGAGGGCATTGGTTAGCCCAAACGGCATGACCAAAAACTCGTAGTGTCCGTACCGAGTGCGGAAAGCTGTCTTGGAGACGTCTGCCTCCCTGATCCTCAACTGGTGGTATCCAGACCTCAAGTCGATCTTGGAGAACACCGTGGCACCCCGCAACTGGTCAAACAAGTCGTCGATCCTCGGCAGCGGATATCTGTTCTTGATGGTGACCCTATTCAGCTGTCGATAGTCCACACAAAGGCGTAGGGTACCATCCTTCTTCTTCACAAACAGTACCGGGACTCCCCAGGGAGACACACTGAGCCTCACGAAACCCTTCTCCAAAAGGTCCTGCAACTGAGACTTGAGCTCTCGTAGCTCAAGCGGTGCCATCCTATATGGAGCGGTGGAGATGGGGCTAGTCCCTAGTACTAGTGAGATCTCAAACTCGATCTCGCGCTCGAGCGGTAGTCCTGGTAACTCGTCTGGAAACACGTCAGGGTATTCTCTGACCACCGGGATGCTCTGGAAGTCTACCACAGGGCTGGGCTCTGCCACCACACAAGCTAGGAAGCCCTCACACCCCTGGCTCAAAAATCTCGCCGCCTGAAGTGCCTAAATGCACCTGAAGCCTCCGTCCACTGGCTGTCCGTGAAACTCGAAAGAAGGCAACTCCGGCAAGGAGAAGACAATCTTCCTCTCAAAACAGTCTACCAAGGCGTGGTAAGCGGACAGCCAGTCCATCCCTAGAATTACGCCAAAGTCCTCCATCTGTATCATAATCAGGTTAGCTGGCAGGATATGTCCCCCGACGCTGACCTCGCAATCCGTATACACCTCCTCAGCTACAAACAGCTGACCACTCGGGCCTCTGATTACTAACGGATTTTCTAATAGCATATAATCCTGGCCCAAACTAACTGTGAAACTGGCTGCGACAAACGAGTGCGTAGCGCCGGAATCGAAAAGTGTGTAAACGAGTCTGCTGGAAACTGAAACCATACCTGCCACCACCGAGCCTGAAGCTCTGGCATCCCTGTGTGTCAGGGCGTTGATACGTCCCTCAGCTCTAGGTGCGAACGAAGCAGCCACACTCTGCGTCGGACGGGCAGGTGTTGGCCGGTACCCTCCTCGTGACTGCTGTCCTCCTCCTCGCTCCTGGGAACCGCGGCCTCCAGTGCTCTGCGCGGGAAGTATCTGCTGACCTCCTGCCCTAGATGGGCAGTCCCTCCTGATGTGGCCCAGCTGGCCACACTGGTAACAGAGGGGA
Source organism: Thalassia testudinum (assembly GCA_037157565.1). Lineage (NCBI taxonomy): Eukaryota > Viridiplantae > Streptophyta > Magnoliopsida > Alismatales > Hydrocharitaceae > Thalassia > Thalassia testudinum. The sequence continues at coordinate 21,598,326 of JAZHRO010000054.1, read as the reverse complement.
ACCCGACTCCGCCCTCAGTGGGTCCCTGCTGTCGACTGAGTGGGGGTCCGGTGCTAACGACTGGCCTCTGTCGAGGGCCCTCAAAGGCCACTGATAGCCCTGTAAAACGTAACGGCTCTCCTGCGGACGCCACGTGTCTCCTCTCTCGCCGGCCCTATGAAAAGTCTGGCTGAAAGGGCCTCTTCCGCCCGCTGTCAGTGTCTCGCGCGGACGGGTTGGTCTTCTCGTAAGTCATGGCTGCCTCCACCACCCTCGAAAACGTAGGCAGCTTCAGGGGTTTGACATACCCCCGAATCGCAGGCCGGAGCCCCTCGGTGAACCTCCAAAGGCGCTCCTCCTCAGTAGCTACCGCTGTCGCTGCAAAGCAGGACAGCTCTAGGAAACACGTGCGGTACACGCTCATGGTCATCGTCCCTTGGCGGAGAGTGTGGAACTCCCGCCTCCTCTGGTCCTGCCACGTCTGGGGAAAGTACTGCTCGCAGAAGAGGGCGACGAACCGATCCCAGGTCGGCTCATCCCTCTCCTGTCCCCGGACCGCCCTCCACCACCTGTGTGCCGCACTCTCCAGCTGGTACGTGGCAAAGGCCACGCGGCACTCCACCAGGGGGCGAAGGGTGTCGAAAATCTTCTCCAGCTGCTCGAGCCAGTCCTCTGCCTCGGTCGGGTCCTCATCCCCCTTGAAAGAGGGGGCTTCAACTTCCGGAGCTGCCCGAAGAACTCGAAGTGGCGCCACAGTGGGGATGCTGGTGCACCTCCAGGCAACGGTGCCTTGTGCACAGAAGTATCGGAGGAAGGTGGGGGCTGCGGTGGCCCATCCCCTCCCCCGTGTCCAGCGCCGCGTCCGTCGGGTGGTCCCACAGAGGACTCCCCCTCCGCAGCCCCAGGGGGAGGCGCTCGGGGCGGTGGGTGGAGCTCCTCTCGCACAATATCCCGTATTAGCTGGGCGGGGTCCTGGGCCTGGACACCCGGGAGTAGTGGCTGGTCCACTGAGGCGTCGGCAACGGCACGCCCACCTCGCCGACCTCGTCCTCGGTCGCGCCCACGGCCTGCCTCACCAGTCTCGCGACGAGGCATCTCCTGCAAGGAGATACGAAACAAAACGGAACACGTCACTATGGAACGATACCTAACGGAAACGTCTAAGAGCTCATGTCAAAAGATATGTTGTGGTGGCTACTCTAATTATAGACATGTGAATTGGTTATTTTCCAGTCAGTTGATTCACTTCTCGGGACGACTTGCTCTGATACCATCTTGTAACGATCCGATTCCCGAGTCCCTACGAGACACGAGAATCAGACCGACTCGACTAATCCTAAGACCTAGTCGTCCAACGAGGAAGTAACCAAAAGAGCAGTAAAATAAATCACATTCAACATGAAATATAACTAGCAGTAACAAAATATAGCAGTAAGAAAAAGAACTATTACAGCATGTACCACCACAACAGTAGAACAACATTTAACATAACAAGAACTACGAGTAAAGAAAAGTACAGAGAGTAACAAAAACTACTCACTACAGCGGAAACAAAAGGGGTACAAAAGAACAGTGGTAACTTTACTGGACCCTACTCAGCCCAGCGTCCTCTGCAGCCGCTGACCCTGGCTGCTCAACACCTGGTCCTGAAAAGTAATGAGTGTAACACGTCAGCGAAACGCTGAGTAGAGTGGCAGCTAAACTAAAGAAGCAGTAAGGTGTACAGTAGCTGTTTTAATTTTCTTTCTTCCTTTATTTACGTCTTTCTATTGTTTCACAATTTATCTATTTCTCAGATCCTTCACTTGATCTCGAATGTTCCTCGTGGTAATGATCTTGATTGCAGTCTTTTCCGAACAGTAGAAGTAGCACGTGGTGCTCTCTTGGCCGGGAGAGTCTCCCGTGGTGATCCTACTCTCAGTCAACCACCCCAAGGTCACGAACAAACGTAACGGTGACTACGGCACGCGCGATAAACGCACAGGTAGCTAACCTGCACTGGCACGCGGTCAGTCATTTCCGTTAACGGGTGCGCCCAAAGTACAGCACGGAACCAGTACAGAGCAGAGCCCTCTCAGTAACAGGGGTCCAACCCCTCCACAGTAACCAAACAGGGGCCTTGCCCCTCCACAATCCGTGTACCATTGCCTAACTACCCTGGTTTGCCCAGTGGGCCTAACAAGTCTGTGTAGGTGAGCTAGCAGAACCCCGGGGCCCGTGGGGTAGCTAGTACTCGCCCTGCACTAGTAGCTCTCCTCGGTACTGCGTACACGAGGGCCAGCAAGTCGGTACAAAGTGGCCAGACCTAACCCCGGGTCCCTGAGGCGGCTGGCTCCACTCTGCACTAAGCAGGTAACATGTGCTTCCCCTGGTACTACGTACCCAAGAGACAACGCACCTCCACATCTTTCCTTCTCAGTTCCATTCCTTTCTCTTTCCAGGAAATCCACTCCTAATTCCCCGTAGGGTTCCAGCTCTTTTAACTCAGAACATTCAGGTTTCACCTTTCCAGTTTCACGTTCATACATCCCATATTCTCAATCATGTTCATTTATTCATAACAGGCAGCTGTTAAACCAATTTACAGGTAGCTATTATTTCCTTTCCACATTTTCCAAGACTGCAGTATTCGTATATTCCACTAGTTTTCCCATCCTATGATTCATGCCATACCCTAGGATCTATCATACAATCTAGTTTTCCAGCCCTAGGATTCATGCAACACCCTAGGATCTACCATTCATTCTAGTTTCTCATTCCTAGGATTCATGCAATGTCCTAGGTTCTATTTATGGTTCCATAATTTAACAGATTATACTAATAAACTTAAAAGCCACTCTACCAGTTACAACAGGAGTACTGGGGGCGTGGTCGGTAATCCCGCGTGCCTCTGCAACCCCCGAGACTGTAATGGAACGGGGTCCTATCACAAGGATCAAACACAAGGAGTTTCTCAAAATAGTATCTAATCACTGTAGACAGGTAGAGGATTTTATTTCGAAAAGGACGCAACTCGAAACGCGGAAAACGGACTCCGAACGGGCCCTAAACGGGTTGAAAACGACGAAACAGTGCAAAATCAGACGTCTGGAACCTCTTCCAGACATCTGGAACCTCTTCCAGACGTCTTAAAATGAGGGTCAGATGGTACCTTTGCTCTGTATAGTCTCTTAGATGTCCAGAAGCCTGCGGGGGCGTCTGGCCTAGTTTCCAGACGTCCGATGGTCACCCCGGACGTCTGGAAGTCTTTCCCGTCGTCTGGCACTGCAGTCAGACGTCTGATTCGCGTTGGATGCAAATCTCAGAACCTACGCGTACCCATTCCTCGCTCTTAGTACGGACGATCGAAGAGAAGGAGGAAGTACGGAAATAACTTGCCTTTCAGACGTCTGGACAGTCCTCCAGGCATCTTCCCCGTCGTCAGGTTGGAAACCCAGACGTCTGATTCTGGAAAAACTTCCAGAATTAGAGTGCAACTTGCCCTCCGCCCACGACGCACGGCTGCGCCGCGTCTCGTCCGCCTGCTGCTCGAGCTGCAGCAGACCTCCCGCGTCACTCCGTGCCCGCTGCGCCCCCGCCGGCCAACTCTAGCAGCCCCGGCAGGCTCGAACCCTCACGGCCGAGCGCCTCCTCCCTTGCGCAACACGTCCTCCTGCACTTGCCACGGCTGCCACCGCCGCCGCTCGCTCGCGCTCGCACTCGCTGGAAGAAGGAGGAGCGGAGGTGATGAGAGTGAGGGAGAGGGCGAGGCTTTTTAAAACCGCGCGGGGAGAGAGAGAGAGTAGCGCCTGCGGAGGTGAGAGGGAAAAAGAGGGCATCGCAGGCCTGCGCCGGCAGGCGCGCAGACGAAAACCACCCTGCCGCAGAAAATTAAATCCCAGACGTCTTAAAAGACGTTTTGAAGCTGCGTTCGTAACATTACCTGGAAGTGCAAATGAAGAATTAGTGAGGCCAGACTTGGCCTCATTGGAGCTGAGGAAGGAAGTACTGAAGTCTAACTAAGCTTATTATACTAATCTAAGCTACACTAAGTAATCTACGGTTACTTGGACGAAAAGAGGGGGAAGAATCTCGGTCGAAAGGTGCGTAACGGAGGATGAAATCAGAGGGTAGGGAATAGAGCTCCGGCGAGAAGTTGAAAGTGGTGATAGAGAGGAAGTGGCACTCCTCAGCCTTGTTACAGTCATCCGGAGAGGAAGAGGAGGTGAGAGAGGCGAGTCCCTCGCGTGGAGGAGCTTTGATTGGGGGATGAGAGGTTGCCGGAGGTAGCAGAGGAATAGCCTATCGTTGGCCGCAGTTGGAGAAGAAGGATAGGGGATCGACCCTTGAGATCAAAGGGGTCAAGGTCTATTTATAGGTTTTGGCGGCTGTGAAGGAGGGTGTATCTAGACACCAATAGGTCTAGGTTCAAGGTAACCACTGGCGTCATCTCCGACGTCAGTGAGGTTACTCTCTAACCCTAAATAGGATTCAAGGATCATCCAGACCGTGGGATGAAGTGAAGAAGGTGAGCGCAAGCTCCAGGAGCTTGGTGAGGGTGGAATGGTGTTAGATGGAAGGTGATCGTGAGGTGACGTCACCACCAAACATCAGCCGTTCAAGCGGCTGAAGAAGAAATGAAGAAGGTGTTTGTAGGGACCTATGTGCAAGGAAAATCAAGGACCTAGGTGAAAGGAAAGGACTCAAATGCAATGAATTATATGAACTAAAATGTAAACAGAGGTCATTTAAGTTAATTTTAATTTAATTCTTTTCCAACTTTTTCTATATAATTATAAATTAGCTAAATATTATATTAAAGCCTTGTGTTCACATTTTTGACCCATTTATTTATATTTATTTACTTATTAACTTACTTAAGTTATTTAAGACTTAGGTCTTAAGTTAAACTTAAGTTAAATAAGATATTAATTAGGTAACTAATTAATGGTATTTTGAGTCCATTTATTAATTAAGTTATTAATAATATTAATTGGCTGATAATTTAACATTTTTAAATTATTTTAAGATCCTTTATTGATTTGTCTCTTATTTTATAATTAACCCTTTTATAAACATATTCCTAGCTAATTAACTAGGAAAACTAGTTAATTAGGAGTAATTAGAAGTCATGATGAGCCTCTCATCAACAACCATTAAATTTCAACTCAAATTAAACTACATATTCTACTCAAACTACCTGTGGACACACCCGACATTTAACATCTATATACGTGGGTACACCCCACAAACATCAATTACAAAAGGTAAATAAACTATATATTTTAATTAAAAATAGATTAGGAAATCAACAATAATAAATTACAAAAAAACCTAATTAACTAATTAAATTTGGATGATGAGGTAGTGGTGTTGTTGTCGAAGGAGGGAGGGTCAAGAGGTGTGGGAGGAGGAGGAGGTGGTGGTCTGCGGTGGTGGTGGGATGAGGAGGATGAGGTGGGAGGAGGTGGTTGACAGTTGGTGGTGGTGGTGGGAGGAAGAGGAGGTGGTGGTGGTCTGGGGTTGGTGGTGGGAGGAGGAGGTGGTTGGCAGCTAGTGGTTTGGGAAGGAGGTGGTGGTGGTGGTGGTCTGTGATTGGTGGTGGGAGGTGGAGGAGGAGGTGGGAGGAGCTAGCACGCGGGTGGTGGTGGTTGTTGGCTGGTGGTGGGATGAGGAGAAGGAGGAGGTGGTGGTCATGGTCTGTGGTGGTGGTGGTGGGAGGAGGAGGAGGTGCTGTGGGGATGGGGAGGAGGTGGGAGGAGGTGGTGCAAGGATGGGGAGGTCGTGGTGGTGGTGCCTGAGGTGGTGTTCATCGAGGGGAGGGGGAGGGCGGCGGAGGAGCTGTTGACGAGGTTGAAGAGGAGGTGGTCGGCGAGGAGCCCTTATCGAGGATTGGGCACCGGAGGATGGCTGCACAGTCTCTGGGGAGAGGAGGTGCACTGGAGTCGACGGAGGAGACGCGGTGCCCGGTTATCGGGGAAGGGAGAAGGAAGAAGGAAAGAGTCGGGTGCACGCAACAGTTTTTGATGAATTTTTCTCAACTATTTTAGATTAAAAGATCAAGGAATGTATTTGAAAAATGTCTTTTTGCCTCCACGATTTTTGAGGAGAATATCTTTGATCATTTATCTAATAACGATCGATTATATTTTTATTCTCGACGGTTATATATAAACGGTCGAGAATGATTTCAATCCTAAACTCGTTATTAGATCGAACTTTTCTCAACCATTTTAAATTGAATGGTCGACGATTGTTTTTGAAAATATAATTTTTAACATCAAAGATTTTCGAGAAGAATGTCCTCGACCGTTCATTTAATAACGGTCAAGTATATGATTATTCTTGACTGTTATAAATGATCGAGAATAATCTTAATCACTCCACCTCCTTGGTAGATGATAAAATTAATGATCGAACTTTTGATAATAATTATATTTTATGATAATTGAGAATATAATTATCATCCATCGTTATATAATGATTGAGAATTAACTATAAAATATAATACATTTTCTACCATTACATCTTTTGGTCGAAAATGACATGCTACACTCGAACGTACGTCAACCATTGGTTGTTTAATGTTGCTTTCAAGGTTCAGCGTCGATACATCTTTTTTTTTTTTTTGGTCTGTGTGACGCAATATGGATGTCTTTATCAGTGCCGGAGACAGCTTGTTATATTTAATCATCCTTTCTTTTATTTGATATTTCTCTATCTTTCCCTTGAAAGAGGCAGAAACAGCGGCGAAATCTGCCCCAGAAATTGCAGGAAATTCTGGCTCTTAATTTACCTAAATTCAAGTACCTCACCTAAAGAGATGTGAGACGTTGAACCTGAGAAATGGCCGATAAAGCTCGAAGGGAAAAAAAATTTTTTCTTCTTCCATATTTAAGGTTCCGGGATGGTCTAAAATGGATTTGATGGATGGAAAGGATGCATGTTACCTACTTCAATCTCTTTTTATTTTTTTGATGATCCACAATTTCTTGTGGTTAAATAAAGGAAATTAAGCAACCTCGCAGCATCAAGCATGAGATAAACAGGGCCAGGACTTGAACTTAGGTTCCTTCTATCATAATAAGTGATTATCTTCGGCTGAACTATACTCTGATGGGTCTTACTTCACTTAATGTGGGAGAACAATTAGTTGTTGTTGCCGTTGCAGATAGAATGGTCCCTAGTTTTTATTTCCCTGGCTGTCAAAAATAGAGTTCAAATTTACGTATATTCCATATAGACATGGAAATTAAAGTCTGTTCAACCTTTTAGTCGTATCTTGTCTCATTTTACTTGGTTCGATTTTGCCAAGCGATAAATAATTTATCAATTTTAGTATAATTGGGTTGGATTATTTTGTAACAGCTACAATTCCTAAGGGATACCTTTGAAATATGTCAAATATTATAAAAGAAAAACATTCCGTATAGATATACAAAATCTAATACACATGACTCATCCCTCTCTTATTAAAAAGGGAGATCACGTATAAAAATGATATCATTTTCTTTTTATGAGTAAATGTTAACTTGTATTTCTAAAGTAATATTTACGTATCATTGATCATTGTAAAATCACCAGGAAAGGGTGCACGGAAATATCATTCCATTTCCGCACCATGCAGGGCTCGAGAGCTGCCGTGCCTTCTCATGGAAGCGTGAGATGATTTGATTCGTTACAACAGTATATAGTTTTGGTATAGAAGCAGGTATGACTCTGTGGCTCACTGGAAACTTAATTAATATGGCCAGCGTAAGATTAATTCATGACTTACTAATAATCTTTAGTATATGGCCAACGTGGTGGTAGATTTATTGATCTTATACCAATTTTTGACGGATAGCATCTGATGGATGCCAGTTTCTCGTCGTTTCTCAAGACTGAAGAGGCTAACCAGACCGTAATAAAAATCTTTCGTTTCTTTGGGACATCTCAACAGGCTACTTTATCTATCAACTAAACAACGTATCAGGTCATTCATAAGAACATATCCGCAGTCAAAGTAAACACGGACAGGCCTTACTCGGCAAACCAAACCAAAATTGAGGATAACCTCCTCGTTAAAAAATCTTGCCTGCTCAACAATAGGGATATGAACAGGTTGAATTTGATTAAATTTATATTCATTTTTATTTATAAAATTCGTACTCTTACCTATTGGGTAAAAAAATTTAAACTTATATCCATTTATCCATCGATTTTCCATTTTTATAAATAGACCCTACCATCAAAATATACCTACAATAAAGTCAACTAAGGTAAGAAGAAGATCGACAACATAATTCATTGCTACTTTGCAACGAATCTCAAATGATATAATAATTATATCATTCATGGCATATAAAGAACACCTGAGATATTTTACTAAAAAATAACAATATGTCATGTATAACATAAAACATCAAGAATATATACATAATTCAAATCAAATATATGGATTGGGTTAATTAGTATGGATTCAAACCCATACCTATACCTGAATTTGACAAGATTTTTCTAATAAAACTCATATCAAATTCTGAATCCATGAATTAGGCTGATTGAAACTTGCGTCCATGCTCAACTGAAACTTGCATCAGGTGAAATGCATGATGATGTAACAAAATAATGCTCCTACGGTATGAAAATAACGAGCTAAAAAGGATCATCTACCTATAGCTAGCCAACTTTTGTAACAACGTATGTACGAATAGCTCTCCATGTGGATCGAGACAAAAAAAAAAAAAAGTGAATGATACAGTATTAACTACGTTGATTAAAAAAACTGATACAACCTGACAATGGATCGGTTATCAACCTAAAATCCCGACTCGAAGACTCATTTGTTAAAGGGTCAGAGATGGGTCGCGTCGGGTCTGTAAGGAAAATATTAGGTTGGGTCTCGGGTTCCAACATGCAGACCCATTTAGTTCTCAGACTCGACCCGTTTTTACAAGTAATCGTGGAAACAGATCAAATTCGACGCGACTCCATTGACATCCATGTTCCCACATGAGAAGGAGAAAAAAAAAAGAAAAAAAAAAGGAAATGATTAAAAAAAAAAATCTAAACCAAAGCATCACGGAAGTGATCAACAGAGGGGTGGCGCGGAGATCACGTGACGGCCTGCCGCGTGGCATCTCCGACGACCGTTGACGCTGGAACGCAACAGCAGAGGAACAATTCCCATCTAACGAACTTACGCAGCGAATAGAGCGCGGAGGCTCCGGCTGACCAACGTCCCCACTCGGCTCCGCGCCGAGGCGAGCCGGCTAAGCCGACCCAGGAAGCCCTCGCTCGGCGGCACCCCCCATGAGCTCTCTCATCTCATCTCAGATATATCGTCCATCTCATCTCGTCTCGTCTCGTCTCGACCTCGCACCGCTCCCTCCTCGACAGGAGACGTGGTTCATTGGGGCTGCTGGATATTCTCACCACCCTCCACCACTGTTTCCACCTCCTCCTCCGTGCGACGTATCATATTCATATGGGAGGTTGGAGAGAACCACAGGTAGGTAGATAAGAGTATATGTCATCAAAGTTCTCCTTCCCCTTGTCCCTTTTTTTACTTACATAATAGCATCATCCACCCGTGCCTTTCGCCAAGACCCTTGTTTGGCCTTTCCCTCCCTCCTCTCTCTATTTCTGCCGGCAGAAGGTTTTGCTTGGGGCTTTTCCAGTAAATCTCTCTCTCTCTCTCTCTCTCCCCCCTCCGGTGAGGTGGGGAAAGGTGCTTTGCTATTTTTGTTAGCTGTTTCGATGGTTTGGGTGTTGGTTCCATAGGTTGAATAGGGTTGCCTTCAAAATCGGATCTTGGAGTCGATTTCATGTTCGTTGGATCGATTGGTGGTGGGCTGTGGGTATTGGTTGGTTTTCTGTGGTTAGCATACTGGTGATTTTTTGGCATGTCATTCCTGGATTTTAGAGATTCGGTTGGTACACCACTTAATTGGTTGTGCTTACGATGACAGCTGCCAAGTGGGAGACTAACGTGGGAATGAGATTGGGAGCATTTGGCAGCCGTTGCTGACTTTGGGAATGTTCTCCTCTTCCTCTCCTTACTGGTTTCCTTTGTTTCTGAACCTTGTGGAATTGGAGTTGGAATTGGATTTGGATGATCTCGTGCTTGTTGTCGCCCTGATATTTGTCTCTGCATCTGCAGATGCTTGATTAGAAGCTGTTCTCGGTTCATGTTCACGTCATCCGGTGGTTTCGCCGTGGTCGTGTATGTGCTGGTGGTGCTTGCTTCTGCAAGACATGAACTATTGTGTCAAGTAGCAGCTGATGATGCCGATTTTTTTTTTTCTTTCTCACGCGATCGATACCCTGTATTCCCTGTAGAGAATACAAGTGTGCTTGATGCTTGGAAACAGGAAATTAGGATCTAGCTATGCAGGCCTTTTGGATTTTATTTTGTGTTTCTATCTATATGCTGTTTATTTTCACTGCATGTCTTGTTCTCACTGGGGTCTTGATTTGGTCAGGTCGTTGGACGATGAATGGTATTGTCTTTTGTTTAACCAGAGATAATGAGCAATGAGAAATGATTTGCTTTCGTGTGGGTTCTTTTTTTTGTTTTTGGGTAAAGTTTTGGAACGGCGTTGGTTTTTTTTTTTGTTTTTTCAAGCTTCCATGGTGGAAGAAGAATTTTTATTTGCTCAGACTTGCCGTTATTTGTTTTCCCTTCATGAGGATGGCATAATGTTAATTTGAATCCCTTTTTTTTTCACTTTCAGTTTGTTTTGGATGTGTGGTAGTTGTTGCCTTCTGATAATTTCTCGCTGGTGCAAAATTATAACCATATTGACCTGAATATCAGCAGAGTTTTATTTTACCAAATTCAAGTAGTTGCTGCTACAGTTTATCGTTTACTCTGTTTTTATCAGAACGTTGGATCCATGGATGGCATTTCAAGCACATTTTGACAAGACATTCTACAAAGTTACGAATCAGTTTTTTTTGTTTTCCTTTCTTTTTTTGCGAGTAAGTTACAAATCACTTAACACAGTTATTTTTGGATTTGTTTTCCATATTTGCAAAAACAAAAGTAATAGGTTTTCTTTTAAGAAAAAGGTAATAGGATTTCTGGCACATGTTCAGCTGTTGATCTTGCTACAGCTTACTAATGACAATCAAAGTCATTTGATCTTTTTTTTTTTTTTAATTCTACTCTTCTTTGGATTCATCAATCAAATTCATTTATCAGATTTTTTCCCCTTTCAATTCTGCTCTCCGTTTGATTTGTCATCCTTATCTATTTACTGATTAGGTTCTTTTGATGTTTAAATAAAAAGCAACATATAATTACAAAGCTTGCAGCCATTACAATTTTAGACCTGATTTATTTAGAAATTGTGATTCTTTCAAACATTCTGGGGCTCTCGAAGACATTATTTACTGCAACGAGTTTGTAATTCTTCGGCTTTCAGGGGTGAAAACTCTAACTAGGATAAACATATGGTGGATAATGTCAATCATTTTCAAAAAATCTTATGGATTTTTATATCCTTGAGTGTGCATGTTACCCCATCATATATTTAGTTCTTTTACTTTTTTTCCGCATGTCTTCATTTTAATGTAGACAACAGATGCTCGAAAACCTACATGCATACATGCATGCAGACATTAAGCCTGTTATTTGGATGTGAAGCAATATTTTCAAGTTGGGAAGGCTGTACTTATTTATTTATTGAGGAACATTGTTTTAAATTTGTGGTTTTGAAAAAAGTGTATTTTTTGATGTAGAAGGATTTAATTATGTAGGGTTAGTGTGTACAATCTGTTTTTGCTTTGTGCCTTGAAAGCAATCCTGGTGACTACTGTGCTGTCACCTGGATTGTTTAATAGGAGATGCATTTGTTTTTGTACTCTTTTTATCATAATTATTTATTATGTGTCCTTCCGGTTTTGTTGTGACATTTGGAAAAAATACAAGGTCATTTTCCACAAGTTGTTGTATTTACATTTCTATACTTGTTGCATGATTTTATTCATGCTAAGCAGTTGCCTTGGAGATTTTTGTGAAGAGCAATTACCATGTAGCCTTTTGTTTACAGTTTCTATAAAAACTTATTCCTTGACCTCCTCGGTTCTTAGCAGTTGCCTTGTAGTGTTGATTTATGCTTTTGATGAGATTAGATTCCCTGACCTCATTCATGCTACGCAGTTCCTTGGAGTAATTTTTTTTAAAGAGCAAATGCTGTGTAACCTTTTGTATACAGTTTCTATGAGAATTTATTCCTTGAGTCCGGATTCTAAGCAGTTGCCTTGAAGTGTTGGTATACACTTATTGTGGGAATTTTTTCCTTTTATGAGCACTTGCCAAGTGCCTAACCTATGTGACTTTTGCATACCTGTTTGCCACTTGGCACTTTTCAAAAGTTGGCTATTCTGGGCCGAGTAACACATTCCATGATCTTGAGTGGTGACTATGTGAAAGGTTGCCTAATGTTAAATATCCTCATAAAAAACCCATGCCTGAGAGGAGTTCTCTGGATACATTCTTTATCATCTATTGGGAGTTGTAATTCAGAGCTACTTTGGGGCAATTTAAATCCCTAAATAGGAAAAAAGAAAAGAGAATTTCTTGCTGAGGGCAAGCAGTTCCTAATTGCTTGGTTTAGTAAGTGTTAAAATGAGATGTTGTGTGCATATATATATATATATATATATATATATATATATATATATATATATATATATATATAATGTTGTCAAAAAAAATATTTCCATCTTTCAATAGCAGATTTGCATCTCTCTTATCTTTTTACTTTACAGAGTAACGCTACATTAAGATTTGCTTATTATTATTATTTTCCTTTCAGAGTGGTCTTCCTGGGATACTTGATCAGAACTTCAATGAACTTTTCCTTGTTGGGTGTTTCAGAGATTCTTAAGCATGTTTTACTTTTCCAAAAGCTGGGAAATTGATAGACTTTGAGCTCGGTCCTGAAATCAACTTAAGTCGGCTATGGACCGGGCTGATGTATCTGGTTTCGTTAGTGGAGGCTGCATCACCTTCTGCTGCTATTTTGTTCCTACAAGTACACGGATATAAGCAAAATAGTCTGACATGTTGACCTCTCCCTACTTGACGAAACAATCAACACGTTGACCTTTCCCTCTGTTTTGATGCCTTTTCTTTCTCATAGCATGGATATCAACATGGCAAATCACTTAGTTTATGGGATGGAGCACATGTCAAACTGTGGCAAAGAGGATACTTTTGGTGACACTGCATTGCGCCTTAATAGCTTTGCCTTTGGTGTGAGCAGCACCAATAGTGTTGGGGATTCTTGCGGTCAGGTGGTTCCTCCTCACGATGATCCATGCATGCTATTTCTTGGTTTGGGTCCTGATCCTAGTCTACAAGGTAGCAACCGTCCTTTTGCTGCTGCCGGCATATCAAATGATCCTGTTGCGTGTTTGAAACATGGATCAGGAGATAATGTCAATTCCGGAATGCTGCAGCTTGGACTGTCACGGGAAGAAGGAGAACCAGTAACGAACACCGAGCAGGGTGATCACAATGTTGCGTCTGCCAATAACTACTTATATCCCAATGGCAAAAACAATTTCCATTCGGTGCTCGATGAGGGTTCAACTAATGGTGGTGGTTTCATGCCGTCTCTCCTTTTGACACCAAGTCTTGGAAGTGCACATGCTGGCGAAGGCAAGCCTGACATTGTGGCCTCCTCTCAAGATTGCCAACACCATAGTCCTGATCCTTCAGCTACTACAGATTGCTCGGTAGCAAGTCTCATGGATCCCACAGATGAGACTACTGTTCATCACTCTCGTGGGCATGCCCACCAACCAAAGAAATGCAGGTTTGAGGGATGCTCAAAAGGAGCAAGGGGTGCATCTGGTCTATGCATTGCGCACGGAGGCGGGCAGAGGTGCCAGAAACCCGGATGTAACAAAGGTGCCGAGAGCAGGACAGCCTTCTGCAAGGCGCACGGGGGAGGGAGGCGATGCGAGAAACTTGGCTGCACGAAAAGCGCTGAAGGAAAAACTGACTTCTGCATTGCTCACGGAGGTGGTCATCGTTGTGGTCACGAAGGATGCACCAAGGCAGCCCGTGGAAAATCCGGTTTTTGCATTCGTCACGGTGGCGGAAAGAGGTGCAGTGTAGAAGGGTGCACCCGCAGTGCCGAAGGCCAGGCAGGGTTGTGCATCTCGCATGGTGGGGGCCGTCGGTGCCAGCATCCAGGCTGCACCAAGGGCGCACAGGGGAGCACCATGTACTGTAAGGCCCACGGTGGAGGCAGGAGGTGCATCTTTGAAGGCTGCACAAAAGGTGCGGAGGGCAGAACATCTTTGTGCAAGGCACACGGTGGAGGGAAGCGCTGCGTCTATGAAGGGTGTACCAAAAGCGTCCATGGTGGTACAGATTACTGCGTGGCACATGGGGGAGGAAAGCGGTGTGCAGTGCCAGGCTGCACCAAGAGTGCTCGTGGCCGGACTGACTTCTGTGTAAAGCATGGCGGTGGGAAGCGCTGCAAGCATGGAGGGTGTGGGAAGAGTGCCCAAGGTAGCACGGATTTGTGCAAGGCCCACGGTGGCGGGAAAAGGTGCAGCTGGCCGGATGGCTGCGATAAATTTGCTAGGGGGAAGAATGGGCTCTGTGCTGCCCATGCGAACAAAATTGCAGCTGCTCAGCGAGGAGGTGGATCGTGGAATGCGCGCGCTGCAACATTTCCTGTCCTTGCATCTGGTAGCAGCATGGATGAAGGTGATTCCTCAGGTGCCAGCGCTTCTCTGGAAAGCAGGGGAAGGATCCCTCTCCAGATGCCTCATGTTTTCCTGCCTCTATCCATGAGATCCACGCTCTCCCCCACTGCTGAGGGTGAGACGTCTTGTGCTGGGCACAAGGGTGGTGACAGCGGATTCGTGGTTCCGGAGGGGAGGGTGCATGGTGGTGGCCTCTTGCTTCTGCTTGGTGGGAGCTTCCACAGTGCCAACATCGGCGGTGATGGATTGGTTTAGTTGATTCTGAACCACCGTAAAGGGGTTGGTGGAGTGGCAAAGCTTCTGTATTGGCACCTATAGGTTATGGAATAAAATTTCACGACCACCATCATCCATATTTACCCTTCTTTCAGAAGAAAGTCTAAATCCAGTTAAGTATTGTTTCCTTTGGAAGAAAAGATACAGGTGCATATGTACATTTGATTTATTGTGGTGGTGTGATCTCCCCTTGTGGTATATGTATATTACGGGGCATTAAAAATGTGAAACTTATGGCCTTTTTGTCTCTCTTTTCGTGCCCATGATAGGGTTAGATTTGCAACCTCTGTATATAACCCTTTGATAATCTATTCCATGTATATATAACATAAAGGTATGTGCCTGTGAGCTGGTGGCTATCTTATTACTGTTTTGACATGCTTACTGTGAAAATTACTGTGTTAGTCGTCGGATTCTCAAGATGCTTCTCTGTTTACTATGTGATTAACATAGATTTGGAAAATAATCCTGAAAAAGTTAGGGTTAGTTTATGTTACGAGATGCATTTCATAGGATAAAAATTTGTAAATAAAGGATATCTCGTGTTATTGTTTACATGTAACTCGAGATAATTCCATTGAGGTGTTTACATGAATAGGAGATAAAGTGGAAATAAGTTGAAATTGCAGAGGATTTGGATATATGATAATTCATCCCTCACTCGTACTCAAGTTCGAGGAAATTTGAGTTTAAGGTAAAATACATGTTCACCATGAAAAAGGTGGGTATCCCACGATGTAAATGGTGTTTTGCATGTGGGCCACCATTGTTCACAAGGTGGTGACTTCTGGTGAGAAGTGGCGTCAGCATGGTGTGAATGCCGCTTAAGCAATATAAATAAATTTATATTTCCAGTCGCCCTCAACTCTTTAAATATGTTAAACTTGTGAATAAATATGGGCAACTTGGAAGCGCTGTGTATTCAACCCTTGGGAATATTTGAAATTCGAATTTGTGCTGATTCATGGGCGGTGCTCACTGGATGGCTGTCCACAATCCAATCTGCTTTAACAAATTTAGACTTTCGCAATCTGATGTAATGTAATCCACTTTAGGCCTAATGCAATCTAATCTAATAAAAATCATTGGAATTAGTACCAGCAGATCAGAGTGGGCTTTTTCTGCACAATCAAAATAGTAAACACGTGCTTGTCCTGGTGACTAACTTGAATTTTGAAAGATCAAGATTCTCTAAAATTAAAACCTAAAGCTCACGGTACATTTCTTGCATTTTATCCTACAAATACAATCAGATGTCGTACGAATTTGAGAAATAAAAACTAAGCTTCTTACAAGTAAAGGAATCGACTCCAAAGCTTATAAGCATTTTTGTAAGGAAACAACTCAAATTTTAATGGATTAAATTCGATTGCAATCATTATTTGATCTGCTCCATACTTAGAGGTAAAAGATCTGATCCAATCCAATCTGGTTGAAGATCGAGTGGGATGGGTTGTGGATTTATTTATCTGATTTGTGTGCACTGGTAGGACCAAATATTCACAAGAGATTTGCGGTGTATTTAGTTTGATGGTCCTTACACATACGAGCAATCCATCACGGAAGCTCTTCGAAGTTTTCCTTTTCTTATCTTTTTTATTGTATGATTGGAAGCTCTTTGCATTGAAAGCTGAACAGTCGAAGAAACTACAATCATCAGAAGGGTATGATCTGTTTGGACATGTATACAAATATCGGAAGACTTCGATTCGATGCCTTTTTTTTTCCAATCACATCCGAAATGGGAAAATTTATTTCAGTTGAACCAAAATTTCCAAAATAAAGGCAAACAAAAGTTACAATTCCAGGCGATAGAATATACCTCTGCTCTCCGGATAACATTAATTTCAGTGGATACATCAGTACCAACAAATCGATAGTCTTGATTTGATTGAAAGGCAAACATTAGACTCCTTGCACCATCCTGTTGTTCAGAATTGCAACGATTTATTTCAGATTTCGCTGTCAGAAAAATGTACTCTTCCTTCGATGGAGACCAACGGGCAAAATCCTACTTCATGCTATAACCATATTTTTGATTAGAAAACGAATCCTTGTTGTTTACGTCAGCTTGGAGTCCAAACTGGAGAACCGAAACCATTTGGTGTAATGCGAAGTTCCTTATTCGAGTGCATGACAGGATACTTGTCAAACAGATGATCCGAAAGGTGACATAAGTACTTCAATATCTATTGTAATGCCCTTCCTTATCTTTGCGTAGGCTTCTGCGACGAACTTAAGCGTCGTAATTTTATCCTGATATTGGTGAAACGTTGATGGGCGTGAAAAAAATCCGTTTATTATCATTGGTTCATGCGGTCTGTATCTTTGATCCTATACTCCTCCTACTTTAAGGGGCCACTGACAACTTTGGATGCTCTAGGGTTAGTTTACTTGAAAGTTTAAAGAAGTGATGTTAAGAAACGTAAAATTGATGTTAACCTTTAATTGTATTTATTTACAAAATGATGTTAACATTAATTTGTATTTATTTGAATTAATGTTAAGTTGTAATGTTAACTCTTGTAATGTTAAGAATTTGAATCTGAAACCATGAAAGCATAATAAAATTGTAGAACTTAAACATAGATTTATCTAACATCAGTAGCAACTGATTTTAGACAAACCAATGTTAAGAACTTTTAACTTGTTTTAACTAAAAAAGAGTTAATCCTCCAAGTAAACAAGGATCAATTCTTCAAAAAGGAGGTTAACCCCTTAATTAAACTAACCTTTGACCCTTAGACTTTGTTAATGATTAATGAAATTACTCTCTGGATTTAGATCTACACTTGATGCGATGAAGATTGATTTTCTCATAAATAAGTGGTAAGATAACAGCTAGTTTTGCCTGTAAATAGAAGGCTTTATTACGCTCACATCCTGACAGAAGTGTGATCCTGTAAAGAATTGGCGTTTTTTAGACACTTTGACTTATTTGCCGATTGATTAATGGTAAATATTCTTCATAACAACAAGGAGGAAAAAAAATAAAAAAAAAAACCGTAATGATATCATTGCTTCATATCTTGGGTAGAAATAATAGCGATGCGGCGACCATGACGCCAACTTATCGATTTTTTTAAAAGCATGGCTCTTTCAATGGAAAGGCAACACGTATCCGGGAATAAAATAAGTTCCCAAGATGTGTTTGTAAAAAAATGATGTGATTTTTTTTTTTTTTTAACTCAAAAATGATGTGATTTTTTTTATTGCATTATTGAGTGGCCCGCAGCAAAGCGGATGGTTGCTTGGAACCACGGCTCTGCCTCAGCCGGCGGCGGCTCCCGCCCAGCCGCGCTGCGAAACTCCAAGCCGACGACTTGCAGGAATGACCGGGTCTAGTGACTGTATTTATAGCCATTGACAGGCAAAATGGTAATGGTAAGAAAACATTCATAACCCACCAAAGTATAGTTCAATTGTTGATAATTATTAACTAAGATAAAGGAGATCCCAGTTTGAATTCGACCCTGTATTATTGAAGTTTGAATTTCGATCCTGTATTATTTGAAAGTTTGTGTTGCAGGATCGTTAATTTTTTTAATTTGCATGTAAGGAATTTCGAGTGAAAAAGGAAAAACATTTATAGCTAGTGACTGTATTTATAGCTAATAGTGACATCTATACGTGGAACTCCGAGGACGGGAGGAACGAAAACAACTAATGCCTGTATTTATTGAACATTTCTATCAATATGGTAATGGCAAGAAAGTCAAAGCAGATGTTACACCAAGGGACTTCACTTCTCCTATAGCGGAATTCCAAATAGCAATCCTTCTTCTTTTGGTTGAGGGGCAAGTCGCATCTCTGCGGCGGAGATGCTATGGCATAAATGTTATAGCACAAAAAATCATTTCCTATTTCAGGAAACTCTTCTGATTTTGTAGTGCGAAAACGTTTTGTGTGCTATTAACAAACAATTGTTTTTTTTATGCTATACATTTTGTTTGCCCTGTGAAATTTGTTCCACACCGCCGTGCGATGCATTATGTCATTCCTATAGGGTAACTCATCCACATCTTCACGAAAAGAAAATACCATTCTGTGACATATTAGAGATATGAAGATAATGCTTCACCGTCGATAATCAAATAAGTGGGTGTACATCAAAGCGATGTATGGTATGTAGCACTAAAAAAGGAGCCCTTTTTTTGCTAAAGGGCGAAGCATACATGGCTTTTGCGTTACCTTTTAGTTTCTACCCTCCTTCACCACAACATCATACATCTCCAACAACACCACCTCTAATAGCACTTCAATAATCATCCCTCTGTCATCACCAATAACACTACCACCACCGCCCTTCATCAACCATCACAACCACAACACCGCCACCACTGTTACCACCAGGTCCATGCCACCCGTTGTAAAACAGGGTGTAGGTAAAGGCGAAAAGGTAGAAGGAAGGGGGAGTCACCACTTCTTCCCTTTTTTGGTTGGGGTTGGCTGTTGCGGGGTAAAGTTGGACCAAGGGCTCTCTCAAATTGGGTGACCGTAGTGAAAGGTGATCCACCAGTTAAACGTTTCCTTTTAATGGAGTCGAGGAGAAGGCTGGAATTTGTACGTGCCATGCTTAGATACATGATATTTGTGACCAGGTTTCTTTACAAGTAAAGGATGACTTGACTTGTAATCATCGTGCATTCTCCTATGAACCAGGTGAAGTACAAAGCAAAGACAAAAAGGCTCTAATGCAATCAAGGATGTTCCGACTGTAAAGTCCAAGCCCCCAATACACAATGAGAATTTCATTTGTCTTTGCCTAGAGAAACGCCATATCAACTGACATGCTTGATCAGCAATCCACCATTTTATGAGTTTAGTGTCATCCTAGAATGCAAGTTCCTCTACCCCACTAACAAAAATCATCCAAATTGTGCCTTTATGCCTTCATTGCCTTGTTCATTGACTTTTCAATGATGGGGAACAATTTGACACTCTCTCCCTCTCCCTCTCCCTCTGTGCCGAAAAGAATGCATTTGTATACATCAAGCCTTGACTAACATAGTTCGCACGGTGAAGACGAGGCACCTTTACCGTGTGCAATGGCACATTAACACAACCCAGGAAAAGAATTCCAGTATGTACAAGGGCACAGGAATTCATCATGCATTGTGTGCGAAAATATGAGTCCAAGTTCATTAAGTTTTGGAAGGGCCAGAAACAACGCAATGGTAACAACACGCAAAAGACAACATTTCAAGGGTCATCAAAACAAAGAAGAGATTCTGCAGCTGCTATAAACACTGTTGATTCCTAAGATAAACTAGATAGAGATTTTGGAGTTGCAAAATGCAAAAACAATAGGACATGCTAGTGGACTATATTAAGCAGGAGTGTTGGACAGCTTGAGACACTCACTCTGGCACCGACGGAGGCAGACATCGTTCCAGTTGGGAACTTGGTGCTGGTTGACGCAAACGGTTCTTGCACAGGCATCTGCACAGGCGTCAAGAGAAGAAACTCCACAGACAGTGACACATGTGCCTGGCGTTGGATCTTTGGAGAAGGCACCAACCTTCTTCAGCATTCTCTTGGAAGTGCACACCCTCTCGCAAACAAATATCTCATCTGAGCTTTTTTCCCTCCCTCGAGCAATCATGAGTTTTTGCTCCTCTGCACGCCGCCTCCTACCTCTGATGACTTGCCCTGCAACAATTGCAGGAATGGCGGCACCAAGTAAGGACAGCCATAGTTCCATCAGTCCACTACTCCTGACTTCAGATTTTCTTAACCCAATCCAACCTCTGGTATATGCTATTAAATGCCTACAGGCAGAGGAAAATTGCTCATACCAAAACCTGGAGATCAAAATTAAATAAAGCTTAATCTTGAACTGGGAATGAGAAAAGATCTGGCAAGCATCCAATAAAGATCTAAGTTTCCTTTAGAGTTGACGAAGGGAATACTACCATACCTGCAGTCAAAATTCATAATAGAAGATATGCACATACATTGAAGGAGAAAACATACAAAAAGAGAATGATTTATGACCAGGTTTTAGTTTCTCCTGACGACACGAAATGAAAGGCCTATTCGGACATGGCCTACTGGCTGGAGGCTGCACTAGGAGGGAGACGTCCCCGGTTCAAGCTTAGGAAGGGTGCAATTTCCTAATGCAGAGAAGCCCTTGTAAAGGACAAATTAGTGGTTGACCCACCTGTAGGGTTTCTCTTGCTGAGTTAGGCCCTGCTTTACCTGGAATTGGACTTACGGGCTCTATCAACCTTCCTTCCAGTTTATCATGTGCCTGTAGTCAGACAGTGATTGGACCACCAGGGATTCTGGATATCAAAAAAGAAGATGAAATGAAATGAAACAAAATTCCCCGATGGCTTCACCTTTTAAGTTGATAGACAAAAACACTACATCATTGATTAGGCTCCTCAATTCTCTGCCAAATCCTCAGTCAGAGGGCCTGACTTTAGCTGCAACTGCAAGTATAAGATGTGAATCAATTGGATGACAGACATACTGGGCAACCTGCAGAAGCAAAGTAGTAGTAGTAGTAGCAACAGTGACTGGCTTATTTTGTCTGAACCACTTTTCACATGCTCTCTAAACAGGCAGGGTCACATACTCTTAATTTTCTTTCAAGAATTTGATTCATTGCGGGCTCATTATCGAAACTACCAAGTAGCAACAACCAAGCTTCCTCTTAATCACCTACCGTCCACATAGTCCTCACTTCACAGTGGCAGCAATATCACATTGTCCATGTACAGGCACCCATGTTCAATCCATATATAGTAGAAGCTGTTTAGTTGAAACAATATGAACCCATAAAAATGTAACCGTAAGGTATTAGAATATGTGCACCCTCCACCACCTTATAGAGGAATGGTTTAAATAACAACACAAATTGGCTTATCTGATGTAATGATTTTGATTGCCTGGATCTCTTTAGATCAGCATTTCTCTGCTAATATTATTTATACATGCCCTCTCTACCTCCCTTTGATGGTATAATACGTAATCAGCCCTAAAGCTAATACAAAAGGTGCCGTCAATCTGATTTATAACATTATTTCAAGCAGGAATTACTATCTGGAAGACATCTGGAAATGAAGGCAGCAAAAGTTAGAAGTCGAACATGTCCTTTCAAATGCTCTCTTAATTAATTTTCATGATGCTGGTATCTTTGTATTGCCATCATCATAATTATCAAATTCTTTGGTGAGAGGTTGCAACTTAAAACTTGCTATTAAAAGCAGTCTCAATATATCTTTCTTTTCTTTACTTTTTTGGGCAAAAATATCTCAATGCATATTGACATTTCTTTTCCTTGGAACATTAGCAACTGGCTATGATTTCCGACGTATAGGGCAAGTTCCTCCCCCTGTTACCTCTTTTTGAAGAAGAAAGGATGAGTACACAGGGTTAATAGTCATATGCAATGAAATCCATCAAAGTAAATCAAAAGTCACACAATCTCATAATGCCTTTACCTCATCACTCTAAAAGAGCGATGCAACATCATAGTGCACTCTTTGTATAGGAAATAGTCCCCTAAAGACGACTCCACTTCTTTCAAGATACAAAACCAGAACCAAGTCCTTGGAGAAATCCTCTTAGTTTGAATTAGAGTGACCAACTGCGACTCAACTTTAGTCACTCAGACTTGGCAGCTTCTTCCCACTGAGAGTCAACAACTTCTCTCAAAGCTGGTCCCCAGGCCCTTGGGTCAATTCTGTTTCCTCTCCCAATGATTTAAATACCAGACCAGCCATCGAACCAACAAAGCACTGGTTGGTTTTTAGTGGTTCAACCATTTTAGTGATTCAACCGACAGTTCAAACTGGTGATGACATCATCATTTGAATTGGATAAGGAAAACCGCACTAGTCAAGCTCTGATTTGGTTTGCATTGGTCCAACCGGGTTGGACCAGGATTTAATTGATAAAAAAACCTAAATACATCTAGCAAAAGATGTTACATAAGTTTCTAATCTTCCTACAGTCATGAGGTTTAGAATTACCTGGATGAAAAAATCAAATATCTAGGAGTAAAATAGGTTGTCAAATGACAATTTTTTTAAAATTATGACATCGGTAATTATTATCTAGCAGCTAGTAAGGGAATTTAATTTCTTTTAGAAACAGAAAACTATGGAAAAATCAATCGTATAGGTCATTCATAATCAAGTAAGGCATAAAGTGAGTAAAACAACGCTGTAAGACCTCCAATCCAAAGTTCCACTCATTATCTGTTGAGAAACCAATGTTAAGAAATGAAGCAAAGGCATGTATTGTTCCATAGCAAAGTGATGACATAGTACAAACAAGTATGTTATGTTCATATTCCTTTATGTGCATGAATTTACAAATCAAGCAGTGTTCATCTGTTGTCTGTCTTGTTTAATCAAACAAATTAGTGCTGGCCACTTCCTGATCATTAAAAAAAAACAACAAACTGAGGACAATTGAACCTGACAAAACTGAAATTTGTGAAAATTAAGTGACAAATTGTTAGACCTATACCCTAAAAATTTCACAAAAAAAATTGGATTCAGGTTCCCTTCTCTTTAGTGGGACATTAATTATACATAGAAGAGTCGAGCATTCATTTTAGAGATATAAAAAAAAAAGGGTTGATTATTTGGTCAGATGACATCCATCAATTCACTGCATCAAAATTCAAGGCCTGGAAATTAAAAAAAAAGGCAATTTCGGCAGTGAAGCATCTACTGAACCAATAGGGAAGCTCAAATCCACAAACCTAGCATAACAATGAAATGTGTTAACGCATCTCATGCAGGTCCACTCCTTGAGGACCTATCATAAATGGGAAATAACAATAGCTATCTAATGTTCGAACACCCAAA
This sequence comes from Thalassia testudinum, assembly GCA_037157565.1. NCBI lineage: Eukaryota > Viridiplantae > Streptophyta > Magnoliopsida > Alismatales > Hydrocharitaceae > Thalassia > Thalassia testudinum. The sequence goes on along the minus strand of JAZHRO010000054.1, from coordinate 21,574,549 downwards.
TATAAAAGTCCCAGTATTAGGATCCTGATGCCAGAACAAATTTATCCCCTGTCAAAAATTTTCAATAACTTGAACGTAATCTGGAAAGAATTCCAGCGAATAATCGGACTTGGATTGCGATGAATCAGTCCCCTATCCAAACAAGTTTTCAATCAAATACCAAACACGCCCCACACTATGGAGATGATAAACGGAGAAAACCAATTTGCTGCCTAAAATTATTAACTCTCAAAGGATATTCAGGAACGAGGGAAGTTGGCAGCAGACCTGCACTTGGAGATTGCAAGCCCAAACGAGGTTGGAGGTCCGTTGGGGCCTCCATGCGGCGGATGGTGGAGAACAGCGGGGAAGGGGAGGGTTTTGTCTACGAGAGTGGTGATTGCGGCGAGGGGAGAGAGAATATCTGTAGGGGAAGAAAGGGTGTTCCTTGAGATTCAAGATTAAAAAAAAAAAGAAACCCTATTAACATCGAGAAAAGAACCTCAATAACCAAATCCTAGGTCCTCAAGGAGTGGAATTGCATGAGATGCATTACCCCATTTTATTGTTATACTAGGTTTGTGGATTTGAGCTAAGCTGTTTTCCGCTTACCGATCGGTTCGGTAGACGCTTCGCTGCCGAAATTGCCGGGAAATCCCTCTTTCACGGGGTTCAGTGGGGGCACCATGACTCATTTTGGACTGGTGCATGAATTCCCCGCAAGGTGATCTAAAAGGATTCTTCTTTCTCAGTAGCACAGGTTATCCGTAGCATTGTATTTCCCTCAACCTCTCACGTACATTCTGCCTCTCTTCATACTCTTACTTGTTGAGCGGAGTGAGGGCATCTAATTCTAACCACCATTGGCGCTAAGTCCATTGACTGGGTTTGATTCGTTACCACAGAAGAGATCTGGTTGAACCGGACCGCCGGTTGAACCAATCAGAGAGAGAGAGAGAGAGAAACAAACAAAAAAAGACATAACAAATTTGAGGCTTCTCTGGTGACGGAGGATGGCCGTCGGAGGAAGATGGCTGGATGCGGCTGTGGTCGAGGTAAGGGGAGATGGTGGCGGTGGCTGGCTGATGTAGAGGAGGAGGATGAGTGGGGAGGAAGGAATAAGGGAGGACTGAGAAGCTGACCTCGAGCATGAGACGAGGAGGAAGCTGCTGAGTGCTAATGGAGGAAGATGGCGGCGACGAGGAGGGAGCTGCGATGGAGAGGCTGGCGGCGACGGCGAGAGAGAGAGCTCAGGTTAGGGTTTGCGAGATTGAGAAGAAAGAGACAGCGTCGGTAGGGAGGGACTGCTGGGGAGGGGACTACTGGGGTTCAGGGTTTTTTTTTTTTTTTTTTTGTTCTTTTCATTTATCGGGTTCGCAAACGGGTTCCTGGTACCTACATATATTATACATATATATTCGCTCTCTCTCTCTCTCTCCCTATTTATCTATCTATCTATTTGTATAAGAGGAGTTCATGAAGCTTCTGCATGAAATTATATCAGTGATTATATTAAATAAAATGGTAATATGTTTTGAAGGTTGAGATTGATAATTTAATTGAACAGATGCAAAATGTAAGATATGAATAAAATATCTTAGGAAAATATACATTAATTTAATTTATAATACTTCTAATTTATTTTTCGAGCTTAAGATAATTAAGTATAAAAATCTTGAAAAGATGCCATAGGAAACTTTCTACTTAGGCAAAGTTTAAACATCAAGGAAAAATTCAAGTTAGGCAGATGAATTTATTAGTAGATACTTTTGATTCTATTGCTAGTTGGTATAGGCTTTGCAAGACCAAATGCTATAAACTTGGCATTGAAATTAAGCATCAAGAATGGCTTGCTAAATACCACAAGAGCTCAAAGCTATCTGATTATCCACATTTGTATAACGAACTCTCTTTCGTTCATACTACGTCAAGAAGAATATTTGTTGGACTAACAAGTTGATGTATGATCTAGCATTCTAGGCTATGCAAGAATGACAAGACCTTAACAATTTGAATGGCATTATTGATTCTCAACACCAAAGACAATGGATTACCATGTTCTTCAAGAGTAAAGACTAAAGTATCAAGATGGCATTGATGTAAGAAGAAAATTTTCACAGATATAGCCTATCAAAAAGGACCAAGTGCAAAATAGTAAGTAGAATTTTTCATCATTTTAGGTTCTAATCTGATTCAATTGCATGCTTGCTTATTGCCATATACATAGCAGCTAGCATAAAGTTGAATTGATAGAGGGATGTGAACATCTAGTATGAAAACTACTTAGTTATGATGTCATGGAAGTTTTAGTCCAAAATTGTTGCACAAGAATGTCAAAAATTACTTTTTTTTGTTAACCTAAATCCAAGCCTTTCTTATTAAACACATAAGAAAAAGATCATCTCACCATATATTGGAGAATAGTCCACACAACATTAACTACAGTGTTACCATGTGTTTAATAACTACCAGTGTTACCATCAAGATTAGCTTTGACTCTTTTTATGCAATTATGAACTTTTCTTCCCCTCCTTCCATTCTCGATTCCAATGCAACTAATACCTCAACTATGTGAGTCTCTCGATGAAGCAAACAGAAATTCTATCTCGATACTCTTAAATCTAATTAGTGTTTTCTAATGACTTAACATGATGTTTTGTGTGCAGGTCCAAAATAAGGTCACACCTGCATTTGAGAGGTTGCATTACTAATTGTCTTGCATCAACTGATTTTTGGTTTTATATGTGTAAATAGAAGGTCTTTCCCCTCAATGACAATTAATTTCCATTGGATGACCCACAACAAATCTTGTAGGCATTAGATTGCTAGTAACATGTCATGGTTGCCACAAGCTAGCAACTGGTGGAAGAATTAGACATTAATTGTAAATTATGTGCTATTGGTACTTCTTGGTACATTAGTTCTTTGTGCAAGATAAATGCTAATGTTGTTTCTATATTAAAAAATTTGAAGATATATTTTCCCTTCTATGCCAAAAAAGGGTTCTTGCTTTAGGCATGCATGCTTGTGGAAAGAGAATAAGCCAAATTTCCATTTGGCATGAACCTATAGACTAAAAGCCTGTGATCACTATCTGTGTTAGAGCCAATGAATTTGATTATATTTGGATAGTCAAGTTCCATGAGATAATGAAACTCTGTCTAAAATAGAAGAAAACAAACTTTTATAAGTTACTACAGAACAACCACTAGAGAAAAACTTATTAAGGAAAAAAAACAACTAATCATGTAGAGGCATAACATCAGCAAAAACTATACATACATCATAGGCGTGGTTACCCTCTCGTGAAGATAGGAATGTCTTGACGACAATGGACAAGCTTAAAGGAGACCACAAAGAAGAAAAATTCCCTATAGCAATCTTTCCTTTATATATATGGCTGAACCCCTCGTACTCCTAAGAGCTTTGCCTGATGGAAATTTTTTGTGGCTTTTTGTAGTTCTTGGAACGTGTAGACCTTGAATTGTGAAGCCACATCTTGAGGAATAAGGAAAAGGATATCACATAAACAGCCAAAGTTCACATAGGACGCTTTGGCAGGAGATGCCAATTAATTTCTTAACAAGAATATGCCAATGGTTAATTATGAAGCTTTAGCACGTCTGATTCTTGCAAAGTCTCAAAATAAATGATACCCAACTTCAATTTCACCTTATCATCAAAATAGAAGAAATTTGGTGGATTTCCATCATTTCAACTCTCTAGGAATGCCAGACTCTATAAAATCATATACCGTTACTTGAACGATAGATTGACGTGAATTTTCTGTTACATAACCATCATGAACTCCACAAGCAGAGTATATTCTGTAAGGTTTTCATTCCTATCAGGACGTTCAACTATTGATCTACAGAAGAACATATCTTTACATCACTTATATCACGAGAGATTCTTATTTGATCTTGGCTAAGTCCATGCCCATGTTACAAAAGAATGACTAACGAGATTGCTTTCAAGAATACAAAAATCTTACTGACAAAAAAAAAAATCGATGCAATCAAGCTGTGTCAACTCACTTTTTGTGTGCTTTGATTTATTCCATGACATATTGATGGCATCGTCATCATTCGTTATATCTAACTTAATTTGGTTAAGTTCTAAGGTTAAATTCACCTAATTAACACATTAAAAGGGTATAACTTAATTAGGGCTGAAGAGAGAAGAATTAATAGAAAAAATGGTTAATTCTATAATTTTCATGAACAATTACAAATGTAGAATAGCTTGAGGGTAAACTTATGATTAATTTAAGGTCAATTGAGCTTAAATGTCCTACAAGTGGGTTGATACTGCGTAATTTAGGATTTTCATTCAAATTGAGTTTTAATCCTTAATTAATTGGTTAATGTCAACCCCACTTTAATTAAAATAGTTCTGATGGAAATAAATGCAATCTAAATCTTCTAAAATTCAATTAAAAATATTTTATAAGGTTTGAAACAATTAATTTGATAATCGGAACCTGTTTTGACCTAAAACAGAAACGTAGGCGAGTATTTGGTATATTTTGGGTCTAAACGTAAATTGATCATGCAAATGACATCAAAATCCAAAATTTAAATCACCATTAAACTTCTTATGTCTAAATTAGGTTATCATAAAAATTTAGACTCATTTGAACTTCATCTTGGTTAACTTTGTAATTTGGCTCTTAATTCTTGATTCTTTGCAAAGAACCCCCTAACTTTTAATTTTTCTTGCAAAGAGGCCCCTGCCAACTCCAGCAAGGTTGTTCGTGCACCTGCTGCCCTCTCCTCGCGCCCCAACAAAGCTATAAACATTCCTTATCTCAAGATGTCTCATCGTCTAGGAACTGTTAAGACCCGTGCTACCAAAACCCTTTTAAGACGTCTGGGAGTTGGTCTAGATGTCTGGACACCTTCCCAGACGTCTGGAAATAAATTTTTGCATGCGTACGACCTCGAGTCTGCGCATGTGTCGCCTTCTTCTCTTTCTCTCCCCTCGCCGACTTGCAAGACATATTTCCTCGCGCCTACAAATACTCCCCTCCACTCCCTCATGCCACCCCACCCCATCCGTCTCCTTCCTCCAGCGCGAGAGCGAGAGTGAGAGCGAGTAGCGGCTGTAGCCGAGTGCAGCGGCGGAGAGGAGAGGGGCAGCGAGAGAAGGGAAGAGAGGAGAGCGCACTAGCCGTGAGGGAGCTCGCCGGAGAGGCTTGCAGCCGGTCGGGCGTGCGCGAGGCAGAGTGTTGTGTCGGGGAAGTCTTCCTCGACGCTGTTGCACCTAGAGCAGCAGGCAGACGAGCGCGACACGGCCGCGCGCAGTAGGAAGAAGATGAAAGAGGTTTTGATTCTGGGATTTTCCCAGAATCAAACGTCTGGACCTATGTGCAGATGACATTGACGACGTCTGGAAGAAGCTCCAGACGACTGAGAGGTATGTTCCGCGTCCTGCACCTCCCTTTGCGGATATGGCCATGCAGGCTGTTCCGCCGAGGTACTGCTCCGTGCCCTTTTGAGAAGGTTTTCCGTCGCGTGTGCAGGATTCGTTTCGGGAAGGCGCGGGACGCCCTCCCACGCGGTCCAGACGTCTGGGCGAGTCACCGGACTGCAGAGAGCGTCTTCAGACGTCTGGAGAGGTGGTCGGACATCTAGAACTAGGTCCAGATGGTTTAACACGATCCCTGGACGTCTGAGGAGCAGCACAGAGTGAGGTATGGATCTGGACTCCTTTTAAGACGTCTGGAAGATGTCTAGACGTTTGATTTGAGTTAGAGTTATCGTTTTTGACCCGTTTAGGGTCCGTTCAAGGTCCGATTTCTACGTTTAAGATTTCGTTCTTCTTCGTATAAGTTCATCTACTTGTTGGAATGCTTGTTATCATGTTCTGAGTAGTTTCTTGTGGTTGACCCTTGTGTTAGGACCTCGTTCCGTTGCAGGTTTGGGGGTTGCGGAGGCACATGGACCTGCTGATCAAGCCCCCATTACTCCTGATTTTGCTGGTAGAGTGGCTTCCCTTAGTTTAATTACAAATATGAGTGCGTATTTGGAATGAATGTTAGATCCTAGGGTATGGCATGAATCCTAGGACTAGAAACACTGGAATAATTGTACGGAATGTATGAATTGTAGTTTGGATGAGTAATTAGCACAATAACAATTACCTGTAAATGGATAACAGCTGCCTGTGAAATGTAGAATACTGTTGTAGCAACTGTTGCATGTAAATTTCTGTTATTCACGATTAAATACGAGCTACCTGTATATGATTTGGAAATGAAAGATTGAATGTTGGAAACACGAGCCACCTGCGAATAAACCTGAAATGATGAAACCTAGTATGGCTTGGCCTGAAAATCATGAGTATGAACTCTACGCGGAATTAGGAGTAGAGCTCCTGGAAATAAATGGAATGGAACTAGAAACGTGCTGGGAAGTGTGCTGTCTCTTGAGTACGTGGTACCAAGAGAAGCACATGTTACCTCTTAGTGTCAACGGAAGCTTGCCGCCTTCGGGTTGAGACCCGGGGTGGGTTTGGTCACCTTGCACCGATTCTTTAGCCCTCGTGTACACTGTACCGGGGAGAGCTAGCCATCCCACGGGGCCCGGGGTTCAGCTAGCCACCTTACACCGACTTGTTAGGCCCTCTGGGCAAACCAGGGTTGTTAGGCGAGGGTGCACGGACTATGGAGGGGCGAGACCCTTGTTTGGTTCTTAGGGGCTAGACCCCTATTACTAAGAGGGCTATGCCCTGTACTGGTTCCGTGCTGTGCTTTGGGCGCACTCGTTAATGGAAACGACCGACCGCGTGTCAGTGCGGGGTAGCTACCCGTGTGTTTATCGTGCGTGCCGTAGTCGCCGTTACGTCTGTCAACGACCTTGGGGTGGTTGACTGAGTGTAGGACCACCACGGGGGACTCTTCCGGCCAGGAGAGCACCACGTGCCACTTCTACTCTTCGGAAAAGACTGTAATCAAGATCGTTCCCACGAGGAACATCCAAGATCAAGAAAAAGACCTGATAAATGAACCAAGTGATGACTGATAAATGAACCAAGTGATGAAAAAAAGAATAATTAGTTAAATAAAGAAATTGAAAACAACAGCTACCTGTCTACCTTTATTGTTTTTAGTTCGCTGGTTGCCACTCTACTCAGCGTTCGCTGACATTTTTGTACTCATAACCTTTTTCAGGTCCAGGTGTTGAGCAGCCAGAGCCTACGGCTGCAGAGGGTGCTGGGCCCAGTAGTTGTACCTTTTGTTTGTACCCTATTTCCGTTGTAGTGAGTATTTTGTTACACTTCTATACTCTTTTATTGTAAACTTTATATTCCTGTACCTTTTTAAATTCTCTACTATTGTGGTGGTGTGTACTGTAGTAGTTTATTTCTTTACTGCTGTACTTTTGTTACTTTTAATTGCTTGCATGGTGAATGTGGTTTATTTTACTGCTTTTTGGTTACTTTCTCGTTGGACGACTGGATCTTGGGATCAGTCAAGTCGGTCCGATTCTCGTGTCTTGTAGGGATTCGGGAATCGGGTCGTAATAAGATGGTATCAGAGCAAGATCATCCCGAGAAGTGAACCAACTAGTTGGAAAATAACCAATTCACGTGCTTGTAACTAGAGTAACCACCACAACGTACCTTTTGACATCTGTTCTAAGGTTCTTTTGCTGAGTGTCGATTAGAATTGACGTATTTTCTGTTCTGTGTTCGCGTCTCCTTGCAGGAGATGCCTCGACGTGGGACTAGTGAGGTGGGCCGCGGACGCGGTCGAGGACGAAGTCGGAGGGGCGAGCGCATTGAGCCTGACACCTCAGTGGACCAGCCACTACTCCCGGGCATTCAAGCCCAGGACCTCGCTCAGCTGATACGGGAGATCGTACGAGAGGAGGTTCACCCGCCGCCACGAGCGCCTCTCCCTGGGGCTGCGGAGGGGGAGTCCTCTGTGGGACAGCAAGACGGACACAGCGCTGGACGTGGGGGAGGGGGTGTCCCTCCACTGCCCCCACCTTCCTCTGGCACTTCCTAGCACGAGGCCTCTTTACCTGGAGGCGTACCAGCTTCTCCACTTCAACGCCATTACGAGCTTTTCGGACAGTTCCGGAAGCTGAAGCCCCCCTCCTTCAAGGGGGATGAGGACCCGACTGAGGCGGAGGACTGGCTCGAGCAGATCGAGAAGGTGTTTGACACCCTTCGCCTCCCTGTGGTGTGCCGCATGGCCTTTGCCACGTACCAGCTGGAGAGCGTGGCACACAGGTGGTGGAGGGCAGTCAGAGGTCAGGAGAGAGCCGAGCTGACTTGGGACCAGTTTGTCACCTTCTTCTGCAAGAAGTATTTCCCTCAGACGTGGCAGGACCAGAGGAGGCGGGAGTTCCACACTCTCCGCAAGGGGACGATGATCGTGAGCGCGTACCGCACGCGTTTTCTGGAGCTGTCTTGTTGTGCAGCGACAGCCGTGGCCACCGAGGAGGAGCGCCTTTGGAGGTTCATCGAGGGACTCCGTCCTGCTATTCGGGGGTATGTCAAACCCCTGAAGCTGCCTACATTCTCGAGGGTGGTGGAGGCAGCTATGACGTATGAAGAAACAAACCCGTCCGCACGTGACATTGACAGTGGGTGGAAGATGCCCTACCAACCAGACTTCTCACAGGGCTGACGAGAGAGGAGGCACGTGGCACCCGCAGGAGAGCCATCACGCTTTGCGGGGCCGTCAGTGGCCTTTGGGGGCTCCCGACATGGGCTAGCTGCTAGCACCGGACCCCCGCCCAGCCATCAGCAGGGACCCACTGAGGGCAGGAGTTGAGTCCCCCTTTGCTACCAGTGTGGCCAGCCAGGCCACATTAGGAGGGACTGCCCGTCTAGGGCGGGAGGCCAGCAGATGCTCCCCGCGCCGAGCACTGGAGGGCGAGTAGGAGGCCATGGTTTCCAGGTGCGAGGAGGAGGACAGCAGTCGCGAGGAGGGTACCGGCCAGCGGCTACCCGTCTGACGCAGAGTGTGGCTGCTTCATCCGCACCTAGGGCTGAGGGGCGTATCAACGCCCTGACACACAGAGACTCCAGAGCTTCAGGATCAGTGGTGGCAGGTATGGTTACAGTTTCCGGCAGACTTGTTTACATGCTTTTCGATTCCGGCACCACGCACTCGTTTGTCGCTGCCAGTTTTGCTGTTAGTTTGGGGTAGGACTGTGTGTTGTTAGAGGATCCATTTGTGCTCAGAGGTTCGGGTGGTCAACTATTTGTAGCTGAGGAGGTTTACACAGGTTGTGAGGTCAGTGTTGGGGGACACAGCCTTCCCATTGACCTGATTGTGATAAAGATGGAAGACTTTGGCGTGATTCTGGGGATGGACTGGCTGTCGGCTTACCACACCTTGGTGGACTGCTTTAAGAGGAAGATCGTCTTCTCCATACCGGAGTTGCCTTCTTTCGAGTTCCAAGGGCAGCCAGTGGACGGAGGCTTCAGGTGCATTTCTGCACTTCGGGCGGCGAGACTTTTGGGCCAGAGGTGTGAGGGCTTCCTAGCTTGTGTGATGGCGGAGCCCAGCCCTATGGCAGACTTTCAGAGTATCCCGGTGGTCAGAGAGTACCCCGATGTATTCGCAGATGAGTTGCCAAGACTACCGCCCGAGCGTGATGTCGAGTTTGAGATCTCACTGGTACCGAGGACCAGCCCCATTCCTACAGCGCCTTACAGGATGGTACCCTACGCCTTTATGTGGACTACAGATAGCTGAATAAGGTTACCATCAAAAACAGGTATTCGCTGTCGAGGATTGATGACTTGTTTGACCAGCTGTGAGTGATTGCACAGCAAAAATACACCAACAATTGTACCGTCTTGTGCTATTTCCTAGCATTGCCAGTGCATATTAGGTATCCATAGTCGCATTTGTAAAAATACATGCATGCATGCATTTAATTGAGAGGGGAGGAGAGTGAAATAAAATAGTCGTAAAATTAATGTTTTCCTTAAGTGTTGTTTCGCAAATTCACCATCTTTATTTTTTTTTTATTTGACTTTGAAATTCTTCATGTGGCTGCAAGGAATGGCCTCTTCTTCTTCGCGCCATGTCCTGCTCAGCTTGCCCTGCATAGCCACTCCCTGCCAGCCATGCACAGCCGCATGCACAGCCAGGGCATGGCTGTGCATGCCTTCTTCCTCTATAAAAAGAGCTCAACCTTCTTCCTTGTGGCTGAGCCTGGTCCACGCCAAAAAAAAACACACTGCAGCTCTTCTTCTCCAGGCCGTCCCCTCCCCTCTCCCTCCATACGTAGCCTCTCCTCCTCTGAGGAGCCACGCTGCGAGCAGGAGCAACTCACAGTGGTGCACAGCCACCACTGTGAGTCCACCACCGCCCAGCTCATTAAAGAGCCTGTGGGCGTGGTGGTCTTCCCCGCTCTGATTTCACCTTTCCAAACAAATTCCGCCATTGCCACAAAGCTTCAAGCTTTGAAGCTCAACTGGCCACCGCGCGCCCCTGCAGTAGCCGGCCAAGCTCCACCGCGCACGCCAGCAGGACACCCGCGCCCCTCTCCGCGCGCCCTGTCGGGCTCCTTCGCCCTCGCCTCACGCGTCCGTGTGCCCTGTCGTGAAGGGCCACCCGCAAGCCAACAGCCGGCGTAGCTTCTCCGCGCCCGCGCCAGCCGCTTACACCTCCCGTACTCGCAGCACCGGGCATAGGCGGTCACGCGGCTCAACCCAGCACTGTAGCCACTGTTCACGCGTTTCAGCGGAACACTATGGCTACAGTGCAGTGATCGATAAGTTTCTCACTTAACCGATCACCCGGTGTGCCGCAACCTAACCTACGCTAGCCCGCACCCGCGTCCTGCCCCGAGACCGCTCCAGCGCCCACCCGCGCGTCTGCGTGTGCTCGTGTCTACCAGCACCCGCACCCGCCCGCATCTTAACCCACTCCCAATGCCTGCGTCTGCCCACACCAGCCTCTCCGCGCAACGCTGTGCGCTGCGGTCACTCCCCCACGCTCACTCCGTCCCAACGCGCACTTCTTCGTGCGCCTACACGTAGCGCGGTGCGCTGTGGCCACCAAAACGATGCCCTGAGGACGCGGACGACTTAACTCCAACCTTCTTCACACAGTAGGTGCTCTCTCTCTCTCTCTCACAGCACTCTCTCACACTCTCTGCACACACATACACACACACACTCTTGTACACACACCTATACTCTACTATATACATACATACATACATACATACATACATATATATATATATACATACATACATACATCTATCTATACATATATTTACATACCTAGATATATATATACATATATACATATATAAGTACACATATACCTATATAGTTATAACCATATATATATATATACATATAGATATATATATATTTACATATATACATATATATTTTCATATCACCTACCATACGTTGTATCGTGGGAATATCCATACCAGTTGCTGATATTCCCCGATACACACATACAGAAAGCGTGTTCGCACTAATCTTCCACTAATCCATCTTACACTCCACGTGGCACTTCGTCTTGTTGGTTGCGTCTTCCTAGACGACGATCAACTCGACACCGTGCTACACGCCATCTCCACCTCCACCCCCATCCCTTTATATATATATATAATATATACATATATATATACTATATTTACTTTATTTCTGTTTCTCTTTCCTGCTAGTAAAAAGATAAAAAAAGTATATAAAAGAGAAAAGATAATCCTTAACTTGCAGGTACTCAGTCTTGCGAATAGCAAGACCAGTTTTGGAACCCTGATTTGGCTCAAAGCCAAGAACCTGATTTTGAGGGTGTACCTCAAGGACAAAAATTATCAGAAAAAAATCTTAAATAGAAAAATACCAAAAACACAATAAACGAACAGAAGAGATTCGTTGTAGGAAAGGCGTAGAAACTTCTTCTAATCCCACTTCCTTGAGTTCGACCCTAGGCCTAAAAGTGACCAAGGTAAAATCAAGTAGGCCAGGTTAAAAATTTTGTAAAGAGATGGTTAGGCTCGATTTAGGTTAACCACTATACGCATTTCGACAATAAAATCACCATATTAACACAACCTGTCCGGGTCTACACCACATCCCTTTTCATGGCACCGTTGCCGGGGAGGTGCACTTTCAAGTGAACCTGTTGCAGGAAGAAGACAAGCAGACGAAGTCGGAGACGTGGGCAGATCCAAGGCGGGAACGAGAGCGTGAAGTCTCCAACACCGCATTGGAACTTCGCACACGTTGCTGAACAAGTAGGTCTTTCTTTCTTAGCAACTTAGGTTAACTTGTCACCTTAATATAAAAAAAAAACTAAAACTAAAAAAAAACACTTCTTGAGATCTCTTGGGGCAAGTGGACTAAAAATCACTTGTTTGATTGTTTGCCTTCACTCCCACCGCCCCGGGATTTCCTGCAAAACTTCGCATAGCGAAAATCCAAGAATCTTGATTCTTGAATCTTTCACCGTGTGAAGTATTCTTTGAGGCAAAAATAAAAAAAGATTGATTGCCATCCCTCTTTGCCTCATTTATCTACAATTCAGGATCACCTTTTTGGTGGGGAGACTTGGAATTGAGTTGATTCCAACCCCACCACGACCTTTCACGTGCCTAAGATTCGATCCCGAATACTTCAACGTCAACAATTTTATTTTCTTTATCTTTTGGTTGAGTCTTGTGTGTGGAAATCATTCTGGTGATTGGGAGCACTTGAATTGAAGTGCTTTGGCTCCCATTCACACTAATCTAAAATTGATTCGTGCATCCACACATAGAAATCCATCTAGAGAAGCTCATTGCATTTTAGCATGCATTAACCAACTGACATTGAAGAAGGGCTTGTTGGGCTTAGAAGAAAACTTGTATTCTCTCAAAACCTGGAGATTGGTTGAATTGGTAATTCAGAGAAATCCTAAAATCCATACTACTTAAGGCTGAATTCTAAAAACCATTCACCGATTAAAACTTCAATTCGGGGAGATTTCCTCGTTGTATGCTTGATTTACACACTTTGTAAAATCAGTCACTTGAGCATTACCCGTAAAAAACTCCCTTTACATTCCAGAGGCACTTGATCCTAAGCCTCTAACTAAAACTGGTAGTAACTTGACCCTTATTAAGGATTGGAGGTCTAACTACTTGCGTGTAGCACCTACGTGCTGGTGAGGGTTCCCGCATGCTATCGGGTGTCTAAGACTGGGGCAAACGGCCTTTCAATCTGGCCTGGTGGCTCCGCGATGCTCGCATTCGGTTCCGTAGTTCGTGATAGTAGGTAACTTAGATCTTTAGGTCTAAGGGCACACTGTAGAGGTTAGGAATTTGATTGTATTGATTTGTCATCAAGTGTACCTTTGCGGCGTCATTTCTCTCATCTCTTTTCCCTTCTTATCTCCCAAATTCTTCCTGCGGTAGTGCATGTTTGGGAGGAGGTCACAAAACCCTGAACTGTGTGAATTGCATGATAATTTTAGAAAGAAGCCGAATCATCCTCCTCCACAAACATGGCTGCACGCCAACCCCCAAATCCCGAGGGAGGAAACCGCCCTCAAAACCCACCAGGTGGTGGAGCCTTAGATCCCATAACCCACCTCCAAGCCCAAATGGAAATGTATAATGAACAAATTGAAGCCATTCGAGAAACATTGGAGGAAATACAGAACCCTCCCGAATGGGAGGAGCCTAGGTCTCTTAGCTCCTATCATAATCCCGCTACTACAAAGACCATAGGACAAATTCAAGTCCCCATGGGCAAGGACGACTTTGAATTGAAACCTAACATAATTGACCTGATAAATTTTCACTTCCATTGTCTTGCAAGTGAAGATCCTTTTCTCCACTTGGAAGACTTAACCCGATTAGTTGAAACTGTTAAACCTAGAAACATCGAGTTACCTATAGTCCTCATGAAAATGTTCTCATTTTCATTGCGGGATAAAGCGTCGCAGTGGTTACGCACCCTTGGTAGAACCATCCACTCTTGGGAAGAGATGTGAACAACATTTCTCAAGAAGTTCTTCCCAATCGGGCGAACCAATGCGCTTCGCCGTGCTATCACTTCATTTACGCAACAAAACAGCGAACAGTTTCATGAGTGATGTAAACACATTTACACTACTTAAAATGTCTATTTATGCATGTTCTTCAGCATAGGATTGCATTTCATGATATAAATATTGCATAACATGCATCATCTCGCATTTAGAGTAGTTTGAATAAAATGGAGGTTAATTGTCTCCTTTTATGTGCTTGGACAGGGCAAACATTTTATCGGGGCCTCGGATCAAAGATCCAACCGTATGGATATGATCAGGGCGACGATTGGAGTTCAACGATTCCAAGATCGCCCTAATCAGGCATCCGTAGCATCAGATAGAGATCGGGGAACCCTAGAAGATCAAGGGCCAGGATGGTGTAAATCCACACTTCAGATGACAAATCCGACCGCACGGATGAATTCGGATCGACGATCGCAGCCCAACGACACAAAAATCGAGTCAATCCGACATCCGTGGCACCATCTCAGTTCCAGAAGTTGGACGGCCAAGATGGCGCCACGTGGCGCCATCTCAGCCGCCCAAACGGCCACCGGCATTTTGTGAAGGCCCCCGCCCGATCGCTCTCCGCCGTCAGATGGAGATCCAACGGCTGTGGCCGCCCGGCGCTTAAAACGTGCGCTCGACCATCCGCGCCCTGCAACGCAGCGGTCGAGTGCGCTTGGGGATTGGAGGCGCGGGTAATTGAGGCGCGTGGAGCGTCGGATGGAGATCGTGCGATCGCGGGCGCCCGATAGCGTCGACGCGCGATTGGACGCCCCGCGTAACGCGCGATCGTACGCGTAGGCGGGCGGGTTGCAGCGGGCGCGGACGCGTTTTAAGCCGTCCGATCTCGCGATCGGACGGCTGAAAAGTGCTGGACGTGCGCGAGCGTTGAGGAGCGGGCAGCCGAGGAGGCGCACGTGGGCGCGGCGGCGACGGCCATGTCGAGGCTTTAGTGACGGATTTATCCGTCACTAAAGACCCCTTATTTATTATTTTGAAGATGTAATGTCCATTTTGCCCCCACTTCTTGCAACTATAAAAGGAGACCCCCTCCATACGAAATTCTCATCCCTTCTTTCTCCTCTCTACCCCTCCAAAGCTCAAGAGAAGCTTGTCCCCACACCCGGGATGCTTCTCGCGAGATAAAGTACAATTTTCGTTCCCCTTCGGAAGTGGATCCCGCGATGACGACGGCATGCTGCTTTGTCCCGTTCTTCTACTTTGTCCCGCTTCGTTCTCCTTCGTCCAGGCGTCGTCCCATCCGGCTCGTCCTCCAACCAACCGTTGAGGAGGATTTCTCTCTCCATATTCTTTTTACCTCTTTCTAGTATAGATTTACTGCTTTCTAGATTAATCTACTCGCCCTCCAAGCAATCGTCGAGGAGGACATTTCTCTCTCCATTCTTTTAATGCTTTCTAGAGTAAATTTATCGCTTTCTAGAGTAATTATTTTATGCTTTCTAGTTGTAATGAACAATCTCTTCAACACAAAAATTCCTTGTTTATTCTACATCTCATTTTGATTTCTCTGTGTAATATTCTCTTTCTCTCTTACTCTCTCTCTCTTCTATTTATTGTAAATAATTAGATGGTTCTAAATTGAATTATTCTGTAATAAATAAAAAGAAACGCGTAGTTTTTAAATCAAACGTCTGCTTCCCTGTGTTCGACCCGGAATTTTAATTTCGGTATAAATTTTATTTGTTGAACACGAATTCTTCGCTTTCGAACTACAACGACAGGTTTTCCAAAACCAAACACGTTAGCGTAGGTTCGTAGCGTTCAACAATGAGGCATGGGAGAGATATAATGACCTCCTCAGGAAGTGTCCGTACCATGGTCTGCCTAAGTAGCATATAGCCCATATTTTCTACTATGGGCTAAATGAGACTCTGAAGCAGATTGCAGACGCTTCCTGCGGAGGGAATTTCATGAATAAAGACGAGAATGGAGCATTCGAATTATTTGAAAATATGAGCGAAAACTTAATGAACAATGCTTCCATTGTCGCCTTTAATCGTACCAACCTGCCCCGTAATGTCCACGAAGTTGACACGGGACCCTCCCATTCATCCACAGATCTCAGCCTTATCGCACAGAAATTGGATGAAGTCTCCGTCGTGCACAAGAAGCTAGACGAGCTTCTGGCCAACCCCGCCCGTTCTATGGCAAACACCCCCACCTCACCACTTCGTCACAATCCCAATTCTTCCAATACCAGACTTATCCGGAGAAACCCTATAAGACCTTCCTTACCAAGTGTCGGCCCGAGCGACTCGGTAAGTCATGTGGATTTGGCTTCTGCGAGCCAGTATTTCGACACGGAGGACCAAGCCTCCATGTGCTCGGAAGTGTATTTACATGCGGACACGTCTTCTGACATAGAAGACGCTTGCGCCTTGGGGAACAACCCGTTCTCTACCACTTATAACCCAGGGTGGCTGATGAGAACCTCATCATGAACCCTAACTAGCACAATCTAACCTAGATATGAAAGAAAAAGCTCCTACATAGCTCAAAGAAAGGCTTAACTCAGAGAATTCTGAGTTCAAGAAGAAAATAAGTCAGAAGGGGAAAAAATGCAATTTCACCAACACAATTTGCAAACAGGGTAATTAAGGATCCAAACACAGGTCAAGCAAACCTAATAAGAAGGAAAGTGGGATGATCTGATCTAACGAGGGTTGCAGCAACTTCAAGAAATTAAGTGACATTCTGTAACCCTAAAAAAAATCCACTTCAATTCACGAGGTTCGAGGCAGGGTAAAAATCAACTAAACCCTCTAAAATTTATATAAAAATAATCTCTGGGGTTTAGAACCTTCAATTTGGCCTTAGAAGCCCATTTTGACCTACATTGAGAACCATGCCCAATTAATGATTTAATTTAGGTTTTTACATAAATTGGCCGGTCAAACATGGTCTAACCTAGAAACAAAATTTACCATTAAAATCCTTAGGTTCAAAATAGTCATGCATAAAAACTTGAGCCTAAGAAGAAACCTCCTTTACCGACTTTGCAATTTGGTCCTCTTCATTTACTTTTTGACCCTTAACTTTCGAAACCCTTGCATTTTGGCCCCCAACTTTCTCGTCGTTCTTTGTAGAACAGTCCCTCCTGCAAAAACTCTGCGCAGCACCATGCTCCGGCGACTTTGCACGGAGCATGGCACCGCGCAGGGAGAGGGGATCGTCCTGCAAAATCTACGCGGAGTTCCTTGCGACGTCTTCTGTCGCAGGGACTCGACCATGCTGCCTGAGAACCCCATACCTTCCGTGCAGACGCGCAGAAGGTATGGGTCTCGTCTCTGACCACACTCCGGCGAGGCGCACACGTCGCCAGCCTGCGCCACCCTCTCCGCCACCCCCTTTATAAGAACCAGCACCCCCTGCCGGTTCTTGTAAGCTGTCTCTGATGAAGAATAACCCCCCCACTTCATCCTCTCCAGCTCCGACAGACGGCTTGCAGCTTCCAGCGACTAACTCCTCCTCCTCGTTGCTCTGCTGCCTTACCTGCAGCAGGGTTCCCCTAACCCTCTCGTCTGTGTCGTGTTGCACCCGCCGACACCCTCGGCCTGCCTCCTCATCGCCGATCTCCCCCTCCAGGGCCTCTTCTTCCCCAGCTCCGGCAGGTACGAGCGGGTTGCTCCGCCCTCCCCCCTTCGTCCAAAACGTAGGTAAAAGCTTCCTCTCCTCCTTTAGATTTCCCCTCTGTCAATTTATATTTTCGCGCCCCCACACACAACTTCCACCACCGCCTGCTCCGTCTCCGACCACCCTCTCCGGCGAGCCCATTCCACCTCCACAGACCTCCTCACCCTCGCCGATCACCTCAGAAGCTTCCCCTCACTCCACTCCACAACTTCCCCCTTTTCATTCCCTGCCACACGCCACCTAAAGACCCCCCAAACAGACCCATTTTTCCGACCACAGTCCGACCTAGGGCTGCCACCATACACCGCCTCACGCCTCGCCACCACCCGCACTGGCTTCGCCGCACTCCGGCAAAGCCCCCTTCATCTTCTGACTAGGTCGAGAGGCCGTATTCCTGCTTTCAGGTCACGCCCCCTTCGCCGCCATTGCTGAGCAGGTGAAACTCCTTCACCTGCAGCTGCAGCTTCGATCTCGCCCAGGCGCTAGTCCCAGGTTGCGCGGAGTGTCTCCGCAAAGACTCCCAGGTCTGCAGCTAGGTCGAGAGTCTCACAGGCTGCCCCAATTAGCCGCGAGCTCCTCGCCTGCGGACTCCAGTCTGGGAGGTGGGACTTTAGTCCCACCTCGGAAGTGTGTGGCTCAGCGCTCGCACATAAATTGAAAAAGTGTTCGAGGCTATTCGCCTTCGAACACAGGGGTCAGGTCCCTCACGCACGAGCACCCCACGTGCTCGCCCTCGCCCACGCTCACGCCCTGCGGGTCTGGGCCGGATCCGAATACCCGACACTGCGCACACCTCACCCACCACCGCACGCCGGTGGGCCTGGTCTCGGGCGCGATACCCGTACCCGAATACCCGGCTCTGGGAGAGTGATCCTATGAGAGAAATCTGAGAAAGAGAGAGACGCGGGGAAGGGTAGGGGTAGGTTTTGCTCTGACCAGTTGTGTGAGTGTGCAGGAGCAGAAGAAGAAGGAAGAAGGTGGCCGAAGCCTTGGCCACTCAAGGCAGGGAAGAAGAAGAAGAAGAAGCAGCGAAGGAAGAAAGGAAGGTAAAGAGGACAAGCACTATAGCAGACCTGTAGTTAAGTCGTTTGACCGCTGTATCAGGCGACGGTTGAGCAGCGGCCAGAGGAGATAAAGCCCAGAAGAAGAAGAAGAAAAAGAAGACTCTGCAGCTGAAGAAAAGAGGAAGAGGAAGAAAGAAGAAAGAAGAAGACTTGGCCGCCAGAGAAAAAGAAAGAGAGAAAGATAAAAGAAGAAAAAAGAAGAAAGAAGAGCAGAAGGAGAAAGAAGAGGGAAGACGACAAGATCAGAGAGAAAGCACAAAGAGAAGAAGAGAAGAAGAAGAAGAAGCCAAGACAAAATCTCTCTCTCTCTTATTTTTGTAATCCAATAGAGAAGCTTTGTACTTCTAGAATTCCAGTAGCTCCTTGAGTTCGACCTCGGGAAAACTATTTCCGAGTAAAAAAATCTATTGAAATGACAACCGTAGCTGTCTTATCTTATTCTATAACGACTGTACTATAAAAAACATAAAGACGCAAAAACAGCCAAGCGGTTGCATTCCAGTGGCGAAATCATCCAAACTTCGCATGGTCCAACAACCCGCAGCGCCAAAACCCCGCAGGTGGACGAATGCGACCGTCCGCACCTGTCATCCCAAGGGTCCAATCTAATCCTATGGCGAATCCGCCATCAGGCCCTTGCGTACCGCAAACCGAACACGCATCAAGTCCTCTTGATAAATTGATGCGAATGATGACGGAAATGTCAATGCGCCATGAAGAGAACATGACCTCTCTTCAGCACCAATTGGCGCAGCAGAATGCTGAGATCAGTCAACTATGCATGGCGACTCGATCTCAGGGCACTCTTCCAGCCCAACCTGTTCCAAACCCGCGAAATTTCGTACCCCGTGGTCCTCAACCACAGGTACAACCTTCTCAGGGGCAGGTTCATTAGATTCTGTAGGCTCTGAGCATTCCACCGGGATTTCAGGCTAATCCCGCTGCAGCACCTCACTCTTATGTCCCCATTGCAAACCCTCCTTCACCGTATGATCCGACTGGACCCACATCGTCTAATGCTATCACTACGAGGAGTGGTAAGCAGACCATCGATCCACCTCGACCTGATCCTGGCCTGTCTTCTTCATCGCCCTCTCATTCGGGATGCGCACCGCATTCGCGAGAGGATGATACACCCAAATTGGTGCCAGAATCAATTCCATTCCCTGAGGCTCTACTGAGGGAGCCAAAAGGCAAGAAGAAGGATACACTGGCCTTTGATAACCTGCGTAATTTGTTCAGGGATGCTGAAATCAAGGTACCCCTGCTCAAGGCTATCGACCACATTCCTACTGTCACCCGATTTTTCAAAGACTACACAACACCCAGGCGACAGTCAAAGAAAACTAAGAATCCGGTGGTTCTCTCGCCTCAAGCGAGTTGTGCTATACTGTCAAATCTACCACCAAAGCAGAAAGATCCGGGCACACCGCTAATTTCCTGTAGCATCCAAGGCTGCAATTTTAACCGTGCCTTGCTTGATCTAGGATCTTCCATAAATCTTATACCAACCATCATGCTCGAAAAATTCTCCTCGGGAAATCTGAAACCCACCCCTGTCACGTTATAGTTGGCAGATCGTTCTGTCAAAATTCTGAAGGGTGTGGTGGAAGACGTGGTGGTTAGAGTCAATAGCCTCTGTTTTCCTGTTGACTTTCTTGTTTTAGATATGGAAGTTCCTAGCTCACTTTCTGATTGTCCGATCATCCTTGGTCAACCTTTCTTGGCCACAGCTCGCGCCCATATCGACTGCGAGTCAGGCTGTATTGAGATTGCCGTTGGATCTGAAAAGCTCAAGCTTAACATCTTCAAGGCAGCCAAGAACTTTGATTGCGATTGCATCGAGGATGACACGTCTGACGAGGACATGGCCGTCAGCGCGTGTATTGGACTAATTAGGACCTATTCTGACTGCTGCGGACTGCCTGTAAACACTGACGATTGCCTGACCGACACATACTGTGACGTTCCCCCATCCCTCCCTATTCCCGTTCCTTCTCCTGGCCAGACTTCTGACGAGGTTTTCTCCGCTTCCCATACCTCGTGGTCTGAGTCATATCCGAGCTACTCACCGCCGATCCACACTCTTGAAGACCGGATTGCCCTTTCTTTCCCGCCAAATCAGGTGGATTTGCAACTCCACACTGGGACCTTGAGCCCACATACTTCTCACTGGGGCTATTCCTTTTTGGATCCATCTATCCAAGAAGCCCCTCTTCTTGGCCAATCTGAGGGCCAACTTCTTCCTCCTGACTTGTTTTCTGATCAGCCTGGGACACTCTCATCCCAAGAAATGCCAGATCTTTCACTATCCACTCCCGAGCTGAAAGAGCTGCCTAGTACACTTAAGTATGTTTTCCTAGGGCCAAATGAAACGCTCCCTGTAATCATCAGTTCAAAATTGACCAGGGAGCAAGAGTGCAAACTAACGAAGGTCCTCATAGAACACAAGGCAGCCATTGGATGGTCTTTATCAGACTTAACTGGCATTAGCCCCTCCTACTGCACTCACCGTATATATACGGAGGAGGCTCGACCGTCCTGCGAGATGCAGCGACGTCTCAATCCTAACATGCGGGAGGTCATTAAGAAGGAAATCATTAAGTGTCTCAATGCGGGTATAATCTACCCAGTCAGCGACAGCCCCTGGGTGAGTCCGATTCACGTTGTGCCCAAAAAGGTGGGACTCACCATTCGTGTCAATGACAGGGGTGAATCCATCCCTACACGCACTCCTACATCTAGGAGAGTGTGTGTAGATTATAGGAAACTCAATGCTGTGACTAAGAAATATCACTTTCTGCTACCTTTCATTGACCAAATCCTGGAGCGGTTAGCGGGAAATAAATTTTTCTATTTCCTGGATGGATTCTCAGGATATAACCAGGTGGCAATTGACCCCTGGGACCAAGAGGAAACCACTTTCACCTGCCCCTTTGGCACCTTTGCATTTAGAAGGATGTCGTTTGACTTTGCAATGCGCTAGCAACTTTCCAGAGATGTATGCTGACGATATTTCATGACATGGTGGGTGACTTTCTCGAGGTCTTCATGGATGACTTTTCGATCTTTGGACCATCTTTCGATGAATGTCTTGCCAACCTGACCCGTATCCTTAGGAGATGTATTGATGTAAACCTCGTGATTTCTTGGGAGAAAAGTCATTTTATGGTACACGAGGGAATTGTTCTCGGACATATCATCTCTGATAGGGGTATAGAGGTTGACAGAGCTAAGCTTGATGTAATTGCTGACTTACCTGTGCCTGGCTCTATCAAACAAA
Organism: Thalassia testudinum; assembly: GCA_037157565.1. Classification (NCBI taxonomy): domain Eukaryota; kingdom Viridiplantae; phylum Streptophyta; class Magnoliopsida; order Alismatales; family Hydrocharitaceae; genus Thalassia; species Thalassia testudinum. Next base: position 21,552,552 of record JAZHRO010000054.1, on the reverse strand, counting down.
TCTGCTCCTTCCTGGGACACGTCGGTTTCTATAGGAGATTCATCAAAGATTTCTCCAAGATTTCTCGACCTTTAACTCATCTCTTATCAACCGTCGTACCCTTCGATATGGGCCCCGATTGCATACGAGCATTCACGCAGCTGCGTAATGCTGTCATCAAGGCCCCTGTTCTCCAGCCACCTAATTGGTCCCTCGACTTTGAACTCATGTGTGACACTTCCGACCTTGCAGTCGGAGTCATCCTGGGACAAAGACGCGATAGACACCCCTTCGTGGTGTACTACGCCAGTAAGACGTTGGACGAGGCCCAGCGTAATTATACTACCACTGAGAAAGAACTACTGGCGATCGTCTTTGGGCTGGAGAAATTCCACTCTTATCTTCTGGGCTCACATGTTATTATCTTCACTGATCACGCGGCCATTCGCCATCTCATGCATAAGAAGGATGCCAAGCTTAGATTGATTTGTTGGATCCTTCTGCTCCAAGAATTTGACATTGAGATCTGCGATAAGGCCAGAGCCCAGAATGTTGTGGCTGATCATCTTTCCAGACTGAACCCTGACCATATTGGACTTACTCTACTGATCAATGAGATTTTTCCTGATGAGCACCTATTGGTAATTAATGTGGCAAGTGGACCTTGGTATGCCGACATTGCCAATTACCTTGCTTCTGGATCCCTTCCACGTGCTGGCCTAAAAACCAGCGTGAGCGTCTCATGGCAGAAGCAAAGTATTATTTCTGGGATAATCCACTTCTTTTTCGAATAGGTGCTGATCAAATCATCCATCGCTGTGTTCCTGACAGCGAATTCCCCAGTGTGTTATCCTTTTTCCATGATTAGGCCTGCGGAGGCCATTACTTTGGGAGGAAAACTGCAGCTAAGATGTTGCAGTGTGGTTTCTTTTGGCCCTCCCTTCACCAGGATGCACACAATTATGCCAAGCATTGCACTAGGTGCCGATCGTTAGGGTCAATGTCACGTCGTGACATGATGACCTTACAACCCATCCTAGCTGCGGAAATCTTCGACATTTGGGGAATTGATTTCATGGGTCCCTTTCCTCCTTCCAACGGCTTCGAATTTATCCTCGTAGCTGTGGATTATGTTTCGAAATGAATTGAGGCTATTCCCACGCGCTGTGCTAACCATGTTATATCCACTCGACTTGTCAAAGACCACATCTTTGTGCGTTTTGGGATCCCTCGAGCCATTATCTCGGATGGAGGAAGCCACTTTACCCATGCTTCTTTTCGGGCACTTCTGAGGAAATACAGAGTTCACCATCATATCGCATCATCGTATCATCCTCAGACGAATGGCCAGGCAGAGGTGTCGAACCGGCAAATCAAGCAAATTCTCCAAAAAACGGTTCGGCCTGACCGTAAGGACTGGTCCGACAAGCTGATTGACGTGCTTTGGGTATATCGAACCGCCTTCAAGGCTCCCCTTGGTATGTCTCCTTATAGAATCGTTTACGAGAAGCCTTGTCATTTGCCCGTGGAGTTTGAACACCGCGCTTATTGGGCGGTTCGCCAATGTAACCTCGACCCAGACCTGTGTGGTCGAGAAAGGAAAGTCCAACTCCAGGAGATGGGAGAGCTCCGTCGTGAAGCCTATGATTCTGTCTTAACTTTCAAGCAACGCACTAAGGCCTTTCACGACAGTCATATTCGGCGGAAAGAATTTGAGCCATCTCAGCAAGTTTGGCTCTATAATGCCCAACTCAAATTCTTTCCTGGAAAATTGAAGTCCAAATGGACTGGTCCTTTTCTGGTCTCGAGACCATTTTTCAACGGGGCCGTTGAGATTGAAGAACCCAAATATGGGCATAAATTTACGGTCAATGGGCAGCGTTTGAAACCCTATCTTACTCATGAACCTACCCCCGTTGGAGAAACTGTTGCCCTGCTGGAGGGTAACTGATTTTGTGCCTCATTCTGAGTCCAGCTGGGGACGATAAATTCAGCCCTCGTTGGGAGGCACCCCAACAACACTCACCATCAACTATCACTTTTCACTTCACTGTCACGCTCACTTCACTTTTCACTTCACCACCCACCATCCACCCATCCTACCACCTTGCTGTATACCCTGCACCTCAGTTCTCGTTACCCAATCTTTCGTCCTTCCTCTACCCTTCCCTACATGCATATGAGGACATAGCATCGTTTGGCATGGGGGGGGTGGATAGGCATCCATAGGATCTGGGTATTTTATGGTATCATGCAGTTTCCAGCTATATATATATATAAAATGGTGTTTAGTAATGATCTGAAGGCTGAAACAAAAATACAATAAGTGTTTATGGATATTCAACCTCTGTTTTGAAGACTTTCCAGGCCACAGAAGCTTGATTCACTTAGGCTCGGCTTAATTCACTTGAGCATTGACAAGATAGATCGAAATCTCTCCTAACTGAGGACGTATTCTTGTACCTGAGACACCAGTACAAGATCTATTAGTTTGCTTCTACTCGAGGGCCTAAGTAATCTTGGTTCATACTACACATGTCAAGAAAGACCAGGTGAACATAAGATCCAACTCTAGTGTTCATTAGGGCAGGTGGAGTCCTTACCTGTGTGCGCAGGTAGACTTTTTATCCCAGGCTTTAGTTTTGCATTTAGGAAAGACTCTTTCCACCAAAAAGGAACTCTCCCACCAAAAAGAAAAGTGTGCTCCTCCAAATAATGTTGTAAGAGATATACTGACACGTGTTTCAAAAAAAAAAAGATGCAAATAAGTCATTATATCTCACAAATGTCTGTAAAATCTTCCTACAAAAAAAAAGTTCTTCAAGGAAAATACCCTATTTTCTTTGAGCCACAAATGTTATAAAATGGGAGTTGAGTTTTCTGTCATCTTTTTAAGGGTCAATCCAAAGACACGAGTTGAAACTGAGACCAACCTGTACTTAAAAATTCGTGAAACCCTGGGCTTGAGTCTTAATGTTCATCTGGTCAGTCTTGATCCTTCACTATGCACAAGCCATAATCTCTTGAGCTCTCGAGTACGGCAAAAACCTCTTGGGTCCTGGAAATTGTACTTAAGGTTTAAATATCAAGAGTCCAGGTTAGTTGAGAGATGGTCTATGTCATATAAGACTTAAAGTACTGGTAGTCTTCTCTACAATTGGTTCTCACAATATTCAAAAATAAACACACCTATGTCACCTCGGAAGAAAATCTTCAACTTAAGATCATTGCTAAATACAGTACAAAAAAATGTTTTGCTAGGGACTAGCAAAAGATAGGCATGGGGGTATGATTGCACAGCAAAAATACACCAACAATTGTGTCGTCTTGTGCTATTTCCTAGCATTGCCAGTGCATATTAGGTATCCATAGTTGCATTTGTAAAAATACACGCATGCAGGCATTTAATTGAGAGGGGAGGAGAGTGAAATAAAATGGCCGTGAAATTAACGTTTTCCTCAAGTGCTGCTTCGCAAATTCACCATCTTTATTTTTATTTTTATTTGACTTTGAAATTCTTCCCGCGGCTGCAAAGAATGGCCTCTTCTTCTTCGCGCCATGTCCTGCTCAGCTTGCCCTGCACAGCCACTCCCTGCCAGCCATGCACAGCCGCATGCACAGCTAGGGCATGGCTGTGCATGCCTTCTTCCTCTATAAAAAGAGCTCAGCCTTCTTCCTTGCAGTTGAGCCTGGTCCACGCAAAAAAAAAAACACACTGCAGCTCATCTTCTCCAGGCCGTCCCCTCCCCTCTCCCTCCATACATAGCCCCTCCTCCTCTGAGGAGCCACGCTGCGGGCACGTCGCCAGCCCACTCCTCCCTCTGCGCCAGCCCTTTATAAGGACCGGCACCCCCTGCCGGTTCCTTCAAGCTCTTCTTTGACGGAGAACACCCCCCCACTTCATCCCTTCCTCCTCCGTCAGAAGGCTCGCAGCTTCCGGCGAGCTCCTCCTCTTCCTCCTCGTCGCTCTGCCGCCTTACCTGCAGCAGGGTTCTCCTTGCCCTCTTGTCTGCGCTGGGCTGTACCCGCCGGAGCCCTCCGCCTGCTTCCTCGTCACTGCACTCCTCTAGGGCCCTTTCTTCTCCAGCTCCGACAGATACGAGTCGGCAGCTTCGCCCTCCCCCCTTCGTCCAAAACCTAGGTAAATAGCTTCCTCTCCTCCTCCCTTACATTTTCCCTCTATCAGTTTACCTTTTTGCCCCACCGCACGCGACTTCCACCTCCGCTTGCTCCACCTCTGACCACCTTCTCCGGCGAGCCCATTTCACCTCCACAGACCTCCTCACCCCTCGCCGACTACCCCAAAAGCTTCCCCTCACTCCACTCAACAGATCCCCCCTTTCCATTCACTGCCAAACGCCACCCGACTACCCCCCGAACAGACCCATCTCTCCGGCCACAGTCTGACCTAGGGCTACCTCCACATGCATCCTCACGCCTCGTCACCACCCGCACTCCGACGAAGCTCCCTGCATCTTCTGATTGGGCTGAGAGGCTGTAGTCCTATTTTCAGGTTGAAGCCGCCTCGCCGCCATTACCGAGCTGCTGCAGCTCCTTCTCCTGCAGCTTCAGGTGCTGTTCCGCCCAGGTCCGCACCCCAGGACGCACGAGTTGCTATTGTGAACCATCCCAGGTCTGCAGCTGAGGCGAAGGCCCCGCGTGCTGCTGCAATTGCCTGCAGCTTCCTCAGCTGCAGGCGCCAATTTCCGAGGTGGGACTTTAGTCCCACCTCGAAAGTGCGTGGCCAAGCACTCACACTTATAATTGAAAAGTGTTCAAGGCTATTCGCCTTCGAACACAGGGGTCAGGTCCCTTACGCACGCCGTGCGCCACGCGCTCGCCCTCGCCTGCGCTCACGCCCCGCGGGTCTGAGTTGGATCCGATTACCCAAAACCGCTCACTCCTCGCCCACCACCGCACGCCGGTGGGCCTAGTCCAGGGCGCGATACCCGTACCCGAATACCCGACTCTGGGAGAGCGGTCCTAAAAGAGAAATCTGAGAAAGAGAGAGACGCGGGGGATGGTAGGGTTGGGTTTTGCTTTCTAATCCTTGTGTGAGCGTGCAGGAGCAGAAGGAGAAGAAGGAAGGAAGGAAAGGAAGGAAGGCGGCCGATGTTGGTGTTAGAGCACCACGATCATTTGTTTTGATGATAACAAAACACGTGTTATTTAACATTTGCACTTGAAGTCTTAGATTTCAGGTCAATTGGAAATGTAGACGTGTTTAGACGAAGTTCGAGCTCGCATCCAGGATGGATTGGAGGAGCTTGATGGAGAACAGAAGAGATTCGCGAGGAGCGATATATTAAAGATGGAAGGAAATGAAGAATAGGATAGATTTCCTTCTTTTGTACTTGTTGTATTTTTCGTTTATTTTGTTGCTCTTTATTTCCTTAGATAATTCATGTTAAAGAGCCTCAAAGTACCCTAACAGTAGTCCTACGAATACCGGCACAACCCTAGGATACTTAGGTTTTCTGTAGAGAACTTAGAAAACCAATATAGGGTTCAAACAGCATTTCCAAACGTCCAATTCCAAAATCAGACGTCTGATAAAGTATTTTAAGACGTCTGACTGTTGTTTCAGACGTCTGATAACTATTAGGCTGGACTTTGTATTCTGTCTGATGAAATCAGACGTCCAGACCTTAGACCAGACGTCTTAGGAGACGTCTGATGACTTTACCAGGCGTCCAATTAGTGGACCGTTGGCTGGCTTAGCAAAGATTCAAGAATATGACCGTTAAAGCCTTATCAGACGTCCATAGGACTGTCCAGACGTCTGATAATTGACCGTTTTGCCTCGGCTGACCCAAAATCTCTTCTCAGAGATTTTCTAGCCGTTGCAACGTTTGGAAAATCCATTCCCACAGTAAAAGTAGGTTTCCAGACGTCCAGACATAGTGCCAGACGTCCTACATGTCGTCTGATGGACTTGCACAAAAACCCTGTTTAGATCTGATCCAAGTCAGGAAGAGACCCGCCCAAAATCAGACGTCTGACCTTGAAATCAGACGTCTTAAAGTGAACTTCCAGACGTCTTAAAGTGAACTTCTAGACGTCTGATGCCAGAATTAGACGTCTGATAAGCCTGTCAGAACAATGATTGTTCCTGATTTCGGGCTGATTCTCTTGGGCTTTGTTCCCAACGGCTATAGAACCTTTCCTAAGCCTTCCAAAGCCTTCCTAAGGCCTCTATAAATAGAGGGGAACCTTTACACACCAATACACACCAAGAACACACACCTAGAGACACCCAAGCAACATAGTTCCACTCTCTTGTGTCCTAGCTAGCTCTTGCTCTCCAAGCTCAAGCTCCATTCTCTTGAGAGCATCAAGCTTCGCGCACCCGCTCTCCCGCCGTAGTTCACGAGAGCGAAGTTGCGCCGTCGCGTGGCTCACGCACCGCGTCATCAACTCGACGCACTCTTTGCAAAGGGGAGTTTCCTAATTCCTATAGAAGCTTATGTTAAAAATTACTTTGTTGGCTCTATAGGACTTGTTGTTTATTTTATCTTTGTTATTTGGTTGGGTATTCGCCTTACGAATTCCCGTCTCCTTCGCGAGACAAAATCCTTCTCGTGGAGAGAAGGGGTTGAGGTACGCTACCCTCGTTTAAGTAGTGTGGTTGTATTGAGGTTGAATCACCCTCGTTTAAAGTGATTCGGTTTAGTGGATTTTGATCAGCTTGGTTGATCGGAAAATCCTAACTCGAGAGGGTTAGGTGGTGGTTTTCACCCAGTTTGGGTTTCCACCTAAAAATTCTTGTGTACTTGTGTGATTGCTTATTTTGTGAAGATTGTTTATTTTATTTCCGCAATTGTTACGTCACCCCCTCCTGGTAGGGTCGGAAAATACATTTGGTATCAGAGCAGGTCTTGCGAGTTCGGAGTAACACCCGGTAAGTAGATCATGGAGGGAAGCATAGCCGCAATCAGAATCTCCGAAGGGCAGTCCATCGTCCGACCACCCTATTTCGACGGGAGGGACTTCGGATATTGGAAGTTGAGGATGAAGACGTGGCTCCAAGCCACTGAGTTTGAGATATGGGGATGTTGCGAAACCCCATACGAGATCCCGAAGAGACCCCAAGGAGGCTACTCGCAGCTGCAGATTCGAGAGCTTTCACTCAACGCAAAGGCAATGAATGCCCTGTATTGCGCGTTGAGTCTGAAGGAATTCGAACAAATCCAAGAGTGCACCACCGCCCACGAGATATGGAGGAAGTTAGAAGACACTCATGAGGAGACGAGCTCGGAACAAGATCTCGGGGAGAAGGAAACCGCGTGCCTTGGTTTCATGGCAATCGGAGAAAGTGACAACGATAGTGACGACAGCGACAATGAGGTAAATCTCGATTTACAAGAAGCTTTTAATGAACTATTTGAAGTTAGTAAAGCACTTAAAAAAGAAAACAAAAGTATTAAAAAGAACCTTAGTTTTCTTAAAAATGAAAATGATAGGTTAGAAAAACAACTTGACATAGAAGCTAGTCCTAGAATTGATAACCTATTATTAGAAAATAATAACCTCATCAATGAAAATAATAAATTGATTGAGGAAAATGTTAGTCTAAAAATAGAAATTTCTGATTTAAAGACTAAGATGGATATTATAGAAAAAGAAATTGCATGTCTTAGGGAAAATTCTAACAAATTAATCAACAAAGTAGATGATTTATATAGCCCTAAGATTGAGAAAGGATCTCCATCAAGGAGACCCGCTAATCGATCCGAATCCAAGCTCACTTGGATACCGAAGAAAAAATTAGAATCTTGTTTTGTAGGGTTCAGGGATAATTACAACACAAAGGACTGGACCTACAAGCTCAAGGCTGGTCAACTCGAGTTGGGAGAACCAAGGAGTAGACCAAGGAGGAGAACAAGAAGACCGACGAGACGGCGAACAAGTGACGGACCCGCCACACGTCGACCACCAGATTGGAGACCGGCGCTAATGCCCGGGCCTCCAAGCTACGGATGGGAGCCCCATCCGATGTGGCATCCACCACCACCATTTGGCCCATTTTATTGGCCATGGTAGGTGAGGTAAAACCCTTTACCCTATCTTTTTATCATAAGCATTTAGATAGGGGGAGTTAAAAAAAATTATAAGCTAATTGTCAATTTTTAAGGGGGAGATGCAAGTTAGCTAAATTTCCTTTAGAAAGTGGGAGAAAAATAATAGCTATCTTGTTGTTATAAAAAAAGGGGGAGGACATCACCTTTGTTAAAAGAAATTTATAGAAGAGCATGTTTTAAGGGGGAGTTATAGGAAATGTAAAATCAATTAAACCTTTGTGATAATGTCAAAAAGGGGGAGGATTTTTTTGCATTATTATTTATGGTTTTGTCATCATCAAAAAGGGGGAGATTGTTGGTGCTAGAGCACCACGATCATTTATTTTGATGATAACAAAACACGTGTTATTTAACATTTGCACTTGAAGTCTTAGATTTCAGGTCAATTGCAAATGTAGACGTGTTTAGACGGAGTTCGAGCTCGCATCCAGGATGGATTGGAGGAGCTTGATGGAGAACAGAAGAGATTCGCGAGGAGCGATATATTAAAGATGGAAGGAAATGAAGAATAGGATAGATTTCCTTCTTTTGTACTTGTTGTATTTTTCGTTTATTTTGTTGCTCTTTATTTCCTTAGATAATTCAGGTAAAATGCCTCAAAGTACCCTAACAGTAGTCCTACGAACACCGGCACAACCCTAGGATACTTGGTTTTCTGTAGAGAACTTAGAAAACCAATATAGGGTTCAAACAGCATTTCCAGACGTCCAATTCCAAAATCAGACGTCTGATAAAGTATTTTAAGACGTCTGACTGTTGTTTCAGACATCTGATAACTATTAGGCTGGACTTTGTATTCTGTCTGATGAAATCAGACGTCCAGACCTTAGACCAGACGTCTTAGGAGACGTCTGATGACTTTGCCAGACGTCCAATTAGTGGACCGTTGGCTGGCTTAGCAAAGATTCAAGAATATGACCGTTAAAGCCTTATCAGACGTCCATAGGACTGTCCAGACGTTTGATAATTGACTGTTTTGCCTCGGCTGACCCAAAATCTCTTCTCAGAGATTTTCTAGCCGTTGCAACGTTTGGAAAATCCATTCCCACAGTAAAAGTAGGTTTCCAGACGTCCAGACATAGTGCCAGACGTCCTACATGTCGTCTGATGGACTTGCACAAAAACCCTGTTTAGATCTGATCCAAGTCAGGAAGAGACCCGCCCAAAATCAGACGTCTTAAAGTGAACTTCCAGACGTCTGATGCCAGAATTAGACGTCTGATAAGCCTGTCAGAACAATGATTGTTCCTGATTTCGGGCTGATTCTCTTGGGCCTTGTTCCCAACTGCTATAGAACCTTTCCTAAGCCTTCCAAAGCCTTCCTAAGGCCTCTATAAATAGAGGGGAACCTTTACACACCAATACACACCAAGAACACACACCTAGAGACACCTAAGCAACATAGTTTCACTCTCTTGTGTCCTAGATAGCTCTTGCTCTCCAAGCTCAAGCTCTATTCTCTTGAGAGCATCAAGCTGTTGCGCACCCGCGCTCCCGCCGTTGTTCACGAGAGCGACATTGTGCCGTCGCGTGGTACACGCATCCGCGTCGTCGACGCACTCCTTTCAAAGGGAAGCATCCTATTTCCTATAGAAGCTAGGTTTAAAATTACCTTGTTGGCTCTATAGGACTTGTTGTTTCTTTTATCTTTGTTATTTGGTTGGGTATTCGCTTTGCGAATTCCTGTCTCCTTCGTGAGACAAAATCCTTCTCGTGGAGAGAAGGGGTTGAGGTACGCTACCCTCGTTTAAGTAGCGTGGTTGTATTGAGGTTGAATCACCCTCGTTTAAAGTGATTCGATTTAGTGGATTTTGATCAACTTGGTTGATCGGTAAATCCTAACTCGAGAGGGTTAGGTGGTGGTTTTCACCCGGTTTGGGTTTCCACCTATAAATTCTTGTGTTCTTTGTGTGATTGACTTTTGTGAGTTTGTTTATTTTATTTCCGCAATTATTACGTCACCCCCTCCTGGTAGGGACACGAAAACCTTCAGCCGAAGCCTTAGCCGCTCAGGGCAGAGAAGAAACATAAGAAGAAGCGAAAGAGAAGAAACAGAAGAAGAAGAGAATCACTGTAGCAAACCTACAGTTAAGTCGTCTGACCACTGCATCAAACGACGGTTGAGCAGCGGCCAGAAGAGATAAAGTAAGAAAAGAAAGAAAGAAGAAGGCTGAAGAAAAAGAAGAAGTCAGAGAAGAAGAAGAAGATTGTCACAGCCGCAGAGGAAGAGAAGAAAGAGAAAGAAAGAGAAGAATAAAGAAAGAAAAAGAAGAAAAGAAGAAAAGAAAGAAGAAGGAAAAGGAGAAGAGAAGAAGAAGCCAAGACAAACTCTCTCTCTCTCTCTCATTTTTGTAATCTAATAGAGAACCTTTGTATTTCTAGAATTCCAGTAGCTCCTTGAGTTCGACCTCGGGAAAACTATTTCCGAGTAAAAAATTTTGTATGATAACCTGGTAGCTGCCTTATTACTACGACTGTAATTTAAAGTATAACAAACGTAAACAAGCCTACCCCGGTCATCAGGTATGAAAGTGCAAAACTTATAAGAAAAGGTTTAAAAAAAAAAAATTCACATATGCCAAAAACACCATAAAAATTAAAAAATTTTGAAAAAAGAATAATAAAATAAGAGGAGGAAAGAAATTTTGTGGAGGAAGGAAAAAGAAACAAAATGAAAAAGGAGCACAAAAATAAGAGAAAAGTGATAGTCATTAGTAAGAAACTAAGGAATTAACCTAAGTTCTAGACCTCATTCAAGAAAAGAACTGAAAAGTGCACAGTGAGATTAGTAAGAATGCAAACCTTAGGCATTCTTGGATAGACTCTTAGTACCCATTAAGATCTAGACATTCCTCAAGAGGTTGAGGAAAATGAAAAGCTTAAGTATTAGGTCCAAGGCTTAGGAAGTATTTGGCCTTATTAACTAACTTTTGGTTTACAGGACTCAGTAACCTAAGCACCCTAACCTCACACACAGCCTGGTTCAGTAAGCGTAAAAATCAAAATCACGCAGAAGCGTCGCAAGATTCTGAAAATAACACCTAGAGTAGGAGCGGCCGATCAACACAAGTTGATTTGGACGAGTTCCCAGCGCGAAGAGGTGGGAAATTCCCCTCGAAGATACGTAACAAAATATCATCTCCTCAGTGCTTGTCTCTTAGGATATTTACATATCCTACCGGAGGCCTGTAAGCACTCTGCTGGTTCAGATTCCATGGATGGCATTATCACGAAATGTCAATTGCCAGGGTCTGAATTCGACCGCGGAACACCATGGATGGAATTATCTCGAAATCTCAATAGCTAGGGTTCCGGGGGTTACCATGGGCGATGCTATCTCGAAGCATCGACTGCTAGGAGCCCTTGAGGATTGATGATGGGGACAAGGAATCTGATATAGACCGTGTTGAAAAGCCAATCCTAAGCTAGAATTAAAAAGAAAAAGAGAGAGAAAACTCTCCAAACAGATAAATCTTCTATCTCTCTTTCTTACAAAACGCACTGCGAACTGAGCCAGGGCTAAAATCATTTCAAGCACGGGTGCTTTAACCACAAAGTCCAATAAACCTTAGGTTAGTTCTTGTAGGCCTTAAAAACCTTTGCTAAGGACTGAGGCTGAGGCTAGACAGATCCGGATCTTGGTTGGTACTAGAGTACCTTTTAGGCCTATGGTTAGCATTCTAACCTAATCTAGGTTTCAAATGAAAAAGCACTTATCTGAGATCATTAAGAACTTCATGGTCTAGAACAAGGGTTGAAACCTTAAGTTTTTGCTAAGGGACTAGCAAAAGCTAGGCATGGGGGTATGATGAGAACCTCATCATGAACCCTAACTAGCACAATCTAACCCAGATATGTAAGAAAAAGCTCCTACATAACCCAAAGAAAGGCTTAACTCAGAGAATTCTGAGTTTAAGAAGAAAATAAATCATAAGGGGTAAAACTGCAATTTCACCAACGCAATTTACAAACAGGGTAATTAAGGATCCAAACACAGGTCAAACAAGCCTAATAAAAAGGAAAGTGGGATGATATGATCTAAAAAGGGTTATAGCAACTTCAAGAAATTAAATGACATTCTATAACCCTAAAATAAGCCCACTTCAATTCACGAGGTTCGAGGTAAGATAAAAATCAACTAAACCCTCTAAAATTCATATAAAAATAATCTCTAGGGTTTAGAACCTTCAATTTGTCCTTAGAAACCCATTTTGACCTAAAAAGAGAACCATGCCTAATTAATGACTTAATTTGGGCTTTTACGTAAATTGTCCTATCAAACATGGTCCAACCTAGAAATAAAATTCACTATTAAAATCCTTAGGTTCAAATTATTCTTGTATAAAAACTTGAGCCTAAGAAGAGACCTCCCTGACCGACTTTGCAATTTGGTCCTCTTCATTTACTTTTTGACCCTTATCTTTCGAAACCCTTACATTTTGACCCCCAACTTTTTCATCGTTCTTTGCAAAACGGTCCCTCCTGCAAAACTCTGCGCAACACCATGCTCTGGCGACTTTGCGCGGAGCATGGCGCCGTGCAGAGAGGGGTTACCGCCCTGCAAAGCAGGTGCGGGGTTCCCTGCGACATCCTTTGTCGCAGGGACCTGGCCATGCTCTCTGCCAGCCCCCATACCTTCCATGTGAATGCACAGAAGGTATGGGTGCCCCTTCCGGCCATGTTCCGGCGAGGCTGGCATGTCGCTAGCCCGCTCCTCCCTCTGCGCCAGCCCCTTTTTAAGGACCGACACCCCCTACTGATTCCTTCAAGCTCTTCTTTGACGGAGAACACCCCCCCACATCATCCCTTCCTCCTCCGTTAGAAGGCCCGCAGCTTCCGGCGACCTCCTCCTCTTCCGCCTCGTCGCTCTACCGCCTTACTTGCAGCAGGGTTCTCCTTGCCCTCTCGTCTGCGCTAGGCTGTACTCGCCGGCGCCCTCCGCTTGCTTCCTCATCGCCACACTCCTCCTCTAGGGCCCTTTCTTCTCCAGCTCCGGCAGATACGAGTCGGCAGCTCCGCCCTCCCCCCTTCGTCCAAAACCTAGGTAAATAGCTTCCTCTCCTCCTCCCTTACATTTTCCATCTATCAGTTTACCTTTTTGCCCCACCGCACGCGACTTCCACCTCCGCCTGCTTTACCTCTGACCACCTTCTCCAGCGAGCCCATTTCACCTCCACAGACCTCCTCACCCCTCGCCGACTACCCCAAAAGCTTCCCCTCACTCCACTCAACAGATCCCCCCTTTCCATTCACTGCCAAACGCCACCCGACTACCCCCCGAACAGACCCATCTCTCCGGCCACAGTCCGACCTAGGGCTACCTCCACACGCATCCTCACGCCTCGCCACCACCTGCACTGCCTTCGCCGCACTCCAGCGAAGCTCCCTGCATCTTCTGATTGGGCCGAGAGGCCATATTCCTGTTTTCAGGTCGAAGCCGCCTCACCGCCATTACCGAGCTGCTGCAATTCCTTCTTCTGCAGTTGCAGGTGCTGTTCCGCCCAGGTCCGCACCCCAGGACGCATGGGTTGCTGCTGCGAACCATCCCAGGTCTGCAGCTGAGGCGAAGGCCCCGCGTGCTGCTGCAGGCGCCAATCTGGGAGGTGGGACTTTAGTCCCACCTCGGAAGTGCGTGGCCAAGTGCCCGCACTTATAATTGAAAAGTGTTCAAGGCTATTCGCCTTCGAACACAGGGGTCAGGTCCCTCACGCACGCCGCGCGCCACGCGCACGCCCTCGCCCGCGCTCACGCCCCACGGGTCTGGCCGGATTCGATTACCCAAAACCGCGCACTCCTCGCCCACCACCGCACGCCGGTGGGCCTGGTCCCGGGCGCGATACCCGTACCCGAATACCCGTCTCTGGGAGAGCGGTCCTAAGAGAGAAATCTGAGAAAGAGAGAGACGCGGGGGAGGGTAGGGGTAGGTTTTGCTTTCTAATCCTTGTGTGAGCGTGCAGGAGCAGAAGGAGAAGAAGGAAGGAAAAGAAGGAAGGCGGCCGAAGCCTTAGCCGCTCAGGGCAAAGAAGAAACAGAAGAAGAAGAGAAGCACTGTAGCAAACCTACAGTTAAGTCATCTGACCACTGCATCAGACGACGGTTGAGCAGCGGCCATAAGAGATAAAGCAAGAAAAAAAAGAAAGAAGAAGGCTGAAGAAAAAGAAGAAGTCAGAGAAGAAGAAGAAGATTGTCACAGCCACAGAAGAAGAGAAGAAAGAGAAAGAAAGAGAAGAACAAAGACAGAAAAAGAAGAAAAGAAGAAAAGAAAGAAGAAGGAAAAGGAGAAGAGAAGAAGAAGCCAAGACAAACTCTCTCTCTCTCTCTCATTTTTGTAATCTAATAGAGAACCTTTGTATTTCTAGAATTCCAGTAGTTACCTGAGTTCGACCTCGGGAAAACTATTTCCGAGTAAAAAATTTTGTAATGGTAACCTTGTAGCTGCCTTATTACTACAACAACTGTAATTTAAAGTATAACAAACGTAAACAAGCCTACCCCGGTCATCATTTTGGCGCCGTTGCCAAGGAGCAACGGCTATTCTAGAAGCTATAAATTCTCTATTTAAGAGTTTCTAATAATCTCTTCTCTCTTGTGTGCAGGTACAGGAAAATTAAAGAAGCAGCCGCACAACAACCACTCCAAGGACAGGTAACTTCTATCCTCTCACTGTTAACCCCTAAATTCTAAAGAGGAAGAAAAAGGAAAAAAATAATATAGGTATAACCTGTCTTTCATGCTTAGTAACAGCTGCATGTTTTCAAAACCACTATTCCTGCACACACTATTAAGGGTAATTAAGGGTTAACATCTTCTTGCCTGAAGCCCTAATTACCCAACAAGGAGTTAACTGGACCAAGTAGAGCCAACATAGGAATTAACACTAGGGTTTTAGAGACACACTACTTAATCAAGAATTGAGAAATCCCAAAAGAAGTGTGCCTAAACCATTGATTGAATATACCTATTCAGAAAAAACCCTAAGCAATTGGCTCTCTAAAAACACTTGAACCCTAAAAGAAAAGACCTAATAAGTTCTCAAAGGAATCAATAGGTGAAGTTGACCCCTTAGGGTCAACCAACTTTCAACTTAGGTCACTCTCCGCACTCAAAAAGCTAAAAGTTCAAGTGAAAACTTAAGCACCATGATCTCAAACTAAAATTGGTAGACTTAAGAGGTCAAGATCCCTATTCTAGTCTACCTGGAATCTCAGTGACAAGAGAGGTCGGGTGGGGGAAACCCTGTAACCCGTGGGGACGCTCTACCGTGTAGGGGTCTTCGCGGGACTCACCCTCTCTGGCTGTCCAGGTAATTCTCAAGTGGTCGATCTTTTGATCAAGGGGTCCATCTGCCCCGCACCTCTATAGTCACCCAACATTTTGGGTGCCTTGATTGGGTCCAGCACCTGCTAAACTCATCTCTTCCAACAGTGTATGTTTGGTAGGAGGTCCTTAAAACCTCCTTTAGAACTTCACTCTCTTCGAGGCCGAGCCTCAGTGCCCTTGTTTGAGAAAACAACACTTCACATCGACCTCTCCTCCGACTCCGAACCCAACTCACCTTCTTCTTCCCCAATGGCTCAGCCAGTTGAGGAAGAGAACAATCTAGAGCACCAGCTCCAGCGACTCAATGACCTCTTCCAGAACTTTGTGCACCCACCGCAGCGTCCTATGATGCGGGACCATTATAACCCTGCTGCGGTGGCTATTGAGCCTCGAGTCAGAATCCCTACTGGAGGACCTGATTCTGAATTAAAGCCCAATATGATTCATGCTATACCTAAATTCCATGGGCTTAATTCTGAAGACCCCTTCCAGCACATCAAACAGTTGAAGCATCTGGCCCAAACTTTTGGGTCAGATGCACAAAATCGAGACATTCTCCTCATGAAGATGTTCTCCTTCTCTTTTATGGACAAGGCCGCTCATTGGTACCAGACTCAGACCCGGCCGATCAACAATTGGGAAGAACTTCAGTCTGAATTTTTGAAATTCTTTCCCATTGGTCGAACCAATGCCTTGTGCCATCAGATTACTCACTTCACTCAGCAAACGGGAGAACCTCTCCATGAGGCATGGGATCGCTTTCCGGATCTCATGAGAAAGTGCCCCCATCACGGGGTTCCTAAATGGGAATAAGTCCAGTCTTTTTACCAGGGACTCCGTGAGGATATCAGGCTTTTCGTCAATGCAACTTGCGGAGGAAATATCATGGGTCAGCATGAGGACACAGTGTTGGAGATTCTCGAAAACATGTGCGAGAACTCCATCAATAATGACTCCATGGGATTATTCGACAGGACGAATACCCGCGCATCGACGAACCTTAGGGGAGCACACGAGTCGATGAGCGGGTATTCATCCTGTCGAATAATCCCATGGAGTCATTATTGATGGAGTTCTCGCACATGTTTTCGAGAATCTCCCACACGGTGTCCTCATGCTGACCCATGATATTTCCTCCACAAGTTGCATTAACGAAAAGCCTGATTTCCTCACGGAGTCCCTGGTAAAAAGACTGGACTTATTCCCATTTAGGAACTCCATGATGGGGCACTTTCTCATGAGTTCCTGAAAGCGATCCCATGCCACATGGAGAGGTTCTCCCGTTTGCTGAGTGAAGTGAGTAATCTGATGGCGCAAGGCATTGGTTCGACCAACGGGAAAGAACTTCAAAAATTCAGACTGAAGTTCTTCCCAATTGTTGATCGGCTGAGTCTGAGTCTGGTACCAATGAGCGGCCTTGTTCATAAGGGAGAAGGAGAACATCTTCATGAGGAGAATGTCTCGATTTTGTGCATCTGACCCAAAAGTTTGGACCAGATGCTTCAGCTGTTTGATGTGCTGGAAGGGGTCTTCAGAATTAAGCCCATGAAATTTAGGTATAGTGGTAAGGTAGCAAACCGCGGCGCTGCTTTTGTGTCTTTATTATAGTATAGTCGTTATAGTATAAGGTAAGACAGCTCCGGTTGTCATTACCATAGAAAATTTTTTACTCGGAAATAATTTTCCTGAGGTCGAACTCAGGGAGCTACTAGAATTCTAGAAGTACAATGCTTTTATTACAAAAATAAGAGAGAGAGAGAGAGGTAGATTTGTTTCTTGGATTTTTCTTCTTCTCTTCTTTCTCTCTTGTCTTGTCTTCTTTTTCTCTTCTTTCTTATCTTTGCTTGATCTTCTTCAGTTCTTCTTCTTCTTTCTTTATCTTCTCTTCTTCTTTATTCTTCTTCTCTTTTCTTCCTTCTTTTCTTTGCTTTCAGTTGCGGCACCTTCTCTTCTCTTCTTTCTCTTTACTTTGTCTGCAGAGCTTCATCCGTCGTCTAATTTCTCAATCAGACAGCTTAAGTGGTGTCTGCTACAGTGCTTCCTTTGTGCTTCTTCTTCTTCTTGCTCCTGCAGTCTTCTTCTTCTTCCTCTTTCTTTTTCCTTCTTCTTGCAATCTTCTTCTTCTTTCTCCTGCGTTCTTCTTCTTCTTCCTCTTTCTTTGAGCGGCCAAGGCTTCAGCCACCTTCTTCCTTCTTCTCTGCCTGCACACTCACACAACTGGTCAGAGCAAATCCTACCCCTACCCTTTCCCGTGTCTCTCTCTTTCTCAGATTTCATTCATAGGATCGCTCTCCCAGAGCCGGGTATTCGGGTACGGGTATCGCGCCCAGGACCAGGCCCACCGGCGTGCGGTGGTGGGCGAGGTGTGCGCAGTGTCGGGTATCCGGATCCGACCCAGACCCGCGGGGCGTGAGCGCAGGCGAGGGCAAGCGCGTGGGGCGCTCGTGCGTAAGGGACTTGACCCCTGTGTTCGAAGGCGAATAGCCTCGAACACTTTTTCAATTTAACTGCGGGCTATGAGCTGCGCACTTCCGAGGTGGGACTAAAGTCCCACCTCCCAGACTGGTGCCCGCAGGTGAGGAGCTCGCGGCAATTGTAGCAGCTCGCGAGGGGTTTTCCTCAACTGCAGACCTTGGAGTCTTCGTGGAGACACTCCGCGCAACCTGGGACCAGCGCCTGGGCGAGGTCGAAGCTGTAGCTGCAGGTGAAGGAGCTTCACCTGCTCAGCAATGGCGGCGAAGGGGGCGTGACCTGAACACAGAAATACGGCCTCTCGGCCTAGTCAGAAGATGCAGGGAGCTTCACCGGAGTACGGCAAAGCCAGTGCGGGTGGTGGCGAGGCGCGAGGCGGTGTACGGTGGCAGCCCTAGGTCGGACTGTGGTCGGAAAAATGGGTCTGTTTGGGGGGTCTTTAGGTGGCAGGGAATGAAAAGGGAGAGGCTGTGGAGTGGAGTGAGGGGAAGCTTCTGAGATGATCGGCGAGGAGTGAGGAGGTGGAATGGGCTCGCCGGAGAGGGTGGTCGGAGACGGAGCAGGCGGAGGTGGAAGTTGTGTGTGGGGGCGCAAAAATATAAATTGACAGAGGGGAAATTTAAAGGAGGAGGAGAGGAAGCTTTTACCTAAGTTTTGGACGAAGGGGGGAGGGCGGAGCCACCAGCTCGTGCCTGCCGGAGCTGAGGAAGAAGAGGCCCTGGAAGGGGAGATCGGCGACGAGGAGGCAGGCGAAGGGTGTCGGCGGGTGCAGCACGACATAGACGAAAGGGTTAGGGGAACCCTGCTGCAGGTAAGGCAGCAGAGCGACGAGGAGGAGGAGGAGTTGGTCACCGGAAGCTGCAGGCCGTCTGTCGGAGCTGGAGAGGATGAAGTGGGGGGTTATTCTCTTTCAGAGACAGCTTGCCTCCTTCAGTTGGCGACGGCGGTCTTTATAAAGGCGAAGGCGGAGGGGTAGGCGCAGGGAGGCGACGTGCCTCCCTGGCCGGAGAATGGTCGGAGTAGAAGCCTATACGTTCCGCACGTTCACACGGAAGGTGTGGGCGATGGCAGAGATCATGGTTGTGTCCCTGCGACAGCAGACGTCGCAGGGAACACCCCGTTCAACGGGCAGAGGGCCTCCCTCACCCTGTGCGGCGCCATGCTCTGCGCAAAGTCGCCGGAGCATGGTGTTGCTTAGAGTTTTGCAGGGAAGACCTAAGTGCAAAGAACGACGAAGAACCTAGGGGCCAAAATGCGAGGGTTTCAAAAGTTGAGGGTCAAAAAGTAATAGATGAGGACCAAAATGCAAAGTCGGTCAAGAAGGTCTCTTCTTAGGCTCAAGTTTTTATGCATGACTAAATGAGACCTAAGGATTCTAATGGTGAATTTTATTTCTAGATCAGACCTTGTTTGACCGGTCAATTTATGTAAAAACCCAAATTAAATCATTAATTGGGCATGGTTCTCAATGTAGGTCAAAATAGGTTCCCAGGGCCAAATTGAAGGTTCTAAACCCTAGAGATTATTTTTATATGAATTTTAAAGGGTTTATTTGATTTTTATTTTTCCTCGAACCTCGTGAATTGAAGTGGGTTTGTTTTAGGGTTACAGAATGTCATTTAATTCTTTGGAGTTGCTGTAGCCCTTGTTGGATCAAATCATCCCACTTTCCTTCTTATTAGGTTAGTTTGACCTATGTTTGGACCCTGAGTTACCTTGTTTACTGATTGTGTTGGTGAAATTGCATTTTTACCCCTTATGACTTATTTTCTTCACAAACTCAGAATTCTCTGAGTCAAGCCTTTCTAGAAGTTATGTAGGAGCTTTTTCTTGCATATCTAGGTTAGATTGTGCTAGTTAGGAGGGTTCATGATGAGGTTCTCATCATATAGCATGAATCATATTGGGCTTTAATTCAGAATCAGGTCTTCCAGTAGGGATTCTGACTTGAGGCTCAATAGCCACCGCAGTAGGGTTATAATGGTCCCGCATCATAGGACGCTGTAGTGGGTGCACAAAGTTCTGGAAGAGGTCATTGAGTCGCTGGAGCTGGTGCTCCAGATTGTTCTCTTCCTCAACTGGCTGAGCCATTGGGGAAGAAGAAGGTGAGTTGGGTTTGGAGTCGGAGGAGAGGTCGATGTGAAGTGTTGTTTTCTTAAACAAGGGCACTGAGGCTCGGCCTCGAGGAGAGTGAAGTTATAAAGGAGGTTTTAAGGACCTCCTACCAAACATACATTGTTGGAAGAGATGAGTTTAGCAGGTGTTTAGAGGTGCGGGGCAGATGGACCCCTTGATCAAAAGATCGACCACCTGAGAATTACTTGGGCAACTAGAGAGGGTGAGTCCCGCGAAGACCCCTACACGGTAGAGCGTCCCCACGGGTTACAGGGTTTCCCCCACCCGACCTCTCTTGTCACTGAGATTCCAGGTAGACCAGAATGGAGATCTTGACCTCTTAAGTCTACCAATTTTAGTTTAAGATCATGGTGCTTAAGTTTTCACTTGAACTTTTAGCTTTTTGAGTGCGGAGAGTGACCTAAGTTGAAGGTTGGTTGACCCTAAGGGGTCAACTTCACCTATTGATTCATTTGAGAACTTATTAGGTCTTGTCTTTTAGGGTTCAAATGTTTTTAGAGAGCCAATTACTTAGGGTTTTTTCTGAATAGGTATATTCAATCAATGGTTTAGGCACACTTCTTTTGGGATTTCTCAATTCTTGATTAAGTAGTGTGTCTCTAAAACCCTAGTGTTAATTCCTATGTTGGCTCTACTTGGTCCAGTTAATTCCTTGTTGGGTAATTAGGGCTTCAGGCAAGAAGATGTTAACCCTTAATTACCCTTAATAGTGTGTGCAGGAATAGTGGTTTTGAAAACATGCAGCTGTTACTAAGCATGAAAGACAGGTTATACCTATATTATTTTTTTCCTTTTTCTTTCTCTTTAGAATTTAGGGGTTAATAGTGAGAGGATAGAAGTTACCTGTCCTTGGAGTGGTTGTTGTGCGGCTGCTTCTTTAATTTTCCTGTACCTGCACACAAGAGAGAAGAGATTATTAGAAACTCTTAAATAGAGAATTTATAGCTTCTAGAATAGCCGTTGCTCCCCGGCAACGGCGCCAAAATGATGACCGGGGTAGGCTTGTTTACGTTTGTTATTCTTTAAATTACAGTCATTGTAGTAATAAGGCAGCTACTAGGTTATCATTACAAAATTTTTTACTCAGAAATAGTTTTCCCGAGGTCGAACTCAGGTAGCTACTGGAATTCTAGAAATACAAAGGTTCTCTATTAGATTACAAAAATGAGAGAGAGAGAGAGAGTTTGTCTTGGCTTCTTCTTCTTCTCTTCTCCTTTTCCTTCTTCTTTCTTTTCTTCTTTTCTTCTTTTTCTTTCTTTGTTCTTCTCTTTCTTTCTCTTTCTTCTCTTCTTCTGCAGCTGTGACAATCTTCTTCTTCTTCTCTGACTTCTTCTTTTCCTTCAGCCTTCTTCCTTCTTTCTTTTCTTGCTTTATCTCTTCTAGTCGCTGCTTAACCGTCGTCTGATGCAGTGGTCAGACGACTTAACTGTAGGTTTGCTACAGTGCTTCTCTTCTTCTTCTGTTTCTTCTCTGCCTCGAGCGGCTAAGGCTTCGGCCGCCTTCCTTCTTCTCCTTCTGCTCCTGCACTCTCACACAAGGATTAGAAAGCAAAACCTACCCCTACCCTCCCCCGCGTCTCTCTCTTTCTCAGATTTCTCTCTTAGGACCGCTCTCCCAGAGCCTGGTATTCGGGTACGGGTATCACGCTCGGGACCAGGCCCACCGGCGTGCGGTGGTGGGTGAGGAGTGCGCGGTTTTGGGTAATCGGATCCGGCCAGACCTGCTGGGCGTGAGCGCGAGCGAGGGTAAGCGCGTGGCGCGCGGCGTGCGTGAGGGACCTGACCCCTGTGTTCGAAGGCGAATAGCCTTGAACACTTTTCAATTATAAGTGCGGGCGCTTGGCCACGCACTTCCGAGGTGGGACTAAAGTCCCACCTCCCAGATTGGCGCCTGCAGCTGAGGAAGCTGCAGGCAATTGCAGCAGCACGCGGGGCCTTCACCTCAGCTGCAGACCTGGGATGGTTCGCAGCAGCAACCCGTGCATCTTGGGGTGCGGACCTGGGCAGAACAGCACCTGTAGCTGCAGAAGAGGAGCTGCAGCAGCTCGGTAATGGCGGCGAGGCGGCTTCAACCTGAAAACAGGAATATGGCCTCTCGGCCCAATCAGAAGATGCAGGGAGCTTCACCGAAGTGCTGTGAAGGCAGTGCGGGTGGTGGCAAGGCGTGAGGATGCGTGTGGAGGTAGCCCTAGGTCGGACTGTGGCCGGAGAGATGGGTCTATTCGGGGGGTAGTTGGGTGACGTTTGGCAGTGAATGGAAAGGGGGGATCTGTTGAGTGGAGTGAGGGGAAGCTTTTGGGGTAGTCGGCGAGGGGTGAGGAGGTCAGATGTAAACACATTTACAGTACTTAAAATGTCTATTTATGCATGTTCTTAAGCATAGGATTGCATTTCATGATATAAATATTGCATTACATGCATCATCTTGCATTTAGAGTAGTTTGAATAAAATGGAGGTTAATTGTCTCCTTTTATGTGGTTGGACAGGGCAAATATTTTATCGGGGCCTCGGATCAAAGATCCAACCGTATGGATGTGATCAGGGCGGCGATTGGAGTTCAACGACTCCAAGATCGCCCTAATCAGGCATCTGTAGCATCAGATAGAGACCGGGGAACCCTAGAAGATCAAGGGCCAGGATGGTGTAAATCCGCACTTCAGATGGCAAATCCGATCACACGGATGAATTCGGATCGACGATCGCAGCCCAACGACACAAAAATCGAGTCAATCCGACATCCGTGGCACCATCTACAACTTCCAGAAGATGGACGGCCAAGATGGCGCCACGTGGCACCATCCCGGCCGCCCAAACGGCCGCCTACACTCTATGAAGACCGCGCACCCATCCCCTCTCCGCCGTTGGATCTCAATCCAACGGCTGTGGACGCATCGTTTTAAAAGCATCCGCGCGACCATTTGGGCGAGGCAGCGCAGCGGTCCAGCGCCTTATCGCGAGGCGCTGGCGCGCGTTCGAGCCTCGCCAAGCAATTTCTGAGGCGAGCGGGCGCGCTCCAATTGACCGCACGATCGCGATCCAACGGCCGCGCACGCCCGATAGCGCCGACGCGCAATTGGACGCTCTGGTGAACGCGCGATCGTACGCGCAGGCGGGTGGGCGGCAGCGGTGAAGGCGCGATTTTAAGCCGTCCGATCTCGCGATCGGACGGCTGAAAATCAAGCGACGTGCGTAGGCGTTACGCGCGGGCAGCCGAGCGGGCGCGCGTGGGCGCGGAGGCTACGCCCACGTTGAGGGCTTTAGCGACGGTTTTATCCGTCACTAAAGACCCCTTATTTATTATTTTGAAGATGTAATGTCCATTTTGCCCCCACTCCTTGCAACTATAAAAGGAGACCCCCTCCATACGAAATTTTCATCCCTTCCTTCTCCTCTCTACCTCTCCAAAGCTCAAGAGAAGCTTGTCCCACACCCGGGATGCTTCTCGCGAGATAAAGTCCAAATTTTCGTCCCCCTTCGGAAGTGGATCCCGCGACGACGACGGCGTGCTGCTTCGTTCCCGTTCTTCTGCTTCGTCCTGCTTCGTTCTCCTTCGTCCAGGCGTCGTCCCGTCCGGCTCGTCCTCCAAGCGACCGTCGAGGAGGATTCTCTCTCCCTATTCTTTTTACTGCTTTCTAGTATAGATTTACTGCTTTCTAGAGTAGTCTATTCGTCCTCCGAGCGATCGTCGAGGAGGACATTTCTCCCTCCATTCTTTTAATGCTTTCTAGAGTAATTGTTTTATGTTTTCTAGTTGTAACGAATGAACTCTTTTATGATAAATTCCTTGTCTATTCTACATCTCATTTTGATTTCCATGTATAGTATTCTTTCTCTCTCTCTTACTCCCTCTCTCTCTTTTATTTGTTGTAGATACTTAGATAGTTTAAATTGAATTTCTTCGTGACAAAATAAAAACGAAACGCGAAGTTTTTAAATCAAACGTCCGCCTCCCTGTGTTCGACCCGGAATTTTAATTTCGGTATAAATTTTATTTGTTGAACACGAATCCTTCGCTTTCGAACTACAACGACAGGTTTTCCAAAACCGAACACGTTAGCGTAGGTTCGTAAATCGTTCAACATTTTGGCGCCGTTGCCGGGGAGGCAACGCTCTTTGATTTCTCTTCGCGTTTTGTAACTTACAAATCATTTACCTCACTTTTCTCCTTTCTTATTGTAATTGCAGGTACTCTTTCGAGACAGGCGAAAGCGGTAGATCGGAGTAAAGTGCTGTGGAAGGTTTTGTAAGTTATCCCCCACCTCCCACCCATTAGATTTTATTTCATCACATAATAATTCAAACATCAATCAACCTAGGTGTTCTTATAAACTCTAAGGTTAGATTGTTTGTTGTTTGACATCCATACTCACTCCAACCCCCACATTAAAAAAAGAAAAAAATAAAAAAAAAAAATCTCACAGAGGTACACAACCTCATCTGATTTTCTAACTCAACCGGTAATCCAATCTTAGGAGCCGGTACATACATCCAAACACATAATTGAGTAGAAATCAGATTAGGTAATCATTTGTGTGCCTAATTAAGTGGTGCAACAGGCCAATTGTTTGAGTTGATTGGGCCGCACCACTTCAAATAAAATCAACTCATAAAGTAGCTGCCAATTAGGTTCAACTCTTAGGGATTTACCAGGCACTCCACATTCTTTTTAAACTTTAAAGGAAAACATCTTCACCTGTGCTTGTAAAACTTGGTGTGCCAACAAAACTTGATTGAAAACACCTAAAGTTGAATCCTAAAAGCTACTAACAAGATTTGAATCTTAAAATTCACCACATCAAAAACAATCTTGCTTGAAAACCACTGGTTGTGCACTCACACACAAATCAATCAATCATTAAGGGCACAACCCATTTAAAGGGCCCATCACATTCCAAAGCACATTCAAACCTAGCCCTAAATAAAACAAAGTAGACGTTGGCCTTAAGGATTGGACTCGCTCTTCAGAACCCAGAACGAGATTATTTTCGATTAGTCTGTTTCTACTGTTCAATCTGATGTCTAGCTAGGGGAGCAGAGTCAAACGATCGCGGCTGGGGGGTACACTAGGAACTGGAGGCGTAAGCCGAAGGAAGAACCTTCTCCCCAGTCCCTCCTTCTAACTGGTTGGATTGAACAGACGGAAGTAGATCAAATCGTTCCTTTATCTCAAGACGGGTTTTGAGAGTCTGTAGGTCTTTAGGCTAACATATTTAAGGAAAGGTTTGATTGTTTGTATTGCAGGGCACCTTTCTTCCTCCCGTGTCTCATGAATCCTTCCACATATTTCACGCATTCCCGCTCTTTCACTCCTGTCATGAATTATCCGCAACATGACGATTATCCCGACTCGTATTGTAATCAACCATCGGTTAGTTGGGATAATTCGGATTGGGGATACAATTCCAGACCTCCGTGTTTAGGGTCTAACCCTGAACACTTTGATTCTGATTTCTATCCTTCTCAGAGCTACATCGATTATAGATCGTCCTCCTTTCATGAACAACCTAATACGATCTACAATCAAGAAGGATACACCGATCCTTACCCATCCTCTGATTTCACTGCCTTTAGGTCATCACCATCCTTTGAACATTCTGAAATGACCTATTTTCAGGAAGGGTATAACGAATCTCAATTCGTTAATTCCTCTACTTTGATGTCAAACCCGCCCAATCCTGAACCAACTCATTTGGTTCAGGTTAATCAGGTTCAAGATAAGGTTCTGGCTAACTTGAGAAATATCATACAATCTTTAGAAGTTCAGCCAATACCTTGCATTGAGAGATTGGAGCCCTTGATTGAAATGATTGATGATTTAAACAAGTCTTTGTTGGATTGGCTCCAGGACGTTAATGATAAGAACCCGGGTGAGTTTCTACTTGGGAAATTAGCGAAATTGAGGATGAGGTTCGTGGTTGCTTTGGTTCAATCTTGGGATGATTCCCAGGATGAACCCTCTTCAGGAAAGCCAAAGACAGAACCCGCTCAGGCACCTGTTGGGGGGAACACGTATTACGAGGCTGACCAGATTGAATTAAAGCAACCAATTAAGGATGATCTGATTTCTTCACCTGAGATCCCTGAGCCAGGTTACGAGAAAACGTATGTCTCCTGGGAACACAAAGTGACAACTGATTTTGGGACATACATTGATACGGATCCTGATTTCTTTGATGGTGAAGATTCAAGTTGCGAAGTCTCACACGAGTTTTCAGAACACGATTTTTGTGAGACGATTGGGCCTGAGGAATCTGATAGATCATTTGGTAGCCCAATAATTGAGGAAACTGATCTTATTAGGGCACACATTACGGATCCAGAATCGCATTTTCTGGAAGAATCAGTTCAATGCCTTGATTATCAGTTACACCTTGTTGAGCTTATTGATGATTCTAATTTTGAGATAATTAGACCCAAGTCAATTTTGATTTTGCCACATCATCTAGACTTGGAGATTTCAGACGGGGTGATGAATATACAAGAGGTCATGGAATTTGATATGCCGAATGAGGAGGATAGGAGCTGGGAAATTCTGATTTGGGAAGTCAATTTTGGAGGAAATAGAAGATTGAGTCGAAGGGTTCCTTTTAAGCTGAAACCATCAAATCAGAACCCTTACGACATTTGTTTCGAGGATGTCAAACTCAAGCACACATTTAACGATTATCCTTTTGAGCTTCAATTCTCTGTAACCCGACATTTTGGCCTTGGGTTGCATCCTCATAAATCGCAGGCCCGACCCCGCTTGCATTCTGATTTTAGGTTTTGGGTAATTTTTATCCAAAACCTAAGATATTCTCGATTATGGGGGATGGGTCTGCACCACAATCTGGTCCACATCTGTGGACCGCTGTTGACAGGTCGGAAGATTCTTCTGTTTTTATTAATTCTGACCTGCACTTGTGAATTCCTCATTTCTTTTCTTTGTATAGTGTGCCTAGCTGAAGGCACTAAACTCAGCACATATACAGTTCTTTTTCGTTTTCATCTCGGAGCGGACCTGACATTCACGCAATTCAGGTGCTTTCTACGCTTTTCCACTCTATTTTATGTCTTTTTAATACAATGAGGACATTGCATTAGATAGGCATAGGGGGGTGGATATTTATCTCTGAATTCATTTGTCAGCTCCGTAGATTTGTTTTATTTTATATATATATAAAAAAATCAGAATTAGGAAAGAGAATTTGGGTTTAAGAAAATTTTCGATCTTAAGAAATACTATATTATGTTCTGAACACAAAGACCCTTCAGGTCTTTGGACTTAATCAGCCCGTGTATCCACTAAAATGTGGATTTGTTTTTCGAGTTCTCGCCAACTTGAATTTTATTTTAATTGGAGTAAATAAGTTTGGGTGATAAGTACACGACTTATCAACCCGCCCTCTGATGTGAGGGAATTTTGAGTCTTAAGCATCTACACACTTTCTTTGCACTGACTCGTTATTTGGCGATTTTAATGGAAATTGGGTAGCTAATGAACCTTCTAGGGTGATATGGCTGGCAAGTTATCGTGGGTAACAGCCCATAGGTAGGTTGTCCAGAGCCCAGTCACTGGACCTTTCTCTTTTTGCTGCCTTTAGGTAAATCTTAGACCAGGGAAGCCACCTATTCTAAAAAAAAAAAAAAAAATCAAAAAGGAGAAAAGAACAAAAAGAAATAAGCCACACTTCGCCGCACGAGTATGGCTGGCAAGTTGTCGGTGGTAACAGCTCATCGACCGGTTGTCCAGAACCCAACTCAGAAAATGCACTAAAAATTCCCAAAACACTCAGGAAGAAGCGGAGAAGTAGAATAAACCGGGGAGATATACACTGGATTCACCCTTGTGTTGACCCCGTTAAAAAATAAAAGTAGGGAGAAAGCTACCAGTTGTAAAGATACACCTTTAGGCAGAATTCTTTTTGAGGTCACCTAGAGGCGTAGAAATCCGAAGTCCGTTCTAATTGCCGGTCAACGAGTCTATCACAATCACAATAAGATGCTTAAAACTTAGGGTTCTCATCAAATCTTGGGTGAGTTGAATGGTCGTAGAAAGCCACTCTTAAACCCTAAAATTTGAAAAAAAAAAAAAAAATTAGAAAAGAGTAAAAAGAGAAAAAGAAATTTTTCTTTGAATAAGGCGAGGCTTGAGGCGGTCTGCATTTTGGCTGATACCCGGGCACTGTTGTGTCTTTGAAAGTTCAGTTCTTAAGTAGACAATTTCTTAATGATTGAAAATAACTCAAGTCCAAATAATCTAACCTAATTCTTTTATAAATAGCATATAGTTTTTGCTAGGGACTAGCAAAAGATAGGCATGGGGGTATGATGTAAACACATTTACACTACTTAAAATGTCTATTTATGCATGTTCTTAAGCATAGGATTGCATTTCATGATATAAATATTGCATTACATGCATCATCTTGCATTTAGAGTAGTTTGAATAAAATGGAGGTTAATTGTCTCCTTTTATGTGGTTGGACAGGGCAAATATTTTATCGGGGCCTCGGATCAAAGATCCAACCATATGGATGTGATCAGGGCGACGATTGGAGTTCAACGACTCCAAGATCGCCCTAATCAGGCATCTGTATCATCAGATAGAGACCGGGGAACCCTAGAAGATCAAGGGCCAGGATGGTGTAAATCCGCACTTCAGATGGAAAATCCGATCACACGGATGAATTTGGATCGACGATCGCAGCCCAACGACACAAAAATCGAGTCAATCCGACATCCGTGGCACCATCTACAACTTCCAGAAGATGGACGGCCAAGATGGCGCCACGTGGCACCATCCCGGCCGCCCAAACGGCCGCCTACACTCTATGAAGACCGCGCACCCATCCCCTCTCCGCCGTTGGATCTCAATCCAACGGCTGTGGACGCATCGTTTTAAAAGCATCCGCGCGACCATTTGGGCGAGGCAGCGCAGCGGTCCAGCGCCTTATCGCGAGGCGCTGGCGCGCGTTCGAGCCTCGCCAAGCAATTTCTGAGGCGAGCGGGCGCGCTCCAATTGACCGCACGATCGCGATCCAACGGCCGCGCACGCCCGATAGCGCCGACGCGCAATTGGACGCTCTGGTGAACGCGCGATCGTACGCGCAGGCGGGCGGGCGGCAGCGGTGAAGGCGCGATTTTAAGCCGTCCGATCTCGCGATCGGACGGCTGAAAATCAAGCGACGTGCGTAGGCGTTACGCGCGGGCAGCCGAGCGGGCGCGCGTGGGCGCGGAGGCTACGCCCACGTTGAGGGCTTTAGCGACGGTTTTATCCGTCACTAAAGACCCCTTATTTATTATTTTGAAGATGTAATGTCCATTTTGCCCCCACTCCTTGCAACTATAAAAGGAGACCCCCTCCATACGAAATTTTCATCCCTTCCTTCTCCTCTCTACCTCTCCAAAGCTCAAGAGAAGCTTGTCCCACACCCGGGATGCTTCTCGCGAGATAAAGTCCAAATTTTCGTCCCCCTTCGGAAGTGGATCCCGCGACGACGACGGCGTGCTGCTTCGTTCCCGTTCTTCTGCTTCGTCCTGCTTCGTTCTCCTTCGTCCAGGCGTCGTCCCGTCCGGCTCGTCCTCCAAGCGACCGTCGAGGAGGATTCTCTCTCCCTATTCTTTTTACTGCTTTCTAGTATAGATTTACTGCTTTCTAGAGTAGTCTATTCGTCCTCCGAGCGATCGTCGAGGAGGACATTTCTCCCTCCATTCTTTTAATGCTTTCTAGAGTAATTGTTTTATGTTTTCTAGTTGTAACGAATGAACTCTTTTATGATAAATTCCTTGTCTATTCTACATCTCATTTTGATTTCCATGTATAGTATTCTTTCTCTCTCTCTTACTCCCTCTCTCTCTTTTATTTGTTGTAGATACTTAGATAGTTTAAATTGAATTTCTTCGTGACAAAATAAAAACGAAACGCGAAGTTTTTAAATCAAACGTCCGCCTCCCTGTGTTCGACCCGGAATTTTAATTTCGGTATAAATTTTATTTGTTGAACACGAATCCTTCGCTTTCGAACTACAACGACAGGTTTTCCAAAACCGAACACGTTAGCGTAGGTTCGTAAATCGTTCAACAAGGTCTGTGGAGGTGAAATGGGCTCGCCGGAGAAGGTGGTCGGAGGCAGAGCAGGCGGAGGTGGAAGTCGCGTGCGGTGGGTCAAAAAGGTAAACTGATAGAGGGAAAATGTAAGGGAGGAGGAGAGGAAGCTATTTACCTAGGTTTTGGACAAAGGGGGGAGGGCGGAGCCGCTGGCTCGTATCAGCCGGAGTTGGAGAAGAAAGGGCCCTAGAGGAGTGCGGCGACGGGGAAGCAGGCGGAGGGCGTCGACGGGTACAGCCCAGCGTAGACGAGAGGGCAAGGAGAACCTTGCTGCAGGTAAGGCGGTAGAGCGACAAGGAGGAAGAGGAGGAGGTAGCCAGAAGCTGCGGGCCTTCTGACGGAGGAGGAAGGGATGAAGTGGGGGGGTGTTCTCCGTCAAAGAAGAGCTTGAAGGAACCGATAGGTGGTGTCGGTCCTTATAAAGGGGCTGGCGTAGAGGGAGGAGCGGGCTGGCGACATGCCAGCCTCCTCGGAACGTGGCTGGAAGGGGCACCCATACCTTCTGTGCGTTCTCACGGAAGGTATGGGGGCCGGCAGAGAGCATGGCCGGGTCCCTGCGACAGAGGACATCGCAGGGAACCCTGCGCCTGCTTTGCAAGGCGGTAACCCATCTCTGCGCGGCGCCATGCTCCGCGCAGTCGCCGGAGCATGGTGTTGCGCATAGTTTTGCAGGAGGGACCGTTCTGCAAAGAATGATGAAAAAGCTGGGGGCCAAAATGCATGGGTTTCAAAAGATAAGAGTCAAAAAGTAAATGAAGAGGACCAAATTGCAAAGTCGGTCAAGGAGGTCTCTTCTTAGGCTCAAGTTTTTATACAAGACTAATTTGAACCTAAGGATTTTAATGGTGAATTTTATTTCTAGGTTGGACCATGTTTGACCAGACAATTTACGTAAAAATCCAAATTAAGTCATTAATTGGGCATGGTTCTCTTTTTAGGTCAAAATGGGTTTCTAAGGACAAATTGAAGGTTCTAAACCCTAGAGATTATTTTTCTATGAATTTTAGAGGGTTTAGTTGATTTTTATTTTTCCTCGAACCTCATGAATTGAAGTTGGTTTGTTTTATGGTTACAGAATGTCACTTAATTTCTTGAAGTTGCTATAACCCTTTTTAGATCAGATCATCCCACTTTCCTTTTTATTAGGCTTGTTTGACCTGTGTTTGGACCCTTAATTACCCTGTTTGCAAACTACGTTGGTGAAATCGCAGTTTTACCCCTTATGATTTGTTTTCTTCTTAAACTCAGAATTCTCTGAGTTAAGCCTTTCTTTGGGTTATGTAGGAGTTTTTTATTACATATCTGGGTTAGAATGTGCTAGTTAGGGTTCATGATGAGGTTCTTATCAGTGCACAACCACCACTGTGAGTCCACCACTACCCAGCTCATCAAAGAGCCGGTGAGCGTGGTGGTCTTCCCCGCTCTGATTTCACCTTTCCAAGCAAATTCCGCCATTGCCACAAAGCTTCAAGCTTTGAAGCTCAACTGGCCACCGCGCGCCCCTGCAGCAGCCGGCCAAGCTCCACCGCACACGCCAGTAGGACACTCGTGCCCCTCTTCGCGCGCCCTGTCGCGCTCCTTCGCCCTCTCCTCACGCTTCCACGTGCCCTATCGCGAAGGGCCACTCGCAAGCCAGCAGCCGGCGTAGCTTCTCTGCGCACGCTCCAGCCGCTCACACCTCCCGAACTCACAGCACCGGGCACAGGCGGTCGCACAGCTCGACCTGGCACTGTAGCCATTGTTCACGCATTTCAGTGGAACACTGTGGCTACAGTGCGGTGACTGGTAAATTTCTCACCTAACCGGTCACCTGGCGTGCCACAACCTGCGCTAGCACGCGCCCGCATCCTGCCCCGAGCCCGCTCCAGCGCTCGCCCGCGCGTCTACGTGCGCTCGCGTCTGCCAGTGCCCCCACCCGCCCGCGTCTTCACCCGCTCCCAATGCCTGCGTCTACCCACACCAGCCTCTCTGTGCAGCGTTGTGCGCTGCGGTCACTCCCCCACGCTCACTCCGTCCCAGCGTGCACTTCTTCGCACTCCTACACGTAGCGCGGTGTGCTGTGGCCATCAGACGACGCCCTGAGGATGCGGACGACTTAACTCTAGCCTTCTTCACACAGCAGGTGCTCTCTCTCTCTCACAGCACTCTCTCACACTCTCTGCACACACATACACACACACTCTCGTACACACACCTATACTCTACTATATACATATATATATATACGTACATATATATATTTATATATATATATATACATATATCTATACATATATTAGTACTTATATAACTATGTATTAGTCTATATACATACATATATTTATCTATATACTTATATATATATATATATATATATATTATTACCTATATAACTAAGTATAAGTATAGATACATATATATATATATATATACATATATACACATATACTTATACATACATACATACATACATACATACACACACACACACACACACACACACACATCTATCTATACATATATTTACATACCTATATATATATACATATATATATACATATATACATATATAAGTACACATATACCTATATAGTTATAACCATATATATATATATATATATATATACATATAGATATATATATTTACATATATACATATATATTTTCATATCACCTACCAAACGTTGTATCGTAGGAATATCCGCATCAGTTGCTGATATTCCCCAATACACGCGTACAAAAAACGTGTTCGCACTCATCTTCCACCAATCCATCTTACACTCCACACGGCACTTCGTCCTGTTGGTTGCGTCTTCCTAGACGACAACCGACTCAACACCGTGCTACACGCCATCTCCACCTCCACCCCCACCCCTTTATATATATATAATATATATATATAAATATCTACTATATTTACTTTATTTCTGTTTCTCTTTCCTACCAGTAAAAAGATAAAAAAAATATATAAAAGAGAAAAGATAATCCTTGACTTGTAGGTACTCAGTCTTGCGAATAGTAAGACCAGTTTTGGAACCCTGATTTGGCTCAAAGCCAAGAACCTGATTTTGAGGGTGTACCTCAAGGACAAAAATTATCAGAAAAAAATCTTAAATAGAAAAACACCAAAAACACAATAAACAAAAGGAAGAGATTCATGTAGGAAAGGCGTAGAAACTTCTTCTAATCCCACTTCCTTGAGTTCGACCCTGGGCCTAAAAGTGACCAAGATAAAATCAAGTAGGCCAGGTTAAAAATTTTGTAAAGAGATGGTTAGGCTCAATTTAGGTTAACCACTATATGCATTTCGATGATAAAATCACCATATTAACACAACCTATCCGGGTCTACACCACATCCCTTTTCAGCGAGGTGCTACGGTATTCTACAAGATAGACTTGAGGTCTGGGTACCACCAATTGAGGATCAAGAAGGCAGACATCTCCAAGACGGCTTTCCGCACCCAGTACGGACACTACGAGTTTTTGGTCATGCCGTTTGGGCTGACCAATGCCCCCGTTGCCTTCGTGGATTTGATGAACCGGGTGTTTAGACCGTACTTGGACCAGTTCGTGGTGGTATTTATTGATGATGTGCTCATCTATTCTCGAGATCAGACGCAGCACAGACAGCACTTGCGGATGGTTTTGGACACACTGAGACGACGTAGGCTGTATGCCAAATATAGCAAGTGTGAGTTCTGGTTGAGGGAGGTGACCTTCTTGGGCCATGTGATCTCTGGGGACGGCTTGGCTGTGGACCCAGCCAAGGTTGAGGCAGTGCTCAGGTGGGAAAGACCACGTACAGTTACTGAGATCCGCAGTTTCTTGGGATTGCCAGGCTACTACAGGCGGATTATCAGGGGTTTCTCGCAGATTGCACGTCCTATGACACAGCTGACCCAGAAGGACGTGCCCTTTTCTTGGATAGATGCTTGTGAGGCGTGTTTTCAGGAGCTGAAGGAGAGGCTGACTTCGTTTCCCGTGCTCACCATCCCAAACAGTAGCGGCAGATACGTTGTGTACACGGATGCCTCTTTGCAGGGGTTAGGGGGTGTGCTCATGCAGAAGGGTCACGTTGTCGCTTACGCTTCGTGGCAACTGAAGCCCCATGAGCATAGCTACCCTACCCACGACCTGGAGCTGGCAGTTGTCGTCTTCGCGCTGAAGACTTGGAGGCACTACTTGTACGATGATACCTTTGAGATTTTCACAGATAATAAGAGCCTCAGATATTTGTTTGATCAGAAGGAGCTCAACATGAGACAGAGACGTTGGTTGGAGCTCCTGAAGGACTATGACTGCAGCATTTCCTACCACCCGGGAAAGGTCAACGTGGTGGCTGACGCCTTGAGCCGAAAGGTGCCCGCACACTTGGCCAGTTTACAGGTGCAGAGTTGGAGCCTCTTGGAGGAGATGGGCAGTTGGTGACCCCTAGAGTTACTGGGGCACTGTGGGGCAGTGACCGTGACACGACAGACGATGCCAAAGCTGATAAACCGCATCATCACATGACAGATGGCCAACCCATACTTGTAGTCATTGCGTGACAGAGTACTGTTAGGAGACCCTGGGGACTTCTCTTTTACAGACCAGGTACTACTCATGAGGGGACGTTTGCATGTTCCCAGGGGTGAGGAGTTGTTGAGAGAGCTCCTAACTGAGGCACACAGTTCTAGGTTCACCATACATCCTGGAAACACAAAGATGTACCATGATTTGAGACGTGACTTTTGGTGGAGGGGAATGAAGCGGGATGTAGGTGAATTCGTACAGAAGTGTTTAGTGTGCCAGCAGGTGAAGGCTGAGTATTGGAGTCCTGCAGGGTCGTTGCAGCCACTTCCACTGCCAGAGTGGAAGTGGGAGAGCATCACCATGGACTTTGTGGTGGGCTTGCCCGTTACCCAGCGAGGACACAACGCAATCTGGGTGATCGTAGACAGATTGACGAAGACGACATGTTTCTTGCCGATCCGAGTCACCTTGGGACCAGCACAGTTGGCAGAGAGGTATATCCGCAACGTGGTACAGCTACACGGAGTTCCGTGGGAGATCGTATTCGATCGGGATACCCGTTTTACGTCCCAGTTTTGGGCTGAGTTTCAGCAGACCTTAAGGACACGGTTGAGGTTCAGTACAGCATACCACCCCTAGACGGACGGACAGTTAGAGCGCACAATACAGATACTTGAGGACCTATTACATGCTTATGTACTGGACTGGAGGGGCTCTTAGGAGGAGCACTTGCCCCTAGCGAAGTTTGCATATAATAACAACTATCACTCGAGCATTGGCATGGCACCCTACGAGGCTCTGTACGGACGGAGGTGTATGGCACCCTTGAGTTGGGTTGAGGTGGGGACCAAGTGGGAGGTTGGCCCCAGGCTAATCCGGTAGAGTCAGGAGGTGATCGAGTAGATTCACTGGAGACTCCGCACTATCAGGAGCAGACAGAAGAGCTATGCAGATCGGAGACGTAGAGAGGTGCAGTTTGAGGTTGGGGATTACGTCTTCCTTTGTGTTTAGCCCATGAAGGGCCTGCAGCGATTTGGGGTGAGAGGAAAGCTCGTGCCGAGGTTCGTAGGACCCTTTAAGGTCCTGGAGCAGGTTAGGCCCATTTCTTAGAGGCTTGCCCTTCCTCCCCAGCTTTCTGGTGTGCACGACATGTTCCACGTGTCCAACCTCAGGAAGTACGTCGCCGATCCCAGTCACGTTCTGAGCCACGAGAGCGTCGAGGTGGGTGATGAGCTGACCTACCCAGAGCGGCCAGTATAGATACTCGATAGAGCCATCCGGAGTCTGAGACAGAAGTAGGTACCCCTGGTAAAAGTCTTGTGGAGGAGCCAGCAGTACGAGGAGGCTACCTGGGAGCCTGAGGCGGCAATGCGGGAGTGTAACGACCTGATTCCCGAGTCCCTACGAGGCACGAGAACTAGACCGACTCGACTAATCCCAAGACCTAGTCGTCCAATGAGGAAGTAACCAAAAGAGCAGTAAAATAAACCACATTCAACATGAAATATAACTAGCAGTAACAAAATACAGCAGTAAGAAAAAGAACACTACAGCATGTACCACCACAACAGTAGAACAACATTTAACATAACAAGAACTACAAGTAAAGAAAAGTACAGAGAGTAACAAAAACTACTCACTACAGTGGAACAAAAAGGGCACGAAAGAACAGTGGTAACTCTACTGGACCCTACTCGGCCCAACGTCCTCTGCAGCCGCTGACCCTGGCTGCTCAACACCTGGTCCTGAAAAGTAACGAGTGTAACATGTCAGCGAAACGCTGAGTAGAGTGGCAGCTAAACTAAAGAAGCAGTAAAGTGTACAGTAGCTGTTTTATTTTCTTTCTTCCTTTATTTACGTCTTTCTATTGTTTCACAATTTATCTATTTCTCAGATCCTTCACTTGATCTCGAATGTTCCTCGTGGGAACGATCTTGATTGCAGCCTTTTCCGAACAGTAGAAGTAACACGTGGTGTTCTCCTGGACGGGAGAGTCCCCCGTGGTGATCCTACTCTCAGTCAACCACCCCAAGGTCACTGACAGACGTAACGGTGACCACGGCACGCGCGGTAAACGCACGGGTAGCTAACCCGCACTGGCACGGGTCAGTCGTTTCCGTTAACGGGTGCGCCCAAAGCACAGCACGGAACCAGTATAGGGTAGAGCCCTCTCAGTAACAGGGGTCCAACCTCTCCACAGTAACCAAACAGGGGCCTTGCCCCTCCACAGTCCGCGCACCCTAGCTTGACTACCCTGGTTTGCCCAGTGGGCCTAACAAGTCGGTGTAGGTGAGCTAGCAGAACCCCGGGACCCGTGGGGTAGCTAGTACTCGCCCTACACTAGTAGCTCTCCTCGGTACTGCATACACGAGGGCCAGCAAGTCGGTACAAAGTGGCCAGACCTAACCCCGAGTCCCTGGGGCGGCTAGCTCCGCTCTGCACTAAACAGGGGGACAGTCGCTCTCCATGGTACTCCGTACTCAAGGGCCAGCTCACTTCCCCAATTCTATTCCATTCACTTTCCAGGAGTTCTACTCCTAATTCCCTGTAGGGTTCCAGCTCTTTTAACTCAGCACATTCCGGTTTCACCCCTTTCATTTTCACGTTCATACAACCCATATTCTCAGTCACGTTCATTTATTCATAACAGTCAGCTGTTAAACCAATTTACAGGCAGCTATTATTTCCTTTCCACGTTTCCCAAGACTGCAATATCTACAATCATATCACTAGTTTTCCAGTCCTAGGATTCATGCCGTACCCTAGGATCTATCATTCAATCTAGTTTTCCAGCCCTAGGATTCATGCAATACCCTAGGTTCTATCATTCAATCTGGTATCTCATTCCTAGGGTTCATGCAATGCCCTAGGTTCTATTAATCGTTCCATAATTGTAACAAATTATGTTAATAACTTTAAAGCCACTCTACCAGCTACAACGGAAGTAATGGGGGCGTGGTCGGAAATCCTGCGCTCCTCCGTAACCCCCGAGACTGCAATGGAACGGGGTCCTAACATAAGGATCAAACACAAGGAGTTTCTGAGAATAGTATATAATTACTGTAAACGGGTAGAGGATTTTATCCCGAAAAGAACGCAACTCGAAACGTGGAAAACAGACTCCGAACGGGCCCTAAACGGGTCGAAAACGACGAAACAGTCCAAAATCAGACGTCTGGAACCTCTTCCAGACGTCTTAAAAAGTGGGTCAGATGGTACCTTTGTTCTGCGTAGTCTCTCAGACGTCCAGAAGCTTGCGGGGGCGTCTGGCCTAGTTCCCAGACGTCCGATGGTCACCCCGGACGTCTGGAAGTCCTTCTAGTCGTCTGGCACTGCGGCCAGACGTCTGATTCGCGTTGGATGCGAATCTCAGAACCTACACGTACCCACTCCTCGTACTCAGTACGGACGGTCGCAGAAAAGGAAGAAGGACGAAAATAACTTACCAGACATCTGGACAGTCCTCCAGACGTCTTCACCGTCGTCTGGTTGGAATCCCAGACGTCTGATTCTGGAAAAATTTCCAGAATCAGAGCTCGACTCACCCTCCGCCCGCGATGCACGGCCGCGCCGCGCCCCGTCCACCTGCTGCTCGAGCTGCAGCAACCCTCCAGCGACGCTCCGCACCCGCAGCTCCCCCGCCGGCTGGCTCTAGCTGCCCCGGCGAGATCGAGCCCTCACGGCCGAGCGTCTCCTCCCTCGCGTGACACCTCCTCCCGCACCCCCGCCGCGGCTGCCGCTGCCGCCACTCGCTCGCGCTCGCACTCGCACTCCGGCTGGAAGAGGAAGAAGAAGGGAGAGGAGGAGATGAGGGTGAGGGAGAGGGCAAGGGCTCTTTTTAAAGCCGCGCGGGGAGAGAGAGAGAGAGACAGCGCCTGCGCCCGCAGGAGAGAGGGGAAAAGAGGGTATCCGCAGGTCTACGCGCGTAGGCGCGCAGACGAAATCCACTGTGCCGCAGAAATTAAATCCCAGACGTCTGGAAGTGGTTCCAAACGTCTGGGCCACCTCCCAGACGTCTTAAAAGACGTTTTGAAGCTACTTTCGTAATAGGGAGTGATACCCAGAGCTCTTTGAGGGTACATCTTTTCGGACCGATTTTGATCCTGTTTGAGTTTGTTATGCGTATATTATTCTTTTTCCGCACCCTAGTTAGTGCAAGTTTCGGGGACGAAACTTATTTTGAGTTTGTTATGTTGTTAAGAACCGTGCCACCAAAACCCTTTTAAGACGTCTGGAAATAAATTTTTGTGTGCATACGACAGCGAGTCTACGTGCATGCTGCGCACAAACTGAACCCCAACCGCCTTCTTCTCTTTCTCTCCCCTCGCTGACCTACAGGACCTATTCCCCTCGCGCCTACAAATACTCCCCTCCTATCCCTCACGCCACCCCACCCCATTCGTCTCCTCCTTCCTCCAGTGCAAGAGCGAGAGTGAGAGTGAGCAGTGGCTATAGCCGAGTGCAGCAGTGGAGAGGAGAGGGGCAGCAAGAGAAGGGAAGAGAAGAGAGCGCACTAGCCGTGAGGGAGCTCATCGAAGAGGCTCGCGGCCGGTTGGGCGTGCGCGAGGCGGAGTGTTGTGTCGGGGAAGTCTTCCCCAACGCTGCTGCACCTAGAGCAGCGGGCAGACGAGCGTGGCGCGGCCGCGCGTAGCAGGAAGAAGACGAAGGAGGTTCTGATTCTGGGATTTTTCCCAGAATCAGACGTCTGGACCTACGTGCAGACGACGTTGACAACGTCTGGAAGAAGCTCCAGACGCTTGAGAGGTACGTTCTGCGTCCTGCACCTCCCTTTGCGGATACGGCCATGCAGGCCATTTTGCCGAGGTACTGCTCCGTGCCCTTTTGAGAAGATTTTTCATCGCGTGTGCAGGATTCGTTTCGGGAAGGCGCGGGACACGTCCTCCCATGCGGTCCAGACATCTGGGCGAGTCACCAGATGGCGGAGGGCGTCTCCAGACGTCTGGAGAGGTGGTCGGACGTCTGGAACTAGGTCTAGACAGTTTAACACGATCCCTGGACGTCTGAGGAGCAGCACAGAGTGAGGTATAGATCTGGACTCCTTTTAAGACGTCTGGAAGATGTTCCAGATGTCTGATTTGAGTTAGAGTTGTCATTTTTGACCCGTTTAGGGTCCGTTTGAGGTCCGATTTCTGCGTTTAAGATTCTGTTATTCTTCGTATAAGTTCCTCTACTTGTTGGAATGCTTGTTATCGTGTTCTAAGTGGTTTCTTGTGGTTGACCCTTGTGTTAGGACCTCGTTCCGTTGCAGGTTTGGGGGTTGCGGAGGCACGTGGACCTGCTGATTAAGCCCCCATTACTCCTAGTTTTGCTGATAGAGTGGCTTCCCCTAGTTTAATTACAAATATGAGTGTGTATCTGGAATGAATGTTAGATCCTAGGGTATGGCATGAATCCTAGTACTAGAAACACTAGAATGAATGTTAGATCTTAGGGTATGGCATGAATCCTAGGACTAGAAACACTGGAATAATTGTACGGAATGTATGACTTGTAGTTTGGATGAGTAATAACACAATAACAATTACTTGTAAATGGATAACAGCTGCCTGTGAATTGTAGAATACTGTTGTAGCAACTGTTGCATGTAAATTTCTGTTATTTACGATTAAATACGAGCTGCCAGTATATGATTTGGAAATGAAATATTGAATGTTGGAAACACGAGCTACCTGTGAATAAACCTGAAATGATGAAACCTAGTATGGCTTGGCCTGAGAATCATGAGTATGAACCCTATGGGGAATTAGGAGTAGAGCTCTTGGAAATAAATGGAATGGAACTAGAAACGTGCTGGGAAGTGTGATGTCCCTTGAGTACGTGGTACCAAGGGAAGCACATGTTACCTCTTAGTGTCAAGGGGAGCTTACCGCCTTCGAGTCGAGACCCGGGGTGGGTTTGGTCACCTTGCACCAACTCTTTGGCCCTTGTGTACACTGTACTGGGGAGAGATACTAGTGTAGGGTGAGAGCTAGCCACCCCATGGGGCCCGGGGTTCAGCTAACCACCTTACACCGACTTGTTATGCCTTCTAGGGTGCGCAGACTGTGGAGGGGCGAGACCCCTGTTTGGTTCTTAGGGGCTAGACCCCTATTACTAAGAGGGCTATGCCCTGTACTGGTTCCGTGCTGTGCTTTGGGCGCACCCGTTAACGGAAACGACTGACCGCGTGCCAGTGCGAGATAGCTACCCGTGTGTTTATCATGCGTGCCGTAGTCACTGTTACGTCTGTCAGTGACTTTGGGGTGGTTGACTGAGTGTAGGGCCACCATGGGGGACTCTCCTGGCCAGAAGAGCACCACGTGCCACTTCTACTCTTCGGAAAAGACTGCAATCAAGATCGTTCCCACGAGGAACATTCGAGATCAAGAAAAAGACCTGATAAATGAATCAAGTGATGACTGATAAATGAACCAAGTGATGAAAGAAAGAATAATTAGTTAAATAAAGAAAGAAATTGAAAACAACAGCTACCTGTCCACCTTTACTATTTTTAGTTAGCTGGTTGCCACTCTACTCAGTGTTCGCTGACGTTTTTGTACTCATAACCTTTTTCAGGTCCAGGTGTTGAACAGCCAGAGCCTATGGCTCAGAGGGTGCTGGGTCCAGTAGAGTCCAGTAGTTATACCTTTTGTTTGTACCTCGTTTCCGTTGTAGTGAGTATTTTGTTACACTTCTGTACTCTTTTATTGTAAACTTTATATTCCTGTACCTTTTTAAATTCTCTACTGTTGTGGTGGTGTGTACTGTAGTAGTTTATTTCTTTACTGCTTTTTTGTTACTTTCTTGTTGGATGATTGGGTTTTGGGATCAGTCGAGTCGGTCCGATTCTCGTGTCTCATAGAGATTCGGGAATCGGGTCGTAACAGGAACCGAGCTCCCTCTCCCTCTCTTCTTCGAGCTCGGTCACCGACAAACCTTGGAGCCTTCCTCGACTCTCTTCTTCGTCGGTCCTCACCATCTAACGAGACCACGGCCACCTTCCTCGCTTCCTCGTCGTGCTCCTATCTATTTTAAATTCTCAACATAGTTAATTAAGTTATTTAGGCTTAATTAAATGTAAGAGAAAGTAACTTAGGTTAACTTGATTTAATGTCAGTTGTGTAGTATAGGGTCAAGTTAACCTAACATTTTAGATCTTAATTCCTTTTTTAATTGGTTGAGTCCAGATCGTTCATTGGGAGGTATAACTTAACTTAATTCACCATTAAATCTTAAGCATAAATTACTAATTACTTAATCAATTAGAATTATAATTAGATTACTTTAAGAATATGAATTTTGCACAATGGATAATTACTTAAAAGCATGTAAAATTTCATAAGGAAAAATATATTTACACATATGATTTGTTATTAAAAAGTAAGTAAACATGTTTATTATACTAATTTCATCTTATTTACAAAAGATTAAGGTAAGAAAAAGAAATTCAAATGAATACAAGTACTTTATTATATCAATTAAGCTCAAAAAGAAATTTTCTTGAAGTGAAATTACAAAATTAAAAGTCTTAAAAATAAACATTACATTGTCAGACGTCTGATACTCCTCAATTTCCATTTATTTTTTTCCTCTTCTTTAATCTTCCTTCTCTCTTCAGCCTCAATTCTTCTTTTCTTCTCTTTTGCCATCTCTCTCTCTCTCACTCTACCTCTCTGTTTTCTCTTTATCGAGATCTTCTTCTCTTCTTCTTCTTAACCCTCCTCTCTTCCTTTTACTTTCAACTCTTTAACTATGCACTTGAACCACACTTGAACCAAAAAGTTGGTTTTCTGATTGGCGGCTCGGACCGGTCGGGGATACACAACACTCCTCTCAAGGTGAGACCAGACCCTACTGGGTCCAAGCCTAGTTTGTATTAGGTGGTTTATTTTAGGTTCACATCATCATACACAGTCTCTGGCCTCCCAAGCTCACACACACACCCACTCACGGGCCCAAGCTTGCGCCCACAAGTGCACACACACACAGGCATGTGCACCGCATGTAGCCACGCACACACATATGCTCATTGTGCGCCCAGTGCTGACGACCGATAAAGCCCATACACTTTTTCCTTTTATTCTAAGGCGTACGCTCCTATTCTACCGATGTGGGACTAAGTTAGTCCCCTCTAGGCCAAACTTTGGCTGGAGATTCCAACTGGCTCATAGCTCCAAATCGAGCAAATAATGGCTCGTTGGAAAGCTCTAAAGGTGTACTACAAGATTGCAGCATCAATTTGATGCTGAGAATAGACTTTACCCATCGATTTGAAGGGTGGAAATGGACAGTTTACATGGCCAATCTGGTCTGCAGTGAAGCAACTCAGGTCTAAGGACCTACAGTGAGGTTTTTGACCTCCAGATGAGGTCTTGAATCATCTCAGTAGATGATTCCGCACCTAATGGTGAAGGGTAGAAGTGCTAAGAAGCTTCAGGAAGAAGAAGAAGCTCAAAAGCTTCTTACAGGACCTTCAGAGCTCCAATTTGAGCTCTGAATAGCTCGACAGACAGCTAAAGGACAGTTACATCAAATTAAACAACCTTTGAAGGTTGTAAAGAATCCAGGTGGTCAAAATTTGCATCTGAATCTCATCAGAAAAACATTGAAGCCAGTTTTGGGTTCAAATGAACCCAAACTAAGCAGAAATTAATTTTCATGAAATCCTAAGTAGAACTTATCCAAATCAAATCTAAATCATCTAAAATCATTCCAGGAATCATTTTTATTCATCAATTCCTCTAATTGATGTCTCAATCATCCAATCAGACTTGAGTTTGACCATTAAGCCTCAAAATTTGACTTTTTCTATTAGGCTATCTCAGATGAAATTAATGCCTCAAATCAATTCTATTTAATCTCAGGAACTGATTCAGGGTCTCATGAAGAAATTTCAATAAGGAATTCTAGGGTTTCAGGTCTGTCGCCTGTGATCCTAAATGAGTTTGTTCGACAAAACAAACTACAGCTTTTCTAAGTGATTGATCCACAAGACTGACCTCAGAGGATCTTCCTGATGCTTCTAAACCTCTTACATCAAGTTAAACCCTAACAAACAGTCTTCTCCAACTCTGTCGGAGTTGGAGAAGACAGAGGCCTATGTTGAGCTCCAGACTTCAAAACATCAAAATAAACCTCAAAGCAGAATCCTTAAATCATTCATAATCAATCTGGAGCTTCTCAGGAAGTTCTACGAGCTGAAGACTGTTTTTGACTCGTCGGAGCTCCGGTGAGTCCAAACAATGGCTGTAAATGTGTAAAAATCATTAAAATAGGCCAATAAAGATCTGAAAAGTCTCTTGAGGTCTCAAGGAACCTTAGGAACTCAATAATTCACTCAATTGTTGACTAAAATGAAAGATATGCAATAAATTGATAAAGAGTGTGATCTGAGTTTGCTGGAACTCAGGTCAAGTTCTCTCACTCAATTGAGTAGAGAGAACAAGTCAGTGGGATGTGGTGATGATGTATAGGTGATTAATTAGATGGAGAAACTCCTCCTGAGCCACCATTGACAACGAGCTCAGGAGGTTGAGTGAAATTTAGACATTTTATATGTAAGTGATTCTTAATCAAATTAATGTGAAGATCGAGGCCCTTAGATGATGATTAGGTGATGGAGGGTCCCAGTGCATGTGAATTACCCTCAGTGACCTCCGCCATGGACAGTAGAAGCAACCGGTGAAGGTGGAGGTGGATTAGGCGTATAAGTGTTATAATCAAGAAATAAATGTGCCAAAAATGATCATGGAGGATTATAGAAGCTGAACAATGATTCGAAAAGACAAAAAGATGCTCCAGTCAAGCTCAAAGAGTTCGTCGGAGTTGAGGAAGACGACAGAAAAAACTGTCATTAATCCTAACTAAACTACCTAATTAACTACTCTAATTACTCTAACTTACCTATCCTATTATTACCTGGACGAAAGGGGCAAGGAGTCTCCGTTGAAGGTCCTTAACGGAGGAGGAAATCGGA
Organism: Thalassia testudinum; assembly: GCA_037157565.1. Classification (NCBI taxonomy): domain Eukaryota; kingdom Viridiplantae; phylum Streptophyta; class Magnoliopsida; order Alismatales; family Hydrocharitaceae; genus Thalassia; species Thalassia testudinum. The sequence continues at coordinate 21,508,006 of JAZHRO010000054.1, read as the reverse complement.
GGGGTGGAGGAAGAAGTCCTGCGGGTGTTGACGAGAAGCAAAAGTGAAGTCCAACGTCGACACTTCATCAAAAGACTCAGCGAATGACAGCGGAGATTAGAGAAGAGTGGAGATGATCGGAGGAAGACGGTGGAAGCGAGAGAAGGTCACCAGATGTAATGACCCGATTCCCGAATCCCTACGAGACACGAGAATCGGACCAACTCGATTAATCTCAAGACATAGTCGTCCAACGAGGAAGTAACCAAAAGAGCAGTAAAATAAACCACATTCACCATGAATATAACTAGCAGTAACAAAATACAGCAGTAAGAAAAGGAAATACTACAGTATACACCACCACAACAGAAGGGAAATAAACATGTACATAACATAAAGTTTTCGATAAAGAAAGTACAGGGAGTAACAAAGAAAACTACTCACTACAGTGGAAGAAAAGTACAGAAAGTACTACAGGTAACCCTACTGGACCCTACTAGGCCCAGCGTCCTCTGCAGCCGCTGACCCTAGCTGCTCAACACCTGGTCCTGAAAAGTAACGAGGGTAAGACGTCAGCGAAACGCTGAGTGGAGTGACAACTAAAAGCTAAATAAGCAGTAGAGTGTACAGTAATTGTTATATTTTTACTTTCTTTAATTTCGTCTTTCTGTTATTTCACTATTGATTTATTTCTCAGATCCTTCTATCGATCTTGAATGTTCCTCGTGGGAACAATCTTGATTGCAGTCTTTTCCGAAAAGTAGAAGTGACACGTGGTGCTTTCCTGGCCGGGAGAGTCCCCCGTGGTGGTCCTACCCTCAGTCAACCACCCCAAGGTCGCTGACAGACGTAACAGTGACTACGGCACGTGCGATAAGCGCATAGGTAGCTACCTCGCACTGGCACGCGGTCAGTCGTTTCCATTAACGGGTGCGCCTAAAGCACAGCACGGAACCAGTATAGGGCAGAGCCCTCTCAGTAACAGGAGTCCAACCCCTCCACAGTCCGCGCACCCTCGCCTGACTACCCTGGTTTGCCCAGTGGGCCTAACAAGTCGGTGTAGGAGGGCTAGCAGAACCCCGGGGCCCGTGGGGTAGCTAGTGCTCTCCCTACACTAGTAGCTCTCATCGGTACTGCGTATGCGAGGGCCAACAAGTCGGTGTACAGTGGCCAAACCCACCTCGGTCTCAACCCGAGGGCGGCAAGCTCCCCTCTACACTAAGAGGTAATGTGTGCTCTCTTTGGTACCACGTACCCAAGAGACAACACACTTCCATGTTTCACTTTCTCAGTTCCATTCTATTCTCTTTTCAGGAGTTCTACTCCTAATTCCCCGTAGGGTTCATGTTCTTTTCGTTTGGCCATTTTAGGTTTCATCGTTCCAGTTTTACGTTCATACAACCCATGTTCTCAATCATATTTATTCCTTCATAACAGGCAGCTGTTAATCAATTTACAGGCAGCTATTATTTCCTTTCTACTTTCCAAGATTGCAATGTCTGTATATTCAACTAGTTTTCCAATCCTAGGATTCATGCCGTAACCTAGGATCTATCATTCAATCTAGTTTTCCAATCCTAGGATTTATGCAATACCCTAAGATCTATCATTCAATCTAATTTCTCAGTCCTAGGGTTCATGCAATGTCCTAAACTCTATTAATTGTTTCAGAATTGTAACAAATTTTGCTAAATAAATTAAAAAGCCACTCTACCAGCGAAACCGGGAGTACTGGGGGTGTGGTCAGCAATCCCGCGCGCCTCCGCAACCCCCAAGACTGCAACGGAACGGGATCCTAACACAAGGATCAATCATAAGGAGTTTCTCAGAACGGTATACAATTACTGTAAACGGATAGATGAATTTATTCTGGAAAGAACGCAACTCAAAACGTGGAAAACGGACTCCGAACGGACCCTAAACGGGTCAAAAACGACGAATCTGTCCAAAATCAGACGTCTGGAACCTCTTCCAGACGTCTTAAAAGGTGGGTCAGGTCGTACCTCAGTTCTGCGTAGTCCTTCAGACGTCCAGAAGCCCGCTGGAACGTCTGGCCTTGGTTTCTAGACGTTCGATTGTCACCCCGGACGTCTGGAGGTTCTCTCCGTCGTCTGGCACTACGGCCAGATGTCTGATTCTCGTGGGATGGTGAACCCTCGCGTCCTCCCGAGCAGAACCTGCACACACACTCCTGCTCTCAGTACGACAAAACGCAGAAGAAATTGCGGCGGACGGCTGCATGGCCGTACACGCGAAAAAAAGAGAAGGTAAGAAATATCTTACTTGTCAGACGTCTGGACTGTCCTGCAGACGTCTTCGGCATCGTCTGGACGTAAGTCCAGACGTCTGATTCTGGAAAATTTTCCAGAACCAGAGCCCGATACGCTCTCCGCCTGCGACGCACGGCCGCACCGCGCCCTGTCCACCTGCTGCCCGAGCTGCAGCAGCCCCTCCGCGACACCCCACGACCGCTGCTCCCCTGTCGGGCGGCTCTAGCTGCCCCGGCAAGCTCGCACCCTCGCGGTCGAGCTTCTTCCTTCCACTCGCAACCCTCCTCCCCGCACGCTCGCCGCGACCGCTGCTACCGCTGCCGCTCACTCGCTCGCGCTCTCGCTGGCAGGGAGAAGGAGAAGAGGAAGGCGGAGGAGATGAGGGTGAGGGAGAGGGCAAGGGTTTATAAAGCAGCGCGGGGAGAGAGAGAAGAGGGACAGTGAAGAGAGAGGAAAAGAAGACGAAGGCGGAGGGTGCAGTCTGCACGCGCACGCGCGTAGGCGCAACCCGGTATGCCAAAAAAATTTATTACCAAACGTCTGGAAAGGGTTCCAGACATCTGGATAGACGTCTGGGCCACTTCCCAGACGTCTTAAAAATCCGTCTGATGCCCACGTTCTTAACACCGGATTTGGAGTGAATAGCCTATCTGTTAGCTCAGTAGGGGGAAGAGGGAAGGGAGCTAACCTCCCAAAATCGAAGAAGTGGAGGGGTATTTATAGGTTGTGGCGGTTGAGAAGAAGGATAAATCTAGACGATGTAGAATCTAGGTGCGAGGTAACCACCGGCGTCTTCTCCGACGCCGGTGAGGTTATCTTCGAACCCTAATTAGGATTGCAACTTCATCTATACCGATGGATGAAAAGGTGGCGGTGAGCGTAAGCTCCAGGAGCTTGCCAGAGATGAACGAGCGTCAGATGAACGGTGATTGGCGGGTGAAAGTACCTCCTGTCGTCAGCCGTCGAAATGGCTGAAGAAGAAATGAAGAAGGAGAAGATGTATATAGGGACCTGAATGCAAGTAAAGATAAGGACCTAAGTGAAAAATAAGGACTCGATTGAAATAAAACCTAAGGACTAAAACGTAAACTAAGGTTTTCAAGGCTTATTTTAATTTAAATCTTTTTCAACTTTTTATATTTGATTATAAATTATACAAATATTATATATAAACCTTGGATTTACGTTTTTGACCTTTTTAGCTTAATTTATTAAGTAAAGTTACTTAAGTTATTACATACTTAGGCATAAATTATGCTTAAGTTAATTAACACATTAATTAGTTAAATAATTAATGATATTTCGAGTCCATTTATTAATTAAATTATTAATAATATTAATTGGCTAATAATTTAGCATTTTTAACTTATTTTAAAGTCCTTTAATGATTTATCCTTTATTCTATAATTAACTCATATATATACATATTCTTAGCTAATTAACTAGGAAGACTAGTTAATTAGGGGTAATTAGAAGTCATTATGAGCCTCTCATCAGCTCTCCATCAAAGGACACGGTTGCTTAGCCTCTTCCTCTGCTCCAAACACCCTCGCCGAACTTCTTCTCCTCCCCCACGTTCGGCGACCTTCCCCCTCGCCCACCAACCTCTCCTACTTCTCCTAGGTACTCTCCTTCCTCTTCCTCCGTAGTGTAGAATAGGCCCTTAGATCTAGGTTTTGATCCTTATCTCTCCTCCCTCGCCACCTTCTTCTTTGCGGGTGGCAACACCACTAGCTACTCTTCGGCGACCCCACATCTCGACGTACATGCCCTCTCGCTCGCCATCGACCATCCCACGAGCTTCGCCTCTCCACGCCGAACAAAAGCCCTCTCCCAATCGAAGGTGTCAACGCTCCGAGACCTCCACCAGACACCCTCCCCTTTTGCTGACTTCCCCATGATCACCGGCCACCTCCATGCGTCCCCACACCAATCCAACGCCACCACCACCTTCAGTGCATCGAGGTGGCATTCCTGACCCCTTGGTCGAGGGTTTCGAAGCCATCTTCGCTGAGCCCCTTACCGCTGCCACCGCTACCTTCTCCAACACCGGCACCGGCCTCCATCGTGCCTCCAGCTTCCAAGCTTCGCAAGAAGTTTTGTTGAAGCACAAGGAATCTATAGCAACATTTGGCGAGTTATTTCGCGCACAAACAAGCTTCAACGAACTCCATCGAACTTGCCATTCTCAGACGACTCACTCGCAAATTCCTCACCACGCATCACAGTACCACCACCACCATTGCATTGGCGGTGACCTGACGACCTCGCTCCGCCTTTGGTCGGAGCATTTCGCTCACCGAAGCTCAAGTCCGGTCGAGCTCCAACAGCTTCCTGCTGGAACGAAGGGAAATGCACATGCTTCTTGCTAGAACGAAGAAAGGAAGTGGAAGGAGGGTAGGGGCAGATTCGCAAAGGAAATAAACTCAGGGACCTCTATGCAAATGAAAGAAGTTTACAGGGACCTAAAATAAGGTCTCAGGAACCTAATTACAGGGATTCAAGGACTGATTTATAAGTTTGCTTGAATTGGCTTCAAGATTTATTGCTAAGTAGTTTTTAGTGACATATCTTGTCCAATATCGTTATTAATGCTCATTTGTGCCTAAAAAGAGAAGGACTTGACTATTATTTGTTTAATAATTGAGCATTTGTTGTAACATTAGTCGCATTCAACTTTCTATGTTAAAATTACTTAATAGAATGTGATTATGACTTGTTCGATCTTTACACTTGATTAAGTATAACAAGTTCACCAAAGTAATTTTTAAATATTTCAAATAGTGATAATTACACACTTTTAATTGCTCCCAAAGATGACTGCGGGATATTTTTAATTCAAAAATTACAAATTTATATGTTAATTTACTTTAGTCATCTATACCATGACACATAATTTTAAAATATGATCAAATCACGACATATGCTTACTCAAATTAATATGTTAGTATAAAAAGGAAATCACATTTAACTTCTCAAACTTGGTAAAAGCTACGTACCACGAATCCCAGTTTCATAATCACAGCAAACAATATAAAGCTGCAAAACAATCCAATGAAATGCCTAGTGTTACCATTTACCATGGTGACTGACCACGATTAACTCTCGGTCTTTAGGACCTGACTCCAAAAGAACACAAGGGGAAAAAAGCAAGTTCTTTCCAACTCCTTCTTCCGAGAGCATAGAATAGAACATGTTGTCCACTGGACGGTACACGCGCAATGTGTCCAGAAATAATACCATATCGAAACACATGCAGGAAATAATACTACCTGATAAGTGGGGCTTAACTATTTTGGATGGTAAGCTCAAATCTATTGGGCACACGCCCAACAAATTATTGGATATGGCTTCTTCAATCACGTTTAGCCTTAGATGCAAGTTGTTACAAGTCTTTCTGCTATCACCTAATGTCCTCCTCCTACCTTAGCCCTTGTTAGTGTAGAGAAACCTTATCCAATCCTTATTACATGAAAGTGCTCAAAGCAAACTGCTTCTCAATAGAGGCCGAGGACCAATAGCTGGTCGTAATGGAGGTGAATCTTAGGATGTGTTTAATTTGTACTAAAAATTTTAACTTACATGGTAATTTGTGATTATGGAAAGAGAAAGCAATTTCTCATGTTTTCAGTAAACGTTAAGCTGACCTTTGCAATTTCAAAAGAAAAAAGTGGTGAATAGTGCATTTATATATGTTCTATCGAACCAAATTATACATGTAATTAGTTCGAGAGTACCTAATGGTTCCATTAGCATATGATCTCACAATAAAGTCATTAATGTCCAGATGGTAAACGTGATTTCATGATCATGAACAAGAAAACGCCTCTTGACACTATGGGAGGTTTGTCCTCTTATTCTAAATCAAAGGTAGTAGTTATCATAGGTGAAATCCATTCAAAAGGCAACTTCATTCCAACCGCAACTGATGTGATAAGTAGTCAAATGCATTTTTATGAGAAATTTATCATAAATTTTCATTCTATTTCCATTCGCAATGGTAAGCATGCAGAAATTTTTAGAACCCAAGCCCAAGGGCTTGGCTGGCCCTCGAGTGGAAGAGCCAGGTGAACTTAAAAAATGGTCCCTGATAAGCAGTTAGGGCTTGTGCCATCAAGCTAATTAGGCCTTGATGCAAACAACTGAAAATGCTTGGCCTAATACAATTTGATGGTTAATTAATTGAAACCCTTAAATATGGAAGAATCCAAATCCAAATCACTTCACTTTCTAACATCTTAAATTCTCGCACTTTCAGTTTTTTTTCTTGTTTGTCTAAAAAAAAATCCTAGTGATGTGATTAATTCGAATGCATGCCTCAAGCGGCCCTTAGAAACATGTTGCCGTATGCTTAGTCAATATATTAGATATGTCTCCTTCTTAATAATTCAGAAATATCGACACAGTTAACTGAATAGAAAAGATGATATTGAAGTTGTACACACAACTAATAATTAAGCAAACAATTCCTCATAGCCATTCACTGCTGCAACTCGCCGCTTACTAAATCCACATCATCACAGCGAAGATGCAGTCAAACCCACGCTCCAACGAGACCTTTCAACATTTATTATCTCATCATGTGCTCTTCACGACTTTTTTCTTTTTTAGTAATGATTAATATATTACTTGAAAAAGGGTCACGGACCCAAATAATCACAAAGGATACAACGTAGATATTCTACAAAAAAAAATTGAAAAAGAAAATTACAATAGAGGTATTTTTAAAGTAAAAGTGATACCTCTAGAGATATGACATGTGCAAGGATCTCTATTGTACAAGAAGATTGCCCATGACATCTAAAGTTTCTCTCTTTTCAAACATGTCAAATATATCCTGCCAATACAGTCCAAGAAAGAGGGGGAAGATGCATGCGAAAGATATTCAAATGATGATAGTATAAATTCCAACAAAGGGAATTGGTTCGATAGAAGGATCCAAACAACGGTGAACAAACATTGCATGAAGATGTGGGGGTTTGACTTCACGAGAATGACATAGTGTGCATATGAAATCATAAGCAAGCCCTCACTCAATTAATCTGTCAGCCGTGATCAATCGACCCTTAGCTACAAGCCAAAAGCAACAACTCTATTTGGGAGGAGTGATACTACTCTAAATAGCCTTCCAAAGATCTTTCTGCATCAACTTTCCCCACAACTGATTCCATACGTCAATGGAATTAAGCACTCCATTAGAGAAGCAAGGCCAAGCTCAACACCCTTGACGGTGGAAGAGATGTATAATATGCTCTTTAACATTTATTAAAACACGTCATATTTTGAAATCCACATGTACTTTTCTTACGGTCATGAAGCCCCCATGTTTCTTCACGACTCTATTTTGTCAACAATGGCATCACCCATATCCTCTTGGTATTATTTGTTTGCGCCAATCCTAGATCCCTAGGACTAATTAAGCTCTTACCTACCATCAAATTAACTTTTAATTCCATGTAATTAAATGAATCGTAGGATCATAAGAACGGAAATCTTGGAAGCACAGAGTCATTGCGTCTTGAGCTGGAACTCTCTTGAGCTACTGGAGAACGAACTACGCCGACCACCACCATTTTAAGAATAACAAGAAGGCATTTCCCGTCAGATCTTAAAGAAGAAACAAATAGATGCATCTAAATGGAATATTAAGCGCATTCACCATGAGAACCAGAGGAGAGAGTCAGACAGAAGATGGAAAGATGGGATCTCCTCGATCTTGACTCTCTTTCCCTCATGTGTTGATTGGTGAGAGAAATTATTAAAAGAAATAAAAATTTAAAGTAGGAGGAATAGAGGAATTAAAAAATTTTTATCTAACTTGAATTATTTATTTAGTAAAATAAGTTAGTAGAATAAGAAGGAAATTAATTGAGAAAAAGAAGTTGGTAAAATTAGATAATTTCAAGGAGAAGAGGTTGACGTAATTGTCAAAATCAAAAATTACATCACTAATTTTGAAGTTATAGGTGTCAAACATGAAATTACACCCCCAATGTCTTCCGCGTTATCTTGCATGGAAGAGGATGTCAAGCTATTAAGATTATTGGTGATCTTGTGCTTAACACAACAATCCAGCTTCTCTCTTTAAGTGAGAAATTCAGCTTTGGGCTTTACTGCATAGGATGCACCGCCTTTGCATCCCCCAACCAAAAGTTGAAGCATATGATAATTATCAATACAAGGGAATGTTGCCAAAGATGCATGGGTTTACCATCATTAATATTAATATATAACACAGAAACATAACGAGTTATTTTTATATAAATTAAAAATTTAAAAATTTTACACCTTCGTTTGCAATTGACTTTGCTTTTCAAATTTTCAAAGGAGTCCACAATAATTTCATTGTTAATAATATCAACATGTTTCTTTTAATATACGTTAGTGAAGTATCATTGATGCATTCATCTCGTATTCGATTGACAATTGGATCTTTACAATATTCATAAGTAGGAATGCTTTTAACTCTAGGAAGTGGGGTTAAGAACAATGTACTTTCATACAAGGAGCCTTAACAAATATCGAATTGAGATCATTAGAGACCTACATCAATGGTAGAATGATGAAGTCACATTGAACTCGAAGAGGCACCCCTTGGGATTGGGATAGGAAATTAAAGAGAGTCTAAGCTATTGGACGGAGGGAGAAGGTTGAAATTGACATGACAAAGTTCATGTTGAGAGATAATTTTTGGAAATTGATTTTTTTTTAAAGATAATCAATGACATTAACCTACGAATCCACGGATCGAGACTCATGATAATTTCACCATTAATGGATTAGTTTATCGAGAGATCATTGAAAATTGGTGACCACATCCTACCAATTTTTTCATGACTTGGGGGAGCTTATGCCCCACCTATGGTCGTGTTTAGTACATAGAATAAGTGAATAAGTAAGAAATTAAAAATTTATCTTGTGATGATCACTTTTATTTCAGAATGAACTAATGTTGAATTCTACCATTTTGTCCCACTAAAGCAGCAAATGTAATTTGATTTCATCCTCAATTAACTTTCTTCTTCTTACGCCACAAGTTTACTCTACCTAACAAATACTTTATATAAAATAAGCCTCGCTAATTTCTTTGACATGACTAACGATTCAACTAGCACTCACGCAAACTAAAATCCTTCGATTCCTTTTATTCATTCTACATTTCCTTTTTATTCCTCCTGATGTTTCCACAAATCAAATGATGTGGCAGGAAGGAGCAAACATGAGGCAGCTGTCGGTTCCGGGATGGGTTTTCATTGAAGATAAAAAAAAAGAGTGGAACCATCAAGTTGGACATGAGGTGCTACGCGGACACGTGTCAAGATTGAACTCAATCTTAAGTATATCACGAAAGAAAAAAGATGCGATGAGAGATAAAAAATATTATCAAATTTGAAATCTTGTGATAGGTTTAAAAGGAAGAATTTGACCTAGAGAAGTTTGATACAGGTAGGTTTGGAGATCCGACCCACCTACATCTAAGAGAACCCCCTGTGCAAACAGATCTAGCATTTCAACCAACCTGGGTACGAGCAGGCGAGGCACAACCAAACCTGGAAGGCCCTATCTATTAAAGGTTCAACGGGAATATAGCAGGTTTGCACCTCCAAAAAATGCTTACAGTAGTAGTCGCCATTAATAATTTGGCAACGTATCTACTCAGAAAATCCTATTAGAAGTGCGATCTGCTCAAGAGATCCTGCTCGAAGTCCGAGTCCGATCCACTCAAAGGATATCACTAAGATCTCCATCTCAGCACTATAAATAGGTGAGAGGACACTCAAGTCCTCCCTTAAGCAATCTAAGAGAAATCGAGAGAATGTATACTTTGTAACCTCATAAAATTCTAGTGTATAGTTAGGAATCTTATCCTCTCCCTAGATGTATACTCTTTGTGATGAAGCTGGGTAATCAACTTTTGTGCTATTTGTTCTATTGCTTTTATTCTTCGATCATACCACCCATTCTAGGGAGATTGATCACTTCTTAAGTTGGATCTTTCGCCTCCACGAGGGGCCGATTTGGATGCGAGTACAAAAATATACGTTGTAACGAATTTTATAACGTACGGTCAAGAATCAACCGATTGAGAGTCGACTACCACCTTCACTCACTTGCATACCCCTCGATCCTCAACTAGTTCAACTGACTTAACGAGAAAGAGAAAGAGAGAGAGAGATCACGATCAATCGATCGAAGGAGAGAGATTGTAAATAATCGGATGAACAAACGAGAGAGAGAGAGATCGCCACCCATGTGTGACCGACTAACCAAGAAACTTAGCTAGTCACTATCACGCCAACCGATCACCCGTCATCTTTTAATATTTATGCTTAAATATGTTATAATTTATTTAACATAATTTTAAGATATTTTATCAAATATATGTATATACATGTTATGTACATGTACATGTATAATTGCAATGGCACTCAAGCTTATACTAAACAAATACATTAAATATAATTAGTATTCAAGTTGTCAAGCTTTCGAATCATATGGTACTAATCATAGATGAACTAAGAGTTGTCTATAAGATCTCTCCTGAGCACGATATGATCACCGGCATTATAATAATAGTAAGAGAAGTTACTTATATTCTTCGGTCAGTTGAGACTTATAATTAATTGAAGCATAAAGAATAATTTGGTATAGCTGTTGCAACAGGTGTCCCATCCTAGATTTAACTCCAACTCCTAAAAACATATAAATAAGGGTTCACATCTCATGGAGAAGATGATTTATTCAATTACCTCTTTATCTCCACCCTCTCCTTAATTTATTGGAATCAAGCTCCACTTATATTTTGATGTTAGCAAAATAAAAGTTATAATTATTTTCTTATAAGGGGGTAATGTGGTTGCAAATCAAATGAGATATGTGAATCTTGGAAGATAGAGATCACATGAAAATCATGAAGTTCAAGCTAGAAGATCAAATTTCAAAGAAAAGTAAGGCAAACCTCGATTTTCAAAGTAAACTTAAGCAAGAGAATTATTCGAGATGACTCCAATTAAAAAATAAAGAAACAAGCCTCAGGAAGCCAAGCAAAATAAATTAAGAATAAAATGTTCATTTTGAGTTTTAAATATACTTCTAAAGCTTCCAAAAAAAAACCCAATAAAATCAACTTAAAAAGGTTGACTAAATATCCTAAAATTAACGCAAGATTGATCGAGGTCAAGGAAAAGAAAAAAAGAGTATTTAGGTTAAAAAATGTAAAATTTGACGTAAAATTTAATATGTAATAGTGTGAACGTGGTTCCAACTTATATATTTTTTTTATGTAAAAAAAATATTGACACATGATGAGATCCATCACTATTGAAATTAACAATAAATCACTTAAATCACTTTCGGAACTACTTTACATTGGTGTAAAATCATTTTCCACTGGTGTAATCTTATTTTACACCTTCAAAATAATTTACCACGGATGCAAATTAAGTAAGATTACACCGATGCAATATTATTTTGAACTATTTTATAACGGTGCAACCTTATTTTGCACCAGTAAAATTAAATTTCAAGTGTTTCTTCACCTATGACAAGTGATTTTACACTTGAAAGGTGATTTTTCCATTTCAGGGTTTAGGATTTAGGATTTAAGGTTTAGGGTTTAGTGTAAACCCTAAACACTAAACGTGCAAAGTAAGATTTTAATAGTGCAAAATTAAATTTCAAGTGTTTCTTTAACTATGATAAGTGATTTTATACTTGAAAGGTGATTTTTCCACCTTAGGATTTAAGATTCAGAGTTTAGCGTAAACCTTAAACACTAAAGACTAAATCCTAAACCCTAAGGTGAAAAATTATCCTTGAAGTGAAAAATCACTTCTCATACGTGAAATTACTTTCCATAAAACTAAACCTTAACTCTAGATCCTAAACTCATAAGTCAAAATCACTTTTCATGACTGTAAAATCACTTTGGATAGGTGAAATTATCCTTGGAATAAATTTACATCGGTGTAAAGATACCTTAAAATAATTTATCACATGTGCAAAATCCTTTTACATCGATGTAAAATCACTTAGAATAATTTATTTCTGGTATAAATTAGTTTATCATTGGTGTAAAATTATTTATCACCTATATGTGTTAGGTTAAAATGATGCGTTGATTTTTTTGAATGTGATGGAAACTATCATGTAACAAACCTTATATTATTTTATTTTTTTACATTAAATATTAATTATCAAGTAAGTCTACGTTCTCAATATTTTATGGAATACAAAAACAACACCTATAAATTTATCTATACACCTGTGGACCAGAAAGAAAGCGTTACGTAGTATATACTAATTAAGTATTGGTAAGCGAGATTTAGGGTTATTTGAAGATTTAGGCCTACTTTGCTTGGTGGGAACTTTTTGCTTTTTTATGGTCCAAAGCACCTTTTGGATCGATGATCCATAGCCTACTCTGCACACGATGTTTGACCCATGACCGGTGTTTTAGTTGTGAGGTGAATTCTACCCGTGAGTCAATCCGGGACTCTTCTGATGACGTCTGATGTTTTTTTGTATTTGAATTTTTTTTTCCTTTTTTCATGTAGTACTGTTACTTTTATACTTATTCAGCATAAAAGATCTCGTTTCTTTTCTCATCGCGTGACAGAACTATTCGGGGCGCACACTTTCATCTTGAGATTTGTTTGCATTTGAGTTGCGCAAACACATGCAGCATAATAATATTAAGATTAAAGGCTCATCTTGAACTCTTTTTATTTTTTCACATCATTTAATCGACACAGTCATCGCGTCAGGATTTGCCCACCATCGTCACAGCATGGGCAGCATCTTTCCTTCTTTCTCTTCCGCTTGTCTAATTAAGTCCCATTCCATTTCTTGTCTGCTTCAATATAATTGATGGAAACGATGTCAACTCTACTGATCCAAAGACTGCTCCACATGACCTCTCCAATTTTCGAGTTCTTTGAGATTATAATATAGGACGTGGATCGATCGCTCATTCGCCAGTGCGATGTTGCATTGATACTTTTAGTACTTCCATTGCGAACGAACCATTGTCGTCATGTCCTTTTCCTCCACCTCAGTTAAATTAATTACTTCATTCCACTCGTGCACCCATTATTATTTCTTATTAACTATTCAGTGTACCTGGAATAATATTATATACAGGCTTTTTTTCAAAAATTTTCGGCCGTTGGCTCACATGTAGATCTCATGTCAGAAAAATAAAACACGCGCGGTTCCCTTCCAGGAATTCTCACGGTATACAGCCCACACCAATGAACCAAACTATAGGATCCTTTGACTGTAACCATCATTCCCAAAGGAGATACGGTTGAAACCAATTACCCACCAATTATATATGGTTGTAGATGTTACAAAAGAGAGAAGGAAAAGTTTTATGTGGCTGCGGACTTTTCCACAGCAGATCAGTCCCGTACGTCTCATCTTAGAGGAGAAATCGCATGTGACACCAACTTGGAATGAAGCGACGTAGAAGGTCAGAAAACGCTGCTTGAGTAGCGACCAGGATTTCGGAGAGGAACGATGGCTTGAGTTTTACACGCGATTTTTAAAGAGGGGTAGTTTATTTGGAGGTTTAACTTTTTTTTTTTTTTAACTCTCATCTAATTGAGAGATTAATTCTTTTAATATCAAAACATGTTTTTAGAGATTAACATTTATTTTATTATTATTAATTTTAAGGGATGTTAAAAAAATATGTGTCAATTTTGTAATTTTTCTATACACAAACTCCACTTTATAGAAACTAATGTTAACATAAATTTAAGTAAATACCACATGAGTTAATATTACAACTTAATATCAATTTAAGTAAACAGAAATAAAGGTTAACATTAATTTTACAATTCTTAACACTAATTTTCTAACCGTCAAAGTAAACTAGTCCTAAGCTATCAACAACCGATACCATTATCTTAATTTACTTTCTTCCTTTCCTCTCGTTGGGTCAAATTTTCGATGCAAACTTACCCACTCGTGATGCCTTTCTTCTACCTTAATTCCATTTTCTTGAGGTATATAACCTATAAAGCCCAATATCTTCTATCTTTTCTTGGCTTCTTTCTTTAAGGTAGCTCTTCATGTAACAGTACTTAATCCACAACTCAAATCATAAATTAAAAAAAAAAAAACTCAAAGGCAATCACCACGGAGGTGATTCGAGAAATCAAAAGCCCCTTGGCAAGGCATTCTTCATGGAGGATTCTAGATTAGAAGATCCCTCTCCTCACAACACTACTTTCCCTCAATTCACATTCTTAGTAATATTTCCTTGTCTTCCTTCCACCAACTTGTCATTTTGTTTTCTCAAACAAGATATGAGAAGAAGACAACACAAAAAGCTTTCTTTTCTCTATGCCCTCCCATCCTAACCCAAATGGCTCACCCAAACCATGATGAAGTAGTTATATGAGTTAGTTTACTTGAGGGAAATTCCCAAGACATGAAGCATTTCCTATTCACTTCACATAGATCAATTGGTGGACTTAGCTCCAATTTTGAGAAAAAATGACATTTGCCCCCTTCCAACAAAGTGTTAGGAAGCCACCATTCTCTTTTTTGGAATTTAAACTCCATTAAAAAGGGAATAAGCAAATTACATGAGGATGAAACATACAATAGGGCAAAATGAGAGAGGGAAGCACCGTATCCTCTAATTCTAAAGAGAACTCACCTCCCACAAAGGGAAGTGACTCCACCTTGTAAGAGGTGAAAACAAAACTTTTAATAACAAGAAAATCAAGAGAATAAAATATAAAAAATAAACAAAGAAGGCGTCCAATTCAAAATGCTTCCTAGCCTTGCTCCACACTTGATGACGATTTGCACCATTGAATTGACATCAATGATATGCATGATATGGGAGAAACTAATAGACTGAGACTGGAGAGGAACCCAATCATATTAAGGTCAAATTCTAGCATGGCCTCAACATCACATTAGGGATAGTTGCAATTGTGGAGGATGAAACCCAAGACCAACCAAGAACCTTCACTCCTCAACTTGAGTAAGACTAAGGCACTAGAGGAGGTGCTGGGAGGTTAAAGGATCCACCGCGAAGCATCACTATATTTGGCTAACATAAAAAATGTCACACATTGGAATAGGTGGGATATTTGTTGATAAAGGAATAGAGAGGGTGGGTGACATGGGGATTCGCCACCAACCCATCCACCACAAGATAAAGTTGGATCATGCTAGGATAGACAATTGATGCATAGTGGATGCTTCACAAGGATAGATCATGAACCCTAGAGATGTATGGCCACCATCGAGGAGGAGATCTAGCTGGAGGACATTATTCATCGAAGGGATCTCCAACTATCACATCCAACCAACCCATCACAAAAAGCTCTTAGGAACCTTAACTTGGAGAGCTTCAAGTTGTTAGTGGGCAAAAGTGCAATAGTCGACACTAGGGGTGAGGAGGGGGCATGGTAGCTTGCAAACATGGATGGAGATGGTTGGTTGAACCTCTCAACTAAAAAGAGAGGAGGAAGTTGGAGAGATGGTAGTAGAGTGAGGAGGAGGGGACCTAGTTGGCATTAAAGGAACGATTAGGGCCTAGATTGAGCATCGATGAGTTTGAGGCCCTTGCGTGCAGGGCTAGGTTTTTTCTAAGAGTAGGGGTAGAAGGTTGTGAGTTGTAGGCAAGTACCACTCTTAATACATGTTATTCTAATATGAAGGGACTTTGCTTTTTAGGACTTATGTTCCAAAAGGTTCGTGAAACCCTCACATTCAACACCTATGTCTGTAACATGATGGGACTTCTCTTCCATGCATGATTTACCAAATTGCTATTTTCCCAAACAGCCAACGAAGTAACATACTACTGATTCACAGGCAACAAAGTCATTTTATCCCTTGTCCCTCCCTCTTAGCCATATCAAGTGATAACTATACAAGTTATCCGCCTTTTCATAACCATAGATATAAATTCTTCTTATATAAGATAGACACAAGCATAAGACATCTTCTAGTCTGTAAGCAAATTTAATTTTCAAACTTGCAACCTAAACTAAACCCAAGGTATTTACAAGAGAGTTATCCTTGTTAGCATTCTTTTAGGATCAATTATGCAAACTTTTATTTTTCATCAAGAACAAGAGCATGCAAATAATCACATGGAAAACTTGATCAAATATACATCTTAATGATTAAGAAACAATTAACACATGATTTAATACCTCAAAGACCGTACATGATGAAGATCCTTCCTTGCCAAACATCAAGACCATTTTGATTCTCACGGAGAACATAATAGGCCAAATGTTGCGACTACTTTGATTCTTATATAAAACAAAATAGATTAGGGTTTAGGCTTTTACTCCTCTCCATGGAACTTAGAGAAGTATACCATGCAAGACAAGTTAGTGGGAGCATTGGGAAGCGTGCTACCACGAGTTCTCCTTTCCTTCCCATTGTGGAGATGTCTCCTTGATGGCAAAAAAAACCTCTCACTAGGATTTTCTCTCTGACGCTAGATCACCAAGTTAATCGACCCTCTATCATTTTGCTGCTAGCAAGGTTGAAGGGAGTCGTAATCTCAACTGTAACCAACTCCTTCCTTCAAACCGGTCGAGCCATTAACAAATACTTGACTTAATCAAATTATTTAATCAAGTCATCAGAATTACTTCTTCGTAGGGTAAGGGATAAATTTCAACAATCTCCACTTTTCTAGGGATACTCCCCGTCCAGGAGAGGCGACGACCTAACCCATATTTAGGTGAAAATCATATTTGTAGAAATCCAAATTTGACGAGGGATTGAAAGTTGAACGCCCTTTCTTTCCTGCATCCCTCCACTTAAACCTCCCTCCACGTTTGCACGCACCGCCCCCCGTGCGTGGATTCTCACCTCGCCTGACCTCATTAACTTAAAAAGCGAGTAGCCGAAGCAAGCAAGCGACTATATTTTAATTCAAACAAAGGGAGAAGGGCGAATGGCGCGTCAATCCACACCCTATTTGATGTATCCCGAAGAAGGAAGGAAGCTCCTCTCTAGCGACGAAAAAGCCCCCTCCTTTTTTTCTTTTTTCTGGCGGCTCTCTCGCAGTCGCAGAGACCAGAGACCGACCACCTTCCTCCGGATTATTCCAATCTCTTCGCTCCAGAAAGGACAACCCAAAGGACATGAGTTTTTTTCGTGGGAAACAGTAGTTTGTTCGCTCTGGCCTTCTCTGTCTTTTGGTTGGTTGTTTGTACCTCTCTCTCTTGCTCGATCCTTCCGATTTTATCCTGCACCCCCCTGTAAGTGTATCTCTCGTTGTGGGTTGGATAAAGGTCGCGCTTGTATGAGTTGGGTTCGGCTTATTTGGTTGTATATAGCCTGATCCGTTGATGGTTGCGGTTGCTCTTCCTGTTTCTGGATGTTTCCTCGAATGGGTACTCGGAAAAATCTGATCTTTTTTATTGCCGTGTGATGTGCGGTTCCTGGGAAGCTTTGTTTCTAGCGTGTGGCGCCGGTGTTTTTTGATGGAAAGATTCCACCTCTATCGGCATGGAAGGGAGGTTTACTGGTATTGAGTGATGGGTCACCTGCAATCAACCTAAAGGTCTAGTCTTTGTGATGTTTTTCGACGCCGTGTGATGGTGTGTGTGCTCTTTGGCTAGAGTCTCACGTCTTGTAACTCGAATTCGGTAACTTGTTGTGTTGAGACGGGAATCTAAGCTTGTTGAGGATGTTGGAGGATCGGCGCATCGTATTCCGTAGACCTGTTGGAAGCTCATATGAGAAAGAATCTGGATTTGTTTACTTGTACAACCGGCTCACAAACACCAACTTGGGTAAGAGACCTTTAGATGGAGAAGGTGGACAGCCATGCCATGAGGATGATGAAAGGAGGTGGAAGTCTCCTAAGACTCAGAGCTCTGGGGAAGCTGATGAAATTGAAGAGGCACCGGAGCGACCAATCTATTTTGATGGCTATTTCAGCGATCCGTGTTTGCCAATAGGAAACTCTGGAGATGCTGATGAAATTCTGGATTTGTCTCTGAAGTCTCATCACTTGGGTAGCAACTCCTATGATTCAGATTCTTTGATTGAAAACAAGGAAGAAGCTGATGACATTTCGGAGTCATTGGAGCAGTCCAACTGCTCAAATGGTGGTGATCACCATGATTACGATTCGGATCCATTGATTGGTCCGCTTGGATGGGAGATGTCGATCAACTGCCTCCTTCACTGCTCGCTGTCTGACTATGGCAACATTGCATCTTTGAATCGGAGTTTCCATCGCTTGGTTCGTAGCAGTGAGCTTTACAAGCTCCGACACAAAGAAGGCGTGGTGGAGCACTTGGTTTACTTCTCTTGCAATGTTCATCAATGGGATGCCTTCAATCCCAATTGCCGTCGGTGGATGCACCTGCCAAGCCTGCCACCCAATGAGTGCTTCATGTGTTCGGATAAAGAATCTTTGGCAGTTGGTTGCGAGCTCCTCCTTTTTGGGAGGGAGGTCATGTCTCAGATAGTATTCAAGTACAGCATCTTGACAAACTCTTGGTCTTCTGGTGCAGAGATGTACACCCCTAGATTCTTGTTTGCCTCAGCCAGTCTCAGGGAGGTGGCTATTGTCGCGGGTGGCTGCGATACTCAGGGGGTCATATATGATTCTGCTGAGCTATATAATTCTCATACGCAGGCTTGGATGCCTTTGCCAAGCATGAACATTCCAAGGAAGAATTGCTCAGGGTTTTTCATGGATGGCCAATTTTATGTTGTTGGCGGTGTTAATGACAATGGCTCGGTAACTTCTGGAGAGGTGTTTACTCTGGAAACCAAGAGTTGGTGCGTCATTCCTGACATGTTCCCAGCAGGAAGTGTTTCCACTGGAGCACCTCCTTTGGTTGCTGTGGTAAACAATCAGCTCTATGCTGCAGACCATGCCGAGAAGGAGCTGAGGAGGTATGACAAGAACAATAATACCTGGATTGCTGTTGGGAAATTGCCTGAGAGATCAGTCTCCGTCAATGGATGGGGCCTTGCTTTCCGGGCATGTGGGGAGAGCCTCATTGTGATAGGTGGGCAAAGGACACCCACTAGTGGGAACATCGAGCTCTATTCATGGATTCCAAGCGATAAGCCCGTGGAATGGGAATTGATTGCCAGAAAGCCTTCTGGAAGCTTTGTGTATAACTGTGCAGTTATGAGTTGCTGAAATGCTGATCTTAATAAGTGTGAAATGTACTATATTTGTTCTTGCAGGGACGTATTGGATGATTTTTGTAAAGGGTATAGAAATGAGATTTTCTCGAATGGTATTTGTTTTCTTTTTCCTTTTTTTTGTGTGAACTCCAAATCCACTCGGTGAAACTGTTGTAAACATTAATAGATGTAAACTTGAAATATATATTATTTACTCTTCTATTTTATCATGAAAACCAATTTTTTCCCCAAATTAAGTGGGGTTGGTTGCAAGAATACCATTTTACCTTGTTTACATGGTCATTGTCATATTGTTAAGGAAATGAAAGCCATATTGCTACTGGGATCTTGCACAGAGAAAATATAAGGGCTTTTGCCTTGTACCAAGGAATTGTTCCTTCTATACATTTTGTGAGTCTTATTTTTTGCATATAGAAACTGCAGTTTCAACAACAATGAATCTTTTCTCGTATTAAGTTGGGTTAGACATAGTTATGTGGATTCTTTGCTTTCGTTCAAGTCTATTGTGATTCAAATGGCCCAGTGACATGAGAATGAGTGCTACAATCCATGTTGAAAGATCCAAATGAGTTTTGGTTGTTAGCGACCTAGATGCAACCCTTGTCAATCTAATTTGGGGCTAATTGTGGGAACCACAGGCAAAGATAAACCATGGCATTCATGGGAAATAATTTCTGATTTCAGGACCAATAAGTTGGCCTCTTTTATCTGCTGATTTGCAGTGGGCATCTTATGCCATTGCATGGTCACTTTCATTTTATTCCTTCATGAATGAAAAGATTTTGTGAAGATCTTGGGCCGTTGGAATGTTCCACGTGCAACAGGTGCACGCTTGAGAGGAGAGGAGAGGAGGTTCACGT
The DNA here is from genome assembly GCA_037157565.1 of Thalassia testudinum. Taxonomy (NCBI): domain Eukaryota; kingdom Viridiplantae; phylum Streptophyta; class Magnoliopsida; order Alismatales; family Hydrocharitaceae; genus Thalassia; species Thalassia testudinum. Next base: position 21,487,731 of record JAZHRO010000054.1, on the reverse strand, counting down.
GTGGAAGAGGGAAGATGGTTGGTTTGGAGTTGATGGTGGTGTGGAGAGGAGTTGGCGTAACGAGGGAGAAGAGAGGAGCCTTGGTGGACATGAAGAATTTCATTATTGGAGTCAAAGAAAAAATAAGAGGATTTGGTCTCTATTTAATGAGATCCAATCATAATTACAATCCCAACAAACTTAGGATTTAGATTTGAGAAATCTCAATCCTCTTCCCTAAACAAACTCAATCAAATCATTAACTAATCCTAAATTGACTCCTCGTAATTTAGACTCTAACAACCAATCTAAAATAACTTGCGACATGTGGCACAAAATAAACTTGGTTTGCAAGACAAACACACGCACACGAACACACATTCGCGCCCACACATGAGCATGCCACTGATTGCCAAATTCACTCTACATGGCACTGCCACGTGGCACCTTCTCGTAAATCTCACTCCCCTCCAAGTCGAACTCCTAAAGAGGAGGCAAGACTTGCCGAACTTTATGCTAGTTGGTCCACAATCGATCTTCACTTTCTATGGAGAGGAATTGACCAAATAGCATATTAGCTACAATTGAGGGCCCGATGAAGTTCATAAGTCAATTTATCATCAAATAATTCTCTTTTTCCCACTTCTTTGCCTTCGCTCCTTCTCATGCTTCTAGTGCTTTTTTTGTGATCACATGAGGTTTTTCTTGACCTCCAACAAAGATCTTAAAGGCACATGCCCATAGAATATAGTTTGAGGCCCCCATTAGCTTGATGGTAGTGCTTTGAACAAGAACTTTGGTATTCGTGCTAATTGGAGTCTCAACATTTGTAATGGCTTTACTTATTCTACCTACCTCAGTTGTTCCCAGGTGTATGAGAGTCCATGTGCCTCTTCTTTAATATCTTGGAGTCAAGGGGCATCTTGATCCTTCCCAGGTATGCATGAGGAGACACCCCACTTTCTCAAGAGGTTCGTGTGCCTCTTCTTCAACTTGAGAGCTAGCTTTGTGCATGACTTCTTGCTTCACGTGTTCCACACTAACAAGAAGTCCATGTGTGGAACCTCTCGATCTCAGGGATCTAGAGCACTTGCTTTAATACCATGTGAAGATCTTAGGCCCTTGGAATGTCCCACGTGCAACAGATGCACACTTAAGAGGAGAGGAGAGGAGAGGAGGTTCATGCATAGAAGAGGGAAGATGGTTGGTGTGGAGTTGACGGTGGCGTGGAGAGGAGTTGGTGTGAAGAGGGAGAAGAAGAGTCTTGGTAGATATGAAGAATTCTATTATTAGACTCAAGGAAAAAACAAGAGGACTTGGTCTCTATTTAAACAGATCCAATCCTAATTACAATCCCAATAAACTTAGGCTTTGGATTCTAGAAATCCCAATCCTCTTTCCTAAGCAAACTCAATCAAATCATTAACTAATCCTAAATTGACTCCACTCTTAATTTGGACTCTAACAACCAATCAAAGATAACCTACCACATGTGGCGCAAAATAAACTTAGTTTGCAAGCCAAACACACTTACATGCACACACATTCATGCCCACACATGGGCACGCCACTGACTGCCAGATTCACACCACGTGGCACTGGCACGTGGCACCTTCTCATAATTCTTCACAGATTTATTCATGCTAAACATCAGAGCTATAAAATTGATATGGTTAGCTGCTACGGTGGTCAACTAGATTTGATTCTCCTACCACCGAGGTACCGGTTGAGTGACTGACTTGATTGGTCAATCAATGCCCTAGGTCAAACTATGGACATTTTGGGTCTGTTTGAGTTTAATTCTTTCTCAATACTTTACCCCTTTGGCCATTTAAACTTAGTGTTGAATTCTTTATCTGTGATTAATATAGAGTCTACCCTAGTTATTTATTTGGAAACTATATGCCTGTCTCTTTTTGTTTTTATACTTCAGTATTTCTTTTTGCACTTGCACAGCATGCACAGGCAACCAAGCATGTGTGTCTTTTGCCTTGAGATTTCTGCCTTGATGATAACATATACAATTGGCTCGGTGTGCCTCCTGCAGTTGATCCTTTTTCTCCTTTGCTACTGGACCAATACTCAATTCTGGATTCATAATTATAAATGAAGAGAGGATGAACAAAGATGATTCCAAAAGTCCATTTTGATGCGTTTTATTTTACTTTTAGCTTTTATGGTCTTTGTCAATGATGAAGGATTTCTGTGATATGGCTTGTGAGGTTTTTGAAATTCAAGATAGGCCAGCAGTAATATGATAGAATCAGATAGCAAGGTCATATTAAGGTCAAATGGTCTTGACTTGAGTGATTAAAGCTTGTTTTTGGTCAGTGCCACAACAGTTCCAGGTCAACTGACCTAGATCAGACATGATGTCACTGTCATCAAGCTATTTGATTCTTGATGGGATGAAGGTTTCCTAGCTGTTGACATACAATGATGGCTTTTCTATTTCAATAATTTAGATTTAAATTGCAAATGTTTATTAGATATTGGCAACTGGAAGGGAACAACCACTGGATCCTCTTACAAAGAATGAATATTCCATTCAGCTGCTGTGCTTTTGTTTGGAGGCTTGAGGATGCTCTTGTTGTATTTGGCCGTAAAATGCGACTGTTGCTACATGACAACCCTAACATGCCAAGTCTATGTTCCCAATGGAAAAACCTTCAGAGATTTGATTTGGCTGGACACCGATGATTGTGCATACATATTTTGGGGATTAGTTGACTTTAGGTGGTTAAGTCCGAGAAGATAATAAAATGGATGGCCAATGGGCTTGGAGCAACATAAAAAATAAAATAAAATAAAATAAAAGCTGTGTTTGAGGATTAACTGAGAGCTCAACAAGACATAAAAGTAGAGGAGGTAGGGAGGTTGTGGCAGGCACTAGTGCCCATTGGGTGGTCAGATTTCGTCTCCACTAAAGGCATACGTACAAACTAAATGCCTTATTGACCATTGTTTAGCTGGTAGTGCTGATCTTTTTTATTCACTCAACAGTGATTGGATGGCTAATGGCCAAATAAACAGATGAAATTCAATTTCCTTGCACTGGTCTAATTTGTCAATGGGTAGTGAAGAACTCTGTAATATTTCTTTATGGGTTGCAGGTAGGGTAGCAAATAAGTTGGATATTTGGCACCATCAATTTGCATCTGTTTCCAAATGAATACAAGGATATCCAAACAAATATAGGACGTGTATGGGAAATTATCATATTTATCCTTGGAAATGGGAAGTTGATCATGTCAGTACAGTTTAATGCATCTTACATTTAGAAATTTGAGCTACTTAACTGTCAATGAATTAAAGTTTACATAATATCAATTATAGGTAGATTTACAAATATGCATAGAAATGTAAGACAGATATACACTGACATCGACAACCTATGAATATGAAAATTTACCTATTTCCTTGGGAATATCCATGCTCATATCTGTATCTGACCTGAGCTGGATTTTTTTTGTAGCGGATGGATGTGCAGATGTCAGTATTCATTTGTACCTTTAGTTGTGGATAACTTCTGGCCACATCATACCGACTGAGCTGAGCTCATAGTTCCGTCTCCATACAGCACTAACTTTTATTACTTTGTCACAGCTGTGTAAAAGAATTTCTGATACATATTTTTGGATTTTACATTGTTTTTTCACAACGTCACATCCTAAAAAATAGTACGACATCTTGAACTTAGAAGAAGTGAAATGCGGCCACAAATGGGCTGGTAAAGTGGTAAAACGTTCCCGTTGGTCTCTTTAAGAAAAGACCAAAAAAAGGAAAAAACTACCAATTGGGTCATTTGCATTTGGAGGTCATGGAATCAAGTCCCATGTCTACCATATTATCTTTCTAAAAGAAAACTGTAATGTGCTGATTATTAGAGAGCTGAGAATTACTACTTGGTAGTTTGGACAGAGTGTTTTGGATGGTTGCCTTGGGTTCATGGAGCTATACCCAATACCCAAAAAGTAGCCAAGATCAGTTGTTCTCCTTTAGACTTGGGCTCAGGCTCAAGTCATTATGTGCAATTTATTGTCAATGATAGAAGTTCACATCAGCTTGTAGAGATGGTTTCTTCTCTCTCTCTATTTCTTTGTACCAAGAATACATTCATCCTAATGTTTAACTTCTAGTGGCTTTTTCTTAAAAAAAAAAAATCTTTTCATGTAACTTCCAGTGGATCATATTAGTGTACATCAGCTTGTAGAGATGGTTTCCATTTCTATTTCTTCAAAGTTGGTTGATTCTTACATGCAACCTCTCTATATTCGTGACCTCTTTTTCATGGTTTCTGATAGTTGATGGCAGTTCTACTGTGCATTTTCTGTTTTTCAGATACGTAATTGAGAAGGCACGGAGTGCATTTCTGGTGACATTAGTATCTAGATTGCCAGGTAAGGAGCTATGTAAGCTATACGGTTCCCAAATATCTATGGATTTGAATGATTTCAAATATTCCGAGTTTGACGGAGGTATTTCTATGTTATCCCATTAACCCGGTGAGCTGCTTTGCTTTCAGTAAAGTATTTGTAACATTTCATCTTCTACTGTTATATGCGTAGTTATGTTATTTTGTGATGCTGATTTTTTTTTTTAAGCACATGCAAATACGTATGCAAATAAGCTTGTGATAATAATTGGAATGTGATAAAAAGGAGTTTCGGCTGATCTGGGGCCTCTTGTTATGTCATCCTGTGTCAAGTTGGCAATATGAAGATCGACTGATTAGATGTAAATGTCACGGCTTTTTGTACATATTAAATTGTCTTGGTGGAGGAAGGATATTCGGATGTTCAATAACAAACATGGGCTTTGCCCTCTGACCCCGATCAGGTACCTTTTCTGTAAATTAAAAAAAAAAAACCATTGGTGTGAATGCTTGATATAGGATCTTAAAAGGATGTAATAAGTGGCTTTGCAGCATATAGAAATCAAACACAGACGACTCAGTTACCACTTCTTGTAGTTGGAGCTAAAATTTTTTCAGTATCTCCAAAACTAATTGGGCCTATATCTTGAGACCATGGATATTTTTATCAATTGATATCAGCGGTGGATATATGCTTGTTTTGAACGGCAAGATGTTTTTGTAATGATATTCAGCTATGATTTTCTACCTTGTTATTCAGATTTTTAAGTTTGTGGTCAGAAAAAATTGGATGTATAGTTAGATATACTTGTTTGCTTTCTATTTACTGATTCTGATAGCTATTCCAGTCGCTTTACCAAATATTGGAGTAACTGCTTCTACTGCTGAATTTTAATGCATATCTTCGCTTTTAACTGTCATTTTGGTTCATGGTCTGTTTGACAACTTGGATCGAAACTGCATCATGACCTCATTTACAGGCAACATGTAAATTTAACTGTCCACAGATAATATTTTTGAAACAGATAATATGAAATTAAGATACATTATTTTCGAGCTATTAGAAAGGTGGGCATCAGTTGGAGATAAATCAGCAACTACGTTTTGGCCTGCCAGTTAAGAGTTTGAGGAGCGTTGTCTGTTTGAAACGTACAAGTGTGATCAACATATGACATTTTAATCAATTAATTGGTTCAGTAGGATAACTGAAATTCTATGCTTCATTCCAGCCATCCAATCATCGGTAAGGGATGACTTGATTCTGAAGATCCAGCACTCCTTAATTTTAGCCTTCAATAGCGAAAATATATGCGGACAGTAACAGGATAATACCAAACTACCAAGACATAGCTTGGAAATCTCTGAAAGGAAAAAAAAGCAGGAGAAGCAGCCTAGAGAATTGGATAATTCATTAATTTTTCAAGTGAAAACATCAGTGCTCTAATCTTTATATAGCCTCATAATCAAATCTCAATCTCAATGTTAGTCCTAATCTTAAGAGGTATGGTGCAAAACTCTATAAAAACAATAAGACTTTATAAATGCATAGCTTTATCTATCATAGAAAGAGTTTATTGCTACCATGGAGGCTATCATGGAGTTATTATAGATGAAAAGGTTTATGCAAGATCTTGTGTTTTTGCAAGTATGACATATAGTGTGATAACCAAAGTGTGATTCGCCTCGGCAAAAATTTTATCTTTTATAAAAGGTAAAAGCACATAGATGTGAGATATCATTTGATTTGGGTTATGATAGAGATTAGGCTTCGGTTGACTCCCTTTGACAAAGCATGAGCCATGAGGGAGGGTTTAGATGTCATCTATGAAAGAGTGCGAGTTCAACTGAGCGGGGGTTTGAGCATCCTGAGGTTTGGACCAAGCAATGGTACAATGGGTGACATGGATAATGAGACATCACTTGAGTCAAGGGCACCCTCTCTTCTTGCCAAAAGATTATGTATGTAGGGCAGGTAATCTTTGACAATATGCGACTAGAATGGCTCATGTAATGATGGCCTTGACGATGCCATCCCAGAGGACCAATTTTTGCAACAACTTTAGGAGTAATATCAAGCTAATTACTTCTTGTAGGCAATCAGTGGCCAAATATATAGGATCAATCAAGCACTCAAGGGAAAGGTGTTGAATTTGATTCAACACAAATGCATCTACATTCAATTCGACCTAATCATTCACATTCAATCCTCTTGTAAATTTACACAATTAGTGCAAATCAAGAGATACACATCTCCCCCAAGAGGTAGCGCTTGCTTTGGTGTAGACTTTGTAATCAATTCTTATGTTTCTTAACGTGATTGATTGTTCTTCCATTCCTCTTGGATCTCGATTCAATTCATGTTGGGATTCCCATTTTGGTGGTGGATTGTAAGTTGAACTGAGCAAGGTATTTCTAATTGTGAGACCCTTTAGGTTGTAATAGACTTAAAATACATTTAAAAGGGATATGCACAAATGTCAATGGTGTTAATATGATGATGAAAGGATTAGCACTTGTAAAATTTAAAGTGTCCTACTCCATTAGGATTGTCAATGAGGGGAAGATGTATTGGGTGAATTCCCCTACTTTGTAGGAACTCAAACCATCTTTGGGCTTTGGATGTTCCAATAAGCAAGTTTTCTAAAGGTTGGTGACTTCTGTGCAATTTATCTCGGATATTGCTACTATTTGTCCACTATTTACTATTTTTTTTGAGATTGCCTCACCGATGCAATCAGTGGAAAAAACAAAAGAACAATAGGGCTTCCCCCTTTCCTTATGCATGACTTATTTCATTTGGTTTTTGATTGTGCGGTTGCAAGGTATTCTTTTACAAAAAGAAAGAGAATGGAGAGGGCAGGGTTCTACCATGTTGTTCAAGTTAAGCTCTCACTTTCAAGGCATTAAAATGGTTAGTTATGGGTAGAGCGAAGTATTGGGTTGGGTCGGTCCAAACTTGACTTGAAAAAATCCAATCTAACTCGAGCTTAGATTTTATATGGGTTGGGTCTAAGCTTTGATATCTAAGAAGTTTTGAATGCAAGTCAAGCCAACCTAAATCTAGAAAAGCTTAAAGGGATTTATTCGACCAATTTGTATATATGTCACCCTCTCCCACATAATATATTTTAGGCTTTAGACTTTAGAGCATTGCAACACACACACACACACACACACACCCCTTCCCCCCCCCCCAATTGAGTTTTAATGGGTTTGACAAAATCTTATCTTAACGTAAGTCCTATTGAAAAATCTATTAAAATGGATCATAGTAGATTTTATGAGCCATAATGAACTTTTTGGGTCCAACCTGAAAACCTAGCCTAAATTTTAAATTCCTGGGCAAGTCCCAAAAAATTATATGAGCCTCTTTGGGCTGAGTTGGGTCTGGTACAATGCTTTACCCACTTGTAGAAAGATTAATAACTATTATGATGGTATTCTTCTATTTATCCCTTATGGATTAGATTCATGGTTGCTTTATTGAGATTTATCTTTGATAAAGGTTGGTTGGTGTGAGACCTATTGCATTTGATTTTGAGTTAACTTGATCTTATAGTTTCTTGCATTTGTTCCTTTGAGGGGCTTTTCTGGTCAAAAATATTTATGCGTTTATGGTTAAATTTTGTGGTAGTGATAGTTCAACTATTATGATACTATTTATATGAATTTTTAAAATCCTATTATAGGCGCCACCCCTTGAGAAGTGCCCTTATTTTTTGTTGGATGCAAGTATAGAAACATCCAACACAATGCAAAATGCAATGTAGCCTCCAAAAAGGATATATTGTTGATGATGATTAGATCCTACTACCATTTCTATCAGGTTTCAAGTAGAGAATGGGTTCGACCAAATATACACACATATTGCATTGGTAATTAACATCCAAACTCCATATCCAAAAGTGTATGTTTACAGAGGAGATATTACCCTCAAAATTTTTCACTATGTTCTAAAAGGAGGGAGAGAGAAGAATACGTTAGATGCTCTCCTATCTTTCAAGATCCTTTTGGGTGCCTTTTTATAATGGATTACATAAACATGCTATGAGATTTTCGTTAAGTAATTCAAATCCCATTATTATAGGTCATGATCCTCCGTAACAGACTATCTTATGCACATTACTTCACAAATAGTTTGCATGTTCCACTAACTTTGTTATGCAAACAAGAGATTAATGTGCCAACATCGAACCACATTCTTGTGTTTGAGTATTGCATGACCATCTGTCCTTTTAGCTATCTCTTTGGTAAAGTTCATCCATCAAGGTCCCCTAGAAGGGAATTGCCCAACAAAAGTCCTATCCAACTGTTTTCCATAAATTGCGTGATCAGGCATATCGAGGAGTGATCCACCTAATCAAGCATAGACAGGCAATCCACCTCATTATGAGTTAGCAGGCAATCCACTCGATTATGAAAAGTGAGGCAATACGCTTGATTAGGCAAATTGGGAGGTTTGCCTTGGAGTTGAGGGAAGCGTTTTGGGTTGAATCAATCCTTGTGGGTCTCTTTGGACATGCCCTTGAGAGGAATATTATTTCCCTTGTCAAGAGACATTAGTTATAGTGCATAGGTGATATTTATTATATTACATCATTAATATTTTGTTATAAGAAAATATCATATGTGCAATCTAATTCATTCTTTAAAATTCACTAATGTAATTTACTTTAAAATTAAAATATCAATGATATAATGTAATATAATATAATATGATTAAATATCATCGATGTAATTTAAATCGTGATATTCATGTTACTCTCTGCGTGGGATTTTAAATTTCTCAACATTTAACCTTCTTTCCTTCTCCTTTTCGAGGGGGATACGGTTGTTTACGTAAGCCGCTACTTAATTTTTTACTTTTATCCTTGATTGTCATGTAATATATGATGCTTCCAATCATCTATCGCAAGCAATATTGTTATTTCACAACTCCAGCCTGTGGGCCTTGGGCTTTCTTTGAAGCCCTGGATTTACCTGATTTTTATGAGCCCATGGCATTTCTTAATTACTTGCTCTTAACTCAAAGTACGCTTACGGACTCCATTATCTATGCCTTTGTAAGTTATGGACACGCGCGGGTTTGAATATGGTTAATTCCCCTTCCCCACTTCCCATTTCTTTCCTCTTTCTTTTTTTTTTTTCCCCTTTTAGATCATGATTTATCATGTCGTATTTGATGCATTATTGCACGACTGCGGCCTTCGGTCCTCGCCTATTTGTGAAGCTGTGGATTTACCTGATTTTGCTCAGCTTACAGGAAGAGGTACATACTTAAAGTCACTTAATTGCAACGTAGACAATTAATTAAGTTACTTTTAAGGATCACAAATGAAAATCTGCCGTATCGTTTTATAATCTTAGACATAAAAGAGGCCTAAAATAAAAAAAAGTAGGGTCGAAAATGCAAGAAGTGACTTTTTTTTGTTAATATAAGATGGAGGGGATCACCGCACCTGTTACTTTCACGTAAAAAAATAATATAACTACGATCACGGGGTGAAATTCATTGTTAAAAGAAATTACTATCACTTTTAAATTAAAATATAGAAATATAAAATTATTTTACACCGATAAAATAAATAAAAATCACTCGTATATTTGCTTCAAAATTAAATTACACCTAAGTAAAATTATTTTATATCTAGATAAAATTAAATTTCACTTATACAAATACCAGCTATACGGTGAAAATCACCTCAACCACGTTTGTAATTTCCTTGCATTGTAAACAATGTCACATTTTACGTTTAAAGTCACATACGATAGGGATTGATCCGACATTTTGCAAACACCGTCACGTTACGAACGTTGCACAAAATGGAAGGATCCTTAGTAAATTTGAGGGCAAAAAACTCTGCACAGTAGTGGTGAACACTTCAAAATCAAAGAAAAATATCAATCCTTCGGTATATTCAATGAAGCCCGATTATATGACCGGACGATTACGTCGGAGGACCTGAGCTCCAGCCTTTGCTCAAATCCTATCTTTACGATCACAATTGCGGCTCCCTATAATCCTGATTTTGACGTTCAGTAACAAGTCAACCACCAGCTCCCAAGGCACGCACCAGAATAAAAAGTGCGCAAGGCAATTGTTAAATAATAACAATCGGTAATAATCATTATTACATTTAAATAAAACAATGATTTCAGGCTATTTGTCATCACTCCCTTTAAACATTATGGCAGTTATTTGGAATCTTCGTTTTCTCACCGCAACAACCAACAAGTTGACATTTGGTTTGGATCTTTGGGTCTAGACATTTTTCCCTTTTTTTTTTTTTGTCTCTCTCTCTCTAATACTGTAAACTAAATGGTACCCGTTTCTGCAACGATTTTAATTTCTCCCAATGTTACACATCTCCGACATTTAAGGACGGCTTTTACGCTAACGATTAATGACAACAAATAATTTATTCACCGCGAGATGGACCAGCAAGACTCTGCATAGGTGATTTGTTACTATAATTGTAGCCAAAACAACAATGAATATTTACTTGCCGTTAAAGTCATTACAAGACATATCCTCTTATCTTAGATAAAAAGATAAATAATCTATAAATTTATCCTCTCAAGTCAAAATTTAAATTGAAAACTTGTCATTTTCACTAAGGTGATATAAATCTATACATTAACTAAACTATCGGACAGGCTCATAAGGCATATCCTCGACTTTATAGTCATGAAAAAGAGACGATGAATGTATTTAGGGATCCAAGAATTAGTTAAAGATTTATTTGATTATTACAGTAATTAGATGCTTTCAACAAAATTTAAAGGAAATAACTGTGAATAGCTTAATTCATATATATATATATATATGCTGCAACAATAAAGGTCCATAAACCTTAGAATAATTTCATTATAAATCTTAAACTTCTTGAAATTTTTCTGATGGGATCCCCAAGCATTTTATAATTAGTATCAAAGTAGTATTGCCTATGCAGATATTGCATGATAAACGCTAGTGGACACACTGTTCTAGATCTGTCACCAACAAAATTCATTTCTTTGTTGGAATCATGAGATGATATGAAATCAATGGGCGACGCAAATTGCATGTGAAAATTGGAAAGAAAATCATACCATAAAAAGTAATAAATCATTTTATCAACATTTGGGATTTGTTGATAAGACAATCAGCCTATTAGAAAAATAATAGTTGATACATGAACTTTCATTAGTAGAAGAAAAAAGAAATATAAGCTAAAATGAGAGATTATGTCAAAATATGCCTTTTGTGGGGAATTAATTATTTATTTATAGACTTTGAGAGTTAAGAGTTTGGGTCACAACCTTTTGGGTCGAGTTACTGCTTGAGTTGATGTTTTGATTCAAATATATATGGACAAGCTACTATTTAGATTTATTTTTGATTAATCAAATTTATTTTTTAAACTTTAGGCTTCACTTTGCCTTCGTCAATTAGAACTCTTTGCTTGATACTTGGATTATAATAGTTGGATTAGCAACAAGTCGGATGACCCTCAAGTGAAATTACCGATTCCAAAGGGGCCTTAGAGTTCAAACTTAGCATAGATGTATCTCACTTGGACTTGAAGAAATATTGAACCTCAAGCATTAGCTTAATTTTTTTGAAAAGGTACAGCTACAACAACCAACATATTTTTTTGAAATTAGAATTAACTTTTGAAGACCATGTGCAATCTTTTTTTGTTTTTTATTTCTTAAAAAATATTGATTAATTTTTATTCATCCTCCACTCCTTGAAGACAAAAAAGAGGTGTGCAAGGGAACCATACCAAGACTTGCCCATATAGGGAAAGGCAACACTGACCATGACTCGTGGCCTCTACATCGAAGACCCAAAACAACAAAAACTAAGCTAATAGACTCCAGGCCTAAAAAGTAACATAAGGAAATTGTAACTTGCCTAAAGTAATTAATGATGCCCTTAATGCACTGCGGAAGGTCAGATGCGTGGTGTATGCACCATGAGACATAATCTATGTGAGCCAAGTAGAAAGATAGCATATTTGCCTCCTCACAAATAAAATTGAAAGATTTTATTTGCAGGTTGAGGTTTTGAATCTTCAAGAATTCCTTCCGGACGAACGACGAGACTGGGAGTTTCCCATTCCACCAATAACGAAGCAAGGATGAATCAGACTCAATGTGCATAGCAGAATCCAAAGGTAGAATGCTGAATGCATGGGAAATAGCTTCAATAATTGTCACTTCTCTGGATTTGTTTTCATCTCTGCAAGAAGCACCAGTCACAAAGTTGCCATTCGGATTACGAGTAGTCCATCTAACCTTAAAAAAAGAGCCATTAGGGGCCACTAAAATGTTGATTTTTATACCATTAGATGGCCGAACCCAAGTAACAGCATAAACATTAGGTCTAAGTTGACGCAACCAAGTAGACAAATCAAATTTGACCCAATTGTTAGCAAGCAAAATATCTAATTTGTTCCAAGAAAGGTCATCATGTCTAATTTTATTCTGGAACCACCAAATATTAAACCAAATAAACATGATCATACTTTTGCAACGACGTTTCTTAGCAGAGCGAGCAGAGGATTTCATGATTTGAAAAAAAAGTGGAGGGTTGATAGGATTAAGGAGGCTCTTCCTAACGACCCAATTGAAAACTTGCCAAGCAATGTCACTTTGCGTGAAAACATGAATGATCGATTGAATGTTAGGAGTGGCATGGCAGCAAGAACATTTTGAATCTAGGGGAATTCCAAGCTTACAAACGTTATCATCAATGGGAAGCTCAAGATGAAGGACCCTCCACGCAAGGAGAACCAGGCGAAGGGGAACCTTAAGTTTCCATAACTCCTAGGCCGTAGGGTCAACATGCATGGATCGAAAGTGGGATGCATAAGTAGAAGCCACAGTAAAGCAACCAGCAGGGGTTAAAGTCCAAATAGGGGAGTCCTTGCTATCATCCAAATGAGTTTGAAAAGCCTAATTGTGCAGATTGCGAGGGATATAGGCGAGGAAAGGATAGGTTTGGCCAGAAGAAAGGATTCCCCTAATTTGAATCGGGGGAGGATAAGCATGGTTAGGGAGGTAAGCTCTAAGAGTAGAATTGCCAATCCAGATATCATCCCAAAAGTCCACAGCGCCCTCATGGATCTCCCATCTAATAAAATGCTTCATAGTGGCATACGTGTCCCACATACGTTTAACCCTAGCTAGGATAGGAGAGGATCCAGAGGGGAAATTACCATAGAGTTGCCTCATGAGACAGGAGTAGGGGGAATCTTGGAAACGAATGTTCCATATCCTTTTCATTCTGAGGGCATCAATAAAAAGCTCCAGGTTATGAATTCCAAGGTCCCCATTGGCCAAAGGTTTGGATATATTCTTCCAAGAAATCTAATGATGTTTCCTCTCAGACAAAGTAGATCCTCAAAAGAAGTTAGCAAAGATAGAGTCCAATTTGTTAACAATGGATTGGGGACTTCTAGCACAGATAAGATGTAGATGGGTATGGAGGAAAGAGCATGCTTGATTAATAACAAGTGAGATGCAGAAGAAAGGAGACTAGCTTTCCAACCAGCCAGGTTGGATTGAATTTTCCCAATAATGGTATAGAAGTAGGGTGTTTTCATATGCCCAACAAAAATTGGACAACCCAAGTACGTGAAGGGGAAGGATCCTTGTTGAAATCCCAGGATTTGAAGGATACGAGATATTCTATCATGAGAGAAGTGTCTGTAGATCCCTATGGGAAGGGGTGAGATTGGCATAATAAAATAAAAATGCGGAAACAAAATAAGCAATCTCAGAAAAATAACAATTACATAATGCACAATTGATTTTAGGTGGAAAACCAAACCGGGTGAAAATCACTATCTAACCCTCTCGAGTTAGGATTTCCCGATCGATAAAGTCGATCAAATCCACTAACCCAGTCACTTAAACGAGGGTGACTGAACCTCAATACAACAACACTACTTTGAACGAGGGTAGTGTGCCTCAAACCCCTTCTCTTCATGAGAAGGTTTTTGTTTTACGAAAGAGATGGGAATTTGCAAGGCGAATACTGAACCAAATAACAACGTAAAATTACAATACAAACTTATAGAGCCACAAAGTAAATGATTGAATCTAGCTACTATAGGTGAATGCACTTCCCTTTACTGGGTGTGCATCGATTTGACGACGCGGGTGCGTGAACCACGTGTAGGCACTACGTCGCTCTCGTAATCGCAGAGTGAGAGCAGGTGCACAGCTGGGTAAAGCTCTCTTGTGTGGAACGAATGCTTGGAGAGCTAGAGCTTCTTCTACTTCTCTTGGACACAAAAGATGTGGAAAATGTGTTGCTTGGTGTGTTTTGACAAGGCAAGGGTACTCTATTTATAGAAGGCCTAGGAAGGCTTTGGAAGGCCTTGGAAGGCTTCCATAGCCGTTGGAAATTATCCCAAGGCAGAATAGGCCGAAATCAAAATCATTAATGATTCTGATAGGGTCATCAGACATCTGGGAAATAGATCAGACGTCTGGAAGTCACTCTTAAGACGTTTGGGAATTAAGTCAGACATCTAATTCTAGATGGATTCCCTTACTGACTTTCATTAGACTTAGACAGGGTTATAGTGTAAATCAATCAGATGACGTACAGGACGTCTGTTACTAGGTTTGGATGTCTAGAAACCTATTGTACTATGGGAATGGATTTCCCAAGGTCCAAACAGCTATGTTAGTCTAGGAAAGCGATTTTGGGTCAGTCGAAGCTCAACGGTCACATATCAGACGTCTGGGGTCCTCTATAGATGTTTCATAGAAGCCTAACGATTATTTTCCTTAACATTTACTTTGGTAGCCAACGTTCCACTAATTGGACGCTTGGCATAACCATCAGATGTCTTCTAAGACATCTGGACTAAGGTCTGAATGTCTGATCTCAACAGACAGAACCTACTAAGTCCAGCCTAAGTTATTGGACGTTTGAGTCAACAGTCAGACGTCTGATTTCTAGATTGGATATCTGAACAAGCTGTTTGATGCCTATCTTGGATTTCTATGTTCTCTACAGAAAACCTAAGTATCCTAGGGTTGTGCAGGTGTTCCTAGGATTACAGTTTAGATTCTTTGAGGCACTTTAACATATATCTAGACACAAAGAATAAAGAGCTAAAGAATTACAAAGGAATACATGAAAAGAGTATCTATCCTATTCTTCAAGCTTTTGCTCCTCGCAATGTTCCTTCTTCTCCGACGAGCTCCTCCAATCCACCATGGATGCGAGCTCTGAGGTCCTTCACACTTGAATTCATTTGCAAATAACCTGAAATCTTAGACTTTAAATGTAAATGTTAAATACAAGTATTTTGTTACCATCAAAATAAACGATTGTGGTGCCCATGCACCAAAAGTATTTTCCCATGTAGCAGAAGCTCTTAGACAGGTTAAATCTTTGACTCGAGGTGTCTTGGAAATCTTGGAGGAATTTGGATAGGCTAGAAATGGTGTGGAGGCCCTTGATGAGAAAAAGGACCACATCGTCCACATAGAGGAGGCAAGCAGCGGTTTAATACCACATTTAACAAAGAAAGGAAGAATCTTCTCATGAAAAGCGAGCTCCTTAAGCCCTCTGATAAAAAGCTCCATAAATATGTCAAAAAGATAAGGAGATATAGGGTCGCCTTGCCTAAGCCTACGGGAGGGATTGAAGAAATTGGAGGAGACTCAATCAATAAGGATAGAGGAGCCCTGATTCTCGACAAAATTGGAGATAAATGAAATCGCAGAAACGGAAAACCTAAATTTGGAGAGTATGCGGTAGAGAGTCCCCCATTCAACTCTATCATAAACCTTTTGAAGATCTAACTGGATAATGAGATTAGATCCAAAAACTCTCCATTCAATGCATCGAGTAAGTTCAAACACAGTAGCAACATGGTCAAGAATAGAACGATCTTTAACAAAACCAGCCTACTCTTCAGAAATCAGCTTAGGAATAATGCTAGACAATCTATTGGTAAGAATAGAAGAGGTAATATTATAAGAGACATTACAAAGGCTAATAGGCTAGAAATTGGAGAGATCAGTAGCATTCGGTTTCTTGGGAATCAGAGAGATAAATGTATTATTGAATGATCGGGGACCTTTATAAGAGGTAAAAATGTAGGCAATAGCAGCGGTGAGGTCCACCTTAATGAGATTACAAAAAGATGTGAAGAACTCCACATTGAATCCATCCAGACTCGGAGTCTGGTTAGCGGCATCTGAGACAAGGCTTTGAAGATTTCATCCTGAGTGGGAGGAGTAACGATAGTTGGAATGGCTTCAAGAAAAGGGGAGAAATCATGCTGCTGCTCGGAGGTAAGAAGGCTATCATAGAAATCAATCGCTTTAGCAGAGGCCTCCTGCCAAGAGCCATTACCAACCACATCCGTAAGCTTAGCAACATGCAATTTAGATCTCTTGATTGCAATATCCGAGTCAATACTAACTTGCTCTATCTCTTTTGGCTATGATCTCTTTCAGGGATTCATCAAAGAAGATCAGCCGTACATCAACCACTCCAGGGATAGGTAAAACTCCATTCAAAACCTTCTAAACCCCTGACTTTGAGAAAATGAGAAAAGGGAGAAATCAATTAGGGCTACTTGCATTATATTTTTAGATTAATCATCAAGTTGCCTGATTTGATACATTCTACAAACATTCAAACCCTGATCAGTGCACCCATTTGAAGTTAAGGTATCTAGGGCTATCACATTCTTGTTTGAGCCCTAGGTACTGATTGCGCAGCAATCATAGGTCTTAATTGATCTAAATTGGGCTAGGACTTATGTAATGACCCGTCACACTTTTAGCCTTTTAAGACGTCTGGAGTCTCAGTCAGACATCTGTTCAGACATCTGGACCCTTTCTCGGACGTCTGAAAATGAAATTTTTGTAAGCACACTACGCTTTGCGTGCAGGCGGCACGCAGAACCCTCATCTTCTCTCTCTCCCTTCCTTCCCCAAACCCTTAACCCCCCACTCCATCTATATAAGCCCCCCTCCACTCCTCTCCGCTCCACACACCAGCCACCACCACCACCTTCAGAGTTGTGCGAGAGTGGTGAGAGGAGGCGAGCGAGGGAGAGCGAGAGGGACAAGGAGGAGAGTGCGGGAGGAGGAGGAGGCTGAGGTCGGAGAGCTTCGGTGGAAGCTCGGTGGAGCTCGCATGGCCACCACAGGTGTGTGCTGGAGGAGGAGAGAGCTTGGGGAGGCAGCCTCCCGACCCTCTGCAGCGGCTGTAGTTGCGGCGACGCGAGGCAAAGCGAGCGGAGAGCGTTGGAAGGAGGTCCTGATACTAGAAGTTTTTCAGTATCAGACGTCTGGAGTGGGGTCCAGACGGTTGACGGAGTACCTGGACGTTTGGAGCTAAGGCCAGACGTCTGAAATCTCATTTGTCGCGAAGGTATGTAATCTCCTTGCGCCATGCATATCACAGCGCAGGGATATTTGTCGGCTGACCATGCCTGCATTGTCATACGCAGGTGTAGCCTTGGGAAGGAGCACGGACACCATGCTTTTCGACGTCTGATCAGATCACCAGACGTCCGAAGGTGCGTCTAGACGATCAGAGGCATTGTCTAACGTCTAGAACTGCCTTCAGATGATCACAGTGAAGACCTGGATGTCTGAGGGCACCCAGGGACTTAAGGTAAGGTTCTGGTACCTTTTAAGACATTTGGACTTATTCCCAAACGTCTGATTTTGAACAGTATGCACGTTTTTGACCCGTTTAGGGTTCGATCGGGGTTCGTTTTATGCAAACGAAATACCTGTATTTTCCTTGCGAGTTCCTCTACGTACTAGAGTCCTTTGTACACTATTCTAAACTCTCCTTTTGTGATGTATTCCCTGGTATAGGGTTTCATCCTGCTGCATCTTTAGGGCTCGTAGAGACGCTTGGGTCTACAGTTAGAGCCCCCATTACTCCCGAGTTGCCTGGTAGAGTGGTTAATTCTGTTAATAATATTTAAATAAGAATGTGCTTGTGGAAATAGCCAAATGGAATCGTAGGATGTGGCATGAACCCTAGGATAGAGAAATGAATGAACTGTTTGTGCCGTATAATGTACTTGCATGCATGATTGAGCTATACTGTTAGCAATTGCCTGTATTATAATTATGAGTTGCCTATAATTTATGAACAATTACTTGTGAAATCACCAGTTGCATGTATCGAATTATGGAAACACGAGCTGCCTATATATGCATGAGAGATGAATTGTGAATGGTGAATTCTGGATCGAAATAAATGAGGTGAACATGAGCATGAACCCTACGGGGAATTAGGAGTAGAACTCCTGTGGATAGATGGAAACCTGGAATGTAGATGGGAAGTGTGCTGGCCTTTGAGTATGTGATACCAAAGAGAGCAATTGTTCCCTTTTCGTGTACAGTGGAGCTAGCCGCCCTTGGGTTGAGACCTAGGGTTAGGATTGGCCACTCTACACCGACTCCTGTTGGCCCTCGTGTATGTGATACCGAGGTAAGCTACTAGTGTAGGGAGAGAGCTAGCCACCCCACGGGACCCGGGGTTCAGCTAGCCACCCTACATTGACTTGTTAGGCCCTCTAGGAAAATCAGGGTAGTCAGACGAGGGTTCACGGATTGTGGAGGGGCGAGACCCCTGTTCTGAGAGGGCAACGCCCTATACTGTTCCGTGCTGTACTTTGAGCGTACCCGCTAACGAAAGCGACTGACTGCGTGTTAATGCGGGGTAGCTACTCATGAGCTTATCACGCGTGCCGTAGTCACCGCTACGTCTTAACAGTGACCTCAGGGTGGTTGACTAGGAGTAGGACCACCACGGGGGACTCTCCCGGCCAGGAGAGCACCACGTGTACCTTCTACTCTACGGAAAAGACTGCAATCAAGATCATTTCCATGAGGAACATGCAAGATCAAGAATATTTGGATGTTTAAGAAAAATGGGTGAAAAGGAAATACACATAAAATAGATAAATAGAAAAGAGATTTAAACCTGTTGCTTTTATTGTTTTAGATAGTATAGGTACCACTGTACTCAGTGTTTGCTGACTCTGTCTTTTCATAATACTATTCAGGACCAGGAGTTGAGCAGCTCGAGCTTCCGGCTGCAGAGGGTGCTAAGCCCAGTCGAGCCCAGCCATAGTTTTCAGCACTTCCTTTTCTTTCCTTTACTGTTGTAGTAACTATTGGACTGATAGTTACTATTTGACTCTACTGTTTACTTCCATTGTTTGTTGTTTTTGTTGTTGTGGTGCATGTAATGAAACAATAGATTTACTTTCCTTTACTGTTTCGTACTTTTCTTTTACTTAGTTATATTGCATATGTGAATGTGGTTTACTTTCCTACTTTTTGGTTATTTCTTGTTGGATGATTGGGTCTTGGGATTAGTCGAGGCGAGCCGATCTCGGGTCTTGTCAGGATCCGGGAATCGGGTCATAATAACTTAGCATAAGTTAGGGTAATTCACACATGCATAAGCGTTACTAGCACCTTTACTGCTTTCTTTTAGCTATACATAAAATAATGTTATAATGTACTAATTGGGTGCTTTATGTCAATTGTAGGTAATAAACTGATCAGAAGCTAGATCTGAAGCTGGATTTAAAGCTAGATCTGAAGAATAAAGAATAATCAGAGCTGGAGTGGAAGACCTAGATTAGATGCAGTAGATAATAATGTAAGGGAGTTAAGGTATGCTATTCTATTAAGTAGGAATAAAGTAATAAATTGTGAAGAACTTAGGTTCACCTTAGCTATAGGACAACCTAGAAGCCTCCCCAAGCCTTAGCCACCCTGAGATTAGGTCACCACATCCTAGGAAACCTTAAAACCCTACTTGTAGCCTCTATCTGGATGTCCAGATGAGTTATAGGATGTTCAGAACCCTTAGCCAACTTCCTCACACCTTAAACCCACTTCTGCAGTGTTATTGGACATCCAAACACTTGGTCAGACATCTAATTTTTGCAGAATACCCAAGACAGAACCTAGAATCCCTCCTGACTCTAATTGGATGTCTAGAAAATAAGTCTAGACTTCTTATTTTTCATTATAATATGTCTAATAACTTTATTGGACGTCCAGAATTACCCTCCAGACCCTATTTTGAGATTTAAGCCTTGATCTTGGATCTCTAGCTCCCTAAACCCAATTCTAACCCCCTAGGAACCTAAATTAATGTGCCCTAATCCTAGTACATCACCTCTAGACCTCCCTAAGGACCTAATTAGGTCCTCACTAAACCTAATTGCTTTGATCATGGTCAATCTCTTCAGTCTATTCAATTGGACTCATTGAGTCCAATTGAGCCCTGATCTTAGCACACAATATCCAATTGGACTCAGTGAGAGTCCAATTGACCTAGACCTGACTTAATTGAGTTATTTTACTCACAATTGATTTCCACACACCCAATTAAACTTGTATTAAGTTTAATTGCACTTTGCCTTAGTGAATTAGGGTTTACAATCCTAATTTGAGACCTACCTTGACCTAAACCCACTAGAACCTAACCTAATCAACTTAGCCACCTAAGTTTCTATCCACACATAACCGCACACACCATCCACATGAAAATACCTAGCCTAGAGTTCTCTAGAACTTTCTACCGTGTGTTGTTGTCTTGGTTGCTAAAATTAGCAACCAAGAGCCATTCAATTTTTAGATCCACATTTAGTGGATTTATAAACCATCATCCATCCTCTCACTCTCCCACAAGCTCCCACCATAGGCCTCTCTAGATAATTCCATAATTCTCTAGAGAGCTTTCCTTAGGTCTATAAAAAGAGCTAAGGGGTGGCCATTTGGTCCATCTTGGTCTTTTAGCATAGCTCCACCTTCCATAAGTCATCACCACCTCCACCTCCATGTTCACGAGCTCCACCATGATGCCACCACCTCCACGCCAAGCCTAGACTAGGATCAACTTCTCTAACCTCTCTCCAAGGGCTGGCCTAAGCACCATTGGCTGTCCCTCCTCCTCTCAACCAAGTCAAAGGCCATCGGAGCTCACCTCTGAATGCCCTTAGTTTTGCTATAGCTCTTCACAGGTTTACTGCTTTATTTATTGCTTAATAGTGTAACTCTATATTCTTCCCCAATGGTGCATGCATAATCCCCCCTTAGATTCATGTATGCAATCATTTTCTACTAGCTAGATTTATGTTTTCAAGCATTCCTCTACAAGCTTTCCATGAGCTTTATGTTGCAAACACCATCATAAATCAATGAAAATCCTTTTCTATATATATATATATCTATTTGTGAAAATCACCATGAGCCTTGTTGTAATATTTTTGTGTGATTGAAGTTGCATGTTTTAATTTCTGATATTCTGGTAACTAAGCATGTCGTGCATAAATACAAACTTAGCATAAATCGACATGCGATTTTGAATAAGTAGAGCAAGAGAGATCGATTTCAAATCTGCATTTCCATAAACACCTCCCAGAGATGAACGACTGGGACTCCAAGTCTCGTTATCCTTATAAATTATTTTTTACGAGCGTTTTCACGCACTATACTACGACGAGATCTTTATTTTCAAAACATGCGCAAGAACCACTGCTCAACAAAATGACGCCGTTGCCGGGGAGGCAACGCCATTTTTTATTTCGATCTCTAGAATTATCATTGATAAATCTTCCTTTACTTGTCTTTTGATGTGCAGGAAAACAGGGAAAAATGGGATCTACGCACACAACGAGCGCGGAAAAAAATACCAGGTGCACATCATATCTTTCTTAGTCTAGGTTTGATTTGAACCTTAGGTTAGATTTCCTTCTAGCAATTTCATTTGAAAAAAAAAAGCCTATTTATTTTCGTGAAAAAAAGAATGAAAAAAAAATTTAGGTAGTTAGAATTGGTTTCCCTTTTTAAATCTTAGGATTAGTTAGTTAGTTTTGAACAAAAAAAGCAAGAGAAAAAAGAAAATTTGAAAATATTTTGAAAAAAAAATCTTTCTTAAATTTTTTTTTTAAAAATCATTTTGCTGGAAAGTTTGAATTTCAAATTCAAATACCTTTTCAAAAGCTTCCCCACTACCCTCTGATTTTCGACTAGATTTCAAATTGTCTTAAAAATTCAATTGTCGAAAAATTAATGAATGAAAAATTTTGAAATTCTGGCTAGACCTTCATTTTTAAACCACCTTTCAAACGGCACTATTCATTTGAAAAAATTCCTAGTACAAAATTTCTAAAAATTCGTGAAGTGCAAGGGGGTCAATTGACCTAGATTTGAAAATTTTCAAAATTCAAAAAGCAATTTTGAGTAATCCGCTAATTTTTTTGACTAAAAATGGTGTGGTTTGAAAGTTGATCTCATTAGCTTTAATTCTCATATTTTTCCAGAATTTTTGAAGATCATTTGATACTACTTTAATTTGAAAAACCGACCAGGGGTCACAATTCCAATTCTGACCCTTTGACATTCAAAAATCCCTAGAAATTCAGTTGAAGTAGTAAAGATCACAAAAAAATATTCTCTGAAAAGTTAATTGAAAAAGGAATCTACTTGAAATCTTTTAGTTTATTTGGATTCAAATTTCATTTAGAGAATTATTTGTGTTTCATTGGTCTGCTGAAATCCCGAAGAAGAAAACCCTAGAATTGTATGAATCCTAGGTATGCCTCTAAGGTTACATTTTAAAGACCACACTTGGGCTAGCCTAGACTTAGTCAAGTCTAGTGTTTAGCTGACCAGCTTGGTCACCTTGTGGGTCACTCACCACAAACTCCAACTGAAAAAAAATGGGCTCAAATTAATTTTAAAATACATAAGTAAACCCAAATTCGTTGTCGTACTACTATGTGACTTTAACCTCTCTTGCCAAACTTGGTGACTAAGTCTGCGAGGCAGTGTCAAATGACCGCGGCTAAGGGGTAACAGAACCAGAGGCGTGAGCCGAGGGAAGAACTAATGAGAACCTCATCATGAGCCCTAACTAGCATATTTTGACCTAATAAAGTGTACAAAAGCTCCTACATAACCAAGAGAAAGGCTTTATTCAAGGGATCACTAATCGGGGAAGAGAACATGAAACAAAGGGTAAAACTGTAATTTTACCATTGCAGTGCATCAACGGGATTTCTAAGGGTCTAGACATAGGTCAAGTGGACTTAATAAGAGAAAAAGTGGGACGGTTCAGTCAGAAAAGGGTTATTGTGAAATTTAAGAATTAAATGACATTCTGTAATCCTAAAACAAATCCACTTAAATTCGCAAGGTTCTAAGCAAGGTAAAAATCAACTAAACCCTCTAAAATTTATGGAAAAATATCCCCTAGGGTTTAGAACCTTTAATTTGGCCTTTGGAACCTGTTTTGAATTAGATTGGGGACTAAGCCCAATATTTGACCTAATTTTGGTCAAACCTAAAATCCAACTTCACCATTGGATTCCTTACGTCCAAATTAGGTTTTCACCAAAATTTGGACCTAAGGGAAGGTCATCTTGACCTACTTTGCAAAATGGTCCACCCAATTACATTCTGACCCTTAACTTTTGAAAACCCTTGCAAATACCCCCTCAACTTTTCATCACTTTCTTCATTCCGGTCCCTTTGCCATTACAGCAGAGACCCATACCGCCGGCGACTTTGTGAGAAGGTTTTCTCCTCATTTCCATGGGGAGCTGCTCCTAGATTTGAATGGGGAGTCCTCTGCGACACCCCCTACGGCCTGAGCAGCTCCCCATGCCCTGAATCGCCCCATACCTCTCGTGTGAACACTCGAGAGGTATGGGTTCCACTCCGGCCATACCTCCGGCGAAGACCTCTGGCCGCTTCCTTACGATTCTCCCTCTACCTGCACCTATTTAAGCAAGCCTAGATCATTCTGCACCGGGCAAGACTGTTTTGGTCGAGGAATTCCCCTGAATTTCGTCTCCTCCTCCTCCGACCATCCTTCCACAGGCTCCGATGACTCTCTCCTCGCTCCTTTCGTCACTTTGCCACCATACCAGTGGCAGAGTCCTCTCCGCTGTGCTCCTCTGCACCGCGTCGTACCTGCACGCGCCCCTCCGACCCCTTCCTCGTCACCGCCTCTCCATCTTAGGGCCTTCGTCTCCGGCGACGGCTAATACACGCCGCTCGCCCTTCGCCTTCCCCCTCATCCAGAGACCCACAGATAAGCTCGTCTCTCCCTACCTTTCATTTTCCCCCACTTTATTTCTATTTTCGCGCCTCGGCTGCCATTGACCACCATCACCTTCTCCACCTCCGACCAGATCACCGGCAAGGTGTTCCTGCCGCTCCACTCCTCCATCCACCTCGCCAGACCCCTCAAAACCTTCGCCACCATCCACTGAGCACTGTTCCCATCTCCACTGCCCGCCACACACAGTCCACACCTCCACCGAACAACCTCACACCCATGGTCACAGAGCGACCTAGGCACGCAAGCTTAGGCTGCCCCACGGCCAACCAAGCCCTGCCTCACCTTCGCCTTGATACGGTGAAGGTTTTCCTATGGTCTGACAGGGCTACGAGGTCGTATTCGTGAATTTTAGGTTTGTGCCTCCGCCACCATTAGTGAAGGTGTGAAGAAGCTCCCTCGCTTGCTCTAGGACTCTAGGCCCCAGGCTTCAGGTCCCAGGTCATGCAGGTCTCATGCGCACACACATCCAGACCGAGAATGAGCCTGGAGAGCGACTACAGCTGCAGTGATTAGGCGAAGTCCTCCTGTGCAGGTGCAAGCGAAGTGGGTGGGACAAAAATGTCCCACCTCGTAAACTCAGGGGTATGCTGTGACACTTAAATTGAATTTGTGCCATAGGCTCATTGCCTCAGAACACAGGGGTGAGGTCCCTCGCGCTCACTTGCTCATGCCTCATCCGCGACCTGCCCCCGCGGATCTGGCACCCGACCCGATTACCTATCCCACGCACTCCTCGCCCACCACACACGCTGGTGGGCCTGGACTCGGGTGCGCTTGACCCGACCTGATTACTCGGCTCTGGGAGAGCATTCCTAAGAGTGAAGTAAAGAGAGAGACAGAGACGTGGGGGAGGGTAGGGGGTAGGTTTGCTTCTCTGTGCTGTACAGGGAAGAAGGAGGAGGAGGAAGCAGCTGCGGGGAAGAGGAAGAGAAAAAGAAGAAGAAGAGAAGCAGCTGAAGGAAGGAGAAGGCGCGGCTGAAGAAAAGAAAAAGAAGAAGAAAGAACAGAAGAGCAAGCAACCACAGAAAAAGAAGAAAGAGGAAGGCAAAGAGGAAGGAGACTGCAAAGGCCAAGGAAGAAGAAGCTGAAGACTTAGCCGCAGAAAGACAAGGAAGAGAAGGAAGAGAGAAAGCAAAGGTAGAGAGAAGCAGGAGCAGAAGAAAGAAGAAGAAGAAGCCAAGGAGGAAAGCCAAGTGAAGAAGAAAAGAAGAAGAAGTACTGTAGCAATTGCCAGATAAGACGTCTGATTCATAGAATCAGACGTTTGAGAAAGGGAAGACAAAGAAAGACAGAAGGAGAAGGTGTAGCCAAGCAGAAGAAAGAAAATAAAGAGAGAGAAAGAAGAAAGACATTTATTTCTGGATTTTCTATTTTTAATTCTCATATACATTAAACTGCATTGATATCATCTTTTGAGTAATTTGAAATTGTGATTTCTATTTCTAGAATACCAATTTGCTCCCTGAGTTCGACCTCGGAAGTTTTGAATTTCGAGTAATAAAATTGATAATCGTTTTTGCGGTGATTTCAAATATACTACAACAGATATTTTTTTAAAACACGATCTCGTCGCGAACGAGCGATTATTTTTGGCATTGTTGACGGGGAGCAACGGGTATTTTAGAAGCTTTAATCACAACTTCTGATTCATTACTGACTTAATTTCTCCCTTTTGTTGTGTTTATTGTAGGAAAGCCGAGGAGAGAAAAGCAGCCGCACAACAACCACACTAGGAAACAGGTAAACTGTCATTAGCACTCTCTCTTAATCCCTTCAAAATCAAAAAAGGAAAATAAAGAAAAATCAATTTAGGGCTACCTGTTTCTATATTTAGTAATTCACAAAAGTTGCCTGATTTTTAATTTCAACACATTTTTGATTGCATATCCACTTAAGATAACTAGGGCTAAAACCTTCTTAATTGAGCCATAGATACCCATTTTTGAGGCAACTAAATTGGACTAAATAGAGCCAACCTAAGGATTACAAGCTAGGGTTTTAGAGACACATCTTTTTCTAAGAAAAGAAGCAAAAATTCCAAAAAGAGGTGTGCTTAAGTCTTGTTTGAAGAAACCTATCCAAGAGAAACCCTAAGCAAATCAGGCTCTTAATCTACTTGAACCCTAAAAGCGAGGACCTAAAAGCTCTTAAAGGAACAAAGAGGTGAAGTTGATCCTTTGGGTCAACCAACTTTTAAATTAGGTCACTTTGCACTCAAAAGGCTTAAAGTTCAAGTGGAACCCTAAGCACCTTGATCTTAACTAAAAGAGGTAGACTTAAGAGGTCAAGGTCCCCATTCTGGTCTACCTGGAATCTCAGTGACAAGAGAGGTCAGGTGGGGGAAACCCTGTAACCCGTGGGGATGCTCTACCATGTAGGGGTCTTCGCGGGACTCTCCCTCTCTGGCTGCCCAGGGAATTCTCAGGTGGACGACCTTCTGATCTAGGGTTATCATCCTCCCCGAACCTCTATAGTCACCCAGCATATTTTGGGTGTCTCGATTGGGTCCATCACATTCTAATCTTATCCAATCCTTTGGTGTATGTTTGGTAGGAGGTCCCTGAAACTTCCTTTAGAAATCCACTCTCCCCGAGGTCAAGCCTCGGTATCCTTGTTTGTGTAGCAACCCCACCACAAAGACCTTTCCTCTGATTCTGAACCAAGTTTCCCTTCTTGCATCATGGCACAACCTGTTGAAGAAGAAAACAATCTTGAGCACCAGCTTCAGTGCCTAAATGATCTCTTCTAGAACTTCATGAATCCACTGCAGCGTCCCATGATGCGAGATCACTATAATCCCACTGCGGTGGCAATCGAACCTCAAGTCCGAATCCCGGCTGGAGGTCCTGATTCTGAACTGAAGCCCAAATTGATTCATGCCATACCAAAATTCTATGGGCTTAACTCCGAGGATGCATTCCAGCATATTAAACAGCTCAAGCATCTAGCCCAGACCTTCAGGTCAGATGCACAAAACTGGGATATTTTGCTCATGAAGATGTTCTCCTTCTCTCTCATGGACAAGGCTGCTCATTGGTATCAAGCTCAGACTCGTCCGATCAACACATGGGATGAACTTCAGCCCGAGTTTTTGAAGTTCCTTCCCATTGGTCGGACAAACGCCTTGCGTCATCAAATCACTCATTTCACCCAATAGACGGGAGAACCTCTTCATGAGGCATGGGACCGATTTTTGGATCTCATGCGAAAGTGCCCCCATCACTGAGTTCCTAAATGGGAACAAGTCCAGTCTTTTTACCAGGGACTCCGTGAGGACATTCGATTATTCGTGAATGCAACTTGCGGAGGAAACATCATGGGTCAGCATGAGGACACGGTGTGGGAGATTCTCGAGAACAAGTGCGAGAACTTCATCAATAATGACTCCATGGGCTTATTCGACTGGACGAATGCCTGCACATTGACGAATCTTAGGGGAGCACATGAGACGTAGGGCCTGTCCGCATTCGTCGACTTGGAGCTAATGGCCAGTCGATTGGACAAGGTCTTTATCATTGAGAAGAAGGTGGATAAGCTGACTTGGCATTTGCAGCGAACCACCTCTGCGCAGAACTCTTTCGGACAGCCACCTCCCGCGAGGGAAACTATGCAAAACATCTTTCACCAATCTTCTCAGGGGATGGACCCGTATCCACCCCTGTCTAACTCCAGGACCGGAGGAACCTCCGGTCCGCTTTATTCTTGTCGGGGGAACTCTGAACCCCCATACTCTGACTTTCCTAAGGCTTCTCAGACCTGCGAGGACCTCAACGCCATCTAGAATGACCCATTTTCCAACACCTACTAACCTGGATGGCGAAATCATCCCAACCTCTAGTGGGCAGGAAATTCTCAGAATCAAAGACTACCTTAGCAACCCCGTCCATAAGCCCCTTGTCCATATCAGCCGCCTCAACCTCGGCCCAACCCCACCTATCAATCTAGGCTAAACCAAGATCAAATGTCTCTTATCCTCCAAACACTGGCTGACATTTAGAGAACGAATGTAGTAATACAAAAACAACACAAGGACGAGATCACAGAGGTCCACAACCAACTCGCCTAGATGGTAAATTCCCGCCAACCGGGCACTCTTCCTTCGCAACCTCTACCGAACCCAAATAACGTGCTAACCCAGAGGCGCGCTATGAACCCAAATCCAGGCCACACACACATGATTTATCAGGCCCCTTTTGTTCCGTCACTTGACAGGATGGAAGCTTCAACATCTTATGCGGGATCTCAACAACAGCTACCCATTCTACCAACCTCAAACCAGAATCAGGCAGGATTAAACTCTATAACAACCTGTAGTGGTAAAGCAACCCAAGACCCACCTTATCCAAACCACTCCAAGCTTGGTAGTGACCCAAGCCCTAGGATAGTCATCCAGGATGTCCCTGTCCTAGATCAAGAACCTGGACCTATTCTAGAGGAACCACCAAGGTTCCATTTCCCGAGGCCTTGACCAAGGGAAAAAGGATAACCAAACCCGTGGCTCCTGAGGAGGACCTGATCAAGCTCTTTGAATAGGTCCAGAGAAACATCCCCTTGATGGATGCATCCTACTATGTACCGGCTTACGCATAATTTTTGAAAGACGTGTGTACACCCAAGCATAAGCCGCGAACCAAAAGTGGGAGTCTGATCATACTGTCAGAGCAAGCCAACTCTGTAATCTTGAGTAAACTCCCACCAAAGGAAAAAGACCCAGGCACTCCCCTGATTTCATGTAAAATTGGTGAAACCTAATTTGATAGAGCATTGTTAGACCTAGGTGCCTCCATAAACCTAATACCTACATCCCTCCTTAACCATCTTGAAGAGTCTGAGCTTAAACCGACAGAGGTGACATTGCAGTTAGCTGATCGATCCATCAAGTCACCTAAAGGAATACTCGAGGATGTCATTGTTATGGTGTGGGATTTCTACTTCCCAGTGGATTTCATAGTTCTAGATATGGATGCACTTGAGAACCCAAGGGATACATCGATTATACTAGGGAAACCTTTTCTGGCCACTAGTAGGGCCAACATAAGCTGTGAGGAGGGCCAAATAGAATTGAAATTTGGGAACCAAACCCTTAAGATTGACATCTTTAAGGTCCAACAAGGGATTAATTGCGGTGTTGTAAAACAAATATGTGATATCAAATCCGTGGTTAATAAATCGCATATCGAGGACAACTTGATTATCCCCGATCAACCACAAGAGGATCAAAACCCGCAATTAGAGGAGTCTGAACTTGATCAAGATACGCCCATAACTCCTACCCTTGTTCCACACACACACTATGAACCACCTGCTGCTGCTGATAATCCCGTCTTGGAACTCAAGCCCCTTCCTGATCATCTGAAATACGTCTTTTTGGGTTCCAATCAGACGTTTCCTGTGATTATAAACTCCAGACTCACACCTGATCAGGAATCCCGTTTAATTACTATTCTCCAGCAACATCATAGAGCCATTGGATGGACTCTCGATGATTTGACTGGAATAAGCCCCTCTTATTGCACACAACACATCTATTCCGAAGAGGGCGCACGACCTTCACGTGAGATGCAGAGACGTCTGAACCCTAATCTGCAGGAGGTCATGAAAAAGAAGATCATTAAGTGGTTAAATGCAGGGATCATCTACCCGATCTCTGACAGTCGATGGGTGAGTCCAATCCAGGTTGTGACTAAGAAGGCAGGACTCACCACCATCACGACTGAAATCGGAGAGGTCATACCAACCCGTATAGCCAACTCGTGGAGAGTCTGCATAGATTACAGAAGACTCAATTCCTCCACGAAGAAGGATCATTTCCCACTACCGTTTATTGATCAGATCCTCGAAAAACTAGCGGGAAATAGATTCTTCTACTTTCTCGATGGGTACTCCGGTTATAACCAAGTGGCAATCCATCTAGAGGACCAAGAGAAGACCACATTCACTTGCTCCTTCGGGACATATGCGTTCCGAATGATGCCTTTCGGTTTCTGCAATGCACCCGTGACTTTTCAGCGGTGCATGCTTGCCATATTCTCTGATATGGTAGGTGATTATCTGGAAGTCTTTATGGATGACTTTTCAGTATTTGGGGCATCATTTGATGATTGCCTCCAGCACTTAGTTCAAATACTCAGGCGATGCATTGACGTGAATCTGGTTCTTTCCTAGGAAACGAGCCACTTCATGGTGCCTAAGGGGATTGTTACAACCTGATTCCCGAATCCCTATGAGACACGAGAATCGGATCGACTCGACTAATCCCAATACCCAGTCATCCAACGAGAAGGTAACCAAAAGAGCAGTAAAATAAACCACATTCACCATGTATATAACTAGCAGTAACCAAAATACAACAGTAAAGAAAAGAACTACTATAGTATACCCCACCACAACAGTAAAGAAATAAACAAGTACATAAACATGATGCTTACAATAAAAGAGTACAGTGGTAATAGAAACTAATCACTACAACAGAAGGAAAGGTATAGTGGGTACTGATGAGTGGCTACTCATCATGACTAAAAAGCTGAAGTTAAGTTAGACACTAAGTAAAACAATATCAAATTAATAGATAAAAAGGGTTAAGTGTGGGAATTAAAGGAAAAGACCTAAAACCTTTACTCTGTGTTAAAATTTCATAATTAGGTCACAAAATGAGATATTCTGAAAGCAAAGTACAAATGATGATCCATGCGTTAATTGAACACATAAATAAGTTTGAAAGGCCAAATCAGAAGTATAATTAATGTCTTAAATGTTCAATTAAGTACATATAAAAATTTGAAGGCATTTGAACATCATTTAGGCTATGAAATAGGTAGTTTACACTTAGGTCCTTCATGCATTACATTCTTGCCTTTAAAATTCCTTTTTGGACCTTCTTGTAAACCGCAGGGACCCCTTTGAAAGGCTGCTGGGTCCATCCTGTTGCAATTCTTTTCACTTATGGGCTTGCACGCAATTATTCTACCCCTTCGCGTAGGGGTCTTCCCTGGAATTTTTTCGTTATTTCAGAGGATGGCTTTTCTGCTCTTCGCACGCACTATAGCGCGTAAAGAACACGGCCGATCTTGGCCGTCCGTTGATTCTCACGATTTTGATCTGCGGTTGGATTTGAATGGAAGCTTCGCGCGATTCGGCACGTGCGATCACCCCTCTCCCCAGATCCCATCTGACGGTCAGATTTTGAGAATAGCTCGCCGCGTGCTCCTCTCCTCTCATCCTCGCCGCCGGTTACTTCTTCGATTATCCTCACCCGCGCGGTGATCTCAGCCACTGAGTATGCTACTTAAGCACCTCAGTGGTGTCGCACGCAAAGGATCGCTCCTTCCTACATCTCTTAGCAATCATTCGTCCACTGCAGTTCCTCCTCCCCATCAAGCCTTTGATTTCACAGCCATCGGTTGTGAAATTATCCCCTTCTCTCGACCTCCTCATCGCTAAGGACTTCGTAGCACCTGAGGACGACCCTGGAGCCTCACTAGTAGACTCTTCTCTCCGCTGGAGTCATCTTCCTCCCTTCTTCCTCCTTAGCTACTGGCTAAGGACCCATAGGTCCCATTCTTCCTGTTAGAATAGATTTATAATTCTGCAGATTAGTTGTAGCTGTAGTTAAGTAGGTTTAGAGTAGAATTAATGTAATTGGTAGTGTTTAATTTTACTGTTAGGATAAAGTAGCTGTAGTAGTAGATTTAGGGTATAAATTCCCCCCTCACCTCCTCTGATCATTCCAAATCAGAGGGGAAGGTTTCACATAGCCATGATTTCAAATTCTCTCCCTCTCCATATTTTCATATTCATTTCTGATTTTCATGATCTGTTTCTCGCATTCCACCTATACACTCTGACCCAATTTCATATCTGATTAGTTTTTAACCTCAAATATGAAATTGGCG
This sequence comes from Thalassia testudinum, assembly GCA_037157565.1. Classification (NCBI taxonomy): domain Eukaryota; kingdom Viridiplantae; phylum Streptophyta; class Magnoliopsida; order Alismatales; family Hydrocharitaceae; genus Thalassia; species Thalassia testudinum. Next base: position 21,455,345 of record JAZHRO010000054.1, on the reverse strand, counting down.
TCAAAAAGCACTTAAGGGGCTTCCCATTCACCTCACTCTTGTTCACAAAAGCCCCTGGTTTGAGTTGAAATTATCAGTTTGTCAGATTTCTCTTTAATTTGGATTTCAAGGATTTTTCATTCAAGTTGGTTTTAACTGTTTGATCTGACAAATTGAATAAATTCTGATTTGAGTTCATTGTTGGCAAGGAATCTGAGATGTTTCTGATGTCAGAATTCATCTCAGAAGAGCCATATTCAAATATGAGTTTGATGAAGTTTTTAATGCATTGAATGCAAGTTAGAACTAAGGAGAATCACTGTGGTGATTTGAAGTTTGATCTTGCATTCATGAGTTTGTTTTGAATGGATGTATTGATGATTTCTTAACCTAAGGAGTTTTCAATACTTCTTAAGGTTTCAAAAACTGAGATTTGAACTAGGGATTTTAATTGACTGAATTAACTCCTTCTTCATGCTGCCTATAGCATTAGGAAGAGTTAAATCAGTGTCTTCTGTTGATTTAATCTGATGTGAAGTTCTTGATAATGGTTTTTGCATTTGAATTGGTTCAGTGTTTTTTTTTATGAGAGTGAGACCCTTATCAGATGAAGGATTGAGAGAGAATTTCTTTCTTTTTTTGTTTGAATTTATGATTTTCTTTTAATCCTAGTGGTCACAGCAAAGTGCTGCATTTTGCATCTACATTCTCCTTCTCTCCCTACTCAGATTTTATCCCAAATGGACTAACTGCAGTAGCAGTTAGACCATCTAGAATTAGATCTGAGCTGATGCAGGGTTTATCTGTAGAATCAATGCAGCTGTTGCTGTCTAACTGTTTAATTTTTAGCAGATCGAATCTGATGTAATACCTTGTACAATATGTTTTGAAATGTAGCTAACACACAGATATTTTGATTTCCTGATAAATACAAGCTTTCCTGTTAGATAATTGCACTTTCATTTCTGTGAATGCTTGTTTTAACTCTTTCAAGTGTTGTTAGCTAGTTTAACTGAAGCTAACTGTCCAAACATGATTTAAAATGGGAAACTAAACTGAGGACTGTATTAAAATTGGTAAACACCTCCTAAATCTCATGCTGTATGAAAATAAGGCATTCATGAAGCTTGATAAAAAGAGTTATACTTAAAAAGACATTAAACATGCCTCTTTCTCCTCAGCCAACTCTTCCCTTCTCATCTCCTATTTCTGTAAGATTTATCAAAATAATAAAAAGTGAAAAACCCCCAAAAGAACCAAAAAAAAAAAAAGAATATATATATATATATATTACTTTGTATATTAAGTATACTCCTATAAACATAAGCTCTATACTAGGCTATATATGTAAATAGGTAGTATATATATATAAACTGTATAATTAACTCTGTAAATATATTGTATACTGTAAATTAGGTATCTGATTTAGCTCAGACAGTATGTACATTAATTATATAACTATCTATAAATTAAACTAATTTATATGTATTATTAGACTAACTAAATCAGTAGATAGTATACATAATAGAATTAAACTATAAAACTGTATATATTTATGCATATGTATATTATAAGTAAATAAAATCCTGTACCTTAATTTAATCCTTTATACATAATAAATAATGAATTTACTAAGTTAATAGCTAAGTTATTAAATTAAATTAGATAAATTAGTCATTTAGAGTTATAATTAAGTTAATTGAATCTGTATACTTAGACTAATATACCTTAAGTAATTTAAGCTAATTGAAGTATATTTATACCTGATTATATTACTTTAACTTAATTTATAAGTAAAATAGTCAAAACTGCTATTTAAATGTAAATAACACAAAAATTAATTCGAAAAAATATAATAAAAATGTCTACAAAATACTTATACACATATTCTAACTCTGTATAAGGTCAATTAGACCATATAGTAGCTAATTTATAAGTAATTAAAGAATAGAACACCAAAATCAGTGTGTAAAAATAGTATACTTTAGCGAATTTATTTATATAGTAAATCTAATTAAAATTTAAAATTAATTGAACAATTGTATAGTATTATGTAAATACTTCATTTTCTATAATTTATTTTTATTTTTAAATAAATTATGGCCCTCGAATTGAGGGCCAAAATCTCCTTCAGCATGCAGCTGCGAACATTTTTCAGCACAGATGTGGCGCTCGAATAGCGCCTCATCATGTGCTGCAAAATGCACGTAGCGGTATAAATTAAATTCCTTCCTAAGCGGCGTAGTCGTCACGGGCGCTAGGCGCCCGAAACAACATACGCTATATACTGAGAATACATTCTGAACATCTGATTGAGGGGCTGGGGGCCTGGTGAGGTGTGTGTGTGTGGGGGCTGAGAAGGCCCTGATCTGAGTATGATAAAACGTAATTAAGCGGCCTAATGACAATTAGGGCGCGCTTAGTAGAGGTTTGGTCTTACCCTCTGGGTGCTGTGTGTCCCTCGAAAAGCGTGCCCACAAATTAAACACATTTTTAATTAATTAAGGAGAACTAATGAAGGTAGTTAATTACCTCTACGCCGCAGTTTGTGGAATCTATTAAGGCAGAATTAAAACAAAGAAGAAGAAGAATAATAGAAGAAGATTAGTGTGGAGTAAGAGAGAGAGAGGAGATGTACATACGACGGTGAATACAAATACAAGAGAAATATATATATATATATATGTATACGTAGTATAGTCAATTACTTTTATGTAAATAAACTCATACATTTACTAACAGAATAAAACGTCACCATAATCGTCGTTACAGACCCCAGTTTCCCTCCTTAAGTTTGTATATAGTCTTTTCTGGGATCTAGCGACGCTTACATCTGTCACTATAGCTATTGTATGTGTTACTATAGGTGTCAGATTAGTGAGTTAAGCTAGTATATTATGTAATCTTATTTGATAGTGTACTTTCATGTAAGAATTAATACTATAACTTGTAAAGAGATAGTTTAAAATATAGGAATGAAATGTTTGGTGCTTGTTTATAGTTGGTTTTTGCAAGCATTTTTGATTAATTCTTTGTAAGTAGGCAAACCATGTCTACATTCATTCATTCTTTATTAGATGTAAAACTTCTTTTCTTTTTGGAATTAAAGGATAATTTTGAGATTAAAGAGCGATGTAATTCAATAATTGCCTCCCAGTGAACGACCTTGAATAAAACCAGTAAAAAATTAGATAAGTAAATAATAATGGTTGTAATGACTGGTATCCCATACAACCCACTACAATGACATTAATGGTATTTTAAGCAATCAATCCCCACTAGCACCAGGACCATTAGGTACTACACAAGTAAAAACTACTAGGCTCTACTAGGCCCAGCACCCTCTGCAGCCGCTGGCTCTGGCTGCTCGACACCTGGTCCTGAAAAGGTGACAAAGGTGACACATCAGTGAAACGCTGAGTAGAGTGGCAACCAAAAGCTAAGAAAAACAGTAAGGTTGACAGTAGCTGTTATATTTTTAATTTCTTTCTTTATTTTTCCGTTTACTCGTTATTGAGTTATTCCTCAGATCCTTCTCTTGATCTTGAATGTTCCTCGTGGGAACAATCTTGATTGCAGTCTTTTCCGAAAAGTAGAAGTAACACGTGGTGCTCTCTTGGCCTGGAGAGTCCCCCATGGTGGTCCTACCCTCAGTCAACCTCCCCAAGGTCACTGACAGACGTAACGGTGACTATGGCACGTGCGATAAACGCACGGGTAGCTACCCTGCACTGGCACGCGGTCAGTCGTTTCCGTTAACGGGTGCGCCTCAAAGCACAGCACGGAACCAGTATAGGGCAGAGCCCTCTCAGTAATAGGGGTCCAACCACTCCACAGTCCGCGCACCCTCGCCTGACTACCCTAGTTTGCCCAGTGGGCCTAACAAGTCGGTGTAGGAGGGTTAGCAGACCCCTGGGGCCCGTGGGGTAGCTAGTGCTCTCCCTACACTAGTAGCTCTCCTCTGTACTTTGTACACGAGGGCCAAAAGTCGGTACAAAGTGGCCAGACCTAACCCCGGGTCCCTGGGGCGGCTAGCTCTGCTCTGCACTAAACATGGGGACAGTCGCTCTCCTTTGTACTCCATACTCAAGGGCCAGCTCACTTCCCCAATTCTATTCCATTCACTTCCCAGGAGTTTTACTCCTAATTCCCTGTAGGGTTCATGCTCTTTTAACTCAGCCAATTTAGGTTTCATCATTTCAGCTTTATATTCATATAGCCCATGTTCTCAACAGTAATTATCCATTCATAAACAGGCAGCTGTTAACCAATTACAGGTAGTTATCGTTTCCTTTCTACTTTTCCAAGACTGCAATGTATATATATTCAATCTAGTTTTCCAGTTCTAGGATTCATGTCATATCCTAGGATCTATCATTCAATCTAGTTTTCCAGTCCTAGGATTCATGCAATACCCCAGGATCTATCGTTCAATCTAGTTTTTCAGTCCTAGGATTCATGCAACACCGTAGACTCTATTAATTATTTCACAAGTGCATAATTTTTGATAAATAATTAAAAGGGCCACTCTACCCGCAAAATCGGGAGTACTGGGGGCGTGATCGGCAAGCCCGCGTACCTCCGCAACCCCCAGAGTCGCAACGGAACGGGGTCCTAACACAAGGATAAATTACAAGGAGCTATTCAGAACAGGATACAAATACTGTAAACAGGTAGAGGAACTAAATCTGAGAAGAACAAAACTTGAAATGCGGAAAAAGAACTCTGAACGGATCCTAAACGGGTCAAAAATGACAAGTTTGCCCAAAATCAGACGTCTGGAACATCTTCCAGACGTCTTAAACGGTTCCTCAGGTCATACCTTGATCCTGCGCGGTCCTTCAGACGTCCAACTCCTACTGAACCGTCTGGACTTAGTTTCCAGACGTCCGACTATCACTCCGGATGTCTGGAGACCCTCTCCGTCGTCTGGTGCTGTGCCCAGACGTCCAATCTGCGTGGGAGGGCATGCCCTTGCGCCTTCCCGAACGAGACCTGCACGCACACGCGATCGTCCTCAACACGAAATGAGCAGAACACCTTGGCGGGACGGCTGCATGGCCGTACACGTGAAAATAGAAAGGGGTGAAAAATATCGTACCTTTCAGATGTCTGGACCTTCCTCCAGGCGTCTCTTGCGTCGTCTGGATGTATGTCAGACAACTGATTCTGGGAAATTTTCCCAGAATCAGGACCTCCTCGCCCTCCGCCTGCAGCGCTCGGCCGTGCTACGCTGCGCTCGCCTGTTGCCTGAGCTGCAGTAGCTCCTCCCCAGCACCACGCACCTGTTGCGCACCCGCCGGCCGGCCCTGGCTGCTCCGGCGAGCTCGCAACCTCGCGATCAAGCTCTCTCTCCCTCTCGCAGTAGTCCCTCCTCCCCACACACTCACAGTAGCCGCTTCGGCTGTCTTCGCCCGCTCACTCTCTCGTTGACCTGAAGAAGAAGAAGAAGGCGGTGGAGTGAGGGTGAGGGAGAGGGGAGGGGGTATTTGAAGGCTGCCGTGGGGAGAGAGAGAGAGAAAAAGGTGTCTGCACCTGCAGGGAGGAAGGAAAGAGGAGGGCGGTGGTTTAGTCTGTGCGTGCATGCGCGCAGACGCGAACCCGTACGTCGAAAAAATTAATTTCCAGATGTCTGGGAAGGCTTGCAGACGTCTGACCAGACGTTTGAACCAACTCCCAGACGTCTTAAACGACGTTTGATGTCGGGTCATCACAACATAACAAACTCAAAGGAAGTTTCATCCCCGAAACTTACGCTAACTGGGCTGCGAAAAAGAACGGTATATGTATAATAAACTCAAAGAGGACCCAAACTGGTCCAAAAAGACATACCCGCAAAAAGCTCCGGGTATCGCTCCTGCATCGCCGCCTCAGGCTCCCGGGTAGCCTCCTCGTAGCGCTAGCTCCTCCACAAAACCTTCACCAGGGGTACTTGCTTCCGTCTCAGGATGCGGATGGCTCTGTCGAGAATCTGCACTGGCTGCTCGGGGTAGGTCAGGTCGTCGCCCACCTCGATGCTCTCGTGACTCAGGACGTGATTGGGATCGGTGGTGTACTTCCTGAGGTTGGACACGTGGAACACGTCGTGCACACTAGAAAGCTGGGGAGGAAGGGCAAGCCTGTAAGCAACGGGTCCAACCCGCTCAAGGACCTCAAAGGGTCCCACGAACCTCGACGCGAGCTTCCCTCTCACCCCAAACCGCAGCAGGCCCTTCATGGGCGAAACGCGAAGGAAGACGTGGTCCCCAACCTCAAACTTCACCTCCTTGCGTTTCCGATCTGCACAGCTCTTCTGTCTGCTCCTGACAGTGCGGAGTCGCCTGTGAATCTACTCGACCACCTCCTGACTCTGCCGGATCAGCCTGGGGCCAACCTCCCACTTGGTCCCCACCTCAACTCAACTCAAGGGTGCCGTACACCTCCGTCTGTACAGAGCCTCGTAGGGTGCCATGCCGATGCTCGAGTGATAACTGTTATTATATGCAAACTCCGCCAGGGGCAAGTGCTCCTCCCAGGAGCCCCTCCAGTCCAGTACACAAGCACGCAAAAGGTCCTCAAGTTTCTGTATCGTGCACTCAGACTGTCTGTTCGTCTGGGGGTGGTAAGCTATACTGAACCTCAACTGCGTCCCCAGGGCCTGCTGAAACTCAAGTCAAAACTGGGATGCAAAGCGGGTATCCCAGTCAGATACGATCTCCCGTGGAACTCCATGTAGACGTACCACGTCGCGGATATACCTCTTTGCCAACTGTGCTGGTCCCAAGGTGACTCGGATCAGCAAGAAACGCGTCGTCTTCGTCAAATTGTCAACGATTACCCAGACTGTGTCGTGTCCTTGCTAGGTAACAGGTAAGCCCACCACCAAGTCCATGGTGATGCTCTCCCACTTCCAATTTGGCACTGGAAGTGGTTGTAGTGGTCCTGCAAGCCTCTGATGCTCGGCTTTCACCTGCTGGCACACAAAACACTGCTACACGAATTCACCCACATCCCGCTTCATCCCCCTCCACTAAAAGTCGCGTCTCAAGTCATGGTACATCTTCGTGTTTCCGGGATGTATGGTGAATCTGGAACCGTCTGCCTCAGTCAGGAGCTCTCTCAACAGCTCCTCATCTCTGGGAACGCACAAACGTCCCCTCATGCGCAGCACCTGGTCTGTAAAAGAGAAGTCTCCAGGGTCTCCTGACAGTACTCTGTCACGCAAGGACTGTAAGTACGGGTCGACCATCTGTCTTGTGATGATGCGATCTATCAGCTCTGGCCTCGTCTGTCGCGTCACAGTCATTGCCCCACAGTGCCCCCGTAACTCTAAGGGTCGCCAACTGCCCATCTCCTCTAAGAGGCTCCAACTCTGCACCTGTAAATTGGCCAAGTGTGTGGGCGCCTTCCGGCTCAAGGCGTTAGCCACCACGTTGGCCTTTCCCAGGTGGTAGAAAATGCTGCACTCATAGTCCTTCAGGAGATCCAACCAACGTCTCTGTCTCATGTTGAGCTCCTTCTGATCAAACAGGTATTTGAGACTCTTGTGATCTGTGAAAATCTCGAAGGTCTCACCGTACAAGTAGTGTCTCTAGGTCTCCAGTGCGAAGACGACAGCTGCCAGCTCCAAGTCGTGGGTAGGATAGCTATGCTCATGGGGCTTTAGTTGCTGTGAAGCGTAGGCGACAACGTGACCCCTCTACATGAGCACACCCCCTAACCCCTGCAAAGAGGCGTTCGTGTACACAACGAACCCGCCACTTCTGTCTGGGATGGTGAGCACGGGAGCCGAAGTCAGCTTCTCCTTCAGCTCCTGAAAACACCCCTCACAGGCGTTTGTCCAAGTATGGGGCATGTCCTTCTGGGTCAACTGTGTCATAGGACATGCAATTTGTGAAAAGCCCTTGATAAACCGCCTGTAGTAGCCTGATAGTCCCAAGAAACTGCGAATCTCAGTAACCGTATGTAGTCTCTCCCACCTGAGCACTGCCTCGACCTTGGCTGGGTCCATAGCCAAGCCATCCCCAGAGATCACATGACCTAAGAAGGTCACCTCCCTCAACCAGAACTCGCACTTGCTGTATTTGGCGTACAGCCTACGTTGTCTCAGTGTGTCCAGAACCATCCGCAAGTGCTGTCCATGCTGCGTCTGATCTCGAGAATAGATGAGCACATCATCAATGAATACCACCATGAACTGGTCCAAGTACGGCCTAAACACCCGGTTCATCAAGTCCAGGAAGGCAGCAGTGGCATTGGTTAGCCCAAATGGCATGACCAGAAACTCGTAGTGTCCGTACCGGGTGCGGAAAGCTGTCTTGGAGACGTCTGCCTCCTTGATCCTCAACTGGTGGTATCCAGACCTCAAGTCAATCTTGGAGAACACCGTGGCACCTCGCAGCTGGTCAAACAAGTCATCAATCCTCGGCAGCGGATATCTGTTCTTGATGGTGACCCTATTCAGTTGTCGGTAGTCCACACAAAGGCGTAGGGTACCATCCTTTTTATTTACAAACAGTACCGGGGCTCCCCAGGGAGACGTGCTGGGCCTCACAAAGCCCTTCTCCAAAAGATCCTGCAACTGAGACTTGAGCTCTCGCAGCTCAAGTAGTGCCATCCTGTACGGTGCTGTGGAGATGGGGCTGGTCCCTAGTACCAGTGAGATCTCAAACTCGATCTCACGCTCGGGCAATAGTCCGGGCAACTCGTCTGGGAATGCGTCGGGGTACTCTCTGACCACCGGGATACTCTGGAAGTCTGCCACAGGGCTGGGCTCTGCCACCACACAAGCTAGGAAACCCTCACACCCCTGGCTCAAAAGTCTCGCCTCCCGAAGTATAGAAATGCACCTGAAGCCTCCGTCCACTGGCTGTTCGTGGAACTCGAAAGAAGGAAACTCCGGTATGGAGAAGATGATCTTTCTCTCAAAGCAGTCCACCAAGGCGTGGTAAGTGGACAGCCAGTTCATCCCCAGAATTATGCTAAAGTCTTCCATCTGTATCATAATCAGGTCAGCGGGAAGGCTGTGTCCCCCAACACTGACCTCGCAACCCGTGTATACCTCCTCAACTACAAACGGTTGACCACTCGGACCTCTGATCACGAACGGATCCTCTAACAGCATACAATCTCTCCCCAAACTAATCGTGAAACTGGCGGCGACAAACAAGTGTGTAGCACCGGAATCGAAAAGCGTGTAAACAAGTCTGCCGGAAACTGAAACCATGCTTGCCACCACTGATCCCAAAGCTCTGGCATCCTTGTGTGTCAGGGCATTGATACGCCCCTTAGCCCTAGGTGCGAACGAAGCAGCCACACTCTGTGTCGGACGGGTAGCTGCTGGCCGGTACCCTTCCCGTGACTGCTGTCCTCCTCCTCGTGCCTGGAACCCGCGGCTTCTTGCTCGCCCTCTGGTGCTCGGCGCGGGAAGCATCTGCTGACCTCCTGCCCTAGACGGACAGTCCTTCCTGATGTGGCCCGGCTGGCCACACTGGTAGAAGAGGGGAACCCAACTCCCGCCCTCAGTGGGTCCCTGTTGTCGGCTGGGCGAGGGTCCGGTGCTAGCAGCTGTTACGAACGTGGCCTCAAGATGGGTTTTTAAGACATCTAGGAAGTGGCCCAGACGTCTAACCAGATGTCTGGAACCCTTTCCAGACGTCTGGTATTAAATTTTTGCGGCGTACGGGGTTGCGTTTGCGCGCATGCGCGCGCAGACTGCATCCGCCACTCTCTTCTCTCTTTTTCCCTCTCTGCTCCTACAGGGCGCAGCTCCTTTCTCTCTCTCTCCCCGCGTGGCCTTATAAGGCCCCTCTCCCTCACCCTCATCTCCTCAGCTTTCCTCTTCTCCTTCTCCTTGCCGGTGCGAGAGCGCGAGCGAGCAAGTGAGCGGCGGCAGCAGCGGCCGCGGCGAGTGTGCGGGAGGGGGTGTTGCGAGAAGAAGAAGTCACTCGACCGTGAGGGCTCGAGCTTGTCGGGGCAGCTAGAGCCGGCCAGCGGGGGAGCAGCGGGCGTGGAGTGTCGCGGAGGGGTTGCTGCAGCTTGGGCAGCAGGCGGACGGGGCGCGGCGCGGCCGTGCGTCGCGGGCGGAGAGTGAGTCGGGCTCTCATTCTGGAAAATTTTCTAGAATCAGACATCTGGGCTTACGACCAGACGACGGTGAAGACATCTTGAGGACTGTCCAGACGTCTGGCCGGTAAGATATTTCTATCTTCTTCCTTTTTCGTTTGTACGGCCATGCGGCCGTCCGCCGCGCCTTCGTTTGCGAAGCGTCGTGCTGAGAGCAGGGTGGGTGCGTTCAGGTTCTGCTCGGGAGGGCGCGAGGACTCGCCATCCCACGTGAATCGGACGTCTGGCCGCAGTGCCAGACGACGGGAAGGACTTCCAGACGTTCGGGGTGACCATCGGACGTCTGGGAACTAAGCCAAATGCCCCTGCAGGCTTCTGGACATTTGAAGGACTACACAGAGCGAAGGTACACTCTGACCCACATTTTAAGACGTCTGGAAGAGGTTCCAGACGTCTGATTTTGGGCAGTTTCGCTGTTTTCGACCCGTTTAGGGCCTGTTCGGAGTTCGTTTTTCGTGTTTCGAGTTGCATTCCTTTCAGAATAAAATCCTCTACCCGTTTACAGCAATTATATACCATTCTGAGAAACTCCTTGTGTTTGATCCTTGTGTTAGGACCCCGTTCTATTGCAGTCTTGGGGGTTGCGGAGGCGTGCGGGATTTCCAACCACACCCCCAATACTCCCGTTGTAGCTGGTAGAGTGGCTTTTAATTATTTAGTATAATTTGTTACAATTGTGGAACAATTAATGGAGTCTAGGGCGTTGTATGAACCTTAGGACTGAGAAACTAGATTGAATGATAGATCTTAGGGTATTGCATGAATCCTAGGACTGGGAAACTAGATTGAATAATAGATCATAGGGCACTGCATGAATCTTAGGACTGGAAAACTAGTGGAATGTATACATATATTGCAGTCTTGGAAAAGTGGAAAGGAAATAATAGCTGCCTGTCATGAATGAATAAATATGATTAAGAATATGGGTTGTATAAAGTAAGACTGGAACAGTGAACACTACAATGGCCAAACAAAAGAATACAAACCCTACAGGGAAATAGGAGTAGAACTCCTAGAAAGAGAATAGAACGGAACTGAGAAAGTGAAACGTGGAAGTGTGTTGTCTCTTGGGTACGTGGTACCAACGAGAGCACACATTACCTCTTAGTGTAGAGGGGAGCTTGCCACCCTCAGGTTGAGACTGGGGTGGGTTTGGCCACTGTACATTGACTTGCTGGCCCTCGCGTACGCAGTACCGAGGAGAGCTACTAGTGTAGGGAGAGCACTAGCTACCCCACGGGCCCCGGGGTTCTGCTAGCCTCCTACACCGACTTGTTAGGCCCACTGGGCAAACTAGGGTAGTTAGGCGAGGGTGCGCGAACTGTGGAGGGGTTGGACCCCTGTTACTGAGAGGGCTTTGCCCTATACTGGTTCCGTGCTATGTTTTGAGCGCACCCGTTAACGAAAACGACTGACCGCGTGCCAGTGCAGGGTAGCTACCCGTGCGCTTATCGCACGTGCCGTAGTTACTGTTACGTCTGCCAGCGACCTTGGGGTGGTTGACTGGGGGGTAGGACCACCACGGGGTACTCTCCCGGCCAGGAGAGCACCACGTGCTACTTCTACTTTTCGGAAAAGACTGCAATCAAGATCGTTCCCACGAGGAACATTCGAGATCAAGTGAAGGATCTGAGAAATAGATAAATGGTGAAATAATAGAAAGACGTAAATAAAGGAAGAAAGAAAATATAACAGCTACTGTATACTCTACTGCTTCTTTAGTTTTTAGCTGCCACTCTACTTAGCCACTGCTCCCGGGCATTCAGGCTCAGGACCTCACCCAGCTGATACGGGATATTGTGCGAGAGGAGCTCCACCCACCGCCTTGAGCACCTCTCCCTGGGGTTGCAGAGGGGGAGTCCTCTGTAGGACCACACGACGGATGAGGCGCTGGACACGGGGGAGGGGATGGGCCGCCGCCGCCCCCACCTTCCTGCAACACTTCTGTGCACGAGGCACCTTTGCCTGGAGGTGCACCAGCATCTCCACTGCAGCGCCACTTCGAGCTCTTCTGAAAGTTCCGGAAGCTAAAGCCCCCCTCCTTCAAGGGGGATGAGGACCCGACCGAGGTAGAGGACTGGCTCGAGCAGCTTGAGAAGATTTTCGACACCCTTCTCCCCCCGGTGGAGTGCCGCGTGGCCTTTGCCACTTACCAGCTGGAGAGTGCGGCACACAGGTGGTGGTGGGCGGTCAGGGGACAAGAGAGGGACGAGCCGACCTGGGATTGGTTCGTCACCCTCTTCTGCGAGCAGTACTTTCCCCAGACGTGGCAAGACCAGAGGAGGCGGGAGTTCCACACTCTCCGCCAGGGGATGATGACCGTGAGCGCTACCGCACACGTTTTCTGGAGCTGTCCCGCTTTGCAGCGACAGCGGTAGCCACCGAGGAGGAGCGCCTTTGGAGGTTCACCGAGGGGCTCCGGCTTGCGATTTGGGGGTATGTCAAACCCTTGAAGCTGCCTACGTTTTCGAGGGTGGTGGAGGCAGCTATGACCTACGAGGAGACTAACCCGTCCGCGCGAGACACTGACGGTGGGTGGAAGAGGCCCTTCCAGCCAGACTTTTCACAGGGCCGGCGAGAGAGGAGACACGTGGCGTCCGCAGGAGAGACGTCACATTTTGCAGGGCCATCAGTGGCCTTTGGGGGGCCTCGACAAGGGCCAGTCGCCAGCACCGGACCCCCGCCCAGTCGACGGCAGGGACCCACTGAGGGCGGGAGTCGGGTTCCCCTCTGCTACCAGTGTGGCCAGCTGGGCCACATCAGGAGGGATTGCCTGTCTAGGGCAGGAGGTTAGCAGATACTTCCCGCGCCGAGCACTGGAGGGCGCGTAGGAGGCTGCGGTTCCCAGATGCTAGGAGGAGGACAGCAGTCACGAGGAGGGTACCGGCCAGCACCTACCCGTCCGACGCAGAGTGTGGCTGCTTCGTCCGCACCTAGAGCTGAGGGGCGTATCAACGCCCTGACACACAAGGATGCCAGAGCTTCGGGATCGGTGGTGGCAGGTATGGTTTCAGTTTCCAGCAGACTCGTTTACATACTTTTCGATTCCGACCCTACGCACTCGTTTGTCGCAGCCGGTTTCACAGTTAGTTTTGGCCAGGACTATACGCTGTTAGAGAATCCGTTCGTAATCAGAGGTCCGAGTGGTCAGCTGTTTGTGGCTGAGGAGGTGTACACGGGTTGCGAGGTCTGTGTCGGGGGACATAGTCTGCCAGCTGACCTGATTATGATACAGATGGAGGACTTTGGCGTAATTCTGGGGATGGACTGGCTGTCCGCTTACCACGCTTTGGTGGACTGTTTTGAGAGGAATATCATCTTCTCCATACCGGAGTTGCCTTCTGTCGAGTTTCACGGACAGCCAGTGGACAAAGGCTTCAGGTACATTTCGGCACTTTGGGCGGCGAGACTTTTGAGCCAAGGGTGTGAGGGCTTCCTAACTTGTGTGGTGGCAGAGCCCAGCCCTGTGGCAGACTTCCAGAGCATCCCGGTGGTCAGAGAGTACCTTGACATGTTCCCAGACGAGCTACCGGGACTACTGCCCGAGCGTGAGATCGAGTTTGAGATCTCACTAGTACCAGGGACCAGCCCCATCTCCACCGCACCATACCAGATGGCATCGCTTGAGCTACGAGAGCTCAAGTCTCAGTTGCAGGATCTTTTGGAGAAGGACTTCGTGAGGCCCAGTGCATCTCCCTGGGGAGCCCCGGTACTGTTGGTGAAGAAGTATGGCACCCTATGCCTTTGTGTGGATTACCGATAGCTGAATTGGGTCACCATCAAGAACAGATATCCGCTGCAGAGGATCGATGACTTGTTTGACCAGTTGCGAGGTGCCACGGTGTTCTCCAAGATCGACTTGAGGTTTGGATACCACCAGTTGAGGATCAGGGAGGCAGACGTCTCCAAGATAGCTTTCCGCACTCGGACACTACGAGTTTTTGGTCATGCCGTTTGGGCTGACCAATGCTCCCGCTGCTTTCATGGACCTAACGAACCGGGTGTTTAGGCCGTACTTGGACCAGTTCATGGTGGTATTCATTGATGATGTACTCATCTATTCTCGAGATCAGACGCAGCACGGACAGCACTTGCGGATGGTTCTGGACACACTGAGACGACGTAGGCTGTATGCCAAATACAGTAAGTGCGAGTTCTGGTTGGGGGAGGTGACCTTCTTAGGCCATGTGATCTCTGGGGATGGCTTGACGGTGGACCCAGCCAAGGTCGAGGTAGTGCTCAGGTGGGAGAGATCGCGTTCAGTCACTGAGATTCGCAGTTTTCTGGGACTGGCTGGCTACTAGAGACGGTTCATCAGGGGTTTTTCACAGATTGCGCGTCCTATGACACAGTTGACCCGGAAGGACATGCCCTTCACTTGGATAGATGCCTGTGAGGCGTGTTTTCAGGAGCTGAAGGAGAGGTTGGCTTCGACTCCCGTGCTTACCATCCCTGACAGTAGTGGCGGGTTTTTTGTGTACACAGACACCTCCTTGCAGGGGTTAGGAGGTGTACTCATGCAGAGGGGTTACGTTGTCGCTTACGCTTCGCGGCAATTGAAGCCCCATGAGCATACCTACCCTACCCACGACCTGGAGCTAGCAGCTGTCGTCTTCGCGGTGAAGACCTGGAGGCACTACTTGTACGTTGAGACCTTTGAGATTTTCACAAATCACAAGAGCCTCAGATACCTTTTTGATCAGAAGGAGCTCAACATGAGACAGAGACGTTGGTTGGAGCTCCTGAAGGACTATGACTGCAGCATTTCCTACCACCCGGGAAAGGCCAACGTGGTGGCTGACACCTTGAGCCGGAAGGCGCCTGCACACTTGGCCAGTTTACAGTTACAGAGTTGGAGCCTTTTGGAGGAGGTGGGCAGTTGGTAACCCCTAGAGTTACGGGGGCACTGTGGGGCAGTGACTGTGACACGACAGACTAGGCCAGAGCTGATAGACCGCATCATCACAGGACAGATGGCCGATCCGTACTTGCAGTCCCTACGCGACAGAGTACTGTCAGGAGACCCAGGGGACTTCTCTTTCACAGACCAGGTACTGCGCCTGAGGGGCGGTTGTGCGTTTCCAGAGACGAGGAGCTGTTGAGAGCTCCTGACTGAGGCATACGGTTCCAGATTCACCATACATCCGGGAAACACGAAGATGTACCACGAATTGAGACGCGAGTTTTGGAGGAGGGGGATGAAGCGGGATGTGGGTGAATTCGTGCAGCAGTGCTTAGTGTGCCAGCAGGTGAAAGCCGAGCATCAGAGGCCTGCAGGGCCGCTTCCAGTGCCTGAGTGGAAGTGGGAGAGCATCACCATGGACTTGGTGGTGGGCTTACCTGTTACCCAACGAGGACACGATGCAGTCTGGGTAATTGTGGATAAACTGACGGAGACGGCACGATTCTTGCCGATCCGAGTCACTTTGGGACCAGCACAGTTGGCAGAGAGTATATCCACGACGTGGTACGACTACACGGAGTTTCACGGGAGATCATATCCGACCGGGATACCCGCTTTATGTCCCAGTTTTGGAATGAGTTTCAGCAGGCCCTGGGGATGCGGTTGAGATTTAGTACTGCTTACCACCCCCAGACGGATGGACAGTCTGAGCACACGATACAGACACTTGAGGACCTTTTGCGTGCCTGTGTACTAGACTGGAGGGGCTCTTGGGAGGAGCACCTGCCCCTGGCGCAGTTTGCATACAACAACAGCTATCACTCGAGCATCGGCATGGCTCCCTACGAGGCTCTATATGGACGGAGGTGTACAGCACCCTTGAGTTGGGTTGAGGTGGGGACCAAGTGGGAGGTTGGCCCCAGGTTGATCTGGCAGAGTCAGGAGGTAGTCGAACAGATCCACAGGCGACTCCGTACTATCAGGAGCAGGCAGAAGAGCTACGCGGATCGGAGATGCAGAGAGGTGCTGTTTGAGGTTGGGGACTACGTCTTCCTTCGTGTTTCGCCCATGAAGGGCCTGCAGCGGTTTGGGGTGAGAGGGAAGCTCGCGCCGAGGTTCGTGGGGCCCTTTGAGGTCCTGGAGCAGGTTGGACCCGTTGCTTACAGACTTGCCCTCCCTCCTCAGCTTTCTGGTGTGCACGATGTGTTCCACGTGTCCAACCTCAGGAAGTACGTAGCCGATCCCAGTCATGTACTGTGTCACGAGAGCGTCGAGGTGGGCGACGACTTGACCTACCCCGAGCGGCTAGTGCAGATTCTTGACCGAGCCATTCGCAGTTTGAGACGATAGCAAGTACCCCTGGTGAAGGTTTTGTGGAGGAGCCAGCGGTACGAGGAGGCTACCTGGGAGCCTGAGGCGGCAATGCAAGAGCGGTACCCGGAGCTCTTCGTGGGTACGTCTTTTCGGACCGATTTCGGTCCTCTTTGAGTTTGTTATGTTTTATATGTCGTTCTTTTCGCACCCTAGTTAGCGCAAGTTTCGGGGATGAAACTTCCTTTGAGTTTGTTATATTATTACGAACGTGGCCTCAAGACGGGTTTTTAAGGCATCTGGGAAGTGGCCCAGACGTCTGTCCAGACGTCTAGAACCCTTTCCAGACGTCAGGTATTAAATTTTTGTGGCATACGGGGTTGCATTTGCGCGCATGCGCCCGCAGATTGCACCCACCGCTCTCTTCTCTCTTTTTCCCTCTCTCCTCTTGCAGGGCGCAGTTCCTTTCTCTCTCTCTCCCCGCGGGGCCTTATAAGGCCCCTCGCCCTCTCCCTCACCCTCATCTCCTCAGCTTTCCTCTTCTCCTTCTCCCTGCCGGTGCGAGAGCTCGAGCGAGCAACTGAGCGGCGGCAGCAGCGGCCGCGGTGAGTGTGTGGGAGGGGGTGTTGCGAGAAGAAGAAGACGCTCGACCGTGAGGGCTCGAGCTTGCCGGGGCAGCTAGAGCCTGCCAGCAGGGGAGCAGCGGGCGTGGAGTGTCGTGGAGGGGCTGCTGTAGCTCGGGCAGCAGGCGGACGGGGCGTGGCGTGGCCATGCGTCGCGGGTGGAGAGCAAGTTGGGCTCTGATTCTGGAAAATTTTCTAGAATCAGACGTCTGGGCTTACGACCAGACGACGGTGAAGACGTCTTGAGGACTGTCTAGACGTCTGGTCGGTAAGATATTTCTATCTTCTTCCTTTTTCGCGTGTACGGCCATGCGGTCGTCCGTCGCGTCTTCGTCTGCGAACCGTCGTGCTGAGAGCAGGTGGGTGCATGCAGGTTCTGCTCAGGAGGGCGCGAGGACTCGCCATCCCACGTGAATCGGACGTCTGGCCGCAGTGCCAGACGACGGGAAGGACTTCCAGACGTCCGGGGTGACCATCGGACGTCTGGGAACTAAGCCAGACGCCCCCGCAGGCTTCTGGACATCTGAAGGACTACACAGAGCGAAGGTACACTCTGACCCACATTTTAAGACGTCTGGAAGAGGTTCCAGACGTTTGATTTTGAGCAGTTTCTTCGTTTTTGACCCGTTTAGGGCCCGTTTGGAGTCCGTTTTTCGCGTTTCGAGTTGCGTTCTTTCCAGAATAAAATCCTCTACCCGTTTACAGCAATTATATACCATCCTGAGAAACTCCTTGTATTTGATCCTTATGTTAGGACCCTGTTCCATTGCAGTCTTGGGGGTTGCGGAGGCGCGCGGGATTTCCAACCACGCCCCCAGTACTCCCGTTGTAGCTGGTAGAGTGGCTTTTAATTATTTAGTATAATTTGTTACAATTGTGGAACAGGTAATAGAGTCTAAGGCGTTGCATGAACCCTAGGACTGAGAAACTAGATTGAATGATAGATCCTAGGGTGTTGCATGAATCCTAGGACTGGGAAACTAGATTGAATAATAGATCCTAGGGCACGGCATGAATCCTAGGACTGGAAAACTAGTGGAATGTATACATATATTGCAGTCTTGGAAAAGTGGAAAGGAAATAATAGCTTCCTGTAAATAAATAGCTGCCTGTCATGAATGAATAAATATGATTAAGAATATGGGTTGTATGATGTGAGACTGGAACAGTGAACCCTACAATGGCCAAACAAAAGAATACGAACTCTACGGGGAATTAGGAGTAGAACTCCTGGAAAGAGAATAGAACGGAACTGAGAAAGTGAAATGTGGAAGTATGTTGTCTCTTGGGTACGTGGTACCAACGAGAGCACACATTACCTCTTAGTGTAGAGGGGAGCTTGCCGCCCTCAGGTTGAGACTGGGGTGGGTTTGGCCACTGTACATCTACTTGCTGGCCCTCGCGTACGCAGTACCGAGGAGAGCTACTAGTGTAGGGAGAGCACTAGCTACCCCACGGGCCCCGGGGTTCTGCTAGCCTCCTACACCGACTTGTTAGGCCCACTGGGCAAACTAGGGTAGTCAGGTGAGGGTGCGCAGACTGTGGAGGGGTTGGACCCCTGTTACTGAGAGGGCTCTGCCCTATATTGGTTCCGTGCTATGTTTTGAGTGCACCCGTTAACGAAAACGACTGACCGCGTGCCAGTGCAGGGTAGCTACCCGTGCGCTTATCGCACGTGCCGTAGTTACTGTTACGTCTGCCAGCGACCTTGGGGTGGTTGACTGGGGGGTAGGACCACCACGGGGTACTCTCCCGGCCAGGAGAGCACCACGTGCTACTTCTACTTTTCGGAAAAGACTGCAATCAAGATCGTTCCCACGAGGAACATTCGAGATCAAGTGAAGGATCTGAGAAATAGATAAATGGTGAAATAATAGAAAGACGTAAATAAAGGAAGAAAGAAAATATAACAGCTACTGTATACTCTACTGCTTCTTTAGTTTTTAGCTGCCACTCTACTCAGCCACTGCTCTCGGGCATTCAGGCCCAGGACCTCGCCCAGCTGATACGAGATATTGTGCGAGAGGAGCTCCACCCACAGCCCCGAGCACCTCTCCTTGGGGTTGCGGAGGGGGAGTCCTCTGTAGGACCACATGACGGACGAGGCACTGGACACGGGGGAGGGGATGGGCCGCCGCCACCCCCACCTTCCTCCAACACTTCTGTGCATGAGGTACCTTTGCCTGGAGGTGCACCAGCATCTCCACTGCAGCGCCACTTCGAGCTCTTTTGACAGTTCCGGAAGCTAAAGCCCCCCTCCTTCAAGGGGGATGAGGACTCGACCGAGGCAGAGGACTGGCTCGAGCAGCTTGAGAAGATTTTCGACACCCTTCTCCCCCCGGTGGAGTGCCGCGTGGCCTTTGCCACTTACCAGCTGGAGAGTGCGGCACACAGGTGGTGGTGGGCGGTCAGGGGACAAGAGAGGGATGAGCCGACCTGGGATTGGTTCGTCACCCTCTTCTGCGAGCAGTACTTTCCCTAGACGTGGCAAGATCAGAGGAGGCGGGAGTTCCACACTCTCCGCCAGGGGATGATGATCGTGAGCGCTACCGCACACGTTTTCTGGAGCTGTCCCGCTTTGCAGCGACAGCGGTAGCCACCGAGGAGGAGCACCTTTGGAGGTTCACCGAGGGGCTCCGGCTTGCGATTCGGGGGTATGTCAAACCCCTGAAGCTGCCTACGTTTTCAAGGGTAGTGGAGGCAGCTATGACCTTCGAGGAGACTAACCCGTCCGCACGAGACACTGACGGCGGGTGGAAGAGGCCCTTCCAGCCATACTTTTCACAGGGCCGGCGAGAGAGGAGACACGTGGCGTCCGCAGGAGAGCCATCACGTTTTGCAGGGCCATCAGTGGCCTTTGGGGGCCCTCGACAGGGGCCAGTCGCCAGCATCGGACCCCCACCCAGCCGACGGCAGGGACCCACTGAGGGCGGGAGTCGGGTTCCCCTCTGCTACCAGTGTGGCCAGCCGGGCCACATCAGGAGGGACTGCCCATCTAGGGCAGGAGGTTAGTAGATACTTCCCGCACCGAGCACTAGAGGGCGTGCAGGAGGCCGCGGTTCCCAGACGCGAGGAGGAGGACAGCAGTCACGAGGAGGGTACCGGCCAGCACCTACCCGTCCGACGCAGAGTGTGGTTGCTTCGTCCGCACCTAGAGCTGAGGGGCGTATCAACGCCCTGACACACAGGGATGCCAGAGCTTCGGGATCGGTGGTGGCAGGTATGGTTTCAGTTTCCGGCAGACTCGTTTACACACTTTTCGATTCCGACGCTATGCACTCGTTTGTCGCAGCCAGTTTCGCAGTTAGTTTGGGCCAGGACTATACGCTGTTAGAGAATCCGTTCGTAATCAGAGGTCTGAGTGGTCAGCTGTTTGTGGCTGAGGAGGTGTACACGGGTTGCGAGGTCAGTGTCGGGGGATATAGTCTGCCAGCTGACCTGATTATGATACAGATGGAGGACTTTGGCGTAATTCTGGGTATGGACTGTCTGTCTGCTTACCACGCTTTGGTGGACTGTTTTGAGAGGAAGATCATGTTCTCCATACCGGAGTTGCCTTCTTTCGAGTTTCATGGACTGCTGGTGGACGAAGGCTTCAGATGCTATGTTTTGAGCGCACCCGTTAACGAAAATGACTGACCGCATGCCAGTGCGGGGTAGCTACCCATGCGCTTATCGCGCGTGCCGTAGTTACCGTTACGTCTGTCTGCGACCTTGGGGTGGTTGACTGGGGGGTAGGACCACCACGGGGGACTCTCTCGGCCAGGAGAGCACCACGTGTTACTTCTACTTTTCGGAAAAGACTGCAATCAAGATCGTTCCCACGAGGAACATTCGAGATCAAGTGAAGGATCTGAGAAATAGATAAATTGTGAAATAATAGAAAGACGTAAATAAAGGAAGAAAGAATATATAACAGCTACTGTATACTCTACTGTTTCTTTAGTTTTTAGCTGTCACTCTACTCAGCGTTTCGCTGACGTGTTACACTCGTTACTTTCAGGACCAGGTGTTGAGCAGCCAGGGTCAGCGACTGCAGAGGACGCTGGGCCGAGTAGGGTCCAGTAGCGTTACCTGCAGTTCTTTTTGTACTTTCTGCCACTGTAGTGAGTAGTTTCCTTGTTACTCCTTGTACTTCTTTATTGTAAACTTCATGTTATGTACATATTTGTTGTTCTACTGTTGTGGTGGTGTATACTGTAGTAGTTCCCTTTCTTACTGCTGTATTTTGTTACTACTAGTTATATTCATGCTGAATGTGATTTATTTTACTGCTCTTTTGGTTACTTCCTCGTTGGACGACTAGGTCTTTGGATTAGTCGAGTTGGTCCGATTCTCGTGTCTCGTAGGGACTTGGGAATCGGGTCGTTATAGCAGCTGGCCCCTGTCGAGGGCCCCCAAAGGCCACTGATGGCCCTACAAAACGTGATGGCTCTCCTGCGGGCGCCACGTGTCTCCTCTCTCGTCGGCCCTGTGAGAAGTCTGGCTGATAAGGCCTCTTCTGCCCGTTGTCAGTATCTCGTGTGGACGAGTTGGTCTCTTCGTATGTCATAGCTACCTCGACCACCCTCGAGAACGTAGGCAGCTTCAGGGGTTTGACATACCCTCGAATCGCAGGCCGGTGCCCCTCGGTGAACCTCCAAGGGCACTCCTCCTCAGTGGCCACTATTGTAGCTGCGAAGCGAGACAGCTCCAGAAAACGCGTGTGGTACGCGCTCACGGTCATCGTCCCCTGGTGGAGAGTGTGGAACTCCCGCCTCCTCTGGTCCTGCCATGTTTGGGGAAAGTACTGCTCGCAGAAGAGGGTGACGAACCGGTCCCCGGTCAGCTCGTCCCTCTCCTGTCCCCTGACCGCCATCCACCACCTGTGTAACGCGCTCTCCAGCTGGTACGTGGCAAAGGCCACGCTGCACTCCACCGGGGGGCGAAGGGTCTGTAAAACCTTCTCGATCTGCTCGAGCCAGTCCTCCGCCTCGGTCGGGTCCTCATCCCCCTTGAAGGAGGGGGGCTTTAGCTTCCGGAACTGTCCGAAAAGCTCGAAGTGGCGTTGCAGTGGAGATGCTGGTGCACCTCCAGGTAAAGAAGCTTCGTGCACAGAAGTGTTGGAGGAAGGTGGGGGCGGTGGCGGCCCATCCCTTCCCCCGGGTCCAGCGCCATGTCCGTCGCGTGGTCCCACAGAGGACTCCCCCTCCGCAACCCCAGGGAGAGGCGCTCGTGGCGGTGGGTGGAGCTCCTCTCGCACGATGTCCCGTATCAGCTGGGCGAGGTCCTGGGCCAGAATGCCCGGGAGCAGTGGCTGGTCCACTGAAACGTTGACCTCAACACGCCTACCCATCCGACCTCATCCTCGGCCGCGCCCGCGGCCCGCATCGCTAGTCCCGCGTCGAGGCATCTCCTGTAAGGAGACGCGAAATACAGAACGGAAACACATCAATACGAAACAATATCTAACAGAGAA
Source organism: Thalassia testudinum (assembly GCA_037157565.1). Taxonomy (NCBI): domain Eukaryota; kingdom Viridiplantae; phylum Streptophyta; class Magnoliopsida; order Alismatales; family Hydrocharitaceae; genus Thalassia; species Thalassia testudinum. The sequence continues at coordinate 21,432,967 of JAZHRO010000054.1, read as the reverse complement.
GTCTAAGAACATATGTCAAAAGAAACGTTGTGGTGGCTACTCTAGTTACAGACACGTGAATTGGTTATTTTCTAGTCAGTTGGTTCACTTCTCGGGACGACCTTGCTCTGATACCATCTTGTTACGACCCGATTCTCGAATCCCTATGAGACACGAGAATCGGACCGACTCGACTGATCCCAAGACGCAGTCGTCCAACGAGAAGGTAACCAAAAGAGCAGTAAAATAAATCACATTCACCATGTATATAACTAGTAGTAACCAAAATACAGCAGTAAAGAAAAAAACTACTACAGTATACACTACCACAACAGTAAAGAAATAAATAGGTACATAAACATGATGCTTACAATAAAAGAGTACAGTGGTAACAGAAACTACTCACTACAACAGAAGGAAAGGTACAGTTGGTACTACACAAGTAAAAACTACTGGGCTCTATGTTATAACCCGGGGCATCAAACGTCGTTTAAGACGTCTGGGAAGTGGTTCAGACGTCTGGTCAGACATCTGGAAGCCTTCCCAGACGTTTGGAATTTAATTTTTTCGGCGTATGGGTTCCCGTTTGCGCGCATGCACGCGCAGATTGAAACCGCCGTCCTCCTTCTTCTCTTTCCTCCCTCTTTGTAGACACAGCCCTCTCTCTCTCTCTCTCCCTGTGGCTGCCTTCAAATACCCCTCTCTCCCTCACCCTCACTCCACCGCCTTCTTCTTCTTCTTCTTCTTCCTGTCAGCGAGAGAGTGAGCGGGCGAGGGCGGCAGCAGCGGCTGCTGCGAGTGTGTGGGGAGTGGCCGCTGCCAGAGGAAGAGAGAGCTTGACCGCGAGGGTGAGAGCTCGTCGGAGCAGCAAGAGCTGACCGGCGGGTGTGCAGCAAGCATGTGGTGTTGGGGAGGAGTTGCTGCAGCTCAGGCAGCAGGCGAGCGCGGCGCGGCACGGCCGTGCGTTGCGGGCGGAGGGCGAGGTCCTAATTCTGGGAAAATTTCCCAGAATCAGACATCTGGACATACATCTAGACGACGCAGGAGACGTCTGGAGGAAGGCCCAGATGTCTGAAAGGTACGATATTTTACCTTTCTTCTTCTTTCGCGTGTATGGCCATGCAGCAGTTTCGCCGAAGGTTTCTGCATCTCTTCATGTTGAGGTCGGTCGCGTATATGTGCAGGACTCATTCGGGAAGGTGCAAGGACACACCATCCCACACAGATTGGATGTCAAGGCACAGCACTAGACGACGGAGAGGGTCTCCAGACGTTTGGAGTGACAGTCGGACATCTGGAAACTAAGTCCAGACGGTTCAGCGGGCTTCTGGACGTCTGAAGGATCGTGCAGGATCAAGGTATGACCTGAGCTATCATTTGAGACATCTGATGTTCCAGACGTCTAATTTTGGGCAGACTTGTCGTTTTTGACCCGTTTAGGGTCCGTTCGGAGTCTGTTTTCCACATTTCAAGTTTCGTTCTTCTCAAATTTATTTCCTCTACCTGTTTACAGTAATTGTATACTATTCTGAGTAGCTCCTTGTAACTGATTCTTGTGTTAGGACCCCATTCCGTTACGACTCTGGGGGTAGCGGAGGCGCACGGGCTTGCCGATCACGCCCCCAGTACTCCCGATTTTGCAGGTAGAGTGGCCCTTTCAATTATTTATGAAAAATTATGCACTTGTGAAATAATTAATAGAGTTTAGGGTATTGCATGAACCCTAGGATTGAAAAACTAGATTGAATGATAGATCCTAGGGTATTGCATGAATCCTAGGACTGGAAAACTAGATTTAATGATAGATCCTAGCGTATGGCATGAATCTTAGGACTGGAAAACTAGCTTGAATACATATACATTGCAGTCTTGGAAAAGTAGAAAGGAAACGATAACTGCTTGAAATTGGTTAACAGCTGCCTGATTATGAATGAATAATTACGGTTGGGAACATGGGCTATATAAATATGAAACTGAAATGATGAAACCTAAATTGGCTGAGTTGAAAGAGCACGAACCCTACGGGGAATTAGGAGTAGAACTCTTGGAAAATGAATGGAATAGAATTGGGGAAGTGAGCTGGCCCTTGAGTACGGAGTACTAAGGAGAGCGACTGTCCCCCTGTTTAGTGCAGAGCGGAGCTAGTCGCCCCAGGGACCCAGGGTTAGGTCTGGCCACTTTGTGCCGACTTTTGGCCCTCGTGTACGCAATACCGAGGAGAGCTACTAGTGTAGGGAGAGCACTAGCTACCCCACGGGCCCCGGGGTTCTGCTAGCCCTCCTACACCGACTTGTTAGGCCCACTGGGCAAACCAGGGTAGTCAGGCGAGGGTGCACGGACTGTGGAGGGGCAAGACCCCTATTTGGTTACTGTGGAGTGGCTGGACCCCTGTTACTAAGAGGGCTCTGCCCTATACTGGTTCTGTGCTGTGCTTTGGGTGCACTCATTAACGGAAATGACTGACCGAGTGCCAGTGCGGGGTAGCTACCCGTGTGTTTATCGCACGTGCCGTAGTCACTGTTACCTCTGTCAACGACCTTGGGGTGGTTGACTGAGGGTAGGACCACCACGGGGGACTCTCCCGACTAGGAGAGCACCACGTGTTACTTCTACTTTTCGGAAAAGATTGCAGTCAAGATCGTTCCCACGAGAAACATTCAAGATCAAGAGAAAGATCTGAGGAATAACTCAATAACAAGTAAACAGAAAAATAAAGAAATTAAAAATATAACAGCTACTGTCCACCTTACTGTTTTCTTAGCTTTTGGTTGCCACTCTACTCAATGTTTCACTGACGTGTCACCTTTGTCACCTTTCCAGGACCAGGTGTTTTGCAGCCAGAACCGGCAGCTACAGAGGGTGTTGGGCCCTGTAGAGCCCAGTAGTATCTATTGGGTAGTAACCACTGTACTTTTCTTCTGCCTAAGTGAGTAGTTTCTGTTACCCCTGTACTCTTTTATTGTAAGCATCATATTTATGTACATGTTATTCCTTTATTGTTGTGGTGGTGTATACTGTAGTAGTTCTTTTCTTTACTGCTGTATTTTGTTACTGCTAGTTATATGCATGGTGAATGTGGTTTATTTTACTGCTCTTTTGGTTACTTTCTCGTTGGACGACTGGGTCTTAGGATCAGTCGAGTCGGTCCGATTCTCGTGTCTCGTAGGGATTCGGGAATCGGGTCGTAACGCTCTACTAGGCCCAGCACCCTCTGCAGCCACCGGCTCTGGCTGCTTGACACCTGCTCCTGAAAAGGTGACAAAGATGACACGTCAGCGAAACGCTGAGTAGAGTGGCAACCAAAAGCTAAGAAAAACAGTAAGGTGGACAGTAGCTATTATATTTTTAATCTCTTTCTTTATTTTTCCATTTACTCAATTATTGAATTATTCCTTAGATCCTTCTCTTGATCTTGAATGTTCCTTGTGGGAACGATCTTGATTGCAGTCTTTTCCGAAAAGTAGAAGTAACACGTGGTGCTCTCCTGGCCTAGAGAGTCCCCCGTGGTGGTCCTACTTATGAGAACCGCATCATGAACCCTAGCTAGCACAATCTAACCTAGATATACAAGAAAAAGCTCCTACATAACTTAAAGAAAGGCTTGACTTAGAAAATTCTGAGTTTAAGAAGAAAGCAAGTCATAAGGGGTAAAAATGCAATTTCACCAACACAATCTGCAAACAGGGTAACTCAGGGTCCAAACATAGGTCAAACTAACCTAATAAGAAGGAAAGTGGGATGATCTGATCCAACAAGGGCTATAGTAAATCCAAGGAATTAAATGACATTCTGTAACCCTAAAACAAACCCACTTCAATTCATGAGATTCGAGGTAGGGTAAAAATTGACTAAACCCTCTAAAATTTATAGAAAAATAATCTCTAGGGATTAGAACCTTCAATTTGGCCTTGGAAACCCATTTTAACCTACATTGAGAACCATGCCCAATTAATGATTTAATTTGAATTTTTACGTAAATTGGCTGGTCAAACAAGGTCAGACCTAGAAATAAAATTCACCATTAAAATCCTTAGGTCCAATTTAGTCATGCATAAAAACTTGAGCCTAAGAAGAAACCTTCTTGACCAACTTTGCAATTTGGTCCTCATCTATTACTTTTTGACCCTCAACTTTCGAAATCCTTACATTTTGGCCCCTAGTTTCTTCATCGCTCTTTGCATTCAGGTCGCAGGGACACCGCCATGCCTTCTGTCGATGCCCACACCTTCCGTGCGAACGCGCGGAAGGTATGGGTCGCACTTCCGGCCATTCTCCGGCGAGGGAGGCACGTCCCCTCCCTGTGCCCACCCCTTCGCCACCGCCTTTATAAGGACCAGCGTCGCCTGCCGATTCTCCCAGCTCGATCCTGACGAAGAAAACCCTAACCCTTTCTCTCTTCCCACTCCGACAGAAACCCACCAGCTCCGGTGGCCCCTCCTCCGTCTCGTCACTCTGCTGCAATACCAGCAGCAGAGCCACCTTCGCCTGATCTTCCCGCATCGCGCCGTACCCAGCGCATGCCCTCCTGCTCTCTTCCTCGCCGTCGCTCTCCCTCTTTGGGTGTTTCTTCTCCGGCGACAGTCGGTACGACTGCCGCCCTACTCCGGCTCCCTTCGTCCCTACAGCTAAGTTCTAGATACTCCCTGTACTCGCCTCTCTCTTTTCCTCACATCTTTTTATTCAGACCACCCCTCGACAATGCCTGACCACCATCGTCTTCCACGCCTCCGGCTAACCTCCGGCGAGTTGCTCCCATCATTCCGGCACTCCACACGACTCGCCGATTGACCCAAAACCTCCGCCTCATCATGCTGAACCACTTCCGCCCCTTCACTGCCACTCCACACCCACACAAAGCACCGCCGAACACACCCACTTCTTCGGTCACAGGTCGACCTAGGCTCGCACGCCTATGCCGTCCTGCGACCTGCTGCACATTCCACCACCTTCGCCGTGCCACGACGAAGGTTTGCATGTAGTTTGATTAGGCCGAGAGGCTGTGTTTCTGTCTGACAGGGTCGGAGCCCCAGCCGCCATTGATGACAACTGAAGCAGCTTCCAGGCAAGTTCCTGGCGTTGGGGCTTCAGGATTCCAGGTGCTGCAGGTTGGGGCGAAGTCTGCGAGGACTTCTGCTTCAGCAGTTGGCACCGATAGTGGCTGCAGTTGATCAGAGAGCGAGGAGGTCTTCCTGCGGGCGTGCGCGAGAAGGGCGAGCAGAATAGTCCGACATCGTAAGTTCTCGAAACCCCGCACTGGTTTAAATTGATTTCATGTTTTCTGTTGGTTGCCTCCGAGACACCTGGGTTGCGGTCCCGCACCCCACTCACCCGCCCGGTCCGCGAGCTCACCACGCGGATCCGGCGAATCCGATCCGACACCACCTGTGCACTCCTCATGTACCATACACGTCGGTACGCCTGGTCCCGGTTACGTAAACCCGGCCCAATAACCTGGCTCTGGGAGAGCTTCCTATGAGCGATTTACAGAGAGAGAGAGACGTGCGGGTAGAGGGAAGGGTTAGGTTTTGCTGTGGTTTGTGCAGGGATAGGGTGCGAGGGAAGAAGGTTCACACTTGGTCGCAGGAAGAAGAAGAAGAGGAGAGGGAGAAGAAGAAGAAGCCTTGCAGCTGAGCAAGGTAGAAGGCCAAAGAAGAAGAAGCGGGAAGAAGGAGAAGTAGCAAAGGAAGAAAAGAGAGGGGAAGCACTGTAGCAGACCGCCATTTAAGTCGTCTGACTGAGATATTAGATGACGGATGAAGCTTCAGGGGAGACAAAGCAGAGAAGAAGAAAAAGAAAAGAAAAGGTTCCACAGCTGAAGTGAAAGAATAGAAAAGAAGGAAGAAAGAAGATAAGGAAAAGAAGAAGAAGAACTGAAGAAGAAAGGAAATACAGAAGAACTGAAGGCCACCAGAAGACCAAGGAAGAAGACCCGAGAAAGAAGAGAAGAAGAAGATAAGCAAAGAGAGAAAGAAGAGAAGAAGAAAAAGCCACAAGACACAAATCTATTTCTCCCTCTCCCTCTCTCTTATTTTTGTAATATAGAAACATTGTACTTCTAGAATTCCAGGAGCTCCCTGAGTTCGACATCGGGAAACTATTTCCGAGTAAAATTGTAATGGTAACGACAACCGTAGCTGTCTCATTATATACCAGAACGACACTTCTGTAATAAGCATTAAAACAAACTAAGACTAGCACGGTTGGGAAAACTGCCACCATTACCTACCCTCAGTCAACCACCCGAAGGTCACTGACAGACTTAATGGTGACTACGGTATGCGCGATAAATGCACGGGTAGCTACCCCGCACTGGCATGCGGTCAGTTGTTTCCATTAACGGGTGTGCCCCAAAGCACAGCACGGAACCAGTATAAAGCAGAGCCCTCTTAGTAACAGGGGTCCAACCCCTCCACAATCCGCGCACCCTCGCCTGACTACCCTGGTTTGCCCAGTGGGCTTAACAAGTTAGTGTAAGAGGGTTAGCAGAACCCCGGGGCCTGTGGGGTAGCTAGTGCTCTCCCTACACTAGTAGCTCTCCTCGGTACTGTGTACACGAGGGCCAAAAGTCAGTACAAAGTGGCCAGACCTAACCCCGAGTCCCTGGGGCGGCTAGCTCTGCTCTGCACTAAACATGGGGACAGTCGCTCTCCTTTGTACTCCGTACTCAAGGGCCAGCTCACTTCCCCAATTCTATTCCATTCACTTCCCAAGAGTTCTACTCCTAATTCCCTGTAGGGTTCATGCTCTTTTAACTTAGCCAATTTAGGTTTCATCATTTCAGCTTTATATTCATATAGCCCATGTTCTCAACAGTAATTATCCATTCATAAATAGGCAGCTGTTAACCAATTACAGGTAGTTATCGTTTCCTTTCTACTTTTCCAAGACTGCAATGTATATATATTCAATCTAGTTTTCCAGTCCTAGGATTCATGTCATATCCTAGGATCTATCATTCAATCTAGTTTTCCAGTCCTAGGATTCATGCAATACCCTAGGATCTATCGTTCAATCTAGTTTTTCAGTCCTAGGATTCATGCAACACCCTAGACTCTATTAATTATTTCATAAGTGCATAATTTTTGATAAATAATTAAAAGGGCCACTTTGCCTGCAAAATCGGGAGTATTGGGGCGTGATTGGCAAGCCCGCGTGCCTCCGCAACCCCCAGAGTCACAACGGAACGGGGTCCTAACACAAGGATAAATTACAAGGAGCTACTCAGAACAGGATACAAATACTGTAAACAGGTACAGGAACTAAATCTGAGAAGAACGAAACTTGAAACGCGGAAAACGGACTCCGAACGAATCCTAAACGGGTCAAAAATGATAAGTTTGCCGAAAATCAGATGTCTGGAACATCTTCCAGACATCTTAAACGGTGGCTCAGGTCATACCTTGATCTTGCGCGGTCCTTCAGACGTTCAACTCCCGCTGAACCATCTGGACTTAGTTTCCAGACGTCCGACTGTCACTCTGGACGTCTGGAGACCCTCTCCGTCGTCTGGTGCTGTGCCTAGACGTTCGATCTGTGTGGGAGAGCGTGCCCTTGCGCCTTCCTAAATGAGACCTGCACGCACACGTGATCGTCCTCAACATGAAATGAGCAGAACACCTTGGCGGGACGACTGCATGGCCGTACACGCGAAAATAGAAAGGAGTGAAAAATATCGTACCTTTCAGACGTCTGGACCTTCCTCCAGGAGTCTCTCGCATCTGGGAAATTTTCCCAGAATCAAGACCTCCTCGCCCTCCGCCTGCAGCACACAGCCGTGCTGTGCCGCGCTTGCCTACTGCCTGAGTTGCAGCAGCTCCTCCCCAGCACCACGTGCCTGCTGTGCACCAGTCGACCAGCCCTGGCTGCTCCGGCGAGCTCGCAACCTCGCGATCAAGCTCTCTCTCCCTCTTGCAGCAACCCCTCCTCCCCACGCACTCACAGTAGCCGCCGCGGCTGCCCTCACTTGCTCACTCTCTCGCTAACAGGAAGAAGAAGAAGAAGGCGGTGGAGTGAGGGTGAGGTTGAGGAGAGGGGGTATTTGAAGGCTGCCGTGGGGAGAGAGAGAGAAAAAGGTGTCTGCACCTGTAGGGAGGAAGGAAAGAGAAGAAGGATGGCGGCGGTTCAGTCTACGCGCGCATGCACGTAAACGCGAACCCGTATGTCAAAAAAATTAATTTCCAGACGTCTGGGAAGGCTTCCAGATGTCTGACCAGACATCTGGACCAACTCCCAGATGTCTTAAACGACGTTTGATGTCGGGTCATAACAACCGTCCTGGGACATTTGATTTCGGAGAGAGGCATCCAAGTTGATCGAGCCAAGGTTAACTTGATTTTCAAACTCCCTATGCCTAGCTCAATTAAGGACATCCAATCTTTTCTGGGGCACGTCGATTTTTACTGTTGATTCATCCCTGATTTTTCAAAATTGCGCGCCCCCTGACCACTCTTCTCTCCAAGGATGTACATTTCAAAATCTCCAAGGAATGCACTCAAGCATTTGAGATCCTTCGTGCCTGAGTTACCCAAGCCCCAATTCTACAGTCCCTTGATTGGTCTCAACTCTTTGAGATCATGTGCGATGCATCTGACTTCGCTGTAGGAGCGATTTTGGGGCAGAAAATTGATGAGAAACCCGTGGTCATTTACTACGCTAGCAAAACACTTGACGAGGCTCAATGTAACTACACTGTTACTGAGAAAGAGGTGCTAGCTATAGTATTTGCCCTAGAAAATTTAGATCTTACCTCCTGGGTTCCCACGTTATTATCTACTCGGATCACACAGTTGTGAGGCATCTCCTTGCGAAGAAGGACACGAAACCTCGATTAATCCGATGGATCTTGGTATTGCAAGAATTTGACCTCGAGATTCGTGACAAAGCCGGAAGATAGAACGTGGTAGCTGACCACTTGTCCCGCCTTCCTTCTGAGATCATTGACCCTTTCCGGACCCATCATGGAACATTTTCCAGATGAGCACCTCCTGACTATTGATACAGGGCTTCCATGGTTTGCTAACATAGTAAACTACTTGGCATCACATTAAATCCCGTCTGATTGGCCGATGGCCAAGAAGGATAAATTGCATTCCGATGCCAAGTACTACATTTGGAAAGACCTGTATTTATTCCGCATTGGTGTTGATCAAATTATCATACGATGTGTCACGAAAGCAGAAATCAAAGACATACTCTCTTTCTGCCATGACCCAGCATGCGGTGGCCATTTTTTTGGCATAAAGCCGCATCAAAAGTCCTCCAGTGTGGCTTTTACTGGCCCACAATCTTCAAGGATGCATACAATCTCTGTAAGGCATGTAATCGTTGCCAGACCTTGGGCAACATGAGCCACCGAGACATGATGCCTCTACAGCCAATTCTAGTATGCGAGATCTTCGACATTTGGGGGATTGATTTTATGGGCCCCTTCCCTATCTCGGACGGCTTCAAATACATTTTACTCGTTGTTGACTACATGTCCAAATGGATCGAAGCCATTTCGACCTGAACCAATGATCACAAAGTTGTTCTCAAGTTCATTCACCAAACCATCTTCTCACGGTTCTGGATTCAACGAGCAATCATTTCTGATGGAGGGACACATTTCCAAATGCTCAGTTTAGGTCACTGATGACCAAATACGGGGTGTCACACAGAATCTCTACTCCTTACCACCCCCAAACTAATGGTCTAGCTAAGCTATCAAGCCGGGAGATCAAGAAAATCCTCCAGGTTATTGTTCGACCTGACAGGAAGGATTGGTCGTCCCGGCTTTCGGAAGCTTTGTGGGCTTATAAGACTGCCCACAAGACCCAATTAGGCATGTCTCCTTTCAGACTGGTGTACGAGAAGGCATGTTACCTCCTCGTCGAATTGGAGTATAAAGCCTATTGGGCAGTACGAAACTACAACTTAGATCTTTCTAAGGATGGAACCCACAGAAAGCTTCAGATAAGTGTTACGACTCGATTCCCGAATCCCTACAGGACACGAGACCAGACCGACTCGACTGATCCCAAGGTGACTTGGATCGACAAGAAACGTGCCGTCTTCATCAATCTGTCCACAATTACCCGGACTGCGTCATGACCTCGCTGGGTAACGGGCAGACCCACCACCAAGTCTATGGTGATGCTCTCCCACTTCCACTCTGGCACTGGAAGTGGCTGCAACGTCCCTGTAGGCCTCTGATGCTCGGCCTTCACCTGCTGGCACACCAAACACTGCTACACAAACTCACCTACATCCCGCTTCATCCCCCTCCACCAAAAGTCGCATCCCAGATCATGATACATCTTTGTGTTCCTGAGATGTATGGTGAACCTGGAATCGTATGCCTCAGTTAGGCACTCTCTCAACAACTCCTCGTCCCTGGGAACACACAAACGTCCCTTCATGCGCAGTACCTCGTCAGTAAAAGAGAAGTCTCCAGGGTCCCCTGGTAGTACTCTGTCACGTAACGACTGCAGGTACGTGTCTGTCATCTGTCCTGTGATGATGCGGTCCATCAGCCCTGGTCTCGTCTTCCATGTCACAATTACTGCCCCACAGTGCCCAAGTAACTCTAGGGGTCGCCAACTGCCCAACTCCTCCATGAGTCTCCAACTCTGTGCCTGTAAACTGGCCAAGTGAGTGGGCGCCTTCCAGCTCAAGGCGTCAGCCACTACGTTGGCCTTCCCTGGATGGTAGGAGATGCTGCAGTCATAGTCCTTCAGGAGTTCTAACTAACGTCTCTATCTCATGTTAAGCTCCTTCTGATCAAACAAATACCTGAGGCTCTTATGATTTGTGAATATCTCAGAAGTCTCACCGTACAGGTAGTGCCTCCATGTCTTCAGCGCGAAGACGACTGCTGCCAGCTCTAGGTCGTGGGTTGGGTAGCTATGCTCATGGGGCTTCAGTTGCCGCGAAGCGTAAGCGACAACGTGACCCCGCTGCATGAGCACACCCCCTAACCCCTGCAAAGAAGCGTCCGTGTACACAACGAAACTGCCATTGCTGTCTGGGATGGTAAGCACAGGAGCCGAAGTCAACCTCTCCTTCAACTCTTGAAAACACGCGTCACAAGCGTCTATCCAAGAAAAGGGCACGTCCTTCCGGGTCCACTGTGTCATAGGACGTGCAATCTGCGAGAAGCCCTTGATAAACCGCCGGTAGTAACCTGCCAGTCCCAAGAAATTGCGGATCTCTGTCACTGTACGTGATCTCTCCCACTTGAGCACTGCCTCTAACTTGGCTGGATCCACAGCCAAGCCATCCCCTGAAATCGCATGACCTAAGAAGGTCACCTGCCTCAACCAGAACTCGCACTTTCTGTATTTGGCATACAGCCTACGTCGTCTCAACGTGTCCAAAATCATCCGTAAGTGTTGTTCGTGCTATGCCTGATCCCGCGAGTAGATGAGCACATCATCGATAAACACAACCACAAACTGATCCAGATACGGTCTGAACACCCGGTTCATCAAATCCTTGAAAGCAACGGGGGCGTTGGTCAGCCCAAACGGCACGACCAAAAACTCGTAGTGTCCGTATCGGGTGCGGAAAGTTCTCTTGGAGACGTCGGTCTCCTTGATCCTCAACTGGTGGTAGCCAGACCTCAAGTCTATCCTGGAGAAAATCGTGGCACCTTGTAAGTGGTCAAACAAATCATCAATTCTTGGCAGCGGATACCTGTTCTTGATGGTGACCCTATTCAGCTGTCTGTAGTCTACACAAAGGCGTAGGGTACCATCCTTCTTCTTCACAAATAATACCGGGCTCCCCACGGAGACGCACTGGGCCTCACAAAGCCCTTCTCTAGAAGGTCCTACAACTGAGACTTGAGCTCTCGCAGCTCAAGTGGTGCCATCCTGTAAGGTGCTGTAGAAATGGGGCTGGTCCCCGGTACCAGTGTGATCTTGAACTCGATCTCATGCTCGGGCGAAAGTCCTTGCAGCTCCTCTGAAAACACATCAGGGTACTCTTTGACCACCGGGATGCTCTGAAAGTCTGCCATAGGGTTGGGCTCTGCCACTACACAAGCCAGAAATGCACCTGAAGCCTCCATCCACCAGCTGTCCGTGAAACTCAAAAGAAGGTATCTCCAGTATGGAGAAGACTATCTTCCTCTCAAAACAGTCCACCAAAGCATGGTAAGCGAACAACCAATCCATCCCTAGAATCACGCCAAAGTCCTCCATCGCTATCACAATCAGGTCAGCAGGGAGGCTGTGTCCCCCAACACTGACCTCACAGCCTGTGTAAACCTCGTCAGCTACAAACAGCTGACCACCTGGACCTCTGATCACAAAAGGATCCTTTAACACCACACAGTCATGTCCCAAACTGATAGCAAAACTAGTAGCAACAAATGAGTGCGTGGCACTGAAATCAAAAAGTGTGTAAAGTAGTCTATCGGAAACTATAACCATACCTGCCACCACTGAACCTGAAGCTCTGGCGTCTCTTTGTGTCAGGGCGTTGATATGCTCCTCAGCTCTCGGTGCGGAAGAAGCAGGCACACTCTGCGTCGGACGGGTAACTGCTGACCGGTACCGTCTCCTCGACTGCTGTCCTCCCCCACGTGCCTGGGAACCACGGCCTCCTACTCATCCCCCAGCGCTTGGTGCATGGAGCATCTGCTGACCTCCAGCCCTAAACGGGCAGTCCCTCCTGATGTGGCTCGGCTGGCCACACTGGTAGCAAAGGGGAACTTGACTCCCACCCTCGGTAGGTCCCTACTGACAGCTAGGTGGGGGTCCAGTGCTGGCAACTGGCCCCTGCCGGGGGCCCCCAAAGGCCACTGATGGCCACGCAAAGCGTGACGACTCTCCTGCGGGCGTCGCGTGCCTCCTCTCTCGTGGCCCTGTGAGTAGTTTGGCTGGTAGGGCCTCTTCCATCCGCTGCCAATGTCATGTATGGCTGGGTTGGTCTCCTCATATGTCATAGCTGCCTCCACCACTTTAGAGAACGTAGGAAGCTTCAGGGGTTTGACATACCCCTGAATAGCAGGCCAGAGCCCCTCAGTGAACCTCCACAGGCGCTCCTCCTCAGTAGCCACAACTGTCGCGGCGAAACGAGACAACTCTAGAAAATGCGTACGATACACGCTCACAGTCATCGTCCCTTGGCGGAAGGTGTGGAACTCCCGCCTCCTCTAATTCTGCCACGTCTGCAGGAAGTACTGCTCGCAGAAGAGGGTGACAAACTGGTCCCACGTCGGCTCTGCCCTCTCCTGACCTCTGACCGCCCTCCACCACTTGTGTGTCGCGCTCTCCTGTTGGTACATGGCAAAGGCCACGCGGCACTCTGCATGGGGTAAAGGGTGTCAAACACCTTGATCTACTCAAGCCAGTCCTCCGCCTCGGTCGGGTCCTCATCCCCCTTGAAGGAGGGGGGGCTTCAGCTTTCGAAACTGTCCGGAAAGCTTGTAGTGTTGCTGTAGTGGGGAAACGGGCACGCCTTCAAGCAGGGAGGGCTCGTGCTCGGAAGTGTCAGAGTGCGGTGGGGGTGGTGGAGGACCACCCCTTCCCCTACATCCAGTGCTGCGTCGGTCTCGTGGTCCCACAGAGGACTCCCTCTTCACGTCCCTAGGGAGAGGCGATCGTGGAGGCGGATGGAGCTCCTCTCGTACAATCTCCCGTATCAGCTGGGCGAGGTCCTGGGCCTGAACACTCGGAAGAAGTGGCTGGTCCACTGAAACATCGAGCTTAGCAAGTCCGCCCCTCCGACCTCGTCCACGGTCGCATCTGCAGCCCGTCTCAATGACTCCACGTCGAGGCATCTCCTGTAAGGAGACGCGAACAACAGAATAGGAAGATGTCAATTTCAATGGACATTCAGCAAAAGGACCTCAGACAGATGTCAAAAGGTACGTTGTGGTGGTTACTCTAGTTACGAGCACGTGAATTGGTTATTCTCAAGCTAGTTGGTTCACTTCTCAGGACGACCTTACTCTGATATCATCTTATTACGACCCGGTTCTCAAATCCCTATAGGACACGAGACCAGACCGACTCGACTGATCCCAAGACCCATTCGTCTAATGAGAAAGTAACCAAAAAGCAGGAAAGTAAACCACATTCACTATGCTAAGCAACTAACAGTAAAAAGGTACAGCAGTAAACAAGTAAAAACTGCTATAGTACGTATCACCACCACAACAGTAGAAAGTAACAAGTATAGGAACATAAAGAACAGAATATAAAGGTACAAGAGTCTACTCACTACTACAAAAGAGTACAGCAAGAGAAACTACAGCTACTGGACTCTACTAGGCCTAGCGCCCTTTGCAGCCGTAGGCTCTGGTTGCTCAACACCTGGACCAGAAAAGGGTTGTGAGTACGCAAAGTCAGCGGACGCTGAGTTGAGTGGCAACAGACTAACTAAAGTAGTAAAGGTGGACAGGTAGTGCTGTTTTTCAATTACTTTCTTTAACTAATTATTCTTTTTCATCACTTGGTTTATTTATCAGGTCTCTTTCTTGATCTCGAATGTTTCTCGTGGGAATGATATTGATTGCAGTATTTTCCGAAGAGTAGAAGGCACACGTGGTGCTCTCCTAGCCGGGAGAGTACCCCGTGGTGATCCTACACCCAATCAACCACCCCAAGGTTACGGACAGACGTAACGGTGACTACGGCACGCGCGATAAGCGCACAGGTAGCTACCCTGCACTGGCACGTGGTCAGTCATTTCCGTTAGCGGGTGCGCCCTAAGCATAGCATGGAACCAGTATAGGGCCTAGCCCTCTCAGTAACAAGGGTCTAGCCCCTCTCAGTAACCAAATAGGGGTCTCGCCCCTCCACAGTCCGTGCACCCTCGCTTGACTACCTTGGTTTGCCCAGTGGGCCTAATAAGTTGGTGTAGGGTGGCTAGCTGAACCCTGGGCCTCGTGGGGTGGCTAGCTCTCTCCCTACACTAGTAGCTTTGCCCGGTACAGTGTACACGAGGGCCACAGAGTCGGTGCAAAGTGGCGAAACCCACCCCAGGTCTCAACCCGAAGGCGGCAAGCACCCCTCTACACTAAGAGGTAACATGCGCTCCCCTTGGTACCACGTACTCAAGGGTCAGCACACTTCCCAACACATTTCCAGATCCATTCCATTTATTTCCTGGAGCTCAACTCCTAATTCCCCATAGGGTTCATGATCATATTCCTCAGGCCATGCCATACCAGGTTTCATCATTTCTATTTCCATTCTCATGTTATACATAGGAAACTTGCATTTCTATCATTTACATTTCCGTACACAGGTTATACACAGGTATCTCATATTTCTATCATTCACATTACCATTCTCAATTTATATACATGCAGCTCGTATTATGTCATTTAACGTATACAACCAGAAAATCACATGCAACAGTTAACTAGTACAAGTATTTCCCATTTCACAGGCAGTTGTTATTTGTTTACAGGCAGTTATTATCATTTCTATTTACTCATTCAAGACTTCATTTCATTCATTCAATATAGACATTTTCAGAATTTCTCTTCCTAGGATTCATGCCATATCCTAGATTCTATTCATTCATTCCACACATGCATTCAAGTTTGAATTTAGATTAAGGGAAGTCACTCTACCAGTAAACCCAGGAGTAGTGGGGGCTTAAACGACAGGCTCACGTGCCTCAACAAGTCCCGAACCCGCAACAGAATGAAGTCCTATCACAAGGATCAATCACAAGAGAATATTCAGAATAGTATAGAAAGTCTTCTAACAAGTAGAGGAAATCATACGAGAAACATCGGTATCTTATTTGCGGAAAACAGACCTCAAACGGACCCTAAATGGGTCAAAAATAGCATTTCTAACTCAAATCAGATGTCTGGAACAACTTCCAGACGCCTTAAAAGTGTCCAGTGTCATATCTCAAGTCCTGCGCCAATCCTCAAACGTCTAGGAACTCTTCTGGATCATCTGGACCCAGCTCCAGACGTCTGACCACCTCTCCGGACGTTTGAAAGTGCCTACAGTCGTCTGGTAAGCTCCCCAGACGTCTGAAAAGCGTGGGAGGGCGTGTCCCGCGCCTTCCCAAAGCGAATCCTGCACACAGACACCCGATCTTCTCAAAATGGGCATGCAAAAAGGGATCGGCGGAGCAGCCTGCATGGCCGTATCTGCAAAGAGAACGTACCTTCGCAAAGCCTTCTCCTCAGACGTCTGGAACCACCTCCAGACGTCCGCACCGTCATCTGGAGGTCACTCCAGAGGTCTAATTCTGGGAATAACCCAGAACCAGAACCTGCTTCCATTGCTCCCGTGCCATGCGAGGCCGCGCTGTGCCCCCTCGCTGCAGCTTCGATTGCAGCAGTGTCGGGGAGGACCTCCCCGACTCACTCCTTCGCCTTGCGCACGCGTCGCTGCGACTGTGCGCTCACCGGTGAGCTCCCACGCAACCTCGCAAGCTCACCTCCTCCTCTCCTTCTCACGTCGCTCCTCCTCTACGCTGCTCTCGTGCTCTCGCGCTCTCGCTCGCTTTGGGAAGAAGAGAGGAAAGTGGCTGGTGGCTGAGAAGTGAGGAGAACGAAGGTGGAGGAGGGGTTTTATAGATCGGGTTTAGGGTTTGCTTAGAGGTGAGGTAAGAGAGAAAAGGAGGAAAAACAAGGGGCACTGTATGCACACAGCACGTGTGCAGACGCGAGCTCGTACTCAAAATTTTCGATTTCCAGATGTCTGGGAAGGTGTCCAGACGTCTGACCAGACGTTTGACCCACAGTCCAGATGTCTAAAAAGGCTCAAACAGCTCAGGTCTTAACAATAAGCGAGATTGATGAATTACGCCTTGATGCGTATGAAAACTAGTGAATCTACAAAGAGCGGGTTAAAGCCTTTCATGACAAGCACATATCTAGAAAGATCTTTCACCCTGGTCAAAAGGTCTTACTCTTTGATGCCCGACTCAAACTGTTCCCAGGAAAGCTGCGGTCTAAGTGGATCGGACCTTATTTAGTCCGACGAATCTTTGGAAATGGAGTCGTTGAGATCAATCCACTTAGCCACGATTCTGAACCCTTTGTCGTGAACGGTTAGAGACTCAAACCGTTCATTGACATGACCAATACAGATTTGGCTGAGTCATCCTTTATTCTCCATTCTCCCTGAGCACATTACGCCCAGTCGATGGCGTAAAACTCAGTGCTTAATGGGAGGCAACCCGTCATTCTTTGAAAAACCCGAAACCTTTCATAACATTTCTATATTGAATTCATATTGCACTTTAGGGTTCACCCATTAGGGCAGCCGACTCCAGCTCAGGTACCCATACCCGAGTCTAGAAATCGTCCGCAACAATCACCTCAACTTGTTCGCTCACCCAACACCTGTCCTAATGAATGAACCAAGTTGAATACAAACCCACCTAATTTACTATGGGGACATCTGCAAATCTTAGGCATGGGGGGGATGAAAGTGTAAAATGTATGAAAACTCATATCAAGAAAATGTTTCAACAAAAAAAATCACATATCATCTAAAAAAAAAAAATTGAGAAGAGGAGGGAAAATTTTTGTGGGTTATACGAAACATGAGGAAGAAAAAGAGCAAAATGTTAAAAAAGAGCACAAAATGAAAAAGAAAGAGAGTCATTAGTAAGAGATTAAGGGATTAACCAAAGTTCTAGACCACATCAAGAAAAGTAAAGAAAAAGTGCTAAAGAGACACAAAGAGATTAGTAGGAACGCTGACCTTAGGTCTTTTTGGCTAGACTCTTAGTACTCGCTAAGATCTGGATAATCCTTAAGATGTTGAGGAAAATGCAAAGCTTAAGTATTAGGTCTAAGGCTTAGGAAGTATTCGGCCTCGTTAACTGACCTTCGATTTGCGAGACTCGGTAACCTAAGCACCCCAATCCACACATAGTCTGGTTCAGTGCGCATAACAATCAAAATCAAGCAAAAGCTTTTTAATGTTCCGAAAATGTTGCCTAGATTAGGACCGGCCGATCAACACAAGTTGATTTGGACGAGTTCCCGGTGCGGAGAGGTGGGAAATTCCCCTCGAAAATGCATAACAACATATCGTCTCCTCAGTGCTTGTCTCTCAGAATATTTACATATCCTACTGGGGGCATGTAAGCACTCTGCTGGTTCAGATACTATGGGTGGCATTATCACGAAATGTCAATTGCAAGGGTCTGGATTCAGCCACAGAACGCCATGGGCGGGATTATCTCGAAATCTCGAAAACCAGGGTTCTGGGGGTTACCATGGGCGGTGCTATCACGAAGCATCAATTGCCAGGGACCTTTGAGGATTGATGATGGGGACGAGGAATCCGATACAGAATGTGTTGAGAAGCCAATCCGAAGCTAGAAATAAAAAAAAGGAGAGAGAAAACTCTCCAAACAAATAAATCCTTTCTCTCTCTCTTATAAAAATGCATTGTAAATTGAACCACGGCTAAAATATGTCTCAAGCACGGGTGCTTTAACCACGGAGTCCAATAAACCTTAGGGTAGTTCTTGCGGGCCTTAAAAACCTTTGCGGAGGACCAAGGCTAAAGCTGGTCAGGTCCAGATCTTGGTTGGTATTAGAGTACCTTTAGGCCTATTGGCAGCATTTTGACCTAATTACAGAAGGAAAAGCACTCATCATAACTAGTGAAAGAAATTCATGGTCTAAAACAGTGGTTAAAACCTTAAATTTTTGCTAAGGGATTAGAAAAAGCTAAGCATGAGGATATGATGAGAACCTCATCATGAGCTCTAACTAGAATATTTTTACCTAATAAAGTGTACAAAAGCTCCTACATAACCAAGAGAAAGGCTTTATTCAAGGGACCACTAATCGGGGAAGCGAACATGAAACAAAGGGTAAAACTGTAATTTTACCATTGCAGTGCATCAACGAAATTTCTAAGGGTCTAGACATAGGTCAAGTGGACTTAATAAGAGAAAAAGTGGGACGGTTCAGTCAGAAAAGGGTTATTGTGAAATCTAAGAATTAAATGATATTTTGTAACCTAAAACAAATCCACCTAAATTTGCAAGGTTCTAGGAAAGATAAAAATCAACTAAACCCTCTAAAATTCATGAAAAAATATCCCCTAGGGTTTAGAACCTTCAATTTGGCCTTCGGAACATGTTTTGACCTAGATTGGGGAAGAAGCCCAATATTTTACCTAATTTGGATTTTTATGCAAAATGTCTAGTCAAACGTGGTCAAACCTAAAATCCAACTTTACCATTGGATTCCTTACGTCCAAATTAGGTTTTTACCAAAATTTGGACATAAGGGAAGGTTATCTTGACCTACTTTGCAAAATGCTCCACCCAATTACATTCTGGCCCTTAGCTTTTGAAAACCCTTGCAAATACCCCCTCAAATTTTCATCACTTTCTTCATTCCGGTCCCTCTGCCATTACAGCAGAGGCCCATACCACCGGCGACTTTGTGAGAAGGTTTTCTCATTTCCATGGGGAGCTGCTCCCAGATTTGAATGGGGAGTCCTCTGCAACACCCCCTACCGCCTGAGCAGCTCCCCATGCCCTGAATCGCCCCATACCTCTCGTGCAAATGCTCGAGAGGTATGGGTTCCACTCCGGCTATACCTCCGGTGAAGACCTCTGGCCGCTTCCTTGCGATTCTCCCTCTGCCCGTGCCTATTTAAGCAAGCCCAGATCATTCCGCACCGGGCAAAACTGTTTTGGTCGAGGAATTCCCCAGAATTTTGTCTCCTCCTCCTTCGGCCATCTTCTCGCAGACTCCGGCGACTCTCTCCTCCCTCCTTTCATCACTCTGCCACCATACAAGTGGCAGAGTCCTCTCTGCCGTGCTCCTCCACGTCGTGCTATACCTACGCGCGCCCCTCCGACCCCTTCCTCGTCGCTGCCTCTCCATCTCAGGGCCTTCGTCTCCGGCGACGGCTAATACACGCCGCTCGCCCTCCACCTTCCCCCCTCATCCAGAGACCCACAAATAAGCTCCTCTCTCCCTACCTTTCATTTTCCCCCACTTTATTTCTATTTTCGTGCCTCGACTGCCACTGACCACCATTACCTTCTCCACCTCCGACTAGATCATCGACAAGGTGTTCCCACCGCTCCACGCCTCCATCCACCTCGCTAGACCCCTCAAAACCTCCGCCACCATCCACTGAGCACCGTTCCCATCTCCACTGCCCGCCACACACACTCCACACCTCCACCGAACAACCCCACACCCATGGTCACAGAGCGACCTAGGCACGCACTCTTAGGTCGCCTCGCGGCCAGCCAACCCTCGCCTCACCTTCGTCGTGATACGGTGAAGGTTTTCCTATGGTCTGACAGGGCTGCGAGGTCGTATTCGTGCATTTTAGGTTCGCGCCTCCGCCGCCATTAGTGAAGGTGTGAAGAAGCTCCCTTGCTTGCTCCAGGACTCTAGGCCCCAGGCTTCAGGTCCCAGGTCGTGCAGGTTTCGTGTGCACACACATCCAGACCGAGAACGAGCCTGGAGGGCGACTGTAGCTGTGGCGATTAGGTGAAGTCTTGCGCGGGTGCAAGCGAAGTGGGTGGGACATTTAGTCCCACCTTGTAAACTCTGGGGTACGCTGTGACACTTAAATTGAATTTGTGCCATAGGCTCGTTGCCTCAGAACACAGGGGTGTGATCCCTCGCCCTCACTGGCTTATGCCTCGTCTGCGACTTGCCCCCGCGGATCTGGCACTCGACCCGATTACCTATCCCACGCACTCCTCGCCCACCACACACGCTGGTGGGCCTGGACCCTAGTGCACTTGACCCGACCCGATTACTCGGCTCTAGGAGATCATTCCTAAGAGCGAAGTAAAGAGAGAGAGAGAGATGTGGGGGAGGGTAGGGGGTAGGTTTGCTTCTCTGTGCTGTGCAGGGAAGGAGGAGGAGGAAGCAGCTGCGGGGAAGAGGAAGAGAAAAAGAAGAGGAGCAGCTGAAGGAAGGAGAAGGCGCGGCTGAAGAAAAGAAAAAGAAGAAAGAATAGAAGAGCAAGCAGCCACAGAAGAAGAAGAAAGGGGAAGGCAAAGAGGAAGGAGACTGCAGAGGCCAAGGAAGAAGAAGCTGAAGACTTAGCCGCAGAAAGACAAGGAAGAGAGAAAGCAAAGGCAGAGAGAAGGAGCAGAAGAAAGAAGAAGAAGAAGAAGCCAAGGGGCAACCTCAGAGAAAGGAAGAGGAAGAAGGGGCTGCAGAAGAGAAGAAGAAGAAGCCAAGGAGGAAAGCCAAGTGAAGAAGAAAAGAAGAAGTACTGTAGCAATTGCCAGATAAACGTCTGATTCACAGAATCAGACGTCTGAGAAAGGGAAGATAGAGAAAGATAGAAGGAGAAAGTGCAGCCAAGCAGAAGAAAGAAAAGAAAGAGAGGAGAGAAAGAAGAAAGACATTTATGTCTGGATTTTCTATTTTTAATTCTCATATACATTAGACTGCATTGATATCATCTTTTGGGTAATTTGAAATTGTGATTTCTATTTCTAGAATACCAATTTGCTCCCTGAGTTCGACCTCAGAAGTTTTGAATTTCGAGTAATAAAATTGATAATCGTTTTCGCGGTGATTTCAAATATACTACAGCGGATATCTTTTTAAAACATGATCTTGTCGTGAACGAGCGATTAAGAGCCTTCCCCTTAGTCCCCTCGTAACTAGACTGGCTGGGTTAGCTTAAGAGGCGAGAATCACTTTCAGTCGGTTGTACGACGAACTTTTCTTCAGGAATTTGAACTTAAAAAGAAAAATATGGTTATCCGATCATAAGGACCATCTGATTGATAGGGCCTTAGCCTTGTTTGGCTGGTTGCATCAACCTAGGGGTTGGGTGGTGTATGCAAGGAAGGAGGTCACTCAGAACTCGATTGGTTGGACCTTGGGAGCCGCTCCCAAGGAGGTGAGTCACCACACCAGGACCATCTTCTCCCCTACCCTCTTCTTCTATCTGCTTAGTGATGAGAGCCTCATCATGAACCCTAACTAGCACAATTTAATCTAAATAAGTGTGAAGAAGCTCCTACAAAACCTAAAGAAAAGCCTAACTCAGAGAAGTCTGAATTGAAGAATAAAATAAGTCATGAGGGGTAAAACTATAATTTTACCAATGCAGTACACAAACAGGGTATTTAAGGGTCTAAACACAGGTCAAATAAGCTTAATGAGGAAGAAAGTGTGATGATCTGATCTGAAAAGGGTTATAGCAATTTCTAGGAATTAAATGACATTCTGTAACCTTAAAATAAATCCACTTTAATTCATGAGGTTTGAGGCATGATAAAAATCAACTAAACCCTCTAAAATTCACGAAAAAATATTCCCTAGGGTTTAGAGCCATCATTTTGGCCTTTGCAACCTATTTTGACCTAAAATGAGAACCATGCCTAATTTATGACCTAATTTGGATTTTTGCAAAAATTGACCAGCCAAACATGGTTAAACCTAAAATCAAATTTCATCATTAAATTCCTTAGGTTCAAATTTGGCTGGTACAAAAATTTGGGCCTAAGAGAAGACCATCTTGAAAGACTTTACAAATTGGTCCTCTTGAATTACTTTTTGACCCTTATCTTTTGAAACCCTTACACATAGCCCCCTATCTTTCCCATCATTATTTGCAGAACGGTCCTCCTTGCCACTCTGCACAGGCGCCATACCTTCGGCGACCTTGCGCGGAGGATGGCGCCGTGTAGGGTATGGCGTCCGTTCTCAGAAATGAACGAGGGGTTCCCTGTGTCGTCCTCTGTTGCAGGGACCCTCCCTTGTGACCTACGACCGCCCATGCCTCTCGTGCGAACGCATGAAAGGCATGGGTCTCCATCTCTGGCCATCTCTGGTGAGCTCCCCACGTCGCTCCCTCGGGCCACTCTCCTCGCCAGCGCCTTTATAAGGAGCGGCAGGGGCTACCGTCCACTCCAAGCTAGTTCTGGCCGAGAAAACCCCCCTCTTTCGTCTCCTCTCTCTCTAGTTAGACTGCCCTAGCTTTCGACGAACTCTCCTCCTCCTCCTCGTTGCTCTGCTGCCATACCTGCAGCAGAGCCCACTCTGCCTCGTCGTCCCATGCCAGGCCGCATCAGCTGGCATCCTCAGATCTCTTCCTCGTCGCCGTCACTCCTCCTCTGGGCATCTTCGTCCCCAGCTCTGGCAGGCGCACGCCGGACAGTCTTCCTCTCCTTCTTTGTCGATTAAGTAGCTAGGAACTTTCTCCTTACTCTCCTCTCACTTTTCCCTTCTTGAATTAGTATTTTAAACCCCTTGACTGCCACGACCACCTTCATCTGCTCCACCTTCGGCCACCCTCTCCAGTGAGATCGCTCCACTTCCACAGACCTTACCACTCCTCACCGACAAGCACAGAAGCTCCCCCTCACTCCACTCTAGCGTTTCCCCTACTCCATTCGCCACCCTACACACTCTGAGCACCCCCCGAACACACCCACTTCCACTCACGAAGGTTGCCCTAGGCGCACGACCACAAGCACTCTCATAGCACGCCACCCCTTGCACCGCCTTCGCCACACTCTGGCGAAACACCCTGTGTTGTCTGACGTGGCCATGAGGCCGTCTTCATGATATCAGGGTTCACCCACCTCGCCACCATTGACGAGAAGCAGGAGTTGCTTCGCAGGTAGCTCCAGGTCTCTTCGGCTCCAGGCGCGGGCTCCAGGCAACGCGGGGCACGTCCGCAAAGGTGCCTAGGTTCTCAATTGGGAGCGTGAAGCCTTCGCTGCTGCCCAATTTCCAGCTGCTTCTCGCTTGCGGGCGAGCAGAGCGGAGGTGGGATTTTAGTCCCACCTCGTAAGTGTATGGGCAAACACCCACACTTAAATTGAAAAAGTGGTATAGGCTCTTCGCCTCCGAATACACATGGGTGAGGTCCCTCACCTATCATCGGGTCTCGTCTGTGGCTCACCCGTGCGGATCTGACCTGACCCGACACCCTCCTGTTCACTCCTCGCGCACCACCCACGCCGGTGCGCCTAGACCCAGACAAGTGACCCGACCCGATTACCCGGCTCTGGGAGAGCTTACCAAAGAGAGATCCAGAGAGAGAGAGAGACGCGGGGAAGGGGTAGGGTAGGTTTTTGCGTTGATATTTGCGTATGTGCGCAGGAGAGAAGAAAGAAGAAGAGAAGCAGCAGCCAGGACTTAGCCGCAGGGAAGAAAAGGAAGAAGGAAGAAGAAAAGGAAGAACAAAGAGAAGAAGAAAGGAAGGAAAGAGGCTGAATCAAAAGAGGAGGAGCTGCACTATAGCAACCGAGCAGTTAAGTCGACTGAGCGCTGAATCAGACGTCGGTGAAAAAGGAGAGTCAGCAGCAAGAGAAGAAGAAAAGAAAGAAGAAGAAGGGCCAGAGCAGAAGAAAGAAGAAAAAAAAGAGAAAGAGGAATCGCAGCTGCTGAGAAGAAGAAAGAAGAACACAGGCTGGAGAAGAAGAAAGAAGAAGACAGGCTGAAGAAGAAGAAAGAAGAAGCAGAGAAGAAGAAAAGAAGAATGAAGAAGAAAACAAGCTGAAGAGAAGAGCTAGCTGAAGAAAGAGAAGAAGAAAAAGCCAATTACCCTCTCTCTCTTTCTCTCTCTCTCTTAAATTTTTGTAAAACCTTATATATATTTTGAATTTATATGCTTCTGGAATTTTAGTTTGCTCCCTGAGTTCGACCTCGGGAAACTTTTCATTCCGAGTAATAAATTGTATTAGACTGGTAACCGTTTTTGTCATATACCACAACGACTATAATAATCACATCAACAAAGACGAATGAGCCACTTAGCCGCAATGGCTAACCCTGGATCTGGACTTAATCAGGATCAAGAAGTGTTGGACCCACGAGCTTATCTGAGAGCCCAGGTCACTGAATTAACTCAACCTTAGGATCAGAACCCAAGGTGGCAAAGATGACTTTTTGCTTCGCCTAATCCTTCTCCTTGGGTTACCGAAATGGTTAACCCATATCCTGACCCTGGATATTATGACCCATACCAGTCGGTCCCTCAAAGGATTGCATCTCATAACCAAGGGTATGGATTTCACACTCCTGCTTCTCACACATGGAATATGCGTATACTTGATTCACCCCTTGGAACCCCTGAAGAACTTCCAGTGCATATGCAACCGCATTACAGAATATAGAGAGCTATAGCTAGCTCTAAGGAGAAGGCCGCATTCTATCTACACGAAATCCAAGCTATCACTGAGCTGAACCAAAGACAAAGCTGGATTCCGTATCAAGCTGTGATGGAGCTCCTTCAGGGAATGGCAGGGATAACAAGGCTAATTGGACAAAATTGGCAAACTCAAGAACTACTGCTTTTGAGATATCAAATGGAAAATAGCCTTGAAGACCTCGAAGAATTTGAAACGACTACGCCGGAAGAACACATAGGACATTCTCAGGAGCAGATGTCAGAAGATAATTTAGGGGAAGAAGAATCTAGCTTGGATATGAGATAGGAGCAGGAAATGTTCTGAATGGGTTCATCTGAGAACTCCATTCAGGAAACTGAGGAGGAAAGGGTTCATCCAGGACTGAACCACAATCGGATTATCCTGAATCCTGGGAGATACCTCTTGGGTTAAATAACCCAACCGTGATAAGGGAAGTAGATCCATTTGAGGATATGGATCTTGAGGCAAACATTACATGTGGCACTATTGATCAGTCTAGGCCACTTCCCATTGTAGGTGAACCTGTGCTAGAGCCAACATCTTCTGATCTGCAATCTTCTTCTTTCACCTACATCCCTAATGCAGATGCTAGAGATTCTAAGATGACACTTTCTATCCTTGATCCTGACATCTGAAGACCAGAAGTAGCTATGGATGACTTGACCGAAGAAATAAATATGCTACCTGAGGAAGGAATTACTGAGAAGCCCAACACATACGAGGGTGAAGCTTTGAGCAAAATGAGCTGGGGATGCACCTACCATCCTAGTCAATCTAATGGATGGCTCGACTCCGAGCCTGAAGAGTCAGCCTCCGATGAATAAGAGATGAGTACTGATGAGGATGAAGTAATTTCTGACGAGGATTTCAGTGACCTCCCCATAGATCTTCTACTTTCACGGATACGCCCAACCTGGTTGGACCTTGGGAGCCGCTCCCAAGGAGGCGAGTCACCTCACCAGGACCATCTTCTCCCCCCACTTCTTCTCCTCCCTTAGCTGAGATGGCTAACCCTAATCCTGGACCTAGACCTAGACCGGGTTAGGATGTTGGTAATCTGGATCCGATGGCTCGTCTGGAGGCCCGGATGATTGAATCAGAGGAGCGGCATCAGCAGAGCATGGACCGTATCTTGACAACGCTTGATACAATGTAACATCCACCATGAGGAGGACAACTTGGGGATTTCTATGATCCAGTTGCACCGATCGTCGCACCCTTAGTCAGGATTACCGTAGGCAGAGACGCGTTTGAGCTCAAGCCTAATGTGATTGGTTTGATCAATAGTCATTTCTATGGAAACTCAAGCGAAGATTTGTTCCAGCACTTAGAGGACCTGAGTCAACTCGCAGAGACGATTCGACCCAGGAATGTTGATCTTGGGATTGTTCTGATGAAGCTTTTCCCATTTTCTCTAAGGGACAAAGCTTCATACTGGTTCAAGACCATTGGGAAGCCGATTGGAACCTGGTCGGAATTATGACGTGAATTCCTACAAAAGTTCTTCCTGATTGGTCGAACGAACGTGATGAGGCATGTGATCATGACTTTCTCCCAAGGAGCTGGGGAGAAGTTGCATGACGCCTGGGATCGATTTCATGACCTTCTCTAGAAATTCCCACACCATGGTGTGCCCAGATGGCACCTAGCTCAGATCTTTTACCATGGGCTGGATGACACACATTGGTATCTGGCCGATGCATCTAGTGGCAGGAATTTCCTCGCGAAAGACGAGAACAATGCATTTGAGTTGTTCGAATCTTTGGCGGAGAACTCGATGAATGCTGTGTCCATGAACCTGTTCCAATGGCCCGGTCAGCAGCGGGTTGGTGTCCATGAGGCTCACACCGAGTCTATTCGAGCTGACATAGATATCATCGTTAAGCAGCTGGATAGAATGAACCTGATCGAAAAAAAGATTGACCAAATTAATCAGGGTCAATCTGATCTGAACTCTGCTGCTCCAAGAACCTCCTATGCACCCCGAGCCCCTCCTGCTCGAGTTAATCTACTCACTCGGGATGTATCCTCTCCTTATTTACGAGACCCTGCATATCATGATTCCGTAAATAATTCTGATCTGGCACCATATGACCAGGGTTACGCACCACCCGCTGACTATAATACGTATCCCATTGATGGATATACGTCTCAGATGTCTTCGGCCTACGAGGACGTCAGTGCTATTCAAGGATACAGGCGTAATAACCCGTATTCAGAGACATATAACCCTGGTTGGCACCAGCATCCGAACTTCTCCTGGTCAGGTAACTCACAAAGACCACATCAAGATCCACACTACCAGACCAGGCAATATGGGAATATGAAAAACACATACCCCAAGCAGTAGCCATTCCCGTTTCAGCAGCACCAACCCCGTCTTCGCCAGCTACCTTCTTCTTCTTCTCTTCCTCTGCCGCTACCTTCTTTAGCTCATGCACAACTCCACAACGCGAAACCTATCCCCTACCCTCCCCGTGTCTCTCTATCTCACTGTATCTCTCTTTGGTACGCTCTCCCAGAGCCAGGTAATCGGGTCGGGTGCGCGCCTGGGTCTAGGCGCACCGGCGTGGGTGTGATGCACAAGGAGTGCTGGGTCTAGGTAATCGGGTCGGGTGCCAGGTCTGCGAAGCGTGGGCACGGACAAGGCGTGAGTGGGCGAGGGGACCTCACCCCGTGTCAGGAGGCAACGAAGGAGAAACACAAAAACAATTTAAACCGCTCACCTGCATTGAAAACTACCGAGGTGGGACTAAAGTCCCACCTGCTTCTTCGCGTGCCCGCAGGGAGAACTTTGCCTAATTGCTACTGCGGTGATCCCTCTCTAGGCCTCTCACTTGTCTGGATGCGTGCGCGAGACCAACCCTCACCGCCTGGACTCGTTCACCTGGAGCGTAGTAGCTTGGAGCGAAGCTTGCAAGCAAGCTTGCTTGAGTTTCAAGGGCGGAAAGGAGGCCAGACCTGAAATCACTCAATACGGCCTTGTGACCTCATTAGACCACATGGGTAGCTTCGACGTGTTACAGCAAAGGTGAAGCGGTGGGTGGCTAGCCACGGGGCGACCTAGGCGTGCGTGCCTAGGTCACTCTGTGGCCATGGTGATGGGTGTGGTCGGGGGGAGGTTGGGGCGGTGATGGCGGTTGATGGAAGGACGGAATGTGCTCAGTGGATGATGGCAGAGGTGCTGAGGTGGTTGGCGAGGTGGGTGGGTGCGTGGAGTGGTGGATGCACCTTGCCGGTGGTCTGTTGGAGGTGGAGAAGGTGATCGTGATATGTGGTTGTCGGGGCGTGAAATTAGAAATAGATAAAGGGAAAAGAAAAAGTAAAGGAAGGGGACTTATCTGCGAGGTACTGGACGAAGGGGGAGCAGAGGAGGTGGATGACACGTATTTGCCATCGTTGGAGACGAAAACCCTAAGGTGAGGATGACGGCGACGAGGAAGGGGTCAGAGAGGCTCACGCAGGTACGACGCAATGCGGAGCGAGGCAGAGATGAATTTGCCTCTGGTATGGTAGCAGAGTGACGAGAAGAGGGAGGAGAGGTCGTTAGAGCTTGCGGGCAGATGGCCAGAGATGAGGGAGGATGGAATTCAGGGGAATTCTCAGGCCAAAACAAGCTTGGAAGATGCGGCCGGACCTGAGGCTACTTTTAAAGGCACAGGCAGAGGGCCTTGTGCTTGGAAGGTGAGCTTCCAAGCGTGAGACTCTCGCCGGAGGCAGGAGCATTCGCACGAGAGGTATGAGGTGAATCAGGGCATGGGGAGCTGCTCAGGCGGTAGGGGACTTCTCAGAGAACCCCCTTCAAATCTAAGAGCAGTTCCCTGGGGAAGAGAGGAGAAATCCTCCTCGAAACTTCGCCGGAGGTATGGGTCTTCTGCTGCAATGGTAGAGGGACCCGAATGCACAAAGTGATGAAGAAGATGAGGGGATTTTCGCAAGGGTTTTCAAAAGTTAGGGGCTAGAATGTAATTGGGTGGATTATTTTGCAAAGTAGGTCAAGATGACCTTCCCTTAGATCCAAATTTTGGTACAAATCTAATTTGGGGCTAAAGAATCCAATGGTGAAGTTGGATTTTAGGTTTGAGCACGTTTGACTGGACATTTTGCACAAAAACCAAATTAGGTCAAATATCGAGCTCGGACCCCAATCTAGGTCAAAATAGGTTCTAAAGGCCAAATTGAAGGTTCTAAACCCTAGGGGATATTTTTCCATGAATTTTAGAGGGTTTAGTTGATTTTTATCTTGATTGGAACCTTGTGAAATTAGGTGGGCTTGTTTTAGGGTTACAGAATGTCATTTATTCTTAAATTTCACAATAACCATTCTCTGATTGAACCATCCTACTTTTTCTCTTATTAAGTCCAATTGACTTATGTCTAGATCCTGAGAAATCTCGTTGATGTACTACAATAGTAAAATTATAGTTTTATCCTTTGTTTCATGTTTTCTTTCCAGATCAGTGATCCCTTGAATTAGGCCTTTCTCTTGGTTATGTAGGAGCTTTTATTATCTTTTTTTAGGTCGAAAAGAGCTAGTTAGGGCTCATGATGTGGCTCATGATGAGATTCTCATCAGGAGCCACCTACAGAGGCCACTTGACCTTGAAATTCTTGTCGCTTTTCCCGAGGCTCTGACACGAAACATAGTACAGGACACGTGGAATTTTGAGGACCTAAAGTCAATGTTTAAGGAAGTACATATTCAGGTCCCTCTCCTCGAGGCAATTGATCACATCCCCACTGTCGCTAGGTTCTTCAAGGACTATTGTACCCTGAAGCGACAACCTAGAATTGTATGACAGGCGGTACTGTCAAATGAGGCTAGTGCCGTGATTCTAGCGGACTTACCGCCGAAAAAGGAAGACCCTGGTACCCCACTCATATCTTGCTTCTTGCAGGATTCTCCATTTGGTCGGGCCCTTCTAGATCTGCATTCGTCCATCAACCTGACTCCCACTGTCGTATTTGATCGATTTCGATTTGGGGAGTTAAAGCTAACCTCGGTCACGATTCAGCTGGCTGATAGATCAGTAAAGACTCTGAGGGGGGTGGTTGAGAACGTGATCGTAAAAGTCCGCGGATTCTTCTTTCCCGCAAACTTTTTCGTTCTCGATATGGAAGTTCCTCCTAATCTCCGAGATGCACCAATCATTTTGGGTCGCCCATTTCTAGCGACAGCCCGAGCAAACATTGATTTTGCATCCGGGTGTATGGAGATAGCCATAGGTAATGAACGACTTCGACTTGACATATTCAGGGCATCAAGGAATTTTGATTGTGATCGCATAGAGGAGGATGGTGAAGATGAAGATTCGGCATATTGTAGTAACATTGGGCTCCTTTGTGACGACCCAATGTCTCATTCGTCTACACTATCACGGTTCTTGGACCTCGATCCACAAGGGACTAAGACCACTGCACTGCACATATCTCCCCGTGGATCTGATTGTTTAGGGTGTGGTTCTGACCATAGCACCCCTGAATCTAGCTATCCTGATCCGTACACTACTGGATTGCCCCTGTGGTTACAAGAAGACATGACCACAGCTAAGACCATCCTTGAGGACTCCTTTAGCTACTCATTCACATCAAGGCCAAGCCTCGACCTCCTTGTTTGTGCAACAACCC
This sequence comes from Thalassia testudinum, assembly GCA_037157565.1. Lineage (NCBI taxonomy): Eukaryota > Viridiplantae > Streptophyta > Magnoliopsida > Alismatales > Hydrocharitaceae > Thalassia > Thalassia testudinum. The sequence goes on along the minus strand of JAZHRO010000054.1, from coordinate 21,402,271 downwards.
AACCTAATCGATATTTCTTCTAATTCATCTGAACCTGATTCTCCTTCATCCATTATCATGGCACAACTAGCAAAAGAAAATAATCTTGAAAATCAACTTCAGCAGTGATCTATTCCAAGCCTTTGTAAACCCACCACAGCGTCCAATGATGCGAGATCACTATAATCCTACTGTGGTGGCAATTGAACCTCGAGTAGAAATCCCCACTGGAGGTCCTGACACTGAACTCAAGCCCAAGATGATTCATGCCATTCCCAAATTCCATGGGCGTAATTTCGAAGATCCTTTCTAGCATATCAAGCAATTCAAGCATCTAGCCCAGATCTTCGGGTTAGAAGCTCAAAATCGGGATGTTCTACTCATGAAAATATTCTCCTCCTCTCTCATGGATAAAGCTGCTCATTGGTACCAAACCCAAATGCGTCCAATCAACACCTGGGCAGAACTTCAATCCGAGTTTTTGAGAAAGTTCTTCCCTATTGGTCGGACAAATGGTTTATGGCACCAGATCACACATTTCACACAACAAGCAGGAGAACCACTTCATGAGGCATGGGATAGTTTTCTGGATCTCATGCGAAAGTGCCCCTACCACGGAGTTCCTAATGGGAACAAGTCCAGTCTTTTTACCAGGGATTCCATGAAGATATTCGATTATTCGTCAATGCAACCTGAAGAGGAAACATCATGGGTCAACACGAAGACATCGTGCGGGAGATTCTTGAGAATATGTGCAAGAACTCCATCAATAATGAATCCATGGGCATGTTCGACTGGATGAATGCCCGTGCATTGACGAATCCAAAGGGAGCACACGAGACGCAGGGTCTGTCCTCTTCCGTCGACTTGGAACTGATGGCCAGTCATCTGGATAAGGTCTCTATTATTGAGAAAAAGGTGGATGAGCTAACTCGATATTTGCAGCAAGCCACCTCTGCGCAAAACACATTCATGCAACCACTCTCTGGCAGGGAGGCTGTGCACAACCTTTATCACTGACCTTCTTAGGGGATGGACCTGCATCCACCCCCGTCTGTTTCTGATTTCAGAGGAAACTCTGGACACACCTACTCTAGTTGGGGGAACTCTGAACCCTCGTATTCTAACTTTCCTGAGGTTCCTCAGACCTGCAAGGACCTTAACACGATTTAGAATGATCCATTCTTAAACACTTACAATTCTGGATGGCGTAATCATCCCAATTTCAAGTGGTTAGGCAATAATCAAAACCAGAGACCTCAATATCAGCCCCGACCACAAGCTCCTTGTCTATATCAGTCGCCTCAGCCTCAGCCTAACCCAACTTATCAATCTGTGCTGACCCATACAGATCAAATACTCTTATCCTACAGACTTTGGTTGACATTCAGAAGACGAATGCGACTATGCAAAAACAGCACAGAGACGAGATCACAGAGGTTCGCAATCAACTTTCCCATATGGCAAATCCTCGCCAACTTGGGGCACTTCCTTCACAACCTCTGCCTAATTCAAATAACGTGCTGAACCAGAGGCACGTTATGAACCCAAATCCGAGCCAAGCTCACTTTGTTTATCAAGCCCCTTCTACTCCATCACCCGGCGAGATGGAGGCTTCGACATCATATATGGGTTACCAACAGCAAGCACCTCTTTTACCCACACCAAACTAGAACCAGGCGGGATTAAATTCTGTTACTACCCGCACTGGCAAAACAACACAGGACGCACCTTATCCAAGCCACTCCCAGCCTGGTAATACAACCCTAACCCTAGGATAGTCATCCAGGACACCTTTATCCCAGATCAAGAACCTGGACCCATTCTAGAGGAACCATCTAAGGTTCCATTCCCTGAGGCCTTAACCAAGGGAAAAAGAATAACCAAAACTGTGGTACCTGAGGAGGACCTGGTTAAGCTCTTTGAGCAGGTTCATATAAACATCCCCTTGATGGATGCGATACGCCACGTACCGGCTTATGCACAATTTCTGAAAGATGTGTGTACACCTAAGCGTAAGTTGCGAACTAAAGGCGGGAATCCAATCGTACTGTCAGAGCAAGCCAGCTTTGTCATTTTGATCAAACTCCCGCCTAAGGCAAAAGACCCATTCACCCCTCTGATCTCATGTGAAATCAGTGATATGCAATTCGACTGAGTTTTATTAGACTTAGGAGCTTCCATAAATTTGATACCTACAACCCCACTAGACTACTTTGAGGAATCTGAGCTTAAACGGATTGAAATGACTTTACAGCTAGCCGACCGATCAATTAAGTCACCAAAAGGAATTCTTGAGGATGTCATAGTTAGGGTACATGATTTCTATTTTCCAATGGATTTTATCCTCTTAGACATGGATGCTCTTGAGAATATGAAGAATACACCGATCATACTAGGGAGACCCTTTCTGGCCACTACTAAGGCCAATATCAATTGTGAGGAGGACCAAATTGAATTAAAATTTGGGAGCAAGATACTAAAGTTCAACATCTTTAAGGCCCAACAAGGAATTAATTACGAAGTCATAGAACAAATTTGCGATATCGAAGCTGTGCTTGATGACTTTATCGAGGAAAAACCAACTATTTCTGATTAACCATAGGAGGATCAAAACCCATAATTAGAGGAGCCCGAACTCAACCTAGACACACTCATAGCTCCTTCCTTTACTCCCGACACCCACCCTGAACCACCTGCTGCTATTGACAACCCGATTTTGGAATTAAAGCCTCTTCCCGATCATCTTAAGTACGCCTTTTTGGGTTCTAATCAAACGATTCCTGTGATTATCAACTCCCGACTCACACCTGATCAAGAAACACACCTAATTTCTATTCTCCAGCAACATCAAAGAGCCATTGGATGAACTCCCGATGATTTGATTGGTATCAGCCCTTCATACTGCACACATCACATCTACATTGAAGAGGGCTCATGACCATCCCGTGAAATGCAGAGATGGCTGAATCCAAATCAGCAGGATGTCGCGAAAAAGGAGATCATCAAGTGGTTAGATGTAGGGATCATCTACCCGATTTCCAACAGTCGGTGGCTGAGCCCAATCCAAGTTGTGCCTAAAAAGGCAGGGCTGACCATCATTACGACTGAAAGCAGGGAAACCATACCGACCCGTATAGCAAACTCGTGGAGAGTCTACATTGATTACAGAAGACTCAATTCCTCCACGAAGAAGAATCATTTCCCACCACCTTTCATTGATCAGATTCTCAAGAAACTAGCGGGAAATCAATTCTTCTGCTTTCTAGACGGGTACTCTGGTTATAATTAGGTCGCAATCCATCCTGAGGACCAAGAAAAGACCACCTTCACCTGCCCCTTCGGAATATATGCATTCCGAAGGATGCCGTTCAGTCTTTGCAATGCACCCACTACATTTTAGCGGTGCATGCTTGCCATATTCTTAAATATGGTAGGTGAATACCTTGAAGTCTTCATGGACGACTTCTCGGTATTTGGTGAAACATTTGATGATTGCCTCTTGCACTTGGTCCAGATCCTCAGGCGATGCATCGACGTGAACTTGGTTCTTTCTTGGGAAAAGAGCCACTTCATGGTACCTGAGGGAATTGTCCTGGGACATCTCATCTATGAAAAAGGCATCCAGGTTGATCAAGCCAAGGTAAATTTGATTTCCAAACTCCCTATGCCTAGCTCAGTCAAAGACATCCGATCCTTCCTGGAGCACGTCGATTTTTACCATCGATTCATTCCCGATTTCGCGAAAATTGCGTGCCCCCTCACTAATCTTCTATCTAAGGATATCCCCTTTGAAATCTCTAAGGAGTGCACTCAGGCGTTTGAGATCCTACATGATCGAGTAACTCAAGCACCTATCCTGTAGTCTCCTAATTGGTCTCAACTCTTTGAGATCATGTGCGATGCATCTGATTATGCTGTAGGGGCGATACTTGGGCAGAAAATAGACAGGAAACCTGTGGTCATCTACTATGCTAGCAAGACACTTGATGAGGCTCAGCATAACTATATAGTTATTGAGAAAGAGCTGCTAGCCGTAGTATTTGCCTGGGAAAAGTTCAGATCATATCTTTTGGGGTCCCATGTTATCATATACTCAGATCACACTACAGTGAGGCATCTCCTTGTGAAGGAATCGAAATATCGACTAATTCGCTGGATGTTGCTATTGCAAGAGTTCAATCTCGGGATTCGCGACAAAGCGGGAAAACAGAATGTGGTAGCTGACCACTTGTCCCATCTTCCTTCTTTCATCATCTACCCGTTAGGTCTAATCACTGAGCATTTTCTGGACGAGCACCTACTAGCCATTCACAATCTCCCTTGGTTTGCTAATATTATAAACTACTTGGTTACAGGAAAAGTTCCGCTAGATTGGCTAACTTCCAAGCGGGACAAATTGATTTTCGAGGCCAAGTACTATATTTGGGAGGAACCATACCTTTTCCACATCGGCAATGATCAGGTGATCTGGAGATGCATTCCTGACGACGAGGTCAATGACGTAATGTCATTCTGTCACTACTAGGCTTGCAGTCCCCATTTCTCTAGGCGTAAAACCGTAACAAAAATTCTCCAGTGTGGGTTCTTTTGGCCCACTTTGTTCAAAGATGCACAGATGTATTGTAGGGCATGCGCTCATTGTCTGACCCTCGGCAACATGGACCTGCAGGATATGATGCCCTTGAACTCGATTATTGTGTGCGAAATCTTTGACATATGGGGAATGGATTTCATGGGACCCTTTCCTGGATCTAATGGCTTCAAAAACATTTTACTCGCTGTTGGTTATGCCTCTAAATGGGTCGAAGTCGTCCCCACGAGAACTAGTGATCATAAAGTTGTCCTCTGATTTATCCAGGAGAACATCTTTACCAGATTTGGGGTTTCTAAGGCCATCATCAACGATGGTGGGTCTCATTTTACCAATGTGCACTTCCAGTCCCTGATGAACAAGTACAGGGTGTCACATCGTATCTCGACTCCTTACCACCCCCAGACTGATGGACTGGCAGCACTGTCAAATCGAGAGATCAAGAAGATCCTTCAGGTCACTGTTCGGCTTGATCGAAAAGATTGGTATACTCGCCTTCTAGAAGCCTTGTGGTCCTATAGGACCGCCCACAAGACCTAGTTAGGCATGTATCCCTTCATATTAGTGTATGGTAAGGCATATCACCTTCTCGTCGAGATGGAGCACAAGGCCTATTGGGCAGTATGAAAGTTGCAATTGAGTGAGATCGAGGAACTACGCAATGATGTGTATGAGAACTCGCGTATTTACAAAGAGCGGGTTAAAGCCTTCCGTGACAGGCACATTGTGCGAAAATCTTTCCACCCTGGTCAGAAAGTTCTACTTTTTGATGCCAAACTCAAATTGTTCCCAGGAAAACTCAGATCAAAATGGATTGGACCATTCTTGGTGAGACGAATCTTTGGAAATTGAGTTATTGAAATCAACCAACCTAGCCTTGATTCAGAACCCTTTGTTGTGAACGGTTGGAGCCTTAATCTGTTCATTGAACTCATCGATGCGAACAGGGCTGAGGTATCTTTTGATCTTCATTCTCCCTGAGCTTATTACGCCCGGCTGATGGCGTTAAACTTAGCGCTTAACGGGAGGCAACCCGTCATCTTTTTGAAAAACTCGAAACCCTTCTTGGCACATCTTATGCTGAACTTATATTGCACTTTAGGGTTCATCCATTAGAATAGACGACTCTACCTCTGGTACCCATATCTGAGCTTGAAATCGTCTGCAATAGTTACCCCGACCCATCCACCCACCCAACACTTGTTCTAATGAATAATCTAAGCTGAACTCGAACCCACTTAATTTACAATGAGGACATTGCAAATCAAAGGCATGGGGGGTATTAAAGTGCAAAACACTATGAAAATCACTTCACAAGAAAGGGTTTCATAAAAAATATCACATATTCCAAAAAGCCAAAAAAATAAAAAATTGAAAAAGAAAAAAAATAAAAGAAGGGAGGAAATTTTGAATTGATTGCATATCATTTGTTGAGGAGAAAAGGGGACGAGATAAAAATATCTAAAAGGAGTACAATTTGAAAAGAGAAAAAGAGACAGTCATTAATAAAAGATTAAGGAATTGACTTAGTTTTAGACCAAATCAAAAGAAAGAAAATGAAAGATAAAAAGTGATAAGAGACAAAAAGAGATTTGTAGGAATGCTAATCTTAGGCCTCTTGGGCAGCGATCCTAGGCTTAAAAATTTAAGTATCCGCTAAGATCTGGATAGTCCTCAAGTGGTTGGGGAAACTGCGAAGCTTAAGTATTATGTTTAAGGTGATGAGTCCATTTTAATGGACTAATATTACGCCTAAGTAACTTTAATTATATCTTTTAGGTTTGTTAATAACTATATTAAGTTATAGAAGGTTTGCATGCATCATAATTTAGGTTTACATTTATTCTATAACTTAATAGGTTCTTTTTATGTGCAGGAAAAATAATTGCAAAAAGGAGGGGAAAAGGATAAATTATCCTTTTTCAAATCACTGGCGGCTGTTCTTTTCCCCATTCTCTGGGGAACCCTCAACAGCCGCCGGCCAGAGATAGTTAAGGGATTTGAAAATCCCTTAACTCTCTGAGGTGCAACGGAGAAGTTAAAAGGAAGAGGAGGGGAGCAAAGAAGAATCATCTTCATTGACGGGTCCTTCTTCCTCCCCCTGGGGGGATATCCTTCCTCTCCACTGTGGAGAGAGTATGCACTGTGGAGAGAATACACACTGTGGAGAAGGCACACCACCTCCTCCTACCCTAGCCAAGCCACCGCGCCATCACCCTACTAAGAGCCCGCAGGCGCAACACCAAGCCCTCCAGCGCCCCCCTGTTGCAGGCAATTCTCCAGCCTGCGTGCCCACACGCACCCCTGCAGCCACATGCAGCGTGCAACCGCGCACCTTCCAGCACACCAAGCCCTCCAGCTCACCTCCCTACAGGTGCTTACGCCATCTCCAGCACGCCTTCCTGCCCATTAGCCACTACAGGCGCTCTCTTCCCGCACGCCATCTCCAGCACCCGTCATCACCTTCTGCCCAAGCCATAGCAGGCGCGCACGCCACCTGCCCGTGCTCCCAGCACGCGCACGCCTGCGCGCCTCTCCCTCCAGCCACAACAGGCGTGCACGCCATCTCCAGCCACTGCAGACCGCATCCTCAGGCGCTCTCAACCGTGCGCCATCTCCCTCCAGCCACTGCAGACCGCATCCTGCAAGCGCCTGCCCGCGCACCAGCGCACGCGCGCACGCTCGCATAGCCGCAGGCACCGCAGCAGCACCTCCGCCTTCTTGCTCCACAGGTCGGAGCTCCGGCCACCGTCGCCGGCCGCCTCCGGCCACCTGCATCGCCGCCGCTGCCACCATCGGAGAGCTCGCGACCTCGCCGTCCTCCTGATCCTTGCATCAATCCCCGCAGTGCTCTCCCTCTCTCGCAAGGAGGAGAGAGGAAAAAAGCCCTGTTTTCCTCTCAATTAAAATTTACATTCAATGCCATTGCCACCTAATTTGATTTTATTATTATTATTATTATATTGTGGTAGAATTGCGTTCAAACACTCATAGTTCTTTATAATTGCATGGTATTGATATTAACTAATTTAAAGCTTGATTTTGGACTTAATTTAAGTACTAATTGTCTTTAGTACACATCACGTGAAAATTGCATGAATTCATCCTAAATTTATTGAGGATTTCTGTGAGGGAAAACTGTACTTATACCCTTCACTTTTTAGGTTATTGCAAATCTACTTTCCTTCACATTTTAAGTCTGATTTGAAAAGGGATTTCACACTATCCGAAATAACATTAAATAATTAAATATTGATTGCATCATTGCCTCCCTGTGGACACGACTCGCTCTTCTGCGGGTGGTTATTTTCATTATTTTTGATTAGTCAATTTTTCCACCACTTAAATACTATAACGCTAAGCGAAAAGTCGGCTATCATAAGGCTTAGGGATTATTCGGTCTCATTAACTGACCACTGGTTTGTGGGACTCGGTAACCTAAGCATCCCAATCCACACACAGTTTAGTTCAGTGCTCTTAAATTTGGAAATCACGCAAAATGCGTTAAATATGTTTTGAAAAAGTTACCTAGATTAAGAGCGACTGATCAACATAAGTTGATTTGGATGAGTTCCCGAAAATGCACAATAACATATCGTCTCCTCGGTGCTTGTCTCTTAGGATATCTAAATATCCTACCAAGGGCATGTAAGCACCTTGTGCTGGTTCAGATGCCATGCGCGGCATTATCATGAAATATCGATTGCCAGGGTCTGGATTTAGCTACAGAATGCCATGTGCAGGATTATCTCGAAATCTCGAAAGCCAGGGTTCTGGGGGTTTCCATGGGCGATGCTATCTCAAAGCATCGATTGCCAGGGACCTTGCGAGGATTGATGATGGGAACTAGGAATCCGATATAGACCGTGTTGTAAAGCTAATACGAGGCTAAAAAAAAAAAAGAGAGAGAAAACTCTCCAAAAATAAAGAAAAGTTCTCTACCTGTCTCTTACAAAAAAAATGCACTGCAAACTGAACCTAGGTTAAAACATGTTACAAGCACGGGTGCTTTAACCGCGGAGTTCGACGAAACTTAGGTTAGTTCCTGTGGGCCTTAGAAACCTTCGCGGTGGACTGAGGCTAGAGCTGGTCAGGTTTGGATCTTTGTTGGTACTTGAGTACCTCTAGGCCTACCATCGGTATTCTGACCTAATCCACAAAAGAAAGCACACATCAGAGTTTTGAATATGGAAAGGCATATGGTCTAGAATTAAAGATAATTCCATGAGATTTTGCTAAGGGACTAGCAAAAGCTAGGCATGGGGGTAATTTGTGTGAGAGTGGGTGTGTTCGGGGGCATGTTTGGGTGAGCGATTGGTGGAATTAGGTTAGGGCTTTTGTTCGTGGAGTGATGGAGGAGTTGATAGGGGTGGTAGCCGGGAGATTTGTGCAGTGGCTCGGCCGATAGGCATCGCCGAAGCTTCGCCGGAGCGGAAGAAGGTGACAGTGTTGAGGGAGAATCAGTGGTTGCGCGTGTGAGAGTGCGAAAAAAAAAGTATAGTGAGAGAGAGAGTGGTAGAGGAACCTAGGGACGCGATAGAGAGACGGAGGGCTCCGATGTTGGTCGATTTGAGCCGGAGAAGGAAGATAGTGTGGCGAGGTGGCGACATCGATTGCGTGAAATGACCTGTCGCCTTTTGGTCCTTTAAGACGTCTGGACAGACGTCTGGAGAGAGAGCCAAATGTCTAAAAATGCTTTTCTTTTCGACGCGTATAGTGCACACGCCACTCCCTCACCCACGCCTCATGATGAGACACTGATCATGATCTCTAATTACCCCTAATTAACTAGTCTTCCTAGTTAATTAGCTAAGATTATGAATATATAAGGGTTAATTATAGAATAAGGGACATTTAGTCAAGGACCTTAAAATAAGTTAAAAATGACATTTTATCATTTAATTAACATTATTAATAATTCAGTTAATAATTGGACTCGAATTCCTATTAATCATTCCCTTAATTAATAAGATAAGTAACTTAAACTTAATGTAAACCTAAGTATACAATAACTTAAGTGATTTTACTTAATCTAATAAATTAACCTAAAAAGGTCAAAAATGTAAATTCAAAGTGTAAACATAATATTTACCTTATTTACTAACATATATAAAAAGTTAAAAAAGATCTAAATTAAAATAAACCTTCAAAACCTGGGTTTACATTTTAGTCCTTAATATTCATTACAGTCGGGTCCTTATTTCTCACACAGGTCCTTAAGTTTTATTGCTTTTATGTCCCTCTTCGTCTTCTTCTCCTTCACTCGAATGAACGGCTGGCGGCAAAGAGTCACCCCACCGCGCGATCACCATCCTGCCGACATCATTCCTCTTTGTCCAAGCTCTTGCAGCTTGCGCTCACCACCTCTATTTCATCCATTGGTCTGGATTAACCGAAAATCCTATTTTTCAGTGGGAGATAACCTCACCGTCGTCGGAGACGATGACGGAGGTTAAGCTCCTCGAGCTCCTTCTTTGGCCAGACCCCGCCACTCTCTTCGTCGCAAACTGCTATAAATACCCCTTCACACCTCTGATTTTATTCAAGTTGGCTCCCTTCCCTCTTCTAACACTGTAGCCAACTTCGATAGGCTATTCATCCAAAACTCCGATGACTTCCCATTCCATTTTCTGACTTCCTTCGTCCATCTTAAGCAGCCGAGGAGATCCGCCGTGGTCTTCCGCACCTCTGACAAAGGCACCGACCCTAGGAATCCTTCGCTCTAGCTCAAATCCGCCTGCCAGAGATCTTTCTTCAATCCTCTGATTTCGTTGTCCGCTATGAACCTTCGGCGGAACCCTATTGACCCCTTTGTCCAGGTAACAGGAGACTAGGAGTAGGAGTAGGAGTAGGCTAGCTTAGTTAGTTAGTTTAGTTAGTTAGATTAGAGTAATGTCAGAATTTAGTTTAATCTCCTTTGACTCCGGCGAGTTCCTTGAGCTCGCCAGAGCTTCAATCTTGTCTTTTAATTCACTGTTCACTTTCCTGTATCTTCCATGATCATTTCTAAATCACTTAATCGTTTAATTGAATCACCTAATCGCCTAATTCATATCTCACCTTCACCGACTACTGACATTGTCCATGGTGACAGTAGTCGAGTTAATTTCACCTCCACTGGGTTCTTTCATCACCTATCACCACTTATGAACCCTAATCGACACTATAATACCTATAATTACCACATATAATTAAACAGCCAAAATTTAATTTAGTTCCTGAGCTTGTTGTCCATGGCAGATCAGGAACAGTTCAAACTATAAATTAAATACATATTTATGAATATTAACATCTGTTGACTTGTTTTAACCCCTCAATCGAGTGGTTAAACAAGTCCTGAGCTTTAACCACTCAGATCTTTTAAGAAAATAATTTCACTATCAAATCTTACATTTAATGAGACAAATGAGGAATTAAACGTGATACTGAGGTACCTTGCAACCTAAGGATCCTTTTTGAATCAAAAAATGGTTAGTTTTGTAAATCTGTATACAATTTTATATTTTCTGGACTCACTGGAGCTCCGGCGAGCTTCGGCAAGCCATTCTTGAGTTTCAGCCTCTAAAACTTACTGTGTAGCTCCAGAATAGTATAATAAGGATCACTGATTGTTTTAAAGATATTTGTTTAAGGATTTAACCACTAGACCTATAGATTTGACTTCATCTTCCCCAACTCTGGCGGAGTTGGAGAAGTCTGTTTAAAGAGATTTGAGAAGCATTTAATGAGCTCAGAAGCTTCAGTGCGATGCACTAAAGCTATTTAAACCCTCAGAACAATGTAACAACTTTCCATTTACTCTGTCGAACACACACCTTTTTCAGTTCAAGCGGCTAGCCTTTAACCATAGGAATTAAGGTTAGAACACCTTTCTGAAGATCTGAATAAGTTCTGGATGATGAGAAGACTTTATTTGAGGCATTAATTTCTTGAGAGAAGACTTTAAACAGAAAGTCAATTTTCGAGCTTCCATAGTCAAACATGAGTCTATTAATGGAGTTCTGAGCTTGAATTGAGGAATTGAGATGTGAAAACTGTTTCTGGGATCTTATTTGATGATCTGAAAGTGATTAAAGTGAGCTCAAGTTAATGAATGTTTGAGAATTTAGTTTCTGCCAATTTGGGTTACTTTCGAACACAAACCAACAGGAGAAGCATTTTGATGAAATTTGAATTTAAAACCTGCCTAGATTGATCTGTTATAACCCTTAGAATTAATCTAAATTGATTAGAAACACTTTTAAGTGTCTGTTGCACATTTTGATGTTTGAAATTTGAACTCTGAAGCTTTTAGAGAAGTGAAGAGCTTCTCTGCAGGTCCTGAAGGTCTTAAGAACTTAAAACCTACTCTAACAGAAGTGGAATCACTTATATAACATGTACAGACCTTTTAATAAAAGAGAGAAGTCCATCTGAGGACTCTACTGACTTAATTTCACTTCCAGGTTTAAAATTACCCCATAGGAACCCCTGATTTCATCTTTCAAATTAAAAAGGAAAACATCATTAAAACATTAAATTGACCCTGCAATTGTGTAGATTACCCTTAGAGCTTTCCAACAAACTTGAAATCATTCGATTTGGAGCTCTGGGTAGAAAGTTATGAACATTTGAATTCGGGTCTGGAAGGGGTAGGATAGTCTCACCTCGATTGTTCACGAGCGCGCGCCTGGGGATAAAAGTAATTCACTGCATGGCCTCTTCAGTCGTCAGTGCTCGGCGCACCAGTTACCAATTCCATCTGATCTGATCTGATCTGAGCATTGCATGTGTGTGTGTGTGCGGGCTTATGCCTGCGGGTGTGCACCCTTGGGGGCGTGTGAATGAGATTGTGCCCTAGGAGGGCGAGAGAGGCCTGGGAGGCCCGGTTGAGCCGAAATGGCTTGAGACTTGAACCAATAAAAATAAATCTAAAGCGAACCTAATTGAGATTAGGCGAGGACCGAGTAGGGTCTGGTCCTACTCTGGTCTCAGGGTGCTGTGTATCCTCGAAAGGACCTCGCCGTAAATAAAATAACTTTTGGTTAAGAAAGTAAAAAAACCCGGTTCAGCTAAAGAACTTAAGGAAAAGAGAAGCCGCTGAAGGATGTTAAGTTAAAGCTAAGTGTTGAAGCTGAAAGCTAAAGGAGCACAGGCGCTAAGGAGTATCAAGGAAAAGAGACTAAGGAACAAAGGAAAAAAACTAAGGGAAGAAGAGAAGGCAGGAGAAGACTAAGGGAAAAAGAATAAGAGACAGGAAGAGAAGAAGGTAGAAACAACAGAAGAAAGAGAGCTCGAGAGAAGAAAATAAAAGAAAGAAAGAAGAAAATGAGAGGCTGAAGAAAATAAAAAGGCATCAATACTTTGGAAAATAAATGAATTTTTCTTACATCATTATCTTTTGGTTCTTAATTGTAAAAAGGCATGTTTTAATAGAATAACTTTTTATTGCCTTAATTTCTTTTGAAATAAAATTGAAAACAAATATCATTTTGAGTAAATATGTTTTGCATATGGAATTTTGTATATCCTTTATAGTTTAAATATTTTGACAAAATTCATGTTTTTAAAATCAAATTAGTTATACCTCCTAAACTTATAGAGAAATTAAAGAGAATTGGTGAATTTGGAGAAAATTATTATACCTCCCTGTGAATGACCTGGATTCAACCAGAAAAAATTTCTAAAATGTTAGGTTAATTCGTCCCTATACTACACAACCGACACAACTTCGAGTTAATCTAAGTGATTTCTTCTACTCTTGATTAAGTGAAATTAACTTAATTACTGAGTTGAGTGGAAACCACATAACCACCTTACGCCTCACCCTGCGATAGCCATTACCTACACCACGCACCACTCCTATGACACCACACCTCTCCCCTCACCTTCTCTCCCTTTATAAACCCCCTCCTCCTCCTCTCCATTTCACACCACCACAGTCGAGCGAGAGAGACAGCAGGGAGCCGGAGAGAGAGAGCAAGCGGAGAGCGGGTCTGGGTGTGAGAGCGGAGGGCGATGTGCTGCTCTGTTGCAGCATCTGCTGTGAGGAAAGCCAGAGCGGTTCCACGGAAGTCATTTTTTTCTGCGGAATCAGACGTCCAAATCGACATCCATATGTCTTACCAGACGTCCGAAGGTAGAATGAGACGTTTGGTAGAGATCTATTTTCCATATTTTTCTATGACGAGTCTTGACAATGTGTATGTATGTGTCAGAGGTTGGGAGGCGTGACAGAACGAGGATCGAGGCGATTTCGGACATCCAGGAGCATCTCCAGACATCTGACAGAACTCCCAGATGTCGGCACTGCATTCCAGAAGTCTGATAGAGGCGCTCGAGAGAGGTATGCCTGCGAGTTGGTTTAAGACGTCTGACCCCCTTTCCCAGACATCTGATTTCTATCAGCCTCGTGTTTTAGGCCCGTTCAAGGCCCAAACGATGTCGGTTTTCTGTAAACGAAACATCATTGTGTTTCATATGAATTTCTTCATGTAATGGTTGCCTGTCTGGATCTTTTGGAATCCTTTTGACCTGTCCATCCAAGTCTTAGGTCTCCAGTTTGTCAGGTGTATGGAACCTGCGGAGACGTCGGGAGCTGCTGTATGAGCCCCTATTCCACTCGGTTATCCTGATAGACTGGTTCTGACTATAAATCTCCAAGATTTATAAAATGCATGAAATTAGTTAAACCTAGGATGTGAGATGAACCTTAGGAAGAAATAAACATATATATCTATTTGATTGAATCCTAGGTTATGATATGAACACTAGGGATAGAAAAGATGCATGTGTAGAGAGATGGATGATTAAATTAATCAAAAGCTGCTTGTGCTACCAGAAATGAACTACATTATAGATAGGAAAAATGAACTTGTACTGTGGAAACGGAGATGCCTGTTCTGTATGTAACAAACTAGATATGGAATAAAGAAAAGTTCATGTACGAACCCTACGAGGAATGCAGAACGAGATAAGAATACTGTAATACAGAGAACTAGATGGTTCTGGAATTTGTCTCCCACAGGCGGCCATTAAGCGAAATAAGTTGACCTTCATGTACATGGTACCAAAGAGAGCAACTATCCCTTGCAGTGTAGAGGGGAGCTTGTCGCCTTTGGGTTTGGACCCAGGGTGGGTTTGGCCACTCTACATCGACTCTTGCTACTTAGTGTAGGTGGGAGCTAGCTGCCCTAGGGGACCCAAAGTTAGGCATGGCCACCCTACACCAACTCTTGTTAGCCCATTGCGCAAACCAGGATAGTCAGACGAGGGTACGCGAACTGAGGGGCGAGACCCCTGTTCTGTTCTGAGAGGGCAAGGCCCTATACTGTTCCACGCTGTACGTTGAGGCGTACCCGCTAGTGGAAATGATTGACCGCGTGCCAGTGCGGGGTAGCTCCCCGTGCACTTATCAAGTATGCTGTAGTCACCACTACGTCACGACCGTGAC
Organism: Thalassia testudinum; assembly: GCA_037157565.1. Classification (NCBI taxonomy): domain Eukaryota; kingdom Viridiplantae; phylum Streptophyta; class Magnoliopsida; order Alismatales; family Hydrocharitaceae; genus Thalassia; species Thalassia testudinum. Next base: position 21,387,266 of record JAZHRO010000054.1, on the reverse strand, counting down.
CTCAGGGTGGTAGACCGGGTGTAGGGCTACCATGGAGGGACTCTCCCGACCAGGAGAGTGCCACGTGTGCATCCTATATCGCGGAAAACTGTAAGCAAAATCGTTCCTTTAGGGAACAAGAAGATTAAGTAATGTGATGGACCCTGATTAGATCTCTATACAAGAAAACCATTATAAGATAATTTGGATCGAAAAATAATCTGTTAAGCTTCTTGTTAAATGCATTTTATGTTTTAACCACCACTCTACTCAGCGTTAGCTGACTCCAGATATATATAACTTTGTACAGGTCAGGGATTTGAGCAGCCTGAGCCACAGGCTGTTGAGGACGATGGACCTAGTCGAGCCCAGCTATAGTTTCTACTGCTAGTCGTAGTGAGTTCCTGTAGTTATATTTTTAGTACATTTCCGTAATGGTCTCTATCTGCACTTGTTTGTTGTGATGGATGTACTCCTATTTTGAAGGCATGTAATATTCTAGTATTATTATTTTATTTCTTATTTTGTTGCCAATTTCTTTCTGCTTAGCTACTGTACTTGTGTGGTTACGGATTGATGCATGTTATTTGGTTATTTCTCGTTGGATGACTGGGTTTTGGGATTAGTCGAGGCGAGCCAATCTCGGTCCTGTAGGGATCTGGGTTCGAGTTGTGACACTACGGGTGACATGTCGATTTTCTGCTTTCGATTAAGTTTCTCAAATGAAATAACGCGTTTTTGTAGTATTTAAGTTGTGGAAAAATCGACTAATCAACAATAAAAATAACCACTCACAAAACAGTGGGTCGTGTCCACAGGGAGGCAATGATGCAATAAAATCTAGATTATTTCGTATTCTTTCAATCAAGTGCGAAATCCCTAATCAAATCCGACATCAAATGCGATGGAAAGAAGATGCACAATAACTCAAAAATATAAGGGTATATGTGTAATTCTTCCTCACTGAAATATTTAATAAATATGTGTTGATTTTATGTAATTTTCAATTGACATATATTAGATAAAATTTGTGCACATTTTAATCCCAAAACCAATGTTGAAACATGTGAATATCAATAACGCGAATTATCAGAAAGCATGAGTGTGCAGTCACAATTTCACCACAATAAAATAATCATAAATTAAAATTGATTTTTGGTGGCAATGGCATTGAATGTAATTTTTAATTAACTTAAAAATAGGGGATTTCACCTCTCTACTCCTTGCACATGGGAGAGAGGTTCAATCGAGGAGAGACTCCCACAGGAGGTTGGCTGAAGCGAGGCCGTCGCGGTGATGGCAGCGATGCGTTGTGAGTTGGCTGGAACCGGCGTGCCGGAGGAGAGGAGTGGCGGAGGTGGAGAAGCTGCAGCCAGCCGCGCGTGCTGTAGGTGCAAGGAGAGGGGGAGGCGTATGCGCTCGGTCGTTCTGCAGAGTGCATAGGCACGCGCAGACGTGGGTGTGGCTGCGGCTTTAAAGGGGCGCCTGTGGGCAAAAGGCGCAAGGGCGGTCTGCAGAGGGCGCGCACGGGCGGTGAGCTCCTGCAACACTTGAGGTGGGAGTGCTAGTGGTGTCGGCGCACTGCAGGCGGGATGGCACCAGAGAGGGCTGTGTCTGCGGGGCAGAAGGCGCAAGGGCGGTCTGCAGAGGGTGCGTACGGGCGGTGGTGAAGGCGCGCATCGCTTGTGGGCGTGGGTTTGCCTACAGGCTTGAAGGGGCACTTGCAGGCTTGAAGGAGTGCCTGCAGAGGATGGTGAAGGGTGGCGAGCGCCTACGGGCGCTTGGCATGCAGCGCCTGCGGGTCGCCTGCAGTGGAGAGGGCGCGATGCCTGCGGGCAGAAGGCTGGAAGCGTTGGTTGGACACAGGCGTTTGATAACACCACACAAGGGGGTAGTAATTAGGTTGAATATGGCCCATCTTTAGAATAAAAGGCACAACATAAGTAGAATAGGAGCATTGCATGCATCAAGTACCAAGATTGCTTATAAACTGTATTAATGGCCATTTGTGTAAAGCATTTGTCAAAGCAGGCCTCAGATGAGCAATCGGACAGCACGGATGGATTCAGAACGACGAACGGAGTCCAACGGACTCAAGATCGGCCAAATCCGACATCCGGAGCTCCCAAAATGGGCCCAAGAAATTCTGACCGTTGATCTGGAGATCAACGGCCCAGAGAGCGCCACGTCGCCCCGCCCCCACCGCTTGCACACCCTCAAGCCGGCCAAAGACGAATCTCGGCCGTTGATCTTCGATTGAACGACCGAGATCCGCGCGCTCGCCCGCGGTCGCCGCGACAAAGCGCGGGCGTGGCGCAACGGTTAGCGCGCACGCCCGCATCGCCGCGACGCATGTTCGAGCCGCGAGGAGCGGGATTTGAAGGCGGGCGAAGTGCGCGGAAAAATTGGGTCGCCCGATCTGCAGCGGGCGGCCACGATCTCGCCACGCGGCGCGACCGTAGTGCACGAGCGCCCACGCGCGCGTGCACGCCGGGCGGAAACGTGCGCGCACACGCGCGCCCAAGGGGTGATCTTAGCGCGGGTGCAGAAGGCTCTCAGCCAGCGGCCACGGATCGCGCGAAGAGGAATACCTGGGCGGGCAGCTGACCGGCGGCGAGAGGGCTACACCGACGCTTTTGGAAGCGGTTTTAGCGACGCTCTGGATGTCGCTAAAGCCCCTTCTTTTAGGAAGCCCTTAACTCTATTTAAACCCCCTCCTACCACCATTCAAGATATACTCTCCCACTTGCAACTACTCCACTCCTCTCATAGCTAGTTTTAGGCACTCTTGTAATCGCTGGAGACGACGAGCCGCCGACGGAGCCTCCTCCACCGCCGTGGCTGCCTCGTCGCTCTCCACTCTCTCTCTACCTCTCTCTCTCTCTTTTAAGCTTTCATTTACTTTTTTTGAAGCATGTATTTAATGTTGTAAACCATGAACTATGAATGCATGTTTAATGAAATTATTTTCCGTTCAGTCGCCATTTTAATTTCTGTTTAAAGTACATGATCAAAACTAAGAGCTTTCTAACCCTAAACTCTCTCTCTTGCTCTCGTTTTTCAAAACCGTCTCTTTCGCAAGCAAAACTCCGCCTTTTTCGTGACAACAAGTGAGAAACAAAATCTGATTTCCACGCCTCCCTGAGATCGACACTTGGACTCACCTCCGTTTACTTCTTTTAAAACCGACGTATCAAATGCGACTATAACGACACCTCTTAACACACACGCACTATAGCACGTCAGTTTTTGGCGCTGTTGCCTGGGAGGCAACAGATTTGTTTTATCACCTCCATTCCACATTCATTCTCACATCGTCTAATGCCCTATTTTCCTTTTCACTTGACGGTTGCAGGAATTCGGCGAATGGACGGCGAAGCGACGCATTCCACGACGGTAGCAAGGGAGTAGGCACCTCGAGGACCGATAGTGAGCAATCTCTCTCTCATTGTTTGCTTGCGTGAAAAAGCTAAAAAAAATTGGCGTGGTGAATGATTGCTTGACCCACATTCTTAACACATCACCCTACAAAAAAAATGTACACTCTAATATGCTGAATAAATTCTTGGAGTGTTCTTTTCTTTCTTGAGTGGTGTTTGCGAAGCCACCATGAGTTGACCTGAGCCGCACCACTCAACCCTAAAACTGACTCATCTAATAGAAGATGCATGATCATTAGGATGAGTACACTAGGGTTTTAGAGCCTCTACAAAATAAAAAGGAAATCTACTTTCAGCGAATTGTGTGCAGAACTTGACGTGCCCACTGAAACTTGGCTGAAAACACTAAGACACGTCAACCCTAAAAAGTACTAAAGTAAGGATGAAACATTAAAAGACACCACAACTTAATAAATCATTGCTTGAAAACCATGTTTTGCTAGAAGCACACACTTTGAAAGTGGAAAATTAAGAGGAACCACCCCAATCAACGCCTCATCACATCACCCTAAGCACAAGAACTATCCTAACCCTCTAAAACTGAGTAGACGTGCCCTAGGCAGGACTGAGTTAAGTCTCAAAAGGTGAGATTTTGTTCGCTAGGCACTTGGCTTTCATTCCCTTGGTAGAATCTGGTGACTAGGTTGTGGGGCAGTGTCAAACGACCGCAGTTGTGGGGTCTATGGAACCGGAGGTGCAAGCCAAAGGAAGAACCTTCCCTGCAATCCCCTCTTAAACAACCTGGCTAGATTAACCTCGGGAAGGGGAGTCCAGTGCTTACGGACTTAATCAACCTTTGTGAGATTTCTAGGTCTTCTAAGGAATACACCATAAGGACTAGGCTTGTTTGCTTGGTTGAGGACACAACTCTCTCACATCTGTTCTTCCCACATCCCTCCATTTCTTCCAAACCATGGATTTCAATGCCTATCCATCTTACCCAAACTACCCCCAACAGGATTTGTATGCTAACCCAAGTGGACCGTACCCATAGCCTACTTGGGCTAACTAACCACCAAGTTGGGGGTACAACCTTGAATATCCCTCTTGGCCCAACTATGACCAAACCGCACCAACCTCTTATTGGAATACAACCAACATAGCCACCCAAGGGTACGATTCAAATCATGGGGCTCCATATCTCGATTGTCCTCACGATGCCTCCTCATTTAGGTCCGACCCGCTCTACTGTGATAGGACCTACATTTTGGGAGAACACCAAGAACCCTACCCATCTCAGGATAATAACCAAGAAAGGTCATCTGAATTCAACAACCTTGCCTACTTGACCTTTGGATTAGGAGTTCTAGACAAATGGAAATCAGAAAATGATCAGAAATCTAGGCAAGCCCAGGATCATCAACCTTTGATTTGGTCCCCTGATGAAGAATCTGACTGGGAGGAGGACTTAGAACCTCAACTATTCTGGAGTAGGACTAAACAGAGAATGGTTCCTCTTGAAGAACTGGACCCTGAACATGATAGAATAGAGGACCCACCCAAGAACCTAAACACCAATATGGATTCTGATCCACAACCTCAACCATACTCTCTTAACCTGGATTTCAAGGAGGAAATCCAAAGGACACCAAATGACACCATGTCAATTCTTGATAACCTCCAGTTAGAACTACACAGACAGAATCAAGAATTGGTTAAAGGGCAACATGCCATGTTGGAGTTGTTCCAACAATTGGGGGAAGAAGGCCAAAGAAAGCTGTTGCACACAACGCCATTCATGGAATTCATAAAGCAAGGACCTACCATAATCAATTGGACTACACCCAGTCATCCTGATTTGGTTCAGTCCACCATTGATACCCCTCAGGAGTTGGACAGCTCAGTGGATAAGGACAGTAAGGATTCCTTGGAACACAATTTGGGGAGCATTGAGAACAAACATCAGGAGGAACTGAGAAGGTGAGGGGAGAGACCTTGGAATCTGAATCTAATCGGCCCAAGACAAGTAATCCGGTGGGAGTAGCAGCCAACGTCGGAGATGGAGAATGGAGTTACAATTTCAAAGAAATTGATTATGAATCGGTTAGAATCCCCATCACAAATTTGGAGGAGGGCCGAGAGAAAGAATATGATCTAGAGGATGAAATTGACCCTACCTCTAATGTAATCCCAAACAGTGAATCTGATACAGAGGAGGTTGAAGAAAATATTCTTGAGATCAAGGGCTTGGAGGAAATGAGCAATGAAACCATAGTTGCGGGGGAGATGGATTCGTCTTTGGAGAGAGGCCTCATTCTTGGTTGTAGGGCTCAGTATGAAACTCTGGACTTTGTTACCTGCCCTACCAGAATAAGAATCCCGCAACCCAAATGCACTGGAATTGATACATTTTCGATGGATTACAATTTTATGGGGACACAAGCTGAATATAAAACCTACATCTTTAGTGTTTGGCGTGTCATATTTGGGGTGCGTTCATCCACAACAACTTGTTTGCATGCCCACAAACTAAGAGAGGTTCTGACACGGGCATGCATGATACAGAATTCTCGCCCCTTAAGAACGGGACTCCACCACAACCTTATTTGCATCTGTGGACTTCTGATTTTGGGTCTGATTAATTTTGAACATATCTCCTTGACCCAAACCATTCCTATTTGTGCACCGCCCAGCTGGAGGCATTAAACTCAGCGCTTCTTGGGAGGCTACCCAGCGGATTCAGACTGATCTGGTAGTTTACGTCACTCAGGTACTATCTTTTTGAACCCTGCTGCATCCATGAATCTGCCAATGAGGACATTGTCCAACTTAAGCATGGGGGGGTGATAAATTGCATAATCCTGAGTTCAATTAATCAGTCTGAATAAATAATTAAAAAAAAAAGAAAAAAAAAGAATTTAGGAAGAAAACTTAGGCATTAGAAACTTGTCAATAGTGGCAAATAATACGAAAAGAACTTAAACACTTAGACTTTTCAGGCCTTCAGGCTTAATCAGCCCTGGTGTCCGTTAAAATATGGATTTAGCGGCGAATCCTTGCAACTTTAAGCTATTCTAATCCACCTACTAAATAAGGTAATAAGTATACGACTTATCAACTCACCCTCTAACTCAGGAAAACTTTGAGTCTAAGCATCTGCACACATTTTTGCGCAAACTCACTTCTCGGAGATTTTGATAGAAATTGGGTAGCTAATGAACTCTCTAGGGTGGTATGGCTGGCAAGTTGTCGTGGGTAACAGCCCATTGGCAGGTTGTCTAGAACCCAGCCACATGCCATTTCTTTTTCGCTGCCTCTAGGTACATTTGAGATCAGGGAAGCCACCTACGAAAAAAAAAAAAAATAGAGGGGGAAGAAGAAGAAAAGAAAATAAACCATACTTCACCGCACAAGTATGGCTGGCAAGTGATCGTGGGTAACAGCCCATTGGTCGGTTGTCCAGAGCCTAGCTTAATAATTGCACAAAAAAGACCAAAACACCTAAGGAAGAAGCGGGGAAGTAGTATAAGCCGGGGAGATATACACTGGAAAATCCTTGTGTTGACCCTAAGTAAAACGAACGTAGGGAGAAAGCTACCAATCGAACAAATACACCTTCAGGCAAAAATATTTTCTTTTTCGGTCAACTAGAGGCGTAGAAACTCGAAGTCTGTCTCAATTACCGTTAAGTGAGTCTATCACAACATTCACACCAAGATGCTTAGCACTTAGGGTTTTGACCGAGTTTTGGGTGAGTTGGGTAGCCGTAAAAAGTTACCAACCCACACTGAATTCCGAAAAAATTTCTAAGAAAATATACATATGTATACATATGTACATTAACGCAAGGATTCGGACGATTCGTATTTTGGCAGACACTCGGGCGATGCTTAGTCTTTGTAGATTAAGATCTTCGTATATTTCCTCTTATTGACAAGTAACAAAGTGCCTAAGCAATTCTTCTTGAATTCTCCAAGGAAATAAAGGCTAGAATAAACCTTGCTAGGAACTAGCAAGGAGTAAGCATGGGGGTATGATAACACCACACAAGGGGGTAGTAATTAGGTTGAATATGGCCTATCTTTAGAATAAAAGGTACAACATAAGTAGAATAGGAGCATTGCATGCATCAAGTACCAAGATTGCTTATAAACTGTATTAATGGCCATTTGTGTAAAGCATTTGTCAAAGCAGGCCTCAGATGAGCAATCGGACCGCACGGATGGATTCAGAACGACGAACGGAGTCCAACGGACTCAAGATCGGCCAAATCCGACATCCAGAGCTCCCACAATGGGCCCAAGAAATTCTGACCGTTGATCTGGAGATCAATGGCCTAGAGAGCGCCACGTTGCCCGCCCCCACCGCTCTCACACCCTCAAGCTGGAGAAAGACGAATCTCGGCCTTTGATCTTCGATCGAACGACCAAGATCCGCACGCTCGCCCGCAGTCGCCGCGACAAAGCGCAGGCGTGGCGCAACGGTTAGCGCGCACGCCTGCATCGCCGCGACGTGCGTTCGAGCCGCGAGGAGCGGGATTTGAAGGCGGGCGAAGGGTGCGGAAAAATTGGGCCGCCCGATCAGTAGCGGATGGCCACGATCTCGCCACGCGGCGCGACCGCAGCGCACGAGCGCCCACGCGCGCGCGCACGCCGGGCGGAAACGCGCGCGCACACGCGCGCCCAAGGCGTGATCTTAGCGCGGGTGCAGAAGGCTCTCAGCCGTCCGATCTTCGATCGGACGGCTCTCGTTCAGCGGCCACGGATCGCGCGAAGAGGAAGACCTGGGCGGGCAGCTGACCGGCGGCGAGAGGGCTACAAAGACGCTTTTGGAAGCGATTTTAGCGACGCTTTGGATGTCGCTAAAGCCCCTTCTTCTTTTAGGAAGCCCTTAACTCTATTTAAAGCCCCTTCTACCACCATTCAAGATATACTCTGCCACTTGCAACTATTCCACTCCTCTCCTAGCTAGTTTTAGGCACTCTTGTAATCGCTGGAGACGACGAGCCGCCGACGGAGCCTCCTCCACCGCCGTGGCTGCCTCGTCGCTCTCCACTCTCTCTCTACCTCTCTCTCTCTCTCTTTTAAGCTTTCATTTACTTTTGTTGAAGCATGTATTTAATGTTGTAAACCATGAACTATGAATGCATGTTTAATGAAATTATTTTCCGTTCAGTCGCCATTTTAATTTCTGTTTAAAGTGCATGATCAAAACTAAGAGCTTTCTAACCCTAAACTCTCTCTCTCGCTCTCGCTTTTCAAAATCCTCTCTTTCGCAAGCAAAACTCCACCTTTTTCGTGACAACAAGTGAGAAACAAAATCCGATTTCCACGCCTCCCTGAGACCGACACTCGGACTCACCTCTGTTTACTTCTTTTAAAACCGACGTATCAAGTGCGACTATAACGACACCTCTTAACACACACGCACTACGGCACGTCAGCGATGGCGTGGGCGTAGGCTTGAAGGCGGTGAGGCTGGAAAGGTGAGTGCGGCGCTGGTGTTGAGTATTGGTTGGAGGTGTTTGGAGGCGGTGATGGTGGCTTCAGTGCACATTTGGTTCACAGGGTCCGCCCTCTCCACGATGGAGAAGGTGGAGATAATTTCCCCAGGGGGAGGAAGAAGAACCTGAAGATGATCCTCCTCCCCTTTGCTTCGCCTCTTCTTAACTCCTCTCTTTCGACCTTCAAGGGATTTTCAAAATCCTTTCTAAAAATGGCTTCATTTGTTAAGGGAGGGTGGCGGGAGATTAGATGTTTGTGAGAGAGGAGTTGCGGCTGGCTGGAGGATGAGGGAGGGATTGAACCAGTTGTTTGTTGGGGAAATTTATTCCCTCCTCCTTGTTCTTTCCTACTATCACTCCTGCAACATAAAAACATAAAATCATTACATATTAAGTTATAGAATGCGATAAAATAGATGTAAACTTAAAAATGATGCATGCAAACATTCTATAACTCAATGTAGTTATTAACAAACCTAAAAGGTAAGATTAAAGTTAACTTAGGCATAACAATAGTCCATTAAAATGGACTCATCAAATACCCTCATGCCTAAAATTTGCTAGTCCCTAGCAAAAATGAAAAGTAATCAGAAGATTTCTTCTATTCTTATTTCAAAACTTTAGAGATCCAGATAAATGTGAAGTGATGATAGCCTAGGTAACAGATCCAAGTGAAAGAGCCAATTCGCATTGAGAGTTCGTACTTCACCCTTGGTAAATATTGCTGTTGGCATAGGCAACTACTTCCCTTGGGGGTAAAGCAGAAGATAATCTGTAATTTGACCCTGACGCTTGGCTTAGGCAGGAGATATCGAGTTGAATGGATTTGTATTTGGTGGCACAGACTCATTTGGTGCTACATGTAGTCTAGTACTATAGACTCTAGATTTCTAGACTATTAGACAAGTCAACTCGGAGAGAGGCTAAACAACTGTGATCTCTTGATGTTCCTGGGAGCTCACTCTTTTCTTTCTTTTCTTTCTGAGATCACAAATCTTGCCAGATTTAGTAATTGTGCTCATTTTTTGGTGGCCTCACATGGCATCCACACTTCAATTAAAGTCCCACTAACTCTATAACTAAGTTAGAGTCCTCAATCAGTATTTGGGCGATCAGAAATACTAAAAGGTAGGTATGGGTCATATTTGGTGGAACGCGATAGGTGTTCTGTTGCCTCAGAAAAAATATAACCTTTGACTCTTTTCTTTTTCTTTTCTCTCTCTTTTCTTCTTCTTTTTTTTTTATTATTATTGTTTGTTCTTCTTCTTCTCTCTCTTTTTTTTTTATTTCTTCTTATTTTTGTTTCTTTTTCACAGACTTTTATTTATGAGGCATTATTAGGGATGATGATGTCAAGAGGAAATTGTGTGTCTTATTTGGTGGAAGTGCCTATTCTTGGCATCGGAAATGAATGGATAGGATAGGCATATTTTTGACCTTTGACACTATTACCCTCCTTCAGCCGAGGACTCTATGAAGGACGGTCGTAATCATCCACCATAGTGATAGCTTCATTAAGACTCCATTTCTGTGTATCTGCCTTATTGGGTGACTCTAAGGAATTCACACAAAGTACGCAAGCAGGAACAGAGAGTGAAAACTACGCCTAACTCTGAAGTATCATCATCTAATTATCCAAAATTTAAGAGTCCTAACACTAGACTTAGCGCACCAGTAATCTCTCTACTTTCATCTCACAAATATGAGGTGGATCTACTAGAAGATAGTATGCCTGACTCCCTATCACCTGTCCAAGGGTTCAGTAGACTACAAATGCTTATTGGTTTTCTCATGGATCCAACACCAAGTCTATGTGCATGTGAAATAAATGTACTGGATTCTAAACTTAAGAAATAATTTAAGAAGAAAAACCTCTAATGACAAAGGTATTCTGCTAGGGACTAACCCATTTAGCTCAAGAAAAGGAATTTTTTTTTCTTCTTCTTTTTTATATATATGCTAACCTAAATGCATGAATACTTCCTAAAAGGCAAATGCACCCCCCATGCCTAAATCCTATAATGTCCCCATTGTAAAATTAAAACAGGAGGAGAAAGGAAGGAAATCACCTGATGATGGTGTTATTCAGACAGTTGGGTTGCCTCCCAACAAGTGCTGCATTTTCTGCCAGCAGCCAGACTTAGAAGGAACTTGTAAGTCTGGTTCCAAATAGAAAAGGTTAGGCCCTAAAAATATGCGTAACAGTGTAGGCCTAGAAAACAGGTAGCCATGGATGTTGGCGAGCTGATGATGCAACGTAATACCAAATGCTCGCCAGAAGATATGAAAGAGAAGAACCTCGTTGGCTACCTTGGGAGGTCTAGGAATAATAAAAGGAATATGAAAAGGGACATCCCGAAACGAAATAAGTGGAGGATAACAAGGATCCTCCAAAGCAGGATGGGTTTTATAAGATATAAACATTAATAGTTCAAACCCTTGAATGGTGAGAGTAAAAGTACAAGCATCAATCCATACTCGCCATTCTACCAGAGGATGTATTGGCTTGATATGTTCTCCAGAAAGAATGTAAATGAGCAGAGATCTAAGCCAAGGATCGGTTAGGGAGTATAAGGGTTGTTTGTAGTGTTGGAAGGTAATGGTTAAGTCCAATGAAGGCTTAGTCGATGTTAGGTCCAATTCCAACAATGATTCAGATTGTGTATACTCCCTAATAGTTGTAGACAATTTCAGGTTACCCTACCTAGCATTAATGATTGGAGTCATATTTGAATCAAGGGTAGACTCAAAATTACAACTCTTTGATGGTAAGGTCAAAATATCAGAATCATTATCATTAAGCTCATCCCTAGATTTGTTTGGTTCACTCAAATTTTTATCGGGGTGTATATGTGATTCATTAGGGAAGACAGGAGTTGGATCAATTTCCTTAATTATTCCTAAAAGATGATCAGTTTTAATGTTTTGAAGCAAGCCTATATCAATGAATTTGTTATTCTTCTCGAGGTATAAATCTTCATTTGACGTGTTTTGTCCCCGAGAGTCTCCCATAGACTTCTCACTATTTTATTTTTCCTCCTCTAATAGCAACTCCTGTTTTGTTGGAGGATGACTATCAAAAGAAGGGAGGAATCTGGATTTCACCATAGTATTTATATCCTCTGGAGGTAAATCCTCAAATAATGAATAATTCCCTTGTGATTCACTCCAGATTTTCAGTCCAGGTTCCTCTATTGGGCATCCTGGTTTTCTGAATTAGACTCTTCATATCCCTGAGACCAAAATTGATCTAATTCATCCTCCATTCCGTTAGGGTCACCTTCATTGGGTGCATTTAAATCCTCAGGATACTGAATGGTAGGTGTTGATTCCCTAAGTGAAGGGTCAGGAGTAGGCTCACTAAGGGTAGAATGAGATTCCACCAAATAATCAATAGGGGAAGTGATAGGAACAATACAATCTTGACCCAGGTTGGTAGGGGTAAAGAGAATACTGTCATTGGGGTCAAGGTCCTCAAGAGGTACCATCTTCCCTTGCTTTTGACTCCAATATAGCTCAGGTGGATAATCACTATGATCGTTCTCCTCTAGTGGCCGTGTCTCATTGGGAGAGTCTAAGTGATAGCTACATAAAATTGGATCCCTATTATCATTGGGTTCCTCTGAATTATTTTCATGATCAGGGTCGTATGGGTAGGGATCAGAATTACTGGGAAGCGTGTAGCTAAGTTGTCTTATTTCTTCATTTAACTGTTGACTATTCCTTAACATCTCTCTCATGGATTCCATCATTTCTTTTTGTTGTTTTTGCATTTCTATCATAAAAGAGGAGAGGCTACTATTATCAGGTTGGGGAGGATAGTCAATTTCAGGCTCTTTTAATCATGAAGGGTGGGAGGGTTGGGTGTTTGCATGGAAGTAGGGATTTCATGGTTGGAAAATCCCGCTCCTAGGCTCTGCTCAAAAGTGGGAGTTATCAAGCCAATACTCCCAGGATAAGAATAAGAATGATCCCATGAATTATCAATGTACCCATCAAAGGATGGATACGCTCGGGGCATGGGATCCTGATTAAAAGACTTTGACAATCTAACTGATAGGAGTAAGAGTGATCCATTTCTTTAATCAAAACAATTTTAACTCTCTTAGGATTTAGAAGAATTTAGAATACAAGTAGAAACTTCCTAGAGAGTTCTCCTGTCAAAGCAAACTCAAATTCAATGGGATCTATTTTTAGTAGATTGTAGGTCATAGAATTAAATGTTCAATTGGTGGCCAAACAAGTTTTGCAAAAAATTACGCTTGCTAGGCTAACCTTCATTAGTGCTTATAACCTACTCGCAAGGAATGGAAGTCTCGAATCGAGCCCACACACGAGGAACCGAAGTAACTTGATGGATAGGCTTGTTGATTTCCGACTAACTTCCCTTGTGGTGCAAAAGAGGAGTGGTAGAAATTTATCTAGTGACCTTATGTGTGAGGTGCACAGTGTCTCAAGTGTGCAAACATATGATCATGTTTTGATTTTTGAAATTTCACAAACAGGATCCTTTTGCATACAATTTTCAGTCACAGATTTTAAAGTCCAACCTCTTAGCAGTCCTAATTTTTAAAGTGACCACTGAATTAATTTGATTCAAGCACTTTAGTGGTCTTAGATTTAGGTTCAATGTATATGCATGACAGGTAATTGATGCTCAAGAGAAAACGTACCTTACTCCAGCTTTCTTTGTGCAATGTATGCAATGCAGTAAAAATAAACTAGATGCTGCTCATCCAGTCCTAGATGGTCATCCTATAGATATGCAGCTTCTATCAGGTAGTTCGAATATATATGTATATTTTATAATAATAATAAACAAACAGATCTAATCTAACTAACTAATCGAAATTCAGTTGAAACAGTTCAAATAATCCTATAATCTAAATAAATGGGAACACGCTCCTGAAAATACGCTCTCGCATATAAGAGCGATAACAAATAAAGAGGCACTGGGAACACATTCCTAAAAATACCCTACAAGGGTCCAAAAGACAGTAATTAAATTCTAATGTCTATCTAAACTAAGCTCTACTAACTAAATCAAAAACAGGCTCCTCCGTAAGCCTATGTGCGTGGGATCAAGGCCCACGTGTTCCTGTTGCTGGCCTCCAGGTGGTGTCAAGGTCCACCAAAAAGATCGTCTCCGCCATGCGCATCGTTCAAGTTCAATGTCGTCGCTCTGCTGCGCCTCTCGCCGTGTCAGATTCCTCGCATAATAAAAAAAATGATCAGATGATTCCGCAACTCAGAATATTCAAAAAAATAATAATGTGAATATATTACGTCTGTTACCTCCCTGGCAACGACGCCAATTTGACATGTCGATTTTTCGCTTTCGATTAAGTTTCGCAAATGAAATAATGCGTTGTTGTAGTATTTAATTGATGGAAAAATCGACTAATCAACAATAAAAATAACCACTCACAGAAGATCAGGTCGTGTCCACAGGGAGGCAATGATGCAATAAAATCTCAAGTATTTCGTATTCTTTCAATCAAGCGTGAAATCCCTAATCAAATCCGACATGAAATGCGACGGAAAGAAGATGCACAATAACTCAAAAATATAATGGTATATGTGCAATTTTTCCTCACTGAAATATCTAATAAATATGCGATGATTTTATGTAATTTTCAATTGACATATATTAGAGAAAATTTGTGCACATTTTAATCCCAAAACCAATGTTGAAACCTGTGAATATCAATAACGCGTAATTATCAGAAAGCATGAGTGTGCAGTCACAATTTCACCACAATAAAATAATCATAAATTAAAATTGATTTTTGGTGACAATTTCATTGAATGTAATTTTTAATTAACTTAAAAACATGGGATTTCACCTCTCTCCTCCTTGCGCATGGGAGAGAGGTTCAATCGAGGAGAGACTCCCATAGGAGGTTGGCTGAAGCGAGGCCGTCGCGGTGATGGCAGCGGTGCATCATGAGTTGGCTGGAGCTGGCCTGCTGGAGGAGAGGAGTGGCGGCGGTGGAGAAGCTGTAGCCGGCCCCGCGTGCTGCAGGTGCAAGGAGATGCGGAGGCGTAGGCGCGCGGTGGTTCTGCAGAGCGCACAGGAATGCGCGGACGTGGGTGTGACTGCGGCTTTGAAGGGGCGCCTGCGGGTAGAAGACGCAAGGGCGGTTTGCAAAGGGCGCGCACGGGTGGTGAGCTCCTGCAGCGCTTGAGGTGGGAGCGCTGGTGGCGAGGGCGCATTACAGGCGGGATGGCGCTGGAGAGGGCTGTGTCTGTGGGGCAGAAGGCACAAGGGCGGTCTATAGAGGGTGCGTACAGGTGGTGGTGAAGGCGCGTAGCGCCTGTGGGCGTGGGTTCTCCTGCAGGCTTGAAGGGGGCCTGCTGGCTTGAAGGAGTGCCTGCAGAGGACGGTGAAGGGTGGCGAGCGCCTGCGGGCGCTTGGCATGCAGCGCCTGCAGGTCGCTTGCAGTGGAGAGGGCGCGGTGTCTGCGGACAGAAGGATGGAAGCGTTGGTTGGACACAGGCAATGGTGCGGGAGCAGGCTTGATGGGTGGTGAGGCTGGGCTGGTGAGTGCAGCGCTGGTGTTGAGTATTGGTTGGAGGCGTTGGGAGGCGGTGAAGGTGGCTTTAGTGCACGCTTGGTTCACAGGGTCCGCCCTCTCCACGGTGGAGAAGGTGGAGATAATTCCCCTAGGGGAAGGAAGAAGAACTCGAAGATGATCCTCCTCTCCTTTGCTTCGCCTCCTCTTAACTCCTCTCTTCCGACCTTCAAGGGATTTTCAAAATCTTTTCTAAAAATGGCTTCATTTGTTGAGGGAGGGCGGTGGGAGATTAGATGTTTGTGAGAGATGAGTTGCGGCTGGCTGGAGGATGAGGGAGGGATTGAACCAGCTGTTTGTTGGGGAAATTTATTCCCCCCTCGTTCTTTCCTACTATCACTCCTGTAACATAAAAACATAAAATCATTACATATTAAGTTATAGAATACAATAAAATAGATGTAAACTTACATAATGATGCATACAAATATTCTATAACTTAATGTAGTTATTAACAAACCTAAAATGTAAGATTAAAGTTAACTTAGGCGTAACAATAGTCCATTAAAATGGACTCATCAACGGGAGAGGCACGAGCTCTCGTTGGCAGGAGAGGTTCCCGAAGACGAGGGGAGGATAATCGGCTGTCCAATTTGATGGTTGGATGGCTGAAGAAGGAGGACAGGGAGGGGTCGTTGGAGCTAAGTTTGAAGGTGGCTGGAGATGGAGAAGAAGAGGGTTTCAGGGGCTAGAACTTGCTCAAGAGCACAGCTGTACCCTAGGGTTTCTTTTATAGGGCTTAGGAAGGATCTTAAGCTTGGAAGCTGAAATGACCCACTGCCTTTTGGGTTGTTTAAGATGTCTGGATTAGCCATCAGACTTCCGGATAGGGGGTCGGACGTCTGAAAGTAGAAGAATCGTACCTGCTATTCTTTTTTCACGCGCACATACATGCATGCACACCCACTCTCCTCACCTCAAACCCTAACCCTTTTCCTATTTAAACCCCACACCCACGCCACTCTCCCTATCTCCACCAGCCACCACCTCCATCCTTCCCTCCTGCTGGCCATCGCCTTCCTCCCTTCCTTCCAGCGCGGCAAGAGGAGAGGAAGAAGAGAGAGATGGGATGCGGAGGAGGAGGAGGGGAGTGGGAGCGTGGGAGGAGCTCGAGAGGAGGAGCTCGCGAGGGAGCCGTGGGAGATCGAACAAGCTTGTGCGGGAGGAGTCGAGGATGCGTGCGAGGAGGAGCTCGCGAAGGTGAGCTTCGCGACCTCCTGAAGCTGCCAGCGTCGCAGCTGCGGGCGGCATGGAGGGGTTCCGCGCAGAGAAGAAGCCTCGTGAAAGTTCTGCATACTGGATATTTTCTAGTATCAGACGTCTGGAGCACATCTCAGACGTCTAGAATAGTAGAAGGATGTCCGGAGCTGAGGCCAGACATTTGAAAACACGCTCAGTCCTAAGGTACGTGCTTCTGTGCGGTTTACGGCCATGCAGGCCTTACCGCAGGGATATTGTCCAGCCTTTTTTTAGCTCTGCGCATGTGTATGCAGGAGCAGAGCATTAAAAAGGCGTAGGGTGCACCATTCGAGGTGCTTTTGGATGTCTGGACACGTTGCCAGACTTCTGACCATACCTCCAAATGATCGGAAGGATAATCCGACGTCTGGAACTCTCCTCAGACGATCGTGGAAGGGTCTGAACGTCCAAGGTAGCTGCAAGAAGCCCAGGGTGAGTACTGACGTCTTCTAAGATGTCTGGGGATAGTTCCAGATGTCTGATTTTGGACAGTATGCGTGTTTTTGGCCTGTTTAGGGCCCAAAGGGAATCGGATTTTCGTAAACAAACTACCGTTGTTTTTCACTTGAGTTTTTCTATGAGTTAGTGTTACTTGTATATGGTTTTGGACTCATTTGATGCAGTTGGTTAATTATATAGGTCTCCAGCCAATCGAGTACGCGGGAGCTGCGGAGGCGACGGGATCTGCAATCCGAGCCCCCATTTCTCCCGTGTTTTCTGGTAGAGTGGTTTATATTAATATTATGATTTAAATAAATGAACTGCATGTTTAGAATAACTTGAATGAATCCTAGGATGAGAATGAACCATAAGGTAAGAACAGATGAGTATGGTTTAAGCTATACTGTATACGTGAGATACATGTAGAACCCTAGGATGAGAATGAATCCTAGGCCAGGAACAAATGAGTATGGTTGAGCTACACTGTTTACTTGAGGTGCGTGTACAATTTTAAATGCTAGCAAATGTATTGGTTATTCTAATGTGATGCCTTGTCGGTTAGAAAATCTTGAGCTGCCTCTTTTAAGAATGGAACCGGTAATGTAAATAGAGAAATCTAAAAGTCTAGAATATGAAATGAAAGGAATACCAGCATGAATGCTACGGGGAATTAGGAGAACTCCTATAGACAGGAAGTGAGCTGGCCCTTGTATACATGGTACCAAGGAGATCCGCTGTCCCTTTAGTGTAGAGGGGTACTAGCCACCTGTTGGGTTGAGCCCTGGGGGTTAGGTCTAGACACTCTACACCGACTTTGTTTGGCCCTCGTGTACGTGGTACCGAGGTGAGATACTTAGTGTATGGAGGGAGTTAGCCGCCCTAGGGTGCCTGGGGTTAGGACTAGCTGCCCTACATCGACTCTTGTTAGGCCCACTAGGCAAACCGGGATAGTCGGACAAGGGTACGCGGACTGTGGAGGGATGAGACCCCTGTTCTGTTCTGTTCTGTTCTGAGAGAGCAAGGTCCTATATTGTTCCGTGCTGTACCTTTAGGCATACCTATTAGTGGAAACGACTGACCGCGTGCTAGTGCAGGATAGCTACCCGAGCGTCTATCACACGTGCCGTAGTCGCCGCTACGTCGCAACAGTGACCTCGGGGTGGTTGACTGGGTGTAGGATTACCACGGGGGACTCTCCCGACCAGGAGAGCAACACGTGTATCTCCTACATCTTGGAAAAGACTGCAATCAAGATCGTTCCCGTGAGGAACAGGCTAGATCAAGAAATGATTTAAGTGAATAAAGGAATAACAAATTAGAAGTACTTGGTTGAACTAAATGAAAATGAATAGTTACCTAATTGCATTAATTAATAGCTTGTCTTAATTACATGTAAATGCTAAATTACCACTCTACTCAGCATTCGCTGGCTCCAAAAATTTTATAACCTTGTCCAGGTCAGGGAGTTGAGCAGCCAGCACCATCGGCTGCAGAGGGAGCTGGGCCCAGTCGAGCCTAGCCTTAGTTGCATTTTCTTACTGTTTCCCTAGCTTCTATTGTAGTAGTGAGTATTTGTATTCTATGTAATACTGTTTCAGTTACTTTTCCGCTGTACTTTTCTCTATTGTAGTTGTGATGGCCTGTAATATTGATAGACTATTCGCTCTATTTCTTTTATTGTCTCTTAATTTCTTTCTGCTTAGTTACATTGCATATGTGGATGTGAATTATTTCCTGCTTTTGATTATTTCTCGTTGGATATCTAGGTCCTGGGATTAGTCGAGGTGGGATGACCTCGGGTCCTCTAGGGATCTAGGATCGGGTCGAAATAGAAGTCAAGTTTACAAGCTTGGAATTGTCGTTGGAGTAGGAAACACATTTGTTCCACGAGTTCCCATTAGGATTTGGGCGAGAATTGGGACCCAAGATGCGGCTCAAAAGGAAGGGAATTCCTTGACGAACTTCCTTTTCAAATTTGAAAGGGATTTGCTAAGGAATCAAGGAATTCTTTCCATTTCAAGGTCACCGGTGCTTGTAGGAATAGGAGTAATTGCGGCAGGGACCTGTTTGTGAAGACGATGACAAAGTTAGTGATCTATTTATAAATATTTTGAAAGTTAAGGGCAGAAATGTAATTAGATAGGACCAATTTGCAAACTAGGTTAGGATAATTTTAGCTTGGGTCCAAATTTTGGTACAAACCTAATTTGAACCTAAGGAATCCAATGGTGAAGTTGGATTTTGGTTTTGACCTCGTTTGACTAGGTAATTTATGCAAAAACCTAAATTAGGGTAAATGTCTGTCTAAGACTCTGTTTTGGGCCAAAACGGGTCCTGATGGTCAATTTTAAGGTTTCAAACCCTAGAGAATGTTTTTATATGAATTTTAAAGGATTTAGGTGAATTTTATCTTGATTAGAACCTCAGTTAATTAAGCGACTCTATTTTTAGGGTTTCAAAAGTCATTTAATTCTTAAAACACGTGTAAACCCTTTTCTGTCTGTTCTAACCCACTTGTTATCCTTTTAAGACCATTTGACCCTCATTGAATCCTTGAAAAAACTCATGGTTGTACTATATTCAAGTTATGATGGTAAAATTACAGTTTTAACCCTGGTTTCTTGTCTTTTCCTCAGAATGGTTATGCAGTGACTTATGGTTCTCTAGCAGTTATGTAAGAGCATTTACTGACTTAATTGGATCAAAATGAGCTAGTTATGACTCATGATGGTGTTCCCATCACTGAGCGTCTCTTGATGACAGAACAGAAAATTTAGAGTCAGATTCACCTTTTTTGAACCAATCAATTTTCGCCTTTTGCATAAGAAAGTTGTGGTACTTGGCTTGGGCATCTTCCAATTGATTGTGCACTTTAGAGAGCTCAGCCGCAACATTATCATACCAGAGGGATGCTAATTTCCCATCAAGCTCATCATAGCGGGCCTCTAGATTTTTAACAATCTCATGAATATTCCCAAAAGTCATCTTATTCCACAGTCTCAAGGTCCTCTTAAGATCAGCAAGTTTTGAATAGAAGGTAGTGATAGGGTCGTGGGAAGGATCGGTATAGCATGGAGCCAGGTATTTTCCACAAGGTTTCGAAACGTAGGGTCTCTCAACCACATATTCTGGAAGAAAAAAGATCGAGGTTAATGAGAGTTGAAACCATTAGAGATCAGAGTCATTGGAGAGTGGATAGAGGATCGTCTGGGTAGATAGGCTCCAGAATCAACATTGGCAAGGGCTAAAGGATTTAGGAGCATCTGATCCAATTTCTGGTATATGCGTTGGTCCCCATGCCTCCCATTACACCAGGAGGGTTGGGCGCCAGCAAGAGGCATCTCTATAAGGTCAAGACTATGTATGGAAGACCTAAAAGGAGCAGGCTAGGAATCAACAAAAGGAACACCAACACTTTTTTTGGAGGCACAGACGATACAGTTAAAGTCACCCTTAAGGATCCAAGAGGAGGGAGAGGGTTGGGAAGTAATGGACATATAATTCCAAAGGTGAAGTCTAACGCTAGCATTTTTGGATGCATATACAACAGTCAGTTTCATGGATGTACCAACATAAGAACAAACCACCGTAATAGCCTGGGATATAGAAGAAACAAAGGAGATAGTGATGGGGTCATTCCACAGGCATAATCTTGGGCGAGTCAGTAGAAACAAAGGTAGAGGAAAAAGCAATAGAATCCCTAACAGAATCAATAGTAGAGGGGTCCGCAAAGGGCTCCATCAGGAATATGAGATTGATCTTATGGGTATGAATAATGTCTTTAAGGCGATTCAAGGTTGGGACATTCAGAATGTTCTGGCAATTCCATAATAGGAAATTTATAATGAGAGGTTTTGCAAAGAGACTTTGCGCAACTTCGAGTAATCCTTCCTATTTGGTTGAGTAAGATAGGATTTTAATGTTTCGTCGTCGTAGCATAATCCTAAATAGCTCAATTAATAGATAAAATTTATAAACTCAAAATCAAGAAATGAAGTCCAAGGTCGAACACAGGAAGCAAATGTGGAATTCACAACATTAATCGCATTTAGAATCAATGAGCACAACTAATCGAGCATTCAAATAGATATTCAATGAATAATAACCTGTCACATTATTTATTCAATGAAATTCAATGTATCTAGAGATTGCATGGAATAAAAAGAAAAGAGAATAAAAAATAATGGTGATTTATATCACCACTAATCCTCCTAATTAAGCATGCATGCAATTACTCAATCATAATTCAAATTGTAAACTATAGTACTTAAATTATGCAACAGTATTTCAAATAATGCTCAACCAGACGACAGATTAGTCAATTAGACGACTTAAAGTGATCAAGGCTCTCAAAGCCTTGTTCTTCTACTTTTCTTCTACTTCAATGTTCTTCTACTTCTCTTCTACTTCAACTTCCCTTCTTCATAAGGGAATGACCTCGCTTCTTTCTCTTCAAGCCTCTTTTCCTTCACTGCCTTTTCTTTCTTTCAAGCCTTCCTTAAGGCTTCTCCTTCGCAGCAAAGGGGACTAAGTCCTTCGACGACTAAGTGTCGCACAAGACACAGCTACAGAGAGCAACCCCCCCTCTCTCTCACAATTTCCTCCTCTCCTTTCTCTGAAACCCAGCGTAACCATATCCATAATCGGGTTATCGGATCATGCACAGTGTTTAGGCCTGCATGCGTGGGTCGCAGGCGAGAAGTGAAGTAGGTCGCGTAATTGGGTGCGAAGGGGTGTGAGGGACCCGACCTCTCAAGTGACTGGGCGAAAAGGCCAAAGCACAAAATCAATATAAGCGTGTGCACACGCCTCTCAATCCTCGATGTGGGACTATAATCCACACCTTCTCCTCGTGTTCAAGTAGCAACAGTAGGTGGAGGGTGTGGCTAATTAAGGTAGTGGTAGCTACTATCTCTTCAGATCAAAGACTTGGAAACCTTCTTAGAATGCATCCGCGTCACTTGGAGTTGGTCTTGGGGAAGAACGCAGTTGGAGCTTGAAGAACACGGCTAGGGATAATAGCACGGCGACGGAGCTCCGACAGGTGATGGTGGCGTGGAAGGTGATGGCGACGTCCGTGGAGTGTATCGTGCACGAATAAGGGTGGACGGTTGATCGTTTAATTCCTCAACATAGTTAATTAAGTTATTTAGACTTAATTAATCGCATGAGAAAGTAACTTAGGTTAACTTGAATTAATATTAATTGTGTAGTATAGGATCAAGTTAACCTAACATTTTAGAGTTTTAATTCTTTTTAACTGGTTGAGTTCAAGTTATTCACTGGGAGGTATAACTTATCTTAATTCACCATTAATTCCTAAACATAAATTACTAATTACTTAATCAATCAGAATTATAATTAAAATATTTTAAGTAATGAATCTTGCATAAAAGATGTTTACTTAAAAGTATGCAACATTCCATTAAGAAAGAACATATTTACACATGTGATTTTTCATTAAAAAATCAAGTAAACATGCTTATTACACCCATTACAACTAATTACAAAAGATTAAGGTAAGAAAAAGTTATACAATTGAGTACAAATGCCTTAATACATCAATTAAACTCAAAATATTGAAAGAAAATATAAGAATACACTATTAAAGCAAATTAGATTTCTTCTTTCTATTTCTTCTCTTCATACTTTCTTCTTGTTATTTCTACTGTAATTCTCTCTGTCTTATTCTTCTTTTTATCTTCTTCTAAACCCTCTATTCTTTAATTCTCTCATTGTAGCTTCTTTTATTTCCTATACTGTGCATGATACAATCCACACTTAGCCAATTTTTTGATCCTTAACCCATTCTTTTAACTCTCATAATCCAAAAATTTGGTTAATGGGCGGCTCGGCCTTTCGAGGATACACAGCGCCCACAAGGGGCGGGACCAAACCCTACTCAGTCGGGCCTAGTTCGTTAGTTAGGTGGATTTTTCATAGTTTTGTCTCAATGCACAGACTCGGCCTCCCAGGCCCACATCCACATCCACGCCTACCCACGGGCCCAAGCACATAGGCATACGCCTGCACACGCACACACACATCCGCACAGGCACATGCACACGCCCGCACCTAAGCAAGTTTCATTTCTCACCCTGCGTTGATGACTGAGAAGGCTTAAGCACTTTTTTGTATTATACAAGTGTCAGCGCTTCAAAGTTACCGAGGTGGGACTAAACTTCTCCCTTTCAGGCCAAACTTCGGCCAATGATTCCAGCCGATTGGCTGGACCAAATCGAGCGTTTCAATGCTCGATTGAAAGCTCTTGAGAAGTTCTACATGATTGGAACACCATTTTGGTGTTCAGATTGTGATTAGTCCTTCGATTTGAAGGACGAAGAAGATAGGTTCTTACGGCCATTCATGTCCTGCAGCAGATGAAATAAAGTCAAATGACCTACAGAAGAGCTTCTAACCCCCAGATGAGGTCCTGGACCATCTCATTAGATGATACCACAACAGATGAGCTAAGAAGAGAGCCCTGAACAGCTCCAGGAAGAGGGTTTAGCTTTAGAGTTTCGTTTTGGAGCTCTAAAGCTCTGAATTAAGTTCCAGTTCATCCATCAGAGAGAAAACAACCTCAACAGGTGATCTGAACTAATTCATGAGGCTAAAAATAATAGATCTGAGTAGAATTCAGGTTTGAATCTCAACAGAAACATTGTGAATAGTACTTAGGCTCCAAAATGACCCAAAGCACACAGTAGATTAAACCTCCTTTAAATCTCAATGAAACAAATTCAGATCAACTCGAGCACACTATATATCATCCCAGATCTCCAACACACCTCTTAAAACACAGAATCAATTTTTAAGTCCTCAAATTGAACCTGGAGTTGACCAAAACCAGCTTAGAGTTGACTTTCTATTCTAAGCTTCCTCAGATCAAATTGAAACCTTGAATCAACTTAATTCTTCATCAAGAATTGGTCTAGAACATTAGATCATGTTTTGAAGTTCCTAATGGGTTATCAGACTTCACCGCCTGAGCTTTGAAATGGGTTTATTCGACAGAGCAAACCAAAACTTTCCTGACCAATTGACCAGCCAAGATGAACTCAGCAGACTTTGTTCTTTCTTTCAGACCTCTTACAGTGACCTAAACCCTAACAGAAATGACTCACCAACTTCGCCGGAGTTGGAGAAGATAGAGGCCATCTACAAGCTCCAAGCCTCAGATCATCAAATTGACACTCGATACATAATCCTTAGATCCTAAACAATCATTCTGGAGCTCTGCACAGAGTTCTATGGGTTGAAGATCAACTTTTCACTCGCTGGAGCTCCAGTGAGTCCAGAAACTGACTGCAAGAGTACAAGATTCCAACAAATTGACCATTAAAGGTCTTAAGAGCTTCCTGAGGTCACAAAGAACCTTAGGAACTCTTCAATTAACTCGAATGGAAATTAAAATCAGAAGTTATGCATTGAATTTAGAAAAGATGTAATATGAGTTTGCTAGAATTTAGATCACGTCCTCTCACTCAATTGAGTGAGGAGAAGTGTTCCATAATGTTTGGAGATGATCTACAGGTGATTAATTAGGTGTTTTAACTTTCTTGAGCTCGCCATAGACAATGAGCTCAAGAGTTTGAGACGAGATTAGGTGTTTTAAATATATATGTTAATTAAGCTAATTAAGATGTGGATCGGGGCCCTAAAGTGGTGTAGAAATGTTGAAGGGCCCCGGTGAGTGTGAATCAGTCTCAGAAACCTCTGCGGTGGACAACGGAAGTTGTCGGTGAGTGTGAAGGTGGATTAGGCGTGTAGATGATACAATCATGAAATTAACGAGTTAGAAATGATCGTGGAAGATTGTAGAGTGTGATCAATGATTTAAAAAGACAAAAAGATGCTCCAGTCAAGCTCAAAGAACTCGCCGGAGCTAAAGAAGATGACAAAAGGAGTAACATTTAACCTAACTAAACTACCTAATTAACTAAACTAACTACACTATCTTACTTATCCTACTATTACCTGGACGAAAAAGGCAGAGATATCTTCGTCGATGGTCGTAACGGAGGAAGAAATCAGAGGAAATAAGGAAGAAGTCCGGTGGGTGGATTTGCAGAGAGGAAGCGTAGTCCAGAGTTGTCACCTTGATCAAAGGTGCGACAGAGGATGGCGGAACTCAGCGAATGGTGTAAATGATCGGAGGAAGTGCGTGGTGGTGGATATAGATCACCGGAGTAGGAGGGAATAGCCTATCAATTGCCCTCAGTTAGGGAAAAGGGAAGGGAGCTAACCCACAAAATCGAAGGGTTTAAGGGGTATTTATAGGGTTCGGTGGCTGTGAAGGAGCTCAAATCTGGACGGAATTGTAACTAAATTCAAGGTAACCACCGGCGTCTTCTCCGACATCAGTGAAGTTAACCTTGAGTCCTAAATAGGTTTTTAGGTGCATCCAGATCGTGGGATGGAAAGATGACGGTGAGCGCAAGCTCCAGGAGCTTGGCGAGGATGGAATGGCATCAGATGGACGGTGATCAAGTGGTAAACGCACCGTCGTTCGTCAGCTGTTGAGCGGCTGAAGAAGAAACGAAGAAGGAGAAGAAGGTATTCACAAGGACCTGGGTGTAAGAAAAGATAAGGACCTAATTGCATGAAAATGACTCAAAAGCGATGAAACCTAAGGACTAAAACGTAAACTGAGGTTTTCAAGGCTTCTTTGAATTTAATTCTTTTTAAACTTTTTATATAAGATTATAAATTAGATAAATATTATATATCTACCCTGAATTTACGTTTTTGACCTTTTTAGTTTAATTTATTTAATTAAGTTAAGTTACTTAAGTTATTATATCCTTTAGTATAAATTATGCTTAAGTTAAATTAGATATTAATTAGGTAACCAATTAATGACATTTCAAGTCAATTTATTAATTAAATTATTAATAACTTTAATTGACTTTTAATTTAGCATTTTTAACTTATTTTTAGGTCCTTTATTGATTTGTCCCTTATTCTATAATTATCCCTTTTATAAACATATTCTTAGCTAATTAACTAGGAAAACTAGTTAATTAGTCGTAATTAGAAGCCATGATGAGCCTCTCATCAACGGTGAAGGAGAAGGTGGTTGGCAATGGGTGTGTTTGAGAGGTCGTTTGGCGTAGCAATCCCCTCAATTTCTTGAGGGGTTTTGCTTGCGTGGTCACGACGAAGGTGTAGGAAGTGTTGCTGAGTTATTTGGTGGATTGTGGAGGTGTGGGGGACTCGTTGGAGGTGTGGCCGGTTGTGGAGAGGATGATGGGTGAACGACATGTTGGTGGTCGAGTTGGGTGACAAATGAGAGGGAAAGAGAATAGGGGAGAAGAGAAACTTAACTAACCTAATCTAACTAGACGAAAGGGGGGATGTCCTTGCTGGGGGTACATCGGACTCGGAGAAGATGAAGCCTCTGTGGGGGAGAAGCGGCGAGGAAGATGGTGGAAGGCGGCGCCTGCTGGTATTGTGAGACGCGGATTGAATAGGGGAAGAAGATTCGACTACCTATTGTACGTGGTGGTCGACGAAGAAGTTGGACGGAGGAGCTCGCCGGAGCTGGTGGAGGAGGTCGGAGGGAGAGGGTGTTTGATGAAGAAATGTGGCCAAAACCAAGCTAAGGAACGAGGGAAGTTGGTTTGGGTCCTTTTATAAGGTTAGAGTCAAGCTTCCAAGCTTGGAAACAAACTTGAAAGCTCAGAAATCAGGGAGTAGAATGCGGTGAATTCCAAGAGTTTGCATGAACTCTAGGGCAAGATTCGGGCATCAAGGTTGGGTTCAAATTGAAGGGAATCTGTTCAGGAGTCTCCCTTCCACTTTTGGAAGGGTTTGAGTGTGAAATCAAGGAGAAATCCCAAATGGAAGGTCGATGACTGATGTGTTCACATGAAATGGTGGGAGGGACCTATTCGTGAAGAATATGACAAAGTTGGGGGTGTCTTTGCAATAGATTTCAAAAGCTGAGGGGTTGCTCGAGAGAAAAGAGTTAGACTGGACAAAAATTCAAACTACATCAAGATGATATTTGATTAGGCCCAAATTTTGGTACAAACCTAATCTGGACCCAAAAAATATGATGGTGAAGTCAGATTTTGGTTTTGACTAAATTTGACAAGTCAATTTACGTTGAAATCCAAATTAGGGCAACTTCCTATTTGAGACTCTATTTTAGGTCAAAATAGATTTAGATGGTCAAATTAAGGATATCAAACCTTATAGAATATTTTTATATGAATTTTAGAAGGTTTATGTGGATTTTATCCTGACCAGAACCTCTGTTAATTAAATGGATCTGAAATTAGGGTTTCGGGTGCCCGTTAATTCTCGAAGTGCGTGAAAACCCCTTTCTATCTGCACGAACCCTCTTATTAGTCATTAGTACTCATTTGACCTTCATTTAACTCCTGGGAAATTCCATGATTATTCTGAATTTATGATCTTCTGTTAAACTTGTAGATTTAACCCTATTTTAAAGCATTCTTCTCAGAAAGGATAATCAGTGAATTGACTCTCCGGCAGTTATGTAGGAGTAGTTGTCAATTGGTTCTGACTAATTAAAGTTACTTATGGCTGATGATGATATTATCATCACTTCTCGAGTCCTCAAATAAATGACCTACATGAGCTCCTTTAGCCACAAGTGGAGAGGGTGCCTTGTATGCCGAATCTTGGAGAAGCAAGGGTTCCACGTCATAAAAAAATGAACCAGCTTGAGGCTCCACATTCAATTGAAAATCTAAGGGGTTTGTATCATTGCTCATGCACAACGTTTTCCCCCCATCTAGCATCTCCTCGATAAGAGGAGGATTAGGATCAGGGTCTGGATCCGGAGGATGAGAGGGTGTAGGAAGATATATGCCCCATGACAAGTTAAGAACCCCTTTAATATTACCATTCTTAGACAAATTTAATTCAAAGCGAGAACTATTAACATTAAGTGAATTAGGAGAACTCAAAACCAACGGCAAACAATCAGGATTATCATTTCCAGAATCCAACAGATTAGGCATCGACTGAAATCCACGCTTTTTAAAAAGGCAAGATTTATCAGATCCGTTAACCAGATTCATGAGCAATATAGCCTTATTATGAAAATCTGCTGGATCCTAAGAGTCTTGCAGATGAAACATTCCTGGGGAACCCAGCTCAGAGGTTGGTGCATTTGATGAAAAATCGTGAGCATTTAAAGCATCATCAGAATCTCAAAAGGTAAGGTTTTTAGAAGATGTCACCTTAGGGGAAGGATCAGATCGAGGCTTAGCACCATCGATCTCCTTCCCCTTAGATCATTTTGCGATCCGCTTTGCTAGACTCAGAGCTAAACACGACGCCTCTTCTTCCCGTCCTGGGGGAAAGTAGAAGAGGGAAGAGAAGCAGAACCCCCCGAAGATGAAGGTAAAGAAGTTATACAAGCCGAATCATTAAAAACTTTATCTTGGTCCCCAGGATCAGGAAGATTGTTAGCAACCACAAGAGGAAGCTCCCCCAGGTCAGCTTGAGCAGCAATTCCCATCGTTGCAGCAGCCACCTTTTGTGATGACCCATGCACAGTCGTGTGGAGACCATCCTATTCCACAAATGAACAAGCAGCACTGTTAGAGTCTGGAGCACCTGCAAAGGAGACAGGGTTTGGGTAAACGAGGAGACTATGACCAATCTCCAAACATTTAGGGAAAAAAGTGGGAATCTTTTAAAAAACCACACGCTGAACAATATTCTCATCTCCATTAAAGATTACAATAGAATCAGGCCGCGGTTTCAAAAGATCCACTTCAACGCAAACTCTGGGGTATCCGAACTTTAGCCCTTGGATCGTTCTTTGATCCACATAGATAGGATGCCCCAGTTGATAAGCAAGAGATATCAAAGCATTGGGATGCAAAAGGTGGAGGTTAATCCGCGGAAACCCCACCTGAACAGGAACAATCACCACAGTAGAATCTGTACGAAACGAAGGACTCCACCGGATAAACTACAGCCTAATCCAATCAACAATCACATAGCTCAAAGAGTAAATCTTGCAGACCTTGCACAATTTAATTTCCCGTTGTGGACTTCAATTTATAAAAGTCCTACTTGTTAACGTTCAACATTCTATTCAGGTATTGGAGGAGTCCAACTGGATCTCATGCATGGGATGCTTTCTTTGTTTTTTTTCCTTTGTTTCTTGTCTTCTTATTTCTGGTGTTTTGGCCTTCCCCGATTTTCTACAAGGCGTAATCTTCCCCTTTTGAGGGTGTTAGGCTTCTTCTTGTGAGTTGCATCCTCTTGTATTAGGTTCTTCACATTTTAATGGAATGGTTTTCCTTTCAAAAAAAAAAAAAACATTCTAAAGAAGTGACACTCATTCCTCACATAGTATCCTTTTGCATGTATACAGTGTCATACTATTTTACCTATAGGAAGGTAGGAGGAATCACCATTCTCGGCCGAGAGGGAGGGAGGTCCCCATGCTAACTTTTATACTAGGCAGGTGCACCCTTTTCTTTGGGAAAGGGGGTGAGTGAGTAAGGAAATGTACATTGTAATGTATTTTACAAAATGCGATCTCCACTAATGCTTTCATTAAAATGGAAAAACTAAAATAGACCGATTAAAAGTTAAAATTTATCAGTTGAAAAGAAAATAATCCATATGAAAATCAAAACACATCGATTGAAAATAAAAATATACTAGTTAAAAGTAAGAACACATTAGTGTATTTTACATTTCAATCGATATCGATTGAAAATAATTTTATACATATTTAAAATTAAAATACATCAATGTATTTGTAATTTTTAACTTGAAAAGTAATTTTTTACCTATAAAATTGATAAAAAATTAAAACACATCAAAAAGATTACATTTTCTCACTCAACAAGTTACGAAATATGTTACAATATACATTTTTTTATCTTTATTATTATTATTTTTTTAACCTATCCTTGAGTAGGGGAGAATATAGTTCTTCCCATAGGCACCTTCTTTTAAAAAGATGATAACTTACCGGAAAAAACAGTACCCCAGAATATAGAAAGTTATGTCAGATTCCGTTCTTCCCGACCACTCCAAACAAGCACGTACAAATCGTTGTACAAGCAGAGGGTGCAGAAGGCAAAGCATCCACGACCTGTTGCTGTGTTTGATTTTTTCGCTGAGGCTACATTTGGTAGGAAGATATAGGTTATATTGAGATAAGAAATTGTAGGGATGTGTTGTGAGTTATTTGATTACGGTATAAAAATAAGTAATAGAATAAAATGATTAAAATTTAATATTAATTAATATTTGTTTAATAATTTTTTTATCTGAATAAAAATTTTCTAATATGATATTAATGATTTGTAGTTAATAATTATATCCTTCTCTAGATTCAATTTTTATTTCACTTCAATTTCAATCGTTACAGTGTCATTATCCCACATCATATTCTCGAGTCAAACAATGGCTAAGGTAGCATTTCTGAGGTGGGAGAAATTACTTTACGCCATAATTGGGAGCCACTTCTATCATAAACTAAAGTTGTAATAAATTCTCCAAAAATAAGGATATCTTTGCAATCAAACGAACCTTAAAGTTTTTGGAAGCAGTTGATGCACAAGTTAAATGTGTTAACTCATATTTATTCATCATTTAATCTACCTTTCATTTGCATTGGGTTAAGAAAATTTAACTCGGTGAAAATATCTTCTACCTCTAAGTATTTGTTTTACCTAAATACTTAAATATTAAAATTCACTTATTTCGTTGTTTCTTTCTTATTCTATTAATTATTTTACAAACATAATTTTCTTACCAAACACTATCCTAGGAGATGTTTGGTAGGCCAGTTAAGAGAGATTAAGTAGAACATCTATTTGACTTCGATACTTAACCTTACCTACCACTTACATCAAGTTAAGAAAGACTTGACTTGGACTATGGGGTATTAGTTTCATCCATCCAATCTCTCGATAGGATTAACTCACTTGTTTCATCATTCGATTATACTCCTGAGTTTCTCTACACCTACAAATCTACAAACACCACCCTAAAGATTAGTTTGCTTAAGGTATTATAAAATCTAGATTTATAAAAATGTAAGGGGGTGTTAATCAGTTTTGTTATCTATCAAAAAGAAGGGAAGTAAAAAAAAAACGTGAATATCAAGTTTCATGTTACCATCGGTGTAAACTCAGCTTTTATTAAATCTATATTTTTTCTTCAAAATGCGAGTTCTGGAAGGTAGTAAGAACCTACCAAGAGGTTAACCCGTGTTCTCCAAATAAAAGAACGTCATTGCGATCACATCGCTGCCTGTCGGACAGAGGCACATGAGGGAGCGACGTCGAACTTAATGAGACATGCAACAAGGCCCTTCCCACATATGGCTCCATTGAGACAAAGCACACCGTCACGTCCGAGTCCGAACCCCAGGGGGACAATCTCCAGCCACCGCTTCCTCCCGGTCCCGACCCTTCCCTCCTCCGCGACAAACGTGCGAACCAGGAACTCACACACACGGACTCAACAGGTCCATCCAATTTCCCCATCCCAAGCACAAGGTCATGCTGAAGACTCGGATTCGCGATTGGGTTGTGTTTAGCTCTCCACTGTAGCTAAGGGGAAGACGCGTAGCGTTTAGCTACATGTGTATGGGTGCAACTGTGCAAGCGGTGGTGTTTGTGTAGCAACATTTAAATATGCAGAGAACAGGATCACGTGATGGTGCCCATGCAGTGGACGGCATCCCATGCAGATTGACGTAGACCACCGGAAGCTGCCTCTACCCACACTGTATCTATCCACTGAAGCGCATGGGGCCCGCTTATTCTCTATGTTACCCCCCTGTTGTCTTACCCTTCCATGTGGCGTAGGTTTGCGTAATGGGTAATTAATGGATGGTTTCGTCGTTGCTCCATTGCACACCGACATTTCGTCGATGGACCTTATTCAGTCCGTGAGAATTTGAATCGTGGAATATGATTTGTTATGATGGAGGTGAGAACGGAGAAGGGAGGAGGTGGAGAATGAGACAAATAGGTTGTTACGTTTCTTCCAGGCAGAGGACCTCCCCAAGTCAAATCGGCGTCGGGGTTGGGTGCACTCACCCTGCACCGGACTCGTCTCTCACGAGATCTGGGCCCGCGTGTCGGGATCGGGGAGAGATGCGGGTCGGGGCCTATGGGCGGAGAGGCAAACAGGTCCCGTCACGTGGCCTACCCCTGCCAGGACAGCTGAATGGGTTGTTGGAAAACGTAAAACCGCCAGACCACCCAACCCGGCCAGTTGGAGTTGGAGGGGCCCTCCTCCGACTCCTACTCCACCTCCTCCTCCTC
Source organism: Thalassia testudinum (assembly GCA_037157565.1). NCBI lineage: Eukaryota > Viridiplantae > Streptophyta > Magnoliopsida > Alismatales > Hydrocharitaceae > Thalassia > Thalassia testudinum. The sequence continues at coordinate 21,354,862 of JAZHRO010000054.1, read as the reverse complement.
GACGTTAATAATTGTGGGGAGTTTCCGGTGAGACCGTGGAAGCGGAAGCGCTGCGGCCCCTCCCGAAATGGTGATGCAGCGCATGTGAGGACGCCGGTGTGGGCCCGCCCTATTTGATTCGATAACGCAGGTTGTTTACAAGAGAGTCCTCGAGCTTTGTCGGTCGTGACCTTCCTGATCATCGTTTTTCGCCTTCGCCTTCGTCTTCGTCCGACCGTATATGATTCGATTCCAGGATTAGACGCTCAAGCGATAATGGATACGAGGGGAGGATCCCAAAGAATGGTAGACCGTAGCTTCTAATTTTAGTCTCTGTTTTTTCTTTTTTATTTGTGCGGGGCGGGGGGTGGGGATTTTTAGATACACTCCCCTAAAATTATTTTCAACGACACATAAATATATTCTTGACGGGGAGAAGAGAAACCCAACTCTATCGGAAGTCGACCTACGAAGAGAGTAGGCTTAAGAAAAAAGTTAGCCCAACCTGGAGGTAGGTAAGTCCTCTGTCGGCCATATCAGGGCGCTATTATTTCAAGCAGATCGCCTGAGGCAATCGATTGAGTCTCCCACTTAAGAACCACATCAAGAACATCCGGCCAACCCGAATGCACGGTCTTTAGGCGGTGGAAGTCGCCCAGAAAGTTAGGATCCTACGTGTTGCCGTTACACCAATCCTACCGACATTGGATGAGAAAGGACACCAACAGTGCAAGTGCCAAGGCAATAGCACATAACCCGAAGCGGCGATGCGGCAAATGCACAGAACCCGAGACGAGGCACTACGGGATGATTGCACTTCCATGAGGGGTAAACGATCACCAACGTAGTTGCGATCAACCATCTGTCATATAAAAGAAGGATGTACCGAAAATATAAACAACATGTGATATTTTTAAGGGTCAGTTTCCTCGATGGTAGGAAAGTGATATTAAGTAATATGAAATTGATATTAATTTATAATTATATTTATTGAATGTATATGGTAGATATTAATTTATATTTATTTTAATTGATATTAAATTATGATATTAATTTTTATGATATTTATTCGAGAGTAGTGTTAGGTATGTAAGATAGGAGGGATATTAGAAATATAAATAATATAAAATTTTAATATGGATTTGATTAACATCACCTTAAATTGATATTAGATAAATTTATATTAAAGTTACTAAATTTATGTTAGTAAATGAAAGTTTAAGTAATTAATTAAATAAAAATTAATATAATTTTTAAAAGATTAATCTTTCAAATAAATTAAATTTAATAAAATATTTAATGGTTAGATTTCCTCCCAACACGTAACTGATTCAATGTAAACTTCTTTCCTACTTTCCTCGTGTCCTAACAATCTGCTATATAAAAGCTCCATGCTATGTACCTGGGCCCTGTTCATCCAAAAATACTTGTTATTTGCAACAATGCTCCTGTGGTATAAGGAACTGGACCCAAAAGCAAACGAGTTTTTGCCATTGAGTTGTCATGAATTTATTTCTCAGGCTTCTTTCTTCTCTCCCAGAACTACCCTTTTTCTGCCATCGACTAAAATTAGTTTGCTGCTCTAGGAAGAAAATCATCTACATGAGTTTTGGTGAGAGAAAATTTAAGTATATGCTCCTAAATCAACTTTAAAAGGCACCATGTCACTTTCGAAATTTTGAAGAGCAACTATATCGTCCCTCGATCTACTTACATTCGCACTTTCCGAAGAGCGATTATCATGAAATGCCCCCAACCATCTTCATTCATATTGTCACGATTCCGTTTCGTCCTACATAATTGTGTCCTAGAGATTTGTCTCTAGGTAGTAATGATATATATATATATATATATAACGCAATCCTCGTTTCGCACGTGCGAAGAAAAACTAAATTCAAAGAACATTGTGCATGTTACTCTCGATTTACTTCAAATATGAACATCTTTTTTCCATAAAAAACACGAAGAGATGATTGTGCTCTTTGGCTCTGCGTGGAAGCAGGTACTTAACGACACGATGGCATGGATGCAAATATATAACTGGACAATGCCTATCTGAAGGGACAAATCCAAGTCCATCAATATTTACCCAGTGCTACTCTGGAGTCGAACGTTAATATCATGCCTCTCGCTTAACTGGTACGACGCAAATATATATCCCTATTTCAAGGTTAATTTACTATAGGGATTAGTTACTTTGGGTTAGCTTCTTGCATTAAGGGATAACCTCTATTTATATTTCTTTGAGAATGAAGGTTAATTCACCCCCTATTTATGTTTACTGGATAAGGGTTAGGAATAACGGTTAACCTATATATATTGTGAAAGGAGGGTATTTACTTGGATATTGGGGTTAGAATGAAAAATAAAATTAAAAAACATATGTTTATCTTTGAGATGTAGATAAGTTGGTTGTTATTTTTTAATTTATATTAGAATGTAAAGAAATAATAGGAAAAGTTGTATGCGTGAAGATACAAGAGAGAAAAAATAAGAGTGAACTTACCGATTATCGCAAGTCCTATCTCAACATAGGTTGGTATAACATAAATTTGTAAGATTAATAAGAGTTGAATTATTTTCCACGGTAAACACAGTATAACCTCAAAGAGGTTATTCTCCTCCGTAGGCCTTAGGTTTCTGATGTTTGTGAAAATGGCAATATGCATGCCAGCAATGAGGTTTCAATTATACGATAGCTCCATTTCATGTGATGGTTGTCAGCAAAATCTATCCATGCAAGCCTACCAGTGAATTGATATTGATAAGTTCAACAATTATGTCGTAAAATGACCTTTTTCAAGGATCGTTCGTAGCTTTTAGGAAAAATAGGGGTGTAAGTATAATTTTAAACCCCCTTGGTTTAGGTGTGTGTATCTTGCAGGAAGAGAAAGATTTTGCAGAGGAGATTTCGTAATTTTTACTCTCTCTCTCTTTCCACCCAACACACCCCAACGCACACACACCTTCCCTCACAAGCCCTAACCCACTCCTTATTTAACCCCCACCACCCTCACCATCACCGCCACCACCTCCACCCTCATCCTCCACCACCCCAACCGCAACCACTCCTTCCCTGTCCCCCTTGCAGCTCGAGTAGGGAGGAAGGAGGGGAGCTCGAGACGGAGGAGCACGGGGGAGAGGGAGAGCGTGGATGAGGGAGAGGGAGAGCGTAGGAGAGGAGGTGTGGCTGGAGGAGCTCGGGAGAGGAGCCGGAGATGCGAGGAGGAGCTCGGGAGAGCAGGCGCGACCTCTTGTAGCTGCAAGAGGTGCTATTGCGGCCTCTGCGGGCAGAGGAAAGCGCGAGGAGAAGCTCATAGGAGGATACTATAGAACCATTTTCCGCAATATCAGACGTTTGGAGGATCCTCAGGATGTACGGGGTTGGTGCTAGACGTCTGACAACACGTAGAGTGCCGAGGTATGTCTTGTGTATGAGCCTGCATGCACGTACTTGCGCTTTTACATGTCGTGATTTTTAAGCCGCGCGCATGCGCTGGTACATGATGTGGGAAAGGTTTGTGGCGCACCCTTCGAGGCACTTTTAGACGCCTAGAGATGGTTCCAGACGTCTAACTGCACTCCCAGACGACCTGAGGGAGTGTCAGACATCTAGGATCCCTCTCAGACGGTTGCAGAGGGGTTTGGACGTTTGAGGAAGCTGCAGGGAAGCAAGTAAGGTTCTGAGATCATTTAAGACGTCTAGGTCTAGTCATTGACGTCTGATTTTAGTCAGTTGCACGTTTTCTGCCCGTCTAGGACCCAAACGGGGTCGATTTTGCGCAAATGAAGTACCAGTAGTTTCTATTCGAGTTTCTCTACGTATTAGTGTCACTCGTATACCATTTTGAACTCGTTTGATGTGGTTGGTCAATTATATAGGTCTTCAGTTAATTGAGTATACGGAACCTGCAGAAACGACGGGATCTGCGATTCGAGCCCCCATTCCACCTGTGTACCCTAGTAGAGTGGTTCTCTCTTTAATCCCAGTATTAATAATTAAATTGCAAGATTTAGAAATATTTGATTGAATCCTAGGTTGTGAGATGAACCCTAGGGCTGAAAAAGATGAATGCATACTACTTTAGAAACATTCACTTGAACCTTAGGTTGTGAAATAAATACTATGGATGAAAGAGATGAATGTGTATGTATTAAATAATTAAATTTTTGTAATGCTTACTAAAAGTAGTAAACCATGAGCTATCTATAGCACATTTTAATGAGCCATGACATGAATGAAAATATTTGTTGTGTAATGAATAATTGATTGTGAAATCTTGAGCTTCCTGTTATGCATTTAATGAATTGAATGTAGAAATGAAAAAGTCTATGTACAAACCCCACTGGGAACTAGAAAGGAACTTGCGTGTATGGAACGAATATCGTATGTAACTAGGAGGGAAGTGAGCTGACCCTCGAGTACATAGTACCAAGGAGAGCACCTGTCTCTTTTGCATGGAAAGTAAGCTGGCCCTTGTGTACGCGGTATCGAGGAGACCTACCGTCACTTTAGTGTAGGGGGAGCTAGCTGCCCTTGGGTTGAGACCTGAGAATAGGAATGACCCCCTACACCGACTCTAGTTACTTTAGTGTAGAGGGGGAGCCAGCCGCCCCATGGGACGTGGGGTTAGGACTGACCACCCTACATCGACTCTTGTTGGGCTCTCTGGGCAAATCGAGATAGTCGGGCAAGGGTGCGTAGACTGTTCAAAGGCGAGACCCCTATTCTGATGGGCAAGATCCCTGTTTTATTCTGTGCTATACATTTTGGCGTACCTGCTAGCGGAAACGATTGACCGCGTGCCAGTGTGAGGTAGTTACCTGTGTACTTATTGCGCGTGTCGTAGTCACCGCTACGTCGTGATCGTGACCTTGGGGTGGTAGACCGGGTGTAGGACTACCACGGGGTTCTCCCGGCCAGGAGAGTACTATGCGTACATCCTACATCGCGGAATAAACTGCAATCAAGTTTGTTCTCTTAGGGAACAAGATGATTAAGAAATGTTGTGGACCCTTATTAGAATCAACGAAACAGAAACACCTAGTTGAGATAAATAGAAATGAATGATTAGTTGCTTGCTAGGTTCTTTAAGTTAAATTACATATAAATGGCTTAATCACTACTTTACTCAGCATTAGCTAACTATGGATTATATAACCATGTTCAGCTCAGGGAGTTGAGCACCTAGCGGCACCGGCTGCTGAGGGTGCTGGGCCCCGCCGAGTCCAGCCGTAGTATTTTTCCTCTTTTCTATTCCAGAGTCCTTTTGTAGTAGTGAATACTTTAGTATGTATTAGCTATTTCTATTCATGTTATAATTCCCTCTGTTGTAATTGTGATATCTATGTATGTTGTAATACTCTTCCGCTTGTGGCATATAATATTTTTGAGTCTTCTTGTTCTATTTTCTAATTACTGCCTTTTTATTAATTCTGCTTAGTTACTTTGTATGTGTGGTTGTAGTATATTTTCTACTTTTGGGTTATTTCTCGTTGGACGACTGGGTATTGGGATTAGTCGAGGTGAGTCGATCTTGAGTCCTGTAGTGATCTGGGATCAGGTCCTAACATGCTGCCACTTGGATCATGGTTGCATAATTAATTACATTTGTCCATAATTTATGGATTTCCATTATCTTGTATGTAATTCTAGAATGATGCCATCAATGGTGGATAGAGTTAAAATAAAAGGTTAAATTTTACTCAAGAAATTTAACGAGCTTATGGCCACAAAACAAAAGATAAGTGTGTGCTCCTGACATAATGTACACTCTTAATATCATTTCTAGTACGATTAGATTGCATATCTCCTTCACAATGGACCTAACTTTTGAGTGGATGCATCGATGATGCACCTTCGACAAGTATCAAATGATGTTGGAAATGCTCCTTTCACAAAAACTCCTACCTTCTGTAGAAGACTGGGCTAACTCAAGGGCTTCCAAGATTGATTCCAGCATACACTCCTCTATTCATAACCTATGCAATACACCAGCCAAGAGTTTTGCACTCCATGCACACATAAAGAAAAGATGCTCACGAGCTTCTTCCTCAGTCCCATACAATGCACATGCATTCTCTACTTGCATTATTCCCCACAAGTGCAACCTACTCCTCATCAACAGTCTCCCATGAAGTGCAACAGTGGTGCAAGTGAACCATTTTGATATGTGGTTCCTCGACCAAATGGTCTTGTATTCCACCCGAGTTGGTGCATGCACTCAGATGATGTCCCATATCCTTGAGTTCAGTCATCTTTGAAATTCTCTACCATGATCAATGATCGAGATGAAGTGTCCTTAAGCATTATCCTGTGTGCGAGAATATGAATCAAACACCTTGAATCCCAAGCATCTCCACCCAAGGTGAAGAACCTCTCCACATCATATAATCTTTGTTGGTGCTAGAGCATTATGATCATTTGTTTTGATGATAATAAGACACGTGTCATTTAACATTTGTACTTGGAGTCTTAGATTTCAGGCAAATTGCAAATGTAAACGTGATTAGATGGAGATCGAGCTTTCATCCAGGATAGATTAGAGGAGCTTGATGGAGAACAGAGGAGATTCATGAGCAGCTTGATGGAGAACAGAGGAGATTCGCGAGGAGTGATAGATTGAAGATGGAAGGACAAGAAGAATATGATAGAATTCTGTTTATTTCTTTCATTTACTTTTGTCTTTATTTCCTTGCTCTTTTTGTTCCTTAGAACATCATGTTAAAGAGCCTCAAAGTACCCTAACAGTAGTCCTAGGAATACCTACACAACCCTAGGATACTTAGGTTTTTTGTAGAGAGCTTAGAAAACCAATATAGGATTCAAACAGCTTTTTCAGACGTCTAATCCGAAAATCAGACGTCTGATAATGAGTTTTAAGACGTCTGACTATTGACTCAGACGTCCGATAACATTTAGGCTGGACTTATTTAGTTCTGTCTAATGAAATCAGATGTCCAGATCTTAGACCAGACATCTTAGAAGACGTCTGATGATTTTGCCAGACTTCCAATTAGTGGACCGTTGGCTCGCTTAACAAACACTGAAGAATATGACCGTTAGAGCCTTATCAGACATCCGTAAGTGTTTCCAGACGTCTGATAAATGACCGTTTTGCCTCGGCTGACGCAAAATTTCTTTTCAGAGATCTTATAGCCATTGCAATCTCTTGGGAATCCATTCCCGCAGAAAAGTAGGTTTCCAGACGTTCAGACATAATTCCAGACATCCTGTATGTCGTCTAATAGACTTGCACTAGAACCCAGTTTAGTTCTGATTCAAGTCAGGAAGAAACCCGCCTAAAATCAGATGTCTGACGTTGTTCCCAGATGTATTAAACTGGTTTTCCAGATGTCCGATGCCAGGATCAGACGTCTGATAACCCTGTCAGTGCAATGATTGATCCTGATTTTGACCTGATTCTCTTAAACTTTGCACCTAACGGCTATGGAAGCTTTCCAAAGCCTTCCTAAGGCCTCTATAAATAAAGGGGAGCCTTTACCACTCAACACACACCAAGAACAAGCATTTTCACTCTTTTGTGTCCAATAAAAGATCTTGCTCTCCAAGCTCAAGTTCCATCATCTAGAGAGCTCAATTCCGTTTGCGTACTTGCTCTCCCGCCAATGTTTACGAGAGCGATGAAGCGCTACCGCGGGGTTCACGCATCCACATTAAGTCGACGCACCTCTGCAAAGGGAAGCATCCTAATTCCAATAGAAGCTTAGGTTAAAATCATCTTTGTTGGCTCTATATTGTTGTTATTTATCTTTGTTCTTTGGTTGGGTATTCGCTTTGCGAATTTCCGTCTCCTTCGTGAGATAAAATCCTTCTCATGAAGAAAAAGGGTTTGGGGTACGCTTCCCTTGTATAAAGTAACATGGTTGTAATTGAGGTTGAATCACCCTCATTTAAGTGATTCGTTTAGTGGATTTTATCAACTTGGTTGATCGGAAAATCCTAACTCGAGAGGGTTAGGTGGTGGTTTTCACCCAGTTTGGTTTTCCTCCTAAAAATAATTGTGTAATTTGTGTGATTGAATTTTTTTTGTGAGATTGTTTATATTCTATTCCACAATTTATTACATCACCCCCTTCTAGTAGGGAAACTACAATTGGTATCAGAGCCAGGTTCTTGCTAATCGGAGTAACACCCGGCGAGAAGATCATGGAGGGGAGCAGTTCTGCAATCCGAATCTCTGAGGGACAGTTCACGACTCATCCGCCATTCTTTGACGGGAGCAACTACCCCTAGTGGAAGCTGCGGATGAAGACTTGGCTTCAAGCCAATGACTTCACGATTTGGGTTAGGTGCGAGACACCATTTGAGATCCCAGAGAAACCCGCAGGAGGCTACTCGCAACAACAAATTAGTGAGCTCTCTTTAAACGCAAAGACCATGAACGCCCTTTACTGCGTGCTCAGCCCAGAGGCGTTAAACAGAATCTTACAATGTGCCACCGCATACGAGATTTGGCATACACTTGAGGTAACTCACGAAGGTACCTTTAAAGTAAAAACTTCTAAAATAAATTTACTTTCTCAAGAATTTGAATCTTTTTCTATGAAACCTAACAAATCTTTAAGTGAGATGAACTCTAGGTTCACTCTCATTGTAAATAATTTGAAAGCTTTAGGGAAGACTTTCATCAAGGGGGAGCTTCAAGGGAAGCTTCTTCGTTCCTCGGATCGGAGTGGGAACAGAAAGTCACCGCCATCGAGGAGGCAAACGAAGTGGAGGAGCTCAACATGGAAAATCTCCTAGGCAATCTAATGGTCTACGAGACAAAGTTGAAGCAGAAGAAGGATACACCGGAGCCTAAATCAAAGAAGACTCTCGAATTCAGAGCCGCGTCGGATAGCGAGGTAAGTTCCGACGACGAAAACTTTAAAATTTTACTTAAGAAATTTTCCAAGTTTTGTAGGAAATCAAAGAAAGAGAAAAAGGAGAAGAAGGAAAGCCCGAGACGTTGCTATCACTACAACGAGAAAGGGCACCTACGACCAGAGTGCCCTCTTCTCAGAAAGGAGAAGAAGAAGGAAAAGGAGAAGAAATCTAAGAAGAAGGCATTCCAAGCCACTTGGGACGATTCGTGCTCGGAGGAAGGAGAAGAAAAGTCTATAGAAGAAGAAACCGCTTGCTTTGGTTTCATGGCTAGAGGAAGTGATGCGACAGCGAAAGTGGAAGCGACTCCGACAACGAGATAAATTTCGATTTACAAGATGCATTTAATGAGCTTTTTGAAGTTAGTAAAGCACTTAAGATAGAAAATAAAAACATTAAAAAGAACCTTAGTTTTCTTAAAAATGAAAATGATAGGTTAGAAAAATAACTTAAGGACATAGAAACTAGTCCTAAGGATAATAACCTGTTATTAGAAAATAAAAATTTAATAAATGAAAATACTAAATTGATTGAAGAAAATGATAGTTTAAAGTTAGAAATTTCTGATTTAAAGACTAAGATGCATATTATAGAAAAAGAAATTGCATGTCTTAGGGAAAACTCTAACAAATTAATCAACAAAGTAGATAATCTTTATAGCCCTAAGGTTGAGAAAGGATCTCCGTCAAGGAGACCTGCTAACAGATCCGGATCCAAGCTCACTTGGATACCGAAGAAGGAATTGGAATCCTGTTTTGTAGGTCATAAAGACTACAACACAAAGGACTGGACCTACAAGCTCAAAGCTGGCCAACTCGTGTTGGGAGAACCAAAGAGCAGACCAAGGAGGAGAACGAGAAGACTGACGAGACAGCGAATAAACGATGGACCTGCTGCACGTCGACCACCAGACTAGAGACCGGCACCAATGCCCAGGCCTCCAAGCTACGGATGGGAGCCCCATCTGATGTGGCATCCACCACCACCATTTGGGTCATTTTATTGGCCATGGTAGGTGAGGTAAAAATTCTTGACCCTATCTTTGTTTATCATTAGCATTTAGGTAGGGGGAGTTAAAAATTATTAGTTAATTGTCAATTATTAAGGGGGAGATGTAAGTTAGCTAAATTTCCTTTAGTAAGGGGGAGAAAAATAATAGCTATCTTGTTATTATAAAAAGGGGGAGGACATTACTCTTTTTAAAAGAAATTCATAGAAGAGCATGTTTTAAGAGGGAGTTATAGGTAATTTAAAATCAATTAAACCTTTTTGATAATGTCAAAAAGGGGAGAATTTTTTTTTGAGTTATTATTTATGGTTTTGTCATCATCAAAAAGGGGGAGATTGTTGGTGCTAGAGCACCACGATCATTTATTTTGATGATAACAAAACACGTGTCATTTAACATTTGCACTTGGAGTCTTAGATTTCAGGCAAATTGCAAATGGAGACGTGATTAGACGGAGATCGAGCTCTCATCCAGGATGGATTGGAGGAGCTTGATGGAGAACAGAGGAGATTCACGAGGAGCTTGATGGAGAACAGAGGAGATTCGCGAGAAGTGATAGATTGAAGATGGAAGGACAAGAAGAATAGGATAGAATTCTGTTTATTTCTTTCATGTAATTTTATCTTTATTTCCTTGCTCTTTTTGTTTCTTAGAACATCATATTAAAGAGCCTCAAAGTACACTAACAGTAGTCCTAGGAACACCTGCACAACCCTAGGATACTTAGGTTTTCTGTAGAGAGCTTAGAAAACCAATATAGGGTTCAAACAACCTTTTCAGACGTCTAATCCGAAAATCAGATGTATGATAATGAGTTTTAAGACGTCTGACTGTTGACTTAGACGTCCGATAACATCTAGGCTGGACTTATTTAATTTTGTCTGATGAAATCAGATGACCAGACCTTAGACCAAACGTCTTAGAAGACGTCTGATGATTTTTCCAGACGTCCAATTAGTGGACCAGACCTTAGACCAGACATCTTAGAAGACGTCTGATGATTTTGCCACTAATTAGTGAACCGTCTCTTAGAGAGGGGCGAGCTGGCGTCGTGCCAGCCTCGCCGGAGTAAGGTCGGAAGGGATACCCATGCCTTCCGCACGTTCGCACGGAAGGCATGGTGGTCGGTAGAGGTCGTGGGCGGGTCCCTGCGACAGAGGACGTCGCAGGGAACCTCGCTTCTGTTCTAGAGGACGGCAACCCTACTGATGAGAACCTCGTCATAAACCCTGAACTAGCACCATCTAACCCAGATTTGCAAGAAAAAGCTCCTACATAACTACAGAAAGGCTTGACTCACAGAAATTCTGAGTTTGTAAAGAAAAAAGAAACTAAGGGGTAAAAATATAATTTCACCAATCTAATCTGAAAATAGGGTAACTCAGGGTCCAAATATAGGTCAAACTAACCTAATAAGAAGAAAAGTGGGATGGGTTGATCTAATAAAGGCTACAGCAACTCCAAGGAATTAAATGACATCCTGTAACCCTAAAAACAAACCAATTTCAATTCACGAGGTTTGAGGCAAAGGAAAAATCGACTAAACCCTCTACAATTCGTAGAAAAATAATCTCTAGGGTTTAGAACCTTCAATTTGGCCTTAGGAACCCATTTTGACCTACATTTAGAATCATGCCCAATTAATGACTTAATTTGGGTTTTTACGTAAATTGACCTGTTAAACAAGGTCTGATCTAGAAATAAAATTCAACATTAGAATCCTTAGGCCCCATTTAGTCATGCATAAAAACTTGAGCCTAAGAAGAGACCTTCTTGACCGACTTTGCATTTTGGTCCTCATCCATTACTTTTTGACCCTCAACTTTTGAAACCCTCGCATTTTGGCCCTTAACTCTTCTTCATTCTTTGCATTTGGGTCCTCCCTGCAAAACCCTGAGCAGCGCCATGCTCCGGCGACTTTGCGCGGAGCATGGCGCCGCGCAGGGTAAGGGAGACCATCTGCCAAGTCAACCGAGGGTTCCCTGCGACGTCTGCCGTCGCAGGGACACCTCCATGGTCTCTGCAACCACCCATACCTCCCGTGCGAACGCACGGAAGGTATGGGTCTCCATCTCCAGCGTCCTCCAGCGAGGGAGGCACATCGCCTCACTCCGTCCTCCTCTCTGATTCCACCTCTATAAAAACCGCCCCCGTCCACCGAACTCAATAGCTCTGTTCTGACGGAGAAACCTCCCCCCCTTTGCTCTCTTCCCACTCCGGCAGAAGCCCCCTGCTCCGGCGGTTCTTCCTCCTCCTCCTCGTCGCTCTGCCGCATTACCAGCAGCAAAGCCGCCTTCGCCTGCTCTTCCCGCGTCGCGCCGTACCCAGCGCGCTCTCTCCTGCTCTCTCCTCGCCGCCGCCCCCTTCTCACTGGGCATCTTCTTCTCCGGCGACAGTTGATACAACTGTCGCCCTACTCCGGTCCCCCTCGTCCCTCCAGGTAGGTGCAGTTCTTTCTCTTCCTCCCCTCTTTCTTTTCCCTACTTCAATTTGTTCAACCACTCTTCAACCGCGCCAAATCGCCCTCACCTTCTCCATCTCCGGCCAACCTCCGGCGACTCGCTCCCATCATTCCACCACCCCACATGACTCGCCGGCCGACCCAAAACCTTCGCCTCATCACGCTGAACCACTTCCACCCCTCCACTGCCACTCCTCACCTCCACATCACTCCCCCGAGCAAACCCATTCCCCTGGCCACAGTCCGACCTAGGGCAGCCCCTACACGTCGCCCCACGCCTCACCACCACCTGCATGAGCTTCGCCGCACTCCGGCGAAGCTCCCTGCAGCTTCTGATTAGGCCGAGAGGCCGTTTTGCTGTGAACAGGTCACCCATCCTCCGCCGCCATTGCTGAGCAGGTGAAGCTTCTTCCGCCTGCAGCTGCAGCCTCGCTTCGCCCAGGCCAGACTCCCCAGGACGCGAGGTTCGCCCTTGCGCACCTACCCAGGCCCGCAGTTGGGGAGAAAGCTCCGCGCACAGCCGCGATTGCCTGCAGCTTTCTCAGCTGCAGGCTCCCAACTGGGGTGGGACACTTAGTCCCACCTCGGAAGACTCTGACGCCTGCATAAATTGTAAAAGTGTTGTAGGCTTATCGCCTCAGCACACGGGGTGAGGTCCCTCTCACCCGCTTCACCCGCCCGGTTCGCGAGCTCATCACGCGGATCCGGCTGACCCGACCCGACTTGACTCGAACACTCCTCTCCCACCACACACGTCGGTGGGCCTGGACCCGGGCGCGACCTGTACCCGAATACCCGACAGCTCTGGGAGAGCTATCCTACGAGTGAATTCTGAGAGAGAGAGACGCGGGGGAGGGTAGAGTAGGTTTTTACCTTCTGACCAAACTGTGAGTGTGCAGGCACAGAAGAGAAAAGAGAAGACAAGAAGAAGAAGAAGGACTGCGAGAAGAAGAAAGCCATAGAGGAAAGAAAGAAGACGCACTATAGCAAAAGCTACTTAAGTCGTCTGATTGAAAAATCAGACGACGCCCTGAAGAAAAGAAGAAGCAAGGAAGGAAAAGAAAGAAAGAAAAAGAAGAGGAGGATCACCACTACCGCAGAGAAGAAAAAGAGAAAAGAGAAGAGCACAGAAGAGAAGAAGACAAAGACGAGAAAGAAGAGAGAATAAGAAAAAGCCAACAAAATAAATCTCTCTCTCTCTCTCTCTTTTCACTTTTGTAATAGAAACTTTGTACTTCTAGAATACAATTTGCTCCCTGAGTTCGACCTGGGAAAACTTTTATTTTCCGAGTAACAAATTATATTAAACTGGTAACTGCTCCTCTATGCTATACTACAACGAGATATTAAAACCATAGAGGATTGGCATCGCAGCCACCTACCCTACGCGGCGCCATGCTCCGCGCAAGGTCTCCGGAGTATGGTGCTGCGCAGGAGTTGTAGGGAGGACCGTTCTGCAAAGAATGATGAAAATTTAGGGACCTAAATGCAATGGTTTCAAAAGATAAGTGCAAAAAAGTAAATAAAGAGGATAAAATTGTAAGGTCGGTCAAAGAGGTTTCTTCTTAGGCTCAAGTTTTTATACAAGACTAATTTGAACCTAAGGATTTTAATGGTGAATTTTAATTCTAGGATTGGACCATGTTTGACCGACCAATTTACGTAAAAACCCAAATTAAGTTATTAATTGAGCATGGTTCTCTTTTTAGGTCAAAATAGGTTTCTAAGGCCAAATTGAAGGTTCTAAATCCTAGAGAATATTTTTCTATGAATTTAATAGGATTCAGTTGATTTTTATCCTGCCTCGAACCTCATGAATTGAAGTGGATTTGTTTTAGGGTTACAGATTGTCATTTAATTCCTAGAAGTTGATATAGCCCTTTTTAGATCAGATCATCCCACTTACCTTCTTGTTAAGCTTGTTTGACCTGTGTTTGGACCCTCAATTACCCTGTTTGCAAACTGCATTGGTGAAATTGCAGTTTTACGTCGTATGATTTGTTTTATTTTTAAACTCAGAATTCTCTGAGTTAAGCCTTTCTTTGGGTCATGTAGGAGCTTTTTCTCACATATCTGGGTTATATTGTATTAGTTAGGGTTCATGATGAGGTTCTCATCAAATAACTACCAAGACAATGGAGGTTGACACCTAAAAGCCCACAAGACCTTCAATGGCTCACTTTAAAAGTTGAACTCGACTCATTCTGGATAGTATTCTTGCACTCGAAGAGCCCATCTTCTCTACCACCTCACCCATGATTATTTGGTATGGACCCCATTTCTCTACACCAACATGCAACAGGGTACCGAAGTATCTTGTTGGCAATCTACCCTCGAGCATTCCAAGGATCATGCAAATCTCTATCTTAATCTAAGCTCCATGTGAGAGGTAGATGTTGGGGTTAAGTCACAATAAACCCACCTATAACCATATAATGGGACTAATAGCTAACCAAAGTATAAGTGAACTAATCCCAACAAGTACCAGTTTTGGGGATTAGTACCACTACTGTTGACTTCCAATATGCATCTCATATTCAAGTAGTATTGGTACTCATGAATGAGTAGTGGCATACTTGACTTACTATTTAAGTTGCATTGAACTAACTGCACTCAAGGTGTATCGGTACTCATGAATGAGTACCGTTACCAGAAGTGTACTGGAAACCTATTCAGGACTCATCTGTGCTCGACAAGTATCGGTACTCATCCAGAATAACGATACTCTTCCAGAATATCAGTACTCTATGAGCATTGGCTTGAGTTTCAGGGTCTGAAAAAATTTGCAGTACTCATCTTATACTGGTACTAGAAATCAGTATCGATACTCATAGAGCATTGGACAAGGAATCAAAAACTTTGGCCCTTGACCTGTAACCAACAAGTACTGGTATAAAAGGTTAGTACTGGTACTAGTAACATATAATCTCAGCTCACTCAAAATCGGGGACTAAACATGTAACGAATATGTACCAATACTAGTGACAAGTAACGGTACCTCATGGAATCAGTTTTAAGTCTTGTATACAACAAGTACTAGCACTGATGAATAATACCGGTACTAGTTGTAGTTATGAAAAGAAATATCTACTTTTCCAGAAGTTGAATAGCCTAACAATCAACTCTGGTATCTGCCAAATCTAAATACACTGTATCTGCTTTGAATCAATAACCACAATATAGATTCTGATAGAAATATCACTTGAAAGACATTGATATGAAAACAGTAAACTCAATAGTGTCTACCTAAACTTCCAGACATTGAGATCAAGACAAACACCGCAGTGAAGATCAAGAGAATGACAATGATGATCTTTTAACCACAACACAACCTGACGGAGAAGTATTGAATCTCTGATGACCGGAAGCAATCCAATCAGTCAGCCCTTCTTCTCCTCTCTCCCTCTTCAAAACCGATGGGGTGGTTTTCTAGAGAAAATCAGGATGTTGTTGTGTAGAGATTAGGGACCATAACCTCTTTTAATTAACTGGTAACCACCAATTAATTCTTGGTAAATTTCTATTCAACCCATCATAGAATAAAAATTATCCTTATAGGTTTCTACACATAAAACACATATCTTAACAATACATCAATGCCCATTATAATATTAATGCCTCAATTAATCACTTTTAAGTATGAGCCCATAACTGACAGTCTAAATTAAATGTGTGATTATACATACATATTAATCCATATAATTGGATCAATGCTCCAACAGTAGACTCCACTTTTACATGCAGAGAAGTGTGTAGGCCCCCCATCTTGTCAAATACCTCCAACATCCTTCTTATTGCTAAAGCCAACCTATCTATCTTGCAAGCAGCTATGGCATCCTTGTACGGTCCCTAAATGGTCATGCTATGCTTGGTTAGCAACCAAGAATCGGTTTCTCATGCGTGCTCTCTTGTGCCATTGTGGTGTCACTAGGGTAGTGGCAAGTGTCTTTTGTGACTCACGTTTTGAGGACAAAGATCATCTATTCTTTTAATGTCCATTTTTCTTGAAGGTAGTGCACTCCATTTGGGTTATGTTGGGATGGAGTGATGTTGTACCACTTTTAATTTCTAACGAGTAGACATTGATGTCGAATGTTCATCCCCCCTTAGAGTCTCCTAGGGTATTGGCTATTATGGCTTCAATTTGGGTTATTTGGAAGGAATGCAACTTGTGTGTGCATGGTGAAAGAGCATCATCAGTAGCTGCGACAGCTGCTCCCGTTCTCCCTTGTTTGGTAGATGTTTTACGAGGGTTGTAGGTGTCCCTAGGTTTATTAATGGGTGGATTCATTTTGAATATGTTGATTGATGTCTTGTATTTGACCGGTTGGCCATCTGATTAAATATAGATTACCATATGTTCACTCAAAAGAGCTATCCATCTTGCCAAAAATAGAGTTTGATTCGACTGTCCTGTTTTGTTGGAAATCCAGCCTTGCAGGGAACGAATTGCATGGCGTTCTCCCTCCAAGAGGAGTGTTAAAAGTTTCCCTATTGGCCAATATTTTACGTTGGAAGTAATTATATAGCTTCTAGAAACTTCTCCCCCTCGGCCATACCTTCTTACTGCCACACGTTCTTAACTATGAGAATGTCACGACACCAACTACGTACCTGCTAAGGAAGGGATTTTCATGGTAGATTAATTCAACACTGTCATGCGATAGACGTAAAACTTTTGGACATGTTGAGGTCGATCTGATTAGAGGTTCAGATTACTTGAATTAAAAAAATATTTAATTGAGAATTGAAACATTCAATTAAAATATCATCAGCTCGTGTCTCAATATCACCGATAAAATTTAATTTTTTTAAAAAAATAGGTGAACTAAACATACCCACACTGTTGGGATAAGAAACACGGGAAGCAAGACACACGTGGCAAGTTGGTAGGGAGACGATCAATGTTCATGGGCTTGTCCCCTCTCCACCGCCTGTATGACACGGAATGGGCCAGCCGAGGCCCATTTCCCAACTCCCACATCCGAACGCGCGGGTCCCAACTCCTCCCCGCCAATATATACACCACCCAAGACCTCATCTCTTCTCATCACAACACACTGCCCTCCTCCTTCACGGCTACACCTCCCTCTCCAACTCTTCCCACTCCCACGTCCACCACAGCCACCAAACATGTCCGGAAGAAGCTTGCGAATCACCGACGAGGAGACCAGCGAGCTCATCCACAAGCTGCAAGCCCTCCTCCCCGAGACCCGCCGCCAGAGCCTCAGTAGGGTAAGTGTGCAACCACATATATATAAATAGTACACATCAGATGCCATGCGTACTGGGTATGCCCTAGGGCACGTTACAGAGTGAGTAAGTATATCATTACCCTTATATATATAAACTTGACCCACCCCCGTACTCTCATTGGTGCAGGCATCAGCGTCGAAGGTGCTGAAGGAGACGTGCAACTACATAAGAAGCCTGCGGCGGGAGGTGGACGACCTGAGCGAGAGGCTCTCGGGCCTGGTCGATACGATGGACTCGGGCAGCGCGCAGGCGGAGATCATCCGGAGCCTTATCCGCTAGCTTAACCATAGCTTGATGGCGGGTTCGATCAACGATTAAATATAAATTGTCGGTGGGTAGATCAGGTCATGATGTGATGTTGGTTAGTTATTAAGTCCTCCTCCCTCTTCCAAGTGTACGACCTGAGGGGCACCAGTGGGTGGGAGGGGAACTCCTGTGGGGTTTCAGAAGAGGGAGAGGGAGAGGGAGAGTACTCGTTACTGCAGCCGCTTAATTGCGTGGAAGGCAGAGTCATGTGTCAGACTGTGGTTGTGTACGTCCCACTGTTTGGTGTGTCTGTACTCTCTCTCTCTCTCTCTATTTATATGTATATCTCTGTCTTTCTCTCTCTAGATGTGGGTCTATGGATTGTTCCACGTTCACTGTCTAGGAAGAGTTAGTTCCGTCGTGTAAACTTTGGTTGTGGGCTGTAGCGTGGATTTTTCCTGGAGTTTCTTGAGATTTGACTGGTCTCTTTTCGAAGAATCTGAGAGCCCCCAATTGGATTGGATGTTCACCACTTTCGTGGTGTTGTAATTGCAGTCCTCGTTTTACTTGGCCATGCAGAGTTAAAACCCTCACATGGTGGTACATGGTACCATGTTTGTTAAAGGGATCTCATTTAAGTCTTTGGCACGCATACAAGGACATTGCGAAATCAAAGTCGAGTTGTATGTCGAGGCGATGATGACGACGACGTTTACGAAGACGTTTTATTAATGACCAGAAAAACTTATATACAACATTTATTTCACTTATAATAACATTAACTAAACGTTGCTAAAAGTATGATGATGTTGCATTTATAATTATTTCCGCGGTGTGCTGGTGGGAGTTTTGGCTTTTGGGAAAATTATCTTAAAATCTTTTCCAGGGTTTGACATTATCAAATACTTTAACAATCGAAATACTCTCTACTTAAATTTGGAGTGATCCACTAGTCCTGCAAACCATACCAACCTCCTAAACGAGAAGATACTTGGTGCATGTAGCCTACACGGTTAATTTACTGCTCTCTCACCTAACCTAGAAGCAAAAAGAGTTGGAGAAGTCATAAATAATGACTGCGAGGATATTGTGTAAGTAGTTGGTTGCATGGATGATAAAGGTGGTTGCCTCTAGTTTATATTAACGTCCATCGTCCTGGACTCAATGATTGCCGGGGTTAGGGCCAGGGTTTAGAATTAAATAAATTAACCCGCTTGTTTTTTAATAAAAAATTAGCACCATACGAGGAAGACAGGAGAGAAGGATGACAACGTTGGGTAACCAGCCAATGAGAAATTGGCGAGAATGGATAAGAAAAATAACCATACCATTATACCACACATTGAGGAATCATGTAAGATGGTAAGAAATACTACAATAGTTTGCACCTACGTCAATGGTCAGAATAATTGGTGTAGTTCAAAAATACCTTCGTTATGGCTACAGAAACCTATTCTGACAGTTAACTTTGACATCCTCTTAATAGAAGTCGCTGTAGTTTATATCAAGGATAAAATTCGTCGATGTTGCACTTGATTCTACATAGGTGATCAACTTTCCAATTGCTAATGAATTTAGCTTTCATATTAACAGCAATGGTTTTATCCATCAATGTAGATCAAGACCATTAACTCTGACAATATCAAATATCGATAATATCATTGCTATAAATAAGAACTCTATCTCTTAATTAGTATTTAATAATAGAAAGAACTATCATGGTAGAGAAATGATGTTTTGATAAGTACATACAACAACATTTTTTTTCCATTAAAGTGATCGTTGCCATAGTTTCTTAATATATAAATATACAAATGTATTATTAGATATCTTCAACTCTATTTTTTCTATATTATATAAGCTGCATGAATGTGACTTTTTCAAATACTACAATAAAAATAAAAGAATTAATAAAGTTAATAAAAGTCAAATTTATTCTATTAAATCAAAAGTATATATAATTTCCTTACAAGGGAATCAATAAAAAGTGAATAAATATTGAAACAAAATTTTTAGTATCTATTTTTATAAAATAGTAAAAAATAAGAAAAAAAAAGCCAATAAGAATACATTGGCTTAATAACATTTTCCCAAAATTTAAATTATAAGATAATGTCATGTAATTATTTATATTTCTTTTATCCTTAAACAACCTTCCATTTCTGTGTGTTTAAAATAAACAAATTTAAGGAGCAAAAAGATTAAGAAATTGATACTCCAACTTGAAACTAAAAAAGGATGTACCAGCTACGAATCAAACTTAGGTTTGTACTGTGAAAATGTACCATTCTACCACTATACCACTAGTGTTCTTCATATTTCATGAACCTAAAATAACACAAACTAAGAGTGGTCAAAATATGAATAATCTTGAAGTCATTCCTAATAATTTTAAAGTAATAATGATGCAAAAATGGTTACATCAAGATTAATTCTTCGTATACCTTAAAGTGTTTGTGCTTTGAATATATTTAAAGCAAATGAAAACAATAATCCATATATGATAGATGGTAATGTTTAGATATCTATTAGATTGGTAAATAAGGCATTCTAGTATTGCCTGTGGCCAACTGAAGGGAGATGTCAAAGAGCATGCCAAAAGTAAGATAGTTAGCATTTGCATAGAGAAACTATCAGCCACAGACAACTTCGAAATTTGTTGTTATGATTACGTTCCAACATTGATTCCATGGAAAATGAAATAAGGAAATCCCATAGACTATAAATATAACTTTTGGAGGCAGAGGAATATTATAGATCTTCCTATTCATATGTGTATAAGCATCACTAGCCCCAAATGTAGCTTTGGAGCCTCCGCTCATTAATATAGATCATCATTCAAGTCCCCGTAACTAGATAGATAAATCAGCCAACAACAATCAGTATGAAACTCTAAAGAAGGTATCTTTGTTTTGCATGTTTAGATTGAAATAGGGAAAATAATACCTTGCATTAATATGCCATTGAGGTGCTTCAGAATAGAAAAGAACACTTGCATGGTTTCCAATGATGCTAACATTCATACATATGCAAAAGCATCCTTAGGCACCAAATTGGAGGCTCAAGCATACAACATAAAATAATATGAGCATAGACTCTCCAGGAACTCTAAAAAATAGAAGGATATATACGGAGGTAAATAGTCCAAATTACTCAAAGCTTCTCTATGCTCTAGAGAGGATCATTTAGTTCAAATGGCATTAGATATTCTTTTAGTTTGTTAACTGAATTCAAATGGGAGAGAAACTGATTCCGTTTCAATGAGATGTTCCTAATGTTGACGTCACTGCAGGGAAACAAACTGCTTTATAAATGCCATCCTGTACCGTACAAGATGATTCATACCTGGAGAGTTACATTAGTACCATCGAAGTAGACTTTTTTTCAGTGTGCTTTTTTTTTTGCCTTTTTACATCTTAATTTGAAAATAAATCTAATTTCATCGATTTTACAGAAAATTTGGACTGTGGAGTGGGATGGAAAGCCCATGAAGCTTCAGATTATATGTTTTTCCCTTTGCAAACTGCATTTCTTATGCATTTTTCTATCACAACTATAACTTAGATGCTCAAGCATCTTATTCTCAGTTAAATGTTCCCTAGTACCCCAATCCAGATTGGATTGAGAAACCAAACGCCTGTTTGTTTGAGCATCTGAGTTAGCTGTGTTTTGTCATCACGAGATGAATTGAGTACGTAGTTGTGGCGTTAAGTTGATTGATTGTCCAGTCACTACCAACTTGTTTTGCAAGCTAGAATGTTCTTTGCAAACTGAAAATGTTCAAACAAACAATTTAACTAAATTGTCAGGTTGTAGTCAAACTATAGGCATAGATTTTGTGTTTGTGATATTTTCTTGATTCCTATTTATGGGTAATCTCTTATGCCATGGTCTAATTTATCTCTGTAGCAGGAAATGCTTCGTTCATTACTTTCCTCCTCATGGACTGCATCTACCTTCCACGAGATGGCGTGAGCATAAGTTCAATTCTCCTAAATTCGTTTTTGGTCATGTGGCTCAAAATAATCACCAACAGCGTTGATTGCTTTGGTCCTCGTGGATTGCATCTTCCTTCCATGAGGCGATAAGAGCATAAGTGCAGTCCAATTTTCCTAAATTAGTTTTCGAAACAATCACCAGAATGTTAAAACCTGACTAACCAAACAGTTCACTCGGTAAGTGTTCCTTTAATTGGATGGCTAGCTATGCTGGTACTCACCTAGACATCATTCCAAGTTTGCGAAGTTGCCTCGCTGATGGTCAGCAACAATTAAATACTTCCTTAAAGCCCTCCTACCTAAATTTAGCCTTGGAGTCTACTTTAATTTACAAAGTCGGTACAGTCACTGATGTCCAAATCTACATCCATATTTGGTGATTTCTCCCTTCTTTTCTTCTCTTTTTTTTCTGGTCAAAACCAATCAAAAAGCTTCTTCTTAGTCAGATTTAAGTGCCTTACCATGTGTAAAATGCTAAGGAGCAAAAAGGAAGCAGATAATTGATCCAAATCACACATAAGACATGTTACAGTGCAATTATAAAATGACTGTCACGCAATAACATGCAAATTCAGACAACATGCTGTGCAGATAAACACCATTGACAGCTAGACACTACACATGTTTGAAAGGTACACAAGCTATCTGTACACGTGGCATGATGCTGTGGCTCAATAAGCCACCAAAGGACCATTTTTTCCTTGTGACAAAAACGGAGGATGATGCTATGGATTTCGCTACCTAACAGCAACAACTGCTTTTCTGTGCCACAGGTTGCCCCCTAACCTGCACGGAAGCTGGTCTGGTAGAGTTTGCTGTAGGCTAACTTGCCATCCTGCTCTTTATCTCTACTGCCATTGTCATGAATGCTTGCTAGACATTGGTAGCATCCATTGCACTGGTTTCCAAGAATGGAATCCCAATCTCATTGGCAAAGGCCTTCCCAATCTCATATGAGACTACCCTATTGGCAGCCAAGGCACGTTTGTTTCCCACGATCAATCTCATTCAACCACCGTTTGACATATTGTTAAAACTCTCTTAATCTGTAACGTCATAAACAACAATTATTCCATGAGCACCACGGTAATAACTACTGGTAATTGTCCTGAACTGTTCTTGTCCAGCAGTATTCCATATTTGAAGTTTTATAGTCTTTCCATCCTGCTCTACATTAAAAATTTTAAGGTAAAACTCATCAAGTTCTAAACACTTAAAAGATTTCGTGCTAAATTGCCATACAAGGTTCTGAAGAGATGACAGTTCATATGATCTGTTCCTACCTAAGTTCTACTTGTCCAAGTCACATGTTTAACATTTTATTGCACATAGCTCTACTTGCTAAGGATAATGGATTCAACCAAATGAGAAGTGGAATGAGATTCTAGTGTGGACCATATATCCTACTTGTGTAAGATGGACCATTTTAACCCCTTGCTTGAATGTTCGATATCCAAGTATCCAAGTCACTATAATGTATGGTTTCCAAGTATCTACCAAACCTATTGCTCCACCTACATCTTGCTGCCACTCTAACCCCTTGCTTGAATTAGGTGTATGCATATAGAATGGGTTGGCGAGGCCACATTGGCTTGGAACTTGCTTGCCCCTGCTAGAGGTGTATTTAGAAAACAATGCTTTTGTAATAAATGAAGTTTTCCTATTTCCTTTAGATAACAGTTATTTTCAACACCTCTTAGAGAAGAGCACGTATTTTCATTAAACCGCAAAAGGCAAACATGTGAATAATAAACAAACATGTGAATTATTTGTCAAATAGTTGAATCTCACAAGCTCATTGATAGTTGGCTCAATCTTGCAACAAAAGGTATTGAAACGTCAAAGTACTACGCTATTGAATTCGATTTTGAAAATCTGTCGTTGTAGTTTGAAAAGCGAAGAACTCGAGTTCAACAAATAAAATTTATACTGGAATAAAAATCCCAAGTTGAACTTAGGGAGGCGGACGTTTGATTAAAAATACGCGTTTGTCAAGAAACAGAATAGCTAGTTAAAAATTAACTATCTATTTAACAAATCATAAATAGAAGAGAGAGAGAATATTACAAATAAAAACAAAAGGGATGTAGAATAAACATGAATTTCATTATAAAAAATTATTCATTACACTACTCATTACGACTAGAAAGTGGGAAATGATTACACTAGAAGGAAGTAAATCTACTCTAGAAAGCAATAAAAAGAATGTAGAGAGAGATATCCTCCTCGACGATCGCTTGGAGGACGAGCCCGATGGGATGACACCTGGAAGACGGGGAACGGAGTGGGAAGAAGGAGGACGAAGTGGGAAGAACGGGAATGAAACAGCACGTCGTCGTCATTGTGGGATCCGCTTCTTGAATACAAAGAGAGGACAACCACAGGATTCTCCACGAAGGGAGATGAAGGTGGAAAAATTAAGATTTTTACTCCAGAGGAGCATCCTGGGTTTAGGATAAACTCTTAGAGCTTTGGAAGGGGTGAGAGAAGGGAAGAAGGGATGGGAATTTTGTATGGAGGTGGCCTCCTTTTATAGTTGCAAGGAGAGAGGGCAATTCGGTCATTACATGTTGAAAATCATTAATTCAGGACCTTTAGTGATGGATAAATCTGTCACTAAAGGCCTGAACGTGGCCTTCGTGGGCGGCGCGCGCACGCCTGCTCGCCTCCACGCGCCTCAACGCGCGTTCACGTCCTTCAAATCTTGGCTGTTCGATCGTGAGATCGAACTACTGGGCGAGGATCCTCGCCCGCCTCCTCCACGTGCCTCATCGCGTGCGATGACGCATTTCCTCGCCGAGTCAGATGGAGCGTCCAGCCAATTGGGCACGCACGGCCGCCCGATCTCCATCGTGCGATCGATAGTTGGTCGGATCATTTTTCGCAGTGTTTTAAAGATATGTTCGTTGTAGTATGTTGCGAAAAATAATAATCAATTTAATTTATTTATTACTCGAAATTTAAAATGTTCCGAGGTTAAACTCAGGAAGCAAACTTAGTTCTAGAAACATAAAAATTCACAATTCACAACAATATACTGGTTTATAAAAAAAAATTAGAGAGAGAGGGAATAAAATTTTTCTTCTCTTCTTTTCTTCTCTCTTTTTCTTTCTGTCTTCAGACGTCTGGTTCCAGGGTCAGACGACTTAAACTCCACTTGCTACAGTGCTTCTTCTGCTGGTTCTTGGCTTCTTCTTTTCTTCTTCTCTGTTGCTTCTCTTTCTCTTCTTCTTCCGTGCAAGGCCTTCTCGGTCTTCTTCTTTGCCTTAGGCTTTAGCTACATCTTCAGCTTCTTCTTCTTGGCCTCTCTCTGCTCTACCTTCTTCTTCGACTGCAACTCCTCCTTGGCTTCTTCTTCTTCTTTCCTTTATTTTGCTGCGTCTCTTCTTCTTCTCTCTCCTGCACTCCCTCCTCCTTCTTCTTCAGCTTCCCTGCACAGGCACCCGGTTAAGCAAAACCTACCCTTCCCGTGTTTCTCTCTCTCTCCATTTCTCTCTTCAATTCGCTCTCCCGGAGCCTTCTAGGGTATACGGGTCGGGTGTACACGCCCGTGACCAGGCCCACCTGCGTGTGGTGGTGGGCGAGGTGTGCACGGGTAGTCGGGTCAGGCCAGGTCCGTGGAGGTGTGGGTCGCGGACGAGGCCGGTTCAGTTCGGGTGAGAGGGACCTCACCCCATGATTCGAAGGCGACTAGCTACTGACAAGAATTCAACTTATGCAGGTGTTGCGCCTCAGAACTTTCCGAGGTGGGACTAAACGTCCTACCCTTTCTCGTGTGCCCACAGTAGCGAGCGCGAGCAATTGCCACTCTAGCCGAGGCCTTCGCTGCCAACCGAAGACCTGGAGTTGCGCGCGGAGGTCTTTCGCGTAACCTGGGTGCGTCCCCTGGAGCAGGAAGGGCTTGGAGTTGCTTGCAAGCTCGCTCCAAGCTCGGCATCAATGGCGGCGGAAGCTTGAGACCTGAAATCAGTAATACGGCCTTGCGGCCCTGTCAAAACGCTCGACGAACTTCGCTAGAGCATGGCAAAGATACCTAGGTGGGTGGCTGGCCGCGAGGTGGCCTACGCGTGTGTGCCTTGGTCGCTCTGTGGTCGTGAAGATGGGTTAGGTCTGGGGAAGGCGATAGGGGTTGGCGCGATTAGTGGAGGGTCGTAGGGTGATCAGTGGGTGGTGGTGATGCTTAAGGATCGTTTGGTGAGGCGGATGGAGGTGTGGAGAGGCGGGGATGCCTCGCCGGAGGTTTGGCCGGAGGTGGAGATGGCGATGGTGGACAGTGGAGTCGAGGAGTCAAAAGATTAAATTGATAGAGGGGAAATAGAAAGTAGGAGAAGAGGAGCTTATCTGGGGTACTTGGTGGGAAGGGGAGGCGGAGGAGACGAACGGTGCATTTGTGCCGTCGTCGGAGAAGACAGCCCTATGGGGGTGATAACGGCGACGAGGAGGAGGACAGGAAGGTGTGCGCTGGTGCGGCGCAACACGGAAGAACGAGGTGAAGTGAACCCTACCGGTGGTATGGCAGCAGAGCGATGAGAGGGAGGAGGAAAAATCGCCGAAGCTTGCGGGCTACTTGGCCGTTGAGAGGGGAGATGAATTCTGAGGGGAGTCTGTGGCCAAATCAAGCTTGAGAGGTGCGGAATGATTTGGGCTTGCTTAAATAGGCACGGACAGGAGGTTCTTCGCATGGAGGTGGCCAGAAGTCAATGTCGGAGGCATGGTCGGTGGGGATGCCCATACCTCTCGAGTGTTCGCACGAGAGGTATGGGGCGATTCAGGGTATGGGGAGCTGCTCATGCAGTAGGGGGTTCGTAGAGAGCTCCCTTTTCAAATCTGGGAGCAACTGCCCAGGCAAGCAAGGAGAAAACCTCCTCGTAACGTCGCTGGCGGTATGGGTCCCTACTGCAATGGCAAAGGGACCTAAATGAAGAAAGTGACGAGAAAGTTAAGGGGGTTTCCACAAGGCTTCAAAACGTTAAGGGATAGAAAGTAATTATTGAGGACCAATTTATAAAGTAGGTCAAAATGACCTTCCCTTAGGTTCAAATTTTGGTAAAAAATTAATTTGGACTTAAGAAATCCAATGGTGAAGTTTGATTTTAGGTTTGACCTCGTTTGACTGGACATTTTGCACAAAAACCTAAATTAGGTCAAAAATTGGGTATGGACCTCAATCTAGGTCAAATCAGGTTCCAAAGGCCAGATTGAAGGTTCTAAACCCTAGGGGATATTTTTCCATGAATTTTAGAGGGTTTAGTTGATTTTTATCTTGCCTGAAACTTCGTAAATTAAAGTAGATTTGTTTTAGGGTTGTAGAATGTCATTTAATCCCTGGATGTTGCCATAACCCTTTTCAGACCAAATCACCCCACCTTTTCTCTTATTAGGTTTACTTGACCTATGTCTGGACCCTTAGAATTCCTGTTGATGCACTGCAATGGTAAAATTACAGTTTTACCCCTTATGTCATGTTTTATTCTCAGATTAATAATTCCTTGAATTAGGCCTTCCCTTAGGTTATGTAGGAGCTTTTGTTTACTTTATGTGGTTAAAATATGCCAGTTAGGGTTCATGATGAGGTTCTCATTATGCCCCTATGCCTAGCTTTTGCTAGTCCCTTAGCAAAATTTTAAGGTTTTAACCTCTGTTCTAGACCATGAATTTCTTTTGTCAATTTTGATAAGTGCTTTTTCTCTTGTATCCTTGATTAGATCAGAATGCCAATCATAGGCCTAAAAGGTACTCTAGTACCAACCAAGATCCAGATCTGTCTAGCTTTAGCCTCAGTCTTTAGCAAAGGTTTTTAAGGCTCGCAGGAACTACCCTAAGGTTTATTGGACTCCGCGGTTAAAGCAACCATGCTTGAGACATTTTTAGCCTTGGTTTAGTTTGCAGTGCATTTTGTAAGAGAGAGATAGAAGGTTTATTTGTTTGGAGAGTTTTCTCTCTCTTTTCTTTTTAATTCTAGCTTAGGATTAGCTTCACAACCCGATCTGTATCGGATTCCTCGTCCCCATCATAATCCTCAAAGGTCCCTGGCAATCGATGCTTCGAAATAGCACCACCCATGGTAACCCCTAGAACCCTGGCTTTCGAGATTTCGAGATAATCCCATCCATGGTGTTCCGTGGCCGAATTCTGACCCTGGCAATTGACACTTCTTGATAATGCTATCCATGGAATCTGAACTAGCAGAGTGCTTACATGCCCCCAGTAGGATATGTAAATATCCTAGGAGACAAGCATCGAGGAGATGATATGTTGTTACGCATCTTCGAGGGAAATTTTCCACCTCTCCACACCGGGAACTCGACCAAATTAACTTGTGTTGATCGTCCGCTCCTAATCTAGGTGACATTTTTAGAATATTTGAAACGCTTCTGCGTGATTTTGATATTTATGCTCGCTGAACCAGACTGTGTGTGTGAATTTGGGTACTTAGGTTACTGAGTCCCGTAAATCGAAGGTTAGTTAACGAGGTCGAATACTGCCTAAGCCTTAAACTTAATACTTAAGCTTTTCATTTTCCTCAACCTCTTGAGGAATATCCAGATCTTAACGGGTACTAAGAATCTAGCCAAGAAGGCCTAAGGTTAGCGTTCTTACTAATCTTTTTGTGTTTCTTTAGCACTTTCACTTTACTTTTCTTTAATGTGGTCTAGAACTTTGGTTAATTCCTTAATTTCTTACTAATGACTATCCCTTTTTTTTTTCATTTTGTGCTCTTTTTAGCATTTAGCTCTTTTTCTCCTCCACCTTTTGTAAAGTCCACAAAATTTCTTCCCTCCCAATTTTTTTGTTCTTTTTCAAAAAAAAATTTTTAATTTTTTTGGTGTTTTTGACATATGTGAATTTTTGTTGAAACCTTTTCTTATTATGAATTTTTAGCACTTTCATACCCCCCATGCCTAAGATTTGCAATGTCCTCATTGTACATTAGGTGAGTTTTTTTATTTAGCTTGGTTCATGCATTATGATAGGTATTTGGTGAGTAGATGGGTTGAGGTGAATGTTGTGGACGATTTCTAATCTCAGGTACGAGTACCCGAGGTGAAGTCGGCTGTCCTAAGGAATGAATCTAAAGTGTAAAGAAATGTCAGAAAGGGTTTTGATTTTTTTAAAAAGAATGATAGGTTGCCTCCCGTTAAGCGCTGAGTTTTACGCCATCAGCTGGGTGCAATAAGCTAAGGGAGAATGGAGGATAAATGATGACTCAACCAAATCTGTATTGGTTACGCCAATGAACGGTTTGAGTCTCTGACCGTTCATGACGAAAGGTTCGGAATCATGGCTGAGTGGACTGATCTCGACGACTCCATTTCCAAAAGTCTGTCGGACAAGATATGGTCCGACCCACTTGAATCGCAGTTTCCCAGGGAAGAGTTTGAGTCGGGCATCGAAGAGTAGGACCTTCTGACTAGGGTGAAAGATCTTTCTAGATATGTGCTTGTCATGAAAGGCTAAGCCGCTCTTTGTAGATTTGCGAGTTTTCATACGTATCAAGGCATAATTCATCAATCTCGCTTGTTTGAAGCTTTCTGTGGGTTCTAGCCTTAGAAAGATCTAAGTTGCAGCTCCGTACTACACAATAGGTTTTGTGCTCCAGTTCGATGGGAAGGTGACATGCCTTCTCGTACACCAGTCTAAAACAAGACATGCTTAATTGGGTCCTGTGGGAGGTCCTATAAGCCCACAAAGCTTCCGGAAGTCAGGACGACCAGTCCTTCTTGTCAGGTCGAATAGTAACCTGCAGGATTTTCTTGATCTCCCAATTTGATAGCTCAGCTAGACCATTAGTCTAGGGGTGGTAAGGAGTAGAGATTCGGTGAGACACCCCGTATTTGGTCATCAGTGACCTGAACTGAGCGTTGGTAAAATGGGTCCCTCCATCAGAGATGATCGCACGAGGAATCCCATACCGTGAGAAGATACTCTGATGAATGAATTTGATGACAATCTTGTGATCACAGGTTCGGGTTGGAATGGCTTTAATCCATTTGGACATGTAATCCACAGCTAGTAAAATGTACTCGAAGCCGTCCGAAATAGGGAAGGGGCCCATAAAATCAATCCACTAAATATCGAAAATCTTGCATACGAGAATTGGCTGTAAAGGCATCATGTCGCAATGGCTCATGTTGCCCAAAGTTTGGCAACGACTGCATGCCTTACAGTGACTGTATGCATTCTTGAAGATAGTGGGCCAGTAAAAGCCACACTGAAGGATTTTTGATGCGATTTTATGCCCATAGAAATGGCCACCGCATTCCTAGTCATGGCAGAAAGAGATAGTGTCATTGATTTCGCCCTCCAGGACACATCGCCGGATGATTTGGTTAGCACCTATGCGGAATAGGTACGGTTCTTCCTAGATGTAGTACTTGGCATTGGAGAGCAACTTGTCTTTCTTGGCCTTCGACCAATCAGACGGGATCTGGTGTGATGCCAAGTAGTTTACTATATCAGCAAACCATGGAAGCCTGGAACCAATAGTCAAGAGGTGTTCATCAGGAAAATGCTCCGTGATGGGTCTAGAAGGGTCGATGATCTCAGAAGGAAGGCGAGACAAGTGGTCAGCTACCACGTTCTGTCTTCCTGTCTCGTTGCGACTCTTGAGGTCGAATTCTTGCAACAGCAAGATCCATCGAATTAATCGAGGCTTCGCATCCTTCATAGCAAGGAGATGCCTCAAAGCTGTGTGATCCGAGTAGATTATGACGTGGGAACCCAGGAGATAAGATCTGAATTTTTCAAGGGCAAATACTACCGCTAGCAACTCTTTCTCCGTAACCGTGTAGTTATGCTGAGCCTCGTCAAGTATCTTGCTAGCGTAGTAGATGACCACGGGTTTCCCGTCAATCTTCTACCCCAGAACCGCTCCTACAGCGAAGTCAGATGCATCACACATGATCTCAAAGGGTTGAGACCAATCAAGGGACTGTAGGATCGGGGTTTAGGTGACTCGGTCACGAAGAATTTCAAAAGCTTGGGTGCATTCCTTGGAAATCTCAAAGGTGACATCCTTGGAGAGAAGAATAGTCAAGGGGCGAGCGATTTTCAAGAAATCAGGGATGAAACAATGGTAAAAATCGACGTTCCCCAGAAAAGATCGGATGTCCCTGATCGAGCTAGGCATAGGAAGTCTAGAAATCAGATCAACCTTGGCTCGATCCACCTAGATGCCTCTCTCAGAAATTAAGTGTCCCAAGACGATCCCCTCAGGCACCATAAAGTGGCTCTTTTCCCAGGAAAGAACCAGATTTACGTCAATGCAACGCCTGAGTATGTGAACCAAGTGTTGGAAGAAATCGTTAAATGATGCCCCGAAAACTGAGAAGTCATCCATGAAGACCTCCAGATAATCACCTACCATATCAGAGAATATGGCAAGCATGCATCGCTGAAAAGTCGCAGGTGCATTGCAGAGACTGAAAGGCATCCTTCGGAACGCGTACGTCCCAAAGGGGCAGGTGAATGTGGTCTTCTCTTGGTCCTCTGGATGAATCGCCACCTGGTTGTAACCGGAGTACCCGTCAAGAAAGCAGAAGAATCTATTTCCTGCTAACTTCTCAAGAATCTGATCAATAAATGGTAGTGGGAATGATCCTTCTTCGTGGAGGAATTGAGTCTTCGGTAATCTATGCAGATTCTCCACGAGTTGGCTATATGGGTAGGTATGACCTCTCTGGTTTCAGTCGTGATGGTGGTAAGCCCTGCCTTCTTAGGCACAACCTGGATTGGGCTCACCCAACGATTGTCGGAGATCGGGTAGATGATCCTTACATCTAACCACTTAATGATCTCCTTCTTCACGACCTCCTACAGATTAGATTCAGACGTCTCTGCATTTCACGTGAAGGTCGTGTGCCCTCTTCAGAATAGATGCGGTGTGTGCAATAAGAGGGACTTATTCCAGTAAATCATCGAGAGTCCAACCAATGGCTCTTTGATGTTGCTGGAAAACAGCAATTAGATGGGATTCCTGGTCAGGTGTGAGTTTGGAGTTTATAATCACAGGAAGCGTCTGATTGGAACCCAAAAAGACGTATTTCAAATGATTGGGAAGGGGTTTGAGTTCAAGAATGGGGTTATCAACAGCAGCGGGTGGTTCAGAGTGGGTGTGGGGTACAAGGGTAGGAGTTATATGTTTGTCTAGATCAAGTTTTGACTCCTCTAATTGCGGTTTAAGATTTTCTTGTGGTTGATGAGGGATAATCATGTTGTCCTCAATTTGTGGTTCATTAACCACATTTCTGATGTCACAAATTTATTCAACGACACAGCAATTGATCCCTTGTTGGGCCTTAAAGATATCAATTTTGAGAGTTTGATTCCCAAATTTTAGCACTATTTGCCCCTCTTCACACTTATGTTGGCCTTTGCAGTGGCCAGAAAAGGTCTCCCTAATATGATTGGTGTATCCCTTGGGTTTTCAGGTGAGTCCATGGTGACACGCGAATCCCCTACAGTTCTTATTATTTTGTCGTAGTATAGTGTAGAGAAGTGGTTACCAGTTTAATACAATTTGTTACTCGAAAAAAAAAGTTCCCGAGGTCGAACTCAGGGAGCAAGTTGTATTCTAGAAGTACAATGTTTCTATTACAAAAATAAGAGAGAGAGAGAGGGAGAAATAAATCTGAGTCTTGTGGCTTCTCTTCTCTTTCTTAGCTTATCTTCTTCTTCTTCTCTGCCTTCAGTTCTTCTTCTGCTTCTTCTTATTTCTTTTCTTCTTCAGAGCTTCTTCTCGTCTTCTTCTCTTTATCTTCTCTTCTTTCTGCCTCAGCTGCAGAACTTTTCTTCTTGCGGTCCCTTTGCCTTGCTCAGTTGCACGGCTTCTTCTTTCTTCTTCTTATTTTTCTTCTGTTCTTTAGTTCCTCTTCTTCTTCTTCTGCTTCTTCTATTTCTTTTGTTCTTCAGAGCTTTCTTCTATTTCTTCTCTTCTTTCAGCTTTGTCTTCCTTGCGCTTCTCGTCTTCTTCTTCTCTCTGTCTTTTCTTCCTTCTTTCTGCCTCAACTGCAGAGCGTTGTCTGATTTTCCAATCAGACGACTTAAGTCGCCGCTGCTACAGTGCTACTTGGTGCTCCTCCTTCTTCTTCCTTCAGTCTTCTTCGTCGGCCTTCTTCTTCTCTGCCTCGCTTTTCTTCTTCAGAGCTTCTTCTTCTCTGCACCCTGCTCTCTTCTTCTTCTCTGCCTCGGCCTGTTCCTGCACACACCACAGCCAACACAAAACCTACCCCCCTTTCCCTCTACCCGAATGTCTCTCTTTCTCAGACTTCGCTCATAGGATAGCTCTCCCAGAGCCGCCAGGTAATTGGGTCGGGCATTGTACCCGTGACCAGGCGTACCGGCGTGAATGGTACGCGAGGAGTGCGCAGGTGGGGTGTCGGGTCGGGTCCGCCGGATCCGTGTGGTGAGCTCGCGGACCGGGCGGGTGAGTGGGCGCGGGACCTCACCCCGGTGCATTCGGAGGCGAACAGTCCGTTTAACTTTTACAATTTATACCGGTGCGGCGCTTCGAAATCTTCCGAGGTGGGACTAAATGTCCCACCCCAATTTGGCGCCTGCAGCTGAGAAAGCTACAGGCAATCGCGGACGTTACGAGGTCTCTTCTTCAGCTGAAGGCCTGGGCAACTGCGTGGTTGCAATCCGCGCGTCCTAGAGCGCAGGCCTGGGCGGGAGCGGAGCTGCAGCTGCAGGTTGAAGAAGATTCACCTGTTCGGTAATGGCGGCGGAGGACGGGTAACCTGTTCACAGAGATACGGCCTCTCGGCCTAGTCAGAAGGTGAAGGAATCTTCGCCGGAGTGAGGCGAAGCTCGTGCGGGTGGTGGCGAGGCGTGGGGCGGCGTGTAGGGGATGCCCTAGGTCGGACTGTGGCTGGAGGAATGGGTTTGCTCGGGGGAGTGATGTGGAGGTGAGGAGTGGCAGTGAAGGGGCGGAAACGGTTCAGTGGGATGAGGCGGAGGTTTTGGGTCGGTCGGCGAGTCGTGTGGAGTGGCGGAATAATGGGAGCGACTCGTCGGAGGTGGGCCGGAGACGAAGGGGGTGACGGTGGTCAGGGTCGGTCGAGGGCTTAATTGAACAAATTGAAATAGGGAAAAGAAAGAGGAGAGGAAGGGAAGTAGTTCTAACTTACTTGCAGGGACGAAGGGGGAGGAGCAGAAGAAGATACCCAGTGGGGGAGGACGGCGGCGACGATGGGGCTGAAGCAGCGCGCGCGGGTATTGCGCGACGCGGAGGAGAATCAGGAAGAAGTCTCTGCCACTGGTTTTGTGGCAGAGCGAAGAGGAAAGGAAAGGGAGCTCGCCGGAGCTCGCTGGGTGCCTGTTGGAGTGGGAGGAGAGGAAAGTTGTGGGTGATTCTCCGTCAGAATCGAGCTGCTGAATGCGGCAAACGGTGGCAGTTTTATAGAGGCGAAATCAGAGAGGAGGGCGGAGGGAGACAACGTGCCTCCCTCGCCGGAGGATGGCCGGATTGCAACCCATACCTTCCGCGCATTCGCACGGAAGGTGTGGGCGACGGCAGAGATCGTGGAGGTATCCCTGCGACAACAGACGTCGCAGGGAACACCCCGTTCAACTGGCAGAGGGTCGCCCTCACCCTGCGCGGTGCCATGCCTCGCCGGAGCATGGCGTTGCTCAGGGTTTTGCAGGGAGGACCCAAATGCAAAAACGATGAAGACCTAGGGGCCAAAATGCGAGGGTTTCAAAAGTTGAGGGTCAAAAAGTAATGGATGTGGACCAAAATGCAAAGTCTGTCAAGAAGGTCTCTTCTTAGGCTCAAGTTTTTATGCATGACTAAATGGGACCTAAGGATTCTAATGGTGAATTTTATTTCTAGGTCAGACCTTGTTTGACTAGCCAATTTACGTAAAAACCCAAATTAAATCATTAATTGGGCATGGTTCTCAATATAGGTCAAAATGGGTTCCTAAGGACAAATTGAAGGTTCTAAACCCTAGAGATTATTTTTATATGAATTTTAGAGGATTTAGTAGATTTCTGCTTTGCCTCGAACCTCGTGAATTGGAGTGGGTTTGTTTTAGGGTTACAGATTGTCATTTAATTCCTTGGAGTTGCTGTAGCCCTTATCAGATCAGATCATCCCACTTTCCTTCTTATTAGGTTAGTTTGACCTATGTTTGGACCCTGAGTTACCTTGTTTGCAGATTGTGCTGGTAAAATTGCATTTTTACCCCTTATGACTTGTTTTCTTCTTAAACTCAGAATTCTCTGAGTTAAGCCTTTCCTTAAGTTATGTAGGAGCTTTTATCCTCTGTATTAAGTCAAAATGAGCTAGTTATGGCTCATGATGAGGTTCTCATCATACCCCCATGCCTAGCTTTTGCTAGTCCCTTAGCAAAAACTTAAGGTTTCAACCTTTGTTCTAGACCATGAAGTTTTTAATAGCTTCAGATAAGTGCTTTTTCATTTGAGCTTAGATTAGGTTAGAATGCTGACCATAGGCCTAAAAGGTACTCTAGTACCAATCAAGATCCGGATCTGTTTAGCCTCAGCCTCAGTCCTTAGCAAAGGTTTTTAAGGCCTACAAGAACTAACCCAAGGTCTATTGGACTTTGTGGTTAAAGCACCCGTGCTTGGAATGATTTTAGCCCTGGCTCAATTCGCAGTGTATTTTGTAAGAGAGAGAGAGATAGAAAATTTTTCTGTTTGGAGAGTTTTCTCTCTCGTTTTCTTTTTAATTCTAGCTTAGGATTGGCTTCTCAACACGGTCTGTATCAGATTCCTTGCTCTCATCATCAATCCTCAAGGGTTCCTGTCAATCGATGCTTCGAGATAGCACCGCCCATGGAAACCCCCGGAACCCTGGCTATTGAGATTTCGAGATAATCCCATCCATGGTGTTCCGTGGCTGAATCCAGACCTTGGCAATTGACACTTCGTGATAATGCCATCCATGGAATCTGAACCAGCAGAGTGCTTACATGCCCCCAGTAGGATATGTAAATATCCTAAGAGACAAGCACCGAGGAGATGATATTTTGTTACGCATCTTCGAGGGGATTTCCCGCCTCTCTACGCTGGGAACTCGTCCAAATCAACTTGTATTGATCGGCCGCTCCTACTCTAGGTGTACTTTTGAGAATTTTGCGACGCTTCTGCGTGATTTTGATTTTTACGCTTACTGAACCAGGCTGTGTGTGAGGTTAGGGTGCTTAGGTTACTGAGTCCCGTAGACCAAAAGTTAGTTAATGAGGTCAAATACTCCCTAAGCCTTAGACCTAATACTTCAGCTTTTCATTTTCCTCAACCTCTTGAGGAGTGTCCAGATCTTAATGGGTACTAAGAGTCTATCCAAGAATGCCTAAAGTTTACGTTCTTACTAATCCCATTGTGCACTTTTCAGTTCTTTTCTTGAATGAGGTCTAGAACTTAGGTTAATTCCTTAGTTTCTTACTAATGACTATCACTTTTTCTCACATTTTTGTGCTCCTTTTTCATTTTATTTCTTTTCCTTTTCCCACAAAATTTCTTTCTCCTCTTATTCTTTTTCAAATTTTTTTTTTTATGGTGTTTTTGGCATATGTGAATTTTTTTGTTTAAAACCTTTTCTTACAAGTTTTGCACTTTTATACCCCCCCCATGCCTAAGGTTTGCAATGTCCTCATTGTGACTTA
Organism: Thalassia testudinum; assembly: GCA_037157565.1. NCBI lineage: Eukaryota > Viridiplantae > Streptophyta > Magnoliopsida > Alismatales > Hydrocharitaceae > Thalassia > Thalassia testudinum. The sequence goes on along the minus strand of JAZHRO010000054.1, from coordinate 21,318,396 downwards.
GGGGGTTTTTTATTTACTTAGTTCATTCCTTAAGACAGAAATTTGGATGAGTGAATGGGTCGGGATGAATTTTGCGGACGATTTCTAATCCCAGATGCAAGCATCTGAGGTGGGGTCGGCTGTCTACAAGGGTGAATGTTAAGTGCACAAAAGTGTCAGAAAAAGGTTTTGGATTTTTAGGAAAATGACGGGTTGCCTCCCGTTAAGCGCTGGGTTTTACGCCATTGGCTGGGCGCAATAAGCTCAAAGGGAATGGAGGATATAAGATGATTCAGCCAAATCAGTAGAAGTCACATCAATGAACGGCTTGAGTCTCTGACCGTTCACGATGAAAGGTTCGGAATCGTGGCTGAGCGGACTGATTCGATAGCTCCATTTCCAAAAACCTGTCGGACTAAATACGGTCCGACCCACTTGGATCGCAGCTTTCCTGGGAAAAGTTTGAGTCGGGCATCAAAGAGTAGGACCTTCTGACCAGGATGAAAGATTTTTCTCGAGATATGCCTGTCATGGAAGGCTTTAACCCTCTCCTTGTAGATTCGCGAGTTCTCATACGCGTCTAGGTGTAATTCATCTATCTCGCTGATTTGGAGTTTTCTGTAGGTTCCAGCCTTTGAAAAATCTAGATTACAGTTCTGTACTGCCCAATAGGCTTTATGCTCCAGTTCTACGGGAAGGTGACACGCCTTCCCGTACACCAGTCTAAGGGGAGACATACCTAATTGGGTTTTTTGGGCGGTCCTATAGGCCCACAATTCTTCCAGAAGTCGGGATGACCAATCCTTCCTGTCAGGCCGAACAGTGACTTGCAGGATTTTCTTGATCTCTCGATTTGACAACTCAGCTAGACCATTAGTTTGGGGGTGGTAAGGAGTAGAGATTCGGTGAGACACCCCATATTTGGTCATCAGTGACCTAAACTGAGCATTTGTGAAATGGGTCCCCCCATCAGAGATTATAGCACGAGGAATCCCGAACCTTGAGAAATGTTTTGATGAATGAATTTGAGAACAATTTTGTGATCACAGGTTCGGGTCGGCATGGCTTCGATCCATTTGGACACGTAGTTCACAGCCAGCAGAATGTATTCGAAACCATCCAAAACAGGAAAGGGGCCCATAAAATCAATCCCCCAAACATCAAAGATTTCGCATACGAGAATCGGCTGCAAAGGCATCATGTCGCGATGGCTCATGTTGCCCAAAGTTTGGCAACGACTGCATGCCTTGCAGTGACTGTATGCGTCTTTGAACAGTGTGGGCCAGTAAAAGCTGCACTGGAGGACTTTTGATGCGGTTTTATGCCCAGAGAAATGGCCACCGCATGCCTGGTCATGGCAGAAAGAGAGGATATTGTTGAATTCCTCTTCCGAGACACATCTCCGGATGATTTGATCAGCACCTATGCGGAAGAGGTACGGGTCTTCCCAAATGTAATACTTGGCATCAGAGCGCAATTTGTCTTTCTTGGCCTTCGTCCAATCAGACTGGATCTGATGAGATGCCAAGTAATTTACTATATTAGCAAACCATGGAAGGCTAGTACCAATAGTCAGCAGGTGCTCATCGGGAAAATGCTCTGTGATGGGTCCGGAAGGGTCAATTATTTCAGAAGGAGGGCGAGACAAGTGATCAGCTACCACAGTTTGCTTTCCCGCTTTGTCGCGAATCTCAAGGTCAAATTCTTGCAACAGCAAGATCCATCGGATTAATCGAGGTTTCGCATCCTTCTTTGCAAGGAGATGCCTCACAGCTGTGTGATCTGAGTATATGATGACACGGGAACCCAGAAGGTATGATCTAAATTTTTATAGGGCAAATACTACAGCTAACAGCTCTTTCTCAATAACCGTATAGTTACGCTAAGCCTCATCAAGTGTCTTGCTAGCGTAGTAGATGACCACGGGTTTCCCGTCGGCTTTCTGCCCCAGGACCGCTCCTACAGCGAAGTCAGATGCGTCGCACATGATCTCAAAGGGTTGAGACCAATCAGGGGACTGTAGGATCGGGGCTTGGGTGACTCGGTCACGTAGGATCTCAAATGCTTGAGTGCATTCCTTAGAAATTTTGAAAGGTACATCCTTGGAGAGAAGAGTGGTCAGGGGGTGCGCGATTTTTGAAAAATCAGGGATAAATCGACGGTAAAAATCGATGTGCCCCAAAAAAGATCGGATGTCCTTGATCAAGCTAGGAATAGGAAGGTGAGAGATCAGATCAACCTTAGCTCGATCCACTTGGATGCCTTTTTCCGAAATTAAGTGTCCCAGGACAATTCCCTCAGGTACCATGAAATGGCTCTTTTCCCAGGAAAGAACCAAATTCACATCGATGCACCGCCTGAGTATCTGGACCAAGTGTTGGAGGCAATCGTCGAATGATGCTCCAAAAACTGAAAAGTCATCCATGAAGACTTCCAGATAATCACCTACCATATCTGAGAATATGGCAAGCATGCACCGCTGAAAAGTAGTGGGTGCATTGCAAAGATCGAAAGGCATCCTTCGGAAAGCGTATGTTCCGAAGGGGCAGGTGAACGTGGTCTTTTCTTGGTCCTCAGGATGGATTGCCACCTGGTTATAACCGGAGTACCCGTCAAGAAAGCAGAAGAACCTATTTCCCGCTAGTTTCTCGAGAATCTGATCAATGAAAGGCAGTGGGAAATGATCCTTCTTCGTGGAGGAATTGAGTCGGCGGTAATCTATAAAGACTCTCCATGAGTTGGCTAATCAGGTAGGAATGACTTCTCTGGTCTCAATCGTTATAGTGGTGAGTCCTGCCTTCTTGGGCACGACCTGAATTGGGCTCACCCAACGACTATCGGAGATCGGGTAGATGATCCCAGCATCTAACCACTTGATGATCTCCCTTTTCACGACCTCCTGCAGATTGGGGTTCAAGTGTCTCTGCATTTCACGAGAAGGTCGTGCGCCCTCTTCTGAATAGATATGATGAGTACAATAAGAGGGACTTATTCCAGTCAAATCATCGAGAGTCCACCCGATGGCTCTGCGATGTTGCTGGAGGACAGCAATCAGACGGGATTCCTGTTCAGGATTGAGGTTGGAATTGATAATCACAGGAAGGGCCTGATTAGAACCCAAAAAGATGTATTTCAAGTGAGCAGGAAGGGGCTTCAGTTCGAGGATGGGGTTATCAGTAGCAGCGGGTGGTTCAGTATAGACGTGAGGTTCAAGGGTAGGAGTTACTGGGTTGTTCATATCTGGATTTGACTCCTCAGTTTGCGGGTCAAGATCTTTTTGCGGTTGATGAGGTATAATCAGGTCATTCTGGAAGTGTGTTTCATCAACCAAAGCCCTAACGTCACAAATCTGTTCGATGCCACCGCAATTGATTCCTTGTTGGGCCTTAAATATATCAATTTTCAGGGTCGCTCTCACCCTGCGCGGCGCCATGCCTCGCCGGAGCATGGCGCTGCTCAGGGTTTTGCAGGGAGGACCCAAATGCAAAAACGATGAAGACCTAGAGGCCAAAATGTGAGAGTTTCAAAAGTTGAGGGTCAAAAAGTAATGGATGAGGACCAAAATGCAAAGTCTGTCAAGAAGGTCTCTTCTTAGGCTCAAGTTTTTATGCATGACTAAATGGGACCTAAGGATTCTAATGGTGAATTTTATTTCTAGGTCAGACCTTGTTTGACTAGCCAATTTACGTAAAAACCCAAATTAAATCATTAATTGGGCATGGTTCTCAATATAGGTCAAAATGGGTTCCTAAGGACAAATTGAAGGTTCTAAACCCTAGAGATTATTTTTATATGAATTTTAGAGGATTTAGTAGATTTATGCTTTGCCTCGAACCTCGTGAATTGGAGTGGGTTTGTTTTAGGGTTACAGATTGTCATTTAATTCCTTGGAGTTGCTGTAGCCCTTATCACATCAGATCATCCCACTTTCCTTCTTATTAGATTAGTTTGACCTATGTTTGGACCCTGAGTTACCCTGTTTGCAGATTGTGCTGGTAAAATTACATTTTTACCCCTTATGACTTGTTTTCTTCTTAAACTCAGAATTCTCTGAGTTAAGCCTTTCCTTGAGTTATGTAGGAGCTTTTATCCTCTGTATTAGGTCAAAATGAGCTAGTTATGGCTCATGATGAGGTTCTCATCAGTCCATATCTAAAACTATGAAATCTACAGGGAAGTAGAAATCCCGCACCCTAACAATAACATCCTCAAGAATTCCCTTAGGTGACTTGATAGATCGATCTGCTAACTGCAATGTCACCTCAGTCGGTTTCAGTTCAGATTCTTATAGATGGTTAAGTAGGGATGTGGGTATTAAGTTTATGGAGGCACCTAGGTCCAGTAATGCTCTATCAAACTGGGTTTCATCAATCTTACATGAAATTATGGGAGTGCCTGGGTCTTTTGCCTTGGGTGGGAGTCTACTCAAGATTATAGAGCTGGCTTGCTCTAACAATACAATTGGACTCCCACTCTTGGTTCGTGGCTTACGCTAAGGTGTACACACGTTATTCAAGAATCGTGCGTAAGCCGGTACGTGGTGAATCGCATCCATCAAGGGGATGTTTATTTGGACCTGCTCAAAGAGCTTGATCAGGTCCTCCTCAGGAGCCACGGGTTTAGTTGTCCGCTTTCCCTTGGTCAAGGCCTCGGGAAATGAAACCTTGGTTGGTTCCTCTAGGATAGGTCCAGGTTTTTGATCTAGGACAGGGATAGGAACATCCTGGATGATTGTCCTAGGGTTTGGGTCACTACCAGGCTTGGAGTGGTATGGATAAGGTGGATCTTGGGTTGCCTTAGCACTACCGGTTGTTACAGAATTTATTCCTGCCTGGTTCTGGTTAGGAGTTGGTAGGATGGGCTGCTGCTGTTGGTAACCCGCAGAGGAGGTTGAAGCTTCCATCTCGTTAGGTGAAGGAATAGAAGGGGGCTTGATAGACCATGTGTGCTTGGCCTAGGTTTGGGTTTATAACGCGCTGCTGGGTCGTCACGCTATTCGGGTTAGGAAGACGCTGAGAAGGAAGTATGCCCGGTTGGCGAGAATTTGCCAACTGGGCAAGTTGATTGTGGACCTCTGTGATTTCGTCCTTATGTTGCTTTTGGATAACTGCATTCGTTCTCTGAATGTCAGCCAGAATTTGGAGGATAAGCGACATTTGATCTTGGTTGGGCCCGGATGATAAGTGGGGTTGGGTCGAGGCTAAGGCGACGGATAAGGACGAGGGGCTTGTGGACGGGGCTAAAAGGGTGGTCTTGGATTCTAAGAATTTCCCGCCCATTGGAAATTGGGATGGTTTCGCCATCCAGGATTGTAGGTGTTGGAAAATGGGTCATTCTAGATGGCGTTGAGGTTCTCGCAGGTCTGAGGAGCCTCAGAAAAGTCAGAGAATGGGGGAGTAGGGCTCCCCCGGCAAGGATAGAAAGGATCAGAGGTTCCTCCAGTCCTGGAGTTAGATGGGGGTGGATAAGAGTTCATCACAGGAGAAGGTCGATGGAAAATGTTCTGCACAGTTTCCTGTGCAGGAGGAGGCTGTGCGAAGGAGTTCTACGCAGAGGTGGCTCGCTGCAAGTGTTGAGTCAGCTCATCCACCTTCTTCTCAATAATTAAGACCTTGTCCAATCGACTAGCCATTAATTCCAGGTCGACTGATGTGAATAGGCCCTGCATCTCATGTGCTCCCCTAAGGTTCGTCGCTGCGCGGGTATTCGTCTGGTCAAATAATCCCATGGAGTCATTGTTGATGGAGTTCTTGCACATATTCTCGAGAATCTCCCACACTATGTCCTCATGTTAACCCATGATATTTCGTCTGCAAGTTGCATTGACGAATAGTCTAATATCTTCACGGAATCCCTGGTAAAAAGACTGGACTTGTTCCCATTTAGGAACTCCGTGATGGGGGCACTTTCTCATGAGATCCTGAAAACGATCCCATGCCTCATGAAGAGGTTCTCCCGTCTGTTGCGTGAAGTGAGTAATCTGATGGCGCAAGGCGTTTGTCCGACCAATGTTGAAGAACTTCTTTAAGAACTCGGACTAAAGTTCTTCCCAGGTGTTGATTGGGCAGGTTTGTGTCTGATACCAATGAGCCGCCTTGTCCATAAGGGAGAAAGAGAACATCTTCATGAGTAAGATATCCCGATTCTGTGCATCGACCTGAAAGTCTGGGCCAGATGCTTAAGCTGTTTGATATGCTGGAAGGGGTCTTCAGAGTTTAGCCCATAGAATTTAGGTATGGCATGAATCATGTTGGGCTTTAATTCGGAATCAGGTCCTCCAGTCGGGATTCTGACTCAAGGCTCAATTGCCACCGCAGTGGGATTATAGTGATCTCGCATCATGGGGCGTTGGAGTGGGTTCATGAAGTTTTGGAAGAGATCATTAAGTCGCTGGAGCTGGTGCTCAAGATTATTCTCTTCTTCAACGGTGCTGAGCCATTGTGGAAGAAGAAGGGGAATTAGGTTCAGAATCGGAAGAGAGGTTTATGTGAAGAGGTTGTCGCACAAACAAGGGTACCGAGGCTTGGCCTTAGGGAGAGTGAATTTCTAGAGGAGGTTTTAAGGACCTCCTACCGAACATGCACTGATAGATTGGACGAGGTTAGCAGGTGCTGGACCCAGTCAAGACACCCAAAATGTTGGGTGACTATAGAGGTTCGGGGCGGATGATACCCCTTAATCAGAAGGTCGTCTACCTGAGAATTACCTGGGCAGCCAGAGAGGGTGAGTCCTGCGAAGACCCCTACACGGTAGAGCGCCCCCACGGGTTATAGGGTTTCCCCCACCCGACCTCTCTTGTCACTAAGATTCCAGGTAGACCAGAATGGAGACCTTGACCTCTTAAGTCTACCACTTTTAATTAGGATCAAGGTGCTTAGGGTTTCACTTGAACTTTAACCTTTTGTGTGCAAGAAGTGACTTAATTTAAAGGTTGGTTGATCCAAGGGATCAACTTCACCTATTAGTTTCTGTGAGAGTTTATTAGGTCCTTTCTTTTCTGGTTCAAGTGACTTAAAAGCCGGATTGCTTAGGGTTTCTCTTTATTAGGTCTTTTCAAGCAATGGCTTAGGCACACCTCTTTTGGGAATTTTCAGTTTTTGATTAGAAGGTGTGTCTCTAAAACCCTAGCTTAGAACCCTAGGTTAGCTCTAATTGGTCCAGTTAGTTGCCTTGGGATTAGGTAACTAGGGCTCAAGTAAGAAGGTTTTAGCCCTAATTACCTTTAGTGGATATGCAGATAGAATATGTTGAAATTAAAAAGCAGGCAACTCTTGTGATTTACTATGTATAAAAGATAGGTAACCCTAGATTGATTTTCTTTTTCTTTTTCCTCTTTAGAATTTAAGGGGCTTAAAAGAGAGGATAGAAGATTACCAGTCCCTTGGTGTGGTTGTTGTGAGACTATTTGTTCCTTCTTGTCTTCCTGTGCCTACACAACAAAAGAGAGATTAAGTCAGTAGTCAATCAGAAATTGTGATTTAGTAGCTTCTAGAATGACCGTTGCTCCCCGGCAACGGCACCAAAAACTGGTCGGATCATTTTTCGCAGTGTTTTAAAGATATGTTCGTTATAGTATGTTGTAAAAAACAATGATCAATTTAATTTATTTATTACTCGAAATGTAAAATGTTCTGAGGTCGAACTCAGGGAGCAAACTTAGTTCTAGAAGCATAAAAATTCACAATTCACCACAATATACTGGTTTACAAAAAAAAGTTAGAGAGAGAGCGAATGAAATTTTTCTTCTCTTCTTTTCTTCTCTCCTTTTCTTTCTGTCTTCAGATGTTTAGTTCCAGGGTCAGACAACTTAAACTCCACTTGCTACAGTGCTTCTACCACTGGTTCTTGGCTTCTTCTTTTCTTCTTCTCTGCTGCTTCTCGTTCTCTTCTTCTTCCTTGCAAGGCCTTCTTGATCTTCTTCTTTGCCTTAGGCTTTAGCTGCATCTTCAGCTTCTTCTTCCTTGGCCTCTCTCTGCTCCAGCTTCCTCTTCGGCTGCAACTCTCCTTGGCTTCTTCTTCTTCTTTCCTTTCTTCAGCCGTGTCTCTTCTTCTTCTCTTTGCTGCACCCCCTACTCCTTCTTCTTCAGCTTCCCTGTATAGGCACTTGGTTAAGCAAAACCTACCCCTACCCTTCCTGCATTTCTCTCTCTCTCCATTTCTCTCTTCGGTTCACTCTCCCAGAGCCTTCTCGGGTATACGGGTCGGGTGTACGTGTCCGGGACCAGGCCCACCGGCGTGTGGTGGTGGGGAAGGTGTGCACGGGTAGTCGAGTCAGGCCAGGTCCGCGGAGGCGTGGGTCGCGGACGAGGCCGGTTCGGTTCGGGTGAGAGGGACCTCACCCCATGATTCGGAGGCAAACAGCTACTGGCAAGAATTCAACTTATGCAGGTGCAATGCCTCAGAACTTTCCGTGGTGGGACTAAACGTCCCACCCTTTCTCGCGTGCCCGCAGCAGCGAGCGCGATCAATTGCCACTCCAGCCGAGGCCTTCGCTGCCAACCAAAGACCGGGAGTTGTGCACGGAGGTCTTCCGAGCAACTTGGTTGTATCCCCTGGAGCAGGAAGGGCTTGGAGCTGCTTGCGAGCTCGCTCCAAGCTCGGCGTCAATGGGGCGGAAGCTCGAGACCTGAAATTAGTAATACGGCCTTGCGACCCTATAAAAACGCTTGGCGAGCTTCGCCAGAGCACGACGGAGATACCTAGGTGGGTAGCTGGCCGCGGGGTGGCCTAGGCATGCGTGCCAAGGTCTCTCTGTGGCCGTGAAGATGGGTTAGGTCAAGGGAAGGCGACAGGGGTTGGCACGGTCAGTGGAGGGTCGTAGGGTGATCAGTGGGTGGTGGTGATGCTCAAGGATCGGTTGGTGAGGCGGATGGAGGTGTGGAGCGGCAGGGATGCCTCGCCGGAGGTCTGGCCGGAGGTGGAGATGGCGATGGTGCACAGTGGAGTCGGGGAGTCGAAAGATTAAATTGACAGAGGGGAAATAGAAAGTACGAGAAGAGGAGCTTATCTGGGGTACTTAGAGAGAAGGGGAGGCGGAGGAGATGAATGGCGTGTTTGTGCCATCGTCGGAGAAGACGGCCCTGAGGAGGAGATAACGGCGACGAGGAGGAGGACGCAACGCGGAAGAACGAGGCGAAGTGAACCCTGCCGGTGGTATGGTAGCAGAGCGATGAGAGGGAGGAGGAAAAATCACCAAAGCTTGCGGGCTACTTGGCCGGAGAGAGGGGAGATGAATTCTGGGGGGAGTCTACGGCCAAATCAAGCTTGGGAGGTGCGGAATGATCTGGGCTTGCTTAAATAGGCACGGGCAGGAGGTTCTTCGCACGGAGGCAGCCAGAAGTCAATGCCAGAGGCATGGTCGGAGGGGATACCCATACCTCTCTAGTGTTCGCACGAGAGGTATGGGGCGATTCAGGGTACGAGGAGCTACTCATGCGGTAGGAGGGTTCGTAGAGAGCTCCCCTTTCAAATCTAGGAGCAACTCCCCAGGCAAGCAAGGAGAAAATCGCCTCGCAATGTTGCCGGTGGTATGGGTCCCTGCTGCAATGGCAGTGGGACCTGAATGAAGAAAGTGACGAGAAAGCTAAGGGGGTTTCCGCAAGGCTTCAAAAAGTTAAGGGACAGAAAGTAATTGTTGAGGACCAATTTGTAAAGTAGGTCAAAATGGCCTTCTCTTAGGTCCAAATTTTGGTACAAACCTAATTTGGGCCTAAGGAATCCAATGGTGAAGTTTGATTTTAGGTTTGACCTCGTTTGACTAAAAATTTTGCACAAAAACCCAAATTAGGTCAAAAATTGGGTATGGACCTCAATCTAGGTCAAATCAGGTTCCAAAGGCCAAATTGAATGTTTTAAGCCATCGGGGATATTTTTCCATGAATTTTAGAGGATTTAGTTGATTTTTATCTTTCCTGAAACTTCGTGAATTAAAGAGGGTTTGTTTTAGGGTTGTAGAATGTCATTTAATTCTTGGATGTCGCCATAACCCTTTTTATACCAAATCACCCCATTTTTTCTCTTATTAAGTTTACTTGACCTATGTCTGGACCCTTAGAATTCCTGTTAATGCACTGCAATGGTAAAATTACAGTTTTACCCATTGTGTTATGTTTTATTCTCAGATAAATAATTCCTTGAATTAGGCCTTTCCTTAGGTTATGTAGGAAATTTTGTTTACTTTATTTGGTTAAAATGTGCCAGTTAGGGTTCATGATGAGGTTCTCATCAATAGTGCCCGCTCATCCGTGCCTAATTAAAGTGCCTTGCGATTTCGAACCCGCATCTTGGGGCGGCCGGGTGCTTTATCCACTGCGCTGCGCTCGTGGATGGGCGAGCGGTGCGTCTGCGTGGCATGAGATTTGGAAGGTTGGATCGAGATCCAACGGTCCAGACTACATCCTTCTTTAGCTTTTGAAGATGAAGGCGCCGGTCTAAGATCCACTCTCAGCCGTTAGATCTTGATCCAACGGCGGAGAGGCATTGGCACTAAAGGCTTCAGCGGTTGAGTGTGGCCGGTTGGGTGACCGAGATGGCGCCACGTGGCTCCATCTTGGTCGTCCATCTTCTGGGTGATGTAGATGGTGCCACGGGTATCGAATTGAGTCGATTTTCACGCTGTTAGGCTGCGATCGTCGATCCGAATCCATCCCTGCGGTCGAATTTGTCGTCTAAAGTGAAAATTAACACCATCTTGGCCCTTGATCTTCTAGGATCCTCAGTCTCTATCTGATGCTATGGATATCCGATTAGGGCGATCTTGGAGTCGTTGAACTCCAATTATCGCCCTAATCAGATCCGTACGGTTGGATCTTCGATCTGAGGCCCCGATAAATAGTCGCCTTGTCCCTGACCATAAAAGGAGGTAATTAACCTCCATTTTATTCAGACTAATCTAAATGAAAGATGATGCATGCTATGTAATATTTATAGTATGTAATAAAATTCTATGCTTAAGAACATGCAAAAATAGACATTTTATGTAATATAAACATGTTTACATCAAAAGATAATTTTTTTTAATATGAAATTAGAAGTCTAATCATGTTTATATTAATCTCCAGTGGCAATAATGATGGCAACATACTACAGGGATGTCTATCGAATATGAAATCTGTCAACATAATGATGGTAATTTTTTATTTGAAAAGGAAAGAGGAAGGTGACCGGAGGTCGGTAGCCAACCCAAGAGAAATTTTAATTACCTTATGATGACTGCATGATGAGCTATCAGTAAGATTCTGGTCCACATCAGATGCAGGTATCTTGCAAAATATCATAACTGCACAAAACACAATAGGCACAAATTTAGTTGAATGTAGAGAATATGGAGAAGTTTAGATGTCAAACAAAGTGAGAAGTAGGTTATACCCAATAAAAAGGTAAGGCATTAAATAAAGAACCTTTTGATATAAATGATTTATAAATAATTCAAGAACTAACAAATAGATACATACTTGAAGATTGATAGCATGTTTTAAAAAGGATTCATAACTAAAAAAATAAGGTTATAATAGTGATAGCCTTAGTTCAACATAGGTGACTCCCACCATATAGCATGCATGGCTCAGTATATCCATAAAAAGCATTTCTGTTCAAACTTATAAATTAAGGCCTCATTATCAATGCATAATCTACTACATCCACTTCTTCCTTCCAAGTTCAAACCTCTAGATTTATAAAGAATTGAGGGACCAGCTAATTTCTTTTTTGAGAGGGCAATAAACTAATTCTGAGGCAGCATTATCAGGATTTGTGAGTCCCATCACTCCCAAAAAAATATAAACTTCCCTTAAAGTTATTAGTGTCACTCTATATTTTCATCAAACATCAAGGTTTTGTGCATCATATTCTACTTGCCCAAGACATCCTAAAGTATCCCATAATTTCTAAACCATTTGCTAGAGACTACCACGAAGATCAACTTGCACATTCAATGTTTACTTTTATGTGAATATAATCTCCTATCAGGTAGCACCTTAGCCCAATTTAAGATCAAAGAAAATATTGGACTTAGTCCTTTTCCTTTCTAGTTTATCCAGATGGATTTCTTGATGGAACAACTAGGGATAAAAGAGGGATGGAAAGGGTTACCCTGAAAGATAGAAAGATGAGCAAATTCCATCACCTAAATGGAACAATTATCTTTGGTCTTGGCTGGGCATTATGTGGCATATAAGTCTACTACTCAAGTGTACTCCATTAGACGAATAAGGGATAATTCCATAAGATCTTTATTTTACATTTTATTCCATCTATTGAGTAGGCCTTAAGATGATACAAATTATAAAATGCAATAAATTAAGCTGATGTATGCAGCAATCAATCATTCAAGTCATTCAATAATGTTACTCACCATCACATGTCACCACACAAACTTATTCCTCAAAATACACTTCTAATAATTAAGGAATTCTTGCATTTTTCCCAACTTGATCTTTTTTTTTATGTGAATAATGACTATCTCAATAATCGGAATTTGGGACCTTTGGATTTGTGGGTTTAATATACCATTGCAGGCATGCAGTACTTGTTCCATTTACTTTAAAGTCCCTTTCAACTATTCATCCACAACAAAATTGATTGAAATGAAACTTGTCATTTGTTACATATAAATTACTTAGTAAAAAATATCCTCCAAAGGCATTCTACACAAATAGTGACGTTATAATTAATGGTCATATCATTCACTTGATAGAACAATTGATAAAGTTCGCACACCATCGTTCACTTGATTGAGTTATTCATCCTCAGTAGCAGCACAAAGTTGTAGAGATGTTATGGGAAAGAAAAACAAATAGAAAATATCTAAACTATATTGTCATATAGAAAGTGAATCATATATATATAAAAGAAAGGAATGCTATTCTCCTAAACATACAAACAAATTGTAGGCATAGGTGAACAACCATAAGTGAATAATTCATGAGAAATCCACCTAGGAATTTCCACACGCACATCTTGTGCATATCCCAATGACGTAGTTCGTACCACTTAGAATCGCATCCAATGGAGATGATTTGAAATGGCCCGTTGCCTTTTTGGTAGCTTAAGACATCTGGAATATTCACCAAATGTTTGTCTAGACGTCTGGAGAGAAAGCCAGACGTCTGAAAATACTTTTTCTTTTCGGCGTGTACCGTACACACGCCACTCCCTCGCCCATGCCTCACGCCTCACCGCACCACTCCCTGAGATGGCCATCACCTACACCCCGCACCACTCCCTGCGATGCCCACACCATTCCCCTCACCTCCTCTCCCTTTATAAACCCCCACCTCGTCCTCTTCGTCTCACACCATCACAGCCGAAATAGAGGAGAGCAGGGAGCTGGAGAGAAAGCAAGCGAAGAGCAAAGAGCGAGTCTGAGCGTGAGAGCGGAGGGCGCCGTGCTGCTCTGCTGCAACGAGGAAAGCCAGAGCGGTTCCGGCGGAAGTCATTTTTTTCCATGGAATCAGACGTTCGGGGCGACATCTAGACATCTTACCGAACGTCCAAAGGTAGAATGAGAAGTTTGGTAGAGATCAATTTTTCCATATTTCTTCTCTTCCAAAGTCCTGACAATGCACGTACATGTGTCAGAGGTTGGGAGGCGGATCGAAACAGTTTCAGACATCCGGAAGTATCTCCAGACATCTGACGTAACCATCGGACGTCGGCATTACCTTCCAGACGTCTGATAGAGGCGCCTTGAGAGAGGTATGCCTGAGAGTCATTTAAGACGTCTATCCCCCTTTCCTAGACGTTTGATTTCTGTCAAACTTTGTGTTTTAGTCCCGTACAAGGCCCAAATGATGTCGATTTTCCGTAAACAAAACATCATTGTTTTCCGTACGAATTCCTTCACGTAGTGGTACCTTGTCTGTATCTTTTGGAATCCTTTTGACCTGTCAATCCACGTCTTAGGTCTCCAATCCGTCGAGTGTATGGGACCTACGGAGACGTCGAGAGCTGCTGTATGAGCACCCATTCCACTTGGTTACCCTGGTAGAGTGGTTCTAACTATAAATCTCCAAGTTAATAAAATGCATGCAATTAGTTAAAACCTAGGATGTGAGATGAATCCTAGGAAGAAATAAATGTATGCTCTAGAATACAGCTATTCAATTGAACCCGTGGTTGTGATATGAACGCTAGGGCTAGAGAAAAAGGCATGTGAATAATTGAGTAAATCATGAGCTGTCTATATTATCTGGAATGGACCACATTATGAACAAACCTGTACTATGATTGAATTGCTTGTTCTGTACATATATCAAACTGGATAAAGGGAAAGTCATGTACAAACCCTACGGGGAATATGGAACGAGACAAGAATACAGTAGTACGGAGACTTGGATGGTTCTAGGATTGCTGCCCACGGGCGGCTGTTAAGGGAAGTGAGCTGACCTTCGTGTACGTAGTACCGAAGAGAGCAACTATCCCTTGTAGTGTAGAGGGGAGCTTACCACCCTTGGGTTGAGCCTGGGGTGAGTTTGGCTACTCTACGTCGACTCCTGTTGGCCCTCGCATACGTGGTACCGAGGCGAGCTACTTAGTGTAGGGGGAAGCTAGCCGCCCTAGGGGACCCGAGGTTAGGCATGGCTGATAAACGCCCCTATAAAAAGACCACTACCCACCACCATTCAAGGCATCCTTGGCTACCTGCATGCTTATCACGTGTGCCGTAGTCATCGCTACATCACGACCATGACCTCAGGTTGGTAGACCGGGTGTAGGACTACCATAGAGGGACTCTCCCGACCAGGAGAGTACCACGTGTGCATCCTACATCACGAAAAAATCGCAAGCAAGATCGTTCCTTTAGGGAACAAGAAGATTAAGTAATGTAATGGATCCTGATTAGAGATCTCTTCACAGCAAACCATTATAAGATAATTGGGATCGGAAAATAATATGTTAAGCTACTTGTTAAATGCATTTTATGTTTTAGCCACCACTCTACTCAGTGTTAGCTGACTCCAGATGTATAACTTTGTACAGGTCAGGGATTTGAGTAGTCCGAGCCACCGGCTGCTGAGAACGCTGGGCCTAGTTGAGCCCAGTTATGTTTCTACTACTAGTTGTAGTGAGTTCTTGTAGTTATATTTTCAGTACTTTTCCGTTATGTTCTCTATCTGTACTAGTTTTGTTGTGATGGTTGTATCTCTGTTCTTGAGGGCATGTAATATTGTAGCATTACTGTCCTTTTTCTCCTGTTGTCATAAATTCCTTTCTGCTTAGTTACATTACTTGTGTGGTTGTGATTTGATGTATGTTATTTGGTTATTTCTTGTTGGACGACTGAGTCTTGGGATTAGTCGAGGCGAGCCGATCTTGGATCTTGTAGGGATCTGGGATTGGGTCGTGACATGATTGATGGTAACATTATCATTTGTCATAACTAACTTGAATTGGTCGTCCCGACTTCCGGAAGCCTTGTGGGCCTATAAGACGGCCCACAAAATCCAATTAAGCATGTCTCCTTTGAGATTGGGTATGGGAAGGCATGTCACCACCCCGTCGAGTTGGAGCACAAAGCCTATTGGGCTATACGGAAGTGTAATCTAGATCTTTCTAAGGCAGGAACCCACAGAAAGTTTCAAATGAGTGAGATCGATGAATTACGGAATGATGCATATGAGAACTCACGAATTTACAAAGAGCGGGTTAAGGCCTTTCATGACAAGCACATATCCAGAAAGATCTTTCACCCTGGTCAGAAAGTCCTACTCTTTGATACCAAACTCAAAATGTTCTTAGGAAAACTCAGATCAAAATGGATTAGACCATATCTTATCAGATGAATATTTGGAAATGGAGCCGTAGAAATCAGCCAACCCAACCTTGATTCAGAACCCTTTATCGTGAACCATCAACGACTTAAGCCGTTCATTGAACTCACCAATACGAACATGGCTGAGGTATCTTTTGATCTCCATTCTCCCTGAGCTCATTGCGCCCAACTGATGGTATTAAACTCAGCGCTTAACAGGAGGGAACTCGTCATCTTTTTGAAAAAATCGAAACCCTTCTTGACATAGTTTATGCTGAACTCATATTGCACTTTAGGGTTCGTCCATTAAAATAGCCAACTCCACCTCTGGTACCCGTACCCGAGCTTGAAATCATCCGCAACAATCACCCTAACCCATCCACCCACCCAAAACCTATTTTAATGAATGATCTAAGCTGAACTCGAACCCACCTAATTTACAATGAGGACATTGCAAATCATAGGCATGGGGGTGTATTAAAGTGCAAAACGCTATGAAAATCACTTCACAAGAAATGGTTTCATCAAAAAAAGCACATATTCGAACATAACATAACACAACTAAAAATACTGAGGGAAAAAAAATGAGAGAGAGAGGGAGAGAGGGTGGATGGCGTCGGGCGTCAGGCGGCGGTGGTGTGGAAGCAGCTAGGGCTGAGGAAGGGGGTGAATGGAAGACATGGAGGTCGAGGAACTGGACGAGAAGGGAGAGGGTCTGGCAAGCGCATGTTGGTAGGACACCCTATAACTACCCAAGAAGCCCTTGGAGGAAAGCTAATGGCGAGGTCTTGTGCTTCAGATGTTGACAAAGGGGCACTTGGCTGTGATCTGCAGAAACCCTCTAATCTGCCTGGCGTGCAGGGGTGAAGGACACAAACGTAATTCCTGCCCTAGGATGAAGCCGCCACATACAAAGATGGCCTCTCTGCATCCAAGTTGGGAAACGATGAAGGAGCCCCGACTACCACCACCGTCGGTGCTTGGCAAACATTCAATTGAAGTGGAGATCCCGTTATCTGAGGAGATCTCTTCTGCGGAGATCATGTTGAGGGGTGCTTTGATTGGTGAGATTATGATAGGCAAACCCTCAATCGAGAGATTTCAAAATCCGGTATGTTCCCTACGACTTTTGTTTGTGGGTTGGAAGGTTGCAATGTTGTCTCAATCTCACTTTATAGTCTTTAGTTTGGCAATGATGGATGTGGAAAGGCTGAGATTTTGGTCGAGTTATTTTGAAGATATCAATGTGGTCTGGAGAATGGTGTCCCCCTTCGACGGGGCTCTCCCTGATCGACCTCCCCAAAGAATGGGTTCTAGGAGGGTGCTTCTTGAGATCAAGCGATTGCCTTTGCACTTAAGCTCTAAGGGAGTTGTTGCCAAGATGGTTGCAGGCTTTGCATCCATCTGTGAAGGATCTGAAGTCATGATTGGAGAAGGGGATACCCGATCACTTAGAATTGAGGCTGATGTCTTTAAGTTTGGTTTTGTTCCTAACAGGGTTACGATTAGATGACAGGCAACGAAGTGGACGTCTGGAGATGACTCCAGACATCTGAAGGCAGATCTTCTCGAAGGTACGTTTCCTTTTACAGATATGGCCGTGCAGGCCGCTCCACAGCTACGTTTTGCGTGGCTTATTGTGGGAGATTTTGCTGTCGCGTGTATGGATTGCTTCGGGAAGGCACGGGACACGCCCTCCCACGCGTTTCAGACGTTTAGGCAGCTTACCAGATGACTGGAAGCTCTCCCAGACGTCCAAAGAGGAGGTCGAACGTCTGGAGCTGGGTCCAGACCGTTCAGAAGAGGTCCTGGACATCTGGGGTCGACGAAGAGCCTGAGGTGCATTTCTGGTCACTTTAACATGTCTGGACATTGTGCCAGACGTCTGATTTGGGTCTGTAGCTCTATTTTTGACCCGTTTAGGGTCCCTTTGAGGTCCGTTTTACGCAAACAAGTTATCGATGTTTTCCTTGAGAGTTCCTCTACTTGTTAGAAGGCCTTTTATACTATTCTGAATGTTCCATTGTGATTGTTCCTTATTATAGGACTTTGTTCCGTTGCGGGTTTGGGGCTTGCTGAGGCATGTGAGCCTGCCATTCGAGCCTCCAATACTCCTGGGTTATCTGGTAGAATGGCTTTCCCTAATTTAATTATAAACCTGAATGCATGTGTGGATTGAATAACTATAACCTAGGATATGGCATGAATCCTAGGACGAGAAGTACTTGAAATGTCTGTATGTGTGTTTAAATTGTAGTCTTGAATGAGTACATAGAAATGTTAACAGCTACCTGTTAATGAACAAGAGCTGCCTGTGAAATATGAATTACCTGTGTTAGTTAAACAGTTACATGTGACCTTACCTGTTGTATCCGTTAAACAATAGAATATGAGCTGCATGTGTATAACCTGAGAATGGAAATGTGAATGATGAAACCTGGTATGGAATGGCATGAGAAATATGAGCATGAACCCTACGGGGAATTAGGAGTAGAGCTCCTGGAAATAAATGGAATGGATCTGGAAATGTGAGTGGGGAAGTGTGCTGGCCCTTGAGTACGTGGTACCAAGGAGAGCAACTGTCCCCTGTTTTGAGTAGAGCAGAGCAAGCCGTCCTTGGGTTGGGACCTAGGGTTAGGATTGGCCACTCTACACCGACTTCTTGGCCCTTGTGTAAACTGTACCAGGGAGAGCTACCAAT
Organism: Thalassia testudinum; assembly: GCA_037157565.1. Taxonomy (NCBI): domain Eukaryota; kingdom Viridiplantae; phylum Streptophyta; class Magnoliopsida; order Alismatales; family Hydrocharitaceae; genus Thalassia; species Thalassia testudinum. The sequence continues at coordinate 21,299,965 of JAZHRO010000054.1, read as the reverse complement.
GTAGGGAGAGAGCTAGCCACCTCAAGGGGCTCGGGGTTCAACTAGCCATCCTACACTGACTTGTTAGGCCCATTGGCCAAACCAGGGTAGTCAGGCGAGGGTGCGCGGACTGTGGAGGGGCGAGACCCCTGTTTGGTTCTTAGGGGCTAGACCCCTGTTACTGAGAGGGCTAGGCCCTATACTGTTCCATGTTATACTTGGGGGCACCCGTTAGCGGAAACGACTGACCGCGTGCCAGTGCGGGGTAGCTACCCGTGCACTTATTGCGCGTGCCGTAGTCATCGTTATATCTGTCCGCGACCTTGGGGTGGTTGACTGGGTGTAGGATCACCACGGGGGACTCTCCTGGCCAGGAGAGCACCACATGTGCCTTCTACTCTTTAGAAAAGACTGCAATCAAGATTGTTCCCACGAGGAACATTCTAGATCAAGAAAGAGATTTGAAAATATAAACCAATGGGTGAAAAGGAATAACTTGTAAATTAAAGAATTGGAATAACTAGTTTACCTGTTAGTTTTTACTGCTTTAGTTAGTTGGTTGCCACTCTACTCAGCGTTTGCTGACTGTGTTTACTCATAACCCTTTTCAAGTCCAGGTGTTGAGCAGCCCGAGTCTCCGGCTGCAGAGGGTGCTGGGCCCAGTAGAGCCCAGTAACAGTAGCCTTCTTTTTTGTAGTACTTTCTGTTGTAGTGAGTTCAGACTCTTGTACCTTTACGTTTCTGTACCTTTACATTTCTACATTTCTGTACCTTGTTACTATTTTACTGTTGTGGTGGTGATATGTACTGTAGCAGATTTACCTTCTTTACTGTTGTACTCTTTTACTGTTAGTTACTTAGCATAGTGAATGTGGTTTACTTTCTTGCTTTTTGGTTATTTCTTGTTGGACGACTGGGTCTTGGGATTAGTTGAGTCGAGCTGATCTCGATTCCTGTAGGGATTCGAGAACCAGGTCGTAACAAGATGGTATCAGAGTAAGGTCGTCCTGAGAAATGAACCAACTAGCTTGAGAATAACCAATTCACGTGCATGTAACTAGAGTAACCACCACAACATACCTTTTGACATCTCTTCTGAGGTTCTTTTGCTAAATGTCCATTAGAGTTGACTTCTTTTTGTTCTGTTTTTCGCATCTCCTTGCAGGAGATGCCTCGACGTGGAGTCCTTGAGGTGGGCCGTGGACGAGGTCGGAGGGGTCGACGGGCTGGGCCCGAGGTTTCAGTGGACCAGCCACTTCCTCCGGGCGTTCAGGTCTAAGACCTCGCCCAGTTGATACGGGATATAATACGAGAGGAGCTCCAACCACCTCCACGAGCACCTCTCCCTGGGGACATGGAGGGGGAATCCTCTGTGGGACAACGAGATCGTCGCAGCGCTGAACGAGGGGGAGGGGGTGGTGCTCCATAGCCCCCACCACACTCTGACACTTTAGAGCATGAGCCCTCCCTGTCTGGAGGCATGCCCGTTCTCCCACTACAGCGACAATACGAGCTTTTTGGACAGTTTCGAAAGCTGAAGCCCCCCTCCTTCAAGGGGGATGAGGACCCGTCTGGGGTGGAGGATTGGTTGGAGCAGATCGAGAAGGTGTTTGACACCCTTCGCCCCTTGCGGAGTGCTGTGTGGCCTTTGCCACGTACTAGCTGGAGAGCGCGACACACAGGTGGTGGAGGCAAGTCAGAGGCCAGGAGAGGGCATAGTCGAAGTGGGACCAATTTGTGACCCTCTTCTGCGAGCAATACTTCCTGCAGACATGGCAAGATCAGCGGAGGCGGGAGTTCCACATTCTTCGCTAGGGGACGATGACTGTTAGTGCGTATCGTACTCATTTTCTGGAGTTGTCACGTTTTGCTGCGACAGCTGTAGCTACTGAGGAGGAGCACCTGTGGAAGTTCACTGAGGGGCTCCAGCCTGCCATTCGGGGGTATGTCAAATCCCTGAAGCTACCCACCTTCTCGAGAGTAGTGGCGGCAGCTATGACGTATGAGGAGACCAACCCAGCCACGTGAGACACTGACAGCAGACGGAAGAGGCCCTACCAACTAGAGTACTCACAGGGCCAACGAGAGAGGAGGCACGCAGCGCCCGCAGGAGAGCCGTCTCATTTTGCGAGGCCGTCAGTGGCCTTTGGGGGCCCCTGATAGGGGCCAGCTACCTGCACTAGACCCCCACCCAACCGTCAGTAAGGACCTACTGAGGGAGGGAGTCGAGTCCCCCTCTGCTACCAATGTGGTCAGTCAAGCCACATCAAGAGGGACTACCCGTCTAAGGCTGGAGTGTAGCAAATGCTCCCCGCACCGAGCACTGGAGGCCGAGCAGGCGGCCGTGGTTCCCAAGTGCTTGGGGGAGGATAGCAGTCGTGGGGAGGGTACAGGCCAGCAGCTACTCGTCCGACGCAGAGTGTGGCTACTTCTTCTGCACTGAGAGCTGAGGGGCGTATCAACGCCCTGACACACAGAGACGCTAGGGCATCAAGTTCAGTGGTGGCAGGTATGGTTACAGTTTCCGACATATTAGTTTACGTACTTTTTGATTCCTGTGCCATGCACTCATTTGTTGCTGCAAATTTTACTGTCAGTTTGGGACAGGATTGTGTGTTGTTAGAGGATCCTTTTGTGATCAAAGGTCTGGGTGGTCAGCTGTTTGTAGTTGGGGAAGTCTACACAGACTGTGAGGTCAGTGTTGGGGGACACAGCCTCCCCACTAACCTGATTGTGATACCGATGGAGGATTTTAGCGTGATTCTGGGGATGGATTGGCTGTCTGCTTCCCACGCTTTGGTGGACTATTTTGAGAGGAAGATCGTCTTCTCCATACCGGAGATGCCTTCTTTTGAGTTTCACGGACAGCCGGTGGATGGAGGTTTCAGGTGCATCTCTGCCCTTAGGGCAGTGAGACTTTTGGGCTAGGGATCTGCCACACAACAGCTGGCTTCAAAGCTGACAGGTTTGCACTCCATGTTGAAAGAATATGGATACACAGTGGCACTAATCAGGGAACAAAGGAGGGTGGAGGCATTGGCGGTGATCAGAGAGCTATACTTGAAGGAGTACAGGCAGCCTTTGAGTCCTCAAGAACAATAGCAAAGACAGCTGATGCAGCATGCAGTTGGGGAGGAAGATTTGAAAAAAAAAGTGAACTGGCGTGAAAGATCTAGACAATTGTGGCTCAAAGAAGGTGATGCTAACACGAAGTTCTTTCATCTAGCGGCCAATGCTAGGAGAAGGTTCAATCTAATCTCATCAATTAAAGTAGGTGAGAGAACTATTACTTCTATCAATGAAATCAGAAGTAAAGCTGGCAAATATTTCAAAGAACTTGCCAAGTCTACGCCAAGGGGCTCTTGGAGGATGGCATCGGCTGATTTCCCAAGTGTCAATAGTGATCAGATGGCCATGCTAGTTGCTCCTATTCTGAACAAGAAACATTGAAAGCAATTAAAGATTTGAATAATGAGGGGGCTCCTGGACCGGATGGGATTCAGGTATTCTTCTACAGAGAAATGTGGAGTGTTGTCAAAATGTATGTAATAAAGGTTATTCATGAATTTGAATTGGGAAACTCTGGGTTTGAGAGATTGAATAAGTCTTATTTGTTCCTGTTACCAAAAAAATCAAGTGCGGAGAACTTCTTTGATTATAGACCCATTGCCTTGTCAAATTCTATTTATCTTATTTTCAGTAAGATTATAGCCAGCAAATTGCATGAGGTACTAAAGGATTTGATAATGCCAATCCAGTCTGCTTTTCCTCCTGGGAGGTCACTACAAGAATCCTTCATTATGGCACAAGAGATGGTGATGGGATGGCACAAATGAAAGACCAAGGCCTTTCTATGGAAAGTCGACTTCTCCAAAGCTTATGATTTAGTCTCCTGGCCGTACTTGTGAGAAATCCTCAAAAGGAGAAAATTTCCCCCTTAGTTGATATAGTGGGTAAAGAGGTGTATCATGATTGCCTCCTTTTCCCCTTTGATAAATGGGAAACCATGCCGAACATGGATTCAACCCCAATGTGGGGTAAGGCAAGGTTGTCCACTTGCCCCTCTGATTTTTAATCTTGCAGTGGATACATTGGCAAGATATGCATGCAAACTAGCAGCTGATGGATTAATAAGGGGGTATTCAATGTCTAATAACAGGGCCTTAGCTCCCATTCTCCAATATGTAGATGACACTGTCTTTTTTGTGGAAGGGGGGAAGAGGGAAGCACAAGTGCTATTTTATATGGTAAAGATTTTTGATGAGATTTCTGGTCTTAGACTTAATGGAAACAAATCTTCCTTGGTCTGCTTTGGTATGAATGGAATGATCCAGAATGACATTTCCACCATCTTGGGCACGCCTATGGTCACACTACCTATCAAATATCTAGGGTTGCCTCTAAAGTGCACTAAACTAAGGAAAGTAGACCGGTCCTTTCTATATGAAAAGGTGGCTATAAAATTAGAGGGTTGGAGTAGTCGCTACCTATCACAAGATGGGAGGCATATTTTACTGAACTCGGTCATTACATCGATTCCAGTGTTTTTCTTTTCTGTTCTCAGAGCCCCAAAATCAATTTGGAAAAAACTTGATGTGATGCGCAAGAGATTCTTCTGGAAAGGGGCCTCTTCAAGGGGCTTTCCTTCAACCAATAAAATGGGATTCGATTTGTAGGCCAAAAAAGATTGGTGGCATGGGAATTAGATCCCTCAAAGAATTTAATGATGCTCTATTGTTGAAGTGGGTTGTTCAACTGCTGCAAGGGGAAAAAAAATGTGGACAAAGATTGTTCAGGATAGCTATGGGGCTGCCAATGATGAGAAGAACCGCCTAAATCCCCACAAACCCTCTCCTTTTTGGTCTTCTGTGATGCATGCTTTGGCGAATAATTGGAATTTGTTCAAATTTGTTTTAGGTGATGGAAAAAGCTTCAAATTCTGGCTAGAGAATTGGTTGCCTGGGGGGGTGATTAAAGGCAGGTACCCCCTTGCTTTTGCAGTTGCTTCTGATAAGAATGTTGTGGTTTCTGATTATTAGGACACGACTTCTGAAAAGTGGTCTTTGAACAATGCAATGTGGAATAATCATGAAACAAGAACACGAGTAGAAAATGAGCGCCTCATGCAAGAACTTGCTGCCTTCAAACCCACACCTGATGAATATGACACATACAAGTGGGAGGGTAAGTTTTCTTCAGCGGCTGCTTACGACAAGCTGGTTAACTCATCCAGGATGGCGGAAGTTGATGAGGTGGGGAAAAAGTTATGGAAATTGAAGGTACCACTGAAGGTACAAATTTTTTTGTGGTTATGCAGAAGGGATGGATTGATTACTGGAGATCTGAGGCACAAGAGAGTGGGAACTCCTACCCAGTTTTGCCTTTTATGTGGGATGCATAACGATTCCAGCACTCATATTTTTTCTTCGTGTGTGATCATAAATTATGTTTGGAGGAGAGTTTGTAGATATTCTCTTCCCACGTGGGGGAATCTTTGGAGTTCTCTTGTGAGGGTGAATAAGCCATGTTTATCTATGGTGGCTGTTTTATGGTCTATTTGGAGGGCTAGGAATGAGTGTATTTTTTAGGAGAGTCTAGTGAATGTGGATAAAATTGTCAATAGCTGTGGGAATCTCATACGTCAATGGGGTTCGACCATGTAATTGTTTCATTATTTTTTATTAATAAAAGCTCTCCTGGTTTGCTATCGGTGATTCGATAGCATTCCTTTCCTTCTCAAAAAAAAAAGCACATTCCAAAAACCAAAATAATAATAATAATAATAAAATTTTTGAAAAAAGAACAAAAATAGGAGAATGGAGGAAATTTTGAGTGATTTGATTGCATATCAATTTTGAGGAGAAAAGGGGAGGAGATAAAAATGTCAAAAAGGAGCACAATTTGAAAAGAAAAGAAAAATAGATAGTCATTAATAAAAGATTAAGGAATTGACTTAGTTTTAGACCAAAATAAAAAATAAAGAAAATGAAAGACAAAAAGTGCTAAGAGACAAAAGAGATTAGTATGAACGCTGATCTTAGGCCTCTTGGGATGCGATCCTAGGCTTAAAAGTTTAAGTATCCGCTAAGATCTGGATAGTCCTCAAGAGGTTGGGGAAAATGCGAAGCTTAAGTATTAGGTTTACGGCTTAGGGATTATTCGGCCTCGTTAACTGACCTCCAGTTTACGGGACTCAGTAACCTAAGCACCCCAACCCACACAATCTGGTATAGTGCGCTTAAGTATCAAAATCATGCAAATCTGTTCTGAAAAAGGTACCTAGATTAGGAGTGGCTGATCAACACAAGTTAATTTGGACGAGTTCCCGACGCGAAGAGGCAAGAAAATTCCCCTCGAAAATGCGTAATAACATATCGTCTCCTCGGTGCTTGTCTCATAGGATATCTAAATATCCTACCGGGGCCATGTAAGCACCTTGTGTTGGTTTATATGCCATGGGAGGCATTATCACGAAATGTCGATTGCTAGGGTCTGGATTTAGCTACAGAAATCCATGGGCGGGATTATCTCGAAATCTAGAAAGCCAAGGTTCTGGGGGTTGCCATGGGCAGTGCTATCTCGAAGCATTGATTACAAGGGACCCTGCGAGGATTGATGGTGGGAATTAGGAATCCGATACAGATCGTGTTGTAAACCTAATCCGAGACTAGAAATAAAAAGAAAAGAGGGAGAAAACTCTCCAAAAATAAAGAAAAATTCTTTTGTTTCTCTCATACAAAAACGCATTGCAAACTGAACCTACGCTAAAACATGTTACAAGCACAGATGCTTTAACCGCGGAGTTCAATGAACCTTAGGTTAGTTCCTGTGGGCCTTAGAAACCTTCGTGGCGGACTGAGGCTAGAGCTGATCAGGTCTGGATCTTAGTTGGTACTTGAGTACCTTTAGGCCTACTATCGGCATTCGGACCTAATCTACAAAAGAAAGCATACATTAGAATTCTGAGCATACAAAGGCATGTGTCTAGAATTAAAGATAATTCCATGAGATTTTGCTAAGGGTCTAGCAAAAGCTAGGCATGGGGGTATGATGGGAACACCATCATGCGCCATAACTAGCTCATTTTGATCTAATTAAGTCAGTAAATGCTCCTGCATAACTACCAGAGAGCCATAATCACTACAAATCCATTTTGAGGGAGAGACAAGAAACCAAGGTTAAAACTATAATTTTACCATCATAACTTGAATACAGTACAACCACAGATTTTCTCAGGGGTTAATTAAGGGTAAATTGGTCTTAAAAGGATAACAAGTGGGTTAGAACAGACAGAAAAGGGTTTTCGCGTGTTTTGATAATTAAATGACTTTTAAAATCCTAAAAATGGACCCTCTTAATTAACTGAAGTTTTGGTCAGAATAAAATTCACCTAAACCCTCTAAAATTCATATAAAAATATTCTCTAGGGTTTGGTACCTTCAAATTGACCATCATAACCCGTTTTGGCCCAAAATAGAGTCTCAGACAGACATTTACCCTAATTTAGGTTTTTGCATAAATTATCCAATCAAACGAGGTCAAAACCAAAATCCAACTTCACCATTGGATTCCTTAGGTCCAAATTAGATTTGTATCAAAATTTGGGCCCAATCTGAGATTGTTTCGACCTAGTTTGCACATTGGTCCAAGTCTGACTTTATCCCCAATAGCTCCTCAACTTTTGAACTTCTTACAAAAAGCCCCCCAACTTCTTTGTCTTCTTCACAAAAAGGCCCCCACTGTAGAGAAATCCTAATCTTAAAGCTCCAACAACAATCAACCAAGGAATTCTTCTTGATTGATTGATGAAACTTCCTCAAATTTGAACCGGAGATCCCTCTTGAAATTCTCTTTCAATCAGACCGATTCTTGAGCTTCAATTCTTTCCCAATCTCTCATGCGAACGCATGAGAGAGTTGGGTTTCCAACTTTGGCAACCTTCTAAGCTTGGTTCCCAAGCTCTAAGCACCCTTTAACGACCTATATAAGACTCCCCAAGGCAGACCGTTCGAGGCACGCTAGAAATAGACTGAAGTAGCTCACAATTCTTCTCTCCTCCTCCGGCCGAAGTGCTTTCCGAGCTCCAGCGACTCTCCTTGCCTCTCCTCATCATCTGATCACAATACTGGCGGCAGATCCTCCTTCCCTGCCTTCTTCCGTGCCAAGTAGCACCAGCCGACGTCCCTATCCCCTTCATCCTCGCCGTCCAACTCCTACCAGAGCCAGCTTCGTCTCTGGCGCCAACCATACCACAACTGGCGCCATCTCCTCACCCCATCGTCCGCTACATACCTCAATTGATTCCTTAGCTTTTCTACGTCACGCCAGTACCTTCGACACTCCGCTTCGACCTCTCCGCCACCCTTCGCAACTCCGACTTCCATCTTGCCGGCATACCTCCGGCGAGCGCTAGCGGCCACCATAGATCACCTACACCACCGCTTCCATGCTCCACACCTCCTCCATGACCTCAAGAGCAAAATCCCTAGTTTCGTTAGGCCAATTGCTCCTCCAAACCCTCTACCGAACTCACGCTTCTCCGACCACCCTCTGTGAGGTCGACAGGCCTCTTCACACATGCTCACTGCACACCACTGCCACCGTCACACTCGTCGTGCTCCGGTGATCGTTCCTGAGCTTTTTGACTCGGCCGAAAGTCCTTGTTGATGTTTTCAAGTGTCAAGCTCCTCCTCCATTAACGCAGAGCTTCAAAAGAAGCTTGAAGCCCATTCTAGCCACTGCAGCTCCAGGTGAAGTGTCTAGGTGGTGCGGAATCGAAGCCTGCAGGTCTCCAGGTCCTCAATTGAGGATCTCTACAGCTACAGCTCCCTCAATTAGACACATCACCCTTCTACTATGACGCGTAAAGGAAAGGTGAAGCTGAAGAGTGCGTGCGGACGCATAAATTGAATTTGTGTCTGGGGCTTATTGCCTCAAACACAAGGGGTGAGGTCCCTCACACCCCTCACGTGACATGTCTGTGATATCTCCTCTGCAGACTTAGTACACCCGACCTACCTAAGCCCACACCTCGGCTACCACCCATACCAATAGCCCTGGACCTGGGTATGCTCTTGCCCGAATCTGACTACCCGATATTGTGTGTGGCCTTGGGAAGGCGAGAAAGAGAAGAGCCCAGAGAGAAAGGAAAGAAAGCACAGGGTTGAGGGGTTTTGCTACAAAGAATAATGGCTGACACTTAGCCATTTGAAGAAGGATCCCCCTCTGTGTGTGAAGAAGCAGAGAAGAGAAAGAAAGAAGGAAGAAGAGTAGAACAACAGAAAGGCAGAAAAGTAGAGAAGAGAAAGAAAGAAAGAAGGAAAGAAGAGGAGCCGCACAAACAGAGAAGCAGAGAAAGAAGAAGAGAAAAGGAAGAGTTTAAGAAGAAGAAAGAGATTTCTTTAGATTGTTAATTGATATTGTGTCTGATTTGAGCTTCTTAATTGATATTGTGCATCTCTTAACTATCATTGTGCAGAGTAATTGGTGATTCAAATCACCATTTTACTCCATTCTTTTTATAGTATTGACATTAGCTTTCATTGATATAGCATTATTGCCTAGAGATTCATTATAAATTACTTATATTGTGCTTAAATTGCAATTTTAAGATTGAATTTCATATTGCTCCTTGTGTTCGACCTCGGACTTCAAATTCGAGTAATAAATATTATTTGTTTTTAAAATGATTTCTTCTATACTACAACACAGTTTTTAAAACCTCAATTTTGCCCATGAACACTGCCATTAAATAGTAGGTTTCCTAATTAGAAACCTAACGACCCACTACCACCGACGTTGACTCGTTGGAATCATCATCAAAGATCCACCAAATCCCACCAAATTTGGTGGGATTGATGTTCACATGTTGGCTAACCTATTGCACCAGGTTTCAAGCATGAAATCAGCACCAATCACCACCTACGAAGCTTGGAATTTCCAAGTTTTGTTCCAACTGAATCGCAACCAAATCTTATGAATTCTTCCAAATAGAGCTTGAATTTGAGCTCTATATAAGCTCTATAAACTTCCCATGTCAATTCAAGCCCAGCACGACCTAAATCTCCCAATTCCTCCCTTCTCCGACCACCTCCGCTGTGGCTCCAACGACCTTCCCCCGTCATCCTCCGACCGACCAACGACCAAATTGGCTAGCCCACAACCTTCCTCTCCTTCTTCCACTTCTCGTCGGCCAAAGCGAAGGTCGTCTCCCCCTTTCCCCGTCGCCAATCTCTTCACTAGAGGTCTCATCTCCTCCATGTCAGGCAAGCCACGCCAGCATGGATCTCCCCTCCCCTTCAACCATAATTAGGTCCTCTCTCCCCCTCTCTCTTCCTAGCTTAGGTTTAGCTCTATAGCTCCCCGATTCGACCGCCACACCGCTTTCTGCCCCTTCGTCTTCTCCAGCGACAGTCGCTCCTTCGGCGAGGCTGCGCACCTGCCACAAACCACCAAACCGCCCGCTCCCACGTCTAGAAGCATCGCCTCATCTCCCTCATCAAAACCCCAAACCTAATTTCATAAAATAACCACCCTACACCTCCACCGGACAACCCACCATAACACCACCTCCTCCGACGTCGTCCGACCGCCATACACCGCCAATCACGTCGTCACCACCGCCGTCGCACTCCTCACCTCACGACGACTAATGAACTATCTAATTATGGCTTAAAGCCCGTATTGCTGTCTTCAGGTCTTTTTCTTTGCCTCTGATCGCCCGACTCCGGCAACCAACCATCGCGCAACCACTGCTACTCGAGGCAAAATTGCATCAAGGCAACTTCTGGGCCTGCAATTGGTCAAAGCCCCTCAGTAGTCACTCGAATTGGATGGAGTTTCATCAGTAGCCACACGCGGCAACAGTGAAGGAAGAAGGCACCAATTGATGACACATCATATGTGCAAAAATCGGAGAAGCGTATATAATGCTTTTGTGACGTTGGCTCATTGCCTCTGAATGCACAAGGTGAGGTCCCCTCGCACATGCATGTACACACTCTTGCCTACGAACCACACCTGCAGGTCTGAGCTCAAACTTGATTACCTGACACTGTTCACACCCGTATACTTGATTAGAAAAGAAAAGGATCAGAGGAGGGTGGGGGGTGGTTTTGCCTCAAGGTAAGTGCACGTGCCTCCGGAATCGTTCACACACGCCCAACACTAGCGAATTTTTTAGTTGTCTCGTGCTGAAGCTTGGTGACTTTAAGTCATTTGACTTTGGTGCCCGATGTCCGATAGTGGTTAATTTGAGGCACTGTAGAGATATGTAAGAACTTGTGCTGACATGGCAAGTGGTTGGAAACGCTATTGAGATATTTGAATTGGTTTGAGATTGTGATTCTATTGGGATATGTGTTTCATTGTAAGATTAAATTGGTTATTCACATCACCATTTTTATGGTGTTATTATTCTTTTTATCCCAATGATTTTTGAGATACAATTTGACATGTTATTGAATGTATTTTGATTATTGATTTTCATTGCATATTTTTGTTATTATGCTCATTGTTTAATATTACGATTTGTATTGTAAATTTCATATTTACTCCCTATGAACGACCTCAGACTCACATTTAATTTTCGAGCTTATAAATTTAAATGTTGTCGATTCGACTTTCGTAGCTAAACTACGATGCGATATTTTCCTAAATATGATGAATTTCGACGCCATCAACAGTGACAAGATGAATACTCCCCGTGAGAGATCCATCTCTAATCATAAGCCACTGCGTACAAGACCATGAATCACATAAAAAGAGGAAACTTAAGCCAAAGCCTATGTCAAGATCAAAAATCAACGCAAATATTGAGAGAGTTCGAATGGGAGATCTCAAGTACAGACCTATCTAAACACAAGTTTGATCCTAAACCCTAACCAAGCAAAAGATCTGAGAGAGATGATGTGCGAAAGACGTGTTTGTTTGAAAGGATCGTTATAGTTCGTGCTCGCAGCGTCGGTTTTAAAAGAAGAAACGGACGTGAGTCCGAGTGTCGATCGCAAGGAGGCATGAAAACTGGATTTTCTTTGTCACTTAATGTCACGGAGATAACGAGTTTTTGCTTGCAAGAAGACATGGTAGAAAAATGAGTGAGAGAGAGAAAGAGAGAGAGAGAGTAGGGTTAGAGTCTTTTAAATCATACCAACTACTCAAATCAAGATGGAGAACAACATCAACACTATATTAAACATGCAAATCAAGTTTTACAATTACAACGGTAGCTAAATGATTGAATAAAAAGGAAGTAAAGCTAGATTAAAGGGAAAGGAAGAGAGAGAGAGAGAGGGGAGAGGGCGAGGTGGCCACTGCGGTGGAAGGAGGCTCCATCGGCGGCTCGTCGACTCCGTTGACTACAAGAGAGGCTAAATGGGGTTAGGAGGGTGTTACAACACTTGCAAGGTGAATTGAATGCTTTACATGGGTGATTGGGAGGGGTTTATATAGGGAGAAGTGGTTTCCATTTTAAGTATGGGCTTTAGCGACATCTGGGACGTCGCTAAACCCATGCTAAAAGCATCGGTGAAGCCTCCTTCCCAGCGGTCCTACGCACGTGCTGTGCCTCTTCATGCGTGATCCGTGTGCGCGTGCCGTGGCCGTCCGATCGCGGATCGGACGGTCGAGATCTCTCGTGGGGCGTGCGCTTAGATCGCGCTTACTGCGCTCGCGCCCCATGCGTCATCGCGGGCGTCTGCCTTGGATGCGTGAGATTGCGCTGCGTTACCCACTGTCAGCGGCTCGATTGCGCATCAACGGCCGAAATCGTACGCGCCACGATTGCCTCTAATTTGTGCTACGGTCAGCGCCTCGAACCCGCGCCTCACTGTGCGGGGGTGAGGCACGTACCGCTACGCTATGTCTACTGCTTTGTCGCGAAGGTGAGCTGCAGGGGTGGTGTAGGCGACCATTGGATGAAGATCCAATGGTTGGGAGCTACTGTAGCTGAGGACGTTGCAGGTGTAGAGTGCGCGGGTGCACGATTTCTAGCCGTTCGATCTGCGATCGGACGGCTTAAAGTGTTGCCGCGCGATGGAGGGAGGTTGTGGGTGCGGCGAGGCTGACACGTGGCAGCCTCATGACCGTTGATGATCAGATCAACGGTCAGAACTTCTTGGTTCAATTGAGGGAGCTCCGGATGTCGGATTTAGTTGATTTTGAGTCCGTTGGACGCCTTTCGTCGCTCTAAGTCCATCCGTGTGGTCCGATCATTCATCTGAGGCCTGTTTTGACATGTACTTGTACACAAGAATGTTAATAATGCATTATAAGCAATCTTGATGTGCAATGCATGTGATGCTCCTATTCCTATTTATGATGTATCCTCTGTGCATTTTACCTTTAAGACCATCCCCTTTTGGCAGAGTTAGCATTGTACAATGCAATGTTATCATAACCCATGCTTACACCTTGCTAGTCCCTAGCAAGGTTTATTCTAGTCATTATTTCCAGTCAGAATTTAAGAAGTAATTTCTTTGACATTTCATCACTTGTCAATAGGAGAAAATATACTAAGATCCTGATCTACAGGGACTAAGCAGCGTCCGGGTGTCTGCCAAAATATGAATCGCCTGAATCCTTGCTTTAAGGTATGTATATATTTTTTCATCTTTTCTTATTTTTTGATTTTTGGAGTTAAGAGTGTGTTGGTAACTTTTTACGATTACCCAACCCACCCAAAACTCAGAAAAAACTCTAAGTGCTAAGCATCTTGGTGTAAAGATTGTGATAGACTCACTTAATGGTAATTTAGATAGACTTCGAGTTTCTACGCCCCTAGGTGATCGAAAAAGGAAGTGTTTTGCCTAAAGGTGTATTTGTTTGATCGGTAGCTTTCTCCCTACGTCTGTTTTACATGGGGTCAACACAAGGATTTTTCCAGTGTATATCTCCCCGACTTGCTCTACTTCCCCGCTTCTTCCTTAAGTGTTTTGGTTCTCTTTGTGCATTTACTAAGCTGGGTTCTGGACAACCGACCAATGGGCTGTTACTCACGATCACTTGCCAGTCATACTCGTGCGGTGAAGTGTGGTTTATTTTGTTCTCTTTTTTTCTTCTTCTTCTCTTTTTTTTTTTGTTTTTGGTAGGTGGCTTCCCAGATCTCAAATTTACCTAGAGGCAATAAAGAGAAGGTGGTCCCGTGGCTGGGCTCTGGACAACCTACCAATGGGCTATTACCCACGACAACTTGCTAGCCATACCACTCTAGAAAGTTCCTTAGCTACCCAATTTCTGTCAAAATCGCCGAGGAGTGAGTCTGTGCAAAAAAATGTGTGCAGATGCTTAAACTAAAAGTCCTTCTGAGTTAGAGGGTGAGTTGATAAGTCGTATACTTATCACCTTATTTGGTTGGTGGATTAGAATAGATTAAGGTTGTAAGGATTTGAAGCTAACTCCATATTTTAATGGACACCAGGGTTGATTAAGCCTGAAGGCCTGAAAAGTCTAAGTGTTCAGGTTCTTTCCGTATTATTTCTCACTATTGACAAATTTCTAATGCCTAAGTTTTTCTTCTTAAATTTTTTTTTAATTTTATTTTATTCTATTCAGACTGATTAAATGAACTCAGAATCATGCAATTTACCAACCCCCCCATGCTTAAGCTGGACAATGTCCTCATTGACAAATACATGGATGCACAGGGGTCAAAAAGATATTACTTGAGTAAAGTAAAGTACCAAATCAGTCTGAATCTTCTGGGTTGCCTCCCAGGAAGCACTGAGTTTAACGCCTCCAGCTGGGCGGTGCTTCGTGTCATCCTTCAATGAGGGTGACAACCTCCTTCGGGGGAACCTGGGTGAGGAAGTGTTTCAATCTCTGGCCATTGACAGTGAAAGTGTGCCCAACAATCGAATCAGCGATTTCAACCGCCCCATTGGAGTAGGGCTTGACCACCCCAAATGGTCCTGTCCACTTGGACCTGAGCTTCCCTGGAAAGAGTTTTAGACAGGCATCAACAAGCCAAACTTGTTGATTAGGCTCGAAGGTTTTTCTATGAATGAGTCGGTCGTGGACGGCTTTCATTTTCTCATTGTATGGCCGACTATTCTCAAAAGCGTCCCGACGAATTTCCTCGAGCTCGGAGAGTTGGAGCATCCTCTATGCACCGGCTGACTAGGGATCCATGTTACACTACTTGACGGCCCAGTAAGCCTGGTGTTCCAACTCGACAGGAAGGTGGCAAGCTTTGCCAATGACCAGGTGATAAGGCGACATGCCAATCGGGGTCTTGAAAGCGGTCCGGTATGCCCACAGGGCATCATCCAGTCGTGCGGACCAATCCTTCCTGTCAGGTCTCACAGTCTTCTATAGAATATTCTTGATCTACCTGTTTGAGAACTTAGTTTGCCCATTTGTTTGCGGATGATACGGGGTAGCAATGCGGTGGGTAACCCCGTATTTTATGAGTAGGGCACGGAATTGGGTGTGGATAAAATGACTTCCACCATCATTGATTGTTACGAACGCATTCCAAGAAAATTTTTTAAGACGTCTGGGAGGTGGCCCAGGCGTCTGCCCAGACGTCTGGAACCCCTTCCAAACGTCTGGGATTTATTCTCTATGGCGTGCGGGGCTACGTTTGTACGCAGGCACGCGCAGACCTGCAATCGCCGCACCTCCCCTCTTTTTCCCTCTCTCCTCCGGCAGGCGCAGGCTGCGCTCCCTCTCTCTCTCCCCGTGCGGCCTTAAAAGGCCCTCGCCCTCTCCCTCACTCTCATCTCCTCGGCTTCCTTCTTCTTCTTCCAGCCAGTGCAAGAGCGCGAGCGCGAGCGAGCGGCGGCAGCGGCAGCCGCGGCGAGTTGCGGGAGGAGGAGGTGTTGCGCGAGGGAGGAGAAGCTCGACCGTGAGGGCTCGAGCTTGCCGGGGCAACTAGAGCCGGCCGACGGGGGAGCAGCAGGCGTGGAGTGACGCGGACGAGGTGCGACGCGGCCGTGCGTCGCGGGCGGAGAGCGAGTCGAGCTCTGATTCTGGAAATTTTTCCAGAATCAAACGTCTGGGCTTCCAACCAGACGACGGTAAAGATGTCTGGAGGACTGTCCAAACGTCTGTCAAGTTCTGAGATTCGCCATCCAACGCGAATCAGACGTCTGGCCGCAGTGGCAGACGACGGGAAGGACTTCCAGATGTCCGGGGTGACCATCGGACGTCTGGGAACTAGGCCAGACGCCCCCGCAGGCTTCTGGACGTCTGAGAGACTACGCAGAACAAAGGTACCATCTGACCCACATTTTAAGACGTCTGGAAGAGGTTCCAGACGTCTGATTTTTTACTGTTTCGTCGTTTTCGACCCGTTTAGGGCCCGTTCGGAGTCCATTTTCCGCGTTTCGAGTTGCGTTCTTTTCGGAATAAAATCCTCTACCCGTCTACAGTAATTATATACTATTCTGAGAAACTCCTTGTGTTTGATCCTTATGATAGGATCCTGTTCCATTGCAGTCCTGGGGGTTGCGGAGGCGCGCGGGATTTCCGACCATGCCCCCAGTACTCTCGTTGTAGCTGGTAGAGTGGCTTTAAAATTATTAACATAATTTGTTACAATTATGGAACAATTAATAGAACATAGGGCATTGCATGAATCCTAGGAATGAGAAACCAGATTGAATGATAGATCTTAGGGTATTGCATGAATCCTAGGGCTGGAAAACTAGATTGAATGATAGATCCTAGGGTACGGCGTGAATCCTAGGACTGGAAAACTAGTGATATGAATATAGATATTGCAGTCTTGGAAAATATGGAAAGGAAATAATAGCTGCCTGTAAATTGGTTTAACAGCTGCCTGTTATGAATAAATGAACATGATTGAGAATATGGGTTGTATGAACGTGAAACTGGAATGGTGAAACCTGAATGTGCTGAGTTAAAAGAGCTGGAACCCTACGGGGAATTAGGAGTAGAACTCCTGGAAGAGAATGAAATGGAACTGAGAAAGAAAGATGTGGAAGTGTGTTGTCTCTGGGGTACGTGATACCAAGAGAGCACACATTACCTCTTAGTGCAGAGCGGAGCTAGCCGCCCCAGGGACCCGGGTTAGGTCTGGCCAGTTTGTACCGACTTTTGGCCCTCGTGTACACAGTACCGAGGAGAGCTACTAGTGTTGAGCGAGTACTAGCTACCCCACGGGCCCTGGGGTGCTGCTAGCTCACCTACACCGACTTGTTAGGCCCACTGGGTGAACCGGGGTAGTCAGGTGAGGGTGCGCGGACTGTGGAGGGGCAAGACCCCTGTTTGGTTACTGTGGAGGGGCTGGACCCTTGTTACTGAGAGGGCTCTGCCCTATACTGGTTCCGTGCTGTGCTTTGGGCGCACCCATTAACGGAAATGATTGACCGCGTGCCAGTGCGGGGTAGCTACCCGTGTGTTTATCGCGCATGCCGTAGTCACCGTTACATCTGTCAGCGACCTTGGGGTGGTTGACTGAGAGTAGGATCACCATGGGGGACTCTCCCGGCCAGGAGAGCACCACGTGTTACTTCTACTTTTCGGAAAAGACTGTAATCAAGATCGTTCCCACGAGGAACATTCGAGATCAAGTGAAGGATCTGAGAAATAGATAAATTGTGAAACAATAGAAAAACTTAAATAAAGAAAGAAAGAAAATAAAACAGCTACTGTATACTTTACTGCTTCTGGAGTTTTAGCTGCCACTCTACTCAGCGTTTCGCTGACGTGTTACACTCATTACTTTTCAGGACCAGGTGTTGAGCAGCCAGGGTCAGCGGCTGCAGAGGACACTGGGCCGAGTAGGGTCTAGTAGAGTTACCACTGTTCTTTTGTGCCCTTTTTGTTCCACTGTAGTGAATAGTTCTTGTTACTCTCTGCACTTTTCTTTACTTGTAGTTCATGTTATATTATAAATGTTGTTCTACTGTTGTGGTGGTATATACTGTAGTGGTTCCTTTTCTTACTGCTGTATTTTGTTACTGCTAGTTATATTCATGCTAAATGTGGTTTATTTTACTGCTCTTTTGGTTACTTCCTCGTTGGATGACTAGGTCTTGGGATTAGTCGAGTCGGTCCGATTCTCGTGTCTCGTAGGGACTCGGGAATCGGGTCGTTACAAGATGGTATCAGAGCAAGGTCGTCCCGAGAAGTGAATCAACTGACTGGAAAATAACCAATTCACATGTCTATAACTAGAGTAGCCACCACAACATATCTTTTGACATGAGCTCTTAGACGTTTTCGTGAGGTATCGTTCCACATTGATGTGTTTCATTTTGTTTCACGTCTCCTTGCAGGAGATGCCTCGTCGCGGGACTGGCGAGACGGGCCACGGGCGCGGCCGAGGACGAGGTCGGCGAGGTGGGCGTGCCATTGCCGACGCCTCAGTGGACCAGCCACTACTCCCGGGCATCCAGGCCCAGGACCTCGCCCAGCTGATACGGGACATTGTGAGAGAGGAGCTCCACCCACCGCCTCGAGCGCCTCCCCCTGGGGCTGCGGAGGGGGAGTCCTCTGTGGGACCACACGACGGATGCGACGCTAGACACGGGGGAGGGGATGGGCCGCCGCCGCCCGCACCTTCCTCCGACACTTCTGTGCACGAGGCACCTTTGCCTGGAGGTGCACCAGCATCCCCACTGCAGCGCCACTCCGAGCTCTTCGGACAGTTCCGGAAGCTAAAGCCCCCCTCCTTCAAGGGGGATGAGGACCCGACTGAGGCAGAGGACTGGCTCGAGCAGCTAGAGAAGATTTTCGACACCCTTCGCCCCCCGGTGGAGTGCCGCGTGGCCTTTGCCACGTACCAGCTGGAGAGTGCGGCACACAGGTGGTGGAGGGCGGTCTGGGGACAGGAGAGGGACGAGTCGACCTGGAACCAGTTCGTCGCCCTCTTCTACAAGCAGTACTTCCCCCAGATGTGGCAGGACCAGAGGAGGCGGGAGTTCCACACTCTTCACCAAGGGACGATGACCATGAGCGCGTACCGCACGTGTTTCCTGGAGCTGTCCCGCTTTGCAGCAACAGCGGTAGCCACTGAGGAGGAGCGCCTTTGGAGGTTCACCGAGGGGCTCCGACCTGTGATTCTGGGTATGTCAAACCCCTGAAGCTGCCTACGTTTTCGAGGGTGGTGGAGGCATCCATGACTTACGAGGAGACCAACCCGTCCGCGCGAGACACTGACGGCGGGCGGAAGAGGCCCTTTCAGCCAAACTTTTCACAGGGCCGGCGAGAGAGGAGATACGTGGCGTCCGTAGGAGAGCCGTCACGTTTTGCAGGGCCATCCGTGGCCTTTGGGGGCCCTCGACAGGGGGTAGTCGCCAGCACCGGACCCCCGCCCAGCCGACAGTAGGGACCCACTGAGGGCGGGAGTCGTCGGGTTCCCCTCTGTTACCAGTGTGGCCAGCCGGGCCACATCAGGAGGGACTGCCCGTCTAGAGCAGGAGGTCAGCAGATACTTCCCGCGTAGAGCACTAGAGGGCGCGTAGGAGGCCGCGGTTCCCAGGTGAGAGGAGGAGGACAGCAGTCACGAGGAGGGTACCGACCAGCACCTGCTGGTCCGACGTAGAGTGTGGCTGCTTCTTCCGCACCTAGAGCTGAGGGGCGTATCAACGCCTTGACACACAGGGATGCCAAAGCTTCGGGATCGGTGGTGGCAGGTATGGTTTCAGTTTCCGGCAGTGACCGCGGCAAGTGTGCGAGAGGAGGTGTTGCGTGAGGGTGGAGATGCTTGACCGTGAGGGCTCGAGCTTGCCGGGGTAGCTAGAGCCGGCCGGCGGGGGAGCAGCGGGCGTGGAGTGTCGTGGAGGGGCTGCTGCAGCTCGAGCAACAGGCGGACGGGGCACGACGCAGCCATGCGTCGCGGGCGGAGGGCGAGTTGAGCTCTGATTCTGAAAATTTTTCCAGAATCAGACGTCTGGGCTTACGACCAGACGACGGTGAAGACGTCTGGAGGACTGCCCAGACGTCTGTCAGGTAAGATATTTTTATCTTCTTCCTTTTTCACATGTACGGCCATGCGGCCATCCGCCGCGCCTTCGTCTGCGACTCGTCGTACTGAGAACAGGTGTGGGTACGTGCAGGTTCTGCTCGAGAGGGCGCGAGGGCTCACCATCCCACGTGAATCGGACGTCTGGCCGCAGTGCCAAACGACGAAAAGGACTTCCAGACGTCCGGGGTGACCATTGGACGTCTGGGAACTAAGCCAGACACCCCTGCAGGCTTCTGGACGTCTAAGGGACTACACAGAACGAAGGTACACTCTGACCCACATTTTAAGACGTCTGGAAGAGGTTCCAGACGTCTGATTTTGGGCAGTTTCGTCGTTTTCGACCCGTTTAGGGCCCGTTCGAAGTCCGTTTTCCGCGTTTCGAGTTGCGTTCTTTTCGGAAAAAATCCTCTACCCGTTTACAGTAATTATATACCGTTCTGAGAAACTCCTTGTCTTTGATCCTTGTGTTAGGACTCCTTTCCATTTTAGTCTCGAGGGTTGCGGAGGCACGCGGGATTTCCGACTACGCCCCCAGTACTCCCGTTGTAGCTGGTAGAGTGGCTTTTAATTTACTTAATCAAATTTGTTACAATTATGGAATAATTAATAGAGTCTAGGGCACTGCATGAAACCTAGGACTGGAAACTAGATTAAATGATAGATCCTAGGATACTACATGAAACTTAGGACTGGAAACTAGATTGAATGATAGATCCTAGGGTATTGCATGAAACCTAGGACTGGAAACTAGATTGAATGATAGATCCTAGGGTACGACATGAATCCTAGGACTGGAAAACTAGTGATATGGATATAAATATTGCAGTCTTGGAAAGGTGGAAAGGAAACAATAGCTGCCTGTAAATTGATTTAACCGCTGCCTGTTATGAAGGAATAAATATGATTGAGAACATGGGTTGTATGAACGTAAAACTGGAACGGTGAAACCTAAATGTGCTGAGTTAAAAGAGCTGGAACCCTATGGAGAATTAGTAGAACTCCTGGAAAGAGAATAGAATGGAACTGAGAAAGTGAAACGTGGAAGTGTGTTGTCTCTTGGGTACGTGGTACCAAAGAGAGCACACATTGCCTCTTAGTGTAGAGGGGAGCTTGCCGCCTCAGGTTGAAACCGGGGTGGGTTTGGCCACTGTACACCGACTGGCTGGCCCTCGCGTACGCAGTACCGAGGAGAGCTACTAGTGTAGCGAGAGCACCAGCTACCCCACGGGCCCCGAGGTTCTGCTAGCCTCCTACATCGACTTGTTAGGCCCACTGGGAAAACCAGGGTAGTCAGGCGAGGGTGCGCCGACTGTGGAGGGGTTGGACCCTTGTTACTGAGAGGGCTCTGCCCTATACTGGTTCCGTACTGTGCTTTGGGAGCACCCTTTAACGGAAACGACTGACCGCGTGCCAGTATGGGGTAGCTACCCGTGTGCTTATCGCGCGTGCCGTAGTCACCGTTACGTCTGTCAGCGACCCTGGGGTGGTTGACTGCGGGTAGGATCACCACAAGAACTCTCCTGGCCAGGAGAGCACCACGTGTTACTTCTACTTTTCGGAAAAGACTGCAATCAAGATCGTTCCCACGAGGAACATTCTAGATCAAGTGAAGGATCTGAGAAATAGATAAATTGTGAAATAATAAAAAGACGTAAATAAAGGAAGAAAGAAAATATAACAGCTACTGTACACTCTACTGCTTCTTTAATTTTAGCTGCCACTCTACTCAGCGTTTCGCTGACGTGTTACACTCGTTACTTTTCAGGACCAGATGTTGAGCAGCCAGGGTCAGCGGCTGCAGAGGACGCTGGGCCAAGTATGGTCCAGTAGAGTTACCACAGTTCTTTTTGTACCCCTTTTGTTCCACTGTAGTGAGTAGTTCTTGTTACTCTCTGTACTTTTTTTTACTTGTAGCTTCATGTTATGTTATAATTGTTGTTCTACTGTTGTGGTGGTATATACTGTAGTAGTTCCTTTTCTTACTGCTGTATTTTGTTACTGCTAGTTATATTCATGCTGAATGTGGTTTATTTTACTGCTCTTTGCTTACTTCCTCGTTGGACGACTAGGTCTTGGGATTAGTCGAGTCGGTCCAGTTCTCCTGTCTCGTAGGGACTCGGGAATCGGGTCATTACAGTTGCATAACCCGAACGGCATATGACGGAATGCAAACGTGTCGTACGGGCAAGTGAATGTGGTCTTCTCTTGATCTTCAGGAGCAATTGCGACTTGGTTATATCCTGAATATCCATCCAGGAGGTAAAAATACTTTTGCCCTGCCAATCTTTCAAGAATCTGGTTGATAAATGGCAGGGGAAATGATCTTTCTTGGTTGCTTCATTGAGTTTCCTATAGTCAATACACACCCGCCATGCGGTGGTGGTGCGGGTGGGATGGATTCGCCACATTCATTGGTGACAACAATAAGCCCAGCTTTCTTTGGAACCACTTGAGTGGGGCTCACCCAAGGGCTATTGGAGATGGGATAGATGATGTCGGCGTCAAGCCACTTGATAATTTCCTTCTTAACGACCTCCCGCAATTTGGGTTTAACCGTCTCTGCATCTGACGGGAGGGTCGTGCCCCATCTTTTAGGTAGATTTTGTGGGTACAATAGGTGGGGCTAATTCCTCTCAAATCTGAAATAGTCCAGCCAATGGCAACCTTATGTTCTGATACGGTTGCTGTCAATCTAAGTTCTTGATCCCTAGTTAGGTTGGCATTGATAATTACGAGGAAGGTCTGGTCAGGTCCCAGGAAGACATACTTGAGATTCTTCGGTAGCGGCTTTATTTTAGGTGTGGGTGCCATAATGTTTGATGGAAAGGGGAAAGGCGGGAGTTGATCAACATCAATTTCCTCGAATGGTGTTAGTTGATGGTAATCAACCCTATAAAGGTCCATGGGCATAGATGGTGATGGGTCAAAACAATTGTTACAGGATTGGTAGTCCGAGACAGAACTAAGGGTAAGGCATTCCTCGACCAAAGGTTCCACGGGATCGTGTTCCTCGATACAGTAGCAATCAAAAGACTTAGTCGCCTAGAAGATATCCAACTGCATTTTCTTCTCTCCAAAGGCGATTTCCATGCGTCCCGTGTCACAATCGATGTTTGCCTTAGCCGTAGCTAAGAAGGGTCTGCCTAGGATGATGGGTGTGTTCTGTAGATGTTCAGGGACTTCTGGTGACGGGTTTTTATCACCGAGTTTGATTTAGATTTTATTTATTACTCAAATATTTCAAAAATTCTCCAAGGTCGAACTTAGGGAGTAAGCTTGATTTTAGAAGCATAAAAATCACAATTTACAACAATGTACTGTTTTACAAAAAAAAACTAGAGAGAGGAAATAAAATTTTTCTTCTCTTTTCTTTTCTTCTCTCTTTCTTCTTTGTTCTTCTCTCTCTTCTTTTTGTCTTCAGATGTCCGATTCCATGAATTAGACGCCTTAAGTAGCGTTCTGCTACAGTGCACGTCTCCTTCTTCTTCCTTTCTCTCTTTGGCTGCTGCTACTGCTGCTTCTTCTTCTCCTTGGCTTTTTCTTCTTCTCTTCTTTTCTTCCCTGCTTGGCTCTTTCTTCTTCTTCAGCTCCTGCTTCTGTCTTCTTCTTTTTCTTCCTTTCCTTCTTCTTCTTCTTCAGCTCCTGCTCCTTGGCACGGCTAAGTCTTTAGCCGCTTCTTCTTTTCTTCTTCTACTTCCTCTTCCTTTTTTCCTTCTGTGTTGCGCCTCTTCTTCTTCCTCCTCCTTCTTCTTCTTCAACTTCCCTGCACAGGCATGGTTAGGCAAAAACCTACCCCTACCCTCCTCGCATCTCTCTCTCTATTTCACTCTCGGGTTCGCTCTCCCAAAGCCTGCTCAGGTATACAGGTCGGGTTAACACGCCCGGGACTAGGCCCACGGCGTACGGTGGTGGGCAAGGTGTGCACGGGTATCGGGTCAGGCAGCCAGGTCCGCGGAGGAGTGAGCACGGACGAGGCAGTGAGTAGGCGAGGGGACCTCACCCCGTGTGACTGAGATGATAAGCCTATGTCACTTTTTCAATTTAAGTGTCTACGCCTGCTTAAAAACTTACGAGGTGGGACTAAATGTCCCACCTTCTTGTCACGTGCCTAGCAGCAGAGAGCGCAAGCGATTACCGCTTCAGCAAAGGCTTCTGACTCCAATTGAAGGCCTGGAGCTGTGCGCGGAAATATTCCGCACGACCTGGGCTGCTGGCCTAGAGTTGGGAGGTCTGGACAAAGCTTGCAAGCTTGCTCCAAGCTCAGCATCAATGGCGCAGACCCTCCAATCCTGAAATCACGCAAACGACCTCGTGGCCACGTCAAAATGCTCAGCCAGCTTCGCCGGAGCATGGCAAAGGTGGCTCGGGGGTCAGTGAGGCGTGAAGATGCCTGTGCACGAGTGCCTAGGGCACACTGTGTGCGTGCAGGTGGGTTTGTTCGGGGGACGATTTCAATGGGTGGCGCAGTCATTGGAGGGTTGCAAGATGATCAGTGGGTGGAGGTGATGCTTATGAGGAGTCTGGCGAGGTGGATGGGTGTGGAGAGGTGACGGAGACACCTCGCCGGTGGTCTGCCAGAAGTGGAGAAGATGGTGGTGGTCTGCAGTTGTTGAGGGGTAGAAATAACAAATTGGCAAAGGGGAAATAAAGAGGAGGGTAAGAGGAACTTATCTACGAGTCCAGAGTGAAGGGGGAGATACGGAGGTGGCGAGAGGCCGGTACTGCCGTCGCCAGAGACGAAGGTGCCAAGGGGAGAGAACAACGACGAGGAAGAGGGGCTGGAGGGCACCTACTGGTACGACATGGCGCGGTGGAAGACAGCGGAGGTACCTCTGTCGTTGGTACTGTGGCAGAGCGATGAGAGAGGAGAGGGAGAGTTGCCGGAAGCTCTGGCAGTCGGTTAGAGTTGGGAAGAGATGAATTGGAGGGAGGATCTCAGGCCAATCGAAGCTTGAAGGATGCGGCGAGGTGTGCCACTCCTTAAATAGGCAAGGGCTGGCGAGGAGGCACGCGAGAAAGGCGGGAAAAGTCTCACCGAAGGTATGGCAGACAGAGAGCCATACCTCTCGCGCATTCGCATGAGAGGTATGGCAGTCCTCAGGGCATGGGGGCCGACCCATGCGGTAGGCGGAAACCCCTTTCAAATTTAGGGCCGGCTCCCCATGCATGCGCGGCGCCATCCTCCGCGCAAAGTCGCTGGAGGTATGGCCTGCTACTGCGGGTGGAAGAAGGACTGGATTGAAGAAAATGAATAGAAATTGAGGGGGTAAACGCAAGAGTTTCAAAAAGTTAAGGGTCGGAAAGTAATTTTGAGGACCAAATTGTAAAGTGGGTCAAGATGACCTACCCTTAGGTTTAAACTTTGGTATCAACCTAATTTGGACCTAAGGAATCCAATGGTGAAGTTGGATTTTAGGTTTGACCACGTTTGACTAGTCAATTTGTTTAAAAACCCAAATTAGGTCAAAAATTGGGTATGGTCCTCAATCTAGGTCAAATTAGGTTCCAAAGGCCAAATTGAAGGTTCTAAACCCTAAGGGATATTTTTCCATGAATTTTGGAGGGTTTAGTTGATTTTTATCTTTCTTGAAACTTCGTGAATTAAAGTGGGTTTATTTTAGGGTTGTAGAATGTCATTTAATTCCTAGATGTCGCCATAACCTTTTTCAGACCAAATCATCCCACTTTTTCTCTTATTAGGTTTACTTGACCTATGTCTATACCCTTAGAAATCCCGTTCATGCACTACAATGGTAAAATTACAGTTTTACCCCTTGTATGATGTTTTATTCTCAAATTAATAATTCCTTAAATTAGGCTGTCCTTTAGGTTATGTTGGAGCTTTTGTTTACTTTATTAGGTTAAAATATGCTAGTTAGGGTTCATGATGAGGTTCTCATCAACTTCCATGTCGAGCACCAAAAAGTCGACCGAAAATAGAAGTCCCTGACCTGCAAAATTACGTCCTCGACAACCCCCTTTGGGGTTTTCACAGATCTATCAGCCAATTGGATGGTAATAGGTGTGGGTGTCAACTCTCTGAATTCAAATTGGTGGTATAGGGTTTTCGAAATCAGATTGATGGAAGCACCTAAGTCCTGGAGTGCTCTATCAAATGTCAGGTCCTCAATATTGCAGGATATCAGGGGTGCTCCTAGGTCAGTTCGCTTAAGCAGAAGGTGGCTTGACATTACGGAACTAGCTTATTCTGAAAGCACAACCTTCCTAGGTGCTTGAGGTCTTGGCTTACGTTTGGGTGTACAAGCATCCTTTAGGAACTTGGCGTAAGCCGGAATGTGCTTGACAGCTTCGAGGAGCGGAATATTAATCTGAGCCTACTTAAAGATCTCCAAATGCTCCTTGGTTTCCACAACACTTTTCTTCTTCATGATTTTCTCCAAGGCCTCGGGATATGGTGTCTGAATGTGGATAGGATCTATTTCTGGGTCCTTGGGTTTTTCCAGTGCCTCTTTTGAGTCGGGTGTTTTAGAAGGTGAAGTCTTGGGAAGAGTCGGCCATTTGGGATCTTGGGTTTTGGTGCCGCTTCTCGAGGTTACCGCATTTGCAGAGGCATTGGAACCATGGGTTGATCCTTAAGAAGATGAGGACGAAGAAGCACCAAACCCAGGAGGTGTTTGTGGGGCTGGCTGGACCATGTGAGCCTACCCCAGATTGCCTTGGAACCCTTGCGAGTTGAAGCCTCTGTTAATCATGTTTCACGGGTTCGGTTGTGGCTGGGAAGGCAGGGATCCTTGTTGTTTGCAGTCCAATAGCTGGCTTAATTATCCCCTTACTAAAGTCATTTCCTTCTAATGTTTTTGGTTCATTTCAGTCATCATCTTTATTAGGGCGTCCATTTGGTTTTGTGGGGGAGGAGTTGCCCTATTCGGATTGTATGGAGGTCTAACTGGTGGTCCTTGCTGATAGGGGGTAAGTTTGACTGTTGGTTTGGCATGGGCTGGTTCTGGAATTGAAACAGTTTCTGGTTTGTCCATTCAAAGTTTGGGTGATTACGCCAGCCGGTGTTGTAAGTGTTGGAGAAGGGGTCAAGTTTGGAATAGCCTTGGATAGCCTATACATCTTCAAGGATAGCAGATGTCGAGGGGGAGGGAAGAGAGTAATCAAGGGTTGAGGGAGCAAAGGTCCCTCCCTAGAATGTGTTCAGGGGTTGTTCCAGGTTCATTTAGCTTAGGGGATGGACCAGGTCAACATTGTGAGCTCCCTTTGCTGGGAAGAAGGTCTGTAACAGGTTCCTGGTTTGGTTTAGTAGCTCATCTATCTTTTTATCCACCAATTCCACTCGATCTAATTTCTTGGTGATGAAATCCATGTCAACCATCCCAGAATTTGCTTGTACCTCATAAATCCCACCTCGGGGTTGACTGGATTGGCTAAACTAGGTCATGGAGGCATTGTTAAGCGAATTTTTGCTCATAGACTCAAAGAGCTCAAACGCGCTCTCCTCGTCTTTGTTTAAGTTCCTCTTGCATGAGGCATCGATGAAGTTCCGTAGGTTGCTATCCAGACCGTGGTAGAAAATCTGGGCCAATTGCCACCTTAGTACTTCATGGTGTGGGCATTTCTTCAATAATTCATTAAATCTTTCCCACGCCTCATGGAACTGTTCCCTGCCCTGGAGTGTAAAGGTACTAATGGGTCTTCTGAGGGCATTGGTTTTTAGAATAGGGAAGAATTTCTTTAAGAATGCATGTCTCAATTCTTCCCAGGTGGTGATGGGTCTACCTAGGATTCTAAGCCAGTGGGATGCTTTGTCTCTCAGCGAGAAGGGGAACATCTTAATCAAAACAATGTCAAGGCTAATGTTCCTCGGTTTCAAAGTTCAGGTGATCCGGTCAAGATCCTCTAGGTGTTGGAAGGGGTCTTCATTTGAGCTTCCATGGAAGTGGCTCTGAATTAGACTCAGGACATTTGATTTCAACTCAAAATCATCTCCCCCTTCGAGGATCCTAAGGTGTGGCTAGATTCGAATAGCAGAAGGATTGTAGAAGTCGCAGAGGGGCCAAGGTTGGTCCTGGAATGGCGGTGGATCAAGTGGCAATTACCCTTGTGGGCCTTGGAAAGGTGGTGGTGATTGCTGTTGTGGGTTCTGCAACTGGTGTATGGCTTGCATGATAGTGTGAATCTGTTGCTGCTGAATCCGGTGGTTTGTGTTGATCTGGGCCTGAATGATGGCCATTGTGTCTGGTGGGGGTTGGTCCTCAACCTCATCTACTCTATGTTTAGCCATGTCTCTAGCAAAATCAGGTCGCTTGGATTTCCGTCCCAAAACAAACAACTCAAGATGAAGTGATCGTCTCCTGTGCATACACTAAAGAAGAACAGGAGGGGATGCGGAGAGCGATAGATGTGAGAAGTGTGTGTGTACAACCAAGCAAACAAGCCTAGTCCTTATGATGTATTCCTTAGGGGACCTAGAAATCTCCAATGGGGTGATCTAGTCCGTAAGCACTGGGCTTCCCTTCCCAAAGCTAATCTGGTCAGGTTGATTACGAGGGGATTGTAGGGAAGGTTCTTCCCTTGGCTTGCACCGCCAGTTCCATAGACCCCACAACTGCGGTCGTTTGACACTTCCCCACAGCCTAGTCACCAGATTCTACTAAGGAAATGAAAGCCAAGTGCTCAGCGAACAAAACCACACCTCTTGAGACTTAACCTAGTCCTACTTAGGGCACGTCTACTCTGTTTCAAAAGGGGTTAGGACAGTGCTTGTGCTTGGGTTATGTGATGAGGCGTTGAATGGGGTGGTGCCTCTTAGTTTTCCAATTCCAGTGTGTGTGCTCCTATCAAAACATGATTTTCAAGCAATGATCTTTTAAGATGTGGTGTCTTTTAATGTTTTGTCCTTACTTTTGTGCCTTTTAGGGTTGACGTGTCATAATATTTTCAGAAAAGTTTCAAGTGGGCACGCTAAATTTTGCACACAATTGGTGAGAATAGATTTCCTTTGATGTGAAGAGGCTCTAAAACCCTAGAGTGCTCATCCTAGTGCTCATGCAACTGCTATCAGATGAGTTGATTTTAGGGTTGAGTGGTGCGGCCCATGTCAATTCACGGTGGCTTCGCAAACATCACTCAAAGAGAACACTCAAAAAAGCTTAAGTCATTAAGAATGTTAGAGTGTTTTATTTTTTTGTTGGGTGATGTGTTAAGGATGTGGATCAAGCAATCATGCACCATGTTAATTTTTTCGATTTTAAAAATTTTTTATATTTTTTTTTTAGGCAAGCAAACAACTATGGGTGAAGAATTACTCACGATTAGTCCTTGTTGCGCTTACTCCATCTTTACCGTCATGAGTTGCACTGCTTCGCTGTCCAAGCGCCGAATTCCTGTAACCATCAAGTAAAAGGAGAAATTACATTAGATGATGTGAGCATGGATGTAAAATGGAAGTGACAAAATAAATCCATTGCCTCCTCGGCAACAGCGCCAAAAACTGACGTGCGAAAGACGTGTTTGTTGGATTTAGCTGATTTCGAGTCTGTTGGACTCCGTTCGTCGCTCTGAGTCCATCCGTGTGGTCCAATCGTTCATCTGAGGCCTGTTTTGACATGTACTTGTACACATGGACGTTAATAATGCATTATAAGTAATCTTGATGTGCAATGCATGCGATGCTCTTATTCCTATTTATGATGTATCCTCTGTGCATTTTACCTTTAAGACCATCCCCTTTTGGTAGAGTTAGCATTGAACAATGCAGTATTATCAAGAGATCCCATCTTTATGATCTGATTGAGTTTGATCAGATATTAGAGAGATCTTATCGGTGAGTGAAACGACCCACCACCGTTTGGTCATTTAAGACGTCTGGGATGTTCACCAGATGTCTGTCCAAAAGTCTGGGATGTTCACCAGACATCTGAAAATGCTTTTCGGCATAGACTGTACGTACTCCATACTTCCTCCCTCAACATGCCTCACCACACCTCCTCCTGCGACGCCACTCCGCGCCATGCTTCGCCATCCCGCCCCCTCACCTCTTCTCCCTTTATAAGCCTCTCCCCCTCTTCGTTGCCCACCCGTCAGCCAAGAGAGAGCTAGGGTGAGAGCGGAGAGCCCGAGCGAGAGGAAGCACGAGAGTTGAGGGAGCAGCGCCGTTCTGCTGCAGCGCCTGCAGGCGAGGGGAGCCAGACCGATTTCGCGGAAGTCATTTTCTGTGGAATCAAACGACCAGAGGGACACCGAAACATCTTACCAGATGTCCGAAGGTAGAGCAAGACATCTGGTAGAGATCTACTTTCCGTACTTTTTCTCTCTGACAAGTCCTGACAGCGTGTGTGTATGTGTCAGAAGGTGAGAGCGTAGCCGAGGCAGTTTCAGACATCCAGGAGCACCCCCAGATGTCTGACGGAGTCCTTGGACGTCGACATTGAGTTCCAGACATCTGATGCAGAACACCGAGAGAGGTGAAAGTTCCCTACTAGGAGGGGTGACGTAAAAATAATTGCGGAATTGAAATATATAAAGCAATCTCACAAAAAATAAGCAATCACAAAATGTACACAGGTATTTTTAGGTGGAAACCCAAACCGGGTGAAAACCACCACCTAACCCTCTCGAGTTAGGATTTTCCGATCAACCTAGTTGATCAAATCCACTAACCGAATCACTTTAAACGAGGGTGATTCAACCTCAGTACAACCACGCTACAAGTACGAGGGTAGCGTTCCTCAACCCCTTCTCTCCACGAGAAGGATTTTGTCCCACGAAGGAGACGGGAATTCGCAAAGCGAATACCCAACCAAAATACAAAGATAAAATAAAACAACAGTCCTATAGAGCCAACAAAATTAAACCTAGCTTCTATAGGAAATAGGAAACTCCCCTTTGCAAGGAGTGCATCGACGATGACGCGGTGCGTGTGCCACGCGATGGCGCTACGTCGCTCTCGTTATCAACGCCGGGAGAGCTGGTGCGCAACGGTTGAATGCTCTCAAGAAAATGGAGCTTGAGCTTGGAGAGCAAGAGAGTCTTTTCTTTAGACACAAAAGGTTTGAAAGTGTATTGCAAGGTGTGTGTCTTAGTGTGTATATGTCTCTCTAGGTGTGTATGTCTTGTCTCTAAGTGTATATCTTGTGTGTTTTGTGTGTCTCTTAGTGTATGTAGGTGTGTAAAGGCTCCCCTCTATTTATAGAGGCCTTAGAAAGGCTTTGGAAGGCTTAGAAAAGCTTCCATAGCCGTTGGGAACAAAGTCCAAGAGAATCAGGCCGAAATCAGGACAATGATTGCATTTGACAGGGTCATCAGACGTCTAACTCTGGCATCAGACGTCTGGAAGGCCACTTTAAGACGTCTGATTTCAAGGTCAGACGTCTGATTCTATGCGGGTTTCTCCCTGACTTGAATCAGATCTAAACAGGGTTTTTGTGCAAGTCCATCAGACGACATACAGGACGTCTGGCACTATGTATGGATGTCTGGAAGCGTACTTTTACTGTGGGAATTGATTTCCAAACATTGCAACGGCTAGAAAATCTCTGAGAAGAGATTTTGGGTCAGCCGAGGCAAAACGGTCATTTATCAGACGTCTGTAAAGTCCTATGGACGTCTGATAAGGCTCTAACGGTCATATTCTTGAGTGTCTTCTAAGCCAGCCAACGGTCCACTAACTGGACGTCTGGCAAAGTCATCAGACGTCTCCTAAGACGTCTGGTCTAAGGTCTGGACGTCTGATTTTATCAGACAGAACTAACTATGTCCAGCCTAACAGTTATCAGACGTCTTAAAATTCTTTATCAGACGTCTGATTTGGGAATTAGACGTCTGGAAGTGCTGTTTGAACCTTATATTGGTTTTCTAAGTATTCTACAGAAAACCTAAGTATCCTAGGGTTGTGCAGGTGTTCCTAGGACTACTTTTAGGGTACTTTGAGGCTCTTTAACATAATGTTCTAAGGAATCAAAAAGAGCAAGAAAATAAATACAAGAGGTACATGAAAGGATAAAAAAGAATCTATCCTATTCTTCTTGTCTTCCATCTCCAATCTTTCGCTCCACGCGAACCTCCTGTGTTTTCCGTCAAGCTCCTCCAATCCGTCCTGGATGCGAGCTTGAACTCCGTCTAAACACGTCCACATTTGCAATTGACCTGAAATCTAGGACTCAAATTGCAAATGTTAAATAACACGTGTTTTGTTATCATCAAAACAAATGATCGTGGTGCTCTAGCACCAACAATCTCCCCCTTTTTGATGATGACAAAACCGTAAATAATAATGCATAAAAATCCTCCCCCTTTTTGACATTATCAAAAAGGTTTAATTGATTTTACATTTCCTATAACTCCCCCTTAAAACATGCTCTTCTATGAGTTTCTTTTAACAAAGGTAATATCCTCCCCCTTTTTGTAACAATGCGATAGCTATTATTTTTCTCCCCCTTTCTAAAGGAAATTTAGCTAACTTACATCTCCCCCTTAAAAATTGACAATTAGCTCATCATTTTTTAACTCCCCCTATCTAAATGCTTATGATAATAAGATAGGGTTAAGAATTTTTACCTCACCTACCATGGCCATTAAAATGGCCCGA